>CP139770.1:25855000-28355000 GCA_034370585.1 Fragaria x ananassa | reverse complement strand
ACCCACACCGGATCTGCCATACCCCGCTACCTTAACCCTAACCAGCCCGACAACAAATCTCTCACCCTAGAATTCCTACCAACACCACAAACATGTGAACAATCCCACACCCCAAATAACCCGAAACAATCCCACCACCACATACAAAATCAAAGACAGAGAAAGCGACGAATTCATACCTGGAAACAGCGGGTTTGCGTAGTGGCAATGAAGCTGATTACAAACGGCTGAGCGCTCGCATCCAATCGATTGAGGATGAAATTGGACGTTTCCCAGTTTGAAACTTGTAGAATAGCCGAAACCCTAAAACACAAATCGCGGCTCAACAGTTTCCAGTTTCAAAAGCGCGAACTCCCCCTTCAGTTCTCTTCAACCCTATTTATAGGCATTCCCCTGGACCCCACAAAAAAGAACGGTCAGGGTAAAGCCACGTCACCTTTGGCCACTTCAAAAAAAAAAAAACGCGACAGTCCCCAACCAAGCGCGGATTGACTCGCCACATAGCGACAGTCGCCAATCAAGCGCGCACTGACTCGCCACATAGCGACAGTCCCCAACCAAGCGAGGACTGACTCGCCAAGGCAACGGCCCGCAACGCTCAATAGCGAGTCTCCCCAACCAAGCGCGGACTGACTCGCCACGCAGCGGCCGCAACGCCACATAGCGACAGTCGCCAATCAAGCGCGCACTGACTCGCCACATAACGACAAACCCCAACCAAGCGCGGACTGACTCGCCAAGGCAACGGCCAGCAACGCTCGATAGCGAGTCTCCCCAACCAAGCGCGGACTGACTCGCCACGCAGCGGCCGCAACGCCACATAGTGACAGTCGCCAATCAAGCGCGCATTGACTCGCCACATAGCGACAGTCCCCAACCAAGCGCGGACTGACTCGCCAAGGCAGCGGCAAACGTTTCTTCTCGCCAACCTGTTTTTGGAACATCACCCCCGTCACCTCGCGACTCTCACGTGGGGACTTGGGGACTCGGCACCATGCCTCCCGCACCCGGGTAAAACCTATTCTCGGCATCTCTAGAATAACTCCACACCCAAGAACTCTCTTGGACTGGGGACTTGTTAGTACATAGCCAAAATACTTGGCTAAGCCGAGAATAAGAGGTACAATTACCCGGTCGAGATAGCCCTGGTGAGCCCTTCGCAGGCATCCAAAGAATGAAGGGCCGGTAACAAACCGCTTGCCAAAGTCACTCTAGCGGCAAAACACCCCCAAAAGGGGAGACACTCCAAAGGATAGCAATCGGTCCCACATTGGAGACTAAGGCAAAAGTACCCAAGCTTGGCCTATAAAACAAGCTCAAGCCTCCATAAAAGGTACACACTCTCTCTCTCTCTCTTTCACTCATCTATCCGTACAAATGCTCATAGCTAACTTAAGCATCGGAGAGTCGAAGACTGGGCCACCCCAGTCCCGACCCCGTGACGCTGTCACTTGTGCAGGTTCCGTGTGAAGGACCCAAGAATTCTACTTCGCTCCGCCTCGCGACCCCTTCCCGGCTCGGGACGAAGCAGGTAGAAACAGATGTCAAAAGACTTCACATGTATTATTAACCCAGTTAATTGAGGGAATCACTTTTAACCACGGTAGACTTGAAGAACAAGAAATATAGATAAAACAAGAAATTAAAGGTGCTATAACTTGGTCGACATTGTACGCCTACCTACTAAGTGTTTCAGACCTGATTGCTGCATTCAAATGAAGGAAACAGATACAGATGTAAAATTGATATACGGTACGTTGATGGCAAAGATGTAACAACAATGAAGTTATTGCGACTTAACTAAACATTCAAAAACTTTGATGACTACTTCCAAAGTGATAACAACACCGGGTCACTCAATCTCCAAAAACACTTCGGTGACTACTTTCCATACGGTACCAAAGTAAAGTTTTTGGAAGCTATGAGCAACTTCAACTATCAGGCCAAATTATTTTGTCAAATTTTGAATTTAACGGCTTTTGTGGAATTGACTCATTGGATGAATTCCCACTCCAACATAACTGTCAAATTTAAACATTATTATAGTATTGTTTTATAAAAATTTATGCTTGGAGAGGAGAAGAGGAGGGAGAGAGGGAGAGCTGTCAAATTTAAACATTATTATACTATTGTTTTATAATAATGTATGCTTGGAGAGGAGAGAGAGAGAGAGGTAATCTCGAAGAAAAAGAGAGCTGATGAGGGAGAAGGAGAGAGAAACCAGTAAATAAAGAAAAGATCAGGGCCAGTGACGTTGTCAAACTTGACTGTGATATAACGTAAGAGAAATTTTTAGATGTTTACAGGAGGATCACGTGTTAGTATGGTGTGGTCTTATATTTTAATTAAATATTGACACTTAGATTTATTACAACTAAAATATAAATTAAAGTTTTCTATTTTTTATGAAAAGACCTTTATGGGTCTTTGTTGAGTTTGTACTAATGTTTAGGGTTTAGGGTTTGAGGTTTAGGGGTTAGGGTCTAAGGTTTATAGTTTATAGTTTAGAGTTTAAAAAACAACAACAAACTCAAAATTGTCTTTGACAAAATAGCTGATGTAATTTTTCCTTAATAAAATCCAAGTGTCAATATTTGATTAGAATGTAGGACCACATCATACTGCTACGTGGTCCTCCTGTAGCGTTGAAAAATTTCTCCTAATATAGTCATCCATGTGGCAAATGACTTGTTGGTTAGAGCAATTTTGTCATTATCATTTATAGCCGTTCAGACTCTACGTAGAATTTGACATGATCATCAGAGGTGCTCTAAGTGAGTCTTGGGATAGTTACAGCGGCGCAATTGTTAATGAATGCATCGGCTGGGGTCAGGCAACAGGGTGGCTGCAGCCTCGTATCTTCTTTGACGGGCTGGTCTGACTTGGTGGTGGTCGTGGATCTGGTTCGTGTTTTGGCTGTGATGCGGATCATGCGGTACATCTCATGATGGTTGATGTTAGGGAGATGATTTGAATATGTTAGGGACTGACACCCATCATGACGCCTCATCTCAATGTTTGCATGATTCAACGTCTACATAACCGTGAACGTGGATTATGTTCATGTTATGTTTTTACATTTATTTGATTTAAATGATCACGTCTTTGTTGAAAAACAAAACATATATTCTTCAAATTTTTATCCGTTTATGTTGTCAAGTACCATTTGGTCTAACGGCATAGTCCCCTTAATAAGTACGAAGTTACAAGTTCGACTCGCGAAAGACTAGTTATATCATTTAAGTTAGTATAAAACTCCAAAATGAATGCCAAAGCTAAACATGATGCTATGTTAAAGCCAAACAATTATCATCTATCATAATCATACAACCTATCAATTTTTTTAAAAGAGTGAAATTCACACTCCTCAAATTGTAATCCACACTCTTACATTCTATTTTTAATAACTTAAATTTTGTTCGTAGTGACTTAAATTTTATTTTCTTATAAAAATGATTACTAAAAATAGAAAATGAAAGTAGATTACAATTTAAGAGGTGTAAATTTCACTTTCCTTTTTTTAATATCTATGTAAAAGATAACTCGGGCGGTTATATCACAAGTATTAGACAACAAATTTATCCTTGAGTACAGAGTTTTAACAATTAGCACGGGATTTACAGCAAATGAAACGAGAATACACTTTACAAACAGAATACATTTCCACTACACTTAACCACCCCAAAATACAAGAACTAAACTCAAATGGTCTTTCTATGCTACAGGCTAACATAAGCAGCCTGATAAGTTTAACAGTCTCTCTATCCTTGTAAAAGTACAATGCTACCATGGATTTTCTATGATTATCACCACTGAATTCTTTTATTGCAGCCCACCTACCAGTCTGAAGGAATCAGCTGGATAAGGTGCTTACCCAGAACTGCTACGTGATGAACCTCCTGGATTAGTCAAGAAACGGACAACAACGCAAGTAATATTATCAGCACTTCCTCTCTGATATGCTTCCTGCATTAGCCTCTCAGATGCCTGTTTTGGGTCTTGAATTGGTTTAATCATTGCAACGGCTTCCTGGAAACAAGGTATAGAATCACTCAAACCAAAGGTATAACTTAACAATCCCAGCAAAAGTATAAATAACAAATATCTTTATTTAATAACTGTGGCAAGTCAAAAATAGTATGGAACAAAACATGGCAGGAAGTTATTCACCCTCAGCCCAGTGAATCGACAAAAAGTATAGAAAAGTAAATAAGAATGGAAAATCATGGTAAACCTCATTGGTGACAACATCCCACAGTCCATCACTTGCGAGGATAAGAAACTCAAGAGTGTTGTCAATCTTTTCCTCCTGCCAAATAAAAAACCAGGCTTATTAAATATTCTGAAAAGCTGAATAAAGAACCAAGCAACAAAAGCCTAAGGAATACTGGCATACAAATCAACCAATTTCAATAAAACAATGCAGAAGCATAAGACATACAAATCAACAACTATTTGATTAGAAAAAATGTCTACTTTATCTGGAACTTGAAGTCACATAGGACTTACAAATAATAAGCTAGCAGTATCTAACTTCCAGATTAAAAACATCACCAGACTAAATCACTAATAGATAGCTGTTCACATTAAGTATCCGTATTGAGAATCAAACCTGGATTTCAGGATCAGCAACAACATACTGCTTCAACAGCCTATCTCCAAATGCACGAGAAACAGCAAGAACACCTCCAACTCTCCAAGTTCCTGTTGTTATCATCTCCGCCATTAAGAACGCAAACTACAAATCATGAGAAAGCTTCAAATCAATCATTAAGAAACCTTACCTGCCCACATTACAAATCCTCCTGCATCCTCAATCCGTTGCCGCTCATCAGTTTGGTCCGGCTTGTGATCTCTTGAAACAGCTATAGCTGTAGCATATGAGTAGGATATGATAAGATCTTATTATTCAACCGTGATACATGAATACTGCATTAATTTGACAATCAACATTAAATTCTTACCATCACCACCCCTGCATATCACTGCTCTGGAATCCCCAACGTTTGCCACAAGCAAACGGTCACCAACTAGGATAGCAGTGGAAGCAGTTGACCCAGCATCTCTATTCTGATTATTTTCTGACTTCAGGAATTCCGAGTCTGTATGGCTGTATGCATCAGCTGAGGAAAAAGAAAAATTTTATATTACGTAGTGTTAATTTCTTCAAAACAACAAGAAAGCAACCATGAGGTTACTGGCTGTATGTAATAGTGCCAAACCTATAGCAGATTTGGTGTCCGAAATAAACTTTGGATGCCTGATCAAATTACTAAACAGATTTTGCTTGACATATTCAGCAGCACGTGCACCCCCATGACCTGAATCAATCACAATGCATAAATCTTCTGTGTCGTCTATCTACTTATTTTTCAAATGCACACAACTATATAAAGATCATGAAAATGAACATTTTCAGTCATACCAACAGGAGAACAGTTATTAAGTATGAAGGCTTACCAAGAAAACTAATCCAACAATAAATTAGTGGAAAAGTGAATACATATATAGATATAGTCAAACCATCTGGAAAGATAACAGAGTCCATCAAAACTCAGAAACTATCCAAGTTTTATTAGTAATTAAAATGAATGAAAGCATGTGAAGCTAATAACCAAATAAGAGGGTCAACCCAAACGTCATCAGGTCAGAACTCAGAAGATCATCAGTTCGGTAAAGAGAAAAGTTCCACTGTCTGTATAGGGTAAGGTCCTAACTCTGACTCAAAGCTAAACCCACTCAACACTACAAACATAGTATACCGTACCAACTGCTATTACATCCCGTGAGCTTTTGTTGATACCCACTAAAAGCAAAACAGAATGTGCAGGTGAAAAGAATCACATGATTCGTATCAACACTAAAGAAGATAAATGAGATGCACAACCTTAAGAAAGAATATATATCCTTACACTCAGACATCTGATATTTGTCTATACTCTATACATTGCGTGCGAAGCACACCATATTCACTAATTCAAGTTTCACAGGCGTGGATATGAGTGAGTAATAGAGAGATGTACCATCAAAAACTCCGAAGAGACCAACTATTTCCCCCTCAACACCATCAATTCTCGTCTCATAAAAATCTTCCATAGAAGATCTTTTTCCCGGAGAACTTGCATATCCATAGCTGAATTTTCCATTCTGACTGTTGTCACATTTAACATCATAACTAGCGTCAGAAAATTTCAACAATACATGAATTTCAAATGCAACATAAAAGACTTAAAATTAAAAGGTGAGGATTAAATTCAATTCCAACATGGCATTGATGAATAACCAAATTTAAACAGATCAATGCATGAATGGAATTAATCATGACTTTCTATAGCAAAAGGATACAAGCTATATGTTTTCCAATATAAGTTCAGCACTTACAAACATACATCGGGAGAAAATGATAGCTGCGACTTTGTAGAAAAATCATAACGCAATTATAAAACATTTTCTAGAAGGTCCTCAATCACAAAATCCCAGGCAATATTGTTTGGAAGATCCAGCACACAGACAAATCATAATAATATGCATAAACATGATTTTGCACCAGGTGAACACGAGAAACCATAATTAAGTCAGATGTGCAAAAAATGATGTAGCCTGGCACAGCAGAACAATGAAACATAAATTGTACGATTCTATAAGTCCTGAATCTTGTTTATTTAATATTTAATGGTCGCTAACTAAATTCTGTCACCCTTCGGCCTTTCCCCAGTCAAACTAATTATGAAAATTCACTAAAACACAAACTTGCACACGAAACAGGTCAAAGACCAAATTGATAATCACTTTTACTGTTTCAGAAGGGCTCAATGACAATAAATGCATGATAAAATACATGATATGAGAAACTTAGATAGCATTTCAGCTCCAACAAATGCTAGTAAACGAGAGGTGGTATTCGCACACACACTAGGCAAGGAAAATACAGAAACAGCTAGTTATAGCAAAAGAAATCATGGATAGTCCATAAAAAGAAAGACCGATTGGAAAAAGAAAAAAGAAAAAAAAAGCTAGATCCGAACTGAAAAAAAGAGAGTTAAGCAACCTGAGGCCACCACCGCTTACGGGTGCGTCGTCAGCATGAACCTGGCTTGAAGATGACAAAACCGAATTGAGATAACCCATCTTATTGCTCGGATGTTCAAATTGCCCACTCGTTATTTCTTTTACCAGAATGAGAACGGCTATTGTAATTGCTAAATTTAGAGAGCCGATGATACGAATGATACGATTACGACCTATATCGATTGTTGTTGCAAGCCAATAGAGCTCAAATCACCTAAGGCTAAGGATCATCTCTGATTTCATAAATTACTGAGTTTGACCTGCATATCATGCCAAAACCAAAGCTGAAATAACAACGTTGATGTAATTAAAAATAAACATGGATTTCACTTTTTGTATTAAAAGAAATCAACATGGATCGATACAATTTGAAACACCTCGATAATCAGGCAGTAATTAAGATTAATATGAGAAATTTAGAGAGAGAGAGAGACGGAGAGAGAGGACATACCCGAAGAGAAGAGGCGCATAGAAAATAAGAAGAGTGAGGACAGGGCGAGAAATTAAAGGTTGTTTCAAAGCGAAGAAAAGGACGAGACAGATTGAGAGAAGCCAAAGCGGATTCTGTTCTATTTTTGGTTTCAGGTTTAGCAACGTAAGCAGGAGAAGCAACAATTACAAGTTAAAATTTCTGAAACCAGTTGAAATTTTTTACAGAAAAACTAATTATAATGATTTTATAAATTAACACAACGGGGCATTGATATTTCCTCATTTTTGGTCATGGTAGTAGCAGCACTGTCTGTCTGTCTGTCTGTCTGTCTGTCTGGTTGGAACTAAAAGGGCGGAGAGGAGCGAGTCATACGTAGGATTGAGACCTTGTCAATGCACAGAGTCAGTAAAATAAAAAATTGATTTATCTAATAAAGTGTGAGAAATGGATCACTCATTATTTAAAAAATAAGTTATTTTTAAGCGAGTCTGACTGCTTCTCTATATTTTTTATATAATAAGAAATCAAAACTCAAAATCTTTATAATTTTGTACTCTAACTCTAACCGTTTCTTTATTTTGCAGATTTTGTTATTTATTATAACAATAAAATATTATACATCCTCGTTAATTACAACAATAAAATAAGTATACAAAATGTAAACTTCCTTTTTAAAAAATAAAAAAATTGTTCTATCTCAATTGGAGCCTTAAAGAATGTGAAACAGCTAATTTTACATTCTCCAAGTTTTTCTAGAGAATCTATCAATATAGGGAATGAACTATTCTCTTTCATCTATTGTCATATTTTAAAGAATGAGATAAATAATCTGTTGGAGTACAAAATGAGTCAATATTCCCTAAAATAGAGAAAAAAAGGCATTTGTTGGACTTGCTACAAAGTCTACAAAAACGAGACTCAAGAACTAATAATTACAAAGAGTTTGTGTCTTTAACTCGATCAAACTATAAAGCGTGAGAGGAAATCGATAACTCGCTAATATATGCATCATAGGCTCTACAACCGAAAACAAAAATGCAACAATACCAACAATTTTACCACACCCACCACCCATGCTCGTTAGCAAACTTGATGTCATCACAACTAGTAGTCGTGGGAGGTAGTGAAGAATGCTAGATCGGAGCGTTGATGTAACTAAGTCAATCAAATCCGAGTGCACAAATCATATGAAAACCCATAACCCAGAGAAAGAGCTATCTCAAAACAACACCATACAATCCACCATCGAAACTCAAGCCATGTACGAGTTATGGCTAACGAAAGAGGATCAAGAACCAAAACCATAGAAAATAGGAACCAAAACCATAGAAAATTGGGGTGATAAACCTACGTGTGAGCACCCATAATCGAATAGGTAAGTGCTAAAATGTACTTCAAGCATGCAACCACACTAGCTCTTATTAAGGTTTATAATGGTAGTTGATGAGTTGTTTAGGTGTTGGGTGACCCAATATATAAAAAAGTTAGGATTGTTAGACAACAGTGTGATGAACCGTGTCCTCCCATTCAAGACATAGTAGATTCCAGATCAGCATATCCACACGTTTACTACCAAGTAAAAGTATCAGAATTGGCCAATGTCACTCATTTTTATCAACATTTGATTCCTCGGTACTTAGAAGTTTGATTACAAATAGAAGAGAACATGAATTTTTGTGTGAAAGGAGATGGGTTTTGGTCCGACCATCCAGAATCGATGTTCGATTCATTTATTCTATTTTCTGCTTTCTTATTATTTTTTATTCCTAGTAAGTAAATGTCTCATAAGACTATCAGATCCTATTCGATGTTTGATTCATTTATTCTATTTGTCCTGCTTTCTTATTATTTTTTATTCTTAGTAAGTAAACGTCTCATAAGACTATCAGATCCTATTGTCCGAGATGTTTCCACATATCCTATTGTGTGAGATGTTTCTACTTATGAGAAAAAAAAAAAAAAAAGGAATGAAATTTGGCAATTTGCACAGCCTAAATTACGATCTACATACCCTCACCCACTTTCTTATGTTGAAATAGCAAAAGTATCCATGTTCTCATCTCTTCAAGTTGTCCAAGATAAGGACAGTTTTGACATTTTCATATAAAAAAGTGAGACAAGATGTGTGGATTGTAGTTGATGTCTAAACACAAAAAACTGTTTAACAAGAAAACATACAACAGCTTATCTTGACAGTTGAAACTCGTTTAAAGTGAGAAAACCATGAACTTGAAGACTATCTTATCATACCAAAGGCACATACATACTACATAGGCTGAATTTACTCAAATGTACTCTCTAATCATGTGCAACACCAAACATAGGTTGCTATTAGTACGACTTAAGACAACCCATATGAGTCCATGAAAGTCTTAAAAAATTAGGAGATGTAATGTAGTCCTGAATACCAAACATGCACGAAATGTACATCAATAATATGGCGATGAAATAACAAATCGAACTCCTAAAAGAAAGAAGAAAAAATCTTTGAGTGCTCTGTTACCTTTTGCTTTCACATACAAGTGAGACTAATGAAACAAGCAGTAAAAATGGGCTGTTATAAAATTTCAAAAAGATATATATATACAGTATATATATTATGGCTCAAAATAGCTGCGGTTCTTTACCAACTTGTGCATAAGCCTAGATAGAGAAACAAAAGTAGTTTCTGGGATTTTGCCACTAAAATGAATGATTAGTGACGAAAAGACATCTAAAATAAACCTATGAACCTCTGGTGTAAACGCCAGGCGTAGAAGCATTGCTGTCCACACCTCCGGGGCCAACTTTACAGCTTGATTGAGATAGTGGAACCCATTTACAACCCTCGCAAGCATGGTACGTCCCTGCAAAATCAGGACAAAAATAACATATGTAAGCTCAACCCTCTCCATCTATCTGCTTCTACTATTTTCCACCTACATCCATTTTCCTGAAGCCTACTGAAACCTACTTCAACATGATTATATGATTGCTCTGATAATTTGAAAAGAGAGTGAGAGAACCTCTGAGTCAAGTGTGTCTCTGGCTTCGAGATTCTCATTGAACATGCAACCAACAACTTCATCCTGAAAAAAGGCATCAGCTGCACCAATTATGTCCCGAACAAGGAATACACGTACCCTGTGACCCTTCTCAGAGAGAATGAAGTGTAAAAGATCTTCAGTGGCGGCAACAACAGCATGCATGTCAAACGATTTCCTTCTCAAAGGGTTAGGAGTACTCTCCTCCGAATCAGGGGACTCTTTAACAGACTCAGAAGCCTGTTCAGATATTGCTGCAACCTGGGAGGAGATAGATGCCAAATACGAATTGGGTTTAGGGTTTAAAGAATAAAATTAACTTGAGAGGAATTCTATGTTGTATGACTGTTGGTGAATTAGTTAATGTGAACAATAACTAAGTCATCTATCCCAACATCAAGGAAGAGTGGAGTCTTTGTTCAACAACTTGGTCTATGAACTTTGAGGACCTTTTTAAAACTCCATACACGAGTATAGAATCTGTTATGTACTTATGTATGATTTTATGTACATATGTATGCGCATGAACTATCAAAGGAAAATGAAAGAATATGCAACTCACCAGGCGTTCTAGCCTATTCCACCTTATAGATCCATCATTGCGTATGAGAAGTTCTCTTAAAATTTTTCTCATATCAGGATTTGGATCAGCCAAAAGTCTTCCAATCACAAAAGGATATGCACTCTCAACAACTTTGAAATCAGGATCCAGAACTTTGGCCGTGCCTTCTAGTGATCCCAGAGCCCTTATCACGAGGGCATAATCCGGAGGAAGAGAGAAGTTGAATTCATACATAATATCGTAAAGCTGGCTCATTATTCCCTGAAATCCATTGAACGAGTGTTAACAAAGGGAGAAGCAACGCAAGAAGACAGTTCACCAAATCCCCATTTTGATAGCTAAACCAACACAAGCACACACATCTGCATATATGTGTTCACATTCAAAATTTCAAATTAAGTAATCAGAGTCACCTATTTTGTTGATACTGAATTCCAGTACATTAAATTATTATTATAATTATCTTTTATCTTCTAAAAGAAAAAAAAGAATAAAACAGAAGTTTTACCAGAAAAAAACCTGAGGTGTGATACATTTCCTCATGAGGAGTCTTAGTTGAACATGCAAATAAATATAATGATAATTATCTCTTGTCTTTTTTTTCTTTTCTTTTTTTGATAGCAGAGGTTGTAGTCACACCCGCGTCAACTCAATTTAAAGGCGGTCACATACAATTAAAAATCAAAACGAAGAAGTCTGATGGCCGTGATGTATGCAATGAGCTTTCAAGTTCTAGTTAGCATAATACTAGTACACACTATGAGCCCATGTACACATAAACAATTACCGAAGAGATCAAATAGCCAAAAGTATGGTCTACATCTATGTACACGGCTGAAGCACAAACCTGAAAATCTTGAGATTGTCTGCCCCCGTCACTAAAGGATGCTTTCAATGCATCTGCAACTGGTTGTATATCAACCTCTTCAGGAATGAATCCCAACGAAAGGAAGTCATTTGCCAAACCCAGTGAGTCACGATTAACGAAGTGCACAAGCTGAAAGGAACATAGATCAACAAACATACTGTACATAAAATAATGCTAGATAAACCAAACGTTTTTCGTACTGCATTTAACGACATGATGTGGCAGTTCATGTGCTATTTAAACACCCCAAACAGATAAAAAAAAATACCCACATTTTGCACATCATGTGGTACAAGAAAATGTGGTCAGTGTAGTATTCTCTTTTACATTTTTAGTAATTTGATGTTCAAGTATTGTAATTTGTATGCTGTTTTAAGAATGGAACAGTGCCCTTGAGCCAGCAAAAAACAAAATTGCAATTTAATTATCTTAGGAAGTCAAGAACAGTACTAGAAAAGAAAATTGAGACACTAAATATTAAACAATCAAAACATAACTAGCTAAATAAGCCACTCAATCCACTTGTCCTGATTTTTTTCTAGCCATTGAACTCATCCTCCGACTTTAGGAACGGTGATAAAAAATGGGCATGATGCAATTACTCTTAACAAAATGCTCAACCTCATATCCAAATTATATTTTTCACAAGAGAACTTAAGCTATACTCCCACATACACAACAATAATCTAAACTTGAGCCCTAAGCTTCGAATTGTTAAATAGTACTTACCACTTGAATAAGCCCCACACGATAATGTCGAGGAATATCACCCATCATTCCAAAATCAAAATATGCAAGAGCACCACTATCAGTGGCAACAAGATTACCAGGATGTGGGTCGGCATGGAAGAATCCCACCTCAAGCAATTGTCTCAAAGAACAGTATAATCCCTATAAAGACAGATAAAGGAAATGTAAGAGCCATTATCTGCAGTATTAGTATAACATACAATGCAAACTCATATTCATCGCAAGTTTCTGCAGGAGCATCTAAGTAGACTTCCACGTTCAAGCAAGGCAAACCTTTGACCAGCCCATTTGTTGTTTTACTTGCCTACTTATATACGACAACAGAACTTAACTTGCCTACGGCTTAACCTAAAAATACAAAATTTTATCTATTATTAAACTCTCTTTGCTGCAGTCTAGTACCCTATCACTTTACTTTCTATTTTTGCGATGCCGAAAGTGGAAACACAAATTAACAAAATCTACCACTGCAGATAGATGTGGAGCAATTCGATCCAAGTACCTGGTCAATGAGTTCTTTTCTGTTCAGACAGGCCATCTTTAGGCCAGTTTCATCTGTAAGCTTTATTCCGTCAATCCACTCCATTGTCAGCACAGCTCTACGGGTAAAGTCCCAATATATTTTTGGCACTTTTATACAGTTTGCCTCTTTATGTCTACGAGTTTTCCCAGCTTTAGCTTTTGGACAATCCCTTTTCCTGTCACCTGTCAATCAGAAAGAAATATTGACTGGTATAATAGCTCGTAGAAAATACTCATATCACAGGATTTGGCGAGTACTCATATATAACAAATTCTTAGGTGAAGTGCCATCTGGTATAGCAGGATCATATCCAAGGATGTGTTAGTTTTTTTTTCTTTTTTTTCTTTTTTGGCAATAGGATGTGCTAGCTTTTTGAACTAAGCTAAAGCAATGAGATATAGGGCGCTCATTTTGGCACTCCACTTTGCTATATATTTCATCTCTTGCACTCCACCTTTATGAGTGCCAAAATCAATCCCCATGTTGTATGATAAATTCCTATACACCAAACCAAAACCATATTGTTTAAAAATTAGCATTGTCAAGTAACGAAGACATCATGTATTTAACAGCGACAAAGACAAGACCAATAGGTAAAGAGGCTTAAGCATATCTTGAAAAATAAATAAATAAATAAATAAATAAAAACCATCTTGAATGTACCCAGAACACATGATGTCCTCACTCCCCACATCCAAGTAAACCTCTAATCTGTGGTGTGAACATCATAGACGAGGAGGTAGCAACAAGCATACCAACATTATATAAAGACTTGTGCATCTACTGAACAGATTATGCTTATAACATGTGGAGGAAAACTTACGTGGATGTGAAGCATAGAGAGAAGCAAAACGTTCAGCATTTTTTGCCTCGAGGATGTAATCAATTTCATCAAACATGTGCCTCACCTGTTCAGAGAGACAATACAATGTTCTTAAGTCAGGCAAATTGACTTCACTAATAGAAAGAATCATAAAGGTGAACAAACATAATGAAAACACAAAAATCCAACTAAAAGAGAACAATTATAACATGTAAAGGTGAAAACTTTGTTGTCTCACGGCAACCACTTGGAATGTACAGGTGCGAGCACATGCATGCAAGCCAACTATATTCATTAAACCCTAGAATAAGATCAACAACTCTAGATTCTTGGACATAAGGGAGACTTAAAGAAATGACAGAAACCAATCCACGTGAAACCCAGAACACTCACCATCTCATTCACTGCCACTAATAGATCTTTGCGGGCCTTCGCAAAGCGCTTTAATTGGCCCCCAATCATATGGAATAATAAGGCATCAAGGGTCAATGAAAGTGACATGCCAGGCCTTTGTACTTTAACAGCTACCAGCTCTCCCGAGTGCAGGTGAGCTGCAAACTTGAACAGCAAAACAAACCATTCAGCAACAATAGAAGTCATTATTTGAACATTTTCTAGGACACTCTACATCCGTCTAATTAAGCATACGACAATTAAATGGACCTCTAACCTTTATAGACCTGCCCTAGGGATGCTGCAGCGATAGGCTGCGGGCTAATATCAGCAAAAATTTCTGAAACACGAACTCCAAGCTGGGATTCAATAGACTTAATAGCTACATGGGTTGGAAATGGGGGTATTTGATCCTGTAACATAAATCAAGATTTGGTAAGAAAAACTATCTCAGTAAAAGCTACAAGAATTAAATGACTGCTTCGGGAGAAATAAATCTAGTAACCTGTAACTTAACAAGCTCTTGGCAGTATACATGTGGTAGTATATCTGGTCTGGTGCTCAAAGCCTGACCAAGCTGTATTTCAAACATCATTGGGTTAATTAGTTACATGTTGTCATTGTGCAATTAGAAAAGGAGAAAATCATATAAAAGTTGCATTCATTTAGATGCTACGGATCATTCAAAAAAGTTAAATTGGCCTTGAAAATTTCACAACAGATATAATGACTTGCCTTGACATAGAAAGGTCCCAAGCGGATAAGAGTTTCACGAAACTGCAATAAATCACATTAAAGATTCTGTAATATTCAGATGAAACCGGTTTACTCGAATAAGTTACATATACTGAGTTATACATAGCATCCAAAGTTTTGCATATGCTAGAAAGTCAGTAAGAAGAGGGGTAAAAAGTTGGACATGTTTGACCTGAAATGACAGAAAGGCGTAGTGACTCACCACCAGAATTCATTTGATCCTAAATCAGCAGACACAGCTAAAGAAACATATGCAACAGTAAATTATGAAACAAAAATAAACATGAGTTAATTACCTTGATGGCACGTTTCCTTATGTCTTGAACAAAGAATTGCCAGATTGTTAGCTTCAACACATGAAAAGAAATAATTGATGCTCTATACAAAGCCAAAAAGGGACCGAAACGGTAAGCAGCAGAAAAACTTCTGGAGCGATTAGCTCCAAGAGCATGTCCAAATTCACTCTCGAGTGACTCCTTCCTCAACTTTGCATATTCCGCGGACGGACTCTCTCCATGCACGCTGGTGAAACCCGTGGAAGAACTGCATAAAGAGGAGACAAATCAAGCAAACAATTCATCATCACAGGTGGTAACTAAACTTGTCATGAGCACTCACGAATGTCTTTGTCTATGTCTATGTGGTGAGTGAAATGGAGACCCATTGTCTTGTTTCCATCCAATTTCAATATACTTGTGGCATCCCAAAGGTATGCATCGGTGTATTTCATGGCGTAGAGCTGCACAAAAAGAAAATACTACTATAACATATTCAAAGTTGGACCTATATATGTTGTCTGTATGATCCGGAAAAATAATAAGCGATTGGATTGTAATTGGTTCCTGCATTTGCTAGAAAAACAAACAAAATACACAAGGAAGAGATAACTGAAAAACAAAGTACGTACTTTGGGAGAGCAGAGAGGCATGGTGGCGGTGACGCTTCACAGTGGCAAAGACATTCCTCATCGGCAGCGTCAATTTAGTGCACCGGAGCTCGCGAACCCATCAGATATTGATTTTGCACAGCAACTCAGACCCACTGGAGGAAGAGACTCTCTCTCTCTCTCTCTCAACACCCACAAACCTGCCACGTTTTAACTCGACACCTCCACGCCAGACCGCCTCTTCTGCCATTTTTTTTTATTCTTTTCCATATGGGGAAAAGAAAAAAGAAAAAAAAAGTGGGCTTATATTGTGAATCTATTTGGGTCTCGATCCGACCCGTGAGGGCAACTGGTTCAGTAGTCGCATTCTGCTCCGGTTGTGATTGACTCTCTCTACTCTCTGGAATGGTGAATCAGCAACCGCCATCTCTACGGCCATGGATTCTCGACGCAGTGCCGTTCATCGTCGTTCTCCTAATAGCAGCTCATGTCCTCGCTTTGGTATGCTCCGTTTTTCTACTTCCGTTTTGTCTTCTTTTAGTCTCTCATAGCTCATCTTTTTTCTCCTTTTGCATCATGATAGGTATATTGGATATACAGATTAGCTACTGAGAAAGAGAAACAGCCCCAGAGGAGAAAAGCACACTAAGGAACAGGTTGATTTGCAAAAAAAACCTTGTTGATTTCTTTTCTTGTGGGGAGAATGCTAATTAAGTTTGATTAAGCGCTAGTCCTTGCCATCTATTGCAGTTACTGGTTTGTGTACTAATATATTATGGAGTTCTGGGAATTGACAATTTACTCGATTTAAGAGAATTAACAGACGCATGTTAATTTTGTGTGTTTTTTCTTCTGCTCTTATAATATTTCGATTCATAATTTCCTTTTTCAAGTAACAGGCACTGCAGTTCTCTTAATATATATCCAATAAATCTGTACAATCTATAAGGTTAGTGCATCCAATATTAGTTTCTTTTTGGTTTATGATAATGTATGAACTAGAAGAACCAACCTTAATTATACTTTGTTTTAGGGTTTAGGGTTTTCTTTTTTTTATACTTTGTTTTTACACTGAAGTGTATTAAGTATTTTTAGATTTTTGTTTACACTTGTTGTTTAGTTATTGTATTATTCTCTTAAGATCTTCCGTCTTAGAGGCCGAAACTAGAATTGGTGGTTAGAAACCATTGCAAGCAACTAGTGCTATGTCTCTAAGCCTCATACTTTTTCAATGTTAGGATGACAATTGCACTTATTGTCTACTATTTGCTATTCATTTTTTGCATAAAGCTTCCTTGTCTTTTCTTTGCCGAAACCAATAATTTTTGCCTGATGATTTGAGCATCTCCTACTGACAAATGATTTTTTATAAATGGAATCTTGAACTTGATTGTTTACATCTTACATCACAATGTTGCAGGCCGTTCTAGCGTCGAGTATATGTGCATGCCTAACTGGTTCAGAATGATATAATTGTAGTGGTAATTATTCATAACCTGCCATTTCATAGTTTTGGTCCCCTAAAAGTCTAAAAAGCTTTAAAATAATGAAACTGCAAACACATTCACGATGATACCTGAAATGACAAAACTAGTAGCTCATTTACTTGAAAAAAAAATATAGAAACATCTATCTCTTCAGTTAGAACCTTTTCTTGTTTCCTGAGCTGTATGTGAGAACTGAACAATGAGATTTGGTTCCTTTTGGGGTTTATCATAATGCTGCATTTTTGGATCTGAAAGTCGAGTGCAGCAGCCGCCCTCATAGTAGTCTTGGATCTTGTCCTGTAGCGGCTGATGACGAGAATATGTTTGGGATTAGGTTTCTTTGGTACAGTGATTGTTGTGAGATACAGGGATAATGATAGAAAGGGTAAAGCCCTCATCCTCATTTTCCTAATATCAGGTCATCTGCATAAGAACTGATGATAGAAAGGGTAAAGCCTCAAACTCATTTTCCTAATATCAGGTCATCTGCATAAGAACTGATGAAGCTTACATGGAATGTTTACACTGTGATATGGACCTTGCGATGGACCTATGGACCTTGCGGACATCTTGCCTGGTTTGGAGAAGTTTAAATAAATTAGGCTGATTTTATCTGGATTTTACTGCTAGGGCTCGGTTCTTCCTAATCTAGAATAGGAATAGGTTCTTTATTAGTATGATTTTACTAGGTTTGTATCACTGTTGTTTATCCTAGTTTGTGTAGGATAATCTTAACCTATCTACATATAGATGCCTCTGTAGTATTTTTTTTATTGAGTTGATAAAATTGTAAGCTTCCTAGGTGTGATGCATAGAAAACCTGTGTGTTGCTAGCAGTCCTATCCTAAACGATCTATGTCTGCTGGATCACAAATTAAGGCTTCACGATTTCAATGTGAATCTTGTTACTTCAGGGATGAACATATTATCGTTGAGGTCAATGTTGCAAAAATCTAGTTATTGTGCTGGAGTTTAGATTATGCTTTTTTTTAATTTTTTTGGTTTGGACCTGAAGGGCTTCTGTTTGTATCTTTAAAAATTGGTACTTGGATTGGATCTCCCCTTTTTTTGAAGTGATTGTTAACTTTGTCAACTAACAATAAAGTAAAATAGAGTTTGTATAGCGCGGCTTCTCTCTCTCTAGGTTTTGCGACCTAGGGTTTAGAGATCCAGCGAGCAACGAGGGCGGCGACAGAGGAGATCTTTGCGTCGACCCTAGCATAGTTTCTCTTAGGTGGGGAGGCAGGAATCTTGGGTGCCGACGGCGGTGTCGATCGGGATCAAAGTGCGGTTTTGGGTGCGTGCTTTGATTGGTGTGGGTCAAGTTTGAGTGGCGATGGTAGTGCAGTTCGGTGGAGAGGGTTGTGAATTCGTCGACGGTCAGGCAACTAGTTTAGATTTGGTGCGAGGAGGCGGCGGTTTCGACGACACCTTATCGGATTTGAGGCAGTGCTTTAGAGGAGACCTATGTTGTTGTTGACGGGAGGACGAAGGATTTGTCTCATCTCTCCTCCTTGAATTGCAGTGGTGTGGTGATTGTATCGATGGTGCGGTGGCATCAGGGACGCCCGCCGGAGGAGATGGCGGCGGCAGCAGCATGCCTGCAACTTGGGTGCCCTTAGCATTTGGGCCTTGGCTCTCTTGGGCCTAGGTTCATAATGTTGAGGCTTTTCTTCCTAGGGTTGGGCCTAGTCTGTCATGGTCTTTTCGGGCCAAACAGACTAGGTTGAATGCCTAGGGGTCTCTCAGATCTGCTTCAATTAAATCAGATGATCTAACAGTTTTGATTTATTGATCGCAGTGCCTATTTTAGGGTTTATAATATTAAGATGACTTATATCATATAAGTTGTTTTGCATAGCTCTCTTATATCGTTGCCCTTGCGGGTGTGTTATGTTTATGTTGTATTCCTACAATTTGGGTGATCAATAAAATGTGACTTATCGTCCTTATTCAAAAAAAAAAAAACTTTGTCAACTAATACGTAATTATCAATAAAAACACAAAAGAGAAAAGAAGAAAAATTCTTGTTACTCTCACGAACAATACATATATAAATATATATATATATATATATTATCTTTTCAAAAAGAAAAGCAATAGGTTAAGATTTCATTTAAGTATGAAATCCATATGAATGCGAAATTTGGGTTTACATAAAAACTGGTTTTATTGACAAAGAGATGATGTACTTTAAAAGAAAATTTTCTTGATGGGGATTCTTGTTTAATAAGACGGAACTACAGCAAAGAAATGGGCGGATTGATTGTTCTCGATAAGTTGAAGTATAACATATATGAATATTAATTCGCGCCGCTCTCTCTTTAAAACCCTAGAGACCGAGAGAAAACATTTTCGTTTTGCGCGCCTGTCCAGCTGCACCTCATCGTCGGCAATGGCCTCTGGCCTCGACAGTGCACGCTGGTTCGGCCGGACGGGTTTGATAGGGCGATTCCTTATCTGGGATTGAAGATCAGCTCAGCTGGTTCTTTCTCGTTATAGTGAATGATCATTAATTAATATTGTTAGTACATAGCCAAAATACTTGGCTGAGCCGAGAATAAGGTGTAATTACCCGGTCACCGAAGATCATTCCAGACAAGATAAGCCCCTCACGGATAGCAAACCGCTTGCCATAATCATTCTAATGGCAAAACTCCCCCAAAAGGGGAGACACCACCAAGACTAGCAAGTAGTCCCACATTGGAGACTAAGGCCAAAGTGCCCAAGCTTGGCCTATAAAACAAGCTCAAGCTACCACAAAAGGTACACACACACTCTCTCTCTCTCACACTCCTCTACCTTGCAAGTGCTCAAAGCTAACTTAAGCATCGGAGAGTCGAAGACTGGGCCACCCAGTCCCGACCCCGTGACGCTGTCACTTGTGCAGGTTCCATGTGAAAGGCCCAAGAATTCTACTCTGCTCCGCCTCGCGACCCTACCCCGGCTCGGGACGAAACGGGTAGAAACAATTGGCGCTAGAAGGAGGGTCCCCTATTTTGTGGAACCCCCATTTGACTTAACGCCATGGTAGAAATCACTGATGACCCCACGGACCCTGGTACCCAAGCAGAGGAGGAACTTTTCCAACCCGGCGACCCGTCCTTTCCCCAAAGCAGCGATGCAGCCCCCATTAGCCATCCCGACCCCGCCACAGCCCTTGAAATCCTCAAGCGAGACTTTCATTCGTTCCGCGAGCAAGCGGCGAAAGAGAAGGCAGAAGCGGAAGCGTACCGGGTACGCATCGCCGAGTTGGAAAAAAAGCAATTTTTGCTCCGCGCCATGTTAGAGCATCGTAACGTGTACAACGATAGCTTGGACCGCGCGGCGCGAGTTGCCGGAACCCCAGACGCCCTTCCTAGCCAAGGCCAGACTGGTTCCATGCTCCCGGGAGGGTCTAGCCAAATCATATATGTATCTCATCCCCTTACCCACCCCTCATTTCCACTACCAGCTCCCCAACCATCTCCAATCCCCAATGAATCCCCCTTGTCACATCAACCTAATCCATCTGCCTAGCCTATCTCCACTTCCACCACTGCCAACTCCCCTAACCCACCTCTCGACATGCCAACCCGCCTACTGCTCCAACTCAGCCAAACAGTCACGCAGTTAGCCTCGCAGATTGAAGGCGTCGAGAGTCGCGGGGCTCAGCGACCCTTGTTCTCTGGCTATGGACATCGCCTAAGCCCCTTCACACCCCGAGTGCAGATGGATAAGCGGCCTCTGGGAACCAAGCCATTCAAGATGGACAAATATAAAGGCACAGGGGACCCTCATCTCCACCTCGAGACATTCTTCTCACTCTGTAGCTCCGCTGGCTACAGTGACGCCATAGCCTGCCACGTCTTCCAAGAGACCCTCTCGGACGAGGCCCTCAGTTGGTTCCTCAATCTGCCCCCAACTCCATTGACAACTTCGACCAACTCTCGGAACGCTTCCTCAGCCGTTTCATGCTGCACACCAGCATTTATCGAAGTGTAGATGCCTTGTTCCACATCAAGCAGAAAGACGGTGAGGGCCTCCGTGAACTGTTGTCCCGATGGCAATCTGCCACAGCGAGATGCCACAACTTGGAACCTCGCGTAGCGGAGCAAGCTTTCCGTCAGGCCCTACTCCTTGGCAATTTCCTAATGGAGATCAATAGGAAATTCCGCCCGCGCTGAATTCGCCACTTTCGGACATTCCGCCCCCACCACGTTAGCACTGCCCACCCCGCCACAAGATGAACACTTTGACCGCGGGCAAGGTAAAGGACAGTCACATGGATCCTCCCGAGACCAGGGACGCGGCTCCGATCGTCGCCATGGGGGATAGAGAAACCGCGACCACCCATATAAAAGGGACCAGAGCCCTCCACAACAACAGCGCCGTTCCGCCCCGACACCCCATTACGAGGTCCACACTACCCTCATCACAGCATATGAGGATATATGGGCCAGGCACAAAGATCTCATTCCCCCACCTCCTCAAAGCAGATATCCAAAAAAGACCCGGCGAGCAACCGGCAACAGATATTGTGCCTATCATGATGATAACGGCCATACAACAGAGCAGTGCCATGGCCTCCGCAATGCAATCGAGCATTTGGTACAGAATGGGCAACTCCACCAATATTGTGCCCCTGCCACAGGCGCTAACGCCATTGAAATACATGGCCAGATCTTAACCCTGCATGGTGGAGCCCCCACGCAAGCCTTCTGTAAAACGGCAATGCACAACATCCTCAGAAATCCTAGACATCCAACGCGGTGTCACGATCACCCCAATAGCGTGGGATCAAGTGACATTTCGCAGCGACGAGGATACCATAAAATGCCACCACTATGAACCATTCATTATTAATGTGCAGGTGGATCATTACAGATGCCACAGAGCTTTAGTGGACACGGGGGCCGCCGTAAGCGTCATGTTTTCTGATTGCTACAAGGGACTCCGCCGAGACCGAACTAAGCTGTACAATAACCATGACCCCCTTGTCAGCTTCTCCGGCGAAACAGTGCAACCGTTAGGCTCAGACCGCTTAACCGTGTCAGTGGGAACAGCTCCTTGCCGCTCTTCCATCACGGCCCGCTTCCTCATTGTCGATTGCCCCTCATCCTAAAATCTCATCTTAGGCCGGGACATCCTCTGGGGGCTGCAGTGCTTCATAGCAGGCCATATGTTTCTCATGAAAGTCTTCACCCCAGGTGGCACCCTGATCATTCAAGGGGATCGAGCAGCCATTGAACACTGCCACCTTAACGTTATCCAACAAAGCCGAGGAGCCTATGAGATGTTCCCTCTCAGCCCCTCGGAGCCCACAGACAACCCACGGGACGACCCAGAGAAGAGCGGGAAAGAGAACCCCGCGACCTAGTCCCCCACCCCCGGAACGCTCATCACCAATTTTAACCTTAGCTTTGAAAAGCCATTGTATATATACTATAGCCCAGCAGCGGCTCTAACATTGTACACTTCGCCCGCTAGCGGCTAAATTTAAGTGCAATGAAATCTTTTGTCACTCCAACATGCTACGCTTAGCCCCCGCAACGCAGGGCCACAAAACATACACAAGTAAACAGCAAGACAAACACAAAGGTTACACATAACGCCAAAACATCAACCTGGACTCCCAGGCAACTTAACATAAATCAATTACAATGGCTAACCACGCCACTTACATTGTTCAAAACATCAGTCCTACAACTATCAAAAATGCCCAAGTACATCTCACTCTCCCCCAGCGGATGAGTCGCCAGACTTGTTTACACTCCCCTTCGACCCGCCACTGCGGCCACGAATCTGGCTCACATTCCCCGCCATCCTCTGCCCAACCAGCTGCCTCGGCTGGCCCCGGGACAAAAAGGAAGGCCTCACAGCCGCGGTAGGGCGCACAAGTGAGCTGCCAGGAACTCCCTCAGGGCCAGAGCGCCCCCTCACTAGAGCCTTCTGAGCTTCAAGACCCGCACGTGCCAACAACCCCGGAGCCCGAGGATCGCGAGACGGGACAACAGAAGAAGCTGCCTGCGACGCCGCTACTTGAGTAGGTGTAGACCCCTCGGGGCCGGTGGCCCTTACAGATGATGCAGCCCCAATGGCAAGAGGTCGCGGGTCGCCTGCAGTTGGCATCCCCTTCTGCCCAGCAGACGTTGCACGCCACGCCTCATGCTGCTTTGCCAGAGACCACGAGATCTCAGCTTGCTTCCTTTGTTCAGGCGTCATTTGTTCCCACGCCCCCTTGGCAGCATTCTTCTCTGCGTACCACTTGTGCATGGCAGCCTCATTAATCCAGCCCGCCTGGCAGCCTAGTCGGCTCAAGTCATCTTGCCCTTTATTATAGGCACCCTTCAGCTGCTGCTTGTACACTTCGCCCTCCCGGAACAGCCTCTGCCCTGCCGCGGCCGCCCGCTCACACTTAGCCTTCCAGGACACCTCCAGCTCTGCAAGGGCCCGCGTCAACTTCTCCACCTCAGCTTCCAAAGACACTGCCTTGGCAGCCGCCATCTCCCCAGCCACCACCTGCTCATCCTTCCTCCTGATATCCTCTTTCAGCTCCGCCACTTGGGCCTGGAAGACAACAGCGTTCTGCTCCGCCTGCGCTAGCCGCTCCTCAGCCTCCCTTAACTGCTGACTCTTCGCCTCAGCATCGCCCTGCCAATGGGAAGCCGCCCGCTCGCTCGCAGCATACATCAACAATGTAGCCTGCAGTCACACAGCAACACATAAATCCTAAGCTCAAAGCAGTGGAACACAAGCATGCAGACACTTACCCGAGTCAACTTCTCCTTGGCGAGCGCCATCTCACACGGACTGACTCGCCCCTTAGTGAGAGCCTCGTCAACTAGCGCGGACTGACTCGCCCCTTAGTGAGAGTCTCGCCAACTAGCGCGGACGGACGCGAATGCCATTAGCGCATTTCCTCGCCACTTAGCGCGAACAACATCAACCCGAAGCGGCACGCAACGCCAATAGCGCGTTTCCTCTCGCCAACTAAACTCGCAACTTTACCCCCGTCATCTCGCGACCCTCGCGTGGGGACTTGGGGACTTGGCACCATGCCTCCAGCACCCGGGTAAAACTTATTCTCGGCATCTTATAGAATAACTCCTCACCCAAGAACTCTCTCGGACTGGGGACTTGGGGACTTGTTAGTACATAGCCAAAATACTTGGTTGAGCCGAGAATAAGGTGTAATTACCCGGTTACCGAAGATCATTCCAGGCAAGATAAGCCCCTCACGGATAGCAAACCGCTTGCCATAATCATTCTAATGGCAAAACTCCCCCAAAAGGGGAGACACCACCAAGACTAGCAAGTAGTCCCACATTAGAGACTAAGGCCAAAGTGCCCAAAGCTTGGCCTATAAAACAAGCTCAAGCTACCACAAAAGGTACACACACTCTCTCTCTCTCTCACACTCCTCTACCTTGCAAGTGCTTAAAGCTAACTTAAGCATCGGAGAGTCAAAGACTGGGCCACCCTAGTCCCGACCCCGTGACGCTGTCACTTGTGCAGGTTCCGTGTGAAAGGCCCAAGAATTCTACTTTGCTCCGCCTCGCGACCCTACCCCGGCTCGGGACGAAGCAGGTAGAAACAAATATCTTATCGGGAATGTACTCCTTTATTTCTATTTTGATAATAGGCTCACTTGTGATGTTAAGTGAGCATGAAATGTGTAATGAGGCTGTTACCCAAATGTTAACCAATGATTTTATTTGCTCTCTGTATGTAAAGCAGTAGATCGATTCACAATGTAACATGTATTTGAGATGAATAAAATTTATTTAAAAAAAATGAGGAGTTTGAGGCGACCAATTTTAAAAATATAAATAGAAGCGTCCAATTAGACTATCTACCAGCATAAGCTAAAAACCCAAATTTAGCTAAAAAATTCTCCACCACAGGCAATACTTCAATTCATAAGAAAACAAAATTTAGCTTAAAATATTTAGTTAACCATACAAAGACAACCTAACATGCGATTTCCTGACATGTTGAAGAAGAAACCGAAACGGAACCAAGCTTCCCCAACTTATGTAATGACAACCCTACGAATAAAACCTAGCCCAACTGGCCTAGAGAGCACCAGAAGAGCTAGGCCTAAACCTAGGATTAATACCCTAGAACGATTAAAAATCTAGGTCCCAAGAGCCCAGGCCCAAAAAATCGAAGTCCATCTGCTCTGGGCACTCAACAGAATCATTATTATAGGCTGTCGCAGCATAGAAGACCTCTTGTTATTATACACCGGTGTGGCAATTCTATTGAGGTTTTCACTCTTCCCTTCACTTGGATAGAGCAACGTCGTCAAAGAAAGCAGGAAACAAAGAAGCATGTGTCCGACCAAGCAGAAGCACCGGAGCTCCGTCGTCGATCACGCCGGCAAATGCTCCAGATCCGGAGAGTCTACAACCTCCAACGCCGACTGGATCTCCGAGTCAATCCAAGGCGGATCCTTACGGCACGTGGACCTCCACACCGGAAGCAACGGTTGGGCGTCACCTCCCGGCGACCTATTCTCTCTCCGGGGAAAAAACTACCTGACAAGGCGACAAAAAGCGCCTACCGGAGACTACCTACTGACGCCGGTGGGCACCGACTGGCTGAAATCCAGTTCGAAGCTGGAAAATGTACTCGCCCGTCCCGATAACCGAGTGGCGCACGCGCTGCGGAAGGCCCAAGCCCAAGGTAAGTCCCTGAAGAGCTTCATCTTCGCGGTGAATCTACAGGTCCCAGGAAAGGACCAGCATAGCGCGGTGTTCTACTTCGCCGCTGAGGATCCTATCCCATCAGGCTCACTCCTGCACCGGTTCATCAACGGCGACGACTCCTTCCGGAACCAGCGGTTTAAGATAGTGAATCGGATCGTCAAAGGGCCGTGGATCATTGAGAAAACGGTGGGGAATTACAGCGCGTGTTTATTGGGCAAAGCGCTGACGTGTAATTACCATAGAGGAGCAAACTACTTGGAGATTGACGTGGATATCGCCAGCTCGGGGATCGCCAAGGCTATTCTGCGACTGGCATTGAGATATGTGACGAGCGTGACGATCGACATGGGGTTTCTGGTGGAGGCGCAGACAGAGGATGAGTTGCCCGAGAGGTTAGTCGGTGCCGTTAGGATTTGCCAGATGGAAATGTCCTCTGCAACAGTAATCGACGCCACACCTGTTAGCCGGCGGTAATCGTTCTGTTTTTTTTCATTTCTGTTTTTTTGCTTTAATTTGTTGTTATTATTCGTGCCCTTTTTGGGTTGGATCGGCGGGCACTAGAGCTGTAGATAATAAAAGGAAATCGGAGCGACAAATAACAAATACTCGTTTCTGTTTCTTGTGCATGATTTTACTGGTAAGATTTTGGTGGTGGGATCAGCTCGTCATCGTCATATTTCATTCTTCTACGTCATTCACCATCTGCCATTGATATTTCATTGTTCATATTTGCAAAAATTACAAAGCAAACTTTTTTAGTCTGAATTACAAGGCAAGCTTGAACGAACCTCTTCAAGCTTGTGGAAAGGGATGGGGCTGATGATTTCTGGTCCAAGCTAGGTAGCTATTTCAGAATCAGCCTCTATTTTTCATATTCTTTTATCAATAAAATAGAAACAAAAGATAACGAGCTGGAGTGTATTATTGGCTTCCAATTGCTTTAAAGTATTTTACTCTTTTGATCTACATTTACTCTTGACACTTTTTTTTTTTTTTTCTGTTAGGCTTTCCCTTAATTACTCTTGGAGTCTTTTATTTACATATTTGATTCTTAATCAGCAAGGGATTGCTGTATGCGTAGTTTCTTTTGGTACAATTAATGCTGGGATTTCTCTATTCTCTATGATTAGCAATCAGTTATCAATTGAGAAAAACAGAAGGAAACATTTGTTGGTTTTGAAAACTAGAGGAGGAAATTTTGCTTTGATTTTGAGTCGACAAACCTCTCCTCAACACAGCTCATATCAGAATCTGGTGGGTGGGGCTGAATCTTTTGGGCTTTTGTATTCACCATCCAGTTGTCAGTTGTGTAACATGACAGCCCGACTTGGAATTCCTTTTACCCGGTGTTTCTGCACAATCCCGGGCGGGATATTGCTGAAGCTGATGGTGGGGCTATCCTTCTCCTGCCTGGGCTTTCCTTCTCCTGCCTGCAATAACAAAGGGGACCGGGACGTTCCGGTCTTTCCTCCTCCGATGCTTTAGTCAGTAGATGGATAAATAGTGGAACAAGTAAAATGGTCATACCTGAAAAGCTGGCAGCTGGGCGTTATATACGGCCCAGGATGGGTTCCTTCTATCTGGAAACTGATGTGGGACAATGTCACTGCTGCTACTTCAGCTACCAAACTCTCTCGTGCCTCTAGGAATCGTTCCCGGCCCAGGGTGCTGTTACTGACATCGGGCTTGGCCCATCCTGCACACGGATGGGAACCCTGGGGTGGGATCGGCGGTCGTGGTCGCGCGGGATACTTACTGGTATACGGGCTTGGGAGGTTGTTTCATGCACAACCGACTACAAGTCCCCCCAAGTTCCCGTTCAAGACACATCTTGAGTGGGGACTTGGCTGAAATAAGCCCGTAGACCAGAGAACTATCTCGGATGGGTCCCACCATAGTCCCCCCAAGTTCGTGCTCACGGTGTGTATTGAACGGGTCTTCGCTTTGCTGACGCAAGCTAAGGCGCTCGCCCCTCGCAAATACTAATCGTCTCGCGAGCCAAAGAATTTGCTCCGCGCGAAGTCATTAGTCATGACAACTTGTAATCTGGGTGTTTCATCCAATGTTACTAATCGTCATGTGAGCCAAAGAATTCGCTCCGCGCGAAGTCATTAGTCATGACAACTTGTAATCTGGGTGTTTCATCCAATGTTACTAATCGTCCCGCGAGCCAAAGAATTCGCTCCGCGCGAAGTCATTAGTCATGACAACTTGTAATCTGGGTGTTTCATCCAATGTTACTAATCGTCCCGCGAGCCAAAGAATTCGCTCCGCGCGAAGTCATGACAACTTGTAATCTGGGTGTTTCATCCAATGTTACTAATCATCCCGCGAGCCAAAGAATTCGCTCCGCGCGAAGTCATGACAACTTGTAATCTGGGTGTTTCATCCAATGTTACTAATCGAGTGACGGGGTGTTAACGCCGTCTGTGGTTTATCAGGCCACTTGCTCCGTTTTTAAAGGGATGATATGAAATTTCAGTGGAAATGCCGATCTTGGTGGAATGCCAATTTCTCGGTGGAATACCAATGTCGGTGGGATGTCACTCTCGGTCGAGTTCCTCTCGGGTGGAATGAATGTACTTGTGGTACTCAGCCAAGGTGGGTTTTGCCTCGTACGATCTCGATGACTCACACCCTGGTCTAACGATGTCAATGAATTTCACCCGAGATGGGTCTTGTACTTGTGATCTTGGTGACACATCCGGGACGGGTTTTGTCCTGATCTTGATGAATCATCCGAGATGGGTCTTGCACTTGTGATCTCGGTGACTCACTCGGGTGGATCGTACCCTGGTCTAACGATCTCAATGATTTTCACCCGGGATGGGTCTTGTACTTGTGATCTTGGTGACACATCCGGGATGGGTTTTGTCCTGATCTTGATGAATCATCCGAGATGGGTCTCGCACTTCGAGGGTTGCACAGTGGTGGCAGGTGGCAGGTGCATTAAATGCATGTTCGCAATAATGCGGGACAACACATGCATTTAACGCACGTCACTTCAATCTTTCATTCTTCGAGGAGTTGTCAGTTGTGCCACGCGGCACCATCCTGCGGTTTGATCGGGCGGCTAGGGGTGCCTCTTTTTTGGCGAAAGGTTTGCGTTGGGCCGCGGATCGAGGCGTTTGTTGCTGACCGAGTATAAATTTCTGCCCCTTCGTTTCGTGTTCGTCTCGTCCTCTTTTCTCGCTCACTTCTCTGGTCGCTCCCTCTGCTTTTCTTTGTCTGCCCTCCGAAGCTGCTGCCGATCCCGCGATTGCGAGGTGTTTCCCGACGTCCGCGTTTCTGACGTTGCTGCTACGTCGAAGATCTGGTAAGGTTTTTAAATTCTGTTCATGCTTCTGTTTTATGTCTCTCCCGCGTGGTTTCTGTTTGTCTGCTTTACCGTGTTTTCTCTGTTTTTCCTCTCTGTTTTGCTGTGTTTAGTGTTGCTTGTGTTGTGTTGCTTGTGTGGGTAGTGGCAATGCTCAGTGCTTTAGAGGGATTTTTCTGGGTTGAGGGTAAACTGAAAATTGGTGTACCCCCGGCGACGCTAATAAGATGCTAGGGTTTGTTAATTTAGGTAGATGGGCTCCCGAAGTTCGACTGACCTAAGCGCGTCGTCTCGGCCGATTGTGGACAACGAAGAGAGGATGGAGGACTACATAGGTCGAGAGCGTACCGGGCCAACAAAAGGTGTACCCGCCCCGGACGTCGAAGAGATCGCCGGGGCTCCCCACAGCATTCCTATCGTCAGTGCCGCAGGCTTAGCCAGGCGGACCCGGTGGGCAGTTTTGGTTCACTGTGAACTTGGTCGAATGCCTGGTGGGGTTCCAAATTAGTGTCGCCCGTTTTTACTAATTGCCTTCTTTTTCCTAATCCGTGACCTTGACTAATTGTAATTTCAGATAAACCGCCCAGGAGAAAACACCGCGAGTCGCACCCGAGCGATATGGAGTCGGACATGGAGTTGCTTAGCGAACTTTTAGAAGTCGGGAAAGTGGCTTCCCGAACTGAGGTTAACCTAGCAGATAAAACTGCCCATGTCTCGGACGGCGTTGTTCTCCTGGAGATCCCCGATGAAGAGTACGGCATACCGCCTTCTGACAGTGAGGGGCCTGCGAATGCTGGTGACGTGAGCAACGTCCACTTGGGCGAGAAGAGGAAGAAATCGTCCAAAAAATCCAAGTCGCAAAGGGATGAAGGCGTGACTTTGACGGGACTGAGTGTCTCGGGCACCTCATCACCTCGGAAGAAACATAAATTTGTTGAGTCCTCGACCGGGAAGCAGGTATCAACGAGCACTGTCGTTCCAGCAATTCCTCTGGCTCGGACGACCACCATCCGGCAGATACTGGACGAGTACGGGTGCGCGGATGAGAAATTCGTTCGTAGCATGGTTAGCGACCTGAAGGGTATCGAACTGGACAGGATCAAGATCGGGTCCAGCACTCCTCAAGAAAATCGGCGGTACGCCCGGGAGGCAATGATGAAGGTAAACTCTACCCTAGCTCAAATTTGACCGTCGTTCGGGAATGAGACTAACTTAATTATGCTTGCAGGCCCTCTTTGTTGTTTATGCCATTGACGTCAGTGAGGATTCCAACGTGATGAAAGAGCGTCTGGCCTGTTTGAACGACCAGATCGGCTACCTCGGGGCAGAGAAGAAGAAAATGGAGAGGGATTTGGAGGCGGAGAGGAAAGAGAAGATCTCACTGGCTGATAAGTTGGCCAAACTTCGCCTCCACACCAAGGAGCTTGAGGGAAGAGCTGGCAGGGTTACTACCTTGGAACGCGATATAGACGCGCTTCAGCGGGAGAATGCGAAGCTGCGGTCTGAGCTGAAAGAGAAAGAGAACGAGGTAGTTGATCTACAAAACCAGATCCCAGCCCAGGGCGAGCTTGCTGTTGCCCGGTTCAAAGAGTCAGAGGAGCTGAAGGCCATGCTCAAGTCTGCCCGGGAGAGCGGTATAACTGAGAAATTTGGCGTCTGGAGCAGACTTGGGTACCTTGACAAGGCCAGGATGACGGCCGATCTGCTTGCTGCTCGGGAGGCCAAAAAGAGGGCGGCTGAGTCTGAGAAAACACCCGAGGCAGGTGGGTCGTCCGAGAAAGCTGCTGACCGGGCGGACGAGGTCCCGGCTGAATCAACCGACGACGAAGATGAAACTGGCCAGTAATGTGATGTTATTTTGTCCAGCATTAGCGTTTTGTAAGAACAAAAGGCTTTGTGCCGTTGCCCGGGATTACACCGGTGATTTTGTAAATACCCAATGGTGGTAAACGCCCCTTAACCGGGTTTTGATATATTATGCCTTGGGTTCACCTTATTGCCTTTTGTATTGTGCATGCCCCGCTAGGGGATTGACTTATGCCTCCCGGTTGATTTGATCGATGTTTTACGGGAATAACTCACTTATTCCTCCCGTTGGATTAGTTTTGCCTACATCAAGATTGATGTTACACGATTATTGACTTATGCCTCCCGGTCGATTACGTATGAATTTTGCCTACATCCCGATTGATGTTACACAAGAATTATTGACTTATGCCTCCGGGTGGACTACGTATGAATTTTGCCTACATCTCGATTGATGTTACACAAGAATTATTGACTTATGCCTCCGGGTGGATTACGTATGAATTTTGCCTACATCCCGCTTGATGTTACACAAGAATTATTGACTTATGCCTCCGGGTGGATTACGTATGAATTTTGCCTACATCCCGATTGATGTTACACAAGAATTATTGACTTATGCCTCTGGGTCGATTACGTATCGATACTTCGAATTGAATATGCGAATTGAACTTGCCATTCTCATTATATTTCAAAACGAATGGAGGCCCCTTCCGGGATATGGGTGTTATCGCTCCCCCGGGAGACTGCAATATTTACAAATGCATTTCAAAATGAAACAGACTTTCACCAATCACACGGGGTAGAATTTTAGGTGCTCCGTGTTCCAGGGTCGTCTGGTGATTACCCCATCCTTGTCTCGTAGAAAGAATGTTGACGGGCCTACCTCTTCAATGATTTGATATGGTCCCTCCCAGGTTGGGTCTAAGGCCGACGTCCTTGCCATGACTGTCTTCATCACCCAGTCCCCCAGTCCCAGCGTTCGGGTTCTGACTTTCCTATTGTAATGGCGTGCCACTCGCTGCTTATAGACCTGGTTGTGCATGTCTGCCATTTCCCTTCTCTCTTCCACGAGATCGACATTTAACCGGAGGCCTTCTTCGTTGGTGGCTGCGTCAAAATTCTCCACCCTTCCCGATGGTATCAGTGTCTCGACTGGCAGGACAGCCTCTGTTCCAAAAGCCATGTTGAAAGGCGTTTCTCCTGTTGCTTCGGTTGCCGTGGTTCTGATCGCCCACAACACCTCCGGCAGCTTCTGTGCCCATAGACCCTTGGCGTTGTCCAATTCTTCTTTAGCAGCTTTTTTATGATCTTATTTACTGTCTCTACCTGACCATTAGTCTGAGGGTGTGCTACCGACGAGAAGACGATCTTGGCGCCCATGTCCTTTGTGAATTCGATCAGATTGCTGTCGTTGAATTGTGTTCCATTGTCAGTGACAATTGTCTCCGGGACCCCGAATCGGCATTATATGTTTTTCATCAGGAAATTCTTTACACACTCGGTCGTTATCTTTGCCAGAGGCTCTGCCTCCACCCACTTTGTGTAGTAGTCAACGACCACTATGACATAACTGAACTGCTCGGGTGCCGTTGGCAGTATGTCTATGAGGCCAAGGCCCCACTGCGCGAAGGGCCAGGGTGACAGCAATATGGATTGAGCTATTGGGGGTGAGTGTATCCCGTTGGCATGCAGGTGGCATTTTCGGCATCTAACCGACATCTTATCCGCCATAGCGCCCATGCTGGGCCAGAAGAACCTAGTCCGCAGTGCCTTGTGCGCTAGCGAACGTGATCCCGAATGGTTGCCGCACACCCCTTCATGGATCTCCCCCATGATCACTTCCCCTTCCTCCTCTGTCACGCACTTGAGGTTTGGGAAACTGTATCCTATGCGGTACAACTTCCCGCTCATGAGCGAGTACCTTGCGCACCTCGATTGGAGTTTTCTGGCCTCACGCCTGTCTTCCGGTCGTACCCCCTCCTTCATGAATTCGATTATGGGGTCCATCCAAGTGGGCTCGCCGGGTCCCGCCTCAACCATGAATATCTCCGAGATTGTCCTACTAATGCTTGGTTTTCCAAGAACCTCGATCCTTGCCTTCTTCTTTCCTTTGGCTGGCCCGCCTGTGGCTAAGCGGGCGAGAGCATCTGCGTGACTGTTCTCCTTCCGGGGGATGTGGGAAAGGGTAGCCGTCGTGAACCGTTGCATGAACGCTTTTGAAAGCGCTTGGTAAGAGCTCAGCTGAGGTTCCTTTGCTTCGAAGCTTCCGTTGACTTGATTCACAACCAGTTGAGAATCACTGAACACCTCTACCCGGTCCACCCAGATGTCCCGGGCGAGTTGCAGTCCCCCAATCAATGCTTCGTACTCTGCTGCGTTGTTGGATGCCTGGAACTGAAATTCCAGTGCATACTCATGCTTGAACCCATCCGGGGTCTCCAATATTATTCCCGCCCCGCTTTTTTTCTTGGTCACCGAGCCGTCAACGAAAAGTTTCCAGACCGGCGCAGCCGAGGCCTTGTGCTGCACGTCAGGGTAGGGCTTGGAATCTCCTTCTTCCCGGTCGGCTATGGTCAATTCCACCACTTTCGTGGGTCTGGGGCCTGCCTGCTCTACATCTACTTTCATGGGCGTGAGCTCAGATATAAAGTCGGCCGCTGCTTGACCCTTTATAGCTATTCTCGGGCGGTAATGGATATCGAATTCTCCCAATTCGATGGCCCATTTAACTAGCCGCCCACTTATCTCTGGCTTCTGCATGATCTGCCTTAGGGGGTGGTTGGTAAATAGATTTACCGAGTGGGCCTGGAAATAATGCCTGAGCCTTCTGGCTGTCACTACAAGGGCCAAAGCAAGCTTCTCGACGTCCGGGTACCTGCTCTCGGCCTGGGTGAACCCTTTCCCGGCGTAAAAAACCGCATGCTCGACGTCCGAGTCTTTTCTGATGAGCACCGAGCTGACCGCTAACTGTGACGCCGCTAGATACAGGTAAAGCATCTCGCCCGGGATAGGCTTCGACAAAATCGGCGTTGTTGAGAGGTAAGCCTTTATCTGCTTGAACGCCTCTTCCTGCTCGTATCCCCATACTATATCCTTACATCTCTGGTCCCGTAACAACTTGAAAAAGGGGGTACACTTATCCATGAGCCGTGAGACAAATCTCGCCAGCGCGACTACTTTCCCGGCCAACGACTGCACCTGGTTCCTGAGCGTGGGTCTTTCCATATCCAGGATGGCCCTTATTTTCTCCGGATTGGCTTCGATTCCTCGCCGGCTGATTATGTGACCTAAGAACTTTCCTTTAACAACCCCGAAGATACATTTCTGAGGGTTTAACCACATCCCGTACCTCATTATGACCTCGAAAACCTTCTCCAAATGCCCCACATGGTCAGCAGCCGATAGGCTTTTGACCAGCATGTCATCGATATATACTTCCATTATGTTCCCGAGGTACTCGGCGAACATGATATTCATCAGCCGTTGATAAGTGGCTCCCGCATTCTTCAAACCAAAAGCCATCACCTTGTAACAATACAGACCCCTGTCCGTTGTGAAGGCTGTGTGCTCCTCGTCTCTCGGATCCATCCGTATCTTATTATAGCCGGAATAGGTGTCCATGAAGCTCATGAGGTCGTACCCGGATGTGGAATCCACCAGCTGATCGATGCGTGGGAGCGGGAAGCTATCTTTCAGGCATGCCCTGTTGAGATTTGAATAGTCCACACACATCCTCCATTGCCCAGTTGACTTCTTTGGAACCATGACTACATTGGCCAGCCATTGGGGGTATCTGACCTCTCTTATGAACCTGATATCTATTAGCTTATGCACCTCCCCCTTCATAGCTTCGTACTTCTCTGGTTTAAACGTTCTTCGTTTCTGCCGTACCGGGGGGAATCCGACCCTGATTCCTAGCTGGTGGGTCACAATGCCGCTTGAAATCCCGGGCATGTTTCTTTATGTCCAGGCGAACGCTCCGCTGTTTTTCCTCAAGAAACTTATCATGGCCTCCCAAACCCCAGGAGACTGTCCCGTCCCAATGATCACTGTGCGGTCTGGGAATTCTTCCGAGACTGATACTTCTTCCGTTTATTCTACTGATCCGGGACGCTCCTCATCCGAGTAGACGTCGTCTCTTGGATCAATGTAAGGGTCCGAGGGTGATGCCGCGGGCTGGCTGGCCGACAGTATTTCTGACCTTTTCCTCCCGTTATCTACTGCATAGCAACTCCTTGCCGCCCCCTGATCTCCCCGGATAGTAATGACTCATGTTGGGGTTGGGAGCTTCATCATCAGCATGTAACCAGCAACGAATGATTTCAATTTCCACAAGGCTGGCCTTCCCAATATCCCGTTGTAAGACGACTCACAATCAACAACGATGAATTCTATTGTTGCTCTGGCGACCCCTTCCCGTCCTTCCAAGCTTACTCCAAAGCTGTCTGAGCCGAGGGGTTGAACAACATCGCCCGAGAAGCTAATCAACGGCTCATGGTCTTGTATCAACTTATTGCTTCCTCGCCACAGTCCTTTCCAGGCACTTCTGAACAATACGTTGACCGAAGCCCCCGTATCAATGAGTATCTTCTTCGTTATGTAGTGGTCGAGCTGTAATGTTATCAGGAACGGGTCCTCGTGCTGTCTTATTCCTTCCTCTTCCTCCTCCAGGAAGGTCACCGACTTCCATCCGGAGGTTACCCGCTGACTGTTACTACCAAAAGCGTAAACCTCCCTACCATCCCGTTGTCCCGTACATTGTTTATTTGCCTTATTGGTCCTGTTATCTATTCGGGACCCGCCAAGGATGGTGTTGATCGTCCCGTATACTTCGATTGCCCCTGCGTTCCTTTTCCCGGGCACATAATGCTGCAGTTTCCCTTCCTTCACTCGGCGCTCTACCGCTCTCTTCAACTCTACACAATTGTTAATGTTATGGCTAGCCTCCCCATGGTATCCACAAAACTTACCCGTGTCCTCCCTGGTGAGACGTGATGGTTGGAATTTCCGAGACGGGGGGGGGGGGGGGGGGAGGAATGGTGGTCTTGTTTTCGTTCCATATTGCCTCGTAAGTGGCGTTGAGCTCTGAGAAATGCTCCTTCCCTGTCGACATCGTTCTCGGGAACCCGGGATCATGGTAGGGCCCTTTCGCTTTCGCCTGCGTGTTACGTTGTGTCCCGGCCTTCCCCCAACTTCCTTCCTTGTGTTTCTTCCCAGCTGGGCTCGGGTATAATTCTCTCTCCCCTTTCCAGGCCCGTACTTCTCGTATCATTTGCACTGGGGATCCGCTGTCTTTCCCTCGATCTTCCTTCTTCCCAGCCGAGGTTCCCCCATACGTATCATGGTCCGCCTGTGCATGCCGGACCGCCATTTCCATGAGCTCATCGTAGCCTTGAGGATTTTCGATTTTTACCGCGTACAAAAACTTCCCGGGCAGCAAACCCTGAATGAACGCTTCCTCCGCCACCTTCTTGTCAAAGCTTCTGACCCTGGCTGTGGCCCCCTGCCATCGATTCACGAAAGCTTTCAGGCCTTCTCCTCTGTCCTGTTTTATTTTGAATAGTTGGGCGGTGTTCTGCCCGTCCGTCCGCAAAATGAATCTATTGACGAACTTGTCTGCCAGCTCCCGGAAGCTGCCGATCGATTCTGACGGGAGCTCGTAGAACCAACTTAGCGCTTCCCCCGCTAACGTTTCCTGGAACATGTTGCAGCACACCGCGTCCGAGTATCCTTTAGCATTCGTATGGGACTTGAAGCTGTCAAGAAAGAGGTGGGGGTCATGATCCCCGTTGTAGCTAAGTTTCAGCGGCTTGGCTGCGCCTGGTCGAACTGATCGGGTAACCTCTCTAGTGAAAGGTCCTCCTCTTTCCTCGAAGCTCACACGGGTTGGGTTACGCATCCCCCTTCTCTCCGTGTCTGAGATTCGGTTTGCCAAGCACGCCACACTATCCCTGATCGCCTTCAAGGTCTCTTCCATTTCGCTTTGCCTTCCTGTATGGACTTCCGGGACAGGTTCGGGCAAAGGCGGCGGTCCCTCGTTCCGCATCTCATCCGGGAACAAGTTCGTCCCTATATGCATCAGGGGTCCGCCCATGTGTCACTTCCGTTCGCGCCTCCTCCACCTCCGGATCTTGTAGCTCGATTAACCCAGCCATCGAGTCACGTTGGCACTTTCTGTAAGGATTCCCACAGACGGCGCCAAATGTTTCTGCACAATCCCGGGCGGGATATTGCTGAAGCTGATGGTGGGGCTATCCTTCTCCTGCCTGGGCTTTCCTTCTCCTGCCTGTAATAACAAAGGGGACCGGGACGTTCTGGTCTTTCCTCCTCCGATGCTTTAGTCAGTAGATGGATAAATAGTGGAACAAGTAAAATGGTCATACCTGAAAAGCTGGCAGCTGGGCCTTATATACGGCCCAAGATGAGTTCCTTTTATCTGGAAACTGATGTGGGACAATGTCACTGCTGCTACTTCAGCTACCAAACTCTCTCGTGCCTCTAGGAATCGTTCCCGGCCCAGGGTGCTGTTACTGACATCGGGCTTGGCCCATCCTGCACACGAATGGGAACTCTGGGGTGGGATCTGCAGTCGTGGTCGCGTGGGATACTTACTGGTATACGGGCTTGGGAGGTTGTTTCATGCACAACCGACTACACCCGGTATCTTTTATTTTCACCCCCCTTCTGTTATGCTTGAACTCTCCAGTCTTCATCCTGTTGTGCTTAATGGGCTGTATTAAGCTCTCTTTTTTCATGGGAACAACATAACAAACCCCATTATAAAAAACTAGTTACAAAACCTGAGATTCCATGTTGTTTGAGAAAATTTCTTAATACATGACTATCAACTTGATATACACTGCTGCTAATTTCACATAACCTGATAATTTGTTACATAACTATATCACACTTGGGAATATCTAGGTGGTGAAAGGGCTCAATAATGAACAACAGCATCCAAGCCCAAAACAAAACATCGTTGGAGACGTATTATAGTAAATATCTTATTTATGTACAACTTGTTTTTCTGGATATCCATATGGACGACCATGTTTCAATCAACAATGTATGTAGCTGGCCAGCCAAAAGACCATTCAGGGGCAACCAGCAGGGGCAAATCCGACCTTTTCACCAGCCACGTCATACACCACCTGCAATCGTTTCTGTTGAACATTCCCAAAGATGGCAATGTCGCTGTCATCACTGTTCCCGGCGAACGCCAAGCACACCTGTGAAACACTCGCCACGTACAGTATGCCCGTCGCATCCAAATCCAACGTCACCCCACCACCAAAATCGAACGCTATTTTGGGGTACGACACCGTTTTGCTCCCGCTCAGGTCGTAGCACGTGTCCAGTATCGAGAGCGCCTCCGCTTGCGGATAGCTTTTCATTCCTTGCCGAAACGCATCCCTCAAAGCGCTGTACGCCGTTGCCGGAAGCCGCGTAATGACGGTGCCTGAGTCGATGATCGTCCCTGAGGACGAAAAAACTGAAGCGGAAATGGATAGCTGACGTCCGCCAACGCTGATCCCGACGACACTGAGGCCGTAAAAGGACCCACCTTGAGATACAGTGGAGAGCGGCGTGAACTTGACTGCGGAAGAGGATCCTCCGCCGCCTCTTCCGAAGCTGAGGTAACCGGTGGAGCTGGAAGTGGAGGGCAGGCAGTAGGAGAAGAAGCGGCCATACTTCGGAGCGCTCTGTTCGACAAGGGAGATTTTGTTGCGGCCCAGGCCCAATAACCCGGCAGACCCGCCGAAAAGGCCTTGATTGTTTTGGCCACAGCCGAAGAGAAACCCATCGAAAACGTCCGTCGACGTTAATGTCAACCTTTCTTTGCCGAAGTATCCAACCGAGAAGGATTGATCTCCGTATTGTATGCCGTATATGCATGTTGATGTGCCGCTTGAGCAACCGGGTGTGTTACCTACATCCATATATCACGCGCGAATCAGTACGTTATATGTGGACTGAAAAAATCAAAAAAAAAAAATATATATATATATATATATATATATATATATATATATATATATATATATATGAACTAGGTAGGTTAATTAGTTGTTACCTGTGGCTGATATGAGTTGAGAGCAGACCGGCGAATTACAGGAAATGTTGGCATAGGATTTGGAGAGGGATGGGTCAAAGATGGGCTCCTTCTGTTTGTAACAAGACTTGACACAAGGCTGACACTGAGTCCAAGTGAGGTCGCTCCCGGTGTCGAATATGAGCGAGAGTTGTTTTGCGGGTGAGCCCAAGCCCACTGTCACAATGTAGTTGCCTGAGCCCACTACGCTGCCGGACTTGGCGGGAATGGACGTGTCGGACTGCCTTAGGTCGTCGTCACCCTTTTTACGAGAAACACGGGCGTGAATCGAGTTGACTCGGGCTTGGTCCTGCCGGAGGATCTCAGTATGAGTTGGAGTTGGAGTCGGAGTCTGCATTTTGTGTTGGTTGCGCTTAGAGCATGGACCATGCCTGTGCACCACTTCGAGTGCCGCCTTCTTCCTATCATGGCCTAATTATGTTGATGAATACATATTAATATATTTGATTTTCCATATGCAGTAACACTATATGCATGCGTTTTTGTGTACTTCGGCAAAAAAAAAGAAAAAGTTACAGACAGAGAGAGAATTTGGTATACGTCGCTATATATATATAGTAGCCAAGGCAATGGGTGTCATGCCTGCTGGCAGTTTGTGTCGTACCTGCCTATATATGGGACCCTAAGTCACTAAGCACGTCGATGAACATAAGCTTCAAAAAGAAGTCATTATTTAACCATCCCAAGTGGGAATTCAGGAAAACTCTAAACTTCGATCACATGAGTGTTTTTATTTCTTCCTAATTTAGTTCAGTGCCTCTGTTGCTCACTTTCTCTACTTTGTAGTTGGGCAATCGTAGTCGTATTCAATTATTTGATTTTGTCCAATTTTAGTTTCTTAAGGATTGAGCGTTATTTTTAGCTCGATCATCACGTATCCCACGTACATACATATTTTATAGAGAAGATAACTCTAACTTGTTCAATCATACACAAGCTAGAATAGTTCAAGTTGTTAAAAATGAAGGCCAAAACCCCGAAGAGTTAGATTACACCGATAATTCTTTTGGGGTATATCCAGAAAACATTATCAATTAAAAGAAGTTCAAATAGCGAAGTGTATATATAAACGAGCAAGCATGTCAATGATGTCATAAACACAGTATAATATATACTTAATCATGACTTGGTAAAATCTAATTATATGCGTTGGATAAGTAAACACTAGCTTAATTTCACAACGTAAAAACCCTATGCAAACAACGGTCAAGGTGAATTTAGGCTATCTTTTCTAGACTATAATCTTATTCAGATCAATTAGTTGCTATCTCATTTATATCATGTTTAAAGCGATCCCTTGTCGATCAAAGCGGCAAAACTACTATAAACAGCTGTTTGTCAAACTCAAGAGGTGTGCAGTTATGTATTATGTACAGAGAGAGAGAGAGAGAGAGAGAGACCTCTGGTGGAGGGGCTGCAGGTTGATGCTGGTAGTAGAGAGTTGAGTTGAAGAAGGTGGGTTTTCGTTGTATCTGCTGGTGTTTCTGTCAAGCTCAAAGCGAAGCCCTTGTCCAAAGATGAGAGAATATCAAGGCATACAAATACACAAAATAAAATCAAGTACTTGTTCGCGATGAAGGCGGGAGTTGCCATGGTAGTCTACTCCGGCTTCACTCGGTACGATGATTTTTTACTGGGTATGATACAAGTTGCCGGCTCCTGCAAGAAGTAAGCACACTCTTATAAGCTAATTGGACCTCAGTTCTCACACGTCACCCATTACATGACACCAAATGTTGTGCAATATGAACCTTCCATAACATTATCAAAATGCACAAAACGACGCCACCCATCGATTCAGCTATTATTCTATTAGACAAACATATAACCTCAACATACATTGACCATAATTATGCCCGCATAAAAATCCACGTGAACCTATTCAAAAAAATAGAAAGAAGCCATGGAAAAAGAGATGGAGCGCGGTTATTGGGACCTTTAAATTTGCTTATTAAATCTCATTCTATCGTGAATTATTAAATGACATATATATTCTCATACACAATGACTATTAAGGACAATAATCATACAAAAGAAAATATTATATTTATTCTCTCTAGACTTTCCAATTCAATAATAATTAATTACATTCTTTATTATTTTCCTTATATATTTTCATTTTTCAATTTATTTTTATTAAAGCATATATATATATATATAGTTCATAAGAGCTAAAACAATGATCAAATATCGATCATGTGACATAAAATTTTGTATTATCATACATGTTAAACGCATATACTTGCAAGACGCATAAATATGTTTGCAAATATATACATATATATATATATATATCTATTGATTATAGAAAATATATAACTATTAAAATAATTTATTATGAGGTATAAAATAGAGATTAAATTATTCAAAATAAAAAAGGAGAAAAAATAACACGTACAAAAGAGAAAAATAAAAGTTAAAAAGATATATATAATAGTTCATAATAAAACATTTTCTAGCATAAAAAAATGAAGGTATGGATAATGGATGTTCAAAAATAAAAAGGTAAAAAGAAAATGAGAGGTCTATTGAGTGAATAAGAGGTAAATTAAGTAATTAATTGAAATATATATAAAAAAATAACTAAGGTTATGTTAGGAATTTGAAATGAGGTGTACTGAAAAAATACTTGTATTGAAAAATAAAGAAAATGTGTAAAAAAATGTGAAGTATATTGAGCAAATTTAGAGTTCTCATCACTAAAATTTGTAGTGTATATATATAAATTTGAAATGATACTATGACATTTCATTGATTTCAAAGTTCACATCTCAGAGGACTACAAATGACCAGGGGCCCATGGGCCCACCAATAGTCAGAATGAGTTTTATACTAGGTTGCTGTCAAAGACAAAGACGAGATTTCTGGTTATTCCCTTCCTTTCACACCGGAAGAGATAATAATACGGCAAGAGGGAAGCAAATCAATTATGGAGCTGGTGTCAAATTATTCCGCACTTGAGTACAAGTGGAGACATGCTGGTATGGAAATGGAGAGGGCATCATGTCAAATCTCCCATGCTTTTACTGCTAGCTCCAATGGAATGAATGGAGAGAGGTCCGTAGAAAAACATTAGTTTTTAAGTGGTTACCCGCCACGATCACTACTGTTACGTACACAGCAAGTCAAGGTCCACTCTAACAAGGGAACCCTAGAAAAGCAATACAACTGTATTATTGTTTTCTCCACAGCACTGTAAAACAAATAATAGAAGATAGAGCACGGAAATTTATCGTTGAAGAGAAAACCAAAAAAATCAGATGATCAAATTAAGACATCGTTGTGATAGTGGTGTTTGCCTGGCCCAAATGCATGTGGGTGGTCAGCAAGCATGGTCCAGCAAAACATATATATATATATATATATATATATATATGTATATGTTGCATGTCGCTCTCTGTTTAATTAGTTGTAGAACACCGTCGATCACGAATTGAATAACTCGATCTTCGAGCATAATTAAAAACTAGCAGCTGGAATCTTTATCGGAAAGCGAGTGATGAATGATTAGCATATAGTTTGGGTGTGGGGCACACATAAGTTCTAGACTTCTAGTGATGGATTCATTGGAATGATATATTCCACCCACAAGAGGATTATGATGGGTTAACGTACTGACAATCGATCAGCAACAACAAGCAATACCGAAATTTGATAGACTTCTTTTCTTGTTTGTTACCGAACTTTTGATCGAATTGGTTTCATTTCCCGTTTCTCTCTCACGCATGCCTAAATAATTTTTCATTCTTGATCACCACGTAGTTAGTGCAGTGTGCACCCCATTAGAAAAACCGTGGCCATTACACATACAGGTCTCAAGTACAAGATTGAATTAGAGTAATTTGGTTCGACTTTTCTAAATCAGCGATGCTGACTGACTAAGATTTGATTCCCCATCGTTAGGGTAGGGGGTTAGATAAGATTGATTAACAGTCATGTTGATTGATCTAATCCTGACTTTGTGAGAGTTAATTCTAGATTGATCAAAAGTTCAATTATGCGAGATATAAAATTGTTACATCAAGATAATTTATACAACTAGGTTAAATAGAGACAGAGCCTACAAATATATAAACGAGATGAAGCCATTGATACACGAAAATTATTTCCTGTACCAGTGGGATAACTGCACCAATAATTTGAACCGTCAATTTTGACGTGCTACTGCCGTGTCGACCGGAGACGTGCTACTGTCGTGTCGACGTGAGACGTGCTATTGTCGTGTCGACACGAAACATGCTACTGCCGTGTAGGAAGGTGCTACTACCGTGTTGACGCGAGACGTGCTATTGCCGTGTCGACGAGAGACGTGCTATTGCCGTGTCGACGAGATACGTGTTACTGCCATGTAGGAAGGTGCTACTACCGTGTCAATTAGAGACATACTACTGCCAAGTAGGAAGGTGCTACTACAGTGTCGAAGAGAGACGTGCCACTGCCGTGTCGACATGAGACGTACTACTGCAGTGTCATTTTGCATAAATTTATTTGAAAAAATTGGCATTTTAGTCATTTTGCCTATGAAAGTCTAGATCAGATATGATACAATTAATTTGGGTCTGAGCTTATGTCCTAATTTGTACAGAAAATATTAAGTGAGGCTTTTGTGTTTTTAAATTTGGTCATGTGCTATTATGTAATTTTCTCTTTATTAAAACACAATAAAATCTAGAAGTTAAAAAAAAAATCTAGAAGTTCAGATAAAAGCTGATTTTAAAAAAAAACAAAAAGAAAAAAAAAAGAAAGCGAAGCTATACTTATTTTTTTGCTTAATAAAAAAATATAGCTTATTTCTAAAAAGAAAAAGGATAAAAAAAAAACATCTTATTTCCGAAGATAGTTTTACCCTACCAAATGAGAGGGAAAAAGGACCAATACAATATCTCTCTCTCTCTCTGTACTGGTCTTGTGAAAGGAGTGCCAGAAAAGAAACAACGCAGAGAAACCCTTCTAATGGACAATACCATCTAACCATACGCATGTCGAAACCTGATTCATGTATTAGCTGTTGTACAAAACGTTCGAATTTCCCCTTCATCACCTGTCTTAACATGAGTGCTAGTAAGCTTCAAGAAGGACTGAACCCAACTCTCAAAAAAATTAACTTGGTCTTCTGCAAAATTCTCCACTTGCTGGCTTGATCTACTGTCGGTGAACAGTACAGAATCTGATTGAAACAGCCCTCTATGGGCCAACAGATTGCGGTAGTATTGATTATCAAACACAAAGGATGTTTCAGGATCATTTTTTACTGTTGTAGATGGGTTTGCGCCTGCAGGGCACGTTTTCATGAGTTTCTCTGCATAACCTATGTCTAAAGATGTGTCAATGAGTCTGAATTTTCCTTTCGAGTCTTGTTGGAATCGGTCACTGAATGCACTGCAGTGACCGGCTCCTATTGTGTGAGCTCCTGTAATGTCAAGGCATCAGCTTGTATGAACTATGAACTAATAACAGAATACAACTTGTTAATGGTTGGCGTAAACAGCAGCCAAGTATTAACACTTCAAGAGACTGGGTCACATTAGTATTTTTTATTTTTTTCAACGGAAATTGATTATTTTTTCATGTACACTAAAACTGAGAGATTCCATACGTAAATATTGCAGAAAATGACTATACGGTATAATGTACACTATGCAGCAATATTCCCCCAATTTAGTCTTCGAGTTTAAGGTTTAAGAAGAACCTACCGGCTACCTGAGAGGGTTACAAGGTCATGCAAAGACAACCCTTTAGAAGAGAAGAGCTTTATCATCTCATTCATTGTAAAGCTTGTATCTACAATATTTGGCCTGACATTTGAAGCTGATGAAACCTTCCCATCTCGCCTACCAGTTGGAATATGAACCAGGGGCCCTCCAGTCTGTTGGTCATCACAATCACATCCAATTAGCAAAAGATTGATTGAGAAATATAGCAATGAAATGATTCAACAGAACACCTAATTAGTGAGGGGGAGATCTAACAATTTCAACAGCATCTCTAGCAGCCAAAGCAACAATGTCAGCACAAGAAACAGTTCTTGGACATAAAATTTCAAGCAGTCTCTTTGCTGTATCAATAACTGAAAATCCTGCCAGAGATTGGTTTGCTGGATCACTTCTCTCAGTTCCATTTCCTTGTAGAAGCACAGAGGCATCACAACCCTGTAAGTGAATTCCATTAATCAATTAGTTAAGCATAAATCAATACTAAAATAAAATAATTCAGATTAAGGACATCTAAAAGCTAGGAGAAGCTCTATGTTAGCACATGACTGTTTACCTCCACAAAGCAGTCATGGAAGAGCAACCGTAAGAGCTTCCCTGGGACAGTAGGGTCCATGTTTGAAGCTGATCTGACTGTGTCTCTGACCATGAGCTCAGCAGAAGGGCATGAAGTTGAGTAGAAGTTCAATGTGAGGTGTGCACTTGCACAGGAAGCCTGACATAACCACACTAACAAGAGGATTTTATGTGTAAAGGAGAAGGTTGTTTGTCTTTCCTCCATAGAGGGTTACCTTTCATGGAGTCTAATACCATTCCAGAGATAATCTTATCAGGGCCTCAGGGTAGATAGAGACCTAACTAAATAAGGGAGATGCCTAATAATGATGTACAAGTCCATTAAAAGCTGCATTAATGTGGTTTGGTAGTGTCAGGAGGTAGACGGTTGACCAAGGAAAAGAAAATGAATAGGATTTTGTTGAGCTCAATGAACGCAGCATTCAAGACATCTCAACTCTGTGACTTGTGACTGTAAACCAACTGTAAGAACTCATTTCCTCTTTTAAATGGAAAATTTGAGATTACATCTCTTAATATTGTAGAGGCTTAGGTTTATCCCCTATGTTTAGTATGCTTCTTGTTCTTACGGGACAAATATAATATTAGATTTACTCGCTCAAGAAAGAAAGAAAGATAGAAACTAGAGACTGAACTAAAGATATTTTACAATCAACAGAACAAGAAGAAAAGAAAAGAAAGAAGGGCACAAAGCTGGAAAGGGACGAGTAAAAGGTCTAAACAACCTATCCAGGCATTTACATTAAATTAGAATACATACACCTTAACTCAGTGAGAGACTAACCGCATTGGTCAGACACACTCAGACCCAAATGTTTTGAAACTAACAAAAGTTAGATGTTCCACTTCCACAGAAAAAAGAGAAAAAAAAATGCTAAACTCTTTTAGAGCAAGAAGGATGTCTCTAACCAAGGATGACCGCCACACTGGATCTTCAAACATCTCCAGCCACTTCAGCAAGCTCTTCTAACTCATCCACATCATCAATGGGAATCTCTTCGCTGTCATCTTCAAGAAATTCACAGAAACCTTTATGATTGTTTTAAAGGTAACAGCGTTGTTTAACAACAAGCCGCAGAGACTCAAATACAATATTCTAAGAGAACCTCATCAAAGTTTAAACTATCATTTCAAGGACTGAGAACAAATGTTTACCTCTATAGCTTGATGGAAAAGGACTCTTGAATACTTCCGACGATTCTGATGTGTCATCAAGAAGATAAGGGAGTTCCAGAAACTGCAATAAAGATTCTGTTTGAGGATTCCGCGTATATCCTGCCAAAAGAAAAACACATTAAGACAATATGTTATGGTTTTAGCAGCACTTAACATGATATTAGAATAAGGAGACATGAATCCCATTGTAAACTCCTACCAGGCAAAGAAGCATATGAGACAGAATTAGAGGGTTTATAAGATGGAGCCGTCTGGCTGAATTCAAAAGGTTGGGCTCCTCTTGCTTGTAGCTTACTCCTTACCCATTGACGACAATCTTGCTTGTCAATATGTACACCCCTAGATTAACAAATGCAAATAAACTTAGCAGCTACTTTTAACAAGTAGAAACGACTAGAGAGTTTGGAAGTCAGCACAACTCAAAAATCTTTTAGGTAACATGCTCATTACATTCAAAGTAAGCACTCACCCAAAATTTGCACTCCTGATTGTGAGAGGGAAAACAGGGTTAAATCTTCGAGTAATTTCTAGCCATTCTTCATCATACTGAATTTCATACGGCCCTGGCTCTGAGTCAACATCAAGAACCTTAAAACCATGCCACAAAGGAAACCATTAGCTGACTGAAAGGGACATCCTATAAACAACATCCAAAGAATCAAAGCAGACCAAACACCTGTAAAAATTTCTTTCCTGGAAGACACTTATCAAGAGCAAGAAAATTCGTCACGGGACCATCTTGCCCATGTTGAACACGAGCAGCAAATTTGCAGTGTAGGTGAGCTGAAAACCAATAGGGTGGTTTCAATTTTTCTAGCAATTGAGCAGCAGCTTTACTTCCCAGAGTTCTTTCCCGAACCTGATTACATTTTAAACTACATAAGTAACAAAATAAACAAAATACCAATCACATTAACAAAATGATGCAGGAGAAGACGCCGCAAATACCTCGGTTTCAAAATGAGGTTTGTATCGGACAAGTTGCTTCCAGTCCCCACAATCAGTGATACCAAGAGGCCAATCATGTGAAAGAAAAATATGGATCGGTTCCTCAACTTGCATGAGTTTGTGGACATCATACTCACGGACATGATATACAGACTTGATGGTATTCTCATTATAAGGAGGCCTCTCATAGTGTCCTGCTCAGGAAGAGACGACATGAATACTCAAAAGCTAATAAGAAGGTGCAAAAACATGAAGAGCTGAAACTAACCAGAACGATAGTCTCGCGATTTATAAATCCCGGAGAGGCCACCAATGCGAAGGTTACCGAACTTGACAACCCCAGCAAACCCCAAGAAGTAGATATTAGGGGCCGCCCACCCTCCGTAGTACCTATACACACAAAAATAAACAAGTCGCCTTTGCGTGCATAGAAAATAGCTGAAACTGAAATTGGAAACAGACACTCACAATTCCCACAGATAATTAGAAGCTTCGTGATTGCCTCCGATGAATATGGTCGGATACGGAGCAATCTGCTCGCCGGAATAGTACTTCCAGAACGAGTTAATGGAACGGTACTTTGGGGGCACGCTTAAGCTCTCCAAATCCTTCTCATTCCTCACGGCCTGATAATTCGTTTAATTCAGTTTCAGAAAGTTTCAGAAAAAAACAAGAGAATTTGGGGAAGGTTGTGAAACCTGAAAGTCCCCACAGCAGAGGAGGAGGTCGATTTTGGTGTTTTGAACTTTTTCCATGTGTTGGAGCGTTCTGTAGACATTGTCGAGGTCACCGTGCATACAACCTTCAACTGCAATTTTCATTCTCAAGCACAGATCGGACTTCAAGCCCGCATTATATGTGTTGCGCCAATATATAGACAAGAGTACTGGAAAAATGACAAAAAAAATAAGATAAAACATCATTTGGCCCATGCAGGTCTCGAACCTGCGACCTTCGCGTTATTAGCACGACGCTCTAACCAGCTGAGCTAATAGGCCACTTGATTGTGGAAAATAAATTAAATCTGAAAACCAAAAAAGAGACGACAGTGGGTCTGGTTTGTATCTGACGTCGGAAAAAGTGGGACATTATCCGTGGTTTATAAAAATTTGGGCCACTTCATTCATTGCCAATTGGTTTTGGATGTGAACCCAACCTACTTTATCATGGTATCAGAACGGGTTACCCACGTCTATTTTTGAAACCCAAAGACTACACGAACTCCATGTCACCAAAAAATGGTGTTCACGTGTTAGGCTTAAAGATTCGTCACATGTGCGGGCGCGTGTTGAGATATATATCCCACATCAGAAAAAATATGACATTATCTGTAGTTTACAAGGGTTTGAACCACTTATAAACATTGCAGTTGATTTTGGACGTGAACCAGATTACTTTGTCACGGTTTGACTGTTAATTGTTAGAGTAGAGAGATTGCGTGGCCAGGAGTGGTGCAACAAGCTCACAAGCAACACCCAACCCGTTCTCTCTGGTATCACACATTCACATGCCTTGTTCCGTCGTCAGCTCAGCTGTGTTGGATCATCTTGTTCCTCTATTAGTTCCTCCATCCATCTCTTAATCTATTCAACATGGCTTTGTTTCATCCATTTCTTTCACGTTATTCCAGCTCTCTCCTAACCTCGTCTGCGCAACCGCTTAAACTAGTCCCGGTTGCACGCAGACCACCACTCAACGTCGTCCCAACACGAAAGATCAAGTGCGGTGCAGTCGCAGACATCAAGCCTGCAGCAGCATTAGACGATGACGAAGATCACAAGGTCCTCCTGTTGCCTAGCAGCGAGCAGGAGCGGAGAGGAGAGCGGATCGTGGCGGACTATGATTGGACGGAGGAATGGTACCCTCTGTACCTCACCCAGGACATTCCAGAGGATGCACCTCTCGGTCTAACCGTCTTCGATAAGCAACTTGTCCTCTACAGAGACGCCAACGGTGTGCTTCAGTGCTACCAGGATCGCTGCCCCCACAGGTAATATCGGTCTCGTCTTAATTTCATCTCTATTAATTCTAGCTACAACTTAGACCCTGACCTCTTCTCTTAGCTAGGTTGGCGAAATTATCAGAAGGCCAACTGGTTGATGGAAGACTGGAATGTTTATACCATGGTTGGCAATTTGAAGGTGCAGGAAAATGTGTCAAGATCCCTCAGGTCTGTCATCTTAATTAGGGATCATTAATTGAACTGCATGAACTAATATTTCAATGATGATGATGTTTGATGTCCATGCATGTCTTTATTACAGCTTCCGGCTGATGCCAAAATTCCCAGATCGGCCTGTGTGAAAACATATGAGGTGAGGGACTCGCAAGGTGTTGTGTGGGTTTGGATGTCCCATAAGACACCACCAAACCCTGCTAAGCTTCCTTGGTTTGAGAACTTTGACAGGCCAGGGTTCCAAGATACTTCAACAACCCATGAGCTTCCATATGATCACTCCATACTTTTGGAGAACCTCATGGATCCAGCCCATGTTCCAATCTCACATGACCGGACAGACTGGAGTGCTAAAAGGGAAGATGCTCAACCACTGCGTTTTGAGGTCATCGAACGCACCGATCGAGGATTTGCAGGCTGGTGGGGGAAGACAATTAGTGATCAGTCCGCATCCGCCTCCAGCTTCTTGCGCTTTTAAGCACCTTGTTCTCTTCAAAACAATCGAGAAATTGTTGACGACAAGACCGGGGAAACACATTACTTCTCAGGTCTCTTTCTTTGTAGACCAACCGGACAAGGGAAATCCATGCTCATTGTGCGGTTTGGAGGAACAAAAAGGTCTCCTCTTGCAAAATTGTTTCCCAAATGGTACTTCCATCAGAATGCAGGGAAGGTGTTTGAACAGGACATGGGATTTCTATCATCTCAAAATGAGATACTTATGAAAGAAAAAGTGCCCACCAAAAACCTCTACCTTAACTTGAAATCCTCAGATACATGGGTTGCTGAATACAGAAAATGGATGGACAAAGTCGGGCATGGGATGCCTTACCACTTTGGCCACAGCACAATATCATTGCCCAAAGAGCCTGCTGTGGTCGAACATGCTCCTGCTGGACTTGTTGCAGGTGTATCGGCATCTATGCCTGCCAAGGGAGGCATTGGAACCATGCATGCTCCAAATTTGGCCAACCGGTATTTCCGGCATGTGGTTCATTGCAAAGGGTGCAGAAATGTTGTCAAAGCCTTCCAAGCTTGGAAAAATGCCCTTTCTGCTATTGCTGTTGCATCGACCGCTTTGGCGATTCTAATCTCCGGAAGACAATGGAAGGCTCTTCTGTTACTATCAGCAGCCGTTTGCTCTGGCGGAGCTTATGCATGTTCGGCTGCTGTTGCATTGAACACAACAAATTTCATAAGGACACATAGGAGATTGTGAGCCCTCGAGGTGTTACCCCCTTGGGTAATGACTATGTTGCTTGTATCTTATACATTTCTAGATTCTGAAGTTTCTCTTTACTGTGAGAACAAGGATAGGCTATTCCTTCTGCTAGATTAAACAGTCGCTAGTTAAAACGGAGATTACATTTTTTTTTCTTTCTCGACATTTTCCCTATTGTTGGATCAGTATGTAAAAGTTATCGATGACAAACACCACATAGAAGTTTACATCTCAACTTGCATAACAATCACAAGGCAACAATTCTCAGTTAATGCAATTCAAGGTATGGGAAATAGTAGCCGAAACACATCAAAACTCCCAAGGGCAACTAACTTCAGCTTTTTTGTTAAATACTCATCATACAAATTAATCAGTAAATAGAAAAGGGAATTCGCTGTACAGCCTGATAATCACCGAGGAAAATGGCCAGTTATAGTCTAGCAAATCCAAAACCGTTCCAGTTAATTCACAATGCCTGTTCTTGCTAAATTGATCTTCAAGCTGTAGAGTTGGTAACAAATGATCTGGAGTGCGAACGGTCTCTAAATTGACTTATCTCACCCTTGGGTGGTGAAGTTCATGTAATTCTTCGAAGTTCAGTGGAAGCTTCAAATATAAAACTTGAAGTACGGGAAGAGACATCAGATTCAACTTTCTCCAGTGTCTAGAAGAAATAAACATGGTAAAATAAAACCAAAAGAAAATTAGATATTACACATAATGCATTTCTACAGGCTAAAGAACAAGGTTTGTAATATAAATTCTTCCTGGAAGGAGGAACAAGGGTGCTCCCCTTGAAAGTTATACTAATGAAAATATAAAGAAGCAATCTACTGTCCAAAACAGTAAAACTACCTGCACAGATTGTTCCAAAACTCGGAGCAATTCTTGGTTACGCTTTCTTTTCAAAATAAGTGCATCCTGCTCCTGCAACAGTTCTTCAAATAGGTTTTCTCTGCATAATAGCAAAGATAAAACCATCATCATACGTTTGTAAACTAATCATCTTTCTCATGTTTATACTGTGAACATATTCGTGTGATTCGAGAAGTGCTCTCTTTGTTTAATGAAAGCTTCTCAAGAGAGCTTGAGAATAAGATTTGGAGTAATACATCCTTTACAATGGAAACCTTATTCTATCCTGACAAAAACATCAAGCCATCATCCAACTCAACAAAGTATCTTATAAAGGCTTCCTTGGGCTATCAAGTATTTTTCCACACACACTCTTTGAATACGGGTAGGGAGTGATACATCCACTCTATGATTCGTGTTTTCTATTTGGTATAGTGTCTTCAAGTATCACAAAATACATGGCAAGGACACACTTGGACAAGGATTATTTGAAGCTCAATCAAGAAATGAATAGATTATACATCAATGAGGATGACCGGTTAAAAGAAAACAATGACCAGCTTATAAAATAATGACCGATGGCACATAAAAGAAAACAAACCTATTAGTAATAAACATACCTGTACAAATTTTGAATGAAGGTTCGATGAAGGGTCCGTTTTGTAAGATTGACCTAAAGTATATTAAAATGATGCATGTCAATCAACATTTAAGAAGTCAAAAGGAAAACAGAAAAGAAAATCAAGGATGATTGAAGTAGTACGAAGATATCAACAAATGTAAGAATATAGGTGTACCAGAAAGTGCATAATTGCTTTTGGAACAAGATCTTGAATGTTTTTTCGGACTATATCATAATATGACCTCAAGAGTAATTTGGTTATAATAATTTCCACTGCTTTATGCTCTGTCACTTCAACTGGCCTTAAGATGGACGGGGGCTGAAATCAGCAAGAACAGAGAGAAATAAGGAAGCATTTAAATCATCAAAGAAAGAAATAGATGACATGAAGAAGAACTTAAAAATAAGAAATAAAACCCAGTTAACCACACTATTACCTCTCTCAATTGGATTACAGAGGGCATCGATTGTGAATGATTTTGTTCACCAATAGATCTGCTATCCAGGGAGTCTCCGGACGATCTCCAATTCCTAAATAATAATGGAAGCGCCCAAGTCCTTGTGGAACTTCCTAAATTAGATATAAAAGAATTATTTTAGACATTGCAGAAAAGAGGGCAGATGGTTGTACCATTTATCCTAAATCTATGCACAGGAAAAATGTTAATGAAATAAGGCAACTTAGTATTAGCATTTTAACGGAAGTATGCTTTGCAATATTGGAAACATGACTTACCAGATACAGGCTGATCGTTATTCAGCTGTGCACGACTTCCCTGTAAGGAATCCATTTCCGGAAAAAAAAAAAAAAAAAAAAAAAAAAAAACTCATATCAGTGAGGTCATCCAAATACTAGAAAATCTTTCAGATTGGAACAAAGCTGGTTTAAAAGGAAAATAAAGGACCATAACCATGGAAGAGTCCAAATCTGAATTTCTTCTTTGCATAAGAGTGCACTTCTCATTTTTGTAAATTCATTTTAGAATTACTTTTGGGGCCCAGGCTTTTACCCCTACGAAACAGTTTACTAGCTCATGCTTATGGGACAAGAAAAGTTCTTAGATAGTACAGATGCACATCAGTAGCAAGCAACTCCAACTGCATGGGGTGAAGTCATCTGTCCTACAGACTATTGGCTTTTTTTTCCGTTCCCTATATTTTTTTTTTTCTGATCAAACACCAAACAACAAAATTCACTTCCTACAATACTGATAACCAACTAAACGATATACATATACATACCTCATTTGGTATTTTTACATTCTTTGCCTGAACCACTTGAGGAGTTTGGGCTTCAGAATCCGTTATGCCCAGAGATATCTAAAGTATAATAATACACCCTTATATTATTAGATCTCGCTCATTCCAGAATAAAATGCAAAGAAGCAATAGAATACAATATACAACCATCCAGAATCTATTGAAATGAAGTCCAAGAGGCTCAGAATAAACCCTAAGAGTAATAAACACACTCAACAGATAATAAAACAGAGTATAAAATATCCTTCTCTAAGATATACAATTAGATCAAATCTGTATTTCCCAAAATCAGATTAAGTTGGATAAAACTAATAGGAAAGTCTAAGTTAGACAATACATTAAATTACCAAACATAAAACAAAACAAAAGACAATTGACACGATTCATCCATCATGTCCAAAATACAGCTGCTTGATAAAAAGTATAAATGTCTTTTGCACTAGTGTTGTAGCATTTACCTGTGGTGATTTCAACTGATGCATAGCAAGCTCAGCAGCTCTGTTCCCACCTAAAAAATTTGGGTGTGAAGTGTTTATATAATCTATCTGTGTGAAAGAAAGTACATCAGTCAGCATAGGTCCAAATCAGCATCAGAACAATCATTTGATATGAGACACAAAGCAGTTCTAACAGAAGCACAATTTCTCTTCTGATGACAAGACCAATATATCGAAGAAAAGAACATTACTGGTAGAGAGATACCTCCATCTCAATAAGATTCTCTATCATTCTCTCAGCAGGCTCTACACCTCCACGCAAAAAGTTTACCATGACTTCATCCAAACGCGTTCTTAATACTGGAAACCTTTGCAACTCAGTTACCTCACAAGTGCGACTAATCTGCAGAGAAATTTTCAGATATAAACATTACTTGATTCAAGGAAACCTACAATTATAATTCTGTAAGTACCACATAGATGTGTATCTATAATTTACCTTAACCAGTTCCTCATAAACAAAACGTAGACACTGAAGGCTTGGGTCCAACAAGCGTGCAATCTGTCTTCTAACTAAAACTTCAAATGGGACCTGACAATAATCAAACACAACGCTTATCAGCCACTGCGTGCAAACCCTGCAACTGGTTTAAAACTTTTACTTTTAAACAAGGGAATGAAATGTAGGATACCATATGGCATCAGCATTGTAGTCACTTAAACTCACCTCAGGCACAAATAAAGCATTTCTTGCACCAGATGCATTTTGAATGGCCGTTCGAATATCATCATCAGTTACATCATCACAGGGATCTACTTCCTACAATTATGGATAGTTCGTAGGCATCAGATGATAGCATATAACTATGAAAGTATTAGATTTCAAAGCATGCACGCATTATGCAGGAAGGGAGAACATAGTAATACCACATTCATATTTTTAGTAAGAAACAGGCCTTTTCATTTAAGTATGTAGAAAACAGACAACATAAAAATAGTAAAATACACATAACAAACATCGAGAAAACCTATAACTGTGTAATAAAACATGGTACCTGCAAGCTCTTTACAAAAATTGACTGGAAAATGTACTGGATCCTGGCTCCTCCTGACAATTCTTTAGTTAACATGTCCGGATTTTTTCCATCCAACATACTAGTAAAAGCTGTCAATTAGTGAAAAAGAAACAGGAACGTTACTATCGTTAAGGAGAGTGACATCAACTCAAACAGAAAAAGTTAGTAACATGACACTAAATACCAAGAAGTAAAAACAAAAAAACAAAATAATACAGATTTCAGGGCATCAGGCTCATAAAAATTACAAGAGATGAAAGAATACTAGAAGAATTGACACAAATTTTTTCAGTTTTAGCACTTGACGCCATTATTGATCCCTATGGATGCAGAGTCACTCACACACACAATAATTTCTCATCTCAGTCACAATAGCACCAGGAAACTAAAATAACTTTCAAATTTAATCATCTCCGAGTGTCTTAGTCTTGTTTAATTTTCTTTAGGTGATCATTTGAGTAATAAAATGTCCACTACCAGGAAATTAAAATAAAACCATACCAAATCTGCCATGAAACTGAAATCTCACCTTCACAGTATTCTGACAAAACACTCAACATAGTTGCTCCCAGATCTGTCTGGTTCAAAGAAAGGGACAACATACTTAGAGCAAACTATAAAGTCAAATGCAATGTATTTCACATTTCTATGTGTGGGTGTATAGACAGAAAAAGAATGAGCATAGTGGAACATTTTGATCATGAATGCATGTTCTCTACATCTATCTACATACAAGATCAGTAGTAGCAATAAGTTGTAAGATAATGACAAACAATTGCTTATACAGACTTATAACTACTCCATCATCATATTGTAGCCAAATATATTAAATGATGATGTTTAACAACTAAAAGGAGAATGTAAATGGTTCTTGATAATATGGGTCGTATAGAGGATAAAAGGAATGCAGTGATATCCCTATTTACAAGGTTAGAACCTACAAATCATGTTCTTAAGGTATATACCAAATATCAAGGAAATACAATGACCCCAACTGAAAATTGAGCTGTAGAAATAAGTAATTGAAGGTTTATACAACATGGGAAACCTAACTGTCCATATGCAGTAAAAGCAACAGAGAACTTTAAAACCTCATCTAAGTAACTGAAACTTACTTTAGATTCCATAACTTTTCCATAGGTTTGTAGTTCCTTATAAACAGCATTCATCTGAGAATTCAACTCAGCCTTCAAACCAGGGAGAACAATCCTGATATGGTGCTCCAGAATCTAACACAGAAGAACAACCATGACAACATTGACAATAATTGAAATACGAAAAAGTACCAAGCACAGAAGAGGCAATAGCACCAAAAAATTGTAGGATGCATACCAACCTGATTCAGTTTCCTTGCTAACTTGGGAATGCCACAACAATCAGAGAGACTGCTATATACCTTTATCATGCATGGCACACAAAAATTACGTCAAGTACCAATACACCATTAACATTATTTTCTCAGTAGTCAATAATACAAAAGGAATGTGAAAATTACTGGATTATCACGAAAGAATTTCTCCTCATAAGCAAGTGCTGCAGCAATGCTACGGTTTTTATTTATGTCCTGTGACAAAGAGAAGAGTAAAAATGCTAGGTGAGTACTAAAGAGATGAACTATTTTTTAAACTGCAGCATAACTCTTGAACAGAATTCACACTTGCAACCAATTAAAAGGTCATACCAGTTCCTCAAATCATTAGAAAATAGCCTATGATGTAGCCAATTAATATTACCATGTAATTGGTGGCAATGTAGCACATAAAACAAGTGGTATACAGATTAACTAGTTGAATGATTTTTACCTCTTGACAACGGTTGACAACACCAACATAGCCAAGCTTAAGGGGAACAACTTTCCCAAGTAGAAAGTTGCTGGCATTGGTGCCCCTGTCCATTATATCAAGTTTGGTGATGACACCAATGGTACGGAAACCAGTAGGGTCAGCTTCTCGAGCCAGTTGAAGTGCATCAGAGGTGGCTAAATCAGCGTTGGCAGGAGTAACAGCCAATATGATGCAATTTGGTTGGTGAATATGGGACATTATCATCTTCCTGATCCTTGATTCTATATCACTAGGTTGATCTCCCACGGGAACCTTAGTGATGCCAGGCAAATCAACAAGAGTCATATTAAGGACGTTGGGAGAGGAAATCTTGAGCCGAATTTGTTTATCCGAAACCCCTTTGTTCAATCCTGCCTCTCTATCAGTCTCAGCCTGAAGTATTCAACAAACAAACAATGCTATTGGAGTATTGTCAAAACTCAAAACAAGAAAGAAGAGGGAAAAAAAAGCGTGGAGGAGGTACCTGAATCTCTCGGCGGATCATGGTGAAGTCGTAGAAGCGCTTTCCAGGCAAATGACGGAACTCGGCCCAGTCGGAATCTCCGGCGGGGCGGTTCTCGAGCATCAAGACGAGTGGTCTACGAGTGCAGATATCGCAGCCGCGAGGGAGAAAGTCACGGCCGACGAGGGCCTCGAGGACGCTGGATTTGCCGCTGCTCTGGCTTCCCACAACCGCCACTTGCGGCAGCGATATCTCGCTGCCTACGGCGACCGGAGCCAGAATGTCCTGCAGCTTGTTTATCATCGGTATCAGCGACGAACCGATCGTCACTGAAGCACTCGCTACACAATCCACTGCCTCGCCCATTGATCCTTTTGCTCTCTTTTTTTGTTTTGAATTTGAAGAAGAAAAGTTACGAGAGTTTATACTGACAGTTGCTACTGCGTGGAGAATAAGCAAACACTATGGTTGGAAATGGGTTTATTTAGTCTTTATTTCCGGACCAAGCAAGGACCGACTTCGGCTTTTTGGGCCTGGCCCATTCAGGAGTTGTACGGCCCGAGTGGGTTGCTCCGAGTGTTGATCCATACTCGAATATTAATTTTAACTTACGACACAACATTACAACAATATCCCTGTGATCACATACCAATCTTGACCTACAAACCCTTTCATAGTTCCACAAAGTTAGCATACTTGTATGCCTATGCCTGCAAATGATATACAGATGTTGATCCTAAAACTTAAGCCATCTCTTCTCTTTTTCTCTACTGACAACCGCATTTGATGCGGAAGCCTGAGCTGTCTCCGCCTCTGCTAAGACTTTGCGAGTTTCAATCAATTTTCTCATCGCAGCTTCATAAACCACCTTCTCTTTTTTGTTTCTACTCACCATCTCTTCAAGTTTTCCTACTCGCATCTTCAACTCCTTCACTTCATCGTCGTAGGCCACCAAATCCCGCCTATCAACTTTCATCCCCTCCCCTGACCCTTTGTTCTGCTTCTTTGATGTTCCACCATTTGAAGCTTCACCATGCATAGCAAGTTGGCTATTAATAAAACTAAACATATCAGGCGTTGACTCCACTTCTTTCGCTGCTCTTGTCAATGCAGCAAACTTCTTGTCACGTTTTCTTTTACCACCTCTGCTACGCTTCTTTCCTTGAGTCCCCTCACCCTCTTCCTTTTCACAAGATTCCACCGCATGATCAAGAGATTGCTTTGGTGGAAGGACCTTCACAGAGATGGGATCTACAATACCCTGCCCAGATGCGCCTAGACCTGTCCCTTCAAGGTAACCCATATTGGCCATCATCTTGGATGCAATACCACGGGTGTGGTTCTCCCACTTAGCAAATATGCTCGTTTCGGTCTGAATGCCCCTCTGTAGTAGGGTGCTTTCAAGAAATCCTACACCCTGAGGGGCCTCATCTTCATACTCACTATAATCAGATTTTTCTGAGCTAGAATCTTCTTCATCACTCATTTGAGCAAACTCAGATAATGTTATAGCTTCTTCCCCAAGATTTGCAGAGCTTCCATCATCTTGGAAAACAACTCTTCCAACCCCAAGTAAACCATCCCATGATTCAAGTTCAGCTTTCCTCCAAACACCATCTTCACCGTCTGAGGCCGCCCAAATACTTGACCCTACTAGTGACTGCTCCCACATAGTTGGGGTATACATCTTCAGAGAGGAGAGTGGGACATCAACTCCTGTAGGCAATAAATGTAGGTGAGAAGATAACTACGGTAAAGAATTGTTTCAGATAACTACGGTAAAGAATTGTTTCAGATAAACAAAGGTATCGTCAGCAGTTTACCGAAGCATGCATTATAGAAGTATAACAGAAAGAAATCAAATAAAGCTAAATAAAACATCATGCCCAAGCTGGATAATACATATTTCCGATCGCTAAAAAAAAATAGAACTAAATAAACATATGAATAAAAAAGTTAATGACCAACAATCAGCTCAAACAAAGATTTAAAGATGGAATACACCAAAACATACACAGCCTGTGAACCTAACCTAAAGTATAGTTTGCCTATGCTCACCAACCTAAAATATAGCCAACCAATCTATGTCATAACCAATAAATTTCTTTGAATGCTAATAACGATGCGAAAATGGTAGCAAGGAGACTTTAGAGAGTACAGACTAATCAATTAATAGGCAAGAGTACGACATACCATGTGATAAGCGGCAGTTGCTACCAAATCGACATCTTTTTTGTAGAAAGAATTTGCAAATCTGCACTTTGGTGGTGTAGCATTAGTATATGGAAGTAGTATTAGTATATTGAAGTGGTCATGTAGCATTAATATATTGAAACAGTTATATAGAGCAGCACTTTGAAGTGAATCTATAGCAGTAGTAATATTGACAGGACACACATCATCAGGCTCAACTTTACAAGAAATCATATAACCATGGATTATATATTAAAATGAAAGCTTTCACCCAGGGGATAGTTTTGCTCTCACAATCACTAAAAATAGAACATAGAAATGAAAATTATAATTCACAAGAAAAACATACGATGAGTGAATTGTACGCACCAACATATTTTCAGAAGTAGGAGAGAGGAAAGCAATGTTTGCATTGTTAGAAGCATCCAGTCCTATAACTTGACCATTGTACCAACGTCCATCAGAGTGACGGAACCTACACTTTGATCCAACACTGTAGATTGGTTCCTCAAGAGTCTCTGCCTTAGCATCCTTACTGGCATGATGAGAAGGAGCCAGAGCTGAATCGACTTCTCGTAATAACCTTGCACGTTTTAGGCGCAGAAGCCCTTCCTCAGCATCTTTGATTGCCTGAATAACCTCCTCTTGAAGCTGATAAAATTAAGCGCAATAGTAAGTTATGAAGAGCTTATAATATAAAAGCTCATCCCTATGCCGTGACATTACCACAATCTCACTTGCTGCTAATAGAGATGATTGCTTTGCAAAATGAAATCATATTTCAAGTACACAAAAACCTAGCTAGGCGTTGAAAGGGGAAAAGAGTACGTACAGCGCGGAGCTCGGGATTGGTGGGGTCGGAGGCTAAGGCGTCGTTGAGGGTTGCAAGAGGGTCTCTTTGCTCTTGCAACTGAAGCTCTAGCAGGTTCTCCAGAACCCTCTCGTCCTCGCTTCCCATCGCTGCCTCTCTCTCTCTCTCTCGTCTCGTCCTCGTGTTTGTTGCTTTGTTTTGTTGAAAGAGACTTGGGCTCAGCATGTTTATGGGCCTCCCCGGCCCATTCAGGTTTTTCTCTCTCTCTTTTACGAGTCGAAAGGGAAAATCTTTAGTCGACCGGAAAATGGGACAAGAGCATCATGAAGCGACGGAGGGGTTGGTGAGGCTGCTGACGAAAGCGAACCACGATCTGACAGCGGTTCAGCACAGGCTCGACAAGGAGTTCCAACAAATCTATCCCCAGAATGCAAACCCGATGAAGCTGGTTTCCAGAATAAAGAAAATTCAGCAAGACTTGTCCACTTTGGAAGACCAGTGCCGTCACCTTCTAACAGCCAAGCAGGTATCTCTCTCTCTCTCTCTCTTCTCTGTAGCTGGGAATGGGATGGACTTTTTGTTTGTTGAATAGGCTTTGGCTTTTGGGTTTTGCAGGATTTGATTGACAAGGCTAGGACCACTCTCGTCGGTAACAGAAATCTAGTGCAGAGGATGGAGGCTTCCATGGGCATTTCCCCCACTACTGATTCTCATGATTCTTCTTTTGCCAACTTCAATCAGGTAATCTTTTTGTTATTTGCACTACCAAACTAGAGTATTTGGCTACTATGTAGTTCTACGACTCATAGTTATATACTAAACAAAAATCTAAATGTTTGCAATTTCCAAAGTTTTTTATAGTCCTTGTGATTATTGGATGTAGCCTGCAATAAAAGAGTATCTTGTACTCTGTGTTCTAATCTTGCTCAGTGTTGCCATATCTGCATTGTGCTCGGTTGTCTAGTTTCCAGATGGTGTCTCAAGTATTTGCACCATTTGCCAGCAAGCAACCAATATCAACCTAGCTTTTGGCAGGGCTAAGATAATGACCTTTTAACTGCGGGTAGCTTTGTTCTTCTGTTAAATCAGAATTTAGCCTTGCTACATTGCCCCCAGCAACTTCACATGTGTTACAGTTTTGCTGATTTCATGTACAAAAAGGGTCTATAACACAATCTTAAGGCCATATTGATTCCTTTTGCAGATCATCGATGAGTGGAAGGTCCAAGCTAGAGCAAAAGCAGGTAATGATTTACAGTCCAGTCAACTCTATTTTCATATGATCAGTAGCAACATTTTGAGGCAATTGATGCTTCTACCAGTATGAGCCACCACTTTTCACTAATAATCAAAGAGGTATCTGTAATGAGGCTCATATTATCTATGAATTAAATGAATGGAAGTTTCATTTTTCATGTGAGATTGATGTTCAGATATAACTCAGCTTTGTCACAGATTGCACATTATCACTGAGTAGACATTTTTAAATGAGTTCATTTGAATAAAAAAATTTAAAAAAAGGTTTCCGCTAGCGAATTCTGTATTAGGCGGGTTTGGAAAAGGAGGAATTTTTTATAGCTGCTGATCAATTTTTAGTTTTTCCCCCATTTTATTTCCTCCATCTGTTGCGTACTTCTCCATCACCTCTCTGTTTTTTTTTTTGTTTTTTTAGAAGAAACGGAAAACTATCACCTCTCTGTTACTGTTGCAGAAAACCTCCATAACCTATATCGAACAACAGTTTAGGTAGAGTAAAAATACTGACGAAGAGTTGGTGATGCAGGTGATGAGATGGAAACAGATGTGGACGATATTAATACATTACTATTTTCAACTATAGTTTCAAGCAACTGAAGATGCTGAGCAACTTTCATGATCAAAGATTCTGGGCATCACATTATCTCAAGTTCCTTCTCAATTTCAGTACCTTACTATATTGCGTTGTAGTTGGAGAAACAACTTATTTTCTGATGGCAAGCTGTACAAGTGTATGACAGCGATTCTAAAGCCCCAAAAACATGTTGATTTCAGACATATTTCATTGTAACATTGTGTCAAGTGTGAATCTGTTATCACTGCATTTTTTTTATCAAATACATTGTTGATGGAATACAAGATACATCATCTGTATTATGAGCACTCTGCAGGCGAAACGAGAGAAGGAAAGAATGGCATAGCACACAAAACACAATTTCACTGCATCTCGAGATTTAAGACGAACATGTGAAGGTGACTTTGAGTCTAAAACTATAGACTAGTTAACTATCGACTATAAAAAATACAGGATGTGACTTTTATTGTGCTGTAAAGAATAGGAAATTTGAACAACTAACAGAACGTATGTTACAACATGAAATCAATGTTAATACAATTCCTATTTGAGCTTTGATACTTGAATCTTCTCGCATCAGAAAGACAGCAATCTCTATCAAGCAAAGCTGCTACTTGGAAATAGGAGGCTGTCCTAACCACTTGGCACGAAAACCTGTTCCCTTACAATCTGAGCATCGCATTGATCCCTGGATGAAAATAAGATATGGGGGCTTTAATTATATGTTACATATATCATGTGCATTAGGAAACTGAGGGATGGTACCAAAAGATATTGAATGGTATTGGCAAATTATAATTCGATATACCTTCCCGGTACATATGACACAACTAGTACTTTTTGAAGGGACTTGGCAAAGCATGTTATCGCCAAGAACAAAGAAGCCTGTGCTAGCACACCATTTGCATTCGATATGCCCATTTGAGTTGCAAGAAGAACAGGGAACAGGCCTTGGTTGCTGTAAGTGATAAACAAGGAAGATATTAGAACACAACAAGAGGCCCTCATCAGTTGATGGTCAATGGCTGAAACCGGCTACACCTTAGCATTCACTAAGAAGTAAGAACCTTGCCAAGAAAAATGATACATCTGTCTCTGTATACAGTCTATGCCGGAAAGTATTATCTAGACATTACTTTGTAGCACCAAAGAAATCTGAAACAGGTAAAAGCCTAAAATAATTCTGTACTTCCTAATATTAAGACTCCTGCATCTTCTTCGGCAATAGCAAAGGCATATGAACAATAGCCCATCAAAAAACGACAAACCAAACCATCCAACAAATCAGAACTCGAAGTCGCGTCAACTGAACCTACGACAAATTAACAACTGAACTGATACTTAAACCAAAACCCACTTAGTAGAGGAGCCTTCGAATCATATAACATCGCACAATCGAATCATATAACATCTCAGACAAATCTCAGAAAGAACAAAAAAGTACCTTGGAGATTAACCAGGCTTTTTCCATGCGATTAACGAAATTAGAGGAGCCTTCATAGGATTCCACAGCGGAAGCTCGCACGCCACTAACCCTTGAATTGCGGAGGGGTCTGGTTCTTGAACCATAAGGTACAGACACTCTGACACGATTTAGCACGGTGATCAACGATACAAAACCATCGCTGTGAATCGGATTGGCCACAATCGATGTCCTGCAACACATGCGGCTAATAGTCATTTTCGAGTTCTACGAGTCGTCGAGGGAAAAGAAGGAAAGGATTTGGGTTTCTTCAGGGCGGTGATTTTATAATCACAATTTTTTATATGTTCTCCTGTGGGCTAACTGAAATCCTTTCCCCTTTCTCCAATCCCTCCAAAGTCCAACCCTATCGAGCACACCACCCTTGTTTGGACCTGGCACCCTTAATATTAAGCAAAACCAGCCCACTGAATTTTTTAGAGTTTATCTCTATCTCTACTATTAGAAAGCCAGGCGCTTTCTTTCGTGTCTTTGGTGAAGCTTAAATTTGAACTTCCTAAACTATCCCCGCCGCATACAAAGTCACAATCAACCCAAAAAATCAAACAGGATTAATATTGTAAACTTCCAAACCAAATCAATAAGATATATAATCGGGAAAATGAGTCAGCGGTAGTACTCACTACCCACGATCTGCAAACGACAGGAAAACTGCCGGCCACGATCTCAACTGAAACGGGCATTCTGGACAACGTGGGAGCTGTTTTTGGGGGGTGCGTATGGCTATATCAGTTCTCACCCCTCTACCGATTTGTTGTGCAACTTCGACAACATACAGAGAGGAGCCCTCTTCCGATTTGCAGTTCAATTGGAGAGAGGAGCATATCAGTTCACTTTTGGTAAGAATCAGAAATCAGATATGATCCCTACCTTAGTTATGATCTGATTTTTTACGGTTTCGCTGTTCTTTTGGTTTGCTCATGGTATGTCACAGGGGAATCAATTTCCTTTTGAAGGAGGGTAGATATTATATCAAACAAATAAGAAAATTGAGAGAAGAGGTGAATCTTTTCCCTAGCCGATTATTCTTTTTCCATTGATTTGGCTATTCTAATTATGTTTTGTTTTTTTTTGGTTGGCCGTAATATTAACCCATAGTATTAACCAATTGGGGTCCATATGTGTTGCAGGAGCAAGAGTATCCCAATTGCTCAGTCCCAAGGTCATCGGATTTATCCCAATTGTTTAGTCTCAGTACCAAGGGTATAGACATTCAGTTTGTCGGGTATCAGATGTAGGAACTTTGTTTCTGGGAACTTTGTTTTTCTTTACGATATTGGGTTATCAAGAAGTAGGATATTAGTTTTTATTTCAATTGAGATTTTGGTGCTTAAGATATGTCATTTAACATGCTTTTTATGATTTTATTTTTGCAGGCAACCAGAGAGATGACGTTTGCAGTAGAAGCTCACTAGCTCAGCCAATAGAGGTTGGAATTTCTAATCCCCAATGTTGGATTTTCTTATTGATTTAAGATCACGGTGAAATTTGTGTTTCTAATTTATAGTTACAGATGCATCTTTAAAATTTCCTTTCATACATGTTCTATGTTCATGCTATCTGATATTCGATCTTATTCGTTCTCTACCTATTGGTGATTTTGACATATCATTTCCATTTGTTTGTGTTTTCTGTTTCGTTTAACTCTGTTAATAATGAATCTTTATACAGTTCGCTCGAAGGATTTGCTGCTAAAACTTATGAGGCAGTATTGACGAAGTTTCTGAGAAGAGTCATAAAGGTGAGTTCTTTCTCTTGCCCAGTGCTTAATTTTTGGTTCTCTGAGGAACACGATTGGGGTTCTTTGACAGGTTTGTGTTGCCCACGCTATGATTAAGTGAGCATGATCACTGTTAAAGCAACTTCTGTTGCTTTTTATCTTCCTTTTCAATTTTCCCAACCATGCTCCATCAGTTTGACTTTTAGGAGTGAATTTTATTATTGCAACACCTAAGTTGCAAAAGCTTATTTTGATGATCAATTTGTTAGATATATACAAAATTATATACAACTGGGAATCTCGGAAGAAGGCCATAATGCCTTTTTTTTTCCTGAAGGGAAGGGAATCATTTATATGCAATTTGGGTGGGAAGCAAGTGCTTCGATCTCATAGTTTGTTTTTGTTTTTTTATATATTTCCATAGCAAGTGGTTTGATTTCTGGGTTCACTAAGTTTTTGTTTTTGTCGTTGGTATGGATTTACCTTGATCTGAATAGCTTTCAGTTCTTAGCAAATTAAGGATTTCAAAGCAGGAACTCTTATGTTTGCTGCATTTGTAGTAGAGATAACCCTCTTCATGCCCAAGAGACGGAAAAGCAGATTAGAAATTATCACAAACAGAAAAGACAATTAATGAGTTCTTTACATACTATGTCATCAGACTCTTACCCACCCAACGAACACCAGGTATGTTTTTGAGTTCATTTAGCTTGGTAGACCAAAACAATTGACATGAAATCTATTTTTTATTGAAGTTCTACCGTTCTTTTATCTTTTCTTTTAGGAAAACCTGCATACTCATGCATTGGAGGCAGCTAGACGGCGTAGAAATAATCGCCAGAGAGAGAGGCGGCAATTATTGACTCCTTCTGAACGAGCGGAAACTTCAGCCCAAAGGCGTGCCAATTATCAGAGAAGACGGCAAATAGCAAACACACATGTACCAAATCAATTGGAAGCAATGACCGGTAAATTATTGAGTGCATGTTCTGAAACACAAAGCATCTTCACCTTATATTGTATACCAAAAATTCCTTTTGATATATCTAAATTAATTATTCATTAGATCTATTTCCAGGAGTTTTTGAATTGATTAGATTTATATTCCTTAACAAGGAATTGTACTACCAATAACAATTTGTTACTCAACTTCTCCACAGAAGTACTGAAATCGTAAATATTTACCTGAGCAAAATGTGTACTCCAATGGAATCAATATGTTAATCTTTACTATTAGAAAGCCAGGCGTGGCTTTGGTGTCTTTGGTGAAGCCTTTTTTTCAATTGGCCAAAAGACCAAGGTAGCAGAAAATTCTCAAACAATAAAAATAATAGTTACTATGGGTTTAACCGTAAAACACCACTGAAATAAGAAGAAGAAAAAAAGTACGTGGTAGTTTTACCCACTTTTTGGGGAGCAGTTATCTACAAAATGATAGGATTAACAGATTCATCCCACATAAAGTGGAGCAGTTCAAGTACACTTTCTTCTATTTTTTGATCCCCGTGCAGATGCACGGGTAAGAGGCTAGTTACTATAAAGCGAGAAGTCCAAATCTACTACTTATATTAAGTTGATTCATATTAATAAGAACAAGAGTTAATATGGTAAATAAATAAAATAAACAAATAACTAGGAAGAGAAAAGTGAGTAGTGGGTTTTATATTAGAGAGAATAATTGTGTTATTAAGAAATTATGAGCCCGTGCATTTATCCTGGTAAAAGGCTAGTACCGATAACTACAATGAGCTTTAACTTACAACAAATAAGTTCATAATGATTCTATACGGTTGTAGAGATCATATCAAGGGTTCGTGGTGAAAATCATGATGACACACGATAAGCGTACATTATTTGAACTAAGCGATCACTTATAATCACTTATAAGATTATCACATTCATCCTCATATTGTTCAAATCGAATTCAACCAAATTAAGCAAACCTAAGAAAGCTAAGATAGAGAGTTGAAAATTAACATATGAATCATACGAATAGCTTTAATGAAATTCTGAAGCTATTTTAACATTTGTGGTGCAGTGACCCTCAAGATGTTGTTGAACCTCAATATGTTACGGGTGCATCTATAGCCACTCTACCATTTTCTTTGTTCACCCTACAAACATTTTAATTATTGAAAGATTAAATTATCCAAGTGCAAAATAACTTAAAAGTACAATAATTTTGTCAAATTCATTTTTATAAAACTATACAGATAACCAATTAATTATATACAAAGTGTCAAAGACTACTTAATTATATTTCATTAGATAACAATCCTCACACTTCTTCATCCATATCTTAATCTGTGACCTTTTGTTTTGTTCACTTGTCATCGAGAAATTTTTCAGTGCTATGAGAGGACCACGTGTCAGTATGATGTGATCCTACATTTAAATCAAATTTAGACATGTGGATTTTTTTCATGAAAAATTATTTCAGCTATTTTATTAAAAACCATTTTGGGTTTTCTGTTGTTTTTTAAATACTAAACCCTATACTCTATATCCTAAACCATGTACCCTATACCCTAACCCTAAACTCTAAACCCTAGACCCTAGTTTGAACTTGTTAAATACCCATGAATGTCATTTCACAAAAAATAGAAAATATTAAATTATATTTTAGTTGTAAACAATCCACATGTCTAAATTTGATAAGAATATAGAACCATGTTATACTGTCATGTGGTTCTCCCGTAGCATCTAAAAATTTCTCCTCTCGTCATTATTGATTCATTCTTCAATTCACAAAACCATTAATGTTAACTTGATTAAAATCTTTACAACAACCTTTTAAACATTGAAAATAACAATTCAAAACACAAAGAAATGCACACGCACATACACACAATATTTTTATATATCATTCCGTTCTCAATTCATTGCTCATAACAGTTAACATACGAATATTTTGAAATGAATCGGTATAGACAAAAACAGAAACCAATGTATAAATAAATCAAGTGAACCCAGGGAATCAGGTTATGATTTTTTATGAAACATTATTATTGAATTTATTGTTATACATTAGAGAAATATTTTCATAAAGAAAAATTGACTTTCTAATTGAATATGTCATATAAGGATACTTTTGGAAAAAGAAATAGGTGAGGTAAGTAAATCCAGCATTAAAAATTAAGATGTAAAGTGAAATGAGCAAGTAAGGTGAACAAAGAGGATGATAGGACGGTAATAGCCGCACTCATATGTTACTGATCCCTGTTAGCGAGAAGATATACGATGGTCCACTTGACATGAGTTCTAGCAATTGAATTATGATATGTTCATCAAAACGAAAAAAAAATATTATGAATGGTTCAAATCATTCTTCTATACTAACACACATATGAAGGACTTAATATTTGGGAAACTATAATTTACAGTAATTTCCCTCTTGGAGACAGCCACCACCATTTTTTTTTTGCCTCGTCCGACGGTACGCCACCACGAGTCATCGTCAAACGAGCTCTTTGGCCTCATCATTGATTTTCTACCCTTACAATAGGAGGTGAGTGGTGGGAGAATAAGCGTTTCAATGCCGATTTTTATTTTTATTTGTATATTTTTTTTTTTACAGAAGAATCATTATATCGAGGTTCACAAGATGGTGGCTACGGTGAGGTCGAGCATGAGACATGGTGGATGGGGGATCTCTCAGGTACGTATGGTGTGCTTTTCCATGGTCCTGCTTGCTTCCTCTGGATGGCAATGCGGTGTGTGTTGTGGTGAGGTGGTGTTGCGGTGGCATGCTACTTTGACAACCTTATCGCATGGCGGAGGGTTGTATATTTGGTCTGGTTCCAAGTCAATCCAATATGAACCGATCCAAATAAGCCGGTTCGGATCGGATTTTGATTATTAAAAATGCAGTTTTTTATGGATTCGATTCAGTTTAAGGAAGTTTGAATCGGATCGGATCCTAAAAAAAATGCAAAAAATCTGAATAACTGTTAGATTGAACTAGATCTATTGTAGGCCGTTAGATTGTTAGGGTAATAAAAAGATAAAACACAAAACTGACTGAGATTGTTACGCCGTTAGATTGTTGACGGAGTTTTAGACGTTTGAGGAGTCTGTTTACCTAGTTATTTGCTTGTTGTAGCCTGTTACTGTCGAGAATTGCAGTGCCTAGTTTGCTTTTTTATTTGTCAATACCTTGCTAAGTAGGAAACTTTGAATCGCCATAATGCTTAATGTTATTTTGTGTCCAAGTATTTTTTTGATCAAATGTACAATTAATGTGTTACAATACTGTGAGTTGAACTCATGATTTTTCACTTATAAAGAGAGATTGCCACTAGACCAAACGGTACTAAGGATTTTGTGTCCAAGTTGGTATGAATTTTTGGAAACTTGAAATCTTGGAAATGTCTTTTTTTTAACATGGAAATAGTCTGAGTTGAGGCTTGACAAAGTGTAATGAAAATGGTATTATGGATCATGTGAATACGACAGATGAATGCAACCCTAATGGTAGTCGCCGGTGGTGACTGGCTACTGCGGCGTTTGGTGTCCAGGTGGGATTAGCGGTGACTGGCTAAACGATTTAACTTTTATGGATTGACACCTAATTCTCTTAAAAAAAAACCGTATAAAAATAACATGGACGGTGTTGTTTAGTTGTTGGCTACTGGACGGTTCTCGGAGTCCATTTATAATAATAGGGCTCCAAATATACCACATGGGCGGCACACACTGAAGGCATTGTTGTGAGTGGTTTGATCACAGAAACTGAAAAATTGCATGAAAGTCGCACGGTTTTCGCTTGTGCAGCAACGTGATGGGTGATACCACTCAACCCAGCCCGGCCCAGTACTACCGGCCTGTCCTCTTTTATTATTCTCAGAATCTTTATACTCTCCCTCACGCGCGCTTCACACCAAAATCCTCGCTCTGTGGCCACAAACCCCCTCGAAGATTTCCCCCAAAACCCAGAGACTGTCTACTTTGATTATTGTTGGTCAAAACGCATTTGTGCTTGATGGCTTAATAGTCTCTTCCCTCTCTTGACCCGAAGTGGAGCGATGCATAATTCTTCGATTACAACCACCCAGGAACCCGGTCCTGTTGTACCCCAGTTGAGTTGTAGGTTTCACGGCCCGCGCTCCGAGGGCCCCTCCGCCCTTTTATCTAGTTTCCTCTACTTTGATGGCCCCAGAAACCCCAAGGTCACTGCTTCTCTCAGCTTGAGTAGCAGAGGCGGCCGTTCCAGCAGCATTCGCACGTTTGTTACCGAGTTCAATAGAGCTATTAGGTTCCACTGTCACAAACTCCCAATTGGCTTCGCTTCTCTTGGGTTTGGTGGTGGGGATAGCAATGGCGCCGGCGCAGGGGGGGACGACAGTATCAATGTGCTGAGGGATAATGGCTGCGCTCTTAGTGATAATGGAGTAGCCTCCAACCATGCCGTGGCAGGCAGCTCCAAGAAGGTGCTGATTTTGATGAGTGACACCGGTGGCGGTCATCGAGCTTCTGCAGAAGCTATTAAGGCAGCCTTCAATCAAGAATATGGAGATGAATATCAGGTCAGTTAGATTCCTTTGCTAATTTGGAGATGAATACCATTGTCATTTTTTTATTCATTCCAGATCTTCTTAGCATCACGGACCATGATGAACTAGCAATATTGTTTGTCTGGGAATTATACACCACTGTTATTAAGTAATACCATAGGATATAACACTCAAATATACAATTTCATTAGACTTAAACCAAAATTGAAAATCCCTGTCTTCAGTGAAACATAATACTAGGAGGGACAACTAAATGGATGTAGTATAAATTTGCTGATCATGTTTTGTGTTAAGAGTGCGTGTCGCAGGTGTTTGTTACAGACTTATGGTCGGATCATACGCCTTGGCCATTTAATCAACTTCCCCGGAGCTATAATTTCTTGGTGAAACACGGACCATTATGGAAAATGACATATTATGGAACTGCTCCACGCCTGGTGCATCAATCCAATTTTGCTGCCACTTCTACATTTATAGCTCGGTAATACTCGGTCATTGCTCAATCCATTTAGTCTGTTTTCTGTCAAGTATCGTCCATGCCTTTTCTTCTCAGAAAGTTGCCATCAGTATCATTCTCATAACTTAAACAAATTTTGGAATTATGGTATAGGATAATGTACGAGGAAAGTACTGACCTTGAGGACTTGGTGTCATTTTACAGTACTTATTTTATTTTTTCTGATTTTTCTTTGTTTTGTTTCGTAGGGAGGTTGCCAAAGGGTTAATGAAATACCAGCCAGATATTATTATCAGTGTGCATCCCCTGATGCAACATGTACCACTTCGTATACTGAGGCAAAAGGGTCTGTTGGAGAAGATAGTTTTTACTACAGTTATCACGGATTTAAGCACTTGTCATCCTACATGGTTGGTTATTCACAAAGCCTTTCCTAATGTTGTCCTCTCATAGGTATAGTTTCGATATTTATTATATGTCTTTATTCTCAGGTTTCATAAGCTTGTAACAAGATGTTATTGTCCGACATCTGAGGTTGCGAATAGGGCATCAAAAGCTGGGCTCAAGCCTTCGCAAATCAAAGTTTATGGCCTCCCCGTGCGGCCTTCTTTTGTTAAGCCTGTCCGACCAAAGGTTAGTTTCTTTGTTGTTGTGTAACTCTTTGGACCTCCAGAATAAGTGTTTGTATGACTGAAAGAAAATGGTTGTGACTTTTCGACGCAGTTCAAATCGTTATTGCCTCTTTATGTGACGATAATGCATGTAATCATATAAGCAGCAGGCTGATACATAGGATTATAAATCTGAAGTTTAGGCTTGGAAACCATCAAATAGTTACCATTTTTTGTTTGGTTAAAGCAAAATTATTTTTCATGGAAAAAATAATAATAGTAAAGATGATGTAGTAGTTCTGGAAATCTAGTGGAATTTAGTAGAGTTGAGATAAATGCTTTACCTATGTGCTACTGTAGGCTGAACTTCGGAGAGAATTAGGTATGGAAGAGCATCTTCCTGCTGTGTTGCTAATGGGAGGAGGAGAAGGGATGGGTCCTATTGAGGCAACAGCTCGAGCACTTGGGGATGCATTATATGATGAGAATTTAGGTGAGCCTATGGGTCAGGTCCTTGTGGTATGTGGCCGCAACAAAAAGCTTGCAGAAAAGTTGTGTGCAATCAATTGGAAGGTTCCTGTCCAGGTATATTTTTACAATCTCAAGTGAAGTTCCAAGCTCAGTATGTGTGTTGTATGCCTTTCATTTTCTACCAATGATTTGTGGCCTAGGAATTCCTTGGAAAGACTCGTTTGTGATTTCTTTTCTCCTGCAATTCAGTTCTTTCACGACATCTCTCTAGGAACAAATCACCTACGCAAGCGTTTTGACTATGCAACATTCATTCAGATGCATGCTTATATATCTATGTATAGAAGTCAATGGCCGAAACTGATTGATATTAGAGGGTAATGGTTTGTCAATGAAATGTACGAATGCATGGGAACAGAAGTTGATATCTGAAGTTACTTGGTATTTAGGTGAAGGGATTTGTATCTAAAATGGAGGAAGGCATGGGAGCTTGTGATTGCATAATTACAAAGGTAAGTTCCTCAGCTCTTACCATCATGAACATTATCCTGGCAATCTCTGCTGTTGTATTATCAGCTAATATAGTTATAACTATCTTCTTAATAGGCGGGCCCAGGGACAATTGCAGAAGCAATGATAAGAGGCTTGCCAATTATTCTGAATGATTACATTGCCGGGCAGGTAACAACGGTCTTAATTTTCACAACAATCTTATTCCATTGATAAACAATTGTATTATTCCTTTTAAATTTCATTTCTTTACATGGTACGTTGATACGGCTCTATACTAAAAGAACGTCCTTACCGGAAACGGTGGTGCTATTAACACACCCCCTATATGGTGAGAACCAATTATAAATCAAATTCAAATGACATATTTGTAAATAAAATGAAAATGTGTGGATATGAAAATAGATTGAGTGTGTTAATAGCAATACCCTACCGGAAAATACAGTAAACTATTGTTTTCTTGTGGGTGATAGGAAGTTGGAAATGTCCCATATGTTGTCGATAACGGGTGTGGGAAATATTCTAAATCTCCAAAAGAGATAGCAAGGATTGTTTCCGAGTGGTTTGGTCCAAAAGCTGATGAGCTCCAGGCCATGTCGCAAAACGCATTGAAGCTGTCAAGGCCTGATTCTGTGTTCAAGATTGTTCATGATATGCATGAGCTTGTTCGACAACGAAGCTGTGTACCCCAGTATTCCTAGACCCCCTCCCGACCAATTTTGTCATTAGGCTTGTAATGTTGCAAAAATTATTATATACGCGGACTCTTCCCTCGTGTAATTTTTACATTCTTCTGCCCGAATAATGAAAAGATATCGCCCTATCTTAGTTAGCTTTTCAATATGCAATTGCTTTGTTTATATGAACTCTGGTAGAAAGTAGTGCATCTCGGAGAAGCAGTCTTTTATGGCTTGAACTGACCGGCCTGGAGAATCATCAAGATTTCATCTGAGTAATTGAAAATAAATAAATAAATAAAGGTACCACGGTGTCACCTTTAGAACCACCTGTCACTATCATTGTCTCGCCATGGCTCCACGCTGACGTCCTACAAAACAAACTAAGCTGGAAACTTGAATCGTACTCTTCCCGAGATGAACCATTTTGATGCCTTGAAGCTTGCCAGAAGCCAGAGATGTTGATTTAGAGATAATACAGTAGCAATTCCGTTGATCTTGGTGATGGGTTTGGGTTGGAAGTACAACGCAGGATTGGGGTTGATTGGTACCGTCGTCTTCATATGGGTCGCCTCTGCAGAGGTTACTCAGCTTTGGCTTCATTTACTCATGCTTCCGTCTTTCTTTTACATTTAGTGATGTGCTCTGTTCGTAGGAGGGAAGAAAATTACGCTGCCAAATACAGTATCCTCCCATTTCTATGATTAATTATTTATTTTGGGATATATCTACAGAGTCTTTAGGGTTTAAATTTTGTTTGAGCACTTATTTTGGGAAAGCATTAATCATTTCATTCTCTGCTGAAATATTCCTCCATCAAACAATTCTCTGCTGATTTTGTTTGTTACTGTCGGATCAAAGCAGATATATATGAAGGGAGTTTGCTTATAATGATTTGACACATTGCATTGATTTGTTACTGTCCGATTAAAGCAGATATAGAAGGGTGTTTGCTTATTATGATATGACACTGCAGAGAATTTTCAGAGAGCACAAACAGCCATTTTCACTCACATATCTCGGGGTGTCTCTGATGGTCGTCTATCTACCTATAGCAGCCTTTAAGGACTGGATCTGCAGCTTCCTGAGCTTTTCAAACCCTCTTCCAACAAATGAATTTCATCACAGTGCAGAAACAGATATCACAAGTTCCTTAATTACTGATAAAGACCTCAGCGATAGGGAAGAAGGGTTCCCTGAAAAGGATAAGAATCAAGTAGATGAGCCTCTGTTTCTTGCACAAAGAAATCAACTTGGTCCATTGGAAATTGCAAAATGTGGCTTAATTCTTACTCCAGCATGGTTTATCACAGAGGTAACATGACTTATTTGAGACTTCACTTGTCACTTCTTTGCAGCGCTCGATAGTTAAAATTGCTCAAGCACATTATTATATTGCATTAACAGATCTAGAAATCTATTGCAGTACTGTAGATATAGTTGTATGATTTTGGCCAATGTCTCAATGTGCCTTAAGAGAACCATGAGTGACTTGGTGAAATCTCTTTGATTTCGTGCAGTATTTGTCGAACTCTGTGCTGGCAAACACTAGTGTTGCAAGTACAACTGTGCTAACTTCTACATCGGGGCTCTTTACACTTTGTTCGGAGCACTTCTTCGTCAGGACTCCATAAACATTCCAAAGATGGTTGCTGTTTTCATCAGCATGGCTGGTGTTGCCATGAACACAGCTGGAAAAACTTGGGCACCTGATGAACTGCTCAGCGTATCTGAGTAAGTCTTATTGTTTCTTAAACCAGCAGTTGCAATTTGATGTTTGAGGATATTCTTCCTATGTCTTGTTTGCCTGTCTCATGGGTTTCAAGTACCACTATATGTATTCTACTTCCACCTTGGCTTTCTTTCCGTTTGTGAAAGCTGTAGCATAGGGGGGGGGGGGGGGGGGAGCCTTCTTTGGTAAGAAGCACATCCAAGTTCCAATATTAAGTGCTAACCATCTTTAGTTGGAGATAATGTGATAGATATAGTCATAGATTCTTCTATAGCTAGATCAACTAAGTTCCTTAATGTTATGCTTGTTTTTTACTCGCATATTCTTTACTGAAATCTGTTTCTTTCCTCTTGCCAAGGACTAGAAAGCACTCAATAACAGGAGACATTTTTGGTCTTCTGTCAGCAGCATCATATGGATTATTCACAGGTATGGCTATTTCATCCACAAATCCAGTGTCACTGGAATTTTACAACATAACTCGTAACTGAGATATATAACTGATATGAAATCAAATTATTTAAACACTGAGTTGTGTTATTCAGTGTTGCTCAAGAAATATGCTGGATCAGAAGAGGAAGGGGATAAGGCTGATGTGCAAAAGCTATTTGGATATATTGGTCTCTTCACTCTTCTTGGTCTGTGGTGGCTTGGTGAGTGGAATAGTACTTCCATGAACTATTTTAATTTCTACATCATTTCAAATATTTTGGCTGAAATAGATAACATTGGCTTCACTTTAAGTGAAACTTCTGATAGCTTGCACTTTTGTTCTGGATTAAGGTTGTTTATATGCATATTGCTCTGATAATTTCTAGAGCTAGTTAGTTCAAAATCATTTTATTAAGGAGGTTGTGAGAAGAAAAGAGAATAATTTTCTCCTTTTAAGGTCTTACAACTGGAGAGGGATTATAATGAAGATATACCACAGGTTCGTTACTAGCATTTTATTCCCTGGAGTGAAACTCTCACAGCAATGTTGTCACATGCAGTCTGGCCGCTGAGTGCTATGGGGATTGAACCTTCTTTTGAATTTCCACCATCAGGATCTGTTGGGGAAGCTGTGCTGTTAAATGGCTTTGTGGGGAGTGTTCTTTCAGATTATTTTTGGTATGAATTGTAAAGCAGCCTTCACATGCATTGTGGTGCATAAAATTTACCAAATTCTTGTTAACACCGACTCAAATTCGGACAGGGCTCTTTCTGTTGTTTGGACATCTCCATTAGTTGCAACGTTGGGCATGTCCTTGACAATTCCCCTTGCTATGGTTGCTGACATGGTGATTCACCGCCGTCGTTTCTCTGCAATCTACATCTTCGGTTGCATTCAGGTATGTTGTACCCGGTGACTGTTGAATCGCCACAATAATGCAGATGAGAATAACTAGCTTTTATTGGACTCAGGTTTTTGCAGGATTTGTGATGGCAAACCTTTCGGACAAGTTTTCTAAGAAGGAAGAGTTGTAATAAAATGAACAAATCTCAGAAGTTTTGTAGTTTGTATATACGCTACGTGTAAGATATAGGACACATCTACTACGTACTTACCTTATACTGTACTTGTAGTGCAAATGTTCATATTGTGGTATGCATTTTGGTAGCTTCTCTTATGAGAATTGGCTTCCCCCTTTTGCATTCAGTAATGTCACTGAGAAATAACTAGGCCTCTGTCATTGTTTGATATCTGGTTGTCTGATCTTACTCAAACCATGTATCTCATCGTTCTGGCTTGTTGAAGTTCCTTTCTTTGGTCAGAATATACGAAGGGACAGAAAACTAAGCACTTGTTGGGGGTATAAGCGTCATTGCAGGGAGCGATAATTGAAGCCCGTGAGCGATAAGTAATAAATTGTTGGGTGACTAATAATTGTGGTGGGTGCGGAAGGAAGGAAGGAAACGCAAGAAGAAAAAGAAAAAGAAAAAGAATCCGGCGGCGATGGAGCTAAAAGCGGAGGAGCTGACACAATACAACGGCACGGACCCATCGAAGCCCATATACGTGGCACTCAAGGGCCGCATCTTCGACGTGAGCAACGGCAAGTCGTTTTACGGTCCTGGAGGTCCCTACGCCATGTTTGCCGGCAAGGACGCCAGCCGAGCTCTGGCCAAGATGACCAAGAACGAAGAAGACATCACCGCCGACCTCCAGGGCCTCTCCGACAAGGAGATCGGCGTCCTCACCGACTGGGAGAACAAGTTCGTAGCTAAGTACCCTGTTGTTGGCCGTGTTGTTTCTTGAATCCAATTTAAGTTTAATTTCAATCCCAATAAGGGCCTTTTGCTTCTGGCTCCAACCATGAGATCTTGGGTGTTTACTATGTTTATAAGTGGATGAATTCTATTTGCTTTTGTGTATTCTAATCAAAACCCTTCTGTTGTTACTGAAATGTGTAATGTTGTTACTCTGTACCTTTGCTATCTGGTTTGCTGTATGCTCATCTCTACAGTTCAAACCCCTTCGTTTTTGGTATAGTTTTCTGGCTGTTCGTAGTGTTGCTACTGGTTGATGGATCTAGGCATAGCCGCATGTATGTAGTCTTCTAAGCTTCTCAAATGCCTGCACTGCAATCTCCTCTCTTCCCCCCATCTTCTCATGCCTTCAAAAGGCTTGTCTACAACTTTAGAGATTGGCAGAGCATCACTGGACCAAATGAACCTAGATATACATCCAACTTTGAAAACAAAACAAGTATACTTAAAAGTAGTTCTTTTCATCAACTTAAATCTCTTAATCAAGTGGTGATTAGGTGAACAAGACCGGCCATAGATCACTAATACAAGATAAATTGCAAGCCTCCTTTGTATTACAGGATGTTGCGATCTGATAGCTGGATCGACCGACAAGTCTGGACATTATGGGATGAATTCAATCAAGACTAAATTGTACTAGAATTATGCGTAATGTGCAACTAATAACGATGTAATAGAGTGTGAATTGAGAATAGGGACTCAAAGGTGAATCAAAAATATACCTGTCACGTAGTTTCAAAGGTGGGTCAAAAAAACGTATGTAGAATTGTAGATGTAGGAGGTATCCATGTTCCAGACTCCAGGGCCTAGTCTTCACTTGAAAAAGGAAAAAGAAAAAAAGAAAAAAAGAAAAAAATAATAATAATAACGGAGGGTAGAAGAGTTTTGGACTTTTTGTTCTCCTGGGTTACTGTATGAGTCGGTATAGAAATCATAATTTATGCTTCTTGTTAAACTTAAAGGAAAGCACCTCCTTGATAGTTCATCGGTACTCATCCCCTCCTGATAGAGCTCAGAGTCTTAGACCTTTTCATCTGTGCCAAGTAGATCCAAGCACATAGTGCATCTTTTTGGTGGGAAATTGGATCTTACTGTGTCAGTACTTATACTAGTAACAAATCAGAGATTCTTGTCTTAATCTGTAGCAGCAAAGATGTCGACAAGAAAACCTTCATACACAAACCCAAGACCCTGCAAGCACCTTTCAGCTTACAAGCTCAAACATGGGTTGAGTGGGTATAAATCACTCCAAAAGAGCCTCAAGACCACCCCAAATGGACGCACCAGTATTGAGAATCCGGGCACAAAGATATCCAGATGCAGTCGCTGTAATGGGTATCAAGGTAGACTCTATTTCTGTCTGATTTGCTCTTCAATCTCATGCTCAAGTCACACCCTTTTGCACACCCAGTCTCAGATTGGCCATGATTTATCGGTGGACATTGAAAGGGCCGAGCTTTATTGCTGTGCCTGCTCTGATCAGGTCTATGATCCTGATTTTGATAAGACTGTCATGTCTAAACACATGTTGGACTTGAGTTGTAGCACAAACAGTGCACATAGTATAGGGGAGAGACTGTGTGAGAGGAAGAGGATACAACTGGCTGATTTGAACAAATCAGGACAGCTGGCTCTGATGAGAGATCACAGGGCTAAATCATGTTATCCATTAGGTTTGAGGGGATTTAATGACTTGGGCAATACCTGTTTCATGAATTCTGTGTTGCAAGCACTGTTGCATGCTCCTCCCATGAGAAATTACTTCTTGAGTGATCGGCATAACCGCAGAACATGCAGGAAGAGATCTGCCAACCACCTCTGTTTGCCTTGTGAACTTGATGGTATTTTCTCCGCTGTCTACTCGGCTGGTGGTGATCGCACTCCTTATAGCCCAGCTCAATTTCTTTACAGGTCTGACATTGCTCTATACCTTTGCTATTTATCTTGCCAAGTTATATAGCTTGCTGAGATTTTGTGATTTAATGAATTATTTATATTCAATACACATCTGTTTTCGGCTACTTCATTTTGAGTTTCAGTCTCTGAAAGTTATTTGAAGTTGCTTTGATAACAGTAAGGAGTGTCATACTGCTGTCTTAGCAAGCGGAAATGATGTTTTGTTAAGTTGTATTGATGTATCTAGTATGCTTCAAGAGAGACTCTCAATAGAATCGTAAATCTTTATATGCTTGAACCAAAAGCTTCATGGACATCTAGTTGGAAGAAGTCACTTGGCATTGCTGGGGATGATTGCACCCTCTTGTTATTTGCTGCCAATCCTTATAGGCAAAATGATGCTAGATACCCTTTTGATTCTTGGATGTAAAGTTCTCTTCGTTGAAGTGTTAAATGGACTTGCCTATGAACTGATTGAATTATCCTTTACCTCAAGTTGGTGGCAGCATTCAGAAAATCTGGCAAGTTATGAGCAGCAGGATGCTCATGAGTTTTTCATTTCAGTGTTAGATGGGATCCATGAGAGAGAAAGCAAAGCAAGGAACCAAACTAGAGGTAATTAGTTACTCATTGAGATCTCATATATGCATAAAGTCCCTCAATATAGGGATGCTATTGGTTGTTACGTTTTGCAAGAGAGAGATTATACCTGGAAGTGTATGTCAACCTGGTAAGAAGAATGGTAGAATTTGAAGATTCTCAACGTGATGGGACGCATTTGTAGTAAAGGATCATAGTGCATTGTAAACTTACATGATAGATGCACGTGCAATTTTGGTTTTTGCATTGATATATAGCTCTCTTTTACTCATGAAGTTATCCTTTATTTCACAGATAGTGGTGATTGCCAGTGTATTGCTCATAGGGTGTTCTCTGGACAATTGAGATCAGATGTCACTTGTATGACTTGTGGATTCACTTCAACAACTTACGACCCTTGTTTGGACATATCGCTCGACTTGGACACAAACCATTGCTCTAATAAGCCTGTCAAACGAAATGACAACAGCAGTACGTCTACTCTTCTAAGTTGTTTAGACTTGTTCACAAAACCAGAGAAGTTGGGAACGGACCAGAAACTGTACTGTCAAAACTGTCAAGAACTGCGAGACTCATCAAAGCAACTGTCTATTAGAAAGCTCCCTTTGGTGTTGTGTTTGCATATAAAACGATTTGAGCACTCCCTGGTGAGAAAGATGATGAGGAAAATCGATAGCTATATGCATTTTCCTTTCTCCTTAGACATGACTCCATATCTGTCCTCTTCAATTGTCAGAAACAGATTTGGGAATAGAATCTTTGCCTTTGAGGGTGATGATTCTGATATTTCTTCAGAATATGAGATTTTTGCAGTTATTACTCATTCTGGGACACTAGACTCTGGCCATTATTTGACATATTTACGCATAAAAGATCAATGGTATAAATGTGACAATGCTTGGATTAATGAGGTTGATGAGAGGGTTGTAAGAGCTTCACAGTGCTATATGATGTTTTATGTGCACAAGACACTTTACTATAAAGCAAAAGAAGATTCGAGTTGCTTGCCAGTTTCCACACGGAAGGAGGCTTTTCACAGGTTAGCTGGTTGCTGCTAAAGAGAATGTTTAGAATGATCGTAACTAGCAGTTGGCCGAACTAGAAATGGCGTTGTGGTATATGCCTTCAAGGAAGGAGATAGTAAAATGATGATTGCCACTGCTGAAGAAACTTTTTTCAGGAATGGGATCCTTTTGGTCTAGAGGAAGTCATAAACAAAATTGCAGATTTCTGAAGATGAAGATTGAAGCTGAAATACACGGATACTAACTGCAGTACTTCTGTTAATGACTTGTTGATGGGTATCTTGTGAATGGTTTTTTGAGAGATATTAAGGAATTGGTGGAACTCTTTCTCTTCTATATGTCAGGTGCTTTGTTCTCTTTACTAGATTATTGCGCAGCATTCTTTTAACTGCAGGTCAGTCATGTACAGATTTGGAACTAATTTTTCCCAATGTCTATCATTTATTCCTCGACTATTGGTAACCTTAATCCTCAATTGTCTTTCTACTTTGAGTTTGTATGAAAATGTGAAACAAACAAGGCTTCTCTTGCTAAGGTAAAGATCAAATAAATTACAATCAAGTCTCTTCGTGAGATATGGAGATCGGGCATTGCCCAGCGCGACATCAGACACTCGTGTTTTTCTTTGACATCCAGACAATTTACAAGCTACAATTAACATTGTGATTCGGAATTGTCCTTGTGAAAACTTCCGTAAGTATAGAAATGGCTAAAAAGCAGTTAGAAATACAGATATCAAAGGCTTGGTGCAAAAACCTCAATGAGGGAAAAAGACACAAAACAAAATTATTTCATTAATCTTCAAAACTGAATACAAAGTGTAATTCTCACACAACTACACAATGTTGAACACAAAGCTCTCTTCTTACTTCTTACATAAGTAAAGTAGATCTGTTTACGCCCAAATTAATATTTTACTGGACAACAATTGTCTATGTAAATATTAATTAAGTTTTTGGTCTATGTCAGCCGGCGAGCCCAAGTTCCTTTTAAGTTTACAAATAATGACTCCGCGCGGACTAAAAGATCTCGCGCGCTTTCGGACAAAAGTACAGCTCGCGCGGACTACAGATCCCGCGCGGATTAAGGATCTCGCACACTTCCGGACAAAAATAGAGCTCGCGCGCAAAATGACTTCGCGCGGAGTGAGGATCACGCAAGCTCGCGCGTCTCCTGCGGAACACACAGTTCGCGCGGAATGCCTTCGAGCGGGATGACTTACTTGTTGACTTTGGCGTCAGGCGCGGCGGACTGCATCTAGGCACTGACGAACTGATTCGCTAGTTCGCGAGGTAGACATACGTGGAGTCCGCGCGAATGCTTATAATCGTTTCTGACTTTTTATAGTCTTTGACACGCTTTGGGCCAATCCCTGTAGCCCTTATTAATTAAAAAACTTTCTTTTGGACCGCGAGGTGGAATTAAGCTACAGAGTCCGCGGTTCGAGCGAGTTATTTGTCTTCTACATGGACTGTAGCACCCCGCGAGATAAGATTGTTCATAATTTCAGTCCGCATAGGACTCTACAGTTGAAAGGCGCGCCAGAAGCAGTGTCGTATTCTAAATGAACTGTGCGAGTTGGATACGTGTCACACAAGGATTGGTCTGCATAGGATGAAATGTACCTTTGTGCTTCATGTTGCAGAATCCAACACGTTTCTCATTATCTTTCGCGGCGGACTCTCTCTCCCACTATATAAAGACGCTCCACGGCTCACAAAAAACTCTCTCTACACAATTACTCAAATACAAAACAAACTTCAACTTTGTTGAAACCCTCGACCTAGTCGAACCACCAACGCTCCCAGGAGCTTCATTTCCGCTTCCCTGCTGAAGCGATCACCTCGACACACAAACAATCAATCAATCAAGCAAAGACAAACACAAAACAACCTTCAACCTCGTTGAAACCCCTCGACCTGGTCGAAATCTCCAGCGCTCCCAAGAGCCAATCCCCTTCGAAGCCTCTTTGAAACCCTGATTCTAAGCGCCTCGCCGCCTAGAATTCTTCAGAGCTCTCCGGATTCGACCCCGTTCCCTTGGAAACATCCCTATAGTTACTCTGCTCACGCCGCCGTGAGTATCGACCGCTTGTGCTAGTAAATTCCTCGTCCGCAAGGTGGCACCTGGAACTCATTCCGCCTGATTCAAGAAGTCAAGCAAGCATACTCAGCACATTCCTCGTCCGCGAGGTGGCACGCCCGCAACTCCTCCTATCTCTTTGTTCGCTAATCACCTCGGCTCCGCACGCTGAGGATCGTGGCCAAAACAAGATCAAATAACCTTAACAAAGGAAACTGAAATGCTAAACTGAGATCTCTCACACTCAATTATACTAGTTCTCACACAACTAGATCATGCTGCAACTGATTCTTATACACAATCAGTAAATATGCAACACTGAAACTAGATCACTTTTAGTTGGAAGTTCAACGATTCCATGAATAGTCAGGATTCCTTGGTTCTGATACACAACCAGTTTTTCTTTTTCACCAAAACCAGGTTCAACAATCTCAAATGCAATTCATCTGCAAGTAAGAAGGAGATACTTAGTTGATAGGAAAACACACAGAAACAGTTTGTAATATCAGTGTCAACAAAAATAAACTCAAAGACAATGTTAACATAGTCCTACTACAAAGCATACAAAAAGCTTGTGTTTCTAATTACAGCAGAAGCAATTTATAGAGTGTGAAACACTCCCCCTTAACTGATGTCTTTCAATGACATGATCAATTTTCGTTTATGAAAAGATGTAATTAGACACCATCATTTTGCACTTTCCAAAACACATATATCAGTTTCTTGCTATAACATAGCCATAAGAAAGAACACAAATCAATAGGATCATTGTGCACAAATCATTGTGGTCAGGTGATTAAGCAAATATGATCAGATATATTTATGCAGGTACTGATATGAACATTACTGATATGAAACCAGATATCCTGCAAATTATCAATTAATGTTCCTAATATGGAAGTCTTTAAAGAAAAAAAACTTTTCCATAACAATTTCTCAATCACACATCATTAACTTTGAAGAGATGAATCAACTTACCATATATGAGATTGTCCAAAAAATCTCATTACCTTGATTCTTGAGTGATACCTCTTATTATGCAGATCTTGTGGTCAAAGCTTGGACTTCTGGATCTTGCATTGTTTCACTCCTCTTTTCCTTCCTTCATTCATTAGGAGTTCTTGTGGAGACAACAGGCGACCAATTTCGTAAACTGCTGTCTGAAAAAATAAAAAAAATAAAAAAATAAAAAATAAAATAAAAAAATCTCCGCAAACTGTCTGTGTGTATATGAAAAAATTAAAAAATTAAATGTGATTGGTGTCGTTGGTGGTGGTAGGCGTGCGGTGACTTTCATATAGCAAAACCCTTGGCCTTGTTTCTACTGTTTCGCTCAAGGAACATAGGAAGAAGAAAATACAGTTGTTACAGGATCAAAAGTAAGACAGAACCAACCGGTAACACTGTAGAACTGAAACCATATGTTTGGTCAGAGTCAACTTCTCTCTTCTTTGTGAGCTAGCAACCATATACCAGCCAGGCCCAGGCAAGTTGAAGTTGTTTGAGATCTGTCGATCTTGAGAATCCAAATCGGGAAGTAAGTCATGGTGGAGCAGGAAGAGGGTGGAATTGAAAATGAAACTAAAAGGAGGTGTTGTGAGGGTCCAAGTCCAATTCAATGGTTCAGAATGCTGTGCAGGGAAATGCATTGGAGCTTTGTATTAGGGGTTGTCGTTGTTTATGGAATAAGCCAAGGATTCGGTGGAGCTCTATATCGGGTGGGCACAGAATATTACATGAAGGATGTTCAAAAGGTGCAGCCTTCTCAAGCTCAGTTTTATCAAGGAATTACTTCTATTCCATGGCTTGTCAAGCCTCTCTGGGGTCTCCTCACCGATGTTCTCCCTCTTTTTGGCTATCGAAGACGCCCTTATTTCATTCTAGCAGGTCATTACTTCCTTGAATGCCATAAACTTGATTTTGTGCTTTTTTCGTGGTTTACGCTTGAACCAACTACTGTAATGTCTTCTATGAATTAATGTCTGGCTGACTCTGTTCACTAATTAGCCAGTTATTGACTTGTTCACATTAGGTTGCATTGGCGTGATCGCTATGCTTGTTTTATCATTCCATGAAAAGCTGCATATTGCACTTGCCATCTTGGCATTAACAGTTGGAAGTGCTGGAGTAGCTGTAGCCGATGTCACCATAGATGCTTGTGTCGCACAGAACAGTATTACCCATCATTCACTGGCAGCAGATATGCAAAGCCTGTGTGCCTTGAGCTCATCCATTGGAGCACTGTTGGGATTCTCTATTAGTGGTATATTTGTGCATCTTATAGGCCCAAAGGTTAGCTTCTTTCCTTTCAGTTGTAGCTGATCAAAGCATTAACTTGTTTTTGTTTTCCCTTACTCAAGTTAGCAAAAGTAATCATTTTTATGGCAGGGGGTGTATGGCTTGTTGGCAATCCCATCTGGACTTGTATTTTTAATTGGAACTCTGATTAGGGAACCTCATTCTCCCAATTTCGCGTACACGCAGGTAGTTTCATAATCTTTTGGTTCTTGGTTTTTGTAATGATCATGGTCTAATATTGCCTGTTGGGCACAGGTCAATCAGAAGTTTATTGATGCTGGTAAGTCTATGTGGACCACATTGAAATGCCCTGATGTATGGAGACCATGCTTATACATGTACTCATCACTTGCATTAAGCTTGAACATCCTTGATGGAATGTTCTACTGGTATACAGACTCAAAGGGAGGTCCATCATTCTCTCAGGTATTGATTCAGCTCACTCTTTGCAATCAATATGAGTAAAACTTAATATATTTACATCTTTTATGCAGGAGAGCGTGGGATATATATTCTCTATAGGTTCAGTTGGTTCCATTTTGGGGGCAGTACTCTATCAGTATGTGCTAAAGGATCATCCTTTTCGGGACTTGCTCTTCTGGACTCAGTTGCTTTATGGTTTATCAGGAATGCTAGATTTGATGCTGGTCTTACGGTTGAATTTGAGATTTGGTATACCCGATTATTTCTTTGTTGTGATTGATGAAAGTGTATCGCAAATGACTGCAAGGCTCAAATGGATGCCTCTTCTGGTGCTCAGCTCAAAGCTGTGTCCCCCAGGAATTGAAGGAACGTTTTTTGCATTGTTGATGTCAATTGACAATGTTGGACTTCTGTCAGCGACTTGGGGAGGAGGCGCCCTGCTGCATGTATTGAAGGTTACACGAACACAATTCGATAATCTTTGGCTTGCTATTCTTATTAGGAATGTTTTGAGATTAACTCCACTGTGTCTGCTATTTTTGGTACCTAGAGTTGATCCCAATTCTTCCATTCTTCCGACTGAAATCTTCAGTACAAAAGAGGATACTGAAATTGAAACTCCAGAAGCTGAGAACATTGAATTGGTTTCCCTTGTAAGCAGAGTTGATGGTAGATAGCCAACTAAATACCATTTACATAGACACAGATCATCCTATATTTCACAAACATATATAGAAGGGCAGTCCAAAGGGTTGTTCGAGGTTGATACCGGAAAGATTTGGATCTAAACAAGGTGTTCTTCGGATTATGCTGAAGTCTGGATGTGATATTGTTGCTTGACTTGCATTGCATCTATGTGCTCGTTGTTAATCACATTAACTTTCTGTAATATTAGGAAAGCTATTCATAGCAATGCAAAATGCTTAATGAAAATATTTTAATAATGATTTTTTTATGTTCAAGCACCGATCTAATTATTGCCCAGTATTGTTTGGTCTAGTGCATACTCTCTTTCGTAAGTAGAAAATTGTAAGCTCGAATACTCTCTTTGGTCATTGTAAGCTCGAATACTCTCTTTGGTCTAGTGCATACTCTCCTTCGCAGAATCTCACTCATTTCACAACGCTTCTTTATGTATATTATACAAATCTTAACAGATTTACATTAAGACTTTGTAGGTTGGGAACTACGGTATAAACACCTTTTGTTAATCTCTACTATTAGAAAGCCAGGCGTTTTCTTTCGTGTCTTTGGTGAAGCTTAAATTTGAACTTCCTAAACTATCCCCGCCGCATACAAAGTCACAATCAACCCAAAAAAATCAAACAGGATTAATATTGTAAACTTCCAAACCAAATCAATAAGATATATAATCGGGAAAATGAGTCAGCGGTAGTACTCACTACCCACGATCTGCAAACGACAGGAAAACTGCCGGCCACGATCTCAACTGAAACGGGCATTCTGGACAACGTGGGAGCTGTTTTTGGGGGGTGCGTATGGCTATATCAGTTCTCACCGATTTGTTGTGCAACTTCGACAACATACAGAGAGGAGCCCTCTTCCGATTTGCAGTTCAATTGGAGAGAGGAGCATATCAGTTCACTTTTGGTAAGAATCAGAAATCAGATATGATCCCTACCTTAGTTATGATCTGATTTTTTACGGTTTCGCTGTTCTTTTGGTTTGCTCATGGTATGTCACAGGGGAATCAATTTCCTTTTGAAGGAGGGTAGATATTATATCAAACAAATAAGAAAATTGAGAGAAGAGGTGAATCTTTTCCCTAGCCGATTATTCTTTTTCCATTGATTTGGCTATTCTAATTATGTTCTGTTTTTTTTTGGTTGGCCGTAATATTAACCCATAGTATTAACCAATTGGGGTCCATATGTGTTGCAGGAGCAAGAGTATCCCAATTGCTCAGTCCCAAGGTCATCGGATTTATCCCAATTGTTTAGTCTCAGTACCAAGGGTATAGACATTCAGTTTGTCGGGTATCAGATGTAGGAACTTTGTTTCTGGGAACTTTGTTTTTCTTTACGATATTGGGTTATCAAGAAGTAGGATATTAGTTTTTATTTCAATTGAGATTTTGGTGCTTAAGATATGTCATTTAACATGCTTTTTATGATTTTATTTTTGCAGGCAACCAGAGAGATGACGTTTGCAGTAGAAGCTCACTAGCTCAGCCAATAGAGGTTGGAATTTCTAATCCCCAATGTTGGATTTTCTTATTGATTTAAGATCACGGTGAAATTTGTGTTTCTAATTTATAGTTACAGATGCATCTTTAAAATTTCCTTTCATACATGTTCTATGTTCATGCTATCTGATATTCGATCTTATTCGTTCTCTACCTATTGGTGATTTTGACATATCATTTCCATTTGTTTGTGTTTTCTGTTTCGTTTAACTCTGTTAATAATGAATCTTTATACAGTTCGCTCGAAGGATTTGCTGCTAAAACTTATGAGGCAGTATTGACGAAGTTTCTGAGAAGAGTCATAAAGGTGAGTTCTTTCTCTTGCCCAGTGCTTAATTTTTGGTTCTCTGAGGAACACGATTGGGGTTCTTTGACAGGTTTGTGTTGCCCACGCTATGATTAAGTGAGCATGATCACTGTTAAAGCAACTTCTGTTGCTTTTTATCTTCCTTTTCAATTTTCCCAACCATGCTCCATCAGTTTGACTTTTAGGAGTGAATTTTATTATTGCAACACCTAAGTTGCAAAAGCTTATTTTGATGATCAATTTGTTAGATATATACAAAATTATATACAACTGGGAATCTCGGAAGAAGGCCATAATGCCTTTTTTTTTCCTGAAGGGAAGGGAATCATTTATATGCAATTTGGGTGGGAAGCAAGTGCTTCGATCTCATAGTTTGTTTTTGTTTTTTTATATATTTCCATAGCAAGTGGTTTGATTTCTGGGTTCACTAAGTTTTTGTTTTTGTCGTTGGTATGGATTTACCTTGATCTGAATAGCTTTCAGTTCTTAGCAAATTAAGGATTTCAAAGCAGGAACTCTTATGTTTGCTGCATTTGTAGTAGAGATAACCCTCTTCATGCCCAAGAGACGGAAAAGCAGATTAGAAATTATCACAAACAGAAAAGACAATTAATGAGTTCTTTACATACTATGTCATCAGACTCTTACCCACCCAACGAACACCAGGTATGTTTTTGAGTTCATTTAGCTTGGTAGACCAAAACAATTGACATGAAATCTATTTTTTATTGAAGTTCTACCGTTCTTTTATCTTTTCTTTTAGGAAAACCTGCATACTCATGCATTGGAGGCAGCTAGACGGCGTAGAAATAATCGCCAGAGAGAGAGGCGGCAATTATTGACTCCTTCTGAACGAGCGGAAACTTCAGCCCAAAGGCGTGCCAATTATCAGAGAAGACGGCAAATAGCAAACACACATGTACCAAATCAATTGGAAGCAATGACCGGTAAATTATTGAGTGCATGTTCTGAAACACAAAGCATCTTCACCTTATATTGTATACCAAAAATTCCTTTTGATATATCTAAATTAATTATTCATTAGATCTATTTCCAGGAGTTTTTGAATTGATTAGATTTATATTCCTTAACAAGGAATTGTACTACCAATAACAATTTGTTACTCAACTTCTCCACAGAAGTACTGAAATCGTAAATATTTACCTGAGCAAAAGGTGTACTCCAATGGAATCAATATGTTAATCTTTACTATTAGAAAGCCAGGCGTGGCTTTGGTGTCTTTGGTGAAGCCTTTTTTTCAATTGGCCAAAAGACCAAGATAGCAGAAAATTCTCAAACAATAAAAATAATAGTTACTATGGGTTTAACTGTAAAACACCACTGAAATAAGAAGAAAAAAAAAAGTACGTGGTAGTTTTACCCACTTTTTGGGGAGCAGTTATCTACAAAATGATAGGATTAACAGATTCATCCCACATAAAGTGGAGCAGTTCAAGTACACTTTCTTCTATTTTTTGATCCCCGTGCAGATGCACGGGTAAGAGGCTAGTGTTAAGAATTTCATTGGTTATAAAATTCAATTGTCCGTGTACAGTTGTTGTTGTTTTTTATTTTTATTATTATTATTTTTAAATAAGGGTTAACTGGTAGCCCTCACATTATAATCACTAGCACTCAATAATTTACCGGTCATTGCTTCCAATTGATTTGGTACATGTGTGTTTGCTATTTGCCGTCTTCTCTGATAATTGGCACGCCTTTGGGCTGAAGTTTCCGCTCGTTCAGAAGGAGTCAATAATTGCCGCCTCTCTCTCTGGCGATTATTTCTACGCCGTCTAGCTGCCTCCAATGCATGAGTATGCAGGTTTTCCTAAAAGAAAAGATAAAAGAACGGTAGAACTTCAATAAAAAATAGATTTCATGTCAATTGTTTTGGTCTACCAAGCTAAATGAACTCAAAAACATACCTGGTGTTCGTTGGGTGGGTAAGAGTCTGATGACATAGTATGTAAAGAACTCATTAATTGTCTTTTCTGTTTGTGATAATTTCTAATCTGCTTTTCCGTCTCTTGGGCATGAAGAGGGTTATCTCTACTACAAATGCAGCAAACATAAGAGTTCCTGCTTTGAAATCCTTAATTTGCTAAGAACTGAAAGCTATTCAGATCAAGGTAAATCCATACCAACGACAAAAACAAAAACTTAGTGAACCCAGAAATCAAACCACTTGCTATGGAAATATATAAAAAAACAAAAACAAACTATGAGATCGAAGCACTTGCTTCCCACCCAAATTGCATATAAATGATTCCCTTCCCTTCAGGAAAAAAAAAGGCATTATGGCCTTCTTCCAAGATTCCCAGTTGTATATAATTTTGTATATATCTAACAAATTGATCATCAAAATAAGCTTTTGCAACTTAGGTGTTGCAATAATAAAATTCACTCCTAAAAGTCAAACTGATGGAGCATGGTTGGGAAAATTGAAAAGGAAGATAAAAAGCAACAGAAGTTGCTTTAACAGTGATCATGCTCACTTAATCATAGCGTGGGCAACACAAACATGTCAAAGAACCCCAATCGTGTTCCTCAGAGAACCAAAAATTAAGCACTGGGCAAGAGAAAGAACTCACCTTTATGACTCTTCTCAGAAACTTCGTCAATACTGCCTCATAAGTTTTAGCAGCAAATCCTTCGAGCGAACTGTATAAAGATTCATTATTAACAGAGTTAAACGAAACAGAAAACACAAACAAATGGAAATGATATGTCAAAATCACCAATAGGTAGAGAACGAATAAGATCGAATATCAGATAGCATGAACATAGAACATGTATGAAAGGAAATTTTAAAGATGCATCTGTAACTATAAATTAGAAACACAAATTTCACCGTGATCTTAAATCAATAAGAAAATCCAACATTGGGGATTAGAAATTCCAACCTCTATTGGCTGAGCTAGTGAGCTTCTACTGCAAACGTCATCTCTCTGGTTGCCTGCAAAAATAAAATCATAAAAAGCATGTTAAATGACATATCTTAAGCACCAAAATCTCAATTGAAATAAAAACTAATATCCTACTTCTTGATAACCCAATATCGTAAAGAAAAACAAAGTTCCCAGAAACAAAGTTCCTACATCTGATACCCGACAAACTGAATGTCTATACCCTTGGTACTGAGACTAAACAATTGGGATAAATCCGATGACCTTGGGACTGAGCAATTGGGATACTCTTGCTCCTGCAACACATATGGACCCCAATTGGTTAATACTATGGGTTAATATTACGGCCAACCAAAAAAAAACAGAACATAATTAGAATAGCCAAATCAATGGAAAAAGAATAATCGGCTAGGGAAAAGATTCACCTCTTCTCTCAATTTTCTTATTTGTTTGATATAATATCTACCCTCCTTCAAAAGGAAATTGATTCCCCTGTGACATACCATGAGCAAACCAAAAGAACAGCGAAACCGTAAAAAATCAGATCATAACTAAGGTAGGGATCATATCTGATTTCTGATTCTTACCAAAAGTGAACTGATATGCTCCTCTCTCCAATTGAACTGCAAATCGGAAGAGGGCTCCTCTCTGTATGTTGTCGAAGTTGCACAACAAATCGGTGAGAACTGATATAGCCATACGCACCCCCCAAAAACAGCTCCCACGTTGTCCAGAATGCCCGTTTCAGTTGAGATCGTGGCCGGCAGTTTTCCTGTCGTTTGCAGATCGTGGGTAGTGAGTACTACCACTGACTCATTTTCCCGATTATATATCTTATTGATTTGGTTTGGAAGTTTACAATATTAATCCTGTTTGATTTTTTTGGGTTGATTGTGACTTTGTATGCGGCGGGGATAGTTTAGGAAGTTCAAATTTAAGCTTCACCAAAGACACGAAAGAAAGCGCCTGGCTTTCTAATAGTAGAGATTACTGAAATTGAAAAACACAAGGAAGGAACATTAAGCCTAAATCTCATAACGTAACAACATCCATAAATAATATTTTGAGTGATAACCCATTCTATCAAGTACCATTTAGCAAGGAGTGAATCATTGGCTACTATGTTGTTTTACAATTTTTGTGACATACCAGAAAGATAATGCTTATGCAGAGCCATAAATTATTATGTCTATCAGCTTTCCTACTATGTTGTCATTGGAAAATATCGCAAGTGACACTAAGTCTCATCCTTCCATTAGGAGGCTGCGACCATTTGACGAACAAGGAACTCACCGCCTTAATAGAGCAAACATGACAAACTATGAGAAAACAATATATTGTCCGAGTAGAGATGTTTTGTTTTCAATCCTTAAATTTTTTAATTATTTTCAACATCTAAATGTAGATTCAATCGAGCAAGTTTCATTCGGTTAACACAACCTTTCATTGGACGGTGGATTGTCAATTGGTTCTACTGTATATATACTTTGTAAGTGTATCTATGTGAATAAAAATAGTAAAATACCACTTCTTAAAAAATTATTATTATTAGTATTATTATTATAAACAAAAGGAAAAAGAGAAATATAAAAAAGGGAGTCAACAGGACGCTATAGAATTTGGTTTTACAGCGAGCGTGGAGATTAGCGGGTGGAACCCAAGTTTAGAATTAGGGCGTGAGGTGGGTTGTGATCGTAGTCGTCGTCGTCCACAGCTTGGGGTTTGCACAAGAGACAAGGAATCGGAATCCGACTACTGCTAGGGTTTGGTCAGCCCTGCAAACTCGGTAAGTTGATTTGCTCAGGAGATCGGGTTTTGAAATTCCCAAATTTTGTTTGATTGATGCATCGATTTCAGGAGGTTATGCAAAATGAGCTCCTTCTCCATCACGCGGAAGAAGACTCCCTTTCAGAAGCACAGAGAGGAGGAAGAGGCCAAGAAGAAGGTACGGCTCTCTCGGCTGCGCTGTGTTTGTTTTGCCATTGATTCTTGATTGTTTGATTACTGAGACTTTGTTGTGTCATGTTTGCAGAGAGCTGAGGATGAAACAGCTCGCTTATATGCAGAGTTCGTGGAATCATTTCAAGGGGAGAATGCGGCAGGCTCTAGGACTTTTGTGCGCGGCGGAACCATCAACCCCAATGAAAGGGTTAAGACCGATTCCCAAGGTTAGTATAGCCGACAACTCTCTCTGCTCCCTTGCCTTCTACTTCCCTGTGTTTTGCTTTTGCCTTTCACTCTCTGGATAAGTAAACTAGCTTTCTATTGTTATCGGTGCACTTTAATAAAAGTATGGACCTTTTTATTCATTCGGGATCGCAGGTGAAAAGTCCAAAGATGGGGTATCTGTTCCAAAGAAGGGGAGTAGGTAAAGATATGCTTTTGATTAACCATGCTGCAATACTCTTTGATAACCCTTCATAACTAGGATAACTATATTGCTTATGATTTGATCTCCACATGGTCTTCGTGAGCCTTTAAAATAGACTAATGGATACTGCTAGTATTCCTGTCATTTAAATAAATTCAAGCTTGTATATGATGCTCTTCTCTTTCCAATCTAGGAAATAAACAGCATGCAAGTCTTCCCCTACATATATCAGACACATCAAGTTAAATTGTATACATATCTTTCTTTTTACTCTTCTCTTTTGATAACGCTTTATGAGCTTGCTACTTTTCATTCATAAACCATCAAAATGCAATGAGGATTTCGACAATATCTTCTAGTTCTAGGCTGTAAGCATAATGCATATACTAATGCAAATTATATTAACCTATGGCTGACAGTCATGGATGAAATTTTATCTTGTTTTCCTTCAATGTTGACTTGAGGCATTCTGGAATGCCTTATTTTTAGTTCTTTTACACTGAGGTTTCTACAGAAACAAAGTTTTGGGCCTTTATGGCTTAGTATTGGATTCTATGATTTATAATATATGGACCAAAATCTTTTATTGGATTCTATGATGTTTAGTATGTTAATTGAATTTTATATTGCATTCAAGGTTTTAGCTGAAAAGTAGTGCAGAAATAAATGACTGAACAGGTCCTATAAGTTAGCTCCTTGCAATGGCTTAAGTAAAAAAGAAGCTAAAGCTATAATGTCATCATCTCTTACTTCCCTTTTCTCTTCTATATTATAATCATTTACTGTCACGTAAAAGTACTCCGGTAACAAGCAAGTTTGTCATTAAATTATCTCCTGCAGGTATGTGCCATCTTTCTTACCACCGCCTTTGGCATCCAAAGGGAAAGAATCTGATAAGAAGGTTAGTCTCTAGATAGAGGAAATGGCTTCATATCTAGTTTTTCAAAGTACATTTCCTGGTATTTTGGCTCTCAATTTTGTCCATTACACATTGTAGAGGGAGGAGGAAAAGCCAAACGAGAAAGAAAAGGGAAAGTCTCGAAATATAGATCACTTTATGGAGGAGCTGAAGCAAGAACAGGAATTGAGGGAGAGGCGAAATCAAGAGCGTGAACATTGGCGTGATGGGCGTCCGAATGAGAATTCTGTGGTATGAGCTAGTTTTAAATCTCACATGAAAGATAGTTTGAATGCTAGGTCCCCAATTTAGTAACAGGTTGTCATGGATCGGTTATATGTTCATCAGTTTCCAAGAAATCTTGTTTGTTTTGTTTTGTATCATTTGTATGAATTTATTTTAGATTTAACTAATACGTGCAGATATGTGTGTGTGTGTGTGTTTACATTCTCTTTTGGCATCAGGGAAAGTGCATTTTATTTGATGAATGTTGTTATTTTTATCACTGTATCATTTATGCTCTATCTTTTCACTCCTTATAATTCGATTCTAATATCTTTTATGATATCTTTCTACTATATATGCCACTTAGATCTTTATATTGTACATTTGTGTGTACATTTTTTTTTGGGCATCAGGGTGCATTTTATTAGATGAATGCTGTTATTTTTATCACTGTATCATTTATTCCCTAAATTTTTCACCCATTAGATCTTTATCATGTATATCATTTGTTTTCACCTTCTCATCAATATTCTTTTTCTAATCTTTTATCAGATATTCTCTAAGATAACTTTATTTGCAGGCCTCTAGTCGTTTTGATGAAATGCCTGATGAATTTGATCCAAGTGGAAAACTTCTTGGATCATTTGATGATGGCGATCCACAAACTACTAATTTATATGTTGGAAATCTTTCACCAAAGGTGTGGTCCATCTTTCTGAAAAGTAGTAACTGCTGTCTTTTGCATATGATATAAAGGACTTTTGTCAATGAATAATCTGTTGATGTGTCCAGGTGGATGAGAATTTTCTTTTACGAACCTTTGGAAGATTTGGGCCTATTGCCAGTGTGAAAATAATGTGGCCTAGAACTGAAGAGGAACGGAGGCGTCAAAGGAATTGTGGCTTTGTGGCTTTCATGAATAGAGCTGATGGACAGGCAGCAAAGGATGAAATGCAAGGTTTGGCTGATGAGTTTGGCTACTGAATTTTAGCATATAAATCATGGAGGAAATATATTTTAATGAGATGATTACTTCAATTTCAATTGTCTATTCAATTTCCCGCCAGATGTTGTGTTATCATTGCACTACTATATTTACGTCTGACTGAATTTATTGTAGCATATCATCTGCTTTTTGAATAAATCTATATGCAATATGGACATGCAAGGATAGAAAAGGATGAAAAAGAATTTTTATGTGCAGGGGTGGTTGTATATGAATACGAGTTGAAGATTGGATGGGGAAAGTCTGTAGCTCTCCCATCACAAGCGTTACCTGCACCCCCTCCAGGACATATGGCCATCAGGAGTAAGGAGGTGTGTTGCATATTCATTTTCTTGAGTTTGATGTTTTCTGACTGATCATACCTTAGAATGGATCTAACGTCTCAGTACTCAGTATCAATCTAAGTGCTGAGGCAAATCCATGGGCCGCTATTACTAGTATCATATAGAACAGATGTTGAACCCACCTTAACCCTCTGTGTCTTCCTACTGTGGACCTCTCTAGATGTGGGGTTATATCTCAAAAGGCATCAATAGTATCAGTAGTGAACACACTTGTAGATTTTTGTGTCACAGACCATCAAATTTCCACCTTAGGAAGTTGCAACTTCTTCACCAACCGTTGTCCCACGAATATGAATCAGTTCTGAGCTGGTCGCCACCTATCACATCTTTGAGTTGACATTTTCTCAACCCCCAACACTAAGTACATGTACTTTTTTCTTCTTCTTACAGGGTGCCACTGTAATTTTGTCTGGTCCATCAGGCCCACCTGTCACTTCTGTTCCTAGTCAGAATTCTGAACTGGTAAGTTAACTTGTTCTTTCATTTTGGTGTGTTTGACTGTTCTCTAGTATCCTTGTATTCTTACTTTGTATGTCTTTTTTGTAAGTAGGTTCTTACCCCAAATGTCCCTGACATAACGGTTGTTCCACCGGAAGATGATCACCTTCGCCATGTTATTGATACAATGGCTTTGTATGTTCTGGATGGTGGATGTGCATTTGAACAAGCTATTATGGAAAGGGGCAGAGGGAATCCTCTTTTCCATTTCTTGTTTGAACTTGGATCAAAAGAGCATACTTACTATGTTTGGAGGCTTTATTCATTTGCTCAGGTAAATCCTTTGTTATATGTTTATGGACATGATTTTTCCAAATAAATTCCAATTTTTCCATGGTATGATGATCATTTCATTTGGACTGAATATTTTTGTTGCTGTCATGAATGCAGGGCGATACGCTGCAAAGGTGGCGAACTGAACCTTTTATCATGATTACTGGTAGCGGAAGGTAAGAAAGAACTTACTTCTGAACTATAGTTATTGTTATAGACTTGATAAAGTTTACTAGGTTGGTGTAAGAACTATAATAATGTTGCAATATTGAATTTATCTCTTCCAGATGGATTCCACCCTCTCTTCCAGCATTAAGAAGCCCTGAGCATGAAAAAGAGTCTAGTAGCACATATGCTGCAGGGAGAAGCAGGGTACTTGTCACATACCTAAACAGAAAATTCTAATTCAGATACTTTCCCATAGTCTAACTTTATTTTCATTACATGTAGCGTGTAGAGTCGGAACGAACGCTCACTGATCCACAAAGGGATGAGTTTGAGGATATGTTGCGTGCGTTAACATTAGAGAGGAGTCAGATAAAGGATGCTATGGGGTTTGCATTGGATAATGCTGATGCTGCTGGGGAGGTAATTGCTGATAATATGACTTATCAGTTTGTCATTGAAACTTTACAAATGAAAGCAATGGTCCATTAAACTAGATCAAACTTTTCTAAGTGTATATATTCTCATGCTGTCTATCCTTTGCAGATAGTTGAGGTTTTGACGGAATCTTTGACTCTTAAGGAGACCCCTATCCCCACCAAAGTTGCTCGACTCATGCTTGTCTCTGATGTGCTCCACAATAGCAGTGCTCCAGTGAAAAATGCATCTGCATACCGCACCAAATTTGAAGCAACATTACCAGACATAATGGAGAGCTTTAATGATTTGTATCGTGGCATAACAGGAAGGATCACTGCTGAGGCCCTTAAGGTAAGATTACTTCATAGTTAATCCGGCTGTGGTTATACCCTTCCATATATTCTCTCTGATGTGTATTTTGCTTTAAATTTTGCAGGAAAGAGTTCTGAAAGTATTACAAGTGTGGTCAGACTGGTTTCTTTTTTCAGATGCCTATGTCAATGGATTGCGGGCTACTTTTCTTCGGTCTGGGAACTCTGGTGTGGTGCCCTTCCACTCTGTATGTGGTGATGCACCTGATATAGAGAAAAAGACTACTTCTGAAGATGCAGGTGATGCTAAAACTAACCAAGATGCAGCTTTGGCCATGGGTAAAGGAGCAGCTACGAGGGAGTTGTTGAACCTTCCCATGGCTGAATTAGAAAGACGCTGCAGACATAATGGATTGTCTCTTGTTGGTGGTCGAGAAATGATGGTCGCACGATTGCTTAGTCTGGAAGAGGCAGAAAAACAGAGGGGCTATGAACTTGATGATGACTTGAAATATGCACAGAACCATTCAAGTTCAGCTAGACATTCTAGTAGTCGAAAAGAAATGAATATTGAACCAGATCCATTGGGACTGTCTGGATGGAATCGCTATGTAGAGGATGAGATACAATTTCAAGGGAAAGGGTTTTTATCAAAGGCCCAGACCCATACCAGTCCACAACCTGAACTGAAACCTTTCACTATGAAAGAGAAAAGTGATCCTGTTCTGCCAGCCTCTAAATGGGCACGAGAGGATGAAGACAGTGATGATGACCAAAAGCGAAGTGCCAAGGGTCTTGGGTTAAGCTACTCGTCTGGAAGTGAAAATGCTGGTGATGGTCCCAGTAAAGCTGATGAGATGGAGGTTGCAGCTAATGTAAGAATTCCAGCACAGCCTGATAGTGGACTAAGTGAAGAACAGAGGTATTTTAATACTAGTTTGACCTTTCTATTTTATTTTTTGCCCCTTTACTTTCTAAGCTTTGTCAAGTGTGATTTGTTAGAAAGCAATGTTCCTTGTGAAATAGTGCTCAGATTTTGCTTGACTGTGTTGCTGTAGGCAAAAGTTGAGACGCTTGGAAGTTGCTCTGTTAGAATATCGTGAATCTCTTGAGGAGCGGGGAATTAGAAGTCCTGAAGAAATTGAGAGGAAGGTTGCAATACATCGCAAACGACTTGAATTGGATTACGGGTTATCTGATTCTAGCGAAGATGCTTTTGGGCGTAGTAAGTGCTAACATATTTAGGAGACAAGATCTATATGTGAAGAATTATGTACATGTGCTGGGTTATGTTATCTTTCTGAGCATTCAAATGAGAATTAGTTCAGATTGTCTCAGATCTTAATAGTAGTTGTAAGAAGCTTAGAGTGATTTTATGGGGTGTCACCTTAAATTTGTGGCGATTGTTGGAAATCCTATTTGTTTGTAACACTCAAGGTGTGCTGATACTCTTCCTTTGGATTTCCAGAGAGGACTTCTTCCGAGAGGAAGGACAGAAGAGATGATGATTCCCGTGATGCTTCAAGAAAGCGGCACCGCAGTGGAAGCCAAAGTGATAGCCCGTTACAGAAGTCATCAAGCAGAGACCGGGACAGGGAATATGATTTGGATAGAGACCGGGAAAGACAGCGGGATAGAGACAGGGATAGAGCCCATGATTTTGAAGGTAACAGGGGGAGGGATTGGGACAGGGATAAGAGTGGAAGTAGAGAGAGGGATGACCATGATAGAGATAGAGGAAGAGACAGGGATAGGAGAAGGAGAATGAAATGATCTATCCATTATCTTTGGAGACTTGTGGTAATCTTGAAAGAACTGCAGATGGTTCACTTGAAAGAAAACAGATGTCTGGTATTTCTACATGAATTGACATCCAGGTAGCTGAGCCAGAGTCTTACTCTGGCAGAGAATTTCTTGGTAGACCATTTCAAAGGTGGTAGCTGGTTTACTACTCCTGGAAGAGGGAACCTGGCTGTTTGTTAACCAATATTTGTAGCCAAATATACTAGTATTTCATCAAAAGGTTTCACTTATCTCAGTTATGTTGAGGAGAGTAGGTTGTTTGATTTGCTGCTTTCTAATGCAATATTTTTGTATTGGTCCGGCGGTGAAGCGATTAGTTAGTTTTGGACCTTCTGCAATTATACCGTAGTGTAGGATCCGTGTAACAGAAACTAGCCTAAAGTTTGATTATTTCAATTAATTGTTGTTAGTTGGCCAAAAGAATTTAATTGGTGTTATAATTTGTCCCGTATCGTGTTGTTTCTTGTTTCCTGTCAAAATGTTGTCGTGTCTTGAGAGTTTGAGAATTAAAGCAAGCAACAATTCGGCCTTACAAGCTTTCAAACTCCTCTTTGTGGGCACAAAGTGGAGAGAAGCTGGTATTTTCTTTTAGCTATGACCAAGCACGATTATCGCAACCTAACTTGTGTAAGGAGGGATCAAGTATGTGAGCAACGTCGTTGCTCAGAAACAGAAAAGTTGTTGGAACCAGATGCTTAACACAATCAGGCTTGAAGAAAAGTTGTTGGAACCAGATGCTTAACGCAATCAGGCTTGAAGAAAAGTTGTTGGAACCAGATGCTTAACGCAATCAGGCTTGAATCAGGTTTAAGGGTGGAACAACACTAAGATTGTAACACCAATAATCTATTTCCCATGTTACAACACAATTACGTACAAAATTAGAGAATACAAAATCCAATATCACAACAAGCATTTGAATTTTGAAACAGAGTACAGAAACTAGGCAGGCAACAAAAGCTGCTTTTAAGTGACGACTAATTTAAAGATATGTGCACCAAGCCACAAAGGGAAACAGTACAAACACTAAACACAGACCAGCTGCATAACCCAGATGTCTCAAATTATACACTTGAATAGCCATTCCTTTTATAAAATACTCTTCTGGCAATCATTACCCGACTTAGCTTTCAATGTGCCAACTTCTGTAGATGTCGGAGTGTCCGCTGCTTAATCCATTGTCGGTCATATGGCAAATAAGCCTGAATTGAGTGGTCATAACTGCAAACCAAACCAAATGCACAGAATTTAAGTTTCCTACCCTGATTTTAAGAAGCAAGCGCCAAATATATAGCACAGATTTACCACATTAAATTTTCTAACCTACTGTCCAGAGATCATTCACATAAAATTATATAATTCAATTCCAGGCTACACTTGTGTGTGTGTGTGTGTGTGTGTGTGAGAGAGAGAGAGAGAGAGAGAGAGAGAGAGAGAGAGAGACGTACACTAAAGCACTCATGTCAGCAAGGCCATCAATAAAATTGTAGAGATCTGCGATATCATAAGAGATATTTCTAATTGCTGGATTTAACTCCTTGAGTTTCCTTTCATAAAGTCCACATATACCTATACAGGCACAACAGCATAACCTCTAGTGAATGGATGCAAAAACTTGAGGGCTTTTACTTGTAACCGCATTAAATCTAGGGGACCTAGAACCCCTTTTCACCCAAAAATATTTCGAGTATCCAACTGTGAACCAACATGTTCAATCACCAGTAAGATAAATATAAACATGAGCAATGCTAGAATGTCTGTCTCAATGGAAAACATATTATGTTCTAGAATATCATCAATAACTCATAGGTCTCTTATCCCAAACACATCAGTGATTTTTCAAAATTCCTTTTTACCCCTATCGTAACCAGTCATATGACATGCATGGTTCATTTTCCAACAGACTAAGGTTAATCCCTTGTCAGAATTCAGAAACCTGAGACACAATGAATCTAAAACTAAGTTACATGGGTACTATAAAGTATAAACTGAAGAAGAAGAAAAATCCTAGAAGAGGTGATACATTTAAGCTTCCAGGTGCCCTTCGTGGGTTCTCTAATCCAAAGAAACAGAATTCTATAGGGATTGGCCGTAAAGTAGAAACTGAGAACTGCTGAGGGCATCCTAAATCTTACATTCCTTGGACCATAATAGTTAATGGCTCTCAGTAGGGAAGCAAGGTGCAATGAGTTTTCAGGGAAAAACTTGGTTATTATTCATCCTATGAGCTGAGGTGTAAGTTATCGCATGTTACTAAAAGTTCCCTTTATGGTTTTTTCTTTCCCTTAGAACATTGTTATGACTTATGATGAGGCAATCGCATACCTTGAAGAGATAAATTCACTATGGAGTGAAGAAACAAATTAAGGATGGTAATAATGCTAGTAGTGGGTGTAAGGAAAAGCAACAAGTAAAATTAGAGCATACCATCCATTGCTTGAGTAATGGAACCGTAATCCATAAAAGTTCGGGATGCCTTGTTCTGAGAAGTTTGCATGAGAATGATGGTGTGCTTGTTAGCCTACATATGTTGTTGAATACAGTTTAGTCAGCAGTTGGCTACAGAAGAATTCAAAACCATATAGCTGCTGCGCTCTCCCAAATTCAGATTAGTCTTGAGAATTCCGAAAAGAAACAAAGAAAGGCTAAACGCGATGCTCACCAAAACGAAAAACCCTAATTTTGCATAAAGATAATTTCAAAAATAAAAATCTGCTCGAGCTCCGGATACCATTACTTGGGAAAATAAGGAATAGATAGTTACCATTTGGGAGCTGCTGAGAGAGAGAGAGAAAGAGGGAGTTTGGTAGCAGCGACGCAACGCGACCCCGACCGCCGGAGAGAGAGAGAGAGAGAGAGAGTTGAAGTTTGGATTCTGAACAAAGACTTGGATGTTGAGGAGCAAGCAAGTCCTTGATGGAAAACAGGCCGTACGATTTGCATCTTTTTACCCTCACTTTTCAAAAAGAAAAAGAAAAAGAAAAAGAAAAAGAAAAAGAAAAAGAAAAAGAAAAAGAAAAAATAGAACATAAAAATTATATATGCGGGCCAGGCGGAAGCCCAGTTGGTTTTGGGCTAAGCAATTGGTCGGGGGGGCCCACTTTAACAAATGCCATTGGGCAACTCAACGCAAGTCGATTCTATATTTTCTCCTTTCGGCAGAACATTGATCAGACCAGAATCTTGGGCAAAGATCAGAAGGAACCCAAGACCTGGAATTGATCAGCATCAGAGTAAAAAACAACCGACTCTTAAATCAACTGGAATGATCAGCCATAACTACTAACCCTTAAACACTGTTGTCCTTGATCACACTCCACCTTATTTTCATGTCAGTTGGGCAACAGTGTTCAAGGGCAGAGCTTGACAGGCATCCATCAAATTCTGCCAGGGAATAAATAAACGCATTCTTCCATGATTACAGACAAGTAAAGAGGAAAACTCATTGATGCATTCCCCATCTTAACTGACATGACTTTGCCGAGACGAGAAGACGTCTAGTGGTGCAGTAGATTTCAGAATAAGGATAATATTGTACAATGATCGTAACAAAGAGAATAGAAAACCAAATATCAAATTAGGAGCACAACTAGTCATTTATGCTATTAGGCAACCGAAGCAAGAACATGTGTGTTCATAAATAAAAGAACAAAAATACTACAGACAAGACAGCTATGTATGAACTTAGAAGCCATTTGATATACAGTATTTCCTCATATAAAACAATGCTCCTCCCCCGTCTTCCTTTACCACCGTGCGCTCTCTCAGTGTTGTGCTGCCCTTTTACTCAAGCAGCAACCAGTTTCTGAATATCTTTCTGAAATTTGTTTACAGAAAATCAGATTACATGGTAGTGTGCCCCTACTCATATCATAAATGCTTGTAAAGAGACTCATACCAGATTTCTTTATCAGTTTATATAGATCATATTTCTTCTCAAAATGCTCAAGTGGTTTGACATGCTCTTTTGACCATATGTCACAGTATGTATGCTTTTGTTCATCTTCAGAATGTACATATTCAGTACGCAATACCAAGTTTAGGAGCTGATTCATTCTATCCTCATTGGCTACTAGTCTCGTTACCTATGTGCTTAACTAATAGCCTTCATTTTTGATTATCAATGAAACTTTTATCCTATCTAATGAAGCCGCACAGACAGTTAAGTTACAAACTGACTATTACAGAAGGTGATGTTGTTGGTGGATACCTATGTAGACATTGCAGAAACCTAACAAAGGAAAAGCGTATACCTCAATTTGAAAAGGTGATGTTGTTGGTGGATATCTCTCCACTACTTTACCATTCTTGTCCACCAAAAACTTCTCAAAATTCCACTTGATAATGTCACCTAAGAAACCTCCCGCACTTGATTTCAGAAACTGATAAACCGGAGCTGTGCTGGGACCATTGACATCAACCTGTCACACACCTTTAGATTTTTAGTGCATGAATGAAATACTCCACTTATCAATAAAAACCTATATTTAAAGAATGAGATGGAGGGACATGTAGTTGAGCTTGTAAACCTACCTTATCAAAAATAGGGAACTCGGCTTTATACCGTGTACAAGCAAACTGCTTGATTTCTGTATTTGATCCCGGTTCCTGGCCCCCAAACTGATTGCAAGGGAAAGCTAGAATCTCAAATCCTACAGTGAGATTGAACACACATCCAGCAACTATTATCACCAGTTTATAACTCTCACTCAAAGGGAACTCATGGTAATAAAATTTCGGCAGACAGTTTTATTGCAAAGGATGAGTTAGTAAAACTATGAATTCTGGAGAGTTTTATTGCAAAGGATGAGTTAGTGAAGCTATGAATTCTGAAGCTAATCACACCGTGGCCAACCGAAAATGAAATTGTGTAACAAGCAAAAGAAACTGTCAGGATGCAACTACAAGGACTTCTCCAAAGGACTTTCAGGGACGAAAAGAGTTAGATCAGTTTTTGTGGAGGAAAATCTATGTAAAACTTAAATAGCTAATGGGAATTTCCATAACTGGAGCTTTACCTTGAGTTTTGTACTTCTCGTACACATGTGACAATTCTGAGTAATTTGAAGAGGTCAAGCCACTGTAGATTATCGAGTTAGTGCATATCACAAGAATGCAAGTATCTCCAGACAGATATTGTTTCACCAAAATAGCTTCGAGACAAATAATCCAAGAGAGTTTGTTTGTCAGTAACAAAGGGTTACCATTTTGAAGCAACGTTGACTATCAAAAGAACCTTCCCCTTAAATTTGCTAAGAGTAACATCCTTTCCATCGATATCCTACTCAGAAACCAAAACCCTTACATGAGCAAGAAAACACAGAGACTTGTATAAGCAAGTTATATAAATGGTAAATATACCTTGACTGTGAAATCATAGAGAGTTTTATCTGTAGCAGCTCTTGCATAAACACCCAAGGATCGGGATTTGAAGAAGCGCCCATTTGAATAAGAGGATTGTAAAGAGAGGCCATGTTGGAAAAGTGTTGATTTGGAGGACCCAAGTGAGGATTTGATGGGCGGGATCCAGCTGAAAGCCATGAATGACCTACTTGGGCTTGTTTTCGTCTGAACACATCCTGTTCGAACCATGGGAGATAAATAAATGGAAGCCATTTTCGTCTGCTCGGAAACTTGGAGTTTCAGAAAGGCTCGTTCAGCTAAATCCTAAATACGAACACTGTCTGTGGACTCATACAACCTCTCGTGGAAGATGAGGTGACACGTGGTCTTTTCATTTTGCTTTGTGTTCCTCTTGTTTTCCTAATTAAATCCAAATCAAAACTCTAAATTTTCTGTTATATATGCCTTTCCAATTATGTTTATTACAATTCCCAGAAAAAAATTGTTAATTATTTGCTTAAAAGTTAAAATATATTTTTTTTTTCGAGATAAAAACTTCATGTGTTGTACTGTTGTTCATTAAAAATCTAAAGGTATGTCCGGTGTAACTTTTTTTTGTCCGGTAACGTTTTTGAAAACTATTTTTTTAAATGATTTTGAAAAATAAAAATAAGAAAACAAAAATTGTTATTTTCAATTTTGAAAATGTATTCGGTAATTTAATATGAAATATATTTTTCATATTATCTAAACTAGAAAAATGAAAAAATGAGAAAAATTGATGTTTTCAATTTTTCACAGTAAAATTTGAAAATATTTTTATTTTTCATTTTCTACGTTTTCATAAATATCTCACCAAACACATTTTCATGTCATTTTTATTTTTAAAAATGAAAATACGAGCATGAAAACATTACTTAACGCCACCTAAGCATTTCCAAATTCCAATCTCTACAACAATAAAATCGGGCTTTCAACAAATTCACCAAACTGTGAACTGTTGATTTTGTCCAGCTATCGCATTATCTTTACAGCCAAACATGAAGGTTATTATGGTAAAGAGATAAAAAAATAAAATAAAAAAAAGATAAATAAAAAAATGAGATAACTGAGGAGAGAAAAGTGGGAAAGAGATAACCGTAACGGGTGAGAGTTATAACTGCCAAGAAACTCCCCAGTCCCCACTACCCACTAACTTCATAAAATGAAAAAGAAAAAAAAACCAATTACAATGAGAAAAAAAATGACACATTGAAAACGTTTTCGACACATGCAAGTATCACGGGTATAGAGGCTAGTGTTATATAAGTTGAAGTCAATGCGTTATGAGCTTGAGCTTGTCTCCTAACTGCTTTCCATGGCCACAAGAATAGGGGTGGGCATAATAAACCGTAATCCCGGGCCTGTCCTGAAATTTACCGGGACGGGAAAAGATTTAAATCTCAAAACGTTAGGCCCATCCTGTTTATATATAACGGGACAGGACACGAGACAGATAATTCAAATCTTGTTTAGGCCTGTCCCGTCCCGATTATTTTAATGATTGATTTTTTATTGATTAAGATGTGATTTGAGCATTTCATTTAAGTGTTTTGATCTTAGCTCTTTGTTTCTTTAAATTACTAGGTTGTCATCAATTCAATAACAGTGATGTTTAATATTTTAATTTGTTGATTGTTGTAGACTCTCTTATTGCACCCTAGTAGTGATGACAAGTTTAGAGAAAGTAAGTAGTATAAACTCTCTTATTACACCGTGTTGTACTTGTAAATATGTTACAAGTACTTGTTAATACATAATAGAGTAAAAAACACTATAAAACTATGTGTTGACACATAAACTCTTAGGCTAGCCAAGAACATGATTAAACAAGAACACACACAAAGACACAACATTTATAATTGTTCACCATGCTATCAGAGAACATGACTACGTTCACTTAAATCTATTATCATGAGGCCTCATTGCCTTAGGTGTTACAAGTGTGGAGTTGGATAAGTTGATCCCCTTTCTATATATGGGAAGCCTTCATTTTATAGTTAAAGAATATTCTCTCACATATTATATTTTCAATGTAGGACTAATCACACACACACACAGATATATATATATATATATATATATATATATATATATATATATATACAGAAACGTTCCAAAGCGGACGTCCGCATTCGGCTTAAAGTGCAGACGTCTCTCCGTTCGTCACCGGACGGCGCCGACGACGGTGCGCCTCCACCCCAACGGACTCCATCAGCTTCCCCGACCACTTTCCTTCCTCGGCGAGTCCGCCGAATTCCAGTTTTCCGGCGAGATTGATCTTGTTTGAAGTTTTGGGTGATTTCGTTGGAAAACTGGAATTCAGCGGACTTGCCAGGGAGGAAAAGTGGTCAGGGACGCTGCTGAAGTCCGGTGGGGTGGAGGCGCGCCGTCGTCAGCGCCGTCAGGTGGCGAATGGAGGGATGTCCGCATTTTAAGCCGAGTATGGACGTTCACATCAGAACGGGCTTGTATATATATTCTTATGGTTCCTTCTTGTGGAGCTTAGAGAATCACCTTCTCGTTGTGGTATTGATGATCCTTCACCATGGCGGGGTAACCCGGATGTCGGTCTATCGAAAGTATGTTGAAGGCGAGACCCATTGTGGCCGGAGAACGATCTACGAGGTCGTTGTTTATGCTTGGCGGAATAAGATATATATCGTGTCTACACTATGAAACTCTCTTTTTTTGCTTACAAGTTTATTTTCAACTTTTTATTTATTTGGGATTGGGCCTGTCCCAACTGGGATAAGGCCTAGGTGGGATGAAATCTAAAAAACATAAAGCTCGTCCCGTCCCGTCTCGATTTCAATGTCTGGGACAGGCCGTGAGATTAGCTCTATCCCGTCCCATCTCGTCCCATGCCCAACCCTACACAAAAATCTTTTAATTGATATACATAAAACAACTTGCTACCCAATTACAATCTATTGAGTTTCACAACATTTGGCGTGAGGGTAATTTTCTTGCGAACGTGTTAGAAAACCTAAGATAGTCATATACATTTAAGAGCTTGAAAAACAAACAAAAAACTGCTTTTATTTGTTATCCCAGCCTTCAATTTTGATATTCATGCTTATAGTTATTGGAAATGAAATTCTTTTGTTGTAATACTTCATTTGTTTTTATTTATCGAAAAAAATGTCATTGTATTATGTAGAAAAGAAAATAGGGTGGTGTAGGTAACAGAAAAAAAGATGAAAAAAAAGGGGGAAAGGGAATGAGGGGTTTGGGATTGACTCGTATTTTGAGTAGGGCTTGCGTTTTTGGGTGGTTAAAAAAAGAAAAAAGAGTAGGGCTTGCGTTTGTGTTGCTCCTCTGTTTTGCCGCTGCTGCGAGGTGATTGCATTGCACGAGAGAGAGCCCCTCAACCCTATCCACCCTTCTCGGCCGTAATCTCAATAACAAACCCAAAAAAGAAATAGTTATGATGGCGGATCCGACTGTGATAAGTTTGAGGCCCGGCGGCGCTATTGGCCTCCGCACCCCACGATTCGTCACGCCTCGCCTCGATGAGCCTCAATCCTCCAATGCCGCTCTCTCTTCTGCCTTCAAGGTCCCTACCTCTTCCCTGCCTCCTTTATTCTTTTTCTTCCGATAACATATGCTTGCTTGTTGTTTTGGTGTATTTAGTCTTAGTGACTGACAATCGCAATTCTTTCTATATTTTGACTCTTTCAAGAATAGGCTGGCGACTTGCGGTTTCAAGGACGCGAGCGTGTTCGATATACTAGAGATCAGCTAACGCAGCTTAGGGAGGTACTTGTTCCTCAACTTGATTCTCAGCACTATGATATGCTGCTGTCACTCAATGATGTATACCCTAATTGATGATACATGCTTGTTTCGTAGGCTGCCACTACTATCCCTGAGGGTATTTTAAAGATTAAACAACAAGTAGAGGCTGAGTTTGGTGGAGATGATCCTACTTGGGGACGCACCGATGCTGACGTGAGTCTATGTCATTTCATAATCACTATCTGCTTGTATCATGTATATGCTACCAAATTTGTATTTCTCTCCTTGAATATCTTATGGCTATCGTAAGAACCCTAACATTTGCTTCGTGTTTTTCTAGCTACAGACTCAACCTCAGCCTCAATTGCAAGGTCGTTATTCCGAGTCAGATAACCGTGATTGGCGTGGTCGATCTGGACAGTTACCTGTCTCTGGAGAGGAGAGAAATGATTTTTCAAGGCAGCAGGACCAACAGTTTGCAAGGCCGCAAATTTCTGGTAACCAAGTGGTAATAAATTATTATCAGATTATGTAAGATATATATGATCTCTTAAGATACTATGTTCTTGCATGCTACATTAGTGTTCTTTTGTTCCTATTTTTAATATATGCAGTAGAGTGAGTAGACAGTATTAAATACATGCTGCATAGGGCATATTTATCATCATTACTGTTTCTTAGAATTATTATAGAATGATTGCAGACTGTAAGAGGTAGAATAGTATTATGGTCCATTGTGTTTTTTAGTTTTTATTGGTTCCCTTAGTGTTTTCTCCTTATTCTAATATTTTGCACAAAACCAGGCAGGACCGGCTCCTGTTCTCCTTAAGGCGGAGGTTCCATGGTCAGCTAGAAGAGCAAATCTCTCTGAGAAGGATCGTGTATTGAAGACAGTGAAAGGGTATTAATTCTTAGCTTGAATATATCACATCTTCTATTTTGTTTTTGATTTATTATAAGGAGTGAAGTCTGATGGCTTAGTTAAAACATGCAATATGAGAGTCTTTCATCCAAATTCTCTTATGTGCAGAGTTCGGTGTTCTATATGATTAACTTACATAACATGTTACTATTTTTGTGTAGTATACTGAACAAATTGACCCCAGAGAAGTTTGATGTTCTCAAGGGTCAACTAATTGACTCTGGAATCACAACTCCAGATATTTTGAAGGTATTTATTGTTAAATACCTTGGTTGTTGTTTACTCTAAACTAAGCTTTTTTGTCCGCTGAAAGAGCTTGAGAGTTCAATTTGTGTTGCAGGATGTTATCTTTCTGATATTTGACAAGGCTGTGCTGGAGCCAACATTTTGTCCCATGTATGCCCTTTTATGCGCGGATCTTAATGCGAAACTTCCTCCTTTTCCAGCTGAGGAGCCTGGTGGGAAAGAAATCACTTTTAAACGAGTCCTGTTGAATAACTGCCAGGAGGCTTTCGAAGGTGCTGACAACCTGAGGGCAGAAATCAGACAGATGACTGCTCCCGAGCAAGAAATGGAATGCAGAGATAAAGAACGAATGCTTAAGTTGCGAACTCTAGGAAACATACGCCTTATTGGGGAACTTTTAAAGCAGAAGATGGTACCTGAAAAGATTGTACACCATATTGTTCAGGTCATTTCTACTGTTAATCACATTGTCTTGGCTGTTCTTTGAAGAAATTAGAATGCTGGACTAACTATTGATTCTTGTGTAATACAGGAGCTTTTGGGATATGATGAAAAAACATGCCCCGCTGAAGAGAATGTAGAGGCAATTTGTCAGTTTTTCAACACCGTTGGTAAGCAGCTTGATGAGAGCCCAAAATCTCGCAGAATCAACGAGAAATATTTCAGTAAGCTGAAGGAACTGACTACAAACTCCCAACTTGCACCACGATTGAGGTTCATGGTCCGCGATGTTCTTGAAATGCGGGCCAACAACTGGGTTCCTAGACGAGAAGAGGTGATTTTAATTTCATAATATGTATCCTTGTTGTTTCTGGTAGGGGGAGGGAGGGGTTGTTTAATAGTTATGAGTTTTCGTTCACAATTGTTACTGTTTGATTCTTTGAAATTTTCAAAGCTTTTATTTTGCATCATTCTTTCATTGTGATGACTCTGGAACTTCAGCGACTATGAAATTAACTTCATTAGAGTTGGTTCATGTGTTTCTGACTTTGTGTTTTTAACTCTGTTTTGGCAGGTGAAAGCAAAGACAATAACTGAAATCCATTCAGAAGCAGAGAAGAACTTAGGGTTGCGTCCAGGTGCAATGGCAACGATGAGGAATGCTCGTAATGCAGCTGCCTCTGGGGATTTGAGTCCCGTAGGTCTTCCTGCTACCTGGCCTGGCTATATGCCTGGAATGCCTGGGATCGGGAAAATGCCGGGAATGCCTGGACTTGATTCTGACAATTGGGAGGTTTATCGATCTAGATCAATGACCAAGCGTGATAATTTGGTTAACTCTCAGTCTGGAGGGCGTGTGCAACCACCATTGATCAGCAAAGCACCGTCACTCAATTCAAAATTTTTACCCCAAGGCAGTGGTGGAACCATTACTGGGAAAACAAGTGCTTTGTTGCAAGGCTCTGGTGGTCCTCGAACTAATTTGATTTCTGGAGTTGAACCTCTTGCTCAAATCGCCAAGGCTTCAGTTATGGTTGCATCACCAGTTTCTTCTGAACAGGCTCAGGCCCCTGAAATTGTTCCAAATTCTGCTAAGCCTCTGACTCCTGCAACAGTATCCAATTCTGCTGCTCTTCGTAAAAAAACTGTATCCCTGCTAGAGGAATACTTCAGTGTTCGGATTCTTGACGAGGCACTTCAGTGTGTGGAGGAACTGAAAGCCCCAGCCTACCATCCGGAGTTTGTTAAAGAAGCGATTGCTCTCGCTCTGGATAAGAGCCCACCATTCGTTGAACCGGTCATAAAGCTCCTTGAGTACTTGTTCAGTAAAAATGTTTTGACGTCTAGAGATATAGGGACTGGTTGCCTTTCATATGGGTCAATGTTGGACGAAATCGGCATAGATTTGCCGAAAGCACCAAATAATTTTGGTGAGATTATTGGGAAGTTGGTTCAGGCAGGGGGATTGGATTTCAAAATTGTGAAGGAAATCCTGAAGAAGGTGGAAGATGACATGTATCGGTCGATCATCTTTGGTGCTGCAATGAAGAGCATTACATCGCAAGAGTTTTTGGCAAGCCAGGAATCTGAAATTCAGGCTTGTAAAAGTTTGGTTTCCTGATTATGCCAGTTTTTTCCCGTCACTGAAACATGTTCACCCTTGTATTTGGCCACGGGGGAAGAGGGAGTAGATTTGCTTATGCCCCAGATTTTGAAATTTTGTTTTCATTTTAAGAGAAGAGATACAGGATAATTTTATTCAGTTGTATATTTAAATTGGGTATTTCTATCCCGGGAACGAGATGATTAGGATGATTTTACAGGGTCCTTATTTTTGGAATCGTTGTACCAACAATACTCTGAAATTCGTATCTGTCTACGTTTTCTCATATGGATAATATTTTTGTCCTGTAGTTTTGACAATTACCATCCACATTTATCTTCTGTATCTTCTGAAGCTTTCGTTTCCCCTTCAGTGATAATGGTTGTGAGATGGCCCTTGTGACCTGCAACTCCATTTCTTGCCAACAGTCGGCTTCGCTGGACCTTCAAAGATGGAATAATGTTATAAAGACTCAAGTGCTCGAGGGGAACGCAGGGCATGCAATTCGGTCGTATGTAAACATGCCGATAACTATACATTTCCGGTTTTGCTGAAAGCAGCGGGTAACGCATCTTACTTGGGTGTAGGGTTAGCACTTCATGGACAGGCAGTGAAGACTGGGTTTTGTGACCATCTTTTCGTCCAAACTGCTCTGCTGAACATGTATTTATCTCTTGGAATCGTAGTGGATGCCCGCAAAGCGTTTGATAAAATGCCTGTGAAAGATGTGGTAGCCTGGAACTCCATGTTATATGTGTATGCTTCTGGTGGGCAGATGGGGAATGCAGTGCAAGTCTTTGATACAATGCCATCGCATGACCTTTTGTCTTTCAATATTATGATCTCTGGGTTCGCAGGTGCTGGAAGCAAAACATGTGCCAGAAGCATTTTTGATAGAATTCCTGACAAGGACATTGTGTCTTGGAACTCGATGATATTGGCGTGCATGAACGCAGGAGATATGGCTGAAGCGCATAAGTTGTTCGAGTCGATGCCCGAGAAAAATGTCATAACTTGGAACACAATGATAATGGGGTATCTGAACAATCAGTTTTACTCCAAGGCAATCGAATTCTTGGACAAAATGAAGGTGGGAAATATGGAACCGGATCATCTGAGCGTGACTGGGGCTTTATCTGCCTGTGCTCATTTGGGGTTGCTTGAAACTGGCATAAAGATACACACATATGCCAAACTGTCGGGACAGGCTTCAAGTCCTCATGTAGTAGCAGCACTTATAGATATGTATGCCAAGTGCGGAAGCATCCACAACTCTTTAGAAGTGTTCTACAAGTTCAAACACAAAAACGTCTACTGTTGGAATGCCATCATTTCGGGACTTGCTCTTCACGGTTTTGGCAACGCAGCTCTGAAAATCTTCAACCAAATGAGAGCGGATTTTCAAGTAAAACCAGATGATATCACCTTCATTGGGGTCTTAAGTGCGTGCAGCCATGGAGGACTGGTGGAGGAAGGATGTGAATTGTTTGATTCAATGGAAAAGCAATTTGGGATAACTCCAAAGGCAGAGCATTATGGGTGCATGGTCGACCTTCTGAGCAGAGCGGGTCTTTTGGACAGTGCATTGATACTCATAGAGACGATGCCGTTTGAAGCAGGAGAGTCCATATTGGGTGCATTGCTGAGTGCTTGTGTGATTCATCCGGACCTTGAAATTGGGGAGAAAGCAATGAAGCTAATGGCTGCTGGGAGCGATGGGGAGTATATGATTGTACGCGTCTTGCGGTAAATGGGAAGAAGCTCAAAGATGGAGAGATATGATGAACGAGTCGGGGATTGAAAAGACTGCAGGTTGCAGCTTGGTTGAGGTTAATGGAAGGTTTCACAAGTTTATGGCCGGAGATCAGAATGGTACTGTATATTGATGCGCTTGTTTTTTTGGATAATGATATTGATGCACCTGCTTAATCAGTAGTAAATGACACGAGTGTGATTTCCATGGCTGATGGCTCTACCAAATGAACACATACTTGAGTTACGTTTCTTTTATTCAATACTAGGAGAGACTACTGAATATGACATTCCTGATCCCTGTATCCAGCCGGCGAACAAAGAATCATCTACACAACTCTAACCAAACTATTGTTGGAATTTATTTAAGTAATGTGTGTTAGGGGAAAATGTCAGTTTGCAATTCCCTAATCAGACCAAAGATTTGACTTGACACCAACTTATTCTACACACCATTCTTTTATTATCAAGTTGTTTAACGGAGTAGATTTGATTCACCAACAGCTGTATTGGGATGTTTTGTTTTTTTATAAACTATAATAGCTAGCTATGTGGAATGAACCATGTTGCCAGTCCAGGCTATCATGTTATCGTTTGATTATGCTCCATCTCTTCTAATATCATAAACTCAGTGTTGAAATAATAGGGGCTTTGCCGTTATGAACAAAATTACTACTTTGATAAAGCCAGGAAAGGACCTTAATTACAACTTGGCCTCTGGTTTCTGGCCGGCCTACTATAATGTTGCTCACATCAGGTGTGACAGTCCAGATCACATGTCACTAGTTGATCAAGAGATTTATGGTCAGTCACCATTAGATGTAAATCTAATAGTAGAGAGAGAATTATTTTTAAGTAGAGTTGTTTTGTTTTCAGCCTTTAGATATTGGTCAGTAACTGACCATGTGAACACTATTGTGAGGTGTGATACCAACCAAACTCTGCTATGTGATGATGACCAGGGGTTCTTAAAACAATCAATGTCTGAAACATATGATTCTTAGTAATTGTTAGAGACTTGCTAAATAAAATTGAAATTATTTGCAATTGTGTGTGATCATCATCAGTTTCATATGTATGTACCCTTTGTTTTATTATCTGGTAAGTTTTTGATAGATAACGAACATAGCAAGATCATATGTCTTTTTATGTCGATTTAGGCAAAAAAAAAAACCGACCACATCACTCAATTTTCCAAATAGAGAAATCTTATCATATTCTAGACATTATGCTCAATGTATTTGGTATTCAATTGTGACATCCACATCATCTGCAACAAAGCAAGGTTGAGCGGAGGGATTGTTGAATTTACAATCAAGGAAAGAGATATTCAAAATCAATAATAATGGGATGAATGTTGTACCCAAAAAATAAAATGAACTAGGAAAGAAAAGAAAAAGAAAGTAGCGGTAGACGACCGAGTGGGTTGAATTAAAGAAAGAGAGAAAGAAAAATATAACCAGATATCGTTCTCGATTCCTGGTCTCTTCCTCTTCCAAAACAAGTCTCCGATGACATGGACTCTCTCCTTCTCTGAGTTTTGATTTCTAGGTTCCGTGGAGCTCTTCTCTCACGAATCAGCATCATCGTCATCATCTAGTATGTGCTCTCACTCTTTCTTGCCCGATCTTTCTTACAAATCAGCATCTGGATCTTTCCTTCCTTTCCGATTTATCTTACTCGATCCGATGATTGTTACTTGTTTTTGTATTTTCTTTTCGATTTGAGTAGTAACGACTTGCTGATCTAGTCTTCGCTCGGTAATTGCTGCTCCTGGATCATGGATTTTTTTTTTCTTTAATTGAAACCAAGTGTTTAATGCTGTTTGTAGACTGGCACGCTAGAATTTTGGTGAGAATTTTATCTGAATAATAATCCGTCATAGTTTGTTGAATTTATAATAAATTAGGGATCAATGGGGATATATCTGAGCACTCCGAAAACTGAAAAGTTGTCTGAAGATGGAGAGAATGGGTGGGTGAGATATGGTTTGTCATCCATGCAAGGCTGGCGTGCCACTATGGAGGATGCTGTCTGTATTTCTCACTCTCTTCTTTCAATCACTTTCTGTTTCTAGTAAATCTTATCGTTAATTCTCTCTGCTGTTGGATGCTCTCTTTCTGTCTAGCATGCAGCATATCCCGATCTTGATGCCTCCACCTCCTTCTTTGGTGTTTATGATGGCCATGGAGGTACTACTGTCCTTTATCGCTATCTGTTTTATAAGATGAAGGAGTTGGTTCCTTCTTTTTATTACAATTTGTTTGATGGGGATGAACTCGATTTTTATGTTTCTTGTCAGCTCTGTCTTTGTTACAAAACAATGAATGCCTTCTGTCTGTAGTTGGACAATCAAAACCTTCGTATGCGGTTTGTAAATATTTATTCTAGATTTATCACTTACCCAAGACCAATAATTCTACAGGAAAGGTTGTTGCTAAATTCTGTGCCAAATATCTTCACCAGCAAGTGCTCAAGAATGAAGCATATTCAGCTGGAGACATAGGAACTTCTGTTCAAAAAGCTTTTTTCAGGTTACACCTTTGCTATATTCACTTCCCATGTATCATTATCTGAGTCACTGAGTGGAGGCGACAGGTGCAAATAGTAAATGCTGCTGTTTTGTAAAAGGATTCATCAGTACTCGAACCTGCAATCGAGAAGCTTCTAGAGCCTTTTGTAATAGTTTCTACTGTATAATAAAGTTTATGATTTAGTATGTTGTACGCTTTTACTTTTAAACCAAGTTAATGATGGTCCTTCAATTTCTCAGTGTAGTAAGCTTGTTTTGTCTATGCTTGTCTGATGAAATGCATACTATAAGTAGAAGATGTCATCTTGAAGTTGTGATATAGACATATAGTAATCAGATGTTACTCAAGAATGTTTATAGGCTAAAAATAGGCTGCCTGGGTCTATCCCTTTATCATCCTGGATTGTTTATGTGGTCAAACATATTTGAGATAGAGATATCAAACTACAAATAATTAATAATAAAAAAATAATACAAAGTCTTGGCATCTACCTCTGTAGTTGTGATCTTGTTATGATTTTTGGTTTTGTAAGGCTTAAGATGTTGGTATTTTGATTTGTGCAGAATGGATGAAATGATGCGTGGACAAAGGGGTTGGAGAGAGTTAGCTGTTCTGGGAGATAAGATAAACAAATTTACTGGCATGATAGAAGGGTTAATCTGGTCCCCGAGGAGTAGTGAGGGTAATGATCAAGCTGATAATTGGGCTTTTGAGGAGGTAAGTGCAAGAACCATTAACTTTATTGCAGTTAATATTTCTTATCTCGAGAGGGTTATGACTCTACATTTCTGCTTTATCTTGGTTTATTGTATAGTAATATGATAACTAGGATTGCTCTAGTAGTTCAGCTTTTAATCATTCAGTACAATGAAGGATGGGTGAACAAACACAAACATTAACCTTTCCTGGTCTAGAGTTTTAACTCATTATCTTCTCAAAAGTGGGAGATTGGAGGAAGGAAAGAATGGGCCCATGCCAGTTTAAACAGCTCTGTTCTTTGATAATATACACCAGTGTAATAAATGTTGCTTTTACATTATATGTGTTAACTTGATTTATATCAAAAGTCCAGTTCTTTTCCCTCCTCGCCTACCAAACAAGGGAGAAATGTGTGCTCCTTTCTATTTCTTTTATTTTCCGCCTTGGGCCCCAATCTTTCACTTGTGCTGCTATTTTCAACCCCTCATACCTGTAGGTTTCATACGTTGGTGTTAATGCATTCCATAATATAAACTCCGTCGTGTTTTTCAGGGGCCTCACTCTGATTTCAGTGGTCCAACTTCTGGGAGCACCGCTTGTGTTGCAATTATTAGAAATAACCAACTTATTGTTGCCAATGCTGGTGATTCTCGTTGTGTGATTTCTAGGAAGGGTCAGGTAATTTATCAGTTTTTGCCGTTTTCTGCATAATTGTTCTGTTGATTGCTTGAACAATGGAAGGGTGTTTAAAACACATATTTGACTTAGGGTGGGTGTGCAAAATCTTGATTCTCTCATCTTTTTCAGGCATATAACCTGTCCAGAGATCACAAACCCGATCTTGAGCTTGAGAAAGAAAGGATATTAAAAGCCGGTGGTTTTATCCATGCAGGACGAGTCAATGGCAGTTTGAATCTTGCAAGAGCTATAGGTGTCATTCCGCTGCTTCTCATTAATTCATAGTATACTAGCTTCTTAAACATTTATTACATTGGCACCAATTTGCATTACATGTATCTGAAATTCAACATGTGGATGTGATTAATGGAACTCCTCTAGAAGTGAGGCAGTTTGATACGAGTGAAAACATTCCCACTCACTCGTTTCCTAGTTGAATGAAATGGTGCACCTGCATGCAAACTCATACATGTTTGACATCTTATATTGCATGTCCATATATGTGGAAGGAGCTAAACTTATAGGCTTGAGTAGTCCCCACCCTAACATCAGTTCTGCATGTATTTCAGGTGACATGGAATTCAAACAGAACAAATTCTTGCCGGCTGAAAAGCAAATTGTAACTGCCAGTCCAGATATAAATACTGTATGTTCTATATAGCCGATTAATTATTTTGCTAAAAGAAAATAATATTGTGGGTCGATAAGATGGTTGGGGATATCTAGATTCATCAGTGTTTTGGTTTCTGTTTCCTTGTCAGAATGAAATTTACAGATAGTTAGCTTTATTTTGTTTCATCTAAATCTATTATCTTGTATTTGTTATCAGGTTGAACTTTGTGATGATGACGAGTTTATGGTGTTAGCATGTGATGGTATCTGGTATGTTTCTTAAGCTTTTCTTTATCATCTTTATTTATTTAATGTTTTTAACTTATCTTTTGAAGAAGTTGCTTCAGTGTTCTTAATGTAAAAGTTGTGGGTAGAAGATTGATGAAAAATAATTTAAGCTTCACTTGCAAAAGATGAAATTTGAACCTAGGACCTACTAGTTTACCACCATACCCGAATACTTCATTCTAATTGATAGTACTTCATTCTAATTGATAGTAAGTAATAGATGCTTGTCAGAATCTAAGTTAGCGATAGTTGTTTTTTTTTTTAATATCTTACAGGGATTGCATGTCAAGCCAGCAAGTGGTAGATTTTGTGCATGAACAGCTAAGCTCGGTGAGGACACGATCTCTCTCTCTGTCTCATATTTTGGTTTCAAATCAAGGACATCGCTTTTGGAATGGAATTGAAATGATGGTGTATACTTTTGTGGCTTTGATATATTGCCTTGTCTGTGGTGGAAATCATGCAGGAGAGCAAACTGTCTGTGGTGGTTGAAAGAGTCCTTGACAAGTGTTTGGCACCGTCGACTGCTGGCGGAGAGGGATGTGATAACATGACCATGATCTTGGTGCAGTTCAAGAAGCCCGTTGTGCCAGTTGAATCTCCGGGTAAGCAGCAGGAATCCTCAACAACCGAAGCACCAACACCTGAAACAGATGCAAGTCCAACTGAAAGTGAATCAAATTAGCGGACGGCTGGTGTGTTCCAAAATCACTGAACAGAGCCAAGACTGCATATTTCACTGTTTTCAGATTGGTTCTCAGATTTGTAATTGTAGATGGTTTAGCATGAACATCGATGGGTAAGCAGTTGGTAACATTTCAATTTTATGCTGGTGAATGTTGCTGTTTTATGCTTGATATACAACTGGAATAGTATGTATGTACAGATAAGTAGAACCAAGTGTTTGGACAAGGACAAGAATGTTGAGAAGCTGCTTAATCTAAATCCCATTGTCATTGCTTTCAGTTAGTGATTAATCAAAACAAATTTTAGCTGCAGAGCATTAGCGAGTCTCAGATTCGAATGTTCAATGTTAGAAATCGTGAAATCAAAAATTGGCAACTTTGGGTCTGAATTTCTAAACAGGGAATTTTGGTACTTGTAAAGACTTGGTTAGTTACGCAAAGGGGACCGAGAATGATGAACCTGATGGAAGCGAAGTCTATGGATCTGAAATGGCCCAGTTCAGCTCAAGTCAGCTTAAGCTGTGAAGGCTGAGGGGGAGGCAGCACGGCAGGAGAGAAAAACAAAAGAGAGAGAGAGAGAGAGAGATATCTGAGGAGTACCGAGCTATGACGACTCGTTATTACTTATTTGTTTCCCACATCTGCCCTTGTGCTCTACGTATATGGATTCTTCGTTTCATCTTCATCACTCATTGCTTCTCCTCTTATCTCCGATCTTCCTTGATGGGCCTTTTCGCCTTCTCCCAGACCACCATTCATATTATTCCTTGTTTCCTTTTAAGTTCCTTCTCTTCTCTCATATCAAATCCTATTCACAGACTCTATCTTGCATCCTAATTGGATTCAGACTTGTGTGTTGGAATGAAAAGGGTGGCTGTTAATCCTAAGACCACCTCTCAGGCTCACCCCGCTGTGGTTGACGACCAAGCTAAGCTTCAACTCAGACATCAAACTCTTCTGCAAGATCACCTTCATCTCCAAAAGGTTTGCCTTTTTTGTCTTGGGGTTTTCCGTTGAATTTTGATCATGTTTCTAGTATTTTCCAAGGCTAAACTATCCTAGATGGTAGGTTAGTTTAGCCTTGGAGAAAACACAAGGTATCTATCATTCTGACAGACGAAAACCCGACCGTATCAGGATTAAGTGAGGAATTGTTGTTCTCACCCAAAAAAAAAAAAAAAGTGAGGGATTGTCCTACTTTCTGGATTCTGGATTCCCCTATTGTGAATTTATAATCAAATACCTTGAACTTGGACTATACTTTTAATTTTGCTTACATTTTTGGCAGCAATTAGTTTTGAGTTTCTTTTTTTTTTTTTTTCTATGGTAAGAATATGTGAATGGTTGTTTGTATCTTAGGAGGTTGTAACTAAGAAGAAGAAACTGCAAGCTGCAAAGCAGAAGAGAGACATCCTTTTGGCTGAAATTCGGTATGATACTTGTACAATACTAATCTGTCAGAAAGTAGGAAACCGTAGGAAACTGACACAAGTTTGTAACTAATATGTTAGATTTCTGTCTTTTGTGCTTCAGATTTCTGAGAAGAAGGCAGAGGCATTTGCTGAAGCTTAAATCTGCAGAAACCGAACCACAAGTTGTCCAGCATGAAACTTCCAACACAAAACTCAAAAAAATTTCAAGGAAAAGGAACAATGATGCCAGTGAGGCTGTTCCAAGTAAACACTCCCAAGTGGTGGTGAAGGAAGAAGGAGAACAGCTTGTATGGGAGCCCTTCAGGGTAGAGAAGAAGTCTAAAACCAGGTTCATCAATGACAAACGGATAGGAAAGAGAAAAATCGATGTGCAGGATGAGGTTGCTTTGAATGTTTAAATTCCTTTATCTTAGATAATGGATCAAATACATGAATTTGTGCGAATTGGAACGATCTCATTGCCATTGCTATAATACAATCTCCTTTTACTTACTGTGCTCTTTTTGACATCCCCTTCTCTAGCAAGATTTTAGAATGTAATACTTGTGCATTTGTGACTGTTCAATTAGGTAAGCTTCTTTTGTCTAGCATGATTTGGCTTTGAGAGATCTTATATGTAGTGAGGTAGATATGAGACATCTGTAGTGTTGTAGACTTTCATCATGCAGCAAGTGCACCCTGCTGTCTATTATGTATGGGTAAGGGGATGACTTGGATGATAACTTTCTTTCTTCCAACTCCACCAAATAGCTTCAGCATACATAACAAAGTATCACATTTCGTAAAATCGATTCAGGCCACTAACCACTTCTGGCACTTCACTTTCAGACAAAACATTACTTTTCAATTAACCTTTCACAGAAACAATAAATATGAGAACGTATCCATATACGGTAATGTCAGTAACTCAGTATGCAAGGTTGATGCAAGTAGCCCCAAAAATACAATACTATAGGTACAGCATATACAGTGTATGTAACAACAAAAACCTTTGCAGTTGCAGCATTTACAGCAGTACATCAAAACTGAATTGGAAGACGTCCATACATGCACTTCCTTGTAGATGCACATGTAAGCTCAGATGATAAAATCAACACCAACATAGTGGACTAGTATGCACTTGATCATCACTGAAATCATCGATTGTGAGTGAGGTGAAACATCATGGAATTGTGTGTAGAGAAAGATCCTGAAGCGCCAATTCAGTTGTTTAGGAAGATCATATCACTCCATATACCTCGGATTTAGAGATTCATTGATGTGCGAAACTTGTGGCTTATGTGTATCTCCTGTGATCAAGTTTGATTGGGAAGCTGCGCATATGTTCCAACATTGGGACTGCAGCCGCCAACCATCATGTTCTTGTAGACTGCATAAGCATCATCTGTATTTCCAGAAGTGCTATACAGCCGAATGAGAGCATTGTAAGTAAACACATCAGGTTCAAGACCAGTGAGTTGTAGTTCTTTATATATCCTTCCTGCTTCCTCCACCATTCCAACGAGTCCAAGATTGAGTATCAATGAATTGTAGGTGAAAATATCAGGAGTAATTCTTCTCTTCCGCATTTCATCATAAAGAACGAGAGCTTCCTCCATCCTCCGTGATCTTCCGAGCCCATTAATCATAAGGTTGTAGGAAACTGAATCAGGATCAAGGCCACTTTGTCTCAACTCCTCAAAATAGTGCAAAGCATCATCCACTCTTCCAGCCTGGCAGTAGCAATCCACAAGAATGGTGAACGACTTCAGGTCTGGTCTTATCCCTTCTTTAATCATCCTTTTAAACAACTCGCACGCAGTTTCCACATCACCTGCTTTTGAAAAACCATTTATAAGAATATTGAAGATCGCACAATTAGGCTTGCATCCATATTCTGCCATCTCCTCAAAGAAATGCATCGCTTCCTCTAGTCTTCCCGACTTGAAAAGTCCATCAATGAGAGGGCCATATGTACAAGGAGAAGGAGAAAAATCACCACTCACAAGATCATAATAGAGATTTATAGCCCTGTCTAGGCTATCAGATTTCACAAGACTGGAGATAACTATATTGTGTGTTATGGTGTTAGGCTTGTGTCCCCTACAAATCATCTCGTCATACAATTCAAAGAGTTCAGTGATGTTCCCAGACTTCCCATGAGCATCAAGTAACAAATTGTAGGTGAAAACATCAGGTGCACAGCCAGCAATTTTCATCTCCTTGAATAGATCCCAAGCTTGTTCAGTGAAATGGTCTTTAAGAAGCCACTCGATCAAACAGTTATATGCTTCTAGTGTTGGCTGAACTCCAAGAGTTCTAGTGAACTTTGTAAACAAATTCTGAGCATCAAGAGATTTCCCACGTGTACACAAAAATCGAAGTAGAGGTATCAGAACAGAATCATCTAGGCAAATTCTCTCAGAAATCAACCTTTCAGCAAATAAAACAGCTCGGTCTTCTTCAGCTTGAATAATAACCGCTCCAATCAAATCTTCCCAAAAAGGCTTGTCTGCTCGAACCCCAACCTGATATGCAAACTCCTCAGAAACTTTGAGAGCATCCTCAATGCGCCCATCCTTTACAACACTGGGAAGGAGGGTGTACAATGTTATATGATCAGGAAGTAGGAGTTTCTTCATCTGATGGAAGAACCAGAATGCATAATCAATTCTGTTCTCTCTGATTAAGCCATGAATTATAGTATTATAGGTCAGAACATCAGGACAGCAATTCATCACGGTCATTTTGCAAAGCATTCTCAAGGCCAAATTGACCTCATCATTCTTGCAAAGGCAATTCAGGAGTGTGTTGAACGTTATTGCATTTGGAGGGCACCCTTGTTCAGTCATATTCTCAAACATTGCAATAGCTTTTCCGACTTGACCCTCTTTCCCTAATGCAGCCAGTAATGTATTGTAGGTCACAACTGTTGGAGTGAGCTTCATTTCCTTCATTCTGTAAAACATTTTCCATGCCTCATCTACTCGGCCAACCTTGTAAAGCATGTCAATCAACGAATTAACAATGATGACATCAGCCTCGCACCCATTCCTTTCCATCTCTGAGAGTAACTTGATGGCTTCATCTATTTGACCCACCCTACTATAGCACTTCATCATCATGTTATAAGTTACTGAATCCGGAGAAAGCCCACTGTATATAAGCTCATCATAAATATGTTTCGCCTCGTGAAGTCTACCCTCCTCAGCAAGACCATACAAAGAGGCATTACAAGCAACAATATTAGGAACAATGCCTCGAGTTTTCATCCTCTCATAGGCCTCAATAGCTTTTCTCGACTCACCAGACTTCCCATAATAGTCGATGAAAAGGATGTATGTATAAGCAGTAGGTGTAACACCAAGAGAATCCATACTGTTGAAGAGCTGAAGTGCCTCATCCAACCTACATAACCGCAGAAGTCCACAAATTAACGTGTTGTAGGTATGAAGATTTGGTGAGACACCTTCTTTCCTCATGACATCCAACATACTGAATGCTTCATCTACGTTTCCAGCTTTGCACAAAGAATCAACTAGTATAGTGAAAGTGACCACATCAGGAGCGTAACCATCAGCTTTCATTTCACTCCAGAATTCTCTTACTGTGTCCAAGTCTTTACAGTCGCTAAACTTGTCCAGCAGTGTAATGTAGGTTACTTGGTCAGGCTTATGACCCCTTGCTTTCATATTTGCAAACAACTTCTTGGCGTTATCGAGTTTACCTGCATTACAGAGGGCATCGATGAGAACAGTGTAAGTGATAACGTCGGGGCCACATCCCTCATTATCCATCCTCTTGAATATTTGATAGGCTTATCAATTTTCCCGGCCCTCCCGAGTACTCTAATGCATATAGTGAAAGTATAAACATTAGGCCTGAGTCCTAAAGTTTCCATCTCTTTGAGCAGACCCATAACAGCTTGAACATCCCTTCTCTTTCCCAATGCGACCATAAGAGCTGAGTAAGTCTTGAGGCTGGGCTTAATACCTTGTGACACCATAGTTTGGTAGACCTGCAAAGCCTCCCTACAGCAGCCAGACTGGATAAGCATATAGATCAAGCCATTGTAAGAAAAGGCATTCAAGACGAAGCCATGTTTGCGCAACCTTGGAAGAGCATAGGGTGCTGCTCGAATTCCACCTCTGATATTAAGACCCTTAAATATGGTGAGGTAAGTGTCCACATTCCTGTTAATGATATGCCTCTGCATTAAATCAAAGACAAAAGCCATATCGCCCACCCTCCTATGAACCCCAAGGAGTTGAAGCATGTAATTGCAAGTTTCAGTGGTGTGAAGCACAGTGGGCAAGTCAGCAATGGACTTGAAGAACGAAAAGGCGGAGGTCGGGTCTGAAATGGACTTCAGCACCCTCACAACTTCCTCAGAGGACACTGAATTTCTGGGCTTTTTGGTCTTCACCACCACCTGCTGGTGCGGCCTTTTGATGACCAAGGCACAGAAACCCAAGCGTGTGTTCCTCTTGGGACAAGGCCAGACCTTGAATTTGGATTTGGGTAGCGGGCGTAAAAGAGGAGCAAATATCCTACTAGCGGTGGTGTCAGTAGTACAGCAGCACATAGCTGAAGAGCAGCAGAGTACGGATGATGCCATAGACACACGCACAGAGTACAGAAGAAGAGAGGCTTAAAGTAGTAGTGAGGGAATCATACTTACTTGCTTGCTTGATTAAACTCTCAAGGGCTCGTTGCACTTGCTTGCTTGATTGATGGAGGTGCTCGCTCTCTCCCTCTCTCTCTCTGCCGTAGTGCTATATGCTAAATTGCTAGTGGATGGAGGTGCTCGCTCTCTCCCTCTCTCTCTGCCGTAGTGCTATATGCTAAATTGCTAATGGATGGAGGTGGAGTGCTATATGCTAAATTTCTAATGGATGGCTCCGACTATAAAAGATAGACAACTCTCTTTCTTTATTTAATTGGTTTAACCTATCGTATTGACGAAATAAAGAAGCCCTGGAAGAGCAAAGAGGTCCAGGATTGGAATGGAGGGAGGCTCAAGCTGTTCCGGGGTAGTGCCAGATTGGGTGATGGAGTCGGCAAGAAGCAGCATGGGGCATCTAGAACAAGTAGCAGCCGAGTTGCCCCAATTCTTGGCTCTCTGTTCCGACCCGGAAGTGCTCGCCCAAATGCCGCCTGTTCAGCGTGCCCAATCTCTTCTCTTGCTCTCTAATCTCACCACCACTCTATTCACCGGTACCTCTCTCTTTCTTTTCTCATTCATTTTCCATCCAAAATCTAAGCGGTCACTGACTGCCTTTGATGATTTTCCAGTCAGGTTGAGATGCTGTGGAGTTTACGATGACGACCATCGCGTCAATACCGAGCTTGTATGTTTCCTAATTTGCTTTCTTCTTTGTGTATGGGCTAGTTGAATGCGTTCTTGTGAGACATTTTTTTCGATTATGTAGGATAGGTTAAAATTGTATCAGGAGAAGCTACAGCGTTTCATAGATTTGAGCAAAGGTATCTTTCTTGTCACACATTTCAGATTTCAATTTGTTTTCAGAATTTGACTGTGCTCTTACAATTTACACTTTGGTCTTGTTCAAGCACCATTGCGACCATCCACCACTTTGAATCATCAGGCAGCAACCCGTTTCATTGAGCATTCTCTGCCTGACCTCACCCCAGGTACCTATCTTCTCCTTTACCTGTTTTCTCATGATCATCCTTTTTAACTCTTTAACTCATAACTTGTTGAACCTTTTGCAGAGCAGAGGCAAAGTATGAGAAATATTAGTAAAGGGGAGGGCCGAAAGATGAAGTATCTGGAAAGGAATGTTCAGAAGAAGAGGAAGTATCAATCACCTAATGCACAATCAGTTCAATCTGCTGCCAAGGAGTTTCTAGAGAAAGCTGCTCGCGACCTTCTCTCTGATGACAATGGTGGTATTAAGGGACCTCTAAGGCCTGGCTTCTCAGATATAGATAATCCGAATTTGGACTGAATTCCACATTTTTCCTGGTACAGTTTTTGTTTCCCTCTTATTCAGATTATCATCTTATTGCCATCCATTATTTGGTTGTTCATTCTGTTACTCTAGTTTCTAATTTGAGTCTTTAATACACTAGTCATTAGGTGCCCATTGTTGGCCTACAAGAGTATAACTTTACTGGTTGTTCTTATGTAAGAGTTTCTAAACATGCATTTCTGAGTCATGCATTTCTGAGTTAATATAGGAAGACACATAGCTGGAGTATCAGATTACATGTCATTCAGAGTTGATAGTTGAGGTGCTAATATGATTATATAATATCCTTACGGTGATTCAGTAGCTTCTATGCATAACCTTCTGATGTTGGTAATCCCTTAATTGGGAGGAGTACCAAGTTACCACTATTACCAATGTGAAATGAAGAATTTGAAGCTGTTATGGAAATGCATGGTGCATAGTTTCTTGAATCTTGTCGGACACTATGAAATACAAATCTGTTGTTCAGTTAGGACCTTAGTCTGGTTTTGAATTGCACATCCATAATTCCATACACAGACATATCAGAGAGCACTTATTTATTTGCCAATATACTGTACATGCTAGGCTCAAATGTGGCTCCTACTTATAACTTGCCGAGTCATAAAAGAAACCAAAGGGAGAGAAAGAAAACGATCTTGAGAAATATTGCTCTTCAGATGGAGTTCTTTACTGGCTTTATCTTTAGTATATCTTTCCTTCTGCTAATGTCATGCAACAATTCATATAGGCTATGTCATTGGATAAGAAATCGTGTGAAGTGCTTCCAAAGTTAATAAATCAAGACAACTCCTTTGACTATCTTCTTTCGTAATCTACTCTGACAGGGTTTGCTGAGACGAAATTTACTGATGTTCATCGTGTTCGCCTCTCTATGGAGCTTTTCGGTTCTTTGGTGGCAGCCCAAGTTTTCATACTTTTACGGATTTTCTAAGTAGAAATATTTCCATAATTTTACCCGAGGAATGTATTAGCTCATCATGAGGGCCTTTCAGTTTCTTTGTTGTATTTATATTTCGACGCGTTTTGTTTCTATGATCTATTTCAAAATTACAGAAATGTATTAGCATCTTCAAAAAGTTACCTTCCAAGGCATAGATCCAGGGCTTTAAAGGTGATTCAGGAATGTTATTGTTTTGGGAAATTCCTAGGCATGCTTGCCAAACAATGTGATGAGGACAAACTCTCAATGATGTTGATTTCGAGTTTAACAGATGTTTCAATGCAACTAAATTTGTGGCAGTCGGACAATTTGGTTATCTTTCACCCTAAACCCAACACAATCCAGAGCTCATTTTATGATTATAAGAAAGAAAAGAGAAAAAAAAGAGAGATATTGGACAAAAGAAAATGCCAAATGGTAGACGAAAAACATATTAGAAAGAGTGAAACGCAACAATCCTATCTGCTAAGACAGCGAGTGTGGAAGGGAATAGGGCCTTTGTTATTGTTTCGTTTATTGTTTGCTTCGGCATCCGTAAAATTGAGCTTTCCCTATTTCCTCCCCACTCTCTATCTCTCGATGGCTTCGACCAGCGCTTTATCCTCGCGGCTTTCCAGCTTTCACAGACTCACCGACTCCGCAGACTATCACTCTTTCCGTAAGCTCTTTCTCTTTCCCTTTCCCTTTCCCTTTTCCCTTTTGGGTTCTTCTGTTTCCCTCGAATTGAATCTTGAAGAAGCAGTTCCGGTTGTGGTTGGAATGTTTGACCATTATTGTAATCAAATCAAGCTTGCTTACTTACTGCTCACTATCTACTGTTTCAGGTGAAGTAAGCTCATATCCAGGCAGTCCAATAGTATCATGGCCTATTAAGACTGGGAGGACTGCCCGATCATCCCGTGTTTATGCTTTATTTGGTGGCAAGAAGGATAACAATGACAAGGGTGATGACAAGGTTTGCCTCTTTACTCTCGCTTGCTGTATCTCATCATCTTTCATCCTTTGTTTATATGTGTTTGTTTCATATCCAGTCCTTACAATTTCTGTTAGAATGAGAGGGGATACCCATTTATTTATGCATCATGGGAAGATACCGATTTAAGTTTTATTTATGTTTCATCCAACCTTAACCTGCAGGACTTGGCGACCCACAATTGGGAGCTAAGTTCCATACTTTTAGCCTAGGTCCCGACAGGTTTTGCTATGGTATATCCACTTTTAATTCACCCACCATGTGTTTGCCAGATATCTATCGACTTATCATACACTTTATCTTGCATCCATTTCATGAACAAGGATACTTACATGAAGCGTCTGAGGTTTGGTTGTTCATGTTAACTAGTTTTGTATGCTTATGGGGTAGCTAGGCTGAATGTCACATTTATCTGAATTGATGGTGGCCTTGGGAGCTTGAGGTAGATTATAGGAATGTTTGGTGGCAATGGCCACATTTAGTTAATGGAACATGTGTCGCGTTCAGAAACTAACGAGTTTGTGCTAGTAGTTTCTGCTATGGTCTCCTACGTGATGTCTTAGCCAGCCTGAAGCTATGCAGGGACTGAAATGAATAGAATTTAAATTTAAAGTTTCTGTACTCGGTATTTAACGGTGACCTTCCACTTTTTTACAGGCTGGAATATTCGGTAATATGCAAAATCTGTACGAAACAGTTAAGAAAGCCCAAAATGTTGTACAAGTTGAAGCAGTGCGTGTGCAGAAAGAGCTTGCTGCGTATGTTCTATATACGCAGTAATCTGATACTCGTATCAGTCATATTCCTTTCAGTTTTATTTATCTTTTTTATCTTCTGTGTTTCAGGGCTGAGTTTGATGGTTACTGTGAAGGTGAGATAATAAAGGTATGTCTTACTCTTGCTAAAGGGCAATTGTTATGCTTACAAATGGCATTAAAGTTTGCTTGTTTTCTTGTATCTCAATGGTAGTTTAAGTTGCAAGTTCCCTTAAAAGGTGTTTTTTCACCTCTCTCAGTCTGCATTTTGTCTTATCAGTAGATACATGGGATTTCTAGTCTTCACATCCACTGTCCGAATGCATATGTATAAGTATGTATACATTCTTTGGTGTCTAGTTTCCCTGCGTATATAATTCAGTAATTTTTGTCCCTAGGTAACGCTTTCTGGTAACCAGCAGCCAGTACGCACAGAGATAACCGAGGCTGCTATGGAACTAGGAGCAGAAGTAAGTTATGATTAAATTTAACACATTTGCCGCTGTACACTGGCTGAGATAGAATCAGTGTTTTTCCATTTCGAGAGGGAGAAGAGTGAGGGAGCATGTTTCTATTTATTTAGTTGTAAGTTTTAACTTTTCCTTCTTAACTATGAAATGCAGAAACTCTCTCTTTTGGTTACTGAAGCATACAAAGATGCACACCAGAAGAGTGTGGTGGTGAGAAGAATTGTTGTTATCTCTCACATGTTTTTGGGGACTAAGAAATAGCTCACTTGTTTGTTTAACTAATACACTCTTTTTATTTGTTTAGGCCATGAAGGAGAGAATGAGTAACCTTGCTCAGAGTTTAGGAATGCCACCAGGCCTTGGCGAACTCAAGTGATATTGATATCAATTGAACCTGTGGCAGTATAATGGGTCACCATCTGTTAGTCGTTTTTGTAGTTTCTGAGTTGTAACAAAATATATTAACAATTTTCATTGACAATTTCATTGCTTCAAACTTGCTGCTTTTTAGATTTCTGTACTGGTTCATCAGTTTATGGATTTTTTTTTTTTTTGAGAAGAGAAATTATCAGTTAAGAGAATTAATAAGGGCTGAAATTTACACGTCCCTTTCTACAATTCACATACGCCCTTACTTTTTATACGGAAATGTTTAAAATGTCTCTATCCTTACTTTTTATAAGGCATTTTATAAGGAAATGTTTAAAATATTCTTATCCTAAACAACTTAAAGAAATTAAAACATAGATAATTTAGATATTTTTTTATAATAACATAAGACAAGGGGTATATGAATTGTTAAAAAAAAAAAACGTGTAAATTTCACTACCCAATTAATATTGTGATAATTACAACTGAAATAGGTGATGCGCAAATCCACACTTATGGCCAAGCATTATGTTGTTTGTAAGCTCCAGACATGGTTATGTAATAGGTAGAATTTAGAAAGAAATATATTGAAATTTCATGAGAAAGAAGATGGAACTACATATAACATGAACATCATCTAAGATGAAGACGAACCAAATATACCACCAATAAAGAATAAAATAAATCCCTAAAACCAAAGAAGGAGCCCAGATCAAAAAAGTCCAGCCCAATTGCCCCTAGATGAGCAGAGCAGCCGAAAACCCCATGAGGGCCACAACAACGAGGAGACCGGCCTTGAAAGGGGAAGCAGTGCTAGTCGGAGCCGGGGCAACGGCGGGACCTTCGGTGACGGCATCAAGGGCGGGAGAAGGTGCCGGAGAGATGGCGGAGGAGGGCCCGGTTCTGTGGGACATAACGACAACAACGAGCTTCTGTCCCTTTACACAGTGGTCCTTGGTTCCGCTGATGAAGTAGAAGGGTCCTGATTTGTCCAGCACAATCTTGGTCTCGCCATCCTTGTACTGCTTCATTGGGTTTGACGTGTTGCAGTTCACATAGTCTTCCTTGCTCACATACAACACCGAGTCTTTTGCACCGTGATCAGAGACGAAACTACAACAAAGGCTGTATGGGCTACAGCCCAACCGAAAATTGGGCCGAAAAACCCCTAGTTATATATATCACAGCCTAGCCAGCCCAATTTTCGTCATCAGCCAGCAGATTTTTCTCTTTCATCAGCGTCAGTGCTGGCGGACACGGGACACCACGATCCACGATCTTCACTTCTTCAATCTTCAGCATTCAGGGCCAGTAGCAGACGGAGGAGGTCGGCGTTGACCGGAGTCTCGGCACGGCACTGACGGCAGAGGAGGGCTTGGATTGAGTAGGCGTGGCCGGTGGCCCGCGTGGGTGGTGACTGACTGACTGCGACTGGTGAGGAAGGGAAGGTTGGATATAATCTGAGTGCTTTTGAATTTTGAGCTGTTTTTTGATTTGGGATTCAAGAAATGTTGAGAGCTGGTACTGGGCTTGATTGTATGGAAGGTCTGGTTTGATTGGTAAGAATTGGGTTCAACTGTTTAGAGTTTAAGGATTTTTGCTGATTGGTTTTGGTTCTGAATGAAAATTACTGACAAATTTGGCCACCTCAACTTCAAATATGATATGAATTATGCACATTGAAATAGTTTGTATATCTTGGATCTTTGTTTGTAATGAGTTTTTCTGTTTGTTCAATATTTCTCTGTTTTCGACTTGAGGTCATATGTTGGTTCCAGTCTGAAGTTGATTAAGTCTTGCCTTATTGGATTCATTCTTCATTTCTTGATTCTTATCATATGTTTATCCGTTTACATTAGGCATGTATTAGTAATGGACTAAGCATTAGAATTGGTTAGTAGTGCTCAATGCTCAAGTAAAACAGAAAAATCTGCTTTCTATAATTTTCAAGAATCAGGAAAAACCGAAATTGTTAATTGGGATATAACATGCAGAAAGATTAAAGGAGAATGTCTGTTGAAGGTTTATAAGCTATTGCTTTGGTGAAAATTTTCTGCTTTGTAAGGTTTGAGTACATGGTCTTTTCAAAAGGTTTGAGTACATGGTATTTTGCTTCAGAATCTGTGCTTATTGGTCTTTTTCTATATTTAATTTTGCAGATTGATTTCATCTTGAAAGTTCAGGACTTTGAGTTCTACAGGAGTATTGCAAAGCTGCTAAGAGTTGTTTCTGGTGAAAGCAACCACACAAACCTTTTCGGTTGATATTAATACATCGGGTTATGGAGCCATTAGAATTTGTGTCTGTCAATCTGTGGGCTATGGCTCAGAACTGGAATGAGCTTATGTGGTCTAACTCTTAGAGTCTTAGGACGATTCTACAAGGTATGAATGATTTCATTTGTTCTATTGAAATTAAAAGTAACTAGTTTTACACTTCTGTTTTTGATCAATGACAAAAGACAAATTCGATTTAGGATTCAAGAATCAAGACCTCAATGTCTTCAAAGCTTTGGACCTTTGGTTGATTGCCTCTATTACAGCCTTCCAAGTTCCAACTTCCAAGTGAGCAGTTCTTGTAAGTTTTCACTCGTTGAATCTTTGATCTTGTTTAATAAGTTTAATTGAAGTGATATGTGAGAACATGGCTTGATTTAATATAATGTTGCTTATTAATTTATATATATATATGTATTGATTTGATAATGACTGATCATCGAAAGCCCAAGCGATATAAGAGTCTTTTCTCATGGTTTCAAACTGGTACTCCTCCGGCTCCAAGTGATAGTGAGAGTGTGAGTGTGAGTAGACGTGGGACTGAAAAGTGTGAGGTTGAGCCTCCCATTAGGTTCCAAACCTCAAAAAAAAAAATTAAAAATGTTGTGTGAAAATTAACCCAACCCACTTTCGATTCCTGGTTCCGTCCTGACCGTCATGCTTCCACACTGCACATATTAAGCGTATCCAAGTTAGCAAGTGAAGAATTAAGGGATTGTTACTCGCATTAATTGAAAATGAAAATTTAATCAAGATTACCAAGAACGTCGCCGGTCCTGAACCGTTTGCTTTGTTGAGAGATTCGGATTCAGAAGAAGGGACTGCCCATGCGTCTGATTTGCCTCCCACCAAATACTCTCTGGCTTCTGAGAAGCTCAACAACACCAGAAATACAACAGCTAGCAGAGAAGCAGCTCTTGATGCCATCGCCATCGAGTGTATGAGAGGAACTGAAATAGAGGGATAGACTAGAGAGTGCTTGCTGTGGTCCAGTTGTGTCGTCTGGTGATGAATTTATAGGGGTGCGGGGAGGCAACTAGCCGTTGTGGGCTTTGGGGATAAGGTCAAGTCCAACGGGAAAAAGAAGATTAAATTATGACCGGGTCACCTTCAACGGTCACAGCAGCATCAAAAGTCGAGCTCTGTACCTGCATGCCCGCCATCTGGATCTCTCCGTTTCAACTTATGGCCCAAACTAAAAATAAAGCCCAACCCGAGCTAGCTGGGTCGGTGCAGATTCTGCATGCACACCACCTGTCACCGCACAATACTTACACGAACACACTACGTGTCCACTGCATCCATCGATCACTCGCATATCAGAGACAAGCAGAAACGAGATGGCAGCCGGGAATGAAGAGTGGAGGAAAAAGGCGGACACCCACAAAATGAGTCCAGAGGAAGTGAAAGGGGCTGGAGTGGAGGGATCAAAGAGGCCACCTGGGCAACACCCGGGGGGAGTTCTTCACCGGAGGCGCAACCTTCCTGGTAGCCCCCCTGGGATGTTCCTCGGTGGCTTCCTCATCTGCACCGCCATTGGCTACTTCACTCTACTCCCTGAAAAAACCCCAAGCCTCCGCAGGAGACGTTGCCCGGGTTTCCACCAATATCGCCGCCACCCCTGATGACACCAAACCCAGGATGGGAACTAGTTCTAGCGCTGTCCACTGAGCAGCTTTCATATGCCTGTTTTTTATTTTTATTTTATTTTTTAAGAAAAAGAAGCTTTCATATGCCTGTTGTAATTGTAATTTTTTGTTCGTGCACTTCACAATAATATTCGGCCTGCACTTTCAGGTTTCAAAAGGCCGTGCAAGATAATTGTAGCAGTTATTTAACGAGCACTAGTCACAGATGCTAAAAGATAAATCAAGCGACAGACTTTATAAAGGAATTTGCCTCCTAGTCCTTGTTCAATTATTCACAGCACATAACCATATCAATCTCACTGTCCTACCCATAAGAAAAGGGGCAACAACATTTCTGCCTCAACCTTGAAATCCACCATCAAATACAGAAACATGAATCAACAAGGTAAGGTACCTAACAACTGATATGAATTCTCGAAAAATAAACAAATAGAAATATACTCTAACAGAATATGGCCTTGACGGCTTTGTCATGGTTCAAAATTGAGCAATAATAGGATACATTTGAAAGCACAATCCAAAGTTAATTTCAAAATCTTACACTAGTAACATATGTGTTGCACCTTCCAGGACAGAGAAGGGCTTCAAAAAGCCCCAACTGCATGTGTTCAGTCAATTTTCACAGACGAGTAGATGAGTCTCGTGAACCAAAAGCACGCATAGAACCCGATCGTACCAGTCACCACAAAGAATGCATAAGAAGCAATAAGCATGTAACCGAAGTATAACATCGCAGAGACCAACTTTGAGATTTCAAGCTTTGTGAAGAAGTAGAAAGTGGCATAAAGGAAGAGGTACAGGGCTGATGAGCCTGATGTGAGGTACGATCTCCACCACCACAAGTAATCCTCACTGCACAGCTGGAAGTAGCAAAGCACAATGGTTATCTCAGCACAAGTGACAATCAGGATGATGAAGACCAAGAACAGGAAACCAAAGATGTAGTAGAACTGGTTCAACCAAATTGAAGTCAGGATGAAGAACAGTTCAATGAAAACTGCTCCGAATGGGAGGATTCCTCCGATTAGAATTGAGAACACTGGGTTCATGTACCAAGCCTGTTCTGGTATCTGCCTTGGGATCTTGTTTGTCTTAACAGGGTCCTCAAGTGCAGGCTTCTTGAACCCAACATACCCCCCAACAAATACGAGTGGGACTGAGATCCCGAACCACAAAAAGACCAGGGCAAACATTGTACCAAATGGCACAGCTCCAGATGATTTCTGGCCCCAGATGAGAGTGTTTAGGACAATGAAAATGGCAGACACACCTGCTGGGAACAATACTGCAGTCCTGAAAGCAATTTTCTTCCACTCTGTTCCTTTAAACATTTTGTATAAGCGAGCAGATGCATAACCAGCAAAAAGGCCCATGAAGACATAAAGCAGAAGCATGGCTGTCATAAGACCACCTCGGTTGGAAGGGGATAGAAAACCAAGAACAGCAAAGATCATTGTCACAAGTATCATCCCGAAGAATTGCACCCCGGTTCCAACATAAACACAGAGCAAATCTGAATTACTTGGAGCCCTGAAAACATCCCCATGCACAAGCTTCCATCCCGTCTCTTCCTGTGCTTCTTCCTGGGTCTCAAGTTCATTATACTTGGAAATGTCACGGTAGAGTGTTCTTAGCATTATCATTGCTACCATTCCCGAAAGGAAGAGAACAATCATCAACGAATTGACAATTGAAAACCAGTGAATTTGGTCATCGCTCATTAACAGATAAGCATCCCATCTAGACGCCCACTTTACATCACTCTCCTAAAGAATACACGAGAAAATAAAAGAAAAAATTAAGGAGACTATTAAGTCAAAAAGTATAAACACATGTCCACTAGCCACTTGCATCAGGGGTATCTCAGTTCAAAGGCACTTAAAAGAAAATATAAATATATAAAAGAAATGACATAAAGGGAGTTCATGTCTGGTGATTTAGGGATTGTCCTTTCAGACTACGTATGCAAACTGCACAGGCTTCTGTGTCAATAAAATATGTAAAAGAACAACCGGTTTAATATTAGTTACATATTGAAATTGAGTAGCTCACCTGGAATTCAACATCATATGTGAATACAATTTCTTGTTTCTCAGCAACTTCTTGAGGAGAGTTAGAATTAACAACTGTGTGTTTGGAATGGGGGTCACAGGTAGTCAGACGAGTCTTCGCATCATTCCATTTCCCTTCATATTCATGTTTAACACTGGAGATTGAACAGCCAGACAAACATATCATCAATTGGCATTGCAAAATGAAATTTCAACACAAGGCATAATTTAGTGAAATAGAAGGATCCAGAAAAACCTTACCTGAATGGCTTCACCTCAAATCCCACAATTCTTGCAGTTTCAGTTTGCATATCTCTGTGAAACTTGACAGTAAATGCCAAGTGGTTGTGGATAAAATACTTTTCTTCCTTGCTCTGAGCATAACAACATAAAGTAAGAATACAGGATACAAAATGCAGAATCATCTACAGATCCTTTTTCCTCTCCCGACAAATGTTAATATAACAAGAAAAGAATTTATGGTGCCAACAAATATTCATATACCCCGGCATAATGGCCTTTAAGCCCAACGTGAAAGCCAAGCTGATAAACAGTAGGAGATTCCTGATCTGGCCTTGGAATGGGAAACACTAGAGGCAGATTATCAAGGATCCTATCATTGGAGAAGGTGTTTTGTTATGATATACAAATTCAATCACATATATTCTAAATGAAGCGTCTAAAAAGTACATACATGTTCACTCGATACTCATCATCTATCTTCTCCTTAAACTGCTTTACAGTTTTGGCATCGGGTGTAAACCGACAGACAATATTGCACATCTGCGGCTCCCGCATTTTAAACTGCAAAGATTCAAAAGCAAGTTAGAGATATACTGAGAGCAAGCAGTTGTAGATTTACACATCAAAATATCACTTACCACATAGGGTGAGTTCTCGATCCGATCACCACGGAGCACTTCACCAAGATTCTCTGCACTGTCCAAAATTTTATCGGGCTTACAGTAAGGGAGAGAGTAATATGAGTAAGGAAGCTGAGTCTTTGTAGATGTCAACTTGTTCACTTTCACTTTCAGATCATCACCCTGCATTCAGAAAGCCCAAGTTGCTGAGTCATAGTTGTTTCGATCTTACAGTTTAAGCTGAGTGAAGTAAAACGACCACAAATAGTCGACCTAAAGTTGAAAGAAATAACTCAAATCTGAATAAGCAGCACTTGAAATCCAGTGGAATCGAATGACAAGCTTCCCTATAGTAGCAATCTAAGACCAGCTATGACCTATCATATGTGATTTCAGGGAAACGAGTCTATAAAATCGCATTGTTTAACGCATTAAACTAAGAGCCAAAGCATAATCCGAACACAGACCAAATCGGCTAGGGGTCAACTACAACTAAATCAACGTGACAAAATCTCTTAAGAAGAATCAAAAGTTGCATAATCAGTTCATTTTATCGACGTCCAAAACTAATAGATCCGATATTATAACACAGAGATATAGAGTTTGCAGAAGAAAAAGGAATCAGAGAAAGATTGGGAGCTGACCTTGATGAAGTCCTCGGGTGCGACTCCAGGGAGGTAGAAGGAATTTGCGCCGCGGATGAGCAGTAGAAAGATGGCGGAGATCGTCAGGATGAGTGACCGGCGATGAGACTCCATGGCCGAAAGAGAAAGAAAGGAGGAGAGAAATGGCCTAGATCTGGAGGGGTTGTTTGTTTATTGGTTGCTGCTATTTGTGGTTCGCTTCGTGTTTGTCTGTTGCGTAAAATTGTAATAACAATATATTATTGGTGTCAAACAAGTATTTTAAAAGAGAAGTCCGATCTGGTGCACTGTCGGTGCTCTGTCATTCTGCTACTTTAGCCCATAGACTCATTGTACAAGGCCCGGCCCAAATATTCATTAGAGATTCCCCCCTCCTACTCTAGCCCATTTAAAGCCACATCTCGTTGTACGACTAGTTCCCGAGTGACATTTGACATTTCTGCAGCATGTTCGCTTTTTGTGAACTTCAAGTTATGTATAACAACCGCAATATGCCATCTTAGAAAAAGATTGATCCATTTTGGTCAAGTGGTCAGCATAGCAATACATACATCTTGAAGGCAGATGACAATTAAGACCGGTAAAAAGGACTACACATATATATTAAAAAGAGAATGAGAGTCCCTCTGCTAGGGTTTCCCAGCGGCGACGGCGGCTCTAATATTTTTGCCGGAATAGATGGATCTTCATCTCATTCTGGTGATTCTGATGAGGGAGGTGATGAGGCTTGCCTCTGTTGGCTTCTTCGTGCACCGATCAGGTTTTTTTCTGGTTGTTTTCTTCTGCTCCTTCTTCTTGGGCTTGCCGGGGTGAGAGGGATCCGTGGTATCTCCGCCTTAGCGATGCGCGGCAACACATCTGTTGGGGGGGAGAGGGCGTTCTCTAGCGTCCCACTTGGGGTTTTCTGATTGGAAGAGATCCAGTCTTTTCCTGATCGGTGATGATGTTGGCTTGGTTAGCAATGGCAACACCGGTGGAGGCGATGCCTCGTTGTGGCTATGTGATTGGTGGGATTGCTCTAATGGTTGTTTCATGCATCCATGGATGGTGGTGCCGGCATCGATCTGATTCGAGAGGAACAAATTTAGAAGCTTCCCTCCAGTTCAAGATGGTTGGTAACTCCGTGTTGTGGGGTACTTGGGATCTGGAATTGGGTAGCGCAAGCGACTATGTCGGCGGCGGCGTGCTCAAGGCTGGCAGCGACGCTGTCACGGTTGGGGTGCCCTCATATTTGGGTGGCCAAAACACTTGGATGGCGGCGGCGGAAGCTTAGGATCAGGTTTGGGATAGGGTTTCCATGGTTTCTTTGTTTTATCTTCCTTTAACCTTTTTTAAAACTATCTCTTTCTAACCCTTCCCCGACGTCCCACTCCATTCCTATACAACACGTTTGGTGCAAGGGGTTGTGCAACCCGGGCTTAATTTCTAATGGAGACACAACTTAATCAAGCCCAGCTTATTTTACATTAGACATGGTGAGAAATCAGTACACAGACACCACAGTCGACGCTAAAAACATTCACTCTCTTCCCTTTGTGTTCATACGCCGCCCCTCCCACTCTCCCAGTCACCACCGCTACCACTGGTGCGTCACCAACAACACCAGTATACCACAACAGATGAAAGGATTAAAAGCAAATTGGGGATTCATCTCTCTGCCCTTTTCTTGACCTCCTATTTCCTCATATATAAATGGTGTAAGCCACCTTATTGAGTTCGATTTTTCTGGGTGTGATTTTCATCTAAGATCTTCTTAACGATGACTTTACCAGCAGTATTCTTGATGATTTTGACCACAGATCTTCAGTGGTGAGCTGATGTTCCATCTGCTCCAGGACCTCCAACTTAAGCTCTTCGTAGTTTCTGAATCTTCCTTGGGCTATGTTTGTTACAGCGACGGCGGCTTGGCCGGAGAGGCGGCGGTGGTTCACATGGGGATGGAGAGGAGGGCGATGACGGGCTGCTAATGAAAGTTGGTAGCAGCATTGCATGAATAGAGGAGTAAGAACGAGTCTTCCAGAGTCCCATGAAAATTGGGGTCTCTATGTAAGAAGGTGTGGGAGGTTTTTAGGGACTCTATAGTCCATTAAACTTAGTCATTGGTTGTTTCTAAACGTGGGATATATGGGCTTAGACTAGTCCAGTCCATGTACCAAACATAACCACAATGTACTACCAACAATCCTTATATGCATCCTCAACCCTTTAGAATCATTTAAACTCAATTTTGATGGTTTTGTCACTTTTGTGTCTGCTTTTATTTTTCAAAACTTTGAAGGTGTTCCCATTCTAGCTTCCTCCAAACAAATCGGTTCTTAGGATGTCTTACAACTGAGTTGGTCAGCCAACCTTTTCTAGCGGTAAGGTGGTCACTGTTGTCTGGATTTGAGAGTTGGGCTCTTTACTTTGGGCTGATATTTACTTTGGGTCTGAATAAACAATAAATTGCTTATGAGCTCAAAACACAAGAGACTCAACCATCAAAGAAAAAGAAATTAGTCCAAATGGTATCTCAAATTTTGTTCTTTATAAACTTTGATATCTCAAGTTTGTAAAACATCAGAATTGTATTTCACGTTTTCATCCCGACCGAACTTTTGTACTTTTACCATCAAGTCCGTTATGGAGGCTAATAGTTGGCAATTCTGTCAAGGGTATTTCCGTCCCTTCACGTCTTAATCCATTTTTATTCCTTTAGAAATCCAGATCTCATGTGGGCACCAGATATTTTCTCAGGCACCCAATTCTGGGTGTGAAGACATGTCTGGGTAGATCAATACAACGTGGTGGCCAGACAACCCAGAACCTTTAGTTAAGTTTGGATACCAACCCAAAATCTACAAACCTTTAGTTAAGTTTGAATATGAGAGAATCTTTTGTTTTCATCTTCTCAATATGGCTCTGCGTATTTCATTTGGTTTTGCATATGCAACTGAAATTTGAAACTATATGTATGAAGGCTTAGCAGGCATAGCAGGCATATATGTATGCATAATTTTCGACTTGTTTCTTCTTCATTAGTCAATATCCATAAACCATCTTAGCCTAAATCAACACGAAATCAATATATATATATATATATATATATATATATATATATATTAGATCTTGATTTCCGACTTGCTTCATGACGAAGAGAGGAAACTGAAATGAATGGGATATGGGAGTAGAAAAAATTGAAATAGAAGATCGACAAAAAATTGCAAAGTTAATATTATAATTGAAATCTGATAGAGTGATATTCTAATTTCTTTCCAGGAAATTACAAAGTTGATCGAACGTGAAGATTGACAAAAAATTGCAAGGAACCCGTCTTTCTCATTTGACTTGGATCTCCAAAGCCATTACTATTTCTGGGCTTGTTTGTGTTGCTTTGGTGGTGGTGATTGGTTCTATGGAGCAAGCAGGAATCGAGAGAATTTCAAGTGGGAAGGGACTTAATTTTAGCTGATTGTGTTTATGGGGTTTTGTTATTTGATGTATTTATGGACTTCAAACACATCAATCTGATCAAACCTCTTCTTGTTCCATCTGGATTGTAGCTCCAACAACTTCAATATGCTCAAACCTCTACATTTAGACTGCAAGGGGTAAAAGTACCAAAATTCGGTCGGGGTGAAAAGTTGAGATACCATTATGATGTTTTATAAACTTGAGATACCAAAGATTATAAGTAGCAAAACTTAAGATACTATTTGAACGAATTTCTCTCAAAAGAAATGAGGCATTTTGCTCTCTTCATGGACTTCAATTTGAAGGCTCTTCAATCATGGAGGCGATCCATCTGATGACCAATTGGATAGGCATGTTTCACGGTTTCACCTGTCAATTTTGAAACGAGTAAAATGAGATCATTTAACTACTTGTGTAGCGGTACTTGTACCAACAAGATAAGAAGATGATTACGCAAGTTGTTTTCAGTGCTTAAATCACACAACCACGAAAGTGACACACACGCAGAGCTCCCTACTATTGTTAACCGGCCGGCAAGTCGATTTCAAGTTTTAATTCACGATGTCAATTCCTTTTTGTATAATGACATTCCCGTTTATTTTTACTGACAAGAAAAAACCGATTTTAAGACCAATAGTCCATGAAAATAACATAAACATGATGGCAAGTTGGCAACATACCAAAACTTTGTAAATATAGTTAGCTAGCTAACTAGCTAGTTCGATCCCCGGCATGCTTAAAAAGATTGAATACAGATATGAGTCAGCCAAAAACTCGATCGATTCATTGAAGGTTGGGGAAAAGATGCAGAACAAGTAGTTGAGTGTGGTACGAACAATGATGAAGCATCAGCTGTAAAGATGTGAAAGGATTAATTAGCTTAGCATAGCCCTCTCTCTCTCTCTCTATGCAGTACTGGATCTGATGATGACTCTTCAAAGCTTATTTTGAATGAAATGCATGACATCTTCAAGTTACGCTTGGGTAGCTAGCTTCTCGTTCTCTACTTCTCTTTCTCTTTTGTGGATGAATCATCTGGCCAGCTAGGTAGCTTTGTCCAAGAAATGAAGCAAACATTTAAGCCGAAGTGTACGTATATCCAGCAGATTCTTACACATGCATGCATGTAGGACTGTAGGAGCACGACCACCTAATTTAATTTCAAAGGTCCCCCCGCTCGCTCCCGCTGCATCATGCGTGCCCAGAGCTAGCCTAGTGTCCGATATATATATGGATCCAATACATGCATCGACGACAGGTTAGCACAGGGACGATGCCTATATACATGATACAAAAGTAGAGATGTATAATCATCCGTGAGCTAGCCCAGGGAGACGTGGTTCAGAGAGTGCGAACGAAAGGGAATAAAACTTAAATTAACTTGACTATCGGATGTGTATCTTAAATTAGTCGTGTCAATGTGCTAGTCATATATGCAAAATAATGTCAATTGGCGCAATCATCCGGTAAGTAGAGAAGTATTGACTACAGAGGTAGGAATCTGGTTCGCAAGTTAAAAGTAGTATGGATCATAAGATTCTAAGCTACGCGTCAAACGGGAACATCATCCACTCTCACGTCCGAGGACGGAGAGACACAAGAGAGATAAAAGAGGAAGAGGAGGGGTAAGATAGTCCATTAGGGATGGCGTGCCTTAGCGGCATAAAGGCGCTAGTTAGAAAGTCATCTGAGCCACTCTGTAAACACAGTCCCCTACTCTCTATACACACTCGCTCTCTCTCTCTCTCTCTCTCTCTCTCTCTCTCTCTCTCTTATTTTTGGTGCAAAATACAGGACGCGGAGGAGGAGGAGAAGGGACAAGGGCGTCAGAGCCAAACCGACGAGAAATGAAATACCGCCACGTAGCAGCATAGAAGAGAGAGAGATTTGGTTGGAGGGAGTTGGACGCAGAAGAAGAAGAAGAAGAAGAAGAAGAAGAAGAAAGAGGATTCATTGAGATTTGCGCTTTTTAAAGAATAAGAAAGGAGAAGAAGATCTTGAGAGGATCAGGGTTGATTTAAAGCAAAGGCCGCGAGGATTTATGATATGAGGTCCTCCTAGCTAGCTGGCCCTGTCACTCACTCACGTACTCTCCCTCTGCTCGGGTGTAAAGAGCGTCATCAATGTCATCATAAAGGCTGGGAAGAAATGAATGGGAACAGCACCAAGCTCGAGGCAGCGGTGCCCCTGGTTTCATTTTAAGTCCCGGTCCTCACATTTATAGTCTTTCCTTCTCTTCCGGTTGCCTCTCATTTCTGGTCTTCGTTCTTCAACAACCAACTCGGCACTCGTGGTGGCTCAGCAGGGCATTTTGGGGTCAAGATGAAGTTTATGAAGTTAGGGTCCAAGCCTGATGCGTTTCAAGCTGACGGCAAGTCGATCAGGTACCCATAAAGAATCTCATTTTGTTCTGTTTTTCCCATAAAGAATCCCTCTTTTTTAACATTACGTTTGTTTTCTTTGCTCTCTGCTTCGATGCATTTCTTAGATCCCCAGTTTTAGGTCTTATGTTGCTTCATAAGTAGTGAAATTTGGACCTTTTTGGTTGTCAATGCAAATATGTTAAGAGGTCCTGAGTATGCACTTATTCAGTTGTAAGTGGCGAATTCTTCCATGGAATCAGTGATGATAAACACAGAAACTAAAGTTGGTCTCTTTGGCTAGGAAGGGCATAGAGAGAAAATAATAAACAAGAAAAGGAAGGAAGAGAAGGCACATGGGCGTTCGTGATGTTATTATCATTGTCTTCCCTTTTATCTCTAAAGTCAGTATGGTAAAAGAGAGATTAGGGTGTCAAAGGCCTTTCAGGATGTGGTCCAGCGATGGAATGTCCTATTTTTTTTATGAGTAATGTGGTAAAAGTCATCTGTGATCCCCTAACCTCTCTAATCATCATAACACTCCAAAGTTTTCATCTTAACCATGGCATTGGTTCAATCAACAATATTGTTGCTTCTTCTTCTTTTTTATTCTGTATACTAGATCACCATGGTGATTGTTTCTTGCAAACTTGGATGAATAGCATCTGTATCAAGTATAAAAGATGTCATCTTTATCTTCTGGTGGATCAATCGCCTTTGATCCGATTATATATGCAAATGGTTGAAAATGTGTCAGATCTTGCATGTGCTGCTTTCTAGCTGCAAATTGTATTGTTAAGCTGTAAAAGAGCTACATCTCTTAGTTAGTATGAAAAATTACTACAGCGTGGACTACAATGAAGGATGTTTTGCCGAAGAGGTTTTGGACATTGTGCTATAGCATACTATGTCTAATTTGATTTCCAGACCCTGGCTTGGAACTTGGACTTTCCACAAACTAGCTTCTCTGAGGTGAACGGCTAAGAAAAATATAGAAGCCGCCCACTAAGTTGCTATCGAACCTGATACGAGGAGTATTGAAGCCTAATCACTACAGGAAGTTGTTGAAATTGAACTCTGTTCCATTATCTTGCCAATAACGCTGGCCAATATATTGCTGTTGATGTTAAACATTTGATGTAATCAATTCCCGAGTAATGTAACGATGTCCAAACATAAGATGAATATGATCATCCACTTTAGCAACGTATGATCACTATGATGTACCATTTGGTATTAGAAGCTTTAGGGAAATATGTATACTTTATCAAAACTTTGAGCGTGTCATCTCTGTATTTCCCCTCCATGTTTCTCATGTTTGTTTTGTTATGGATTGGGAGTGGTGCATATATTTTCATGATATGCTATCTGGTTTCGAAGATAATCTTTATTTGCATTCTTTAGTTTCTATCGTCCTTGTCTCTTTGGGCTTAATTTTATATTCCTATACTAATGCAGATATGTAACATCTGAGTTGGAATCCGATGTCGTTGTCAAGGTTGGGGAAGTTCAATTTTACCTTCACAAGGTATGTCTTTTTACTTTAGGATTAGATTGGTTTTGGTTGTGCTATGAGTGTGAATATTCCCACTTTGATTTTCCTATTTTGCAAATTGAAAAACAAGGTGTTCTTTCATTGGATGGTAGATTCCCTCCAAAGTTAGTGATAATTTTCTCTAGCAAAGCTTATTCTGTTTTGTAATGCTGAATCTCTTTGTATTTCCAGTTCCCTCTCCTGTCCAAGAGTGATCGCTTGCAAAAACTAGTACCTAAATCCAATGAGGATAAAGTCGTCGAAGTTTGCATGGATGATTTCCCTGGTGGTGCAAATTCCTTTGAAGTCTGTGCAAAATTTTGCTATGGAATGACTGTTACTCTCAATGCTTACAATGTTGTGGCTGCTCGTTGTGGCGCTGAGTATCTGGAGATGACTGAGGATGTTGATCGCGGTAACCTGATATATAAAATCGAAGTATTCCTGAATTCAAGTATATTTCGTAGCTGGAAAGATACCATTATTGTTCTCCAAACAACCAAACCTCTTCTGTCATGGTCTGAGGATCTGAAAATTGTCGGAAGATGCATAGATTCAATTGCTTCTAAAACTTCTGTGGACCCTGCAAATATCAGCTGGTCCTACACACACAACCGCAAATTAGCAGAGCCTGCTAAAATTACTGAAGAAGGGACTAATTATCGAGACAAAATGGAAAATATACCAAGGGATTGGTGGGTTGAAGATATATGTGAGCTAGATATTGATCTCTACAAGCGTGTCATGATTGCTGTGAAATCAAAAGGAAGAATGGATGGTGCCGTAATAGGGGAGGCTCTGAAAACTTATACACTTAGATGGTTGCCAGATTCTGTTGACGCGTTGATTTCTGATGATCATGCATTGAGGAACAAATCTCTAATAGAAACTATTATTTGTTTACTGCCATCTGACAAAGGTGTGGGTTGTTCATGCAGTTTCTTGCTGAAACTTTTGAAAGTTAGTACTTTGGTTAGAGCAGATGAGTCATTGAGGGAGGTTCTGTTGAACATGATTGGTTTGAAGTTACATGAAGCTCGTGTTAGTGATTTATTGATCCCTGCTCGGTTTCCTCAAATTACTATTTATGATGTTGAATTGGTTCAGTCCATTGTGAATCGGTTTGTGATACATGAAAAGAGTAACTGGGATCTGGATGTTGTTCGGAAGAATGAAAAGGGTACTGATAATTTGATCTTGGGGCATGGATCCTTGGTGGGTGTTGGTAGACTGATTGATGGGTATCTTGCCGAAATTGCGCATGACCCTAATCTTAACCTTGGTAGTTTCATAGACTTGTCACAATCGCTTCCCGAGATAGCAAGGCCAATTCATGATGGATTGTACAAAGCCATTGACATCTACCTGAAGGTATGCTTTAATGTCATGTGTGTGGTTCATTTATTTTCATAGTTACTGCATTGTACTTTTTGCTTCTCACGTGAGATGTCTGTCACTTTGATTTAAGTAGACAGGATGCAGGATCCTCCTATCTAATAGGACTGATTTATCAATTTTATTTCAGATTGTGATCTCAAAAATGACCGTCTTTCGTCACAATAGTTTTGTACTGTATTATGCATGTTTGCATTCCCTTTTGTACTTCTATTTGGTGCTGTTTCTGTGGATTGCTATACAGATGCCTCTTTCAGATTTCAGTGGACCTTTATTTATTTATTGAGAACTGATTAGTTGTCCGGATTCCAGGAGCACCCTAGTCTGACAAAAGCGGAGAGGAAAAGAATATGTGGATTAATGGATGTCAAGAAACTGACAATGGAGGCATCTATGGATGCTGCACAGAACGAGCGGCTTCCACTGCGAGTTGTTGTCCAAGTTCTCTTTTTTGAGCAGGTGAGATCTTCAGCTGCTTCTCGGTCCCTTAACAACCACCAATCTGATGGCTCACAGTCCACCACAAATTTGGATGAAGAGTGTCACAACACAGCAGAAGAAAACTGCAAACCTCTAGGAAAACAGCTAAGGCAAATGAAGGTGAGCGAAGAGTTGCAGAAGAATGGGAGATTGGGTAAGAAGAACAGCAGAAGTGGTGCGCAGTTGTTGCCATCTAGGTCAAGAAGGATATTTGATAAGTTATGGTCTGTGGGGAAAGGGGGGCATGTAGAGAACAAGAGTTCGGAGACTTCTGGGAGTTCTCAGAGCCCAACTTCAATAGTTCCTGGTGATTCAAAGTCAGTTTCATCAAGACACAGGAGGCATTCTATCTCGTAGGTTTGGTATCATATTTGAATGAAGTGAGGAAAATTCATCTGCCAAGTGTACAAAATGGTAGGATTCGTTGTAGCTGATTATCATATTGTCTTTCTGTGGCTGACACAAGTATTATTTCAAAGGGAACGGAGTTCACTGTAGTTAAAATGTAGTCAGTTATCTGGTGGCATTGCCTTAGACATCTTTGGGTACCAATTGTAACATTCTCTGTGTTGATCTTTAAACAAGTGCCGGCTCATTTCAAGTTTGTTAAAAACTCATCAGAAGACTATCATGCTAAATTGCTAATGGTGTAGAAGTTAGTATTTGACCAGGTTGGATGTCAAAGTGTGAATGAAACGCTTTTTTAAACTAGGAGATGGTAACACTGCTTCATCCTAATGACAAGGGATAAAGTCATGAAACAGAATGTTAGGCTTAGCCTTCAAGTTTGAAGGGTTGACTTTGTCCCGAAAATTGTACTTGAACACAAAATGGTACAAATATGCGCACACACAGAGTTCCAGAGTCGTCGAGATAAGAGAGAAAGATGAAAGTCATGCGAAGTCTCAATATCGTCGTCATCGTTTGGGTTTTAGTCAAGTTGCTACCCGTCTCTCAAGGTTCAGGTTCGGCGCAATGCAAAGCATGGTTGGTCCAATCAATCCCCACAGACATGCCCGGCCTCCGTCGTGTCCCTGGTGTCCTCTCCACCGGTAACCAACACAGCACAACAGCATATTGTTTCATCTCTCAAACCACACTTGATTGTGTTGTGTTTGTTTTGTGCAGCGGATGTGTTCCGATGGCTGGCGCGGAACTCAACACAGAGACTGGACATAATAGCTCAGTACTGGCAGTTTGTAGCCAATCCTCAAGACCCTCGCTCTGGAGATTTTGGATACTCAAAACACGACATGATGAGATTTGGAGCTCACCAAGGTGCTTCTGTTTATGGCGCCTTGGATGATGCTGCTAATCGCAATCTTTCTATCAGGTACACATCCTTTGATCTGTAAACTAAGCCTAATACTCATATGTCGATTCTGTCCAAGTTTGAAGATTGTGTCTTTTAGCTAGCTTACCAAATGCATTGTTCTTATTTGGGGTGTTAGGCTACTATCACACTCGGGTGTATATCCTGACTACACCAAAGAACCTTCCAAACTTGCTTCAGGAAGGCCCAATGTGAAGAATGTCACTTTGTTACTTAGTGATTGGTGGGGTTCTGGCATTGTCCATGCCAAAGTTTGGATATCAGATCGGCGACATGTGTATATTGGCTCTGCAAATAATGACTGGAAATCTCTCACACAAGTATCCCTTTCTTGAAACCTTGCTACTTTAACGAGTTCATCCTGTTACTTTGTATGGTTTACTTTTTTGCATTCTCATATCCTATTATTCCTTATTGGGCGAGTCTGAATGGTTGGTTGTAGGTCAAGGAAGTTGGAATCTATCTTGCTGATTGTCCCAAAATAGCGAGAAAGGTTGAGACATACTTTGACAACCTGTGGAAACTTGCATCTCTTAATCCTACAGCTTATACAACAAATGTATCAGATAATCAGTGGCAGACTGAGAGACAAGTTCCTTGCTGGTCGCATTTTGTGGATTCCAAAGCGAGGTGTAGGTGTGTGTTTGGGGTTTGTCATGGAAACCAAGTTCAGTTCTACTATTCTCGTTAGTTTGAAATGCTAGATGATGCTCGTATCAACTCCTTTGCCTCAAGTGCATATAAACTAGATGCGGCTATAGTTTTTCCTTTTACTAGCTTTATCTCCTATGCTTCTAGGATTCATATAATGCAGTGCTTTAACTTCACTTAAATCTTATATGGTTGTGTCAATGCAGTTCACCTCTCCCTGGGATTGTGGAGACTGACCATGTAGCAGGATACCCCATACTGTCAGACCCTGATATGTTCAAAACTCAACTCCAGACTCCTGGACATAAAGATTCAAGTCTGCAACCTCAATCCAGCTATCTATCTTTTGCTCCTCCAGAGGTAATTGTCCGGACTCTACAAAATTTCAGTGTTTTGATTTTCTCAGAGGGTTCCTTTCCTTTCTCATGATTATTCGCACTTATGATACCAAACCTTTAGTATCATAAGGTTTATCCTGGATTTTTAGTTGTCTCCGAGTTGTTCTGAATTTTCTTGTTTATCCATCTTAACGGCATTTGTGGTCAGCAGCTGTCATTTGGCAAGTACCAGGCAGATGAACAAGCATGGATAGATACTATTACTTCTGTAGGACGTGGAGGGACTGTTAGGATTAGTACCATGGACTGGCTTGGTCAGTCCCAATTTATGGAGCAAACAATTTATTGGTCATCCCTTTCCTCTGCAATATCAGAGGTAACGTTCATTACCACGACTACTACTTTTGTGTACAGATTCGTTTTTATGGAATAAAGCTTTGAACTCACAAAATGTTTGAATGGTAATTGGTAGGTTGTGTTTGCAAAGAAAGCAACAGTGAAGTTATTGGTAGCACATTGGGCACATTTTATCAACAGCACAGATCAGTACCTGAAATCTCTCGTCTACTCTAATGTTCTCTGCAATTCATCCGAGTATAACCACTGTTCTGGGAAAGTTGAGATCAAGTATTATATGGTCCCGGGATTCAACTCAACAGGACCTGCCAGTACTACTAATGGTACTTGTACCGGAAATATATACCCTGGTTACACCAGGGTTAACCATGGGAAGTATGCAGTAAGCGATGTTCGAGCCCACATTGGGACGAGCAATCTTGTGTGGGATTACTTCTATACAACAGCAGGTGTCAGCTTTGGTACAAATAACTCTGCCATTGTTTCGCAACTTCAACAAGTCTTTGATGCTGACTGGGATTCGGAATATGCTGTGCCAGTTGAAGAGTTGGGGGAAGGTAATGCCTTTTCAAGCTGATGATGAGCAGTTGAATGTGTCATGGACATATGACCTGACAATAGAATGTAAATGAAAGAGCTGATGTAATGTAGGTGGGAGTTTGGAAGTTTGGATAGATACACTTAGAATTTGAACTCATTTGTTCTTTGAAAGTTTGACGGTGAAATCAACCAGACATTGTTTGTAATTTCACTTCAGTCGAATAAGCATAGTAAAAATCTTCATTTCCCTCGACTGATCTCTACGAACCCCCTTCATCTGTACCTTTTTCACTGTTCAAGGGTAGAGGCTTTTTCTTTTCTTGTATGTAAAAACGTAAAATGGAGAAGGGTCGGACTCAACGTATAAGCAAATACAATAGCACACCCGATCATAATTTGAATAGAAATGTCAGGTTTTTGATAAGATTAAGCAACAGCGGAGATTTTTGAGTTGTCACATGAGTGAGTGGCGCCGAAGACGGTTGGAACTTGGAAGTCCTCGCAGCATCTTCATAGTTTTCAAAAAAAAAATATATATATTGGGCCGCTTGGTCCTAAGGCGGCTAGGCGGACAACATGCGTGGCTAGGCGGGGAACTGGGCCTTTCGGGTTGTTGAGGCCCACCATTTAAAAAAAAAAGAATAAAAATAAAACCTAAACGAACTAGTACTAAATCAGTTGGACCTGCAGAAGTTTGATTCGTGAAGCCGCATTTGCATATATTTAGCTTCAGTTTTGAGCTCAGCCTCAGAGCCAGAGGCGAGAAGATGCTGAGAGTCAAAGGTGTTGAAGCAGCTTTAAGAAGGTGCTTGAAGCGACATTACAGAGCCTTCTCCGCTCAGCCAAACTATGCCCACCATCACCACGACGACATCCAAGACCAGGTTACGGTTGAGGGAAGCACTAAATCAAGAGCAGCCATTCTCAACAGACCATCTGCACTCAATGCCCTCAATACTGCCATGGTCTCTCTCCTTCTACTTTCTTCCTTTTCTTTGCTCAATGTATTGCATACGAACCAACTGCTGTCTTTTGGTATTGTTTCCAGGTATCTCGCCTCAAGAGACTTTATGAATCGTGGGAAGATAACCCCGCTATTGGTTTTGTCTTGATGAAGGTATTCTCTTCTTCTTCTTCTGTGCCTTGAGTTTAAAGACGTGTATGCTTTTAGTAATTATTGTCAAATTTAGCACATCCAGAAATGTTTTTTGGTCCCTCGATCAATCTGCCCTTATGCTTCGCATTTGCAAAGACCCGGTCTCACTTTGATTTTTTTTTTTTAAAGGGTAATGGGAGAGCCTTCTGTTCTGGTGCAGATGCCGTTACCCTTTATCAGCTAGTCAATCAAGGTATAGTTTTGCTTCCCCTTTTACTTCCTCACCCGTCAGCTTTCATCTCAAGAGTAGTTGATCATTTTGTTTAATCTTCAATAACTTAGGACAATGCCATTTCTACTATTCATGTGACACGCTTTCTTTTCATATGTCTTAATAATTTGCAGGGAATGTTGAGGAATGCAGAAAGTTTTTCGAGACATTGTATAAGTTTGTATATATTCAAGGAACATACTTGAAGCCACATGTGAGTATCAGATAAGAGCTTCTTATCACATCTATCATATGACACAGTTGGACTTTATAATGTTGTTGTTCTTTGTCCTGAATTACTAGATTACTTTTACCTGTGTACTTAATACTAGTTTAGCAATATACAAATGAGATGATGTGATTTTCTTTAACGAACAGTAGTATATTTTGATTCCTGGTATGATCTGTTCCACGCCTGGTAATATTTCTCAAAGTAACAATTTTATTTAAACATGTGAATGTGCAATCAAGTGCCTAGACAAACTTAAATGTGTTTTGATGATCACTTAATCAGAACTCATGCAGGTCGCTATCTTGGATGGTATAACTATGGGAGCTGGGGCTGGAATTTCACTTCTGGGAATGTTTCGTGTGGTGACTGATAAAACTGTACGTGACTGCTGCTTACATAATGAATGGAATTTATGAGGGGGTTCTCTTTATTTATTTTTTGCCAAGTAGTTGATTATGTTCGCATATCATATGAGATGTAAAAAGTCTCACCTAGTCTATATGTCAAGTATGTCTAGTCATGAAACAACTTTAAAGACTTACTAGTTGAAAGGATATGCTAATGTCTCGCTCATAATTGAGAGCTGCTAGGCATTCTATTACTAGAGTTTAAATGCATTATGCATACATGGTACAACATATTCTGTGATCAAAATAAATTATTGGTAACATTTAAAAATTAACCTTCAATCATTTGCAAATGTGGATTGTATGTGTCAGGAGACTCTTCTCTATGTTTACACCTTCAGTGAAGCATCTTCCAAATTCTTACAAAGAATGAAGTTCTGCATCTTTTTCTATGTCTTCAGTGAGGTGTGGGTTTGTCATTTCTTATTGATGTGCCACATCTTTTGCAGGTTTTTTGCAATCCAGAGGCTCAAATGGGTTTCCACCCTGATGCTGGAGCTTCCTATTATCTTTCTCATCTACCTGGCTACTTAGGTAACATATACGTAGAAAATTGGAGATTTTCTGCCTTTATCAGAATTCAAGTTCAAGATCAATTATCTCTAGAATTTCATTCACCGCCTGTCTTTTTTGTTTCATTTTTGCAGGAGAATACTTGTCTCTTACAGGGGACAAGCTTAATGGTGTGGAGATGATTGCATGTGGCCTTGCCACACATTATGCATTAAATGCAGTTTGTATTCTCTCCGCCTTTTTGCTTGTCAGTTTCATTATTTTGTGATAATCTGCATCTAATGATCATCAAAATTCTTCCTGTCAGAGACTTGCTGTGGTTGAAGAACGTGTGGCTAAATTGGTCACAGACGAACCATCTGTTATAAAAGCATCTCTTGCAGAATACGGTGACCTTGTTTATCCAGACAGTAGGAGTATACTTGCTAAGTAATTTTCTATCACATATCTCTTGATCTGACATATTCTTCTTCACTCTTGTCCATAGTTATCTGTGTCATACCTTGTATTGCAGTTATTTTCCCAAAATTGGCTTATGTATGTATGTCCTTTGATTTGCTTCCAAATATGATGCTTAGGGCAGTTCCTCTGCACTCAAGTTATATTTATCTCGCTGCGTACTTTGTTGTGTACTTGAGAAATAACAGCATGATTTCACAATTACAGAACTTACCATCCATCTGACTTGCTTTGTCTCCAATTTCATGTTGACTCAGGCTTGAAGGGATTGACAGATGTTTCAGCCATGACACGGTTGAGGAAATTGTTGATGCTTTGGTAAGCATGATATATCTGTAGTTAAACTGAAATAGCACTTACACTACAATCCAAACTTTTGGTCAGTAATGTACGTAGGTCATCATTTGTTTCTCTGGGGACTCATTATTACCCATGATTAAGACCCGAATCATTGTCCTATATCAGTCTTACATCTAGGCATGTAACACATGAATATAAAAGATAACTTGAAAATTCTACCCAGTTTATGATTTCTGAAACATATCCTAGATGTTACTTTTGCTAATGTGTCTTAAAAGAAGTAAATGAACTGCTCAGGAAAAGGAAGCTGCTGATTCTTCTGATGAATGGTGCACAACAGCCCTCAAGAAACTAAAAGAAGCCTCCCCTTTGAGTTTGAAAGTTTCCTTACGATCTGTGAGTTATTTCTCCCTAGCATGTTTTGGAGTTATACTGTGTTGATTTTCTATCTATGCCTGACTTTCACCCATTCATTCAGATACGTGAAGGAAGATTTGAATCTCTTCATCAATGTCTGGCTCGTGATTACCGGATATCTCTAAATGGAATTTCCAAACGGTTCTCAAGTGACTTCTGTGAGGTATAGGGTTTACAAATATCAATTTGTGAGCATCTTTTATCTGGCCGTCACATCAAACTTTGTTTCTGTATAGGGTGTTCGGGCAAGATTAGTGGATAAGGACTTTGCACCCAAGGTACCCTCTATACTTTTAGTTCTCGGAAATGTATGCCTTGCTTTCTATTATCCCCCTTTCAAGCTGTGATCATATGACAAATTTCCATGCCAATCTCCAGTGGGATCCTCCTAGTTTGAAAGAAGTGTCTACGGACATGGTCGACTGCTATTTCTCTCCGCTCCCTGAATTTGAGCCTGAGCTGAAGTTGCCAACTGCCTCACGAGAGCCATACATGTAAGAGTGATTCACACAAAGGGAGACTGAATTTCGTCCAATGCTTGATGAAAAGAACAAGAAGAAACTTGTGCAATTTTGTCAATGATCATCAGCTAGTTTTTGTCCATTTTAAGATTATCCTTGGAAGTTATTTTTAACACACTAGTTTTGTAGCACCTGAAGATCATTTGTTGGAGACCAGTAGCTAGTTGCACACTCAAAGTTAATGATGGATTGTTACTATGTACTGTATGAAATAAAATAAAAATTATATTTGAAACTCTAAAATTTTTTGATACACTCAAATTTCCAGGCATACAGCTGGCCTTGGGCATAAACTAAGACCAGGTGGGTTATGATATCATTCTCTGGTCTTTTTTCTTGGTGTGCTTATTCTCTGATCAGTCTTATCATGATTTGTTCTTACAAGTCTGAATGATTCAAATTTGAAGGTTCATGACCCTATTACACCTCACATGTTGTAGAAAATGAGACTGATATGAAGAAGAAGGTTTTCTGTATATAATCTTCAGGAAACGATTACAAGCCTACCTCTATTTATATAAAGAGAGAAAACAAGCTAAGAACCAACTATACAGAGTAAGAACCATCAGTCCCTAATAACCTTCCATGAATTGTGGATCTGAACAACTCTAAACTGTAGAGATTGAACCAAAACTGTTTCACAGTTTTGACCAGAAGACATGGAAGAGAGAAGTAAGGGAAGAGACGTGTGACACACAAGTAAGCTATCTCAATACTCCCCCTCAAGCTGGATCGAGGGAATTCCTTGAGCCAAGCTTGGACAGCAGACGCTCAAACTGAGCGGAAGCAAGAATCTTAGTGAACACGTCTGCAAGTTGATCACAAGATCTTGTGTACATAGTCTCAATGAGCTTTGACTGCACTTGATTTCGAATGAAGTGGCAGTCAACTTCGATATGTTTTGTGCGCTCATGGAACACTGGATTTGCTGCAATGTGCATGGCAGCTTGGTTGTCACAATGCAGAGGAATTGGAGATGAATGCTTGATGCCTAAATCTTGGAGAAGAGCTTTAAGCCAAATAAGTTCACAAGCAATGGATGCCATTGCTCGATATTCTGCCTCAGCACTGCTTCTAGCCACCACTGACTGCTTCTTGCTCTTCCAAGTGACGAGATTGCCTCCTACAAATGTGCAGTAGCCTGTTATGGATTTCCTATCAAGGGCATTGCCTGCCCAATCGGAATCAGAGTAGCCTTCAATCTTGAAGTGATCATTTTTGCACATCAAAATTCCACGACTTATGGTTCCTTTCAAGTAGCGCAATATTCTCTTGACAATGCTCAGATGATAAACAGTTGGAGAGTGCATAAACTGACTAATCAAGCTGACTGAGTATGTAAGGTCTGGTCTGGTGATGGTAAGATAAATCAACTTACCAACCAGTTTCTGATAAGTGCTAGGATCAGTGAGAGTTGTACTTGGTGAGTCCAGCTTCAACTTGCTGTGCAATGGAGTTCGAGCAGGTTTACATGCAGTCATGTTTGATTCATCAAGAAGATCAAGGATGTATTTGCGTTGATTTAGAAACAGACCTTGAGTTGAGAGGTCCATCTCTATCCCCAAGAAATACTTTAGAGAACCAAGATCCTTGATGGCAAAAGCTTTATGTAGAGAAGCTTTTAGATTCTGAATTTCTTCTGTGTTGCTGCCAGCAATGATAAGATCATCTACATATACTAATACCACCAATTTTCCAACTTGACTGTTTCTAACAAACAATGAAGAGTCTGAATGGCTTCTTGTAAAACCTGATGCTACAAGAACTGAACTCAATTTAGAGTACCAAGCACGAGGAGATTGCTTCAATCCATATAAGGCCTTGTGAAGCTTACAAACCATGCCAGCTTCATGTTCACGAGGATGTCCTGGAGGCAGTTTCATGTACACATCCTCCTCTAAATCACCATGCAAAAACGCATTCTTTACATCCATTTGACACAAAGTCCAACCATGATTCATTGCAACTGAGAGTAGGACTCTAACTGTATTCATTTTAGCTACAGGGGCAAACGTTTCTTTATAATCAACACCAAACGTTTGAGTAAAGCCACGAGCAACTAACCTTGCTTTGTGTCGTTCGAGAGTGCCATCTGAATGATATTTGAGTTTATAAATCCATCTAGCTCCAACCAGTTTCTGTCCTTTAGGAAGAGGGACAATACTCCACGTCTTGTTCTCATCAAGAGCATTCAATTCATCTTTCATTGCTTGTTGCCATGCTACTGATCTGTTGGCTTCTGCATAGGTACGAGGCTCATATTCTGTGAGAATCTTGCTTACAAAGGCACTGTAAGCATGCTGAGTGTCACTCAATCCGAGCTCAATGGGATACCGTGAAGAGTAAGTAACATAATCTTGCAGCTTTGGAGGAGGATTCCGATCTCGTGGAGGATTCCTTCGAGGTAAAGATGGAACTTGTTGAACTGTCTCAGGATCTACTTCCTGGTCACTTGTTTCTGCACATGGCTGCTCAGTGTCACTACTGTGAATGACTTCATCATGAGTTGGAGTTGATGTGGTTGAAGTGGGGGTTGGAAGAACCTCAGTCATAGGAAACACTTCAGTTAAACACTCCCCCTGAAGATCACCAGCTGTGCACTGATAAAAGGACTCATTCTCATGAAACACAACATCTCTAGACACAAAAAATTTTCGTGTCAAGGGATTGTAACATTTATATCCCTTTTGTGTAGAGGAATAACCAAGGAACATGCACTTAATTGATCTGGGATCCAGCTTGTCTCGTTTATCAGATTGAACATGCACAAAACATGTGCATCCAAATGTTCGAAGATGAGAAATGTCAATTTTCCTACCCTTGAGCAGCTCAAATGGTGACTTAAAATCCAGAACACTACTTGGCAGCCTGTTGATCAGGTATGCTGCTGATTGAACACTTTGGGACCAAAATCTCTTTGGAACATGGGATTGCAGCATAAGAGCTCTTGCTTTTTCCAGTAAATCTCTATTTTTGCGCTCAGCTATCCCATTTTGTTGTGGAGTTCCCACACAGCTTGTTTGGTGTATGATGCCATGATCACTAAGATACTGTTTCATGATTTTAGAAGTGTACTCGGTCCCATTGTCAGACCTTAGAGTTCCCAATTTTGAAGAAAATTGATTCATGATCAAATTATGGAAGTCTTGAAAACATTTAAACACTTCACTTTTGAGTTTGAGCAGATAAACAAAAGTAGATCGAGAGAAATCATCAATGAAAGTAACATAAAATCGATAACCATCAAAAGAGTCAATAGAGGCTGGACCCCATACATCAGAATGCACTAGTTCAAAAGGCTTAGTTGATCTTGAGTGTGAGAGTTTAAAAGGAAGCCTAGTCTGCTTAGATAAATGGCAGATCTCACACTCATGAGCAACTTTACAAAAATTTGGAAATAGCCTAGACAAAACAGGAAAAGAAGGGTGTGCAAGTCGTCTGTGCCACAGCTTTTGTTGAGAAGCATTGGAGTTGAGCAGAAAACACTTTGAAAGACTTGAGTTGGTGGAAATGAAGTAAAGTCCATTTAGGAAGAAGCCTTCACCAATCTTCATCTTTGTGACTCGATCCTGAAAAATGATATTGTCAGCAGAGAAAATAGCAAGACAATGCAGGATTCGAGTCAATTTTCCAACAGACAACAATTTAAAAGGGAAAGAAGGCACAAACAATGCAGAAGACTCAATGACGTCTGAGAAAATTTTAATTTTGCCTTTTCCAGAGATGGGAACATTACTGCCATTAGCAATAGAGACATGAGAAGGTGTTTTTGATTTTTCAAAAAAAGAAAGATCTTTGAAATCATTTGTGATATGCTCGGAAGCACCAGAGTCTACAATCCAAAACTCTCCATTTTTACTCAAATCAATAGCTGTTGAGAGAGCGCAAATGATACCTGGGATGTCATCAGTAGAAGCAAAGCTTGTTTCTTCAAGGAAGCCTGCAAACTTCCCAAGTAGAGCAGTTGAGTTTCCTCCATTCCTTTCCAGACTTCCCTTTTTGCTTTGAAGAAAGTTTGCAAACTCATTTATGAGTGTGATAGGATTGGAGGTGAAATTGCTCATTTCTTCTGATGTGGTGCTCAACTTTGCTCTAGGATTGGATGGGTAAGAGTTTCTGCTAGTTCTTGGGTCATCATTCCACTTTGGCTTCAGATCAGGGTGAAGTATCCAGCAAGTTTCTTTCTTGTGTCCTACGCCAGTTCTTCCAATGCTCTCACAATGAGTGCATTTTAAGTCTGGCCTCTTCCCTCGATAAGGTCTGTTGCTGGAGAATGCTCTAGGCTCAAAGTTAGTTGCATCAGTCTCTCCAACTGCAACATTAGCATTCATGACCTTTCTTCTTACTTCTTCTCTATGAATAGTGCTACACACCATTTCAAGGCTGGGAAGCTCTGGTGTCATCAACAGGTAACCTTTGAGATCTTCATATTCAGATCCAAGACCAGCTAGGAGCTGAAAGACTTTATCCTCCTCAGCACGTTTGAGAAGAGTTACAGAATCAGTTGTATGAGGCCTGTACAGATTTAACTCGTTCCACTTTGTTTTCAAAGTTCCCAAATATTGAACAAAGTTCGAGTTACCTTGCTGAAGTTCTCCCAACTCCTTTTTTAGCTGAAAGATTCTAGCAGCATTGTTCAGATCTCCATACATATCTTTAACAGCTTTCCACAAGTGTAGAGAAGATTCGGAGAAGTTGAAAATTTCTGCAATCTTTGGCTCCATGGAATTAAGCAGCCAAGACATCACCAGCTGATCTTGAGATTGCCATGCTTCAAAGTCAGGTGATGAAGATGCAGGAACTTTACTCTTTTCACTAATAAAGCTAAGTTTGGATCTTCCTCCAAGTGCCAGAGTAATGGCTCTTGCCCAGGAGATGTAGTTGAACTCATTCAGAAGGGTTGAGCTGAGACGTTGATTTGGGTTAGTATCAACCATCTCAGGCCTGGAAGAGGATGAAGACGAAACTTTCTCACCGCCTTCAGACATGATGCAGGCCTTTTATGAACGAAGAGTCTATGAAATGAAACAGAAGCAGGTCCTATGAGGATCACTGCTCTGATACCATGTAGAAAATGAGACTGATATGAAGAAGAAGGTTTTCTGTATATAATCTTCAGGAAACGATTACAAGCCTACCTCTATTTATATAAAGAGAGAAAACAAGCTAAGAACCAACTATACAGAGTAAGAACCATCAGTCCCTAATAACCTTCCATGAATTGTGGATCTGAACAACTCTAAACTGTAGAGATTGAACCAAAACTGTTTCACAGTTTTGACCAGAAGACATGGAAGAGAGAAGTAAGGGAAGAGACGTGTGACACACAAGTAAGCTATCTCAATACATGTATTTGTGAATGATACACGTACAAGAGTTGGACAGAGATTGACTTGAATATGGATGCAGTCTAACAATCATAGTGTGTCTAGTCTAGGCGTCTAAGGAGGTACTCGACCTGAACAAGCTTTGTGAGAGGCATAACCCATTCTCCATAGAGACGAGAAACTAGAGATGGATCAACCTTGGATTTCCCATTTGCAGTTCCATTTTGTTTTACACTGTTGGTGTCGCTGTCAAGGCTGACTTCTTGCCCAAAGATCACTGCTTTCTTCTCAACTCTCTTCTTCACCTTCTCTTCCACATCCGTAAATGTCAATAATTTCATCAGTCCTTCTCTGTCCTGGAGAAATTGAAACAACCAGTTCAGTTCTCGTACTTGCATTAGATCAAGAAGCAGCTACTTCATTGACAATGAAGAAACCACATAATAATGAAATTGAACATACCTGAGCGCGAATGGCAGGCTCATAATCTTGAGGAGCATCCCTGAATTTGACCTCAGCAACATAGTATCCATAATGGATCCTACTAGAGATTGCCTGCAGCAATGTGTACGTGTGATCAATGACACCTACTTTTATCTGAATAGCTTATCGGAACCCCAAGAAATAGCATAATCTCTATAGCCGTAGCACAAACCTGTAAGCACTCAAGATCGCTGGAGGCAGTTGCTGCATAGTTTCCATCATCACCGGGGACAGCCAACAGAGGAAGAAATTGTTTCAAATATATATCCAATATCTTCTCGTTAATATCAATTGAAGCTGCAGCACGATGCAATACCTATATATAACTTAAACAATACTTTATACATCTATCATATCAAAAGGAGAACAGGTATAGACAAAATTGAAAAGGCACATATACAAAGACAGAGACAGATACAAAGACGAACACTATGTGTGGGTAGGTAAAGAAATACCGGTGGCTCAGCAGGAGGCGGCAGCAACGAAGGAGGTAAGTCTTCTGGGAAAAAGGGTAGTTGTTCTGGGATTACATATCTACCGGTCTGCACTGACACAAACATATATGTATTATTACTAAAAGACCAGACCAAACGATACATAGAGACAATGTGAGTTTGGATTTTACGAAACTCCAAATGACAAATGAAGAAACAAACAAAACATTTCAAGTGAGATCAATGATGAAACCGAGAAAAAGATAAACAGTTGCAATGTGATTGGTTTGATTATTACCTGAGATTGAAGGGCCTCGGTGCCCTTGACAAGGAAGTGAAACAGAGAAGGAGAAGATGAAAATTTGCGGTGGTAGGTGGGAGAGTTGAGAGGGAAGGCTGCTCTCTCGATCAGCCTAAACACGATGGTGTCTTCTTGGCTGATCAAAGCCTGCCTCACCTTGTCAAGACTCAGCTGCGACTCGTTCTTGGTGGCCGAGTTGGGCTTTGGTGCTTCTGCCATGTTGAGAATGTGTGTGCGGCAACTGCAACTGCCAGATGTTAAAACCAGCACCAGAAGAAGAACTCCAAAACCCCCCATTTTGTGAATTTGTTTAATTTTTAAATGTTAAGAATCAAGCAACAGGGATTCGGAGATTATATAGATATATGCATGTGTGTAGACACAAGTTCCTGCAGTGTAAATAAAGAAATAAAGAGAAGACTATATTTAGAGAGGAAAACAAATAACGACCCTGGAGTTGGAGTGTCTGCTGAGATGGTTGAACAGGCGGCAGAGGAAGAGCGCGCAGTTAATTTGTTTCTGAATCCAACAATTTACAAGTTTTCAACGGACCAGGTCCAACAGTGAGGAGGAGATTGTGACAGATATAGATATATCAGCAGCAGCGAGCGAGCCAGCGATCGACAATTGGGAAGAAATGAAATGAAATGAAAGGAGGGTGCGTAATACCGTGTCTGAGTTCTCTCTTCTCTTACAAGGCACAGGACAGCACAGCACAGCACAAGAGGCAAGAAATATGGTAGGGAATAGGCTTTGCTTAGGCTAATGGGCTTTCGCAGTTTCGCGTGCGAATCTCTTTCTTTTGGCTGAGCCGCGTGGCGTCACGCGATTGCAATAAAACAACTTGTTCTTCTTAAATTACTTAGCGGGTGGGTAAGTGCGGTTTACCCACTCCTCCATTTTTAGCTTTTACGCTCCCTGTCATTTCAACCAACGTTACAAAATAATGAAACACTCTTCAGGGCCGACATATAGAATTACTTCTTATGAGTACTAATATCATAGCTGCACCTAAGATTCCAATAATCAAAAGTACATTCACCTTTTAAAACAGCTTATAACATCTTTATTTCAACATATTTTGTAGACAAACGTATCGTACCCTCATACAAAAGAGAAAAAAATGATCCTAATTTTTAAATATTACATAATATGAGATACGAGATATGATCACCCTTTTTATTTTAAGTTTGAACTAACTTGATCCTGTAACGTGAAACTAAGATTTTTGTAGGTTAAGCGTGGAAGTTGGGATTTAGAAAAATGGTTTGTATAATCCCATTTCGGGTGTGAATTTGTTAATGACAACGACCAAGTATCTCCGGTGTTAAACTAGAAGGTCTATGTCCATATGATTGGTGTCAATTTTCAAGGACTTAAACCTATAAAAAAAAAAAGGATCAACTACTCGCCACCTACCCCTAACCCACTTGGGCTTAGTTAGTGAATCAAATGTATCATTATTGTGTGACTCTCTGCATTGCTATAAAACAAAGAATATGGGATAAAAAAACAAAAAACGCAGCAGCCCATCATCATGATGTACTGTGTGTCTCCCTTAACTCGACTACTCGAGCACCTCACTCACCATAATAAACTACTCAATCAAAAGACTCACCTCTCAATACCAAACTAAGGCGGCACGCATATGCCCAACTGTCACAATAACACACGAAAGACTAAACCAGAAATAAGAATTTATAAAAACAAATCAAACACAGATCTAACAGCAGAAGCCCAATGACGCATTGGGACCAATACTAAGCCCAACACATAGTATGGCTGCATTGGAGACCCAATTCCACTGCTACAATTGAAAGACTAGGAAAGAACAAGTTCAATCAATTCTTGCGTTGAAGGGGGATAGGGTAGGCTGGTACCTTGGACAACAACAACAGGGCCTCAACGCTGTACAATTTGGATGTCACCTAATCATGCGAATATGAAGGTCCTGAATCATGGCACGACATGAGTCTTGCAGTGTCTCTCCACCGCGAAACCTCTACTTCTTTCTCCTGAAGCCTCTGCTCTGCACGTTCTAAAGCATCTTCAAGTTCTTTTATCCGCTCTTCTTGTCTCGCTTCAAGCACTTGATGCAATTTTCTCTCGAGTTCAAGCGGAGCAACTCCAGAGCCCCAAAGCATTTCATCACTGTAATCCGTTGACGCTGAGTCTCCTTCACCACGGTTTAAACCAATGTCTCCCATATCCTGCCACATTTTCAACACTGAAACATTCATTTCACGAGGAATGTAATCCCCGTAACAAGTATGCAATCAAGAGTAGGGTAGTGTGTACCTCTAGCATTTGCTGCTGCGGATTATTTTCAGAATCCAATTGGAGTTGCAATCTTTCTAACTCTGCGTGAAGCTCTGCCTCTAGCTGATCCATTCCTGCCACACACTTGTCTCCTTCTTTCTGCTTTCCAACACAATCGGAGGAGCAGTCGTCGCGGACGGCAACAGATTGAAGAGAAAACTGGCTACCAGAGGTGGAGTCTTGTTGGAAATTGGTGGAGAAAGAAGTGAAATTAATGTCATTAGACTCCACCGGCTTACTGCCCGACTCCTGTTTGGCATTTCTGAGAAACACCTCCATCTGACTCCGCAATTCCACCATCTTGTTCAGTTCATGTTTACCAGCAGCGATCACACAAAGCAGACCGCACGCCACCCCCAGATTGAACGACCTCGACCTCGACCTCGAATCCACACCACACCCTCCTGTAATTTCTGATCATTAGACAAAAACTCGACAAAAATTACAAGTAATGGAGAAGTTGAGTCGTACCTGACACTCCCTCGCCCCCGATGATTGGCTTGTCCCCTTTATCGCTCCGTGCATAAACCTTGGTTGGTCTGCCACGCTTGAGAAAGGAGAACCATCGGGACACGATGCGGCGCGGCGTGGAACACTGAGTCATAGTCTTTCGGGGTTTCTCCATTTCATCCAAGTCTCCGTCGACGAGAAGAATATCAGCGATGCGGAGAATGCGGCGAGTCTCGGGGGTTTTAAATTGCTTCTTCTTCTGCATCCTTCCGCTCCCTTTAAAATTGTTGAAACAAATGGAGGGAAATTTATTCCCATTCCCTAGGGCTCACCCATTTCCATTTCCCCTCTCCCTCTCTACTCTCTACTGTATTATTTTGGTATTTATGATCCTTCCCAACCCCGATTTTATTTTATTTTTTATGGGATTTGACCAATCAAACGCCTTTACTTAATTTAATTCCGACGAGACCAATTTTGAATCTCGAAATTTCAAATGTCCTGATTTTCTTCTTTTCTTTTAATATCGTTGTCAAGTTATTATCACTCTCCATTAATTTGGAATTATCAGCACCAACCAAAAAACAAAACAATTATCGCCACCAGCCTAACAACTAAAACCAATAATTGCAAAGTTAATGGAATGATTCTGTGTACAAGCACCAACGGTTTACAAAGGAACAAGATTCATGTCTTGAACAATATCATATCTTTATGCCATATTAAGGCGAGGCGGTTGTTAATCATGGTATCAAATCTTGCCATAATCCCCTATGCGGTTGTTACGGTATGAACTATATCAATGTCCGCCAGCCGTGATCTGATTGTTTAATTAGTCTAGATGAAACAAAATTCGTCAGCGATTAATTGAGGATCACACATCCTGTATGTCGATGGTGGTGAAAGTAATCAAGTTGCCGATAATAGGGCGGACATAGAAATGTTAACGGGTTCTTTGGTGCATTGGTGAGCAGCAGCGGTGCTGGGTATGTCCGAAATGCTCATATCGTTTTACACACAATCCTAGTTAGGTATCACTATTAAGTTCCGGTGTATATCTTGGAGAGGCATTGCGTGGTGTGACACAGACAATGAATTATGTACAATCATATATATTTTTTTCGATGAGTTGATTCAGATGCAAAGTTGGTAAGTATGCCTCTCATGTTTATGATATTAGACTACTTTCAATGTTCAAACTTCACAGCTTAATTTACACATTTATTAATAAGATGATTTACGTGTTGAAACTCTTATATACCTGCATTAATTTACGTGCCATCAGTTTACCATTCAAGTTAGTTACTCAAAACAAAAATGTTATGTGGTGGTTTCTTGTTGGGGACAAGGTTTGAAAACCATATTCGTTCTTGAGCGATGTACATTTGTGCCATGGAATCAAAAGATTCAAGCAATATATACTTGTACATTTGTGATATGGAATCAAATTATCAAGTAGATATATGGTACTGGTCTTCTTTCATAAAAATAGTCATCAATTAGTCCTCTTTCATACATTTGCGCTGTCTTTATTTTTTGGAATGAGAACATTAATTGTCTTTTATATATATATATATATAAGAGAAATTTTATTCACACACTCTTATATACTTATACACATCTCTTTTAGTTTTTGTCTAAATTTTTTCCTCAAACTTCCTCTTGTGTCCTCTTCATGTTACTTAATACACATCCATTTTAGTTTTAATTCATCATTTTTGTACTTCTGCCAAACCGATTTCAAGTTGATGTTCTAAATCTATCACTCTATTTTCTCACCACTATAATCAAGACTACTAATTTTTCAACTAGAATCAAATTGAACTTGTAGGCAAATCGAATTGGAGACAAAGTGAATGAATATTTTCTTTTATCTTCTTTATTTTCTCATTCAAACAACCTCCAAAATTTTCAATCAATCGAAATACTACGGAAAGTTGACATCACTAGGAAGTTTGCAGACTGCATATTTCTTAGAGTCGTAAATATGTATACAAATTCAAAAGTTTAGCATTCAAACTGAATTTGTTATTTCAAGCAATGAAATTCATAAAAATAAAAAATAAAAATAGAGGGGACATTTTTTTTTTTTTGTTTGAATAAGCAGTTTGTTAAATTGATGGATAAATTACTTGTCTACCTTGATATTGATTTAATGTGGGGGTGAAAGTTTTTGTTCCTTTGTATTTTTTCTTTTTGTTTATTGATTTTCTTTCCATTATTATCAAAAGGGGTAAAACTGTATTAAAAATATGTCAAAAAAGTAGGAGTGCGTATTAAGAAATTTGATATGTGTGAATAAAATTTCTCTACATCTAATGTTAAAATAAAAAAAAAAGAGTTCTCATACGCTAAATTTTACCTTCTAACAGGTCCAACAACCAACGTATTTAGGAGAGAAGATTCACATCAGTCATGACCATTTTTAAAGCTTAATGCAAGAAATTTCTCAACATATAACACTACGATAATACATAAAAGTTAATGTTGCGCGACCGACCATTGTAAATGTCATTCTAACTAAAAAAACAACAAATTATAACATTTTATATCAAGTTCAATATTCCTATCTCGAGGTGAAGAATTTTGCCATTAGAAACACTAAAACGTTAGAAAAAACAACAAAAGAGCGCAAGATAGAGAACAATAAGGCTATGAGCTAATTATTGTCCGAAATTTCTAAAGAGTAAGGCCTACAAAAATAGCCGATTTGACACTCCAAAGCTATTTGGGCCATCATATTTTAAAAGCCAGACGAGCAAACTCGTACTATTTACAGGCCTGGTAAAAGTGCAAAAAAGAAGAAGTGATGTGTATTATTTACGTTTTTGTTTTTGGGTGTAACGGAGGTGAGTGTGACTAAACGAAGAAGACGGACACACGTGCAAGTAAAGCAAAGATGGAAAAGACTGTAAAAAGAAAAAGCGAAAGAAAATAAAATCAAAGGACACGCGTCATTCTATTCTAATTATTTCATCTCGTCGCTCGTAACCTACAGACACAACAGACCCAGATCCCCCTTCCTTGTTTATCTCCACCTCAACATCTGTTTTGCTTAACAAAATTCGCCGTATCCGACTTGTTTCTCTTTCCCTGACATAACGTACCCTCTAAGAGTAGATGTACGACGTTCACGTTCTCTGTCTCTGTCTCTGTCTCACTCACGACGCTCATCCTTTGTTGTTTGTTGTTCTTGATTGAAAGCTAAGTCTCTCTGATAAGTTGTGAATGCCAATACACCCCATTGCTCTCTCTGAATAAAGGTTTCCTTGGACACCCAGCAAAATCACACACTCACTCTCTCATCCTTTCCTTTTTATACATTTCCCTATTTCGCTCTATCACCTGAGATGGGTTTGTGCCTTGCCCCAGTGTCGCCTCAATTCGAGTGGCTTTAAGTCTAGTCCTTACTTGCTTTTGTTTTCGGATCTCGAAACGCAATGGCGCTCTTCAGAAAGTTCTTTTATCGGAAGCCGCTCTTAGAGATCTCCGAACGGGTTTATGGTAATGCGTCTCTCTCTACTGTTATCCCTTCAATTTCAAACATGTTCCTTCTCACATGCTTCACAAATGCCTGCGTTTTATTTGTTAATATACTAACACATAGTTGCTTAGTTTAATTTGAGGAGTCTATAAGGAGATACACTTCATTTTAGTTGAACTTTTACTAGTTTTCTAGATTCTACATGAATGGAAATGGAGATTGTTTTACCCATTATGTTGTTGTCCAAATGAACCCAACCATTTACTCTCAATCATGTGAAGCCTGAACTAGACCACCTTGCTCTCATCACACAAGTCTTGTAATTTCCGTCTATATCCTCAGGCATTCAATGACACTACTGAACATGATCTTGCCCAGAGAAAAAAAAACAAACACCTGCAGATAACTTACCTTTTCCCTATAATTATGATGGACCTCTTTCTGAGCTTATTAAATTTTTGTGTGGTGTGATGCATTAATAATTCATTTTATCTTCCCTTTTTTATACACCCTGTGAAAGGTGAACAATGCCTATATTACTGAAAATAACTGTTCGTGTGTTTGTTGGATTACATGTAATGTCCTGCAGAAGGATTTATGATGTACATCATTTTATTTAAATGATTTGCTTTGAATTTATCTCTACCTGCAGTTTTTGATTGCTGTTTTAGCACGGATGTTTGGGAAGGCAACGAGTATAAAGTCTACATAGGTGGCATAGTCGGTCAACTTCGTGAACAGTTCCTTGATGCTTCATTCTTAGTCTTTAACTTTCGAGAAGGAGAAAAACAAAGCCTGATTGCTAACATACTGTCTGAGTCTGACATGACGGTAATGGACTACCCACGACAATATGAAGGTTGCCCACTTCTCACAATGGAGACAATCCATCACTTCTTGAGATCAAGTGAAAGCTGGCTATCACTCAGTCACAAAAATGTTCTCTTGTTGCATTGTGAACGAGGTGGATGGTTGGTATTGGCCTTCATGCTGGCTGCACTCTTGATTTACCTGAAGCAGTACACTGGGGAGCACAAGACGTTAGACATGATCTATAAGCAAGCACCTCGAGAACTTCTGCAGTTAATGTCACCGCTAAATCCAATGCCCTCACAGCTGAGGTATCTTCAGTATATAACAAGAAGGAATGTGGGAGCACGATGGCCTCCACTGGAAAGGGCACTTACATTGGACTGCATAATCATTAGATTAATTCCTAATTTGGATGGAGAGGGCGGTTGCCGTCCATTATTTAGGATATATGGACAGGATCCTTTCATGGCTGTTGATCGGACTCCTAAAGTTTTGTTTTCTACCCCAAAAAGGAGCAAGCTCGTACGATATTACAAGCAGGTGGTTTGAGGCATTTCTCTCTCTCTCTCTCTCTCTCTCTCTCTCTCTCTCTCTTTCTCTCAGTCTCTCATGTACCTTTATCTATCTGCTGATGGGATATGGAAATGTGTTGTAAACATGTTATGTTTACGTTTATCTTCATGTTGGACTTCGTTCTAATTCTTCACATCTTGGTGCAGGCAGATTGTGAACTAGTTAAAATTGATATCCATTGCCATATCCAAGGAGATGTGGTTCTAGAGTGTATTAGTTTGGATCATGATCTGGAACGTGAAGAGATGATGTTTCGTATCATGTTCAATACAGCCTTTATAAGGTCCAATATTCTGATGCTTAATCATGATGAAATAGACATACTATGGAATATCAAAGATCAATTTCCCAAGGATTTCAGAGCAGAGGTATCCATCCTCCCCTTCTGCTTTTCCTGTATAACAGCACATTATTATTCAAGTTACTATTATTTTCATCATCGTTTTCATCATCATCATCATCATCATTATTGATATTACTAATTTTATATGATTGAAGATTCTTTTCTCCGAGATGGATGCCGGTACTTCTCTTATATCAATTGATTCGCCTGGTCTTGAGGAGAAAGATGGCCTACCAGTGGAAGCATTTGCAAAAGTCCAAGAGATTTTTAGCAGTGTGGATTGGCTAGATCCAAAAACAGATGCAGCACTTAATATGCTCCAGCGGATCGCGTCATCAAATGCTATTCAGAAACTGGATAATGCTTCAGCCAATTCCACAGAACCAACTGCCGAAGAACTTAATTTGGAAAATAGTATCAAGAGTCCCATTTTCATGGCTCAGGGGAACCATGGAAGTGGTTTTGCTCATGCTACAGAAACAGGCAAGTTAGTGCTAGAGTCAAAACTTAAATCAGGAAGTAATGTCAAGAGTTCCTCATCCGCAGCTCAGGGGAGAGATGACAGTGCTTCTGCTGATGCTCCAGAAACAGGCAGGTCTTTGGCAGAGTCAATTCCTGCAAAACTTAAAGCAGAACCAAAGGAGCCAGGAAATAATATCAAGACTCCCACTTATGTGGCTCTTCGGGAGCAATCTATGTCGAACTTTGAACTGTCTGTGGATGCCAATTTAAGTAGAAAAAAGATTGAACCCCAAGAACTGCAAGTATCTATTCTCCGACCTGTTCAATCTAAATTCATAACTCAGCGAGTACATAAAGCTTCACCATCTGCACCAGCTTCATATTGTAGTTCCTTGCAAGGATCACCAGTGTCTATGTCAAGATATCAAAGCACATCCTCAGCCCTTGGCATTACAGCTCTTCTGCATGATCACGCTGCATCCAGTAGTGAACAAATCACACATCCTGTGACTGTATCTCCAACTTCCCGCTCTACTTCAGCTGCTGATTTAACTGCACCTAAATCCGTGCAGCCTGGTCAGCTGTCTATTGATTCTATTCCCCCACCCCGACTACCATCATCACCATCACAATCACCAACGCCGTCGTCATTGCAATCTTCAGGGAATACAACTGTAGCAAAGGCGCCCGTTGTTAATCCACCGTCTTCTCTGCCAGCAGCGGTTCCCCAACAAACTTCAAACACACTCCAAGACTCTGAAATTACATTACAGGGTAGAGGTCAGTCAGCATTAGTTCCCTCTTCCCCTCCTCCACCTCCTTTTTTAGGGGCATCTCCATCATCCTTTGTCAAGAGCTCAGTGTCAACTCCCCCACCTCCACCTCCACCCCTTTTTGTTTCAGGGGCATCTCCACATCTCTCTGTCAAGAATTTACTTTCATCTCCTCCTCCTCCCCCTGCTTCTCCGCTCCCAACCTCACTCAAGAACTCAGTTTCTGTTCCGCTTCCTCCCCCTTCCATTCGAGGAACATCCACCACGAAGAACTCAGTTTCAGTTCCCAATGCGCCTCGACCTCCGCCTCCTCCCTTTCCAGGAACATCATCCTCTGTCAAATACTCAGTTTCAGCTCCCCCTCCCCCTCCGCCACCTCCTTTTTCAGGTCGATCTTCATCATCCACTGCCAAAACCTCCTCTGTAGCTCCCCCTCCCCCTCCACCCCCTAGTTCTGCTTCTTCAGCTGCATGTCCCACTTCTTCTGCGCTGCATATGGAGCCGTCAGCAGCAGTCATGTCTGGTCCCCCCTCCACCGCCTCCACCTCCTCTACGTTCAGGGCCTGCCTCAACTTCTGCTGTAACATCTTCAGCGCCACCACCACCCCCTCCTCCAGCTTTTGCATCAAAGGAATCCTTGTCCAAGAGTTCTGCACCTGTACCACCTACTCCTCTTCCCAATGGGGTATTGAAAACTGCTGGTTCCAGCCCAACATCTTCTTCGAGGGTTAGTAATCTTACTGTACCTTCAATTCCTGGACCACCTTCTGGAGTTCCATTTAGTGCAAAAGGAAGGGGTCTATTGCGTACAAATTCAAGAAATCAGGCTCAACCTAAAAAGGCCAATCTGAAGCCATATCATTGGTTAAAATTAACAAGAGCCATGCAAGGGAGCTTATGGGCAGAAGCTCAGAAACCTGATGAAGCAACCAAGTAGGCCTCACTTAATGGATCTTTCAATTCATGCATCGCATGATGTCATAATTCTGATCTCATAAACTGTGTCCCAGGGCTCCAGAGTTTGACATGTCAGAACTTGATAGTCTTTTTTCTGCAGCTACTTCAACAACTTCTGATGGAAATTCAGGTGGGAAATCAGGACGTCAAGCCACGGGACCTAAATCTGAGAAAGTTCAGCTGGTAAGTAGCATGCTATACCCTTTTCGTTTTAAGTATAAGTGTGAGTTCTGTTATAATTGGTTCTGCTTTCCGATGGGTTCCTCCTCTAGGATTCTGTCGCGTATGAAAATGCATCAATCATTGATTGAGCTGTTTGTGCAAATTTAACATTATAGTATGTTTGCACAAAACCAATAGCAATGATGCTTGGTCACTTAGTCTATCCTTGCTTCCAATAGATTTGATATTTGTGTTTTCGCAAGTCATATGCCATGAACTGAGACCTCTTTAGCGGATTTCCCTGTTTTTTTTTACACGCATGATTGCTTCAGATGTCTTCCTGCCCCAATATTCACGAGGGATGTTCTGGTTCTTGCAGATTGAGCTAAGGCGAGCTTATAACTGTGAAATAATGCTTATTAAAGTTAAAATCCCCTTGCCTGATTTGATGGTAAGCTAAATACGAAGGCACTTATATGTTTCATTGTTTGTGTATATGCTCCGTAAACAGTTTGAGTTAAATTTGTGATCTTGTTAATGATCAGAGTGCCAGTAATAGGATGACACAGTATAGATCTATATTGTTGTTTCTATATATATATATATATATATATAAACAGTTACTCATTTTGGGATATTTCTGTTTGTATCCTTTGGCTTGACTACTGAACATGATGTCCTGATTCCAAGCAGGACAACTATAAAAACTTTTTTTTTTCTTGTTTTAAAGGTGCACGACATATGCTTGTTTTGTGGTGTCTAGATGTCGGATGCAATGTTCTTAATCAAGAAATGACAGCATGTTTAACTGGTTCCTTGTCTTTCAGAGTCCAGTGCTTGCCTTGGCTGAATCGGAATTAGATGTTGATCAGGTTGAGAACCTCATAAAGTTTTGTCCAACAAAAGAAGAGATGGAGTTACTTAAGGTAACTTCTATAATTAATCCTTCACTCTACCTCAAGTTATGTATATTTGAGCTGATTATTTTAATACTTGGAAGTGCATACAAGTCGTACATACGCCTTCTCTTTTCTGGAATAATATATTTTGCTTTGGTGCTCAGGCTTATAACGGAGATAAGGAAAACTTGGGAAAATGTGAACAGGTGAGTGTGGACTATAATTTTCCCTGTTTATCTCTCAAGTCTTGATGCTTTCGTTAATTTCCTTATGCAAATTATGACAGTTCTTCCTAGAATTAATGAAAGTGCCACGGGTAGAACCCAAGCTCAGAGTTTTCTCATTCAAGATACAATTCTATTCCCAGGTAAGGACAGTTTCTCTAATTGTGGTTTTCTGGATGATATCTTGTCTTGTGCTTGTTGTTATACATTTGTCCGTGGCGTTGCATTTTTCAGGTTTCTGACCTTAGAAAGAATCTGAACACTGTCAATTCAGTAGCAGATGAGGCAAGCTTCTTCTCATTTTGTAGTATACAAGGCTTTTCTCTTGATTGAACAATTTTCTCATAAAGCATTCCGAAAAATGTGCTTATCAGATCAGAAATTCAGAAAAGCTGAAAAGGACCTTGCAGACCATTCTTTCTCTGGGTAATGCCTTGAATCATGGAACTGCAAGAGGTGAGTATATTTGGTTTGGTTTATACGTGTTCATGATGTATTATATCACACGGCACACTTTGATGTTGTACAAAAGTTAATGTACAGCTGATGGTAAAAGTACCACAGTTGCATATTAGATATGGTTTTCTGTTAATTGGAACAACAATGCAGTAACTTATGAAAGAAGCTACTTTGGCAAGTATAGAAGACAAGAAAAGCTATTTTAGTATTAAACTGGTCCTATTCTTCTGTGATTAGTTTTAAAATCTTTTTCCTTAAAGCTCCAATGCACCGTATTCTTTCTCTGTGACAGCAATTATCTTACTTAGTTACTCCTATAGGTTCTGCTATTGGATTTCGATTGGATAGCCTCCTAAAGCTCACTGATACACGAGCTCGGAATAACAAGATGACTTTTATGCATTACCTTTGTAAGGTGAAAGCATCATTTTTAAGACTTCTGGATGATTTTAATATTTGGCAGAAATTTTTGTGTATTTGGCAAAACTAATTATTAGGTTTGAATCCCAAGCTGAACAGAGGCTGGTGTAACCTCTTGAATTTGAGCTCCTTTGCAATTGTGTTCATAAAGTTCATCTTTCACAAACCATAGGTGCTTGCGGAAAAGCTGCCGGAACTTCTTGATTTTCCAAAGGACCTTGTAAGTTTGGAGGCTTCAACAAAGGTATGATGTCCTTTCTCTTTTAATTTTTTTTAGCTATAATAATTTCCATGTGCATTTGGCATGATTGAGCTGAATTTTCAATGATTATGTAGATACAATTGAAATATTTGGCAGAGGAAATGCAAGCCGTTAGCAAAGGGCTAGAGAAGGTTGTACAAGAGTTGACTGCCTCAGAAAACGATGGACCTGTGTCAGAAACTTTTTGCAAGGTTACATACATCAACTACTTCATGCATACATATCCACTAGAGTTTGCTAACTGAATTGCTTTAGGATGCAATAAGATTCAAAGAGAACTAAGAAGAAAAATGTGTAGTAAACAAAGTTTCCAATGTAAGAAAAAGAATCAAAATGAAACGGGATAGAGTTTGTACATATAATAACCTCTGGTCAGAATTTTGCAATGACCTGATGCCTCTTCCTTACTCGTTGAGGTTTACGACTCTCAGATAAATATTAGAGGTTTACAACTTCTAGGTATTCCTGATTACAAAAATATGGTCAATATAAATGAATGCTACAAAGGTTTTCATATAAAACAGATCACCAATGTTATTCTGTTTCTATTTATTGTTATTTCAATATTAACTTAGTATTACACTGTGAAATATGCAGACACTAAAGGAGTTTCTTGGTCATGCTGAAGCTGAAGTGAGGTCCTTGGCTTTACTTTATTCTAATGTGGTACGTATCAGCATTTCCTTAAAGCAGTTGGATTTGAATACCAATGGTTTTTTTGTGACATGAAAGGAAAACATTGTTAAGCGTATTATGCAATGGGGTCTGTCTTCAGGGAAGAAATGCAGATGCATTGGCTCTTTATTTTGAGGAGGATCCTGCTCGCTGCCCATTTGAACAAGGTAAATCTATTGTAACTGTTAAAGTTTATTATCTGCATATCTCTTGTGATATTGTGCTGGATTGTGCTTCTTTTTTATTCGCTATGACACCTGTTTGTATTTGATGTGTCATATTTTCTCTTTGTGGTTATTGGGATTATAACCTGTAGTTGTTTCTACTCTGCTCAACTTTGTGAGGATGTTCGTCCGAGCTCATGGGGAGAACTGTAAGCAGCTTGAATTTGAGAGAAAGAAAGCCCTGAAGGAGGCAGAAAACGAGAAGATGAAAGTGGGAACTCTTTCAAGAAAGGAGTCTGGGCGCCTGATACAGACTCCCTATAAGAGTGCCAATATTAAATCATAATGCATTTAACTATGTTCTTCTGAGCAACCAAGCTCTTCTCCCTCTGGATATATTTCTCCATCGATGAATGAATCATCCGACCATCAGTTTTCATGACGTGAAGAATGTTCAAAAGTAATGTTGGTGGTGCGCAGAAAGGGGAGTTGTTCACTGTGAGTGAGTTTTAATCCCATTAGCTAGAACATCTCCTTTTATTGTTTTTGGGAACTCCCTACTTATATGTGACTATCATTTTTCCATTGAAATGGTTGTTTTTGCAGCAGAATCTGATTCTAGAGTTCATGACTTCGTGGAAGAGTCTTGTTGATTCTAATCATGAAGTCGAATCAAAATTTTCCATCGACTATATCAGAAGAGCCGCCTATCGTAAGATACATATGATGAGTCATGTTGTATAAAAATGCCCCAATAGTTAGCTTAGTTTCCTTTTTATATTATTAGTTATGTAATGATTTTTCATTTTCAGATATAGGAATGTCAATCTTGTTATGATATGATAGTAAAAGCCTAGAAGGAAATAGGATTAGCTGCATAGAGTATGAACTTGTCGATATGATGAATTCTAATTATTCTATGTGGCCTAACAGGCAGGGAATGATTTTGTTTGAATGTACAAATCCCATTGCTCAGTATTACGAAATAGTTGTTTCTATTTATCTTGATTTGTGTTGATGACCAAGGGCAAACATTTGGTTCCTTGTTGCTTTGTTGTTTGCTGGTCTGGTCGAGATAAAGAAGAGCGAGGCGACCCGACGACGTTAAGTGCATGCCTGGCTGGCTTTCAGAATAGATGAAAGGGCAAATTGAGCAGCGACCAAAGCTGCATCACTTCAAATTTATATCGTTTTCATTCACCGGTCTCAATAACAATATCAGGTTAGCTATGTCAGGTTCGGTACGTTTCAACATTTAACTTCCACTTCCATGTAGACCAAAGTAGTTAGTCATCTTAATTATAATTTTTAATCCAATTTTCCAATTTCTCAAATTTTCTATGACATTATGAGAACGCATGCATCGATATGGAAACCACTTTGAATTGAAACATGGGTCGATATGAATGTTTAGTAGCTCCTCCCAGATATCAATTGAAACGCAACTACTTTGATAATATACAATAATGAATACTTGCTACTGCTAGCTAAGTAGCAAGTATAACAAAAAAGCAGAAACACCTATGTATTGTTTCTTCAGAATTTCATCCATCCCTTAAACCTACGTACCCAACTACAATCTGGGAAACTTGTCTAATATTCCATATTCAATGAATTATTTACGTACACCGGCCGGTTTAGGGATTAGGTGCAGATGGAGCAGTTCTAATGGAGCGGGCAAAAGCAGCAGCTAAAGCTACTGTGAAATTCGGATCTTTGGTTAGAGAAGACACGTATTCTTGTATTTTCTCATTTTCAAAGGTCTTATCAGCAGTACTAATAGTCCCAACAGGGCTCCCTCCTCGTCCTGGTGTGTTCTCTTCTTGATTGGATTTAAATTTAGATCCGCAGAGAGTAAGATCAAGATTTGTTGCCTCCTGCCGAGAAAGAGGACTCGTCATAGTAATAGGGCCAGCTGCGGTACTAGTACTGGTGCTTTGTAGCACTCCATGTACTACAGCTGCTTGAGGAAAATCAACAGGCAGAATCTGATTACGAGGAGATGGGACTAGTGTTGATGAAGGCGAAGATGAAATTATTTGTCCAAGCAGTAGGGAATTAGAGTTATCGAGGGTGTCATGGTTGTGGTGGCCTTCGTATGTTGCCACAAGGATTGACTTGTCCAGCATGCATCTCTGTACCTTCTTTTTGACAGGGCAAGTTGGAGCCATGGAGCACCTGTAATAAGCTCGAGGGGATAATGGGTTGTCCTTGGTCACCTTCTGTCCGTACTTCCTCCATTGATATCCATCTTTCACAATCTGTAATATTCATTCATTCATTTCAAAATTCATCAAATAAGTATGCGTAAGCCCAACCCATGCAGAAAGCTAACTAAGCACTGGCAGCTGGTTGATTAATTAAGAAAACTCATCACGAACAGATTGATGTATCATAGATGCATCGACTACATATCTAGCTTCCTTACGTACAAGGGTATTGTCTTTAGAGTGGGTTCTGATAAGGAACTGCGACGTCTTATTGGCTACCGGGAACTGAGGATGCTGCTGGTGATTACAATGATGAGCAAAAGCAGTTGTTCTTGCTCTCTTGTTTGCAGTTGGATCATAAATATCATGACATCCTGAGCCAGTGGTACTCATAGGATGATGGTGATGATGATCATCGTGTGTTGGAGACTTGTTTTGTGGAAGTTGGAGTCGGAGAAGTTGGAGACGGGCCTCAAGTCTAGTGTACTTGCTGCTCATAGCTTCAACTAGGAATCTTAGAGCTTCATTCTCTTTGCGGACACATTGCAGGTCTGCTTCCAGACTATCTCCCTGCTGATGATCAAATTAAGTTATAGAAGTTGAGTAGATCGACGATCACATGAATTAACAGCATGGATTATGAATCAAGTACCTGCTTTTCTTTGCTAGAGCAACGAGAATACTCCATCTATTATGAGCCGGTGATATGAAGACCGGATTCGCTAATTAGGTTGATGTCGAGGTACGAATAAACTGTAGTGATCGGTCGGTGATGATTAAATGAATTGAAGTATAGCAGCGTGTAAATATATATAGCCAGGTTGAAGGTCCGTAGCAAGGTATAGCCAAGGAGCAGGAAGTTTCAAGTGAATGGATGGATGAATTGATTCAAAATACGCAAGTACAAGTCTACAGAATTAATTGATTCCAAGTAATATCTAAATGGAACTTAGGTTTGCTTGGCTTGACTGACTGCGATCTCTAGCTTAATCTAGTTCTCTAGGCTATATGATGATACAACAACTCTTCTATTAAGTCGATCCAAGTGTTTTTGATTGAAAGTGTATTGAGTACGTATAAAGGGTGACGTAGTCGTTGATGATGTGATCATGCTTGTGTGTGTATAGGACTCTTCTACTAAGAGATCGATTATTCTTTTTTTTACATACATGAGGGATGAGGGAGTATACCAACTTTTCGATTATATAGTTGAATCTCCACCATTCAGTTTGTTAGTTGTTATATATAGATCAATTTTGTAAATTTTCAGCCAATTTGGTGATCGTTAAGGTGTCGAACAAGATTAAATCAATGAACGAACCAAATCTGCCAAACTTGAACCGTTCATGCTTATAATTATAAATCGTAGTTTTGAATACCTTAACGATCACCAAAATTTCTGAAAATTTACAAAAATGATCTACTCATATAGAACTACATATTGAACGTTGGAGATGTGATTTTGTGATAAAAAAGGTTGTGTAATCCCTCATCCATCATCCCTTATATATGTCAAAAAAATAAGATCCCTTAATAGAAGAGTCATATATATACATACATAAGTGATTACCTTATGGTTTTCTTTGTATATACAAGTCTTTGATGCCTAGCTTCTTTCTTTTTGGTTATGTTATTCTTCCACTCTATTGCCTTCTAATTTCTTATATGGAAATTAAAGCCCCTTCTCTAGCTTCGATCACTTCCTTTTTCGTATACTCGATAAGCCGCGTTTGTTTTACAAGTTTACAATAACACCGCAACTTAAAATTGCACTTCTATATTTTCAACCGTACATACGTAATTGTGATTTATATGAGCAAGACTTTAGGTTCACAATGTAAGAATAAAATAAAATATATGGGCCACCGGCAGCAGTGAGAACACGCTGTTTGATTAGTTTGTTAATTAGGATGATTACGGGTTAATTTCTAGGGCAGCCAATTAGTACGTGTGATATTATTATTATTATTGTTAGTCCTAGTCAATGGTCGTGGAAGTCAATCACCTAAAACCTAAACGTAAAGAGACAGAGACAGAGACATGACAGGTCGACACAAGCCAACAACCCATGATCCCATCCACACCCACTTCCCATATATGCATGCGTCACTATGTATACGTCACCCCATAACCACATCCCTGCGTAAGTAAACAAGCACCAACTAATTAATCTCATATTAATCAACTATGTAATTCACTTCTTGCATGTTGCACGTACTTTATTAGAGAAAAGTTCCAGAAGGAGAAAATACCCAGCAGTACATATCATATCGGTCATAAAGAAAACAAGACCAGCCGGCTTGATTGATCGATAAGCCCAAGAGGACCAAGACCAGCCGGCTTGATTGATCGATAAGGCCAAGAGGACTTGATTCCTGTCTCAACCGATAAATTTAGCCGAGAAATTTTTAAATGCTAGCGGTCTTACGTTCTAATTAAATATTGATACGTATCTTTATTACAATTAAAATATAAACTAAATTTTTTTATTTTTTATCAAATGACTTTCATGGGCTAGGGTTTGGGGTTAGGATTTAGGATTTTAGGTCTAGGATTTAGAGTTTAGGGTTTAAAAAGCAACAATAAACTCAAAATTGTCTTTAACAAAATAGCTGATGTAATTTTTCCTTGAGAAAATTCATATGTCATACTGACATGCGGTCCTTCCGTAGCGCTGAAAAATTTCTCGTCTTAGCTGGCCAGCTACTTCAAAATTATCCAATGTATTTACAACTAGTTGAATGTCAATTAAATCATGAATTGATACCACTTATTATTGGTATTTTGAAGATCGACCAGCTACTACGTATCTATCTATGCCAAAATATACAGTGAAGTTATACGGCTGGAATGGCTAGATATATATATGGTTATGTATTTTATCTCTACTGAATGGAAATCAATACACACATACACATACAATTATTATCATGTCCAAATATTTTTATTTATTTAAAAGGTACAAATTTTATTAATTGACCCACTTTTATATCATATTTTTTCATCTTAACCGTTCACATTGTATGTATATATAAGTATATTATCTCTACAAATTTTCAATCAAATTGATAATCGTTAAGACATTTAAATATATGATTTAGAACTAAAAACACGAACAGTTCAGGTTGAACAATTTCAATTCGTTCATTTATTTAATTCATTTTCGATACCTTAACGATATTGAAATTAGCTGAAAATTTGTAAAGATGATCTTTATTAAGTTTCTGCAGCACCGGTTTTCAAATTCATGAATTATATATTTCCATTTCCTTTGCAAGTCTGGAGGTTTGGTCTTTCATAATAATAGAATCGATAAGTTCTATTCAATCAGCGCACTACGTGTTATACAACATCCAATACCAGAGATATAGATAGATAGATACATGGTTAGTACCAGTATGATATAGTTTCATCACAAACATGCGCACACACTCATTGCCTATATATATATGGCCCTTTTAGTAAGGGATATCCCTTATTTTGGTTTATATGACCAACTTTTCGATCATATTTTTGAATCTCCACCGTTCAGTTGGTTGGTCCTCATATATAGATCAATTCTACAAATTTTCAGCCAATTTGGTGATCGTTAAGGTGTCGAACAAGATTAAATCAATAAACGAACCAAATCTGCTAAACATGAACCATTCATGCTTATAATTATAAATCGTAGTTTTGAATGTCTTAACGATTACCAAAATTTCTGAAAATTTGCAGAAGTGATCTACTCATATAGAACTACATATTGAACGGTGGAGATATGATTTTGCAATCGAAAAGTTGGTGTAATCCTCCATCTCTTATATATGTAAAAAAAAAAAAAAAAAAAAAGATACCTTAGTGGAAGGACCTTTTGTGTGTGTGTGTGTAACCAGCTCCCATTCTTCAAGTACAAGACTATATAAGATCGATCGAAGAACAGTTTACAACTCTGAAAGGTCGACATAGATATCATCAAAACACAGAAACTTGAGAAAATGAACATGAGAAAGCCGGCCATATGGATCAGGGATATGTTCGAAATCTAATACATATGGACCTCTAGGTCTAGCTTATTAACTAGCTTTTAAATATACAGCAATTCGATCACCATTTTGGGATGGGAGGATGAGGTTGAGGCAGCTGGTCTAAAATGTTAAATCTTCCTGCAGAAATTGCAGCAGCAAGGGCAGTTGTAAAATTGGGATCTTTTGTCAACGAAGAAGCCATCTGTTGGACCAAAAGCTGTTGAAAATTAGTAGCCTTCTCATCATATTGATCATCGAAAGCTTCCCTTCCTTGATTTGGCTTGTGACCAAATGATGAACCTGGTTCTGTCGAGCTGTCAAGTACACATGACGACAACATAGACATAGTCGACACAGTAGTAGTACTAGGACTTGAAGATGGTGGTGATGATATCTTTGGTGCAAAAATATTACTGGAATGGCCTTGGTGATCTATTGTTATCACTTGAGGTCCGGCAGGGTGTATGTGGTTGTGTTCCCCTTCATAGGTAGCCACCAAAAAGCATGGATTTTCCGCACTTTTCTGAACCTGATAGATTGGAGAAAATATCAAAGCAACAGTTAAGAATTGGTTTTCATACTTTCTTTTTGAATTTAAAGCTCGTCAAGCTCGATCTGCTACAAAATAGATAAATAAGTACAAACCTTCTTTTTAACTGGGCAAGATGGGGCAAAAGAGCACTTGTAGTAAGCCCTAGGAGAAGGATTATCTCTGGTTACCTTTTGACCGTATTTCCTCCATTGAAATCCATCCTTCACAATCTGCAAGTAATTAAATTACAGAATTAAACAAGCGAAAATCTTTAACAAATCTAAGTTCTTAATTAGTGGAACGGATCGATGATTTCCAAATGTAATCAAGAACATGAACTGATGAACATAATTATGTTTAGGGGTAGTTCAATTACGTACCAAGCGCATATCAGAGACATCACAGCGAACATAAACCCTAGAAATCTTGAGGTTGATGTCACTCATCATCTCCTTGGGCCTTTTGTATGATTCTTCGTCACTAGAGCTGGTCTCTGCAGTACTTATTGTATTTGTACTAAATCCAATCATATTGACGTTATTGCAATAGTCTTGATGATCATTGCCTTGTGACTTTCTCTTCTTGTGCAATAAGCTGCAGGTATTTCCTGATGAGATCGTCAACTCGTTTTCAGAGGGCAGCTGTTTGTTGGTCATCAACTCCTTCACATGGGTTTCCAGAGCGTTGTAATTCTCGCATAGTACAGTTAGCATCTCAGTCAGTTTCTTGTTTTCCAAAGTTATCCTGTTCAATTCCTCAGCCATTAACACAGTACCACCTGCACCTGCACCTGCCTGCTTCAACAATATTCATAGAAACAGCATGCTTAAATCATCAGTATAACAATAATAATACATGAGACCGAATTGGAGAGCTAATTAACGAACAGAAATCTAATACTCGTATTTCACTAAACTCACCTCTTGTTTCGGTGATCGTAGGTTGCTTTCAAATACAGCGTATTGTCCTTCAAACTCTTCTACTTGTTTCTGAAGATGCATGGATAAGTAAATTATAACTTCCCAACAGGGTATGTACATAATTTAATTACAAGAGAATGAATAAGCAGAAAGACGTTCAACAGATGAGAAAATGATTTGAATTTATGATCGAAAGCATTGATTAAGATGTATATGGTACTCACAATGATAGTCGGCAAAGGAGGTTGATCTTGGTCCATGGCGTGGTGTGAGTCAACAGGAACAAGATTGAGGCCAAGAGAAGTGCTCACCCACGTTGAAGAATCCATCAACAGATGTGATTCCGATTCTTGCCGGAGCTATATGTATCTTTGCTGTTGTCTTGAAGCTCTCCACTGAAACTTAATAACCTCGCTCTCAGAACTGATCGATCTCGGGTGTAGCTGAGGAATGCATATATAAGCTTAGCTAGGTAGCTTGGGGATAAGAAGAGAGTGAGGGGCAAGCCTGCCTGATGATGATAACAAATTAAGAGAGAAACTAATTAAAGAATGGAAGGAGGGAAAACGCGAGGAAAGAGCGGAGATGGAGATGGCAATATTGGACTGGATATGGGGAATCGAAGGAAGCCAATATTCAATTACATGCATGTCGGTATTATATCGAAAGTCTTGGTAGTGATCAAGGTCAAGGTCAAGCCTGCCTCAACTTGCGACAAACAACAAGGTACTGTGAGGCGATATGAATCAGGCTAGTGAGATTTAGTAGTCTACATGCGCTGCACGCGTATATGAAGGGTTGCCTACTTGGCTGCAGGGCCTCTATCTCGAATTCTCGATCAATATACACACGCGCGCACACACACATTAGAGTCTCTTCACTAGCTAATTCGATATATAGGAAATAGATCCATGTAGAATATCTAGATTCAACAATATTATTGACTCGTCAAAAGCTAGCTACACAATAACATTGCACTCGATCGATCTGCTGACGGCGGCGGAACACGGTTTTGAAAGGTCTCGGACACCTAGCTGCTGCTGATTTCAACCTTCAACCAACCCTAGACTTTTTGCTACATATATACGTTTGAATCTTCTCTCTTCTCTTCTCTTTTATGTATGCATATATATATATATATATATATATATATATATATATATATATATATATATACACACACAAAATATTACGTACTATTAAAGACAAAGATCAAGGAGATAAGTGCTAAGTGATTCTGTCATTAGTACGTTTGTTACAGAAGATATGTACTGCATGGTTAGCTTGTAGTTAGCCTAATTTTCAGTCATCACTCCATTAGGTTTGTAGCTTCCTAATATCGTTAGAGTTGCTCTTGTATATATACTGTGTAATATGGCATAACCGATATATCAATATAGCAATAGCAAACACAAACTTCTTTACCTACTACTGTCAAATGTGAACTGCGCGCCGGAAATCGAAAATGCGACACCAGCTATGTTTGACGTCCCACCCTCTTCTATGTCGACCGAGCTGCTAATTACTCAGATACATAGTTTATATATGGAGTGATTGTTATCACTAGCCATGCAAATGATTTTGGTTAGAATAAGACCTAGCTAGCTAGCTAGCTTGTAAGTATATATATAGTCTACATATTTATATACTCTGATCTCCTATTTTAAGGGTCCCCGAGTGATTTAAAGTGGAGAGTGTATGCATATGTTCTGATTAATTAAACCGATATATAATTTCGGTAATATATCATTTTCATCGATCATAGGACAAAGGAATGATAGATATTTAATATATCACATTGATTCATACATAGACGTCACATTTGCGGTCAATATATTTATATACCAGAAGAGTGTAGTTTCTTAGTCTTTTCTAAACGATCTTAATTATATACTTGACATTCACCAAGCAATGCAAGCAACCGTGTATATAATTAAACACAAACACTTAGGCTTAGTTTGGTATTGTGGTTTAAAAACTCGATTTTAAATTATCAACCCCTAACCTGCTTTCTAAAATCGTGATTATTTAAAATAAAACGTTATAGATAAACACGTTTTAAGATTTTACCAAACAAAAAATCTATCTACAATGGTAATTATAAGTAATTTTAATCTCCAAAACTCAATACCAAATTGGGTGTTAGTCAAATATCAAATCCATGTTACCGATTAATAATATTCCAGGCGTGTGTGATCCGTGTGATCATGACGTCTATCTATGACTGTTAATTATTGCATGTATTGAGACTTTGTATCTGTACATCAGTACATATATCAGTATAGATACAATCCATTTACATATATACTGCGTTTATATAAACAATGTCTGTCACTTGTTAAATTAATTTCTTTCAAGTTTCCACGAAAGAGCTTCCCAATATATAATTTGCTAGATCGAGAATATATATGGAAATTAAGTTGGAAACTTTATCGTATGTATACTATAATATATGCATGTGAATCTAAGTTTGAAATGCAGAGAGTTGATTATGTGTGATGACCTAATCAATTAAGAAGTTCTATGCATGATGCATATATGCTGATTAATATACAAGTTAAAACCCTACGGCAACACATTAATTTGCGGACAAAGACTTCATCGGTAAAAGGTGTAATGTGTGTATATACTTGTGGTCATCTTTCACACATTCAAAGAAATCGGCAATGCCCATTAGCCGTAATTTTAAGAATTTTATTTCTATCAACAAAATCAGATTTTAAAATTCTCAAGAGTCAACTTAAACAGATTGTCACCGAAAGTATTTAAGAAAACATTCATTTTTTGAAAGGAGGAGAATAGAGGAAGAAAGGAACGCGCCTCCCGCGCGAACCAAATTGGGAATCTAAGGTTTTCGCGACCACCCTCCTCCTCTTCGATCTAATCATTGTTCTGCAACTCTGTTCAACCCCGATCGAGTGGGCTTCATGGGTTTCTACTTGTAGAACGAATTGGCCCAATATTTACAAAGTTTATCCCTGCCTATAGACCAGTCATGAAACTTGTAGACCGACGTCCAGGCTACCTCGCCATGGTGAAAGATCATCGGTACCACATCGGGAAGGTGTTTCTCTAAGCTCCACAAGAAGGTACCATGATAAGATAAATTCCTAGTTAGTCCTACATCAGAAATATGTAATAAGAGGAAACCTTCCTTATCTATAAAAGGAAGACTCCCCCTGTGTAGATAGAGATTGGACTCCCGGACTCACCCCCTACATATAGAATGAATGTATATTATGCTCCATCTCCCTCCCCTACTCCTCATGGGCGGGATGGATGGATGCACCTGTAACACCAAAGGCCTATTGGCCATGATAGTTGATTTGTAAGTGGACGTAGCCATGTCCCCTAGGCATGGTGAACTATTATATGTCCTTGCCTTACTTATGATTGTTCATATTAGTGCTCCACAGTGATTCCGCATGGCCCTCCCGGTTTATGCAGAAACAGTAGGGTTGACTATCAATCACATTATGTATTTACAACGATATTACCATAATTTATGAGCCAAAGAAGATTATTCTACTTCTTTAAGAATCTTTATGCAACACAAATGTCGCTCACCACTTTTACCAGCCCATAGAATTGCAGAAAATAACTGAGGACAACTCTGCACCGAACTACAATTTCATCGAAGAAGAACTACATATATGGCCATCTTTCTTATCACAATATAAGGGATCAAATACTACTACAAAAATATCGATCTATATATCTAGCTAGATGCTAATACTGAAAACAGAGAAGGAAATGAAACTAATTACATGGAGAAGTGGAGATCTGGAGAGTGATATGCTTCAATGGAGAGCAGATGTCATTACAGACATGAATGGGAGGCCGGAGCGGCTTCGTATTACAGTGTTCTAGGTGTTAATTCAGAGTCTTCTATTGAAGAAATCAAGCGAATCTTACCGGATCGGCTGGCGACATGTAGTACGTAGATGTACGAGATTCCGCCGGAGACAGCCTCGAGTGCTCCGATCGGAAAGCGTAAGGCGGACCTGGAGTGACAGCGGTTGGGGTGGCCTTGACCCTTGGCGCGGGTGATGCACTCGCCGGAGCCAGAAGTAGACGCCGACGGCGAGTACAATGTTTTGACCGGAGAGAGAGAGAGAGAGACTCCGGATGAATTTGAGAGAAAGACAGATCTAGAGACGCGGGAGAGAGATAAGAGAGAGGGTAGTATCGTCAACAAAAATAGAGAAAACTGAAAATTTGGGCCAGTGGGCCTAAGACACTTAGAATGTATACGGCTAGTAGGAATTTTGAAATCTTATTTTATTGATGGGAAAATTTCTCCAAATTTAAGGCAAATGAGAATTTTCCCTTCTAAAGAAAACGAAAATCATGGTTGAATCTTGGGCTATTTTTATAGGTTGAGTTGGGCTCATGGAACCGACAGGATGTAGTCTGAAATCGAATGGATTGGGCCTTTTTCGTGTTCTATAAAAAACAACTTGGGGACCTCAGAATCTAATCAGTAGAATTCAATTGCGGAGTGATCAGCTTCAAGACTTCCAGAAGAGCATGTTCCATCGGGAAAATTCCTGCCAAGCCCATATGATATGTGATCCATATATATGATCAGATACAAAAGAGGAAGTCTCTCACTTTTTCTTATATTAATGGAGTGAAGGAAATATGAAGTTTTTCTTATTCTTCTTCTTTGTTTCTGGGTGAAAAGAAAGAAATATATGAATTAAGCTGCTGGCTAGTCAATTCAGACTAACAAATTTGAAATATGTGAAGGTGGTTTGAGAAGCCATCCCTTTCCCCGATCTCGACCTTGTTCGATCACTTCTTATCTTTTGCTGTGGATGTACAGTAGTGCTGTGCTGTCCCAATAAGAGGTTAACATGTATGCAATTGGCAATGGCATCGATCAACTACTAGTCTCAAACGTTCAATCTCCTCATTCCCCTAGCCTGGATCATTCTCCATTGCTCATAACGATCTCTACTACCCCAGCTAATACATAACTTAGAGGATGAAAACATAAAAGATCTAGCTTATTAACCATGCATATATGTTAATTAAGAATGCAAATGCAGCTGCTCACGTTTGCTCTGCCATATATATATCTTGGATATCAGCTAGCAATTACTCGATCTGGACCTCATAAAACATATATATCGTGAATGAATAATAATAATTCGATCAGTGTGTTAGCCCCGGCCAGCTGCAGGCTGCAATTAGTTGCTTGCAAGGCAATCTGTGTCTAATTATATGTGTATGTGGTGCCAATGAGAACAACATGCATGCCCCCAAAAATCGAAGAAAAAACTCGATCGATTTCTTGCAACATCAAGCACTGAAGGATTATTCAGTATCGATTTCTCTTACTACTCTTTCTAATCGATCTAAAAGTAGTAGTTTGCTTGCTGGACACGCGTTGAAAATCGTAGCCCCCAATAAAGATCAAGATGAAGATAGACCAAGAAAGAATATGTATGATCGTCGACAATGGATGGCACAACGTCTTTCTCTCTCAAGTTCTATGCCAACTACCAGCAACAGATGTTGGATCCCATATATGCACTTAACAATTAAATTTGTGGTTAATTTCCTCTCTACTAGCTCCAAAATATATACACTTTCATTGAAAAGCTACCAGTCTCAGGACTAGGAGTGGACTATCAACTTAATTGGTTGGTCTGCCTCTTCCTCCTACAAATTCATCTTTCATTTTATTGGTTTTCTTCTTTGGGGTCTAAAATTAATGCATATGAAATCACTTCAAGTTGGAACCCCAGTTTCCCACCATATGTCATCCTGTGATTCCTATCTAGCTTCCACCGAATTCTTCAAAACGAGGATGCAATTGCAAACTACTGTTGCCAGCCTTTGAGAAAAGTAATTAATAGACATACAAAATGAGATATTCTAAGTGGATTGATGTTTGAGATATCACAAACCTACCAAGTGGCTTTCAGTAGTTTGTATCATCGTAACAAAATCCGCCTTTTAACACTTGCTAGCAAGTTACTGACTTACTTTTCAGTTCTTTTAGATAGAATCTCGGATTTGTTAGTCTCTGATAGATCAGTTGGACGAATCATTCAAGAAAATCCAAAACTGGCCGGCATGATAAACACTTCCAGTTTTCCAGCCCTAGCTGCTCGATCTAGCTTTCACAGATGCTGAATTATGTAAAACTTGCTCTGTTTTCCATCCCTCCCCCCATCATATGCTACTTGGGAGGTTGAGATGCTAATCAAGCACAAACTATATATATATACACGAAGAGCAAACCAAAACAAAATGTAAAAACAGAATCAACTATTGTGAAAACAAATCCGAACCCCTAATCCGGGTTAGTCACTGTTTGTAATCATCATTCTTCACCATCGACTTTGTTACCGTCACCTTGCCAGGTCCAAACAATGTCTTTCAATGCTGGCCTAACATCTTCCTCACAAAACTTGGCGTACTCCAAAGTATCCCCGGCAGACTTGGAAAACTCGACCACCGCGACCTCCGGAGCCACCTCGAAGACCTCCGCGGTCACCGAAAGCCGCCCTTTCCGGCCTTCGTTTGGGCCTTGTAGCCTTAACTTGAAGTCCTTAACCGTCCCCACCTTGAAGCTCAATCCCTTGGCAGCATGCTCAATCTTGGCCATAATAGCCGCTGAGGAGCACTTGGAGGTGAACATGGTCCCTGCCTTTCTCTTGCTCTCAAACAAATTGGACAAATCGAAACCGGAAGACATGGACGAGATGAACTGGAAGGCGTTGAAGAAGTTGGGCGACTGCGACTTGTGGTTGGCAGCATCGGCAGGGGCAGGGGCAGTAGAACCGAAATCGTCAGAGGAAGCGGGGGGAGCCGAAAAGGCGAGGGGGCGCGTGTAGCCTTTGCGGAACCAAGGCACGCGCATGATTTCAGGGATGGTGATACGGCGCTCGGGATCGGACACCAACAACTTGGAGACGAGGCGTTTGGCTTCGGTTGAGAACCAGGGCGGGCATTCGAATTCGGCCTTGAAAACCTTGCGGTACATCTTCATCAGGTTCTCGTCTTGAAACGGCAGGAACCCCGCCAGCAACACGAACAGAATCACTCCGCACGACCATATATCAGCTTTCGAACCGTTGTACCCTTTCTTCCTCAGGACTTCGGGCGCCACGTAAGCAGGGGTGCCACACTGGGTGTGTAAAAGGCCGTCGTTTCGGAGCTGCTCCGGAAGCGAGGAGAGCCCGAAATCCGAGATTTTGAGGTCCTCGTTCTCGTCCAGGAGGAGATTCTCGGGCTTCAAGTCGCGGTGGGAGACTCCGCGGCTGTGGCAGAAATCGACGGCGCTGATCAGTTGCTGGAAGTATTTGCGGGCCTGATCTTCTTTCAGCTTTCCCTTGGCGACTTTCGCGAACAGCTCGCCGCCTTTGACGTACTCCATGACGATGAAGATTTTGGTCTTGGTGGCCATGACCTCTTTGAGTTGGACGATGTTTGGGTGGCGGACTAATCGGGTGGCTGAGATTTCGCGCTTGATCTGCTCCATCATGCCTTCCTTCTTAACCTGCTCTTTGCTTATCACTTTGATCGCCACGCTTTCGTTGGTCTCTGTTTGTCTGCCGTAGTACACTTTGGCGAAGGTGCCCTTGCCCAGCAGCCTTCCCATCTCGTATTTGCCGAACAACACCGTCCTTTCCTCCATCGTTTCGATTCGATTCATTTCAATTCAATTCAGCCCAACAGGGAGTACAGTACTAGTGTTTGGGAGGGATCCAGGATAGTAAGGCGGAGAAACTGATTCGAATTGGTTCCATTCAACGGTTAAATCAACAAAAAGCTGTGGGCAGTTATTGTTACAGGAAGGTGTTGATTGGGTGGTATAAAGGCTTGGGGGCGAGTGAAGGTTGGCTTGAAGCCATTGGAGCAGCTGGGAATTCTCTATCAGACTAGGGGTCGCACACAGAATGGGGAATAATATCGCATCGTTTTATGTGACTGTGAGGGTATGGTGGACGAATCACAAGCGGACACATTTTGGTTTAGTTTCATTTTTTATTTTATGTTTGTGAGTGATTTTTGTGTCCCCCTTATGAATTATTATTTTGATAGAAAGTCCTTGTTAATTGCTTGGTATCTTGCTCTTGTAGTCCACAGTTTAACGCTTAGAACGAGGGTTAGAATTACATTTAATTGGTCAGTATTAGATTTTCTGATTTTGTTGCAGAAAATTTATCTTAGTTAGTTTTTTGTGACAATAGTTTGAAACATACGTGTCAGTAACTTTTCGTTTCATCTAACGGTGCATCAGATGATGACGTTGTTGTATGAGATTTGATGGCCCCAATCGGTGGTCGTGTTGTAGGTTGGTGGTGGTCGTGTTGTAGGTTGGTCGGTGGTCGTGTTGTAGGTTGGTGGTGAGTTAACTAGGGGTTAGGGATTTGAAAGGCGACAAGGGCAAAATTGAGATGAGAAAGAATGGAATTCACTTAGAACCATAAGTGAAATTGGTTTGGGTTTTAGTGATTTAGAAATGTTGTCGATGTCTATGGGGTGATGACATTGGATAGATGAATGAATAGAATTGTTTAATTGGATGAGACTCAATCTTCATGTAGTAGCAGAAACTTGAAAAACATGAGTGCAATAGCATAACTACAACAAGAGTACAACAAGTGTAGTAGCAAAAAAAAAAAAGGGTACAAGTGCTCTACAGTAGCAAAGACCATCATGACGAGTGATGTAGTATAATTCATAAATGAACTTTTCCTATCAATAATAGCAGTCATAAATGAATTTTTTTGTCAATACTGTAGTTACTGAAGCTGCTACTACACCAGCTGAACCAATAAAAACATGCTACTACATCACGTAGTGAAAATAGTTGGTACTACATTTGCTAAGCCACTAAAAACCTGCTACTGCACTTACTAAAGCCGCTACTATGCTAGCTGAACCATTAAAACCCTACTACTACATTTGTTGGAAATGTAGTAGCACCTAACTCTCTAGTTTAACATGTTACTACATTAGTTGAGTCACTGAAAACCTGCTACTGTAGTTACTGAAGCTGCTACAACGTTAGCTAAACCAATAAAAACCTGCTACTACATCACGTACTGAAAATAGCTGCTACTACATTTGCTGAGCCACTAAAAACCTGCTATTGCACTTACTGAAGCTGCTACTACACTAACTGAACCATTAAAACTTTGCTACTACATTTGTTTGAAGTGTAGTAACACCTAACTCTCCAGTTTAACATGCTACTACATTAGTTAAGCCACTTAAAATCTGCTACTGTAGTTACTGAAGCTGCTACTACACTAGCTGAACTAATAAAAATCTGTTATTGCATTTATTGAAAGTGTAATAGCAGCAACATTCCAGGAAGTGCAGTAGCAGTTAAAACAATACATGGTGAGGTCTGATTTAATTTGATTTATTTTGTATAAGGTCAGTTTAGTAAATTAAACCATGACACATGAAAAACAGAAAAGAATTCGCCCTTATTTGTTAAAAATTGTTCTTATTTGTTTAACAACAACACAAGTGGATTTATTTGTGTTTCAAATCATTTTGGAGGATATATATATGATTTGCTATAATAATAAGTTTCTCAATAAAATCAAAAGACACCACACAATTGAAAATTCAAAAAGCTAGACATATAGAATTGGCATCAAACAAGGATATATATACGGAGCCGTTCGAGAGCAGACGTCCGCACTCAGCTTAAAGTGCGGACGTCCCTCCGTTCGCCACCGTACTGCGCCGACGAGGGCGCGCGTCCACTCCAGCGGACTCCAGCAGGGTCTCCGACCACTTTCCATCCCCGGCAAGTCCGCCGAATTCCAGTTTTCCGGCAAGATCGACTTTGTTTGAAGTTATGGCCAAATCAGAGTCCTCTAAACTTGGGATACAACGTACACTATCGACATCCATGCATAACAATAAGCACGCACGAACGTGCATACCGCCATAACCATATGATCGCAAATTCACGTTCCTCCAATCTCTCCACTTTCCATATAACAAGAAGGTTAAATCTAATCAAAGATTCCACTTCTCTATACGTGAGGGGATTACTGGCGTCAAGGGCTCCCCAATTTTAGCTAGTCTTCTAGCCGTTGTATGTGTTTTTGAATCCAAAATCTCATCGTCTCTCGATTCATACATGTATATATATACATCACCTCGCTCGCTCTCTATGCTCATACACTCTTCAAACTTTATTCGCTGCTGATCCAGAAACCAAGTAAACAGAAAGACAGTCTTTATTTTCCTCTATTCAGAGATTCAGAGACTCGACGTCAATGGCAAAGAAAAGCTCGAAGGTAGTTCTGTTTCAGCTTACAATCGTATATTTGTATCGGTTTGGTTGTTTACACAGTGTACTGATCCACTATTTTATCAGGCTAAGATCGCTAAGAGGGGATACTCTAAAAAAAAACAAGAGAATAAATAGATACAGAAAGTGAGAAGTAGTTGTAGCTTCATGCATGCTAGCATTGTTCTTTTATAACTATCTACTTCACACTTCTCTCTCTCTCTCTCTCTCTCTCTCTCTCTCTCTCTCTCTCTTTTGGCCTCTTTTCTTTTGAATTCTAGGTAGCAGTTATTTTAATTGATGGTGGTTGATGGATCTTTTTTTTTTTCTTTGTCATTCAATTCTTAACTTCTGGATAGGTGGCCTGTGGAAGTTCAAGGAAGGCAGCTCGAACTCCTCGAAGGTTAGTGAATTATACTTTGTTCTGCCTTAAGTAGTGTAATGTGAGAAAAGTAACAATGTACTGCCAATTATTCTAATTTTCACAAACTTATAGCCATAGGCCGGAACGATTAAAGCCATCCCCATCTCAGAAATCGTCACTTCTGGAAAAAGCAAATGACATTGCTGATCAACTGTCATTGAAATATCCTAATTTTGTCAAGGTCATGCTCCCCTCCCATGTCTCTGGAGGCTTCTGGCTGGTAATCTCACTGATCACTCTCTCTTCACAGTTCACAGTAGTTATTGTATTTTACTCTTGTACAACTTATCAGTTATATCTATATATCAAGGTGATTAATAATAAGTAGCTAGATATATAGTAGTAGTGTATGTGACCCTAAACAAGGATTTTGGGTTGGCAGGGTCTTCCAGCCGGATTCTGCCAAAAACATATGGGGTCGAGCGACCAGGATATTACCTTAGAAGATGAAGATGGAGAAAAATTCACAACCAAGTATCTCGCTGGAAAGATGGGACTGAGTGCTGGATGGAGAGGGTTTTCCTTGCAACACCGTCTGGTTCAGGGATATGTGTTAGTCTTTCACAAAGTGGAGACTCAAAAGTTGAAGGTAACAATATGATTCGGTCCTTACTTAAATTGCTTATTTCCTTTTATTGATCGTTGTATACTGTTTGATTTTGACTGGGTCATTGTGATACATATAGTTATATATAATACAAACATTTTTCATTATTGCTCTGTGATCTTGGCTTTATGTAAGTAATAAGAACCATATACGTTGAGATACATAAGAACCAGTATCTGTTTTGCTGCTTACTTGTGTAGGTTTATATAGTTAAACCAAATACTACAAGTACAAAACAAGTGAAGTTCGCTGCTGGTAAGTCTCTTGGTTTGACGGTCTTAAGTTATATGAGACGCACCGTACCTTTTGTAACCTTGTATCATTAACCTAATTCCGATCGTGCAGATGTATCTCAAACGGCAGTAAACGACACTCAAACCACAGCCTTCAATAGTCCAACGTCATCCGAGCTTTCTGAAGATTTATTGTACATTATGGGAGATCATGATAGTACAGAGGGTGGAGATGTATCCAGTTATATTGACGGTTTTGAAGATAACAGTGATTGTGTTCTTTTGGAAGGACCTGGGCTTCCGGAGTTTGCTGCCACTCCTCTTAAAGAAGTGACATGCTTTGATAAGTTTAAGGTGATGTTCAATGGCCGGAACATTAATTCCCAGATTCCCACAGTCGTCTTGAAGAAGTATTATGAACTCTGCAGCAGTCAAAGCTCGCACCTGCATCAACATGTTGTGGAGTCTCTTAACAGCCACCTGGTTGTTGGACTGATAACTGAGACGGTTAACATTGCAGATGCAGTTAAGTCGTGCAAGATTACTACCAAGGAGTGTGAGTTTCAGACATGGGAAAAGACCTTGGAAGCCTCTGAGATCTTAGGCATGAATGTCGGCTTCCTGCGCATCCGGGTGAGGAGACTTGCAGCAGAGTCACTGCAGGTTGCTGCAAGTTTCAAAAAAGTGACAAATGTGCCTTGGTGATCAATCACAAACTTGTTTCTTTTTTCTAACCTAACCTGTGGTCATCAAGCTTGACATGATGATTTGAATAGAAAACGTAAAATGTGAACAGCAGTTAATGAAAAAAGCCCAAATTATCGTAAGCCCAAAACAAACAAAGCCCATCATCTCTTGTCGAATTTCTGATTTACATAAAAGAAAGACGGGGAGCTGAGGATGTTGGAAATCGAAGAGTGAGTGAGTTGCTGAAAGAATGGAGGAGGAGAAGAATCAGAAATTCATTCAGGACTATTTCAAGAACAGAGGGCTCAAGTTGCCAGAAGAACTTGAGCAATCATCCACCAATACTGTTTCCTCCCCCGTCTCTCAATTCGACCCCGACGTCGTCAGGCAAATCTTCGCCTTCTCTCAGTGAGTCTCTCTCTCTCTCATGCTTTGCCATACTTTCTGGGTCATAGTTTTATACTAGGATTTATCGATTGAGGAAGTATAGTTTCCTTGTAGGTTTATGTATGTTAGGTTAGGCCTCCTCGTCTCAATAAAGCTTCTTATAACAACAACATTGTCACCAATTGGATTTTGAAGCTGAATCCTCTTCCGGTAGTATCACTCGTCAGTGTTTCTAGTGCAACAACTCTGACATACTTAAGTCTTGTTGTTTCCGTTGCCACTAATGATGTTGTTTTGTTTTTCAGATTTCAGGATGGTCCTGCTCGTTACCAAGATGAATATGCCAAGTTGAGGTCATGGACTTATACTTCTCTAGATTTGTACAGGGTAAACTAATCTTTTCATTTCTTGCTTTTACTTGCGGTACAGCTCAATGTTTTTGTATTTCTTTTACTTCTTAAATAACGTTAATTATTTGTATGCAGCATGAGTTACTCCGTGTTCTTTACCCAGTATTTATTCATTGTTTCATGGACCCGGTTGCTAAGGGTCATATTCAAGAAGGTGCGACTAAATGGGTGCATAAATGGTCCTTCATTTTTTTTTTCCTTTAATACTTACATGACTATTGTGGATATTACCAGCTCGGACATTTTTCAGTAGCTTCCGCGAAGACCATGAAATGATGCACCTACGAGATCTACAGAAGTTGGAAGGAGTTCTTTCTCCCTCTCATTTGGAGGTGTTTCTTCTTGAACAATCATCGTTGCATTTATGTTTCAAGAGTTTATCAACACCATAAATGATCACTTACAATTCTGTTGTTATTCAGGAGATGGAATTTGCTCATTCTCTTAGGCAGAGCAAAGTGAACATCAAGATATGTCAGGTAACTTTCTGGTTCTTTTTAGTTCTTTTGCGTATGTGTGACTGTAGAGAGCTCAACCATCAATCTTCTTATTTTTGGTCAATTGTCCTTCCAGTACTCCTATGAGCTTCTGCTGCAGTTCTTGCACGAGTCACAGTCCACCAAAACCTTTGGGATTATCAATGAGCATATTAATTTCCAAGGTATAACTGTTTGAATACAACCGATATGTTTTTATGATGGATTTCTGAATCTATGTGTGTTCTTTTTGGTTGTGCAGTTTCTCCTGGATAACCCAGCTCAATTACTGATGATGCGGAGGCTGTAACACTTACGGGAGGCAGCCAGGAGTCGGCTAATCAAATAAACCAGAAGGAAATTCATTGGGGGGTTAGTAATGCTGCTGGGTAGTATATTGTATATGTCATTTTCCTTGTGCCTATATGAGTGCCTCTGCTCAATTTGAAGAATCAAAACTTCTTTTAACAAGTTGCATAAAGGAATACTTTAGTTGCATGTTAAAAGTATCTCTTGCTCTATAACAGAGTAGTTGTGTAGGCCTGTAGGGGAAGTGCTAGGATTTGTTGTTAATTGAAGCGACATCTATGGTTAAGCTAGAACGGTAGCTTTTTCAGTTTATGTGTAACGTATAGAAAAATTTACATTTTGCAGTTAGATTGCTTTGCTAAAGATTTCCTGAAAAGTTTCCTTGCATGAAGCTTCCGGATTTTATATTGTAGCTAAAGATTTCTACACTTATAAGCTCTGTGCTAGTCGGGTTTGTGTTTATCTGGTTTGTTGTCTTGAGTTCGCATGCAGAGTTACACATATATTCCTTTTAGTTGCTGGAATTTGACTGTCAGTCCTACATTTGATATAGTTGCTTGAAGATTCCTTGGAAGAACGCTTGGAAAAGGCTGGCGGAATGGCTTTAGATTCTGAAAGAGCAGAAGGGGAAACCAAAGAAGGGGATGGTGATGAAAATAAGGTTGAAATACAATTCCATAGCTTCAGAAATATTAGTGTTCTGAGTAATATGGTTACAACTTTGACATTTGATTGTGATGATATCCTGTTTATTTTTATAAATACAGAAAAAATCAATTGAAGGTGGTAAACAGGGTGCTTCTATCAAAAAGCAAAAAAAGGACAAGGCTGTTAGTGCAACAATGAAAAGTGCACGCCCTGAGGCAACCCCTATACCTACCGCACCATGAGTCAAACCAGAACTTACTTTGCCAGTAATGTAGTTTCTGGAATCCTCTTTCTATGTTATTTTTTCTTGTTTTTGGTGTCTTCCCTCTTCGCTCTCTTAAGATTTTGCAAGTGCCAAGATATTGGTGGTTCTAATCTGTTTAAATGGATCTAATAAAAGTAGAAAACTGTATAACTTGAGGTTAATTTGTGTGAATTGCACCCTATAGTAGAAGCAAGTTATGAATTACTGCGTTCTTGATAATTTCAAAGATGGCCTTTTTGTATGGCTTTGGATTGACAGTCTGGGTATAATAACTGGTGGTTCATTTTGGGTTCTGGTGCATTTTATGGATTGATTTTTTCCCGATTGTTTCAGTCCAACAGAAGTTGAACAGTCTACCAAAGCTTGTTTGCACTAGTGGGTGGGAGCTAGTGTGGCTTAAGCAAGGTCAAAGGTTCGATCCTTGTGTATGCAGCAACAATCTTGGGAGAGCTTCCCCGTCTACGGGCGGTCCTAACCCAGCTCGAATGGGAATTGGGTTTCCGTTAAGGGGTATCATCCCCGAACGCCCAAAACCCTTTAAAGAAAAAATAAAGAAGTTGAACAGTCTATTCTTGAGGACTTGAGAAACCGTGTACAGTTGAGTAGTGCTGCGCTGCCATCTGTCAGCTTTTATACATTTATCAACACACACAATGGGTAATGTCCTTGACTTTCCCTTTCCAATGATGATTGGTAGTGTTTGATTCTAATTTCCGCTACTTATCTTTTTGTTGAACAATTTGGTAGTTTGAACTGTTCATCTATTTCCCATGATGGATCCCTGGTTGCTGGTGGATTTTCTGACTCGTCGCTGAAGCTGTCATCTTATCTTTATACTTGCATATTCTTCACCTTGTCCTAATGTCCTTCACCCGAGTGCTAACATTTAAGCATTCATCAACAGGTCTGGGATATGGCAAAGATTGGGCAACAGTCTGTTGGTTGTAAGTCATTATAAACTTCTGTTTTATCTGATATTACTGGAATACTTCTGCTTTCATCATGCTGATGCTTTCAGCCTTTTCCAATATATTCCAAAATTTAACCACGCACAATTCCTTGTTTTTGAAATTTGCAAATCCCATCTAAACCATAATTTAGTGCTTGTGCTTGGTACTTGGTGGTATAGCATTATACATCTACTTCAGTTGAATTATCAAGAACAGAGAAATTGCAAGATCATATATGAAAAGTGACAAATTATAGTTTCAAGATTGCGGAGGAAGTAGTTTCAGTTAATCCTTTACTGTGTTTTGTGTTTTTTGTTGTCTAATTTCTTCTTTATTACCTACAACGTGGTCATGATTTTCCTGGTTTGTCATAGGATAATTGGTCGTAAACAGATTGATACGTCTTTGAAAGTGTGTCCCCGCTAATTTTACTTGTGGGTGTTTGTTTTCTGCTCACTGCTCAGATACTGTGGTTGACTATAAATTTATATTAAAAATGCTTGTCTCAGCAGATCTGCAGGGTGAAAATGGCACGGCTTCAAGTGAACAAGTTGTTGGCTCAAATGGCGGGAAAAGACCATACACATTGTTTCAGGGTCATTCAGGGCCAGTTTATTCTGCCACTTTCAATCCTCTTGGTGATTTTATACTTTCCTCTTCAGCAGACTCAACTAGTACGTTGACCTAAACCATTCTCTCTGTGAGTTTTGTATTGTGTTTCATATATTCCACTGAACTTGTTTATATCAGTAACAAACTAAATTGCTGCACTGCAGTTCGGTTGTGGAGCACAGACCTTAATGCTAATCTTGTTTGCTACAAGGGTCATAATTACCCTGTATGGGATGTTCAGGTATATTTGCTTGGCTGAATCGTTTAGAAACAACTTTCTGTAATGCATCTTCTTGTTTTTATCTCCTCTTTGGTTGAAGGCACTATATTTTTCGGACTTCTTTACTCCAACATTTTTCAATATTCTAGTTTTCAGTCTTTTTAATTGTGCTCTAACATGGTAGCCTCTCTGTTGGTGCAATTTAGCCCTGTAGGTCATTATTTTGCCAGTGCTTCACACGATAGAACAGCAAGAATTTGGTCTATGGACAGAATACAGCCTTTGAGAATAATGGCAGGGCACTTATCTGATGTTGATGTCAGTAATCTCTCTCTCTCTCTCTCTCTCTCTGCATGCTTTATCTCATGCTTTGCAGGTTTAATTTTCTTTTTTAAAGCCTTTTAATATTAGTGATCAATTGTGTTCTGGGATTATACTTGTGTATTTTGAAGATGTTTGAACAGGAATTGATTATTCCTTGTGTTGCAAACCTTCTAATGGGTTGAAAATTGATATTTTAGTGTGTACAATGGCATTCCAACTGCAACTACATTGCAACTGGTTCTAGTGACAAAACAGTTAGATTATGGGATGTACAGAGTGGAGAGTGTGTCCGAATATTCATTGGCCACAGGAGTATGATTTTATCTCTCGCAATGTCACCTGATGGTTGGTATATGGCTTCAGGTGATGAAGACGGCTCAATCATGATGTGGGATCTTTCAACTGGCCGCTGCGTTACACCTTTGATGGGTCATACATCATGCGTATGGACACTGGCTTTCAGGTAGATATTCAATTTTCTTTTCATTTTGCTATGAATGGAAATTATTTAGGTTGGTGTACAACCAACTGTACATGTATTATCTCTAAAATATTCTCTTGTTGTAAATTAAAGTGGTGAAGGTTCACTCCTTGCTTCTGGCTCTGCTGATTGCACGGTAAAATTATGGGACATAACTGCAAGTTTGCCAAAAGCTGAAGAAAAGTGAGTGTATTTCTCAAATATTCTTCCTTTTCTCTGATACTCCTTCCTTAAAGAACTGTTTAACATGAGTAATGACTTGGATCAGCAGAAGTGGAAGTGCTAGCAGACTGAGGTCATTGAAGACTTTACCAACCAAGAGTACGCCTGTCTACTCCTTACGGGTAAATGCAAAATTTGTGAATAGCTATAGCTTCTCTTTCTTCATTTCTTGGTTAATGGTAGAAGGATGAGTTATGTTCGACTTTTGTTGTGGATGCAGTTTTCTCGAAGGAATCTTCTGTTTGCAGCCGGGGTCCTTTCAAAAAGTGTATAACACTGACGGATGCCCGCCTAAATTTGCAATGCTCTGCAGTTCTGCAACACCACACCACAAGAAACTCTTTATCTCCCCTTCCTTCTGTAATCATTACTGCACCTAGCAGAGCAAAAGATAATGCGAGACCCTTGGTTCTTTTATTTTGTTCTGTTTTATGATTATATCCAAGCTTGTATTTTCTCCTTGTAATATGAAGGTTTTCACGGCTGCGTCGTAGTGTCATGCTTCCTCTATCAGTCTAATGTATGGAAAACAAAGTCAGCAAACCTTTGGACTAGTCATACGACTCATGTACTATTCATTTCACACCCAAACTCTTAACCAAAGCTCTATGGTGGCATCATATTTATGATGATAATAATTTCTAAGACCATGGTTTCTTATCATGCAATAATTGTGCTTAGAATACAATTTCTAAGACCATGGTTAGTCCTTGATCATATCAATAATTGTGCTTAGAATACATGATTTATGAGTCCGATTTCCATGATATATGAACTAAAAGAAAAAAAAAGAAGGAAAATAAAATTTGGCATGTCAGAAGTGGGATTTGAACCCACGCCCTCGTTAGAGGACCAGAACTTGAGTCTGGCGCCTTAGACCACTCGGCCATCCTGACTGACAATGACATTCCCTTGCAATGACATGTATAATGATAACACCCATTTGTGACAGGTGAAGCATTTCCGTTCACCACGATCCTTTGTATCCTTACAATTAAGAACATGTTGGGTGAACCAGGAGAACTTCATAATATGGAACCCCACCCCATGTCATGGGTTTGAACGCTAATGTTGTTTAAAGTAATTGAACGCTAGTGTTGTTTACAGTAATTGCTAAATTATAAACGTAATCATGAGAGGAGCTGTAATACCTTTTTGGCTGTCCAGACTCCAGACCCCCGACGGTTAGTCCTTGGCCTAAAAAATATTTAAGATACTGCGAACAATCCAAAATGAGGGTGTCAAAAAAAAAAAAAAACATGTTGGGTTAGAAAGAACCAACGATCCGTCTCGTAAACTTGCAGTATCCGCTATTATCACAATCAAAAGCTTTGTCTCTAATAAAATTAGCTGGTCCAAGAAACAAGCAGAAAAGAAAAGCAAGAATGGATTCTCATTTTACAAAAAACAGCACTGAAGCACTGATGGATTACTGGGTTCTTCACACCGCCTGCTCCAGGCAACAAAACAAGAATGTTCTCATCGGGAAAACACCAACGGTGGATCACTTTTCAAATTTCTGCTGATGGTGAAGTAGCCAACAATTTCACCCAGCGACAACATTACGTACTTGATCTTAGACATTGACAGATAAATGATAAATCATTTGCTCTTTATGCACAAGTACATTGAGAGTTTCAGATACTTTGGAATAAATCCATGAGTGAATAAACAACGAAATATCTCTAGAATTATTTGTCAAGAAGAGAGCCAGCTGAACCACCAATGGCTTTGGCCATGCATGCTTGAATCTGGTCAGTTCTTTCAAAACGCTCAACTTGCGATTTTTTTCACAATATTACAAGTACAACTCGGTAATTCTCTAAAAAAAAAAAAAAATCGAAAACAGAAATAAACGCAAATATCTACCACTTCCTTTGTGGCCATGTAATTAAACAGATACAATTGCAAAATCCATACTGTTGATGAGTGCCAAAGATTGTATAATATGTTTCTTAATGAGAATATACATCCTTACCCGATCGAGATCACATGTAACATGTATGAAACTGCAGGACTTGGATACAGGGACATATATCTTTGGACTTCGTCATTGATGATGTGATCACCTTACTGACAGACCAGTATACTGTATAATTGGCACAAAACAGAAAATGACATAATTTACGTAATAGCACAGCCAAGAAAGAAAGAAACAAGGAAAGATTAACAGCCTAGCTATGTGCGTGCCTGTGGCTGCCTTGCACTATAAGTTCTTTGCTTTTATGGAGTACTTGACTTCTTTTTTGGCTGTAGGAGTACATGACTTTGTAACAGACCTCACCAAAAAAAATTAAAAGCTTACTGATAAAACTCAAGTCTAATCATTCCATAATTTCTCTTACAAGCATCGAATGAATTCAACAAATGAATATTTACTATTACAAACTGCAATTCAGTATAATTACTATTACAATCTGCAATTCACTATAGTTACGTACTATAACAAACTGCAATTCACTCATAAGTATCTGCACAATTCATAGGAGCGCAACACATAATGCTACTTAAGTATTCAATAAAAATTAATTCCGTTTCCTAAATATTTCTTAACCCCTAAATCCCAGTGCCAAAGAGTTGGTCACAACTAAACAAAACTACATGAACTGAGAAACAAATCCACACTTATCGGTTGTTACGATAATCAAACCTAGCTGGACATGGGAAAAGTGAAAGAATTCAGCAAGGTCCTCAGTTTCTATAATTATGAAACAGACACCTACAAATGAATTGATGTTCATACCTATTCAGATGGTGAAATGCACATGCACACACACACATTTGACAAGTATTTGATAACCTATCCATTAATCCCATTGCCAAAAATTCAGTCACACCAAAACAAATCTAGATGAACTGATAAACTTATCCTCACTGATCAGTTATCACAATAATAAAATTCAGCTGGACATGGGCAAAGTAAAGAAAGAAGAAAGCAAGCTCCTCGGTTTCTATAATTATAAAGTAGACACCTACAAATGAATTAGTGTACATAGAATCATAGCCAGTCTGCAGGTGGTGATATTTATATTTGTGTGTGCCTTCATTAACTGAAAATGGCAAAATAAATAAAGGTCCAAGCATTATTATTAAATAAAAGACCAGCTCGGCAACTGCTAGCTAGCTATCTGACTATTTAAAGCTAACCAAGTTGATTGCTTCTTTAGTCAACTAACCATGGACAATTGAACCTCAAAAGAACTCCCTTTAAATATGAAAACTACCAAATTAGATTGGAGTATATTAGGCAACATCTACACACTTTCTCCCATTTCTCTTCCAAGTCTAATTCAGAACAATACCTAATCATTAAAATGACTTGGCTAGATGCCTAATCAACCAAATATTATGTAATCCTTCATGCTCTCATCTAGCTAGAATACAACACTACCCTCATAAGTTCAGTTACTCATTCAATACGCACCTACAGAAAAAGAAAAAAGAAAAAGATGTAAGATTGTTATAAAGATCAGTCGATACATTGTACATAAAAATGTGTACTTCGCTTAGGACATCTACATCATAAACAAATATACAGAAGCTATGAAAAGCATGATGATTTATTGTTAAATATTTAAAACTTACTAACTATCATAACTGACATGAAAATCCAAACACATATGCTTTATATCTGCATATTTTTATCTCAATAACTGTCTTACGTACATAAGTCCTTCGAGAACATGAATTGAAGACACAGACAACGGTGACTGGAAGTTTGTTAGTTTTAAGATTGGAATTGAGTAAATAAGCTGACAATAGCTTGATATATATAAATTCTTGACCTCACTAGCTACTATCAGTCTTTCTATTAACAAAAATTTGTCCCTAACAGCTAAAATTGTATGTTGTCTTCTAGCAAACCATGTTTTGCATCACAATTAATATTTCTAAACGTTTGTTCTGGTTTCTTTAAAAATTTCTCGAGTGAAATACACTTTTAATAAAAATAAATAAATAAAAATCTACACTTTATAGCTCATCCAGCAGATGCTATTTATATGATAGTATCATTATATGCACATGAATGTCAAAAAAATTTCTTCCTTTGACTTAAATTCACAACCATTATTGGTTTCGCCAGAAACATATCTTCATTTTATGACCATCTACACAAGAAAATGGTTATGCAGGAAGAGAATGATGCAGAAATAAAATTATTATTTCATCACTAGCGCATATAAAGAGATCTATTAAAGAGATGCATGCAAGAATGCTAACATCTTGGTTTCTTTGAGCCATCCAATAATTAATATTTGGATCAGAGATTGTAATCCCTGATTCACTGACTAAGAGATGCATTTTAACATTATCAAGAGTTGAATAACCAAATTAGCAGATAACTATACCTGTAAAATCAACATATTAGATACACAAGAAGCTGATATATAGATATGCGTATAACTGTATATATCTATTTATGATTCTGTTTTTTTTTTTTAGAATGAGTACTGCAATATTAAAATTTTCTGTTTCACAGACTGGAAACTACGTACAGTAGTGTGTACCAGAAACCAGATATTTGCTAGTCAAAAACCACATAGTACAACTATTAATCATTAGACTGGAAAAAGCATGACTAGTACAAGCAACCCTATTTTGGCAAGATAACATGAATAGTCCTCCAAAAATGGAATAGGAAATAATTTGCCTGTACGGGAACAACGAGCTGTGTAGGTGTACAATAACCAGATTCCGGCTACATTCAGGCGAAAAGAAAGCAGAACAGGAAGAAGTCCAAGCTGCAGAACCCATTATCGAGTGAACATCAGATCGATGCACATGAGTACTTGGAAAAAGGGAAGAGATAATAGAATAACAAGCAAAAGATCCATCAGGACCATACTAGCTTAGGGAGATTCTGCCTGCTGCACAGTTAATTAAGGAAGATGGAGAAGACAAACAACAAAGAGGGATAAGGTGATCCATCAGGACCATACTAGCTTAGGGAGATTCTGCCTGAGTTAACGGATGGTCCCATGCTAATATGCTATATAATATTAATCAAAAGGTTGATTACCAGCTAGATTGGCACAGTAATCACTCTACGTTGGCTATTAGTAAAGCTAAAAGACCATCAAATAGGGCCAATCAGTTTCTGCGAGCTCAATATTAAGTCTATACAACGCAGCAAAAGAAACACAAAATTACTTACCGATTCCACAGGCAGATGAAATGTTCCTTTTTTTTTCTTTTTCTTTTTTGAGAGAGAGAGAGCAGCAGCAGCAGCGAACATAAACAGTACTCCAGGGAAGAATCAGATATTAGATAGGGATCGATTTGGTAGATAGATATGGATGAATTGAATTGAATTGAATCCCAGCAGGTCAAGGCAGGCAGGGAGAGTGAGCAGGTGACAGAAAGAGAAATGAGCACGCAAAAGCAATAGCATACACATTATGCCATCTACCTCTGTGTGCTCACTCTCTTCTGTCAATTTTCTATCTCCACACCACCCCAACCCAACCATTTATATAAATATATCCCTTTTAACAATCTAACATTTACAACTCGGCCTGCATAGAGTATGTCGAAAAATAAAAACTCGGCTTTCATAGATTAATGATGACTACAGAGAGAAGGAAGATGGTAGACAAGCTTGATTTCCGAAAAGAAAATGAAAAAAGAGAACGAAAGGGGAAGAGAACGATTCAACACTCGAAAAAAGATAATTAGTGATGGGGGATGAGTCAGATCTGAGAAGAGTAAAGGTACAAAAAAGTCAGAAAAACCTACGATCCGTGCTTGTTTTGTTGTAAAAATGAACGGCGAGACGTCGACCACGATTTAGGGTTTGTTTAGACCAAGAACCTCCACAAACCCCAATGACCGAAACTGAAAAGAGAGAACTGGGCCTCTCATGACTACTCATCTCATCTCCTGTGTGGTTACAAATCTCTCTCATTGATGTATATGTGTCTGTCATGCAGATGCAGATGCAGATGCAGAGGCAGATGCAGATGCAGATGCAGAGGCAGAGGCAGATGCCGAAGGAGAGACGTACAGGTGTGGTGTCGGTGACACGTAGCCAACGAAAGAAGAAAAGCTTTTCATCATGAATAAATCTAGCTTCAATGGTGGTCAAGGCCAGAACACCGGATGGATAGAAAGCCCATATATGTCTGACATGATATGAGAAGAGATGGAGGAGAGCCTCCCTCCTTCATAACTTGAAGCTTCGGTTTTGGTTTATCAGTAAGTCACTGTGTGGGAAGGAAGAGCTAGAGTTTGGTTTTTTGTTGGAATTAATGCCAGAAAAATAAGAAAAATAATAAGAGAGAGAGAGAGAGCCGGTGAAAACCAAGAGACTAGAGGGTTGATGCTCTCTATCTCTCTCTGTAGGACATATATGCAATGGATTGGTTGATCGAAGCCGTTGGTGCAATGTCAAACTCTCAGCTTGTGCCGTCCGATAGTCTTTGGATGGTAGGGCAAGAACACTGTGGGGATGTCGTCTGGGAAATTGGGTTAGCTGACTTCGCCACTTAGGGAGACAAATCACGTAGCTCCTAGACTTAATCTCTCCTTAATTTTCATTCCTCCCATTCTCGCCTTCGATTTATTATTTTGCCGTTACCAACCATACGTCCATGTCCGCCAATCCTTTTCTGTCACTGCAATGCTAATAAATTTTTTTTTATCCAACGACGTTACTTTTTATTAATCATAATTTGAGAATAAATACAACATTCTTTAAAGATTATCTTACAAAATTACATAATAGACATATTTAGTAGACACCAATCAATCTATATGCCGAATAACATAAAATGAAGTATTATGATATATTTTCCGTAATAACAAACAGAACAAGCCAGCCACAAAGAATACAAGAAAGAATGAACAAATTAAGCCTTAGAGTGCGGGATGGAAAAGATGTGGGGATTAAGTAGCTGATCGATAGAGTTGGAGAGACCACGCCTCTAATCAGCCACTGGCGCCTCTTGTACGTAAAGCCCTAATAAGGATAATACTGATCCAATTGTACGCTAAACCCTAGCCTTATCTCCACTCGATCCAATAATGCCAATGGAGTACCTCCTATTCCTCCTAATGTTATGTCCTCCCATCCCGGCCACACATCCAATCGCACAACCTAGCAACTCCAGCTTACCACAGTATTCTTTGATTGGACCACCCACAACCGTAGCTATTTGAGTGCGTCACTATACTTGAAGCTATTTGACCACCCACACATTTATTATATATTTATTTGTTGAGTACTGTTCATATACAGTAAACCAGTTTTTGGCTTGGGCCAGTTTTTTTTTTTTTTGAAAAAATTAGAATAGATTAGGTTTCGCAGTTCGCACACTATCTAAAAAAAACCTTGAAATTTGCTATGTTTTGTCTCCGATAAAAAGAGTAGATTGAGAAAAAAGTGAAAGAAATTAAGAATCGAAGAGAAAGAACATATATAAGAGATATAGTACTCTTACTACTGTGATAAGTGTTTTGTTGTTAAGTATTTCAAATTGAATCTATATAGATCTTGCACTTTGATACATTATAAATGAGAAGAAGAAAAGAAAAATTATGAACAAAAATCTCACAAATCCCGCGGCAAAGCGCGGGTCATAATTCTAGTGATATCATATGGTCTAACGGATTATATATAAATATTCGATCACTAGTTTAAGTCGTCAGGCCGCAAATCCTATTACTTGGTGTAAGAAGTTGCTGCTCTCAGCTCTCGGCCTCTTTAATTTTGATAACTTTAATGTAGGTTTTAATAAGGATTTCAAGTTGTAACTTGTATTTTTATTCTAAAAAAAAGAAAGTAAAATAAGTATTTGTTGTTGGTATATATACCGCAAGCATAAGCCAAGACCGAGTAGACAGTTCTCCAGCCACGAAGGGTCCCGCCTCCCATATACTTTCAGTAGACCGACATTCGGACTATCTTGTTATGGTGAAAGATCATCGGTACCACATGGAGAAAGTGTTCCTCCAAGCTTCACAAGAAGACACCTTGATAATAGTTATGTGTAGTTAGTCCCACATCGGAAACATAATATGTGAGGAAACCTTCCTTAGCTATAAAAGGAAGGCTTCCCATATGTAGAATCTCTCTCTCTGGCTGGCTGACTGAATCTCTCTCTCCCGATCCCAAAGACCTATTGGCTATGATAGTGGAATCTTAAGTGTACGTAGCCATGTCCTCCGATGACATGATGAACCACTATATGTCCTTGTCTCTTGCACATGTTGTTTATTGTTCGTGTTCGTGTTCCACCGTGATTCTACATAGTCTTCGGGATTATGCAGAAACAATATTAATATGAGTTAAAATCAGTATCAATTATGTTTTTTATCATCTTATGAATTGGACTGGGAATCTTTGAAGTGCAAATCTGCAATCTATCCATAACATATACTCCAATTAGTTAACAATGGATTGCTGCTAATTTTGATTCTGAGTCATTAATGATTAACAACGACACAAGGGACAACTAAGCCACTCTCAAGCCCATGCACTGATGCACCTTAATTAATTGAACTCACTTTGCTATAGTCGAGTGATCGAGCTACAGGGATCATTGACAACTATCGATGCCCCATCCGTACACTTGTTTGAGACCACCCCCCCACCCCCCCTCACTAGCTTTACGCCTTTACCCAACCAACGTTACGGCACACACATTGGTGCAACTAACTTGCATTTTCTTCAGTTTCCTCCACATTCAACACCGTCTAACACCATGGCAACTCCGAAACCGGAATATCAGTGTGAACTCGTTAGTAGCACCAGCCTACATGACAGTCACAGTATCACGAAAACACAGTGGTGAAAATGAGTAACAGAAACAACTACAAACACGCACCAAGTCGGCAGATCTAGGACTAGCTCACTCTGCATAATGCAGAGCAAGAACAGAAGTTCTTTAATTTAGAATATGGTACTCTGGCAGCACATCTGCAGATCTAACAACATTATCTATAAAATCAACAAAGCTAACCCAAAAATCTCTACTGTTGCCTCCAAAATAAACAATAACCTTACTCTAATAACATAAATATGAATAAAGCTAGATTACTCCTACAACCGACATCCGCTAGATATCAAACGCTGGATGTACCAATTCTAACCACAAATCTCGGGATCTTGCCAAACATGATGGCAAAACCTAATTGAAACATACGACAATCATCAACTTTTGGTTCCTCTCCTTCGCTTTTTACCAGACTTGGTCTGGCTTCCCTGTGCCTTGGATGAAATTGTTGACTTCCCCTTGGTCCTTTCTGGTTCTTTTTCCGAATCGGTAGAATCCTCCTCCATATCCTCACTGTCTCTTGCCTTTGAACCAGATTTCACCTTGCCATTTGCTTTGCTACTACTCATAGAGGATTTACCCTTGGGAGTAGTGGGGCTAGTCTTTGGTGTGCTTTTATTTGACTTCTCAGACTTATGAGTGTCTTGCTTGGACTTGGTTGAAGCTCTTGGGGTGCTGCTATCATCCTCCTTGGGTTTGCTACTCTTAGGTGTCTGTGACTCATTATTCTTTGACTTGCTGGATACCTTCTGAGCAACATCCATGGATTTACTACCACTTTTTGGAGTTTGATCCTTTGATTTACCAACACGGTCATCATCTGCTTTGCCAACAGCCTTGGATCGCCCATCAGGTTTACTGCTGCCTCTTTGTTTACGACCAGACTTAGTGTTTCTGCCTTTTGATTTGCTGGAGGAAGCTCCCCCCCCCCCCCCCCCCCCCCCTAAAAAATTGACTTCAACGTTAGAAATCAAAAAAATAATCAAAACAATGTTAAATAGCAAAAATAGCAATGACAGGTGAAGCATACGTATTTTTCTTAGTTGAGCCAGGGTGAACATTAAACAGGGTAATCAAAATGAATATTTTCGTGGAAGCAAATAGGCAGAAGAAGTGTGGCTTAAACACTAAACCCTACAACAGAGAAATAAAATACTCAAAAGGCACCGCATTGTGAACAGCAAGTAAAGAATTTTAATCCAATATCCACAATTTTAGATCTTGTCTTGAAATCGAGTTTGGTAAATAATCATTCAAACATCCCAAATATATTGAAGAACTTCATGATTTGAGTAAAAGTTTACATGCCAATGAAGAAACCTACATATATCAGAAGGTTTTTAAAGAATTTTCTTTCTATTGGAGTGTCAATTGGTCTCTAAGAATGAGTCTGATACCAAGAGAGATCCCATACCAGTACTCACTTCGACCTAGCTCCATTCCCAATTCAACTAAACAGCCAACGGGGATCTAATTTTTATTATTTTTGTACCTTTGTCGACATTGTTTGTTCTTACTTTAGTTGAATGCGGTAAATTTTATACTTTGCTATGACGTGTTAAAAAAATAACATGTGGCGGCTTTGTATTGATTAGGGAGGAATATTAGACATGCTGACGTGGTCCTCCCGTAGCACAGAAAAAATCATTTATTGTCACTGCAAGGTTTAAATTATGTTTGTTTTTCCATAGTCACCTTGTTCGCTACAAAATTACCTAATAGACCTATTTAGTAGACACCAAGCAATTTATATGCTAAATAACATAGAATGAAGCGTTATGATCAATCTTCGGTAGTAACAAATGGGACAAGCCAACCACATCGAGAATACAAGGAGAAAGGGACAAAGCTTTACCTTGCTAATTGCTAATAACTTTTTTTTTTTTTTTAAAAACTTTTTTATTAATAACTCACACACCCTACATATGTCGTGAGGTTTGAACCCATGACCTCAAAGTTGTCAGTTAAACACCTTAACCAACCAAGCCACAGCTCACTGACAAAAATTTGGACCATTTCTCGATTTATGCGTGTCATCCTTGCGCAGGGGCCATGCTAATCTTCTCTGTATCGTTCCAATTTTATCGGATGTCCCCGAAGGGACAAATAATTGCTAATAACTTGAAACAGTTGCTAGTTAGCTTTACCTTGCTAATTGTTAATTGCTAATTGCTTTACCACGCCTCTAATCAGCCACCCGCGCCTCTTGTACGTAAAGCCCTAATATTATCCTTAATTGATCCAATTGTACGTTAAACCCTAGCCTTCATCTCCACAGTCAATCCAATGCCAATGCCAATGCACTGAATGCAGTACCTCCCTAATGTTATGTCCTCTCATCCCGGCCACACATCCAATCGCACAAGGCACAACCTAGCAACTCCAGCACACCACAATATTCTTTGATTGGACCACCCGCTGCCGTAGCTATTTGAGTTTGTCACTAAATGACAGTCACAGCACGAAAACACAATGAGACAACTACAAACACGCACCAAGTTGGCAGATCTAGAACTAGCTCACTCTGCATAATGCAGAGCAAGAACACAAGTCTTTAATTTAGAATACGGTACTCTGGCAGCACATCTGCAGATCTAACAACATTATCTATAAAATCAACAAAGCTAACCCAAACATCTCTACTGTTGCCTCCAAAATAAACAATAATCTTACTCTAAACATAAATATGAATAAAGCTAGATCACTCCTACAACCGACATCCGCTAGATATCAAACGCTGGATGTACCAATTCTAACCACAAATCTCGGGATCTTGCCAAACATGATGGCAAAACCTAATTGAAAGATACGAAAATCATCAACTTTTGGATCCTCTCCTTCGCTTTTTACCAGACTTGGTCTGGCTTCCCTGTGCCTTGGATGAAATTGTTGACTTCCCCTTGGTCCTTTCTGGTTCTTTTTCCAAATCGGTAGAATCCTCCATATCCTCACTGTCTCTTGCCTTTGAACCAGATTTCACCTTGCCATTTGCTTTGCTACTACTCATAGAGGATTTACCCTTGGGAGTAGTGGGGCTAGTCTTTGGTGTGCCTTTATTTGACTTCCCAGCCTTTTGAGTGTCTTGCTTGGACTTGGTTGAGGCTCTTGGGGTGCTGCTATCATCCTCCTTGGATTTGCTACTCTTAGGTGTCTGTGACTCATTGTTCTTTGACTTGCTGGATACCTTCTGAGCAACATCCACCGATTTACCACCACTTTTTGGAGTTTGATCCTTTGATTTACCGACACGGTCATCATCTGCTTTGCCAACAGCCTTGGATCGCCCATCAGGTTTACGGCTGTCTCTTTGTTTATGACCAGACTTGGTGTTTCTGCCTTTTGATTTGCTAGAGGAAGCTCCTCCACCCCTAAAAAATTGACTTCAACGTGAGAAACAAAAATAAATAAATAATCAAAACGATGTTAAGTGTCAAAAATAGCAAAGACAGGTGAAGCATACGTATTTTTCTTAGTTGAGCCATCACGACTATTTCTCGCTTTCTTCTTCAGGGGCCTGGGTGAACATTAAACAGCGTAATCAAAATGAATATTTTCGTGGAAGCAAATAGGCAGAAGAAGTGTGGCTTAAACACTAAACCCTACAACAGAGAAATAATATACTCAAAAGTCACCGCATCGTGAACAGCAAGTACTGACCAAAAAAATTAAAGAATTTTAATCCAGTGTCCACAATTTTAATCCTGAACAGCAGAAGATACACCAGATGGTTCTCAATGTCCGCAATGGTGAAGGGCCATCAATGATATGACATTAAATTTAGAACACAAGCGTGACATTATTCAGATACTAAATGATACAAAATCTATCGATCCATGAAGATCAAAAGATAAAATATGAAGATCATGTTCAAACTAACCCATATACAGACTGTCATCAATTTCAAGACTAAAGCTAAAGGTTTTTCATTAGACAGGGATATCAATAGTCATTAGTACTTACTGTTCAGAAGAGCCATCGTGACTTGACTCATTAGCTTCCTGCTCCTGTTAACAAAACGGTATCACAAACTTAAGCAAGTAAAATTCAAGCCAAAAAGTAAAATACGGCAGTCACCTACCCCATCTGATTCAGAGTCGCTTTCTGCATACAGCCATTTCTCATTTTTAAGATTTAAAATTTCTTCATCTCCATCATTGTACTTCACCTACAGAAAATGGTAACAGTACAAAAAGTTGAAACAATGTTAAGTTCCATTATAATTTTAACAACAAAAGACAGCAGTCAAAAGACAATGAGGCATGTAGAGCTAGCGTCTCACCACGTGTTTCTTTTTACCAGAGTCATATGAATGGACAACACCTTTGTAATACCTGTAAAATTATAATTGAGACAGTAAACAACAGATTTAAAGTTCACATTTTACAAGTATATAACCAAAAAGAAAATCTAAAATCTAACTTCAAGAAAGAATAACATGCTTAAATTTGGACGATCTAAAAACTATTGCCTTTAGGTGAAACAACAAACTTCTCCTTTCAAAACTCAACTCTTATTTATTAATGTTCATAATTGCCTTAAAATGCTGAAATGACAAGCCATCTCCATTGATTCCAAAGGAGAAAAGCTTGGTTGTTGAGTACAACATGCATTGCAAAGTCATTACAACAGAAGTCACTTGGAATCATAATGGCTACAGAGACTGGAATAAAACATACGACATGTCTACAGATATATATACATATACATAATATATATATATATATGTGTGTGTGTTGTTTATATATTTATATCCTAAACAGATTGATAAAACATAAAATGGATGGTCTGTACTTACGCTCGATCCGCTGGCCACCAAACTTTTATCTTTGAACCAATAATCTCAGACTCATCAAACTCTTTTACACCTGATTGCTGAAATCATAAGGAAACTTATTCTTAAGGAGGTCAAAAAAAAAAATCTGAAAAAAAAGGTCAAAAATCAAAGGATCTTTTAGCTAATTAAAAGTGCAGATCACAAACAGGTTTCCTTCAAATGTATTGATGGTAGGGATAATAATGTATCAACATTTTGAGTACCCCATTCCCCATGCCTGATTCGGAGACCAAGGCTCCCAACTGGGCCTCCTGCTGAATGCTACGATCTTTAGGAGGCAATAAATTCACCAATAGCTAGGTAGGTATTGTAAGGGGGCTCAAACCCAAGACCACATGGGAGTAAACCATGGGATCGACCATTAAGCCCTCATTGAAAAACCAACATATCAATCGTACAAATAATGCATACGGCAGACAATTATTCTAGACAGAGAATCATGGACATTTTATGACCCCAAGTCTATGGTCAGATAAAGAACATAACTTGATTCATATACCAAATCCTAAAAACTAACATGTGAAAGCTCTGTTATGCAATTTAACAACCAGGATTCCAAATATCAAGTGCCACACCAAAAAAATTGTAACCAAAGAAAAATCTGAAATTGCACTGCTTGCCGCTTAGGTCTGCATACCTTTTCTTTTTCCGAAGGACGCTTCCTCTTGGAATTTATCTTAGGGGTCTCCTCTAATGGGAGTTCATCCTTCGTTGATTTTGACTTGGGCGTCGGCAGTATCTCCTAAATAGTTCATGACAACAGTAAGTTCTCAAATGGGTATTAAACAATAAATAGCAGCATCAGTGCAAATAAACAATGATATTCTGAAGCAACTGGCGAGAGTACCTTGTCAACTTCCATGGGCGAGGGTTTTGTTGAACTTCTTCTTGAAGAACCTTTACTGCGCGCACGCGTTTTCTTATCTTCTGGCTGCTTCAAAGAATACTCATCACTAGTTTTATTGCTTCCATCAACCTTCATAGCTGACTTCTGTCTTGCCTCTGAATCAGTTGTGCTGCTACTTTCCTTTCTAGGTTCATCTACCACAACTGAAGTTTTATTTTCCTTAGAATTCCCAGTAGAAACCTTCTTAGATGACTTCGGTTTTACCTCTGAATCACTAGCGGTGCCACTTTCCTTTACAGGTGCATCCACCACAATGGGACTTTTGTTCTCATTAGAACCCCCACCAGAGACCTTTTTCCCAGAGCGCTTACTTGATTTTAATTCTGAATCACTTGTTCCATCAATTGCCTTTTTGGATTTGTCATCAGCAACAGGTGTAGCTTCTTTATTAGAAGTATCTTTCTTCTTATGTCGTCCAGCCTTTTTGGGAAGACTTTCATCAGGAAGGCTCCCACTTGGGGATGGTGGAGCAACATCAGTTGATTCCTTCTCCAATGCACTGGAGATATTAATATCCAACCCTTTCTCATTTTCTGAAGGCACAGCTCCCTCCACATCAGGATCCTCACGAGGCAGATCAGGAGCATCTTCAGAGCCACTTTTATGGCCCGGAAGTGCCTCTGTTTCTTCCTCATTATCAGCTTGAGGACTGCCTGCAGGTTGTGCTGTTGACAAATTATCTTTATCCTCACTAACTTCTTCTGGCATTTGTTTTGCATGAACAGCCTTCTCAGTCTCCAAACTATCAGGTTCAGCAACACTTGATGTAGTTGGACCTTTTACTTCCTCGGTATCTTCAACCTGCTCTTGCTTCTTTAAAGAGTTCACATCAGCCGAAGATTCATCTTCCCCATTCGCTGCACCACCATTATTCATAACTACCTTTGAGGATCCATCAATTTCAGGATCAACTTGTTCAGAAGAAACTGCCGCGGTGGAGTTTTCTTTATCTTCCTGCAAAGACAAAGTGTCCTTATCCAGTTACACTAAGTCGCAAATCAAGCCATTAAAATGAGAAAAAGGAAACACTTCGAAAGAGGAACAAGCCACACACCTGAATTGCCTCTTCCGAAGATTCCCGGATTGTTGACTTGTCCTCCTGAAGTGAAAAACAGTTCATAACACAAAACCAAACTTAGTTAACTTGACAACAAAGATAAAAACAAGGTGATAAAGAAATCCCCTCTTTCACTTCGACAGAGGAACAAGCCACTCACCTGGACTGCCTCCTCTGAAGATTCCCGGATTGTTGACTTGTCCTCCTGAAGTAAAAAATAGTTCATACCACAAAACCAAACTTAGGTAACTTGACAACAAAGATAAAAACAAGGTGATAAAGAAATCCCCTCTTTCACCCATCCACCCCGACCCCAAGAGAGAGAAAAACAAAGACAGTTGGCATTTTGAAAGCACAAACTGCTTCAAGGTAAATTACGGAACCATATAAGTAGAGGATCAAAGATTTTCCCTCTATAACTCGCACTTTCCAAGAAACCAATGGATGGTCAGAGGTACCAATGCTTAGTAATAATATACAACAGCACTTATTAACTAACTTTAAGAGCCTAAACAGAGTCGGAAGACAAAAAAATCCGCTCCATTGAACATGATTGGTTCACAAACCAGTCAGCCAATTTAGCTCATTTTTATACAGTTGAGGGAAGCAATCACAAGTGTAAGACACCAAATAATGTATTAATCTTGGAACTATGAAAATCTTACCATATCCTCATCATCATCATGCACTTCATTCTTCTCAGTGTCACCATCTGTCTCTTGGCATATAGAAGCTACCATTTTACTGTAATCACCTAATGCAATGCCATGGGTTTCTACTTCGTGTGCCAAGTGGGGCTTAAGTTTAATAGCAGAACTTTCGATTACTCTTTCTCCCAACTTTCGAGAAATTGGTAGAACGTCCTGGGAAGTCAAGAAAGGAATCAGTTGGTAAATTGAAAAGAAACGAGGTAGAAAAAACAGTAGTCAATCAAGCATCAAAGCAGCAACTTACCTCATCATCATTTTTCACACTAGCTAACAAAGGAGAAAGAAGTTCCGAAGATATATCTTCACTTTCTTCTATGACAAGGGTCATAATTGTCTCCATCGATGAAAAAACATTCTCTGGGTGGTAGTCCCTGGAAACATTCAAAGGGACATAAATAATGATGAGTTTATAGCAACATATTAATTTGATAATTGTACACCATAGATATTGAAACAGAGGTCTAACTGTAAATAAAGTCATAATATCACAAAGAGGTGCCTCCCAGCTTTACTTTTCAAAATTTATACCTTATTGCCTTGAGAAAATGCTGGAACATCTCAACGATCAATGCATCGCATTCAAGATCCAACATTACCACACAGGATCGGACCTTTGCAACAGTTTCAAGAATGGATGCCCTCTTTGTGTATGATCGGCTGGACCGGTCATCTAGATTTTCAAATGAAGACACGATAAGCTGAAAGATCTCCTACATACAAATACCCAGAGATTAGTTTTAGAAAGAGTCACGGAAGCGAGATAGACAGCCAGCTTAAGTATTGAATATCAATAGAATACCTTCATTTGGTCATCATCATATGGTGCATCTGGTGCAGTTATTCTTGTAATCTCACTGATGCAAGACGCAACTGAAACTTTGACATCAGGATCTGAATGCCTTAAAAGTTGTTCAGCAACCAATGCCTTCTGTGACGGTGCAAGTGCAGCTTGCATTGACTTGTTTGGTGATTGTTCTACCTTTGATAGACAGCTTTCGATCCTCTGATACGACCAGGGAGAAGAACAATACAAGAGATTATTAAAATCTTCAGAAAATAGAGAAAACATAGCTACTCGTTGATGCATAGTGCCCTTATAATAAATCGAAGGAGGAGGAGAGAACAATCCAAACATATATAGTAGGAAAGATTTCCCTATGATCAGTTTCATTACTTGTCTACAAACACTAAGCCCTATGACACCTAAAACCTTGAACATTGTCAAAATCAGAACCTAAACTGCATTCTATTACACTAGCGAACCATACTTTTGAACTCACTACCCAAGCATATGAGCAAAATTAAGTTAACCATAGCATGCATTGAAGGGCTAACCATGAGTCGATGCAAATTATTTCAAAGTACAACAAGGCATTGAAAACATGCGGTCCGATATCGAAATGTAAATCGGCATGGATCTCGAAAACTGAATAACATATTAGATGACAAGCGGAAGAGTTAAAAATCCACCACACATCATCAGAAGCTATCATTACAATCACCAATTAGACAACTACATTTAGAGCGCAGAAGAAACAAAAATTGAAAAACGCGAAATAAGCGAAAGACGGGCGGGGCTTACGTCGAGAAGAGGAAGGAGGTCGTCGACGGTGGACGGCGATTCGAGGAGTTGATTCCCAGCTTCGAGAAGCTGCGCCTCAAGCTCATTGTCGACGGAGGCCATACTATCGGGCACTCGCGTTTAATCGTCTAGATAGATCCTTCACGATCTCACACCTCTAGCCCTAATTCTCACACCATTGACAGCCGGAATCGAGGAGAGAGAAAGTTAGGGTTTGTTTTCGGGGAAGAGAGAGAGTGTGTTTTGGATATTATTTTTGGCGTGGGTGAGTAAAAACGAAAACTATAAATGCGTGATGGGGTTTCACTGGCTCCGATTCAAGAGCCTCATCAGTGCTGTTGTGTTTTTTAATTGTGAATGTAAAAGTAAATCAAGGACAATCCAACGAAGGACCTTAGGCTCGGAATCTGCGGGACTGTGAATTGGATTTGAATGTGGCTTTCAAATCCGTCTTCGCAGAGGCCCCCACGTGGGTTCTTGTGACTTTGATGCTGTTATTGAGCTTCCACTTGTTGTTTGGTGCTCTTAGATTTCCCGCTAGCGCATTCAACAATCCTGTAAGGTGGGCCGGGCAATGGAAGCCTGTTTAGTAACGTGGGCACTCTGAATCCGTCCAAACCCCGACGACTTCAGGTCATTTGGGTCTCGCAACGTGGCTCTAAATAATCCGTCCAGTAACAACCCTCCATGTCAGTTCACTGCCGACGTGTACGACTCCGATTGGGTGGAGCCATGTCACCCGACGCGCTGCTCTTTCTGTTTTGATTGATTGATTGAGAATCGAAGACGAATGCTCTGATCGATCCAAATTGCTGTAGAAGGGAGCTTCCCAGATCGAACCGTGGCTTCCTCAGCTTCTCCAAGTTTGACGCGCAGAAAGCCCTCCTCTTCTTCGTCTTCCACAGAGCCGGGTCGGGTCGTGGGAAGAGTCACCGTCCCCAGCCGGGCTTCGGAGCCTCAGTTCCCCTTCTGGCAACAGACCTGGTTCATAGCCTTGCTCTTGGCCATGGCCGTGGGCTTTCTCTGCCTTGCTGTCTTCCTCTTCCTCGGCCTCGATCTCGATACAGGCTATTCCGCCGCCGCCCCCGCCGCTGAGGGCGTCCAGGTCTGTTTCTCTCCACCTCTCCCGTTTAATTCTGATCTGAATCTGATCATTGATAAATGTATTCCGGCATCGCGCAGATCACATACGGAAGTGTGCTGAAGCTTATGCACGAGAGGACCAAGTTTCGGCTGCACTCCCACGACGTGCCGTATGGCTCTGGCAGCGGCCAGCAGTCTGTCACTGGGTTTCCAAATGTCGACGATGCTAACAGCTACTGGGTACGGTATTCGCTACTTGCTTCGATTGCGGTTTGATTGGTGATGATGAAGTTGGGGTGGTGTTGTTGGTTTGCAGGTTGTTGGACCTCAGCTCGAAACATCTGCCAGGCAAGGTCACAGCATTCCTAGCGGGACCATCGTCAGGTTGCAGCACATGAAGACTCGGAAATGGCTGCACAGCCATCTGCATGCTTCCCCCATATCTGGCAACCAAGAGGTTTCTAAACCATTCTCTTTTTTTGATCATGTCCTTCTATCCGTATCAGTAGACGGTTATGCTTTTATGCGCATAATCAAGCGTAGAACCACTGTGTAAAAACTATTTCAGCTAGTTAGTTTACCTCTTGAGTGGCTTGTGTAACCGCTGTGAATGTGGGTGCAGGTGAGCTGCTTTGGGGGAGAAAATGAATCCGATACTGGTGATCACTGGAGGTGAGAAGCAAATTGATTTTTTTATAAGAGGTGGCTTGGCATGCCCCAGTGATTTCTATGCTTGTAAGATTTTCTTATGTGTTGTGTTGATATGCATTTTCACAGGGTTATGATTGAAGGGAGTGGGAAGACCTGGAAGCAAGATCAAAGGGTTCGGCTCCAGCATGTTGACACTGGTATTTTCCTACACAGTCATGACAAGAAATACCAACGCATAGCTGGGGGACAGCAGGAGGTGAGAATAATGAAAACCTAAACCCGATTTCTCTAAGACACTGAGTATAAATTGAAATTTCAATTTTGTTGGCTGCTTGCTGGTTAAATGCAAAAATGAAACTGATAATTACATATCCCCCATTCTGATGGCCTGTAGAGTTCACATTGGTAGATAGAAATTGTTAATTTGATTGATTGGGGATAAGTAATTCAATTTAAGCTATTATCAAGGAGTTGTAATAATGTTAAGTATCCTGGGGTAATTGCTAGACATGTGTAACCACAGATAAGTTTGCACTAGCCTATATTCTGTTGACATTGAGAATTGATTGATATCTGCAATGCACCATAGATGAGAACAATCAAGCCTAGACATAATGCATGCACCGAATCTCCTGGGCATACACATAACCCTAAGAGTATAGTCTCCATAGATTCGTATCACTGAGAAAGTCAGTTATAGTTAAATGTTTCTGCAAGTTAAGCAATTAAGCTGTGGAATAATCACTTTTAAATACTGTTCTCATATATGACTCATATCTGCAACATCTTTATGTCATATTTGTTGCAATGAAGGAGATGAAGTTTGTGGTATTGAAATGATCTTTAAGGTAGCCTAAATATGTTTGATTCACCCTGATGCAGGTTTGTGGTGTGAGAGACAAACGTGCCGACAATGTTTGGCTGGCAGCAGAAGGTGTATACCTTCCAGTTACTGAAACTAAGTAGAGATTGTTAATTTTAGAATGGATCAATCTTATAAACAGGCATACAAGATTTGAAATTTTTGGTGGCTGCCCATAACTGTTGTAGATGTTTTAATAATACAATGTTATCTAGTACTGTTATTGATGTGTTTAGATCTTTTGTTTGATAGAGAACAATGTTTGGGTAATAAGCTTTAGCTGTATCATAAAATCCAAATTAGATAATGGAAGCTGGAATTAGAGCATGACAGTGGTTTATGTGGAAAATATTTTTGTCTGCGGTATGTGTTTTAGGAAGTCGGGGGTTCGAACAGCAAGTTGGGTTACAGGATGGATGCAGATTCGAGTTTTGCCAAAAGCGAAAGGACCTTGTGCTTCTTTTTAAACCTTTAACCATGTGGCTGGGTGGGTCGTAGTAGTGCCTACCGAGTGGTCGAATTCCTTAGTGGTGAATTTGAGGAGATTGCCGAATAAAGCGGTGGTGGTGACCACGACGGTCTTGTTAACAGAGCATGGTGGCTCTGTCTTGCTGGGCTCCTTTGCAATTTGCAACGCGCTGTGTTTCGTACCATCGCTAATGCCTAATGTCGTTGTCGCTCAATCTGATCAGAGCGAGTTTACTACACGATTTAGATCAAGGTAAGCTATGCATGGCTGCATTGAAGAAGACATGAAATAAGTTTTAGCTAGAAGTGGGAAGAAAGGGAAAGCCTGCCTACCCTTTTGTCCTTCCGTTTCCCTTTACCTCTGTCCTGCACTTTCCCAAGGACCCCCACCCTCTCCGACCGAGTATAAAGTGAACGTTGGCATTGCTTGCCGGCAGATTAATTATATAAATCAATCACTTAAGCAAGCATTGTTTAGTTCCATGTCTGGTATCAGAACAAATGAACAATGCTGTGTGTTTTGTTTTCCAGGTAGTTGATGATCAAAGCGCCCTAGAAGGCTAGAACCATTAACAATTGAAGAGCGGAAGAAGCAGAACCAGCCAACATCTTATAATCAATTCATAATGGACGATAGCGGCTGAAAACTACAACCCTACAACGTCATTAGCACTTTGGACAAGTAATCCCAATTCCAAACTAACTTAGAGGAGGGAGAATAAAACACATATGAATGCGTATTAGCATATAGGTACAAGATGGGTCTTTTTTTTTAAGAGAAGGTTTTAATTAGCTTGATTGGGTGGTTGAATCATCGAGTCCCTTTCCTTTCTTTTGGGTCATTTCTTTTAGTTGCAAATCGCCAAAGCACTGAAGCAGTTGGGCGGCTATAATAAGAGAACAATCTCCTCCTCCTTGCTCGCTGCAAGTTCGGCCACATTGCCCGTTTGTTCATAGCTACGTCATCGTTCTGTCATCTGTCCATGTATAATGTCTCTCCCTGTCGATGAAATTATAGATGTAAACACCAGGTGACCAGCAACGTAAAACCTGCATTTGGCATTTTGCTATTTTTGCATGTGCCTTCGCCTTTCAGAATTACCTACACTTGGAAAACGACATTGAATTCGCTTCATAAAAGTTTTACCTAAAAGCTATTCCAATTATGTGAAGGGTTACGAGTCGATCAACAAATTTAGCTCCAGCTTTACCAGTCGGTGGATTTTCATTTACTCGTGCGGATATATATCACCAAAATATCAATGACAATATATTGTAGTCGTTCTTCGTTAGATACACAGATTGGTATTTAAAGCATTGAACTACCTTTTAGAAAATGTCTCAGCATCTGGTGCATAAGCAAACAATTTAGAAGGAAACTGCAGGCAGGGCCTCGTCTTCAACCCAGCTGCCACCAACTACTGCTTCCAGATCGAGCAACAAACTCGTATATAGAATATTTTCAGACTCATATTACAAGTGGGCTGAGTGTGTTTATGTTTGATTCTATTCGATGATAGACTATAGTAAATTATCTCATCGAGACAGGGCAAAGCATGATCTACCAATTTAAGAAAAGGGCAAATCCAGATCTAGGTTTCACAGCAAGATTTCTATATTACTGTAAATCATGCATCTTGATGGTGTTATATTGTATATACATACAGCACCATCAACTTAATCATTCTACTAACTAAATTTCACGCTGCATTGCTCATTCAATGCTGGATGACTAATTAAACAAAACTCCCCACAGCCCAGAGGTCATGAATGTTACATTAATATTTACACCAACAGATCAAGGCAAACACTGAGCAAAACAGCTATGAATTTTCATACAAAATGCCCATACGGATACGGCATCCCACTATATGCGGCCACATGTATTTAATGTACCTGATCATCGTTCATGTCGATGACTTTGAATAATGATGAACAGCTACCTGGCAAGCGCAGCTCAACTATGATAAACCACAACTGGTAAAGTCTTTTGTTCTAACTCAGATCTATGAATCGATAAAAGAGACCGGTTCAGCAAACAAGGTCAGAGCAAGCAATTCATCGAGAAGGAGGTTGACAATAGCAATCCATGTTCTCACTGCAAATGCAACTGTGATATATTTTTTTTGTTCACTCAATCAGTTTTCAACTCTGTAAATAAATATGCAGGGTTCTAAACGAGACTTTCACACAATGAAACAAAAACAAAGGAAAGATTCCCAGATGGGAATGGAAGAAGGCCCTCACTCCTCACCAGTCCCTATCTCATTTGTATTAGAAAATGACCGACACCCCTTCCCATAGAGGCATGGTGGGTAATTTTCCGGTTTCTAAAATTTGGGTAGGGGGGTAGGGACAAAGGGTTGGACAAAACAGTACTAATGGGGGGAGGGGTTGAAAGTTGAGTGACCCCAATGACTTTTGTGGAATGTGGGGGTGTTTGATGATGATCACAAGTTCACAACCAATATCATATGCCTCATTCCTCCCCTGTAATTTCCCAATTCTGCAAGCCATGCCATTGATCTCAAAGCTTTCATTTAGATTCAAGCCAAAATGAAAACGGTAACCAGGAAGCATTTGACATATTTACACAACAAGACGAATCTTACTAGGATAACTATTTTCAAAATAGATTCATACCCTAACAAAAGCTACAGATTAAGGCCTAGAAGCTGGAATAAGAGTATATACGATGGTATGAAAAGAAGACTAACTTCTCAAATTCTTCCCTTCAAGCTCGACATCATCTCAAAATGGCAAGCTCTTTGAAGTTGAACTTAAGGTGAGCGACTTGAAATGATCCGACGGAACAAAGTCTTGGGGCAAATTGGCCCTCTTCACAATCCTCCTCATGTTGCTCTGCAAACTCTGTTGCACTAATTGCTTTACTGCTTTCCTCTCATCACTCATCATACTCTCATCCTCTTCCAAACACCCCTTGGAACCTAGATTAGGGTTTGTAGAAGTTGATGAAGAACCACAAATTGGAGCAGAAACCGCTGCACTCCCGCCAAAGTTCTGTGATATCTGTTTTCCTTTATCCACTCTCAAACACTCCAAGATCCTCGAAGCTCTCTTCTGCGCCAATGTACTACCGAAAAGCGTTAATTCGAGCAATGCTGATACGACTCCTGCCTCAATCATGGCTTGCCTATCCCCAAACGCCTTGTGCGCCATTACCATTAAAATGTAGGTTGCCTTCTCTTGACACCCAGGGGAGTCGTTCCAATTCAATGCATCAACCAATACAGGGAATGCATCGCGTACACTGCTGATTGCTTTTCTTCCTTCTGGGGTAGATACCATGTTGCTTAAAATTGCAAGGATTCTTTCACTCACTTCCATGTCTCCCAATGCATTAAAGAAAAATGGGATCATATCAGTTTCCAGTATGTACGCGACATTGGACGTGAAGATTGAAAGATTGTAGAGAGCTCTCAAAGCGTCTTGCTTAGCTTGGCAGCTAATTGTGTTGTCCGAATTTTTAAGGATTTTGAGCAAGAAAGGAATGGCACCAGAAGATCCAATAATGGGTTTATTAGAATCCAAAGCACTCAAGCCAAGGAAGTTTGCAATTATTGCTTCAGTGACGGATGAGTTTGGAGATTCAATTAGCTTCAGCATTTTGTGCACAGCACCTGCTTGGAGGATAGCAGCTTTGTTCCTGCAACAGGGGCGGTCCAAAAAAGTCATTCACAACGAAATTATTGACTCCAGAAAAGTTAAATGCTATTCATTTGCAATTATAACGACGTTAAAACAGATAAACTGAATCACAATTTGACAAAAGTCGCAAACTTTGTACATTCCAGCGATTTTATAATTAGACTTCATCTTCTCCAAATCTAAAGACAGTTGGCAAGCTACCTTCAACGGACATGAATTCTAATAATGAATACATAAAATGACAGTATGGATGAATCACTGTGGCATGAAAATGACATGAACCAGAATGCGAATGAAATCTTTTGCTGAATTCATATCCTTAATAAATAAAAATGGTGCATGCAACAAACCAGAACAAAATTGAAGTTAACAAACTCACACATCGTTGCCGATCCCGAGATTGAGCAGAGCATAGAGCGATGCGATCGACGTCATCGGAGTCGATCATTCCGACGAGCGGCGGAATGACGCCGAGCATAGCAAGCGTGGCTCTGGCTTCGGAATCTTCCTTGGCCAGCAGTCTCACGTCGCTCGCCGCCGCTCTCCTCATCTCCACGGCGTCGTTTTCGACCTGCAACTCCCTCGCCACGCGCTTCAGCTCCTCCAACGCCTCCACTTTCTTCTTGGTCACGGCTCCACTTTCAAAGTGCATGCAGCAAATGCATGGCGATCAGCTTCCAGTTTGGACCTATCTTGGATTAGATTGGCCTCATTCGTTGTTCTAGTTTGGGCTCCTCCTCCTGGGTAGTTTTGTTTGTGTTCGATTTTCACATAACAGAACCACTATTCCAATGCCAAGTTGCCAGTTACAAGTTCTAAAACTTGTTTCTGCATATTTCTTTACAGCCATATGTCCTGTGATCTGTTTCTTTCTTGTTGCTAGAGAATGACAGAATGTACAATCAAACATTCTTTTTTACTAATTACTTGGAGTTAACCTTGGGAAATTGTCATGCTTTGTCATATTTCATATCACAGGTTCATAGTGCATTATACAATTATTAGTGCTGGTGATAGGGAATCGTTGGATAAAAAGTAGAGCGATTAGATTGCCCGAGTCTAGCAAATGTGATTATCAATTGTCGAGTACTGCCATGCATAGTATCCATCCCGTGACATGCAAATATGATAATTTCTTGTCTGGGGGCATAAATTCATGATCAGTTTCCTAAACAAAGGAAATTTTGCATTGTAGGATGGGGAGAATGAAGGATGTATCCGTCTATCGTTTTGGGTTGAACAGACGGCTCGCATTCATGAAAACCAACCAAAACGCATGCCACGCGGTCCATCTATATACCATATGCTTGTATGATTCATGAAGAAGAGAGAGAAGAAGTATGAGCAGATTGTACAAACGTAACAAGGCCAAGAGAATGATGTGGATGCACATTTTTTTTTATAACAAGACAGCAAACAAGTGCCAACATATTCTACTTGGTTTAGCTTTAGCATACGCATCATGCAATGCCAAGCCAAAGCACACTGAAAAGGCTACCTCATCTTCCAACTGTATCAAAGTCCACCCAAAACTTGGATTACTGCTCTAACAACATTCTCCACTGGTGCCCTTCTATCTATAGCTTCTAGCGCCTGTCTATTTTGGATAGATACCCACAAACATGCAAGAGGAAGCCTACCCACCATGATGTAACCCAATCTAGCGTTCTAGTCTTTAATTCAATCTTCAACAGTTCTACTCTCACCATTCCTCAGTTGTCTCACAGCAGAGTCTACACACACTAAACCAAACCAGTTCTGGTCCTAACGTACAAACCAAAATTCTAAAATCAGTCGTTTGCAACCATGTCATCTACCGTGGAAGAAGTGTTCTCCACTCTCCTGATGCGCAGCCGCTTCTGCGGAGGAATATCTTTGGAGGATGGGGATACCTCAGCATCAACAATGATCGAATCTTCCTCGCTGTAATCTCCTCTCAACACTCCCATTGCAATCTCATTCTCAACCAGCTGCTGTATCACCCTCTTAACGGGCCTCGCTCCATAGTTCGGATCAAAGCCCAAATTACCAAGAAGCTCAAGAGCTTCCTCTGTATAATGAAGCTCGATTTTCTTTTGCTTCAGCCTATCTTTCAACCGGTTCATCTGCAATACGAAATGACCCATTTTAATATTTCAGTTTTTCAAATAAGAGTCGCTAAGAAAAAGACAACTAACTTGAATCATAACTGAAAGTGAAAGCATTACTGGTACAAGATTCAATACCTGTATCTCAACAATCTTACAGATCTCTTTGGAGTCCAAGGGCTGGAACACGATGAACTCATCGACTCGATTCAAAAACTCAGGGCGGAAAGTTTGTCTCGCCAGTTCAACCACTTGTCTTTTCATCAGTTCATAAACTGCATCCTTGCTGTCTTGAGTATTACGAAGAGTTTCAAGTATATACTGGGAGCCAAGATTTGAGGTCATTATCACAACACAATTGGTGAAGCTTACAGTCCTTCCTTGTGAATCGGTAATCCTTCCATCATCCAGCAATTGTAACAAAATATTGAACACATCCTGATGTGCTTTCTCTATTTCATCGAATAACACTACACAATAGGGTCTTCGACGAACCACTTCTGTTAATTGTCCGCCTTCTTCATAACCAACATAACCAGGCGGGGCACCCACCAAACGTGAAACCGCATGCTTCTCCATGTACTCACTCATATCAATCCTAACTAGAGCATTTTCAGTGTTGAAGAGGAAGCTGGCCAAGGTCTTTCCAAGCTCTGTTTTTCCCACACCAGTAGGACCCAAAAACATAAAACTTGCAATAGGGCGGTTAGGGTCCGAGAGACCTGCCCTTGAACGTCTAATTGCATCAGCTACCGATTTCACGGCTATATCTTGACCCACAACCCTCTTATGAAGTACCTGTTCTAGCATGACTAGCTTGTCTCTTTCTGACTGTTGAAGGTTTGACAAGGGTATACCAGTCCATTTGCTTACAATCTCAGCAATGTCAAGATCGGTGACTTCTTCTCGTAGAAAAGACTTTCCAGACTTCTGGTACTCAGCAAGGTTTTTCTCAGCCTCTTCTAACTGGCGCTGCAGGGACATTAGAGTTCCATATTTGAGCTCTGCTGCACGACTTAGGTCATACGCACGTTCAGCAGCTTCCATCTCTTGGTTTACTCTATCAATCTACAAAATTAGGAACCCATAGATCAGAAGAATCGATGCATTAAATGATGGGCATTTTCAGATAACCCAAGATTGAGGGATACCTCTTCTTTAATTGATCGAATTCGAGTCATGAGGGCCTTTTCACGATCCCACTGTTCATTAAATTCTTTTTGTTTCTGTTTGAGCAATGAGAGGTCAGTCTCCAGCTTGCTTAACCTTTCTTTCGATGATTTATCTGTGTCATTTTGCAAAGATAGCTTCTCCATCTCCAATTTCAGTATAGCTCTGTCTACCTCGTCTAACTCAGTTGGCTTTGAGGTAATCTCCATTTTCAGCTTTGCAGCGGCTTCATCAACAAGATCAATAGCTGAAACAAAGAAACTAAGTTACAAAACTAAAAAAGGAGGGCTGGAAGAATAATGCAATAAGCATAACTTCCAAACAAAGAAGAGAGATAAACTGGAGGCTCTAAGCATACCTTTGTCAGGTAAAAACCGTTCTGTAATGTATCTGTCAGAAAGAACAGCTGCAGAAACAAGGGCACTATCTGATATTTTCACACCATGATGCAGCTCGTAACGCTCACGCAACCCACGGAGAATGGATATTGTGTCTTCGACAGATGGCTGACCACAAAACACCTGCTGAAATCTACGTTCCAGTGCAGGATCCTTCTCAATGTACTTTCTGTACTCATTCAACGTGGTTGCTCCTATACACCGTAGCTCACCCCGTCCAAGCATTGGTTTCAACAAGTTCCCAGCATCCATTGCACCACTTGTAGCCCCTAACAACAGCAACCATGTACAAGGACATAAGAAGACAATCTCACAGATTCAACAGAAAAAGACTAGCTTTGTCATTAAGAAAACACAAACCTGCTCCTACTACAGTGTGAATCTCATCAATGAATAATATGATATGTCCATTTGAAGCAGTAACTTCCTTCAATACAGCTTTCAATCTTTCCTCAAAGTCACCGCGAAACTTGGCTCCAGCCACCAATGAACCCATATCTAAGGAAATCAACTGGAGAATACAAGCAAAGTACAAATTGATATCCAAAACAGAACATCAAGAAAGGGAACTATTTCTACAATAAATGGTGTAGTTTAGAATGAATTGAATCAATGGTAATATTCTTGAAAGTTGCACCTATCCAACTTTGAACAACTAATGCAAAAGTTTGATCCAACTTGAAACTAAGGTTTGTTTTCCACCAAAAAGAAATACAACAGTCGTATCATTAAAGGAAAGAAAAAGTAACATTTTTTTTTTTTACAGTTGAAATGACTACCTTTCTGTTCAACAGGGGTTCTGGAACATCCCCACGCACAATCCGTTGAGCTAATCTGCAGATAACATAAAAGGTTTAATGAATCAAGAAAGCAGAATGAGCAATCTGGCAAAGTATGACAGCAGGAAAAATAACATCAGTTGTGAGAAAAGCATTAGTTAAGTATAGCAGAACATCCAGGTGGTTCACTAACTAAAACTTAATTTGAAAAGTATATTAGTAGTGTAGACCAGTCAGTTAGACTAATATAACCTAATGTCTACATTTTAAAAGTTACTAAAGAGTCATGATAAAGAAATAGATAAACTCACCCTTCAGCAATTGCTGTTTTCCCCACACCAGGCTCCCCAATAATAACAGGATTATTTTTTGTTCTCCTGGACAATATCTGGATGCAGCGCCGTATTTCATCATCCCGTCCAATAACAGGATCAAGTTTGCCACGACTGGCGAGCTCAGTCAAGTCATTTCCATACTTTGTCAAAGCCTCATATTTTCCTTCAGGATCTATGGAAACACAAAATGTGTTATTTTAGGCAAACTACAAACTGACAATACCCAACAAGCAAAGCATTTTGTGTTTGTTCCTTGAGGATGTATAAACAATCACTTAGCTCTATGATACCACCTAGTGAACAAACAACTTTAAACCGACAGTTCAGGTAAAGATCATACTCTGATCAGTGACTCTCTGGTTTCCACGAACATGTTTAACAGCCTCCTTCAAATCCTTGTCGCTAAGCTGAAGGTTTTTGAACAATTGCTGCCCAAACCGTGTATCCGACTGAAACGCCAACAGCAGGTGATCCACAGACACAAAATCATCATTCATTTCTTTCTTCTGCCGTCGCGCATTGTCCAACAAACCCCCCAGATGCGAGCCTATTATAGGCCCACTGGTGCCACCCATCACCTAAGCACAACAACACAATGTTCAATCTCTCTCTCTCTCTCTCTCTCTCACAAAAATGAATTGAAATCGCAAAATATATAGTCCGAAATAAACAAATGTACCTTGGGTTGCTGAGCAATGAAGTCATCAGTGGCCTGGAGAACACTAGTGTTGTCCAGACCCGCCTTGGTGAAAATTCGCCTGGCCAAACCATCCTTCTGCTCCAACAGAGCCTTCATCAAGTGCTCCGATTCCACCACCTGTTGCTTGCTAACTCTGGCGGCCTCAACCGCCCCAATTATGCCCTCCCACGCCATCTCAGTGAACTCGTTCTGCTGAGCCTGCTTTCACACACTAGCGAGTTTAGTTTCACAAATCAATCTCAAAAATGAATCAGAAATTGAAGATTCGGAGACCTGAGCGGCGCTGCTGCTGGCGGAGTAGAGACGAGGAGCGGAGGAGTGAAAGCTCCGAGTGAAGGCGTTTGACAAAACGACATGACTAGGATCCCAAACGACATTACTGGCTCGAGAGAAAGGAGCCGGGGAAAGCTTTGAGGCGGCAGCCACTGCTGTTTCACGGCACCGGGTGAGGGTACTCCTTGAGTTTCTGGAGGCGCCGTTCATGGCCGCCAAAACCATCGCCGATTTGCTGAGCTTCGTGACATGCCGGCTAGCCATTTTGATCGGAAATTGTATTGTTGAGGGCTTTCTGAGTCTTTGGGTTTGGTGTTTGGAGATGAGAAGAGACAAGAGAGTGGTTTTGGCAAACAGAAGAAGCTTGTAGAACTTTAGAAGCGAGAAGAGAATCCGGTTGCCGAAAAAACAAAAACAAACAAAAAAAGCGGAGCCCGAGGAGTAGTGGGCCTACACGGGCTGGGGGTCCCACCTTTAAAAATTCAAAAACAAAAACTTTGGACCGATTTTGATGGAAACAGAGTCGCTGGAGTACGTCGGTGAAAGTAAACGAAGGTTGATGAACTGAGAAATGCACCAAGTATTGAAATGGGTTGATGACCAGGCTGAAGAGTGGTGAAGGGAAAAGGGCTGGGATGGAGGAAGATAATTCAATTTCACCGACTACAAGTTTACAAGTTTAGTACTAATCAAACAAATACATAGTAAATACTGGCAATATGCTTAGCTAAGATCGGAAGGATCTGCACTTGTCTGGATTTAATCCTGGGGAACGATAAACATCCTTCAGTTAAGGAAATACAACATCATCTCCAATCAAAACATTGCAATCACAGCATCATAAAGAAACTGCAGTGAGCTAGAATTTCTTGTAGTTGCTAGAGTCCACAACTTTAGGACCTTCAACTATCACAACTTTGCCTCTCAAGTTATGAACTAGAATCACATTTGGCTTGACGAACTCGAAAACAATCTTGTCTCCCTCGAACTCCCTACAACTTTAGCTCCAACCTTTAGTAAGCTTGAGACGACCATCTTTGGTGACAGTAGTGTAACTGTCTGTGATCTCTTTTTTGGATCTTGAAGCTTTACAGGCTTGCCTTTCTCAAGACCCTCAGCTATCACTATTCTCCGGGGAATCGTCTGCAATTGGAACGAACATTATTGGTATCAGTAAAGAGAATGAAACCGATACAACGCAAATGGCTGATGGATCATTGATGTTGAGTGAGATTAATGCACATAAAAGATAACATAGATACACCATAAAGCCATTTTGATCATGCCACAAGTGTTTCCACTCAAATGATTCATAATTTCCAGATCACAATTTCAGATAAGTAGTTGGCTAATAAATTGTAGAAAGTACTTACCAACTCATAAAGTTTACATTTGACCAAAGTTTTCATAAAACATGAATACTTTGACTTGAACACTGTCAATCCAGATGGTGTTTCTTCAATTACAGCCTTTCCAGACATGACTTGAACGCCTATACAGAGCAAAATCGAAACATGATTTAGAGTGAGAGATGTTCTGTCAGAAAAAAAAGCACACCAAAATTACTAAAAGTGCTCAACAAAGTACAACTTACTACTTCGAAATCCATGATCAGTGAGTCTTCTCCTCTTGGATACTTCTAAATCCATTTCACAGGCACTTTCATCATAAATTTTGACATCAAACTTATGCTTGCCAGTATAATACAACACCAAAAAGTCCCCTTCATCCAAACAATGATGCTTCACAAACTTCGGCCAACCGTTACAAAAGAACAAGCCACCTGCTCTCTCTTTCAGTGTCACCTTCCAACTTTGTCCGTCAGGATCTCCAAGCACGCATTTGAAAGGTGGTGTTCCCCTCAACTTGTCCACAAACGCAGTTGGCATTTTCTACAAAATGTATTTATAGATATTTATGGTATTAAATCAAAAGAACCCTTTCACATAAAAAGCACTGTGCATATATCTCAGTACAAAGACTTCAAGTAGTTCATATAGAAATCAGTTAATCAAAGTGTTTGAAAGCCTTGTATTATTACAGTACCACTATTTTCACCGAGACGTTGAGAAAATGAGTTTAGGGTTTAGGGTAAACCCTAAACTTTATATATACTTCATTCAAGCTTCTCATCACTTGTTCAACCCACAAAACAATTCATAATCAACACTATGTTGGTAAGAATGTTAAAGATGTTGACCAAAAGAAATGACGAGATATGTTGACCCCCGTCCTAATGAGTGGATTAAACCGGACAAAGCCATGTTGAAAATTAAGATCTTCCCAAAATGACAAGGTATCAAACTGAGGCAACTTATGACTAGTAAATTCTTTGAAAAACACAAAAGGAGCTGAAAAACTTACCAGGTGCCGGCAGAAGTCACCAATGAGGACCTGGAAAAATGCTTGTTTACTACTAGCCGCCATTTGAACTTGTATCAAAGAGCTAAGAGACAAACAGTAGTCAATTGGTTCTCCAGGGAATACCCTGCAGCTTCAAAATGTGATCGCAGTTATTTCATGTGCTTCCAAAAATTGCGTCTTAATAAAATGTTCATAAATTATACTCGTAATAAAGGAAAAATAGTAATGATGAAATTTAGTAAAACACTAATAGATATCTTAATCACATGGTTTAGTAATTTTTTACATGGATTTTTTTACATTAAGACGTGGTTTTAGTCTCAACTCTCTCTGCCTCTCTGCTACCAGCTACCCTCGTTTGGATAATAGAAACAGTTTTCAGATTATTGAAGTACGTTGGTACGTAAAGAAGAGATGTAGAATAATTAAGAGGCAAAACAGGCAAACAAGGGTGAAGGAAAACATGGCACAAAACACACCAGAATAAGAATAAGCAGATGAAAACTCATAAAACAAACAATAGAAGAGGCCTAAACTTGAAGAAGAAGAAGAAGAAGAAGAAGAAGAAGAAGAAGATGAAAAAGAACAGGTAATGCAGGCTCGAGCCTAGAATACAAGGTAGATAACTAGGAAGAGAGAAACAGTAATGAAGTCAGCAACAGAGATACTGAACCTGAAGGCTGAAGCAGCTGCAGCTGCAGCTGCAGCAGAAGGAGAATGAGGACCGAAGGACTCAACAAGAAAGGAGGAGGAAACAAAATAGCAAAAGACTTGCCAACCCAAGAGAGGAAGATAAAAGAACAAGTACCAAGGGAAAATAAGACCTCACATAAAAAAAATAGAAAGGCTGATATGAACAGAGCACAAGGACATGACCAGCAGGGTAATGATATTCATAATTCATGACAGCTTAAAACCCGGTTAATAGGTTGCTCTACTACTAATTATTTCCCATTCTCCAATGCAATTTAGTTCAAACCAAACTAGTCTGATAAGACTAGTCATTTCTGATTAGGTTGCTTGTTCTCCTATCATTTCCGCTTCATTTAATCCCTCATATATAATGCCTACCTGCTTCTGCTGTAGAGTTGCTCTGTCACTCTGACTCTTTAAGATTCTGCGCACAGTCGTTCTTAGTTTTAAGATAGCGTTTTGCTTCTATGGGGCCTGATTTGTTGCTTTGACTGACTTTTATTTTGTTTTGGGCCACTCCAGGTGGTGTACTACTTTTACTTCTCTGTCGTTTTAATTTGTAGAGATAACTCAAAGATGGTTTGGTCAGCTACCAAAGCATCAACGAAATGAACTGCCATCTAGATCAAGTTCAAAATACTAATACGCTCAGGACCCGTTCATTGTGAATTGGTTTGTATAGTAACTTAGACTACATATACGCTGAATAACGACACTTCCAAAGGTAACTCCAAACAACTACACATACAATAAAGTTCGCTGTGTATGAGAACTGAATCTTGTGGAGGATCCCGCGAAGACGAAATTCTCTTCACTTGCTCTTCTTTGGTTCTTTTGCATACTTGTTTATAAGTCCATCCACTTCCTTCCACAGCAAGCCTTCCACCAATTCTCCGTCCTTAGTAAACCTGAAACAATAATGGACAGAAGAGAGAGGAAGTGGAGTACTTCCGGGTCAATTTGAAACTCCAGGAAGCAATGCGTAAACATTGGTAAACATTTGCTGATATGAACATCCATGTGTGCGTGTGTGTGTGTGTGTGTGCGCGTGTGTGAGAGAGAGAGAGACCACTTAGTAACGCTCCTCGTGAGTTCCGCCGGTTTATTTGCAGAAACTGATTTTGAATCTGCACTTGCTATTGTAAGAGTGTACAAGTCTGAAAACCTTGGTAATTTGGAGGACACCACCAACCAAGTAGTACTAAAGGATCCCTGCAGAAATGAATAAGAACTAGAAATGAACAAACAAGCCAACTTTCCCTCCTTACCCAGAGGCAAATAAACCATATTCCAACTTCTATATATCCTCTAAATCTGAAATAAATTTAATGTGCATTCCGTGAAGAGGATATGATGAACAGCTTGCCAGAAATTCTGATGATAAAATCTATATATCGACTACACAGTAACACAGATTTCTTCAATTCTGACATTGGAAATCCAGCTCTCTCTGTTTCTAAACATTCTAATTGAGTTGATATCTCTATCCCATTGTCAGCCAAAACAACATTCCCATATTGATCTGATAACGTGTGACGTCTATAAAACTAAATAAGGCTTTGGCAAGTTCAGAGTATTATCTCATGCAAGATGGCGTTTAGTAAACAAATCCAAGATAAAGTCAGTGTAACAAAGGGAGCATTTTCAAAATTCAAACAATAAAGATATACAGCATTGTTAACACTTCTTCAGTTCTTCCTCAGAGCCACACTGATACCAGACAAGAGAAGGCAAAAGGAGAGTATTATATCTAGCCCAAGTGTTTTGTTTGATAGGAAAAAGGGAACATTTAGATGATGGATATTGAAAAAAGATCAGCAAAACCAGCTCAATCACTCCCAAAAGTAGAACATCCTCACTGTATCACTGAGATATTTGTTAATGCATGGATAACGGAGATCTAATTAACGAAAGAGAGACGGAGATATGCTTTGTTGATCTCTCATTGATTAACTCATGGCAACTTCATTAAAATTGTACGAGCATAACACAACAAAAGATGAAAAACCAAGAAATAAAAAGAATATGCTTACCACAGGAGGATGAGTGAACAGAATTGCATTTTTCTCCTTCATGTATGAGATCAGCTGTAGCACTCCATTGATGACAATATACTTGCCAGAGTCAAAGATTAAACACATTGGAGGGAAATTGAACTAGGATATACTTCCAAATCATGTTCATATACTTCACCCCAACATGGCAACACGTGTGTTTATGAATCCTTCAGAAAACCTCTTTGAACTCCACATATATCAAATAACACTACTTTTCTGATATGAATCTATAAACACCTTCACAGACTCTCCAAAACATGAAAACTATGGACATAATTACAATCGAAAGCAAAAGGGAAAACCCATGCGGCACCTCGTTTAATTGGACAAAAAAAGAGCAAAGGATGTAAAAAGGATATGATGTAATGCATCCAATAAGAAAGTTGTGGTTTTCAGGAAATTTCTTCTTGTAGAACTGAGCAAACAGAGCAATGGTTATCACAATGGTTCCAATCAACAACTTCAAGTTACTTAACTTGGTGTCCTCCGCATATCCGCGACTTTTAACAATCTACACAACCAACCAGTGATCGATAAAAAGTAAAAAACCGCATTACAATCGAAAAAATCAGAGAACAAAATCAAACACTGAGATTGATAATCGATTCCATCTATAAACGAGTTATCTACAATTTCACAGACACAAATGCGTACATGGATAGAAATCTTATGCCAACATTTCAGTTATAACACATTAACCGGTGCAAAATTGTATGAGAAGAATTCAGAATAAAGATTAAAGAGCGACCTCTGAGACGGACTCGTCGAGAAGGTGCTTGATGGAGCTGTGATCTGAGAGATTGACCTTCTTCGGCTTGCTGCTCGCGTCTTTTGTCTCTTGCATTTTGAGATTTCGATCTTCCAGTTTTGCTGCTGCTGCTCTCTCTCTCTCTCTCTCTCTCTAGAAGAAGAAAATCGGGGACTGGTTTCTTCAACTGAGTAATTGTCCCTCTACGAGTATTGACATCAACTCTACCTATCAGGGTTCGCCACGCAATGACAAGTGACACTTTTTTGCCATGTCACTTGCACAAACTAATTTTTTTTCCTTTTTAATTTCACTCATTATAGGTATAAATTTTTTTGAGAAGAAAATTTTATTATTTTTTTATCAGGAAAATAACTCAAATATTATAACTTCGTGAGTCGAAGTCACAACCTCCTACTTATTAAGGGGAGACTATGCCGCTAGAACAAATGATGCTGGAAAAATAATAATTATAGTTCGAAAATTTTAGTGATTTGCTATAATTTTAACTAATCATAAGTTTTTGTAATAATTTGTAAAATAAGCAAGTCGAAGAGAATATAACGATGAGTCGATGACTATACGACACTTTAGAGTTGAGTGTTGATGTGTTAAAAGTATGTGACGGTGCAAGAGTTGTTCGTATAAGCAACATGTTTGAAGCAATATAGTTAAGGCCGATTTTGGATTACTTCTCTTCTCATTGCATGATGAAATTCTCATTCAGCTTGCGATATGGTTAGCATTATATTTTGTTAATTATATTTGGATAAGATGCAACGGGTGATTCTTTTTTTTACTAATATCATAGTTGATTTCATGCTTATAATGTAACGAATTGCATGTTTATCATAAAAAGTGAAAAGGTGTTATGCGTAAAGTAGGGTATATTTCATACAACATGTTCGTCTGTTATTTTCTCAAACACATTTACAATTTCACCATCAAAGATGTGCATCTTCATTTTTTCTATTCTTGAAAATGAATAGAATAAAAAAACATACATTTGTGACTCGTGTCAAACTCCCACATGTATAAGGATTACCAATTTAGAAAATTACATAAAAAGAACAAGATAGGTGAGTCAAATGATTTGATTAAATAACATACATCTTTTAGATTATTACTAGCCAATATTTAGAGATGCACCATTAACCACATATGACGACGGATGATTTAGGGAAGTCCAAGAAATACTTGATCACTTATCTATGCTTTCATTTCCAACCCTAAATCTTTTAAACTTTGAAAAGTGAGTTTAAGAGCAATCATAAACGATCTCATACATAACCGGACGATGTAAAAACACACAATGAGGATAGATATATATAAACACATACGTATCATAGTATGTTTCTGTTTTTGGTTGGTTGAAAGCATCGATCATTACAAGTGGTGGTTCCATATTTACTGACTTGGCGCTCAGTCGGGAAGCACCAAGGAGCTTAATTTTCAGCAATCCCTTCCTTCCTTCTTGTTTGTTTCTGTATTACATTGGACAAGGCCCAACTACAGAAGTATTGCAGGTTGGTCGTAGTCATCGACTATTATGGAAGGCCCACGAGTTGAGCCGAAAACGAATACGCGTTGACTCACTGGACTAGCCTAGCCTAGCCTATCAAGTATGACCATACACAAAAATCAGATAAGAATGTATTTCAGCCAATAAATATAGATATTTTCCTTCCCCTACATGTTGCAAAATTCTATTTTACTTTTATTTCTAAATATATATATATATATATATTTTACTTTTGAGAATGGCTTCTCCTAGTATTAATGTTACTGGCCTTTTATCCGTGCATATTTACACAGAATCATAATCACGATCAACTAAAAATAAGCGTGGAAGTTCACAATTTGGTGAAACTTTTGAGGACCTGGCTTTATAGTAGTTGAGAAGAGATTCGGCAATGTCCACTGATTTTATAATTTATATCTAATTATATCATGTTTATATATCTAGATTTGTTTTTCAACTTTTAATTTTAACAAGTAATTGTAAGAACACAATCAACGTAATTATTTTATAATTTCGTTGTAAAATTCTTGTGGTAATAAAGACACACTTAATTAGCTAACAATACAACTGACATCTCAATGTTACAAAAATAATCACCTTGTCGACGTATATGGTGTTATCCATTCCATGCATGTTGAAGCATGCTAAATTCAATCAAATCAGATGAAATTCAGAGTGAATGAACCAAACACATGATTTAGAAAGGAGAATCATACAAAAAAAAAGGAAAACATCATCCCTAACTAAACGGCGCCGTTTGTTCGTCCACGGACAAAACGCGGTCGTTTCGTGGGAGGGTTCATCCATTCGCTTGCAGCATTTTCTGTTTTCGAGGGCCCTGTCCTCACAGTCGTTAAGAACCCACCCCCAGTAAAGGTCTCTGAAGCCACGTTCTTCCTCACCCTCCTCTTTCTCCTCCGCCTTCGTCTTCGTTGACCTTCCTCTTCCTAGCCGGACCACCCCATATCACTGTTCCCAACTCCCAGATCCGTTATCCTCATCCCTCAATCTCACACGTCCAAGGTCAGATCTCCAATCACTCCATCTTCTTACTATTACTTACTTTATTACTTGTGCTTTTTCTTCCTTTAATTCACGCTTTCTTTATCTCTCTGTTTTAGATCCGACTGACTCGCTGAAAGATCTTCACTTCAGGTTCTTGAGGTTCTTCTGTCTGCTTATATATTTTTTATTTGGGTTGGGTCTAGATCTGGTTCAGAGTTGAGGTTTTTGTGTTGGGTTTCGTTCTTGAACGATTAGGCTGTGTTTAAAGATCTGGGCTTGGCTGTATTGGTCGCTGTGTTGCTTAATTTGGTATATTGGAAATGTCAATTTTGCCGAAAGAGGATTCCATTCAAATCCGGGAGGTGTGGAATGATAATCTTGAAGAAGAGTTCCATATTATCCGTGGTATTGTTGACGAGTATAACTATGTTGCTATGGATACCGAGTTCCCTGGGGTTGTTCTTCGCCCTGTTGGGGCTTTTAAGAACATCAGTGATTACAACTATCAGACTTTGAAAGACAATGTTGATATGTTGAAATTGATTCAGTTGGGCCTCACTTTTTCTGATGAGAATGGGAACCTTCCTACCTGTGGAACCGAAAACTTCTTCATTTGGCAATTCAATTTCCGCGAGTTCAATGTCACCGAGGACATCTTTGCCGCCGATTCGATCGAGTTGTTGCGTCAATGTGGGATGGACTTCAAGAAGAACAGCGAGAAGGGTATTGATGTGAATCGTTTTGCTGAGCTTTTGATGTCTTCAGGGATTGTGTTGAACAATGCTGTGCATTGGGTCACCTTTCATAGCGGGTATGATTTTGGATACCTGCTCAAGCTATTGACTTGTAGGAGTTTGCCTGATACACAAGCCGGTTTCTTTGATTTGATCAAGATATACTTCCCAATGGTGTATGATATCAAGCATTTGATGAAGTTTTGCAACAGCCTCCATGGTGGGTTGAACAAGCTTGCAGAACTGTTGGATGTGGAAAGAATTGGTGTGTGCCATCAAGCAGGCTCCGACAGTTTGCTTACAGCTGGCACCTTTAGGAAATTGAGGGATTCCTTCTTCAATGGCTCGACCGAGAAATATGCAGGTGTTCTGTACGGTCTGGGTGTTGAGAATAGTACTAATTGAAAGAAAATAATTGTCAAAAGAGATTGATGAATATTTGTAGTCTATTGTGTGAGACATGTAGCATTTCCTTGTACACTGTTCGCAAAAGAGTTGTTGTTTTAGTTTTAACTTGTCATCTATGCTTGCTTGTAACTGAAACCTTAACCGGTTCTGTAGCGTTGAGTTTCTTGTAAATTATTGCAGTTAGTGTTTCAATAAAAGTTTCCGTTTCAATGAGTTATTTCCCGGTGTACATACTTCATTAGTTCTTTCCCTCTTCTCATCATCATGTGCATTTTTATTTCTGTCTTGGAAGCGTATGCATTGTTGTTCTTTTGCATTTATAAGGTGCCGGTTCTTCTTTTATCATTTATCATTGGTCTTGTATATTCTTGAAATATCTGTATGCATGTATCGGGGCGGCAGTGAGATATCTTCATTTTGTATCCCTGGGGTATAACAAGAAGGAAGGAAGCAGCAGTTTATGTGCGGTGAGTGTGGTCTAAGGGAAATCTTCTGTGGTGCACAACTGCGCATATTGTATAACAAGGTTTGGTTCATCATTGTTGTCATTAACAAGAATCCAAAATGCGCTTTGTTATCATTTGTAAATTCGTTCGGGAAGTAAGGTTTTCAGGTGTTTTGAGTCTTATAATTTGCTGAACAGCACAGTACTGCAACCAAAACATTGCAGCTGAACAAGTATAGAGTTGGCAGATGTCGTGGCGCCTAAAGATGTCAAGGAAACAGTTATCTAGAAAATATGCAGGCTGCCAGTGCTTGTCTGTGCTGATAGGCCAATCGGAAGTCTCATTTGGTTTCTGATTGGATTGTGCTTCCACATTGGGCGGCGTTGACGATGAGAATCACAGCCTGTTTTGGTGGATTTCTTACGAACGTAACATCAAACAGAAGTGCTTAAATATTGGCATCGAGGTCATTCTTTTCTGTAAATAACGTCCCCCCATAGGACATTGTCAACAACTTGTTTTTTCCCATAGCCACATTACCTGTATGTATGGTAGTCTTCTTGGTAGGTAACCAATAAGATAAACCATATCAAATACATTTCATTTGTGCCCATGACTATATGTCTAGTTTCTAATTATAAAGCGAAGCATCAACTATTTTGTTCGGTCTGTAGAAGTAGTGAGAAGGTCCCAATACCTTAAATACATAACAAATTACCAAAACGCCTATATGAGAAACACCTGGGCAACCAATCCCAAATGGTTCGTGGATCTAAATCCCAAAGAGAAGAGAACGTGGCGAACCGCTTTTTAAAAAGTGGCACGCAACCAGTCCACTCCGTTTTCCTCTTCTCTTCTTTTACCCAACAACACTGCATCAACGCCGAGCCTCCACCTTTCTCCGATCAACCTCATCATCTCTTTCTTTCCCTTTCAAACTGCTGATTGGATCCCAAACTCTCTCCAAACCCAAAAGATCCGATCCGGATCTCCATAACCCCCTCTCATGCCTCCCAAACCCACCACCCTCATCTTCCTAGGGTTTCTCCTTCTCCTCCTCCTTACACTCTGCCATGCCCATCCGGATTGCCCCAAAACCAGCCCCCTCGTCAACTTGGAATCCGAATTCAAAATGCTCCAGCACCAGCTCAGAGGCTCCATCAGAATACTCGACGATTGCTCCTTCAAGGTCTCCAATTTCGACATGCTCTCCGGCTCCGACGTCCACTGGTGGGGCGCCGTCGCCCCCGATTTCAACAACCTCACCGCCGGCTTCGTCGTCTCCGACCAGAAACTCAACCAGACCTACAAAAGCGCAAGCTTCACTGTGCGTCTGAGGGACAATGTCACCTGGGATCAGATCCAAGTCCTCGCCGTCTGGGACCTCCCCACCTCCTCCGATTTCGGTCACATCGTGCTCCGCGATGTAGTCAACCGCAGCTCCGATTTGGCTCCCTCTCCGTCGCCGGCGAGCGATTCAGGGAATGTGAGCAGTCAGGCTCATACTGAGCCGACTATGCTGGTGAACTGCAAGAGTTTGTCTGACAGTTTCAGGATCAGATGGACATTGCGTCCTGAGGAGAATGTGATTGATATTGGGCTGGAGGCTGCCACCGGGTCGACCAAGTACATGGCTTTCGGGTGGGCCACACCCAAAGCTACTAAGCAGTTTATGCTCGGAGCTGATGTGGCCGTTGCCGGATTCGATGAGGAAGGAATGCCGTTCGTGAATGATTTTTACATCACAAAGTACAGCGAGTGCACCCAGTACAAGGACGGCTCTGTCAAAGGGGTCTGCCCTGATACAATTTACCAAGGGAGCGCGCCGAATGGCTTGGTCAACAATACCAAATTGGTTTATGGCCACCGGAGGGATGCCGTGTCATTTATCAGGTACCAGAGGCCGTTGGAATCTGCTGATCAGAAGTATGATGTAGTGGTGAACCATACTGAGAAAATGGTGGCGATTTGGGCATTGGGGCCGATCAGGCCACCGGATACTCTTCAGCCTTACTATCTTCCCCAAAACCATGGGGGACCCCAGGATGTGGCTTATGGCTATTTGCAGCTGAATGTTTCTGAGCATGTGGATGACTGTTATGGTCCTATAGATGCCCAAGACAAGGAGGATCAGCATCTCATTATTGCCGATGCAAAGGCCCCGCTTGTGGTTACTTCCGGGCAGGCAGTGCATTATCCAGACCCTCCTAACCCTTCCAAGGTTCTTTACATTAACAAGAAAGAGGCTCCGGTGTTGAGAGTAGAAAGAGGGGTGCCGGTCACGTTTTCAATACAAGCTGGACATGATGTTGCTCTCTACATTACTTCAGATCCTCTTGGTGGGAATGCTACACTGAGGAATACAAGTGAGACTATTTATGCTGGAGGACCGGAATCTCAAGGAGTTCAAGCCAGTCCCAAGGAGTTAGTTTGGGCACCAGACAGGAATACTCCAGACCTAGTGTACTATCAATCTCTTTATGACCAGAAAATGGGATATAAGGTACAGGTGGTTGATGGGGGTCTGCCGGATATGTATAATAACAGTGTGATTTTGGATGATCAGCAAGTTACATTATTTTGGACATTGGCACATGATTCTATATCCATTGCAGTCCGGGGTGAGAAGAAAAGTGGTTTCTTGGCAATAGGATTTGGTAGGGGAATGGTGAACAGCTATGCTTATGTGGGTTGGATTGATAATATTGGCAAAGGGCGGGTAAATACTTACTGGATTGATGGAAAGGATGCCTCGAGTGTGCATCCAACTTATGAGAATTTGACATATGTGAGGTGCAGGTCAGAAAATGGGATCATTACATTCGAGTTCACTCGTCCTTTGAAACCATCATGTGGTAAGAGCGATAAGCCTGAGTGCAAAAACATAATCGATCCAACTACCCCTCTTAAAGTTATATGGGCAATGGGTGCTACATGGTCAGATGATCATCTTAGTGATCAAAATATGCATTTTGTTACCAGCAGTAGGCCTATAAGGGTGCTGCTTATGCGTGGTTCTGCCGAGGCAGAGCAGGATTTGCAGCCAGTGTTAGCCGTGCATGGATTTATGATGTTTCTTGCTTGGGCTATCTTGCTTCCTGGTGGAGTACTGGCGGCTAGATACTTAAAACATGTTAAGGGTGATGGTTGGTATCGGATTCATGTATACTTGCAGTACTCAGGTTTGGCAATCGTTCTACTTGCCCTGCTTTTTGCTGTTGCTGAGCTCCGTGGTTTCTTTTTCGGCTCATTACATGTTAAATTTGGAACTACGGCTATATTTTTGGTTTGTATGCAACCAGTGAATGCATACCTAAGGCCAAAGACACCAAATAACGGAGTGCAGGTTTCCTCTAAAAGGCTTATGTGGGAGTATCTTCATGTGATCGGTGGCAGGAGTGCCATAGTAGTAGGTTTTGGAGCACTTTTCACAGGATTGCGGCATTTAGGTGATAGATATGGCGGTGAAAATGTTGGGGGACTAAATTGGGCTTTGATAGTTTGGTTCTTGATCTGTGCTGTGATAGTAATATATCTGGAATACTGTGAAAGACAAAGAAGGAGGGATAGAAGTGTTGGCAGAAGCAATTGGGTGCTGGGGAACGTTGAGGAAGATGACTCTGTTGACTTGTTGAGTCCAAATGGTATACATTCAGAGAAAGAATCACGTACATCAGGAAGGATGGAAGTTCAATTAGAGCCTCTGAACGGATAGGTACATAGATAGTTATTCTTTGATATGAGCTACTACTCTTCACCGATTTTGAGAATGTGAACAATAGGGAATACAAGGCCTGTTTATTGCTTCAAATGTCTTTTTGCTTTGTCAAAGGGTTCATTCGATGATTGCCACATTCAGCTCCATCCAACCATTTATTCTGAAGACTAATCACCCCATGAGATGCACTCTTTGTATACTTGATACATCTTTTTACAGTGGAAGGTTATATCATTTTATTTGTTGCTTTTTATTATAAACAAAAGCAGAGTCAGCCAGTCAGATTGCGCCGGACAGTAGCTTAGAATGTTTAGTTTAGATTTGTGAAATGCTTTTCAGGCATTTGAAAGAAGAGTTGCTAGGACAAATGGAGCAATTTTCCTGTAAAATATGAAGCTGCATAATCCACATCAAGATGCTTGCTGCCCTTTCTGGCGGTGAATTGTTTTTCTTGTCTTGCTTTTGAGTCCTTTGGCATTGGATGAATGAGAGCATTTCATGTCTAAATTTTGTATTTTGGTGTTTAACGAGAGCAAAACTTCATACAGTTGGATTTCTTGCGCTTGGATTCTAGCATTCTGAGTCGTGTGAATAAAACTTTCATGTAATCTTAACCTCTGAATAGTAATAAATGTGAGTTTGGACATGATATAAAAACCTGTCAATAGTAATCTGTGATTGGACATGGTATATTCGGCCTCTGGATTACCGATGCTGTTTGAAGTGATTTGTAAGATGTGGAATGCCAGGTGCGGGGATAGCTCAGTTGGGAGAGCGTCAGACTGAAGATCTGAAGGTCGCGTGGTCGATCCACGCTCACCGCATTGGGTTTTTTTTCTTTTCAATATGCTAAATATGGAAGGGGGTTGGTGAGTTTTCTAGATATTGTATTATTATTATTTTTGAATAAAAAGACTAGAACGGCGGCCCTAATGTCATTACCATTAACGAAACTTCAGAATATAAAGAGGGGGGACATTGTGCTTAAACCCCATACTGTAAGAACACCATAAAATATTAGGCATGTCTACAAAATTTATGCATTTTAACAAGCATTATTTAGTAAAGAGTGCATCATTGACTACTTCATTTGTTTTACAAATTCGGTGACATACCGGAAAAATACTGCTCATACGAAACCATAAGTGGTCTATCAGCTTTCCGGGTATTATGCCACCGGAAATTACCAGTGACTCTTAGTTTCATTTTTGACAACATAAGGAACTCGTCGCCTCATAAGAGCAAACATGACACGCTGCGTGCACCTACTAGGACTGAGCCCACATCTCCAAACCAAACGATGATTCAGATTTATTAAAAACTGTAAATAAAACACAACTGCAAAAATAAAATAGCTGAAAATAAACATAGTAGCCCAAAATAGGCCTAATGGCCAAACCTTCAACCTATAACGGGCCCATTGACCATGCCAAGGCCCAAAGGAAATGAACAGAAAGTGGGTTGTACCTACCCCTCTTGGCCCAAGTCCATAGTCTCGTTGACCACCGCGGGTGTCAAACGAACACCAGATCAACGCCGTCGACCCGTCGTCCGTCCGGCCTTTGACGCTTGAAGCCAGACATTCCACGCCAAAACTCATCTGGAAGTTCGACATCCATATCTGACCCCAACATCAGATCACCATTAGCAGCCGAACAGATGGAATCCTATCTATTCCATCGAACCTTGCCCGTCAACCGACAATAGTCCCTTCATTCTAATACGGCGATTCATCCCCACTCCGATTTGAACCCGCAGCCATGACGCAACTATCCCTTTCCTCCGAGAGGGACGGGATAGAACACCTCATAATTCCATTCTCTGACATCGAGACACGTTCAGAACACAAAACCCCCGTCCAGCCACACCCCACACGTGTCGGCTAGGCCAGAGGGCACCTCTCTGTTTTTTTATAAATCATTTCTCTTAGTCCTGTTTTGGGTCTGATCAGTACTACTTCGAATCATTTTGGTTTGTTGTTTTATGTATTTTTTTTAACATGTTTTTCTCTATATATACTACACATCAAACTTCATTGCCCATAAATCACCTTATTCATTCCTCAAATTCATCTACTCCTTTTTGGGTCCCCTGTAGAGTATAAATTCTTAGTGTTTGTGGTTCCTTGGTTGCATGGATTAGAGGGGTGGGGTTTAATTATCCATTCCTCAAAGCCTACCGGCGGCGTCAAGAAGAGAAGAGAGTTCCCCTAGGGTTAAGAGAGAGAGAAGAGGGACTTTTTTTTTTTTTTTTTCAAGCATAGATATTGTATTATAGGAACTTTAGATATGCTCATGATTAGCTTCTTAATTAGGCCTCATGATTTTTATGAGATTATGTTGAAGATAACCTGTATTTTGTTTTCTTTATCAGGATTAACCTGCTGTATCATATTCCTCAAAAGGACATTGTTGTTTTTGGCATATGAGAATGAAAGGAAACCTAATCATTTTCATATATAAGCATGAAAGGAAAACTCATCATTTTTAATGCAGTAAAATGAAAACTCATTATGTTTCAAATATGAGCATAAAAGGTAAACTCATTATTTTCATATTTGACAATATCCGGGGGCATTGATTACACTTTAAAAGCTACAAAATCCGATATGAGCTATGAGTTTGCCTTATTTATTTGAAACTTTGTTGTCCTCAATTTTAGTTGGCAACTTGGCATACATGCACAAATTTTCACAATTTTTGGATATTTGTAAAACGGTCCATTAAGATTACATGTAATTTCTTTTTGCCCATGAAATTCATATATATTTTCTAGTTTACTCAACTTTCTTTTTTATTTGTTTAGTTAGTAAATTTCTCACATGATCGCGACATGAGCTACGGATTTCATGAAACATAGAATTGTAAGTATTGAGAATATGAATTTGTGTTATTTGGGACAAAATACTAAAATTCAATTTGAAAAACCTAACAATTAAGTTGACATAGTCTAACAACATTTATGGAGACTACTTCAATCGTTATATCAACGTGTGAGTTTGCACTATTGTTGAAGGCACTACATTAGGTGCTACTCAAATTTGAGAAATCATTAAAGCTAAACAAACGAAATGTTCTATATTGGAACCTAAACGTTTATAAGCGAAATATCAATATCTTAGGATAAGATACGTATCTAACATGCATACACGTGTTGACACCGCATACACCTAGTTTATAATCACAATCACCATGCATGTTACTTATCACACACGTAACATAACCGACACAAGAAAGGACACGCGCGAACACATATCGTGTGAACGTCGGAACAAATGATATCTCATAATTAAAGCGAACACAAGCTTATTGAATGTATAATAAAAATCATACGATCATGCATAGTTAATCATTAACTCCTATCACGTAAAAATTATACTTGTAACAAACTCTAATAGTAAACAAGACTGATTTCGTGGGTTTGTACAAAATAAATCAAAAGCCAACTACATGTCCCTTAGGGTTTGTACATAAAACAACACAATGTACTAGTATGATCACATTTCTTTCATCCATGGTAAAACATGGCACCCAAGTATTCACTTCACAACCCATGTGCTTCCATCAAATTATATTTTCATCCCCATAACCAAAAGGTAAAACCTCGTTCTTACCGGCCATCAAGACAGAGAGAAAGACGATTTAGTCCCTTACATACATGCCGAGGCTATATAAACCCATCCGGTAATCTTCGAGTGACCAGGGTCACTGTCTCTCGGTTCATATATTACCTTTTACCCCTTTCCGTTTCAATTTCTCTAACCCGCTGGTTTTCGGGGTTCAGGGAATTCAGGCAACCACTCCAACCATTCGGAGGTCCTCAGATCCATTGAGCTCCGGTAACTCTCTCTAATTCCCTTTACATTCTGCTTCTCTTACCTTTCCTTCACACACACACCACCTCACTAGGTCTCAATGCTGGCCCAATTCTGATTCGTCTGTCCATGAAACTCTTCAAAACGGTCCCAATTCGCTGTCCGTTAGGGTTTTTCCGGCGAATTGGACTCGTGCTTTTCACATATCGTCATTTCCATGTGATCTTAGCGTTTTGTGTATCAGTTATGATGCTCCGCTCTTGATTTCTGTGTTCAATGTGGACTCGGTTACTTCAATTTTCAGCTGCTCTAGTTCATATCTGCATGTGTTTTTTCTGTTCTTGGTTCGCAATTTGAAAATTGAGGTGTTGCTCTAGAATGATATAGTTATATTGGTTTTTAATAAGATCATGAGGGATTGTTATGAATTATCCTGATCACCTAATTTTGCTGTTCTATATATCTGCCTATGTGTTTATGTGCTCTCGTGAGTATTTTCTTTCATGTGTTAGCTGCAACCATTCGGGGTAATCATGTATGCTTGAAGCAGTATTGTTTCGTTTCCTCTTGCAATTCCTTTTGCCTTAATTATCCATCTCTTTTTTTCGAAAGAGAACCACTCTATAATAACGAGACAGGTGATTCAATGTTATTTCTTTATTTGTTGATTATACGATCTTTTCTTGTTCCCCTTTTGGTTCAGGCCCAGTATCTAATTAATTCATGCACAGATTTTTCAGTTTATTTCATGGGAGTTCACCTTCTTTTTTATTTTTTGCCGTTTTAGTTAAAGATAATATCACCTTTTGTTAAAAGTAGTTGATGATTTGAGAATACGTATATAATCTCTCTTTCGTGCTGAAAAAGACTGATCAGTCAATAGAAGGGAATGATATCTGCTCAGGTACTTCGGGAGCGTACCTGAAGCTGAGCTTATAAGGCATATCATTTTCACAAAACAATCTTTGACAAACAGAAAGTGGGGGAATTGACATAAATTTCCAAACAACATGTTCTATGTAGGTAGTTGGGTTTGTCCTCTCACTGCATTTACTGATACAGGTCGTCGGACCATTTAATTTATTATATAGCTTAAGTCGGTAAGAGCATTTCCAAGTTCAACACACGCATCACTGAATGCTGATTCAATATCTTCTCTGACTCTGCAGAATATGAGTAGCTTGGTTGAGAGGCTGCGCACTAGATCAGACCGAAAGCCAATTTATAATATTGACGAATCTGATGACGATGGCGATTTTGGGACTGGAAAACCTGGAAGAGCTGAGGAGAAGTTTGAGAAGATTGTCAGGATTGACGTGGTTTGTTTATAACTTCTTCGATCACTGATAATATTTGAAATCTGTCGTGTTGCCATATTTTGTTTCAATTTGAAATCACAACAAGTATTTCTTATGCTTCTTTTTCGGGGTGTGCAGAAAGATAATTCCTGTCAAGAGTGTGGGGAAAGTGAGAATCTTATGGAATGTGAGACATGCAACTATGCATATCATGCTAAGTGTTTACTTCCCCCGTTAAAGGCTCCTCCCCCTAATAGCTGGCGCTGTCCGGAATGTGTATGTTTCCTTTGCCTACTTTTGCTTCTATTTAAACCAGCTACAGATGATATGCTTCGGTGATGGCTGAGAACGAAATTTCCTATGTTTGCAGGTGAGCCCACTGATTGATATTGACAAGATTCTGGATTGCGCCATGCGACCTACTGTTGCTGGCGATGCCTTAAAGCAGGTTACAAACCAGATTTTCGTGAAACAATATCTTGTGAAGTGGAAGGGACTATCGTATCTACATTGCACATGGTAATTTATAATTGGTTTCAGCTTATCGCTATGTATAGGGTCTAAATCTGTTTGCTCGATCTCTTACTCTCTTTAAGAATAGTGGATGGCTTACAATAAAGTTGTATCTCTCTGAAAACCATTTCTAAATGCAAGCGGGTTTCTTTCATACTACTCTGGCAATTGTATATCCATTTTGGGTAGTGAGCTAGTTTGACTTGACAATTGTCAGTTTGAGAATTTCCATTTACCTGCCTATTGATTTTCTGTCAGGGTTCCTGAGAAAGAATTTAATAAAGCATTCAAGACATACCCACGTCTGAAGCAGAAGGTTAACAATTTCCATCGTCAACCTTCTTCAAGTAATAATACAGATGATGATTTTGTTGCCATTCGACCCGAATGGACAACTGTTGACCGGGTCCTTGCTTGCAGGTCCAGTTTCTACCTTCTTTTGTTTATTGCATACCAATATCATTTTCCCACCAAAATGTTTGAATGCTTCAGATCATCTGAAATTCAAATAAAAAGGTTAATGGGAAGACAACAGTGCCCGTATGCCTATAGAAGTATAGAATGTCAGTAATGCTTTTTATTGGATTCTACAGGGGCGACGATGAGAAGCAATATCTTGTAAAGTGGAAAGAACTTCCTTACGATGAATGCTATTGGGAATCAGAAGCTGATATCTCCACATTTCAGCCCGAAATAGAGAGATTCCATAGAATTCAGTCTAGATCTCACAAATTGTCTGGTAAGCAGAAGACCAGTCTTAAAGATGCTCCCGAATCAAAAAAGAAACCTAAAGAGTTTCAACAGTTTGAACACAGTCCTGAATTTCTTTCTGGAGGTACACTTTCTGTCTGTTATGAACTTTGAATCTGGTTTTCTTCGCTCGTCCTCAGTGATTATTTTGACTATGGACGCCTGAGTGCCTTTTGTTGTAAATAAAGGTACACTGCATCCCTATCAGCTTGAAGGTTTGAACTTCTTATGTTTCTCCTGGTCCAAACAAACTCATGTGATACTTGCTGACGAGATGGGACTTGGTCAGTATATATATCATTTTTTCCTGTGGTATAAATTTTCTTTCATGATAGCTTAATTTCACGAACAGCATGGGATTTCTTTTGTTGCAGGCAAAACTATACAGAGTATAGCTTTCTTGGCCTCTCTTTTTGAAGAGAGAGTCCGTCCACATCTAGTGGTGGCTCCTCTTTCAACTTTACGAAATTGGGAACGGGAATTTGCAACATGGGCACCTCAAATGAATGTTGTAAGTGCACAAAATGTTCATATTATATATCATTATGTATTAATCAAATGTGATTCTTAATAAAAGTTCATTTGGTCCAGGTTATGTATTCTGGCTCTTCCCAAGCCCGTGCGGTCATTCGGGAATACGAATTTTACTTCCCCAAAAATCACAAGAAGATCAAGAAAAAGAAATCTGGTCAGGTTGTTGGGGAAAGCAAGCAAGATAGGATCAAGTTCGATGTCCTTCTCACATCATATGAGATGATTAACTCTGATTCTACATCACTGAAACCGATAAAGTGGGAGTGTATGGTAATTTTCTGGTGCTCTATATGTACACTTCTGTTTTGACCAAAAAATAATAATATGTACTTTCCATACATATCTTAACATTTGGTTGGTGCCTAATGCTCACATCCATATGTAGATTGTTGATGAAGGACATCGTCTCAAAAACAAAGATTCAAAATTGTTTTCATCATTACAGCAGTACTCAACTGATCATCGCACACTTCTGACTGGAACTCCTCTTCAGGTTGATCACGCAGAGTCTTGTGTGACAGATATGCTTTTCCTTATATTACCATTTCTAATTTCTAACAACTATCTCTCAATCTGATAAGACTGAAATATTCTAGTTACATTCTACACTTCCTTTTTGGGCATAATGCTGATTTAATTTGTTTCTTAATTAATCGTCCTTTTGTGCCTCATGGTTTTCTGGGTTTAGCAAGAAATAGTCAGCTTGTTTGTGTTCTATTATGAATTTATTGACATAAATAAAATAGTTACATACATCAAGGTTATTCATTCCAACTTACTCGCGGTCTTTTTTTGGGTACAATTTCAGAACAATCTGGACGAACTTTTCATGCTTATGCACTTCCTTGATGCTGCCAAGGTGAGTGTGGGCCATGCACTATATGAAATTGAATACAGCTAATGGAAATAAAAGCCTTTTTGTATTTCATACTTTCTCTTTTCTACTTTTTACACGCAGTTTGCAAGTCTAGAGGAATTCCAGGAAGAGTTTAAGGATATAAATCAGGAAGAGCAGATTTCCAAGCTTCACGACATACTTGCTCCTCATCTTCTTAGAAGTATAAATTCAGAACTTTATTAAGCATAACATTGCCCTACTAATGACTTGTGCACATATGATTTCCTATTAGATGCATTAGTTATAGTTGTACAATGTGTTTGCTTTATTATTTGAATCTTTTTCCTTATGTCTTTTGAAGAAATCCCGACTAAAATTGAAATTTTGGCTCAGAATAATTTTGGATTTTCGATCTTCAACTGTTTGAATTCTTGAGAACTCTTTTTATGTAGTTCAATTTTTGGATTTATAATGTCATGAATATCCGGACTTCTTTATATCATTAATTCTCAGTTTTGCATTTCATGAAAGATTATAGTTTAGATTGTTTAAAGAGGTGAAAAAATTTGTCGCGGATACTCATTGAACACATCCATCCTTGTGTATTTTCTGTAGTTTTTTTCCTTTTTGGTTTAGTTTAAAGTTCAATATGTATAGTGATTTATAGTATGTTTAAATTTGTTTCGTCGAATTTCATTCTAAGAAAAAAAATTGCTGAAATGCGTGTGGAAATTGTTAATTGGTACTGCAGGGGTGAAAAAAGATGTCATGAAAGAACTTCCTCCTAAGAAAGAACTTATATTACGCATCGAATTAAGCAACAAGCAGAAAGAATATTACAAAGCTATTCTGACTCGTAACTATCAGATACTAACTCGTCGTGGTGGTGCACAGGTTAGGTTGCATGATCTAGTTTAAATGAAACTCTTATTTTTTCTTTGTTTTTTGTTTTTCCCTCTTCTAGCCTAACTAGTGGTAATCAGATATCTCTTATCAATGTGGTCATGGAATTGCGTAAGCTCTGTTGTCATGCTTATATGCTAGAGGGAGTCGAACCGGACATAGAAGATGCCAATGAATCTCACAAGTAAAATTTTCTTCCCTAACCTTGAAGACCACCGTCTATTCTGTCTATCAATGAAGTTGGTAAATATATTTTGCTGGGATTCATGATGTTGTAGTAGAGCAGAGTATTTGAGTCTTCTGCTCGAGTTGAAATAGCATCTGAATACACACACACACACAGATTTTCTCAAGTGCGGATGTCCGCATTTATTCTTACGGTGCGGATTTCCACTTTACACTCACTTTTCAATCGAATTTTCACATCTCCACCGTCTAGTCTTTAGATATTAATGTCTAGATCATCTCTGCAAAATTTTAGCCAATTTGGTTATCATTAAGGCACTCAAACTCGATTAAAAGAATGGATGAACATAATTCTGTCGAACTTGAACCGTTCATGTTTATAACAGAAAAACGCAGTTTTGAGTGCCTTAATGATAACCAAATTGGCTGAAAGTTTGCAGAGATGATCTATACATTAGTATCTAAATACTAGACGGTGGAGATGTGAAAATTCGATTGAAAAGTGTGTAAAGTGGAAATCCGCACCGTAAGAATAAATGCGGACGTCCGCAGCTGAGAAGCTCTGATATATATATATATATTTGTTTTTTTTTTGCTTCATAGAATGTTAGTCTATTGACTAAATTGTGCATTCTGAGGTGAAGTCCTGAGATACGTGGTTCCAATTTGTTTTACCATCTGGCAGACAACTTTTGGAATCTTCTGGAAAAATGCAAGTTTTGGACAAAATGCTGGTAAAACTTCATCAGCAAGGGCATCGGGTGCTTATCTATTCACAATTTCAGCACATGTTGGATTTGCTAGAAGACTACTGTACATACAAAGTATAAATGCTTAGTTGGTTTTTGTTTTCATTCTTATATATTGGCATCTACTTTTGCAGAATGAACTAGTTGGCAACATTTCTGGTTATATCTAAAGGTTTAAATTTTTTCAATTTTGTCAGAAATGGCAGTATGAACGAATAGATGGCAAAGTTGGTGGAGTTGAGAGACAAATAAGGATAGATCGGTTCAATGCTGAAAATTCTTCCAGGTTTTGCTTTCTGCTTTCCACCAGAGCTGGGGGATTGGGCATAAACCTTGCAACTGCTGACACAGTGATCATATATGATAGGTAAGTATTTATTATTTAAAGCATACTAAAATTTTCTTACTTTTTTGATATCCTTCAAAAAGTGTTATCATGGAACTCTGAAAACTCCGAAATCATTTTAATAAAAGATATGGAGGAAGTATTGTACTGGAGTCTAAGGAAGGTAATTTCATTCTGCAGTGATTGGAATCCTCATGCTGATCTACAAGCTATGGCTAGAGCTCATCGACTTGGGCAAACTAACAAGGTTCAATCTAATACTTCAACGGTATCATTTATTCTTCTTTTGGATTCTGTTTTTGTTTCAGTCTCATAAAAAGGGTTTTGGGGTTGCAGGTAATGATCTATAGGCTAATAACACGAGGAACTATTGAAGAACGAATGATGCAACTGACTAAGAAGAAAATGGTATTAGAGCATTTGGTTGTTGGAAAGTTAAAGGCTCAAAACATCAACCAGGTTTGCAAATATCTTGACTAATAATCGGAGTAAGAACATTATGTTACACTGAAATCAAAAGTTTTAGATGGTTCAAACTTCATTTTAGGAAGAGCTCGACGATATCATCAGATATGGATCCAGGGAGTTATTTGCTGATGAAAATGATGAAGCAGGAAAATCCGGTCAAATTCATTATGATGATGCTGCAATAGATAGGTAAATTTTGTAGTAAGCTTTCTTTCTCTTGATTGACAGAATTTAGATGTATGTGCCCAACTTATGCCTCCTGCTTCTCTGTTGATAGATTACTTGATCGTGAACAAGCTGGTGATGATGACGCTCTGTTGGAGGATGAAGATGAAGATGGATTTTTAAAAGCCTTTAAGGTAAATATTTTATGTTTTTAAGGTCGTTATGGTTATAGTTTATATGCATAAGACGCTGTGGTGATGTGCATAAGGCTTAATTACCTAGCAACAGCACACTTAGTGTGTCCAGTTGTTTTATGATCCTTAAACTGTTTGATAATGTGCTGGGGCTTAGCCGTTAAAGAAAGTAGTGTTTGTTGTGGCAACTCATAATCATCAGTTTAATCAAGTAAGCATGGTAGTTCGTATGGCCATATCTTTTACTTTTTGCGTAGTGTTCTAGATGAAGTTGGACTATTGTATACTAGCAGAATATGTATATTTGGTTGAGACAAAAATTTGCACACAATCTGTCCCTCTGTGGTACTATATGGTTAAATTAAGTGTTGTAGCATTTAGATTAACTTTTAGTTCTTCACGAGGAAGAAATGCTAAGTGCAATCTTGAAGTCGTTATGATATTGACTATCTCTGGAAATTGATCTATAGCTATCATTAAGAGAAATGATATCCCCATATCAAAAAAAAACATATTAAGAGAAATGATATTTCCTGAATTTTGCCCAAAACTTTCCATAACATCCTTTTTTCAGTTTGGGAAAAACATGTCCGCACTATAGTACTTAACAGAATAAAATATTATTTTCTCTATTTTTAGGCTTCATCTGCATTCTCTGCAATAATTGCTTCTCCACAGGAGCTTTCTAGTTGTTAGTCTCAACTGCTTGACTGTTATATAGTAAATATCTTTGGGGGGGGGGGGGGGGGGGGGGGGGGAGGGGGGAATGGTTGGTTGGTTGGTTGTAATACTCTTGATTCTTTCCCTTCTTTGTGCATTTTATCATGATCTTCTTCCTTGTATACATAGATGTGCTGTATCCTAATAAATTTTGTTAGTCAAACACTTACCAAAGTTTGAACAGATAGAAAATGTAGTCATTAATTCGTATCTATCATTCTAAGAAAATATGCCTCAAGTGGTTTTGTATGAGTATATATGTGAAGGCAAATATAAGAAACCTACCTGTGATAATAGCTTTCTGATGAAATAGCTTTACCTTTATGAAGAGGAAAGATATATTCATCTGGGTATTGTTGGAGTCTGGAGTTTCTGTCTGTAGAAATTGTAAATGTAGTCTGGCGTTCTACTTCCACCGTGTTTAGTAATCAAGGGTTGCAACATTTGGTAGTTCCTTGGTTTAATATATTCAATGAAAACATCGTTGACTTGTTGACAGCATGTTCCATATGATTTCTTATTTCACTCCCTCTGTTTCCTGGTTTGTTTTCTTTTGTTGCACTTATTTTCCGCTAAACTAAATAAAGGTGCATGATGTGCTATAGGTGGCAAATTTTAAATACATTGACAAAGCAGAGGCCATAGAAGAGGAGGAACCACAGAAGGCTGCAGTGGACAGTACAGAGACCAGTACAGAAAAAACAAGTTTCTGGGAAGATTTGTTAAAGGACAGATATGAAGAGCATAAAGTTGAAGAATTGACTGCTTTAGGCAAAGGGAAGAGAAGTCGTAAGCAGGTACTTCTTCAAGTTGCTCATTAGGGTTGTTTTATTTATTTTTTATACAACAGATGTGTTTTTGCGAACTATATGAGGGTCTGATTGTGGTGCTTGCATCATGGGACATGTTCGTTAAACATCATCATATCTTATCTACATACAAATAAATTCTTCGGGCTTTTTTTTTAATAATTTAGATTCTCAATTTCATTCGTAAAAAAAGGTGTAAAGATACTATTAGACATGCCAAAAGATGCTGTTAAAATCTTAGCTTTTTTCAGATGGTATCTGTGGAAGATGATGATCTTGCTGGTTTGGAAGATGTAAGTTCTGATGGAGAGGATGATAACTATGAAGCTGAAGTGACGGATGGTGAAACAGCTTCCTCTGGACCTCTTTCTGGAACTCTTTCTGGGAGAAAGCCCAGTAAAAAGAGAATTCGTGGTATATAGACAGACGCTGTAGTGTATTAATAATTTGACAAATAGTTGATCTCATGCTGATCATCTTTCCTCTTCGAAATGAATTATTTTGCAGTGGATAGTGCAGAACCCCTTCCTTTGATGGAAGGAGAAGGAAGATCATTCAAAGTTTTGGGGTTCAATCAAAATCAGAGGGCTGCATTTGTACAAATTTTGATGAGGTACCATCTTCTTTTCCAGTCCTTATGCATATGTTCTATGTTTATTTATTAATTGCTGACCCTCCTTCACCCCACTTCGACCTGTATACAATATGACTGAGAAATATTGTTTCTACATATCACTTGAAATGGTCTTGTGTTTATTTTGTGTGCCAATAATGTCTGGAATATATCGAGCCTGTGGGGCTGGTGATCTGAGATAGCAGTGTGTCTATATTTCAAATAGTCTTTTGTATAATTCTTCTGACGAGAATTTGTGGATCACCCTGCAGGTTTGGGATGGGGGATTATGACTGGAAGGAATTTGTAGCGCGCATGAAGCAGAAGACATATGAAGAAATAAAAGCGTAACTTCTCCTTCCTACTTGCATCTATACTATAGTGGGAAACATGGATGAATATTAGATAGATTGGATGTGTTCTTAATATTTGGTAGCTGCTAGCATACCTAAATTTCCTGGTTTTTTTCTATGAAAATCATACAAGTTAAAGCAAAAGGCCAATTTTCCTTATCCTTCATATTTGCTTCTTATCTTAGAGTTAGTAGAAAATAGCTGTATTCATGATTTTTATTTATGGTCTCCTGTTTAACTGACTGCACCTATAACATAAGGTAATGATGCAAATAGATATTGCCTGGTAGGCTTCATGTTATGTTACTAAATATTTCTGGTCTATTGCCTTACATTTTCCGTATCATTTCCCTACAAGGGAACACACAACAAGTATGTATTTACAGGAGGCAAAATCTACAATAGTTTACAAGTATACTGTGGGTGTATTTTGAATGTTTTTATATTTTTTTATTTCAGTTATGCTACTCTGTTCATGCAACATGTAGTTGAAGAGATAACAGACTCCCCTACCTTTTCAGGTAATAATCCTTGGACATCCCATCATTCTTATCTGCCCTTTCTTTTATATGTTTACTCTCAGTACGTTAGCATTTCTGACGAAGAATGTATCACTGTCCTGATCTTTGTTATAGATGGTGTCCCTAAAGAAGGACTCAGAATACAAGACGTACTTGTTCGGATTTCTGTTATGTCTATGATTAATCAGAAAGTAAGTTTGTACCTACATTTAATACACCGTTTTATTGTTATGTGTGCAATATTGTCCTTGGATTTCCAGTATTTCAATATACTCTAACCAAGCGGAGATTTATTTACGTACCTACATTTATTTATGTATGGTGTGTTTCCACCAACCTTTCATCCCATTTGATTTTTCCTGCTTTTGTTCTTTGGTATAGCTGAAGTTTGCAACAGAAAATCCAGGTGCTCCTTTGTATGAAGATGACATCATGTACCGTTACCCAGGATTGAAGGGTAGCAAATTTTGGAAGGAGGATCATGATGTAGTGCTGCTGCGTGCTGTGTTAAAGTAAAAATTTATCAAATGTCTACTATCGCTGTTGTTTTTTATGCAATTTGCTTTTGCATTTATTTGCCTGTCTGCATGATGTATAAATACATTGCATAACTCACACTGTTTTTGGTTTGGATCACAAGGCATGGGTACGGAAGATGGCAAGCTATTGTTGATGACAAGGACCTCGGGATTCAAGAGGTTATTTGTCAAGAGTTGAATCTTCCGCTTCTAAATCTTTCTGTCCCAGGGCAGGCTAAAGCACATACCAATACAGAAGCACCTGGTTTAACTGCTGGAAATGGTAATGGAATAGGAGATAATGCAGCTCAGGGAACCATATCATTTCAAGAGTCTTCTTTGCATCATTTTAGAGATATGCAAAGAAGACTGGTGGAATTTATAAAGAGAAGAGTGCTTCTGTTGGAAAAAGGAAACAACGCAGAAGCACAGAAAGAATACTTCGTAAGTTTATAATCTCATGTTACCTGCATACGAGCATATAGGAAAGTAGCTTAAACCATTACTGCTTCTATAAATATCATTTCTCTTGTTATAACTAAGGTTCTCATAAAATCTATTCGGATATTTATTAAGTTTAAGGTTGTGAAATATGAACTATGATGTATAATGACTATAATCTCCATTCGGAAATAGAAGAAAAGCAAGGAACATTATCCTTCGATTTGATTTTGGCTCCTAAACTTTTGTTCACTTCAATCATTTTCCCAGGATGATATATATGCGAATGAGCTTGCACAGATTGAGCAGCTTGAGAGGGAGACCATGAATATGCCCTACACTGGGGAGACTGAGCAGCAAATGGGTGATCAGTTGCCAAGAGTTGAAGAGATCGGTAAGTGCAGTCTGTTTCTTGAAGCACTTCCTGGTAGATCAAAATCAGTTTTTTCTTTCTGCCCAGATTTGCTTAGTGACAACTAATATTCATGTGTTGCAGGATCGGAAGAAATTTTAGCTACAGCTTTTGACAACGATCCAGATCGTTTAAAATTGCCTCAGCTTTATAATGAGGTAAATTAATTTATTATTGGACATTTTTGTCGATGGCTTTGAGCATATTAGCCTTCACTGTATCAGTATAACGTGTCGGATTTTATATTTGTCTTCTTCTTGTTCTATTGGTAGATGTGCAAACTTGTGGAAGGAGTCACCCCTCATTCAGTGCAGACTTCTTTTGAAACTATCTGCGAAGACATACTAAGCAGGACTCGCCCCCCTATGCAACAAGCTCCTACTTCAGCACAGCCAACACTAAATGCAGATAAACAACCAGGAGATGAGTCGAAGAGCAATCTTGTATCCCGTGAATCACACTCTGCACAAGATAAAGCTGCTCCTGCAGTAGAAGTTCAAATGAGAGATTTGTCAACAGAATCCGACCTCGAATGTATGGAGCTAGACTCCCGGAACACAGCCAATGAATAGGTTGCCTGCCTCAGAGTCGAACAGTGCTGGAATGTTGAGGTGATCAAAAGTATCTAGCTCACAGAAGTAGTTAGAAAAACAGATGTCCTATCTTTTTTTTTAATCAAAAACTAAAGGCAACTTGTTTTGCCCTTAATATTTCATTTGTGAAATTACAGTTTCTATGATTGAAATTTAGATTAAATTTGTTTTAAAAGGTTAGGTTTTGGTCTTCAAAATTTAAAATTCAACTAGTTGTCTATGCCCTAAACTGGACCCATAAATACCTCTCGTGTATATATAAACATGACTTCACCAGCGTTATGGTATGGATGCTGGGCTTATCGTATATTAATAGTAGCAACCACCAGTATTGATTTGAAGTGAACTCATCTCACCCCACAAACATAATTATATAATCCGACTATACTTGATCATGATGATTCATACGACATGATCAAGTAGTATAGAAATTTGCTATGTTTGTGGTTGTAGGTATGCCAAAAACAAACAAACCATTTACATTTTGAGGACAAATTTTATTCATGCGTGATCTATATGATTCAAGAAATAATGAAAACTTGATGATCCTAAACATTATTCCACGATTGAAAGTAGAAGCATCCAGCATTATAGAAATGTAGCTAGTTAGTCAAACATGTACGAGTAGTTGTCTTTCACAATCTAAAGTGTAGGATCATGATGATGCAAAGGGTATTGAAGAGCCGCACTCGTATCATACTTACTCCCTGACCACCAAGATAAGTATTAAACAACCTTCAAATTAAAGTCTTTAATTACTTTCTTCTGGTCTGGACTCTGAAGATAGCTAGTCTTACTTAGGCTGCAGACTTGCGGAACTTTTTTGCATGTATTTTGTTGCTTTTGAGTAACATGAAGGGTTCGTATCTTTTGCTTAGATCATTTTATATATGAAACACAGGATTATTTCATCCAGGAAATAAGGCTAGTGCTGGAAAAAGTCGATACACCAAGAGACAAGACTAGGGCTTTGAAATCACGCATGCATTCTTATATCATTGCTTTGCCCATGGCCTTGTCTTTGGCGCCCTGCTATCAGATTGAAGAGTCACCTGCAAATTAACCCTATACTAATTTCCTAGCTCTAACCCTAACCCTAGCTATCCCTCTCTCTCGATCTCTATCTCTCACAATAACGACAACCGGCTACTTGAACACCCCACCACTTCTTGCTTCTTCAATTCCCCCGATCAATCAATTCACAAGTCCACCTATCTTTCACCAAACCAGGAAAGCAATAAGTTTCTCTCTCAAAGAAACTGATAGATCATATAGGCGTTGTTATATGGGATCATATAGTACTACACCTTATAGTCGATCAGTCGTTAATCAAATGGAAATAGACAAGAGGTTGAAGGTTAAGACAGAAACTCAGATATACAGACGTACCAATAATGTAGCATATATACACAATTGATCGATCAGTAGCTATATAGTGGTCATTATCTATCTTCCTTCAAGTGCGAGACAGATCGATCACCATATAAATAATACTAGGACTTACTTTGAAACTACAGTAGCATGCAAATGCAGATTAAAGCCGCCCTTAATCATCTATGTATAAATAATTAACTGTTTAAAATGATTGGCTTGTGGCTACAGTACCACTACTACTGTGTACCTCTCTTCATTCTCCGATTTCTATATATCTACCAGCTCGTTGCTTCCCTTCTCTCTCACTTGTATTAACAGAAACAGTTTGATTATATTACTTACTACTAGCTAGCTTGTTCTCATCCTGTAGCTACGTACGTACTGATCAGATATGGCCAGTAGTGAATTAGGTGATCATGATCATGATGACGACTTAATCATCAGGAGAGTTTCAATCACAGAAACCCTACTGGTTTCTTCTGCACTTGATTCGCTGCAGCCTCCGAAAGTTGTCAACCTCTCAAACCTGGATCGCCAGTGTCCGCTTCTTATGTACTTGGTTTTCTTTTACAAATATCCCACCACCTCCTCTGCTGATCATAGTCCACTTTGGTCCCTTGATTCTGTTTTCGAAAGCTTGAAGTCAGGCTTGGAAAAGACTCTATCCATCTGGTACCCGGCGGCAGGTAGATTGATCATGACCAGCCCCACCGACGACGACTTTAACCTTAACTCCAATCTTGGTGGTCTTAACTTGTTGTGCAACAACAGAGGTACTGTTCTTGCCAAGGCAGCCACTGCGGTTCAGATATCCGAGCTTGGAGACCTCTCTCAATACAATGATTTCTTCGAAAACTTGGTTTACAAGCCTCCTCTCCCTGTGTTTGATGATCAAGAAGGAGATCATTTCTCTCAGATGCCACTAGTTGCTGCTCAGGTACATACCTAATGACTTAATCATCTATAACTGCATATATCAGTTAGTGAACTAGCAGCCCCCTTCCTAATTGAAACACGTTAATGTCGAAACAAATTCTAATTTATTTTCGTCAAAACTAATTAAGATAAGTTATCTCTTAATTTGTTTTTCTTATACTCGTTAATTAGGGTTAATTTTATGTTGATAGAATGCATGAATTAATCTAATGTATGTAGGTGACCAAGTTTGGATGCGGAGGGTGCTCAATTGGCATTGGCATCAGCCATTCGTTGTTTGATGGACCAGCTGCATATGAGTTTATGTGTGCATGGGCTTCTAATTCTGATATAAAACAAATTCAAAACGAATTAGACGTCATAATAATGGATGATGAGCTGCAGCCTAAACCAGTAGTAGCACTGGTGCACGACAGAGACACCCTGTTGAAGATGGTTGACAATTATCCATGTCATGATGACGATGAAGGCCGTAGGGCTGCTGCCATAGATCATTTGTATCAACTAATAATGCAATCAGCAGCAACAGTTGCATCCACTGATCTCCTGATGATCAAGAGCACCAACGATGATAGTAGTTATGTTCACAAGACCTTTCATTTGAGCAGTGCATTCCTCAAATGTTTGAAGAAGCTGGTGGTTGGTGACAACTTTTCATGTTCCTCTTTTGAACTTGTAGCAGCTCACCTCTGGAAGGTAAATTTCTAGTTTGCCAAACCAGTAAAAATATATCACTGAATATTGGCTTTCTTTCCACTATTGATCTATATGTGAACTGAATAAATATGTATATATGCACCATATATGGTGGGTCTCAGGCGAAGACTTCGGCTTTAGGATTGAGCACGGAAACAATGGTGTGCTTGCAGTTTGCTGTGGACGCGAGGAACAAGGTGGAGCCCCCACTTCCTGGAGGTTTCACCGGCAACGCTTATGTCCTGGCATCTGTTGCGCTGACCGCCTCACAAGTTGTTGACCAATCCGACCACAAAGCCATTGTCGACAAGATAAGGGAGGCCAAGAAGTCTGTGACAAACAAGTACGTCAAGTCGTACATGGAGGGAGTTGCAGCTGGTGGCTCCCAGCAGAAATCTCTTCCTCCCCTCAAGGAGCTCACCTTAGTGTCTGATTGGACCAGAATGCCCTTCCACAAGGTTGGCTTCCTACGAGAAGAAGCCGATTACGCTTCTCCGTTGGTCGCTCCAGTGCCGGAGGTTATTTATTTCATGCAGAATCCAAAGGATGACAAGGGCATTGACATGAGAATTGGGTTGCTTCCACAGTACCTCGATGCCTTCACTCGCTATTTCTTCACCAATACCAATTGAAATCTCCCGTTACCTGCTCTGTTGACATTGTTAATCATTAAAGTTAAGTTGGGTTGGTACTTTGGTTCGTACTAGTGTGGTCCGTGAAAGAATTATTGGATGAGATTATGTTCTATGACTGTGATTTATCATAAGCTGTTCAAAGAATCAAAAACCAATTATTATTTGCATATGGTCGTTGGTTAAGGCACATTACACACCTCACCAAAAAAAAATTAAAATGTTTTTTGGTCAGACGATGATGTATTGATGTTTTACGCACTCTGTAGTGTCATTATCTTAATCTAACCTTGATCTTCTGGCCATGTATTCAAGTGAGCGAAAATGAGCTGCTTAAATGCTTAATATGAACCAAAAGGGAAGGCAAAGCAGCATTAAGCACTGTATAGCTAAAGAGGAATGATCATTAACACTAATCGAGAAACAGAGAATGCCCTTTCATTATACGTACATATTGAGCAAAGCCCTTATTTGTTCAATCAACAAGAAACCGACTGCTCGATCATCATCTAACTAACTAAAATGACTCACGACCAAAAAAAAAAACCAACTAAAATGACTGACTAATGGAGAGAGAGTCCGAATAACATGTTTTGCTCTTAATAAAACACAAAACTTTGATGACTGTAGAGACACCAACGCAAATGCCATGAAGTTACTACATTAGAAAAGTACGTTCTGGATCTGTCCACTTATACTTGTTCAATTCTCCTTCCAATTGATGTCACCTCATCTCTTTTCCAGCTGCATAACCAAGTTCATGTTATTCACATCAAGAAGGTAACACAAAACATATGAAAATTGTAAGCAACAAATTCTTCAGTTCAATTTTGTGAAATTTACCAAGTTTATGCAACAGAATTAATAGGGATATGGAAACCAAGTTGCACCTATAATGAATGCTATCACTTCTCAGTATACAAGTGTACTCTTATCAGATCAGAGACTATGCTGTTCATAGAACTTAAGTATTTCTTCTGGGCTTTCAGAAAACTGAAATGAGTCCTAAAGTTTCATACCTGATTCGTCATTGCGCTCACTAAATCATCCAATAACCCATAATTATTTGATACTACCCCACCCTGTTGCTTCTGTTGGTCCATAACGTACCCTGGCTTCAAGTTCATGTTCATTGACGCCTCCAATGATCTATCAATCTCATCAAATTTTGTGTGTAAAGGATCAAGAAAATTTGACTGTCCAATGGAATTGAAGTCCATGTTTCTTTGTAAGGTTGTGCCTTTTGAGTCCAAATTATGGTCAAAAGCCACAGGAACATTAGCAGGCATCAAAGAGTCCATGGAGCTACTTACAGTATCCGAGTGGTGGTATGGGGAATCCTGCTTATGATCCATCCACACCCACCCCTGAGTTGGATCACTATCAATTATCTGCCCAGCAGTGCTACTAACTGCGGAAGGTTGGATCAGCACGTCTGTTCCTGGATCCTGCAAGTGACTAGAGACTGAATTTATAGGAGCATCAAACTGACAGTTGCGCATTTGCGAGGACATTACAACAGGTATACTGTCCCTTGTGTTACTTGATGGAAAAGAATTTGACCGGAAAGCAGATGACTGAGCAGCGCTTGCCCAGCTCTCATTCAATCTACCATGATCCAGAAAGGGGGCACAAAATTCAGTTTTCAAGGGAGCCCCTGGAAGCGAAGACTGGTTTACATATTCTCTTCCACCTTCAAAATCTCGAGGGTGACTTAAGATTGGGTTGTCTGTGAGCCCAACAGCATCACTTGATCTACTAATGGTCAGTTTTGCATCTGGAAAGCCACTGGAAATGGGAAAAACTGGTGTACCATTGACACCCTTACTATGCCGTTGATCAAGTTCCAAATTTCCTTGAAGCATACTTCCATTACGGTTTCCAGGAAATATGCCCTGATCAAGAATGGAGTTGCTTGAATGTTGTCCCTGACCCAATTTAATTGAACCTGAAGACGGCAGGCAATGCAGACCCAGACCAGCAGGAGCGTTCACTCTTCCAATCATCCCATTAAGTGGCATGGATCTAAAACCAGTGTTGTTAAACTGTCCAGGTCCAGTCAATGCATGGTAATTTCTACCTCCATTGAAAGTACTCATTCGCAAATAAGAAGAATCTGAACTGCCTATAGCTGCCATCATATTAGCTTGCTGGTTTGCTACGCAACTGATTCTTTTGAGATAAAGTCTAAACTTCTGCAATGGAGAAAAAGAAAACAAAAAAAGAAGGGTAAGCTCCCTGAAACGAAAGATAATGATTGAAGATTGTGTTGAACTATCGATATTGGCATTCATACCTGGAGATGGCTTGCCACATTTTCTCTAGTAAGCTTATCCTCATTCATCAAATCTAGAATCTTTTTAGGTACAGCCTCTGCAGTCAAACAAATTTAAGCAACAGGAATTAGTACTGAAACAAAAAACATAATGCATGAAAAGAAGCTTATGTATACAGGATTCATGAATGGCCTATACTAGTACAACTTTTGAGTCCACACTATATTGTCTAAAGTTTAAAGAAAATGAATTCATCACTTGAAGGAGTATCAGAAATATAGAATAACTTCCTCAAGTAACTTAGATGAGGGATGAAGAACATACTGTCAATGCCCAACTTATTAACAGCAGCAACAAACTTGCGATGCAGGTCTACAGACCAAACAACGCGAGGCTTTTTCTGAGTCGACGGGTCGTCATTATCATACCCATCCTCATCACGATTGTCATCCTCATCCTCATCCTCATCCTTACGTTTTTTAGTTAGCTTCACATTCTGATCCGAATTACCCATGCCTCCACCACAACTTCCAATATGAGACTTGTCTTGATTGCCAGAATTTGTCTGATCCTTTGGATCACCCTTCTTTCTCCTGATAACATGTTGCCAGATGTTCTTCAACTCCTGAATACGGACGGGCTTTACCAGATAATCACAAGCTCCATGGGTTACTCCCTTCATCACAAGTTCATGATCTCCATTTGAGGACAACACTGAAAATATCACACTTCATAATTAATACTGAATCAGACCACAACAGAAAAGGGAATAAAAAGCGCTAGCAGCAGATATGCTCTTACAAGCTTAAGAGTAGACTGCAGTTTAAGAAACTTTAAACTGTCAGAACTCATTGTATGTTGTTCAATTTTACAAAATAGTAGATTTCTATAACTCAACATTTGCACACTGTGAAGACTTCTTGTTAAAACTGAAAACTCTGTTCTTTGACTTGTATAACTAATCACGATGCTGTCTTCAATTGTTAGAAGTTAGGACTTTAAATATGTACAGAAGCAGCTAGGGACAACACAATGGAGATAGTGAACAATGGTTGTGGATTTACTTATAACAGGGAGATCCATCTCAAGCCCGACAAGCTCGAGCAACTTGAATCCATCCATGTCTGGCATTTGGACATCACTAATAACCAAGTCAAACTTGTTCTTGTTTCCTCTTAACAACTCCAATGCTGTAAATGCATGACTGGTAGCCGTAACTGCAAAAATCCAACACAAAAACAGTATAGACACATGAATCTTCTACAGTGTTAAAACTGAAAGGGCGGATGGCGCAATAAACAAGTCATCCAATAAAGAGATCCAATGCTCTGATACTACCAAATAGACAATCACATAAACAACTAATTTGAATATAGATGAGACCCCCTTTGATCTCCTCGATCTAACTACGATATCTAAGAGAAAATCGAATAACATGACTTCCCAGAGTATTGAATTTGTCAAGAACAGATATTTAAGAAGCAGATATCAAAGTAGGACATTGGCAAATAAGAGCCACCTACAATCAAATCACAAATAGATTGTGCATAACATATCAAAAGAACACGATTTCAATACCAAACAAAAGCAAAGAGCTTGAAACAAAATCCAAAGAGTGAGAACAGAAGCAACACAAAGTCACAAACACACCATGATACTGGCACTTATGAAGCATAGTCTCCAAGACCCGCAGGCAAGTGACATCATCATCGACGATAAGAACACGCATTCCAATAGGAAATTGATCTCTTTGATCATCAAATACTGGCTCAACAGTCATCTTTTCAAGAAGAGAACTTGATGAAGAAAACACAGAAAAGTTGAAATCTTGAAAGCTTTCTAATTATGAGCCTGCACGACCCAGAATCTATGAAATCAAAAAAACAGGGAAGATGGATTGGTGAAGACCAATGATGATTAGTAGTAATGATGCCTCATAGGGAGTGGTTTAAGTTTTGTAGGGAATGAGAAACAAAGAAACTAAAATGGAATCTCAAGTAAGTGAAAGCTGGAACAAACCAGAACTCTGAAGTCTTGCCTAAAATGAATCCTTTTTTTCTGCCTGGTTTTAATTTCGTTTCAGTGGTAAGAATCTCGAAAAGATTTCGAATAATTTAATTTTGATTTCTCAGGCGCGTGCTCCTCCACGCATCAGTTGACTGTTTGATGTTTATTTCTTTCTAAGAAGTAAGACAAAAAAAAATGGCTCATATCAAAAGGGAAACAAATCCAGAATCTTTTACTTACCAACTTGGGTTGCTTCACTTATTATCCTCTCCAAATGAAAAACTTATCTGCAGATTCTAAGAGGATCAAACGGGATGGGTGATTCTTTTAGATTATTTCCTTTCATGTTCTTCATTATCATGTACATGCACCGTTAGAAATCAACTTTGTACTCTTAAAAGAGTGTTATGAACAAAATGTTTGAGAAGTGTCATTATGCAAATTCGTAGATTATAATACCAAAAGCATCATATGATTTGGTATGAACTATGAAGGCTAGTAGTGGTAGAAAGAATATTCCTCCAGTTTTCTGATCTGGGTGATTTTCAAATATGCTTCAGCTTTTATAAATTTTCTTGCTGGAAATGAGTTCAATTAATCAATAATGTTGGCCACGAGTTTGAGTATATGCTTAATGTAGGTGTCATGCGGACATATATAAAGCAGGTGTGAGTTGGGGCATGCTTTCTTTGAATTCTTTCTCAGACAAACAAAGTCTCAATCATATAAAACTGAAAACCGATCAAGTGAAGTAATGAACGTGGCTTCTTTCGATATTAGGTTCCTTACATTTCTTCCTTTCTTCGTTTTTGAACATACTTTATGTATACTAGCTTGGATTCTAACTAAATCATATCAATGCCCATAGAAAGTGGTATACCTGACCTCCATAATCCTTGTCAAATATAGAAATGTATGACATGGCCTTGGTTCTGTAAATACTGACCAACAGTTTCTACATTCGCTAGTTTACATAGTTAAAAGATGAATAGATGGATGTAATTTGGATTACATATATAATTGTAAAACTTCGAGGAATAAACTTTAACCATGGTTTTGAAATTGATTTTACACCGAGTAATTTTTCATGATTTTTTAAGGCCGTAATGTTTCTTCTATTTTATGTTTTTACATTGATGATCAATCGTCGGTTATATTTTCATTAAGAGTTTGATTCTTATTGTGTTCTCTTTTAAAATGACAAATGATGATTTATAGTGATATGGAGAGGAAAAGAGACGATCCAAGAAGTTGTGAAAGGTGGTGGGATGAGTTGGAGAAAGAGACGGAGAAAGAGACGGAGAGTGAGTGATCATTAGCAATGAGAACCAATCAATCCCAACATCTGCAACACCAAATCACCTTCAAGATAAATGGATTGTCCACTACATGCACATACATACCCAGCTAGCTAGCTGAAGCTTAAATTTCTCCCATCATTCTGATCTAGTGGAGTATTCATACAAATAATTAACCCTAGCTGCCAAGAGTCATCTGGAAAGCTATATATATCATATGTTTATTGAAAATTCTTCTACGTACTAAGGTGACCGAGTAACTAATATGCAATATTTTGATTTGGTCATCCACGTCGTCGCATTATATATAATGCATGTATTTTAATACCGTTAATAAAATTGAAACCCAAAAAAAAATAGTCCTAAGTGTTTCCAACACATGAGGTGAGGACCTGAGATCGAATAAGAGATACTCTTATTATGAGCGTTAATTTAATCGGATCAAAAATGAAAATGAAATGAAAGAATTTAGGGTCACTAGTTCTCATTTGATCTTCTCATACGACGATTTGAGAACTTAACGCGTATAATTTGCTCCGTGTTACTGCACCGACTTAAAAATTAGTGATGGATTATCAATCCCTCTTCATCTTCTTCGTGTTATTCTTCTGCATGCATGAGCTGTTATACTCTATTCCATGATCATTTGTTCCCTCATATATGTCTGAAACCTAGCTCGTTCGGAATTATAACCTAGCAATAGGCTACTTGTTGACCTTTTTTTTTAAAAAAAAATTGTTAATAACTCATACACCATACATATGTGTAGTGAGATTTGAACTCACGGCTTAAAGTTGTTGACTTATTATGATAGACAGTTGAAAATTAAGTGAAAATACTGTTAGCATTGGTGGTGATCGAGCAATAAGCAAATGTATAAATGGTTTGAGAAGGGATTGCTGTTACAGTATATAATATTTGCTTGGAGATCGATATGATGCCGATCGACGATGACGGAGAAAGTGGGACTGATTACTTATGCTGTGAAGTCTTAACATGGAAGATTAAGCAGCTCGCTAATGACAGTTAAGTTGCTTTGCTACGGCATCTTGGAATAATGGAATATTATCTGGCCCTAAACGTACAAAACACCAATGACTGATCGAGCTAGCTTAATATATTATCATCGATCTAAAAGCATATATCATCATTTGACTAAACCAACCCAACCAGACACATAATGATAATCAATCAAACCAACTTAGGCATGATAACAAAAGCAGATCAATTCTATATTCCCTCTATAGCTAGCCACAGGCTCTCTCAAAATATGATATACTTTCTTGTGTTAAGATATGCATATTTAGAAGATTCTATGTTGGGTGCAAAATCTTGATGAGATTCCTTTGCCTTTTGAGTCACATGTCTTTACCCTTAACTTGGCATGACTAGCTAGCAAGTAGCAATTATATATACAGTTAGCTCCAGCTAGACTATAAGAACGACATTATACATGCAACTTGGCTATTCTATTTACAAGTCCATGACCCGCCTATACTATTGTATATGCTCTTACCTTTATAAACATGCATGTTAGAGTGACACTGTCCTACAGTCTTCCTCCTCCCTCTCGAATTCTATTACTTCACTTAAGTCCAATCATGGTTTAGTTCAAGCCACAAGTAGTTATATGACTGTTAGCTGATTGCTTTGAGCACACGGCAAGGCCGAGCTTAATTCAATTAGTTCTGATCTGAAACTGTTTAACGTAACAATATGCTGATAAACCAATCATAGAAGAATAAAGCACACACACATAATACAAATGGCTAACTGTCAGATATAGTTCCCTTCAGACTGATCCCCCGCCATATTTCCAGGTATTTGAAGCTGCCAATGAACAAAGCACCAATCAGTTAATCTCAAACAATCATAACATCTCTCAGAATCACATATCAAAATCTAAGAGTTGTGGTTTACCTTGGCGTGATAGGATCCAATCTTTGTCCTGGCCCAGAGCCCAAAAGAAATACCCACCCAAGCCCAGTTTCTTGGCAAACCGAACCTTCAACCTGACAGATCCAACATCATCGTACCCGATCCAAGTGCTACCCGAGTAGGAATAGTAAGACACTGTTTGGTTGTCAAACACAACCGTTGCGTTAGTTCGAGCGTTGAAGTGAACTATCTGATGATACACCAAAACGCCACCGTCACCGGGCCCCACGCCCACCGCCACGGCCCCGACTCCATTTACTTTCGGGTCCCGGAGCGTCCAACTCTTCCCATAAAGAGGTAGGCCCATCACAAGCTTCTTGGCCGGTACACCCGCCTGAATCCACGACCGGATTCCGTAGTCAGTACTGATATTACTCTTGGAGTCATACAAGGCTGCATGTTCGCCGGTGAAGTTTTCCCACGAGCCGTGATAGTCGAAGCACATCGGACTCACCCAATCCACGTACTTACTTATTGCTCCGGCCGGGTATGATCTCGGCCCGCCGTAGACTGTAAACTCCGAAGCGTAATACACAGCGGAGGTTAAGAGCAGACGTGGCTTACCGCTAGCTTTAGCTTCCTGGTCTAGAGATTGTCTCCACTGCTTGTACAACAGAGCGAGGTTTGACATGTCGACCACGTCAGCTGGAAACTCCCAATCCAAGTCGACACCATGGAAGCCGTACTTCCGGGCTATTTCGATGGAGGAGTTGATGAAGACTTGACGGCTCTGTTTGGTGCTAACCATCTCCGAGAACACTGTGGCGTTGTTATCGCCGCCTCCGATTGAGAGGAGGGTTTTGACGGGAGGGTTTAGGGCGCGGAGGGATGAGATGAAGTCGGGTAGCTTTGTTTGGTCGTCGGAGGTGATGGTGAGTTTGAAAGTAGCGGGATCGGGTAGGAGGAAGGCGTAGTAAATGTGGGTGAAAAGAGAGGTTTGTATAGAGGAAGCGGGGAATGAATTGAACGACGGCCAATAGGCTGCTCTGATTCCTTTACTAGGTTTAGCATGAATACTAGGGCAAATGATTACGAGAATGAGAATCACTGATGACATGAATGCTGTTAGGGTAGCCATGATCGATCTCTGATATTTTTGGGTACGTAGGTGTAGAAAGATAGGTCGGCGACGGATGTGGTTTTTATAGAGCAAAGTGGATATGAAGCTCTAGTCTCTATAGACGACTTGGTAGTTTCCACAAGTTTTGTCATATTGCTTTTGGGGTCAGGAATTTAGTGTTGGAAGTTTCCTGGTGGTTTTTGTGACCAAGTTAAGTTAGCATCAAAAGCTTGATCCAAATTCAAAGCAAACATGCATATATAGCAAAGTAAGACAAGGTCTAATTATCTGGAATGATGCTGTGAGACATGTGAGATCAGTTAACCTTTGTACACACTACGTTACTACGTACAGCTTCATCAATTTAGAACGCACACAAGTCAGCTTGCAGACAATTCGCTTGCCTGAATAGCCCTCGACTTTGCAGCAGAGTAGTCCAATCAACTTCCTTACGAAACTCAACCTGATTTAATAAAATTTAGTGCATTCCGGCCATTGGATAGTATTGGATAGTTACAGAAAACGAAAACCAGAAAGTTGGACGTATCGTTCAATTCAATTTTGTCTGTTGTCTGAACTATAAGTGATATCAAACTTGATGGACAGTACTAGTTTTCTGGATCTTGTTTTGATTGAAGCATACACTTGTGATCACATCATTCGCATGTTGCTGCTAAATTGTTGGTTCATCCTTGTCATGGAGGCCACAAATATATAAACATGCCATTGAAACAGTCAAGTGGCCGGTGGATTATATATATAGAATTACCACCGTGTGAGTGAGTTATGGTCGCCGGTAAACTAAGGCAACGCACGGACTTTGAATGCCAGGAATGACTTTTAATATTACATTATACTGGTTCAATATTTTAGTTGGTGCAAGTTGTCCAATCAATATGTCTTATCTGACCTATATATGATCGAATTAGTTTCTTTACTTGCTTCACGTTGGAAAGTTTGCTAAGAGATCCGTTTCCATCAAAGTAATAGTCAAATAAAATTTCTAGAAGATGTTTAATGGCAGCCAATGTCAACGTACACCATACCTGAAGAGATAAGTTGGTTTCGACTTCATCTGTTGTTGTGAATCTCTCCTCTTGAACAAGAATAGTAGTAATTGCAAGTCAAGGTAAGTTCTGAGTCTCATTGGCACCCATCATTGGTGCCTAACTAATCTAGGCCAAAAGCTGCTGCTGCTGCCAAGAAACTGATAAAGTAGTCTGGGGTTCACATCCAAAACCAATTGGCAATGGATGGAGTGGCCCAAACCCTTATAAACCACATGCAAGGTCCCATTTTTCCCGATGTGGGATATATCTCAACACGCCCCCGCACGTGTGGCGAATCTTCAAGCCTAACACGTGGACAACATTTGGGGTTGACGTGGAGTTCGTGTGGCCTTTAAGGCTTCACACGTGGACGTGGGTAACCCGCTCTGATACCATGATAAAGTAGTCTGGGGTTCACATCCAAAACCAATTGGCAATGGATGGAGTGGCCCAAACCCTTATAAACCACATGCAAGGTCCCATTTTTCCCGATGTGGGATATATCTCAACAGAAACAACCCCCAAATAAGAACCTGGCCCCTAAACAATTAATCATCTATTATATGGGTTCGATATGCGGTTTGTATTGCGAGAGTGAGCCACTTCTATAAAGCCTACATTGATCCTGCAGGAACTGGAAGATGCATGTATATATTATATAAGGGAATAACGCTAGCTTGTGTTGAAATAGAGGAAATATCTAGCTACCTGCAGACGCCTATTCTGCCGATTCAACTCCTCATTTCGGAGGGAAAGATCATCTGCATCCAAACAGAAATATAGGACATAATTTGTATACTTACAAAACGTTCTACTAAGAAATAGCTTTACGAATATGACAGAATTCAATAATTTCCTGTTCAGCATTCACTATAACAAATAAAGTTTCAACTATAATTTAGGCTATAAAGTACGAAATTCCAGAAATAATGGCCATTTAAACGAGCAGAGAGTGTAGTGTTATACATACCAACCATCGGCAGATGTGGATAAGAATGTGAAGCGCGTGCTGCCATTGCATCAGCATATGCTTTAGAAAACAGCCTACGGTTCTGCCAAAAAAAAAAACAGAGAGAAAAGAACAGTAAAGTACGTTCTCATGTGAAAATAAACGACTATATATGAACATATCTAATACCTGGATTGCCCTCATTTTTTCTGTTGCTAGCACTGTAATCGGATCTGCAATAGCCTCAGCCTCTGCATGTATCAAAATGAATTTAAGGTAAAAATAAGTAGTATTTGAATTTCTTCGTTCTTCTAAAAGAAAAATAACTTTGAGCAAGAATGAAGACCACAGACTGTTGATATCAGCTTGTAACTTTTGACGACTCATTTTCATAAACCTAACAAGCCGATCGGTGTTTTGCTTTAGCAGGGTTGATGATGATGATTTTAAAAGATCCGTGTTGTTCTGCATCCGTCTTCTTTTGGTTGAGAGGGAGATTGGCGAGGCACAACAATAACAAGCGGCGGCAACTGAAATATTTTCCTTTAAATCAACACTGTTCTGTCCTTCTCCTGATCCTGAACACATGTTGCCAGATGATCTTCAGCTGCTCCACTCTAACAGGTTTCAGCAGATGATCACAGGCTCCATTCGATATTCCTTTCATCACAAGCTGTGTATCCTCACTTGCAGACGACACTAACATTTAACACTAAGTTATACACTTCTTCACATCATTACAACGTCTATAATATACCATCCATTCTATCAAGTGTGAAAAAAAGAAGCAAAAGAATTCCAACATAAGCCAGTGCTTACATATAACAGGTAGATCCTTATCAACACTGTGCACAAGTTTGAGAAACCTGAACCCGTCAATGTGTGACATATCGACAGCAGTCATAACCAGGTCAAACTTGTCCTTACTTTTTATCAACGTCCTCAAAGCCGAATCTGGATGGCTGCTACTGGTAACTGTAAAATCCATTAGTACTTGAATCCTTTTGAAGGTATAAAGATAGTTGGCAATCTGTTTAGCCTGCAAAACACTTTGAGATTCTGTTATCTGATCAAGAACAAGTATCATTAACATCCCTTATGGCTCAGGTAAAACATGCATCTGCATACCACTGTTTTTCATTGAGTCATTTCTCTGTCAGGTCTGTTTTCAAAGCATCTGTTATACTAGCTTAATAAGTCTTTGCTGCTTTTCAATTTCGAATGGACAACTGGGTTGAGGGAAGTACCTTGGAGCTCAAACCAGTCTAAGGGTTGAGATCTTTTGTTATGTCAACCCGTGACCGAATGGTTTGATGCTCAAGGCTCCAGCTTGGAGTTTATGATACATTATCCAATACAAAGCTGGTCCCTGTGTGATTCAAATACCAGTCGCTATCAGGCTATGTCAAGGTCCACTAATGGACTGAGCAAGAGGGTTTGAAACCTCTTTGCTCCCTGTTTTGAATCTTTCATGTTTTAGGAAAATGTTCTTTGTCTTATTGAGATTGCTTGTGTATGGGAGCCAAACACTTCTGTCCAAACCTTCCTGAAACCTGCTGAGGTCAGCTGACATCACCTTTTAATGCCTTGACTGTCTATATATTTCTATAGCTTTGGCTTTGCTCAATGGTTGTTGAAAACTGTCTTATTGCGTTTTTTTTGTTAAGTCTAGTTTTAGCTTGCATTGTTCATGCTGCTCTAAGTCTTCTTCGTGACTGTAAACCTTAGAGTTTGAACTCAAAACTTTTTTTATCAACTCATATCATGTTGCATACCATGAGGGATATGTAGTGTGTTTCTACCTGTTACGTCCCGAGCCGGGAAGAGGTCGCGGGGCGGAACGAAGTAGAATTCCTGAGGGGATTTCACTCGGTACCTGCACAAGTAACAGCGTCACGGGGTCGGGACTGGGGTGGCCCAGTCTTCGACTCTCCGATGCTTAAGTGAGCTATGTGCACTTGTACGGGTAGAGGAATGAAAGTATGGGAGAGAATATGAATCTGTGAGAGAGAGAGTGTATGTGTGTACCTTGAGCTTGTTTTATAGGCTAAGCTTGTGTACCTTGAGCTTGTTTCCAATGTGGGACTCTTTGCCCTCCTTTGGAGTGTCTCCTCTTTTAGGGGTGTTTTGCCGCTAGAGTGACTTCGGCAAGCGGTTTGTTGCCGGCCCTTCCTTCCTTGGATGTCTGTGAAGGGCCCACCAGGGCTATCTCGACCGGGTAATTGTACCGTATTCTCGGCTTAGCCAAGTATTTTGGCTATGTACTAACAAGTCCCCAAGTCCCCAGTCCGAGAGAGTTCTTGGGTGGGGAGTTATTCTAGAGATGCCGAGGATAAGTTTTACCCGGGAGTAGGAGGCATGGTGCCGAGTCCCCAAGTCCCCACACGAGAGTCGCGAGGTGACGAGGGTGATGTTCCGGAAACCTGTTGGCAAGAAGACAAGTTTAATGTTGCTCTAGCGAGTCAGTCCACGCTTGGTTGGGGACTGTCGCGAGGTGGCCAGTCAGTCCGCGCATGATTGGGGACCGTGGCTACATGGCGAAGCAGTCCGCGCTTGATTGGGGACTGTCGCGAAGTGGCCAATCAGTCCGCGCTTGATTGGGGACTGAGGCTTATGTGGCGAGTCAGTCTGCGCTTGGTTGGGGACTGTCGCGAAGTGGCCTGTCAGTCCGCGCTTGATTGGGGACTGAGGCTATGTGGCGAGGCAGTCCGCGCTTGATTGGGGACTGTCGCGAAGTGGCCAGTCAGTCCGCGCTTGATTGGGGACTGAGGCTTATGTGGCGAGTCAGTCCGCGCTTGGTTGTGGACTGTCGCGAAGTGGCCAGTCAGTCCGCGCTTGATTGGGGACTGAGGCTTATGTGGCTAGTCAGTCCGCGCTTGGTTGGGGACTGTCGCGAAGTGGCATTGCGGGCCGCTGCGTGGCGAGTCAGTCCACACTTGATTGGGGAGACTCGCTACTGAGCGTTGCGGGCCGTTGCTTTGATCTCTGAGAGGGGATCATCCAGATGCAGGGTAACCTGTCAATTAAAGAGAAGTGTCAGAGGGTTTAGGGTTTTAGGGGATCGACAAACCTCAGATTTGGGAAGCGTCCTATTTCACCCTCGATCGAGTGGGCGCGAGCGCTTGGCTGTTTGCAACCAGCTTCATTGCTACTACGCGGATCCACTGTTTCACGATATGAATTGGTGGCGTTCTTTGTCTTTGGATTTATCGGGGGTGAATGAGGCGGTTCATATATCTGTGATGTTGGTAGGAAGCTTAAAGTAAGAGTTTTGTTGTCGGGCTGGCTAGGATTAAGGGGTGGCCAGGGGAACCGCGTTAGCCGGCCGTTATGGGGCGAATAGGTGGCGTTGTGTGGAAATGAAGTGTAGCATGTTTACATGGCAAAGCACTTCATGGCATTTAGAATGAGCCGCTAATGGGCGAAGTGTACATTGTTGGTGCCGCTACTGGGCTAAAATACATAATGCAATTAACTGGGATAGAGATGGAGGTGGCGAGCGTTCCAGTAGCGGGAATTGTTTCTACCTGTTACGTCCCGAGCCGGGAAGAGGTCGCGGGGCGGAACGAAGTAGAATTCCTGAGGGGATTTCACTCGGTACCTGCACAAGTAACAACGTCACGGGGTCGGGACTGGGGTGGCTCAGTCTTCGACTCTCCGATGCTTAAGTGAGCTATGTGCACTTGTACGGGTAGAGGAATGAAAGTATGGGAGAGAATATGAATCTGTGAGAGAGAGAGTGTATGTGTGTACCTTGAGCTTGTTTTATAGGCTAAGCTTGTGTACCTTGAGCTTGTTTCCAATGTGGGACTCTTTGCCCTCCTTTGGAGTGTCTCCTCTTTTGGGGGTGTTTTGCCGCTAGAGTGACTTTGGCAAGCAGTTTGTTGCCGGCCCTTCCTTCCTTGGATGTCTGTGAAGGGCCCACCAGGGCTATCTCGACCGGGTAATTGTACCGTATTCTCGGCTTAGCCAAGTATTTTGGCTATGTACTAACATAGTGCAACCAACCCAAGAAGCGTTCAAGGTTGAATATGCTAGTGGTTAGTTGAATTCACGAACAAGGCTTCTGAAAGTATTTCATGTTGTAAGTGCTTAGAAACAAGTGAGGGAATAGGTCTAGACTAGTTCAGGACTAGGAAGGATAGCACTGTGGTAGTGTATCACCAGAACTATTATTCTTGTAAGAGGTTACTTCAACTTAGTGGAAAGTTTTGTCTCTCAAGAGTTAGAGACAAGCAGTTTTTCTCCCTGCATTCAAGGTTTCTGCTAGAACAAAAACATCTTTGTGTTTGCTTCTTTGCTTTCTAAGTTTTATCTTTTGCAAACTTGTATACTGTAAATATGGGATAACACAAGCTATTGCTATTCTGAAGTTATCGAAAATTAAAGAAAGGCATATTCACCCCCCTCTAGGACCTTCACCTTTCCCCCATTATAATCCTAAGATTAATTAGGATCGCAAACATATTGTGATAATATTGTGATATCTTGTATTTGAATCAACAAAACACTATATGTTGTGACATCGTCGATTGGTACACGAATTGGAACCCTATCGTTATTGCTCCGGTACAACAGTCTAAACTAAAGTATCCAATTATCAATTATGGTTGAAACAAACTGTTATCTCTCTAGTCTGAATTTGAAACAAGCTTCTTAGGAAAACGATTTTTGAAAATTTTAGGAAAAACCACAGGATATAACCTTTTCATGATCAATGAGAAAGTAGTTTTGAGTTCACATCCAAAACCAATTGGCAATAGATGGAGAGGCCCAAACCCTTGTTAACCCACAAGAAATGTCTCATATTCCTGATGTGGGATTGATATCTCAACACGCTCCCGCATGTGTGGCGAATTTTCAAGCCTAACACGTGGACAACATTTTGGATGACGTGGAGTGCGTGTGACCTTTGGGCTTCACACGTGAACGTGGGTAACCCGCTCTAATACCATGAAAAACTGAACAGAAGAAAAGAACTTGCTGGTATGAATTCTCATTGATACAAGGATGTATACATATTAGAGGTAAAGTCGTTACTAACAAGGTAACTAATCTCCTATAATAGGAAATACATAACCACAGAATATACATTCCTAATACAATTGATATTAAGATTACTTTCCTAACACTCCCCCTTAAGTTGGAGAGTGAATGTCTCTAACTCTCAACTTGCGAATCATAGGAATGAAAATTTCTTTTTCCAGAGCCTTAGTGAAGACATATGCTAACTGGTGCGCAGAATTCACAAATTTCGTAACAACAAAACCATCTTGTATCTTATCTCTTATATAGTGACAATTCATCTCTATGTCACATCCGCTCGTGAAACACAAGATTCGTTGCAATGTACAGCGCTGCTTTATTATCGCAGTATAAGAATGAAGGTTCATGGTGCAACACTCCTAAATCGTTAAGAAGATAACGAAGCTATGTAAGTTTACAACAAGTACCTGTCATGGCTCGATATTCAGCTTCAGCTGAAGAGAGAGAGAGAGACTGTTTTCTGCCGCTTTGATTTCCATGAGATCAGAGAAGGGCCAAGAAAAACACAATAACCTGTGGTAGATCTCTTAGTAATTAGACATCCTGCCCAATCTGAATCACAAAAGGCACGCAATCTTAAATCACTCTTAGAGGAAAAGAACAAACCTTGACCAGGTGCATTCTTAATATATCGTACAACACGTAGAGCTGCATCCATATGTGACTTTCAAGGTTGATGCATGAATCTACTCAGTATATGAACTGAATATGTAATGTCTGGTCTCGAAACTGTGAGATATATCAACCACCCAACCAATCTTCTGTAACGGGCTGGATCCTTCAATAAATCACTCTTCTCAGACAATTTCAACCCTCTTTCCATGGGACTGTCAATAGGGGCTGCGCCAATTAACCCTGCATCCTTAACAATTTTCAAAGCATATTTACGTTGACACATAAAAATCCCATTGTGTGATGTAGAAATCTCAATACCAAGAAAAAATTTCAAGTCTCCTAAATCTTTAATACGAAAATGTGTATGAAGGAAGGTTTTGAGCGCAGCAATACTCATTGGATCATTTCCAGTAATTATAATATCATCAACATAAATTAGAAGAGCAGTAAAGGACTTGTCGTGCCTCTTGGTGAATAAAGAGTAATCAGCTCTGGACTGCTTGTAACCTGCGGATTGAACAATCTCTGAAAATTTTGCAAACCGCTGACGAGATGCTTGCTTCAGGCCATAAAACGATTTATCAAACATCATACCAAGTTCTCTTCCCCCTGTTGCCGAAGCCCTGGTGGAGGAGACATATAAATTTCTTCCTTGGTTTCCATGTAAGAAAGCGTTGTTAACGTCCAATTGATGAATGGACCAACCACGAGCTGCTGCCAAGGCTAGAATACACCGAACAGAGATGATTTTGGCAGTGGGAGAGAAGTGTCCTGATAACCAACACCCTCAATTTGTGTGAACCCCTTGGTGACTAATCGAGTTTTATATCGCTTGATGGAACCATCAGCTCAACGCTTAACCTTATAAACCCATCAACAGGCAATTGGAATTTTACCAGCTGGAAAAGGTGTGAGAGTCCAGGTATAGTTATCTTGAAGGGCCTGTGTAGTCGGTAGTTGGAAACTACCTTCTCCGCCCATAGACCAGTTAGGAAACTTATATATACGATGTATATCTTACCTCGCCATGATGAAAGATCGTCAATACCACATCGGGAAGGTGCTCTCCCAAGCTCCACAAGAAGACAACATAAGAAAATATGTGTAGTTTGTCCCATATCGGAAACATAATATGTGAGGGAACCTTCCTTAGCTATAAAAGGAAGGCTCCCCCTAGATAGAGGATAGAGAGGGATGAGGGATATAGAAAGATGGATAGATGATGATCCCTACTCACTCCATCTTGGAGCGCTCTTGTAACACCAAAGGCCTATTGGCCATGATAGTTGATTCGTAAGTGGACGTAACCATGTCCTCCGATGGCATTGTGAACCACTGTATGTCCTTGAGTCTCTTGGGTATGATTGTCTCTTGTTTATATGTTACACCGTGATTCTACATAGTCTACGGGATTATGCAAAAACATGCAATTCGGATCGCATAGCATCCTGCCATTCAGGTATAGTGGCAGCCTCTGAATAGGAACCTGGTTCGACATCTTAGTTGATTTGTGCAATGAAAGAACGATGTGTAGGCTTATATCTGTGATAAGATACATAATTGCACAAAGGATAACGAGTACCTTTTGTAGGACCTGGAAACAATGAGGATGATTGATCAGAAGTGGGAAGCATAACATGAGAAACGATGTGATCTCGGAATTTCACCGGCAGAGCAATGGTGCGGCTTGAGCGACGAAATGGCTCTGCTGGTGCTGGCTCAGCGGGTGAGGGAGGTGCAAGGCTGGGTTCTGGTGAAGGAAGGCTGGGTTCTAGTGAAGGAAGGTCGGTTTCTGATGAAGGAAGGCTGGGTGCTGATGGTACAGATGGCGCAGGCAGAGGCGCAGACGAAGAAGGAAAAGGTAATGGAGGCGTCGGCTATGAAGGCGCCGGTGGCGCGAATTCAGCGGAGCGAGGTGAGAGAACAGCAATGTGAGTATCGATAAGAGAAGACGGGTTGGGTTGTGCTGGTGGTGGTGGAGCCTTGGAACGGCGGACGTAGGTGCGAAGGGTGGTGAGTGGAGGAGAGGGAGGCGGTGTGGCAGATGGAGAGGACGAGGGAGGTGGTGTGACGTTGGATTTGGACGGAGAAGGCAGATTGGGAATTTTGGGTGCAATTGAGTTTGTGGTGGATGAGAGAGGATAAGAAAAGTCAGCTAGGTCATAGACAAGATTTGGAATTGGCCTTGAAGAGCCTGGATTCGGAATTGGGCTTGAAGAGTGGCCCAAGTGAGGAGAAACTGAAGTAGATTTGTCAGAAGCATAAGGAAAAATTGTTTCGTGAAAAATGACATCTCTACTTGTAAAAATCTTTTTGGTGGAAGGATTGTATAATTTGTATGCTTTTTGGCCGACGGGATAACCGATAAAAATGTCAGCCACAACACGAGAATCAAATTTGTGCAAAGAGTGAACATTGGTAGCATAAGCAAGACAACCAAACACACGAAGGTGATGATAAGGAGGTGGTTTCGAGTAAAGACGCTCGAATAGGGTTTTGAAGAAAAGAAGAGGGGTAGGTAATCGATTAATGATGTGAACGGCATGAAGTGCACATTCTCCCCAAAATTGGATAGGGAGTTGGGCATGAAATCTTATTAAAGCTCGGGCGACTTGTAAAATGTGGCGATGTTTTCATTCCACAACCCCATTTTGTTGAGGCATGTAAACGCAAGAATGTTGAAAGATTACACCATTGTCACTGCGGAAAGCTTTTATACGAGATGTGAATTGAGTGGAAACATAGCTAAAAAAATGCTTTAAAATAGGTTGTGCTTCATCTTTGTGTTTCATCAAAAAAATCCAAGTGAATCTGGTGTGATCATCAACGATGGTGAAGAAATAATGGGCACCAGAAAGAGAGGAGTGTTTATAACGACCCCAGATATCATAATGAATTAAATCAAATGGTTTTTCAGATGAAATGAAACTCACACCAAAAGGCAAGCGATGTTGCTTAGCCAGAGGACAAATAGGACAAGCATCAATGGGCTAAATTGAAAGATTTAAGAAGTTCTTAGCAATGAATTTTAAAGGAGCATGAGAAACATGACCTAAACGGCTATGTCAGAGATCAGTGGATGGGTTGGATGTGGTTGTGAGGTTGCAGACTGATTGGTGGTTTAAGGATGAATGGGAATTGGTTAGGGTTTTCTTTGTCGCTAATGTCGTCAGGTAATATAATCCATCACGCTGCTTTCCCAAATTAATCATCCTCCCTGTAGCCAGATCCTGCAAAACACACCAATATGAGAAAAATGTCACTGAACAATTCAGACCTCTTGTTAATCTACTCACGGACATTAGATTAACTTTGAATGTAGGGACACACAACACATCATGCAAATAGTACTCAGAATTTAGAGACAAAGAACCCTTGGCAGCAATATTGGCATTTTCTCCACTAGGCAACAACACTGGAGGCAATGAACAATTTTTATCCCCGTGTAATAGTGAACTTTGAGAAGAAGAGATGTGATTTGTTGCGCCGCTATCAATGATCCAAAGGTGAAATTTTGGTTTGGTAACTACAGCATTGACTTGCGTATCATCAGATTCCTTGTGATTCAAAATGGCCAAAGCAGCATGTTGATATTGTTGCTTGGGAAGAGGAATGCGAACAGAGAAATCGTTTTGCCGGATGATCAATGAAATAAGATTTGAAACTTTGATTCGCCATGGAAACGAGAGAATTGTTGTACAAGATATAGAGTACAACGACATGAACAGAAGAATCACTGCACGAGAGACAAGATGCAGCGACTATAGAGTCAGGACGTGGGTAACCTGGTTCTGATACCATGATAAAGTAGTTTCGGGTTCACATCCAAAACCAATTGGTAATAGATGAAGAGGCCCAAACCCTTATTAACCCACAAGAAATGTCTCATATTCCTGATGTGGGATTGATATCTCAACAATCAAAATGCATCTATCTTCATAGGCCAAACGAGACTTCGATATCAACAAAAAAAAAAGACCAATTTAATCAATCAAGGGTTGGTCAAGTAAACCAAGACTTACGTTAGAAAATTTAACTTCATAACAAGGGCAAGGCCAAAATGCAGAAAGCAATGAGATATATTTGATGCATGACATAAACATAAACACAAAGAAACAAACCATGATAATGGCAGTTAAGAAGCATAGCTTTCAAGTCCAGGAGGGAAGTGCGATCATCATTAACCACAAGCACACGCATCCCAACTGGCCTGGAAATTGATCGTCCTCTCTTGATTGTGGTCTCGGCTCATCATCATCAAGCCTCAATCCACCTATCATATTCTCGATATCCATTATTTCTTTTCTTTTTCCCAAACTGAGAGATCGAGTGTTTTAAGTCATGGAGATGTTTAGTGTAGCTAAAACTCTATGATGCTGGGGAGTGGGGACTTATTCAAGATTATAACCCAAATCCCCCTTTTTTCTCCGGTTGATTTTCTTTTTTGGTCGAAAATTATAATTTGGTTTTGGTGCAAAATACATGGAACACCTAGAATCCAAAAGTATAGGCTGTAAATTAGAACAGGCCGCTTTTGGTTTTGGTGCTGCAAATTACATGCATGCATAAGTGGTGCAAGCGGTCATAGTTTTGACTCTAAATTTGAGTCGATCCGCCTGCAAGTTTGGAAATGGATGGATCAAGTACGTACGCGTCAGTTTCATAACTAGTTCATCCGTATGATCGATATTCTAAAGCAGTACCAGTCTTTAAGCGCAAGGTCAGCAGGTGGTCGGAAATGATGGATTCCAAGTTGGAAGTTGAAACACTAGCCAGTTTTGTGGGTCTCTCTCAAATTCTGCAAGCTTCTTTTGGCATTTCAAATTGGTTTTGAGCTCTGAACTTGTTTTAGAGAGACAAAGAGATCTCCTGAAAGATATTTTGGCCCCATTTAGATTTTGACTCTGTACACAATATCTTCCTACATATCATGATTCATCACTCCATCCATGATCCATCCCTGCTCGTTCGTTCATTTTATCATTCTGGGTAAGTTTAATTAGTTTTATTTTTGGGTGAAAGTGAAACAAGTTTGCCTGCTGCCTAAAATGACTTTATCCCCGTGCAACTATTCATAATTTCATATCAAACCCAAAGGTTATACACTTATCTTGGGGCTTAACTTTGGAGATTAACATTAATTAAATCTGTTTTAAATACTAATAATGCAGCATGAAACAGCACTATCATAGCATATTAGCATGAGCAACTCAACTCGATCATCCACATATATTTCAACCTTTTTATTTGTCGGCCATTTGTCGCCATCTATAACTTTGACATATCATATGTGATCGATTTCCTTTCTTTTTCCCCTTTGAAAAAAGAAAGCATATAGGAAGATTTAGCTTTATGCTAGAACTAACTTGGCTTTACCTTGTCAACTTTAATTATTCAAATTATGTATTGCATTGCGTGCTGATTTTCCAACTATTGTACTGTAGTAGCATGGACTCTACAGTTAAGGATGATTAGGATTTTCAGATTTGTATAATCAAAACCTAAACAGTAGGCAACAGCTAGCTTAGTTTAGCTAAAGAACAAGATTAACATGCACTTAGTGCCAATCCTACTTGATTATTGTTCTCATAGAATAGAACTACTAATCTAATATCAGCTAGCTAGGTTATGAAAATGACAATAAATTAACTAGTGCAGAAGCATCTTACAGTAAAACACAATCCTCGATCTGATTTCCAGGAACACAAGAAAACAACGATCCAAAGATATATTAATATGGAAGTAGAAAATGATAGTAATTGCAATCTATAAACAACGTGTTTTGTTTTTGTTAATCTAAGTCTTATATGACAATAAGTAAACCTACCATCCAATACATATATGAAATATGTACATACTTTTGATTAAGATATGTAATTAACATTAGTTTAAGAGCCAAAGCAAATAGAAGAACAGTTATCTAGTCCGTTTCTTTTTCTGTTATCCATACCATAAATACCACAAAGCATTTACTTTCCCATCCATCAATCAAACTTTTTATCTTTTGAGTTTTGCCTTGGCTATATACCAGCTTTAGTTTCCTAAAATTCCCTCGGAGATCAAAAGCTTCATACTTTCCTTTAATGGAACCAACTAGGAATGTTGTTTCTGTAGCAGAGGTTCCTCCAAGTCCAAACACCCCACTGCAGGATCCAAACGAAAGCAAGAAGAAGCTAGTGATACTCGATGATCAAGACGGAGAGGAAGTTGAAGAGGTGAATCGTCCCAATACTGTCCTCTTATTAGATCTAGAGCTTTCTAGTACTAGTAAGGATTCAACTTCAAACAGTAGTGGGTTCAACCCAGAACTCAATCTCATCGACTCTCTGCAAATGGGTGGTTCATCATCTGAAACAGATCAAAGCAGCCCTGGTGATCAGGGCGCAGCAGAGCCAAGAGTTTTCTCATGCAACTATTGTCAAAGAAAGTTCTACAGCTCACAAGCACTTGGAGGACACCAAAATGCACACAAAAGAGAGAGGACTCTAGCAAAGAGAGGACAAAGGCAGTTGATGGCGTCAGCGGCGGCGGCCGCTGGTTTGGGTGGTTACCCTTATTTCCATCATCATCAGAACCACCCTTACTTTTCGAGCATGGCTTCTCTGCCTCTTCATGGTGCCTATAACAACAAGTCTTTGGATATTCAGGTTCACTCAATGATTCATAAGCCTAGTGGTAGTGGTAGTGGTATCGGGTTCGGAATTTCGTATGGAAGTCGTGGCCACAGGTCATCAAGACCCCTTTTTGATCAACAACCAGCGATTGGGAAACTGGCACCACAGAATTTCCAAACCACAACATCATCGAGAGGTAGTGGTACTACTAGTAATGTGGGAAGATTTGACATGGCAAATGTTGCTTGGTTGGAAAGCGGCAGTCGTTTTAGGAGTGGCCAACAAGAAGAAATGAAGAAGCTGGACTTGTCCCTCAAGCTCTAATAGTGTTAACACCTATCTAGCTAGCTAGCTAAACTAGGCTGTAGAATTCTTCTTCTTCTTCTTAATTCATTCTTGTATCATATAATGTGCATCTGTTTTCTGTCAGGATACCGAGATGTGGCTTTTCTTTTCCTTCTTTTTACTATTCTAAGTATGCTTGTGTAAATTTGATTCTTGAGAGGAACATCGGCAACTCAGCAAGTAAGAAGCCTTTTTCTAGTGGTTTGCTTTCTTAGTTGTCATCAGTTGAAGTTAGAACTCAGAGTTGGAAGAAGATAAAGCCTACAAGCTAGACATGCCCCGAATTAGATTCATTGATAGTACATAACTAAACAGTACCTGTGTTCATATTGTGGGAGGTACATCAATCAAAAACTCAAAACTAGAAGAAAATAAAGCCTACGAGACAGACATGCTCCGAATTATCTTCACAATAGACATGTTTGATTTTTTGGATGAACCAACAAATGACGAAAAAACAATAGAACACTATCATTATATTTCTTCATAAGATGATTTTCTTTTAGTTTTATAAGGTCCATTGATCACGAAGAAGCCAATATATATCAATCAATTAGGTGAATACAATCATTATAATAAATGGTCAAAAATCATTTCATGTCATCTGTTATGATAATAACTGTCATGTGTGTTTAACCTGTAATGTTATTATTCCTAAATCCATAGCTTGTTCCGGTCTTTCATGCATTTTTGTTTTTGTTTTTGACAAAGTAATATTTCATGCATCTGATTATCAACTTCAAACAAAGCTTCCACTGATTTGCCAAAGCAGCAAAAAAATATTGCTTCCACTCAAGAAGATGGAATATACAAAGTTGCAACTTGGAACTAAAACAAGACCAAGATAATGAGTCATAAGTACTTGATTGAGTTGTGAATGTAGTTGATTGACAAGGTTTTTTGTCATCAAGTGCAAATTTTAAAAATAAGAATGCTTTTTTCTTGTAAATCTATGTAAACCATAGTAATAGTATATAGCTGGTATCTTTGTCCTCTTTTGAGGAGCGTGTACTGTGTCACTTTCCTGAACTGATCTGAAAATCTAGGAAAGATTTAGTTAAGAGATTTATAAGAGTTAGTCTAGTCTGCAATGCGTCACATTTTATCATAAGCTTTTGAATTCTCTTCTAAAGGTTTGTTAGCGTAAGGCACCAGTAAACCTGCCGCCCCAGAAAACATTTTATCATAAGCTTTTGAATTCTCATCTTGACATCTTCACATGTGCTGCAATTGTGCATTGTATGTGTCCTCATTTGTAATGATCTTATTTGTTTATCTACTTAATTATTCGTTAATTAGTACCTAGTTTGCAGAAACCTCCAACATAAACTATCTTTCCGCATTTTCTTCAATACCCAATTTACTCAAGGGTTGTCTAAATGATCACAAGATAGAGCTCAGAGTCCACAGATGCCCAAAAATCAGCAGGAAAGAAGAAAAAGGAAAACATGGGTGATAAGGACTAATGCAAGCAAGCTAATAGAAAATAGGTTGTGAGGAAAGAAACGCACGTCATAGCATTTCCATACTTTAAGATGATAGAGTAATTCAACGAATACATGTCTATAATGAAATGAAGCAAGACTTGCAGGTTAGCAAATGACTGGATATCAGCATTGAGTGAACAATGTAAACAAAGACAGACATGAAGGACTACATATCTGCGCACCATTGAGAATGCCAATGTCTCGTCATTTTGCTTGCACTAAATCCATACAATTGAAAACAGTTTCCAGTCACGAAAAGGAACCAAGTTGCTGACCAATAATATTCAGTATTTGGGAGATACATTCTTACATACCTTGACACTTTTCAAGTAATGCTTTCAACTACAGCATACACAGATGGTCAATCTTGTGCGGAACCTAATTCCACTATCAATGCCATCAGAAGGAGAACAAATGATCCCATCAAGTGTAACTTGAGGTCTTACAAGTGTAGCATTCTATTTCTCCACAGCCAACTTGAGATTCCCCAGCCATCGGATGAGTTCTATTCTATCCTTGTTCATCATATACTGATGCAAGAACAAAGAAAGCTCATCATTTACTCCTCTTGCTTCTAAATAACCACGAAGCTTCTTTTGAATCTCCTCATTCACATCCCTGTTCGAAAACAAAAAACCAAAGTAAGACATCTCCAAACAACCGACATTCTTGTGCTTCACATACTTGTTAGCAATATATAAAGCATTGCTTTACAATCCAACAGTGATAAAACTTTGCTACATAAAGAACATCATCCAACCTTGTAATACAAAAACAGCTATGAAAATGGTACCTGAAATCAGGTCCCAAATAAGGCTTAGCCGGCATTCTACCACGGCGAAGAACATAAACTTTCTGAATCTCCAAACGGTCCGGCCAGGCAGAGCAAAGGAACTCGAGATCATTGGAGCCAACACCCTTGGAAATATCAACAAGTACACTAATGTGAAGACGAAAATCTTCCCCGGAGCTGTCATCTCCAGTCTTGGGAACCGATTCATACCCATCAAACATAGTAACTTCAATCTTAATGTCTTCACTATCTCCAAATTTGCCTCTCATTGTAATCCACTGCTCGCCGGGCCGATCTTCCACCGCAAAAGAATTGAACTTTGTAGGAGGCTATTACATTATTATTCCCATCACAAAATTAGTATCTCTAGATTACAATAGCAAAGATAACTACAGTTAATCAAAATGGTCAGTTTCTGTTGTTACTTCATTTCCTTAAAAACCAAAGGGAGTGGAACTTAAGGTGAGGAGAGGAACCTGATGAGGAGGAGCAGAGTCGGACTGGTACTCGATCTCTGTGCGGAGGATTCTAAGGATGTTGGAAGTCAAGGGCGAGGTGGGAAGTGCCTCAGAAGTGTAAGGTATGCTGTGCCATGGCAGCAGATGAGGATTTGGATGCCTGTTGATTAGGGTTTTGGGTGAACATGAACTACAATTCCGAAGCCTGGTTTGAGCAATTCGGATTAATCGAGCCATTTCAGTGTTTAGGGTTTAAGGATTTGGGGGTTTAGGTATACACAACTACTATAATGCTTCACTGAGTTCACTCCATCTCTAGCGTATCAGTTAAAAGGGCCCGTGTGAAGAGTTGTTGGGCTGAAGAGGTGTTAGTGTCTTCTCAGGCCCAAGTAAAGAAGTTGAAATGATTAGGTGTCCATCTCTCTTAGGTTATAACTTGCTCCAAATGTGAATTTGGTTTCTCTATTTGGATTTGCCTGGATGACTTCTGACCATTGGATTGAGTACAATCTGGGACCATCATGTCATTCTTACTCCATCTAATGGTTATAAAACATCCAAGTAACTTAAATCCAAACAGAAAATCATGATCCAAATTGCACACACACGCATCCCCTCGCTAATCCATTTCTGTGCTACTGCTTTATCACAATCGCCAAATAACTATCTCACCAAAGCAATTGAAATTCCAGATAACTTGTTTGTTTTCCTCAAAAGAAAAAAAAAATCGATTGTAGTTTAGGTTGGAAGTGAGAGCCCTAAAGTGGGCGGTGAGTCTGGATAGAGGTCGAGGCCACCGTGAGCATGGGCATGCAATTTATTCAAGTATCCCTTTCCCTTTGATTCATATTATTCATGATTCATCAACATGTTGGAGATGATAGCTACACTACAACAAGCACGAACTGATCCGACGATGAAAGAAATAAAGAAATTCGTAACTACTTGTTCGAGTCTACCCGACTACAAAAATGGCAATTGGATGTAATTCAAATGACAAAATAGAAGGTCCAAATAGACATATCTCTAACCTTTCCTTTGTTTGATAATACTTATATGTATGTTTTAACCTTTATTAGTCCATTTTAAAACTAATTAGTCAATTTGGACGGAGTTCTAGCCACTAAGTTGAACCCTCCGTTTGAACAATGTGGGGCAGGGAGTTTGTCTCCATAGATAGTCAAGTTTTTCATTTTCCTTGTACTTTTCTTAAGAGGACTACTAATCCCAAATTGTTAGTTTTTTTTTTTTTTTTGCCAAGTTGTCAATTGTAATATATAAATTTGACATAATTATTATTATCATACAAATTTAACACCAGCAAAAATTATTGTCATGCTATGAGTACTCGACTATCAAGAAGACTAAGAACGTTTGGATATATACTGTACTAGGACTTGTCAATGAAGATGTTGACAAAAGGTTAAAAGGTTTGGATATGTACGTTTGGATATATATACACTCGTATTCCTAATTGATATAAATAGAACGTTAGAGGCTAAAAGGCTATCGTTGGAGTGGTCGATATTATATCGTATGGCCTTTTATTAATTTATTTTTAATATAAAAGAAAAAAGGAGAGAGCGAGAGAGTGAGAAAATCAACGTACCTCTAAAGAGGGATAGTTCTCCGCTCTCCTACTCGATGTTCCTTTGAGTGTTGTATGTACTAAAATCCATAAACACTAAATTATAAAGAAATTAGTTGAGTAGAGATCTAAAATAGGAGTACGTGTCTCCGTTGAAGATGACAATGGCTCGTGATCATGGATATGTAAGCCTATCCTATGTTATCATGCCAGCAACGGTGGAACCCAAGTTCTGATCCAGCTCCCAAGCTTTCATATATTATGTCAGCCAATAAATAATTTTGTTAAGAACTATGGTTTTTTACCAATCCTTTTCGAGATATTAATCTTTGTTTATAGCTTACACATCCCCTATTTGGTGGCTTTAAGCAAGCTCTAAAAGTAATCTATCCTGGTAATCCCATTTCCCAACTAGTCAGTGCAAACGAAAATACTGGAGAGAAAGTAGTAGACCGGCCCTAACACCAATAGCAACACAACTTAACTTACACGTCTGGAAAAAGAAGAATGAATGATGACCCAACGTGGAAGATATCAATGGAAACTCTTTACTTAGAAGAAGCATAATTACAATTCTATTTGGTGCAGCAGATAGGAGAATTCTGTTGCAAAAAGAAAGCATCATCAGTTTCTTCTTCTTCCTTCATCATCTTTTAGGTAATAGCTGGTTTTGCTTGGCTGATGCTTTTGTTTTTGGCGCGTTTCGGTTTTTTCCAGAGTGAATCCTTGCGTGGCACAACTCAGGTTTTAATGGAAAGGGTAGTTTCCGTTATTATTTAGAGTCCGGGGGCTGGTTTTATAAGGCGCTTCCTTTTCCCATCCGGGTTGCTTTTCTTTTATAAATCTTATAAAAGAGAGTCCGCGGCGTGAACACTTTCGGCCGCCGGAAAGGGAGGAGGAAGAGGAGGAGGAGAGTTGTTGGGAGTCGGAAATAATAAGATTCGTCTTCTAACAGATATCGGAATCTTGTTACCTTTCCCGCTTTGCCCTCCTAATATCTCTCCAGTTTCATATCCACCCATCCTCGGTTTCAGCAAAGATTCTTCTATTCTCTTCTGGTCTGGTCAGGCTTGGTTTGGTTTGGTTCTTCTGTTCTATGCACCTGGACGGTGAAGGTTGCGGTTTCTGTGCTCCACCTTCTGCGTTTTGTGTTCATATTTCAATTTGAGAAATTCGAACAGAGAGAGAGAGAGAGGAAAAAATGCTGTGTAGAATGGTCGTGCCCAAGAAGAAGAAGACCGGCAAAGTGCCGGTGTATCTCAATGTCTACGATCTCACACCAATCAATGGCTACGCCTATTGGCTTGGCCTCGGCGTCTACCATTCCGGCGTGCAAGGTAAATCTGCCTCTCTCTTTCTTTCTTTTTTTTCTTCTTTTTTTTCGAGTTTAGATCTGCTGGCATATATCAAATGAAAATCCGGGTTACAAATTTATGTTCTTTCTGTTATGTTTTCTGCATATGAAACTCTTGTAATGATAATCCGGTAAATTGTTGGATCTGAATAGTGGAATCTCAGCTCAGGTTATTTAGTTTTCAGGGCAGTATAATCAAATTTTGCGTTTGAGTTAGCGAATTGAGTTGGTGTACGTGTTTGGTGTGAGCTAAGGTGTAAACCTGTGCAGCTAAAAGAAAAGAAAAAAAATGAAAACTTGGTACGGAGTGGACTGGGTTGTATATTTGAGTGATCAATTCTTGTTTGCTGGTTAAAAAGTGATTTATATTATAATTCAAAGCTGACATCATGTTATGTTCTTGGGAGGTAAATAGATTTCTGTAATAAAGTACTAGACTTGGTCACATGTGTATCTAGTTTCTGTGTTTTGAGATTTTTGTGTTTATTTTTGTATTCAGTACATGGCGTTGAGTATGCTTTTGGGGCGCATGACCATGCATCAACTGGGATCTTTGAAGTCGAACCAAAGAAATGCCCTGGTTTTGTATTCCGAAAATCCATTTTGATTGGAAGAACAGATTTAGGTCCCAAAGAGGTCCGCGCATTCATGGAGAAACTTGCAGAAGACTACTCTGGCAACACATACCATCTAATCACCAAGAACTGCAACCACTTCTGTAATGATGTGTGCCTTAGATTGACAGAGAGGACTATTCCTCGATGGGTTAACCGTCTCGCTCGACTTGGTAACAATTCCTTCTCCTCTTATCAGCTTTTTCATTGCATCCCCACTATTATTTTTTGTTAGTAGCACTGCCACAAAAACCAGTATTTTGTATTGCACCATCAATGGCAATGCCACCACAAGAATTGCCATTGTTATCTCTTTTCTCAAATCATCAGAAATCCATCATAAGATAGCTAAGTTTTGAATCTAAATAGAAACAAGAATAAGTAGAATACAGATATGGTGTTAGTTGTTTGCCCATGTATGTCCTTTGGGATATCAGTAAGGCAAGAATGTCAATTTCCAGAAGGAAATGCTGATTTTTTACTCACTAGAAACGACTATCTAATCTTCTCATGTTTATTCAATGAACTTTAGGTTTGTTCTGCAATTGTGTTCTTCCGGCTGGCCTGAACGAAACTAAGGTTCGGCAAGTAAGATCAGATGGGGGGATATATGGAGACAAGAAGAAATTAAGAAGTCATTCAAGTAACAGCGCACCGGGGTCTGGAAGCAGAAGTTCTTCTAGACAAAGGCATTGTCTTCCTCCATCTTCATCTTTGATCCATTCTACTTCAACCCCAGCATTGACTGTAAAGCTTTGACACCTGTTTATTTGATTTGGAGGGCCTGCTATAGAGTTTTAGAATTTCATATAAACAACAGATAGGGTAATTGCAAAGTTTAATTCTGCTCCATCTAGTCATCTCAGCTGCTTGAAAATGGTGTGTATTAGTTGTGTGTAAAATGCTTTCTGGGGTGAATCAAGGTCTGGGATTTTCAATTTTTTTGGTTTCTTTGTTCATGTTTAAGTGTCATGTTACAAAATAAGAATGTACAGGTAAAGCATATACGCACAGGAGAGCAGGGATCGAAATAAAATGAATCGGTGCTGACATGGTGACACTTCATATGAATGAATATGGACAGGCAATTGAACAAAGTAGGTGGGTGGGAGACCCTTGTGGCCTTGTCCCCGTGGCTTTCTGATAATGAGTTTGAGAAAGACTGGTGTGTTTGAGATGCCTTTGTGACCTGCTCGGGGTCCCCTTCTTATACGCAAAACTTATCCATGTCGGTAAGTGGTTTAGCTTCAAGTTCTTGATCCATTTTTATTTTTGATCAACCAATTTCGAACTACAAGAAGAGAAAGGGTGTCATTTCCATGGGATCTCCTGTGATCAGATAGAAACCCTTGAACCTTCAGCGAGTCCTAGTGTGTGTTTTGCAGTTTGCTATGAGCTTATCGGTGTATAAGGTGAAGTTGCTCGTTGTTTCCGGTCAAGCTTTTTGGGCTGGGCTCCTACGGAGATTCTTTCAATCTATATTCTCTGATCAAGAGACAAATGCATTCCTAGTAGAGTTGGGTTAATTCCAAATGGTTGGCTGTTAAGTAGGCTTTTCCCAAAGCTGTATAGCCTGAAACACTCACCGACTCGCGTCCCAGCCCCCTTCTTGCGTAAGCTAGCAACAAGTCTGTGTTTTGTTGCAAGTAGCGGCCACTTGTTTTGAACATGCAGGCTGGCTGGCTGCTGTACACAATCTGACGTTGATCAATATAGGCAACACACGCAATATGATCGTATGTATGTCGTGTGGAGAAGTTGGGGCAAAGTTTCGGGGTTGATTCCTAGACACAAACAAAATTACCCTCGTTTGTGTTAACATCCTTGCGTGGGCATAAGCATGGACATCAATGACCTCACTAGAGGGTGGACATAGTTGGTCTCGCTAGCATAAGGGTTGGACTTGGACGATTTTAGCTCCACTTGCGATGAGCATCATTAGCCTCGCTTGCATGAGGGTAGCTGCTATGGGCATCATTGTTAACTTGACTTATCTAGTGTAAAAAGCAAATTTTCATATACACCCAATTTAGAAGAGTTGTTTTAAATAAAACTCACATAATATTCATATCTGATAGATATCTAACATGTATCAATTATGATAAATATTATGTCATGTTTTTTCTAAATTTTACACAATTGTCACCATTCAACTTTTACATATTAATATAATAAATAAGCTTAATTGATGTTGTCTTAAATACCTTAATTATGAGTTTTTCTTCTAACACTAACATTTTTCAATCAATTTGCAAAAATCATATAGTTTTCTTTATTTTTATGAAAAAAAATCTAGATTAAAGGAATTCATTCTCTAATCTATACAAAAGGTAAAATATAATATGAATAAGATATATGATCTAAACCCTATACCCTATACCATATACCATATACCATATACCCTAAACCCTAAACCACCTAAACCCTAAACCATATACCCTGAACCTATACCCTAAACCCTATACCTTAACCCTATATCCTAAACCCAATTTTGGGTTTCTTCTTTTTAGGCATATTATCATATCATGTTCTACTTAATAGGTACATTAGAAACGTAAGTAGCAGAGAGTAAAATGTTCTCTCAATTATGATGGGAAATGATATAATAATATATCTAAAAATAAGAAAATTAATCAAAGAACAAGAACGTGTACCTTACAATTAGACATTTTTCGACTATGTAGAGAGACACCAAATGTGAGTTTAGGAATGAAAAGTATCATCATATTACAAATGACATATTTCTGTATATAGCATATATATATATATATATAAAAACTCAAGTTAGTAATAACAAGGTAATAAATTAAAGAATGTAATTGATTATGACAAAGTTAAATATAACTAAATTTTAGCTAGTATTTGAGTTTCAAATTAATGCTAAAATTAAGAATATACCAAATTTAGTTTTTAACTATCTGAAGGGCAAATTAGAGAAACCGAAAAATGAAAAAAACTATTAATTATAGACATTTGCTGTATATGGTATGTTTGCTTATGTGAAATAAGTGTAAAATAAAAAAAATATGAGTTTATCTTAAAAAAGATCTAATATTTTAAATTTTTATCTAATTTTCTCGATGTAAAATGAAATGATGGATATAATCGCTCTCACCGTGGAAGCATACTTGTAATTCTTAATTTACGGAGGAAATGGTTACATTTGGTGAGAGAAAGATACCTAGTATTGTAAGAATGGACAGGATTCATGATTAATTCCCATCCAAAGAAAAAGAGGACAAGAACAGAGCAGAACAAGAGCATGTGAACTCTAAAAGCAGTGCATGCTTGCTAGCTTGCTCTGTTTGGTCTCCATCTGCGTGCCCTCCTTATTTAGATTCATTCGAGATGCCATCTTCGATCTTCTAACATCTTCATCAAACTTCCAAACCTACATGTCGACAACCTCTGCAACTTTTCTGACCATAATCTACCACTCACTGCCTTAAGAATCTTTAACCATATAATTACCACGCTCAGTTTTCCAGTGCTGGCCGGTTTCCCTTCGGCTAAAAAATGCGGTAAACCGTGCAGCAGTATAAAAATTGCGTGATTATTTTTGATACAATTTAAGGTCTCTTTCAACATAAACGATTAATTGTAGGTTTTGTTACAGAGCGAATTATACGCATCAAAGTGCACTTGCACGATTAATATGCAAGTTCTCAAATCATCGTATACGAAGATCCTATGAAGACTAGAGACCTTAAATTCATTATTTTTATTTTTATTTGTCATCCGATCAAATTAAACGCTCATAATAAGAGTACCTCTCATTCGACATCGATCCTCACGTCCTGTGTCGGAAACATTTAAGACTATTTTTTTTTCAATTTTATTAATTGTATTAGAATACATGCATGTATGATAACGCGACGTGGATGACCAGATCAAGATATTACATATTAATTACCCAGTTCACGTAGAAGAATTTTCGGTTTTGTCAATGGATTATAAAACGAAATACTTAGAAAGGTTTGTGTTTGTTATGATGAGTTCCAGAAAGACAGGAGTGACCTTTTCCAAGTTCCAGCAAAACAACTTGGAACTTTTATAATAGTCGGACATGGTGACCTTTTCTTTCCCATTACTCGTTCATGGAACCATTTCCGGCACCGTATAAAATAAGAATCGTCGGTGGTGTTTTATTTGTATTTTCCAAGTTTCAACATATTCCCGGGTTTTAGTTAACCGCCCAATGTCAGATTTTCCATTGATCCAAGAGCGACGGTCAACAAAATTAATGGGTTGATATTGGTGAAGAGTAGGTATAAAAATAGAAAATAGGATATATTTCTACAAACATGTTAATTAAGATCCACCCTCACATGCATCTTATCTGGAGCTTTCTCACTATCGTCCTTGTTTGTTTGAACCCAAAGGAACTAGAGAAGCTTGCAAATTTGAAGACAACTAACCCTACCTAAAGTTCCCATCAAACTCATTCAGGCCAGACCCCACAAGTCACAACAATGTAGATAACTTTATATGGACGATCTTCAAACTTCAAAAAGACTAACACCAGCTAAATGTGTTCATCTATGTTCCACACATTCTTATTGATTTGCATCAGTAAACACCAAATATTACAGCATTTCCGAGCTCGTAGACATACAAAAAACGGAAGCATGTTAATTTGCCTCTTTCTAATACCAAGTAATTAACTAGCTAGAATTGTTAGTTCATCCATGTATCTATGAATTTCCCATATAGCTGGACTGGATTTATTGAATTATGTTCAACAACAAATGGGTTAGTGAGGAAGTAGTAGTAATTTAGCAAGCAATGCATTTCGATTTCAAGTAATTAACTTCACCTTCTCCAAGCATAAACGAGCAGAGAAAATCCAGTAGGACCAGCACTGAGCTCGCTCTCCTCCATCGTAGCCCATTCCATTACCGAAGAGCTACAAGACCCCGAAGACGACATTGAAACAGAAGAAGACGAGAAGCTCTTGCCCATCTTCCTCCACTCAATCCCATTCATCCCGAAGTTCCAGAACTGCTGCTGCTGTTGCGCCCAATTCCCCACACTCAACTGTGTGTTAATGTCTTGCTCGTCTTCTTCGAACCTGAACATGAACACGGCATGTCCATCATTGCCGTCGTTCTCGAAAAGCCAATTGTAAACGTCCCATGAGATATGCATCGGCACACCGTCCACTTCAATCCGCTCATTGCCTCTGAACTTCCACTTCAATCGCTTTATCTGGAGGACCCTTTTGTTGTCGACGCTGAAGCTGAGGCGGCTGAAGTCGTCATTGTGGCCGCATTCGATTTGTATGTCTCTGATTCTGCCGCCCAATTTGGCCTTGGTGGTGTAAATGTTCTTAGCAACTACGTGCTCTCTTTTCAAAACCAGAACCTGCGGTTGGGGACTCTGATCGAGGACCTGGTTGTCTCTGGTTTTGGCATATGCCTCTTTGTTCAAGTCTCCGAGGAGGAGGGTCATGTCGCCGTCGACAACGACGGCGACGTAGAAGGCGGAAAGGGGTTCGGGTCCGGAGGAGAATTTGGCTCGGGAGAAGTCCCAGAAAATGAGGACATTGGGGGCGAGCTTCTTGGAGCCATGGCGCTTCCAGAAGAAGAAGGGTTTGATGTTGAGGTGGAAAGAAGGGGAGGAGGAAGGAGGTGGGGGAGAGTCGAAGGCGTGGTGGAGGAGGTTGAGGTGGAGAGAACGGCCGCCGAGGAAGGAGCGGGACCAGGTGAGGGAAAAGATGGCGAAGTCGGTGTGGTATAGGCAGGTGGTGAGGTTGGGGTGGCCGGAGATTGGGGGAGGAGGGGACGGCGTCGGGGAGTGGTGGTGTTGGGTGGTGGGGGAGGGGCGGAAGCAAGAAGGGAAAGTAGAGGAGGAGGAGGAGTTGTGGCGGGACATTGATCGAGCTTTGGATATTGGTATGTGTTTGCTTGTGATCGAGTTTGAAGAATAGGGTTTTGGACTTTTAGTGGTTTTAGAAGGGAGCTACGTAGAGAGATGAGGTATGAGAAATGGTGTACAAGAGGAAGATGGGGTTTTATTGGGAAGGGGGGAAAGAGAGAAAGGGACGGTGGTTAAGCGGCGTCCTTCGTCGGAGACTGGGAAGGGAAAGGGGTGAAAGGGAGAGGGTGGTGGACAATTTAGAGAAAGGGCCGAATAGATGAGCCAAGAAGAAGGAAGCTACCTCAATTCCTCAAATATCAATCAACATGTTGGACTTTCAAACCAGACAAACATGGGGAAAGACTCTGCAATTTCACCCCACTCCGTCCAGGGACATTTCTTTTACCATGATGTCAATCTTTGGTGTATCTTGATTCTTGAAGCATCATGGGTTAACCCATAACCGAAGTAACACTCGAATGCATCTAGGGTTTTGGACAACAACAACCACTTTTTTACTCACATATTTCGATCTGCTTTTCGTGTTTGATGTTTAAACTTGTAATTTTTTTTGAAATGTTTGCTTTTACGTCTGCATACAACTCGTGATATATGAGGGTATTGAGTGGTGTTCGAACATCTAGTTTTGAAACAAGTCTGCTTGCTCGAAAATTAGGGAACTAGATTTCTTTTATTTTGCACTTGGTCACCGTTGAAAAGTCGGGGTAATGTGAGACAACGCATGTTGAAATTGTATGCTAATGTTGGAGATTGCTACATATATATGCACTTTGTATGAATTGCTCTTGGCTTTTGCGGTTGTTAGTGCTCTTCTTTTTCAAGGTTCTCTTAACAACAACCTTGTGACACTATTTTTTTCCGTGATTGTTACACAATATATAGTAGGGTTTTATATGAATGAAGACTTAGAGACTAGATGTTTGTTGTGGGAATCAAGTGGAAAACCCAGTTAAAAAAGATAGACGTACATGTGGAACGGTGCTGCATCTAGACTTGGTTGAAAACGGAGAAGCCACGGTGATGGCTCGCACCGTACCAATGATCGATCCATGATGCAAGTCATACGCATGGATGGACCAACCACGATCCATTGAAATGTCTTCGCAATGACAGTTAATTTGAACAGAGCAAAGTCACGGAATATGGTCAAGGAAGAAGAAAGCATGCCATGTAATATATGAAGTTTGCAATGAATTGGTTTGACCCTAGTTGAATTTGAATACAGATTTGGAAATGGCCAAAGTCATCCATCTCTAAACTAAAGCGTGTCTTCTAAGAACCCAATTCTATTTTAACTAGTTAGAGCCATGGATTAAACTCGGTAAGTTCCTTCAAACCATATGAGATTCTGTTGCTTTCAAGCTTGTCTTATACGTACACATTTAAAGAAATTGGCATATATCAGAAACATACATAGCAGAGATACCAATTAGCATTCACATCCAACCCAAACTAATCAAAGCAGAATCAATGTTGAAAACTAATTATAACGACGAAACCCACATCTCACGCCAAGTTAGAAATTTCGATCTTCTTATATGCATGTAGAGAAAAATGATACTCGAAAAGAAGAAGAAGACGAAGACCCCAATTCGATCATGTAGCCAAATTAAACCCCAAGGTTTTATTGAAACACGGCATGTGGTTTGATACGCTTATTAATCAAGAGACCATGCATAATTTGCACATTAGTTAGTAGCCAGAAAAATTAAGTAGCTAGTTATTGCAAATTGATGAAGGAAATAGTCGATCACCGTATATAAATACGTACATATCGAAACCAATTCTAGACACTCCATATGGTGCTGCTGCTGCACACTTTTGACTACTAAGAAAACACAACTGGCATATATGGCCAGATTATACCCTACGCCCTGAAGAGGCCTGAACTATATAACTTAATTAATTTCTGGCCGGAGCTAGGCGGTGGTCCTATGCATTAGTGCATTACAGTCCGGCAAAAAGAAGACAGAGACAGATAGCCGTGACCCCATCTGTATTAATCCTTCCAGAACCCGACTTTGGTGACAAGGGCATGTCACCTTAAGGTGACCACAGCCAATAAACATGAGACACGTGTTCATTTTAAAAGGTTTGACTGTAATTTAAGGACATATATAACATAGTAGTTTTGAGTGTTTGACATGTTTGTTTATGAATATTGTTGACACTTGTCAATCTCTCCTTAGTGTTTGTCACTCATAAGTGACCATAACTGGTCACCCAAGTTATTTCCTTCTAATATATATATATATATATATATATACAGCCCCCTTCCATTGAGAGATCCCTATTTTTGGCCACTTTCTAGGGATAGGGCATTACACCACTTCCCAATTGAATTTTTACATCTCCACCGTTCATATCTTAGGTCTATATATATGAGTAGATCACCTCTACAAAATTTCATATGATTTGGTGATCGTTAAGGCTTTCAAAAGTTTGATTTAGTTTTAATGATCTTGAACGGTCCAGCTTATGTCAAACTAAAACCGTTGAAGGTCATTAAAACTAAATTGAACTTTTGAAAGCCTTAACGATCACCAAATCATATGAAATTTTGTAGAGGTGATCTACTCATATAGACCTAAGATATGAACGGTGGAGATGTAAAATTATAACCGGGAAGTTGGTGTAATGTCATATCCCTATAAATGGCTTAAAATAGGGATCCCTCATTGGAAGGGCCCTGTATATAGATGAAGAAATAATCTAAAAACAAAGTCCGAAGACAGAACCAAGGAAAACGAATCTATGTCCCGTATCGTCAGATCCAGAATTCTGGTTCGCCATTGCTGCGCTCTACAGAAGCACAAGAGGCACAGGAATGATGGATGCGTCATGATGAAGAAGAAGAAGAAGCAGAAGATATATATATATATATATATATAGATATAGATGAAGAAATAATCTAAAAACATGATGATCAAAGTCCGAAGACATAAACTACTGCAAAAAGTCCAAAGGATAGACGCATAGGCCCATCGGGCCTACTCAGCCAAGCATTATTGTTACGGGTGCGCGCCTGGTCTTCCCGACTTCCTTCGGTCCAGATCTAATTGGGCATTGGATAAAACCAGGTCCAAACAACCATCTTGAATGTTCCTAACACTATAGTCTTCTCTTCAACCAATTCTCACTCAATTCCAAAGTTCTGAAACCTGCTGCTAGATTTTGTTCTAATCATCAAATAAAACCTGTGTCATGGGCCAGTCGTTGCCTATATATTGAAAACAAACTTGTCTAATTAGAGGACAAGGAGACTTAAGAGATTACTTAACTAAATTAGATTAAGCAGAAAGATTGGTTAATCAGGGAATTAGGACCCATGTATGAATGTCAACAACATAAGTAATAACATGCAGATGCCCATCATTCAGATTTTATTTGGTGATGAACAAGACATAAGATATACTAGCTACAACCTAATCAATAATGGAGGAGATTGACAAATCAAGGATTATAAGTTATTATGTGCTCCAAATTAAACAGGTTCAGACTATTTTGGCTTGATATATATTAGCAGAGAGAGGGATTAGAGAGTAGGCAACCCACCACCAACCTTTTGTTATTGGGACTTCATTCCCTATTGCTGTCCCTAGCTAACAAAGTCATTTGCCTTTTGGATTTTTGCAACGCTTCACTTGATCCAAGGCAGGGCAACTAATTGAAGAAGCAAATGATCAAAACCATATATGCACATTACAAAGAAAATTTGGCAATTGCCTTGTTGGGGTTATGATAAAATTTGCCAATATATGGTTTGGCTTGGCTCTTATTGCCTTGCTTTTCCTCATGAGATCCTCATGAGATTCTATATATACACCATAATGGATACACCATCATGGGTTTGACCACTTTTCTTCTCAGCAGGATCTCACCTTTGACTGTTCTGAGAGCCTGGCAAGCAAGCTAGTCCTCTCTATTTTTCACCAGAGCACTGGGTCAGTCAGTCAGTCAGTCAGCAAGGGACTCATATATGCCAGTGCCAGTTTAAGAGGGAAGGCCCTCTCCCTCTGTTTCAAGGTACAGACTACCATTGACTGAAAGAGTAACATGCTTTAACAATGGGAGCCCTTCACCATCTGATGCATAATGCTCATATGGGACAGAGCAAGAGAGAATCTTATGAACAAAACTCCTTCATTCAACTTTTTTTTTTTTGAACTTCTTACCTGCCCAAATGCACTCTCTTAAACTGCAAGAGTGAATAGAACAGCACATGATCGCAAGTAAATTAATGGCCAAATAGATTTTCACTATCCGAACAGGTTATTGATACACGGGATCTATCATTTTAAGTAATTGAATGTGAAATGAGCAGGTGATTTGGGGGTAATTTTGCAACAAAGACTGTCTTTAGGAATATGGGGGGAAAGCAGTACGTTCAGGTGGAATTTGATCATGAAATGGTGTCAATTTTTTCAAACTACTGATGATGGTAAACTCACTAACGTGGCATTCTTTACGCTCTTTTATTTTATTTTTATTTTTCACTTTGATGAATCAAAAGCAAAAACAATATAATGAGACTAAACAACTTTAGTTTTTGATGGTTGTGGGGAGCAAAATCAATTCCCAAACAGGTGAACAATCATGATGAAGTTTCATTGGAAAGAGATAGGACACCAGAAGAAATTTAACACAAAAAAAGGCTACCATGGCATGGCATGGCATGCAGCTAGCAACAAACACATGTATTTTATAAACACAATCAAATGAAAAGGTACAAAGGCCTTTTTGGTTGATCAATAATCCCAGTACGTATAATCAATTCATTAAGATGGTGAACATTTATAGCTACAAGCACTTAAGCTCAGGTTGGACTAAGAATAGAAACCAAGTATTAGCATTTTGTTGATCCAATTAGGCTAAAGTCGTTCTGCCTCCCAAAAATATGAGGAAAAAAGAAACCAAATGTTGAAATGGACATGGCAAAGATTAGAAAGGAACGAATATTCCCCTTCTTCATATTAGAAAGGGTAAATTTCTCTGGATGAGTCTCAACTGACAAAGTTGACAGCTTGCATTCGATCTGCAAAAAGAGATCTAGAGTACTAAGCATGCAATATATAGCAAAGCATTTTTAAAAGTTAATTACTTCTCTGAGTGTTCTTGAATCACTTCATAATTCAACTATTCAAGCATCAAGGTAAATCATCAGCTAGCTGAATCCTGACAGTGATCATTAACTTAATGGTTTAGATAATCTGATTGCTGCGATATATAACCAGATCGATTTGATTTGCAAACATGAAAGCTGTATAAACCAAAGAATTCTAGCTTCAAAATGAAGATTATTGAGCAGAGAACTAGTAGAATCTAATATATTAGCTTGTTTACCATGTTGAGAAAAAAAACTGATAGACAAAAACTGGGATTGATTTTAGCTTCATGATCAAAACTACTCAACTTTACAGAAAGAAGCCATGAAACCACGGGTGGTCGGAAGGCCTAATTTGCAAAGAATTCTAGCTTTTACATGATCATCGATCTTTTCAGAAGAGCACTAGTAAACCCATGAGTATTCTTTTCTTTCTTGTTTTTTTTTGTTGTTGTTGAAGAAAGTGTGATTTCTGTTTTCTCGATCATTTTGGTGTTTTGTGGTTTGCATGTTATCTAACCACAGGAAACCATTTTTTCCATTTCACTTTCCCCAGTTGTCAATAATTCTCAACTACTTCGCTGATCGAGATTCCACAAAATGTGCTGCTACTGCTACCAAGTGTTGATTCCAGGCGGAAAATCTTACTATAACTCTGTGCAAGCAAGTCGTAGAAGCATAATATGACAATTCTTTCACATTTACTAGGATAAATTCTTGTGCCAGAGTAGATTCGAGTCTACATATAACAAGAACAACTTTGTGAATATCTCTAAAAGAAAATGTATCTGTTTGCTTTGGAACTCTGCCCCCTTGTAAAACGAATGGAAAATACTGGTGCCCTTGTTACACAGTGAAAATGATATTTCTAGATGGACCAAAAATAATGCAAGTTTAAGAAAAAGTCTTTGACATCTGAAATTTATGGAACCAAAGAAAAAAACTACTCTTCTTCCAATTGAAATTGGAGCGATAGAACCAACTAAATGGTGGTCCTCTGGTTTCAAGTTCAACCTAAACAAGCAAATCCTTAATAGTTGTAGGGCACTCTAATCATCACTACTAGATTTATTGCTGTTTCAATTTTGTTAAAAGGATGACGTTTATCTTTCATGGACCTAAAATGATTGAGTGGGCTGGCTGGCACGCACAGAAACCCCAAAATATTGTCCCAAATCACTCCACTTATTGCGGAGATGGAACTCATGAGTAGAAGATGAACTGGAACTAAACAGCTAGAGAGCCATACCTTAAGCATTGAATAAATATTATACAAAATAGATAGATAAATAAACAATGTACATGTAGCAATAGCATGATGCCATCATCGAATGTGTTACTCAGGAGCTAGCTAGCAAGTCCTAATTAATCAAAGGGGATCATCATAGCTAATAAAGTTATAGAGCTGAAGAGAAAATTGGGGTTAACACTGCTAAATGGGTTTGCATTTGGCAGAGAAAGAAATAGCATACTTGAATACTAATTGGCTGAGACCGATTAAGGTTTTGGGGCTAAGATTAGAGAGGCCTGAGGTGTTTGTGGTGGTGTCACAACAGACTGAACAGAGCATAGCTCAATGGACCCATAATGGAGCAACTCCTCAATCATCTGCTCAATGTGGTCATCTTCAAGAGACTCTATGGATTCTTCATCTTGGGTGCTCTCCACTTTGACTTTATTCACAAATACCCAATTTGGCTCTTCTTTATGTTCTTGTTTAGGCTCCTCTGGCACGGCTGGTTTTTTCTCTGGAACTTGGATGCTCGGTTTCTCATCCTCAACAATGCCAACATTTTTGGTGTCAACAAAGGAAAGCTGGGGCTTGCTGGGCTGCTTAAGTGAGGTTGATTTGGTCATTTGGAGTGAAGCCATGTAGCACCTGTGTAGCTTAGCCGTCAAAGTCTGGGAGAGAAGCTTTGAGGCAGAGGACTGAGACGCATTTGGGTTGTAAGGGAAATTGGTCCTGGCTCTTGGTCCGCACATAAGCCTGGCAGCTTCATCATATGCCCTGGCTGCGTCTTCAGCCGTCTCAAATGTTCCCAACCAAATTCTAGTCTTTCTGCACAATCCAAAAAACGCTTCGTTCGTTTAGTTTCCCAGTTGAAAACTTGAAACCTCCATGCCATATATAATATCAAAGAAACAAACAATGTGCAAGAACGATGAACTTACAGTAAAGGGTGACGAATCTCAGAGACCCAAGAGCCCCAATGCCTTTGTCGGACGCCTCGGTATCGCTGTTGCGGTCTTGCCATTGCTCAGCGCTCAGCAGCAAAGCAAAAGAAGGTTTCTTTCTGCAAGTGTTTTGTAGGAAATGTCTGTGTGTTTGAGGCTTTGAGAGAGAAAGGGGAAGAGACCAGTCTCCTATCTGGGTCTTAAATTGGAGTTGGGGATTACTCAGAGGACAAATAAATTGAAGAGAACGGGTCCCATCAGGTTGAGTTTTTGTGTGTAAACTCTGCTGTTCTTTTTATCCTGCGGCAGTTCTTACCGGTTGGCTTTTGCCATATACAACTCTGTGACATATCATTCAATATATAAGCCAACGAGAAAATTCAAACTGACCAAATTCAATTCACATGTATCATGTATGTCGACCCTGACTTATCAAAATATTTAGTTTTGTGTTTCAAAACGATAGAGGACCACTGAGTTAAAGAAGTAGTTGATGATTTTTTTATTAATCGTTTATTATATTTATTTTTTACTTATATTTGTTTATCTCAATCGTTTAATTTTTATGTTTATATAATTATATCACTTATTTTATAAATTTTCAATTAAATTGGTGATTGTTAAGAGATCGAACAAAATCAAATCAATAGACGATCTAAATCTATCAAACAAGAGTTGTTCAAGTTTATAATTGGTAAATCACATTTATGAATGTCTTAACGATTTTTAATTTAGATGTAAATTTATAGAGATAATCTACTTATACATAACCTCAAACTAAACTATCGAGATGCGAATATGCGATCGAAAAAGAGGTGAAACGAAAAAGTCTTCAACTTAGTGGTCCTTTTTCAAAATGATATGTATTATTTGTAGCCGTTGCTGCTAGCCAGGCGTTATATTGTTGAAGAAAATCTAAGGTCATAGTCGCACAAGATTCTTCATGTGAGGCAGATTGACAGATAACGTTCACATAGCTTAGAATTATTACCGCGTATAATAAGAGCTTTGGGAGTTCTGGTGTATATAATATTGATTGATTATAGTAATAATAGTTTAAGGAATCTTGGAATATTAGTCTCATGCTAGCAAACATACATGACTGGAATTCTCAGCACTACTCATTGGCTCTGTTTTTGTGCTATTGATGCAAAAAAAGGAATTGGAGGCTAATGGTTTGTGCTGCTTCCTTCTTATTCTTCAAAGGCTGTTTAGCTAGGCAAAATGAGCAGTTGCGGGGAGTAAACTAAAAGGTAACTGTGTGCATGCTGAGGACCGGAATTGGATTTTTAGCAATCTGTATGATGATTGGGTCAATCCCCAAGTTGAGACACATTGATTAAAGATTAGGGCACCTTAATTATTACACCGGAGCTAGAGCTAGAGCTAGAGCTAACCATCAATCCAAATCACAGATTTGTAATCGAATCCCCTACACTGTTGTAAGAATCAATTTTCGCTTACGAGATGGAGAACCACCAACTTTGATGATCATATCTGTTTTGTGTTCATTGTAATAGAACTATATACGATGATGATGCATTCTGTGTTTAATAAATCTACGTAGCAAGTAGCAACCCGATATATGGTGTGCTGCTTAACTTACAGGCTAGCTAGGTGGTATTTCATATTTTTTTAGAGCGAGCCCTTCACTTTCATGGAGAAAAATGAAAAGTATTCCTTGGTTGGAAGTCATTGGTTTATCTTACGTGGTGGATGCCATTTGGGAAACATTAATTAGCATATGGGGGAGAAGACATTGTAGGCATGCTGAATCCATATGGATGTCTAAAACGTACCGGTGCATGCAGCCTTGGTGGTCATGAGAGAGATATCTCTATCTCTTGCAAAATTTCCCGCAACATATCACGCAGCTGCATGCAGGCTAAGATTTTCTTCCTTAAACGCGTTTAATTTGATTTGATACAGGCGGCTAGGCATGCATGTGAGTCCTAGTGTGGGCGCGAGTGTTTTCCCTTTCCTATTCCCTCCGATCCGAGCTAAGCATGCATATGTCTCGAGCTGCTCTTTAGGACTTTTGTGGTTCCTTATTTGGATGGCAACCAACACTAGCGACTTTATCTTCGTATCTATCTTACAATGATCCTTGCCGCCAAACCCCTATCAGTTATTTGGTCGTCGCTCTAATTCAGATGCCTTGCTTCGTATGTGGGACAAGTTTAAACAACTACTAGTCTGAGGTTTGATCGATTGAGAGATATTTAGTGGAACAAATATATGTCCAGAGAACAAAAACAAACCGCATCTAGTAGCAGGGTAGCGTACGTATATGAATGCGATTATTGTCAAGGGGGATGAAAATCAATCAATCTTTGTCACGATCATAATCAATAATATAATTTTGGTCTACAGCTAAGACAGAATGACAAAGCTAAATCCAGAATTAGTAAAAGGCTTAGCAAAATAAAAGGCGCGTGATCTGGGACCCAAGATCAACATGGGTGATGAAAGCAATCTCAAATTCTCAACGATCTCGATCAATCTGGGAGTCAAGACTCAAGACCAGTGAAGCGATTTGCGGAGGAATTGCAAAACCTCCACGGTTTTGAAGGCCGATGCCCCAGCTCCAGCTCCAGTCCGTGTCAATTGTCAATTTTAGGGTTTCATTACGATTACCCGACTTCTAAGTCACATGCAAACACACTATTTAAAACTATAGAAAATGTGTCTCTAGAATGGTCGCATTCTCATCACAAACATACATTGTATTCCCACACTTCTCATTCGTTCGTCATATAATTAGTGGAAGAATTATATAATTAGTCTGGTATGAAGAAATCATTGTGTTTAAAAAAGTATATATAGAAATAAGATGAAATCTTAACGCGGTTACGTATAAGGAGTTAGGGAGAAATTGATGGATTAAGGTGTGATGGTGATAGTGATCGATATAATTAGCTAGAGCTACGAATCAGAAAACCAGAAATCTATATTGGACGTGTGTTGCTAGCTAGCTGCAGGATACTATAGCTTGCTAGCTAGTTGCGTCCGCAGTCCATGGGATTTGTTCCAACTCCGGCCGGCAGGCGCGCAGTTGCTTCTTCAAACTTCGAGTAGCTAGAGAGACGTCGACACCGCAACAAAAAAAAGCTCATCTCTATCGATCATTAGCCTGCCCATGAAAATGACGGTGCATAATCTTTTGATCATGTTCAAAATAACTTCGATCTGTGCAGCATGTTCATGAAAGAGATGTATATATATACGTCGACCATGTTCGTCTTTCACAACAGGCCAAAACCAACTAGATATTCTCAACCCCAACCAAAACAACCAACATGCACCTAACAATAAGTGCCTGCAGAAAACCACTCCATAAGAAATAGGCCAAGTAAATTTCGTTTTGACAAAGCACGTACCCTAACATGTATATGGCATGAATTCGAACATAGATATCATGTTTGGAGACTGATCCAATCTAGCCCTATAGCACAACATAGACTGATTCCAAACAGAACATGCATGTTCAAGAGCCAAATGCATGCATTTTAAGTTTCACCTGTCCATTTCAAAATGAATATTGAAGAGAACAACTTTGTATCAAAGAACGTATATATAGAGATGGGCCTCTTCTCGAATATTTTGGGAATGATAATGCAGGTTTGGCTGCTCTCATGGATGGGTTGGTAGCTGATTACATTCTTAATGGTGCTTGAAATTTTCTCTCATTGCTTCAACTACATTTTCCAGGCCTCTGTGATTTAATTAGTGGTGTTCCTATTGCTCTGTCCCCAAATATGCCTGATAAATTGATATGGGTTTCATCTGCATCTGGTGAGCTAACTGCAAAGGATGCTTTTCACTTTCTACGTCCGCGACTTCCTCAGACAAATTGGGGTAAGCTTATATGGTATAAATATATTATTCCTCGTATCTCTATTCATTCATGGAAAGTGTTACAAGGTAGGGTATTGTCGGAAGATGTGTTGCAACGACGGAGATTTTCCTTGGCATCTCGTTGTGTCCTTTATGGCTTGGAGGGTGAATCATTGCTTCATATTTTTTTTCTCATGCTCTTATGCTTATTCCTTGTGGGGATGCTGGGTATCTTGGTTTGAGTTGGGTGTTATGTCATCGACTATTATGGATTTGTTATTCTCTGGTTTGAATGGCCGTAGCCAACAACTTAGAGAATTGTGGCTGATTTGTTTTACTACTACCCTATGGTTTATTTAGAAGGCGAGGAACATAATGAAGCATGATGGTCGTTTCATTGGTGTGGATGCTTTACGTAAGCTTATTTTGGGGCACATACAAGCTGCTAGTAGATTAGCTACATGTTGTATGTTCAACTCTTTGGAGGAGTTACGAGTCCTGAAAAGTTAGAATATTTCATGTCGTCCACGTAGAGCTCCTCGTATTATTGAGGTTAATTGGCATCCTCCAATCCTTGGGTGGGTGAAAATTGATACTGATGGTGCGTGGCATCGTGCTTCAGGACGAGCCGGATATGGTGGTATTTTTCGTGACTTCCGTGGTTCTTTTCTTGGTGCTTTTGCGTCTAATCTTAATATTCTTAGCTCAGTTGAGGCTGAGGTCATGACAGTAATCCAAGCTATTGAGTTAGCCTGGGTTAGAGAATGAAAACATATATGGCTTGAGGTGGACTCGACTCTTGTTCTTCATTATCTTCGGGATCCTCATCTTGTTCCTTGGCGGTTACGGGTGACCTGGAGTAATTGCTTGCACCATATATCACATATACATTTTCGGTCCTCTCATATATTCAGAGAAGGTAATCAACTTGCGGATGCGCTTGCTAATATTAGGTTGTCATTGACTGACATGTCATGGTGGGATGATCCTCCTCCTTCCATCGTTGATTTTTGCCGGTGAGATGCACTTGGTTTCCTGAATTTTCGTATTTGTTAATGTCTTTGTCATGTGCTCATTGTTTTTTATGTGATTACTTGTTTATCTACAAAAGAGGTTATGTGTACTTTATGGTTGTCATTGGTCTAATCCTCCAGCTTCTTGTATCTTTTTTTTATCAATAAATTTTCGTGGAGGGACGGTGAGTTGGTCCCTTTACGCTTACCAAAAAAAACGTATATATAGAGATGCATGTGTGGCAACAGATAGAAGATAAAAACATAACAAGAACGCGTTTGAAGCCCTACAAGAACAACATGAAGGGTAAAAACAAAGACCATATGCCAAGCAGCAAATGTACAAGAACAAGAAACGCCGCTGCATATATAAGAAAATGGTGTGAAACCATTTCAATAGTTGTAGACTTGATGGGTGCATATACAAATCCGGCTTGTACGTCCATAACTATGAATCAGCTTCGCAACACATTTCATCCAACTTTTGAAGAGCTATGCTTGAGTTTTTCATAATTGATAGTAATATAAAATCAACCAATAAAAAGTTTTGAAATGCATAAATCAACCAATAACATAAAGCTAGCATGAGCTAATAGAATCAAACTGAATAGATCGATCGCGAAGAGCCTGATGAACAAACAGATCCGTCGTCGGATGATCGATCATCTGATTCATCTCCACTTCCTACCGAGCTAGCTTCTTCTTCGTCAGCATCATCGAGACGGACTAAAGTCTCTTCACATACAATCATGTCGAGTAGATTTTCATGTTTCAGAAAATCTACGCGAGGCTGAGGCTGATGCTGATACCTAATCTCTGTGAACGTGTTCCAATAATAATCTGAATCTTTCTCAATAACAAAGATTGGACCGAGACAAGTGATCGGTTCAAGAGGCTCAGGGGAAGTCTTCAAATGAAAGAGCTTGGTCCATGAGTCACTCACCCCATGTTCTTTCATGAACCAAATGCTAGCGGAATTCATATCGGAGAACTCCTTCATACAGTGCACAACGTGTAGCCGTCCTTCACAGGAGACCCCCAAATGGTTAGCATACTCTAAATGATGATGATCATCATCAAACTTAGGCAGCGAAAGTTTTCCAAACTCCTCATTTTCCAGATCAAAAGCAAGGATACAGTCTTCCTACTCAGGTGATCCAGAGAGCCCATTATTGTGATCGAATAGCCAGTGAAGTTTTTCATTTGAAAGAGCCCCCATGTCTTTGGGTTATGAACCAGATCCACTGTGGGGCACCGGAAATGTCTCTCCAAATTTGATGTTTCCAGGAGAATATGAAGAACTCTTCATAATCAGATTCAACAGCAGCCGAAACCCTATCAAAAGTTTATAGTCCTCATCAGCAGCCGACACACAACCAAAACCGTAGTGGTAAACACACAGGTCAACATCCTCTTCTTCTTCCTCTAAAAAATAGCCACTGAAATCTGGGTCGGGTCATTTCCTGAAGAAGCTGGTTGATGGATTCCATAAGTAGAAGTTTTTATGAGGATCCAGACTAAGACATACCAAACCACTGCTAGAGCCAAGTAGCGTGACTAGCTCATGCGACTGCCGTTTCTTGAGATTCAAGAACGGACATGTAAGCTTTCTAAATGACGATGACTTCGCCTGGAGGTCCAAGAATTCCATTCGAGATGAGGAAGATGTGATGATCAGCCTCCGACTCACAGTTTTACGGCAGCGCGCTATATTATAGTGCTTCTGTGAGAATCTTTTGTCAGAGATTCCATAGTCCCATTTTTTTGAGACGCATCGAAATTGTAGTACAGATTTCAATGGCAAATTGAGTATGATCATTTCGACAACATCATCAACGAAGACCTCAGCCTCTGCCATTGCGATTGAATTCTAGGGTCGAGAGATTTTGAGTGTAGAAGTACGTACTAGGGTTTCTTGGAACCGAGATTGATCGATTTTACGATCAAGGCCGTTTCTTTGTATAGAATCTGAAACGTAATATTGGGGGCAGATTTTCAGCCTCCTCCCCCATGATGACTCAATTAAAGTGATCGATTTCCATATGAATTCCATAACTGCAGCTTGTGTAACCGTCACACGCGCGTGTGAGATCCAATGCGTTACTTATCTATGGTAAATACCAAAACTTTTCTTCTGCACGCGAGCGTATAAAAGACACGCATATACGCTCGCGTGCGAAATGGTCGTGCTCACATGCTGTATAATTCTTTCCTTTTTCTCAAAACAGAAAAATAAGATATGTTTGTCCTCGTACCTTGCGATGCGTGTTGTTGGAGATGTGCTATTGAAATATTGAAGGTGTTAGCGGGTAAGTAGAAAGAAGATGAAATGATACTTGTAACTTGATTCAGTTTCGCAACATATTTAAATTTATATAGATATTGGAATTAGTGCTCTGATATAATTTAATCTTTGGTTTTTGTTTATCCTTTTCTTTTTTATTTGGAAAGCAAGATGATTCTCCATATATAAATGCATAGATAAAATAAAATAAATTCTAATGATTATGATTTGGGTAAAAAGTATGTACCAATAACGAGATGATCAGACTTTTATGTTAATTTTCATCAGAGATAGACTTTAGGAGTAAATGCTTGTGACACCCTGTAGTTTACACCTAAAATCAGTTTTATCCCTCACTTTTTTTTTAAAACTGGTATACCCCTAGGTATACTTTGAATTCTCGACTGATTTACCCTTTTTCCAGCTGGTTATGACTGTGACATGCTCATTAACAATGCTTGTGAGAGCTTCAATGGTTGGGTTTTGAGAGCAAGGTCTAAGCCCCCTATTACTATGCTAGAAGAGATAAGAGTGAAGGGTTATTTAGACTGTTAATGAGCATGTCACAGTCATAACCAGCTGGGAAAAGGGCAAATCAGTCGAGAATTCAAAATATAGGGGTACACCAGTTTAAAAAAAAAGTGAGGGACAAAACTGATTTTAGATATAAACTACAGGGTGTCACAAGTATTTACTCCTAGACTTTACAAATGCATGCTAGTGCGCACCACATATATATTGTCGTAGTGTGGAGAAAGATAACCAAATGGACTCCAAAACACCAAAAAGAGAGGGTAAATTAAGCAACAATATGCCTAGCTAGCTAGGAGTCTGAGCTATGTGTTGCTCCAAAACACATATGATCGATGATCGATGAACCGTACGGTGATAGGTGAAAATGTATTGGCATGGGCTAGCTCAACCTTTGAACATTGGGTATGTTATGAAGTGGAAATTTTTAAAAATATTTTAATGCATCACTAAAAAGGTCATGCTAAAAATAGAAAATAATGGTGAAGAAGGAAAGTTTTTTTTTTTTTTTTTTTTGAAATGAAGAAGGTAAGATGTTAAACATACGGGTGGGCATAAAAAACCGTAATCCCGAACCCGTCCCGAAATTTGCCAGGACGGGACGAGATTTAAATCTCAAAACGTTAGGCCCGTCCCGTCCCGTCTATATATAACGGGATGAGACACATGACAGATAATTCAAGTCCCGTTTAGGCCCGTCCCGTCCCGACTATTTTAATGATTGATTTTTTTTATTGATTAAGATGTGATTTGAGCATTTCATTTAAGTGTTTTGATCTTATCTCTTTAAGTTACTAGGTTGTCACCAATTCAATAATAGTGATGTTTAATATTTAATTTGTTGATTGTTGTAGACTCTCTTATTGCACTCTAGTAGTGATGACAAGTTTAGAGAAAATAAGTAGTATAAACTCTTTTATTACACCGTGTTGTACTTGTAAATATGTTACAAGTATTTGTAAATACATAATGGAGTAAAGAACACTATAAAACTATGAAACTCTTTCTTTTGCTTACAAGTTTATTTTTAACTTTTTTTATCCGGGATTGGGCTTGTCCCGTCCCGTCCCTGTTTTGCCCACGATCCTCAACGCGTGGAGCAGAGGTAAATAGCGAGCAAAGAGAAGGGGGAGTTTCGCGGGCGTGCCACCTCGCGGACGAGGAAAAAGGTTTGTGTGAGCGCTTGACTTCTTGATCAGGCGGAAGGGGTTTCCAGGTGCCACCTCAGGTGAGGAATTACGAGCACAAGGCGATCGATACTCACGGTGGGACGCGAGCAGAGCTACAAAGGGAGTTCAGAGGTTGGAGAAGAGTCCAGAAGGGCTCTGAAACTAAGCCGGCGGCGCTTAGGGTTAGGGTTTCAAGGTACCTCGAGAGGCAATTGATTTACAGTTTTGTATTTTGTTGAGAGATTTGATTGTGTCCGTAGAAGGAGCTTTGCATTCCCTTATATAGGAGTTCGACTTGCGGCAGAAGAAAAGTAATCACAGTCCAAATCGGATTCCTTTTTGCGTAGGGCTTTTGTTTCTGTGTTGCCAACTGTAGACTCCTATGCGGACTAGAATTAAGAACAATTTTACCCCGCGAGCCAATCACGATCTCGAACCCATTCGCGAGCACCTAAAACTCGCTTCTATCTCGCGGGCCTTTCTGGCTCGCGGGCTTTAGAAAGATCTTTTATATTTAAAAGTGCCACATGGATTGGCCCGAAGCATGTCGAAGACTTGTAAAAAGTCTTTAACGATTAATGTGATGCACGCTGATTCCGCCTGTGCCTTCTTCTCGGAGCCTCCCACGCGGGCCAGTTCGCCAGCTCGCCTCACGTAATCTGCTCGTCACCTACGCGGAGTGTTAATCTCGCCTCAACTATGCGGAGCGTCAATCTCGCCTCGCCTACGCGAAGTATCGATCTCGCTTCGCTTACGCAGAGTGAGCTAGCCTTTCCGCGTGAAGTCATTCCCCGGGCGAACTGTGTATTCCACGCGAGTCATTCCTTGCGCGAACTGTGTAATCCGCGCGGAGTCATTTCTACTTGGACAAAAATGTCTTTTGGCTCAAACAGTCCCGTCCCATCTTGTCCTAGCCGAGATAGGGCCCGGGTGAGATGAAATCTAAAAAACGCAAAACCCGTCCCATCCTGTCTCGATTTCAATGTCCGGGACGGGCCGTGAGATTAGCTATATCCCGTCTCATGCCCAGCCCTAGTTAACACATGGTTTTTAACTAGATCACCTAAACTCTGTCCTCTGTAGCCAATTAGCCCAATACCAAAAGTAAAGGACTTGTCTTTGGGCCTGGCGACCCGAAACCCTAAAGATCCATCTTCAACGAATTGAAGAGGACAAGAGGTTTCTCTTTCATACTCTACTGTCTTCAGTGTTCACTCTTCACAGCGTGGCAGAAAGCGAAGAGAGTGAAACGCCGTCGTCCTGCACTTGTTGCTCTCTTATTCTCCGATATCAGAGCGTGGTTTCAGGTCCTACTTTTTCCCTTCCTTACCATCTGCTTGCTTGCTTTGAGTTATTGGTTTATTTTGTTTCTAGTTATAGATGAACTAGTTGTTTCCCGAATAATGCTCTGTTCAATTTCATGCGTAGGTTGTTCGTTTTCGTTTCTTTGGTTCATTTTGGGTGATTTATAGACAAGTATAAAACATTTCTATAGAGATTGGGGTAGAAATGATTAATTTTTTTTTGACAGATACGAGGGTGATTGGAATTGTGGAATAGAGATTGGGGTAGAAATGGGTTCACACGTAGGAAACGATGAAGATAAGATTAGTCAATTATCAGTTACAAACTATAATTACAGCCTATGTAATTTTCCCTATATATAATGCATGGATGAGAAACAGACATGTATGTATTACAAGTGCTTCATCAGTGCAGCTGCTCTTATCAGTTATCAGTTACAAACTTAGTTCAGTGCTTTTACTGAATAAACTTGTACTTATATTGTTTTCATGATATAGTGGAAATTGAGTTCAGCTCAATTATTCAAAGATGATGCTTAGTGCTTGTAAATGAAATCCTATTTGGCCATTTTTGATTTGAAATAATATGTGATGCCTAGTGTTGATTTTTAGTATGACTCTGTGTTTGATTTGTATTGATCTTTCCTGAAGGCTTCTTGTATACCTGCTTTTGGTAATCTGATCCATTTGAAGCTGGTTCTTCATGACTGCTATTGTTGGGAAGTGCTGGCAGAGCTACTCTAGAAAACACCAAATCTAGAATGTCTTGTCTTGGAACATGAACAGGTAAGATAAATTTTCCACTTATGCTGAGTTTTACCAACAGTAGCTCTTGTAATGTCCTCATTTTGTTCATTCGTTTACATGATTGTTAGGACGATAACTGTTACCCTGAAAACTCAGAGGATGAAGAAAATGCAGTGGACCAAGAAAATACCGAGGATGCCGAAGACAAAGCAAACCCAGAGGACAAAGAAAACTTCGAGAATGAAGAAACTTCAGATGATGAAGGATACTCGGAGCATCCATGGTGGAATTGTGAAGAGTCTGCACCTCGTTGTTTGTTGTCACATCTCAAGACTGTCTTAATTAGGGGTTTCATGGGTTGCCAGGATGAGAAACAAGCTGCAAAGCACTTATTGAAGAATGATGCAGTTTTGGAGGAGATGACTATTTATGTGGATGATTTTTTGTACTCAAGAGAGAAGCTTCGCATGGAATTTGCACTCTTTCAACGTGGTTCCATGACTTGTCGGCTTCAGTTGGTCTAACCCGTATTTGCCTGAGATGCGGTTTCCCTTGATCTTGATTTCGATCCTCTCTGTTTGTGAATGTAATGTGATTCAGAACTTTGTCCTTGATCAATACTTTACAACATAAATCCAAACTGGCAAACTCCGAGAGGATATGCCATGAGTTACATGACAAACAGCTTACCTGTGATATACTCAAAGTGATGCCATTGACTATGTAATAGAGCTACCACTACAGATCTGGAATCCCTCTTATATACAAAATTTCAAGCAGCAAGAGATCGAGCACTACAACTTGTGGATATTTTCCTTTAATATTTTTTTTTTTTTTTTGGGGATTTGGCCAGATTGTTAACAAACAGAGATAATTTGTGGACCATTTTGAGGAGTCTTAACAATGAATAGGTGGCTAGAGACTAAATAGCAAAGAAGAAATTAATCTCTTGAATCTAAGACCATTAAAATGTTGATGAACAGGTTAGGAAAATATCAAAAACGAAACCGAGCAATGTGCATGAATTGTTGGGTGAAAATATATAGAGGCAGTTTTCATGTTTGACCCCCGATCCCTTTACTTGCTAATGATTCTGTAAAATAGTGTGATCGAGATTGTTTGGATTGCATAATGCCACCTCTTGGAGTAGTAGCGCCGGCGCCACTGAAGCTAAAACAGTGCAACTTTTTAATCAAGAACAAGAAGCCGTTGCCCTTCCCTTCCCTGCAGCCACATTATCATCGTTGTCATTCATCATCTTTAGTTACTGCCAATGCAAATCCAAGTATTCCAAACCGTGATGATCGGAAAATCACAGTAACCAAAACAAGAGGAGGAGATCATGGACGTATAAAACATTCACGATCAGAGGAGATCGATATAAATATTGATGGACCATTCCTGAATAGATTTCTCATTTCCAAACAATGGGATGCTTTTCATCGCTTTTGTCGTCCTCATACTATAATCGGCACTGTGAGTATTTCTACATGTTTGTTTCAGTCAATGTCTCGTAAATGTAATGCTAGAGTTTTCAACTTTTCATTCTTGTAATGTGCCCGTTTTCAGGTTATAGGTATATTATCGGTCTCTCTTCTTCCATTGGAACAAATTGGGGACTTGTCACCTGCATTTTTTATAGGAATATTGAAGGTACATATATAGTTCGAAATGGTACTGCAGGTTGGTTTGATGTCGATATATACGTGCATAACCTGTTGGAATTGATAACATCTTAGGCATTGGTTCCCTCGGTGTTAATGAACATATATGTGGTGGGATTGAATCAAGTGTTTGATGTCGAAATCGACAAGGTATGTCTATAAGTGAAAATATATAAACTCATGTAGCATCTACTGTTTCAAATGAACCTTATTCAGAGTCTTGCTTCTATGTTTGATCTCTCAGGTTAACAAACCTGATCTCCCTCTAGCTTCAGGTGAATTCTCCATGGGAACTGGGATATCAATCGTTTCCGCGGTTTTGCTGATGGTAATTAATTAATTGGCAGATGTACATGATCAACTAGACTAGAATTTGCAAACTTACTTGATCAATCTATAGTTGGGAACCTGTAAGTAACTGAATGATACAATTTCCAGAGTTTTGCTATGGGAGTTATGTTTAAGTCTCCACCTCTGTTCTCTGCCCTTGCCATTAGCTTTTTTCTTGGAAGTGCTTATTCAATTGAGGTTAGTTTCTTCAGCCTGCAGTTTCATAGTCTGTTAACAGCCTTGGTCTATTATGCATTATCAATTTTGTTTTAATACTTTTATTATACGAACCAAGTAACTAGAGCACATTTCATTAATTTCGATTTCTATGGCTCTCTATCTGTTGAGTAGCTTCCGCTGCTCAGGTGGAAGAGACATGCAATTCTCGCTGCTGCTTGCATCCTAATTGTGAGAGCTATCGTCGTCCAGCTTGCCTACTTTGTACACATGCAGGTATATATATCTCATTACTCTGGCTGCTGCAGCTGGCTCTAGTATCTATGTATATGACTATATGCGGTTATGAATTGAAGCCATACATTCGTGTTTGCAGAAGTACGTTCTTGGTAGAGAAATTGCAATTACAAGACCATTGGTATTCGCGGTGGTTTTCATGTGCATATTTACCTCTGTTATTGCATTGTTCAAGGTTAGACCAGAAGCTATACATACATGTAGATATATGGAGTTAAAGTAGCAATGGGTTGCTGTTTATTCCTCTGGTCGTATTGAGTTATTGGTTTGTACTTGCTGTTGTTGTTGGCATTGTAATTCGATTAGCATGCAGGATATACCTGACGTGGATGGTGATAGAGATTTTGGAATCCAATCTTTCAGTGTCAGCCTTGGCCAAAAAAAGGTCACTAACTTTCATTTCACCAAGGCACTACATTGTCTGCACAATTCTGTATGTTGGCTTAATGCTGGAATTTTGTACACCAGGTGTATTGGATTTGTGTAAATATGTTGTTACTGGCATATGGGGCTGCAGTGATGATAGGAGCCTCGTCTACATTCCTACCAAGCAAGCTTTTCACTGTTAGTGTGGCTGTGAATTCATTTCCTCTTGGCTACTCTAGCCGCTTACTTTGCCGACCGCATTGCTACTACTAACAAAGTCTGAATATGGCCACAGATAATAAGTCATGGTGCACTTGCTTCCCTTTTATGGCTTCGAGCTCGATCAACAGACATAGCCAATAAAGCCTCCCTAACCTCTTTTTACATGTTCATTTGGAAGGTAAAACAACTGACCAGTTGCCTGGTTCAACTTCCTATTCTAAAAACATATCAATTCAATTCATATATGCATTTTATTTTGTTGGTTACACGAACTTAAAAATTATAATGTTGCAGCTGTTTTACGCGGAATATCTGCTCATTCCTTTTGTACGTTGAGAAGAAGATCAAATTGTGGCTGATACTACTGCTGTTGCTTCTGCTATGTCACTCTAATGTCTAGTCGCAAGAGCGGGAGAGCAATCGACCACGGATCAGAACTCAAATTTGGATAATACTTTGCCCTCGTTTTGATTCTAAATGCTTATTTGTGCACGCAGTATTGTTTCTTTTATGACATAATTGTCAATTTGCTACCATAATTTTCATCTTGGTATAAAAATTTCAATATCGACTAATTTTCAGAATTAATTCATGTTTGGATGAAGATTGAACAAAATAAAAAGACAAAAATGTAGCAAGTTGACTAATTTTGAAAATATAAGGTAGCAAATTGACAGAAATAATAATTAGGGTAACAAATTGATACTAAGGTAAAAGATAAAGTAACAATTTGGCTAAAAAGCCTCTTTTATCTCAGATTCATTTTTTTTTCAAGATCGAATTCTAAGTGCCAAACTTTTGGTAGCTGGATTCCAGTATATCAGTATTGGTGTGTTGGGCCTTATACGATGATGATGCTTTGTATGACAGTTAATGTGGCACAAAACCATTCTCTAACACACAACAAAAACGACGTGAAATTAACTAAACCAAACGAAGTAAGGTGTTTGGGATAGACCCAGAAAGGTGGGCCTTTGAACCAGTCAGTTTTGGGCTAGAGCCCCGTAATTCCATCTTTGCCCTTTCTTATAACGAGCCACCTTTTATTAGGGTTTCTGTCTCATATTTTCTCTCGCAGTCGGCGCGGAGCAGGAGGAAGAAGAAGAAGAAGAAGATCAAGATGGTATGATTCTCTCTTACTCCTTCTCCTCCATGTTCTTTGTGCCTTGTTATTATTCGTATATGTTTGTTTAAATCTCAGTAGAAAGTTGATTTTGATGTGATTTGAATGTGAATCTGAAATGGCAGCCTTCACACAAGACCTTCATCATCAAGAAGAAGCTCGGCAAGAAGATGAGGCAGAACAGGCCCATCCCTCACTGGATCCGTCTCAGGACTGACAACAAAATCAGGTACCAAAAATATATGCTCTCTTTACTCCTTCTCAAGTTGACTCTCTCTTCTCACTTCGCAGATGCTTAATAGTTGTTCCATTGTGGTTTGTGTACCAGGTACAACGCTAAGCGCAGGCACTGGCGCCGCACCAAGCTCGGCTTCTGAGGTTGTTTGCCCCAATTCTCAATGGCGTCATCTCTTTCAATTTTGATAGGGGTTCTAGATTTGATGTTTATTGCTTAGCCTATGTGTAAGAACTCATAAGAGTCTATGTTTTACATCTCCAGACTTGTGTTTTGTCACGGGTCCCTTATGTTTTCAAGTGATATTCAGACTTTATATGTTTTCTGCTTCGGTTCTTAATCCCAATTATACAAAGTTAATCTTAATTCACCATTAGATTGATTCTGATCAGGATGAGATGATAAGTTTACGCTGTTGGTCTTCAGTGCTGTCATTCTCTTCATATTCTGCGTGCTCAAATGGTATATTTGTTGTTTGAATCTTGGTACAAGTGTATGGATTTTGAGACGGGTTTGCCTTTCAAAGTTAGATCCCTCGAGTAGTGGTGTGAGAGCTGCATTCTTGGTATTCAGCTCAGGGGTCTGAAAACCTCTGTGCATAAGTTTTTGCAAATCTTGGATGAGAATTGTGAGATTCATCCATTGAACATAAACACTCATGTTGCGGAAGTACTGCAATGTTTGTGGTTCTTTATTTTTCTATCTGAACAAATGCATCCTCAATATGCTGAGGTTTTATTCCTGTCAAGAGAAAGCTAACGATTGTGGTTCTTGAATTTGAACACCAACGAGCAACCTGCTCGTTTACTCTTTTAGGATGATTTCGTGATGAAGCAGCATCTTTGAGTTCATTGTTCTGAAATAACAGTGGGACTCTTGTGGAATCAATTATGTCTTAAGTACAGTTTTGCTAATGATGTTGGATATGACTGTTCAAGTGTGCCTGCCCGTAACCAATATTGATGTTTTTGGTAGCATAGAGCTTCACAAGTATTGTTCCTTTTAGGGCTCGCACCGGATACTATTGCCTCTACGACATAAACATTTTGATAGGAAAAGTAAACAATAGCGGCATCCATTACCTGATTCCTACTCCCTTTAAGCTTCTAATGTTACGGCCATCGGAGGCGAGGCACACAATGACCACATGTCGTTTAGCAAAAGTGTCTCATGGTTACGAGTACGAGTCGTATGACATACCTACCGGTAATAGAACCAAGTTTGTTGGCACCTGCAACGCAAAAACAATGGGCCTCAGTCGAGTCAGCCCACACCAACTTATAGTAAACATAAATGACGACCAGACGCTGTTGCTTTTATAGGCTGGCAATCCACGAAACCACTTTTACTTAAAAACCAGTAGAGACTCGGCGGAAGATCACTCTTTGTGTTCGTCGCCCTCTCCATCTCTCGGTGAGTTTCCCTAAACATTCTCTATTAAATTGGATCATGATTTTTGCTCTTTGCTCAATTTGCACTTTTGGGTTTTTGACAGAATTGAGATGGCTTCGACCATGCTCTCCTTGGCATCTTCCCTATCATTCCATGACACTCACAAGGTATCTCATTCTGATCTCTTGTTGTATCTTTCTCTCTACTGTTTCGTTATCTTTGGGCTTAATTGAGGACTGCTTCTGTTCTGACACTAGATAGATAGATTCTGCTTCTCCGAAACAAAACTAATAAATGTATGTGTGTTTGAATAGGGGAAGATCAAGCTTGCTAGTTTGGAGAGAAGCAATCTATTTCTAAACACCGAGGTATGTGTTTATGTAATCAAGTTTGAGTTATCCTGTTCAACACGGACTGGATTTTGAGTATCATATTGCATGTTGTTTCGTGTTGTGTGCATGTTTGATTTTGGAACCTGAGTTCGTTCTCTGTTGTTTTCTTGGCTGTAGTCAGCCGGTCGGGTTTCTATGGTTGCTGCTGTCAAGACTTCTCGATTCGACGGTGTAACCATGGCCCCACCTGATCCTATTCTTGGAGTTTCTGAAGCATTCAAAGCTAGCACCAATCCGATGAAGCTCAACCTTGGAGTTGGGGCATACCGCACTGAAGAACTCCAGCCATATGTCCTTAATGTTGTCAAGAAGGTCAAATTCTTATTCTTCATGTAAAATAAAAAAATTCTCATTTCTACTTGAGTTTCCAATTGTAAAACGTTTAATTATTAGGAATTGAAACCTGTATATTTGTTTCTTGTTGTTCAATTAAGGCATCTTTTTGAGATTTCACTCTCACATATTGACTTACATTGAAAAGCATATTTTGTTTTGTAGGCAGAGAATCTTATGCTTGAAAGGGGGGAAAACAAAGAGGTAAGTATCCTTGACACTATAATTGAGCTGAATTGCAACTATTGCCAACTGTAATTCAACCATCCTTGACACTATTACTAACTGTAATTCAATTGCAATATTTAGTACCTCCCTATTGAAGGTTTGGCAGCATTTAACAAAGCAACTGCAGAGTTATTATTTGGAGCAGACAACCCAGTAATAAAGGAGAAAAAGGTATGTGTGATATTGAAAAGAAATGTGCATTTTGTGAGATAAATGGTGTCTTACCTTATCTTGGTTGTTTAATGTTTGCTTTTCTTGAAGGTCGCAACTGTTCAAGGTCTATCAGGGACTGGTTCTCTTCGTCTTGCTGCGGCTTTTATTGAACGATATTTTCCTGGGGCCAAAGCTCTAATATCATCTCCGACCTGGGGTCAGTATTGTCATCCTATATCATTATATGACTTGTCTCAAAATACTAATTTCTCATAAGCTAACAAAATTGTGTTGCAGGTAATCACAAGAATATTTTTAATGACGCTGGAGTTCCGTGGTCTGAGTACCGATATTATGATCCAAAAACAGTTGGTTTGGACTTTGAGGGGATGATAGCAGACATAAAGGTAAGATAGGTTTGCCCGGGATTTTGTGTATGCATGGTCATTACACTATAGCTTTACATCCTAGTAATTGTCATGCTCATTGGTAGCCATCCTATCTTTACAAGACATGTTTGCAACTTTGCATGTACTCTCTCATTATAAGCTTATTCTCTGATTTTTACTGCTAATATGGAATGCCTGATTAATTTATATCACATTCTATCTTCCAGGCAGCACCTGAAGGATCTTTTATATTGCTTCACGGGTGTGCTCACAACCCTACTGGCATAGATCCAACTCCTGAACAGTGGGAAAAAATTGCTGATGTCATTCAAGAAAAAAACCATATTCCCTTTTTTGATGTTGCATACCAGGTACACACTACTGATTGAAGGCAAGTGTTGAGCAAAAATTGTAAATGATATACTCAACACAATCTCATCCTATCTCATTGAGGGAGATAGGATTTTTATTATGTTAAGTTCGAACCATTCCAGATGTATACAAGAATCTGTAAATTACAACCCCATGTCTATAGAGAAAACCCTTTGATTCTGAATGAGCTACCAATGTGGGGTGTGTGTGTTTATTTGTTTTTGCGGCTGCACCCGGAATTTGAACGGGTTGCCTACGTACCCTTGGGGAAGGGATCAAGCCACTCGTAGTTCAAGATTCCCGACAAGTGAATGACTCGTCGGAAGGCTTTGATTTTGGATATGAGTAGTGTTTGGAAATGTGTTTGGATTTGTGTTTGAAGGCTCAAAGGATCCGGGGATTTATTTGGAGATGTGGTTGCATCCGGATTTTAGTCCAGACTGCCTACATACCCTGTGAAGGGATCAAACCTATGTAGTTCATGGATTTGGGTTTGCGGTTTTGTACCGACTTTTGGGATTATACATGTATTTTTGAATCCGTCAATTGTATGTTTTTGTGGACACCCAATTTGGTAGAGTGTGTTGATTTGATTTGGACACCCGTCGTGTCGAGCTTTGCAGTTGGGCCTTGAGACTTGGATTGGGCTTTGCACTGCTTCATTTTAGCTTTGCGGTGACTGACGGATCATTTGGTGGGGCACGAAATGACCTCGAGGCTCATTTGTCTTCTTTTTACTTTCCCTGTCTTCCCGTTCTTCATTTTTATTTAGCCCAGAACTTGAAGACCGAAACTGATCAAATGGAGAACGACTGGTTCAGCAAACAACAACTTGGAGATGGTTGGTCTTCACCGAGAAGGAATTTCTCAACACTAGGAAGCTTGCTATGTCACTTCTCTTTGTGCGAAATTGGGTAAGGAAGCTTTATCTGGGCAGGTTCAATTCTGGCCGAGCCCACTCGAACATAGCATGGCTTTGATTTCTTTCTTCTTTTCAGTTGTCAAGGTATTTTGGTGAAGACTGAGTTCGCTGGCTCTTTGATCCGCCTTCAGCATTTTGGTGCGAATTTCCTCAATTCATCTTGACATTTAGTTTGTCTTCTTCCATCATCAAGTCACGATTCCATGATCAGATTTTTTAATTGAGACTAAAGCTTGTTGCTTTGCATGTTGCCAAACTCCACCGATTCATTTTGGGCATTGATCAACTTTTTGTCATCTTGCCATTCAACTTCCATTTGAACAAGTCTGAGGCATATGCCTTTAGTGTTTGATTTAGAAAAAGGCACGTAGCTTATGTAATTGGCAAACACAATTATACATGTTCTTGTCATTTCATTTAAGCTCCTGGAGATGATCATTTGTCATTTGATGGCCACCCAAAGCAAAAGCTTAGATTAAGCATGTGTGTCTTGTACACAGGCTCTGAACTTTCCTCCACCGCCAGGTTTATTTGAAGAGGTGAACTTGCAGACACTTCTTTTTCATCTTGCTTTGTCATTGCTTTGGTAAAAATATCAGTGGCTCCTTGTGGTGGTCATGGCGCTGGTTGTAGACTTGTTGATGCAGACGCATTCAATCACAGCTTGTTGCTTTGCAGATTGATAAATCTTGAAGCCGTTACTTCCACATGAGGCAGGAGCTTGACACAATGGCATCTGCTGTGAGCATGGCAGCAAACTTCACTTTCCCTACTGTCCTTGTAAACGACTTGAGCCGCTCCTTTGTGACGTCGTCTTTGATGCTTGATGCAGGTTGTGGTCAAAGCGACTTTGAGCGAGAACATGATAGACGCTGCTGGGACTTTGAGACGCTGCTTGCTGACAAACATAGATCACTTTTGGGACATGTGGGAGCCGAGAGCTGCTGCTATAAGGCTTCAGAGACGCTGCGCCGGCATGGTCCTTGGAGACTGCTAGACATCACACAAGACGCCGGCACCTTGACACATCCTTTGGGGACTGAACAGGTCGTGAGCATTTTGGTGGCAGCTTCATTGAGGTATCAGACTTAGTCTTCACTGCTTTTATTCGTTGTAGGCGACTTGAGCTACTTTTCTGGTGCGTGACTGTGATGTTGCCTTTGACGCAGTGAAGAGCATTTGAGGCACCGATTCGAAGACTGCGTGTGAAGCTTCACCAGGCGAGCTTTGTTGCAGCATTTACTCTCGTGGATACCAGATGTACCGTAAACGAGGCTTCTCGCATTTGAGCATGTTGGTGTGGGATTTGATGAGAGGACAGACTCGGAAGTGAAGTGAAATGAGGCTGGCTGGAGTAGTTCTTTACCTTTCCTCTTGTGCTTCTTCTTCTTCTATGGTGCTGTCGATCTCTTCCCTTTGCTTTGTGCTACGTGACTTGAGCTTTTGTGTGGCTTCTTCGTCACCTCTGTTGCTTCTTCTTGCTTCTGCCTTCTTTTGATCGCTTCTCCTGTTTTCTTCTGAAGCTTCTTCTTCGTTTGTCTGCTTCTGCTTTCTTCTGTCGCTCTGCCTGCTTCTGCCTCCGTCTTCTGTCGCTGCCCTTCTGCCTCGGTCTTCTTCTCTGGCCCCTTTCTTTTTCCTCTATATCCGCTTCTCATCATTAGGCTTGCTTTTATAGAGGCTTGAGGAGATCAGATTTGTTTATTTAAATTTGAAAGTTTCAAACCCCTTATCTCCTGTATTTCGGCATCAACTAGATGGAGTTGTTATATTGTATGACGGATGTTGACAAGTTCCACCTCTTTGACCACGTCTTGTAAATAAGATTCGACCCCTTTATTCGCAACAGACTTTTCCAATTCCCTCTTCTGTGTATATATAATTTTTTTTTTACTGTATGAATTTTTTATGTTCAAACAGTGCCCCCTCAAGCTTTGTATTTGAAACTTGCTTTTCATGTACAGAGCTTGACCCTCGCTTAAAAACCCGTTTGAAATTGACCTTGTCTTTGTTATTTCATTGCAGGAGATGGATGCACAAGGTTACGTCTGTACTGAAAAGGCACTCAACAAAAGGGGACAAATGCTCTCAGAGGGTCCGGAATACAGGAGGTCTTCCACAATGAGCACTGTTCAGGCTGACGCTCCAGTGAAAGATATTGTATCATGGGTCACTGAAGCACAAGTGAATTCTGGCTATCTCACCTTTTGTCAAGATTCTGAGGATAGTGCCATAAAGACCAGCCGTACCTATGGTGCCAGATTTGTTGCTTTTACTCTTGAGAAGGTCAACAATGAAGAGGAAGGGGATTCCTTTGCTCATCAGGAGAATTTTTATCCCATCTTGTATAAGATGTTGAACCGGAAAGAAGATTGGGGGACTGAATTTTTCCTTCGTGGTCGTGCTTCTTTTGAGCTTGGTGTGATGGAATCTCAATTTCTTCCCAGGCCCATAGGACGAGCGAGTTCACCATTTGGTGAAGAAGATGAAGTCTTGTCTTCTTGCTTTTAACATTTTCTGGATATTCACAAGGCTGTGGAGCGTATGTATGTGAATATAAAATGCTCTCACTTAGTTGCATGTATTTGCATGCAGTGAACTGAGGTAGTAGGATGTAGTTGCACGTGGTTGCATGTATTTGCATGCAGTGAACTGACATATTCTCTTATTTCTTCTTGGACAGTAATTGTTGCATGGCCTATTGCATGATTCGCATGTTCCATATAACAACTCGTCCTTTACTTGCGACTTGCAGATGTCGGAGGTGTGTCACCATGTTTTGAAAACCGACTTCCAGTGAGTTGCAACAAACCAAATTTGTTTCAGTGATCACACATCCGAAACTTGATAAACCAATCCCTTGTACCTGTTTATGATCACGAGATTAAGAAAACTTGTGTAAGGGTCAAAAAGATTAGTTTGAAAATATGACTGAATCCGGTTTGTTATCAGACTGCCTACGTATCCAATGAAGGAATCAAGTCAAACGTAGTTCCCCTGATTGAATCAGGAAAAAGATTTGTTTTGAAATTTTGCAGCTGCACCCAGTCAAAGCTAGGTTGCCTACGTACCCCGTGAAGGGATCAAGCTACACGTAGTTCACCTGATTTGAATCAGGAAAGAGAGGGTTTTTTTTTGTTGGGTGGCTGCATCCAGCTTTAAGGCTAGACTGCCTACGTACCCCTTTGAAGGGGATCAAGCCGTCGTAGTTCGGGAGGATTTTATGCTCTAACTTTTGCCTGGACCGCCCTCCCGGCTTTTCAATCCAGCGAGTCTTTTTTTTTTTTTTTTTTTTTTTTTTTTAGCTCTAACTTTTTTTGCATGGACCGCCCTTTCGGGTTTTCAGCCCAGCGAGCTTTTCATGTGTAGAACTTTTTGACGAACTTCCCATTCACGCATGAGTATACACAATCTCCATTAGCAGTTGAAAGTTCGTATGCACCCTTGCTAAAGACTTTAGTGATGACATAAGGTCCTACCCATTTTGGCTCGAATTTTCCTTTTGACTTTCTGGTGATGACAATAGGCCTCCGAAGTGTTAGGACCAAGTCTCCGATTCTGAATGATCTAAACTTGACCTTTTTATTGAAGGCGCCAGCCACCTGTGCTTGGTAAATCTCGAGCTTTTGTTGGACTGCCAGTCTTTTCCCATCGAGTGCTTCAAGTTCCGCAAGCCTGACCTTCGCATTCTCATCTGGATTTGCAAGCTGTGTAGCTATTCTCAACGATGGTAGTTGAATCTCGAGTGGTAACACGGCTTCGGATCCGTAAACCAGGCTATAAGGTGTGCACCCCGTTGCTGTGCGAACCGTGGTTCTATAAGCCCATAGTGCCTCAGGTAGGCGTTCATGCCAATCTCTCTTGTTTCTTGAGACCATCTTCTTGAGGATCTTTCCGAGTACTTTGTTGAAAGCTTCAGCTTGACCGTTTGCCGTGGGGTTATAGCTTGAAGAAGACGCTTGTTGGATGTTGTATTTTTCGCATAATTGGACCATGGCTTTGCATTTGAAGTAAGAGGCATTATCAGATATGATCTTTGAAGGAACACCAAAGCGGTAAATGATATGGCTTCGAATAAAGTTTGCAACGTCTTCAGCCTTGATTGATTTGAGAGGAACCGCTTCAGACCATTTGGAGAAATTATCTGTCCCAGCCAATATGTATTGATGCAGCTTAGAAGATTTAGGACTTATAGGTCCCATGGCATCGAACACCCAAGTATCAAAAGGGTATGATAGAATGGAGGGATGAAGAGGTAGTGGGGGTTGGTGTATGAAATCCCCATGTATTTGGCATGCTTTACAGGTACGAGCAAAATGCTTTGCGTCTTCGACCATTGTAGGCCAATAGTATCCTATCCTCCTCAGTTGAGCTGCGAGTTTTGGACCTGCTTGATGAGCTCCACATATGCCTGAATGAGTGTCTTTAAGAGCGTGAGCTGCCTCTTCTTTGGATAGACACCTTAAAAGCACCCCATCAAAGGATCTTCTATACAAGGTGTCGTTTATATACACAAAACGGGGAGCTGTTCTTCTCACATATACTCTTTTTCTTGGGTCACTAGGCAACCTCCCACTTCGGCAATACTCGATCATGTGTCTTCTCCAATCCGATTCTTCTTCGACTTCAAACACTGTGACTGCATATGCTTCTTGGAATTCTTCTAACCGTTCGAGCGCTGGAGGAAGTAGTCGACGTTCCCCCACAGTGATCTGTAAATCTCTCTCGTCTGGGAGGGTTAATGATGCTGCCAGTTTAGCCAATGCATCTGCTTTATCATTCTCTGATCTGGGAATGTGGCTAACCTTTACTTCTTGAAACCGTGCCATATGGTACTTGACTCTTTGATGGTATGGGATGAGGTTTTCATTCTTGACAGCATATTCATTATTAACTTGTCTGACAATGAGCTGTGAGTCTCCATATGCATGCAAAATATCAATCTTCATTTCTAGAGCTATCTCTAAACCAATGATCAAGGCTTCATATTCTGCAATGTTATTTGTGCATGCAGCCGTGAGAGAGAATGAATATGGAATTAAGCCTCCATAAGGCGTAATGAATACGATCCCTGCACCTGCCCCTCTTGTCCTGGCTGCTCCATCGAAATAAAGTTGCCATGTGGAAGTTTCTGTAGAAAAGACTTCTTCATCTGGAAGGTTTTCTGGCAGTTCCATATTATCTGGCACCGGATGCGCTGCTAAGAAATCAGCAAGTGCTTGTCCCTTGATTGCTTTTTGTGACACAAATTTGATGTCGAACTCTGATAGAATCAAAGACCATTTTGCTAAACGACCGGACAACACGGGTTTTGACATCAAATACCTGAGCGGGTCTGCTTTGGAGATCAGTGTGATGCTATGAGCAAGCATATAGTGTCGTAACTTCTGAACAGCAAATACCAAGGCTAAGCAAACCTTCTCGATTGGGGTATAATTGTTTTCTGCCCCCACAAGTGTCCTACTCAGGTAATACAAGGCATTTTCTTTCCCCTCGTCATTATTTTGTGCTAGCAATGCCCCCAAGGATCGTTCGAGAGCTGCAATGTAGAGGATTAAAGGTCTTCCTTTAATGGGCGCCATTAACACCGGCGGTTTGAGTAAATACTCTTTGATGCTGTCGAATGCGTTTTGGCAAGCCTGGTCCCATTCAAAAGGAACATCTTTCTTCATAAGCCTTGAGAAGGGTTGGCATCTTCCAGATAGATTCGAAATGAACCTTCGTATGTAGGCCAATCTCCCTTGTAAGCCTCTGAGTTCCTTCAGATTTCTAGGAGGAGGCATTTCTTCGATTGCCTTGATTTTGGTCGGGTCAACTTCGATCCCACGATACTTGACAACAAAACCAAGGAATTTTCCTGATGTCACTCCGAAGGCACACTTCAAAGGGTTCATCTTCAGCTGGTATTTCCGAAGCCTATCGAAGACTCTTCTTAAGTCGGCTAGGTGGTGTTGTCTTTTTCTTGTTTTGACAACCAAGTCGTCGACGTAACATTCAACTGTGTTGTGCAACATATCGCTGAAGATGACTGTCATGGCTCTTTGATAGGTTGCCCCTGCATTTTTCAAGCCGAATGGCATAACCGTGTAGCAATATACCCCTTTTGGTGTCCGAAAAGCGGTGAGTTCCTCATCCTCGGGAGCCATTTTGATTTGGTTGTAACCGGAGAAACCATCCATGAAGGACAGAGCACCATAGCCTGTTGTGGCGTCAACTAGTAGCTCTGTGATTGGGAGTGGGAATTCATCTTTCGGACAGGCATCGTTGAGGTCTCTATAGTCGACGCAAATGCGAATTTGTCCATTCTTCTTTTTGACAGGTACAATACTTGCCAACCATGTGGGATATTTAACCTCTCGGATGAAGCCAACATCGATGAGCTTATCAACTTCAGACTCGACTTGCACAGCAAGTTCTGAACGGAAGCGTCGTGGAGCTTGTTTCACCCAAGGTTTGTCAGTTGAGACTGCTAGGTTATGAACTGCTACTTTAGGGTCCAAACCGGGCATATCTTGGTATCCCCAAGCAAAAACGTCTTTGTATTCATGAAGTAGAGCTGTGTAGTCTTCCAACTCTTCTTGTGTTAGTAGAGTACTCACAAATATGGGTTTTGGCTCTTCTGCTGTTCCAAGATTAATTTCTTGGAGATCATCAATAGTTGCTTGTCCTCCATCTTCCATTTGCGGTGGAGCTGGCTCAGCAGTGTCAATGAACTCTTCCATTTCTTCTTCGCTTGATTGCTCTTCAAAGGAAACACAATTAACTGACAATGCATCTGCTACCTCTTCGCTCATCAGGGTCTTTTTGAAGATCACCTTCACACGTCGTTTTACTTGCCTTTTCTTGGTCGTTTGTGACTTGCTGGAGTGTCTACTTGTAGACTTACCCAGGCGACTTAAAGCTGAGACATGTGGTTTAGCATTTGGCGCCAAACGTTGAAAAACTGATGCTCTCAGTGAAGTTTGGGTCCCCAAACGTTGGAAGACTGAAACACGAGGCAACTCGTTTTGGATGACAGCCTCTTTAGAATCTAGTTTGGGAACTCGGACCTTTAGCATTCCATTCACCTGGTGAACTGCAATTTTGAGCGGCTTGATCTTAAACCCTTTGGACTTTACTTTCAATGAGGCCGGTGGTGTTTTTCTGAATGAGACCACTCGCCTATGTTGGCCGTTATCGAAAGTTGTGGAAATCACTATGTCATCTTGAGGCAAGGACTGATCAACACGTCGAAGAGGCTTGGTGTAACTAGTCATGAGCGATTCTATCGTGTCTTTGGCCGATGTGAGTGTTTTTGTTTCGGACACAGGTTTGTCTTTCTTCAAAAAGATCACTTTTGGCTTTGTTGCTTTCGAAGTTGAAGAATTTTCAGCTTTGGGAACAGACTGGCTTGTTGCTTTGACTCGGATCCATTTTGCTGGTTTAGAAGTCTCGGCGGCAGGCGTTGTTTTCGCCTTCATTTTCTGTGGGACAGATAAGACTGGCGAACTGTAGAATTTCGCGTCGGAGTAATTAACCTCTTCTCCTTTAAAAGGATTTATATCTGCCAGTACTTTCTTTACCACTCCATCTTTTCTAAATTTAAAGCATTGGTGTAATGTTGAAGGAACAACGCCATATGTGTGGAGCCAAGGTCGTCCTAACAGGACATTGAAGGACGTTGGAGCGTCAATCACATGGAAAAGTGCATTGGAATACAACTCCCCAATTTCCATCTGGAGGGCAATGGTGCCCATAGCTCTCTGACCCGATTGATTGTACCCTTGGATTGTCAACAAAGATGGAGATAATTGTTTTGTATTCATTCCCATCATACGAAGTGTTTTGAGTGGTAGAAGATTTACAGCAGAACCGCCATCTAGGAGAATGCGATTAACTGTTGTGTCCCCTACCAAACCTGTGACATAAAGCGGCCTATTGTGGTACTCCGATCCTAGCAAGAGATCATCTTCGCAAAACATTATGCATTCTTTGCAGCCGATACAAACCCTTGGAGTAGTCATGGCCACTTCCGCAATCTCATCTCTGTACGTATCTGGACACGACAAAGCCTCAATAAGCGCCTCCCGGAGCTCTCTTGACATTTGTAAAGCTTCAAAGACACTCATAATTGCTGGAACACGCTTCAAATGGGCCAACACATCGTATTTGCATTTTTGTGATGACCCTTTTCCTTTGCTTTTGGTCCGTTCAGGTACGGAATTTGATGCTGAGGCGAGAGATGTCTTGTCAACAATGCCTTCTGAGGTGGCCTTCGATTTCAACTTCTTGGGACTTTCAGTTGGCACGATTGCTTCTTTTTGTTTATCAGCACTTGGGATACTTGAGCCAGAGCGTAATACAATTTCATTGACTACTCCATTGTCTTCATCATCTGATTCGTTAGGGAGGTCAACAGTGACCATGCAACATTCGACCACCTCCTCATTTTCTTCGGGTTCATCTTCAAGAAATTCTTTAGGCAAGAAGTCATGAAGAGTAATTGGAACCCGAGGTGGCTGCTCGTATTCTTCTTTTTTGGGGACTTGAGCTTTCTTAGATGTTTTCTTCTTCTTCTTCTTGCTTTTCAAAGAAGGCCTTCCCCTGATTTTAACACCGGTTGACGTAGACGACGTCATATACAGAGGGCGGTGTTGCAACTTTTTTGGCAATCGTGGTCCATTCATCGGCTGATTCACTAGACCCCTCAGAATTTTCCCATATGTCAAAACTTGGTGCGTTCATTAGCTCGTACAGACTCGGAACTTTAGGGTTCCTAGAGCTTGGCGTGACTGGGAGTGCATGAACAACTTTTACTTCTTTGCTCACTTGAAAAGTCACCTCTATAGCACCTTTAGGTAATGAAACTGCAGGAACTTCTGCTGTAGGACCTTCTTCAATCATATTTGTTGATGCCGAAGTATCGATTTCAATTTCTTTGTTGTCGATCTTCTCTTGGATTATGTCTTTGAGAATGTAACAGTCTTTCAAGGTATGGCCAAGCAAACGATGGTATTTGCAGTAAGAGGGATCATTGGTTTTGTTCATTTCAGCCGGGCGCTTTGGTTCCGGAAGCTTTATGCTCTTCTCCGCAAGTAACTCACTAAAGATTGCATCCACATCGTCATCATCGAATGAGTATCTGACTCGCCTTCTTTCTCTCAATGTGAGTCTCCGCGGTCGCTCATCCCTTCCTCCATTGTTGTTGTTGTTGCTATTGTTGCTTTTATTACCTTCATTCTTCTTTTCTGTTTTTATGAAGGTGGCCATCGACTCCCCTTTGTTGACTGCAGACTTTTGTTTAGTGTCAACCCTCTTCTCACTAGCTTGGAATTTTGGAGCTAGCATCTTTTGACGCGCCATTTGTCTCTCAACGTTGCTAGCCTTTGAGACCAACGCATCAAACGTCTGTGGTTCAGCTGTACCCACAAAAGTCGCAATTTCTGGAAGTAGGTTGTTAGCACACATCTGAACTGCTGATTGCTCGGTCAACTTCTCCGGACACTGTAGGTTTAGACTTCTCCATCTTGTAATGAAATCATTGGCGTTTTCGCCCACCTTCTGCCTTGAGTCAGCTAGATCGATGATCGAGACCTTTTTCTTGGAACTGACAAATTGAGCCAAGAATGCTCTTTGCATGTCATCCCATGTAATGATGGACCCCTCTTGGAGTTGCGTGTACCACGTAAATGCTGCACCCTTGAGGGATTGGACAAATTGTCTTACTAAAAACGCGTCCAATTGTGATGTCTCTCCACAAGCTGAGTAAAAATGAGCTAGATGTTCATGTGGTGAGCCGTTTAAACCATCGAACTTGTCAAATGTCGGTCTTTGGTACCCCTTAGGGAAGGGTATAATGTCGTAGTGAGAAGGGTATGGCTTACGATATCCAATGACAGGCGGATTCAAGGAAAGCTGAAACTTTTTGATTCCCTCCGCGATCATGTTCTCGACATCATTTGGAGAGAGGGTGTCTGATCCTGACGGACCTGCCCCTTCATTTTTCTTGTATTGTTCCAACTTATACTGTTCCATGTATTGCTCATACGTATTCCGATTCTTCCCTTTATCCTCCATCATACGAGCCATTTGTGCAACCAATGCTGCTATCTCGGCTTCTTTCTCAGCCAATTTTCTTGCGGCTTCCACCTCTAGTTCAGCTCGCCTCTTGGCTTCTTCTTCCTGTTTTCGGATTGCTTCCGATTCAAGTTGTGCCAATCTCCTCTGTAGATCCTGCATTAGCTCTTCTGGCGTTTGCGGGTTTGTTACGAGTACCTGTTCCTTTTCCTCCCTGCTTCCTTTTTCACTTTGAAGGATAGGCTTGATCGGTGACTTTTGCAACTGGGACGCCCCCTCTGCCAATCTAGTTTCATATTGAGACACCTTCTCTACGACTGATGATTCGAAAGTTGGATTGTCACTCCACACGATCTCTTCATCTTCTGATTCTGTGTCTACTAAAGAAGTAGCTTGAGAAGCACTTTTTCGAGCTATAGCACGAGTGACTGGTCCTGCATATGAGCTTTCTCCAAAAATTGGATATTGCTTACTCTTTGTTCCCTTTTGTCGTCCCTTACGTCTTGACGGTGCGTCAAGTGCTTTGACTACATCTTCGGCTATTTGTCTTGGGTCCACCGTGACTTGTTGGGAGAAGGAGGTCGGCGTTGGACTTGGGTCCACTGGGATTTCAGCTTCGTCATCTCCATCGGTGGAAGTCACCATCACACTTGCCACAGGTAGGTAGACTGGAATAGCTCCAATCATAATATAGGTCGAGACACTAGCTGTAGGAGTTTTGGGAACCTTGAGAGTTTCCACCATAGGAGGTATCGTTGTTGTCTGAGCAATCTCTGCCAGAATGGCCTCGATTGTGTTGGACTGAGCATCTCGCTTCCTCTGTGCCCTGGCGGCTCTCTTTCTCTGGTTTCTCAGTGCGTTTTTTGAGGGAGTCTTGAAAATTTGTGTCTTGACAACCTTCACAATGTTGTTCTCTTTTGCTACCCTAGGCTTTGTCATACTTCGGGTGATCGGTGCATGGCCAAGCATGAAAGACACACGGTGACCAGTCTTGTTGTTGCCAACTGTTGGGAGCTTGTGAAAGAACACGGTTACTTGTGGTGCCATTTGTTAATTTCCTGAGACACACACAAAATAAATTAGTAACTTCAAACAGAGATGAAAGGGAGAATGGTTCCCACAGACGGCGCCAAAAACTATGTTGAGCAAAAATTGTAAATGATATACTCAACACAATCTCATCCTATCTCATTGAGGGAGATAGGATTTTTATTATGTTAAGTTCGAACCATTCCAGATGTATACAAGAATCTGTAAATTACAACCCCATGTCTATAGAGAAAACCCTTTGATTCTGAATGAGCTACCAATGTGGGGTGTGTGTGTTTATTTGTTTTTGCGGCTGCACCCGGAATTTGAACGGGTTGCCTACGTACCCTTGGAGAAGGGATCAAGCCACTCGTAGTTCAAGATTCCCGACAAGTGAATGACTCGTCGGAAGGCTTTGATTTTGGATATGAGTAGTGTTTGGAAATGTGTTTGGATTTGTGTTTGAAGGCTCAAAGGATCCGGGGATTTATTTGGAGATGTGGTTGCATCCGGATTTTAGTCCAGACTGCCTACATACCCTGTGAAGGGATCAAACCTATGTAGTTCATGGATTTGGGTTTGCGGTTTTGTACCGACTTTTGGGATTATACATGTATTTTTGAATCCGTCAATTGTATGTTTTTGTGGACACCCAATTTGTTAGAGTGTGTTGATTTGATTTGGACACCCGTCGTGTCGAGCTTTGCAGTTGGGCCTTGAGACTTGGATTGGGCTTTGCACTGCTTCATTTTAGCTTTGCGGTGACTGACGGATCATTTGGTGGGGCACGAAATGACCTCGAGGCTCATTTGTCTTCTTTTTACTTTCCCTGTCTTCCCGTTCTTCATTTTTATTTAGCCCAGAACTTGAAGACCGAAACTGATCAAATGGAGAACGACTGGTTCAGCAAACAACAACTTGGAGATGGTTGGTCTTCACCGAGAAGGAATTTCTCAACACTAGGAAGCTTGCTATGTCACTTCTCTTTGTGCGAAATTGGGTAAGGAAGCTTTATCTGGGCAGGTTCAATTCTGGCCGAGCCCACTCGAACATAGCATGGCTTTGATTTCTTTCTTCTTTTCAGTTGTCAAGGTATTTTGGTGAAGACTGAGTTCGCTGGCTCTTTGATCCGCCTTCAGCATTTTGGTGCGAATTTCCTCAATTCATCTTGACATTTAGTTTGTCTTCTTCCATCATCAAGTCACGATTCCATGATCAGATTTTTTAATTGAGACTAAAGCTTGTTGCTTTGCATGTTGCCAAACTCCACCGATTCATTTTGGGCATTGATCAACTTTTTGTCATCTTGCCATTCAACTTCCATTTGAACAAGTCTGAGGCATATGCCTTTAGTGTTTGATTTAGAAAAAGGCACGTAGCTTATGTAATTGGCAAACACAATTATACATGTTCTTGTCATTTCATTTAAGCTCCTGGAGATGATCATTTGTCATTTGATGGCCACCCAAAGCAAAAGCTTAGATTAAGCATGTGTGTCTTGTACACAGGCTCTGAACTTTCCTCCACCGCCAGGTTTATTTGAAGAGGTGAACTTGCAGACACTTCTTTTTCATCTTGCTTTGTCATTGCTTTGGTAAAAATATCAGTGGCTCCTTGTGGTGGTCATGGCGCTGGTTGTAGACTTGTTGATGCAGACGCATTCAATCACAGCTTGTTGCTTTGCAGATTGATAAATCTTGAAGCCGTTACTTCCACATGAGGCAGGAGCTTGACACAATGGCATCTGCTGTGAGCATGGCAGCAAACTTCACTTTCCCTACTGTCCTTGTAAACGACTTGAGCCGCTCCTTTGTGACGTCGTCTTTGATGCTTGATGCAGGTTGTGGTCAAAGCGACTTTGAGCGAGAACATGATAGACGCTGCTGGGACTTTGAGACGCTGCTTGCTGACAAACATAGATCACTTTTGGGACATGTGGGAGCCGAGAGCTGCTGCTATAAGGCTTCAGAGACGCTGCGCCGGCATGGTCCTTGGAGACTGCTAGACATCACACAAGACGCCGGCACCTTGACACATCCTTTGGGGACTGAACAGGTCGTGAGCATTTTGGTGGCAGCTTCATTGAGGTATCAGACTTAGTCTTCACTGCTTTTATTCGTTGTAGGCGACTTGAGCTACTTTTCTGGTGCGTGACTGTGATGTTGCCTTTGACGCAGTGAAGAGCATTTGAGGCACCGATTCGAAGACTGCGTGTGAAGCTTCACCAGGCGAGCTTTGTTGCAGCATTTACTCTCGTGGATACCAGATGTACCGTAAACGAGGCTTCTCGCATTTGAGCATGTTGGTGTGGGATTTGATGAGAGGACAGACTCGGAAGTGAAGTGAAATGAGGCTGGCTGGAGTAGTTCTTTACCTTTCCTCTTGTGCTTCTTCTTCTTCTATGGTGCTGTCGATCTCTTCCCTTTGCTTTGTGCTACGTGACTTGAGCTTTTGTGTGGCTTCTTCGTCACCTCTGTTGCTTCTTCTTGCTTCTGCCTTCTTTTGATCGCTTCTCCTGTTTTCTTCTGAAGCTTCTTCTTCGTTTGTCTGCTTCTGCTTTCTTCTGTCGCTCTGCCTGCTTCTGCCTCCGTCTTCTGTCGCTGCCCTTCTGCCTCGGTCTTCTTCTCTGGCCCCTTTCTTTTTCCTCTATATCCGCTTCTCATCATTAGGCTTGCTTTTATAGAGGCTTGAGGAGATCAGATTTGTTTATTTAAATTTGAAAGTTTCAAACCCCTTATCTCCTGTATTTCGGCATCAACTAGATGGAGTTGTTATATTGTATGACGGATGTTGACAAGTTCCACCTCTTTGACCACGTCTTGTAAATAAGATTCGACCCCTTTATTCGCAACAGACTTTTCCAATTCCCTCTTCTGTGTATATATAATTTTTTTTTTACTGTATGAATTTTTTATGTTCAAACAGCAAGCTATACAGTTTTTCTTCCATACGTGGGTAGGGTGATAATATATGATGATTCATCGAGTTGAAAATATCATTAGTATACACAACAATCATTTTTGGGTATATATTTATTTAGTGCTAGAATAGTCATCTTGTCATTATACAATTTCTGTTAAAAAGGTGTACCTTATCAGTAGTTACTTCTGAATGTTAATATTTGAACTTTGTGATTCTACTTTAGGGGTTTGCTAGTGGAAGCTTGGATGCTGATGCTGCATCTGTCAGATTGTTTGTCGCTCGTGGTATGGAGCTCCTGGTTGCTCAGTCATACAGTAAAAACCTTGGTCTCTATGCTGAAAGAATTGGAGCAATTAATGTTGTCTTAACCTCATCTGATACAGCAGCAAGGTGCGTCAAAAGTATAGGATTACCATCCATGTTCATTAGACGGCCTTGGTTGATTTAGGTTCAAGTCCTTTCTTAAACAAAATATAGAACTATATAATTTAAGGTTATCTTATATGGGTAATGAAATATCATGTCCAACTTGACTCACTACCAAAATAATTTAAGTTTGCTAATGATTTTTAGCTTCTGTATATGTATTCAGGGTAAAGAGCCAGCTGAAGAGGCTTGCTCGACCTATGTACTCAAATCCTCCTATTCATGGGGCTAAGATTGTGGCCAATATTGTCGGGGATCCTACACTTTTTGGTGAGTGGAAAGCAGAGATGGAAATGATGGCTGGAAGAATAAAGAATGTGAGACAAAAACTATACGATAGCCTCTGCGCAAAAGATAAGAGTGGAAAGGATTGGTCATTCATACTTAAGCAGATTGGCATGTTTTCATTCACAGGCTTGAACACAACTCAGGTATTGCTTATCCTAGACTGAAAATAAAGCTCATGTCATTATAGCTGTTCTACATTGGTTAGTCTGCATAGCGTCTAGAGATTTGAGAGTTGCACTACTGCATGCAACAATTATCTGCAGTGTTCCAAGATTAATATCTGATTTCCTTCCCTTTCTTTGTCTGGTCAGACCGAGAGTATGACGAAGAAGTGGCATGTATTCATGACGAAGGATGGAAGAATATCCCTGGCTGGATTGAATTTGGCGAAATGTGAATACCTTTCAGATGCCATCATCGATTCATACCACAATGTTAGTTGAAGTACACTGGCACAAGTTTGAAGCAGACGCTTAGGAATTTTTGGCCCCGTAAATTCAAACAGTTACTGTTAAACTTTGTTGCGATCTTACGTGTTTGTAGAGAGGCAACTCCCGAGACAGAGCGTGTAATAATAATGTTCTCATGGGATTCATACGGTGCAGGATAATCAAACATAACAATTTCTGTAATAAAACCACATATTTGTGCGCAGGTTTCAGTTTGTACTTTTAAATGAAGAACCAACACAAAACTCTAGCACACCCTTCTAGTTCCCAAGTGATTATATATGCGTTCTCCAACCTCCATGTATGAAAAAGTTAATACAAATACCAAAGTAAATAAAACCACGGAAGAAATTTGGTTTGGCAAAAGTTACGCATGACAATTTGCTGAGCCCAATACGATTAATGGGCTGTAGTTGAACCGGGCCATATGCGGGCTAGGAGGAACCGACACGTGGCTAGGCGGCCAAGGTGACGTGGGCCTATGCGGGCAGGGAGGCCCACCTCTTAAAAAGAAAAAGAAGCACCGAGGATTCTCTCGCCGGCGGCAACACTGGGAGACCGTCGTGTCATGGAATCGTTGATACTTTGAGGTACTCTGACTCTGAAACTTTCACAATTCTTTCTTCTTTGATTTCCCAACTTGTTGTTTTAAGGGGTTTTGGTTTCTATCTTGAGCTAGATTATTAGATAAAAGCACCAGGAATCTTTATCTAGTCATTCAAGAAAACTGAAATTTGGAACCAAAAATGAGCTCCACTCCCAAACAGCCTTTGTTTTGCCTAAAATGGCCGTGGGACATGAACCAGAATCCTCAGACTAATACTTCTAGTGGTTGTACCTTTGAGGGCCCTTGGCTGTTCAAATCTATGCAAAGTCTTGGCTCCGTCGCATTCAATTTCGTTCAGTCAGTTTCCAAGTCACCGTCTTCTTTAGTCAATCACTTGCAGTGGGATGCAAGAACCGACCAAAATGAGACTCTCAAGTCAAAAACAGTATTGGGTCCTGAGGAGCAGGGGGAGGCAGAGCAAAGAGCATTTGCCTCTGCATTGGCAAGTGAGAAAGAGGCTACAATGCTTGAGTTTTACTCACCCAAATGCAGGCTGTGCAATTCCTTGCTTAATTCTGTAATGGAGGTTGAGCATAGGAACTCAGACTGGCTTAACATTGTGATGGCAGATGCAGAGAATGACAAATGGCTTCCCGAGGTACCTTACATCTTTAGGATTTTGTATATCCAATTGTTTGCATTTGTTGTTTTGAGGTTCTGGTTGATTCATTTGATAGTAGCATGATCTTGTAGAACTTTTTCAGTGTATTCTGATCTTCTGGGGGAGTGTTGCGATGCCTAGAATATACTAATTGCTACTTGGAAGCTAGTATATATGCTAAAGGAACTGTTATGGAAATTATTTTTAAAATGTTAGGTTGTGAGAGCTGCTGGTTGGGAAACTGAAAAGAAGTTGATCTTACAGAGTCACAGGGGTTAAATCCGCGTGTTAAATTTTAGAAGTTAGACTTGTTCAGCGTGTTATGAAAATCCTTTGGGGCATCCTACACAAGTCATGTTAGTGGTCCAAGATGTTGAACTAGAGTGTGAGAGCTGCTGATATTGAGTTGATCTTGAATCACTTTATAGTAGGGTATGAACATCACTTCTTGTTGTTGATGGTGCTGTTTCCTTTTATGTTGTCCTCCATTTTAATTCTAGTTTCTTTGAGATGAGTTTGTTCTCTTTACAACTTCCAAGTTCAGCTCTACTTGAAGTCAAAGGATACATAGTAGAATTTATGTCTCAAAGGATACATGGTAGAATTTATGTCTGATTTGTTTTCTCTTCATTGCAGCTCCTTCATTACGACATTAGATATGTACCTTGCTTTGTATTACTGGACAAGAAGGGGAGGGCACTGGCAAAGACTGGTATTCCAAATAGTCGACTACATGTATTAGCAGGTCTCTCTCATCTTCTGAAGATGAAGCGTCCCAGCAAAAGAACAAGCTGAATCAATGTTTGGACTTTGGAGCATTTTCTACGAGTCTAAAATCAGTCATCAGGAGTAGTTTTTGCTCCTTTATTTGATTTTGTACTTACGATATAGATACGATTTGAATCCATTTGCAAAGACAGACTCCTAATTCTGTACCTATATAGAGTTGAGAGTTAAAGGAAAAATGCTTGCTAGTTACAGTTCAACACGCATTTCTACTTCCCTTGAGTAGACGTGCAGAATTTTTTTTTAGAACTGTCAAGCTTCAGATCAGATTAGAATTCTTTTGATGCCCAACTTTGTATGTTAATTTGACTGGCATCTGAGTATAACATATGATTCCTCTCATACTACACATATACATAATGAACTACAAAAAGAGAATGAAGATTACAATCGTACTGTTATCAGTCTGTTCTGCCTAAAAAAGCTTTCCCTAGTCTAGAAGTAATATTTTCAGAGCTTGGGAGAGTCCTTAAATTTCCAGTATCTGACATGTAAAAGTGGTTGTAGTTGATCCTAGTAACCAAATCTGCTAAATGCGGGAAGTGTCCTACATTGAGTTTGAAGGAGAGTACCTGCATAATCAGCATATGAAGCAAACCCACACATTAGATGCAAATTTTGACAATTAATCTCAAACTTTGAAACAGAGAAACTTACTCTGAGCAAGAAAGCGATGCAATCATCAAACTGTTTTTCAATACGGTCAACTTCCATTTCACATTTGGCCTTGATTGCAGAAACTGCTCCACCGCTAAGTGTCAGCTGTATAGAGTAAAAGTCCAATGCTAATCCCAAAATGTTGTTTATCCTGGTAGCAATGAGAGCCCACTGATACAAAAGAGAGTACATTGCCCCAATTCAGCTTTGTCGCAGCATAATGAATCTTATTCAATTTTTTTTTTGAATAATAACAAAAGGGAACGTAAGCTCTTAAACAAAGACAACAACCCACCAGCTTATCTGGAACTACAAAACACTGTCGCTGAATTGTCAACAAGTACAATTCATGTACTTCTATGACTTCATCCAGAGAACGAGCGGCTGCCATACCTTCACAGAGTTCACGCCATGCATTGTGATACACCTGTGTACGAATCATTAGTTAGTGATCTGACAACTCCATACTCTTGTTAAAAGAAAACACACACCAGCATGAAGTTAAACAGATAATAGAAAGGAGTGTGATCCTCAAGTAATAAAACAAAATTCACATTATAAGGTGGCAGTAAAGAATACGAGTTACAGACACATGTAGAATCCGTGATAAAAATAAATTTTATTGTAAATAAAGGAGAAAGAAAAAGAACAGGAAAAGAGAAAAACTTACTCTGTCCATCACATACTGGTGAAACGCATCAACAAAATGGAGAAGTTTCTGCTCCACCAACCAGTGATGCTTATAGCTGTTCGCAGCCCTGCCTCTACCCTGTATGTATCAAAGTCATTGAAACAAAGAGATGATCACTGTCATAATTGGCCTTCAAGCAATCAAGCCACATGTTCAGGTAGTTCGGGAAACAAAACTATATTGTACTCGTATGCAAGAAAAAGCTAACCTTCCACATCCACCTTCGAGCTTTATCCAGTACAAACTTTGCTCGCTTTACCTTCAGCAAGAATCCCATGACCTGCATCAAATTTAGAAGAATCAACGAATAACTTCAGTAGTCACGCCAGGACACTGAAGACATGATGTCAGTAGAAATCAGATCATGATATGAAAATCTAGATGACTAAAATAAAGCATGATATGAAATTACTTGATTATATTTCTTGATCGCTTCTGCATTTGCAATAAGTTCAAGTGGCCAAGAGACCTGACAATCAAACATACGAACGTTTAGAGTGGTTGCAATGGGCAATATGATGAAGTACAAACATCATAACCATGACTGTACCTTGTATGTGAACTGTAGTAAATCAAGTCCATCCATTCCAAGGCTGTTAGCACGACTTTTACGAGGATTCGAGGGAAGGGAAGCCATACCAGGCTGCTCATTGCCATTCAAATCCTGATTTTTGGTGAGGGATACAACCAGTGAATCAGGAACACTTAGGAGCACACCATCAGCAGAGTTTCTAATAGACTCCTGCAGTGAATAAGAACAGAGATTACTATGTTGTAAGTAGGAAGAGAAGGGAGGTAGGCCACCACATCATTTCAAAAACATGAAGAGAAAACAAAAGCTATAAGTATTAGGTGGCACAAAGTTTAGGTAAAACCCAACTGAATTGGAATCCTTTAAACCAAAGTAAGATATGGCCCCAGAAGTGGAGAAATTAGTAGTGATCACAGGCCCAAAAACAATGCACAGTGCTATACTCAACATACCTGCAATATAGTGTTTAATTCGAAATCATCATCCCATGTTTCTCCTTTATCCAGCTTATTGAAAATTACAGTCAAGAAGTGCTGTAGTAGATCACCTAAAGATAGTCAAGAATAGCAAAAATGTCAAGTACTTTGAGATGCCTGTTGATACACCAGGATATTAGAGATTCAACATAGAGGATTGATACCTGACCCTAACAAGTAAATAGCACGCAACACTGCCAGTTCATCCATCAACTTCCAATCATTCATCAATTTGGACAATACATGCCTGCCGATACAATCCACCTATAATAGAAAAATTCTCAAACCATCACAGCATAAGGATTAATCACAGTAAAACTTTAAGTTCTGTCGATGGGCTTAATCTATTCACCTGCTTCTGAATGTAGGCAGTAAGACATTCCTGCACTATAACCACAGGAAGTGGAGTACTTCTTGGTTCAAAATATTGAATCCAAGTAAGGACTCTAGATGGAAGGGTGCTATTTTTCTGGAAAGGTAAGAGCTCTGACATGTGAAGATCATCCTGTTGTGAAGGAATAACAATCAAAAACACAACCAAACAATGCTATATAACATAAGCTCATAGACTATCCATCAACAGTACCTGAAAAGAAGGAAGAAGAGTGGGAAAAGGAAACAATGTTTGTAGCATTTTTGAGTCGTCTTGTGAACGATTATGTTCAGATTCACCAAACCGAAAACCAAATGTATAGTTGGTTCCGTTGGCCGAAGAAGTTGATCCACTCTCCCCACCAAATATAGCCTCTCGTAGAACTTCATCATTTAAAGGGGGCAGACTAAAATTTCTAGATAAGTTCAAGGTTTTCCATGCATCCACATTCTTAGAAAGAATCTTTTGGCAGACTGTTGTAACTGGATTTTCTTGACAGAGGGATCTTGAAAGGGGAAATTTCTCTACCAAATCTGCAACCATACTATCTACTTCCACATGAGGAAATGATTTTCCATACGCTCGCGGAGACTTCGTTTCAATCAATCTTTTCTCCAACAGTGTATCAACCAAGAATTTACACCATGTTTTTTCTGAGCCTCTTACTGACTCAATCACACCATCATCACATTCTAGTTTTTGTTTACTTGCAATATACTGAGAGACATGATCACCATGTCCTACAAGACCTGCTAATGACACACAAAAAACTTCGGACAAAGTTAAACCTGCAATGCTCTCCTCACGGTCCACACCTTTATTCAAATTGCCAAAACCATCAATCCCACAGCAACTTCCTTCTGAAGAAGTCATAGGAATATGCCGGATCAGCTGTAATGATTTTCCAGCAGAAACAATCGACTTAGCTATGTCCTTAATAAACAACGGACATGAGATGGATTCCCTCTGACCCACTCCTTTTTTATCATTGACTACAGATGCACGGTCGCTGGCACCAGATGGGGCAGCACGTCCAACATCTAAGATTTGACACCGCACTTGCCTCAATAGATAGCTCTTCTCCCAGAAGTCAGCCTTATCAACCGAAACTGCTGTATTAGCATAGAAGAACATCTGAAAGGACAGTAGACGAGGAAAATGTTCAGCGAGAATACAGACAGACACACACACACACTATGACCCTAAGCAAATATAGTGCCTATACAAACTGTATGAGAAACTATAACAAAAACAACTGGTTGCAACATAGATTTATGAAATTTCTCCCGGCGCTTACTTGCAGGATACAAACAAATTAAAACCAGAACTGACATCCAATGTACCTACTACACACTTTTAGGACATAAGAATTACCTCCTCATAGGGATCATCAAGTGTTCCTTCAAAAAGCCAAGAATCAAGACCCTCAATGTATGGCAATATACTTCCAATAAATAAATGAAGTAACATCTGGTAATCTTCCTCCTGAAATAGGCACAAGTTCAGAAATTGGATTGCATTAGCAGGTGAAAGATTCTTTAAAATCTAGAGAACATAACATTGCAGAAAAGATGCAGTCACAACCTCACCACCCCGGACAAGGCACACTTCATCTAGTTTCTTGTAAAGGTAGTCAAGGACATGAACAGCCAACTCAGCAGCAGAAAGAGAAGGAGTGGACTCAAAATACATTTGGGGAATGGCACTATGCACTATTTGCAACAGAGACTCCGCACCTGAGCATAGACTAATATCAATAAATTGTCATCAGTGATATCCCATTGCATCAAGACATGGACAGAAATGTGAATCAAGCAGTCGATGACACATTAACCACAGAACAAGGAACAAAACAAGACTTTGAAGCTAACAAACCTAGATAAGGAGCCGGCCAATCCCAATAACGTAGGCGTGGTTCCATTGTCATCTTTGCTTATCCTCACTTCCTCCTTGAGTGCAATATGACGCCACCTCTATCCAAGCAGAAAAAGGCTCGTAAATGATCAACAATGACAACTACAAAGATACCGAATTTGACCCAATAAATTGAATGGCAATGTACCTTAAGCCACGAAGAAACAGAAGACACAAAAGCCCTCAAAGTGGGCGGTGGTGACCCCTTAGATTTCTCGACTCTGTTGACTAGAATTTCTATGAGTTGCAAACAAGTAGCAGCATACATGAAGTGACTGAGAATGGCGTCAAGACTTGTATGAGAGAGGTGATTAACATACATCCCACTTTTGGGTTGAAACGAGTTAACATTCACGTCCCAATAAAACAAAGAGCCAGAATATCCTTGTAACATTTGTAGCACGCTCCGAACCTTCCAGACAAAAATCAAGTCTTTGATGAATAAAATTGAAAAGCTTTATACCAAAAACAAGTAAAATTGAAAAGCTTTTATACCAAATGGAGTTCATTGGTTCTGAGGGAGGAGACTGGTGTTGCGAAATGGAGGGCAACGCTGTAGATCTTATTGATTAGAGCTTGAGAAGCTTCTGGATTCTCTGCATCGTAGCAGAGAGGTTTTCCCATCCCAGAAAACGCTGTAGATCTTATTGATTAGCTTCTTCTGATTACAAATCTTTCTGGGCTCTTCTCAAGTTCTATACCAGTTGATCACATCCTCATTTTGATTTTCGAATGGCCTGGGTCAATTTTGGACTTTTTTAATCAACTTTTATTTTTACTTCAGCATAGCTAGCTAATTAAAAATTAATCATAACCCTCCTGAAAATATTCAATTTTGCAATGATGACGTGCCAATCTGACGTGATCTTACATTTTAATTAAATTTAGATAAGTGAATTTTTTTTCATAAAAAATTATTTCAGTTATTTTGTCAAAGACTATTTTGAGTTTTATGTTATTTTTTAAACCCTTTACCCTAACCCTAAACCGTTAAACCCTATACCCTAAACCCTAGGTTGAACTTGCTAAACACCCATGAATGTCCTTTCACAAAAAATAAAAAATATTATTTAATATTTTAGTTGTAAAAAATCTACATGTTTAAATTAAATTGGAATGTAAGACCACGTCAGACTGCCACGTGGTCCTCCCGCAACACATAAAAATTTCTCCCCAAACCGGGTCATAAACAAAATAGAGATTTTGACTTCAATTTCTTACTTAAAATGAAACTTTTGAAATTCTCAAAACTGCCATTCTTTTATGAAACTCTAAAAATAAAAATGTGTATTTTCATATAGAGGTGTAAACCGGCTCATTTTGTTTCTATCAAACTGAAGCTTGAAATTGTTTTTCCATGTTTAAACTCGGCTCGGCCTAAGAAGGTATAGAAAATATTCAATTTGAAATAATTATTGGTTTGTAAATTAAGTTAAGAGTTTCTTTTGAGAGAGGCCATACAAATCAATATTTACAGATTAACATGACTACACCCGTCTATATGTACATTCATCTATTTCCTTCCTAAAGAATACAGTCTTAGCTAGCTACTCGTCAAATCAGTTATCTCCTCAAGGATCGATAATTTATGAACACAAAGTTGAAAATTCTCAACTTGATCATACTCATATAACCAGCTGCTTCCAAATCCAGATCTCATTGCATGCTGATAAAATAGGCAATGGAAAATCTCAAATCATCAGCACCATGCATTTCATCCATAACCATCAACCATGATTATGATTGCTCTGTAGCAGAAGTATAATGGTTCAAAACATGCACAGGATGCTTCAATTTGAATAAGGGGCTGCAGTCAAGGACATGGATGCATCACCTTCAACGATCCAGGTTCTTTCACCTCTCAATTAGAAGTGCGTGGACCGACCAACACTCGACCAAGTTTTTGCTTTATATGGTCCGTCGGGCTATTCAGTTTGTCCTACAACAATAGTGCACCCAGGCAGCATATCAAATTTACCAGTCATGTACATGTTTGGTTACCAGTTTCATGCTTTCCTTCTGAAATTTACTTTATAGACCATTAGGAGAATGTGTCGATTAATGTAGTTTAGTACCTATCATATTGTCTGCATTTATCGTAAACTGAAACAAAAGATAAATGAATAAATCCTTACCATTAGGTTTACCAGAGAAAAAGCTCGACTATAAGATGAGACATTTTGGTCATTTGAAATTCGTACAAAAGGATGATCGAGTAGCTTCTTGGCTGATGGTCTCTCTGCAGGGTTCCTTTTGAAGCACAAACTTAGGAACCCTTTTCCTTCTGCAGATAATCTTTCTGGTATATCCGGGGTTCTGTGCAGAACCTTGAACATAGCTTGTGGCTGGGACAAGTAACACATGATGATGTTAAAAAACACAAACATAATTGCTCAAAAACAGCAAGGTGGGTACTACAAGTTTGATACTCACCCCTTCAAATTCACTCCAAGGCGGTTTTCCATTGAACATCTCAATGATGGTGCAACCCAAGCTCCATATATCAACAGCCAAAGCAAGATTAGGATCACCATCATTCTGTATCACAGCCTTTATGACCTGCACAACAAATAAATAAGGCTCTTTCTATGTACAGTGTCAACAGACCACCTACAGATATGTAGAAGACAATGGCAAATGTGATTACCTCAGGAGCCATCCAGTATGGGCTGCCCTTCAAAGAAAGATTATATGAATGTGCACTAAGCTGAAACAAAAAAAGGTAAATTACATAAAAACACAGAAAAGTAATGCAAAAAGAGGAATGTAAATAGGAATACAGCACAACAGGGACTCAATATAACGTTACAGTACAGGAACCACACAAACAACTAAAGCTATTCAAGAAGAAAATTTTCTCAAGATACTGTGCCTATCAGAATGTTCAACACAAGTTCACTAGTAAGAAATATGCTTTGATATTGATGAGCACTTTGTATAGGTGTTTATGAGATTAATTACTCACATGTTTTGCCATCCCAAAATCGGCAAGTTTGACAACGCCTGACGCATCAACAAGCAAATTTGCACCTTTAATATCCCTGCCACAGACATCAAAACTTCAATCAATAAAGAAACAAGTTCAACAAAGAATGCAATATGATTTCGCAAACTTTCTGACTCCCCCGTTTTGACCACACACAATGAGAAGGTATTAAGATTCTCTATATTTCAGTTTCACCTAGCAGAACACTTCCACAAAGGTTTAAACTTATCTCATAATTTTTCATTTATTGAATAAAAGACTCTTTTACAAGTGATATTAGAACATTGCTGGACTCCAAGCACTACCAACACATTATTGTCACCTGTGAATTGTCTTCGTGTCATGCAGATAAGCCAACCCATAGAGGATATGGCGGGTAAAATTGCGAACTACAGATTCCGTCATGGCTCCAATATGGTCTCGGACATATTTATTTATTGATCCAGGGTGAACATATTCTAAATATATGTAGAAATGATCATCAATCTGCAGAGCCACAAACATTATTTCCAAACTCAGTAAACTTGTACACATTAGTCTTCAATAATATGTGGAACATTGAAGTATGTAACTAGATTCTCACCACTTCACTACCATAGTACTGCACAATATTTGGATGCTTTAGTGTGCGGAGGACTTTAATTTCCTGTAAGAGATCACTCGTAAGCACATTTGCATATAGTCTTGTGGAGCATATGCAAGATCAACGGAAAAGCTACGATTATTATAGAACTCCCAATGGGGCAGTTGAGCATAGCTGTATCTCAATGTGTGTGCGACAATTAGTACTGGCAAGATGTCAGGTTCCTACACGGTAATGATGACTGCGGTGCATGAATGGTTTGTATTTAACTTAGAAAAACTGGTTTTGTTGAACTTGCGCTCATATTTCTGCAAAGATTCATCCAATTTGAAGATCATTTGAGCTTCCGTAATTGTGATTTACACGAACGGTTCCCTTTTGGACAGGTTTTGTTCAGTTGATTCATTTAATCTAATTCGGTACCCAAATGATCTCCAAATTGGATGAAACTTTGTAGGAATGATCTACAGACTATGTTCTAGATACAAAACGGTGGAGATATGAAAATGTGACCTGAAAGTAAGCGAAATGAGGAGCACCACACTTTAATTTCAAAGCGGTGTCCCCCTCTGGAAGGGAACCGTGTGTGTGTGTGTATATATATATATATATTATATCTGCCCATTCTCCACCGGACGGCTCCGACGACAGCGCACCTCCACCCGAGCAGACACCAGAGGCGTCCCTAACCACTTTCCTTTCCCGGCGAGATCGATTTGAAGGTCTGGGCAGCAACCTCCACCTAAAACTTCACACAAGATCGATCTCACCGGAAAACTGGAATTCAACGGACTCGCCGGAAAGGGAAAGTGGTCTTGGACTCCTCTGGTGTCCGCTCGGGTGGAGCTGTTCGATGAAAAACGGAGGGACATCCGCATTTTAAGCAGAGTGCGGACGTCCGCTTCAGAACTTTTCTGTATATATATATACACGAAAACGATATGGAGCGCACGTGCGCACTTTAAGGACAGTGCACACGTCCCTTCGTTTGCCACCGTCCGGCGCCGACGACGGCGCGCCTCAACCCTAGCAGACTCCAGCAGCGTCCCCGATCACTTTCCCTCTCCAGCGAGTCCGCCGAATTCCAGTTTTCCGGCTAGATCACCCAAAACTTCAAAAAAGATCGATCTCGCCGGAAAACTGGAATTCGGCGAACTCGCCGGGGAGGGAAAGTGATTGGGGACGCTGCTGGAGTCCGCTCGGGTGGAGGCACGCCATCGTTGGCGCCGCACAGTAGCGAACGGAGGGACGTGCGCACGTGCGCTCCACATCCGGCCTCTATATATACCAATGATTGATTACCTAATTGAAAGAGAAAAGTGAGCTGATTTGCATACATGACTAAACTTCCCAAATTTAGGTATTTAGGCAGTTTACATAAACCTAAGGTTGTATAACAATAAACAGATGCAACTGCCGTGTGAATTAAAGAAGCAATAAAGGAATGCAGAATAGGACCTGTTCCAATTGCTTGATACTTTCTGCAGATTTAGGATCATCAGGAATGAGATCAACTTCCTTCATGGCACACAAGGCCCCAGTTTCTCTGCAACATATTTAGAAGTACTCAGCAGACGACAATAAAGGTCATTGCAATACAAAGTCCAGAAAAATCCAGCACAGACTAGCATACCGGTTGGTTGCCAGATAAACACTACCAAAGGTACCCCGTCCAATAAGTTTCCCCTTCTGCCATTGCCCTTTCATTGACGTCACAGCTACATTGAGTGCAACATTTTGATGCATAACTATAGATTGTGGCGGTGGTGCCACCGCAGCTCCAGGAGGCAGAGGCAACGGGTGAGCAGTGGCAAGACTATTAGTGTCATAGTTTGAAGCATTGGGGCTGAAGCGTGGACTTCGAGGCGTAGGGCTATGAAGTGGAGAATGATTGGGACTAAGTGTAGGTGTAGTTTTCTTTGGTGACAACAACAATGAAGGGAAAGTAGCACCACCATCCTGATGAGGCATGAAAAAAGGAAAAGGATCCGCAACGTTTGATCTGCGGGGGCTAACTGCAGGACTTGAGAAAACACTAGTTGGAGCACTCCTGCTCAAGTTGTAACTTTCACGTTCGAAGTTAGCCTCCGTTGACACTCGCATTCCCATTCCCCTGTTGTAATTGTTCGCCGCAACATGTGAAGAATGTGTAGGCAAAAAATCCATCGTCTTTGCTCTTTGTGGGCTAACAGGATGACGACACTGTTGGCTTAACTGTGGAGCACTCTCCCTTTTAGTCCTAGATGGAACATTCAAACCGTTGAAACAGAAAACACCATCCCCACCCCCGCAGGAATTCTTTACATCTTGGCGCTGATTCTTGGATGCTTTCGCCGACGATGATGAGGCTGTTCCCGCTTGATCAGTTCTCTTCCTGATCAAATCAAGCTTGAGTGTTACATTTTCACAATCATACAAAACACTCAGAATTTTGAAATGACAGAAACAACAGAAAAATTAAATTAACTACCTGCTCAAGAAGTTGTTATCTTTAGAGCCGCAGTCGGGTCTCCGGTTGGTCACCGGAAATTCCGGGAGCGGCAGGGGCTGTGGGCCTCCTTGAGGCCCAGCAGCGAAAGAAGAAGAAGAGCATGACTTCCGGGCCGAGTCACCTACCGAGGAGCGAGAACTAGGGGCCGAAGCCGACTCGGGAGAGCGTGATTTACGGGTCGAATATTCAGGAGACGTGGGCGATGAGCGAGACTTTTCCGGGACGGAGTAGGAAATCACATCCTTGCTCAGCCTCCCCTGGCGCGTGAGCCGCCGTGGGCTGTTAACATCGCTGCCACTTCTGCTGATCCCCGGTCTTTGAGCTGGAACAGAGGAGGAGGAGGAAACAGGTCCTTTTGGATGAGAAGAGGATGGAGAAGAAGACGAAGGCATGAGGTGATTGGGAAGTGGTAGGCGGTGGCAAGTGGTGGCGGCGGTGGTGTGGTTCTGGTCGAAGTCGTCGGTTGAAAATGTCAGAAGGCCTCCTCCTGATATATCAAAATGAGTCATCTTGATGGGGAAAGAGCTTGGTAGCTTCTTGCTTATTTTAAAACGGTTTACTTTACTCCTAGTTTAATCCACAATAATTCAAACATATTGAATTGATTATGGGGTCAAACTGTGTTGAGGTAAGAACTGCGATCCCCAGACCTCAGCGCAGAGCTCATCATCTCCCTCGTTGTCTTTCAGAAATCAACCTCACTGATAAAACTCGGAGAGGTCGAGCTCAGCCAGTTTGGAAGCACCAATGACCCAGTAACAACAAGGCGCGTGGCACTCTTTTCCCTCCCTCTTGGTGCTGTGCGTTTACAATGTCAATGCATGAGACGACCTTCTGGTTCTTGGTTACCCAAAAAATAAAAGAGAGAAAAAAAGAGTGTTGACGAGATCTATGATGCGCCGTGTGCGTGCTACGTGGGCTCGAGAGGAGACTTTGTCATTGTTACCAGGCAGCAGCAGCAGCAGCACCAGTGGTCTTATTGATACCAGTGGTCTTATTGATACCGTGTTAACTGTTGTCCATCTCCCCAAAAATTCCTTACACAGTTTTTTGTTAAACAACGACAAGCGTGGCCCGTGGATCACATTGTACCGATACTGTCCCAACTTAACCACCTTTAAGGTGTTGGGTTTTAATCACAAAATGTCTCGGTACAATTGGATAAGATCCATCCACATATAAATTATATTTTATTTGTCACTTTTCTGATGTGGGATCTATTCCTCTCCAATACTTCTAATACGCCCCCTCACGTGCAACCTGACTCAAGGTCCGCACGTGGAATGAATCGGGACGGAACGAACCAAGGGACACTTGGTGACAATCCAATCGGAACATTCCGATGGTGAGATAAGAAGCCGGAACCGAGCGAGAGAATAGAATCTCGGACCGGATGAGAGAATGAACCCAAATCGGGCCCATGAGAATCGGAGAAGTAATTGGAAAGGGACCCGCTCTGATACCATGTTAAACAGCGACAAGCGTGGCCAGTGGATCACATTGTACCGATACTGTCCCAACTTAACCACCTTTAAGGTGTTGGGTTTTAATCACAAAAGGCCTCGGTACAATTGGATAAGATCCATCCACATATAAGTTATATTTTATTTGTCACTTTTCTAATGTGGGATCTATTCCTCTCCAATATTTCTAATAGTTTTGACCTTTTGTGTTTATCTTTCTTGGGTACGAGACTGCGAGGCAGAGCAAAGCGAGGATAACATGGTGGAGATTTGGGACGCAATGTGCTACTGGTCCAGGTCGTCGTCAACCTCAACGCCCACCAGCCAGGCATGACTGCATGAGTATTATTCTCAGTCAATTTTCTCTTTCTTATAACCCAACCTAATCTTTGTGTCTTTCCAATAGACTGGGCCATCAAGTAGCATCCACTAGTATCAGGAGGATGCTTCACCCTTGTTTAAGAATTGTTAAACACTTTTAACAAGGAATGGTGCACTTTTAACAATTCTTATATTAAGGCTTCGACCATGCGATTTGAGGATCAATCAAATCAAACACTCCGACTAAGAGTTAACGAGTTGTTATTTTAAAGTTAAGTTGTTTTATTTTTCATTTTTAGATTTACATTCAACGGTGATTGATTATGTTTTTTTTTGTCACTAGGTGACCATGTGAACACTACTGTGATGATAATTCATTAGAAAAAATCTTCACAGCTAAATCAACATATTACCTTTATACTGCCACTTGGAGGGACAAAAATAATTAAGAGCATCTCCAACAGTGAAATTTAAAAATTGATATATTTAGCAATAATTTTGAAATTTAGGTATCGATTTAACAATGTTGCTCTATCAGTATTTTTTTTTATTTTTATGTTTTAACAAATTGTAAAGTGATATGTGGTCAAGAGAGGGGAGAGAAAAGTTTCAGCTATTTCTTTTGTTATGCATGGATCATTGACAAATTTGTCAATTTCATTTAACAATTATCAAATTTAGCAATGGTGAGCATCAATTCATCTAAAAATTTTATAAATTTCCAGTTTAACAATACTACCGGAGATACTTTTATTCTCTATCTATTTCCAATTACTTGCATAATACTCAATTTAATTAGGCTGATCTAAAGGCCCATACAAACAGAATCGTTGAAAACCCCCAATTGTCCATTACCCAATCGATGCTTTGTGGGCCAAAACAAATTTTACCAAGCCCAAAGTAGTTTTCTTTTTTCTTGGAAGAGAAACCAGGCCAACGGCGCCGTGGTTTTCACACTTGGCTCAAATACAGAAAGCTACAGCATCAGAACGTGCTCGGAAAACCCCGCCGCCTCCAAACTCCGATCTCAATCCCCGATCACCGACATATGAAGGCCTTCCGTCTCCTATTTCCGCCGTTCAACAAACCAGCTCCGAAATCGCCTCTATTTCTTCAAAGGCTCTCCGCCGCCGCAGCCTATTCGTCTTCAGCCGCGAACCCTAGGTTTTCCAATTCCTTCGACGACGATGAAGAAGAAAGTGGAGTTTACCAGCACAAACTCAAGTTCCAGCGTCCCACCACAATCCAACGGCGACAGAATCCCGGTCCGGTCAACTCCGCTAGCTTCATCGGCTCAGTGAGCCTCCCCCTCCGGGTCACAAACACCGGCCACGGTGGTCGTTTTGGCGTTCACACTTTACTCACCGTCAGAAATTGCCCCCAGCCTGAGAGCACTTTTCGGTCGGTAACTAAAATGATTGATTTTTCTGTTACATTTACACTCATTCTTAGTCAACATTTCGCAAGATTATTAGAGAAATTTTGGTTGCCTAATTTTAAGGATGAGCTTAATTGTTCTACAAAAGTTTAATTTTCATTTTGCACGACTGGATAGCTGATTCAACTGCTTTTGGGATGTGTTTATTAGATTTTTTGATTGAATTCATGATAGCAAGTTTTGAAACTCAGCAAAAATCTGGTGGCAAAATTGTTAACAGGATATTACTGAAGATGTGGGACGAGATGGCTGTATTGTCTTTCAAGCATTTGAAACAGAATGATTTTATTTATGTCTCAGGTCATCTAAGTTCTTACACAAAGAATAAATGCGATGGGAGCTGCACGTTGTATAACAAGGTAGCACGCTTAATAGTTTTAGAACTGCTCCCAACCCTTTTGAATTTTTTTTATTTTTGTTTCTTCCATTGGTACCAGAGACTTGCTTATGATTTTTGGAATTTGTCTGTAGTTAGTTGTGAAGGAGTTGAACTACGTGGCACAGCATGGACAAGGACCAGGATGTGCAAATCATGAGAAACCACAATCTGATGGAGGTACTGATATGATTATGTTATGTTACAACCTCTTATTTCAGGAAATGCTAATGTTCTTTTACTACAATTTGTTGCTTTCTTGCAATGCGATTGGTTCCTTGTGCTTTGTGTGCTTTCATTTATTGAAAAATGTTATATCCTTGTGACTTGCATAGGTGAAACTGGTTTGGAGAAGTCTAGGGAACAGCTTTACTTATGGCAAGTATTTTTCGCCAATCCATCTGATTGGTGGGATAACAGGAAGAGAAAGTTGAATCCAAGACAACCAGATTTTAGGCACAAGTGTGTCGATGAAGCTCTCTGGTTGAGACCAGATGATCCTCCATGGGTTAAAACACAAATTCATCGGCTTGACAAGAGAATGGCAGAACAAGGTCATGGCGAACAAGTAGGTCGTCGTCGTCGTATCTCCAAGTGGGAGTACGATGAGTAACTGCAGAATGTAAAGGAACAGGTTGAGGTACTGGTATTGGAGTTTATATGCTTGCAAGTCCTGAAAAGAAGGTGAAAATTAGTCATATAAAAGGACAGAGATTAAGCATGGAGATATGAGCAATGGAAGTACATCAAATTGGCCATGATCTATATTCAGATATCTCTGCAGAAGGTTACTGGCAATTAACCAGCTGAATTGGGTTTCACCGGAACCACTTGGCATTATCAATCTTGTGCTTCTCGTTTAGCTCTGATTCTTCTTCGTCCGCCATTTCCTCTCTCTCTCTCTCTCTCTCTCTCTCTCTCTCTCTCTCTCTTTCTCTCTCAAGCACGGTAGGACTCTCTGAGATTGATTTGAAGATTCAGAGGGTGGTGTTTCTTCTGCTGGAGCTGTCTGCATCTTAGACCTTGATTGATTTCACTCCATCAAGCTACAAATTTGAGAGATTGATTCTTGGGGTTTGGGAACTATGCATAATTCAGTCGGGGAGCTTTGTATTTTCAGTGCTCTTGGAATCAATGGTAGAGCCTCGAGATCACATCAAATTCGTGAAGTCCATTGGCATGCTCCTAGTGCTTTTCAAGTAAAGGATAATACCGATGGTGCTGCTCGTGGGACACCGGGGTTGGCAGACTTTGGAGGTATTTTTCGAGATCACTTGGGTAATTGTATGGGTTGTTTTGCTGGCTCCATGGGTATTGCTACTGCCCTTGAAGCAGAGCTTCAAGCAATTATTCATGCAGTCTCAATGGCAGCGAGGAAGGGATGGAACTCTCTCTGGATCGAGTGTGATTCGGCAATATCGATTCATTTTCTTGCCATCAAAGAGTGCTCAGTCCCTTGGCGTTTAAAGGTTGCTTGGATAAATTGTTGCGTCCTTCTCTCCTCCATGCATATCAGATTTTCACATATCTATCGAGAAGGGAACCAAGTGGCCGATTGCTTGGCTAACTTTGGAGTTGATCATGAAGGTCATTGCTGGTGGGACTCCAGCCCTCCTTGTGCCTCTGCTGCTTTTGTTCACAACCTGCAGGGGTAACTTCCATATCTGCTAGCTGAGGTTGATACTATTGGTATAACGAATGAAGTGGTGGTGTACTGGAGTCTTTTTGTTAATCTATCTGAACTTGCTGGTGTGCCCTTCATTCAAATATCTACAGGATTGCGGCATCGAGATGGCGTGGCTCGTTTATATATGTCTGAATGCATCCTTTTGCATTTATAGCTATATATGTGTGCCAACGTTTTGTCTGCTCTCTTCCTTGTCATTTTGTAAGTTTTGGCCAAGTGCTCTGTTTGAGTACTTTTGTTCTTATGGAGGTTTTGATCTTTGGCCTCCTCTCTCTGTACTCTCTTTTTCCCTTTATTATTAAATAGATAAAGAGGGGCTTTCCTCTTTAAAAAAAAAGGACAGAGAAATGAAATGGTGAAGAATTGATTGAAGGAAAGATATACGACTGTGTTTGATTCTCTGGGGGAGGCGATAAATGTTATGCCTGTATGTTGATAGCCTTCAACTATGTCTTCGGTTTCATATATTCATTGTTCGGTTTCATAGAGTTATACCAAAGAGCTATGCATATGAAATTTCATTTCTGTTGAGAGTCTCTCCATCTTAACTTGATGCGGATGCTTTGTGATATACAATCATTTTCCTCCAGCGATTCAGAGAGTTTGATTAGATTGCAGTGTTTCTGCAGGTCCAGGACATGGTTATGATCTAAGAAGTTACAATCTTTGCCTCTTACTAGAAAGAAAGCATGAGAATTTTTACTACACAGAATGAAAGCTCTCCTTAAATCGACTCTGTTCTTCTCTTTTGGTTGTCATCCATTTCCATTCTTCAACTTTTTCGATCACAAAGAAAGGTTGGGCGATAAGAATCACTATGTACAAAATTATAGGGCCAGCCTCGTTAAAACCCTAATGCCATCATGCCATGACTTGGAATCTTAGATTAGTGTATGGATGCATTGTACGAGTGACATTGTAGTGCAGATTGGCTACCTAGCTCACAAAGAAAGACTTCCAAGTCAATAAGTCAATGGAGGTGCATATGTGATTGGAAATTGATATTTGATATATCTTTTTGATCAGACAAGTGCACATACCTTCCACTGGTTTTATGCTATTTGATTCATTCATTTTGGGATGAGCTTAATTGGTAGTGAAAATCTATCTAGTAGTCCTGCACTCCTGCTTCTGCTGATTCGAGATCGAAAACAGATGAATTGGTCTTAATGGTGTGTTCCTTGTGTTTGAAGAAGTCCAGTGAAGTTTTCTTAATTGTCTATCGAGCACTGACTGATTCAAACACTAATAATTGATTCCAACTCATACTGCACAGCTTAAGAAGTTGATGGCAAAGGACAAGACGGTCATTTTGTTGGTCAACGAGAATCACCATCATAGGGTGCAAGAAAAGCGACTTCTTTGCCCGCCATTAACAACAGATGGTTAACCTACTCGGGTGCCCTTCATTTGCTCTGGAAACCTACTATCTCATCTCATCAATATAGGACTTTCAAACATGTTTTGATAGGAACCGGTAGCCATCCAGGTATTATTGTGTTTCCGTACGTGACATTAATGTGAAACTACGAAAGTATTTTCAGTATACGACGTGTATCTTCACATACATATCAGGATTGTAGGAAATAATATAGAAACATGGTAATAAAATATATGTTGTTTTATTATGAGTTATAAGTTTTATTTTTTATTTTTGATAAGAGTAAAGTTAGTCCTTCATATTTTGAGATGTATTTTTTGTTTCAATAAGTTACCCACGTTTTATCAAGGTTGAAGCAATAAAAAAACGTACGACTCACTTGTCACACGTTAAAAGGAAGAGAAGAGAAGGAGCAAACAATCTCTTTCTCTCTAAAGAAACAAGGAAGAAGCAGAACAGAGCAAGCCAAACTACTAAACAACAACAAGCCATGGCAGTGACAGACTTCTTCGCCGGAGAGATCATCACGGAGCTCCTGAAGAACCTGCTAACCGTATCCAAAAAGTCATGGAAGTTCAAAGACAGCGCCAACGGCCTCATAGAATCCATAAGACACCTCCTCCCTATAATCCAAGAAATCAAATACTCCGGCGTCGAGTTGCCGGCCGTCCGCCAGTCTCAGCTCGACCGTCTCTCGGAGACTCTCCGGCAGGGCCATGAGCTGGCACACAAGGTCCTGCTCTCCTCTCGCTTCAACATTTACAAGAACCACCAATACGCCCGGAAAATGGAGAAGATCGAAAAGACAGTCGCAAAGTTCATCCAGGGCCCATTGCAGGCCCATATCTTGGCCGACGTCCACCACATAAGGTTCGAGACCACCGAGCGCTTCGACCGTCTCGAAGGCTCCGGCCACCGTCTCGAGCAGAGCCTCAGCGCCATGAAGATTGGAGCTTGCGGCGGCGGTGTGTCGTGGATGGAAGAGGCTGTGAGGCGCGTGGAGGAGGAGGGCCGGATGCAGTGGGAGAGCAGCAGTGAGTTGGTTTTGGGTTTGGGTTTTGGGTTGAAGAAAGTCAAGGAAATGGTTTTGGGTGGAGACGACTTGATCGTTGGGATTAGTGGGATTGGTGGCTCTGGAAAAACCACTCTTGTTAAGGAGTTGGTTAAGGATGATCATGTCCGATGTAAGTAAAGTTGGATTTCATAGTTTTTAACTCTTGAGATTATGGAACGATCAAACAAACTTATTATGTCTGTGTTTATGTGCAGCTTACTTTGGTGAGAGGATCCTGTTCCTGACGGTGTCACAATCTCCGGATGTAGATGATCTCAAGGCCAAGATTTTGGGGTTCATTATGGGGGGTCAAGTTCTGAGTCCCACTTCTGTGCTTCCTCAAATGAACTTTCAATTTGAATGGAAGAACCCAACAAAGACCCTGGTGGTTTTGGATGATGTTTGGTCACTCTCAACGCTTCAGCCACTGCTCTTCAACATTCCTGGGTGTAAAACCCTAGTGGTTTCACGTGTCAAATTCCCAACTGCTGTTAAAGCCACCTATGACGTGGAGTTGCTGGGTGAAGACGAAGCAGTGTCTTTGTTTTGCCACTCTGCTTTTGGCCAAAAGTCGATTCCTGCCGGTGCTGATAGGAAATTGGTGAAGCAGGTACCTTTTCCCATCAATTAGGTTCTTTATGTTTTTGCTTATTGAAAGTGTAGTGTAATGTAGCTGATGATCATCTTTTCTTCAACTCTTATTAGATTGTTGATGAGTGTAAGAGGCTGCCTTTGGCTCTCAAAGTGATTGGGTCTTCATTACGAGACCAGCCTGAAATGATTTGGGCAAATGCAAGCAAAAGGTTGTCACGAGGGGAAAGTATCGGCGAGTCGCATGAGACCGACCTACTTGATCGAATGGCAATCAGTGTGAATTGCTTAAGCCCCAAAGTTAGGGAATGTTTCCTGGATTTGGGTGCCTTTCCAGAAGACAAAAAGATCCCTCTGGATGTTCTTATCAACATTTGGGTTGAAACCCATGATCACATTGATGAAGAACTGGCCTTTGCTATTCTTAACGAGCTAGCAGACAAGAATCTTGTCACCTTGGTGAAAGATGCAAGGTATACCCCAATACATGAATAATATTTCCACTGCTGCTTTATAGATTTTATTAAACTAATGGAATGATTGAGATTGTTATTAGCAGTGGTTAATCTCTTTGTTTATACTGATCTGGCAGAGATGGAGATATATACAGCAGTTGCTATGACATCTCAGTTACACAACATGATGTCTTGCGAGACCTTGCTCTTCATTTGAGTAATAATGGCTCCATAAATCAACGAACTCGATTACTGATGCCAAGAAGAGAGATAGAACTTCCAAGAGAATGGGACAGGCATTCAGATGAGCCATTTCAAGCTCGAATTGTATCTATTCATACAGGTACTACAATTCTTTCATCTTGTAGGTCAGATATTCATTATGTTTGCACATTGTGTTTAATTACTAGACCAAACACTGAATATTGTATACATATATAGGTGAAATGACAGAGATGGACTGGTTCGAAATGGAATTCCCCAAGGCTGAAGTGCTCATCTTGAATTTCGCCTCCAACGAGTACATGTTACCTCCTTTTATTCGTAACATGCCAAAACTGAAGGCTTTGATCATGATAAACTACGGCACATCCAATGCAATTCTCCATGATTTTTCTGTCTTGTCAAGTTTGAGCAACTTGAGAAGCCTTTGGCTTGAAAAAGTTTCAGTTCCTCCCTTGTCCCCTGCTACCTTCCGTTCCAAAAAAGTTCGCAAGATTTCGTTAATCTTGTGTAAGATAAATAACAGCCTCGATGAATCAGCATTTCCTCGGCTCTTAGAACTCACAATTGATCATTGTGATGATTTGTTGGAGCTGCCTTCAAGCATTTGTAGGATGCATTTGCTTACCAATCTAAGCATAACCAACTGTCACCATCTATGGCAGCTGCCAGCAGATTTGAGTAAGCTGAAGTCTCTACAAATCCTAAGGCTATATGCATGCCCATATCTGCAAAAACTTCCTCCTGACATATGTGAGCTCCTCTGCTTGAAGTACCTAAACATTTCACAATGCTGTAGTTTGAGGGGTCTTCCCTTAAACATTGGCAAGTTGGCAAGTTTGGAAAAGATCGACATGAGGGAATGCTCACAAATCAGGAGTCTTCCAAACTCTACAGCAGCTTTACCTTCTCTTGGTCGTGTAGTTTGTGATGAAGAGATTTCTTGGTTATGGAAGAAGGCATTGCCAGACGTTCATGTTCAGGTTGGAGAGAAACGTTTCGATCTCGACTGGCTTGATGAGTGAACAAAATTGTGAAATTCTTTTGTCACTACAGGTTGATGATGTACATTATTGGTCTGTAATCTGTATAAGAATAAACAATCAAGGAAATATCATCTTTTTTTCTGTGATCCTGATATCCGTATTTCAAGACTAGTTTCATAAGTTTTTGTATTGATTCACATGAAATTTCTCCCCAGGAGGCCTAAGATTCTTTCCCTGTCATACATGTTCAGGTCCTTGATTTCAAAAGCAAACTTAGGCATGAATCCAGAAGTTAGAACAAGAAACTTGGAATATACATTTGATTTTTTATCCAATGGGATTATTAAAACAATTCATGCAGTGGGAAAATGATAAATTTCTCAAAGTCATGATGATAATATTAAGTAAAAATTAAACCAACAGATTCTTGAAGTTCAACGACAGTAAACAATCAAGAATCAGTTGCAGTTTGCTATAAGTTGGCAGAGGCGTGTCGAGTAGAAGAGAGAAAACGTGTGGGTTCCATGATCAGATCATCAGATGTCGACTGCTTCATTTTTAGTCAGTTACAGCCTTTTGGTGGTTTTCAGTGAGTCGTCTCGTACTGCTAAGTCGCCCAGAACCTGGTGTGTTCACATTCTTGGTCTACAGGTGCATGATTGAGATTGATTCCTGGATTATACATACCTTCATCTCTCATCTCAGTGACATTTCTATGCCCAGGATGTGACAAGAAGCATGATTGTGATTGGTAGTGACAGGGTTCCACCATCAGTGTTTTTAGCTGTTTTATTCGGGTTCAAATTAAGAAGTTTCATTACTGCTTTTCAATCAGTAATTAAGCTAAATTAGTGTGTCATATTATCATCTATCCGAGTTCTATCACCGGGCAACTCTCAAGGGACAAAACCAACAATTCTGCTGTAATGTACATATAAGCAGGCTATGAGTGTTCAGAATTCACTACTCAGAGAAATCTGGTGGGGATATACTCGCGTATTCTAAGAGGAAGGCTGTAAAATTCTTCATTTCTAACATCTCCATTCCTCTTCTGGAAGGGTTTCCACCATGCAAGCCCTCTGTCATCGACATACTTGGCATCAAGCGTGTTGTCAAGCAGTGTCCCGACAATGATTGCCACTGTCGGGCTAGAAGAGAAGATTGTGTTCAACCAATCATCAAACTGCATCCAATAAAACGAGATGTGATTTGATCAGATAAAGAGAGAACCATCATTAAAAGGGAGGGAGAGAATTTCAGTATTTTGTCTACGTGACTTACCCATATACCATCTGTTCTAACTGGTCCGACACCATCTGCGGTTGTTGTTGTGACAAAATATTGAGGTATTGATATCCCAAGAAACAGGGTAAGCCCCAAAACATAGATGTTTCTCAAGGAATTATTGTTTGCAAACTGCATGAATGTGATCCCAACAGCAGCTGCATATTTAATAAAAAAAGGGTGACTAAACTCATAAGAAACGAATGACCAGAACAACATTTAAATTGGCTATTCGGATAGCTTACCAACAATTCCAAATAATACACAGTATATGGCGGCGAAGATTGGCAAGGGAATAGATGCAAAGAAAGCACCAAACTTCCCTGGAAGACAAACCAACATGATCAAACACAATAGGATCGAATCACTTTTAATAAAATTCAAGACGGTGAAGACATAACAAACCAAATATAGAGAAGAAGAACATGAAAGCAGTTGATATCTGCACTACTCTCCTGCTCCCTATGTGTGTCAATCCAAGCAGGCCAACATTTTCTCTGTTGCATCATTTGAGGGAATATCAACACATACGTTAAGTAAACGAAAGGGCACATTTTCAGAAACAAAAAAAAAATTACAGAAATGTATGCTTTTTAGTGTAGGTTTAGTAAACAAGGACAGTGAAATATGAATTTGAAGTGATGGATTCAGAGAATAGTCAAAATACATATCAAAAGTTTCATCAACATGAAAGAATTGTGGATGCAAAACTTGCACATGGACACATATTAGCACCTGATGATATGTTCCGTTTGGACTTGAGACATGCTGGATTGTCTCGAAAGTAGCTTGAAAATAAAAAAATAAAAAAATAAAAAACACATGGTTTTCCCAACTATTTCGGAGAAGACAATAATCACTTACACTGATGCAGTGGTACCTACACAAGCACCAAATATTCCTTCAAGCAACATGCCAATACCCTGCATAGACATACAGAACTACAGGTTATCTAATCGGTTAGGAATACGAGGCAGTTGTCTGAGCTCTTCAAAAGCATCAACAGAGATATATGGTAAGGTGTAAGAAGGAGCTGCATAACAATTTTGCAATGAGACCTGTAGCCCAATGCTGCTGCTCAAGACATGTGCTGGAGGCGGGGTTGCGCCTGAAAGCCGTGCTGCTGCAAACAATGTTCCAGTTGTCTGCCACAGAATACAATATTTTACTCATCAGATTCTGAATTGCAAACTACAATACTCAAAGTGAGGTAGGTCAAAACTTAAAAGTCCATAACAGAACAAGACACTACTGTCAGGATTTATAGCTTGAAGTTATACTATCTACAAAGGAGACAGACCTCTGCAGTAGTCACGATTGCTGCTCCCATCATCCCAAAGACATGGCTTGCCCTAAATATGGGTGCACCCCACTGAAATGGATACGGGATTCTAATCCTTCATTTGAAAAAAATCAATATCATTTTGTCATGAATATTCTTCTAAAGAAAATTGTTCAACTTTATGATGCAAGCAGAGATCCCCAACATCTGTACATACCAAGGAGCAGAGGTTATCAGGTAAGAGTGATCTGTACGGCAACTTCGTTTAGTCTGCTCCCCAACATTGTTATAAGCACCAGCCTCGGTGAGGATAGCAGCAAATGACCAGACAAGCCCAACGCAGAGAAGCAAAGCAAACCTCTCAAGTATGTCATGTGCTCTAGGAAGAACGCGCCTCACATACTGTTGAAACAATAGTCTTGATATACTTACCAACACTATTCTAAGAACAATTGAGAGTATCACACTGGATATATTTATTTACCTGTTGGCTAATGACCAGCAGAATCAGCATAGGCAGGCCAAGCTCCACACAGTTAGCAAGCTGCATGGAAAAGAATAGTCTGAGAATGGTTTTGATAAGTCTAGGAATGCCGTGAAAGCGATGGAGTGTTTGAGTATAGACATTACAAGTGGAAAGCCCCTTGCGAAAAGACCAAGACCAACCACACACACCACTGGCACGATAACAATTGGACTAAAGCGTCTGGTAGAGGAGAACACAAAAGGTTAAGTTAGAAAGCAAGACACGAGGACCTAATGGAACACATCAGTTCTAAACTCAAACCATCAGTCTCAGGATTATGATTATACTTTGTACAGCTTGCCCATGCTCTGCTATAGCCAATGAAGATGTTGATGAAGGAAGAAACAATAAGGGATCCCTGAATCGTTCTCATCGTGACCTCAAACCTCTGCAATCATTCAGGTTTTTTTTAGTCTAAGTTTCAAAATGAAATTGCAATACGGAAATATAATATAAGAAGTATATCCATGACAAGGGAATATACCTCATGTTCACTTTTAAAATTCCTATCAGAGTAATCATTTATGATCGACGACACTGGCAACATAAAAGCAAATGAGGAATTCATCACTGTTGGAAGCCTTGATCCGAAAAAGGTTTGAAGCAAGGTGTTTATTGCTGACATAAACAGCAAGGTCTGAATCACGCGGGCTTTATCACCCTGTTCAAAGGAAGAATAAAGTGACAAAATTAACATCAAAGCCAAGTGTATGATCCCTAGTGTTAGGCTAGTATAATATGAGATTTTATCACATAATACATAGCGGACATAACTTACATGATCCCCACCCATCCGAGGAACGAGTGTACTGGCAATCAAAACTATAGATCCAAGCATGACAATATAGTGCTGAAAAGCCAGAATGAATGTCTCCACTGTAAAATTGAATCATTTGTAAGCATTCTGTTGCGGTTCTGTTTATGCTTCTTAAACTATTTCAAGTGAGATCAATCAGATCATGTTCAGCTAAGCTGGATAACCAAATCTGTGATGAACAAATGATGCATATGCTCATTCTTTTTATTAACAATTAAAAGGGTAAGTTTTTCCAAGGATATGAACATAAAGTAAAGACGAGCTGTAAAACTGGGAAGAAAGGTCCCTCACAAGAAATATCATAAACAAAAAGATTCTTTAAAACCCTCACTCCACCTCATAAAATAAGGCATGCAGCTAATAATCTAAAAAGAGATACCAAAAGCATCCACTTTAGAACTCAACACAAAAACATAAAAAAAATATCGACAGTAGCCTGATCTAGAGAAAGGAAGAAAGTTTGAGACTAACGCCAAGGGGGATTGGAGTGGATGCAGTACTGGAGCTGGTGGAGTTGCTCGGCCGGAGTCCATGTGGGACCCCTTGCCGCTCCAAGCGGTAGAGGTGGCGGTGCAGCCGTCTGACGTGGCGGAGTGTGGTGATGGTTGTGTCCTGTTTCCACCATCTTCTTCGTTTAACTTGTGACTTTCCTCAAGTTTCTTTGACTTGTAGTTGTGCAAGTACCTGTTACTCTCCCTCGTAAAAGACCAACTTAATGAATGAAAGGGAAAGAGATGACCGACTTGATGGAAAACTAAATGAAACGGGAAAGTGTCTCTGTTTTTGCTTAGAGAAAAGTGGAGGTGTTCACCGGTATGTTTCCGAGGTAAGCAAGTAGAGAAAGTTAAACCATTTATGTTTGTTTATGGGCAGAAGAAGGTCGTTCTGAATTTGTGATCAGAGATCAGTACACAGAATCCAGAAAGAAACAATCAGATAGAAGATGGAAGTTGAGGAAGAGAGAGAGAGAGAGAGCTCATCAATCTCATGGGGCGGGTATGGATTACGTTATGATTGTCGTCTACCCAGGAGCATCACCATTAATTCTTTATGGGCCAAACATACAACTTGGAGGAACTTCCACTTCCTTTACCAAGCCTTCTCTTCCCATAACCGACACTCGTATATCTGAAAATAACGCTTTTGCCATTCTCATCTTTTCACCTGGGTCTTCTATGCTAATCCGTTTAACGCCAAGAAATGATGAAAATGGGATCTGTCTTTTGTGCATATGACACACAAAAAGGTGTTGAACTATTCATAAAATTAAACTTGGTTGCTGTTACTTTTTAAGAATGCTATGATTGCTATCCACAATTCCACTGAGATGTTAGGTATAATAATCTTTATCGTAATCATAATCATGGTTAGAGAAACATAGGAGTGAGAGGACCTCGATCATGAGGGTCTAATGCCATCCAACCTTATCCTAATCACTGTTTAGAACAAAACATCAACATCTAACCCAATATTTGGTTTCCCATGGCATCGTCGTAATATTACAACAAAGGATACCTGAATCGGACATTACCGTTTGCATAGGTTGAGGAGAACGTTGATAGTGATTTAAAATTTCGCGCCAGCCACGTGAACTCACGCGGTCCGTCAGAACGAGGTCAGCCGGTGCTCATCTTACTCAGATGTCTATAATATATATATAAAAAACGTCGAATACTAAAACTCTTATTAAAAAATAACATCAATAGCATATGTATAGCTTTACCAAATCCAGTGAGTGACACTGAAGCGTGAAGCACATCACCGCCGTCCACTCCGGGCACTACCGGAACTCTGTTGGCGAGGCTAACTGGTAAAACAAGCACGTTCACATTTACTGGTATTTCGATCCAGAACCGGCGATTTAGACCCTAAACAATGCCCACAATCTCGGATCACAAACATGTGCCTGCAAATGGAAATAGTACTACGTTTTCATAGTCAACATAGTAGACACTCAAAGTGTAATCTCTCATTCAAATGCAGTTCAAGATTTCGACAAGCACTGGGGATCAAAGATTCTACACTACATAAACGCCATGGCAGAACGAACAACGCTCGGCACATGGGGAGCAAGACTGGAAGACACAGGTAGTGAAATACAGCACATGAACAACATACATTGTAGTTATATAATACTAGAGAGTCTGGTGGTGTTGTCTACATACATATTTTCTCCGGTACAGTGCAAGAGTGTGATATAATCGTTCAGTCGACTGCAAGGGGATTGAGCACATGCCCGATGAACAGCACGGTTCCAGTCATTTCTTCTTTGATGAGGAAGAGGAATGGGTGGTCAGCCACAAAGTCCATGGTTTGAGGCAGGCCCCTCAATTTAATAACACCAGCAGAGGCAGCTGCTGCTTCTGCACCTTCTTCATTTACTTCAATGAAGGATTTGTGGTATACGCTGGAGACATAAAGGTTCTGACCCACAGTTGAGTCCACCATCTCTGTCAAACCTCCTTCGCCACTAAAAGGCAAGACCACGCCTAAACCCTTCAGTAGATTGGAAGCTTCGAACCCGAAAGATATCTTGAACTTCGGGAGTTTGAAGTCACTCACTGAAACTTGTTCATAGGGAAGATGGCGCTCTAAGAACCCTGATCCAGTTCCAACTTTCTCAACCAATGCAGGCAGCCCATCTTTGGCATCTGGAAGATAGATGTGCATGGAGAAACGCCGCTTGTCTTCTCCTTGTTTGTATGGAAGCCCCAAGACTTTGAAACCATCATAAGCACTCAGAAACTGCTTCTTCTTGCTGGTCATAAACGGTGCCTGAACTTTGCTCCCATCAAGAAGGTGGAAGTCCGACTCTTTTGTGAACGATGCCTCAAACTTTTCGCTCCAAGCTCCCTTGAAGTACAATGCATTTGCAAAAACAAGCCTAGTTGAGGCGTCAACTGATCCAACAGGAAGAACCTCTTTAATAAGGCCACTAGTCTCCTTTTCGGCCCACAAATTCACTCCAGCAGCCACTTCAGCAGCCTGAATCAACAAATTAAACAATAATGGTATCAGGGCAAGCAAACCATAACTTTACATGGATCACATAGTATTAGTTATCAGCCATCAACACAATCTAGAATGCTACTACTGATACAATTCCTAGCATAATAGAAACATTCATGCCAGCAACCAACAATTCCTTACATGCATTAGCAACTCATCATGCTGAAAATAGTATCATTAGATTATGTTTTACACGCAAAAAGACTCGACATTTGTTTTTTACTTTGCGCAGTAATGAGTATGAAAGTAAGCAAAACCAAAAAGGAAAAACTTAAAACCATTTAAGAATTTCACTGACCAACACCATATCAGAAGAAAATGATGTAAAAGTAAAAATGTCATAATAATGCGATGGTTGTCTAAATCAATTATGAGCTCAATAGTCATGTGCCAAAATTCTGTTGACGATCTACTGCTATGCAATTATGCATAAACAAACACAAAGAAAGAAATGGTATTGCAATGAAGACGAAAAAGTTTCAGTCAAAGCTTTAGATAATGCAAGATTGAAGCAACAAGAAAAGAACAAAATGAAGAAGGTGCTCACTTTCGTCTGGAAATCGACTTGGTTAAGAGCGGCCTTGTAAGCAGATTCCACCACCTCCTTGAAGGAAGGCTTGAGAGCGAGAGGCTGGTCCACCCAAATGCCGTTGGCAAACGACAACCGCGGACCGCCGGTGGATGACCCGTCGGCGAAGATCACGGCGACGAGCTCGGAGGCGAAGGAGTTGAGGTCCCCGGCGAACTTGGACTTGAGGAAAGAGAGAATCTGCTCCTGGGTGGGACCCTTGGACCCAGCGGCGATCAGGCTGAGCACCACGTGGATGGAGAGCGGCGAGTAGACCACGTTCTTGTCCTTGCCTTCGGTCTGAAGCAACCTCTTCGTTATCCCCAAACCGACATCGGTCTGGTTCGCGATCGATGCCCTTAGATCCATTTTATCGGATTTGGAAAACTTGGTTCGTGTTTTCCTGGTTGGTCTGGTCGGAAGTGAAACACTTGCTTTGTTTCCTATCTTAGACGAGGATGGAGGATTTGGGTAGGCAGTGGTTTGTGTCGGTCGTGGGCAGTCGGATCAAAGTTATCAAAACGAATCAAAGGACGCGTAGCAGAGAGTGATTGCATTGCAATAATGGAAGAGTGCAACTTCACCGTCTTTTCCTTTCGACGAATGGCCAGCTCCTCTTTTGGGCTAAAACATGGACCTTGTTTATTTCTGTGTTTTGATTCTCCTGGGCTTCATTTCTAGGTTACTACCCTTTCTATTACATGGGATGGACTTAGCCCGTTATTGTTTTTGTTTTCGCCAAAGCTTCATTTTCTTTCTTTCTTTCTTTCAGGTTAAACTATTTTGAAGAGCACTTGATTTGGTGATAATAGAGGAGAAACTCTTCTACAAGGCTGCTTTGCAATGCCATGGTGACGACGGTTTATCGAGGTACTTGGTTCTTGTTTGAAGAGAGAGATTTTAAGAAGACTAAAGTAATGTGAAGTTTTTAATTAGTAAGTCGGACGTGTCACGTGACATAACCGTCTCATTTTATATTTTTTTTCTCGTATATTACTACGCATGCATGTGTGCTTGTACAGTACTGGTTAATGACTAATTGTCAACGAGTATCTTGGATTCACTAATCTCACCGGCTACATCTTTGTCCGATCTGTTTCAATGTTTAAAGTGAAGCCTCATTTTGTATGATCTAATTAAGCTATAGTGAGCCAGTGATGTGTAGAAGACAAATTACATATAGCTTCTTGTTCGTTTTGGATCGAATATAGGATCTGCAACAGTCAGTCTGATGATTCCATCGAGTTGCAAATGAACAAAACAAGACAAAATTAAATGGGAACACCAAGCAGTTTCTCGATCACTGCCATGGAGACTGGAGAATTGAAGGGCCAAGAACAGTTGAACTACAAACCAGAACTCTATTGAACCTATAATTAATAATGGATAAAATACATAAAAGAAAGAGTAAATATTAGTTCATAATACAAATTAACAATTTTAATTTTTCTGTATATAGTTCTTTGCTTTTTCTTTTGTGTTATGAAAAATTAAGGAAACTCTTAACGACAAAAACTTTACAAGTAATAAATATTCATTTACTTGACCCCTCTAAACTAATAATGTTCCTAACATTATAGAGGTTTAATGTACTATATATATATATACTTAGCTTCATGTCTAGGAAGCTTAAATTAAGAAACTGAGAAGCAGTAGGCCGGTTCCTCTTCGTAACTCCTGCATTTCAGCCATCTGCTCACAGAAGAAACTAGTTCCTCTATCTTCTCTTAGCAGTTGGCACTCGACAAAATGGTAATCCCCACCAAGCAATAATTTGTCTTAGAGCCACCACACTTCTTTAGCATCATGTATTCTGTACTTTCGAGCAGTTTAAGCTGTTCCATGTGTTGAATTACTTAATTATGTACTTAATTGGAGTAAATACTTGTGACACCTTGTAGTTTACACCTAAAATCAGTTTTGTCCCTCACTTTTTTTTTAAACTGGTATACCCCTATACTTTGAATTCTCGACTGATTTGTCATTTTCCCAACTGATTATGACTGTGACATGCTCATTAACAGTCTAAATAACTCTTCACTCTTATCTCTTCTAACATAGTAATAGGGGGCTTAGACCTTGCTCTCAAAACTCAACCATTAAAGCTCTTACAAGCATTGTTAATGAGCATGTCACAGTCATAACCAGTTGAGAAAATGGTAAATCAGTCGAGAATTCAAAGTATAGGGGTATACCAGTTTAAAAAAAAAAGTGAGGGACAAAACTGATTTTAGGTGTAAACTACAGGGTGTCACAAGCATTTACTCCTACTTAATTTACATGCGATTATGATCAAACAGGCTATCTTCCAAATCGACCCTAATAAAAAGCAAGCAAGCCGGGGAGGACGCCGTGCTGTACTATTCGTTTACGGTGAGACTAGTAGTACTGATTATTACTTGCTTGGTTCAATAATATTGGTTATGATTTGTGAATCAGTTCGATATTGATGTCCTGCAGCAACTGAGGGACTGGAAAACATGGCATTCATAGCGAATGCTTTGAGCCTGGTAACTTACTTCTATGGATATATGAACTTGAGCATGACAAAGTCTGCAACCACTCTCACCAACTTCATGGGGACTGCATTCCTACTCACCCTTGTTGGTGGATACATCTCCGATACCTACTGGTCACGATTCAAAACTTGTCTCATCTTCATTCTAATTGAATTGATGGTACGTCTTTGGTTTTGCTCACATGATCATGATCACAGCTGAGAAAACATAATGTATGCGTTCGTTATCTGTTCTAATTCATAACATGATTTGCAGGGATATGTCATTTTAACTGTGCAAGCACACTATCCCCAACTGAGACCAACTCCGTGCAAATTAGATGTTGCAGAACCTCACTGCGAGGCGGCAGACAGAGGCCAACTTGCTCTCCTCTACACTGGACTCTATCTGATTGCATTCGGCACCAGCGGGGTTAAATCTGCTTTACCGGCGCTGGGTGCTGATCAGTTCGATAAAAATGACCCTAAGCAGGCAGGCCAACTGTCAAGCTTCTTCAACTGGTTCTTGTTCAGCCTCACCATTGGTGCTATATTTGGCGTCACTTTCGTGGTCTGGACTGGTGCCAACCATGGCTGGGATTTGGCCTTTGGGGTGAGCGCAGCGGCTGTCCTTTTCGCACTGCTCTCGCTATGTATGGGCAAATCACACTACCGCAACAATAAATTTAATCCAAAGGGGAGCCCTCTCTCAAGCATACTACAGGTACTAGTTCGATCAATTATGATTTGACAAATAAAGCAAAGCTAGAAAGCAAATTTCTGGGCAAGCATGTCACATTAAATTTTTTTTTTTTCAGAAGACATGTCACATTAATTAGTTCATACTTGCAAAGACAATTCATCGACTTCTTAATAGTCAAATTAGAAGTTGCATACTTGTTTGAGACTACATATTTGATCCACAAAACTCTTAACATATTGAAAATACGTACTGGTGTTTGATCCAGGTTTTAGTGGCCTCAATCCGAAACCGAAAGCTTCCAATTCCAGAGAAAGCAGAGGACTTGCATGAGATCCATGACAAAGAAGCAGGGGAAGAACATGAATATCTTCAGAGAACAGAGCAATTCGGGTATAGTAATTACTTAAGAGATAAAAACTACCACTAATCCTAAAGCTAGTTAAGCTAATTTTTTTAACCATATTCATCATTATTCTTCCCAGATTCTTGGACCGGGCAGCCGTCAATTGTTGCCCTACTATAGAAGGTTCGTCAACATCTACAAACCCAGGAGCCTGGAGACTCTGCACAGTGACACAGTTGAAGAAGTAAAGCTCCTAATCCGAATGCTCCCAATCATACTCAGCACTGTCTTCATGAACACATGCATTGCTCAACTCCAAACTTTCTCCATCCAACAAAGCATGACCTTGGACAGACATCTCATCGGCTTCAAAATCCCCGGACCATCCATCCCAGTCATCCCTCTGCTCTTCATGTTCTTCCTCATCCCATTTTACGACCGAGTCTTGGTCCCACTCCTCCGGAAAATCACCGGAATTCCCACCGACATTCGCCACCTACAGCGTATTGCAATTGGTCTCGTGCTCTCCTGTATATCAATGGCTATAGCAGGAGTGGTAGAGACTCGACGCAAATCAGTGGCCGCTAAACACAACATGGTCGACTCTGGAGAGCCTCTGCCAATGAGTGTGTTTTGGCTTGGTTTCCAGTATGCCATATTTGGGGCCGCAGACATGTTCACATTGGTTGGTCTTTTGGAGTTCTTCTATGCTGAGAGCGCGGCAGGGATGAAGTCGCTCGGCACAGCCATCTCGTGGTGTTCGATTGCGTTCGAGTATTTCTTGAGCTCGGTGGTGGTGGAGACGGTGAACAAAGTTAGCGGAGGGTGGTTGGGAAGCAATAATCTCAACAGAGACAAGTTGAACTACTTCTATTGGTTGCTGTCAGGGCTCAGTGTGATTAACTTGGGGGCTTATTTGCTCTGTGCATGGTGGTACAAGTACAAAAAGGTTGAAGTAGTGGTGCTGAAGAAGCAAGACGGTTCTAATGGCAACGCTGAAATGATCAAAGCCTAATCCTATGTTCTTTAACTTTTACTACACCTAAAATATGCAGGTTGAGAAGTGTGATGGTAAAAGTTAGCTAACTTGGCATGAACATGTGGTGTTTGTCAACCAATATATACCCCTGATATTCTATGCAGGATCAACAAAATAAGATGAAACCAATATCAAGTCACTGATTCTGTATAACTTTTGTTCTTCATTTACTTACAAGACCAATACAGTGTTATTGACATGGTACTATTTCATCCATCATCAAAAAAAAAAAAAAAAAAAAAAGGGGAGACTGCACAATCACCTTGCCACCTTAATCTGTAAAACAATCGTCAAATAACAAATATGTTTACAACAACTCAACGAGTTTGTTCTACCATTTCACATCCAACGTTAGGGCTTCCGGAGCGACAAGGATGGATTGGGATTTGGTAAAGGACATATTCGAAGGATTATCCCATTCAGCTGAATCTGCAATAATGAAGGGCCTTATCTTCTTAACCAAGATAGGCCTCAGTCTCAACCTCTGTAATTCAACTCTCGCCAAAACTTCAAACCAAACCCTTTCCACATCTGGCCTGGTCCTCCATCCCGCAATGTTCGGCTGGAGTATCCCCCTCCTCCTAAAATCCCTTTCCAGCTGAAGCTTGAACTGAACAACAGTTGAGGCTTTGATTTTTCCTTCAATAACAATAGGTGATGCTTTGATTTTTCCTTTCCAAATTCTTTCCAGCATAGATATTTTCGAACATAAAGAATCAATGGGGCAAGACTGCCTCTGCTTCTGCTTCTTGTAAGTACGATGACTGCTGAAGCATTTCTGTGGCAACAACTCAATAATCTCCTTGGACATAAACTTAGTCTCGATATGAACAGCAGGATTTCTAGTCCTGTATGCGACCAAAGAAGCAGGCCCAATAATGCGAATGGGAACTAACGGCGCGCAGTATGAATGCCAAAAGGGCCAAAATTCACTTTTCCCTTTATCAGTAGTATTGTCACTTGCGTTTAGCGGTGAACCAAGATCAGATGCATGAAACACAGAAACTCCAGTTGCTCTTGTTACCTCTACAGTAATGCCTTCACCAACAAGCACTCTTTTCAACCCTCTACTATAGGTAGTGTTCATCTACACATAAACATGCAAACAACTGCTATAACAACAAACCCAACACACTGGAAGCAAAATGTATTTGTATCTATGAATTGCAAGCCAAACAATCACAAGTGAGCTTACCGGCAATGAAAGGGAGAGGTCATGGTCAGAATCGACTCGCAACTCAAATGGGCCCTCCACTGTGAAGGTGTCAACTGCAGCCATGGAACTGAGCTCCTTGACAAGAGAGGCGAAATGGGTTCTGGGCTTGCGGAACTTTCTCCAAGAAACGACGTCGTCGGAGAACAAAACGACGACGCGGGACTTGCCGAAACCGATCCGGAATTCGTAGCGCTCGGCACTGCCGAAGCGTACTTTGCTGGAATCCAATCTGGAAACCCTAACGGTCTGCAAATCCCACCTGTGCTTGGCCGAGATTTGCTTCAATACGTCCTTTAATGCAAGGCAAATCAAACATTAGAGAAATGAATAATAAGAATGAGAAGAAGATAGAGCATGAAATGAAAGAGGGGTACCTGTAAGATGTGGGAGTCGTTTAAGAGGGAAGAATTGAAAGCCAAGATTAAATGAAGTGGGAATTGGAGGAGGGAAAGGAAGAGGAGAACGGAGATGGGTCTGCTCATTGTAATTTTGTAGCTGCAATTTTTTTGTGTTCGTGAACTAAACGAGGATCTGCCTGAGTCTCTCGCCGCCACCATTATTGATTATTCCAAACCAGATTCATTCTAATCGTATTTTATGAATTTTCTTTATTTTATGCACTGCCGTAGTTTTTTATCTTGTATTATTGCGACCTTTTTTTTTCTTTTTCTTTTTTAAATTCTGGCCAAAAGCAAAGGGCTTCCGGTTTAGTTCGTACCAGAGTGGAGCGAGGGCTCCTGAGCGGGGAACGGAGGGTTTGAACCGGAGCTGTCTTAAGGTTAACCCAAGAGATGATGAATTCTCTTTTAATTTGCTTAACCTTGCTAAAGTATGTTGCTGGATTCTCTTCTAATTTGCTTTAGACTCCGTAAAATGAAAATTGTGTTGCTTAGACTCCCATTTTGATTAATCGGCATATCATAATGTAATCTTTCTGCCTCGAATGAAAGTTAATGGTTAAACAAACAGGATCTGTTCAGAATCCAGGGCATATTATTGAAAAGAAATCAAAAAATAATAATTTTAACTTTTTATTAAACAACTCACACACCCTACATACAACAAATTAGTTAATTCATAACCTCAAAATTATTAATTAATTCTTATTTGAATTAGTTTACAAGAAGATGAGAAGCCAAACGAACTCATGGGGCCAGCAGCAAGACTCTAAAGAAACTATCTGCGCCTGTTTTACCATCTCATGAATCTCTCTTTTTCACGTCATTCCCTCTCCCAACAGACCACCAGACCTTCCATCAATTCTGCACCGCAGGTGCTTTCTCCTTCGCCCCACTTCAGACAGTTGGCCCCTCAAAGCTGCTGCTAATGTACTGCAGCATCTGAACCTCCCAAAAGACGGAACAAAAACAATAGATTGAATGATAACAGATGAACATTTAGCTTCATCTTTTTTGTTCTCACTCATTTGCTAAACATAAGTTTCATTCTCATACAGAGTGATGGGTGAAGACCCATTTTGGTAGAGTTGAAGACATGCAGCCGCATGAACTAAACAGAAGGGCTCCATGTTCAAATTGCTCAGCAGTGAGCCAAATGATTGGTAAAAATAGTCGATATTTTGACTTCAAAAGATTTAAGTTATCTCAGATCCTCTCCCCTGGAGTCGGGAGGGAAATGCCTCAGGAAATTGCCACAGATTTTTCCACCTGTGGTTCATGCATAATGTCAGAAACTTTGGAGGGAGGCCAGTAGCGAAACACGGATCTGCCAAGAATGTTTTTTACAGGAAGGGGACCCCTGAACACAAATAAACAACATTCAGTGTTAATACACTGTTGGAATGGTGAGGACAATCAACATTTAACAGTGAGTTTAAATTACCAGTTATGAGAGTCAAAACTGTTGTTGCGGTTATCCCCCATCACAAAGACATAGCCTTCTGGAATGAGCTGCAAAATCAAGCAAAACAGCAAACACAGACCTCGTAAGTAATTGAAGTTTTACATACACAAACCAAATGACCAAAAATAGAAGCAAGAACAGGATCTTACAATTGGTTCCATTTCATAGGCAAGAGGCTCCAATGTGTAATTTTCATTTTGAATTACACCGTTCACCAACAATTTCCCATCATGTACCTACAGAACCACATGAACATCACAAAATGCAACATCATTCCTACTTGTTTCACGTGAATACAGTTAATGCACACAATAACCAAGAGTATCAAGATCTTACCTCTACATAATCTCCAGCCTTGGCCACAATTCTTTTTATAAATACATCGCCTGAGCTAAAGCCAATTTCCTGCATATTGCACACAATATAAAACATGCCAACACCACATATCACAAAGTTCTCAGAAACAACAAACATCAATTCACTATTAATTATGTACAAAGTTACACACATTACCTGCAAGATTGGAGGCGCCTTGAAAATTACAATATCTGAAACCTCAGGCTTTCTGAACAAATATGAAACCTGTTCACCAAAAGAGAAAAGCAGAGATTTCTCAGTTAACAAACAAAACATATAATCCGGTTTAACATATGACATTGAATTTCAAACACAATACCAACATTTCAACACTGCTCTATGAATTGTCTATAAAGTAAATACCATTCCACAAATTCGATATGAACATTACTCACCTTCTCAGCCAAAACACGATCACCAACATCCAGAGTAGGATACATAGAGGTGGAAGGAATGGACCTCGGCTCGGCCAAGGACGACCGGAACAAAACGCTTACGGTGACAGCAGTAAACACCGCCTTAGCATCATCAGAGCAAGAATTCAAGAGGCGCGACAACCAGCTGCTCCTCTGCAATCCACTCGCAGCAGCAGAGGCCGCCGCCTCGTCATCCCCACGCACAACTTTCATGTCCATCTCGCTCACCAATTTCGCCGGAACAGACTCGTTGCAGGGAAGCCACTTGGATGCCTGCGAGAACGGCATGATCGTCCCGGGCTTGACGGGCGAAATTCCGTTGACAAGAGACGGAGACGAACCGGTGACGGCGGCCGTTGACTTGAGAACGGAGATCAGTGTGGACATGATGGGAGTGTTAGCCCTCTTGCCGAAAAATTCTTCGGCGAGGGCGCTGTAGAGGGAGGCCGGAGCCTTGGGTCTAAATTTGGATTGGTAATTGGGGACGGAGCCGGAGGGGTCGAGATCGGCCTTCTGGTTGGTCCCGAAGAGAAGAGACCTAACCCAGCATTCGTGGACTCCGCGGCAATTGGTGACGCGGATACTGGCGGAGGAGGCTAGGTTTTGGGCCACGTAGCCGGAAAAACTGAGGGTGACGCGGATCGCCATAAGAGCAAATTGTAAGAAGAAAGTGAAGAGTTGGTAAATTGCTGTCTCGGAGACGAACAAGGACGACCTGTGAAAGGCTAGCAGCAGGCAGGGAATGCCATTTTGGTAGCAACAGAATGTGAATTGGAGATGGTCAAGTTGAATCGGAGGTTGGGATTCAAACTGGGGAAGCAATTGGGTTGGGGATTTGAGGGATTCGGATTAGGAAGAGGGCTTTGGATTCAACTCTGAGCAGCTTTGGCTCAGAGAGAGAAAGGAGGCTACCAGACTCAGCTGGTGGATTTTGAGATGGCCTAGAATTCTAAAGGCTGGGCTTCGGTTGCCAAGAGTATAGGTTTTAATAGAACGGCGGCTATTTTTTTCTGGTTCCATAGTGGGCAGGTTTCCTATTTTATTTACGATTCTGCCATGGTTCGATAGATATATAAATTTTGGGATTTGACCACTATTTTCTTTCTCTTTTTTATTTTTCCATGGTGCTTATTTTCCTCTTCTATAGACTACTAATTAATTAATTATTTTTTGAGGTGAATTCTATTTGTTTTAATCAAGATGATGAGATTTTAAAAATAAATAAATAAATAAATCGTTGGTGCGGCTGTCCTCAAACATTCTTTAATAAAACTGTTGAATACAAAAAGGGACATGAAACCTAAAGCCCTAATTACAATAAGCATTTTCGTGAAATAGTATCAAAAAATTTTACAAAGCACATGTATTTTTACAAGCACCAATTAGATAAAAGTATTACTCTAATAGAAAAATCAGTAGACAGGTTATACACGATTACATATCATAATGGATGAGAACATACCACCCCAATTAGTTGTAGATAACAAACTTTTGTTCAAATCTTTTATTAAAGTATGAAACTACTTATGTGTAGGAAATTTTATTCGCACATATTTATTTACTATAAACATATTATAGTTTCGGAATTTTTTTTGTTTGTCTATCATTTATGATTTATCTTACACTTTCTCTAGTGCCCTCATCTTTAAAAATAATATCAACCCAATTAGTTTTGTTCCCGTGTGTGCACCCAAAAACAAAATCAAGTGTGTAGACATGTGTAAATAAATCCACCCCTTACTTTAATATACATTTATTTTTATAGAGAGTAAAGTAGCAAGTCAACTCGATTATGTTAATAAGTTAGCAACACCTCCACAACCAATATTCATATCAAGGTTCATAAGAGTATCTTAGTAAAGCTATATTAATCTTTCGTCGTGCACGAACTGAAAAACCCATTAAATATGTTGGCCACAAACTAATGAGAGTCAGCCCTTGAACTCTACAAAACAATTTCCATAATAAGCCACAATTTTACCATACCTGATGATTATTTTAAGATGCGTTTTGCTTGCTAAGATGAGTTGTTAATCTCTTCAAATAACAAAGATTTTTACAACAACAAAAAAAATATTGTTAGTTGAACTTGATGGGAATATGGTGGAAATATGTGAAAAACTGAGGGTAGTTGTGGATCCGGGTCTCCATCCATTTTTAGTTGACTACGACTATAACTCTGGCTCGATTGCTTGTTATCAACCTACCTCATACCTTTCAACTTTTTATTTTATTTTGTGACACCTTCCTGCTATTTTCCGTTTGTATGCCTATTCATTTGTAATCTGATTCCTACGTCATTAAACACCGTACGGATCGATTATGACAACGAGCCGCCTTGATTTGTAGATATAAGCCCATTTCCGTTCCGTCATGTCCGATATCGGAGTTTGTAATGATATGTTCCACGGATAATTATCTATCATAAATTTCATTAATACGCATGCTAATGAAGTTCGTATTAGTATCCCTTGTTATACAAGGGATGAGACCATCTATAGTTGAAATAATTGCTCGCATGACCAGTGACGGTCCAGGATCTGGAAGCTGTCTAGGCTAGATAGAATCATATTTTTTTTATTTTTTTAGGTTTATAACCCATTGAAAACTCATTGAAGGATTTTTTTTTTTTTTTTTCAAGAAACACTATCAGAAATGCAAGAACATATGAGATTTTTTTTTTGAATTTCTTATTTGAAGAGGGAAAAGAAAAAAAAAAGGCAAGAAAGAGTAAGAAAATATTGTAACCGAAGAAGAATTGTGGAATGTGGAAGAATTGGAAGAAGAATTGTAGAATGTAGAAGAATTGTGTTGTTTGTGGTGCCAAATGAGAAAAATTACTAAAAATATATAGATATGCTCTTTCAGAGCAGTCAAACCTGAGACAAGGAGGATATGATTTGGTCAGGTTGTCAACTAAACCAAGGCTTCTCATCGTTTTCATGGATATTTATTTACTACATATAGAATTTTTTCCTAGGATTCAGCATAGACATCCCACTACATAGATCCGTCCATATGCATGACATATTGAGCCTTGATATTATGAAGAAAATTAGAATGCATAGACACAATAACACAACAATACATGAAAAATACAAATTGTTACTTCATTTAGAGCAACTTTAACAGACTCTCTATTTTAGCTTTTAGCTATTTTAGAGAGCGTGTTTAGTTTTTTTTTTGATATTTTTAGAGCTCCATCAGATTATCCAAAATTTAACTATTATGACTTTTAGCTATCTCACTAGCTAAATATATAGAGCCAGATGACTCAGATGAGGTTACCTATAATTTAATACATTCATTTGTAAGATATTTTACGTGATATATAAATATATTTAAATTATTTAATCTTTATTTGAAGAATAATATTGATGTAATGTTAGCTAAACTAGATAGCATTGATGCAGCCGTATTTCTAAAATGACTAACTAAAATGACATTTTAACTAATTTGACTAAAATTTAACTCGAAAATAGTTAGTATCGGTAGATATGCTCTTATGTCTAGCTCATTATCTACACTTCCCTATCACATTCAATTTTATTATCCTTCTTTCAAGACAGAGAAGAGAAGTACCTGACCTTGATAACACATATATAGCACGCATGTATTTATTAACAAATTTGTATCAGTAATTCTCAATTCAATGAGAACGGAGCTCCGGAAAACCGAAAGATACGCAGTGCATCAAAAGCGACACAAAAAATAGAAAAAATCCGAAAGAGGAAACATTATATACGGAGAGGAAATGGCCTTGTTGACATTCTTGTGTTGACTATCAAACGCCGAGCGTTTCCTCAAAATATTCTGGAGCCTCCATGTCATGCATGGGAGTGAGGAAGGCAGTCGATGACGGAAGTGCATACGTCGCCAACATGGTTAGTTGATTCGATTACGATATCTGAGATGCGTATATAATCCTCGTCTCACAATTGTTAATTACCTAATTGGTGATCAGAAACTCTAATACATCATTGATCTTCACTTCAAAATTATATCACGGTCTTATTTTCATACTTAAATCGAGCTCATCGAACATTCAATTAAATTTTAACTCAACTCAATTTCTTCATATTTTTTTTCCACTGCTGAAGTTACTCCGAAGAACTACATACATCATTTTTAAAAAGAAAAACTAGATAATGAAAATGACCATTTCCTTAGCCAAGTGTACAACTGTTTAAACAAACCAAAATAATTCATTGTGCGAGATCAGGGTTTAGGAATTTCTTTTGGAGAAGAAAATAAACTTTTATTGATAAAAAAAACTACACAACTAGAGAAATGTTAGTGGCGGGCAAAAATTTCTCATTCTCTTCTCTCACATTAAAAATAGCTACAGGTCTGTCATCATATATGACATCTATGAGCTAGTCGGGTCCAATCTCTAACCAACAAACGCGCCCCTGAACTCGGGCTACACACTTGGCAATTAAGCCAGCCACCCCATTGGCATTCCTATTAACATGAATAAAGTTCAGAAGCGTCAACACTATTCAACAAGGATCGGACCTTTTCCACCAGTACTCCTTCTGCGCAAAGACACTCCTTAGCCATGTTCACACAACAACTTGACAATCACTTTCCACACTCTCCAACAAAATACCCCCTCTGCACTACTGCCTCCAAACCATGCAGCCAACTCAGCCGCACAAGGCTGAAGCCTACCATGAGGATCAAGGTTTAAGATTTGAAATAGTCAATATCCAAAACGTGTGTAAAGATATTAGAAATTGACATTAAACTTCAATGTGTCACGATTTGAGTAGTTTACAAATGAAGAGGAAGGAAGGTGATTCTATAACAGTTGATTGTTTCAAATATATTGACAAAGAGGATAAACTTGTAATTAGTCTCACTTTCAGGCTTTCAGCTCCGGTCTTAGTCAACACCTACCAACTAACTAATGTGAACCAGACTACGTGAACTGTATTCCAACTTGTATATCAGATCCTCTTGTATAATGTCCACACTTTTGAGGTTCCTACTTCGTTCTAAGTTTCTAACAATCTATCTGTGCTACTTCTTTATTATGGGCTTGTTAGCTTATTGGGTCATTTATAATTATGTCGATTCATCTTTTTGGATAGGCTTGTTAGATTAATACCGTATTTCGTTTTATATAACAAGATATCCTCATCAGCGAAGTCCAGATTAAAATATCTATGAGAAAAGGAGGACAACCAATCTCAAACGGAAAATTCTAGTATATCATATAATATAGCATGTCTCACAAAATGTGTGGCTATCATTGATTGAATAAACAACTAAATGACCATGTGATGACCATTTACCCCTTCAAAAGCCCACATGAGTCATACAATTAGACACATTTGCAATAAGTATGTTATGGGAGCCCTTCTAGTGAGGACTCTTAAGTTGAGGACTTTTCGGTTTATGGTTTAAAAAACTCATTTTTCGATCACATTTTGACATCTCATCCGTTCAGTTTTTAGATTTATATGAGTAGATTATTTATACAAATTTTCAGCCAAATTGGTGTTCGTTAAGATAACAAACTAAATCAAATTAATGGAAAACCAAATTTGGAGAAATGATCAACTTATAAATACATATAAACTGAACGGTTGTGTATATAAAATCGAAAGGTGAGATAAGCCGAAAAGTCCTCAACTTAAGAATCCTCGTTAAAAAGACTTTCGATATGCCATATCATATGGTATGGGAGACAAACCCATCTCAAACGCCCGTGACCACAGGACATTCCAAAAACAAGAGCCGAGTTAATTCAACCGCGTTGTGGCAAAACGAGCATTTGAAACATAACTGAACCCCTCGACGTTGAAACAACTCATGAAACAAAATCTGATTACACTGGACTTTCTAAGTAGTTACAGTCTTGAGCGGCTGATCAAATCATGCCATATAAATTTACCCCAAGAAGAAGTTTGAAAATCCATAGCAAGAAGAGAATACTCCTCTTTAGCTGAAAGGGTGCCAGACGCCGTACCTGACCAAACGACGTTGTCATCCTCATCTCCTGCCGAAATTAGAACCTTACTGATACTCTGAGCAATTTCACAATGGACGAAGCAAAAGCTTATAGTAAAACTCCAATTACCATTTACAATAAAATCAAAAGCTTTATCATATATTTAGAGTTTGGAGATGCTTGGCCTTAATGTTAAGAGACAAAACAATTGGCTAACCAAGAAAATAATCTTTCAAAACCTCGCAACTTATACTTAGAGTTTGAAGTCGCTGGCTTATACTTCTTACTGCTTACAACTTATATCTTTGACATGATCAGCCTTATCCTCGCAAGTAGTAATCTCGTGGAGTACTATTTTGCCGTGAAAGATCGAGGATCAAGTTGCGATATTATCTCCTCGCTTCTTTTCCCCAATATTAATCCTCCATTATTCTCCATAATACATAAACTAAGTAGATTAGACAGCCAAAGGAAAAGCTGGCGGCAGGGTAAACAACTATACACTATGCTTTCGGCTCGAGACAACGGACTGAATCGATCTCTGGGCCATGACCATTTCTAAGAATGGGCCTAGCTAATTCATTTTGAATCGAATAATTTAGAAGTAAATCTGGCAATGCGTGACAGTGAGTAACTTTCCAAGCAAGCCATTCCATGGAGCACTTTTACGACTTACCATGCTATAGAGTAAAACATAAACATACAATAGTTAAGAGAAAAAAGAAAAAAAATATCAGAGCAGGTCGCACTAGGTCGCTAGCAGCGAACGCGAGACGCAAGCACGTGATTCTGTTTCTCTCCTTTGTTTTTTCACCACTTTTTTCAAAGTTACCAGAATACCAGCAGTACCACCACCCGGCCATACCAACCGCCACTGGTCCTCCGCCGGGACAATCAACCCCCACGCGCGCGCTTGCTCATTTTATTATTGGATCCAAGGTCTCCTTCACTGCCCATGCCCATGCCCTCGCCGGCTCGCCACTCCCACCGCTCTAAATTATTGCGATCCACCATGCTTCCTGGCTTGTTTTGGACTTGGTAACTTGTGGAGAGTAGACTCGAAAAGCTTGTCCACACGCCAACACACACAATGAGAACAGTAATAATGTCTCATCATTTCCCATCTCCACGCTCTTCACGTCGCGTGCCTCAAGAAACCGCAAATCCCGGGAGTCTCAGGGCTTGTAGGACCCCTTCTCTCTTCACCACGCCTGACTGTTTGACCTAACGGAGTAACGGACGCCACCCTCCATCCAAACCTGTGTCGAGGCTACTTCCGTCTTTTACAGTAGCGAGTGGCAACTCCTCATTCGCCACCGCTGTGACGAGGTCTCGGTGGTCCACCATAATACGTTACACTAGAGCTCAAGAACTGTTCAGACTTTTTTGCTTAATTAGACTCACATCTTTGTCTACATATTCGATCGTCGCATCAGTCTCACTCAGTCACTCACTCACTCAACGGCCCCATTGCTCAGGCTATGATAACTCACTGACCCTTCATACCTAGCAACCCGGCCATCTGCCCTGAAACCAAAAACCAGCCAGAGCAAACAAACAGCTACCTCCAAGTTCCAAATCCACCACCATTTTCAGTATTTCAATAAATACGTACCTGTCCATATACAAATATACCACTCCGCCTTTCCCGTACTTTGATCTTCACTCACCTCTATTATTTATATAAAGCTACACACAAACACAACTTGTGTGTGAGTTTGAGTGACTTCAGTCCTGACAGAAGTCTCTTCTGTAGCCAGTTAGCTAGTTAGAGGAGAATTACATACATCAAAATGGACGAGAGGCCGGAGACAGAGCTCATCTCGATTCCGGCGACGCCACGTGGAGTGTCCACGCCGGAGATACAGACACCCTCCGGACAGAGGTCTCCTAGGCCGCCGTCCAAGGAGGCCAGGTCGTCGGCGTGGACTCCGACGTCGTTCATATCTCCTCGGTTCTTGAGCCCCATTGGGACTCCAATGAAGAGGGTTCTGATCAACATGAAGGGTTATTTGGAGGAGATGGGCCACCTCACCAAGCTCAACCCTCAGGATGCTTGGCTTCCCATCACTGAGTCTCGCAATGGAAACGCTCACTACGCTGCGTTTCACAACCTCAATGCTGGTGTTGGATTCCAGGCTTTGGTTCTTCCCGTTGCCTTTTCTTTTCTAGGCTGGTAATTTCGATTAATCTCTTACCCTGTTCTGATTTTCATTTTTACAGAACTATACAGTTTTCAAATTAGTGTTGGCGTTTTGTGCTTGATTATGATTAAACGCTAATGACTGTGATGGGGTTCAATGTCTTAATCTTTGTATGATCTGTGTCCCTCACATCGTGCTGGTGAGGATTTTGATTAAAGTTTATGGATTGTGGGTCTAAAGTGGTTGCAATTGTTAGAAATGATCATGATAATTATGAATGGTTTTCATGCTTAAAATACATACATAACATCCTTGAGGAAAGTCATTTCTGTCACTTTATCTTTTGCTTTTCCGGAAGTTCAATCCAGATTGTGGAAATATCCCTTACTGGGGCCATTCATAATTCCTCATCTTCTTCCTTTAACAACAGAGGAACCTTTATACCTTTGTTAAAGTATTCCCTGTGTTTTTTAAACAGTCACTCCAAATTGTATCCTATAAATTATTAAGAAAGTGATTTACATAGGCTTTGCTAGCTCACTTTTGATTTTTGTTTTATGCAAAAAATTTATGATTGTCAATTCAGTTCAATTATGCTCCACACTTCTGGTCAACTTCATAACGTAAAAGGTTGAATCAAGGTATATAATCAAAGTTTTGAAGTACCTGATCATAAAATTAGGATAAAACAAAACCATTGGGTAAAAGATCTGAACTATGAAGTGTTCAAAATGAATTGATTTGGTATTCTTGTCTTGTATTGTTTTACAGGAGTTGGGGAACACTTTCCTTAACCATTGCCTACTTCTGGCAACTATACACATTGTGGATCCTTGTTCAGCTACATGAAGCTGTTCCCGGAAAGAGGTACAACAGATATGTGGAGCTTGCTCAGGCCGCCTTTGGTAAGTACTTAAATTCAATGGTTGCTATCCTTTATCATAACTTATGAACAAGTGGTTAATTCAATAGCATACATATACATTTCATGTTTCGCAGGCGAAAGATTGGGTGTTTGGCTTGCTCTGTTCCCAACTGTGTACCTATCAGCTGGAACTGCAACAGCTTTGATTCTCATAGGAGGAGAGACCATGAAACTATTTTTCCAGATTGTTTGCGGGCCTCTCTGTTCATCGAATCCCCTAACAACAGTGGAATGGTATCTAGTTTTCACTTCGTTGTGTATCGTCCTGTCTCAGCTTCCGAACCTCAATTCAATAGCCGGACTTTCATTAGTAGGAGCTGTCACAGCCATCACTTACTCTACAATGGTTTGGGTTCTCTCTGTAAGCCAACCAAGGCCACCCACAATGTCTTATGAACCGCTTCCGATGCCATCTTTCTCGGCTTCCCTCTTTGCAGCCTTGAACGCACTTGGTATAATAGCCTTTGCATTCAGAGGTCACAATTTAGTTCTAGAGATTCAGGTATTATATACACCCATTCTCTCATGTACTGTTAACATATATATGTAACTAATAGTTTGCACCTTTTCTTATCTTAAAGAATTTCCTTTACCTTGTTCAAATGTGTAGGCAACAATGCCTTCAACCTTTAAACACCCAGCTCATGTACCCATGTGGAAAGGAGCAAAGGTTGCCTATGTCTTGATTGCCATGTGTGTGTTCCCTGTTGCAATCGGAGGCTTCTGGGCCTATGGAAACCTCGTAAGCTTTCTGGCTAATCTTACAGTAACCGAGCGTGTTTAATTAATCACATTAGGTGCTTTAACTAGGTACATTATTTGCATTAGTATAACTACATTTGTACATACCAATAGGTAAATGCTCCTACAACACAAATAGTCTTACCCTTAATGTTTACTGTTTGATCACTGTAAATTAGAGATGGTTGCATCTGTGCAGTTTTGTAATCTCTTTACATGTTTTGTATTGCTGCAGATGCCGTCTGGAGGGATATTGAATGCACTGTACGCATTCCATAGTCATGACATCCCCAGAGGATTACTTGCAATGTGTTTCCTACTAGTTGTGTTCAATTGTTTGAGCAGCTTTCAGATATACTCCATGCCTGTATTTGATAGTTTTGAAGCTGGTTACACTAGTCGTACCAACCGACCCTGTTCAATCTGGGTCCGTTCTGGTTTTCGAGTTTTCTACGGCTTCATCTCATTCTTCATAGGAGTGGCACTCCCCTTCCTGTCCAGTCTTGCTGGGCTGTTGGGAGGACTAACCCTCCCAGTCACATTTGCCTACCCTTGTTTCATGTGGGTTCTCATAAAAAAGCCTACAAAGTACAGTTTCAATTGGTATTTCAATTGGATCTTAGGCTGGTTGGGGATTGCCTTCAGTTTGGCCTTTTCAATTGGAGGCATTTGGAGTATGGTCAATAGTGGACTTAAATTGAAGTTCTTCAAGCCGCCTAGCTGAGCTTAGTTGACAGACATATCAGTTTTCACCCAGTTTAAGAAATCTGCAATATTTTGTTACAATCTTTACTATATGTGTTTCTTCAAACTGTATGTCTTTGTTGTAACTTGTAAGTGCATATATGTTGTTTATGGTTGTAATACAGTGATTTAAGGATAGTTTTCTACCTGGGATGCTATGATCACCCAAAATTTGATTTTCATCATAACCTGTATAATTTAGCATGGTCTTTGTATTAACCTATCTAACAAAATGTTACACATCATAAGAAACTAATGCAAACATAATTCGCACATTAAATTCAATCAACACACAAACAAGTTTTGATGAATTACCAACCCATCTATGTTGCTGCTGGTGTCTGCATCGATGTACAAATCTGGATCATCACCATCTTCTGCAATCGGATAAGTTGTCATCAGCATGGGCGTCACTATTCCTTTTCGGGAGAGATACTTCGCACAAACGCTTCTTTGAGACGTTTTGTTGGTTTTGCAGTCTAGTCGTCTAGGGCTACGTCTTAGCAGCCCATCACCTCTGGCTGCCATTTGATCAGAATGAGATGGAGGTCAAAACTACGCATGCTAGCTTTGAGACGTCTAGGGTTTTAGTGACTGGAAGCTATAAGTAGAACAAGAGTCGTCCCAACGGTTAATTAAATCCTGCGATGTATCCAAAAAAATGAGAAAGGCGACTGTTCTTAGTTCTAAGTTCCTGGCCTTCCACTCCTTCCAGCCATATAGATGAACCCTTCTGTATCAGCTTTGCTTTAGTGGTGTTTAGTGGGCCAACGTTTGGGCTGATTTTGATATTATCTGTGGGCTTTTACTAGTACAGATGTTTTAAGGCCCATCAGAAACAGAATCGTTATTGCATCTAAGATGATGGAGGTTCCATTTTCCAAACAGCTGACAAACACTTGGAAAACTACATTCAAGGATTGAAATTGTATGCGTGTAGCTACAAGCCTAGCTAGATAGGAGGAATTGCATTCCAATTGAAGACATTATCTTCATTCTTTTACCAAACACAAGGACAATGTATATCCCTTGTACAATGATGGGATCGATCACTTGGTAGTGTGTTGTAAGCAATACTGCCAATACATGTGTTAGAACTACAGTGAGCAATGCCTCGTTCCAAATAAGATTTGGTATTTTCGTATTGCCGAAATTTTCAAAGAAGTTCAAGGAAACACTAGCAAGAAGTTACCCAAAAATGAAACCGATATCAAAGATTATGACCTAGCCAGGCCTTTGGGCAGTTTCTGATTTTTATCTTTGCTAGCACTGATCAACCCAATTCCCTTGATGCATCTATGAAATGAAAAACAACACAAATAAAATGTAGGCGCAAGACATTGAGCCAAAGATTAAAGACAAGGTAGTTCCAAATGATGTACAAAGCCGCTAGCTATCCCCAAGCAAAGCAAGGCCAAGAAACACAAAAACCCTAATAAAATTGGTGTTCATCCACCAAATCAGTTCCAACAGATGCATCCCCAATTCTCCATCAACTAGCATTAGTAACCTAAACCGCTAATCCTCTACCCGATTATATATTGTAGTCATGATCTAAACTATAAACCCAGCACCAGAGAAACTGGCCCAGATACAAAAATTACTTCTCAACTTCAAACCTACACTCCTCACTAATGACCCAGATTTCATCTAATAACCAGCCATGCTCAGAATGCAGGGAAATCAAGACAAGAGCTAGTTGAGGAATCAGCCATCTTTTCTTCCTTGAGAGCAGTGGCGAATCCAGGGTGAAAATCTCACAGGCTAAATGTAACGCACAAGAAAATTTAACCAACAATACGATAAATTTTGGTTCATTGAAAAAGAACATACATACATAAGGGACATACCAAGTCTTACCCTCAAACGCATTTCCATGAACAAAAACTATACACAATACAATAAAAAAAAAACACAATTAACAAAACAACAATTCAATTGAATAGGCATACTGGCAGCCTAGTTCATTCAATTGACTTCTAATATTATACCCAAAAGAACACAAATACAATGGTCTCAGACTCTCAATGAACACAAATACCCAGAAACCTTCTGGCAGAAGGAACACAACTACACAAGTAATAAGAAATAAGAAATTAAGAATACACACCTGAACGCCGAGCAGGAGGCCAAGAGGTAGGAGCCCAGGAGCAGAGCAGCAAGCGGAGACCGCGGAGCAGCCGAGCAGGCGGAGCCAGTGGAGCAGACAGCGAGCAGCAGGCGAAGCAACCAAGCAGGAGGACTGGAGGAGCAGCCGAGCGCCCGAGCAGGAGGACTGGAGGAGCAGCCAAGCAGGAGGAGCAGCCGAGCAGGCGAAGCAGTGCAGCAGACGACGAGAAGGCGGAGCAGCAGACGGCGAGCAGGCGACTGGCGACTGGCCGACGGCGTCAGTCACGAAAGTTTGGATCGATCAGAGAGTGAGACGAGTCGTATCTCGTATGGCTGGAGGGGATGAGGTCTGAGGGAGTGGAGCCGTGGAGCGGTGGAGGGCTGGACTACTAGAGACGGGACAATTTTTTTTTATTGGGTCTGGTAGAATTTTTGGCCCAAAATCTCACCTGGGCTCCAGCCCAGGCAATAGAGAGCACCACCACCACCACTGACAGCTGGCATGGAATTGAGAATCTGAACCTCCGGCCAATTAACCAACCCACCACCCTGACCTCCATGATCAGCAACCGCCATCTGCCACGTGTTCATGTCAAACCCGGAAGAAGCAGCCACAGGAGCACCATAGACAATCTCAGCCGGAAAATCAACCCCTGATGCTCCGGCGCCGTACCCGTAACCTTGCTGGAACCCATGGACAAACCCCGAACCGTACACGTACCCGTACCCACCGAGGGACAGAAACGCAGGTTGTTCCTGAGAGTTCATCATCATCATGGACGAAAACGAAAGCCCTGTTTCACTCCCAACGTTGTCGTTCAGGTTCAGGAGTTGTAGTTGTGTTTGGTTGGAGGGCAAATCCGGCTTTTCAACCGCCGAGTCGGAAGCGGGTTTTGTCTCGTGGGTGAGGGAGGAAGAGGAAGGCGAGCTGGAGGAGTTTGAAGGGGACGCGCGGTGGTGACGAGAGTGGGTTTCTTGCGAGTTCCGCCGCCGACGGGGACGTCGCGGAGGGTCCCACCATGAGTCCAGTAGCGACGGCAGCCACGGCAGAAGTGGCGTGGCTGAGAGAGGTTGTAGTTGTTGTAGTAGCAAAACTTGGTCACGGTGGAGTTGCAGCGAGGGCAGGGAAGTTTCTCGGCGGATGACGGCGGAGGGTAAGGGTAGGCAGCAGCCATGCTCTGGATTAGCCTCGGCCGTTTGAGGTCTGGAAATTCCGGAGGAGTAGTGGACATGGTAATGGTGTGGCTCTGTGAAAGCAGAGACTAGTTTGTCGAGTGTGAAGAGGGTAGTGAAACCATTTGGATTTTTGGTTTGGTTTAGTGGGGGTGGGGTGGTTTGTTGTGTACGATACGCGACGTGTGCCGACGTTTTAACAATTGTTACTGCACCATCGACGTTCCGGTAATTGTTTAGCAAAATGCCAAAATCAGACCGTGGTTAACAGGGTTCTTGTGTTTATCCGATCGAATATTTGTCTTTTGTTTTATTTATTTTTCTGGGGAATTAAGGAACAAAAATAATAATAATAATGTTACCGAGGTGGATGTGTGCTGTTAATTTTGGAACGGCGCACAGAGTTGGAAGTCAAATAATAGAATTTGTGTTCTCACCGGGAAATAAATAAAAACAAGGGGATTTAGGAGAAGCGACAATATGATGGGTGTCAGGGCAGCGTGGGAGGCAAGCTTTGCCTAGGGACACACATCCACTGTTCTCTGCGCTGCCGTAGTCTAGTCCTATTCTCACTCCTTTTCTACTCTGGGCTACCTTACACTGCCCTCTAGTCTCTACTCACAGATTCGCTCACTGCCGGATTTCTCACTGAATTCATCTCTGCCGGATTTCTCACTGTATCTCCCATTAGGTTACGCGTAATACCATCCTACCCCTACAGCCCTACTTATTACAAGTAAAACCGGTTACATGAATCAGAGAGAGCAAAGAGGTAATGCCAAGAACCCAAAGCCCATTTGAAAGTGCGACTCCATCATGTGGGTTTAGTTCTCTCTGGGCCTGGCCCTCTCGTCTAGCACATCAGAACTTTTTCCCATCACTATGAGACTGAGCTGAGCTAGCGAGTGCTGGTCTGATTTCACTTTCAGTTTCTACTTCTCCAGTTCTCCTCAAGGGAAAAGGAATCGTTTACTCGTAGCATGCTCCACTTCTCTACTAGCAGAGTCCGGTGTATTTGCCTTCGCCGAAATGAAGTGCTTCTGTCGGATGTAAAGTTCACGGCGACTAGCATTTGTTTGATAATAATAACACTGCTCTCAATCCAGACGCATTTTAAGTTTTTAGCCGTAGTGTTTCTTACCAACGATGTTTGAGACACGGCATTAATACCAGTACGCATGCAATTCGATGATATTGAAAGATTAGACGCATAATCTACTGAAAATAGAGATGTCTATTCTTCAACCGCGATAACAAAGTTTGTCATGAGTCATGACAACAAAGTTTGTCAAAAGATAGGTTGCGGAACTCATAACCAACTTAAAACATAAGAGTCCACTAACTTGGGCAAAGATTCAGCCACGGGCAGTTTATAGGGATGACGATGAGCACAGAATCCATGTCTGTGGCATAATTTCCTACACCAATATAATCCTTGGCTTCAGGATTGCGTGCATTGGATCGCGTTTGTGAGTGGTGAGCCCGACAGTATCTACATTTTCTTCTTCTCCAGCTCTAATCTTCCACTCAAACTCCTGCACCAGCCTACCAATCGTCGGGCACGCTATTAACATTGCCTGGTGGGAACCGGCACATGCCCTTTTTCCTGCCCCAAAAGACATGGTTTTGTACAAATCCATTGGATCATATTTCGGGTCCAGAAATCTCTCTGGCTTCCATTCCTCGGGGCTTTCCCATTGATGTTTGTCCATGTTACACCCGTATATGTTTATTGCAATCTGCACATCATAAAATTTAACTTAAGGGACTGATAACAGTATAATTTCATAGGAATATATCAAAAAGCTGGCCAGAGGGAAAACAGTTACGAACCTCAGTTCCAGCTGGAATGTAGTAACCTCCTAGTTGGGTGTCTTCATGTGCATATCTTAAAGGAACTAATGCAGCTGGACTGTGCTTCCTTAGAGTTTCATGGAAAACTGCACTCAGGTATGGCAGTTTGGACAAGTGTTCCTCTGTCACCATCTCCGATCCACATACCTTTTGGATCTCTTGATAGAGGCGATCCTGATTGATACAAATACATAGAGGCAGGCAATCATACCAGCTACAAATTTAACAAAAAGAAAAATATTTGTACTAATTTCAAACCCGTAAATGAGTGAACTGATATAAACCTGTTGCTTAGGATTTTTAGCAATTTCATACATAGCCCATTCTGTTGTAACCATTGTAGTATCTGCTGTTTCAATAACAGTCTCCCAAAGCAACATTGTTATTTGGTCCATTGTCAGTGTTTTCCCTTCAGAAAGCAAGAAGTCGATATAACAATTGATTTCCTGTCTCATACTCAGTCATGTTAGTGAAACCGAGAAAAAAACTAATGCAACACTTCAAAACTAAAGGAGTATGCACTAACTGAAAAATGAAAAAGGATCACACCTCTCCTGAAGCAATTCGCTTCTTCTGCTCGTTGATCAGAGCAGTCATCACTGCTTTCCTGCGGGTATACAGTCGCTGAATTTTTGTCTCCATGGTCTTATTAGGAATCCATCTCAGGTAAGGGAAAAAATCTCTCCAATCAACCTCAATTGCACCCTCCATTATATCAAGCACTAGAACCTTGAAGATCTCATCCCTTGAAAGTGTTGTGCCAAATTCCTCCACATAAATGGGTTTTTCTATGTCCTTTCCAAAGGCCTGCATATACCGTGGCATGTTTATACTATATTTCTGATTTTCTGATTAATTATATTGTCCAAGTTCGAGGAACATAAATTACATAAAATATGGTTTTATGAATAAATCACCTGCTTCACAGCAATTCCAAAGAGTTCCGACTCAAAAACTTTTCTGAAATTCACAGCTTCTTGAGGTGACTTCTTTACATGAGAATGTAACTTGCTCAAGACATTTGCTCTCAAGGTATCTCTGTTGCTCCGGTGTCGCTTCTGAACAATATATATGTAGCTATAATGACATGTAATAGACTATGGCAACAAGATTAGGATACACAAAAATCAAAAGACAACATAGAAATAACCATAACAACCAACCTGAGCACTGGGTCCAAGAACATTTGCAAGTATGTAGCGCTTTATCATCTTGTGAAAATTGTTGTAGTCACTTATTGCAACCATACATTTATCAGCAGTAAGAATCTTCAGTGCATTTGATAGCTTTCTGGTTGAGATGGATGAATATCTGGTCACCATGGCCTGAAACAAACATTACAGTAGAAAGATTTGAGAAATTTACACCCTGATTTTCCTATGCCAGAAACATTCACTTATAGGAAACAAAAAATTCAATTCCCATATCAATTGCTTTTTTTTTTTTTTTTTTTTTGGTGAGTTCAGCAAGAAAAGTTTCATTCTTAGAGACCCTACTTATTAAACATGGAGTCCAAAACACTGCTAAGCTCATCAGCTCGATGCCCATGGAGAAGGACTAAATCCATAAGCAGGTAGCAGTAGAAAACTGAAATCCAATATATCTTTTATGCATAAACCAAAAAGGATAAGAGGATTTTGTTCTCCTAATTCATAGATATCCATGTAATTTCCAATTACTCTTGATTTGGACTCTTACATCTTTCACAACTTCACCAATTGACTCTTAATTTCCACTAGGAGCTGATTAATTACTACAATCACTGTCTAGAGATTTCTACCTTCATGCATAAGCTTCTTGATCTATTTCGGAGAGTTGATTTTTTGTTTGCAAGTAAACTATGCAGGTTTTATAGTCCAACATATACCAGTGTGTGAACTCAACCAACTTTCAACCAAAACTGACCTCGATAAAAAAAATTCAACGTCGGGTCAAATTCAAATATTGCATCCTAAACCAAAACCCGCTTTATTTTCATTTAGATCAGCAAAAAAGAGTAAAAGAAAGATCACCTCTTTGGCAACTTCGGAGGTATTGAGAACGACCATGGTGGAAGCACCGGTCCTGATGGAATAGATGGGGCCATACTGCTCAGCCCACCTCGTGAAAGTCTTGTATGGTTTCTTCTCCTTGAGTTGCAGCAGATTCCCGATCACCGGCAGCCCAGGAACCACTGCGAAATTCCCAAATCACCCATCATTTCATATACCCGATAACAGTTTCAAGTGCAGAGTTGAGAATATCATGATCCAAAAGAAAAAACAAGACATGCAATTCAAGGCAGACCTGGAACGGGAGGCAGCTTGGCATGAACACTCTTGTTGTTGTTGGTGAAGTATGACACTCTGATGTAATACAAGAAGAGCCAAGACAGAGCGGCAAGAGCAATAGGGATGGCAAAGGGCGTTGGTTGGAGCTCCAGGAGGATTTGGTGGAGGGTGGCCATTGATGCTGGCAGAAGTTGAAACTGAAGACGAAGGAAGTGATCAATGCTTTTGGTTTCTGAGAGTGGTGTGAGTGTGTGTGGAAGTCAGAAGAATATAAACACACCACCGAAGACTGACAAGAGGACAGATGGATCGGTTATGATGAATCTCGTGGGACTGACATGCTTGGAAATTTGGGCAGACAAGGAAGGTTAATAAAATTCGGTGACTGTGAGGTTCGTCTTCGTGTTTTTGGAAGAGGCAGGGAGGACGTCATAGGCACTCCTGAGTCTTTTAAAATTATGTCACTGAATAATGCTCTTATCACGTTTATGTTAATCACAGGGATTCCCTTTTTGGCGTTTATCCTAATTAGGTCACAAAATGGTTCGAATACAGAGTGTACAGATTATACATAATACAAGTGACAAGGACTCTCGAGCCGCTCTTGTCTTACTGGTTGGGGCGGTAGGCGGTTCTCGCCGCTCAACACACCACAACCGTACTCTCCTGCTGTTTCCATTGAAATTTGAAACACCATGGACGTGTTCTTGGCCCTGGAAATAGGATGTTGATTTAAGGCTATTAATCCTCCTAACACGCAGGTGTTGAAAATAAGATATTCATTTAGAACTCGTAATATGTATGGCATTCGTCAAGTATGGTATTCTTTTGAAGTTATTAATCTAAACAAACTCGAACTTTGTACATAAATAAAGTAGATCGATTCCGCACAAAAACAGAAGTGTCATTTCCATGTCATTCCGCAAAGTAGATTCTAAAACAAAGGATCAAATAACCATATTGTTATGAAAATTGTTATCGTTTTCTTTAAATACAATTTATAAAGATGTTGTTTGATTCAGTAGATTATAAGAAATATGAGGGAAACAGACTTAAACAAAGTATTAATTGGTTATTGTTATATGGTCCTCGTTCAAAGTTCTTCTCATGAATTCATTCTTATTCTCGAATTTACAATTATTATTATTTTTTGTGTGTGGAGGGCTACTGTAAGGAGGACAATGATTTTGTTTGAAAGCCCAAATTATTTATGATCACAAGCCCATTGAGCTGCCAACTGAGTTTCATTTGTGGTTGTTGCATTCAGCCATGCCGTATTGGGCTTATCTTCAATACCTAAATAAAACATCCAAGCACGTACATTGGGCCAGACCCAACCCAAATTTGTCGGTGCGTCCCTGAAATAACCCGTCATCCTTGAAATATCCGCTCACGTGGCGTATTCCCATTAGCCCAGAATCCAAGATTGCAACGTAACACATGGAACTTAGAGCACCGGATATATATCCACTGTCCCTGCTATGGCACGTGCCATAGCCTGTCACACGGTCACTCGCGATTACGCCCGCGTGAATATCACTTTCCATCTCTGGCGCGAGTTCGCACGTGTGTCAAAATCAAGTGCTGGCTGGCAAGAAATAACTCTCTCTCTCTCTCTCTCTCTCAGAAATTTTACTAATGCTCTGTGTGCCCTATGTAATTGAATTCACAGGGCAACCGTAGATTTGGTTTTAGGGTTTATCGATTCTGTTTTTGGTGTCCGAAGTTAGAAATGGCGGACGAAGCTTTAAGGGTGATGCCTAATCCGAGAAGGCCTCACTTCTTTGCCTTCTTCTCTGCTGATTTGAGCTCAGACCGACTGGTATTGCTTCTTCTTTCTTTACCATTCTGTTTGCTTCATATTTTGTCTTACTTATTCTGTTAGGGTTTCGGCATCAAATTTCCTAGTTGATTTCTACACAGGCTCTAAATTCAAGGTGGAAATCTTAATTTGCATGTTGATCTTAGCATGTTACACCAAAAGTTTCGATTTTTGAAACCTAAAGCTTTATGTAGACTAAGTTTGTCAATTGTTGTCTAGACTAAGTTTGATAGTGCAGCTAAGTTAAGATATAGTTGGGTGACACGAGTGCAATGTGATGTTGCAGAAAATACCTGAGAGGTTTATGATTCACATGGAAGGCAGAACATCCGGAGTGGTTGTGTTGTCTGGACCTAGCGGGAATGCGTGGAATGCTCACTTGATCGAACAGAATGGTGATTTGTTCTTCCATTATGGGTGGCCGGCATTTGTGAGAGACCATTCCCTAGAATGTGGTGACTTCTTGATTTTCAGATATGATGGCGAGTTGCATTTCACTGTGCAAGTTTTTGATCAAACTGCGTGTGAGAAAGAAGCCGCCTTTCATACCCAATGTGGCCAAAGTTCTAGCTACTTTGAGAAACTTGTCGGACTGAAAAGGGCCAGGGAGGAAGGACGTGGACTTGACAGGTTATTTGAAGACTCGACTTCTTCCCAGCATACAAAGCCTTATGAAAATCCTGGTAAGGATATCAACTAATCTTTAAGGTATTTTTTTCGCAGAAAGACAACTTTTAGCCACTGGAGAATTCTTCAAAGCCTGCCTTTGTTTTTCCCCCATCTGTTTGTAAAATTGGGTACTGCATATGGTTTTAGTTATCTTAGAGTGAAACTATGGATTGAGTCAAAGTTTTCTTGTAGTTATTGGTAATATTCATGATAAACGCAGATCCAACTGGTAATATTCCAATTTTTGCATGCAGGTTTGGATGTTGTCATATTCAAAGCAAAGCAAGCCATCCAAAATAGTTTGAATGATAGAAATTCTATGCAGATAACTCCGGCACATGAAGTAGCTCAATCATTTAGCTCCTCTAATCCTTATTTTCTGAGAATCATGAAAAATTTCAACATCAGTGGTTCATATACTTTGGTGGGTTTCTTCCTCTAATTTTGTTTGTATACCTTTTATATTCTTTGAATACTTAGTTTACTCAGTAGGTCTGCATTTTGATCAAACTGGTCTTCTTTTCTTATTTTATATTTTATGTGGCGCATCCCATTATGATTTAGGCTGTAAAAAACTGTACTGAAGTTTAGTTTTTCTTTTCTACTAGTCCATGCACTATCGGATTACTCCCTAGTCCCTGCCAATTCCATTTAGGCAGCAAACTCCTTAAACCATGTCCTCTTGCTTTTGTCAGAGTAAAAAAGTAAATCTATTTGGTGCGCTGTTATCAACTTCAGTGGTGCTGCTCCCCCATTGGAATATATGAACCATAAAACCATACAAATTGACTAGGACTCCACACTTCCTTATCAGATTTGAATTCTGGATAGTATTCACTATATTGGACCTTTTTTCTTTACATAGAAGTCTATGGTATTGCAGGATAACTAATGCAAAGTTTTGAAGGTTTTCTACTCATTTTCTTGAAAAGAACTTGCTGCACTCACATAATTCCTTATTTTCTTCCAGAGCATATAGTAGGTTAATGTACTAAGCATTCACATATACGTATACAGTTGTATATAATATGTTCATGTGCAAATGTGATCATGGGTAGTGAACTGTTTTCCTGACTGCTTGATGCTTTGCAGAACATTCCATATAAATTTTCAGTGGCACATCTACCAAACTGTAAAGTAAAGATTGTCCTTCTGAATTTGAAAGGAGAAAGTTGGACCGTCAATTCTGTGCCAACTACAAGAGTGCATACAAGTCATACTCTCTGTGGAGGATGGATGGCTTTTGTCCGGTATAATGACATAAAGCTAGGGGATATCTGTGTTTTTGAACTTGTACGCGAGTGTGAATTTCGTGTCCATATTCAAACTGGAGAAGCGTCTAGTAGGTTGTGTGCTCCGATAACATTGAAAGGCTTGTCAAAGAAAGCCAAGGGGAACTCTCCTAAAGTCCATACGAAGAGCCTAAGGAAGATAGAGATGGCTGAGACAAGGAAACATGGAAACACATCAAAATCTATTGCCAAGGGCGCACTTTCCTCTCAGTCCAAAGGAGCAAGTAAAAAGTTGGGTAAGGGTTCCATGTTAGACTATGGAGACATCTTTGGATGAAATGAGCCTCAAGTTCATCTAGTGATGCATGCTGCTTTTGTTTAGAAACTTAGGGTCTTGTTTTTAGCTTTTGATTGCTAAAATTTAAAATTCAGATTATTGATTTGATATGCAATTACAAGTGATGAAAGTGGTGCCAGGTTCCGGCACTTTGTGTTTTTAACTTTTTGTTTTTTCCTGAACCATAAACTGGGGACAGCTGCTCGCCGGAAAAAAAGTGTTGAGGATGACCTAGGGTCAAAAGCTGAGTTAAAAATGAGGTTGTCACTTGTCGAAGAAAAAGCAGCTCAATCTTTCACTTCTTGCTTCCCTAGTTTTGTGAAGATCATGAAGAAGTTCAACATCAGTGGTTCATATACTTTGGTGAGTTTTGTATATCTATACACGCACATGCTCCTCTTTTTTTTTTATAATTTTAAAGTGTTTCTTTGCCACTGGTTGGTATTTATACTGGGTTCATTCTACAGAAAATCCCATACCAGTTTTCAACAGAACATCTACCCAACTTTAAAACAGAGATCGTGCTTCGAAATTCAAAAGGGGAAAGTTGGACCGTGAACTCTGTTCCAGACTCAAAAGGGCGAGTGGTGCATACGTTCTGTGGTGGGTGGGTGGCATTTGTACGTGGAAATAATATCAACATTGGAGATATCTGCATTTTTGAACTTGTTGGTAAGCGGGAAATGCGAGTGCACATTTCTGGTGCTGATAAAAATGGGTTTGATCATCAAGCTGGAGAAACGACTAATGCAGTATAGCTAGTGTAATCTACCAGAATTTGTACATTTTGTGACACATGGTTCGAGCTCACCAATCCATGAAGTCATGTTTTATGGTGAGCTTTTCTATTTGCATTTTGTTCCGCTCTAATCATGTGTAGGTCTGTGTCTGCTAACAAAACTCTCAATGCGGACCTTTTCATCTACAAGACTACCAAGCAATCATCCTTATCTGTGATGAATGTGAAGTTAGTAAGAGAAACTTCATCCTTTTCTATCATCTACAGTCATTATTCCCGGTGTCTTGTGAATAGTTTGGTACTTAGCTCGAGCATGTGTTTCAACAAAACTCTACTACATATATAGCAGAATTTGGGCATCTCTGTTAAAAAGTTTCAAAGCCCAATTATAGAAATTTGTCAATTCATAGTTTCATATGTGGTAAAGCAAGAAAAACGATATGAGATTGTAAATTTATCATACGCCTAATTATCTCACTTCACTCCCAAAATCCTGGTAACTTTACCAGTCATAACTGATACAAGAATATACTCTTCAGTTTCCAAGCATCCGCTGATCAATTTAGACAGAGAAGAATCTCTACATCAGAATCAGAATGACGTTAAAATAATGAACCGTGATTGTAACCACATGAACTGAGGTTATTCTGATCCTGAAGACCATTGCTGACTGACAATCCAGTGTTAGGCGCAGTGTTTGGTTGCTTCAGGCAGAGGGCCTCTGACATGCAGCAAAAAGCTGCCAACTGATGAATGCCATGACCAGAGAGGTAAACAGTTGAAATCCTACCACCTCCGGAAAGTGCCACCCCAGTCCACGCCTTAGATAGCTACATAGATGATCACTATGTTAGACAAGAAATGATATACACAAAAAGGGGCACTGTATTTCTCATACATATAGTAGAGTAAAAGCATGACCAGCCTTACTGATCAGAATGAAAAAAAAGTAAAAATAATAATAATAAATTACTGCATTTCTTATACATATAGTAGAGTATAAGCAGGACCAGCCCTACTGATCAGAATCTGAAGGGAAAGAGGCTAAGAATGTTTGGGAGGGAGGATAAAGTTTACTGCTCAAGTATTTCTTATTTATAGCAAGTACAAAACAGGACCAGCCCTACTGATCAGAATGTGATGGGAAAGAGAAAGACTACTGCCTCAAGTATCAATCATCATAGCCAATTAGCCATGGCTAACTAACTAATCAAGTTTTTTCTTTTTACTTTTTTTTTTCTCTGTGGTAATTATGATAGTAAAATTTAGGAAAGTTAAGTAAGCAGACCTTGTGATAGATGGCATGGTAGCCACAATCCCAGCACAGATGTATATTATAGGAATCAGTGTCTTAGGCTTGTTTTTGCGGAGCCACATCAAAGATCCCAATGCAGCAAGGGATATGCTCAAAACCTAAAGAAAGAGAGAAAGAAATTAATTAACAACGGAACAGAAAATATATTAATCCAAAATCTATGATAAAGTCAGAAACTGACAATTCAGCAAGCCACATTTAACTTCAGGAAAAAAGTAGAAAGAAAGTCAGTTATTGAGATATGACCAACATGAAATTTATTACGAACTTTGGGACTCACCAACTGGAATTTAGCAGTCTATATAACTAAGGATGCTGGCACATGGAAACTGAATGAAAACTAAATGAAAGCAACTGAAACAAAGGTTATACCAGATTTGCATTTGCCTCAAGGCCTTGCAGAATGTAATCCCAGGTAAATTGTAGTCCTCTGGCACCCACCCAAAGAGGTGCCAGTCTATGGAGAATCGAATCGGCAAAAGCCCACCCTGCCAATAGTAAAAAGACACCATCAATACAAACAACACTATCAAAGATAGAACAAACAAGAGCTTCAACGTTATTCTAGACACTGAAGCAACTCATGTTTTTCCCACTTTTTATCAATTTAGCTACTCACCGAGTCCCACTGCTTGAAATTTATGATTCTGAGAGATGTTTCTATGCGTCAACTGCGTCAAAGCAAAGTAAAGGCCAGCAACATCTATGAAACCGATCAACGCTTTCAACAATTCCTGAAAACCAAACGAGCAATTAACACTGTGAATCACTACTCAAAACTACACCCTATGCGAAGAAACAAAAGTGTTCTTCTAAAAGCAAATTAACTGTCATTTGCACCGCACATGTTTCTATCAACTACAAATTGTATCACAAACAATGCCAGTTACTGAAAACAACAAGAAACCTGTAATAATTACGAAACATCGAAAAGCTGCATCTACATACTGAAGTTAAAATTTCTACATGGAAAATAATATACAGAACAAAGAAGGAAATACCTGATATGGATCGAAGCTTTCATTATCAGACACCTTGAGAAAAGTAGCCAAACAAACAAGCTGCACACAACGATAGAAAGCAGAAAACCAAAACTCCATTAGCACCTAATTCTAGAGCTCTTGAAGACTACACTGTGATTTTACGAACCTTGAACACTGACCTTGAGTAGAGCTGTTCCGAGATAAACCACACCTGTTCTAACGGAGGTACCGAGCGTATCGTACTCCGATCTGTACAAAAGTACATATACGTAGTCGAATCGTATAAGAATCGAGTTAGGGTTTGGTTTACGAAGAAGATGAAATGAATTGGGGATTCAAGTGTGAATTGTAAAGCAGATCAGTATAAGAAGAGAAGAGAGAGACTTACAGGGGAGTGGCGGAGTAGTAAACGGCGTGAGGACCAAACGTCAGAATGGCGCAGTTGAAGAAGTGAAACACCGTCATCCTCCGTCTCCTTCTTTCTCTCTCAGACTCCGATTCTCAGTCTCCGACTTGGTGCGATCTGAGCTCTAAGAATTGGGCGACTTCACCACAGTTGAGTCGGGTTATGGGCTTTTCTCAATCAACAACTAGTCTTCTGGCCCATCTTTGGTTCTAATATGACTACATTGTGGGCCTTTTCTGAGCTTATTGTTCTATTTGGGCTTTTTCTAGTATATATATACGCTTATTCCATCCTCGATGAGCGACAAAGAATGCCGCTCAGCCCGTTTAGGTGGCGGCGCCTAGCAAATGTTGAAATCTTGACTATATGCACTGTTCTAAAACAAGGAAGATTATTAGCCTCGCACCGGTTGCTATTACTAATAGGAAATGTAGATGCAGATAAATGTGGTGTATGAATATGCACATATAGGAAGGATTAAGGTTTATGAGGATAAGAAATGAAATCGGAAACCATAATTCCTACTACAATACAAGAAAGCGTCCTCAAATTTTGATTGGAAAAATATATTGTAGTCGGTAGTTGGAAACTACTTTTTTCGCCCATAGACCAGTCAAGAAACTTGTAGATACGATGTATATCCTATCTCGTCATGGTGAAAGATCATCCGTGCCACATCGGGAATGTGCTCTCCCAAGCTCCGCAAGAAGGCACCATAATAAGATATATGTGTAGTTAGTCTCATATCGGAAACATAATATGTGAGGGAACCTTCCTTAGCTATAAAAGGAAGGCTTCACATATGTAGAAAGCTCTCTCTCTCTCTCTCAATCTTTACTCACTCAACAATGGCCTATTGGTCATGATAGTTGATTCATAAGTAGACGTAGCCATGTCCTCTGATGGCATGGTGAACCACTATATGTCCTTATCTCTAGCCCATGTTGTTTATTGTTCATGTTCGTGTTCCACCGTGATTCTACATAGTCTCCTGGATTATGCGGAAACATATATAATTTGCAGACAACATGTCCATCTATGTTATAGAATGTATACAAAACAATTAATGATGCATTTGATTTGTGTGGTGCATAGGCAACAACATCTATTGGAAAATGAGAGACAGTGTCACGGGACTTTCCCAATCAAACAACAAATAGTTCTTTTATATCTTTCAATTCAAAATGATAGAAAGAGATGGGATGGATGCATATATTCTTATGCATACAGGATTGCCATGCCAGTTTTCAACTCTGCATGATTGAAAACGAGAATGCATTATATGTATTCGCACGGGAGAAATCAAGTGCATCATAAATAACACATATGAACATCTTCTTCGGTGTTCCTTATCTTTGTTGTTCTCGTAGAAGTTTAAATTGAAATTGCAAACAACGAGCATATATTGTGCGTGTCCTAAACATCCACAAAATCTATATATGTATTAGCTGGTTATTACTATATATGAAGGTAGATTACTTGCTACCATCGAGATGAAGGTATCACTTGCAACCTGTCCACCAATTTTAAAAGGGTATAGAGTCTCAACTTTCAGGGTCTTGCATGCATGCGTAAGGACTGACCTCATTCCTTCCTTGTTCCCCTTTCTCCATGTAAATTAAATTACTTGACTTCAAAAATATATTTACCTCTGTAAATTATTTGATGAGTGGTGTAATCACCTCTAGACCAAAATTAGTGACAGAAAGAAACCTAGCTTAATTACATCGAAATCGTGAACCTTTTGATTTGTGTTTTGAAGGGAATAATGCATAAATTATTGCTAACTAGCTAGCTTGCTTGAACCTTGATCATTATCCCATCATGATCTTATTATTGGAGAGCCTAGGAGAACGAGTTACTATATATTTGCCTGCTAGCTGTCAGATGCTAACCCTGGCCTGATCTTCTTGCTTTAAGTTCCAAGCTAGGCCGGCCTTGAGAAGAGAAATGCATGTCTCGTATCACACAATAACGCATTTTTATTGCCAGAAAATGATTCACAGAAACCAGAAATTAACCCTAGACGAGGACGAGGACGAGGCAGGGAAGGCGCGGCATGCATGAATTGGCATGTTTATTGTTATTATTCCCTTGCTTGATTAAACAATACAGATCGATGCAATGCGATGGCCGGGGCACGTCAGCCTAAACGGCGTTGATTCCGGTGATTCCTTCCTTTCTGTTTTGTCGTTTCGGTAATACTCAAAGGAAAGAGATCGAAGCAGAAGAAGGTGGTCAGATGTACGTGAGAGGATTGAGAATTTGTTCAAATCTCAAAGCAAACTTACACATGCTTGTGTGGCTGTATCCTTATCTCGCGAATCGCTATGAACAAACTAATATTCTTCTCCCTTATTATATCCATTCCTTTCTGAATTCTGATCAATATTAATTAGCACAGAAACCGGACTTCTTCTTCTTTTTAATTCCATGGTTGGTCAAGTTACTTTTGTGTCTACAAGCAAGGAGATGCAGTAATTTAATTAATCACTAGTTGTGATCGAATAATTCAGCTGCTTCTAGTGCTATAGCTATTATATACTGTTTACTAGAAACTAGGGATTAAGCCTGAAACCCTCTGTTATTTGCACTCTTGCACTACTTCATGTATGCAACTTCTGAATCTATGAAAATCAAATAGCAAATATGAATATGAAAGTGCGAAATGAGACTCCCGAATTCTAGTAGCATGTTCATATGCTCTAAATCTTCTTCATCCGGCTTCATTCTCCTTTTCAAAATAGAATCTGAACAGTAAAACAGAAGCAACCAACATATTTTCAAGAACATGTTTACTGGTGTGGTAAAGAATACTATAATCATGCCAATGACCACTTGAGCTGCACTAAACCAAGCAGGAAACGCGAAGAAGATCGAATAAACGCAAGTTGAAACACAAATCGATATAAATAGGAGTTAATTGAAATGTAAACTCAACTGTTGGATCGAAACTACTCAGCCAATTCAAACTGGTTAGTTCATCATCTATTTTACCTTTTATGTAATTAATGTGATTTAATTAGAAAGAAAAAAAACACAACTGGGCAACTAGTACTTCTAGCCTCAAGGTTTTGGTAAAAATAAAACAAAGTTAGGGTAGGTGTGGCACATGAAATGAAAGTAGTAGTGTCTTGACTATATTGTTCACAAATCATAACGTGGACTCGATTAAATTTGGGTCCTTGTGAGGAAGGAAAGACGTATAAAAGTACGTAGCTAGAGATATCCTCTTGAAGATCGATTAAAATAGAAAACAGATGGAGAGGATGCATGGTGGTTTCGTTACGAGACAAAAGCATGGAATATCGACGGGAATAAAAGCACAAGCAAGTATGCATTTGACAACATCGCAAGCAAGTAGTGAGATGGATTATCGGAGCTGAGCCATGTATAGAGAGAGAGAGAGAGAGAGAGACATGTTGACCGCATATTACTTCCTGCAACCTTATTATTCAATAATCCAAACAACATGAGGATACATACCAATAAGGAATATATGTGAGAGATGAAAAGCTTGAAGCTAGCTACTTGTTAATTAACAACTGATTAAGTAAGCAGCTAGGGAGAAAGAGAAATACAAAAGTTTCATTTCCCGGAGAATCTAGAGCGCATCAGGCGCTGACCATTATAAACAAAACGATATCATTAAGCTAATTAAGCATCCTTTTTAATTAGTCTTTAGGTGTTTCTGTAATCACCATTATAAACAAGTCGGATTAATTTACGAAAGTCATGACTCCAATAGAAGCAAGCTAATAAGAGTCCAATAGAAGAGAACAAAGAGAGAGCTTATTGCTTAGACAAGGTCACGTCCCTCTATCACGTGACCACAACCCATGTTGACGCCGAGGAATATGGTCCTAGCCTCCTTCCTTGCTTCCTTGCTTCTCGATCATCTCTAGCTTAATTCACAGATATTATAGAAAGGACTCGAATACGTGGGACTCCACGCGCGGGCGACAGACAGATGAGTCCAGTTTTTGGTTTGGCCAAGGAATACTATTTACTTGCGACATGGAGAGGGAATATTGGGGACGACGATCGAACACTGTGGATCGGACAAATACTAGCCGTTCAAACTCTCTTACCTCGTTTCCCGGCCACGCGCTCTCTCCCGGCACGCACTGTTCCTCCACCAGGTGATGCAAGTTTGAAGCCAGCGCGTGGGATCAAGACTCGACTGATTGCAGAGGGCAACGTCGGAGTCAGAGTCAGAGTTGCATATTGCATGTGGCTCTGCGACCCTGGTGTCGCCGGACAGCACAGCCACTCTGACATGACCTAGCAACTTCATTCCTCTAATCTATCATATATGTGCTTCGATTCATTTCGTTCCTACATATATATCCTCCGTTCGTGCCATTTCCTTATTTCTGACGACACCGTAATTCAATTTTCAACCCAGTTCTAATCTAAATTGATCCCAGCTAAGGTCGACTGAGCTCTCTTAATTGGCTGATATCTGAATCAGGGTTCGCACGTGTACAGCTCAATTATGATTGTATTCCCCAGCAGGTCACCGGCCAGTGACTAAATAATATAGAGGTATAGAAAGCACACTTGCATGCCCGGCCCTAGCTAGATCAGCTAGCTAGTTGATCATATACAGTCGGTTTAATTTGTTAAGTTAATTAGGCTAGAAACTAATTAAGGAATTTATAACAAGTTCCTCATTACAGCTCAAATGTATATGTGCATCATAATGTAGTTATTTTGATCTTGAACGATGTTCTGGAGGTTAGATGTTCTACAATGGAAGCTGATGTAGTTCATGCCATGTCCTGCAACTCAAGTAAATGAATAGGGTTAGCTAGCTAGGTCAGCGTGCATCTTTGAACGGGGATATTTTTGGCCTGCCAGTCAATATCATGAAGGAAAAATGGAAATAAATATTCTTATGTAGGAGAAAATATAAACAAAAGGTATATCTTGTTATATATATATATATATAAAACATATTAGAATAATATCTGGTAGAAATTAACAAGAGGAGTAGAGGGTATTTAAATCAAATGGGTCGCAATCGATCCATGAAATTAAAACGAGATGGATGCGATTCCGATATTCCATTGAACAGTGGCCCTTTTGTTTTCTCGAATTCCAACCATTCCTCTCTGCAGAAACCTCCATTATATCCTATTGCCACTTCCTTTTCACTCCCTCTTCCTCTCTCTCTCTCTCTTTAGTCACTCGATCTCTCTACCATCAAAACCAGAACGGGCCCTTTCTCTCTCTCTGAGTCTCTGTCTGTGACTGTGTTTTGTGTATGGACTCTCAAGTCTCAACTCTCTACCACTACTGATCTGCAGCTACCGCTCCTCTTAAATGCACAGTTCCTCATTTTCAATAACTTTTCCATCAACCTAGCTTGTTCCCAAGAGGACCGAGTGTTACCTTCTCATTTCTGGAACTCTCTCTCTCTAATCGAGTCCTACCTGCGGGCACCAGCTTTCTATGTTTTTAGATTTTAAATAGATCTTCCTACCTACTTATCTAGTACTACTTTTTATAAAAGCCTACCTCCGGCCCTGCATCCATCATTTTCTCAAACCCAGTGCAGTGCAAATCATAAGCCACTCATCACCATATAATCACTACAGTTCATCCTCATGATGTACCTGAGCTCAAACTCAAACCCTACAATGAGAAGTACTTCTTCATCCTTGCCTGATCTCTCTTTACAGATCAGCCCACCGTCAGATCACTATGAGATGGCTTTATCAAGAAAAGCACTTAACGGTGATCGGAGCTCAACCACCGACTCCGCTAGCAGTGGGAGTGATTTGAGTCATGAAAATGTTCTCTACCACTTAGATCAGAGGACTAGTTATAATCCCGCTTCCGCTGAGCCCGAGCCAAATTTGAGTTTAGGTCTTGAAATGAAGGATATAATTAGTAACAGTACTAGTTCAACACCTCTACTACCAAGAAACTTCAATCACCATCCTCAAATCTACGGCCGAGAGTTCAAAAGAAGCGCCAGAACTGTCGGGAATGTGAAAAGAAGCGTCAGAGCTCCGAGGATGCGGTGGACTACAACCCTTCATGCCCATTTCGTTCATGCAGTTCAGCTTCTCGGTGGTCATGAAAGTAAGATATATACACATATATGCAAGCTAGACGTCTTTTATTTGTTTCTTTGAGATTAAATAGTTGCATTTCTAATTAGTTGGTTACCATTTCTCTTGGAAAATGAAATCCAAATGCAGGAGCAACGCCAAAATCGGTGTTAGAGTTGATGAATGTGAAGGATCTAACTCTTGCTCACGTGAAGAGTCATTTGCAGGTGGGCTAGCTTATACTGTGCTCAATCTTGTTTGCTTTGAATAAAAACATAACAGTCATATAGCTGATGACATTGGTTCTCTTAATTTCTAATTTTGAGGATTATGTTTCGAAAACTATTCTGCATTTAACATATAAATGTTATTAGAATGATTCATTTGTAGTGAGGGGTAAACAACAAGTGATGTAAGGACAAAATGGCATCTAGAGGGAGTAATCTTAGCAATGTGGACCATTTTTACTCATGATTTTTCTTTTTGTTTGGGTTTTGATATCATGCAGATGTATAGAACAGTGAAGAGCACTGACCACAAAGGAACAGGTAAATAATGGACTGGATTTTGTAATATATATTCCGAGCTATCTCTGATTTCATATTTGCATGATCGATCTCTATCTCAAATCTTCAAAATTCCGGCCCCATTTTCTTTTATCTTCCATTATTCTCTTTGTTTCGGAGCCTGGGCGATCTCAGTGGGACAGAGAACTCTATTATCATCATTTTGACCCAGCTAGACTAAAACAAAACAATATGCCTGGTTGACACTGAGATTATTATTAACTGTTATTGGACCTAGCTCCTTCCTTCGATCAGTAGTCACTACTACACTCAGTAGAATCCATGTGAAGTGAATTATTTTTGGTTGGTGTCTGGAAAAGCAAGACCAACATATGTATTAATGTCCAGCTGATCGATCTATCTATCTACATTTACTCTGGTCGCAGGTCATGAAGGGCAGCTAATGGATATGGGTTTGGACCAAAATCCAGGAAATAATAATGTTCAAGTAAATGGATCAGCACTACCCTGTGATTCTGAGAAGGCTATTGATTCACCTTCAACTCTGCTTCTGCAAAATCCCAGCATCAGGTAGCTAATTCATTTTTATGTTAATGATCTAAACGCGAATCTTCCTGATCGTATTCTTTGGCTCTGCAAAATGGATAGATAATAAATATATGCAGACATACATGCACGAATATTGGCATGTTTATGCCTGGCTTGGAGAAAATGAATTAAAGACCCTTTTCTGATCTTTAATTCCCCTGATCTGTATATATAGTTTTGGTCCAAGTCCAACACGGTGTCTGTCGTTGTTACTAGTGCAGAGTATTTATTTCTGGAGGCATCTCAAAGCTCATTGATTTTGATGAAGTTACTTAGTTAATTGATTTGCTAGGATTTGTAATTTCATACCGGCATGAAACGCTAATACCACTCAAGGGTATTAGGTTACAAGCTAGCTAAGCTAGTTCCATACATATATGATCATGCATCCCAATGTGCCCTAAAAGTCTAGGGATTTTGACTACATATCACAATACATATTGTTTATTGGCTATTGTTGGTTGGTAGAGATCGAGTCGATCATAAAGGAAAGCAATTAACTACGTACAACAACTTTGATACATAGGATTGATAGCTTGGCTACTGTCTAATAATGTCTTGGCCTCAGATTGATGGATTTGTTGACTCCAATTATGTATCGCACTGAGCAATAATGTCTTGCCTCAAAGGACTGCAATGTGTGTGTATACAATATGTGCACACACACGTACTGCATAATATATAAACCAGAAGAGAGTATATATGTGTGTTTGGTTTTATTTGGACGTACGATTTGATGAATTATTCAAGTTCTGATCACTAGCCTGATAACTAATTGTGAGCAGAGGATCATGGCATTCTACAAGGAAGAAAAATGGCAGCTGCAAACTAAGTCCTGGAGATTTTTTGACATGTTCTGATTCCCCATCCTCAATTGGGACCAAGGTATTTACATACTTCCACATCAAAACCGGTACCTACCAGCAAAACCCTTTCAAATTTTGTACAAATTATTAGTGCATTATGGTGAATGATATAGTTTACTTGAAACTTGATTAGGTGGATGAAGAGGATTCGGGTTCAGGCCGCCAGTTGGATTGTAGCTCCTTGTCATCTTCGGATCATATGTATCTTAACCTAGAGTTCACGCTTGGAAGGCCAAGTGGCGAATGGTCTATGCTCAACTCCCTCAACCTTCAAATGACTTGATTAATTACCCTTCTATCTAGTTTTCTAGCCAGCTAGCTTTAGCTAATCCTCGCGAAGTTTTAAATCGAGTGTCCATTAATTAAACTTAACTAGAAGTAATATATGTCCCCTCTTTTTGATCGACCTCTGTACGTTATTGTTGTGTTCATCATCTTCGTTTGCATTTCATCTCCCATTTGACAACGGAAGAGGGGGAATTTGACATGAAAGTTTTGATGTAACCAAATATGTCTCACAAGACGGAGATCGATGATTGATCTCTCGAGTAAGCACCAACAGAGAATCCGAACAATTATTTAATTTAGATATTCAGGATTTGAATTGTCCAGCACCTACAAATAAATTGTATTCTAATATATGAAACTTTATCACTATTTTATGTAAGATCTTATATTTTGAAGTTGCTTAAATCTTGATAGAATATGAAAATAGAGGTTCTCACAAGTTCGCATCATTTTTCGAATTCCAGAACTTGTAAAATTATGCAGACAATGACTCTATTTATTATAAATTGATGGATATATTATGTGTTTCCGAAGGTGACAGATCGGCATGATTCGTGCTTGGACTCGAACAGCAACTAACTTTCAGCTTATATGGAATCAGGAGCATATATGGGGAAATCTAATGAAGGAAAAACGATGTCAATATATGCCATCTGATTTAAACTATATAGAGCTCGCATCGACCTTTACACTATGGCTTGAAATTTGGTATGCTTCATGCAAGGTAACCTACTCGATACTGACCTAGTGAACTCCTATATAAACCGTTGTACGTGCGTTCCTTGTGATATTATCATACCCTGTCGTCTAATCATGGATCTTTCTTTCCAGTTAATCACTCTCATTGCCGTGTTTCTTGCTTCTCTAATCTATCTAGTTATTGCATTGCTTCGAGGTTCCAAGCACCTCCAGGCTCCAGAGCCTAAGGGTGCATGGCCAATCATCGGCCACCTCCACCTTCTAGGTGGCGGAGACCAGCTTCTCTACCGCACATTAGGTGCAATGGCCGACAAATACGGCCCAGCTTTCAACATCAGGCTCGGCAGCCGCCGTGCCTTCGTAGTAAGCAGTTGGGAGGTAGCCAAAGACTGCTTCACCACAAACGATAAGGCGCTCGCCTCACGTCCGACCACGGTGGCAGCCAAGCACATGGGCTACAACTACGCCGTGTTTGGCTTCGCACCTTACAGCCCCTTTTGGCGCGAGATGAGAAAGATTGCAACACTCGAACTCCTCTCGAACCGTCGTCTTGAGATGCTCAAACACGTCCGGAGTTCTGAAGTAGATATGGGGATACGAGAGTTGCATGGTTTATGGGTCGAAAAAGGGTCATGCACTCCTGTGCTCGTAGAAATGAAGTATTGGTCGGAGGAGTTGACACTCAATGTGGTGGTGAGGATGGTGGGGGGAAAGCGTTACTTTGGCACGTCGGCAGCTGAGTGTGACGAGGAGGAGGCGAGGCTGTGCCAGAAAGCAATCAGTCAGTTTTTTCATCTGATTGGGATCTTCGTGGTTTCGGATGCGCTGCCGTATTTGTGGTGGTTGGATTTGCAGGGACATGAGAAGGCTATGAAGAAGACCGCCAAGGACTTGGATCAAATACTTGGTGGGTGGCTGGAGGAGCATCGCCGGAGAAGACTAAAATCTAATAACGGTGATCATCTCAAGGCCAAGTGTGCGGAGGGGGAGGAGGACTTCATTGATGTCATGCTGTCTCTTCAGGAACAAGGACAACTCTCCAATTTTCAGCATGATTCAGATACCAGTATCAAGTCTACCTGTCTGGTATGGTTCAAAATTTCAAACCTTCAAACTAACGCTAGCATTTGTGGTTACAGCTTCTCCATTGGGCTTTTAGGTCAAGACTTGGAGCATAATGGATCTACTACAGTTCATGGCCCATTAAAGATAATGTATTTTTTTTATCGTAACAGGCAATTTTCCTAGGTGGCAGTGACACGACAGCAGGAACTCGGACGTGGGCAATCTCGTTACTCCGGAGTAATTATTCTCTGTATCAGGAACACCACGTGGCACTGCCAGGTGTTATACCTGGCCAATCATATAACTCAGATTCATGTGGGGACCAACACGGAGTGAAAAAAAAAAAAAAAAAATTAAATACACCAATCAGAAATAAAAATAAAACACGTGGACCAATGAGATTAAAATGAAACATAAAACATGTGGTGTTCCGGGTACAAATAATAATTTCCCCTCCTGAACGAGTAACCGCCACGTCTTAAGGAAGGCACAAGAAGAGCTAGACCTCCACGTTGGCACGGACCGGCTAGTTGATGAATCAGACATCAAGAACCTTGTCTATCTTCAAGCCATTATCAAAGAAACTCTGCGACTATAATGGACTGGATTTTGTAATATATATTCCGAGCTATCTCTGATTTCATATTTGCATGATCGATCTCTATCTCAAATCTTCAAAATTCCGGCCCCATTTTCTTTTATCTTCCATTATTCTCTTTGTTTCGGAGCCTGGGCGATCTCAGTGGGACAGAGAACTCTATTATCATCATTTTGACCCAGCTAGACTAAAACAAAACAATATGCCTGGTTGACACTGAGATTATTATTAACTGTTATTGGACCTAGCTCCTTCCTTCGATCAGTAGTCACTACTACACTCAGTAGAATCCATGTGAAGTGAATTATTTTTGGTTGGTGTCTGGAAAAGCAAGACCAACATATGTATTAATGTCCAGCTGATCGATCTATCTATCTACATTTACTCTGGTCGCAGGTCATGAAGGGCAGCTAATGGATATGGGTTTGGACCAAAATCCAGGAAATAATAATGTTCAAGTAAATGGATCAGCACTACCCTGTGATTCTGAGAAGGCTATTGATTCACCTTCAACTCTGCTTCTGCAAAATCCCAGCATCAGGTAGCTAATTCATTTTTATGTTAATGATCTAAACGCGAATCTTCCTGATCGTATTCTTTGGCTCTGCAAAATGGATAGATAATAAATATATGCAGACATACATGCACGAATATTGGCATGTTTATGCCTGGCTTGGAGAAAATGAATTAAAGACCCTTTTCTGATCTTTAATTCCCCTGATCTGTATATATAGTTTTGGTCCAAGTCCAACACGGTGTCTGTCGTTGTTACTAGTGCAGAGTATTTATTTCTGGAGGCATCTCAAAGCTCATTGATTTTGATGAAGTTACTTAGTTAATTGATTTGCTAGGATTTGTAATTTCATACCGGCATGAAACGCTAATACCACTCAAGGGTATTAGGTTACAAGCTAGCTAAGCTAGTTCCATACATATATGATCATGCATCCCAATGTGCCCTAAAAGTCTAGGGATTTTGACTACATATCACAATACATATTGTTTATTGGCTATTGTTGGTTGGTAGAGATCGAGTCGATCATAAAGGAAAGCAATTAACTACGTACAACAACTTTGATACATAGGATTGATAGCTTGGCTACTGTCTAATAATGTCTTGGCCTCAGATTGATGGATTTGTTGACTCCAATTATGTATCGCACTGAGCAATAATGTCTTGCCTCAAAGGACTGCAATGTGTGTGTATACAATATGTGCACACACACGTACTGCATAATATATAAACCAGAAGAGAGTATATATGTGTGTTTGGTTTTATTTGGACGTACGATTTGATGAATTATTCAAGTTCTGATCACTAGCCTGATAACTAATTGTGAGCAGAGGATCATGGCATTCTACAAGGAAGAAAAATGGCAGCTGCAAACTAAGTCCTGGAGATTTTTTGACATGTTCTGATTCCCCATCCTCAATTGGGACCAAGGTATTTACATACTTCCACATCAAAACCGGTACCTACCAGCAAAACCCTTTCAAATTTTGTACAAATTATTAGTGCATTATGGTGAATGATATAGTTTACTTGAAACTTGATTAGGTGGATGAAGAGGATTCGGGTTCAGGCCGCCAGTTGGATTGTAGCTCCTTGTCATCTTCGGATCATATGTATCTTAACCTAGAGTTCACGCTTGGAAGGCCAAGTGGCGAATGGTCTATGCTCAACTCCCTCAACCTTCAAATGACTTGATTAATTACCCTTCTATCTAGTTTTCTAGCCAGCTAGCTTTAGCTAATCCTCGCGAAGTTTTAAATCGAGTGTCCATTAATTAAACTTAACTAGAAGTAATATATGTCCCCTCTTTTTGATCGACCTCTGTACGTTATTGTTGTGTTCATCATCTTCGTTTGCATTTCATCTCCCATTTGACAACGGAAGAGGGGGAATTTGACATGAAAGTTTTGATGTAACCAAATATGTCTCACAAGACGGAGATCGATGATTGATCTCTCGAGTAAGCACCAACAGAGAATCCGAACAATTATTTAATTTAGATATTCAGGATTTGAATTGTCCAGCACCTACAAATAAATTGTATTCTAATATATGAAACTTTATCACTATTTTATGTAAGATCTTATATTTTGAAGTTGCTTAAATCTTGATAGAATATGAAAATAGAGGTTCTCACAAGTTCGCATCATTTTTCGAATTCCAGAACTTGTAAAATTATGCAGACAATGACTCTATTTATTATAAATTGATGGATATATTATGTGTTTCCGAAGGTGACAGATCGGCATGATTCGTGCTTGGACTCGAACAGCAACTAACTTTCAGCTTATATGGAATCAGGAGCATATATGGGGAAATCTAATGAAGGAAAAACGATGTCAATATATGCCATCTGATTTAAACTATATAGAGCTCGCATCGACCTTTACACTATGGCTTGAAATTTGGTATGCTTCATGCAAGGTAACCTACTCGATACTGACCTAGTGAACTCCTATATAAACCGTTGTACGTGCGTTCCTTGTGATATTATCATACCCTGTCGTCTAATCATGGATCTTTCTTTCCAGTTAATCACTCTCATTGCCGTGTTTCTTGCTTCTCTAATCTATCTAGTTATTGCATTGCTTCGAGGTTCCAAGCACCTCCAGGCTCCAGAGCCTAAGGGTGCATGGCCAATCATCGGCCACCTCCACCTTCTAGGTGGCGGAGACCAGCTTCTCTACCGCACATTAGGTGCAATGGCCGACAAATACGGCCCAGCTTTCAACATCAGGCTCGGCAGCCGCCGTGCCTTCGTAGTAAGCAGTTGGGAGGTAGCCAAAGACTGCTTCACCACAAACGATAAGGCGCTCGCCTCACGTCCGACCACGGTGGCAGCCAAGCACATGGGCTACAACTACGCCGTGTTTGGCTTCGCACCTTACAGCCCCTTTTGGCGCGAGATGAGAAAGATTGCAACACTCGAACTCCTCTCGAACCGTCGTCTTGAGATGCTCAAACACGTCCGGAGTTCTGAAGTAGATATGGGGATACGAGAGTTGCATGGTTTATGGGTCGAAAAAGGGTCATGCACTCCTGTGCTCGTAGAAATGAAGTATTGGTCGGAGGAGTTGACACTCAATGTGGTGGTGAGGATGGTGGGGGGAAAGCGTTACTTTGGCACGTCGGCAGCTGAGTGTGACGAGGAGGAGGCGAGGCTGTGCCAGAAAGCAATCAGTCAGTTTTTTCATCTGATTGGGATCTTCGTGGTTTCGGATGCGCTGCCGTATTTGTGGTGGTTGGATTTGCAGGGACATGAGAAGGCTATGAAGAAGACCGCCAAGGACTTGGATCAAATACTTGGTGGGTGGCTGGAGGAGCATCGCCGGAGAAGACTAAAATCTAATAACGGTGATCATCTCAAGGCCAAGTGTGCGGAGGGGGAGGAGGACTTCATTGATGTCATGCTGTCTCTTCAGGAACAAGGACAACTCTCCAATTTTCAGCATGATTCAGATACCAGTATCAAGTCTACCTGTCTGGTATGGTTCAAAATTTCAAACCTTCAAACTAACGCTAGCATTTGTGGTTACAGCTTCTCCATTGGGCTTTTAGGTCAAGACTTGGAGCATAATGGATCTACTACAGTTCATGGCCCATTAAAGATAATGTATTTTTTTTATCGTAACAGGCAATTTTCCTAGGTGGCAGTGACACGACAGCAGGAACTCGGACGTGGGCAATCTCGTTACTCCGGAGTAATTATTCTCTGTATCAGGAACACCACGTGGCACTGCCAGGTGTTATACCTGGCCAATCATATAACTCAGATTCATGTGGGGACCAACACGGAGTGAAAAAAAAAAAAAAATAATTAAATACACCAATCAGAAATAAAAATAAAACACGTGAACCAATGAGATTAAAATGAAACATAAAACATGTGGTGTTCCGGGTACAAATAATAATTTCCCCTCCTGAACGAGTAACCGCCACGTCTTAAGGAAGGCACAAGAAGAGCTAGACCTCCACGTTGGCACGGACCGGCTAGTTGATGAATCAGACATCAAGAACCTTGTCTATCTTCAAGCCATTATCAAAGAAACTCTGCGACTTTACCCAGCTGGGCCTCTCTTAGGACCGCGAGAAGCTCTGGAAGATTGCACCGTCGCCGGGTACCACGTGCCTGCTGGCACCCGGCTGGTCGTAAACGTCTGGAAGATTCAAAGGGATCCAAGTGTATGGACCAACCCTTCTACTTTCGAACCGGAGAGGTTTATGACAAACAGCAGCCACTCCAACGTCGACGTAAGAGGTCAGCAGTTTGAGCTGATTCCTTTTGGGTCCGGGAGACGGTCCTGTCCAGGTGTGTCGTTTGCGCTGCAAGTTCTTCACCTCACGCTGGCTCGTTTACTGCAGGCGTTTCAGTTCGAAACGGCATCGGAAGAGCTCGTCGACTTGACTGAGAGTCCCGGTTTGACCATTCCTAAAGCAACTCCATTAGAAGTTCTCCTCACCCCTCGTCTTCACGCTAAGCTCTATAGTTGATTTATGTTTACGCTTATTATATGTTTGATTTAATAAAGTGAAATATCCAGACTCCATGTAGTTGTAAGGTGCGTACGTACGTGGTTTATAATAGCTCGCTAGGTTTTCATGCGAACTCGATTTATATATTGTAACAACAAGCCTTTCGGCAATTCTATGGAATAAGAGGATCGATCAATATATTGCATGTGTGGAAGAATCATATAAGAGCACAATAAATAGATGTCGAATCAATGTTGTTCATTACATGACTACAACTATACTGTACACTTGTACAGTTAGCAAAGAAAAAACAATTGTGATGGCATGGCTTCAGTGAGGTTTAAGAAGATCGATATATAGGTACAGATCAGACTCTTCAACAAAACGTCTCTTTTGGTTTGAATTTTTCTACAAGGAAGTATCCTATTCCTCCTTTGCTTTGTATTTCATCATTACATGTATTGATATAGTCTGAAAGAAGAAAATGCCAAAGTATCGATCTTGATAAAATTATCTTTTTCTCAAAAGAAATTGTACCTAGCCCACACTTATCTCTTTCAGTTCCCATAGTGATCATCAAAACAAAGTTAAACATGGACGCACTCTCGCCCGATAATTTATTCCCGGGTTATATATATATAATTTCTCAGTAAATCATCATTCTCGGGGCCCTAATTTGGAAAGCTAGCTTCAATGACAGCCATATATATAATTGTTGTCGGTGGTTAATAAACTACTTTTTCTGTCCATATATCAGTCATGAAACTTGTACACCGGTGTAGTCGGTAGTCGGTAAACTACCTCACATGCCTATAGACCAGTCATGAAACTTGTAGACTGACGTCCATGGTACCTCGCTATGGTGAAAGATCATCGGTACCACGTCGGGAAGGTGCTTCTCCAAGCTCCACAAGAAGGCACCATGAGAGTATAAATGCGCATTATGTCCCACATCAGAAATGTAATGTAAGAGGGAACCTTCCTTATCTATAAAAGGAAGACTCTATCTCTAGATCTAAAGGATGAAAGATAGTATTCCACCCCGCAGATCTGAAAGGTAGTACTCCACCCCGCGGGATACACTCCCTCATATTTGTATAATCCACCCCGCGGGATGGGTGCTCTTGTACCCCGCGCGGGATCGATGTATTTGTAACACCAAAGAATGATAATTGATTCTAAGTGGACGTAGTCATGTCCCCCGAGGCATGGTGAACCACTATATGTCCTTGTGTTGTCACTGTTCATACCCCACCATGATTCCGCATAGCCCTCCCGGTTTATGCAGAAACAACCGGCATCCAGGCTACCTTGCCATGGTGAAATATTATCGGTACTCCCACCAAACCGACGTTCCTCCGAACAGGTGAAGATGACCGATTAAAGGCCATGCACCCCCTGCTTCAAGTACTAATTTACCCTCTGCAGCCCTCCACCTTCTTGTCGTAGATATATATCTAGCTTGCTAGCTCTCCCTGTAAGTTATTCAATGTTGTATATTTTTGTAGAATTTGATTGCAGCAGGTAGCGATTCAATGTATGTTACGTTGACTTGGGCAATATCACTATTGTTGAACCATCCTCATGTGTTGGAAAAAGCTCAAGAGGAACTGGACACAGAAGTAGGAAGAGAACGAACCGTGGCCGAGTCAGATTTAAGCAAGTTGGTCTATCTCCAAGCCATCGTGAAGGAGACGTCGCGTTTATACCCTGTAGCACCATTAGCACCACATAATATTGTTCAACATCTTTCATCTTCACAGTATATAGAAGCTTCACGTAAGTACTTTCATCTCTACCATACATATAAAAAGTGCTTCACGTAAGTATACCCAGACAACAATACGCTAATTTGTCAACTCGTTAGAAACGTAATATCTCTTCCAGGCCAGCTCGAGATTTGGAAAGTTTCAATGAGAGCCAAGTATATAACTAAGATGCATATAGCCAGAGAAATTTCATTCTAGCAATCGAATATTAATGGATCTCCTCCTTGATCAGATGAACTTATATGTCACAAATGGTTTAATATTCGCAATAACATTCGCTCTCTATTTTTATTATTTTTCACAGAGATGGAGAAGGAGCAGATTAGCAGCACCTCAAGCCAAGGGAGCATGGCCTATACTTGGCCACCTTCCGTTGCTAGGAGGATCGACGCCTCCCCAAATCATCTTGGGAGCCATGGCAGACAAGTATGGTCCCCTTTTTACGGTGCGCCTCGGAGTCTATCCAACTTTGGTGGTGAGCAGTAGTGAAGTGGCTAAGGAGTGCTTTACAATCCATGACATGGCTGCGTCTTCGCGCCCCAAAATGGCAGCTGCGGAACTCATGGCCTACAACAACGCCATGTTTGGATTGGCGCCCTACGGACCATATTGGCGAGAATTGCGTAAACTAGCAACCTTGAAGCTGCTTTCCAACCGCCAGATGCAGTTGCTTAAAGACATTCGTGTCTCTGAGGTGGCTACCTTCCTGAAAGAATTGTTCAAACTTACAGATCATAATCATGTAGCTTTGGTGGAGTTGAAACAATGGTTTGGGGACTTGACTCTTAACGTTACACTTAGAATGGTAGCTGGAAAACGCTACTCGTTCATTAGTGATTCCACTAATGAGGATGAGAAGAAAGAAGGAGGTCGGGTGCAGGATGCAGTGAGGAAGTTCTTTTACTTTTCAGGGGTTTTTATGGTGGGCGATTTGGTTCCTTACCTTCGGTGGTTGGATTTAGGTGGTCATGAAAAGGCCATGAAGAAAACTGCAAAAGAAATCGACGCTATCATTGAGGAGTGGTTACAGGAGCATAAACAAAGGAGAAGAGCAGCTGGTGACGTCGGAGAGCATGACTTCATGGACGCCATGCTTACTGAGCTTCATGGTGCAGACCTTGGCGGTTACGATGCGGATACAGTCAACAAAGCCGCATGCTTGGTACGTATATATTAGATGACTCTTAACTTTGCATGAATGATCTACAAATTATGTTCTAAACACTGAACGGTGGAGATGTGAAAATGTAACCTAAAAATGAGCGAAATGAGGAGCACAACACTTTAATTTCAAAGCGGTGTCTCACTCTAGAAGGGAACTGACACACACACACACACACAAAGAGGATCCAAAGAGGACGTCCGCACTCCCTTAAAGTGCGGACGTCCCTCTGTTCTCCACCTTCCTGCTCCGACGACGGCGCGCCTCCACCCGAGCGGGTAGCGGCATCCCCAACCACTTTCTCTCCCTGGCAAGTCCGCCGAGTTCCAGTTTTCTGACGAGATCGATCTTGTGTGAAGTTTTGGGTGGAGGTTGTTGCCTAGACTTTCAAATCGATCTCGCCGGGAAGGGAAAGTGGTCGGGAACGCCGTTGGAGTCTGCTCGGGTGGAGGCGCGCCGTCGTTGGAGCCGTCCGGTGGAGAACGGAGGGACATCCGCACTTAAAGCCCAGTGCCGACGTCCTCTTTGAATCCGGACTGTGTGTGTGTGTATATATATATATATGGCTCTTCCAATGAATGATTATTTTTTTTGTTCATTTCTTTGGATATGGTATTTGACAAACTTCCCGATCAAAGAAGGGTGAGTCTAATTATTAGAACAATTATAGAGTGAGTCTGATATATTTTGTATTAATTAGAGATTAGAACATATAAGACGGCTGTAGTTTGTGTTAAGATTCCCTAAACTAAAGCTTCATCTTTTTATCAATAAAGATTCTAGCTAGCCTTTAGGACCTTTAAATTTTAAAGATTCTACTCTTCTGAATTCCGATTATATGACGATGTTTTTTTGTTTGTTTGTTTGTTGAGCTTTCTTAATCATTTCATCAATATACAATATATTTTGCAGAATATGATTTTAGGAGGTAGCGATACCACCATGGTTACATTGATATGGGCAATATCACTATTAATGAATAATCGTCACGTATTGAAACAAGCTCAAGATGAATTGGATGCAGAAGTCGGCAGAGAAAGATTTATGACCGAGTCGGATACAGGCAAGCTGGTTTATATCCAAGCCATAGTGAAAGAAACGCTGCGTTTATACCCTGCAGCACCATTATCAGGACAGCACGAGTTCACTGAGGACTGCACAGTGAATGGCTATCATGTCCAAAAGGGCACCCGCTTGATCACGAACCTTTGGAAGATTCAAACCAACCCACAAATGTGGCCCGACCCATTAGAGTTCAAACCGGAGAGATTTCTCACCACCCACAAGAACATTGATGTGAGGGGTCATGATTTTGAACTAATCCCTTTCGGAAGTGGTAGAAGATCTTGTCCTGGGATATCGTTTGCTCTTCAGATGGTATCATTTGCTTTAGCTAGCTTTTTACATGCATTCGAAGTTTCAACACCATCAGATGAGCTTGTTGATATGTCTGAGAGTTTTGGACTTACAAATGTTAAGGCCACCCCTCTAAACGTACTAATCAAACCTCGTTTGTGTACTACACTTTATGAATAAACGAGTTGAGCAAACAAGTTCAAACACACAAACTCTCGTTTATCTTGTCTTCTTAGATTGTGATGGCTTGTCGCGATCTTTGGGATATCCTTGTAATATATATAGTTCAGTAGTTGGTAATTGATCGACATTTACTTATTTAGTGTATATATAGTAGAGATATATAAGACCAGTCACCAGAACAACGAATCAAACAATAATGTTGTATTTCTCAAATAAGTCAAAGACAGGCGGCTACTGTGTTGAGTTTCAACAACTGTTCACCCTATAAACAAAAGATTAACCGATAATTGCCTCATCCCCTAATTGAAAGGCCATTGGTCATTTTAAAAATAAAAGCATCTCCATCCGATAAGGCATCTTTGGCAACTCATCACAGCAGTTCTTATTTGATGTGGTCAGCAGTCTCCAACCGAATGGTCATTTACATGTGGAAATGGCATTGAGAGAGTCCATGTCAAATTTGACATTGTTGAAAGGAAATGTCTTTTTTTTTTTTACTCTCTAGCTCTCTCCTATGTATTTTTAATTATTTACAAGTTTAAATGATTGTTTATAATATATGGTAATTATTCAAAATTTGACATCTTCATTGGAGATGAGATTAGCCAAATTAGGAAATGTTATTTTTGCCTTGTCACGTATCAAATTTAAAAAATTAGACATAAAAAAAATTGGCATATCCATTGAAGATGCTCTAATGCATCCTTTGAAAAAGAAAGAAAATAAATTGAGCTGGCCACGTCTGTGGACAGGACCAAATTAGTTCTTGGTTTTTTGTTGCACTGATTGATCATGACCACATTAGTTCTTGTGTCGTATTACTAGCTAGTATATAAAACGCATGAAGATGTTTAGTTGAAACTAATTGATTCGTTAAGGTTCGTATTGTATTAATTACTAGTATGAAAATGACTGAAGACTGGAGGGTGTACTGTCATAGCTATTGCCCTTTTCTATTTTTGTCCGACTGTCTCATTATCCGAGGGGCCAACTCTTATTGAAAACCATCTGAATAGTTTAATTTATGGCGGGAATAAGGATCACGGGGCGGTTTATCTATGCCGGGTTTCCTTCCATTATATAATCACACCCATGTTACTATCGTCCATGAAGGGTTTACTTGTGAAGAACAGAGTGCGTACCCATACATATCAATCTTCTGGCAAACAGAAGAAAAGGCTAGAGCAATCCGATTAATGGATTCTCTCACTTTCCTAGTAAATTTCATCACGCCTGCGATATTGTTTGCAGTAGTCATCTTTTATATTTGCCATTTAACAAGAAGGTGGAGAGCTGCAGAGGGTAAATTAGTACCTGAAGCAGGGGGTGCATGGCCTTTAATCGGTCATCTTCACCTGTTCGGAGGAACGTCGCCTCCCCACAAAGCATTGGGAGCCATGGCTAAAAAGTATGGACCCCTTTTCACTATAAAGCTTGGGGTGCATCCAACTTTGGTGGTGAGCAGCAGTCAAGTAGCCAAGGAGTGCTTTACCATCAATGACATAGCCGCATCCTCACGCCCAAAGTTGACAGCTGTAGAAATCATGGGCTACAACAACGCCATGTTTGGCTTTGAATCCGCCGGGCCATATTGGCGGGAAGTTCGTAAGATTGCGATCTTGCAGTTGCTCTCCAACCGTCGGCTTCAGATTCTTGCACACATTCGAGTAAGCGAAGTTTGCACCTTCTTGAAGCAATTGTACACAACTTGGAATAGCAGTGATCTTATGAAAAAGGAGGGCAACTCGGATGGTGACCGCGTAGTGTTGGTGGAGTTGAAAGAATTGTTGGGGGACTTGAGTCTAAATGTAATTCTTAGAATGATCTCCGGGAAGGGATATTCTTTTGCGGCCAATGATGATGAGAAGAAAGAAGCTGGTCACATCCATATTGCCGTGAGGAAGTTCATTTACTATGTAGGGCTGTTTACAGTGGGTGATTCGATTCCTTATATTCGGTGGTTGGATTTAGGTGGACATGAGAAGGAGATGAAGAAAACTGCAAAAGAAATGGATGCCATTCTTGAGGGCTGGCTAGAAGAGCATAAGCGAATGAGAGCACTCAGAGAGGAAGAAGATAAAAAAGAGCCCAGTGACTTCATGGATGCATTGATTTATGCCCTGGAAGGAGCAGACCTTAGTGGTTATGATGCTGATACTGTTAACAAGGCCACATGTTTGGTAAGCATATTTTGGTTATTTTCAACACTAAAACATGACGTAGATATATATCTAGCTTGCTAGCTCTCCCTGTAAGTTATTCAATGTTGTATATTTTTGCAGAATTTGATTGCAGCAGGTAGCGATTCAATGTATGTTACGTTGACTTGGGCAATATCACTATTGTTGAACCATCCTCATGTGTTGGAAAAAGCTCAAGAGGAACTGGACACAGAAGTAGGAAGAGAACGAACCGTCGCCGAGTCAGATTTAAGCAAGTTGGTCTATCTCCAAGCCATCGTGAAGGAGACATTGCGTTTATACCCTGCAGCACCATTAGCAGCACCACATGAGTTCAATGAAGACTGCACCATAGCTGGCTACCATGTTCCCAAGGGCACGCGGTTGATCACAAATATTTGGAAGGTTCAGACTGATCCTCAAGCATGGCCGGAGCCGTTAGAGTTCAAACCGGAGAGATTTCTGACTACCCACAAGGATGTTGATGTTAGGGGTCAAAATTTTGAGTTGATTCCATTTGGAAGTGGTAGAAGATCTTGCCCCGCTGTATCATTTAGCTTTCAAATGGTACAGTCCACATTGGCTAGTTTCCTACATGCATTCCAAATCTCAGCTCCCTTCAATGCACATGTTGATATGTCTGAGAGTTTTGGAGCCACAAACGTCAAGGCCACTCCACTTGAAGTTCTCATCAAACCTCGCTTGTCTTTTGAACTCTACAAATAAAAGAATCTTCTATATATGTATGTTATTTCGATTCATGTTTCAGTAGGGTGTAAGTTATTTTGTTCCCTGCAGTATGCACTTGTCTTTGAAGTTTGACCTCTATAATAAACATTTTTCATTTTCCATGTCAATAGTAAGACAGATATCTTGCATCAATTTCTAATTCTCGTGACTTTAATCGGGGTTTAAATCTAATAATGTTCAAGAAAATTAGTGGGTCAGAAATTTCTTTAGAAATATGATCGACCAGTGACTGGATCAACAAATCAGCGATAACGGTGTAATTTGAGATATAGTTAAAGACTCGAAGTGTCAAATATAAAAGCGCATGCGATTACTATGTTGAGTTTCAGTTCTTTCCAAATTCCTACCCATCTCATCATGGAGTTCACTCTTCAATATCTCAGTTCTTCTCCATCTACCATACCTGGCTTTTTATTGTTTATTTTCTCTCTATTGCTATGGATATCAAAGGCTTCCAACACAAACGCAGCCACAAAGAAGGGAGCACCGGAAGCAGCCGGTTCCTGGCCATTAGTTGGTCACCTTCCTCTCTTAGGCGGCTCTCTTCCGCCGCATATAACTTTGGGCAACATGGCTGACAAGTATGGACCAGTCTTCACAATCAAACTCGGGGTGCACCGATCTCTTATTGTGAGCAGTTGGGACATGGCCAAAGAGTGTCTCACCACCAACGACAGAGTCTTTGCTAATCGCCCGAAGCTATTAGTCTCAGAGGTTATGGGCTACAACTACGCCATGTTTGGGTTCAGTCCCTACGGTCCTTACTGGCGCCAGATGCGCAAGGTAGCCACCCTGGAGCTTCTCTCGAACCACCGCTTGGAGTCCCTCAATCACGTTCGTGAATCGGAAGTGAAGACCTGTATTAAGAACATTTACAATTTGTGGAAGCAAAACAAGAACTCAGATCATGTGTTGGTGGACATGAAGAGGTGGTTCGGAGACGTAACGGTGAGCACCATGTTTAGGATGGTTGTAGGGAAGCGGCGCCTACTTGAGACTAGCTCGGAGCGTGAGAAGGAAGAGAACGAAAGCTGTCGAAAGGCGTTGAGGGAGTTTTTCAGATTGACAGGTGATTTTGTGATGGCGGATGCAGTGCCTTTTCTTAGGTGGTTGGATTTGGGCGGGCATGAGAAGGCGATGAAGAAGACGGCAAAGGAATTAGATGATGTTCTGGAACGATGGTTGGAAGAGCATAAGCTAAAACGAAATAGTATCAATTCTACTTCTACTTCTCACGAGCCTGACGATTTCATGGATATGATGTTGTCTGTTCTCGATGATAGTATACTGGAGTTTGGTGGGAGTACTGCTGATACCATGAACAAAGCTACTTCCCTAATTAATTACTCTACGAGCTACTAATTAACAAAGAAAAAATGTCAATAATTTCATACTAATCTGAAACTTCCCACATTGTTCACAGTAAAATTTCTACGAACAATTAGTCGTTGATGTGCAAGTACACGATGCTGAAAACTTAATTAGGATAAGGATAAGTTTCTACAGAATTATGCCCAAGCAATTTTTGTCTTGTACGTAGCTGCAGCACCCACAATTGACTTCATTATTATGATTCATGATGTATGTTCGGCTGCAAAAATTTATATTTTTGCTTAGGAAGTGTTTTTAGAGTATTGGTTAATTAGTAATTAATTCAGTAATTTTTGTGTAATTATAATAATTGTAATGTATGTGCTTTAATATATCTGCAGGCTCTCATATTAGGGGGAACAGACACCACAACAGTAACATTAACATGGGCTCTTTCATTACTGGTGAACAACCCTGCAGTCTTGAAGAAGGCTCAAAATGAATTAGACGCAAAAGTTGGCCGGAATAGACAAGTGAATGAATCAGACGTGAAGAACCTCGTGTATCTCCAAGCCATCATCAAAGAAACCTTGCACTTATACCCTGCTATACCACTCCTCGCACCCCATGAATCCACAGAAGTTTGCACCGTAGGTAATTACCATGTACCTGCCAAAACACGTTTAATCGTCAATGTTTGGAAGCTTCACCGGGATCCGAATGTCTGGCAAGATCCCTGCATTTTCCGACCTGAAAGGTTCCTTTCATGCCTTGAAGATTTTGATGTTAGGGGTCAGAATTTTGAGCTCATGCCGTTTGGAAGTGGTAGAAGAATATGTCCAGGAATTTCTTTGGCTCTTCAAGTTATTGAACTCGCTCTAGCTCGTCTGTTGCATGGGTTTGAAATTACGGCTCCGTCAGATGAACCAGTCGATATGAGTGAGACTGTTGGGTTAACAAACATGAAGGCCACACCATTACAAGTCCTTCTCAAACCACGCCTTCATGCTGACATTTATGAATACGTCGGAACATAATAAGAACCTTAAAAATCTGTGAAATTTTAGTGTATGCTATTATATTTTGATGATTCAAACCTTTATTTACTGTCTTACTCTCATCGTTAGTGCTTTTATCAGCTTAATGCTTTGATTTTGTAGAATATGATTATGTGTGTGTATAATATTGAAAAATACACTATTAAATCCCGTCATCAAACAAGTTTGTCAGTAGTTACCGTGATTTAAAGCGATTGTGAAACTTAAGATATCCAATTTCTACAATACATTTATGATCACCGATACACAACCATCGCCGATTAACTACAACCCACATTCGAAGGTCTGAACTTGATATAACTCTTCCCCCGGCCCTATTTCCTTTAATTCCTGCCTACTTATTTTGGGTATATATGCCATATATATGTATAAAACCTTTTTCCATCAAGAGTGGTCCTTTGGATTATTATCACATGGACATTGTGTTTGTGTTATATATGCGAGTATGTGACGTTTCTTCAGATCTACACTACCACCGGTCCTCATGAATATCACAATATCTTAACCATGCAAATTAACCTTAATGTCATCAATATCATATAACACGTACAATTATGAAGAAAAAATAATTAGGAGACAAACGACACAAACTCAAATGTTTACGATATAAATCCCACATTTGCAGTGAAGAGTAAGTCACACGAATTGTATTATTAAATAATTTTCGACGGTGGTTACTTAACTGGGGTGAGTTTAACCAGGGTCAGCAGCCATTTTAGCACCACTCTGTTTATACAATCCTTGTCACAAGTTCTGTAACGCCCCTCGTACTCTGTCACGCTAGCTAGTCGCTCTCCAAGTTCAAGTTGATTGATCGATTCTTCGAGCGTGGGAGCAATGGTTGGGGAACGCTCCGATAAAGTAATAGTGGCGGAGAAGGTGATCTCCAACGCCGCATTGGCATGGGCTCTCACTCACGTCGTTCAGCCCGGCGACTGCGTCACCTTGCTCGCCGTCATCCCTCCCCTCAAAACCGGTGAGTTTTCAGCTTTGTTCTGTCTCTGTTTGTTGGTTGAGTTTTGGCCTTGTTTTAAGCGTGTGGGGATGTGTGCAGGTAGCAGATTCTGGAAGTTTCCGAGATTCACCGGAGACTGTGGGAGTCGGAACAGGGAGGATATGCCGGATCGGATTTGTCAGATCTCCGAGTCTTGTTCTCAGATGGTGCTTCAGTTTCACAACCAAATCCAGGTGAGTAGTTGTCATTGAGTCTTTTTATTTACTAAACTGCCACTTACCGCCTTTCTTCACTACCTGGTCAAAATCTCTCTGTTTTCTTTTGGACCTTAAGCGACAACTCCACGTAGCTTGCTTGCTTTCTTTCTTAGGATAAGACCACGTGGACGTAGACACAGCTCGAAATATTTGCTTCCTTCAGTTTGCATTGCCAGTTTGATTGTACATACCAAGAGATAAAATAGAGAAAAGATGATTTGGCCCCTAGTTCATCTTTCTCAATTGATCATTAGCTGTCAGAAGTTTATAGATTCTGGATCTGTTTTGTTTTTATGCACGATAAGTTAAGTTGATCATTGAGGAGCACATGGCATGTGCTTGCGCCTTGTTTCTGGGGTGAAAGATCAATTATTACCTAATTGGATCTTCTCAATGAGATATGCAACAGAATTTGCATCTTACATACTGGGGGTATCCAATCTGAAAAAGATGCATTATTTCGGTCAACAATATGCACCAATTTTTTTGGTGAAACAAGAGGCATTATTTTCCTGAGAAAACTGGCCGATTTATAAACAGAAGATCTTCTATATTCTTCATAATGGTGTAAATGCATTAACCTTGAGTAAACATCTGACACAATAACAGCTTGAATAATGAAATAAGTGATACAGTAGTGATTGATCACGCTTCATTTTCAGTTTATCAGTTCAACTTACTAACTGAATAACAGGATTTGATCATGATTGCAGGTAACAGTGAGGATTAAGGTAGTTTTAAGTACGCCTGGTGGTATTGTGGCAGCCGAAGCAACATGCAATGGAGCCAACTGGGTCGTACTGGACAAGTAATTAATCATAAAAAAAGTATTATTTCTAAGCTATTAGTTCAGGTCATCCTTCACAAATTCGCACATCTAATGGTATCCTAAACTGTAGTGTGTATCTGTCTCCTTATACAGCCATGCCTTTTGTGGTAGTTCAGGTCATCCTTCACAAATTCACACATCTAATGGTGTCATAAACTGTAGTCTGTTTTAAACTTCTGTGTCCTTCTACTGTTAACACCTACGCTTTTGTAGTAGTTCCTTGCCTGTCACGTAACCTGGTTTAAGTAAGCTACATATCTTTCTTCATTATGATCAGAATTGAATACGTGGCTAATTATCCTTATATTACAGAAAATTGAAACAAGAGAGGAAGCACTGCGTTGAGGAACTAGGATGCAACATTGTTGTGATGAAGGGGTCTCAGCCTAAAGTACTGAAGCTGAATCTGGGATGCTCAGATGTACTCCAAACCCAATTCTTTTCTGCTGCTTCTTCACCAGGAACTCGCCTTCAAAGATTGGAAGAACATAGGATGAATACCACTCCAGTGAGTAGTCCTGAAGAACCTAGTAGCTCCTGCACAAGGACAACAGGAGAAGGTTCATCATCAAGTTACGACACTGTGACTTCTCTTTTCCTTGTTTATGAGCAGAATCCTTTATTTGAAGGACATCAAGCGATAAATCACAGACCACATGATTTGGAAGATCCATATGAAGAACTTAAATCAATTGGAGAAAGGCTTATAACTCTGTCTAAGCCCCAAACATCACCTCTAGCTCATAATCAGAGTGTCTTTTGGATCCCCCAAAACCACAGTAGTGATAGAAAGCACCCGAAATCCAACACTTATAAAAAAGCATACAAAGTAAGATCTCCCACTTTCCAAACTCTATTTGACGAGTATGCACAGTCTGATCGAGATACAAGGAATGGCAGAGTTGAAACCAGGGAAAACCATAACAAAGGCTACATTACTAATGCAAACATCTGTTTGAGCCCAGTGGGCATTTTCGGTCCAAGACTCGAGAAAGACTTGGATATCATTTGGGCCAACGCCTGTGGCCTTTTTTAGCCCATAAAGGGTAGCGAGGTTTGGCAGCACGTGACGTGGCTTTGATTCTGATACCTTGCGAGATGCGGTGTCTACGCGGGATCCTTATCTCCAGTTCGCATGGGACTCTATAGTTCTTGCGAGGATAGGTTGAAATGACTAGTAACGCCCTCGGGATAAGGTCGCTTAGTGTTTGAGTTCGCTTACTACACGACAAATGAAATGCAGTGAGGCAGGAAACGAAACCTAAGCGAGATAGGTTTGACACGTGTTGCATGGAGCGCACGACTGGCGAGTTAAACGTATCCTTGTGGGATTCTAATTGCAGAGTCCGCATTGGATTGTGAGTAGTCTCCACGAGTTGCTTACGGATAGATATATAAGGGAGCTCCATGTTCTCTCAACACACACAATCAATCAATCAATCAACAAATCTCTCTCAAACAGACGTAACAGTCGAAACCTTCGAGTCTTCTCGAAACCCTAACGTTCTAAGCGCACCCCGCTTTAGATCCCGGAGCCCGTCAGGACTCGTCTCCAACTTCCCAATTGTTGCTCTGCTCGCTCTCACAGTGAGTATCGATCGACAGGTGATTCAGAAGAGTAAGCTCGGAAATATTTCCTCATCAGGTGACGCCGGAGCCCTCATTCGCCTGGTCAAGAAGTCAGGACGCGCACCGTTCTCTTTCCTCATCCGTGAGGTGGCACGCCCCGCACACACCAGTTTTACATTTGTTCCCTCTCTACCCTTCGCTGAGGACGTGGGCCAAAACATTGGCACGCCCAGTGGGACAGGGAGTTTATTTCTCCAGCAATCATTGGGAAGTTTGACAACTCCCCCTACCGGAGACCTTCGCTTTCTTGCTTGAAACATAAGGCTCCGCAATACAAGCCCCATAACAGCGCGGCTTGCAGATCTCTCGCTAAAGAAGAGATTCTCAATCTGTTCGGCAACCCCGACCTCGCTAAGTCCACGATGGCAAACTCGCAACCAATCCCAGAAGCGGGACCTGCTCTGTCCACAGAGGAGGTCCGCAGAATGTTCGAAGAACTAAGGAGCGATTTCAAGAATGAGATCGGCGCGCTCAGGAGAGAGTGCGGCTTGAAGGCTGAAGAAACTCAGCAAATCGTCCAGGACCTCTCTGCGCAGGTCGCTAAGGACAAAGAGATCTGGCTCGCAAACCAGGAAAACCACGCCAAGCTCAGCGAGGAGTTCAACTATGTGGTTGGCACAATCAGGGAGGACAAGGACATAATGTCCGGCTCTCTGCAAAGGATCCAGACTGAACTGGATCAGAGCAAGGTGGCCTTTACAAAGGCCCTAGAAGCCCAAACCCATCGTCTGAATGACCATGACACCAAGCTGCAGCAACAGCAGGACGCTTCCTTCTTCGGGAGCAAAAACAGCATGGAAAAGCTCGAAGACTACAAAGAGCGCCATGATACCCTGAGTACGAGGGTCCTGCAGATGGAAGACTGGATTCGGGCCCAAGGGCCGAAGAATCACGCTCTGAACTCCACCAGTTCAAGCGCAGCGGAGGGCTCGAGGTATATCCCGCCAAATGAGCGCCCTAGGGCAAATCCGAGGGTCGGGGGCCAGAAGGCTCCCCAATTCACACTGGGGGCCAGCTCATCAAGGACACCACCCCGTCTACCCTCGCCATGCAGCCCTAGGATCACACTCAAGGGCACCGATGCTCTTGCGCCGCAAGGAATGGGGACGCCAGACGACCCGATCGTGGCTTATTCCAGTTCGACTCATAAAAACGTCGGACAGGCCCCTAGTTTCTCCGCATGGCATGGCCATGACCAGGGGGCAGATTCTGCACCAGTAACGGCGGCCGACTGGCGCCAACTCATCTCAAGCATTGTCAAGGAGCACACCGGAAAAGGTGATGCTAGCTTGCACTACCGTGACCCCTATCCAGATAGCGTGGCACAATATCCTTTCCCCCACGGGTTCAAGAACATCGTCTTCACCACATTCTCTGGGGAGACAAGGGAAGATGCAGCAACTCACATGGCCCGTTTCAAGGTCCAATGCGGCCAATACGGGAATGATGATATGCTGAAGCTCAAGCTCTTCGGGACTTCTCTGTCCGGAGCCGCCTTAACCTGGTATTCCAGACTGAAGCCAGGGTCAATTCCAGACTGGCCCACCATGGAACGTCTCTTCCGGGAGACATACGGCACAATTGAGCCCGAAGTCGGCCTCGACTCCCTCACGCAGATGAGCCAGCAGATCATGGAGTCCGGAGTGTCTTTCCTCCAGCGCTTCAAGATCCAGCAGGCCAAATGCGATTACCTGCTGCCTGAGCAGGAAGCCATCAAATTGGCTATCCGGGGTCTGGAGCACCGCCAGCGGCTGAAGCACCATGGAGAGCGTTTCAGCTCCATGGGCGACCTAATCAACAAGGTTGGCAGCTATGAGCTCATCCTGAACGAGCTGGACGATAAGGCCAACGCTTCCAAGGGAACCTATGTGCCAGGGAAGAACCGGATCGTGGGGGCACTCAGCATGCAAACCCCTGCTCACGATCCCTACTATCAAAGGCCGGAGCCAGCCCATGCAGATCAGGACTTGGACGACATTGGCGCGGTAGAGCTGACCGGCAAGCAAGTGGCTCACAAACTGAAGAACCTGAAGATGACCCGCGAGCCGATCACCATCCAGTCCTTTGCTTGGACCAAACCAGAATATGAGTCGTACACTTACGACGCCAAGAACGCCCATTTGGTCTTCAATGACCTAATCGAGGCGAAGTACGTGCGCCTAGACCACAAAATTCCGCCTAAGGAGGAGCTGAAGGACAAGAAATACTGTGCCTTCCACAACGTCTACAATCATGATACCAAGGATTGTGTCAAGCTCCGAGACCAGCTGCAGACTTGGTTAAACTCAGGCGAGCTGAGGATGAAGGCACCGGGTAGCACGGCCTCATTGGTCGATGTAGACCCTTTCCCGCCCGTAGTAGGTATGGTCGAGGTCAACTGGGCTGATCAGGCCCAGGACGACGAGCGACGTCGCGCGCCTAAAAGGGGCCGCGAGGAAGGAGACGATAATACCCGCCAGCCGCGCCGCCAGTACACCTACAATGAAAGTCTGGCACACGAGGTCTTAGAAGATCTCAGAGAGGCTGGACTCGTCACACTCCGCTCCTTGCCATACAGCGAGTATAGGGACGGGCGCGTCCATTGCAGTTTCCATGACAGTTGGGGGCACAGGACCTGCGAATGTCGCCAGCTCCGAGACCAGATCCAAGACTGGCTTGACCTTGGATACATCTGCTTCAAGGACGAGGGCGGCTTTACAATCGCAACTGCTGGTTTCGCTTGGCCTCGCGTCGGCCAGCGAATGATCACACTAGACCTGTCACCAAATGCAGGACCATCCGATCCGCCAGGCCGAAACCGCAAACGGCCGGCGAACAACTACATGCTCCCGGATAACCAGACGAGGAGCACAAACGACCCAGCTCGACAGTTGGTCGCAAGACTCGAACCAGACCGCCCCTCCTACAAGGATAAGGGCAAAGCAATCATGAGGGACGACAGACCGTCTCCCGCCAAAGGCTCCCAGCCTACGAGCCCCAGGACTCGCGAAGAGCTGGAGAAAAGGATAGCGCGTCTCGAGACATACGTTGCCGCACATTGGGCAGCCGCAATACCTCCATCCCCTACCGCAAGCGAGATGGACATTTCAGAGTCCAGCAGTGGAAGTCACAGCAGCGGCGCCCCAAGCCCTCGTGACGGCGTCTTAACCAACCCTTACATTCCCCCGACGTCTAAATCAGCGATCAAGGAAGGGGTCTGGTACACGCAGCAAGGGGGCAAGGCGGTGACCATCAGCAAGTCCAAGAAGCGCAAGCTCCAGAAGCGGTACGGCAGCATCCTGCGCGCCTTGCGGGCTGTCGACGAGGGCGCTATACGCCCCTCGCAGCTCGCACAGACGCCTGAGCGGATGTGGCGGGAAGCAGAAGGTCTGCGCGCAGTCCTTCAAATGCCGCCAGTCGCACCTCCAAGGATCTGCGAGCAGTTCAGTGACGATCCTGTGCCCAAGCCAAATGTTTTCTGCCGACTCACGGTTCCACCAAAGCCGGATTCGCAACCTCCCAGGCGCAGGCAATCACCACCACCTGAACAAAGAAGGGATCCGCAGCCTCCTAGACGCAGGCCATCCCCAGCACCTGAAAGGAGAAGAGACCAGCAGCCTTCCAGACGCAGGCCGTCACCCGTGCCTGACAGGAGGAGGGATCCACAGCCTGCTAGGCCCAATCCATCACCCGTACCTGACAGGAGGAGGGATCCACAGCCTGCTAGGCCCAATCCATCACCGGAGCCTACCAGGAGGAGGGATCAGCAGCCTTCCAGACGTAGGCCGTCACCGGAACCCGATCAAGGCAAGGCTCCACCTACCGGCCCTAGGCGAAAGTTGTTCATGACTCCGGACTCAGAGTCTAAACGCGAGCCGCCTCAGCCCTCACGACGACAAGAACGTCAAACTCCAGAGGCTGACGCCAGAAGGGAGCCACCATCGCCACGACAGCCTCGGCCACGGCGTACCCCGGAACCCGAGACTAGGATGGTTCCCCGAGTATCTGCCCTGCAGCAGTTAGGGAAAGAAGACAGCGGTAAGGCTCCTGCGGCAGCAGACAGGCAGCCAGCCAGGGATCCTCAGCCTTCACCCAAGCCAGTATGGCGTCCGCGGCAAACTCAAGCTTCAGAGCCACCAGCGGAGACACCGGCACCCTCCAGTCCTAACCTCGCCGAGCAAATGGCCCAACGTTTCCGCGAGAATGAGGAAGCCGACGAGGCACATTCAGAACCTCGGCTCAACCTAGAGGAAGAGCAAGACGAAGAGCAGGCTGAGTCATTCACCTGCAATATGATAGAGGTCTCCGGATGGGATGCTGCTGAAGGGCTCAGCCGAGAAGCAGACGCCTTTGCAGTTCTCGAAGGGGAACATGGGGTCATTGACACACCTCTGGTCCCAGTCTCCGAACAGTTCTCGTTTCAGGTCGGGATGGTGTTCTTCATTTCGGAACGGTACGCCCTTCCACCAAACACAACCTGCAGTGCGGCGGACATCACCATCGTTAGCGAGGATGACAGCATACCCCCGCCATGCAGCAGCGAAATGGGCCCAGTACTGGCCCCAGCCGATGGCACTCCGCAAGAGGAAGGTTCGAGTAGCTTCGCACCAAGGCCAACCATGACCTTTTCTACACCAACTCTGGATATGGCCACCCACATGCGACCACTGTATATCACGGCAGAGGTCCAAGGGAAACTGATCAACAAGGTCATGATCGACACCGGTGCCGCGGTAAATGTCGTCACAACCCGCACCATGGGGCTCCTCGACATCCCGCGCTCAATGATCCAGACAACGTCCTTAACGGTGAAAAACTTTACAGGACAGGTGTCCAGGACCCTAGGTTTGCTGTTCCTACGGGTCAAGGTCGGGCCAGCATCGCGGGTTTATACCTTTTTCGTTGCCGAGTGCGTTTCCTCTTACAGCATGATCCTCGGCCGCGACTGGATCCACAGAAGTTTTTGCGTGCCTTCCTCCATGCACCAAGAACTCATGATCTGGGACACCGAGAAACGCGAGTCAGTCATCATCAAGGCCGACCCGCGGCCTTTCTCCATTTCCGCCAACCTCAACGATGCCCGATACTATAATACAGACTTGGGCCCGTTGGATGTTCAAGGCGTCGACCACAAGGGCCGCCCATACGGAGTCACGGCCTCCAATCTAACGCGATGGGGACTTACCCAGGCGAAGGACGATCTGCAACGTCCTCACACCATCGCGACTCTCACACCCCATTTCGATGGATAGTGCCCTTCCCGAGGAGGCACGCGAGGCTGGCGAGTCCTTGTGCGAAAGACTCCTTTCGTACTGGGCAGAACGCGAAGCCTACGACAAGGTCGCGACTATGGAATATGTCGATGAAGTGGTGGATTATTCCGATACCAAGGAAGAAGTTATTCAGATAGCTCCTGCTGCCTTGGACGACACTCCACCTCAAGTCCGCGACCCCACTTTACAAGTTGATGTAGGGACTGCAGAAAAGCCCTTACTTATTTCCATCAGTGCAAAGTTGGCGGAGGAAGAAAAGGAAGCCCTCCTTGACCTATTACGCGAATACAGGGATTGCTTCGCCGACAAGTACGAAGATATGCCAGGCTTGTCCCCAGCCTTGGTCTGCCACCGGTTGCCAACCTATCCCGACCGGCGCCCAGTTCGACAGGACGGCCGTTTCATGCGAACTGAAACCCAGATCGTGGTTAAAGAAGAGGTCGAAAGCATGCACCGATCGGGAATCATTCGCGTAGCCAAATATAACGAGTGGTTGTCTAACGTCGTCCCCGTCCGCAAGAAAAATGGCAAGATGCGTGTCTGTGTTGATTACCGAGATCTAAACAACGCAACACCAAAGGACATATACCCCATGCCTGTGGCTGACCTACTGATTGATGCCGCCGCAGGGCACGAGGTGTTATCCTTTATGGACGGCACGGCCGGGTACCATCAAATCCCCGTCGCCGAGGAGGATCGACACAAGACCGCCTTCCGTTGCCCTGGTTTCGCTGGCGCGTTCGAGTATGTCGTCATGCCCTTCGGCCTTAAGAACGCGGGGGCAACGTACCAGCGCGCCATGAACCTCATCTTCCATGACATCTTGGGCAAGTTGATTGAAGTCTACATCGACGATGTGGTAGTCAAAACCAAATCGCGAGCAACCCACGTGGAAGACCTCCGGCAGGTGTTTACACGGATGCGCAGACATAACCTCAAGATGAACCCCGCCAAGTGCGTTTTCTTCGCCGAGGCCGGTGATTTCCTTGGCTTCCTCGTACATCAAAGAGGCATCGAGATCCCAAAGGACAAAGCACAGGCGGTTATCACCGCTTCGCCTCCCACTACCAAGAAGGAGCTACAACAGCTACTAGGGCGAATCAACTTTCTCCGCCGCTTCATATCAAACGCGGCAGGGAAGGTCCAACCCTTTTCCCCTTTACTTAAGCTCCAGGGGGCAACCGAGTTCGTATGGGAACCACAACATCAACAGGCCTTTGATCGAATCAAGGACTACCTTACGAACCCACCTGTCCTAATCCCGCCTCGCGACGGCGCCCCGCTCAAACTTTATATCGCCGCCGCCGATCTATCCATCGGTGGACTCCTGGCCCAGGATGATGAAAACGGGGTAGAACATGCCGTCTATTACCTCAGCAGGGTGTTAACAGACTGTGAGACACGCTACTCGCCCATGGAGAAGTTATGTCTCGCTCTCTACTTTGCAGGATGCAAGCTGCGCCATTACATGCTTGCCTTTACCACGGTCGTCATCGCTCAATCCGACCTGGTCAAATACATGCTTTCTCGCCCTATCTTGCGGGGACGCATCGGCAAGTGGATCCTCGCCATGTCCGAATTCTCGTTGCAATATGTTCCGCAAAAGGCAGTAAAAGGACAGGCAATAGCGGATTTTCTTGCCCATCACCCACCATCAGAGCTCACAGCGTTTCGCGAGTTGGACTTCGCCACAGTGACACTCGCTCCTTGGACCTTGTACTTTGATGGTTCACGGACTGACATAGCAGCCGGAGCCGGGATAGCCATCACTAACCCCGCTGGAGATCGCTTCTCCTATTCGTTCCAGCTCGACTTCAAATGCACCAACAACCAGGCCGAGTACGAAGCACTAATCATCGGCTTAGAGATCTTGTTGGACTTAGGAGTCCGCGAGGTCCAGATCTTTGGTGATTCTTTGTTGGTCGTTAACCAGCTTGTGGAAAAGTTCAAATGTTTAAGCTTGTCAATTGAGCCATACCTGCGCAAGGCATTCGAGGTACTGGATCGATTCGACGACGTGTACATCGAACACATACCACGTGAATTTAACTTCGCTGCCAACGAGCTCGCCCAGATAGCGTCTGGCCTCAGCCTGAGAGACGGAGTGCGCGAACGCCTGCTCAAGGTCGAACGCCGCACTCTTCCCTCTTTCATCGCCAGGGGGCAATTTCGGGACGCCATCCCAGAAGTTGCAGCCTTGGACCCCATCGACGAGGATTGGCGGCTACCATTCATCGCCTACCTCCAGAACCCTAACGATGCTGCTCATTCCAGGCAAATCCGCTTCCTCGCCTTAAACTTTGTACTACGCAATGGCGAACTCCGGCGGCGTGGGGAAGACGGCAACGACTTCCGCTGTGTATACGGAAACGAAGCTAAACGTCTCATGCGCGAAGTCCATTGTGGCGTTTGCGGCTCGCACCAGGCCGGGCCCAAAATGCGATGGCTGATCCGCCGCCATGGATACTACTGGCCAACAATGCTGAAAGACTGTATTGCCTTCGCCAGAGGTTGCCAAGACTGCCAAGCTCACGGACCAGTGCAACATATTCCTAACATCCCATTGCAGCCTATCATCAAACCTTGGCCGTGTCGCGGATGGGCAATGGATTTCGTGGGCATCATTCATCCCCATTCCTCTGAGCAGCACAAGTTCATTATCGTTGCCACCGATTTCTTTACCAAATGGGTCGAGGCCGAACCACTCAAAGTCGCCTCTGCTAACTCGGTGCGCAACTTCATTTTCCGCAACATCATCTCACGCTTTGGTATCCCGGAGTGCATCGTTACGGACAGGGGGGCAGCTTTCATGGCCGATTCAGTTGTTACGTACTTAAACGATTACGGCATCAAGCTTTTACACTCCACACCATACTATGCTCAATCCAGTGGCCAAGCGGAGGCTAGTAATAAGGTCATCCTTGGCATCCTCCGCAAGATGTTGGAGTTGAACCCTCGCGTCTGGCACCAGGAACTCTACCACACTTTGTGGGCCTACCGCACCTCCAAGCGAGGCCCAACGGATACCACACCGTACGCTCTCATGTACGGTCACGACGCCGTCCTTCCCCTTGAGATCAATATCGCTTCGCTCCGCGTCCAGGAACAGCATCAACTACTTGGCGAGGATTACGTCCAAGCCATGTGGCAGGAGCTTGAAGATTTAGACGAGCATCGTGTCGCCGCCTTCAACAACCTGGTCCTGGAAAAACAGCGCATCGCCCGCTCCTATGATAAAATCACGCGCGGGCAGAGCTATGCTGAGGGCCAGAAGGTGTGGCGAGCAGTCCTCCCGCTTGGGGACAAAACAGATGGTCGGGGCAAGTGGTCCGCTCGCTGGGATGGACCCTTTATTATTCACCGAATACTTCCCAAGGGGGCATACCACTTGCGCGACTTGGACGGTACTATTCATCGCAACCCTATTAATGGCCGCTTCCTCAAGCGCCACATTGCGGGGGTCTGGGAACGCGAGGATCCTACACCTCCACCAGATCCCGCCACCACAGTCAATAGTGCTACGCGCCATCGCGTACTCGCTCCGCCGCCTAACACTAGGGGGCAACTCGGGACAGAAGACTAATAGAATACATTGTAACGTACCAGCCTAAAAAGGCCTGTATTAGATTGGGGCCTATTCCAGAGGCCCTAAAAATTTCTATTGTTTTCTTTATTCTCTGTAAACGTGCAAAGTCTAAACACAAAGACTAGTACAAGATTGGGGCCTATTCCAGAGGCCTAAAAAATAAATTCATTTATTTTTGCCCTTTTTGACTTTGTTCAATACATGTTTCGAATTATGGCTTTGCGGCCAAAGCAATTACATTGATCAGAAAAGGTAAATTAGACTATGTTTACATTTCAAAAAAAAGCATAGATCTACAGATACTGGAGCCTCGTCCCGGCTCGCTTGGCTAAAGAGAAGTCTGCCGCGGCGTCCTTCGCTCAAAGTTGGCAAACGCCTCGCAGCTTTAGATCAGCCAAAACCCTGACGCCGGCCTGGACCCAACAGAAAGTGTTGGGAAGCTACAGGTCCAGCGGGTCAGGATCCCTCATGCTACCACCAGTCTTCCGTTTGAATGGCCGGCAGAGCCTCACGCGCTGATAGAACAGCAGGCGCAAGGCAGAGGGTACCCGACCTTTGGTCAGGCCGAACAAAGGCTTGGCCTGAGAGTAGATTCTCAGAATCACTCTAGGCCTGAGAGTAGATTTTCAGAATCAGCAAAGAAGGGGAATATATGGTTGAGGGCTTTGCTCTAAGCAGGGACAGAAGGATGAACAGAAGGGAATAAGAAATCATGGTGAGGGGGCAGAAGACTTCACTGATACTTCACCCCGGCCAAACGTTTCTTTTTATAGGCGGAAGGGGCGATTGTGCGCTTGACAGTTGTCCCCCATGCAATATTTGCTCCGAGATACGGGCTTTGGAGATAAGGTCAGACGCGTTTTTCAATAATGATTACCCGCGTTCCGAGCGAGTAGTTACATTGGAAACCGTCGCTGAATCTCGGAAAAGGATTTTTTCCCCGACAGTTATTACAGAACAGTTGGCAAAGGGCGGGAAAATTTCAACTTTGATATTATCATTAAAGTTCGTACATAAGGGGGCAAATACAGTTAAACCTACGCACGCCTACAAACCCTATACAACTCTAAGAGCATGCCTTCTAAGGCTATCTCTTCTTCATAGGCTTGGGCTTGAACTTCTTCAGCAGCGGCCACGGCCGAGTCCAAAGCCTCCTGGGCCTCCTCCGCGGCCTGCAAACGAGCTTCCACTTCCAAAGCACGGGCCAAGTCTTGGCGAGCCCGAGCAAGTTGAGCCTGCAGCTCTGCTATCTGAGCCTCCAGGGCTTCCACTCGCCGAGCATGGCCAGCACTTGGATTCTCTGAAGACGCTCCAGGAATGCCAGCTTCACCAAGCTCGGCCAAGAGGTTCGCCATCTGGTTGTCCAAGTTGCGGCGAGCTTGCTCACGAAAGGCCGATTGAGCACCGATATCCAAAACTCGGCGAGCCTGCGACTCGACAGCATCGGCCAACTCCAGCGCTTGATCCAGAACAGGATTGCCGCCAGCGAGGTGTCGATCCAGAGCTTCATGGGCCTCGCGAATACGTCCTACCAAATCAAAGACGTTCGGGCGAGAGCCGTGATGGAACAACCCATGAAGGAAAGACCGAGCTAAGCGGATGGGTTCTGGATCAGTAGGCGGAGTAGTTCGGGCCCAAAGACGAGCGGCCCGGGTACTGAAGGAAGAAGACTCCTCGCCAGGTTTCCTTGTTGGGACCGGAGTGACTGGTTCAACTTCGGCAGCCGCTTCAATTTCTGGAGAGGGTGGCGGAGTGCCATGAGCTGTCTCTATCTCCACCAAGGGGGCAGTAAAGGCCTTTGTTGGAACCGCCGGAGGCACTTCACCGGTATGACCCGCGCGGCCCAATCGCAGAGGAGGAGCCCAAAGTATCAGTTGAAGGCCTTCGGGCGGAGTCGCCAAGGGGGCAGTAGGATCAGAGACTTGGTTGGACTGGTCGAGGGCTGCATTTTCAACCAGAGCCAAGGATGGTTCTGGGATTGGACCAGCTTCGCCAGAAGCGGCAGTTGGAGAGGAGGGCTGTATGACTTCCTCGCTAGCTTTGTCGGCCCCCTCGATGACCGTAGTAGTCTCCTCCGCAGCCGCTTCGACAGTTTCCTCAAAGGTCACCTCCTCGCTAGATTCAGCAGGCTCTTCGAAAACCGTTTCCGCGCCTGCCACTGCGAGTTCCTCAATGACCATCTCTTCGCTGGCTTCGGCAGTTACCTCGAAATCCATCTCCGTGCTTGCCTCAGTAACCCTCTGCAGGGCCAAATCCACGCTGAATGGTTCTGGAGATGGGACATCCGTTGTCTCGGGCGCCTCTTCTACGACAGCGAGGCGAGGTCGAGTGCGGCGAACCTGTCAAAAGCAAAGTTAGCGAGTTTGTTGACTGGCTTAGGAAAATTTAATTCAAAGTGGTCCGCTTACCGGGTCGCTTACCAAGCCATACTCTCGCTGGTACTGCACGTCCTCCAGCAAGTCCTCTTCGTCCTCGATAGGACGCTTCCGCGAGCTCACGCCGCTCGTTGGCCGAGGAACGACAGGAGCAGTCTCGCTGTCGTGGCCCGCCACAGTCTCCCTTCGAACAGGTGCCTTTCCTCTGGCAACTGCGGACCTGTCAACGTCTCTCCGGCGGGGGGCAGACTGAGAAGAGAAAAAGAGGATTAGAGGAAAGCATTTTATCAATATGTCAAGGGAAGTTCAAAATGCACACATTTAGTGACATACCGAAGGTGTGGGATCGCGTTCTCGAATGACGATCCCCGTCGGGCGGCGAGCAGTAGGAACTGGCGGAGGCGCGAGCCTAGTTCTTGTCGCAGCCCCTGAACTCCTTTCCGCATGGTCGCACTGGCCATCGAGGATGGTGCGATCTGACTCGCCCAAAGTATCGTAAAGGGGACGAAAGACGGCAGCGAAGACAGCGTCGTCTGGGAACTCCCAATGATTGTCAGACAAGGACCGCCACCAAGCGAGGTAAGCAGGGTCAGTGCCCAGCGAAGGCTCGATCTCCAGCAGGTTGGGAGAAAGAGGGTAGAGATTTTGCAGCGGGGTGACTCGATCAGACTCGCCAATCTTCCTCCACGAGGTGTACTTGTTGACTGAATGGAGAAGCGGGTAAGGAATCCCTTGATGAAAACCAAGTTGCCTTGCGAAGTGATTGGGAGCATATAGCTCGAAGCCTTGCTCATCCTCAGCGAGTTGGAGGTCGCAGCATGAGGTTGCTCTTACGAAGGCAGTCCTCGCATCGTTGTCAGACTCTTGGCGGGGGAAGAAACCCGTCGATAGGACCTCAGGGTGGCGCCGGCGAACCATCATATCCATAGTCGGTGGTGGCTCGATGTGGTTGTAAAGGATGGACAGGCTAGCGAAGAAGGACAGAGGGGTCCGATTCGCGTCATTCCTGCACACCGCGAAGCCAAGCAGCCGATCTTCAGGCAGGTATTCCACCGGGGCTCGCCGGAAGAGCGGAAAGTACAACTGCGTCCACAGGTCCAGGATCCACAGAGGGCCGCCAGAAAGGTGAAAAGGCCTCAGCGACAGCAGATGCAGAGTCCGGTAGAGTGCGCCTAATACGGGTTGCCCTAACCCGACTTCCACCCCATTGTATAGCGCTTCAGCCAACTTGGTCCATCTCCCGGTTGGTTTGTGAGCGCTGCCGCAGAAGACAAACTTGTCAAGCCAGTACTCCAAGAAAGCGATGCCTCCTTCATGCGGCTCCGCGTGGCCCATGTAAAATTTCCGCCATGCCCCGTATGAAATTCTCAGGGCGCGGCGGGCTCCCAAATTGCAGGCATATGGGAACTCGGTCGACGCAAAGTCGCCTGGCACATACGGCTTGGCGTGGATCGGCAGCCCGGTGATGGCGAGGATGTCCAGCAGAGTAATGCCCATCTGCCCGAAAGGGAAGTCGAAGGTGTTGGTGGCGCTGTTCCACAAACAGGCCATGGCAGCGATAGGCGCTCGATCGGTGTGAGAGGGCAGCGAGAAGCTCAAGGCAATGGCCTCATGAATTCCGGTGGCTTCCCAGATCGTCTGATCGGTCTGGAGGCGCTCCTCGTACCACGTTCGCTCCTCCGCGGTTGCGCTGGGCCACTCCCCGACCCGGACATTTACATGAGAGCGGGCTTGCCAGGTGGAAAAGTTTCCCGGTTCGCGCCGCTGGGCCAAGATTGGCCGACGCACGGAGGAGTTGTAATGGTTAAGGTCGGCGTCGGACAAGGGCTTTGAAGGAGTCGGGCCAAGCAGAGCCGCCCCTGTGTCAAGGAAATAGATTGGTGTTCCTTGAGGCGGGTTGGTGGCGAAGCGGCGTGCAAGGCTGGTCGACCAAGAGGTCGCCGCCGTAAGGTTCAGGTTCGGGTCATTGGCAAAAGGTTTAGGAGGCATTGTTTCCGGTTAAAGTCTGTCTGGTGCTGGGGTTTGGTTGTTTGCAGAAGGCGGAGATTGTTTCGAAAGCGATGGTAAGATGTGGGGACCCGCGTCGAGGTTTATAAAGGAGACGAACCGTAACGTCCCTTTCAATCAATGGTCGCAACGAAAAGACGCAATGACGACCGAAACGTCAGCGCGTTTCAAAATTCGAAAAGCCGTAATGATGAAGGGAAGCGATAGCGCCGAAACGTCAGCACCTTTTGAAGTACGAGTTCCCATAAAAAAGCTTAATTAGGCTTTTTCGCTTATCCATTGCGAAACGGATTAAACTCAAGGCCTAGGGGGCAATGTTTGAGCCCAGTGGGCATTTTCGGTCCAAGACTCGAGAAAGACTTGGATATCATTTGGGCCAACGCCTGTGGCCTTTTTTAGCCCATAAAGGGTAGCGAGGTTTGGCAGCACGTGACGTGGCTTTGATTCTGATACCTTGCGAGATGCGGTGTCTACGCGGGATCCTTATCTCCAGTTCGCATGGGACTCTATAGTTCTTGCGAGGATAGGTTGAAATGACTAGTAACGCCCTCGGGATAAGGTCGCTTAGTGTTTGAGTTCGCTTACTACACGACAAATGAAATGCAGTGAGGCAGGAAACGAAACCTAAGCGAGATAGGTTTGACACGTGTTGCATGGAGCGCACGACTGGCGAGTTAAACGTATCCTTGTGGGATTCTAATTGCAGAGTCCGCATTGGATTGTGAGTAGTCTCCACGAGTTGCTTACGGATAGATATATAAGGGAGCTCCATGTTCTCTCAACACACACAATCAATCAATCAATCAACAAATCTCTCTCAAACAGACGTAACAGTCGAAACCTTCGAGTCTTCTCGAAACCCTAACGTTCTAAGCGCACCCCGCTTTAGATCCCGGAGCCCGTCAGGACTCGTCTCCAACTTCCCAATTGTTGCTCTGCTCGCTCTCACAGTGAGTATCGATCGACAGGTGATTCAGAAGAGTAAGCTCGGAAATATTTCCTCATCAGGTGACGCCGGAGCCCTCATTCGCCTGGTCAAGAAGTCAGGACGCGCACCGTTCTCTTTCCTCATCCGTGAGGTGGCACGCCCCGCACACACCAGTTTTACATTTGTTCCCTCTCTACCCTTCGCTGAGGACGTGGGCCAAAACAACATCAGGGATGCTGTTTCCTTGGGTAGAACTTCCTCAATACCTCCTCCTTTATGCTCTCTATGCCAACATAAAACACCAGTTTTTGGAAAACCTCCAAAACAGTTATCTTACCAAGAATTAGAGGAAGCTACAGACGCATTCTCAGATGTTAACTTCTTGGCAGAAGGTGGTTTCGGTGTGGTTCACAGGGGGGTGTTGAGAGATGGCCAAGTTGTTGCTGTGAAGCAGTTGAAGTTTGGTGGTTCTCAAGCAGATGCTGATTTCTGCAGGGAAGTGCGAGTATTGAGCTGTGCACAACACAGGAATGTTGTGTTGCTCATTGGATATTGTATTGAAGGAAAGTCAAGGTTACTGGTTTACGAGTACATCTGCAACAGCTCGTTGGATTTCCACTTACATGGTATGCTCTTTTCTTTTCAAGTTTATAATTTATTACTTATGTAATACCTTTTCATGAATATTATTTATTGGGATTGGCTTATGAAGGCATGCTGCACAATACCTTTGCTCCTTTGAGTTTAATAAAGTGACATTCTCTCTGCCTATAAACTGTCTGCATATTTACTTATGTTTGGCTTGTATTAAATTTGTTTTAAAGGCGTGGCAGGAAACAGAACTCCACTGGATTACGAATCAAGGCTAAAGATAGCTACTGGAACTGCCCGTGGATTAAGATATCTTCATGAAGATTGTAGAGTGGGTTGTATAGTGCACAGAGACCTAAGACCGAACAATATCCTTCTGACTCACGATTTTGAACCTCTGGTACTTGAATTGGATCCATGGATTTTTATGTCCTTTACTTATTGATATTGCAACAAAATGCACAATATATTTGATCCATGATTATATTAGTATGTTTTACTCATTTGCTTTATTATTAGGTTGCGGACTTTGGGCTTGCTAGATGGCACTCTGAATGGGAGACCAACGTGGAGGACCGGTGTATTGGAACTTCAGGGTACATTCTTCAAATCCTGCTAACTATGGATCAACAATTCTTGTACAGAAATAATTCTGTTTTTTTCACATTACAATCTGTGTTGTAGGGAAAAATAAAAAAGCAATTCTATATGTAGCTCATGAAGCTGATGTTGTCTGACCATGCAGGTATCTTGCACCAGAGTATATAGACAGCGGTCAAATTACACATAAGGTAGATGTGTACGCATTTGGAGTTGTTTTGTTGGAGCTTATGACAGGTCGGAGAATTGGAGAATTGCATTATGTCAGGGGACATCAATTTTTGGAAGAATGGTTGCACCGGTTAGCTACATTAGAGCCGAACCATATCTCACCAATTTCCTATCACTTACTGGATCCAAACATGGCCTCCGAATCTCCCGACTTCCCCTATCAACTACAGGCAATGGCTCGTGCTGCTTCCTTGTGTCTTCAAAGAGATCCTGACTTCAGACCCTCAATGTCTAAGGTTCGTAGCTTGTTTCTCTCTGTTCAAAAATTAGTTTCCTTTGTATTGGTACGTGAATGTATTTTCTAAACTATATACCTTCTAATTCTGTAAAAGTTGTTGAGTTCAAATTGTCTCCTTGTGCATACACAGTTGATCAGAGTACTAGAAGGAGGTGATCCAGTTGTTCCTATTGGCCTGGACTTGAACACAGCTGGCAGTAGAAGTGGCCATTTGCCTGGAGCAAGCTCACAAAAGCAGCCTAAACCCAGAGGAAATCATTCTCGTAAACTATCACATTGAATATCTTTTGAGCAATTACATCTGGCTTCTCAACATATTTTTCTTCACCTCATTTTTTCCAGTGTGTAGTTCAGATTAGCACATACCAAACTCAAGTTACAAGTATTATAGTTTGATAAACTTTGAAACATTGAAAAAAGATAAATCTTTTGCTAGTCATTGGGTTACATTTCAACTCCCAATCAAACAAAATCAAATTTGAACCACTTTTTGTTAATGTCAAAGATCCTTCCTTGTTCTTTTTTAATTTGGCTGGGGTTATGGACCCTAAATCAAACTCAAGCACAAGCACAAGCACAAGCTCAAAGGTAATTTGCATTGCTATGAACAACAGTCCAGCGTTGGTTTCTGGAGAGAAAACAGAAAATTTTATTTCACTAATCAGTAATCACATTACCCCAATCTCATTCCAGAGTCGTAGCCAATGCTGCCCATGCATCTACCTCCCACCTCTCAAGTACAGCTAATCCAAAGAAGTATCTTCTGAAGAGACACGTGCCATTACACGAATGGTCGATCATCACACAAACCGACCACTCAATCAGTGCCTTCTGTCCTTGCCTGGCCGGCTCGACGAAGAGTAGCTCCCGTCGGGCGGTAACGAGTCGGCGTCGGTAATGAACTTGGGTGTATGTGAATGCATAGACATGGGAGTGAGCTCCGGCGCTTGCTCCGACACCCCCCACACCTTCACAGACTTATCTAGGCTCCCACTGTACACTATCCACCGTCGATCACCCCTCAACGACGGCTCACGATCCTCCTCAACCGCCAAGCACTTCACCGGCCCAGTATGGCCCGCCAAAACCGACAGGCACGTGTGCATCACGCCCTCCCTTCTCCACACGCATATGGTCTTATCAGCCGAGCCGCTGAACACCAAGTTCCCAGCCGCCGCCAAGCACAGCACAGCCAGCCTGTGCCCCTTGAGGACCCCACCATGCGACAACTGCGTCTCCCGCTCCCAGAAATTAACTAACCCATCCGACGACCCGCAATACACGATCGACCCCGACGCGCTCACCGCGAGTGCAGTCACCGCGCTCTCTTGCTTCAGCAGCGTCTGCACCAAAGAATGCTTAATAATCTTCCCACTCTGCTCCTTCTTCCAAACCTTCACCGTCCCGTCCGCCGCGCCGGTGTACAACAACCCTTCCACGCTGGCCACGACGGAGTTCACGGCGTCGTCGTGGGCGTGGATGGACTCAATGCATTTAGAGGTCTCTACACGCCACACTTTGAGCGTGCGGTCCCATGAGGCTGAGTACAAAAGCTTCTTGTCTTCGCTCAAGCTCAGACATGAAACGGCATCGGAGTGCCTGATCCAAAGCGTCTTCTGCTTCCTTACTTGAACGTAGTTTTTAGGTTTGACGGAGTATTTGAAAATGTCCATCAGAGTCGGCAACGTCCCAGCGCGTTTATGAACTTTAGGGTCTTTGGTAGAGACTCTCCAAACCCTAATCTTACCATCCTGGTGACCAGTGAAGAGCTTCTCACCGGAGATAACGATGGCCTTGACCAATCCGCTATTGGATTTAAAACCGGTGTACTCCTTGAGATTCTTCCAGACTCTGATGTTCTTGCTGTCGGAGCCGGTGTACAAAAGGTCCCTTGTGGCGGCCAAGGAGTATATGTGACCTTCCTCGCGGATGAGAGAGCCGATGAGGCCGTTCTTGGGGAGATTCTCTTCGAAGGGCGTGAATGGTGACTTGGTGAAGGGAGAAGAAGCTGTGGTCCGGTTCCATGGTGACATGGTCATCGGAGAGCCCTCGCCGCTGATCCGGCTGGAGTCGAAAGGCGACGCGCTACTGTTTCGCATTTTGTATTCGTGAAGGACGTCCGGGGACATAGCGTTGGCCGATATATTGGGATCGGAATGGACGCCGTTGCCGAAATTACTCGCCCTATGTAAGCTGGTGTCGTCGGAAAACATCCTGTCTCTCATGGATTATGTTGATCACTGTAACAATTTCTTTTAGTTAACTCTTACTTCATTGACGTAATTATCCAAACAGAACTATGATATGTGGCCCGATTTGAAAATACGGGTGTGGAATTAGAATTTAGAAGTTTACAGTGGTGGTGATGATAAAATGAAGGGGATGACAGAGAGGCTAGGTAACCAACTGATCGATGTGATGAAGATGTTAACAAATGATCAAGAGAAGGGCGGGAGTTGAGAGACGAGGTGCTATATATGAAATGTGTATATATAGAACGGGGGATGGAAACGTTGGCCGTAACGATGTGTACACGTGTTGGGCGGATAGGTTAGGGTTGAGTGATAAAGGATTTTGGGGTTCGGGAAATCTGGGTCGGATACCCAGAATAGCGTGGGTGTTTGGTTTCGGAGGTTTGGGAATTGGGGGTGGCTGTCATGATTCTACATTTCTACGGTTGGGGTTGGTGGTCCTACAACATCTATCTTTCTATTTTTGGTGTTATTTGGTGTCTAGTTTAAGGTTCTAACCAATTAGGAAACTCAAATTAATAAGTTAAACTAATTTTTTTTATGAGAAGAAAATCTATTAAATAAAGGTACCTCACTTATACCTAGAGTTTAGATTGTCAAAAGTAAGGACAAGAGATGTTTCTAAAAGAACACACTCCTCCCAGAAACGATAATTCTCAACTCTATGCCCTATGTCAGCCAAAGCATTGATCTTGAAGCTCAACTAATCTTTACTCTTCTAGACTTTGATCTTGATTAACCTGCCTATACTTAAGCATGATCTAGATGGAGAGTGCAAGGCGATTCTGATAAAAACTTTAAGTGGAACTAATGATGTGTAAGTGGCTTCTCTTTAATCATTCATAAAAATATATATACAAAAGCATATATAATTGGTCTGGCATGAGATATCTCTGATAATTTCTAGCATATATGGTTAAAATCAATAGCCTATTAGATATATCGAACATTTGTAAATCAACAGACTGAGATTTTCTGCTTGCACTGATTCTGGCTACGACCTTTAAAAAGACACCTCAGATCGATTATGGCAACTTCTACATGTCATCTATGAAGTTTAAGCTCATCTTATTGCTAGTTTAATCAAGAAAGTGCCAATACATTAAAATTTTGCTAATCTACTTTAACTACGCACTACGAACGGTGCAAGATTTTACAGGGGTTGGTGTGGTGGTATAATGTCACAGCAGCGAAGTGGAGTTCCTTTAGTTAAAAATGAAGGCACTAGTTATATATGGAATGAACAGTGACAATGGTCCTTTTACTCTTATTATCGCCGAACATGGTTGGTGATCGAAGTATATATGCCCAAAACAATGCGTTTTATCGTGTTAACAAAAGGTACATGATTGATTACCAAAAACAAGAGAGAGGAGGAGATGGGTATCATAATTGTTCCAACCTATCTATCTTACATGAACAACAACACTGATATGAATTTAGGGAAAACGTACGACGTACATCTTATAGTTTGTGGAATATTGTTTGTGTATGCGTGTATGTATATGTGAGTGCTAGATACCAGAAACGCTGTAAGTGATCGATCAGTTTCCCTAGCATGAAGGCATGCGTTGCCGTTTGAGATCAGTTAAATTAAGGTGCATATACAACAACAATGAAATCCAACTCTCTGACTTCCATGGTCTCTTATTACCACATAATCTAAATAACAATTAGACGATGCATAATTGCATATATCACTTCTAAATCAGTTCCTTGCAATTTATCTAGCTTTGCTGAATCGAATCATACGCCATCTCAGTAGCTGGGAACCTAAAACGTCGCAGCCACTTTGCCTTAATCCTCAGGGCGCCACAGTGACCTTGTAAAATCTAAATGATAAAGCTAGGAAATTATTATGTGATGGAAAAATATAAGAAGTTGTGGTCGATCACCAGAAACAAAAGGGCAAAACAATTGGAAATGATAGCCTTCCCTCTTTAAGCTTCAGATATGAATCATTGGAGCTCCATGATTAAAATGTTTTGGGAGATACGGGAAATGGTAGGGTAAAGCGAATATTGTTTTACCAAGAGACAACAAAAGGAAGATGACAGCAAGATAATCATATCACACGAGTAATAACTAAAAATTGAGAAGTAGGAACTAAAATTACAGAGGCAAATATCCAACGTTTAGCTGCGTATTATCATGAGTGTAAAAAATATCGAATCAAAGGTGGGGAAATGCCCCAAGAAGCTTTCGAGGACAACTTTTTTGATGAAGTTGGTAAATAACCAAGAACGGCAATTTGATAGGGAGGCTGCTATTTCCGATAGAGGTAATCACGTACTCTGTGATAAAGTTCAGTGAAACGGTTATGCCCGTAAGGGAAAAGTGATATGACCCGACCGGGAAATGCCAAATCTGGTAGCCCAAATGTGACGCAGGGCTGTACAACCACCGCTGACGCCGTGACAGGTGTCATTGCCGATCCCAAGGTCGCCTTCTGTGCCGCCACGTACGCTTCTGCAGTTTTCCGGTCACTTTCGCCTTCATGCAAGCTCATGTGTATGAACCTTTAAGGTGGCCAATGTTTGTAGAACGCGTGTCCACACCGTTCAAAGTATGACACAACGAAGCGTAAGGGTGGAGCAATGTTTCCTATCTAAGATTTGCCAGTTTTGTGATGCAATGTGGCTAATAGAAATCATATGGTTTAGCCATGATTTGAATGGTACTTTACAAGACGAGTGAAATAGTACGTCTGGTTCATATCAGGGTAGATCTGCTTCTTCTTCTTGGTTGTAAAACTTGACTTAATAACTTGTTGAGTAGCTACAAAAGCATACATGTATGTTCATATACGGATACACCTACTCTCCCTCTCTGTATATTCAAATCAGGGGCGGATCCAGCCACTTGTTGGTGGGGCTCAAGCCCAACCAAAGAAATTGGGGAAGAAAAAAAACTAGGTATATATAGATATATATATATATATATTTAGGTGATATATCATATATGCCCAGCCACCAAGTGACCAAACCTAATCCACCCAACTACCCAACCCATTACCCAACAACCTAAGTCCACAAATCCACAATCATCACTCATCCACCAAGTCAACCTCCTTCACCGAATGAGTCCTTCAACTTAAACACTAATAGTCTAAAACATGTATGACCTCACCTGCTGTTCCCCTCCGCCTCTAGCCCTCCACTCACCTATCTGGCTATCCCTCTTCCCCTCCGCGGCTCCGCCTCCACTCCCTTCCAGTCCTCCACGGCTCCACCATAATCTCCTTCTTCCCGACCTCCTCCGGTCCTCCCTGATAGCGACGACTTGCCTCCGGCCCTCCGCCTCCACTCACCTACAGAAATTAGGCATAATCTCCTTCTTATATAGAATCTGAAATTGTAAGTTCTGGTTGAGCTCCTACACTTTGCATGGTTGTATTGGAAAAAAAAATTTTGCCCTTTGGCCAAAGTTCGAGCCCATCCCATCTTTAAATCCTGAATCTGCCCCTGATTCAAATAATACATGTTGAGAATGCTATTGTTAGTTGGTTGGTGATGATGATATATTACATGTTCTAGCACCCTCTAGCTTGATTTGCTTCTAATGCATGCATGAAAGATCTAGCTAGCTCTCACCGAAAGGTTAATTTATAGTTTTCTAATTCTGAGTTTTCCAGACTATTTCACCACTCTCAGTAGAAACACAAACTATACATATGTATGAGAATGAACACCAACCAACCTTTCCGAAAGATCCTCAATGGATCAAGCTACGGGATCTGATTACAGAATTAGAAACAGCGGGTTTGGCTTTTGTCTTTCTCTTCTTATACGGTACGACAAGTAGTTCTTTTAGTAACACCCATAACTAAAGACAAGAAATCAATTCATCAAGTGTTGTTAATTATCTATTAATGGAAACTCGTAAGTCGTAACCTCTAACATAGCATTCGAGTTTTTCTTTATACTCAAATGAATTGAAGCCCACCTTCGTCATATATAAACATGTCGACACTCAGATTTACCGATGTACTGGGAAGAACCTTAGTATAATTGCAGTCATGTTCACGTAGTCAATGATTGACCAAGAAATTTATAGTCAGACATCATTAAATTTAAATTTAATGGTGAAGATAATCATTTTTAAGTAGAAATTGTTTTATTTTCAACCATTTGATATAAATCTAATAATAACTAGTTATAAATCTCTTAGTCAGCACGTGTACACTACTCGGTATAATTGTCAGTAGCAAGATAGTTCCTAAATTAAAAATTAGTCTCTTGCCGTGCGTTCGTTCTGAAAATAGATTACTTAATGGGCGAGAGGAATAATATGCTCTCAGAAATTGGGCTATGCTGCATAAGTCCCCCACACTTATTTTTGGAGCCCATATCCAGAGTCTTTGGTTAAATACATTCTTCTCCAGGCCCCGATAAAAGGAAACCTAATACTCTACAAATTAGCTAGCTAGCTGTTGAATAAACAATCCAATCAACCAAGGCATCCGGAATCTAAACCTAAAAAAAGTGAATCGGCATTGTTATATATATATATATATATATATATATATATATATATATATATATATATATAGAACCCACTAACGATGTCGCATTTTCAGCATTGTGTTACTATTTTGATGGATAAAGCCTTAAACTTTAATTATTCGATTCCCTTCTATTAAGTAGATGTTGTATGCATCGATCATGTGAGTTCCTTTACCATATATATCATCGGCTGGGTTCTTAAGTCCAGAAACTTTTGTCCAAGTTAGATCGAGGCTCTCGAACCGGCCTTGTCAGAAAGCAATGGGATTTTGCTTTGTTGTCTTATGGAGCCTGGTCTCATCTGATGCCACTGTTGGCAGTAACCACATTGAAACTCACACCATATCACCGCCCAAACTTTACACCTACGTACTGTGTCGACTCTAAAGGCCACAACGTACGTATTCTATTCCCGATCTCGCTCACACTCGGATTGACCTCTTATAAATCTACCATCCGCTCTTTCCTTTCTTTGCTTTCCTACACATTTGGTTTCTCACTTAGCTAAGCTCTTCATCACGTACACTCTAGCTTGCATTGCTAGATCCATAGTTTCATCATGTCATCCTCCTCCTACAAGTTGTCAAAGACCAAATCCTCTGTGCAAAACGAAGCAGTGAGCATCAGCAGCACCAACCTGAGAGAAGAGCATGACGGAGAAACTTATGACAGCAGCAACGTGAGCACCCTGCTGTATCTGAAACCAACTCACACCTCGGAAACCCTAGATAAAGAGGTGGTTCTACGGCGGATCCGACAACGCAAGCGAGTCAACAAACTCCGTGCTGCTCTTCAATCTCTTCTCACCTCTCCGGTCTTGCCGTCGGCCCACGAAAAGAAGAAGTGGGTCGACGATGCCTTTGCGGCACCTTAATCAGCTAGCTAGCCAGGACGTGCTTATTTATTTATCTTCGATCTCCTGGTTAATTAAGGGTGTGTACGTACGTAGTAGCCTTTGAACATTTATTTTCTTAACCGTAACACGTACGTATTTTAGAAAACTTGGATTATCTAGCTAGTATGTTACTATATTTGTAAAATGATGTGCCAGAAATGAATAGCTGTCTGTTTGAATTCAAACAAGGATATGAAGTCCTTATAAATCATCTAGCTAGATTAATTTCTGTAATTTTCTTCTACGTACTAACTGGAACTATCTGTACAAATGAGCAGTTCGAACCTTCTTCTATGCTTGCAATTGGTTAATAACAATCTTTATAAAGATGAGAGTTAAATTATATAAGAAGAAAAGAATTAAGTTTCCAGTAAGCCTGCGCTTCAAACCCAAAGTCATTATGCTTTGCTTCGCTTGGGCTTTACTGATGAACCAGGTACTCTAGTAAAAATAACATATATGTAAGTGGGAGACTTGTGGATGGGGTTGACTGGTCACTTGTGACTTGTGATCGAGTAAAACAAGTGAACACTCATACTCTAATATACCATCGTGACAATAATTATATTGAGCCGAAGGATTGAATTAATAATGAATACGGTTAATTAGATAGTGGTCATAATAGTAGTAGGTGGAATCCATTGACTTTACTAACAACAAGATTTTGCTTAATTTCAACAGAATCACGCTTTTTGTGAAAGCACTGCACTTCGCTAATCTAGTGTCAATATTTTATATATGCTTCTAAAAGCGCGTGATTAATCAAAATGATGACAATATGATGGATGCAAATGCAAGTTTATCATATATATGTTCGATCTGAAATTAAAGTGTGAAGTTCTTTATTTTTTTAACTCTTCAGTTATATTTTACATCTCCACCGTTCAGTTTGTAAAACCTAATACATATATCACGTACTTATACAAAGTTTCATCTGATTTGATGATCGTTTGGGTTTTCGTAATCGTGATTTACACAAACAGTAGTTATGGTTAGACATATTTATGGTCCGTTTATTGATTTAATCTAATTCGGTACTTAAACGATCATCAATCTGAATGAAATTTTGTACGAATGATCTATACATTAGTATCAATAAACTGAACGATGGAGATGTGAAAATATGACCGAAAAATTAGTTAAATATAAAACTTTACACATTAATTTCAATTTGTCGACCATTTAAGTATTTATCTAATCAAGATTCTGATGAGAGCTACGTACTCAGGGACAAATTGGAAAGCAATAATCATTGTTATGTTGGTGTTTTCTAATTGGCTTTACGTTTTGTTTTTAAAAACGTCACTGTTATTAGTTATAGACTTATAGACCATTGAATAATAAATCAGTTCAGTTAGTGTCATATATATAACGCAATATATATGTACAATTCTTCAGTATGTTATGGGATAATTAAGCAGCTAGCTAGCTCCGATTGGTAGAATAGTTGTTCCTCTACCTACCATAGGAATTTTGATATTTTATTCTCTGAAGTAAGAAGAAGAAACATGTAGGGAACTCAATAAATGCTTAACTGATTAAGGAAGTATGACGAAGCTTGTTTGTAGAGGTGAATCAGCTACGTACAACTTAAGTCATTCTAGACATTGTTACGTCGTTGATGACAAGGATCGACGTTTCGAATGAAAGCCTAATCACGCGATGATCGATCGATATTGTAATCGAGTTGAATGGTTTAGAAGACCCCTAGCCTAATCACCATAGTAAAATGGTAATGATGTAATTAAATTGAGTGTGTAAGCTGCATGCGACTGGTAATCATATAATTAGGGTGGCAAATTAGGAAAATTTTAATATATCATATGGTATATCATATCTCACGTAATGTTTGGTTATCATTGATTGAATAAGCAACTAAATGACCGTGTAATGATCATTTACCTCTTCAAAAATGTCATACAATAAAACACGTTTGCAATAAACATGTCTATGGTATGATAGACAAACCCGACAAATTGATTAATAATTCAATATATATTGATCGACGATACCAACATACACACACTATAGCATAATACTGAGCTATATATACTGCTGATTCATGATCACGGAAAGAATGACGTAGTCCAATCTTCAAATCTGGAGCGCCCCACACCCACCATGGCCACCTATTCTATTTCCTCCACAATTTCATGTTCTTCAATTTGGATCTATAATACTGCATGCGTGGCATCAATTGTGCCAACTGCCAAGGATATGGTTAATCTTGAAACAAACGGGAGAAACCCAACCTTAACGTACGTACGTGTTCATATGCGTTATTAAGCTCAGATTTGGCAGCTGCTCACAGTTTCCTAATCTGACCGGAATTAAGTCCTTGACTTTTTAGAATACGACCTTAGATTTCGTCGTACGAAGAAGGCATTTATGCAGGATCCATGAGCCACAAGATAAGACACCGATCGAAATCTGCAGGCAATTTTGTATACTTTTTCTTTGTTTCCTGCGACTGCTAACAAGATCCCTCATGTTTTGACAGAAATACAAAGAATATATATTTCAAAATACTGAAACCAGTATTTGAATTTATACATGAATATGTAAATTTCAGTCAATGTTTTATTCCCTTGTACGAATATAGGAGGCTGTATACGTTATGGGAAAAACCTTTATCTATAATAATTAGTTAAGGCACTAATCATGTTCTACTTTTCTAAGCGTGATCTTTAACTTTCTAAGTTGGTCTTCGTTAAGCTAAATTAATCATCTCTACTACTCCTCCCCGTTCTAGCTAGTGGTCTTCAACCAATTTAGAGTTCAAAGTTCAAAGGAGTTTTGTCATTTTATCATAAACAAACAGCAAATAAACCGCATCCCCGTTCTAGCTAGTGGTCTTCAACCAATTTAGAGTTCAAAGTTCAAAGGAGTTTTTCATTTTATCATAAACAAACAGCAAATAAACCGCATTTTCTTAATTTCAGTAGGATAAACAAGACCATTGTAACGTCATTGACTCCAAGTGTGTAAGGAAGAAACTCTATCACCTCTAACACTATCATTATTGTCGCCTCTGATTGCAATTGGTGTCCATATGAACTTCACTCATCCAATCTCTCACACTTCTTCAACCCCATAAGAGATCGAACTCTTCCATTCATGAATATCAGAGAGAATCTGATCTTCGGCCTCCTTGCAATCTTGTTGCTCATCGTCGACAGAACCAATGCTTTCACTCATCAATCTTGCAATCGATCATGTCCGAACCCTGCATCCTTCGGAGGCGATCGCTTGCCGTATCCATTCGGATGCTCAGCCGGCTGTGAAATCCAACTCAACTGCTCCAAAGCCGGAATCTTCATCGGAGAATTCCCCATCCAGTCCATAAACTCTGAGAGCATAAGAATCAACCTCAAAAGCCGATGCGACCGCCCCTTGCACACCCTCCACCAACTCTACAGCAACAACCACGCACCGACGTCTCGAAACGCGATTCTGTTACGAAACTGTACCGACGAACAGGTCTCAAGCAGTTGCGTGATTCCTAGTATCAACGTCGAGGCCAGATTTCAAGCCCCACAGGATTGCAGTCAAAACACAAGCCTCACTTGCTACGCGGAAGTCAAAAAGAATGCTACGTTTTTGGAATACGGGAGCGTGGAGAAGAAGGGCTGCAAGTACTTGTTGTCGTCCATATCGGCACAGATTTTGAATATTAGTACGCAAGTAGTGCCGTCGGTGACGTTGGATGTTGAAGTGGCGGAGTTGTTGTGGTGGCTGCCGGGAGTTTGCAAGTGTGATATACACGCCAAATGTATTACGGTTTGGACACCGAATGGAACCGTTGGATACCGGTGCAACTGCACAAAGGGCTTCATCGGAGATGGATTTCGGGATGGCTTTGGCTGCCGGAAAGGTTAGTTGACTATCCAAGTTAATAAATTACACCATATTAATACTTAATTAGTTCCTAATATTATATTACTCTCTTCTTAGGGTTGTTTGCCAACTATATCTCACGCCATAAGTTGATATTGGTCAAATAATTTCAATTTTAACTTTTTAAGTTATAGTTTCTAACATGTCTTTATAACTTAGACATACTATCTATTATCAAACTTCTAATTTTAACTTTTGATCTATTGTAGTTTTGATCTACCGTAGTTTCGGACACGCAGTTAAGTGAGTTAACTGATTTTGCTAATTAACATGTCAATTAGACATGTTCGAAACTAGGCACTACCCCGTTTTCTCTTTTGTATCAACTTAGCGACTCAATCTGAACAAACAAAAACAATCTTATTCTTTATGTCACTACAAAGCAAGGGTTTTGGTCCCCAAATGTCACTAATGTTAAACTAGTTATTCTTTATGGGATCACAGGCCAAGATTCTATTTACTTAGTGTTTAATGAGTTGTTGTTAGGTAGGGTAGGATTATGAGAAACAAGCATAACAAACAATCTTTCTTTTTTAACCAAAAAAAAAAATAACAATCTTTCTTTTGTCCTTATTATTTTGTGACTCAATCAATCTAGATGGCTGCCACGGATTTCAATTTTTAATTGACAGAAGTGCCCCATTTTTCATACCAAACTATACTGGGCCCATATAAAGGGCCCAATAAAATGCACTCGTGACCTCTTGACCATGTTGGCTACTCAATTTGTGGGTCAACTACCTTATTCAATTAGCCCAAAGAAGACAAGCAGTAAAGAACATTTTGAAGGCGAAGATTTTGCTCTCCTTGATTCACTGTCTTGTACTCTCTTGGATTAGGAAAAAGAAAAAGGTAAGAAGATCCTATCAGACTCGTCAGGGATGACAAGTTGGCTAATACATAATCAGTTAGGTAGACATTAGGTTTCCTCTTGGTCGTGTTCATCGGGTAGACAAGTATGACTGCCCAACTTAAACTTAGAAGAATTGGGATGAACACAATTAGACGTTACTGTAATCAGTCATGCAAAACTCGACGGTAGCTTGCAATCTCAAATTAGGGAGCATTTGTTATACATGTGGGTATTTAAAACTCCTTACATAAGTAGGTTTTTGTTGTAATCAAATTAAGGAAAAATACAGACATTTACTGAAAAAAAAAAAAAAAACAAAGATTGGGCCGTAATCCCTTGTCAAATTTTGTCTATTGGGCTGGGCCTTAACAGGCACACTCTTTTGTTAGAAGTTAGTACATGCACATTCTAATGAATCTTGTCATAATGTGAAATGTTTTTGTCATAATCAGATTCACCAGAATGCAACCCTGCAAAATTCTTGTCTGGGCAATGTGGAGGAAAGACCAGAATCATCGTTTTGATCGGAGGTAATACCTATATCTAATGATAACGGTATGACATTTAACAACAATATACTCCTTGTTAATCTAGGAAAGTGTCCTTTTTCAGGGGTTGTTTTAGGAGCTTTGCTAATGATCAGTCTAGGTCTGTTGTGTTGTTTCATTCGGCGGCAATCCAAACTGAAAGCCAGACATAGCACAAAGCGGCTTCTATCCGAAGCTACAGGCAGCTGCAACATTCCCATCTATCCCTATAAAGAAATTGAGAAAGCTACAAATGGCTTCTCAGATAAACAAAGGCTGGGGACGGGAGCCTATGGGACTGTCTATGCAGGGAAACTCCAAGCAGATGAATGGGTTGCCATAAAAAAGATCAAGAACAGAGATGACACCATTGAGCAAGTTATGAATGAGATCAGGCTCATTTCATCCGTAAGGCACCCGAATCTTGTGCGCCTATTGGGATGTTCCATTGAACGTGGTCAGCAGATACTTGTGTATGAATTCATGGCCAATGGAACATTGTGTCAACATTTACAAAGAGAGAGAGGTGAGGGACTTTCTTGGCCTATACGTCTCACCATTGCAACCGAAACTGCTCAAGCAATATCTCATCTCCACTCTGCTATTAAGCCCCCTATTTATCACAGAGACATAAAGTCGAGTAACATCCTTTTGGATTGTAACTTCAAGTCCAAAGTGGCAGATTTTGGTCTTTCAAGGCTTGGCATTGCCGAAACTTCCCACATTTCAACAGCGCCGCAAGGGACTCCGGGTTATCTTGATCCTCAGTACCATCAGAACTTCCATCTTTCAGATAAGAGTGATGTCTATAGCTTCGGTGTAGTTCTTGTTGAGATTATAACAGGAATGAAGGCAGTGGACTTTTCGCGGCCACATAATGAAGTGAACTTAGCTTCTCTAGCCACTGAAAAGATCGGAAAAGGGTGTTTAAATGAGATCATAGATCCATCTCTTGAACCCTTTGAGGATGATTGGACTGCTTCTTCCATTCATAAGGTAGCAGAATTAGCATTCAGATGTTTAGCCTTTCATAGAGACGCGAGGCCTTCAATGATGGAAGTGAAAGCTGAGTTAGAAGATATAAAGCTAAGTAGATGGCCAGCATCAGAAGAAAACACTTACACAGCTTCATCAGAGGAATCCTCTTTCGGTTCTACATCTAGTGTTAGTGAGAAACCTCTGAACAAAAGTAAGTCCCAATCAGAGCGCAATTTCCTTGTGGTGCAGACTAGTACTGAAGCTGCTAGTAATTTCAATTCAATAGAAAAGTTGAAGGACAATTCACCAGTTTCTGTCCAAGAATCATGGTTAAGTGAACACAGCTCATCACCTTCATCAAATAGTTTGCTGAGCAATGCAGGCTGAGGTAAATTTTCAAATAGTGTGCTTTGGTTCATGTCATAATCAAGTTATAGTTTCGGATTATAGAGTGCATATTGTTTTTGTTTCATAATTGTTAGTTGATTACATGGAATAAGAACATGTAGGCTGTTAGGTGTTGGTCCTGAGAGGAAAGTCTCTGATCATACTGTAAATATTGATACATTAAGAAGTTTGCCTGGGATTTTTGATATCTTATTGCTTATTTTTTCGAATGCATACCAATTTTGCCACAATGAACTAAATTTAATGCTTGTGGGAACATGAAAACCAGTTTAGCCATATTCTGCTTAGTGCTTTCCTTATAATTCTATACTCATCATAATTCCAGGTTTTGTAGACAGATTGAATTAAAATAAGTTCATGAACAGGACAAGTTGAACAAGTCAGATAATAATGCATCCCATTCTGTGCATACCTGCATATTTTTACTTTAAATACTGAGACCAAGAGAAGGAAATACAATCATGATCGACCCTTATACCATAGATGACTTGTCATAAGAAAAAGAAAAAAAAAATAGACTACCTTGTGCTAAAGTAAATAATAACATCAGCTTGGATAATGAGGATAGCATCAAAGGTGGCTCAGCTTCTCAACTGTCAACCTCATTCCAGCACTAGGTTGAGTAGGCATTCGGGGAATCTGATATGCTTTTGGGAAACAGTCCTTTCTGTGATGTGCCTGTGTCATTCATTCATCAGCTTTTTTGGCAAAACATCCGGGCACCAACAAACAACCTCCACTCCACCTTCTCCTTCCCCTTAAATTTCGGCTATCATATCCAAATAGTAAATAGTAATACTACTTTGATTTGATCAAATATCAAATAGATGAATTTCCTTTTGAACAAGTAGTAATTTGGTAATGGTAAATTGACTAATGCTTGCCACATATTTTTTTTTAAATTTTAAAAGAGGGATAATTCTTCCTTCTTCTTTGGGGAAGGGAATTTGCCTTTTGAATTGTGTTATGAGCATTTGTGAGAAATCTACAAGGTAGACAAATAGATCATTTTAAAAGAACTTGTACAGATATGAACATGTGTGTCTGAATCAGAATGGAACAACCTGCATCAGTATCTCACTTTCTATTCAGGCCACTATGAGTTAAACATAAACAATCACAATTCTCACATGCACTGAAATATTCATTTTCATTCATAGTTGGATAGCACACACCTTTGGATACAAAGCTACATAGTGCTGCAGGATCAGTATGCAAAAAGTCCCACAACAAAAACGACCTTATATACCCTAGGACAATCATCACCTCAGAACAAAAAATTTACAACGGCTACTAGTTAAAATATATTTTTTTACCATAAACTCAAATCTTCAAAAGCTAGCCCTTTTCAACGAGGTCATAGTAATGGCAGCTCCTAAAGGCGAAGCTGCTACTTCAATCTCGAATGAATCATACCGGAGAAAAAACTCCACCACCAACAGCCTCGATGCCAAAACCACGAAGTCTTTTCCGGCACATTGTTTGTTCCCGACCGTCGGAGTCTCCGTCTCAGGACCGTTAGACCAAAGCACATGCTGTAACAACTTCTCACCTTCCTCACCGACAAACCTGTCCGGTACAAACTCCGCCGCGTTTTCAAAGATTTTGGGATCCTTGGTCGCATAAGGTTGGAACCCAAATAACATTTCGCCTTCTTTAACCTTAAACGCTGCGTCGTGGCTCTCAATGACTAGGTCAGTCTTTGCCCTACCGTACTGTAACGGAACCGGTGGCTCGATCCTGAAAGCTTCGTACACCACAGACTTCATTAGAGGCATTTTCTCCAAGGCCGACATGGTTATGTTCCCGCCGTTGGATCTGATAACTGAGCGGATCTCCTGCGCTAGTTGGCTGTGGAGTTTGGCCCCGGCGCGGCCGATCCACTTGAGCATGTTGGGAAAGAGGATCTTCATGCCTCCGAATGAGTTGAAACACGTGGCGAATAGTAGATTGTGACACGCTTCGTCTCTTGACACTCCCAGCCGCTCAGCCTCGTCGAGCACGTGGCCTGATGACTGGTAGAAGAAGTCGTAGAGTCTCTGGTAGTCTTTCTTGACCAAAAACGGTGGCAGAGGGAAAGTGTGAATCAGAGGATCTTCAATGAACTTGGGAAGACCAAGAACTAGAATTGGACTCAGTTGGAAGAGAACCCATTTCCGGACCAATTTAGGACCGTCGGTGCCGAGTTGGGTATTTGATGGACTAGTTCCGTAGAGTGATCGAGCCAAGAAATTGAAAGCAGCTTGATCGTTGGCTTCGTTGAAGCTGGCCTTACCCTTGTCAGCGAGCTTAGTTTCAAGAGTTTCGAAAAGCTCGGAGTAGCTGGAGTGAAACTCGGGGATCACAGACTTGATACCGGATTTTAAAAGATAGAACATTAAGCGCTTGAGCTTGTCATGCTTGGGTTCCGAGGGGTCGAGATAGGAGAGGGTTCTGTAACCGCCGGTGAGCTCCAATGAAGGCATGTAGGTGCCGGTGAAGAGGTCTTTCTTCTCGACCTTGGAAACGTCAAAGAGAACAGGGAAGCTCTTGCCGTCGAGCAAAACGATGACCTGGGATTTGGTGGTGAGGAAAGGGCCGGGTGGCATGTTGACTCGGAACACGGTGGACTGGTACTTCTGGATGCGAGACTTGAAGAACTCCTCCCTGCCTTGGTTGTAGAAGTAGTCCAGGCGATCCTTGAGGGGACCGACAAAAGGAAGGCCATAGTCGCCGGGGATTTTCCTCAAGGGAAGCTTGGTTGGTTCTGCGGGTTGCGATGAGATGGAGGAGGATGAAGATGATGACTTTTCGGAGACAGAAGCGCAGATCGGACGGAGGAAATCACGGCGAGTAGATGTGAAGGACTTGCGTGGTGTTTGGAACTGTAGCTGCAGAGAAGGAAAAGCTAAGGAAGAAGTAGAAGCCATTTTGTAGGTGGCTTTGACTAGTTGTTCTTTCTCTTTTGTTGGTAATAGAGATCAGGGTTGAGAAGAGAGGAAGGGTGAAGCGGTGAACAGGAAAAGGAGGGGGGTTGAATATTGAATGTTGACGATGATGAAGGTGAGGTGGATGAAGCTTTATTTATAGTTGTGTAGATATAGTGGCCATGGCAGAGGATGGTGAGTGGGAATACAGTAGAGCATGGGAAAAGACCACAAGTTTTTTTTAGATGAAATTAAAGGTCGTGAAAGGTGTGCATTTTAATCGTAGTAGCTTTTTGAGAATGGCAGCGGGACTCGGCCAACGTTCCAAATATCAAAACTACGTATCACCTTATTGGGTTCCCACTCTCCGTCCATTCCATGTGTGATGTGAGTGTGCAATATTTTTGGATAAAAATTCATGAGTTGCTTGGTGAACAACATAGAGCGTATTTTACTTGTGAGCTTCTATACGTGACATATACAGTATCTAATCAAAATATTTTGTTAATATGTATTGTTTTATCACATCGGGTTGACACATTAAGTACGTTTTAAATGATTCATCAAAATGTCGTTTTTCATCAGATAATATTATTCTAAATTCACGATTCTAGTCGTCAGAAGGCAATCGACCAAACACCAAGGAAGCAATAAAGTTTGTTATCCTATTCCATTTAGGAGAAAATTATCATTGCAGTAATGTATTGATCAAATTAAATAGTGAAGCCATCAAAGAACTAATAAACAAGTAGATAGTTGACGGAATTAAATATCTCAACAGGGTTGTTGTTTGTGTGGGGAGTATTGCAAGTTGACAAGCGATTAACATAGATCTTAGTTCTTCTTGTGTTATAACGGATCTTAGCTGCGAGTATAGATCTCAGTTAATTTTTTGTTAGTGCGTCAAATCAGATCTTAGTTCTTCAACCTAAACTATTGTAAAAGTAAGTTCGGGCCTTGTCTAGGAATAATGCACGTGGGTCTTAAGCCCAGATCCGCGGACGGAGGATTCTGTTGGTCTTCGATATATCATGACATTTTGTTTCATAGTTGAAAGCGGCTGAGAGCTCTGATTTTGGGACAAACTGCTTTCTTACTTCCGGCCACTCCAAATTCAGGTTACGGTTCTCACTGCCGGCCATTTTCGCACGTGATTCTAGTCTGTCCACGGGTCTATTCACTTCACTTTGACCAATCTGGCCGGTTGGGAAATGGAAGTATATACCCAGATTGCACAAAATCAGAATCTCATCGAGTTTGATGTGGACTAATAATTCATTTTATGCATTTAATCATATATTTAAGCCCATGCTTTGCATCAAGCGCCTTGGGACGAATCAAATCAGACCTTGGGACTGGGGGTTAATATTGGAAAAGAAAATAAGAAATGATTTTCATGAGTTAATATTCATGAGGACATGATAATATTCAATCGGGATTATATACTTCAGTGACTTAATGAATGTTTCATTAAAGTATTTTTAGCGATGCTAGCTATTTTTTAGTTAAATTTTAGTCAAATTAGCTAATATGTCATTTTGGCTAGCCATTTTAAAAATGCAGTTGCATCAAAACTCTCTATTTTAGCTAGCATTACATCAACATTATTCTTCAAATAAATATTAAATAGTTTAAATATATTTATATATCACGTAAAATATCTTACAAGAAATGTATTAAATTATAGCTAGCCTCATCTGAGTCATCTTGCTCTCTATATTTAGCTAGTGAGATAGCTAAAAGTTATAATAGCTTAAGTTTGGCTAGTCTGCTGGAACTCTTAAAACATCTAAAAAAGCTAAACACGCTCTCCAAAATAGCTAAATACTAAAATAAAGAGTTTGTTAAAGTTGCTATGAGATAGCTAAAAGTTATAATAGCTAAACTTTGGCTAGTCTGCTGGAGCTCCGAAAATATTTAAAAAAAACTAAACACGCTCTCTAAAATAGCTAAAAGCTAAAGTAGAGAGTCTCCTAAAGTTGCTCTTACAAGCTTAATATAGTCGATATCCATTCAGGATAATATGCAATTACTATCAATTATGTCTTGTAAGCTAGAAATGAACCAACAAACTCTCATTTATGTCTATTTTTTATACTATCTAAAATGGAATATGTGATTATCTGGTTCATCTTAACATCAATCTTCAATACTAAAAATAGTTAAAATACTTCCAAATTTAGTGTTTTGTTAAAATAATTTTAATGTTCATAGAAATTTCAAAATCATGGGAATTACAATTTTATGAATTTAAATTTCATTAATTAAGAATTTAATTGTTTGGATTTCATAATGTAGAGTTTTAAACTGACAAAATTTGTGTTCAGACTAACCTCTGTTAAAGGAATCGATAAATGACGCATATTTTGTGAGAAATTGAAGTCGGGAATTTAAAATTCCACGATTATTTTCCTGTAGCAATTGCTAATTCCACGGGATAAGAATCCAAACGAGGAAAACCGTAATAAGAAATTGAGAATTTCTTATTTTTTATTAAATTTTCAGGAATTCATCGGCATCCAAACACAACAACAGATTGAATAATTTAATTTTTTTATTTTTGTTTGAAATATGGGTCAATAAAGGCTTTCATAATGTGGACCTTTCGCCCAAGTGGCACAAATCCAATTTAATGGGCCTTTGGCTCCAACCCATAAACCCACACCACCTCTGTTTCTCTGCGACACCAAAGCAATTACTCATTACCAGCTCGTCGGTGAGGGTTTAAGAAGAGACCAGTGAAACCTTGCTTAAACCCTAAATCCGAGAAATGGAGCTGCAATCAGTTTGTCTTGGGATTCCCACCTCAAATTTCGCTTTATCCAATAACCGTATAGTCCCTCACCAAACTGTAAGTCAATTTCGCATTTTCAATTCGGAAATCGCAGTTTGATTTCTAATCCCTCATCTTTATTGTGTTAAAAGGTTGCAGCAAGTTATGGTGGGCGGCTTCGTACTAGAATTGCTTCCAAATGTACGTATTCCTCCGCCCAATTGCAATTTAACCTTCCAACAGTAGTGTAGAGATTTTCAATTTTGTCTCTTTAGCCACCAATTAAGGGTTTGAGTTGTCTTTAATTTTGGTTTTGTGTTCTAACTAGAGGAAATTGTTTCAGCTTATTTGGTGCCAGGATTGAACATATCTGTGAACAAGTCCTCAATGATTTGCTTGAACAAAGGAGCTATTGTGTGTGCTTCTAACCATAGTATTGATGGTAAGTTGGAGTCTTCAAGAGAGAAAGATTCTAAGGTACCTAGTAAGGCAAGTGATAGGGTGGAGCCTTTTCGTGGAAAGTCGGGTTCGATTTCCTTTTGTGGGTTGACACACCAGTTAGTAGAGGAAGGGAAATTGCTTTCAGCTCCGTTTGATGAAGAGAAGGGGTCGTTTCTTTGGTTTTTGGCCCCTGTCGTGTTGATTGCGTCGTTTATTTTTCCACAGTTCTTCATTGGTAATGCCATTGAAGCTTACTTGCAGAACGAGGTTCTCGTAGGTAATTGTTGGACTAAGTTCTCATTTTAATGTTATTAGCTTTTGATATATTCCCTACTCTTGAATTGTGGTTAACTACTGCTTTGAGATACATGAAACATATGACAGTAGTCAAGAAGTAGTATAAGGGGTTTTTGTGAACTGGTACAATGGATTTGTGATACAACTTGGTCTTTTATTTTAGCAGCTATGACATGTAGATGTTGCTATTTGTTTCTTCGTCCATTTTATAGCAGAGAGATTGTTTTCTGTATTTTGTGTCAGCATGAAAGCTCTGTGGAATTCGGATTGAGCTTTTGCAGACTCAATTGTCTGGTAAAGCCATTGTGTGTTTATGCTCAGAAGTCCCGTGTTACGGAATTCAATTAGTTAGTGTATTTATTTCAGTTCCCTGTAATAGTACTTATGATGTGTATATTTGAATCACTGGAGAACGGAAAAAAAAAAATACACCCCTCTAATTATTGTTCTTGCAATGCAGAAATTGCAACTTCATTAGCTTCAGAGGCTGCATTTTATGTGGGACTTGCAACATTTTTACTTGTCACTGATCATGTTCAGAGGCCCTATCTACAGTTCAGTACAAAGAGATGGGGTCTCATTACTGGCCTAAGAGGATACTTGACATCTGCTTTCTTCACATCGGGCTTCAAGGTGGTTGCACCTCTGGTTGCTGTTTATGTAACCTGGCCGGTGCTTGGCTTGCCAGCCTTGGTTTCTGTTGCTCCCTTTCTAGTTGGTTGTGCTGCTCAGCTTGCATTTGAGTGGGTTCTTGACAAGCGTGGATCATCTTGTTGGCCACTAATTCCTATTATTTTTGAGGTAGGAACACAATTAGATTTATCTGTATCTTTGACGCTGAATGCTAGGCTTTGATATATTTGATCTTTTTCCCTAAGCTGCTATTTTTATTTTCATTTACCTATGTTCAGGTTTACAGACTATATCAGTTGACAAAAGCTGATTACTTCATCAAGAAATTGATGTATTCAATGAACGGTCTGCCTACATCCCCAGAACTTCTAGAGAAAAGTGGTGGATTATTTGCGATGGAGGTCACAGTCGGAACCCTTTCTGTGGTGTGCCTGTGGTCTCTGGTGACATTTCTCATGAGGCTTTTTCCTTCGAGACCTGTAGCAGAGAAGTACTGATATATGTATGGGAGGATGTATATTCCAACTCTTTTTGTTGCTTTGCTCATTTAGGATCGTCTACAATCTTGAGTTTCGATCATCTCTGATTCGGCTTGTAATGCCGTTGGGATTTTGTTGTTCTGGTCTAATTAGCCTGTTCTCTTGCACAATGATGGTATAACAAGAAATTTTGTATGTGCGTCTGCGTCTACATGCTTGTGAACCTTGTGGTTAACTTTATTTTTTACCAAGACACTTTGGGACAACCGGAGACTGGAGAAGGCCGAGAAGCAACATCGCGATTTGCGAAGAGCAGAAGCTAAACACTCCGTTAACTTTATTATCTATAAATAAATTGGATCGTGGGGCAATACTGACTTTTTAACCTGGTAAAGCATCAAAAAAGCGCAAGCTTTCTCTCTCAGGACGATTCGAGACTCTGCGGCGAAAAACATAAAGCAGAGCACTTCGTGTCCATATACTCATATTTCCCATACACTCGGCCTGAAATTCAAGCATTCCAGTTGTGGGTAAATTCTTTTCGATTTTATTTATCTGGGTTTTTGCTTGTTTTCGTGTACCATCTGATTTCTAATCATCTTATTTAAGCTTGTAGTTCCTGTCTGCACATATAGCCATATAGATATATACTTGTGCCAGTAAATCTTGAAATCCAATTACCCACCACTGCTCTTTGATTAAATTTCGATTCTTTACTTCATGTGTCATCAAGGGACTGAAAATTTGAGGGGATGGCCAAGTCTTGCAGTGGGCTGGCAGATGAGTTAGTCAAGTGTCTAAGTGAGTGTGATTGCGTCAAGGTTGAGAAGCGTTCGTTCAGGGAATGTGCTGGAGAGAAGAGCCCTTCTATATCAAGCGAATGTATCGGTCTCAGGGAAACATATTTCAATTGCAAGAGAGGCCAGGTTGACATGAGAAATAGGATTCGGGGCAACAAAGGCTATTGATTAGCGGTAATTTAATGCTTTACCAAGTCATGAAATAAAGTCTTATACTTCGATAGCAGAAGCTAAAGTTTAAATCTTGATAGCAAAGTTTTCATCTTGTATTCAAGTTTTGTGCTTTAGGTAGAACCTAATGTGTGCTGAATTATGAAATTACTTTTGTAGTTGAGCTGAAGTTTGTGTTTCATAGTATATAATTATCTGTAGTTCACTTTTCTTATTCTTTCGTGCGATTACTTATCAACTATTTGTAACTCTGTATTTCAGTTGAGTTTCTTAGTGTTTCATGTTTCGTTTAATAGTTCAAAAAGGATGTGGATGGTCCCTGTCTCTTTCATGTCGTCAATTATGGAATAGAATGTGGCAATGATGATGAATCAAGACTCTTTTATGTACAGAGGGGGATTCTCTACGATGAGCTTCCAAGCACCTTTTGAGCCACATTTAAGCATTCATGCTTTTTCTATTATTTATCTTGTTACTCTCTTTGTTTGAAGTTTTCAGTTGATGGAAACTATTTTGGTTCGCCTGTGACTGTAGCTGAATAAATTTTGTATCTGAATTTTGGTGGTTTCACCCTTATCTATTTGGCGTTCTGTTTTTCTCCTTTATGGTATGGGATTACTGGGTAATATTTCTCAGTTAGTTGAATCAGGACAGTTTATACTGTATGGCATTGCTTGTGCATTTGACTTAGTTTGGAACTGAGTCTCTTTGATTTTCTTTGTCAGTTGTTATATTTCCTTTTCTCCTTTGTAGCAAGAGTTTCATGTGTGTTAGGTCTCATGTAGGAAGTTGAGATGATGCAGAATTTGGTAATCATATTTAGCATAAGTCTAGTTATTGATGGAAACACTTTTTTCATTTTAAGGGTGCACAAAAACTGCTTTAGGAAAACCATATTTATAGATCCTTTTCCCATTCAAAGGTTCATAAGGACCTAATGAAGTGCATTGATGCATCTATACATTTGATAGAGACCAGCTCAAATTACAGTACAGGAACTCCATATGGTGGTAGACCAGTGGGAGCTTGTAGTGTATAAATAAACCATTGTGTGGAGCTGATCTACCTAGAGGGAACTTGCCTATATTAAGGACTTTCGGTTTTAACGCACCGTAGAATTTCCTATATATTGGTGAATGGTGGTGTGTTAGAGCAGTGGCCATAACCCTGGTGTGGATGGTCCTTGTCTCATTCCTACAATTTATGATCTGAAATGTGGCAATGATGTCCTTTAAGATTCTCTGATATTTCAAGTACTTTTTCAGCCACATAATTGTAGTTTTCAATTCCTTATTGTTTGGGTTTATTTCCATTGTTACTAGTTTTGAGTCACTACGGTATGAGATTGTCTCTGATTAGATTTGAATGAGCTTTTACATTGATTCTGGTGATTTATTTGGCACTCCACTGTCATTTTATTATAGTAGAGAATACTGGCTGCTGATTTCCAGTACATTGAGTCAGGAAATCAGGATAATATACAAAATGGTAATCTTATTTATGAAAATTATAGTTATTAGCAGATATAATTGTCTCTTAGGATATGGTGCATGAAAAGCGCCTTGCTGGGAACCTTATTTGTAACTCAAGTTCTAGTCTGATGGTTCAGAAGGGCACCCTAAGGCCCTAACTATTCCAGACTCGTAGGCTTTGTATGCATTGACAATGGTGATGTATTATAGGCAAGGACTATACCCTGGTACTATTTGGATTTCCTCTTTATTCTTGTGGTGATTGATTCCTAGGGATGTATGCAAGTGGTTGTGTCCAAGTATGATGCTTATGCCCTTGATACGTGTTCTTTCTTTGCTTTTTTCCCAGTTACAAATGCATTTTGTTGTGTATGTTTATTTGCTAGTGAGTGTCTTATGTTCAGCATGTTACTGGGCAGGAATTACTTTGTGGTGGGAATCCTCCAGTTTGAGCTTTTAACTGCTGTAAATTACTAAATTTTTGGTACTAAGCTTCACCAGTTCCCCCTCAATTCTATTTACACTTGGTGTGCTCCTCCAAACGTTAGGGTAGCTGTTGAAGTTGATTTTTGTATAAATCTTTTGTTTTCAGTCTATTTAGCCTTCTGTAGTGTGAACAATCTGGTGAAGAAAGGTAGGGAAAACCTTCTAGAATGATTGATGAGTATCTCATTTGCTGTGAAAGTATATTTTGCAGTAGGTGAAAGAGATGTTATATGCTAATTTAAGCTTTATTACCTTTTGAGTTTTGGTCTGTAGGCTGATAGAAATGGTATCAAATATAGTAGAACTGTAAACTTGCGTTTCATGTGGCATTGAACTTGCAACGTAACCCATATATTAGTCGTCAGAGCCTTCTTTTGGTTCTTAACTGTTGGCTTGTGCTTCACGGTAGAAATGGGTAATTACGCAGAGCCCTCCATTGCTCTGGTCGAGACTCCAGCTTTGTCGTAATTCAAAGCTTTACCTCCACGCAATAGCACAACAGCGACTACAGCCCCTCCAGGCTCAAGAAAAGCCAAAAGCCCAATAATGTACACAAAAGCCCAGATATTGCTTCCCTCTTTCCAAACAGTGACATTTATATTTTTCGGTCAGCCTGCCGAAGGAAAAGTCACACTTCCTCCCGGTTCACACACGGTTCATAATTTTCGAGCCCCAATTGGTTGAACCTAATGGTTGAATTCATGAGGTTTGATTTTGGTACGTTCATTTCCTGGGAACATTTCAAACTCGATACCAAATTCTCCAAGAAAAGCCCCATGTCTAGACAAAACCAGCTAATACTCCTATTATGCTGCGAATCTTCGCTTTGCCGCAGACCCATGTTATATAAAGCCCTCCAAACCAGCCACAAAGTTTTAGTCTCAAAAGGGAAAGGGGAGCTAACAATGGCCACCACTAGATTATTGCGCACGTTTAAGCCTATGACTATTCATTCCTCCTCTGCCTCTTCTTCTTCTTCATCTTCTTCACCTCCAACAACTGTTAGGTATCTGAACAAGGGATCAGAGAAAATACTTCGTACTGAGAATGAGCGAAAACAAGTTGCGGTTGTTAGGTCTTCAGTGGCTGGTTCTCAGTCGACAGTTACCACACAAGTGAATCAGGGAGTTGTAGATTTGGCCACCTTGGTTACGAAGACCAATCGTTCTTTGCTCATCCTACTAAGAACGGCTCTCAAGCGAAAATCTATGCAGCAACAGGTCCAGATGTTCATTGAAAGGGTAAGTGATAACTGATAAACCTCTGAGCTTATGTAACTATGTGTTCAACTGGAATAAGAATGCTTATGATTGACACTTGAATTGTGCAGGGCATTATTGATTGTCGGTTCTTTACATTACTTGCTGTTGCTGGATCTTTACTTGGTTCAATATTGTGCTTTGTCGAGGTACACATTTTCTTTACAGCTTCTTTCAATTGGTTGTTCACAGTTAAAATCATAGCAAGTTCAAGTTACTTATTCATTTGAGTATAAGGGCTGTTTTAACTGACATACAGCAACCTTATGTAAAATGCAGGGAGGTTTTATTGTTTTAGAGTCATATTTCCAGTATTTTCAAGCCTTGTCTCAGAAGACAGATCAAGGACATATTATGCATCTACTTATTGAAGCAATAGGTAACTCCTGCTCTAACTTTCTGTACATATATATGTAACCATATGAATAAGTTAGAAGAAAAGAATACCATTTTAACACTTCGATTCCTTGATTTTACAGACATGTTCCTAGTAGGAACAGCCATGCTTTTATTCGGGGTTGGGATGTATGTCATATTCATGGGATCAAGGGCCGTGAAAGATAAAGGACCGCGGTTCACTGAATCAAACTTGTTTGGGCACTTCTACATGAAGGTACCTCTCAGTCACTTTTTAACATATGTTGACAGACATACAAAGCTATGCCTCCATATTAATTCCATCTCTTTTAATCATTTCAGGCAGCTCCAGCATGGGTTGATATGAAATCAGTTTCGCAAGCAAAATCGAAAATTGGGCATGCAGTGGTGATGATACTTCAAGTGGGACTGCTGGAGAAGTTCAAGAGTATACCTCTTGTCACACCACTGGATCTTGCTTGCTTCGCCGGAGCTGTGCTTGTTTCCTCTGCTTGTATCTTCCTTCTCTCCAGACTAGATTATTCTGCTACCACTGCTAACTCATGTCCATGAGTTGCACAGCTCAATCAAGTTCATAAGCAGAGCTACCGATCGATATTTCATTTATTTATATATAACCCATTCTTTTTGTAGTACTGAACTACTGATACTGAGATACACATGTACTACTGATACCGATACACTAGTCATAATAAACACACACCACAACAGTCATAATATACACAGAAAGGGAAGAGGATTGTCTCGAAACCCTATATAGAACAGATATGTTCTTCCAATTCTTTATTAGGTTGTTTAGTTGTTAGTAAGGTTGTAATCCTATTCTTAGAGTTCTTAATAAGCGCTCAGTAGTACTCAGACAGGAAATTGTATTGTTTCTTTCTGAAATATATATCAACTTGGAGCAGTATGTTGTTGCAAACGTAAACCATTAAGTAGTGAAATAGAAAAATCAGCAAGACAATGCAGATGCTACAGGAGAATTCATTTAGTTCTATCCAACAACGAAATTGTATGATCACAGATCACCTGGTACGCATTCAAATGGTCGTCAATCGCCATCCACCTCCGATAGGCCATTCTCCAAGCCAGTAACCAGCTTCTTGAAATGATCTTTAGTGGCCCTAGTCAGTGCATCAAGTTTTATGCGAAATTCGTTAAAACTATCCCTTAGTTCCTCCTCAGAAGAAAGGAATGGCTGCAATCCAGTAACGGCGCATTTGTGAAGCGTCTCAAGCGTGTTTTCTGCGTGACCTTGTAAGTGCTCAAACAGCTTTGCCTTAAGAGGCTCATCCTCAGGTATATAGTAGCCATACGCATAGCTCCACCGCAGTACCTGCCTACATTCAATTATCTGTTGCCATGCCTCTATGATGAAAATGAGTTCAAGCTTAGTCAGATACAGTTGCTTGCTAACAAGCTCCTCAATGTGTTTGGTTCTCACCACATTCAAAGATTCGATGGCCTTTTCCTTCGAAGTCCGATTGCTTGCCCATCGCTCGTAATAATGAACGTACCTATCTAAATGATGCTTCACCTTCTTCTTCTCCGGCTCCAACTCCAACTCCTTCATCTCATCATAATTTCCCCTATACGCATTGCAACATGCAGTAGAGTAGCTCTCGAATTTCTTAAGACAATACCAGCAAAACTCATACCTACAAGGAGCTGAGCAAGTCATATGATGACACCCTTGGTTCTTCTGAATTGGTCTCTTGCATTTCGGACATGGCTTGGTGTTAACCAATATCCACTCCGCATTTTGCGAGTTATCCTTGTTCTTCATGATCCACTTCCTCACCGTCTCACAATCCACCGGACGGTGATTCTCCTCAGTACAATTCCAGCAATAGTTATTCGAACAAAGACACGAAACATCATAACATCTGTTCTCAAAGCTATCAATCTTAACAGCGTACTTACAACCCGGAGCAGGACACCACTTGATCTTGAGGTGCTGTTCGACATAAGATCTCAACAGATAGTACCTGTACCTCTCGTACTCCTGTTTCGACACCAACACCGAGACCAAGTCACGACCAACCGCCGCCCTGCACGACGGTTCAGGACACCTCAGCATCAAACACAGCGGACCATCCTTGATCGCTGTGCTGACGTAAGCCCTCCAGCACTCTCCACAATAAGGATGACCGCACGCGGCCCAATACATCCATCCATAGTTGTACCCATCGAAACATATCCCGCAAATAATTCTTTGCTTCTCCGCAAATTGAACCGCAGGCTTCTCCAACAGACCCATTTTTTGCCGGATCCCGTCTTCGTCGGCAAACCAGTCGTCTTTGAGGTCGATCACTTTCCAATTGAATTGAGTCAGGACAAAACAGGCAGCTGATTGCGATATACAGAGGACATTAGACACTTCATCGATATCATCCTCTTGAAGTTTAGCAATCTCTTCCTCTTTCAGAACAGTGTAATCTTCCTGATAATTTGATTCCTCATCGTAATCTTCCTGATAATTTGATTCCTCATCATCGTACATATAGTCCGAGTCGTCGTCCATGATCGGTCGGTGCCCTAGATGATTTTCAGGGTTTACAAAGGAGAGGATTTTCAGGGTTTTACAAAGGAGAGGGTGGGATTTGGGTAAGCAAGGAGGTCGAGGGAGGGATTTATATAGGTGAGTGTTGGAAGTCCACGGTGTGTGTTTCCTTCTTGGTCTTGGTTTCAATGATAGGTTAGGATATGGTTTATTTGGTAAAGCGGAGTGTTTTGGCGCTGCGCGGAGGGGACTTCAATGTGTTATACCTATTAATATATTCCTTGATTTTAATAGCTAGGCCCTTGTAAGCCAAACCTAAAGCACGTGAAACCGGAACAACAACGACATTTCCAATTTGTATACATCTGTAACAATTTCAAATGATAAGATGACAAAGCCTTCACTTCTTCATAAATTAAACTTGACATGGATTAAGATTCCATCATAACAATTCATCTCCTTTATCGGACCGGTAAGCTGGTAGTAGTCGGGAAAACCTTGCAGTCTTGCATTCTCACGAACACTCAGTACCCGATTTTGTAGAGGATGCAAAACCCCCTGCCGTTACTGTCAATGTTTTTTAAAAAGCATAATACCTCAAATTTGATAAGATTCTGTAGCTGCTTTCAGAAAATTTCCAGGGACAATATGACAATGAGCATCAGAACTCGAGAAAAACAGAAATGCAGAATTTTGAGGCTTTATATGGTGTCGAAGGAGAACAGATCAAGGTCATGAGACATGCCTAAAACTCTTTGGACACTACAAAACTGAATCCCGAGTTATGGTGATATGTATCTCTATGTGTTTCTTATATTCATGGCTAACATGTGATCAGAAAGATGAGAAATTGAAAACTAACAGCAAAATGCTTAGCTTTCAATCAAAGATCAAGAATTGAAATAAGTTGTAAATCCTAATTAACTATGGAAATTGATAACTAGAAACTAAGTTCCTCATTATTATAACCTCCTTCAAATTGAAATATCGATTCCAATAAAGAACCTGCAGCCTGCAGTATGATGTGCATGACTCACAATGTTCATCATCAAGTTTCAGCATTATTGCGCATCTCACACCTCACTGAAGAAGCTGGATTTTGATAGGTACAGCTACAACAAAACCAATCCGGAGAACACATCAGACAGTTGCGGGTAGTTTCTGGATTTACATAGGTACAATCCGGACAAGACCAACTATCCTCCTCTTAGTCATGACTTGTGTTACTGCTGGAAGAAGCAGTCCCATCCTGGCGCTTTTTTTCTTTTTCTTTTTTTGTTCCTGATTCAATCTCAGTCTCTGGAAGGCGCTTTCTGTTATTTGTTTCTGATGCGATCATTACCTCTGGAAGTCCCTCCTCCAACGCTCTAGCCAGCTTGTTAAAGTAATTCCCGGTCACCTTTGTTAAGCTTGTAAGATTTCTCTTGAAGTTTATGAATTTGGAGTCCTTGATGTCATTAGGCGAGTCCAGAAACGAATGCTGTTCACTCTCAGCACAGTTGTGAAGCTGCTCGAGGCTGTATTCAGCATGACCTTGCAACCACTCGAAAAACTCCTGCTTAGTCTGCTCTTCCTCCTCACTCAAGTAATAGCCATAGACAAATGTCCACCGCAGTACCTGCCTGCACTCAAGTATCTGTTGCCAAGCCTCTATAATGAAATTGTATAAATGCTCTACTGTATTCTCTTGCAGGTCTCCAAGTTTTCCAATGTTCAATGTTTTAACCTTCTCGAAATCCTCTATAGCTTTATTCTTTGATCTTTCATTGTTTGCCCAGCGCTCGTAGTAATGAATGTATCTCTCCAAGTCTCTCTTTGCTTTCCTTCTATCAATCTCAGCTACGTTCTCCTTATCAGATTTAACTCTAGAACATCCATTGCAATGGCGACCTGATCCGATTGGACCGAGACAGTACCAGCAAAATTCATACCGACAAGGGGCTCTGCAGGTCATATGATTACACCCTAGGTTCTTTTCAATTGATCTGTTGCACTTGGGACAAGGCTTTGTGTTGACCATTATCCACTTCCCATTCTGAGAATCATCCTCGTTTTTCAAAAGCCATTTCTTAACAGTGTTGCAGTCCACAGGACGATGACTCTCCTCTGTGCAATTCCAACAATATTTAAGAGAACAAGCACACGATACATCATATGACACCATTTTCCCCACACCATCAAAATGAATGGCGTACTCGCAGTTAGGAGTAGGACACCATTTGATCTTCTTGTGATTTTCGACATAAGATCTTAACAGGTAGCGCTTGTACTTGTCATACAAGTCCTTTTCCTTCTTCTCTGACATCAGCAACACATTTTGGATTAAAACCGGACCAATTGCAGCGCTGCATTCGGTTCAGGACACCTGAGCATCAAACAGGCAGGACCACGGTCATTGATCGATGTGCTGATATAACCTGCCAAGCAATCACGACAGTAAGGATGGCCACAAGAGGCTGTCAAAATAGTGCTAACACTACCGGTGGATGAATAGTCGTACTCATCAAAACATATTCCACAAGTTAGTTTCAGATCTCCGGCGGCACTATGGTCGACTACTGGCTTCTTCAACAAGCCTACCCTGTCTCGAACTTTATCTTCATCAGCAAACCATTCATCCTGTAGATCATTAACCCTCCAATTAAAGTGAGGGAGTAGCAAGCATGCATCAGAAACAGATATAGAAAGGACAGTCGACACTTCTGTAATATAGTCCTCCTCAAGTTTGGCAATTTCTTCTTCATTCATAAGAGTATAATTTTCCTCCCGCAGAGTCTCACCATACTCATCGACATCGTAATCTACTGGATAATCTCCCCCTACCTCATCATCTGCTTCTTCATCGCTCTCATAGTGCAGATTGTTCACGGCTCCCCTTGCTCTATTGCTGAAAGATCCTTAGTTTGGCTATATAGGGAGGCGACCAGTATATACTAGAGACTTTGATCTAAACCCTAATACTAGATGCATTCCTATCCTGATTCCAGTTCCTATTCGCAAACAACTCAATTAATACTCCTAGTCAAACAGGGATTATTGATAAGTGAAAAAAGAAAATAAAAGTCGACCGGCCCAAGCTATATACTAGTCATGACTTGTTCTTGGGCTGTTCACTAGATGAGATCTTTTGGGCGGGCATCTCACTTTTTCACCCGAATTTCCTACATATTTTTGTGATTTTCACTATATTCCTTTTTAGACTTTTCATGAACTAAAGAAATTGAAAAAGGATTGGTTACAGATTCTTTTCGACAAGTTTCTCGGATAATTCTGCTCTTTCTTTATGAAAGATGACTGAAGGAGGCATGGGAAGTGAGAGTTCATAGGAAAGATCGGCCAAAAGTGAGTACGGGGCGAAAATGAACAAGTATATTAACAATATACCTCTCATGTAACAATTACACATGTTTTCAACCTATCTTGACAACAGGAGACAATGGAAAAACCAATTTTTGGGATAATATTTCTACAAAAAAGAAAGCACAAGATTACATAGCTACAATTCATCCTCAACATACCTATGGAAAAATATAATTATACAGGACAGTAACTCTCAATTTACATGGAAGCCAAAAGTTCTCTCATCTCTGTTACAGTAGGAATGGTCTCTGAGGGGTAGATTTTGTTGACAAGTTGAGCAAAACTTTCATACTTGTCAAGAAACTCCTTCTGTCAAAATCCAGAAAACCATTCAATATTTTCAATCTTTTTATAGATATAGATCGCAGCAAGATACAGAGGGTCTAGTATCTAAAGGTCTCGGTGCAGTGAGCAGCCTTTTGGAGGGTTATAAGAGCAAATCTAAACTGAGCCCTAAACATGCTTGCAACTAAAAGTATTTTGACATACCTTGCATTTATCCCACAAGGAAGGCAGCAATTCTTCTGATGTCATGTTTTTCTGCAACTTCTTGTACATTGCAGTGATGGACTTGTCAAGCTGTATTGGGAAACCCAGAACAATGTTTAGCAAAGAACATGTGAGACCAAGATATATAGAAAATTACCCAACTCACCCCAGATAAACTATATTTTAACATCTTCCGCAAATCCACCTTTGACAAACCAAGCTGGAAAGGGATCTGAAATTTGTGAAGAAAATTGATTAGTACGGTTTTATTTGGGTAAACTGATTATTGGAATCTTTAATACATCTCACACTAATAAACTGCACAGAACTGTTTCTCAAAACAGTAGTATACACAAACAAGAAAGTTTGATATGGGTGATGAGCTGTCTATATCCTAACTAACCAAAAGAGAACAAAATGACATTAAAGGACCACCGATTCACTAACCTCTTCTGGAGCGATTGTATACATCAAATCCTCTATTTTTTTAGCAAACTGGAAAAGCCGCTCAAATTGCTGTCAAAGATAACACAATAAGTTGGTTTAAACACTGGGTGAATGATATAAAATCACAAAAAGGGAAATAACAGTCCGTAATGGAGGGCACAAGGAAGAAAAATTATACAACATTCAGCACCAAAGTGGATGACTTACAGCGTATATGATCATACTGATATGGCGTGTGCAAGCTTGTTCATAAGCTTCACTTGCTTGGTGATAAAATTTGGCCAATGTGGGAACAACATTTGCTAGGTCATACAAACTGCAACCAAACTGCTTCTATTCAAAAGTGAACTCAAATGAAAATAATAATAATAATAATAATAGAACACTGAGAATAGTAAATAAGAGAAAGAGGACTACCTATTCTGAAATGCAGCATAGTTCTCTAAGAGGAAAAGGTCAGAATATTTTGGATCTGTTTGTGCAATTTTCTCTAAAGTCACAAACATTATGCTAACCTGTCAAGCAAGCAACCTTGTGTAAGAAAACAGGTGTGGTGATAATCAAATGTCTTCATAACCTTTCTTTTTTTTGGTCTGGATCTCATCATTAAATTTTGCATAGCCAGCAGAGAGTAAAGTGTGTTGTGAATCAAGAGCACAAAGAATGTGGTCTTTCAAACTCTAAGTTTCGAAGAAGTGAAATTGAGCCCATAATATACGCAAGCATATTTCTGGTTATCACATATTTTGCTTGTACATGCTTGAATCAACAGAAACAATTGATGTTGTATAATGCCCATTGCTGCAAAGGACCCCACTTAAACAAATGACCGAGTTAAAACACCTTCCTCTCTAAATCATGATAAATAATAGCCTTATCGCCCTGGTTTGGATTATACTAGTCATCATAATTCACCCACAACAAAATCTATGTTATCATAAAAAATAAAAAAAAACACTTACAAATTTTGTGTATGCTTGATCAACTAACTCCCTAGATTGTCCCTGGATATACTGCTCCATTCGTGTTGCCAGAGTTGCAAATCTACACACAAAGTGAGCAAAATCAACTACAACGTGTAACAAGATGTATCAGACACATAAAAATAGCAAAGCATGTGACACATAAAAATAGCAAAGCATGTGATACGCCGCTGCCTTTTTGGAACTTTGCATTCATTAACTAGAAATCATGCAAATTCTTCCCGATTTCTTTTTCTTCCTTTTTCTTCCTCTTTTTTATTTTTATAACATTCAAGTGATTCAACCAAAACATTGGCAGACATGATGAACCGATGACTGCCTTAACCCTAAAAAGAGGATACAAATTGCCTCAACAGAAGAAGCATAAGCAATGCAAATCCAGTTTACCTTGGGATGTATGATAAGACACCCATTTGCCTAACATTGCGCTCATTTCTTTCAATCTGGTGGCATGCTTCGTCAACAAACTGCAATTGAAAAGAAGTGATGTGGGCTCATTTCATAACCTTGAAAAACACATGACCATGATCATCCCTTAAACAAAACTTACACGACTAAACTGCATTGATACTCTTGACTCCAGATCACCCAGCAGCAGACGCACAAACCCTGCTGCATCAGCTTTCTGACCAGAAAGATAACGCTCTGTAATCCCATGCATTGATATGCAGCGTAAAGGATCAATCTTGTATGCCCAGTCCACCACAGCATAAAAGTCTTCCTGAAAACATCATATGTTGACATCTTTTATCAGTAAAATCAGGAAAATGATATGTTGTACGACATAATCCTAGACACTACCTAGTGCATAAAAACTAGGTAATGCTCCCTTTCAAGAGAATCTAGATGCCACTGCAAACAATAGATTTCAGTCACCTTATCAATATTATCATCCCATAAAATCACAATTTGAATATCATGTTAGGATTATCATCAACGAACCCTCCCTAATATGACCGGTTTTATTCATTAAGCGTTTATCATCTACCTAAGCAGACAACCTTGAATTAAACCTCTGACCTGTTAAGTTGCCAAAATTCTAAAAATTTACTATTCGTATTACAAACAGACAATTTCTCAGTCAAGACAAAATTTTGCACACATGAACACCTTAGACTGGTCACTGCGGACTCTAGATCATTGGATACTGTCTAAGGGTTGCCATTGGAACAGGATATTTTCAGTCAACTCCGAAGCTACTCAAAGTAAATATCCACATTACTATAACCTAAAACCAGAGATAAGGGATCCCAAGTTTTGCAAGAGAAATTGAGCTTGAAATGAAATTATCATGGAAGATGAAAAACAGTCCCCAACATGTCACCTCTTTTTTGCTATGGACGATATCAATATGCAAACCCGCAAATGAAAGAGACTGCAAAGCAACAAAAATTTAAAAGCAAGTGCAAACAAATATGCAATATGTTGTGCTCATTACTTGGATTCCATCAAGTAAATCCTGAAGAGATTCATTCAATGCTGCAAGTTCTCCTGTTTGTTTACCTGCAGAATCAGATGATTGGGTCATGCAAGAGAGTGAGGCGGAACTGGCTCAACACTAAAACATACAGCGCAGAAAGATTAAACATAAGACTGGAAGCAAATTGGGTAAACTACCAGCTTTACTGTCATTGTCGTCAATGTCCATGATTCCCAAATCGTCATCATTGGGGTCATCATCATTGTATTCAGATTTATCTCCATTGGCAGTACCCCCTGGAGGAACAAGTGCAGGAACTTCAAAGCACATAAAGTGTGCAAAAAAAGAACTCTGCAGTTGACACATTGTAGACTGACTTTTAATAGAAAGAAGATATAATTCAGTTAAAAAAAACAACTATACGGCTGGAGTTACCTCATCTACAAGGAGTGGGATAAAAATTGTGAGCATCTTGGAATAAGCTTCAGAAACAGTAGAAGTGTCTGCAGCATTCACATTTTGACCAGAACCAGCAGAAGCTTCAAGCCAGACAGTCTGATTTTTTGATGCCTTCGTGCTAGCACGAAGCTCATTTGCAAATTCACGAGCCTGTAGACATCACACATAGATTTTCAAGTCTGTCAAAATTCTTAAATAAGCTATAAAATTTGAGAAAAGAAGGGATGATAGAAAACTAGATTTAGTAAATTATCATTTCTGACCTCCCGACGAAGAAGCAAGTTGAGGGAGCTACAATATGCTTTTCTCAGCGGACCAAGGCAATTCTTATCAAGAGTCTGCAAAACAAGGTGAGGAGGATAAGAAAAGAAGTAAATAAATACGTAGAGCATGTTTAAAATAGGTAATGCAATAAATATGTTATCTGACCTTTAAATGTTGCAGAAGGCGAGCATATGTCCTGCATTTATACCGTAGATCAGCATGATCAGGCCTTTTCAGTTGCCCCCGCTGTTACAAAATCAACTAAAGTAGTCAGCATTGAGATTCCTTCTGAGGTGATGAACAATTTTCATGAAATGTATAAGTACCAAAGTCTTATAGTGCACCTGAGAAAAGTAGCTCTTATCACTTATCATGAAATCCACCAAACTAGCAAAGTAATTTCGCAAGAACTCAGAAGCTCTTCTTACAAATGTAGCTTTTAATATTTCAAGTTCAGCTCGCTTCTCTTTGACCTGCAAGTATTTGAATAATTATGAGTACAATGAAAACTTGTACATTAGTCTACGCTAAGGATTAATTTCCATCATAACCAATTTAACAAGGTTCTGAAGTGTTATGAACTTCATAAAGAGAACTTTGAAGTCACAGCACATGTTGCCCCACACTCTTTGGGAAAAACGAATGAAGCTAATGAGAAAGATAGAATGCATACAGCTCGCATGTTTGCATAGATAGGATCCAAATTGGGTACTTGAAGACTGCGTAGAGAAGCAGATAACCACTCACATGCTTCTATGTTTTGAAGCATACGTGCTTCGTCAAATGAACCTCCTGTCAAACATGTTGAATACTACACCAACGAAAGCCATTGAAAAGATTTTTAGAGCCTAAACAATAGCCCAGTTCAATCAAGTTAATATATCTCACAGTTAAACAAGGTGCACAGTTTACCTCTGTAGGGATATGCAAGCCTTTAAGAAGCTTGTCAAGTTCCTCAATGAGTGCTTTATTATTTACAGATTGCGTTTCCAACTTGTTATTGCGGGTTTCTATCTGAACATGAAAGAAAAATTTTAAGAGCAACTTAAGAAGAGGTCAAGACTCAAGTAGCAGACGTTCATATGTCTAGTAAAGGTAGTCACGTAACAATGTTATTACATGACATACAGAACAACCACCTTTTAATGGGAGAGAGAGGGGAGAGAGAAGGGGAGGGGGAACGACTAAAATGAGTGCAGTGCTAAAAATATAGAAAACAAATCAATTGTCATCCATGAAGATCAGCACATTTCAAAGATATACCGATTCAATGTCTTCTCTCATGTGTCTGAGTTTCACATTGAAGATGCCTAACCATTCATCCATGTCATCAACACAATTTGTTGCTGCTTCAATCCCTTGCAAAACCTACAGGACCACAAATGACGTTATATATAGTAATCTCATATGTCTTCAAGAAACAGGACACCCATGAAACCAATGTGCTAGAATTAGGTACGAAGAGTTTTCACATCAATTTCAGAGACAACTTGGTAAAGTAATTATGCAAGTAAATCAAGTAGATAACTAAGCTGTTCAGATAAAGATAGAAATACATTTATGTAAGAGAAAATGATCTAACCATGGATGAGATTGAAAAATGAAATGAATCAATCTCAATATATAGCCACGAGGATGACTACATAATGCAATGGTAGTGATAAGGACAGGTGAACAATGTGAACAGAAGAAACCAATCAATTTGTTTTAGAAAATATAACCAAGTAACCATTTAAGAATAACGAAGGTTAACAAATCAAGAAATTTGAAAAGAAGCTTGAAAATGACTTTCGAAGGAAGAAATGCCACCATATCTAAACAAAATGAACAGAGAGAAGGCTTACCTCATCCATCAAAGGTTCGCTTTCCAAAATGGCATGCACATTTGCTGCTTCCAGAGCCTGAAGTTCTCTTTTCAACCTTTCAGAGAATGCCTCTGCTTCACCAATACCCATTACATACCTGCATATCATGCCCACAGTCAAAATAAACCAAAACTATATGAACATAGTTGCAATTCGCAACAATATTAACTTAGAACTAAAACATATGAAAGAAAATGGCTGTAAGACTGCAGATTAAGGCAACTAGCAACCTAACAGGAACAAATATCCAAAAAAATTTCAAACACTGGTTTCTTTTTTTGAACTGGCTTATAGCACATATAAATGATCATCAAATTTGGAAATTGTCATGAACTGGCTAAATTTACTATTAAAATGAATACACACACACACACATCACTATACATTTGACTAAGAGAAGGACCACCAACTTGTTTCATCAACTCTTTACATCATAAATAAAGCAGGCATCACATAAAGCTTGTTCAATCAGTCTAAGTACAAACAAAGTTCAGGAAATTGCAGAAGCTCTTCCCAAACCTCAAACTATTATAACCACCTTTTGCTTATATATTTGCTGAAATTTGCAAAGACAGCAAAATTCAAATCTTATGTCACCAAAGATTAATATCTCAAAACAGACAACCTAAATAAAGCACAAATTATTCAACGTCATAACAAAGACAATGAAATGTACATACGTTCCCAAAAGTGCCTCCATGTCCTCTTCCTCAGCCTGTGAGACAAGTTCTTTCTCAACCGTTACTTTCATTTCACGTTCAGTCACTGTTGATGCAGCAGGTCCCTCTTGCTGGTTGTTTTGATTAGAAACTGCTGGTGTATTTTCCTTTTTTTTTTTTTAAACAATAAGGAGAATAAATGATTTGCAAATAAGTAATAAGACAAAGTAGCTAACAACAGGGAGGAGGCCAAATATTAGGGCCACTAGTAATTTTGTAAGAATTAATCAGTCTCTAGTAGTGACATAAGCACCGTGGATATATTTCTCCAAGACAGAAACATGAAATGACAGTGACAGAAGTCTCAACATGAAATATTACCAGTGTATTACAAATTCACCAGGAGGTGAAACCTCAATTATAAATATCAAGCAATCTTAAAAAACCCAGGAGTATAAAAACATATATACCTTAGCCCAAAGAGCCATCTCAACAACATCTATACCAACAACTTTCGGGAGCTGTTCCAGTGCATCTTTGCATATGTTTAAAATACAAAATAAAAGGCGGTTCCTACATAGAAGTATATATATATGAGCAATCTGTTTCATTAATGAAAGAATTATACCATAGAGAGATGTATCATTTTCCATGATATACCTGTCATCAATATTTCGCATGGTCCATTGAGGAGGAGCAACACTTTGGCTCCTAAGGTTATCGAAACCCTACAAGAAATAGAGTCAAACTAAAATAAACCTACATGATTATTCAGAAATTGGTTCTTAATTTCCTCAAGTGCAAAAACCCTCTTCCGCTACACAGATTTTCTACATAAGCATATTCTTTTGACAGACAAGTGAAGGGTGGAGTATTACCAGAGTAAAAGTACATCCACTAGGGTCGTTTGTTAAAACCTCCACCTTTGAAAGATGCTTTAGCTTGTATAACTTTGCAGGCTGCAAGTAAAAGGAACTTTCTGAGAACTCGTAATCATGGAAACTTGCTAATCAGACCCAACTTTGTAGACATTGTTTTCAGGCGTGGTGAGCCAGATTCTTTTCTTTAAATATTTAATTTCATTATATGATAGTACTTGTATGATTAACTACAGTTTCTCTCACAAATTTTTTGTAATTAAGAAATCACTTTCATCTGCTAAAGAAACAGTCCTCGTCAAATATTAAGGCACTGTTGCATGATACTAGTTATCATCCCCAGGTTCTGTGTAGGTGAAATCCCCTCAGCATTATAAGAACACAAAATCCCAGGGAAGGCAGATGAAACCAAACAAGCCTAGAAATCGGCCAATCCACCCGTAGGACCCAAGCAGACAAAATCCACTCCAATATAAACGTAAAAACTCTGTATTAAAATAAGCTATATACAAAATGGAAACAACTGAACAAAAGTTTCTTTTTCCCAAGAAGTTGAAGAATCTTAATCTTTATCCAAAAAAGAACAAACAAAATGGAGTTTACCTCAAGAACTCCTCCAGTGGAATATTTTAAGACTCGAAGAAAGGCTTTAGTCTGCTGTCCTTTGTTTTTTACTGCATAAATCACACATGTTGGTCACCCACAGCCATTTCACCACTAAATGGCTAACATTATCAATAACCAACTCAGATATGCATCTATAAAAGTAGCTAATAGTTATTAATACATATGTAACCCATTCTGACCTAATGCTTGGAAAGACAAGTCGCTTGTTTCCTACCAGTTGATATCAAACTGCGGTACTCAGATCTATAGTGTAACGAGGCATTATAGAATCTTATATAACATTTCATAAAAAAAAAAATCAGAACTATACTCAATCAATATGAGCAGGTTCTTCATGTTATCCATACAGGAGCTATACCCCTAGAATCCAGGACACAATCCCCTTACTGCTTTCACTACCAAACTACACATTCTTCGAGAAGATCTTGTTCTAGCCACACTACTCCTAGAAGTAGGTTCAAAGGATTCCGCTAATTCGAAAGAATAGACTCATGTATAATTCAGTATCAACAGGCATTAACAGAGCTACAAAGAATAGCTAATACTTGAACACTAAATCTTCAATTCGAACCGCATTACTCATCCAACCACATTATGGCTATCCACATTGATCCGCTCGCATTATACTAACTCAAAAACAGTAAGAAAACCCTAAAATCAACCAAATTAAGCTCAGCTCCTCTTCTAAACTACGGTGCGCCCGCACTCGTCTGACCAGGTCTCAGAGAGAAAGAAGAGAGAGAGAGAGAGAGAGAGAGAGAGAGAGAGAGAGAGAGAGAAGTTGCGTACCGGAGAGGGCAAGAACCCTAGGTTTGGCCATGTCGCGGCCGAGCTTGTGAGTTTTGCCCCACATGCCTCGGCTCTTGGCGACGCGGATCGACATGACGACAGGCTGCTTGGTGCCTTCGATTGCGGCCTCGCAGGCTCGCCGGAGCTCCTGGTCGTCGGCGCTGGATTTCGCCATGGCCGGTAGCGCAGCACTATCTGGATCTCAATCGGAGTCTAATAATCAGACCCTCTCTCTCTCTGGCGGTCTTGGTTAAAAATGACCGACGCGCACACAAAGATAAAAAACAAGTGAGGGACGAAAATACTATATATACCGTTGTCAATTTGTCGTTGTACACTTGGATTTAAAGAGGATCCGGATTCTGGCGGGTACGGGTCAAAACGATAGATGAATCCGGAGTTTTTTTGTTTATTTTTATTTTTATTGAGATATGGTTTTCTCGAAGACTTTATTGGCTCAGACACTAATACGAATTGAGGGATCTTATTAGTTCTTCTTTCCTAACTACTGATAATAGATTAGGATAAAGCATTAAGCATCATAGACGACATTCAAACTTTTCCTCTTACATCTAACCATTCGATTATCTGTGATGGTTACACTATTAGAAGTTTGAAAGCATACATCATGTAGTCACTTTTACGTGTCATCATTGCAACAACAAAAGAATGGTTTGATTCCACATAGTTACAATATTGATAATGAGTTGTTTTGATTTTATGTAGTTAATTAGTTTCGTAGTGAAACGTATATTTGATACATGTTAAGGGTCCTAGATAATATTTGGTTCAATTGTATTTCCACAAATAATCTTTGATTAATACGGAAGTATGAGGTGAAGAGTGTAGTTCATCGATCACACCATGAGATTGCAATTGCAAATCTCAAAAAAATGTCTTTGATTTATCAGCAAGGTTATTTGTAGTAAGGGGCAGGGGTGGACTCGGTCCCAACGGTTCAGGTTTTAGGCATTAACCGAAAATCGAAACCGAAGTTTCGGTTTTCTATTTTCTAGAACCGAAACCGATAAAAATATATAAAAGACCGCCCTCGTCGGTTAACCTAACATCGGTTCAGTTTCGGTGCGGTTTCGGTTACAAAACCTATTATCCGTAATATTTTTTCACACTTAACCAAATAACATAAAAATAAAAATATCAAAGTTGTAAACTATCAACACTTCAAATAAGTTAATCTAATGAGTTCAAATAAGTAATCCAAATGAAAAGGGAAGCTAAGATTTATAAATAATTCATTTGAAGCCTCAAATATTCATATATAACAAAAGATAAAACTACATGGGAAGAATTTCGGTTAGACTTAAACACTTAAAGACATAATCATGTGTGTGAAAGCTTACTATTTGTAACCCATAACCGATAAGAACATGATACGTAATGTAGAATTAAGTATTAATAATAAATATATGTAGAATGAATATATGCCGGTTCGGTTCGGTTTAATCGGTTTTTAGGATGCACGGAACCGCAATCTGACACCGCATTACTCGGTTTGTGTGGTTTCCGGAACCGATTGCCTCGGTTTCATTCGGTTTCGGTTAATTGGTGTCGATTCGGTACGGTTTTAACCGGTTTCGGTCGTTTCGGTGCCTATATGTCCACCCCTAGTAAGGGGTAGAACTGATGAGAGGAAGCCTAGTGGGAAAAGAGGTAAATCTCGTTCCATTGATGAATTTTAGTCCAAATTACAAATACCGTGGCAACTTCGTACTGGATCTGAAATGTACGATGATTTTCAGAGGGTTGATCTTGTAACTTTGTTGAGTGACCCTTTAAGCTCTGCAGACAAGATTATCAGTATGAGAAACATGTGTGCAGCTATAGCTTTTGATTTGTTAACATAAGCATAAAACTCCCAATTTTCATTTGGCCTAGAATCTGGAATAAGTAAGCATTGTGATGTAAGGTCTGAAGTCTGAACAAATGAAATGAAATGAAATAAAGACGGCTGTATGACTGTGCCATATGCATTTTCACAGCACATAAAAGAGAAGGAAGAAGAAGGGGAACATATCTCCAGTATCATGAGATGTATAAAGTTTCATTTCTCAATGCATACAACTTGGTTACATCATCCTATCTACAGTAATTTCCTTGGCACAACAACTAAGATATGAGGTTATTTCAAAAAGAATCTGATTTCTAAGTACGAATCATTTCTAACTGTAAAGAGGTTAAGAGGTTGAAGGGTTATAGTTTTGGCAACGTTTACCAGCTGTGAACTCGACCATCCTAACTATTTCAGCACCATCTGCAGGTCATGTTTAGACATTTGCAGAGTCTCCGACAGTTCCTCCCCAGGCACAATTCCAAGAAAAGCATCAAATTTTCACCTCAACTCACTAAAAAAGGCGGTCGAGGACAAGATTCTACAGTTACATATGTGAGTAGGAGAACTGTCTTGTTTATCACCAAGTTCTTCTCTGGTAATAGATTAACACAAAGAATAAGCAAGAATAAGGATATATGTGAAGCCTGGAAAACACCTGCTTGTATAAATAGCCATACCGTTAGTGCACAATCAGTTTCAGAATCCCGACAAACTGTTAATTTCTGATGCTTTCTCCACTCCGTCCGAGTTGTAAGAAACAATTCTGTGAACAGAAAATTGAAGTTTTCCCAGCAGATCATACTCAATGCATTCGAACCTGCAAATAATCCATATGTTTGACTCATGTCAGCATCACATAGAGACGAGCTGTAGACTCTAGAGTCGTTGGTTAAGAATTATGGGAAAATAAATTTTCTTTCAGGACCACAAACTTCTTACTTCTCAACTTTTTAATATAGAGGTAGGCACACTTACAATTTTAGGCAGAGCTTATCAACAAGCGAAGAAAGATTCATCATCTTCAATTTTAAATCGTGAAGTTTCTCCTCTGAATAATGCTCAAAAGGCTCCTGTGTAAACATAGAAAGCTTCTCCAGGCTTGCCTCAAGCTGCTGCTGCTGGTCCTCAAACAAGTTCTGTTTTATTGTCTTCTGTTCTGATGTCATCTCTTTTTTGAAAAGGTCACCAAACATGTGATATGCAAATGGGTAGGAATACGCAATAATTCTCCTCGATCTAAAGAGTCTGTTGATCGCATTGATTGCCCAGCTATAATCTTTAGATGACGATAAGTTTTCTTCCAAATATTTTATCTTTCTTTCTACAGTTTCCTTCAGCGTAGCTTCAAGCTTAAGAGAATCTTTATGAGCTTGATAACGGTTGAAATAGTGAGTATAACGAAATAGGTCCTTCTTGGTTTGCTCAAGGTCTGTCTCCTCATCTTCTTTGAATCGTCCACACTCATGACCTGCAATGGAATCCCATGTATGATTCGCACCAGTTGGGGCACCACAGAGCCAACTGATAAAAACAAGAATACTTATCAACTTCAAATATTGTTACCAACACTGTCAAGGAAAGAAAATGAGAAAGCAAATGGGTGAAAGCCAATGCAAAAAATTGTTGAACACATATCACATCTTTGCACATCAGAAGCTAAAGAAGAATGGCATGGTGTTTATGTCACTGAACCAAAAACAATATATCAACATGCACATCACAAAAGGAAGAAAAACTGTAAAATTGCAGACCCAGGGACAAGGATCTTGCCCTCAGGTTTGAATGCTAAGAAGACACAATGAAGTAACTACACAAGATGCACAGTATGAACACTCACCAGAATGGTTGTCCACAGATACAGGTAACTAGATTGCATCCTCCATCCTTGTTAACCAGCTTATTACATTTTGGGCAAGGCTTTGTGTTGACTGAAATGTAATTAACAGTCTGTGATTCATCTACACACTTCTTCAACCATTGTACCCACATTTGGCATGAACAAGGAGAGTGTGCTTCACATAAACACCTAAAGCAAAATTGCTTTCCACATGCACATTGAACCTCGATTAATTCATCTTCCTCAATACGTATAGCATTTCCGCAATGAGGAACACTCGGGCACCACTTCACTTTTCTATTATCCTCAATATATGATTCCAGAAGAAAACGGTCAAACTTCTCTGCAAGAGTAGGATCCCTTGCACTGACCAGACTTCTGATTATTGCTTCATCACAAACAGCATTGCACTTGTGTGCCATGCATTTGATGCGCCTACTTTGACCCTCATTTATTTTTACAATAAAATGCTCTGTCCAACCTAAGGCACAATGGTAGACGGAACTCATGCCATTAGAAAAGAAAATAATCACAAAAATGCAAGCAGGCTTGCATGAACAAGTATAACAAAGTCATGAATATTAGATGGTAGGCAATCAGTGGTTTTCTTTTCCTTACAAAAAATTGATTCAACCCGCAACGTTTACAAGACTATGTGCCATAACCTCCTCAACAGATAATCATATAGATTCATTAAGAAGAATTTAAAGGAAATTCCAGGGTGCATTATTTTTTTTTTTTTTTGTGAAATCCAATCTCATTTACAAACAGGTTTAAGATTCAAATGCTATTGAATTACAAATTCAAAACAAAATGTGTTTTTATCAACTTCATTCAAGAACAAACCAAATGCACTTACATAATTCTGCATAAGAGAAAATGATCGAGCAGAGTACTTACATTTGTTACAAAAACAGTGGTTGCAATCCATAACCGAGACCTCATTAGCAGGAATTTCTTCCATGCAAATATCACACATAACCTCAGAAGAAAGCTGTGATGTGTCATGCTCCTCGATAGTCACACCTGCCTTTTCGTATAGTAACTCCTTCCCCCTCTCTACATACACAGCAAGCACCTTGTCGACATCCCAACGATAATGGATGAGCAAGGTTCGGGCATGGTACTCTTTCAGTGATAGCACATCCATCACCCTCTGCACATCTCCCCTCTACAGATTTCAATCGCAACATTTCAGTATAACAGAAATCGAAATACAATCACAGCTAATATTTATAAACAAATAAATAAACAATACCTGTGCAGCCAAGAGAGATTCTTTCGAAATTACCTGCATCATTATCAAACAAAAAAAATCTCAATTCGTACATAGCCACAAAATAATCCGAAGCTACAATACAAAAGAACAGAAATTTACTTTACTTTCACAAGGGTACAGACAAATTAAAACTCAAAAGGTAAAGTTTCAACCGGAGAATCAGAACTCGATCAAAGAAATGATTTACCTTGGTGGATGAAACCTCACACTTTGGAGTCTCACTCTCCACGTAGGCCATCATTTCCTCCTCCAAATTATCCTCGCGATCATTATCCTCCTCTTCATAGTAGCCTTCGTCCTCGCTGCTCACATAATAGTCGTCCTCCATTGTCCGATCGCCGGCGAGAATCACGGAGAAGCAAAACTCCGGTGAGGGAGAAATGTTTCAGGGGAAAAAAAGAAAGCTTCTAGGGGAAGCAAAACCCCTAGAAACAAAAAAGAGAGTGTCCCCTTTGCATTTCTTCTCTTGGTCGCTCCTATTCTTCTTCTTCTGTTTTCTTGTACGAGATTAAACGAATCTGAACGAGACATTGTGGGATGGTTTATATAGTGATCGGGTCAATTGGAAACTCTTCTTTCTTTAGCTTCTCGTCTTTTCCACGGTGGAGAAAAGTCGTGCTTAAAATAAAATCTCAGGACAAACAGGGCCCCTGACGGATAAGATAATTTCCCTGATATTTTTTTCTTTACTTTTCACCGTACTGTGTGCTGTGTGCTGCGTGCTGCCTTTTAATTTTTACCACTCATTTCTTGATACAGGGTTTATGATATATTCACCGTGTTGCAACTTACGTTGTGCTAAAATTACAATAATTTTGTAAATCTGTGGTATTCTTGTTGCAAGATTTTCTGCATGAATTTGCAGCGATTAAGGTACATTATGATCCCTTGATATACTGATCATTAGAGAAAATGGTTCAACTAACAAGCAATTTATGAGTGAAAAATAGCATTTCAAGTTTACTGATGGCGGCTGCAACCATCTTACAGAAATGCTGCTGAACTAGGAAACCACTTCTTCTTGGTACAAAAAAATCTAATCACCATTCCTTTCCTAAATACAACAAAATCGCTAGCTGTGTCACTACTATCCGCTCAAGTTCTTTACTGATCAATTGAGTTTCGGCATGATCAGCAGATAGTAGCAAATCAAAGTTGTAGCATACTAATACTACTGTCCAATCCACTCCACTACTTATGAGTTTTAGCATCAAAATCTGTGTTAGCAGGCAATGATGCATCAATGAGTTCCAGATGTTACACTTTGATTCAGTGCTCTGCGGTTCTTCCTCCTCCCCACTTGAGGACACGGCTCTCAGCTTGTTCAGCCTGCATATTCCATAATTCATAACATATTTAGTACTGTGTACGAGGCTAGAAATAATGGACATGAAGATTGAGAGAAAGTAGGACTAGCACTGACCTCTGTGTTCCAGTTAGTTATGGAAGTGACAACTATCAAGATTATGGTTTGCAAGCAAATGCCACCAATCATTCCTGACCAAATACCCTATGAAAAACAAACCCACAATTCTTAGAGGGAAAGATCAGCATAATGGTAGTTCATAACTAGGCATATATTATGGAATGATATTAAGGAGTTGGTCAGATTTATTACCTCAACACCAAAAGCAAATGTGAATCCGAGAAGTATTCCAGCTGGCAATCCAACAACATAGTAACACCCGATGTTGATGTACGCAACAACAGATTGCCATCCAGCTCCAACAGCAACACCTTTCAAAACAAATCAATGCAATTCAAATGATTAAGAAACTAAACTCTCTTCATGGACTTCAATAAAATTGTATGCAAGATTTAGTATGCTTTTGTTTCTATCTTACCTGATAAGACTGGTTGAAGACTGTTAAGAAGCACTGTGATTCCAAGCAAGGTTGCAAGCTGGGTAGTTTCCTCAGCAACAGCCTCACTACTGGTGAATAGGTACGGGAAGTAATCCCTTGTTCCAAGAACTATGGCCATGCATACAACTCCAATAGACACTGAAGTGATCGAAACCACTATCACTGAGAATTTCGCTATCTTGGCATTTCCAGCTCCAAGTTCGTTTGACACCCTCACACTGATTGCAGCATTGAACCCAAGTGCAATCATGGCATCCCATCCTTGTATGTTCATGCTGCACATATATAACTCAAAAGTATAAGAAATGAGGTCATTAAAACATAGAAGACATGAAAACTGAACTCACAGTGTACTTCTGATAAGCACTTTACCAAATAGAGATGGCATCAACTGGGATCAAAGGATCCGCCAACCGGCCAGTTATGACCACAAGCACCATCAAGTACCAGAATTCCAAACTGCAATCACCACCAAACTAATTACTATGGTATTCAAAACAAAGTAATAATTAACTAGAGGTTTAAAAAAAAAACTTGGAGATAGTAATGTACCATAACATAACAGCAGAAGCTAGAGAAAGCTTAACGAAGCCATAGAGGTCGGAAAAAGCGAGCATGGAGAAGCCACTCCAGGCACCATCCGACTTGGTAATGAAAATGTACATCAATTGGCCAATGACAATGAGCCACCATGAGGTGTTGAGTGTGATTGCAGCTCCAGTCAATCCCCACCCGAGCTTCAAAATCATCAACCAGCTGAAAAAGGTGTGGAAAACTAGAACACCAGCTGATATATAAGCCATCACAAACACCTTCCTCTGTGCCTGCAAGAATTTCTGTATGGGAAAATTGAGCGCGTACGCGAACAATTGTGGAAGCATCCATAGAGCAAACTTTCCTGCACCACAAAGCCCAATAAAATAAGTATTTTGGGCTTGCCCTTTACGTTGAAAAACATTTCAACAAAGCCCAATAGAATGTGACTTTTTGAGCGTGCTGGATATTTAGTCATTAAATATTAGATTATGCATCTTACTTGATTAAAGATTTGCAGGTATTACTTTTCTGCTTGTTTTTTTTTGGAAGAACACAAAAGTCTTATGAATTTGAACTTTCTTGATGAATTATTGTGACCCAACACATTCACCAGTATGTTACATGATTACAACTAAAGTTTAACACATGTGTGCACATAAACAAATTGGGATTAGTATTTATGTGTGCACATAAACAAATTCGACATACGAATACTAATCGTGTGTGGCAATAGTAAACACTAACCTGCAGCCTCAGATATCTCGTCGGTCTCACCAATGAGCTCAAGAATGGGAGGAGACCAAACATAGATTGGAACCAAAAATAGAGATGTAGTCAGCAAAATGATCCATGATCTCTGCATGTACACACCCAACATTCTAATCTGACCCGCACCATATGCTTGCCCACATAGCGTCTCCAATGCACTCCCCATTCCCAACTGTAATTTTCTCCACCACATCACTTAATTAGTACTAATCAACATTAGTATTTAAACTAAGGAACTTTTTCTTCTTTTTTTGAAAACTAGGACATTGGTGTTTAGTGCAACTAAGAAACAGCCACCTTGCACAACTTGAACCACAAACTTTGAAGACAAGACCAATGTAAATTTGCTTACCATGACACCGAAGGCAAGGCCAGCAATCACGGAGTTCTCAACGGAGACGGCGGCGAGCTCGAGTTCTCCGACGAACCCGGTAAACGTCTGAGTGAGAGCACCCAACGAGTACTGACATAAGGCGGTGAAGATTGCAGGGCCGGCAATCTGCCATAGCTTCTTCGACTCAACCTTAAACTTGGGACAAAACCCGAGTTCCTTTTCGTCTTCATGGCCGCTGTGGTTGCTGATCAGAAGTGGGGTGTCGTCTACTACGGCCGCCATGGCTATGGAGACAGAGAGAGAGCTTGCTAGATAACAGTGATCAAAGTATTGCGATGTTTCAAGACTTAGTGGAGAGTGAGGTCTTATACTAGTGCATGTCTTATTTAGTGGGGAAGAGATTTAGCTAGGGCTTTTCGGTGGTTGGAAAAACTGGGGTCTGTGTTTCTTTGGCTTGCCAGGTTGGTGTGGAATGCCTTTGTCACTGTTGCGGTGTTTGAACGGTCGTTAATGTCTTGACGTTTTGAAACTAACTTTTGGACATGACACATAGTGTGTGTTTTCTGACCCACAATAAATCCAGTATGTGTGTGTCTGCATGCCTAAGGGCGCCGTTTGGGCCTCTTGGTATATACCGATCAAGTCAATTTAGTTTTGAACCATTGTTACATTGTTAGGTAGTATAATACTGTATTACACTGAACTAGGGTTTGTCTCTCAACCGTTAAAAGAGGTAAGTTATTCATCAGCAGAATTGTTAGCAGCCAACAAACAATCTTCCTGCCTCAAGAAGTATGTTGCCCTTTGCAGAATTAGTGTTGCCCTATACACTTCTTCCTGCTCGGTGTTGGTGTTGGTGTTGGTGTTGACAATCGTAGCTCCTCGACTTTGTAGGTTTCGGCTTCAGCATACAGGGTCTTATATATTCTAAGTTGCACTTGCAGTTCTTAAACAGTTTACCAAGTAATTCAGAGCAAGAGTTGCTGTAAAAGTGAAAACAGAGAGTTGAAGACTCGTCCAATAACCATCTATGATGAAGAGGGTGGTTAACAAACTTTGCAGTTCAGGTTTGACTAGAAGGGTCGGTTGAGGTTCACATCACTGTCCAAAACCATGTCTGTGTGACCGATTACTATACTCCATTAAGAACATGCATGACTGCTAAAATTCATTCTGTATGCATGTGAATTTTGCCCTGAAAGCAAATTGAGAATAGAGATCTTCTTCAAATAGGTCAAATTTGTCCCACAAAGATCCTCATTTCCTTTCAGCTGCCAAAGGTCGTTGCTGATGCCATATTTCTCCAGCTGAACACATAAAAAACCAACTTGTACAATCGTGTACCTTAAAAAAGAAATCCAAAATTTGGTACCAACCAACTTTCTCATTATCTTACTTCCCACACGAGTCTAAGAACATTATGGTATCTGGTCCATTAAAATTTGTTATCGATGCAACAAGAATCCTGGAGCTAGAAAACTGAAACAATCAGACTATGATAAGGAGGGTCAAACCTCGATTCAGCTCCTTGCTTCATGTAATGAGCATATAGTGGTGAATCAACGACTAATCTTTTGTAATGAGAATGCACGGATGGTTTGGTCAGGCAGACATCTTCTGTAATGAGAATGAACCATACAACTGACACTATGAAATGCACAGAAGGAATGCTAGTAATCAAGAATATTGATAATGCATGGCGTAAACTTGGCTGCTTGACAGTTGCAAATTCCGTATCCAAAACTTATGCATTATGCATATTAAAGCCCAGAAAGTGAAGGCACATCTGACTATCTGAGTTCTCAAATACCATATAGAGGTTATTGCTTAGTATCTACAAGACATTGTTCAGGAAACAGAAGGACCTACATCACAAAGACTTGTACCCATGTTCATTTCTGCGAGCAATGACTCCTAGCTGCCTAATTAATTGATGAATCATGGTTCCAAGTAAATTATCTCTGCATTGGCTGAGACCCGCTTAAATCGGAGCAACTTCTTTACCAACTCCCAACCACAGTTGACAGAAGCAGGCTTAACAGTCATCTTCTCAAGCACGGGCGAATTAGAAAGCAGAAATTCGATAAAATCTACCTCAGGTTGGGTATTGGAGGTGCCGATAATTCTCACAAGTTGTAGTTGGGCAAACAGACGATTGCAGTAGTCTTTTATGGAAAACTTGGTTCTTCCAGCAGCAGGCTCTTCCTCCGGGCGGACCTGCAAGTGTGTGGTATCAGAATCTTAAACAAATTACACAAAGGTCTCTGAAACTCAACTCCAGTACAGTTGCATCAATACAATAAAGCTCACCAAAATGTCTGTATTTTCAACGTCGTCTAACCTAACTCGTTGAGAAACTAACAAGCAAACCATAGAAATCACACATATCTCTGTTTAGTAAGATTGACTTTCCCTTCTCAGCTCACTTATGGCACCGCCACATAATCTAATCCAAGTTGGTTTCTATTGAGTATAAAAACCTCAATGACTTTTTCTGTGATTACCCCGATCATGACATCGTGTTCTGATGACTTTCCTAAATAAGACAATAAGTAGAAGCAAAGACATCGAATTCAATTGCTTCACTCTTAATTAATCGATTATGAGCATTTGAGCCTCCATTTGATCAAGTCATTTCCATCCGCCCCAAAGAGGCAAAGAAAACGAAGCCTCTGCGACAATTAGTACATATAAAACCAATAGATTGATATGGTCAATCTTGTTAATTAACAAGACAAAATGAAGGCAAATGACACGTGGGAAATTGACGTGTGTTTTTGCATATTCATACTTGAAAAATTAGTTATCTTTTAGGGACAAATTAGACTTAACAAGGTCAAACAATGGGATTGCATAATCAATGAATGAGTCACTAATAATATGAGGTAGCAAAATATGCATGGAGAGCGACCTATATATAGCTATGTACAAGAAAATTAACAAGATTCACACCCAAAAAAAAAAAAAAAAAAAAACCTCTATTAGATCATGCATTACATATGAGAAACTGATCATTTGTTTATGTGTGTGGATTTACCTTTATATTTTTTTTCTCTTTGATGCCTAAATCGCTATTGGGAGGGATAGGTGAGTTTGGAACCTTCAGCTTCTTTTTTCAGATTCTTTCCTCTTTTTCAGATGCTTTGTTACATTTACCTTAATACTCAGATCACAAATATCTTCACAAAATCCATCTTTTCAGCTAATTTTAGGCTTAAAGTCTAAAACCCACGTCCCTTCACTTCATCAACACGACCCTAAAGGCCCATAACCTTTTAACAATTACTAAAATACAAAATATAAAAGAAAAGAAAAAAAAAACAATTGTTAGGATTATTATTCTTCAAGTTAAACTTTGTTGGGTGTTTCAGGTGGAACAGTTAAAAAGGAGGGGGCTTCAGAATTGCCCAACTGGGTTTTGATGAAGCTTCGTCAATCCCTTTTGGGTTAACAGAAGTCAATCAAAGTTTGAGTCTTGCGCCTCTTTTTATTTCGTTTTTTGATTTCAAATGATTGACTTTGAAATTTGCGTACCCACAGTTCATTTTCATACGCATTCTTTGTTTTTCGGATACACACTGTTCATAGTTTTGGGGCATTCCTTTTACACGTTTCAAGGGATATTGAATTGTCCTACTCCCCATTTTTTCTTTCAGATTATCCTTCTGAATTTTAAAGCTTGTTTCTTTTCTTGAATATTTTGCTTACCCAAAAAAGATAAAAAGAAAAAGAAGACAAAAAGTGAAGAAAGGAAAGAGCTTCAATGAGTTTTGTATATGTGAAAGAATTTCTGATGATGAGCTGTAAAAACGGTTGCTTTTGATCGAGTTGGGGATCTTATCTGATCTGGGTCTGCTCTGCTATAGCTCTCTCACCATTGTTGCACTTTCAAGGTGAGTCACTTCTCCACTATTTGATTCTCTTGCCTTTTCTTTACCTGAGATTAAACCTAATATGTCATCTAATTTATGGACATGTTGAACTGGAAGAATCTCTGTCTGCCTCACCTGTATTAATAGAATTGAGGAACCTTTAGTTTCTAAATTTGCAAGTTTTAGCTGGAACATTCTGGGGCTGCAGAAATGCGTGGTAGGATGAATTGCCTTGATTCTGTTAGTCTGTACTTGTATGTTTATTGAAGATGAAATCAATGGCATTGATGACCCGGTTGATGGGTTTGGCAGTGCAGCATTTGTTATACCCAGTTTCTTGAATTTTAGGTGTTTGAATAGGTCTTGCTTGCCATCATTCTTTTGCATCTAGTGTAATGTTAGTCTTTCCCAATATCCACGCGTTAATTTTCTTTTGTTGTTTGCTTTGAAGTCCATACGACATCAAACGTTATGGATTGTACTGAAACTAATCAGAATTGTGTTGAACTTGTACAGCATTTTTGTTTTAGTTGTTTATATAGCAGTTGCTTCTTGTGCAGTTAAGAAGTTAATAGGCTATGAGCACATAACATTACACATTATGGGTTGGCTGAGCAAGATTTTCAAAGGGGGCTCCAGCCACAAAATTTCGGAAGAGCATTGTCATGAGAACTATGGAGAGCATCCAAATCCCGATGGTCCTTCTTGCTCAGGGGTAATAACATCTATAAGATCGTTGCTCTTAGTTGGAAAAGTATGTTTCTTTTTAGTCTTCTTTTAATCTGCTTAGAGTCCTTTAACATACCATGTTATGGGAATGTAGGACATCTGGCCAGAGAACGAGAATGAAGATATAGACCGTGCTATTGCATTATCTCTTTTAGAAGAAAATCAGAAAGGAAAAAATGTGATTGGTGAGTGAATGGTTTCACATTGCAATTATTCTTTTTGTGAACCTGAAGTGTTATATGTGTCTCAGCTTTCTATGGGTTTTGTTGGCTTCTAAATCTCAGCCATGAACAAGAGTGTTGCAATTTAGAGTAAAGAGTATATGGTTATCTGTCCAACGGCATTTTGAAATATTTATTGCATGAAGATTATTGATAATCCATCCTTATTCTGTCAAATGGTCAAATATGTACTAATCGGAATTTTACATTCATTGTTAGATTTTGATTCTCAGTTGCAAGAAGATGAGCAACTTGCCAGAGCCTTACAAGAAAGTTTGAATGCGGAGTCTCCTCCCCGATATGGAAATGGAAATACACATCCTCCTCAATATGGAAATGGAAATACATATCCTCCTCAATATGGAAATGGAACTACACATTCTCCCCGATATGGAAATGGAAATACGTACCTTCCTCCGTATGAAAACAGAAATGCATATCCTCCTCGATATGGAAATGGACATACATATCAACCTGTCCCCATGTACTATCCAATCGGGTCCAGGTATCAATTTCTCTTGACCTGATTCTGTAATGTGTAGGTTAAGGCTTCTGATTTTCTACCCTGATCATACGCAAAACAAAGAAACTTGGGATGTTATTGACCAGCTATTCATTATAAATTATAGAAGTTGGAAATGTTGTGCATTTCTTTACATACTGAACATCAAGCAGCCTGTTGATGCAGCAATAATTTCTTGTGGAAGTTCACATTTATTTTTACATGGATTATGCATCATTTGATTTATTTTGGTGTATTTTATTCCTTCACTTGAATATGAAAATAGAGAGTTTCCATTCTTTTTTGGTAGGATTTGTGCCGGTTGCAATGCCGAGATTGGATTTGGACGATATTTGAATTGCCTGAATGCAGTTTGGCATCCAGAATGCTTCCGGTGCCGTGCATGCAATGTACCGATTTCCGATTACGAGGTATGAAATGTAGGGATACTTCAGCAATCCCCTAATAATAATAGCAATACCAAATCAAAAGAAAGCTAAACGAAATTAAAATCCCTAAGTTTTGAATGTATTAAAGTAAGCCATAAAGTAGATTTAAATTTCTACTCTTCTGCTTATCTGGAGGCTTAGGTCTTCTTCTTGTATTTCAGTGCTGGCTTATTTTTGGCTGTTTAAATGAGCTTACCATCTTTCATCTTTTGCAGTTTTCTACAGCTGGGAATTACCCATACCACAAATCTTGCTATAAGGAGAGCTACCATCCAAAATGTGATGTTTGCAAGCACTTTGTAAGTATCCCAATATACTTACATAATCCATTGGTTCTATCAGAACATACAAAACCAAAGAATTAGTTCTAGTTAGTGCACACCTAAAATATAAGAATGCCGAATTACCTAAAATATACCACACAGCTCATTGAATGTCAAGTCCATTTACATACATCTTGGTATGCCTACACCATTGATAAATGACCGGATTGCCTGATTGGATATATTTGACAGGCCCTTTTGTTTGAGTTTGCAGTTGCTCATGTTTCAAACAATATAGTCTAAAGATTCCAATCGAACATTTGTTTCGTTCAATTATTTGATTAATTGTGGGTTGTCGTCTTTTGTAATATATATATATCTTTTGACAGATTCCAACAAACCCTGCTGGTCTTATTGAATATAGGGCACATCCATTTTGGGTTCAAAAATATTGCCCATCTCATGAACATGATAATACTCCTCGGTGTTGCAGCTGTGAGCGAATGGAGGTCAGTAGAAATAAATTACTTGACACCAAAGTTCTTTGAAAAGAAAAAAATTAACTACACTATTTCAAAACAAAGAAAAGGAGAGAGAAATAAGATTTATATGTACACTACCTGCAGGCGCGGGACACAAGATACATAAATTTAAATGATGGTCGGAAGCTCTGTCTCGAGTGTTTGGACTCTGCAGTCATGGATACCAGCGAATGCCAACCCCTATATCTTGATATACAGGAGTTCTATGAAGGTTTGAATATGAAAGTGGAGCAGCAAGTTCCATTACTCTTGGTTGAAAGGGAAGCACTAAATGAAGCAAGAATAGGAGAAAGAAATGTAAGGGCAATCAATTCTGATTAGTTTTTAGTATGATAAGTAAGAAAGTTTGCCATTGTTGGATATGGAAAGTCAGACATTGTTAATATGGGTCCTTTCCAATTGTCTCTGATGACTTTCAAGTCCCTTTAAAGAGTAACACCTCGTCATTTGAAGCCTGTATTGCTAATTGTTCAACATGCATATAAACATCATGCAATATTTTGACATTGTTAGTTCATAGAAACACGTGCACAAGTCTGTTGATAATTTTAGGAAAGTATGGTTCAAATGATACATTGACAAAGATGTTCCACTTACATCTTTGTCAATGTATCATTTGTGATCGTCTAGTTTTGATGTTTGTTCTTCCGAAGTGTTACAATATTACATCCGACTTAAATTAACTGTTGTCATTTCCAGGGCCATTATCACATGCCTGAGACCAGAGGACTCTGCCTTTCTGAGGAACAGACTATTAGCACGGTAAGAGATTTTTCAAAATATTTTGTTCGCTTTTCATAGGGGTTGAGTTTCAAACTGATATCCGTTTTGTTGGTTATATTTTCTGAAAATTACCAGATTTCGAGGCGGCCAAAGTTTGGGGCAGGAAACCGAGCCACTGACATGATAACCGAGCCCTACAAACTAACTCGTCTCTGTGAGGTGACAGCAATTCTAATCTTGTATGGTCTTCCAAGGTACACTTCAATCCATAATGAAATGCAGGTCTCTGTCACTTCATGTATTAGCATTTCCTGATTTTTTCTGGATACTTAATATGAGAGGATGATAACTGGACTCTTCTGCATATAGGTTGCTGACTGGATCTATCCTAGCACATGAAATGATGCATGCATGGCTGCGGCTTAAAGGTACCTTTCAGATCAGTCCATTTATATTTTTGTATAATTTTCTCTTGACAATAATTGCAAACATGAAATATGACTTCCAGGCGAAAAACAATGATTTAATATCTAACGCTTCTTGCAGGTTACCGAACTCTTAGTCAAGATGTTGAAGAAGGTATCTGTCAGGTTGTAGCTCACATGTGGCTAGATGCCGAGCTTATGTCTGGCTCAGAAGGAAATTCTGCATCTACCTCTTCATCTTCCTTCAGTTCCAATTCATCAAAAAAGGGCACGCGATCTCAGTTTGAGAAGAAGCTTGGGGAGTTCTTCAAACACCAGATCGAAGCAGACATTTCCCCAGTATATGGAGACGGATATAGGGCTGGTCAACAGGCAGTGCAGAAATACGGGCTTAAAAGGACCCTAGACCATATTCGAATGACAGGGACCTTTCCTTGTTGATGACTCAGTCCTAGAATATATTGGTGCTTTTTTCTTTCCACAGAATTAGAATCTGGCCTTCTCATATTAGAAACCAAGGCCAGAGTTGATAGGAATCGACTCTAAAGAGAATCATGGATTGAATGCTCATTTTTATGATTTTGGTTGTTGCCATGAATCTACTTGATGACTTGATTTACATATCGTGTTCCTGTCACCATGTTTACAGAATTTCTTCTGATGCCACTCGATTACAATAGGATCAAACTAACGTTTCGCATTATAAACTCAACATGTCAAACTAAGAAACAAGAAAACAGATCATCTTGAGCACACAAGGCACACTGTATTTCATGTTGAAATCATCATCTTCAGAAATTCATGGAAATCGAGTACTCCATTTCCGTCAAGATCAAAGACCCTGATCATGGATACACACTCATCATAGGATTTGGCATCACCTAGTCGATTGAACATGTTTTGCAATCCTTTTGGTGTAATGCATCCACAGCCATTATCAACTTGAAACATCTCAAAAGCGTTCTTAAGATCGTCATTTTGATCGGCATCAATGTCCTCTCGCCTCATCAATTTGACGAAGTCTTCAAACTCCAGTAAGTTGTCACCATCATTATCCAATTCTTTGATCACAGTTTGAGCCTCGTTGATGGACATAGGTTCCCCGATTGACATGAAGTAAGCTTGAAGTTCGTCTGCTGAGATCTTACCGTCTTTGTTGGTGTCAAAATGATCAAAAACTTTTGCAAGCTTCTCATCACTTGCGACACTGCTGCTACCTTCAGTAGGAAGGGATGCAGATAAAGAAGGGCTATGGCTTTTGGGTTTCGAACCAAGGAAAGAGAGGTTTAGCTTAAGCATCAAGTTCTTAGTAGGGAAAAACCATTTGTAAGCCTTTGAACCGATTGCTATGATCTTCATTTCTAAATAGGAGAAACAAAGGTTGATAATCAATATCTTGCAGCTTACCAGTGGCTAGCTAGTAAGTTTATTTATAGAACTCGTCTGCATACAACATGAAACTGCAGCGTAGTTTCTGTGTCGGAGGTGCGCAATTGACTGAAAACTTAGAAGACTGACTTGCATAGGAATTTACAGGAATTTTCATTGAGACGACTCCTTGTGCTACCGGAGAGGTATCAAGTTGGCGGTGCTGATAATAGGTCAAAAATTGAAAATAACTACGAAACTTTCCCAGTTTTTTTAACCAAACCATAGTGCACATAACAATGCCCATCAGACTAAAAGAGTGAACCGAATCATATTCTGAGCTCGTACACTGCTGTTGGATTAAAATTTAACGGTGATAAATAATGAGCATTTCAATAGTCTTGTTATTTTTCATCATCATATCTACATCTCACGATAATTAAATACAACATACTACATATTTAATCGGTCACACGAGTGACGATACTAGATTTTCTGTAATTGGACAATGTAGTGACATGGGCCTTGGCACACCATAACAAAAAAAAAAGTGCATAAGATTATAAGGGCATATTCCGTATGTTCAAACCCTGAACGTATAATTGGTGCTGCAAAGCATAGTTGGAGCATTTCAAATACGCCGATACGTAGAAAGTCTTTGGATGGTCAAGTTTAGTGAACTGGGCCTCGGCCCGCCTATAAATCAGTCATCCTGCTTCAAAAATGAGAAACCCACTCTCTTCTCTGAGCTCAGTGTTGCAGTCACTCTCCCAAACCTTCACACAGCTCCATGGCCAAAAATGTAATTTCACAGCTATGACACTCACCGGCGGCAGCACACACTCTCCTTCCTCCCAACCAAATGCTCAGGCGCTACTGCTTCCACCGCCGACCACTCCACGTGTCCCGAACCGCCGTCCACTGGAAGCCCCGGGACGAGTACAAGCTGACCCGACCCGAATTGCTCGACCGGATCTCCCGCCTCCTCGTCCTCCAACGGTACGACGCCCTTAACAACCTCTCTTTTGAATTCTCGGATCAACTCCTCAATTCCGTTCTCCGCAACCTCAAGCTAAACCCTAACGCCTGCTTAGAGTTCTTCAAATTGGCCTCAAAGCAACAGAAATTCAGGCCTAATCTCAAGTCTTACTGTAGAATTGTTCATATTTTATCTAGGGCTCGAATGTATGATCAAACCAGAGCCTATTTGAATGAATTGGTTGCTATCTGTAGGAACGATTATCCGGTTTTCGTGGTGTGGAATGAGCTTGTTAGGGTTTATAGGGAGTTTAATTTTTCGCCGACGGTTTTCGATATGATTCTTAAGGTGTTTGCTGAGCAAGGGATGATAAAGTATGCATTACATGTGTTTGATAATATGGGGAAGTGCGGTAGGGTGCCGAGTTTGAGGTCTTGTAATTCTTTGTTGAGTAATTTAGTCAGGAATGGAGAGAGTGATACTGCATTGCTTGTTTACGAGCAGGTAGTTAGGTTGGGGATTGTGCCGGATGTGTATACTTGTTCGATTATGGTGAGAGCCTATTGTAAAGAGGGGAGAGTGAGCAGGGCGGCGGAGTTTGTGAAGGAAATGGAGCGTTCAGGGTTTGAGGTAAATGTGGTGAGTTATAATAGCTTGATTGATGGGTATGCCGGTCTGGGAGATGTTGAAGGAGTGAAATCGGTGTTGAGGGTGATGGCTGAAAGGGGAATTAAGAGAAATGTGGTGAGTTGTACGCTGTTGATGAAGGCCTATTGCAGGCAAGGTAAAATGGAGGAAGCGGAGGAGGTGCTTCATGGTATAAAGGAGGAGGAGCCTGTGGTTGTCGATGAGTGTGTGTATGGTGTGTTGGTAGATGGGTATTGTAAAGCTGGCAGAATGGATGATGCTAGTAGGATTCAAGATGAGATGTTGAGGATAGGTTTAAAAATGAATACTATCATTTGCAACTCCTTGATCAACGGGTATTGTAAGCTTGGTCAAGTTCGGGAAGCAGAGGGAGTATTGAAGCATATGAGATCTTGGAACTTAAAGCCTGATTCTTATAGTTACAATACCCTGATGGATGGTTATTGTAGGAAGGGTCAGACGAGTGAAGCATTGAAGGTTTTTGATGAGATGCCTCAGGGAGGAATCCATCACACTGTGGTAACTTATAATACCCTTCTCAAGGGTTTATGTCAAGCGAATGCTTTTGATGATGCTTTACACCTTTGGAATTTAATGTTGAAAAGAGGGTTGGCTCCTGACGAGGTTAGCTACTGTTCTCTGCTTGATGGGTTTTTCAAGAAGGAAGATCTTGACAGCGCTATAAATCTGTGGAAAGTTATTTTGACAAAGGGTTTTACAAAAAGCCGGTTTGTTTTCAATACAATGATTAATGGGTTATGCAAGATGGGGAGGTTGGTCGAAGCGGAGGAGATCTTCAGCAAGATGAAGGAGCTAGGATATTTACCTGATGAGATAACTTATAGAACCCTGAGTGATCAGTACTGCAAAGTTGGGAATGTTGAAGAAGCTTTCAGATTTAAAACTTTGATGGAAGCGCAGGCAATATTTCCTTCAATTGAAATGTACAATTCGCTCATCAGTGGTGTTTTTATGTCTAGGGATATAAGTAAAGTGATGCATCTTCTTACTGAAATGCAGACAAGGGGACTATCCCCTAACACTGTAACGTATGGAGCTCTTATCTCTGGTTGGTGTAATGAAGGGATGCTTGATAAAGCTTTTAGTTTATACTTTGAGATGATTGACAAAGGGTTTGACACCAATTTGATCATTTGCAGCAAATTTATCAGTACTCTGTATAGGCTTGGAAAGATTGATGAAGCAAGTATTCTGTTGCAGAAGATAATAGATTATGATTCTATTCCATTTCAAAAAGGCGATATTACACATAGCGAAATTCAAAAGTTTGCAGATTCTCTTGATGAAAGTGCTAAAAGTTTCTATCTGCCTAACAATGTCATATACAATATTGCTATCTTCGGAATCTGCAAATCGGGAAAGGTTGGTGATGCAAGAAAGTTTTTATCGGCTTTGCTGCTTAATGGCTTTTCTCCGGACAATTTCACATATTGTACACTAATTCACGCCACTGCTGCTGCTGGTAATGTGAACGAGGCTTTCAGCTTACGAGATGAAATGCTGACAAGGAATCTTGTTCCTAACATTACCACATATAATGCTCTTATAAATGGCTTGTGCAAATCAGGAAATTTGGATCGAGCGCAGAGTCTCTTCCATAAACTTTGCAAGAAGGGGTTAGCTCCTAATGCTGTTACCTATAATATATTGATCGATGGATACTGCAGAATTGGCAATACTTTTGAAGCTTTTAAGTTTAAAGACAAGATGATTCTAGAAGGGATTGTCCCCTCTATAATCACTTATTCTGCATTGATCAATGGTCTTTATAAGCAAGGAGATATGAAAGAATCTGTGAAGCTTTTGAGCCAAATGATCAAGGCTGGAGTGCAACAAAACCTTGTCAATTATGTAGTCCAGTTTAGTTGATACATTACATGTGGGGTATAGATGTTCCAACTTCAGAAGCCTGTTATTGAATATGCATCTTAATGCTTTCCATGTGGAGTTCCGACCACTGCAATTTGGAAGCCTGTTTGTGTTTTCATATTATTCCCCTGACCAAGTGGTCCAGGTAATTTGCATGATAAGTTTACTCCTCGATGATTTTAGTTTCCAACAATGCATTCACCTGGATGATTGGATCAATTGCAATTATTAATTTATTGACCTGAGCAGATTCTATATTTTTGTTTTTTTCTTTTGAGAAATTAACTATTAGATTTTAACAGACCATGATAAGGGTTGGCTCTGCAAGAGCTCTTGACAGTTTTAGCTGCAAAGTAGTGCAAGAGCATCGGCATGTGAGATATAGATTGCCTCCGCATTTGCGACCTAGAGATGATATCTTTTAGAATATTGTCAAGAAACAATGAGGACCTTCAATTGGGTTGAAGATAAACTACTTGGCAGAGGTATACCAGAAGGTCTGAATGTGGAGTCTCCTGCTCAGTATGGAACTGCAACCTTTCCCAAGGTATGTCATTATCCAGTTGACTTCTTTGGTGATTCTTTGATGCTTAACCATGAATTTGTAGTCTTTCACAACTGTCAAATGTAAATATGTTGCAATTTATGCCATTTCTTACCTTTTAGATCCAAAGTTTTATGTTTTTAGTTTTTACTAATATATGTTGAATCTATTCATTGGACTTGATTCATCTGTTCACTCTGGAGTCAAAATTGCCTGATATTGTATCATTCATTGTAGAACCCGTCATATTTGTTTCTTGTTTGTGACTATCCTTTATGCGTGTTTTTATGATGTCTTATGCAGGAAAGATGAACAAAGATTGTTGATCGTTTGGGTGCAATACTGAGGTTATGACAACATTTCTGGCTAAGTTTGACATCCAGAATGTTTCCCGGTGTGATACAACCTACTAATTTGATTACAAGGTACAAAGGTTACTCCTTGGTCCATACAAACTCATAAATTGTTTGTGCTTAGATTTGTGAATTAATGACTTAATTCAACCGTCTCATCTCTTTCACTAAATAAGAAATATAATTAATGATCATATTTATATCTACGAAAGTTTGTCCAGATGCTAATGTTTAAAACTATTAGAATATGGAAATACCAATTAATCCTCATTATGTATATAGTCCGGTCTTCATATTTTTGCAGTTTATCTTTGATAGATTCTAATAACCCCAACATTCTTACTGAATCTAGGGGATCATCCATCTTCAGTACAGAAATACTGACCTTGTGTCAAGTGGGAAGAGTGTGCGGACTCTGCAATCATGACTCATGCAGAGCAGTAAATGCAATGCCAACCCCTGAAGCCTAAGGTATGTTCCTTTTATTGCATTATTTACCGGAGCTTACTGTAACTTCTAAGTTCTGGCATGAGTGTTCTTTCTATATGGTTGAATGGGTTACAAAGACCCTTAGGTAAACTAAGGTGTTGTTGTCAGTAAAACCAAATTTCACTAGTATAATAGGATTTACAGTCGATTGTGAGGAATTGTGATTGGGTATATCATTTGAGTTCTGTGGTTTGCTGTGGAAGTATTTCAATTGAAGTGACTTGGTCATTGTATTTTTTTTTTCTTTTCTTTTTTTAAGTTCTGGAATATGCAGAGTCTAAGAGCATGAATGTGCTTCCCTGAATTCATCATGACATCAGAAGCCATAATTTTATAAACTAAGATAAATGAAAATATTGACACCAAATCAAGACAGCTAATAGTATAAGCTTCCCCTCAAAAGAAATGAGAAAAAAAAAAAAAAAAAAAAAAAAAGAGAGAGAGAGAAAGATAGTTGTGTGGCATCTTTTAGTTATTTAATTATTGGTGTGAGGTATGCCTCATTTAAAAGCGTAGACTTACGGGTACCTCCTGAAAATGACAGGCAGGAATTAAGAAGAAAGTTTATGTCACATCCCACATTCGCATTCAGCTCTGCGTATTGCTATGGGGACACTTACATGTGAAGAAACAAGTAAGCTAACGTTGAGGAAGTGGCTCTTTAGTTTCAGGTCTGCCACTCGATTCCTACAGTAAACACCATTTTGAGTGAGGTTTTTAGATGGTCTGATAAAGCTTTCAGCTTCTTTTTGGTGAAGCAGCAAATTGAGGTGTAATATCAAGCAAGACTGTCTTTTTGGATATTTTGGGTACTTGGAAATATGATTATTTACTTTGGTATCATGGTATTCTTGAATGCATGCACTTTTATTAGCTGTGGCTTGGATTCTTGGAATAATGGCATCCCACTTTATCATAATATAGTTCATACAGCGGTCATTGTGGAAGGCAAAGTTGTCTGAATTGTCACTATAGATATCTCTGAATCAACTTTATAAACGTAAACCTAAGTAAGGATCACCGCAGACTTCAATTCAAGCATCATTTCAAGTACTGCAAGTGGTCCTTGTTCCGGACTTGGAAAGCAAATCAGCTGGCAAATATCTTTCCAGCTGCTACGTGCACTTAAAGCAAACGAGCAAAATATGGAGATTACAATATTTGACTATAATTCCATATTAATCAAAAGATTCAAAACCCTGTTTATGGTATAACGCTCAAAACAATGCAATTAATCAGAGTAATTAGCATGCTTAAATTGCAAATTAACTTTGAAAGCAAGCAGATCACATATATATTTGAATCCACTTAATTACATCGTACACATATACTATCCACGGAGAAGAAGAAGAAAAAAAGTCCCAAAAGACAAATCAAACACTGTTTAATAAGAAAAATTAAGTAGACAATTAATAGCTTATTAGTCTAGTATTGACTATGACTGATTGCTCAGTTCTTTTTTTTTTGGTCAAGCACTGATTGCTCAGTTCAAACTACAACATCTTTTTAGATCTCATGGAAGCGTTTAGGACCCCAAGCCTCCTTAAGTTGTGATGTTTATATATAGTCAGCTAGCTAACCTAGATTAATTAATAGACGATTAAAGTACTATGATTTTGTCCATCTATCGTACGACGGTACGAGACTATATATGATTTTGTACAAGTGATGATCATATATACGTTATATATAATTATATATAATCGAGTAATGTTCACATGGTCACGAAAAATTACGTTCAACAAAAACTTCACTGAGCGGTATTATTTACCATGAATTCATCAAGCCACCCAAAAATATTTTTCTATACAGGGGATCGATTACAGACTATATGATACGATCAGTTGAGAAGTATATTACACAATACAATGGTGGCAGATGTTCATCAATTAGTCCAGTTATTGCTTTATTTCTGGACTAACTTTCTTGTTTCCTCATCATGACACAAATTTTAATATGGTTGATATATGAGTTTGTACCTGTATAATAATCTACAAATAACATCACAAACGAATAATGATCTTTCTTGACTTCATCTTCCATGATCCACGTACCTTCAACCAAATATATCCGAGACCGATCGACCAAGTAGCTTATCTCAATAATGCGACAGATCACACTCCCAAAACGAACTGTTTCGGCTTCAATCTGCAACAAATTAACACATTTCATCTCAATCCATCTCTGATTCTCTGAACATCAAGATTCCAAAACAAATGGTGTTTCCAGGAGATCATAAGGTGCCCACAGCGCGTCCAAAGGGCATGGCCTGTTGGCTTCCAATCTCGCCCACGGCTTCCCTTTCCCACTCCAATGCAACAGACTCACCGAACCCGGATGCAAATCCCGGCAAAGCCCCCGGAAGTTATCACCGCCGAGCCCATGTTGGTTCCACCTATGCTCCACCGGAGCTATCTTCCCGGCAAAAACAAGAAGAAACGGCGGTAAAGAACCGAGCTCGTAGATTCTCATCCTCTTCTGCAGCTGCATCCACTCTTCTATCTTCGCCGTATAATCCCCGCCTCTCCACCGGTCCAGATCAATCACCATCACTCCTGTGTTGAAGTAGCACGCCTTCCGGTCGGCGAACGTGAGAGACAGAGAAGGGTTGGACCAGAATGCGGAAGTAAAATATGAGGTAAAGTTTGCGTTGCAGTACTCCGGCGCGGCCAGGACAGTGTCTTCGTTGCCGAGAGGCATGTCGGCAAGTTTGGCAATGTCGTCGACTAGGATGAGATCGGAGTCGAGGTAAACGACACGTCGAACGCAGAGGGGGAGGAGGTTGGCGAGGTAGCTACGGGCGTAGTTGAGAGGGCAGTCCAAGGCGGAGCGGATGGAGGTGGAGATGAGTCCTGAAACGTGGGAGTCGTCAAAGGGGTAGATTTGGAAAGTGAGGTAAGGGAAGGAGGAAGCGATAGTGGCGCGTAGGTGAGACGCGTTGGCGGCAGCGGAGGTGACGAAGTGGAAGGCGACGTTTTGAGGGCAGGAGGAGTGTTGGAGGACGGAAAGGATGGCGGCCATGGAGCCGCGGATGTAGGCGGTGTCTAGGGTCATTGCCACGTGGACGGCTTGGCGGGAACAGATCATGAAGTGGTGGTTGTTGTTGTTGTTGTTGTCTTCTTCATCGGGGTCGAAGTCGTCGTCGTGGACGGTGGTGATGGAAGGGCAGTCGGGGGAGTTGTAGAACTGCGGAGCCTCTCGGAAATGTTGAGCGGCGGCGGTGTTGGTGTTTATATTGGTTGGAGTAGAGAAAGAGTGAATGGGGAAGAGAATGAGAGAGAGAATGAAGAGGAGTGGTAGCTTGGGATTAGGCGTGGGCATGGTTTTGAAAAGTGAGAAGTAGTCTCACAGAGAGAGTGAGATCTGTAGAGAGATGATGATCTGTAGGTTAGGTTTTATACATGGAAAGTGTTTTTTTTTTCTTTTTTAAGAAATCAGAAAGAAGCAAGACGCGCGTTAGAAAAGGAAGATGGAATTATGGGAATGGGAAAGGTGAGGTGGGTTATATCCTGGAACTGCAAGGTTCATCAGGACATGGAGGAATTGATTATGGAGGCTTTAGCTTGGTCAAGAATATTTGTTGTTGGTGGGTTCACAATAGTACTGGTGATGAATTAGCAAGTACTTGTCTTCTAGATCTCTCTGCATTTTGTACCTCTTTCACAGAGATGATCAATCGGGTTCTTTGGTTTCGTAGGTAGCCATCATATATACAAAATGGACCCTAACGTTGGAATAATAATTATAACCTATGTTTTATTACTTTCTAGTTTCTCTACTTGTGAAAGAGAATGTAGATGAACTTAGGAACGTGCTCAAATTCATTTTTAGGGAGTAAATTAATTAGTGATCGTGCTCATCAGGTTCCTTTGCTTTCACTTATTTTCTGGTTATTGATCTCTCTCAAGTGTAGAGGCATCGCAGTCGGAGAAAACTATTTCTGAGCAACCAAGACTGGTAGCAGTTTAAAACCTTAAGGAACCAAAAGAAGTAAAGAAAAGAAACTGATGCTGCGAAACCAAGTTATCTGAAATTTAAAGCTCTACTATATAAATCGATCACCATCATGTGCCAAATGATGGAAACCCTGAAAAATAAGGCTTATTAATTGAACATTTTGAACTACTTTATGAGTGGACCTCCAAATTTACTCATTAAATTTCACTATATTGTGTATTATTAAATGATTATTAAATGACATATATATCTTCATACACGATGATTATTAAAGACAATAATTATACAAAAGGAAATATTATATTTATTTTCTTAGACTTTCTAATTCAATAATAATTCATTACATTCTTTATTATTTTCATTATATATTTTTATTTTCTAATTTCTTTTTATTAAAGCATATATATATATATATAGTTCATAAGAGCTAAAACAATGACCAAATATCGATCATGTGACATAAAATTTTGTATTGTCATACATGTTGAACGCATATACTTGCAAGGTGCATAAATATTTTTGCAATATATATATATAGAAAATATATATTTATTAAAATAATTTATTATGATGTACATAAAATAGAGATCAAATTATTCAAAATAAAAAACAGAGAGAAAATAACACGTACAAAAGAAAAAAAACAAAAGTTAAAAAGATATATAACATATGTCATGATAAAACATTTACATGAAAAAAATAATCAAAAAATGAAGGTAGGGATCGACGTTCAAAAACAAAAAGGTAAAACAAAAAAAAAGAATGAGAGGTATATTGATTGAAATATATGTCAATAAATAACTAAAGTTATGTTAGGAATTTGAAATGAAATCTAGTGATAAAATGTTTATATCGAAAAATAAAAGGGAGGTGTAGAGAGAATGAGACGTATACTGAGCAAATTTGGAGATCCCAATAACCGCACTCCTACTTTATATGGCCGGATTTCTGGTGGAGTTGAAAGTAAAATTTCTATGTAGGATAATCGTATAAGCGACATGATACGCCCGACCATATAAGAATCTTTCGGAATTATATACAACTTTTTTGAGTAGTAATTCATGTGTCATTGTGAACCGATCGATCGATCATATGGAGTTTGTCTCGTCTTGGCATCTTGGCTAGTCTATAAACAAGGATACCTGAATGCTCCCTTATCAAGTAGCGAAGACTAGGGCAAGCTCCATCAGTACCGATCAAGTCGAGTATATATCAGTGTCACCTCGAAAGTCCATGGCTCAATGTTCACTGCGTCGTTATCTTCATCAATAAGAATAACATTTGTCATGGTTTTGCACTCAGATATCTTAATCATGATCACGACGTCGTACGACAGATTCAGATCTTAATTTTGAGTTAATTGCGTTTAGCAATTAGCGGTGAGGATGCACAGTGGTCGCCACGGTTGGTCATCGACATCCCCATACGGTGGCGTGGGTCATCTGGGCACACTTAAATGAACCTCACCTTGCGCATGTTAAGCAGCCAGAGACTAGACTGAGGATTGAGATTCATGCACATAGCCATGGCATGGCCATCACCACATTTCCATCATTGATTGCATATCCCACTCTTTTTTTATATCAAATAAACAACTTAAATATTACAACTTCGTGAGTCGAACTCACAATCTCTCACTTACTATGAAATGACACCGGACATGTCCCACTAATTTGAAATCAAGTTTTATTAATTTTTTTTATTCTTTAATTTCTCTCTTATTTATTTCAAGTCTCCGTATCAATAATAAACCTAATTGAGTTGGTCACAAAACCCATATATAGAACCCTCGTGCCCAAATTCTAGTTCAGACGACGTTGATTGTAGTTAAATATCAATTTATTATTAGTGACATGAGATAGAAGCGTTTTAAAATAATCATCTCACACATGTTAGTCTCTCGACGTAAAAGAAAAATTGTATGATTTGATAAAAGAAGAGCACGCAAACTCACAAGCTCATTGGTGGCTAGTTCTATCAAACTTGATGCGATAAAGTCAAATAACACATTTGGTTTTCCCTAACACATTCTCATTGTTTGAAAATCTGTACAATGAACACAGACTTCGTCGGGCGAAAAAAAATTAAAACAGACTTCGAAATAGACGATGAGATACGTCGGTGCTTGGTAAATACGATAATCGTGCGCACCGCACCGTTCAAAGACGACATCAAAGTAAAACCGTTTAATATTCCAAAGGTGTGACTTGACTTTAATGCCACAAAACAAACCTTGCGGTACAAGTCAAAAGATGGAGCGCTCCAAAATCATCGAGTTAGGCCCAATTCTAGTGGCCCAATTATATTCGTTTGTATTTTGCTCTTTTTTCTTCTGGGCATGTCTTGGTCACTCGACCTGTCTCAATTGATGCCGAAGCAACACACTTCAATTATTTCATTTCTCGTTCTGATGGTTGTAATATCTACCCTTTAACACACCAAGTTACATATACACAATGTGGGAATCCAAAAGGCAAACTACAAGAACCATATTTGTAACATGAACTCCATGAAAGTGAAGGATGTCGATGTGGCCCGGCCTGTTTCCCATGGGAGTCATTTTCATAACTAGAGCCTCACTAATGGCTTCACTTCGTTTCCATGAAGAGACTTTATGCAAAACTAATTCACTAATAACTAACTTGCTCTTGGAGAGTAGATGAAAGAGACTGTTGTCCACATACAAATACACTTGCCGTGTACAAACCTTCCCCGTAACATCTCATTCTATTACGGCCCGAATATATATATATATATATAAATATATATATGCTCGCTATTGAATGGACAAAGGGACATGGCATTGTTCCTATTGGTTAAACATCTCTTTATATGAAAGTCATAGAGGTTGCGGAGGAGCAACGAATTGATTATATGAGTTGAGGTGCACGTAATTAAATTCTAAAATTCAAATTTAAACGTGACCATAGGCAATAACAAAGTTTGCGGAGTTTAGCTATATAGTTCTTAAACGTCTAATCGTTTGTGACTGATGATATCTGCTGGAAATTCTTGTATGCACGACGTGTATTTACACGACACAATCTTAACTGTTCATAACAATTCATATGTTTGACCACCATGTTTCTATATTATTTCTTCTAATCCTGACCATCCATGTATGTATGTGAAGATACACGCCGTGTACTAAAGATACTCTCTGATATCTGCTGATTTATTGAGACTTAACATTTGATCATGTTTTATCTTAATATGATTGACCACCACCACTCAAGTATAATTTGTGTTACACATTAAGCAAAAGTTTACACCACAGTGGAATATATGACAAGAAGAGTTGCATAACAAGTAAATTATGTTAAGCTTGCATGGCCCTCCACACAAAACGCAGACAAACAACCAACCACTGCTTCAAGCGCAATGTGACCTTTCACTAATCACTAGTCATGTTTCATATGTGAGGAAGTCATTTTCTCTTTCTATATGCTTAACCACATTTTAGGCCAATGAAAACCTTCATTAATTACCAAAAAAAATAGGGAACTGAAATTCCCACCCCCAAAACTGAAATCCCCACCCCTTCTGATTTTTTTATTAATTTTTTTTCCCACTAACTTTTAGCTTCCGAAATTACCCTTAACCTTTTTTGACTCTGACTCGATCACACTCACACCCCTCATTCTTCACCGACTCGATCGCTCTCCACACCAGACATAATCGCCTATGCCCTAACTCCGACGCCTGAAATCCTCCCAGATCTGAGCCGGTCCGCACCCGATGGACGAAGCGCTTGAACTCGCACGCGCCAAGGACACCAAGGAGCGCATGGCCGGAGTGGAGCGCCTCCACCAGCTTCTCGGGGCTTCCAGGAAGAGCCTCTCCTCCTCTGAGGTCGCCGCCCTCGTCGATTGCTGCATGGATCTTCTCAAGGACAACAACTTCCGCGTCTCCCAGGGCGCTCTCCAGGCCCTCGCCTCCGCCACCGTCCTCTCCGGCGACCTTCTCAAGCTTCATTTCAATGCGCTTGTCCCCGCCGTCGTCGAGCGCCTCGGCAATGCTAAGCAGCCTGTTCGCGACGCCGCCAGGAGGCTTCTTCTTACTCTCATGGAGGTCTGTTCTTCTTGCCTGTTCTCTATGTACTTTCTACATGCTATTGACTAATTCCAAAGCCGAATCGATATATGTTGCTATTTTTGTGATTGGAATATAATCTCGGGTAGAAGATATAGTTAAGCTCTTAAATTTTGGGCAAGATGATCCTCACATGATAGGGATAGTGGTAAATAGTCTCATAGGAATGCTTTAGGTATGAAACGCACAGATTCGAAGCAAAATTTTTAATCATATTGCTGTTATACATTCCATGTTCACTGTTGGATTACATCCAGTATGTGCAATGACGCATCCCATGCGAGATATGATATAATGCCCAATTATGATGATTAACACCAGTATGTCCTCCTTGTCCTACTCATACACCACTGTTTTTCGCAAACAAAAAATTGTCAATGTTGTTTTCACCAACCCAGAAAACTGGGCTTAAGTGGATTTAGCTGGAATTCATTCTGCACTTGGGTTCATAATCTACTGATCTACTTTATGATGTTATAGTTGAAAGGCAGTCTAGACTTTTGTTTTTAGGCAGTCTAGACTTTTGTTTTTTTGCTTCCTATCTCATTAGAAATGCTTTATATTTTAGTATTGAATCTTAAATTTGAAGGATGAACTCAGAAATCACAACAGACTAAAAGTTGAAGTGGATAGCCATAAGTTTGAACATAGTTGTTTCCTGGGAATCATTATGCTAAAGCAAAAACTAAGCCATAAAAGGGTTCTCTTAGTTCTTGATGATGTCGGCATTTTACCAGATTCTTCTGTTTAAATAGATTCTTCTTTTTAAACATAGAATGATGTTGGCATTTTACCTGCCTTCAGTCTTGTTATTGGATTGCCAAATTTATTAAATTTGTTAATGCTTCAGAGCTGAGCTGTTTTGGTTCTTTTCAGGCTGATGTTGACAATAGCGGGGCTATTGATTATGGGGAATTCATAGCCGCTAGTGTCCATCTTAACAAACAAGAACGTGAAGAGCTTCTTGTTGCTGCCTTCAGATACATTGATAAGGATTTTAGTGGCTACATTACAGTCGATGAGCTCCAACAAGCTTGTGCAGAACATAATATGGCTGATGTAAGTCATCTGAATATGGAAGACAATGAATATATTTCCAGTCCAGTAGTGTGTTATTTGCAATTAGATCTCTTTGCAGATTACCAGTAAAAGACAAAATTCAAATTTGGAAGACCCTTTGGATGCTGAGTTGCAAAAGATTGCTGATATGGTGACCTCAGACAATATGGAAGAGGAGCTGCAGTTTACCCATTCGGCTAAAATCATTGAGGACCTGACTATTGTTGGTAAGTTTTTCATCTTGCATTTTCTTTTTGCAATGTCTTATATCATATCAGTATATATATTTCTGTATCTAAACCTTAATAGCAATTTCATTTTGTTCTTTACTGTAATAACCCTTAGCTAAATGGGTCTAGTAAAATTGTAAGTGGCCGCCATGATTGAACCTTGTTAGCTATAGCTCTAATTATAAATCTGGTTATTTATGAATTAGGAGATGGAGAGGTCTAGTAAAATTATAAGTGGCAGCCATGATTGAACCTTGTTAGCTATAGCTCTAATTATAAATTTGGTTATTTATGACTTAGGAGATGGAGACATGTTTGATGCTTCTGATGAATTTCTCTCACTAACAACCAAAGTTTATGAAAATCGAGAAGACCTTATTTGTGATGTTCGTAGGATTGGATTGGTGCAAGGGTTTGTTGTGGTAATTAAAAGGTCTAGGCCTAATAAAGGGAATGTTACTTTGGGTTGTGATAGAGGGGGTTCCTATAAAACTAGAGTTGCTGATGAGAACAAGAAAAACAATTCGTCTTCGCGTCTGATTAATTGTCCTTTTGAAATAATGGGAAGGAAAAAGGCTGAAGGGATGTGGAAGGTAGAGATAGTTACGTTGTTACATAATCATGCGCAATCCACTAACATGTCTGGGCATCCATATTGTCGTCGATTTTCTGAAGAGGAAGCCAAGCAACTTAAGCAAATGGATAGGGCTGGCATAAAACCACGCCAAATTCTCTCCTCACTTCGGCAAAATAATCCTAATCTTCTAGCTGTTTCTAGAAATGTATACAGCAAGACTGCTCAGCCTAGGAAGGAGAGCCTAGGTGTGCACATGATCAAAGAGAAGAATCTTGAAGTGTTACCTCTAAATCAGATTCATAAGCAGTGGAGAATAGACACAAGATCTTTTGATAATGATCACCATGCAAGTTTGGTTCAAGAAGATCCACTTACTTGTCTCTTATCTGATATTAGACAGAAATATGAAAAACAACCACTTGTGCAAAAAGAAAGTACCAGAAGACAGCTTTCTCAGATTCTCAGTGCATCTTCTCCTTTGATATTTGAACCTACTATTCAACCTCACAAAGGTCGTCCGGTAGGTGCTGCAAACAAAAGAAAGGAAACTAGCTCTACAAGGCGGGAACCTTCATTGTTTGAGATAGTGGAGAAGACACCTCGGAAGTGTAGTAGATGTGGTAATATCGGCCATTACAAAAACAAATGTCAATCTATTAATAACTCTGTTGATCTTGGAACACAATGAGGTAAAGTGTCATTCTTCTGTTACTGTAGCAGGATATCTATTTTCAATGTTTCTTTCTCTTTATGTTGGTTCCATTATGTTTTTGCTTGTCCTTATTATCTACTGTTTTTGCATGTTTTCAGACTTATTGGAAGGTGCATTGAGGTCTAAAATGGTTGTTTCTTTGTGGATTTTGGCTGCAATTAGGGGTTTTTGAAGTGGAGCTCTAGTTGGAATTGTCAAAAGAGTTCTTCTTGCTGCATTTTGGGGGTGGGATTTTGGCTGCAATTGGGGGTGGGATTTTGGCTGCAATTGGGGGTTTGGGGGTTTATGAAGGGGAGCTCTAGTTGGAATTGTCAGAAGAGTTCTTCTTGCTGCATTTAGTTGCATTTTTGCAGTTGGTATGTTTTTATATATATATTTATAGTAAAATTATTGTTTTCTTTGTGTTGAATGAGGGATTGTGGAATTTTATTAATTTCAAATGCTTATCTCTTTAAACATGAACTGGTACTGCTTAAAAAAATTATCTTTAGTGGATATTATTGCAAGAGGATGAACCTTAGACATTTAAGAGAGCAAATCAGTGATAGGCTCTTTGGTTTTATAAGTTTGATGATGAAAACTCAACATAGTATACTTGTTTGTATTTCTATTGAATGTACTGGTAATTATATTATTTTGTAGGTGAGGAATCACACGTGGCTATTGAAACTAGTGACCATGGAGCTCGGATTGGCTATAGATGATGGTGCATACCTCATGGTAGGTTTTTGATGCATCTGTGCATTCAGTTCCCCTTTATGTTTTTGAGGGACAAGCAGCTTGCAAAATGAGTAGATTTGGAAATGTATAGGCACACTTGATGGCATTCGATCTCTTTATGCGCTTAATGAAATTTGATTATTTCATGAAGACGCTCTATTAATGTTCACATGATGGATGGCATTTGATGATTTATATGATAAGATCGATCTATTAAGAAGTTATATTCCATTGTCAAATTTCACATATGATTTTTTTTTTTTGGATGATAATAAAAGCTTCCTTTATGCTTTTTCGATAGAGTTCTTTGAGCTGTGTATCATCTGAATGTTTCTTTCTCTCTGTTGACATGGGTGAGAGACCTTCCTGGAGTATCATGAATGCATAGTCACATCTTTCTTTTCTATTCATGAAGCTGGTCAGTTTTGGAGAACTGGAAACAAGACTGCTTGATGTAATTTTTTTTTTTTTTTTTTTTTGCTTGATGTGAATTCCCCTACCAGAAAGAAAAGAAGGAATAGAGTCAAGTCAGTCAACAGTCAAAAAAAAAAGGTTAAGGGCAATTTCGGAATCCAAAAGTCAGTGAGGAAAAAAATTAATAAAAAAATCAAAAGGGGTGGGGATTTCATTTGTAGGGGGTGGGAATTTCAATTCCCAAAAAATATCCTTCAGATTCCAATTATTTTTGTTGTCGTCGGTCCATTTCCAGCCTCAGGCAATAACAACGCCAAACAAAGAACAAGGACTCCAGACGAAGAAGCTTCCGCTTCCAGTCCATTTCTCCTCCCCTTCATAACCCGCTGACCTCCACAACACCATTCATGATCTCCGGTTTACCTTTCAAACACCATACAATCGTTTCGGTTTCGATTTCGTTCGTTATAATATCTTCTTTGAGACGATTCATCCAACATAAACGTATGCAACGACGGAGCTGATGAAAATGTTACAAGGCATCAAGTACTGCCTATCAGAGCACCCTACGATACTAAACTTCCGGTGGAGCACGACCCAATCCTGGGGCTCCACGTGGTCCTTCCTCTTCACCGTCATCCCCGCCTACATCGCCGCTGCCGTCACACTCCACCTCCTCCTCACCCTCTTCCGCCGCCGCCGTCCGGTCCCCCTCGGCCCCATCCCCGCCGCGCACAGCCTCCTGATGGCTCTAATCTCCGCCGTCATCTTCGTCGGCATGCTGCTCTCCTCCGCCGCCGAGATTCGCGACACACGGTGGCTCTGGCGGCGGACCAAGACCACCCCGTTCCAGTGGCTCCTCTGCTTCCCGCTCGGCACGCGCCCCTCCGGGCGCGTCTTCTTCTGGTCCTACGTCTTCTACCTCTCCCGGTTCCTCCACCTCCTCCGCACATTCTTCACCATCCTCCGCCGCCGGCGACTCACCTCCTTCCACCTCCTCAACCAGTCCTTCCTCATCTTCATGTCCTTCCTCTGGCTCGAGTTCTCACAATCCTTCCAGGTCCTGGCGATACTCTCCACCAGTCTGCTCTACTCCGTCGTCTACGGCTACCGGTTCTGGGTCGGGGTCGGGATGCGCGGCGCGTGCTTCCCACTCGTGGCGAACTGCCAGGTGGCTTTGCTGGGATGTAACCTGGCATGCCACGTCGGGGTGCTGCTGCTTCAGGTGTTCAAAGGCGGGTGCAACGGGATTGGGGCGTGGCTGTTCAACTCGGTGCTCAATGCCGCCATTCTTTTGCTGTTCATGAGGTTCTATGTGGAAACTCGTATGAAGAATTCAAACGTGGTTGTTGTTCGGGTTGAAGAAGAAGAGACTAACTCCTCACGTTGGGGATCTGGTATCGAGCCCAAAAATGTGGTTAAACAAAACTAGACAAGACAAAAGCAGGTGAGTTGTGTTAGAGGAGTAGTGACTAGGCAGGAAGAGTCTTTTTTTTCTCTGTTTTGAACTTTTGGTTGTAATTCTTTTTTTTTTTTTTCTGGGAATATACATAGGACACAAATTGTGAATATGTTCTTGGGAGAGCTTCCCCAAGAACATATACAAGGTCAAAGGTTCTGGGAATATACAAGGTCAAAGGTTCTGGGAATATACAAGGTCAAAGGTTCGATCCTTGTGTATGCAGCAACAATCTTGGGAGAGCTTCCCCGTCTACGGGCGGTCCTAACCCGGCTCGAATGGGAATTGGGTTTCCGTTAAGGGGTATTATCCCCGAACGCCCAAAACCCTTTAAAAAAAAAAAAAAAAAAAATTGTGAATATGTTCTCTTTCTTTAACAAACTAGATGCTTATTTACTTTCATATATTGTGTAAAAGAAAAGACAGTTCTCTTGTGTTTTCGACTTTTCGTTTGTTTTAGAACGTTATTTCTTCATTACAAAAGATTACAAAAGATTAGTGATCGAGTTTTTTTTTTTCCCAACATTAGATGGTTATTATCGCTTACTCTCTTTTTTGATTTAAGGACGAACAAAGTTTGCAATGCAACTAAAATCAAAACAGATTAACCGTCAAGAACTCTTTAGTTTTTATAAGCAGCATCTAAATAAACTGTATGTTTCAGCAACCAAATAAAGAACAAAGAAAAACGTAGAACTTGTTTAAGATTGAACTAAAAATTGTGATATATCTGTGCACATCAATACTGTACGTATACAGGTAGGTTCTAGAAACTGTTAAAGAATTGCTTATACACACGGATTATATATCGTTCATGCCAAAAAGTATTTGTTTAATCTAATACTATCCTAGCGGTGTCTTTCTGCACTCCTTATAGATCAACCAGCCGATACAAACAACCAGCACAAAACCAACAATAGCTCCCAAAGGAATTGCCACTTTCTTCATTACTGGATTATTATTCCCAGAGCCTGCATTGACTATACGTGAATATGGCACAACATTGGCATTGCCATTCGAGGAGGTGTTGTAGCCAATGTAGCACTTGTAGAGATAAATCTGCCCCGAAATAGAATCTCCACACTCGGTCTTGGCCTTCTGAGAAGCACTTTGCAAGCACGCCACGCAATCCTGGTTCGCCAAGGAACCTTCGCATTGTCCTGAAACACCCACCGTGTCATAGCTACCGGTGTAGAAGCCACCGGTACCGACTCCATTACTAGTGCTATTGTTGACATTATTTTCCAATATGCCGAAAGCTGTGTCCCTTTTAACCCCAAGCCCACCCACCTTTGCTTGATAAACATCACAACGTTTAAAGAGAAATTCGGTCGCATCGAATGGCTTTGTATCAGCAATCTCATAACGCAAGTAGCAGCCGCGGAGCTGGACTCGGGCTGCTACGTTGGTTTGTCCACATAGTTGGGTGACTAGAGGCGGAATTTTGCTCACGCAGTTGTTGCACTCGGCGGGGGAGAGGTCTCCGCGGCATTGGTAAAGACCGTTAATGCTGTTAGTGCCGTCGCTAGAGGTGGCTGTGGCGGCGAAGAAAGTCTTTTGTACAGAGTTTGAGACCAATGAGTCCATGAGGGGTTTAAGATTTTCCGGGTAGACATTGTTTGGGAACATGTTCTTTGAACATCCATTGAAAACTAAGGATGTGTAATCAACTGATGAAGCCGTAGCGAAGGGGAGGGAAGTGAAAAGCAATGTGCAAATAAGTAGATGACGCCAAAGAGACAACAATGGCTTGATTTTGGTGCGCAGACTCATCTTTGAGCCACGGGAAACAAACTCCACTAATATTGTTAGATCTAGTATTTAATCTTATAGAACTGATATTGATTAAACAACTTAGGTACATATATCTAACATATGGGCCTCTTTTTATACACTTTCCCATGATGCAATAAACCTTGAAGCCAAAGGAATATACCAATTTTCCTAATACTAAGTGGAACACCGACTTTGCTACTACTTTCCAATACCTTTTAGGTAATTCAGCATTCTTATGTATTCTGAAAGAAAAGAAATGCACTAACTAGAACTAGTTCTTTGGTTAATCGAAAAAAAAAAAAACTAATTCTTTGGTTCTATGAGTTCTGATAGAACCAATGGAACATGTAAGTATATCGGGAGACTTACAAAATGCTTGCGAAAATCACATTTTGGATGGTAGCTCTCCTTATAGCAAGATTTGTGGTATGGGTAATTCCCAGCTGTAGAAGACTGCATAAGATGAAAGATAGTAATTAAGCTCATTTAGGCTGCGTTTGTTTTCGTTTAATAGCTTCTGTGCTTCAAAGCGAAGCTGTCTTTAGTGTTTGGTAAACAGCTTAGCACGCAGCTTCTTTATGAAGCACCGGCTTTTTGAAGGCAAAAGCCGAAGCAACCTTGACCCTCCTTTCAAAAGAAGCAGAAGCCATAAGACGCGCGAAGACTGTAGCGCGATTAAATGATTTTTTCAAAATACCATTGGGTACCCTTGTCAAGTTCAACAAATTACGACCCAGTCTCTTCTATTCCTCGATACCCTCTCTCTTTGTCTTCTCCTTCTCCCTATCCTCCATTGGCGCATCCAACTGTCGCTCTCCCCGTGGCCTCGAGTTCGGTAAGGAGACTCTTTTTGTGATTCTGATTTCATGGAAATAATTTCATTTCTATATCCAAAAAAGCTAAAATCAAATGATATATTTCTTTTGGTTTGATAAAATTTTGGGCTTTCGAATATGTCTTGATCTGGGTTACTGGTAAGAGTAAGGGTGTGATCATAGTTTGATATCTTGATATGGGCTGATGATTAATCAATGTTTGAGCAATATTGGGTTAGACGTTTTTGTAAATCAAGTACAAGCTTCAAACTTGTGATGTGGGATGTTATCGTGGTGACTAAAGAGAGTTTCGTATTGAAGAGGATGTTATCAATATGATTGATATATACTGGGAATTGAAAGGGTATCATGTGAATTGGCTACTTATATGAATTTAGACCATGTGGATTGCTATATATGAATTTGGCTACTTCTACAAGCTATGTTTTACATGAATAAGTTAGGAATTTTTATTTGAAGTAGAGGTAGGAGATTGAAAAGAAAAGGAAGACAATAAGTTGGTTGGTCATTGATGACATGCATTGTCTAAGTATAATTTTACAAACTGGAAGCACAACCTAATATATATAGGGTGCTGAAATTTGCACACCCATTTTTACATTCCACACACCCTTTCAATTTTTTATTACTCTCTATTAACTCATCTTCCAAAACTACCCTTTCGGAGTTACAATTCCCATTAGCCGACTTCATTTTATTCTTCTTCCCAATATCGCCGTCGAAGGATCCTTCGCCGCCGTTAGTGGAGGAGTGCAAGAATCTTGGTGGCGGGCCCGGCGTTCTTTTCGACCTTGCAGTAAGCTTAAGCAATTTCTTCAATGGAAAACGAAGAGCGAATTTCGACGTTGCTCAAAACCCTGTTCGTTATCGAATTTCATCACCCTCAATCATGTTCAAGTCTTCAAGATTATTAGCCACTTTCTTCCCACCCCAATACTACCATATTAATCTCTCTCTCGTTGAAAATGGGTTACCAACTTCTCACCTCTCCCACCATCTTAGTCTGCTTGTTCATTGAAAGCTTTATATATATAATCCACCATTGATCGATCATCCTTTCCTTGATTACTATTCCCATCATTCTCACTACATTTAAATCCGACGAGGAGAATAAGTTGAAGCGAAGAAACTGAAAAGGCAGCCCCACTGCGGCCTCCGCCTTGATGACTCTGACAAGCTCCGTCGCGAGCTCGAACTTCCCTCGCGGCTTTAAAATTTCCCAATCACCGGGACCGAAATTTATGCCCTCGATCACCGCCGGGGCCGAAATGCGAAATAGATTGAGATGGTTGAGGCGGTAAGGGCTAGGTATAGTTATCCTTGTTGTGGGGGACTGAGATTTGGATCAGTCTGATAAGAACATTGGGGAGAGAAAGATTGGGAGTGAGAGACCGAGAGAGGATTAGTTAAATCAGCTAAGGATGATTTGGTAAATACACCAGAGGGGATGTGTAGATTACAAAAAATGGTGTGTAAATTTCTGAACCCTATATATATTGGTGTAGACAATTTTGAGATTTATAGTGTCCAGGTTTATGTTTCCTGCAGTTTTAGTTTGATAGTGTCCCAATTTATTTTTGTTTTTAGCTACTTTTTATGTACAAATTGTTGAATCATGTTTTTGTTCAAGTGATAGATTTCCTGACGGCAGTGTGAGATCATCATGCATATGGACGAAACAGAATATGTGTAAGACGATGGTGGATTAAGGACTTGACGGGTAACTTCAACATGTTTTTGTGTATGATTTGTTCGGGTAAATAGTTGGCATAACCAAACTCAAAATTGCCAAACGGGGTGCGGAGGGTGCGGAGATGGGATTGGATGAAAGTAGAGGATTTGATCAGTGACTTCCATGACTTTCAGACAAGGGTGAGGGACTTGACAGGTAACTTCAACAGGAAACACCTTGTTTGTGTGAAACTAGGTGTATGTTTGTGTGTATTATCACTATCATACTTGCATTTGATGTCTGATCATATTTGCCAACTTGATCTTTTCAATTTCTGAATGATCGAAGTTTATCAAATAAACAAAATAGTCTAGAGTTGTTCCCTGTTTTCATGAAAGATGCTCACTTGCTCGGTTCACAGGTGTTATAGTTTAGGATAAAACTACATTATGTAATATTGTACATTCATATCTTGAAGTAGAAATGGAGTCGTCATACCATGGAGAGGTTGGAGGAGTCACATATTTGCCACTGGGCAATGTTCCAGTATTGATTTTACATAAATGCTAGTGTGAGTCTTGCACTACTGCTTATTTCTTGTCTGCATTATTACTTTCTCTGTGCAATGTTTGATGATATCTATTCTCTGGTGGTTACTGTTTTAATGGTTGAAATATTTTGTTCAAGCTAGGATGACTTGTGGTCGTCGGCAATTGTAACATGTAGAACAGTAATTGCAGCCCTCTATGAACCAGTGAAATCATTGGCTGGTGCTAAATATTTGGCTGTATAGACTGGAATAAGGTTGTCTGCTTGTGAAAAGCAAGTTGAGTAGAGACGATTGCTTTGATTTTGGGCTGGTTCTGGGAATATGTAAATTCCTCAAAGACATAGGAAACTAGAAAATAATGTTTTTCTTTTTACTCGGTGGAATCGGATTCCGCCTCTCTCCCAAATTACTTTTCCTGAGTGGACTATATATGTATCCTAATCCTAGAAAGCATTGTTCCAACCGTCATCTATAAGTACCTTCAAGATGGTGCGATTTAACAAAGTCATCGGATACAAATCTGAAGAAGAAAAAGAAGTATCAGTCACCAATTAACTAAAGTAAAAGCCTGGAGATATGATTAGGCTGTTCAAAGTTAAGGAGCAGCAGAGAGAACTTGCTGAAGCCAATGGAGGAAAACATGTCAATAAGCAAACGGCTGGGCAATTGCGCTTCAACAAAGATATAACTGAGCTGAACTTGCCAAAATCTTGTTCCATAATGTTCCCCAATGGCAAGGACGACCTTATGAACTTTGAGGTTTCGATTATACCAAACGAAGGATATTACAGAGGCGGTAAGTTTATGTTTTCTTTTCAAGTTTCGGCTATCTATCCACACGAGGCACCTAAAGTCAAGTGTATGACAAAGGTGTACCACCCCAATATCGACTTGGAAGGGAATGTCTGCCTCAACGTTCTACGTGAAGATTGGAAGCCTGTGCTTAACATAAACACCATTATTTATGGATTGTATCATCTTTTCACAGAACCGAATCATGAAGATCCCTTAAATCATGACGCAGCTGAAGTTTTGAGAGATAACCCGAAGGAGTTTGCTAACAATGTAAGAAGGGCCATGTCTGGTGGGTATGTGGCGAAAATTTGTTTTTCTAGGTGCAAATAGATGATATTGACATATTATTTCAAGTTGCATTTTCTCTTTCCTTTCAATTTCATATTTTCAAAGGATCCATCGATCTTGTAATAGAACAAAGAAATAGAGATGGAAATTCTGTTTATTTAGAGCATTCTTCTTAATAAATTTTTTTTTTTAGAGATTCGAACTCATAACCTAAATACTTAGTAAATAAGGATAAACGTAGAAGCCAAAACTAAGTAGCATGACTTGCGTGAGACTCCTTGCGTCACCAAATCAAAAGAGACGGCAGTACATATCATTATTGGGGAATAATGTAAACCGATCAAATCACTGGAAATTCTTGTATGCACGACGTGTATTTACACGACACAATCTTAACCGTTCATAACAATTCATATGTTTGACTACCATGTTTCTATATTATTTCTTCTAATCCTGACCATCCATGTATATATGTGAAGATACACGCCGTGTACTAAAGATACTCTCTCAAATCACATCCGACAAAACTGAGCTTTTTATTAGGTTGCTTTGACCCTTTCTCATTCTCTTCTGTTGTCATCATCCAATTTTAATTCTCTTAATTTTAATGGTGAGTCTCCCCCTGCTGCACTTGCCCTCGTTATTTTTTTCGAATCGATATCCATCAATATCACGAAACCAATCTCTTACCTCTCTTCATTATTATCAGCTTGTATCGTATAACATACAACTCAGACCATCCTTCTCTTAACAACCACAATCTTCTCCTGGTAAATTCTCTCTGCAGACTCGGAATTGGCATGAGATCTTCACCGAAAAAGATTTCCATGAGGTAAATACACATATATTCTTTACGTGGTATTTGTTATTTGCAGATTAATAATGGCATTTGTATATGGTTTTGGTATGAATTCTGAAAGAACATGCATGTTTCATTTGAAGCCTTCAGGCCAGAGAGAACACCAGTCCCAGACGTGTTGCGGAAACCCCAGAAGAATGGTAAGTGTCTATGCATTTTGATTTTGCAGCAATTGTAGTCGATCTTTACGTTTGTCTCTTTTATGTTTTTTTAGGAATCTGAGATTTTCTCTCTGTATTCTCGTATCTTTGGATTAGTGAAAATTATACAGCGCACCCGGTGCGCCGCGCACCCGTCCATCTCCGCCGTCCATTTTGAAAAAGTCAAAAGTCCGCGTCAAATGGACGGCGGAGATGGATGGGTGCGCGGCGTACCCGGGTGCGCTGAATACGCTCTCTTGGATTAGGTAATGTAGCATATTCATGCTCTAGTCGGATACTGTTTGATTGAAAAACATGGAATTCTAATTGGGATCTGATAGGTGGTAGTGGTATTAGGGATGTTTGTACATGTGCAGTGTATTGGTATTCAATATTTTTGGGGCACTTAATTATATTTTGAATTAGAGAAACTTTAGGATGCATTGATTGATGATAAGGGTTAATATGAACTGCAGCTCCATTGAACAAGGATCGTGGAAGGAGGAGGAGGAGGTTTGCAGTCCGTTGAAAGCTGATAGTATACAGAAGCACAGGCCCTTGACTCCTTTTAGAGTTGTAAGGGGTGTTCTATGTTTGGTGGTGTTTCTTTCCACTGCTTTCACCATTCTAGTGTGTTTTGCGCCTGTGGTAGCTGTTTTGTTGCGACTTTTTAGCTTACATTACAGCAGAAAAGCAACATCCTTTCTATTTGGTAGGTGGCTGGCTCTCTGGCCCTTTCTATTCGAAAAGATAAACGGCACAAAAGTTGTATTTTCAGGCGATACTGTTCCACCTAGAGAGCGCATTTTGATTATTGCGAATCACAAAACAGAGGTGGATTGGATGTACTTGTGGGATCTTGCATTGCGAAAAGGGTCCCTTGGATACGTTAAATATGTGCTCAAGAGCAGTTTGATGAAGCTGCCTGTTTTTGGTTGGGGATTCCACATTTTGGAGTTCATTCCTTTGAAGAGGAAGTGGGAAGTAGATGAACCAATTCTCCGGAAAATGCTACTGAGTTTTGCTGATCCTCGAGACCCTCTCTGGCTTTCTATTTTTCCTGAAGGAACTGATTATGAGTGAGTACTACTACTTGCCCCCTCCTCTATATGTCTTCTCTTTGAATCTATCTGCACTATGTATTTCCATGTCCGAGATAAAGAACACAGGAAGCTAAATTTGTGTGTGTGATAAAAGTGTGCAGGATAGGATGAATTTTAAGTATGGTAATCAGTTCTAGTCACCAGTATACAATTTACTAGAATTTGTGGAAAGTTAAAAGGATACATCAGATTCAGCTAGCTAGAATGACTTCACTATAGTGTCGTTTATTATCACATTGCCGGCATTGAATCTATTTCTTCAATTCATCTGTCGTGATATCAACATTACCACGTCCTTTCTGCCATTATCTGTTATAAGCGCAACTAATCGAATCCCTTTTTGATAATCCTGTTATATTTCCTAGTATACTGGTTGCATCAAATATCGACATGCTTGAAGGTCTTGTTAAATCATGTGTTTATTCATCAAATTCCATTGCTTTGTTTCTTGTGCAGTGAAGAAAAATGCAAAAAGAGCCAGACATTTGCTGCTGAAAATGGACTTCCTGTGCTGTCACATGTACTACTTCCAAGGACTAAAGGTTTTTGTGCTTGCTTAGAAGCGCTAAGGCATTCTTTTGATGCAGGTAATGAATTTATACTAAAATCCATTATGTAAGTTCTCCAAGATGGTAAATTCTTATGTAACTATCTGCGGTTAGACTTACCTTTATCTGCCTGCAGTTTATGACTTGACAATTGCATACAAGAATCAATTGCCTTCGTTTATGGACAATGCATTTGGTGTAGATCCTTCAGAAGTCCACATTCATGTTCGGCGTATTCCAATGGAAGAAATCCCGGAGTCTAGCACAGATGCCGCATCTTGGTTAGTGGACACATTCCACATCAAGGACAACATGCTGTCAGATTTCCAGACTCAAGGCCATTTCCCTAATGAAGGAGGAGAAGAGGACATTTCTGCCTTCAAGGGTTTGGTAAATTTAATGTTGACACTTGTTTTGACAGTGGTTATCATTTACCTTACCATTTTTTCATCGGTCTGGTTTAAAATATACATCGGTTTATCGTGTGCATACCTTGCTTCAGCAACATATTTTGACATCCAACCGGTGCCCGTATTAGACTTTGTTAAAGCAACATTTGTTTGCAATAGATTCAGATTGGAATGACAATTACAACATTTAGAGTAATCTTTTACTTCTGGTTATGTTCATAATCATTACTGTGGATATATGCGCTCTTATATGGACTTCTGGTTATGTAGTTAAGATTTGCAACCGACGGCTTGGTTTGCTGGCCTCACTCTACTCCGGCAACAACACGAATCAGAGTGAGTCTCTTCCACCTAATCGAACTTCGGTGCCACCATGGCCGAAGATCTCCATGTAAAGAAGAACATACTGGCACTAGTTCAGTGATGATCGTCTTTCAACCTTAGATCTCCTTAAGCTGTTAACTAGAGGAAATTCAAACTTGTTATAAGATTAGATCAAAATCAGATTACTTGCTGCGCCTAAATTTCATATCTTTTTCGTTAACCTACTTCTCATTCATGGCATTCATACATACTTGTTGCCGCATTTGCTGGAGTCCGGAGAATGTTATCTCTGTCTTGAAATGGAATCAACTTGAGTCCTCAATCATATCAAGTAAGGTGTGAACTAGCATATATTATATCAACATACAGCAAACCAAGAGGCATTATCAGGAAGACAATTAGGTAGGCTATCAACTGCTACTTTGTCTAGATTAACCAATAGAGTACTTGAAGCATTCTTGTACGATTGCTGGGACAGATATACAGAAACAAGTTTTCGATGGAATGGTCGAGTTGGGGCACTGAAATTACAAAGAGACGCAGTTACTCTGCGCTGCTTCTCCTAATTTCATAGTCAAAACCATTGAAGGAAGAGAAATAAATGTATGTAAAATGATGCCCTTTTCTGTTTATAGAAGAACATACATACCATGGTCACCAAGTGTAAGCTGGTTTTTGCTGAATGACAGAATGGGTATACTAAACGCTCTGGATCTTTAGGAAGCTCCATGCATATGCTTTCATTTTAATGTAGACCATCCATACATCCTTGCCTGCCTCTTTCATTCTCAGGCCAAAGTTTACAGTTTACACCATCCCCATAAATTAGCACTTTCTGTAGGAAAAAATTCAGAAGAGTAATCTGGCATGCACCCATGAAAAGATTGTGTCATGTATCTATGTATCAATGCTAGAAGCATGTACTCATTGAAATTGGAGTTTGCTTAATCTATCCAAGGGGGTGATCAATTCCTATGATGCTTTCATCATGCCATCTCTGTGAAGCTTAATAATATATCATTAATATGATACATAATTCAAGTTAATCTCTACAAAAAATAGAGACAGCCTCAATGTGTGAAACAAGAAAATGACCACGATTCAATGACAGAGTCCAATCATATCTCACTATATTCTGGAAAATGAAAGCTAAAAATAACCACCATGCATGTTGGTATAGTATGGTTGAAGAACGTGTGAGAGTGGGAGGAGGAAGGTGCTGATGTTGGCCACGTTCCCAACTGATCACTCTTCCCTCCTTCTGGAGCGGAGCCGAGGCAGAGAGAGTCAGCACAGCACCTTATAGATTCTGTCTCCTCGTGATTCTAATCTCACCTGCAAAACCATTAGCCGTTAGGGACCTGCATCATGTATAACCTAAACCTTATTACTGGATCCGATCATCGATCACTTGCTTAGTTTAATCACCAATTAGATGATTTTATTAATGAATTGCCTTCTCTTTTTCACCATCACGTATACGAAAGTAAAACGCAGAGTTAAAAGTTAAAACATAACTTGAAAGGGACGCATATGTACACGAACCCACTAATCTTATAGTGGTTCACGAAAAGAGTGGAAATCAAAATGTATGAGCAGGGTGGGTGCACATCTCTAAATATCTTATGCATGCATCCAACTATAAATACCTACCAAATCCCCCCTCTCCCATTCAACAACGATTAACTTCCTCCTCCTTGCAGAACCACACTGTATCGATCTCAGTCCACCACTCTTCTAAGATTTCAGTTCTTCGATCTTCTCTCTAAGGGCGATCACCATGACCTCAAACAAGCTCAGTCTCTATCTTCTTCCTTTGATCATCGCATCATTAGGTAATCAAGCAGGGATCAATCGTTTTCATGTTTTCCATTTCATCATGTTGTATCGGTTTGATTAACTATGGAATTTTTTTTTTTTTTGCAGCTGCGACAAACGTACGTAGTGTACGCAACCATTTTTACGCTCCAAAACCACTGCCCTTACACAGTCTGGCCCGGCACACTATCCGGTAACGGCGCCGCAGTTCTCGGCGAAGGCGGTTTCGCCATGTTCCCCGGTGCAGAAATCCAGCTCTGGCAGCTCACAGCCCCGGCCGGCTGGTCCGGCCGCTTCTGGGCCCGAACCGGCTGCAACTTCGACGAAGCCGGAAACGGAAAATGCCTCACCGGCGACTGCGGCGGCGCCCTGAAATGCACCGGCGGCGGCGAACCTCCCGTCACCTTGGCCGAGTTCACCGTCGGGTCGACCCTAACCGACAAGGACTTCTATGACGTCAGCCTCGTGGACGGTTACAACGACGGCATGGGGCTGAGGGCCACCGGCGGAGAGGGTGACTGCCAGTACGCGGGTTGCTTGAGCGACTTGAACACCAACTGCCCGCCCGAGTTGCGGGTCACGGATTCGGGTTCGGGCGTGGTGGTCGCGTGCAAGAGCGCGTGCGAGGCGTTCAACGCGCCCGAGTTTTGCTGCACCGGCGACCACGCGACCCCACAGACTTGCTCTCCGACTCAATACTCGGCCATGTTCAAGAGCGCTTGTCCCACGGCGTATAGCTACGCTTATGATGACGCTACTAGCACTTGTACCTGTACCGGGTCGGATTACTTGATCACGTTTTGCCCCACCGGGTCGTCATGAGCCAAGAGGAAGAGGAATAATTTGATTAATTAGTGTACGTAACGTGCTGTCATGTAATCAATATGATATCCATTTCATAACACGGTTCTTTGAGCCATTCTAAGACCAGAAAATGAATTTAGTAGTCTGAAACTCACTTCCCAGTTGAGAGGTACAATGTTCTCAGCTTAAGATAGAGCACTTGTTTAGTGGAAACCCTTCTTTGGGTTGTTAGATCTGGTTATAATCGTTATATGAATACCACAATGAGCAAGAGAAAGTAGATCTGATTCAAAGGGACACAGAGAAAAATGCAAGGTATTTTCTTTCTATTTCAAGGCCTTCGGCCAAACAACTGTGCAGACATCTCACATTTTCTTTCATCTTTCCTTGCATTCCTAACATTTCCAATACTCTCTACAAGTGCCTTTCATCTTTGAAAGCCACAACTCACCTTCCTACCCAACTTTTTTTTTTTAAAAGATTGTTGGGTAACAGAGGGAACCTACATCTAGGGCTGGCTTTTCTCGGCCATCCTTCCCTATAATGGAAACCTAAAAAACTACAAACAAAAAATTGGAAAAAGATGAAACGAAAAACTAGAGCTGCCTATTTTTTACAGACATTCCTCTGGAGGAATCGTTACTTGAGAACCAACTAAGTACGCTGCTAGCCCATGATGTTTTCATCTCACTAGACCCTGTGCATTGACCCTCTACTTCATCCTTGCTGCTGAACAGGGTTTGGTCGGAGCAATCAAGTGAAGCCCCGCATGCTGAATTATATGATTGACAAGCCGAATAGCATACCCGCAGCCTGTTGTCCCCATCTTTGTCACACTTTTGAATTGAGATCTGGCAATCCATTGTCACTTGGTCAGATTCTATTTCATCCTACTTAAATTAACAAGGAACATGCAACATAGTACTCAAAAAACAAAAAGGCCCGGAAAGGCAATGCTACTTACCCAGCAAGCTAACTGCTTTGCAGTCATATCACAATAGCTGGTGCCAAAGATGCTAAAGAGTTTCCTAGCACCACCAGGGAACAAACGATGGTAGTTGGGCATCACCACCACATCCTCTAGCTGCTGCAATATACTTGGTTCACTGGGGGCACAGTGCTGACCAGCACCAGACTTGACATTCTCTAGCACATCTTTGCAAACGTTAAGACTAGAATGAAGCATTGTGCTGTTCTGGCATGAGTAGCCTGCGTAGTCAGAGCAGCGGAATTCACACACCCCATCATCACAGACACCTCCATGAAGGCTGCATTGCTCATCACAAACAGCTGCATACCATATCCAAGCACAATGTTATTAGAGATCAGCCAAGTGCGTTGATATTATAGCAGTTGTCATGTACAAGTACCAACTGAAAGGAAGAAAAGCATTACCAGTGGAGCAATCAATGCCAGTGTACCCATTTCTACATTCACATATCCCGTTAGATAGGCAGTTGCCACGTCCACTACAGTTGCTGGGACAGGAGCCTGCAGAGAAGAACTTAAGTTCAAAAATATTCTAAAAATTGGCAGCTGAGAAGGTTGTTTAGCGTTGAATGTCATGTGGTGATGATAAAGGGATGGAAGAGAAACTAGAAGCTTACGTTTGCTACAATCAGAACCATGAAACCCTAAAAAACAGTGGCATCTTCCTTCAACACAGTCGCCATTCAAATTACATGAATTTGGACACTGGCCTGCCGTGGGAACTATCCCGGTACCACAGAGTTCATGGTAAGCCGGGCATATCAATTCACCTAAATAAAGAATTTTTGATTAATTAGTGATAAAGATTGAACAGATAGATATGACAATAAGTAAAAATCAGATAGAACAGCACGATTACCATTAAATCCTGGGAACTGAATTTGTCCACCAGCTTCAGGACATACTTTCCACATCCCATCCACAGCAACCTGAAAACAGATGAATTAATACAACAGTTATAAGGAGGAGTAAAGGAGAGAAAAATGGAGCAAGTTTCGAATATAAAGACAACCTAGGTTACTTTTGGTTGATAAGTTGATTAGGACACATGAAATGCAGTTTATACACTAAACTCATGAAAAGAAAGTAAATTGAGACAGTGACATACCTCTAACGAGTTGTTAACACATCTGTGCTGATAACATCCATTTCCTTGGGTCATAGAACCCCTCACAAACCCAGTACGCACTAATGATGAGGCCATACACCTACAATTGACAAGAATAATCTTTAGCAAGATCCAACATCCAAATATGTCCAATGGAAACAATTCTATTAAGTGTGTTACTGAGGAGTAGTGGCTTTGAAGTCTCACCGAGAGTTGCTCCCTCGAACTTCCCCTAACATTCTGTCAGGTGATCGTGCACTGTTAGTGTCTGTACATGATCCATCAGAGTAAGCTACGAAATAGGTGCAATAATCAGCCAGCGAAGACTGTCCACCTGCAATGGTCATATGTTAATCCATGTGGTGTTAAACCAAGTAATATGTTTAGTAAATATTTTAATGAAGACGGTAAAATAAATTACAATGAACAATAGCACACCTTTGTTAGCCTGTGAAAAATAACGTGCCCACTGAGGTAGGTCCCCACTGTAACTTACAATCGGACAGTAACCCTCTGCTTCTCTATTGTACGTGCATCCTGACAATTGTGTTGTGTTGCAATGATATGCTCCCTTCCAGACGTTGCAAGGGGAAGTAACAAACTCAGTTCCTTGGTTGCGACCCCAATCAAGATTGTCTGCCATACTATAATTAGCATGGTACCATCCACTATCTTCTAATAGGGCCAGTGTCATTTTTGAAACCACGGATCTTGTATCCACTGATCCCGTCATAATTTCATTCATTAGAAGCCTTTTTTCCCAGTGTGACCCTAAAAGCAATTATGAGAAGTAAAATGATTATCACACAGCTAAGTGCCACAATTTATCAGTACTTCAGTATGAATCAGAAGATGTCTAAAACACATGCACAGAAACTGTAGGAGTAAATATATGATATATTGTATTCATGTGTTACCTGATGTGCCACGCCCTCCCCCATCTTCTAGCTCTAAACCAGTAAAATTCTCAGAGAATGCCTGTGAGAAAATCATTTATCAACAATTTTTTTCAATTTCCTAGATTTTGGATATCAACAATTTAAAGCAAGATTGTGTATTTTCATAAGCAACAAAACAATTCCATTCATTAAAAAGAAAGTTGGCCTTTACCGCATAATGATATCGTGAATGCATGACAACCCGTGGGAGCACCACACGGGTTACCATCCGCCCAAGCTTTTCATCCATGACTTGTTCTGTAACCTGCAAATAGATCACAAGTAAAATTCATGCCAGAATGTCAATAAATTTTCCATAATCAGGCAACAATGAAGAACAAATACATAGTCATTAGTCATGAAGTATTGATGCATTAGTTACCTGACTACGCCGTCTCTTCCTCTCATCCCTAAAATGAGCAAAGGCATGTGGATCAAAACCAAGAACATGCATAACCTGGAAGATCAAACAACTAATCAGTAAGAAAGTAAATCCCATGTTTTCAAACTTTTAGGAAGGTCAACTGACCTCGTGAATTAGAGTGGCAGAAAGTAAAGTTTCTGCTTCAGCTGTCAAATGGCGAGGAGCAACATTTACATGTCCTACCCGGGGAAAAAAAAAGAAAAAGGAACCGTCAGTCTGATTGTTATTGCAGGCAAGGTGAGGCAACCCAATTTAAGACAGTGTCAATGAATGAATACCTGCAATTGCACGCCCCCATTGATCACGTTCACAAGCCACTGCCCATGCAAGGGTATTACCGGTGGTAGGTCTTGTTGTGACCAGAAGAACGAGATCTGCTTCAGCAACACCCTCTGGAAAAAAATCAACACCATTTTTACTCAAGCACTTGTATGTGACAGGACAAATTGCAACTAAAAACCAAAAATCACCAATGAGCTTGGAGAATAACAGCAAATTTGCACGTAGTTACCTTCAACATATTCACGGGGCAGCTGTACTCCCCCATCTTGACCACATGCTGAATATCCGCTCAATCGCAAGTTCCCTCTCACAGGTTCAACAGCTAAGGCTCTTCTGAACCAGTCTGCTGTCTGTCCTAAAGCCTGCATTTAAATACCTCTACAAATCAGTTTCATGCACATTTATTCAGCACTCTTCAAGTCATCAATACCATTCACATTATATTTACCATGAACTAACATCTAAATGTTTGCTAAGCAAAACTAACAGTCATTACGGTCATATAAGTAAGAGTTTGTCGAAATAAGACTGGAAAACTAACAAAGTTCAGTCTAACATTCTAACCTTCCGAAGGCGTTGTCTTTTGTCCTTCCCAGCTATATCGTCCAAAGTGCAGTTATACCAGCAGTCACCAGAAATTGGAGGATCTCCATGAGGATTACACGAAGGAGAGCCAGAAAGATAACCGATAGGAGGCTCACCTAGCTGATAAGAGAGGGAGAATTGAAGCAATTTCTATATCAGTTACCCATAGCTGGGGACCATTTAAACATTTAGAGTTACCAATCTAGTCCTAAACTCACCTTCACAATGTCACCCACATTCCGACAGTCTCTATCAGGAGAGTGACCAACAGCATCATAATTTAGATATATTCTAATGGGCAGTTTTGCATCCTTCTGCTGTACAGACTGCTTTGAAATTCCAAGCAATGCCCTGCCTTTCTGGTGAAGGGATTTTGAGCTACCAGAACCCTCATACACCTGTGGAGTAACAGTGTACACCTTGCGACCAGGTCGCCTTCGTTGTTTGAGTATCTGGTCATGGATGCAGGAGTGAGAAACAATGTTCTCAGATGACCTCTCTGAGCCTTGCCCTCCCAGTATGATCTCTTGAGAATGCGCATTAGTAGCTTCCAACCATATAAATAGCAATACAATCTGAAGCAACGCCCAAAAGAGACTCATATCAATAACTAGGCCAGAATTTTCAAAACAAAATCAAAGCACCAAGTATTGGAGAGAAAAAGCACCAACCACTCTATACATCATTACGCTGTAGCTAACACGACACATCAATTGCAAATTCTTATCAGCTGAATTTAGAACAAAAAAGGGACTGGCCTAGCTTCAACTAATCAACTCAAATCTGCTACAAACACAACAACCTCACACACAACCTATTTTACCAAACCCCAAAACCCAACCCGCAGATCATTCTCAAATATTCAATAAAAAGGCATAAGCTTTCGCCCTCAGCACTAATTAACAGTCTACCCAGAAAAGGAAAGTACATGGAAAAGCAAATAGCTTTGGAAAGTAGAGAGCTGCTTACTACAAACCAGCTGCTCCCCAGAACCCATTTCAAAGTAGGAAAGCCCTAACCCACTGTTTCCTACCCAGAAAAAAAAAAAAAAAAAAAAAAAAAAAAAAAAGACATCAAATTACATGCCTGACAGCTCACAATCCCAGAGCCCTAAACTAAAATCTCAACCCCCAAACACCAAAACTTGAACACCAAATCTTGTTGTAAACAGAACAAAAGGCTGAGAACGAAATTAAGTTAAAGTGTGGTGAGAGCTGACCTCGAGGACAACGAGACATGGAGTACACCGTAACATTGCCTCCATGAAATGTGTACAACAGCTCTAATACCAGGCGCATCGATCCCAGCAAATCTCCGGCGATGATGATTTTCCGATCGGGCAGCAAAATCGCTGCCTCTTCTGCATTTCCAAAATCTCTCTCTCTCTCTCTTTAATTTAATTTAACCCAAACACAACACCAAACAGAAGACCCTTTCGCCTTGGATTCGAGACTTTGAGAGCGAGGGAGAGTATTATAATAATAATAAAAAACAAAACAAAACGGAAAAGAAAGAATGCTGCGGTCGGGTTTGTTGTTCCGAAGACTGGTTCAAAAGCAAGAGAGCTTGTAACGGCAGTCGGGTTTGTTGTTTGAGGAATGGGAATCAGTGACAGTGAAGCCCAAGAAGAAGAAGAAGACAGATTTTTTATTAATCCATACTTACCAAAAAAAAACCTGGACAGAGTGGAATGACCTCAGTGTTGGAATTAATTACAAGATGCCCGTTGCGACGTTGCTAATCAAAAAGATTTGGAAATATTTTGGAAAATTAATTCATGGCGGTTCACCACCGCAATGTGTAGATTAAACAAAGGGAACTGCTTTTTCTTACCATGAATTAATTATGATGTTCATTTTTTGACCCTACTAAACTATACAGAGTTGGTGTGCCAAGGAAAAATATGGCAATTTCTTGATTTATTTCTTTCATGGTCATAGCCGAGTTGGCATCCAAATCCTCATGGCCTTTTTGATTTAATCGAGTTCAATGACGACATTCAAAGATTCGTATTAACAATATTATCATTACTTACTATATTATTTACATCTATTATGTTCTTATGTAAATGACGACCGAAAATTGTTTACGTAAAAAAAAATCTAAATTTAACTCTCAATATCCTCGATTATTATGTATTCAATAAAAATAACATTCATAAATATTTGAATAGTGGATATCCCGATCATGGATCTATCTATTAGCATTCATTTGTATTCTATTTCGAGGTGCAACTTTTTTTTTGGTTGCATAACGGAGAGGGGCATAAAATAAAGGTTAGGTTTGGCTCCTCCAGTTTTATGTTAATTTCTTTGTTTTTGATTCTTTAGCTATACTGTGAGGATGGTAAATAACAATAGCTTGGAGCAAAACATGCTGTCAATTCTCTGCAGACAGTAGTATGTTTTCTACAGGCACTACAATTTCATCAGATTCAATTGTTTTTTATGGCCAAACTACTCACCTCCAAATATTCCAGACCCAGAAAAGACCTTCATGATACTTAATTTCATAATTAACACAGAGTTCACGTTAATTTGACCTCGGAGTTGTTTAACTTCTGTGCATGAGCATGGCTACAGTTGACCAGTCGACAAATGACCTATCGATCCAAATAAGTTTATGATGAAGGTGAAGGTGAAGGTGATGGATGCCCTAGCTAGGACCGGGCTGGACAGCAGGTTTCTTGGGAACATGTCTGACCCACTCAACTTGATTCTTCTCCACTGCAACACTGGAAAATTCAAAAAAAATTAATGAATTCTTATCCTCAAATTAAGCTGCGAATTATTGGTTTTATTTTTGTTTACAAATCATTCGAGTTGGATAATAAGATAGAAGAGAGTTTGTAATTCATCTGTGATTTCATTTGGTCTTAAATTTGTGGGTATTTCAATCCATTACTAGCTAGTTAATTAGCAATTTGAAGTTTATGTAGTTCTATCGAAAAAAATTGAAGTTTTTGTAAATGTTACGGCACCTTTTTATGCTACCTTGAGATCGATTTTACTCTCCAAACGTTATTGTTGTCTTTCGTGCATTGTGAATGGTACATAAACAGAAGCCAAAGCAAAATGGAAAGGGCAAAAGGCACTTTTGAATTCACAGTGTTTGGTTTGGTGACATATCGATCTACGGGGAGGCATGGGTACGCAGATAAGTTTGGATGTTTGCATAGGCATGAAAGTTCTGGGACAAGGAATGTCGATCATAGTACGTAGGTTTTTGGTTTGGAATAATTCTCATCAGCTTATCTGAATTAACGGATCACGGAATCATGGGATGAAGTAAAACAAAGAGAAGCTCTGACTTGAAGTACAAGAAACAAGGTCTTTGGGCAATCGCATTCGGATATTACAGAAAAATTTGATGGATTGAGAAAGGTTGTTAGGTTTGGTATATATGATTGCTGCCCTACGTCCTCTCACCTTAAGCACATATACTTATTTTAAAATGCTCGATTCTTTGACCTTGTTTGCCGTTTGTCTATTCTAATTGGCGCTTAATTATATAGGTCACCTCGAGTAGATTACAATATACATAGAGAGGGAGCAAAAACTAATCCATCATTGTCTCCAATGGTGCATATATATTAGTTAGAAACCAGCTCATCATCCAATTCCAAGCCAAAATATCGGAAACTGAATAATGTTTTTGTTTGTATGGGGTGTCGATTCAGGACTGAAAAACCCCAACGGCACGGTTTATGCATATATATGTTCCGACTTGTTTAACATAAAAACTGAAGAAATGGTCTCTTTCAATTAGGTACTGCATTGCCTGGCATGGCCTGATCTGTATATAGCGAGCTAATTAAGCTAACTAAAATGATGTCGATCGAAGTGATCGATGGTGCTTCAATTCTAATAATAGGATCACTGTTAGATAGGTTTTAGTCCTCATCAAATTACCATGGTTGGGTTCGTTGGGTGGGTTTGAATCAAAAGTCCCGGCGATAGTAATCTGAGTGGGAGGAGGTAGGACTGGTTGGACTTTGGAAGTATGAAAGTATGAAGTTATTAGGTTAAGAAGATCGAGCTACGTTTAGAACAAAAATAGAAAGAAACAGAGAAGAAAAAAAGAAAGATTCTTTTTACATGTCGTTTATCTAATTTCCCACCAAAATGCATGATTGGCATATATATTTGGTACTTTGGTAGGGATAGATGATCAAATTGCTTCTGTTTTGTATAATGAAAAAGGTTAGGTCATGGAATCTATGTTTCGATCTAAGAAATCTCTCTCTATCTTGAAGCAATGAAGAGTAATGATATAGAAGTCCACTCATGCGGAAAAAGTCGAACAATTTCAGCAACCAGGTCTGATTTCAAAATTGCATGTTGGTGTCTTGGTGAGGTTAAACAAAACGTACGATCTGCAATTGGGTTGTTCTATATCTTTTTCTGCTGCTCTGGGGATCTAACTGATTATTAGGTTATCAAACCATACTCTTACGCGGAAGTGGCCAACGGGTCCCGAGGGTCTTACATACACGGGTTTAGAAATACCGATATTGTATTCAGTTTAGTCATCCGGATACGAAATATGTATGAGGTTTTAACACAAAAAGCCTTGACATTAGTGTGTATGGTACCATTCTTTACAACCCAATGACAATTCTTCACGTTTTTTATGTAGGATTCTAAATGACTCTAATCTAGGCCACACTTTTCCCAACAATCTCTACCTGGCGTGAATCGAGTCATCTCCAAATCTCACTATCTAAGTCTCAATAACTCAACCGTGATCACAAGCATCAAATTTCAAATCATGTGATCCCAATTCAAACGGGAGCTCCACCAAATTGCAACTCGATCGTATGAGACACCAAGTCTCAAGCGTCACTTGGGTTTTGATACCACTTGTTATGCGGAAGCGGCTGATGGGGTCCCACATACACTGGTCCAAAAATACCGATATTGTCCCCAGTTTAACCACCCGGATGCGAAACAGGTATGAGATTTTAACACAAGAGACCTCGACATTAGTGTGTGTGATATCATTCTTTATAACTCAATGACAATTCTTCACGTTTTTTATGTAGGATTCTAAATGGCTCTAATCTAAGCCACATTTTTCTAACACAACACATGCAACCCCAATAAATTTCTTCGGGGTTTTGTCTTCCCCTCGGTCCAGATTGAAATGCGTATCTCTTACCTCATCTGAAGGCTAGCTGAGTAGGAAACTCACTTAATTGTCTGTTGCATATATATACTGTATGCCAAATGCCATCTTTGCCAATCTCCATGTATGATATGGGAACTCGATCAGCTTGCTGTTGCTGGCAGCCAAACTCTGACTTGAAAAATACCTAATCGATCAAGCTAGCTAGATCCGACGTCGATTATATATATGCAGTGCCGACTACTGCCTTTCTTGGATACCAGATCAATAACTCACAGTAGCCTTGTTTTAACTTGTTGGGGAATCAGAATATCATCTACTGCAAATCATATATCAATTTTGTTTACCCGCAATAGGGCAATATATATCATCATCATGGAACAATCAACAATGTCTGGCTTCAAAGACAGAAACATAAAGACGTTAGACAATAATGTTCTTGAAGACTCGTGTAGTCGTCTACATGGACGTAGCTAGGTCTGATGTGATCGATCTGCATGCAAAAGTAGAAAGGCTGTGTGCATATATATTGTCCAATTGTGCGTGACAACTCACAACTTAGAATGTGAAAATCTCCTAGTCAATACCATATACACACACTGTAATTATGAAGCAGGTGAGTTTAATTTGCAAGACTAAATACCTTTCTCAATAATTCACATAAGCTTCAATCTCAGCCCCACAGTACTATTTGGTATAGTGTCATTGTCTCTCATTTAATAATAAAGAGGTTATAAGTTTGACTCACGCAGTTTTAATTTAACTGATAAAAAAAAAAACTTCAACCTTATAAACAAGTCATGCATCTATTCTACATGATTGAACGATCCCCCACTCCAGAAACCAATTAATTAAAGTAACCCTAATAGCTCATAGTATTATGATTTATAAAGTAAGGTTGATCGAATTAACCAAAAATGAAACAAAGACACTTAGTGTGACATTAATTAGGTGTCTCTAATCATACTTATTAAGGTGACAAGGACAAAGGGCAAAGTGGGTACCAAACCCTAACCATAGTGGGCAGGGAGGGAGGCCCATAAGAACAAGATCGTTGGAACATCGTTATCTTTAATGAGTGATCAGCCATGTGGAATTGATTCTAACACTCGCACCAGTGAGCAGTCCAGTCCCTACTCTCGGGGTCACCTTCACCTCTCCCTCACCCTGTTCTAGAATCTATGTTCTCCAATACTCTCCAAGGAAGAAGAAAACACAATGTGGACGACCAACACAAATTTCATATTACCAAAATCTTTCGCGGGCTTAAATACTCACAATCCACTAGTTTTGATGGGTTTTTTTTTCACTTTAAGAGCCCAATTTTTGTGTAATTAATCTTGTTAACCAACTCAAGTTTAGGAGAATATGAACTAATATGATACGTAATCAAAATTAGATCTTGCTAATTAGTTAGTTATATATGAGATATTGCGATCCTATCCACCAATACGTACCCTACTATCTCATTATTACACCGATACAAAAGATCTTTATAGTTTTTATTCCTAAATTGTGTAAGAAAGATTTTCTCCAATATCCCTACTTTTTTGCTACATTAACAACTTAACTGTTTTGATCGATTGTGAAGTGTTTTAAATTGAAATTTCGCTGGACACCATTAGTAAGAATTTGCATGAAAAATCATTAATTAATCTGACCAAGTTAAACTTTCTTCTTGGACACCATCTAGCATTTAGTATGAGAATCTCTTACAAGAGGATTTTTGCGTAATTTATAAAATCAAGGTTGTATAGATCACAATTTTTATCTAATAACCAAGATTTTAGGCCAACCAAAAAAACTAAAAATTGTATATATACACACTACTCTATTCATCCGTATAGAATTACCATAATTTGTTAGTCATCTCTGACGGACGCCATGCTCAAGAAAACACAAGGTCGGAAGAAAATCGAGATTAAGCGGATAGAAAATACAAGCAACAAACAAGTTACCTTCTCAAAGCGCCGCGCCGGATTATTCAAGAAGGCCGGCGAGTTGAGCGTGCTATGTGGCGCTCACATGGCAGTCATCGTGTTCTCTAGTGCCAACAAGGTCTTCTGTTATGGACACCCCGACATCCATGCAGTGATCGAGAGCTATCAAAATGGTCTCAGCTCTGTAGTCGGAGCTGATGATAAGGCCCAAGAGGTTGTCATCGCGGAGTAAAACAAATTGTGTGATGAGAAGCATAAGGAGGAAGAGGAGTTGAAGAAGAAGATGGCGGAGGCGAAAGCCGAGGCGAATGAGAAGAAGACGATGATGGAAATGGGAATGAGCGGGGATCAGGTTCTTAATGAGGGGTTTTGGTGGGATGAGCCGGTGGATTTGGTGCGGCTGGAGGAGCGTGAGAGGCAGAAGTACATGATGGCATTGGAAACCTTGAGGAACAAGGTAGCTGATAGGGCTCATCACAAGAAGATTATGAGTGGGAATGTTGCAGGGACATCACTTCCTCCTGTTCATCGACTTCATATGATGGCACCCGATAATTGTTTCGATACTGATTTCGGTGATCAATTTGGGAACCATGGTTTTGGGGTCTAGGTACATTTGTGTCTTGTTACATTTTAAAAGAATCTCTAATTTCTAGCGTTTATGTTACCGGATTATTTGTTTTCTTGAGTAGATTATCTGACATTATTTGATCGATCTGGTGATTATATTTTTCAAACTCAACGATACGAATTGAATAAAATGACTTATATATATATTCATACGTTATCAACTATTGCAAGTATGTATGTATACGTATACGTGAGGATTAAAATATCGGTATTGGTATATCTATCGGTACTTTGAAAAAATGTGATATCAGGGATATCCGGAAAAAAATATCGGGATTTTAGGAAGAAATTTTTTTTTTCTAAAATATTTAAATTATTAGATTTACATATAAATATTACAAACATCAATTTCATCTACATCTGGAATGAGAATCTAGGTTGTTGATAAGACGCACGTTGGTCCAAAAAAATACAATAATCAGACCAAGACATATGACTCATATAGTACGAATTGTAGTGTTGAATATGATAATCATATATCTTTTTGGAGCAGCCAACTATTTCGCCTATAAACATTATAGATGAATTGATTATAGCCATAAACATTATAGCCATATTGATTGTTGTCTTCTTAATTAGGATTCATTTGACGTTCCAGTCTTACTACATAAACTGATAGACTCAAAACTTAGTGCAACTGAAACAACATCTTGATCATCATTTGCACCTTTACTCTTCCTCCCCAGAGGCAGAGCTAAGTTAGGACCAAAGAGTGTCATGGTACGCCTTGACTCTTTGGTTGATAAATGATTACTAACTAGGAAGCTATTGATTTAAGAAAAACTTATAATGATGGCACCCCCTAAACAAATATGGAAACTACTCATGCAAGGAACACAAATGGGACGCGGCAAACTTTGCACTCAATTCTTGGCTTCTTGCTTTCTTAAATGAATAAAATACATGAACTAATTTCAATATGTAATCAATTTCCAATTTCATAACTAAAAAAACTAAACTTCAAGTTGTAAAAGTTTAATATAGGTGTTTATCAATTTGTGCAAATAAAATGCAGTGACATAGATCGATCAAAAATAAGATGCAAGAACAGTTTGGCCCGAAAAATTAAAAGACCAATAAAGCTTCATTTTGGTACATGATTCAATTTAATTACTCAATATTTCATTTAAATAAACGTAATAACCAAGTTCGCGATGTATACCATGACCGATCACCATCGATAAAGAAAAAGCTTCCTAAATCACTACCTATTTAAAATGGAGGAGAATTTACGGGAAAAATAAGAGCAAGCGAGTAATCTTAATATATATATATATATATTAACAATTATGCTCAGTAAAATATATCGGTAAGGATTAGATCGATTTTCATTTGAATAATTAGCCGGTCCCCCTAAAAAAAATCATGCATGGCTCCGCCTCTGCTCCTCTAATCCTTGTGTGTACGTACATTATATCTTTTGCTCCCTGCTGGCCTTATGAAAACCAGAGGTTCCCTCCCCTAGCCACACCCAATTATTATGGTCCTTATTGTTCACATGATCCATCCACCGTGATTGAACTTCATTGATCCATCTTTCTGAAAATGACTCACGTACGTACTCTTATGAATAACATTCTGGTGTGCATTCTCTTTCTATCCGAGTTTCTTGATCTTCATTTATGGACTCGGAAAGTTTAGTTTTTGGACCTTTTGGTTCTAGGAAAGTTTCTGCTGGGGAAAAGAAAACGAGTTTTTCATGTTGGCGAAAACGAAAGATTTATGCCAAGCTTAATTTCATACAACTGATCGATCGATGAAGTTTGGTTAAAATGCAAAGTCCCAATTATAGTATTAGAAAATTGGGTAGGTCATATACTTGTATTTCTATACTATCAATCAATGTTTTAAAAGGTTAAGGCGTAGCCGAGGCTATGGAGCGAGAGCCTCACCAAGGCGTAAGCCTTGAGGTGTAAGGCGTAAGCCTTTTGAAAAAAAAAAAAAATTTCTGCTATATATAACATATTCTCAAATTCATAATGAACCACACATTATCACAGAAACAAATTCACAATGAACTACACACCAGATGATGGATCACTCTATCACAAATTCAGAATGAACCACACACATAGCTCAAACATTCATCTTTCTCATTAAGAAAACACAATTGAATCGGAAATTCGGAATGATGTGCGTACCTCAAATCAATGATGAGTTAGTGACCGAGGGAGGTGGTGGTTTGAGGGTGCGGCCTCGGCTTGGAGGGTGAGGCGAGGTGGTGGTTTGAGGCGATTGCCAGGCCTCGGCTTGCAGAAGACAGCGAACTGATGGTGGTCAGGAGAGGGAGAGGGAGGTCGGGAAGTGGTGGTGGTCAGGAACGGGAGAGGGAGGTCGGGAATTGGTGGTGGTCGGGAACTAGAGAGGGAGGTCGGGATTTGGTGGTGGTCGACTGGTCGCGAACTGGTGGAGAAGGAGAGGGAGAGGGAGATCAGGAGAGGGAGAGGGAGAGGGAGGTCGGGATTTGGTGGTGGTCGACTGGTCGCGAACTGGTGGAGAAGGAGAGGGAGAGGGATATCAGGAGAGGGAGAGGGAGGTCGGGAACTGGTGGTGGTCGCGAACTGGTGGAGAAGGAGAGGGAGAGGGAGAGGGAGATCGGGAGAGGGAAGGACTGAAGGAGGGACTGAGGGAGGCGCACGAAGATGTGTGCCTTATTATTTCAGTCAAACTAAAACGACCCCGTTTTCTTATCAAACTAGGCGCACGCCTTATGCGCCTTGGGGTGCGCTTTGTGCGCCTTTTGCGCCTCTGCGCCTAACCAGCAAAACACAAGGAATTTTCCTTGCGCCTCGCGCCTTTTAAGCCTTAAGGCGCGCCCGAGGCGCGTTTTTTAAAACACTGCTATCAATTAGGGAATATGAATAACAGCATGTCAACATATATACAGTTTCATTTTAATTCTGATAGTTTGTTGATAATCTTGTTCATACATGATTCACTACGTATACTTCAGAATTATAAATAGCTGTCGAGGTTGGAAATAAAAGATTAGCCAATCCATATATGAATTACTTCACCAATCGAAGAGGTCGACTAACAACAATTATGAAATCCCTATACAGTAGTAGTTCAGTAATGTCGCCAAGGATTCTAGTATTTGCAAGTCTTATCCTTCCCTTCTTCGTCTCTATGGCTCTAGCCGAAGTGCATTACTATGATTTTATAGTAAGTCTTTATTTCTTAATTGGTTCCCACTCCCTCTGCTATTCTATTTCTGTGTTCTAGCAACACAGGGATGCATAAACTCACACCCTTTTGATTAACATTAGCTTTTGCTGAATACACTATTTACTAATTTCTTCGTCTTGGTGAATTTTCATTATGTAGGTAAAGGAGGTAAACTTCACCTGATTATGTCAAAACAAACTCATGTTGGTTGTAAACGAAAGTTATCCTGGTCCAGCAATCCAAGCTCGCAAGGGGGATACAATATATGTTAATGTTTATAATCAAGGATTTTATGGCTTTACCATTCATTGGTAACTAATTATTTTTGTACCCTCTCTTTCTCTCTCACAATTGCAACACACAATATACATTTACACTACTTATACTCCACAGATTTTCAGAAACCTTTATCAGTTTATCTATCTTACTTTATGTCCAGACATGGAGTAAAGCAACCAAGAAACCCTTGGTTTGATGGCCCTGAATATGTAACACAGTGTCCAATTGCACCCGGTACAAATTTTACCCATCAAGTTCAGTTAAGCAAGGAAGAAGGAACTGTATGGTGGCATGCTCATAGTGACTGGACAAGAGCCAGTGTTCACGGTGCTATTGTTGTTTTGCCTGCTCTTGGAACCACGTTTCCATTTCCAGAGCCAGATGAAGAGGAAATCATTGTTTTCGGTATTAATCTGAATATTGTGTAGCTGGACAAAGTTGTATGAGTTCCTACTATGCAGTAACTAATTAGAAGCATAAATGTATCAAATTGCAGGATCTTGGTACCTGGGAAATCTGAGAGAACGAGTTGAGGAGTCTTTGCAGCCTGGAAGTACCGAGACTCTACCCCAGTCAGATGCTTACACCATCAATGGCCAACCCGGCGATTTTCTTCCATGCTCCATAAGATTTTCTTCCATGCTCCATAAGTATGTATATGTTAACTCTATACATTAGTAACATATACTCTGATGTGTCTTCATGAATGTTGATGATCTCCACATTGCCTGCTCTTATGCAGATGCAACATGGCGTCGTAAGGTGGATCACGGCAAGACGTATCTTCTTCGCCTGGTGAATGCTAACATCGATGCAGAGTTTTTCTTTGCAATTGCTGAGCACAACCTAACTGTGGTCGGACTGGACGGATCCTACACAAAACAATGGATGTGTTGCTCTATGCAAATTCTACTCCGGGGCTCTATTACATGGCTGGTAGACAATACCTGAGTACCACATCCGACACCGGTTTCGACCATATGAATGCTACTGCAATCCTTCAATATAATGGCAACTATACCACAACAGACGCTCCTTTATTTCCCGAGCACCTTCCCATGTACATGTCCCAAGCAGAAGCCTTCAATTTCACCAATCAAATTAGAAGCTTAGCCTCACCTGAACATCCCGTTAATGTGCCAAAGGAGAGTGAAATTACAACAAGAATGATCATAACAGCTTCCATGAACTCTCTTTACTGTGCTCCAGATTTAGGTCCTACATGCGTAAACATAAGCTTCGCTACAAGCGTCAATAACATCAGCTGGGTCAATCCAACTACAGACTCTATCTTGCAAGCCTACTACAGGTAAGATATAAACATTGATTATGAACCAGATAGATGGAAGTACTTGCTAGCTAGCTTGTTATAGTTTTAATTAACTTGAGCATTGATTTTCATTGCAGGAACATAAGCAACCCGATTTATGAAACAGATTTCCCGGACCAGCCGCCTACTGACTTTAATTTCACAGCTGGAGGGACGACGATGTCTAATGTGCTGACAGTTCAAGGGACAAAGGTTAAGGTGCTAGACTACAATGAAACCGTTGAGATTGTGTTCCAAGGGACTAATGTGATGGGAGGTGCCGTGAATCATCCAATGCATTTGCATGGGCATAGTTTCTATGTGCTCGGATTTGGTTTCGGACCCTTTGATCCGGTGAAGGACCCTAAAGGCTATAATTTGGTCGATCCTCCTTATGTTGCTACATTCGTCACTCCTAAAAACGGATGGCTAACTATCAGATTTGTAGCTGATAATCCCGGTACGTATCAATGATCTATATCTTTCCAAGTTAACTAGCTCCCTCCCAATCTACCTATTACTTATTATTTGGTTCTTGTTGCACGGGTGTGGTTCTGGCATTGTCATGTAGAGAGACATATGACATGGGGTATGGAGGCGGCGTTTATAATCAAGGACGGGGGGCACAGCTGAGACTAGTATGCTTCCACCACCAGCTCAAATGCCTTCCTGTGATGTTCCATTGGATTCTGCTATCAGAAATTACGAGGCCTTGATTGAAAAGCAAATGGAGTAAACATATGTAGCTATTCATTTTCTCTACCGTTTCCTAGCTAGTAATAATAAACATTGTTCCATTGAATTAGTCATTGTATGTTTCTAATGTTCCATATCTCATAGATGTGGAGGATGACAAGACTTCGTATCTTCTATCCAATATATATAACAACACACATTGTGGATTTTTGTGATGTTCTGAATCCTGATGGTAGATGTTTGATCTTGTTTTCGATTCGATTTTTATCAAACTTACAAAGTTTACGAGTTACAAGTATGTAAAATGGTTGTTGGATTGACTTGGTAATCAAACATCAGTCTGCATTTGAAATGTGGACCTAGAAGGGGAAACGTTTTGGTGGAACTGTATGGAAAGGGAAGCATTTTCTTTTGGCCAAGAACTAAGAACATTCATGTCTTTGGGGTCATACGGACTGGTTTTGTGGTTGAAGAATTTATTATTTTCTACCACAACAATTAAAGGAAGATCTTTGGACCCCAAGGAACTCTGCCATTTTCTTGAATTTCAGTTTCCTCTCTACTAGTACTTCTCATGTCCAAGTATATATGAACTCTGGATATATTGTCCTAGTCTTAATTGACTATACTTATCAGTTATCGCAATTTCACCAATGATTCTTTGATGCACAAAGTGAAGGTAAACGGCACATTTTACTCGAAGTTTCACCTAGTAACAAGCTTTCTTTGTACACAAATGCAATTTTATTTACTGTACAGTCTATAATACATGAGAACCGGATCACTTCAAAGGATCGGATCTCAAATCCCCCTTACAAATAGCTAGGCCAAGTAACAGTTTCCGCAAGGGCATGAAACCCTTTTCAGTTTGAACCCTACATGTCACTAGTTGAATTTGTACTAGCAACATAAGAGATTGCAAACGAAACAACTGGTTGCTTTCTCATAAACGACCAATACTACAACCAAAGTTCTCTACTTCCTTCTATGTGCTTAAGTTTATTTGAAAATTATAGAGCGCACCCGGCCGATCTCACCGTCAACTCACCCGTTCCCGGCCCCACTCGGTGATCTCACCGGCGATCTCACCGTTAAATTTCCGGGTGCGCCGAATACGCTCTAAAGTTTATTACCTAATTAGCCTGCTAGGACATAAAGCACCACTAATCCTCAATGTACATCACCCACAAGGGTTGTCTCTACATGATCAAACGTCGACGCCGGTTTACCGGAATTCGGATAAAACACTTTCCGGAGCTGGTTGTACTTTTGAACATCAAAGTTGTAGACCTCCATGAGCTTTTGCTGCTTGGTCTTGAAACGGCGTTGGAAGAACCCTTGGAAGGTGGGCTCAATGGATGTCCTGAGGAAGAAGCCATAGCCCAGAGCAAAGTGGATGCAGGTCACAAAGAAGCAAATGGGCTCCATCACATCCCAACTTAGCTCCCAAAAGGTGAGCCTTATGGCCCCAAGTGTCTGAAGTAACATAAAACCCAGCCCACCGTAAAGTTCACCTCGCACCAAGGCCCTGGCCTTTTGATCTATAATCACCTTTTGCTTCTCTAGCCGCTCGAGCTCTCTTCTCCTTGAATCGTTTGGCAGGCTCATGGTTTGAGAGATTATGCTCTCTATTGATTTTGTAATCTGTAAGATTAGAGGGACACATATTAGAGCTCATCAAAACTAGAAATAAAACTTGACATTTCCGAACACCGATCACACCGAAATATAATAATCTCGTTTTATCATCTAAATTAGACCTGTCACGTAACACGATTTAACTGTTTCTAAGATTAAAACAAATTTGAGGGCTCTTTTTTACTAAATTAAGGTCCTAACTCATGGACAGCTCGCTAAACAAAGCAATCCCATGGACGCGTGTCACACCATTTTGATTTTATTCAAATAAACTCACACCAACCTCGTGGGTGATGAAATTTGAAGACCCAGAAGCCCAGAAAGCTCCACAGTTTTGGTAAGCAAATCTCAGTGGCCGAAGTGCCACAACAACTAAGGGTCATTCGGTAAATACACCTTCATCCTAAACCAAATTTCACTGATTAAGAGAGAAAAAAATGTTATCAACCTGCTCGGGCTGGAGAAACACAACATTTCCGAGAACGATGACGTTGCCGGAATCATCTAGAAGTTTCGCGAACTCAGCTGCTTGCTCCACGCTCTCGCAGCCTTCCACGCAGATCCGGCGAAACTCCGAATACGAAACGGAGCTCTCCGGAATCTCTCTCAGCTTCGCCTTCAGCTTCTGCACCTGAGACAGCCTCATGATCTTCCTCACATCGTTCACAGATACTCCGTAAAACGACTCGTCCCCGGCGGCCGGCGGAGGGCTGAGCCCTTCGAGCCCGAGCCGATCTTCCTTCCTGTGCATGTTCACGTTCACGCCTTTGATCCTTTCCCGGAGCTTCTCTCCGACGGGGAGGGAGAAGAACTCAGGGATTCTGGTGGCTGAGTGGTGCAATAATCGCCGGAAAAAGCCTTTCTCGGCGGTCTCTGATGAGGTGAGATACTCCCTGTGGAAGTTCACCTGGGCTGCATTAGGTGGGACGATGGTTTGGTGGTCCGGAACGACGACGGTCGACAATGGCGTCAGTGACGTCGTCACTCTCACGGCGTCAAATGAACGCTTGGCTAGCGCTTTTCTGAGCGCCATTCCTGAGTGAGAGAGTTTTAGACAGAGAACAAGAAGCTAGAGCTCCGATAACTGAGGGTTTCGATGTGAGTGTATAGGAGGTGAGTTTTTTCAGTATATATAGGGCTCCAAAGTAAACGGAGTTTTTTTTTTTTTTTTTTTGAATCGAAGTTGAATGTGCGTACAAAAAAGAATCTCTTGGTAATTACAACTTGAAATTTAATCCTACTGATACTAAAGCAAGAGATTCTTCTTCTTTTTTTTTTTTAAGAGCTAAAGCAAGAGATTCCACCAGGGAATCAAATAAAATACAGAATCACCCACTTACTACGCCTATGGGTGGAAATCTCTTTCTATTATTTCTTTTAAATCTCTTTCTAATTTAATCTCACTGAAATTGACGAGTTAATTAAGAAGAATTACACTACATTGTATTCTCTTATGGGAAATTATTAGCCAATATTAGGAAATATATAATCTATGGATGTGATTTGATCTAAGTTGACATTTTTGCGAGTCTTGATTTTTATTATAATTTCCGGTATTTACTCGAAATTATCTTGGTTGTCGGTGATATATTACACACCAAAACAGAAAATTAACTGTGCTTGTAATTTTGCAATCAGTTAGCTAGTGAGGTTATAGAATTGACGTTAAACTACGTAAGCTTGATAATGTTAATGAAGAACAGCTAATATTGATATACGTAGGCATGCATTAACTACATAGCACCCGGCCAGTTAGATACAGATCGAAGAAGAGACTCAGAGAGAGAGAGAGAGCGATGATGATGATGAAAGCCAGGTGAGATGTCACTGGAAATTAGGCATAGCTTTCTGTGATCCATGCATGTTAGACTTGTGGCCTTTGTCCTCGATCCCGATCAGTCATCTGTCCTCTTATCTCTGTGCATGTCTGCCATTTGCCTTTCTGCTTCGAGCTTTCTACTCCAACCTGTTTGCTGTGTCTTCATCTTCATGCTCCAGAAATTGACATGCAGTCGGAGTTGCAGAGTTACATATGTATTACTAGTTGCATTGGTGATAATGTTTCAAAATTGATGGGTTTTAGAAATTAATTAATTTTCGTTTTTAAGTAATTGAGTCTTGTTGATAAATAAAAGATGACTAGTAAACCTAGCTAGCTAGTAGCTACCTCCATCGTTAAGCAACTTTGAGGTAATATATTTGATAACATATCATCGATCCAGTCCTAGCTTTGGTATGCAGTAGTCGGCAAAGCAAAAACAAAATCAGTTTCGTAGCTAATTAATTAGATATTTGCAACAAGATATTTATATTTGACGAGCACACACTTGGCTGCACACGGCATGCTTGATTGATCGAGAAGTTCTACATCATCTTCTTAGTTTGATTTTCTAATTACGTATCAGAATCAACATCATCACTCGAATGCCTAATTAGAGTTCAAATGACATGTGTTCTATGCTTGCCACCCAAATTTTATGGCGGATTACGATTGAGTTCCCGTAGCTCTTGATTTTGGAATAATAAAAAGCAAATTTTTTGGGTATATTATATTTATTCTTGATATAAATATTTATTTTTTTGAAATAATCAAGTGGCTTGATACATGGAGCTGGATATAGATGATCAGATTCTTAGTTGCACAAGAAAATGAAAGGGAATTCTCCATTCATAATTTCATATAATATCGAATCAATATGATTCATGAAGCAGAAACATAAGAGAATCAATGATTCACCATACAAGAATCCCAAACATGTTGGGGATGGGAATCTCCATATATAGGTTGACATTCGTATATAGCTGCTGGGCGACGTACATCTTCATGTGATAAAATTGAATCTAGCTAGCTAAGCCAGTAATTCCCATCCCTTTATTGGCCAATTATATATTTCTTTTCATTTCAGTTTATCGCTAATACGCACCATATATTGTTCCATAAACTTTTGGTTAGTTCAAGTCATGTCTACCAAAATAGGGTGGATTATTCGACAAATGATGAACATTTCTACGTAGAAAAGAAACGTAAGCCCACTCACATTGTTGCTGCAATCTAAAAAAGCATGCATAGTTAATCAGAGGGGAACAAACCTAGTGGAGCGTGGTGATGGCATTTCGGTGAGAAAAGTTTGTAGATTTTCCGACTAGGTCCACTGAGAATGCTCACCACTAACCTTTTCAGGCCAGTGAACTCCACGTACGTTTGCGATTTGCGACGATGGGATAGCTAGCTAATTCAGGTTTCCATTTTCAAAAACTAATCCTCTAATTATTGACTATTTATTCATCAGCTGAATTCTAACCAGATGCTGCCTGCTCCGACGACATGCATCGATCTCACTGTGACTATATATATGAGCTTTGGTTCACTTTTATGCCTGCATATTAACTTAGCCGGGTGGAGAAAGTTAGGTTCAAATCTTTGGAGGTGAAGGAGATGATACATATAGCCTAGATATTTCAGTACGTTCATGAGTGCTCTGTATAAGCAACAATATATTAATGAGTCAATTGATGCTTAAAGGCCAATGTATACTAATGCTGGGCGTTTGGGCCCAAAAACCGACCCAAAAGCCCGATTGGGCCCAATCGGTAATGTGAAGATATTGGTCCGGGCCAAAGACGGGCCCGTTGGCTTTCTGTTAGGTCCGGGCCAAAGACGGGCCCGTTGGCTTTCTGTTAGGTCTGGGCTCAGGTTCGGAGTCGGTCTCAACCCGAAAGCCCAAAAAGGCCCGAAATGTCTTATTTTTTGTCACGAGTCATAAAGTTTATTGGTCCATGTAATTAAAAAAAAACAAAAAAAAAACCCTTAAACCTGAAAACCCTATACTTTAGTTTCAGAGTTCAGTCTTTCTTAATCTCAATTCTCAGCGACTCTTTCTTAAACTCTCTTCTTCCTCTTGCCTTAGATGCTAGCCATGATTTCTTATTGCTTGTTGGTATCCATGGTGCAGAACATGAAAAGGAAGAAGGTGTTAATGGTACTGTGGATCACTCGGAAATGCCTATTACCACAAAATCCTCTCAAGCTTCTAAAGGGAAAGTTGTAGCATGTAAGGCATCAAAGTCATCGAAGGCATCTAAGCTAAAGAGGGAAGGCAACAAAAACAAAACATAAAGTATTGTTTAGTGTTTTGTAAAATTGTTTGTACTGAAAACTTAGTTTGTACATAGAGTTATCTAGTGCTTCATTTTGTTTTGCAAACAGTGCTATTATACTCATAACTTATTGTAATCAGTGCTAATATACTCTTATAATTATGCATCTCTGAGTATTGATCTGATTATTTTCAAGGGTTTTAGGATGTGATAGTAAAAGTGTTAGTGTTAGGTAGTGAACATTATGAACTAGTGATTATGATATCATCATATGCACTGATAAGGAACTTGCAATCTCATCACATGAGTTATAGAGATTGATTGTGTTGTTGTATCACTTTGGTGAACTTGCAAGTAGATATGGATGAAGATGGACGCCTGTCACTGAACTTTCATGCTTTGTTGCTTTAAACTGAGAACAGCTCTGAGTTTTGGGAAAAGAGTGAGGAAGAACATTGACACGATGGATGTATTATCTTGTCTTTGGGCTGGATGGCAGTATTATCTTGTCTTTGATGTTTTCATTGTCATCGATCTATTTTAAGTCAGTTTGTTGTGAAACCTATTAAAACTGGTTAGAAATATTAATGTTTGTGAAGTGTATAATGTAATAGCCTAGTGGTTATCGAAACAGGGACATAATCATTGTTTTATTCATCAAACCCTTTCGGGTCTGAAAGCCTAAACATGTCGGTCTCAATCGGTTTACATTCTGAAAAAGCTTGACCTGACCTGAAAATTTTAGATTTCAGGTCGGGTTTTTTAAAAACTCAAACCGGCCCGACCCGAGCCCAGCCTTAATTGTATACCACGCTGATCACTGAGGGCTAATTAGTGGAATGATCGATGCAACTCGTTTCGCACAATCATTTTGGGTTTTTAATTATTTGTGCCTAAATTAGAAAACATATGTCACTCGATCCCCTAGATTGAAAGCTATCATATATAGAAATGTAGATTGGTCGGTTCAGCCAACAAAAGTGATTAAGCATAACCTGGTGAAGGCTAGGTTTTATATACTGCAGAATGGCAAACATTATGCATGAAAATGACTATGGCACTACGTACATATATACTATCTTGATCTAGAAACAAAATCTTGTTTAGTGTATTTTCAAGAATCTGTACACAGCGCGCATCCAAGTAGAAGGTATCAAAGAAACACTGCAAGTAATACATGTACGTGCTTCTTGATGGGATCAAGTTGAGCTAGTATATATGCTCTCGATCAATTGAGGGAATATGATTTGATGGCACTTCAATTTGTGGCTACACAAATTATCTAATTTGTAATGTGGCTGCTGGCTATCTAGCACTCAATTTCATGTCATTAGATCGATATGTAGTCCCAAGAATCAGCTTCTGATGATCGAGGTTTAGATATCTTTATATATATGTTGTTGCGTTGAAATTGAACAAAATGTGCTACCAGATCGATATCATTCTTCCTGTGGGGGTGTGTTGGTTGATTGAGACTAATTCTATATATATATATATATATATATGCTCCACCATGCATTCCTTTTGATTGTGTCGGCGACACATTTGTGTGTATCTTAATTTGTTACGTTTGGGGATCCTTTGTTCTCCATACCAACTGGGTATCAAAAAAACAGAGTTGCATGTATGGCATGGGGGTGAATCTCAATTATTCATATGCTATAATTAGTCTGTTTCTATAATTCTATTCCTTAACTTCCTTCTGTTATAAATATGCTATACTCTGAATATATCTAGCTAGATGCTTTGGAGCACGTAGATAATCAGATAGATACGCTTTTCAGTTGTGTTCGTATATATGAATCACGCTGAGGGAATCTCTTCCGAACCCAAATTGGAGGAGGCAGCTATATTTGTTTAGGCTGCTGAATATCTTTACGTCAATACTGCTTTAAATTCGTATCAGCAAGGATTATATGAACTAACTTGCTGCAAATTGAGTGAGAAAAGAACTGATTCTGATGCCATGAACTAATGTCTACTATATGCTACTCAAATGTGATCGATGAATGTTATCCATTACTGTTACATTATGTTATAGGTATAAAGAAGAATTGGTATCTCGAATCGTTATGGTATACAAGAAACTAGAGTAGTTGCTTACGTTTGATTCATACTAGCTCACTAGATCCAATAATCTGGATTGAGAATATATATGATTTAGTTCGTCATATATATAATGATCTATCAGAGTCGAACTGATCCAAATTCGCACACACCAGAGCCACCTGAATTTGATTTTCGGCATTGTCTTGCCCACAAAATGCAGGCTGATCACCTCACAGGGCAAGCTACTAGTGCTCAACTCTATTACGGACACGTATGGAAATTGAAAAGAAGCTAGCATAAGCTAGCTAGAAGCAACATATATAATCGACCAGTTCCTGCGTTTCTGGAATTCTTCTTTTACACTTGAGTGACTTGACACTACTAAATACAGAGGACCAAGCAAGAGAATTTAAGTACGTAAATTACTAAATACCGCGTTCTCTTGAGGAAAACCAAAATTTATTACATGCACATATAAGAAAACTTGGTAAACATATTCATCGTATAATTGACTGCAAATTAACTTGTAGCTAGGTTATGTCATCAATCACTATATAATTCTACAACATGTAAAGCTAAAAGCATGAAAAGTAGCAAGCAGCTAGCTCCAAAATAAACCTAAAGGTGTAAAACACAAAGGAGATTAGTACGTGTGAAAGGGAGTGCTGATGTAGCTTGATTGGAGTCACTATATATAATTCGTGCATGGCTTTTTTGGCAAGAAAATTAAGAACAGACTGAGACCCCCAGCTTATATATTCATTGTAAGTGATTGTTAATGGAGCACAACCTAACTAAAATACAAATCGTTCATAGAGAGCTGTCTTGACCAAAATTAGTGTTAGATTGGCCAATGAATTCACTCAAGTCATTTTTAACATGGCAAAAGTTGCTTGGGGACGAAGATCGAGTTCTGGCCTCTAGTGGCAATTTGATTGAACATAAAGACGTCCCGCGTTGTGGGATCTAAATTGAATCTTTGACCAAATGACACTCTCTTCCTTTGTCATATATTATTTTTTCGATCGAAAATAGCAATACATTCATAATCAATGACTTACATCAACGGAGTATATAGTCATGAACTAAGATTGGAGTAAGCCAATCTGGCTTCATCCTCCACCAGTATGTAGGAAAAGGCAGGTGTAATGCCTCCCTAGCAACCCTGTGAGCTGCATTATTGCAACTTCTATGAACATAATTCCAACTACAGAACTGAAAAGAACTTAAAAGCACTTTCACTTCATCAATTAGGTCTCCATCAATACTAAAATCCTCTTGGGTCACCTTCAATGCTGCAAGAACATTTTGGGCATCACCCTCCACCAAGATATGTGAGAAACCTGCCTGTGCACAAAAATTAAGACATTTTTATTAGTACATCATTTTTATTTAAAATCGAATTAGTCTACCTCTATATCGAGCTAATCTACCTCTGTATCACTTAATCTACCTAACGTGTCCATATTCGATACATTATGTTTTGTATTTAAAGTTCAGTTAATCTCTAGTATCATTTTCGACGAGCCATGGGCAAATGAACAAGTGCCCTAACCAAAACAGAAAACAAATCCTCATTTTCTTTTGGCACCTTGGTTATAATGACTGGTTAATGTTTTCACAATTGTAGATCCACCCCAATTTGTTCAGTTGGGCCCAAAGCTACTACGCTTTTTATGAATTCTTCGAGTTGGGCCTTTGATATTATCTTTTCAGATATTAAACGGGCTCGGATGCATCCTACTTATAATTCAGCTCGGCCCAACCCTTCAACTAGCTTCTCAGGTCGGGCAGGGTAGGATTTTACCGCTAAAATTTGACTCATTGAATTACCATGAAAAGAGTAGTTTGGTCCTTGCTTCCTATGAATATATGGCATTAGTAACGGAGCAAGGGTTCTGAATTTGAAACCTTATAAGTGTTGGAAATTATGTAATAATATATGAATGAAAATAAAATTACTCATGACATTTCTATTTGAAATGATGTGTCTTTTTTAAATAGATGTCTTTAGGAATAAGTGTGTCTCTTCAAGGAGATAAGTGAACGGATATGTTGGTTCACTTGAGGTTCTATATAAACCCATACTCATATCTCTTTAAATATAAGATCAAGAATCCTCAATTCTTCTAGAAGTCTTGTTCGTGTCAAGATAGTACAATATACAATTTATGGTGCGCTAGAATCCAAAATTGCGGTGCTTCTATTTTGGATAATCGATTGTTGTATTCTACAAGACGGACGCCCATCGAACTACAAGCACTAGGGTAGGGGCAAAATCTGTCCTTATTCAAGTGCATTTACTCATGTCTCAATCGGAATATCAAGTCAGTTCTTTCTTTCCTTGTACTACTTTTATAAGATTCATACATAATTTCACTCCAATATTAGGATTGATTCATTACTTTCAATCCTTGATGTATGTTGATTATATTTCATATATTCTTTATTTAATTCTTTGTTATATTTATTATCATATATATGATTGTTTCCCAACACTAAGTTCTAGTGGTTCAAATAGATGCAAGTATCTACGTCCTACTTCCATAATAAAGATTTTGGTGAACTAAAGTACTTTCTAGGTATTGAAATTTCTGCATCTAGAAATGAGATTTTTATTTGTCAGCGTAAATATGCCCTAGAGATTATTAAGGATGCAGGGTTGTTGGGTGAAGCCCCTGTTGATACTCTTATGGAGCGAGGTTTGAAGTTATCTGATAATAGCGACCTACTTAAAGATCCATGACACTATAAAAGATTGGTTGGTAGGTTGATATACCTTACTGTCTCAAGACCAGACATCACATATTTGGTCCATGTTCTAAGTCGGTTTATGCATCAGCCTAGGAAACTTCATATGGATGCAGCCCTTTGAGTTATTCATTACCTTAAAAAGGCACTTGGACGAGGTTTATTTTTTTCTTCCAACAGTGATCTTAGACAGAGCATATTGTGACTCAGATTGGGCAGGTTGGCCGATGACCAGGAGATCTACCACAGGCTATTGTGTTTTTCTGGGCCCTTCGTTGATTTCATGGAGGTCAAAACGTCAGAAAACCGTCTCTCCCTTCCGCCAAAGCAGAATACCATGCAATGTCGGGAGCTTGCTACGAGTTAACTTGGTTTCGGTATTTGCTTAGAGATTTGGGATTCATACATCTAGAACATGCCACATTGTATTGTTACAATAGAGCTACATTACATATAGCAGCAAATCCAGTTTTTCATGAGCGTACGAAACACATTGAGATGGATTGTCACTTTATAAGAGACAAAATTCAAGACGGTTAAGTGATTACAAGGTTTGTAAATTCATCACATCAATTGGCGGACGTTTTAACCAAAGCTTTAGGTAACGAGGTTTTTGTACCTATGATTCGCAAGTTGGGAGTGCAAGACATCCATTCTCCAACTTGAGGGGAAGTGTTAAAGAAGTATATTGAATATCTTCTGTATTAGGAATGTCTAAGTTGTATATGACTGTATTGTTTCCTTGTATTGTTTGATATAAGAATCATAGCTTTATTATAGGGACTTGATTGTTAAGATTAGTTTCCTTATTAGTATTTTGTATTCACTATCTGTATTCGATACAGTATCAATAGAATTTCACTTCAGCCAAATCATCTTCTTGGCATTCTTGTTCTTGTCATTCTTTTCACATATTTGTTGGTATACAGAATAGACTACTACAATCAAACCATGAATTAACTTGGAGGAGGTCTTAGCCTCTTAATTAGGTAAGGCTGTCGGATCAGATGACCACCTAAGTTGATTAGATGCATGACCGAAGATCTTCTATGGAATTCGAGAACTAAGCTTTGATACAAAAGTTGGAAAGCAAAATCAGTATAGATGATTAGATGATGTACTGTGAAAGAAGTGGGTAGTTTTTCAGCTGAATTTGATCCATATATTTTGTCTTCGGGCTGACGTTTCGACCCTACCTTTTGTTCTGGTTCCGATATAGCTTCATCACAGAGATGACCTGAGCCTTAGGCTAAGGGACCCGATTTGATATATGAAATCTCCTGATTCCGACCTCTGTCTAAATCACTGCATTAATCAAATTTTTAAAATAAGTAACCCTCTTTGTTGAAATATAAATCTCAGGTAGGTCGGGAAAATAGACATTGTATATACACTTCATCTATCGTCAATTAGTTTTAGATGTGAAACTCAGACTATTTTATTATGGTATCAGAGCGAGTTACTCATGTCCACGTGTGAAGCTTAATGACCACATAAACTTCACGCCACCCAAATATTGTTCACGTGTTAGGCTTGAAAATTTGCTATACGTGTGGGAACGTGTTGAGATATAGTGGAAAATTTAACACATTTACAAAAGACAAAATTTAAGTTAAAAAAAACGTCGATTTCGCAACCCTTCAAAAATTTGAAACTTCATATACTTCGAGTTTGTCTACCGTTGTTGCATGCATTCAATTACTTCATGTAATGTTAGAAGAATTCGACATATGGTATACTTCGAAATACGTTATAGATTTGGAAGGGTCGGACAAATTTTTTAATTTAATTTTACGTACCTCTCGGTTCCTCCCAATTAGAACTTGGGAGCCATGTGCATCCGATTAGAGAGTACGTGACTTGACAACAGGAGATGTCTGTCGATGCCAACCAAAGTAATTTGAATTGTCAAGCAGAATAACGAGTGAATATGACTTGCCACCTACTCATCTTTGTTTGGATTACCATTTATGCATGACCGATGTTCAACCAGGTTTGTCACACATATAGCAAATAGTTTTCAACCGGAGGAAGTCACGGCTGATCCTTCAAATCGAAATATTGTCATCGTTTGAAAACACAGATCATTGTAGATTTCTGGATAAGAGAACTAAAGAATATATACATTTCGGAAAAACCCACTTTCCAATTACATACATTTCAACCAGGCTTAGATGTATATTAAGCCACAGGGTCTCTTAATTCCTACGGAGCGGTCTTTTCCCATTTCTCACTGGTTTGAATATCTACAAATAGCTATGCTCCTCTTTTTTTTACCAGAAAGGTAAAAACTAAATCCCTCTACAACTCTACTCATTAACAGACATGTAAGCATAAACAAGCCCTTGATAGATACATCAAGTTAAGATATCAAGAACAGGGGAGTGGACATCCAGGAGTACCAGTGTCTCTCTTTGTTAGCATGCGTCGACTATATCAATGTTCCTCTACGTCATTTGCACATATTCTTCATTTTCTTTGCAGCCTTAACAAACCCCACAATCACCTGCAACTCGTCGATTTGCTACACCAATAGAGGAAACAACGTTTTTGAACTGTCAATGATGGGATTAAATAGCAAAATCACTCTGGAATTGGCAAGATATAAACATGTAATGACCTAGTTCTGGCTGGCAACCTAACAAAATCCCAACATTTTGTAACATTGTCCTCAAGTTCCCAAGCTAACATATTTAAGTACTCAAAACTAGAATAAGAATATCAATGCCAGCAATTCTAAGTACCTGTGACATAAAATGCCTCTGAACAACATCTATTAGCTGCTCTTTGGATGGGTTTGGTATGTCATCAACCTAAAAAATCATTTACTCATAAGAAAATATGCAACTGAAAATACAAGACAGAACAATCATTCAATCTTGGATGGTAAACTGCAAGTACTCACAAGATTGAAGTGTCGCCAATATCTCCATAGAGCAGCCATCTCCAGTTTCCCAAGGTCAATTTTCTGAACAATGAGATATTTCAAGTTACAATCAACACAGACCCTTGCCATCTCCCTAATTACAGAAGATAGTACAAATGCAAAAAGAGTATAGGATGCTACTCACTGTTGAACCTGACCCTCGAGGAGTAGAAACAGAACCCTTAGATTGTGAGTCATTAGAGAAAGATCTGCAAATAGTCTTGTGAGATGATCCACATGATTTATGTACTCTATGTCTTGATCTTTGAGATTTTTGAGTATCATCAGATGCTGGGGATGGACAATAATAGAGGCACAATGAGAAAGCATAGTGGGGCCAGAAACAAAAGAAAGAGTGATAGAGAACTGAGACAATAAAGCTTTGATTTTAGAGACATAAAAAAGAAAAAAGTGAATACAATACGGATCCTATGTGCCAAACCCTGCCACTTTTTATATAGAACATACTGTTCCAAGTCCACATTTGGAGAGGTCCCCAAAATAAGTTAAGCATGATGACATTAGAGAACTTATTGAGACTAATAGAACTGCACCAATAGACATAGTTGTTGTCACATAACTAATAGTACTCTGGTCAAGAACAAATTATATCAGCCATTATTCAGACTACTTCAGAAAAGCAGATCAACACATGCAAGGACGAGATAGTATTGGCGGGTTCAAAACCCTCAAATTGTTTTGCATCACAACCAAACTCACCCATGTCTGATCCATTCCACTGGACAGTCTCAAAATCAAGGTCATCATCTTCCTCGTTACCAGTTGGAGCTTCAATGACACTAAGGGCATTCCTCTGAAGCTTCACTTCTATGCCATTTGTGAGGACCTGTTCAGAATCATCAATTAGAATTCTTATGAATAGGCCTAATAAATCTCAAAAGGCTAACAAATTTGCAGGCAATTTTAAGGACATTATGAAGTAAAATAAATTACCACTGTAAAAATCCAGTTCTCTATCCTTGTAAAAGATTGTAATTACAAATCAAAATTATACAATATACTCAGTTTCTTGATGGAACTGGGGCAGAGAATGCTTCTTGAAGTTCAAATTGTACTTTCCAAAGCTCAAATAAGAATAAAAACCAGTAATCCTTCATCCCCACCCCAAAAAGGAGAGAGAGGGAAAAACCTTAAAGAATCAAACAAAGAACTAACTCTCATTGAGGGTTGCAGAAGCAAGAACCTTGACATCTAAAGGATCCAGCAACAATTCAATAAGGAATGAGAAAAGAAAGAAAAAGAAAAAAGGAATACTTTTTATTAACACTGAGAATGTAATCAATCAAGCCATTGAATCCGCAACATGCGCAAAATTATGAAACACAAAAGTGAGCCACCAAAAATTAAATAAAACAGTGATCCTCCTTATTGTGAATACTGCAAATTTAATATTAATACAAATCAAACTCCAGCGTTTAAATCCAACAACTAGCATTAAGTTAATAATTAAACGGAAAACACTCAAATTAATGAGATGAAGTAAGTAAAATATTTCTTCTATTAAAAAAAAAATTCAGAAAATTAACTTCACACAATACCAAAAGTTTCAAATTCCAGAACCACTTTTGCAAGAAACCTAGTAAATCTGCAGATCCAGCAGTAAAATAAACATGCAATGAGAACTCATACTCCTGGTTCAAATTTAGAATCACTTAAAGATTTCATGCACTGAATTTATAAAAATAATCAGAAGAAATATCAGTGTAATTGAAACCGAAGAGAATAGCATCAGGCACAGATTCAACCAATTGCTTAACACTAACGCAAACAACACTGAATGCAAAAAACTGATTTCCAGCATCGACCAAAGAGAAGAAGGAAATTACCAGCCAATGCCATCCGCCTAACCCGACGGCCTTCTTGACGACGCCTTGGAGGCCGACGAGAACGGACTTGGTTCTGTTATTGCCGGTAACCACCACCTTGGTGTGACGTGGCAGCACCGAGAGCTCCTCCTCGCTGCTGTCGCCGCAGCTCTGAAACTGTGAGAAGCCGCCGTTGTTGAAGGAGCTCTCCATTGCCTGAAGCATTCTCTTCGCGAGCGGTTTAGTCGGCCAAAACGACGGCGTTAGGAGTCGAAATTGAGATTAAATGGAAGATCATGCATTGCTGGACACGTTTTTGGAGAAATTGGAGAGAGGTTATAATGAAATTGGAGCAGAATTGGAGTGTTTTTGCAGAGAAGAAGCACAGAGGAAGAAGAAGAGAGAGAGAGACGGAGAGAGAGAGAGAGAGATGAGAGTGACTGGTATTGTTTATTGGTGTGTGCTATGAATCCCGGAGACCTGAAGTTGACCAATGAGAAGAAACCACGTAGAGTGTGTGAGTTCTCTCTCCCTAAATTATTTGTTTTTCTGTGCAGTGAGCAAAGCTGAAGTTGCGGGCATGATGCAATACCACCAGCGGTTTGGGATTTTTGAACGGAAGTTCACTGGGAGATGACCGCTTGACCGGTTGTGAATGTGACAGTGGTGGGCAGCGGAATGGCCAAACTGTCCCTGTTTATTTGTTTCATTTACTGTCTCTAAAAACTTCTTATAAGATGACAGTCAGCGAGATAATTTGTACCGATCGTTTTATAAAACAACCGTAATGTTTTCGGTCAAGAGAAATTGTATGTTTATTAGACTCTTCGGTACTTGAAATGGAAAAGGAGGTCATCGTGTCTGAATTGCTCATTCAGTAACCGTAACATCATTTTCTAAAACATTTCAATACGTAACCGTAATTTTTGATCGAAGAAAATGACATTACACTCAATGACGGTTGAAAATATGTTAGTGAGTTATGATCTATTAGTAACCTAGCTTAATCAAGACGTTGTATGTCGCGCCTTACATCTTATCAATATTCAAATTTTAGAAGAATTGTTAGTTTGGTTCAAGACTAAACATTGACTAATTTTTCAAAGATTGAAATATTGAATCCATAAGTTTGAAAGTGTTTTATAATAAGATGAAATGCGGGTTGCCTAGAATTATTAGACTTTTTAGATGTATGTAAATGAGTTCAGATAGATCAACACTCAAGCATGAATAAACTATACAATCAAGACAATTTTATGCCTAAAGGATAAAAGCAGGTGATTAATTACGAGAATGTTTGTCATATATAGATAGAGTTGGATACGTCGAGTTTACATTAATGGAACTACGATTGTTGGCTGTACTAATTTCAACCTATGATGTCAAAGACAAAGACATTAGGCCTTTATAGTAATTCCACCAAAAAGAAAGGGACTAACCAGGTCGGACCTGATCTAATGAGACGTGTACGTGGCCTGGAGAAGTAAACGGAAACCGGAAATTAACGAGGTCGGACCCAACGGGCACTCGGGGCGGGTCCCGCAACGAGAAGGCTCTACCACCGTCGGTGTTGTCTTTATCCAATTCCCGCCATAATCAGGCAATCCGAGCCGTCTATTTAGAGGGACCACCATCATGGCCGTTGGATCTTCCGGTCGCCGTGATAGGACAAATAGTAGGAGGAGCATGTGTGATGATCATAAAGCAAGAGCGGTGGTGGGCCTATTGGACACCTCGGCACAAAACGCCAGGCCCGATAGTGACGGACCCAAATATTGTACATGGAGTTCAAAAAAGAGAGATATAATGGAGTGTTGTGTGGTGTGGCGCAGCACCGTGGTCCATGCAGTAGCAGATATACGAGATATCAGTCAATTTTGGTCAAGGTGAGGATTTGTCTTTGTGTGGAGATTTGGTGAAAGAAAATTGCAATGCTTAATTGCTTATCGATTACGTTACCAGCTCCATTTGTATAATTTCTTTTGGCATCCAAAAACGAGTCTTGGAGAAATGATATAAAAATCTGACTTCTTAATGGAAATTCATTACAATAATCTAAATAAATTTATGAAAAATAAACTATTATAGTGTAAATTTACATTGCCCAATACTATTTGGTCTGGTGGTATAATATCCCTTTAATGAGTGAGATATAGTGAGTTCGACTCACGAAATTACAATAATCTAAATAAATGTATCAAAAATAAGCTATTACGGTATACAGTGCCCAGTACTATTTGGTATGACGGCATAGTCTCCTTTTGATGAGTGAGAAGTTGTAAGTTCAACTCACGAAGTTGTAATATTTGAGTTGTTTACCTAATAAAAAAAATGATGTAAATTTACAGTAAAAACATATTAGAAAAGAAAGTGTCAAAAGAATGGGATTGCGGATCTTTTTAATAGTGAAAAATCGAAAGTTGAAGCTGACATTACAATAACATGGATAATACGGTTCATCTCATATCATACAAACAATTCGTTTTTGATAGATGTTTTGTGAATCCAGGTGAAATTTGTCAAGGACAATAATAAAGATTAAGAAGTTGAGATTTTTCTCTTCCGTTTTTGTTTGAACAAGAGTAAGTTGCATAAGTTTGTTATATAAATCACTCCGACAACATATTTCAAGTACACACGTTATTTGAATTTTACATTTGGGAATATATTGAGCATATGATACACACTTACGCATGAACACTACACAATTATTGTCACAATAACAAGACTAGTTCCTAGAATATAAATGTATGTATGTATGTATGAATCAAAAGAAGCATCAATTCTCTATTATGTGCCGAGGAGCGTATCAGCGCCAACACCGAACAAGTTGTCGGCCCTCGAACACAGAAACTCACACCCTCGGTGCCCATAGTCATTGCAAAACCACGCCTGGCCATTTTAGCATGGGCTCGCTTTTGAAAGTGTGGGATGGAATGAGATGAACAAGAAAATATGTCGTCAAATTCAGAGAACATGTTAGCTGCTCCCTATTTTGAGAGAGATTGACTTCCAAAGCTAAAGTTAAAAGTACACATGTGCCCCGAGTAGATCTATTAGGTTAATTGTCACTACTTGTTCCAAGTTTCATATAAGTGGGTGGGTGGGGTAGTCAGTCCTCCCACTACGCAATAGTAATACCACATGATGTTGGAGTTACAGATAAATTACCTAAAATGGATTGATAAATCTATAATTCTATATTTATTTATTTAGCCATCCGACATAACTACTATTACGAATATGTCACCAAGATCTTGCCCATCAACTATGTAACATGCCCATTTTCGATGAACTTCATAGTGTATGACTCGACGCTTTATAATTCATACTATCATCGATAATTCAAATAGGCAATATCTAACTAAGATGACATTTGACTCACAAAAATGTAGAAAAAAGATCGGGCGTCCATTGCAAGTATCAAAACGTAAGTGTAATCAATCTCCTACCTTATGTAGTTCTGTTTCTCCCGGAACATTAGTATCCTACCCTTCCTTCCTAAACCCGGAACCTCACCTCTGACATTATTAGTATATATGCTTCCTAATCAACTCTCTTTAATACAAAAATAAATACATCATAGAGCAAACACATCAGGATCAAGTTCTAACATGGCATGAAGCAAAGATACCTTTTCTTCAGCTTCTTGGTTTTGACAACAGTAGCCTTCTTTCCTCCTGGAGGTGTTGTCGTATGTGAATTTGAGATATCTTCATTCCTTTGGTCTGGCTTTTGATTTGTGATCGGTTTTTTTGTAGTCTTTTCTTTACTCTTAACGCAGACTGCTGAACTGGGAATCTTAGAAGAATGACTTTTGACCTTTTCTTCATTTGGAGATTTGCTCAAAGATCCTATCAACCAAATCAACAGTATTTTAAGCTTCTGAAACTGACAAAAAAAGAAGTCATATTAAGCAATGAACTGAAGCATTTTTGTATGTACCTGAGGAAGAGGCTGCTGCATACATAACTAACTCATCTGGTTTTTGAGATACAGAAATACTGTATCTGCAGCCTGCATTCTTATTAGCCTGGTCTTGACTAGTTTTGGGTTCTAGTTCTTCCAACAAAGCCAGGGAATCAAAGCATTCGTCTGATGACATTGTCAAGCAACTTGAATTTGAACTAGAAAATGACGCAGGTCTATCAAGATCCAGCAGTTCAATGTAGTCATCTCCAAAAGGAAAATCTATCTCAATCTCAGGCATGATTTCAACTTGATGATCTGGAAGCCTTTCTGTAACAGTTAAGGTCCCTGTTTCATTATCCTTGATGACCTATAAGATGTATAAAATTTGTATCAATACTTAAAACTGAGCTGATAACAAAGATTGTTGTTCCAAGAAGTTGAAGCTGCATAAAAAATGAACTGCACACCAACGAAGCCAAACATGAAACATATACATATTAAATATGTGACCAGGATGGTAACCTGAGGCTTGCTTGTGGAAGCATGTCCAGTAAGTGTCTCGGCAAGAGAAACAACTGGTTGTGAGAAGCGATTAGCAATAGGGTTTTTGCGTTCAGCACTAACGGACTGGACTCTGCAAAGCAAATTGGCTTCCTGCACATTATCCAACCAAACTGGCAGATGACTGGTAGGTTGGGTAGAGAGCAAATAAATAGAACACATCAGGAAAACAATCATACAGATCATGCAGACCTCCTTTAATTACCTTTGTCTTGCTATTTTCTGAAACTTTATGGTAAGTTATCCTGTACTCTTGCATTCTCCAATTGGTTTTATGTTCATGAGGTGCTCGGCCTTCATAGAATTCAAGAGTATTTCTCCAACCAGTGATGACAGAGTCTGTGAATATTTTACATGCCTCCTCTGTGGGCCTCCAGTATCCAAGATTTGTATCTTTGCTCTCATTAGAGCGAATCAAGTACCAAAAACTACCTGCATTGTATAGGGTCTGATCAGAGAGAATGTAAATTACTGAATCCATCACCTTGATGAAATGAAATTTGGAAAATTTTCAAGGATTGTAGGATTCTGTAGTTTTGAGAACATGAAGAATACCAGGTGGTAAATATGAGGGCATGTATTGGTAAGGGTTTACATCATCGATCACATTTTTTGGAAGTGGTGATCCACTCAAAAGTTTCTGTAAGAACATACAGAGCTCCTTATCGGTATAGTGAACACCAATATCAGCAGGCAGGACAGCTTGTGGATGCATGGCAGCCTACTCCAGAATTAGGAAACTAAATTTGTCACCGAAGAGTCTACAAAAGAAAAATGGAAATCACCAATTTATCATCTATATATAGCCAGGAAAGATAGATCAGATATCAAGTATGCTCCAAAATTATTTTAGCCTGACTTTAATTTTTCAAATAAGGATCAAATAGACTCCAGACAGATTCCAAAACCCAGTTTCTTGCATCAATCACAAATAGAAGATTTTTTTGTATTACGTTACAGATAAAGTATATGAACAATCTCGAATGTGTTTCCTAATTAGCAAGGCCATGATGGCTGTAAAGATACAATGATAATCAACTAATAACTGAGATGTACTGTATGGATGATCAATGAACATGACAGCTGCTTTCTCCAACTAATAGAACCAACATTGAATCACATTACTGACTAATATTCTCTAATTGCTTGTTTGACTCCCAATTGCAGATCAAAACTGAAAATTGAAATCTATGAATCTACTGCATAATCACATAAGCTAAAAGGCATCATCATGAAAACCCAAATACTACATAACTTGGTAAACAGAATCATCCAATCTACCTCATAGGGTAAAAAGATCATGATCAAGTTCAGAATGTATCACAGGATTCACAGAAGCAAGAAATTATATCACAGAATTCGAAATCTTTTACAAGTTGGGCCTCCCTCCACTCCACCCGGCACTACCACAAAGTACACACCCCAAATTTCTCATTGCACATCTTTTCATTTCCTCAAAAACAAATAGATTTCAGTGAAACTAAGAACAAACTCCTTCAAGCTCAAACCTATCCTACAAGATTACATATTGGTTTCAAGTGAAGGCTTAGAAGAATGAAACTGCACACAACTGTAATATGATCGAAACCCCAATCTAACATTGAATTGGTAAGAACTTGAAAGTGAGTTGGAAGTTCTAACCTTTTGGGATTCTTGGGAAGACCGGGGAGTCTCTGTAGCTGCCTCTTGGTTTCCTTAATCGTTGATCCAGAAGGTCTGGACCAACTCCACCTATTTATAGGGCTGCTAGTGAACAGTGACTGACCGAGTAGGGTGAGTTTAACCATGGTTCGTACAACGTGGCGCTTCATCACTGGCGGAGATACGCAATCCCGTTCATTCTGTGTGGACCCTCTCCTCCTCCACTCTCCTGCTCCGCCGTCCTTTCCTAGAAACTTCTAATTTTTCAATACTTCCTCGAACAATAAATCAATGATACATTAGCGCAAAGAAGATATAGTAAATAATTTTCCTTTAATTTCTTAAAATCATTTTGACTAGTGATATAAGTGTCTATGAAATGTCGAGTTCGACTACGTCGGCTACAATGCTTTATTAGCTGTTTAAAAAAAAGGTCGAATTCAGCTTCGTTTAATATTATCAAATTGGTACGTTATGCTTTAAACAATCACGTCGTTTTCTTGAAGGGGAAAATAAAGAACAAAATCCACATCATCTTGCAAAAAAACACTAGTAATATAATCACATCCCATCAAAAGGCTAACGCCTAACGATTAACACCCAAATATGTCTCAATATTTTTCCCCAAAATAGTATATTGTCGTCAACCTATCAAAAACTTCCGTTAAAGACAGAATCCATCCTTGTCACTTGTTCACTACAACTGTCACATGCCACAAGTGGGCTTGGGCAGCTCCACGACTGACTCAGGGCCCATTAGATTCCAGGGCCCATTTTGACACGGCGGGAGATTATTAACAGCAAAATCAGTGCGCGCCGCAACGTCGAGACCTAAATCTTGAAAATGAAGGACTCCAAAACCACCGATAAGCTCACCGAGTTTTTGATATCCGGGATTTACCGGTTCGAAGACTCCAACGCCGTTTTCATCGACCCGGTCCGAGTGCTCAACCGCTCCTACTCCCGGTTTAGGGTTTCACCTTCCGCTTACTACTGTCGCCGATTCGAATCCACTTGTCCGCCGGAGCCAACCGTCGCTTCAAGTTCCAGAAAGCGGAAGCGGAAGGAGAAGAAGAAGCCTCAGGCTCTCAACGACAGAGAACAAGTCGCCGATCGACGCCACCAGGTAATTAAATTTTGACTGTTTCGTTACTGCTCCTTTTTTTCCGTAGAACCGCAAAGTGATTGTAATTTTTGGATGAAATTACCTATTGTAGGAAGTGAGACCTTTGTTAGTGAAGGCACATGAATCTTTGATGAGATCAGGTGAGGTGTTAGAGGTTATGAGCAATTTGAGAGGTTCTGAAACTTGGTCTCCAGGTGTTGAACAGTCGTTTGTTGAACTCGCATTGGTTTGGCAGGCTCCTCTTTACGAGATTAGTCTGAATTACAAAGCAGGGGAAGATGGAGGTTGGTTTTCGCAGTCGAAATTCGTTGTATATTGATTTGTTGCATATTGATCATGTGATTGTTGTTTCTAGTAATCGCAGTGATTTTGTACTTTGTGTTTGTTTAGGCTCGCATGCCACGCAAGACTGTGAGCAATGTGTTCTCCCTGTGTTTAACAACTTGGTTGTAAATGAGAGCAGTAATGATGTGGAGGCTGAAGTTTTGAAGAGTCGATATATTTTGCCGCCAAAGAGTTCCTTCTACATGGTATGCCGACTTATCAACTGGTTTTCTTTTGGGCATATTGAAACGTCCTTAGCTAGTAACTTATTATGGTTTGTTTTGTTTCATGTGGAAGTCAGATATGGGGCAGATTCGCAATCTAATTCCTGGTAATTCCTGCATTTTGTTATCATGTATCTGCAATACCTGTTTCTGAATGTTTGAACTGCACTTCTTTGTTTTATATGGATTAAAAAAGTCATGATGCATCCAATTATGTTTCTTTCATGATCATAGATAACAAAAGTACGTTATTCAGTTGCCACAAACATTCGTTTTGTTTCATATTCTACTGGTGCTCTATCTTAGTTTGCTTGATCAGCTAAATTATGACCTGTTTTCTTTCAATGCAGATGAGTCTGATTGTGGCTTCAGTGTTATAGTTGTTGATCCACCTTGGGAAAATGGCAGTGCTCGACAAAAGTTGAGGTGGGCTTTTTCCTTAATTACCTATTGTGAGACGTAATCCTTTGTTTAGTTCAGAATTCAAAAGGAAATAACCATTGGAAGTAGGTTAATCAAATTTGGTAGGTTAATCCGTTGAAACTACTCAGAGTTCAAATCGATTGCAGATTAGAATTTGTTTCCAGATGGGATGCTATCTGCAGTCCTTACCTTGTCTTTTCCATTAACTAGTTTCTTTTCTATTCCAGTACTTGGTGATGTTATTCACAACACTAGATTGGTTGTGGGTTCAATATTTGTAGGTACAAAACTTTGCCCAACCGTTATTTCTTATCTATTCCGATCAAGCAACTTAGTCACACAGATGGAGCACTTGTAGCATTATGGGTAACGAATAGAGAGAAGTTGCGTGATTTTGTTGAGAAAGAGCTGTTTCCTGCTTGGGGAGTCACACATGTTGCTACTTTTTTCTGGTTGAAGGTTCTCATTGTGTGTTTGTTCGCTGTTTAGTGATTAACATGAATATGAATGTTTGAATTCTTAATGCTGTGGTTCTAAATCCCTTTGGACTCCCATAGGTGAAAGCTGATGGTTCCTTGATTTGTGATTTAGACCTATTCCATCATAGGCCATATGAGTGCCTCCTTGTGGGCATCTATCATGGGAAGGTTAGCTTATACCGCAACAACAAGCCTTGGCTTCATTTCTTGTACTGAATTTCAGTTATTTTTGCACAACTAATCTTCTTGATGTTGATACTTCACAGGTTATGAACTTTGAACAGTTATTGGGATCGGATCATATACCAGATAATCAAATTATATTAAGCGTACCGGGGGATTACTCAAGGAAGCCTCCAATTGGAGGTGATTAATTTCCTTTAACCTAAAGCCAGACTCTTCATGTATCTGGTTTTCAGTAGGCAATGTATTTACTCAATAAACCTTCAATCTGTGCCTTGGAACAGGATTGTTACAGGAGTTTGCTCCCAGGCTCAAAGGTGGTCGATGCATTGAACTATTTGCTAGAGAATTGACATCCGGATGGGTTTCTTGGGGAAACGAACCCCTTCATTTTCAGGAATCCAGGAATTTTGTAATCGAATAGAGATGCTAATAATTTATTATTTTTTTTGGAAAGGATCAGAACTACTAATGTTATTGTGAAATATATGCAACTACATATAATTGATACTAGATGCAAAACTAAATAAAAAAAAAAACAATCGAGGAACTAGCTAATGTGAGGATTGGCACTCGATCCCTAATCTCTCTGCAGCAGCGGCGGCCGTCTTTGTATTCTCTGGCAAATCACCCTGATTATCTCAGTTATCATCATTCGTGTCTGAATCCCAGTCCTCGTTACCCAAGTCGGATTCCATGTCCGGGCACAGTGGAGTCAAGTGACCACCAATCTCATCACAAAGATGACAATATAGTAAACATACATAATGGTGTTCCTTGTGGTCGTCAGCCTCATTTTTACATGGGAGATGACCACAGACGCTACAAACTGTTATAACTTTCCCAAATCTATCAGGGCACATCTCCAAGTCGTGATCACGATTTTTGCAGATGTCACAATAAGTGTATTTGGAAGCATTTGGTTCTTCTACTTTGCAACCTGTTTGCGATTCTATCGTTAAATACCAGAAGGAAAAGAATAGGGTCAAGTGCTTATCGATAAAATAGATTAAATTATCTTCTTCTTCTATCGAAATTTACATGTATAGTAGTATGGAGCTATCAAAATTCAAAAACATTAATTCCAATCCTAGGTCATCAAAAAGAAGTTCCCAAAGAAAAAGAGAAGAGAGGAAAAGATCATACCAGCAGTGTTATTGGGTTCGATGAGGACTTCCACCTTTCTTTCTTTTGTTGGAGGATCACAAAGCTTCCCCAGTTCATTTGGGCTGCTAATCATGGCGGTTGTATCTGCTTGAGAGAGCCTATATAATTGCGAGAAACCATAAAACATGATTGTTATATATATATGTGGTGTGGGTTACACATATATCTTAGTGTTGTGAGGTGAAAAGATCTTCTTGATTTCCTTATTTTTTTTCCTTTTTAATTTCCTTGTGTTGTAAGGTAAAAGTTCTTCTTAATTTCCTTGTTTGCTGGATTTATTTTTAATTTCCTTATGTTGTGAGGTTTCCTTACAAACTTTTAACATCGTCGATATGGTCGGAGCTCACTTTTCTTATGTTGTGAGGATATTGTAACGCATGTATGTGCCTTTGTCTGCTATATCTTAGATTGATATCGCTTATTCTTATTTTCTTTATTTATACGTTTGGTTTTGGTTTTGGATTCTAACTTTTGTTGGGCTTGTCCCACGATGAACCTATTTCTTCAAAAAATAAAATAAAAATAAAAAAATGGTAAAGCAGTCCCCCCTCTTACTCAGGTGACCCCGGTTCGATACCAAGCAACTGCATATATTTTTGGTTATATTTTCATGATTAAAAAAGGTCATGATGAATCCAACTTATTTTTATTACCAAAAAAAAATGTTTATTTCATGATCGTAGATAATAAAATTACCTTACTTAGTTGTCGTTAAAATAGGCGAGGCCAGCAAATAAACCATCATAAAGTACCGGAGAAATTTCTCAGAGTACTAAGTAGTGGCGAAACCAACTGAGGACGAGTGGGGGCCAGTGCCCCCAGTTGAATTTGGACAAGTGGTCAGTTTGATGTGTTTGTGCCGAGTAGATATATTGCTCCCAACAGCAAAAAGAAACGATGAAGTCCTATTATTGTTCCCTTGCAGCTTTACGATTTGGACTTTTTAATATGAAGTTAGAAAATTTCTAATGTGTTAGCACATCAAAAACCACATTTTAGAATAATTTTTTTTTATTTTGACAATGCATTAACCAATAGCTATTTTATGTTTGATTTATTTTTATTTTTTTGCCCCCACAGGCAAATCTCTTCTCCCTCCGCCACTGGTACTGAGTTCATATTTCTCAATTAAAAATCACTACCTTGCAGCTTCAAAGCAAGGTTCTCATAATCCACAAAAGCTCTACGAATGAAATGTAGGTACAGCACCAATGTGCATTATTCCTATCCCCAAATCCTCATTCACAACTTCCGGTAGAACACACCTCTTTTCAGTGATGAGTCTTTGATGCAGCCATATTTAGCCTTAGCCTTGAGGACCTTGAGCTTAATGCTTCCATAGACGAGTCCAAGAGAGAATGCGGAAGCACGAGCCACCAAGGCGAGGGTGCTGGTTCCAGAATAGGGTCCTGGAGGTGGTGCCATGGAGACTCTCTGCTGTAACAATTTTGACGAAGGGAACAAGATGGAAAAGGAAAATCAGTATAGCCAGTCAGTCTTATTGGGATCGGATAGATAGTATACTAGATAATCAAATTATATTAAGCGTGCCGGGGGATTACTCTACAAATTGCTGCTAATAAGTTTTTTTAAAGGATAGAGCTGCTAATGTTATTCTGATATAATTGGTCAAAATATAGACCACAAATTGAAAAATGATCATGGATTGAAGAAAACAGCATACAATTGATCATTGTAATAGTATATAATAACTACATCCTAAAATTAATAATAAAAGAAAACAATCGAGCAAATCAAAGTGGGGATTGGCACTCGACCCCTAATCTCTATGCAGCGGCGGCGGCCGTCTGTGTATTCTCCGGCAGATCACCCTGATTATCCCAGTTATCATCATCCGTGTTAGAATCCCAGTCCTCGTCACCCAAGTCGGATTCCATGTCCGGGCACAGTTCAGTCAAGTGATCACCAATCTCATCACAAAGATGACAATATAGTAAACATACATAATGGTGTTCCTTGTGGTCGTCAGCCTCATTTTTACATGGGAGATGACCACAGACGCTACAAACTGTTATAACTTTCCCAAATCTGTCAGGGCACATCTCCAAGTCGTGATCACGATTTTTGCAGATGTCACAATAAGTGTATTTGGAAGCATTTGGTTCTTCTATTTTGCAACCTGTTTGCGATTCTATCGTTAAATACCAAGAGGAAAAGAATAGGGTTAAGCTTATGGAAAAATCGCTAAAATATAGATTAAATTCTTTTAGCATTGAAAAAGAGAGAGGAAAAGATCATACCGGCATCGTTATTATTGGGTTCAATGAGGATTTCCACCGTTTCTGTTGTTGGAGGATCACAGAGCTTCACCAGTTCAGTTCGGCCGCTAATCTTGACGGTTGTATCTGTGCGAAAGAGAAATTTGGAGCTTTAGGTTAAGACTTAGTGTTTGATGCAAGGATGAGAATGTACTAACACAAAATAAAATAAAACAAAATAAAACCTTTTTTTCCTCTACGCAGATGAACCAGTACTCCAAGGAAATTGCAGATAATTTTCCTCACGAATCCTGAAACAATCGAAAGCATAGCTGGTGTCCTAGGATGCACGAGGTTGCATATAGTTTTCCAGATCGTCATGGCTTTTGGGGGATATGTCTATGAGAAGTTGAATCTAGGTTTAGCTTTGAGAGAGCCTAAATAATTGTGAGAAACCATAAAACATGATTGTTATATATATGATGTGTGCTAAATCTTCTGTTGTGAGGTAAATCTTCTTGATTTTATGATGTGTTTTTTCTTCTTTTAAATTTCCTTGTGTTGTGAGGTAAAAGTTCATCTTAATTTCCTAATTGATCTAATGAAGTTTACTTTCCTTATTTGCATGTTAATGAATTGGGATTCCTTATATCATTCCGGTAGACTAACTATTTTATTTCCCTATTTAACATTTCCCTATTCTTATGAACTTAAGGAATAGTGCTCTATATAACCAAGTTCAATTAGCAATTCAACCAATTCAGATTACAGTTCTTCTGCATTCTCATCAGAAAAAGCGGTTAAGATTGTATACTTTGATCTTTGCCATTCTCTTGGTATGTCAGTATCTCTAAGTTTTTTTTTTCTATGTTGTTGATTTGAGGATACATCTTAAATATTTAGACTAACTAGTGTTAGCTTTTGAATAATAAACCTTGAAACCTAGCATGATCATATATATTAATTGTCGTCAATCCACCTAAAGGTTTTATAAATTACAATGTGTTTCATCATATTCATATCTAGAATTAACAAATTTGTAAGACCTTTGCTTAATTGCTTATTTGTAGTCACGTATATTCTTAACTCTAATGAGATTTCAGCTTTTTGATAGGATTCAATATGGGATGCACGAGTTCAAAACACTACTCTTCGGAGGGAGAAACAAAAGGGACAACACTTCTTGGTCTGTTGTACGAGGTCGAGGGACAACCAAAGGGCCTCCTAGTCGCAGCTGATTCTAGATCTTCAACTGAAAAAAGACTTGACAAGCCACTTAAGAGTAACGATTATCTTCCCAGCTAGCATGTTTTTATTTAATATAAAATCCGGACATGGGACTTAGTCTCCCAGCTAGGTTGGGTTCTAAACCCTTTAAAAAAAAACAATAAAAAAAACACTATTATCTTCCCAGCTCTTTCACTTTTTATTTTTGTATGAGAAGAACTCTAAGTCTTCATCCTTTTTTATATTTTTATTTATATCTAACTTTTTCTTATTCTATATGTTTCAGTTAAAAACGATGAGGTGAAAATGTTTGAAATATCTTCCTCTATAATTGCTGTAATGTCCGGGACAGCTATTGATTGCCTGAACATGTGTAGGAGTGTGAGATCCAAATGTATAACTGAGGTAAGAGCGCCTAAACTATATATATTCATTCTCCTTAGCTTTCTGCGATCTGTACGTAGTTTTGCTTCGATTTGGGACCAGTACTCTAAAGACAATTACTTGTTTGATATAATGCAGTTCAAGAAGAATGGTGATTCAGTTGTATATGCATTACGACAAATGTCTGATCATTTACGGGGTCTGCCTGAAAACATTAAGAATGACAAAGCATTTGGGGTACTCTTGGCTGGATGGGATGCAGAAGATGTAAGCTGCAAAATTCAAATCTTATCGCTAATAATGTTCTCACTTGGTTATATTTACTTAAATTGTTGTTTCGATTCGCAGGGTCTTCAACTTTATCGTATTTTTACACAGGACGGACGCGTTACGAATAAAACGCACTCCCTCGGCTCTGTAGTACTGGGATCTGTTTCTAAATATGCTCAAAGTATTATAAACTTTCGGTAAATACTGCTTGTTCTAATTGATTTTCATTTTTTTCTCTCTTAATTACATGTGATCAGTTTTAATCTGTTATGCTAATTAACATGAGTCGTGTAATATTCTAGATATCAGCATGGCAAGTCCACCGAAGACGAAGTTGCTAAAATAGCCCTAGAAGCATTATTCAATTCAACCTTCTTTGATAAGTTCACTGGTGGAATTCTCAGACGTAATATTTCTATTTTTTTTTTCTTCTCTTTGCTTTTTACATAAAAATGATAAATTCACTCTCTAAAGTAATTTATACATGCCTGTGCATTTATCCAGGGTATAAGATAGTTCCTAATGAAGCTATAATCACGATGCCTGACGTCGACCCTTTCGATGTCCCAAACCCCGTGGTTAGCTCACTCTTGGACTGCGGATACTACACGCTCCAAGAATATCAATCCAGGATACTCTTCGTGGTTTATTCTACAACCAGGTTCCTACAACCAATTTTTACAGACCAACTCATAAATCATTTCAGGTATGCATGAACACTTGCTCACTATTAATTTCCTCCTCCAAATATATCACAAACGTATATGCGTATATTCTTAAGCGTCCTCCTATTCTAATTTTGACAGGAAATATGGTGGAAAAGAAGAAGTAAAGGCAGTAGCAGCTCATCTAGTAGTAAAGAAGCAAGATTTCTACTTTCATCGGGTCGTGTTCAAGTCGGAAGAGGACGCTGTAAAAGTATGGAATTATGTGAAGAAGAATTCTCAGACCTCCCATCAAGATACTTTCGACCTTCTCAGATATTTCCCATACCAACTTGTTTTGGAGAGTGGTGCTCCGGTTTATGTTAGTATGGCTTCAGAGGATTTGTCGCAGCTCATACACAGCTCAAGTAACGCAGTTGAGGTTTCCTCAAAAAAGAAAAAAAAGTAACGTAGTTGAGCAATAGATTTTAGCGAATCAATTTGTTGAATATTCTTTTTGCGGTCTGTTTAGAATTCATACTACAAACTCAGGAAAGCTTTCATGTTTAATTATATATCAAGCTTCCATGAATTTTTGTCAGGATTTTAATTTATCTTTACATCAAATAATTTCTATCAAAATTTCTATTTTTAGGATCTTCGATATATCCTTAGTAGTCGATAGATGATAGTTTAGTAATTTGCTACTATATATAGTTTTTTTTTTCCTAAAGCTAGGGTAGCAAATTGACAATAAGTCTTTTTCTCGAAATCAATCGGACACAACATACGACATGTCGTGAATAACCCACTGCGACGATTTGCGGAGCCTGTGCCTCCTATGTTTTAGGACTTTAAACAGAAATTGGAAGGCTGAATGTAAAGGCAGAAGGAGAAGGGCGACCATGAAAATGAGAAAAACAAACCAACAAATCAAAAATAGTCCCCCAAATGGAAAAGGTGAAAGTATTTAGTAAGATTCTGCCATTATTGGCAGCACTCTTTCATCTTCCATCATCCAAATTAAGTCGAGCAGGTTAGCTTCTCTTTCTTTTACCCCATTGCGCATCATCAACAATTACCAATATTCTTTGCTTTGATCAGATTTTATTCTATGCTGTGAATTGTTTGGATCACAAAACTGTTAACCATGCCCGGAATTTCATTTCAGAAACAATGATCAGGTTATTCAAAGTGAAGGAAAAACAACAGGAACTGGTAGACAATGCAAAAGAGAAGGCGCCTGTCAAGAAGCAAAGTGCAGGGGAATTACGCGTTCAAAGAGGTCTCAGCCTTTTCATTTACAATTGAGAATTGGGAAACTGTTCCCTATACACATTGATACATGCTATTCGCAACAATATTCTTCGATGCAATCCATGCATTCCTCATTATCATGCTTCTTCAACATGGTTTAGATTGTAATAATTCAGTTTTCTTTTTCTCTTGTAGACATGGTATGATTTTGTAGAACAAGTTATCATCTGCACTGACTTGGGTGCCTTTACCCATATGAACAGCCTTCATATTTGCCCAACACACTTTTGATCTTTGAAACTCTACGAGATCTTGGTGCAAGCCAACTGTATATCTTGTGTTATTTGATTGTTTAGCCTCCTTCAACTAGTCTTATTTTTCCATTTCTTGTGTTAATTGTAGATATAACTGAGTTAAACCTGCCAAATACAATTAGCATAGCATTCCCACATGGACAAGTTGATCTGATGAACTTTGAGGTCACCATAGAACCTGATGAAGGGTACTATCAGTAAGTTAAACCTTAACTGTTATCATACCAAGTCACTAAAATGCCTTGCTCAAAGAGAATCGGTTTAATGTATCTGTTAGCAATTGCAACTTTTTTTTGTGTGATGCCATTTAGCTGAACTCCAACTTCCCTTTCTTTTTGTCACAGAGGTGGCAGGTTTGTCTTTACATTTGAAGTTACCCCAGTCTATCCTCATGAAGCACCAAAGGTCAAATGCGATACAAAGGTACTCTTTTCTGGGATTGTATCAATTTATTTCCAGTCTTCTGCAAGCCCGCAAACCAATTTACACAAGATCGATAACAATATGTATAACAATGCATAAGGTTTAGCCTTTTAGGTGGGAAAAGGATGCTCCATACTACTACACTACCATCTTAAATGTTGAATACCATCTGCAGGTCTATCATCCAAACATCGACTTGGAAGGGAATATCTGCCTTAACATTCTTCGCGAAGATTGGAAACCTGTCCTCAACATAAGCACTGTCATTTATGGATTGTATTACCTATTCACGGTATCCATGTCTCCAACTCCACATCTGTCTAGTTGTATCTGTATGTGACCTTAACTCAAACCCTGCATTTCTTTATGCAGCAACCGAATTATGAAGATCCTTTGAATCATGAGGCAGCTGAGGTTTTGAGGGATCATCCTGAGACGTTCGAATCAAATGTGAAAAGGGCAATTGCTGGTGATCAATGGATAGGAAGTACCTACTTCCCTCGCCCGGATTATTAAGCTCCCACTGTAAGAGGATTGCTAACACAATGTCCAAGACTCTTGCAAGAGTGAAGGTTGTGTTTTCTGGGGTGATCTATCAGCATTTTGTACGATAATACTGTAACATTTTCTGTCAATCAATAACAAACTCCATTCATTTGAAACCAAAAGAACAACCATCGGTGATCATTGCATGTTTGTTTGTTATGACTAAATGAGACAGTGCTAAATAAGGAGTCAAGTTTAGTTAGTACTGTGTTTGGTTTCACTGGGTACTAAAATAAATGAGCTTATGTAACACATTGTTTTCATTTTGGCCTCTTTAAGTGGTGTTATTGTGGATACTCAAATATATCATCTTTAGATAACACCATCATTATAAACTAAAAACCAAGCAAACTACCATCTAATCTCATGCAACATCAAACATAAGTTAATATTAGTACAACTTAAGACACCCCACATAAGTACATGACGGTTTTAAAAAATAAGAAGGTGTAATGTAGTCCGAGTATCAAACGAGCACATAATGTACATACATATTCATCATTGTTTTAATCTACAACCTCATAAGCCCAATAGTCTCCGGTTCGGCCCATTTATAAACCCAAAGCTCTCAGACAGGAACCAACATCCATGCAGAGAAGAAAGCAGAAAAAACCAAAAATAATTCATTATAAGGCTGTGGGCCCCGCTCTAACTTCCAGAACCACCAGAGAATTATTAGGTCATCAGAAAACTGTTACATACACGCGGCGAACCCTCTCTTCTCTATCCTGTACTCCGTCACACCATACTTACCGTGCGTCTCTTCTCCCGCACACTGATTTTCTGATGAAGAATTCCAGTATTCTGATCCGACGGCACAGAATCCACAACAGCCAACGGCTTTTGGTCCAGATGCGATGCACCGCAACTTCACCAAAATGAGGTTTTATTTTCCAACTCAGAGAGAGATTCTTCTACACTTGAACCGAAAAAGCGAAAGCGCATTCCTTGTGAACACACGCATTTCCATATCCGATTCCACCGAGCTTAAATCCACTGCGACGCACAGCGGCTTCTCCGTAGCAACACGGAGAGAGAGAGAGAGTGTGTGAGGGTTTTGTTTCGGAGAATTATGACGTCAGACGGAGCCACCTCGGCGTCGACGGTGAGGAGAAAGCCGTCGTGGAGAGAAAGAGAGAACAACAGGAGGAGAGAGAGGAGAAGGAGGGCGACTGCGGCCAAGATATTCGCCGGGCTTCGAGCTCAGGGGAGCTTCAACTTGCCCAAGCACTGCGATAACAACGAGGTCTTGAAGGCTCTCTGCGCCGAGGCTGGTTGGACTGTTGAAGAAGACGGCACCACTTACCGAAAGGTTCTTTTACCTTCTCCTTTTCTTCTTTTCAGTTTTTCTGTTTGATTACTGAAATTTTCTGATTTCTATTATTTAGTTGATGATTTTTTAAGAGATTTGGAGTATTTAGGACAGCAATTTGGATATAATAAGTTGGTCTAGCGCTGTGATTAGTGTACATTGTTTGTTCTTCATTTGATCCGTATGCAATTCGACAAATGCAAGTTTCTTTGCTGGCTGATAATGAGTTTGGAGATATGGACTAATTTCGGATTGGAATTGGATGAAAGTTGATTAGTGTAGAGGATTGATTGTTTGGGTTAATGTGATGATCCTGAATCAAATATTGTAATGTGGCTTGGTTGTGCAGGGATTCAAGCCACCCCCAGCTGATACACCAGGCACTTCAACCAAAATTACACCCCATTCTTCTCTAAATCAGAGTCCCTTATCTTCTTCCTTCCCAAGCCCAATTCCTTCCTACCAAGCCAGTCCCTCATCCTCGTCTTTTCCAAGCCCCTCTCGTTGTTTTGATGCCCACAATTCATCAAATCTCTTTCCCCATCTGCGATCTGCTATACCATCTCTTCCTCCTCTCCGGATTTCTAACAGTGCCCCTGTCACCCCTCCACTCTCTTCTCCCAACTCAAGAAAGAGCCAACCAATTCCCAATTGGGACTCCATTGCCAAACAATCCATGGCCTCTTTCAATTACCCTTTTTACGCCGTGTCTGCTCCAGCTAGTCCAACTCGTCACCAACAGCAACTCCATACTCCTCCCACCATTTTTGAATGTGATGAGTCTGATACCTCGACTGTTGAATCTGGCCAATGGATGAACTTCCAGAAATTTGCAACCGCCTTGTCTGCAAGGCCAACCTCCCCTACCTTCAATCTTGTGAAACCTGCCACTGCTCAGCAAAACTTGCCAGCCAATGGAATGGCGGAGATGGGGAGAGGACCAGAGTTTGAGTTTCTCGGGGGACAAGTGAAGCCGTGGGTCGGGGAGAGGATTCATGAAGTGGGATTAGATGATTTAGAGCTCACACTTGGCAATGGTAAGCCTCGATGTTAAGCAACCAACTAGGGATGCATGCTGCATATGAGTTCCAGAGTTATTAGAACAGAAGAAAAGAGGTTGGTTTTCTGGTCCACTGATCATTCAATTTCAGCTTGGTGTTGGAACCTGCATTGCAGCTCTCTGTGAAGGCAGTGTGAAAGAACTGCTTAAACCAGACATGGTTGATGCAAGAAATTAAAATTTTCAAGAGTGCAATTTAAGGTCATATTATTCCTTCATTCTCAAATGGAATTCAAAGTCGATTCAGATAGTGTGTAATCTTTCTTGTTGATGTTCGCCTTTGAAGACTGAGAACTTTTTCTCTTTTTCTTTTTTCTTTCTCTTTTGGTTTGATTGTAGACTCAGAAACTGGGAAGGATGCTGTATATTTTGCAATTCGTTTTCGCAACTTATGTTCCTTCTTTTGCTTGTATGTCTTTAAGCTCTTGGTCAAAAGTTTTTGCCGGTGGCCCAACAGTGGTGGCTGACTGGCTGGCATGTTAATGACATAGCCGATATAGCTCATGTTCATGTCTTGCCTGCACATGCACCTTTAATACTAAATCCGATTGAATCATTGTCTTTAAGTATTATAGATAAATAATAGGATTAATTACTGGTCACACTATTAACTTTCATGCTCTCGACAGTTTACTCCATTAACTTTCAATTTCAATCGATTACTTCATTAACTATCCAATGTCACACAATTAGGTCCATCCGTTAAGTGGCCGTCCAAATCAGTGGTTAAGTTGCTGACTGGACATATTTTTCAACTGGAAATTCCATTTAACACCCTAAACTAACTCTCTCTCTCTCTCTCTCTCTCATTTTTAAAACCCATCAGCAGCTAGCCATGGCTTTCCATTTTTCTCTCTCCGTCGTTTCTCTCATCACCCTCCTCTTCCTCGCCAAGGTTCTTTGGCAACAGATAAACAAATAGGTGGACCTGCTTTGGAGGACTGGTCGTCCACAACTCAGATCCATCGGTTGAAGTTGTTCGTCGTCCACCAACCAGTGACCGGTCATCCGATCCGATCTCAACGAGTGACGCAGAGACCCAGCGACTGGTCCGTCGGTCGACTTGGACTCCGGTCTGGACGTCATCGGCGGTTGTCAAAAAGGGAAAAAAACTGGGCTTGCAAGTGGTAGTCGAACCCGGCCGCTCAAATTGGAGAAGCCCGAATTAGTGGACCTTGATTCCACTAGGATCGATCTAGGCGAGGTATTGCGCGGCGGCCGGCCGGCGAGGTCTGGTCCGTCGTCAGTTGACAATTGTTCAGGAGGCTCCGGTCCACCACCTTGTCAGGCCATCGATACAGAGGATTTAGGGTTCGTGCATGGTGTTGTTTAGGGTTTGGTTGGTGGCGAAGGGAGAAGATCAATTGTTGTGAGGGTTTGAGTTTTGGGCTTCGGGAGAGAGATGCTGGGTAGGTGGGTTTGAGTTTTTGCCTGCCGTCGGGAGAGAGATGTCGAGGAGCTACGGGGTGTGTTTGATTATAGTGTTGATGTGGTTGGTTGCTAGTGGTGTGGTTGGTTGGTTGCTAGTGTTGTTGTTGCAGTGTTGTTGAAGGTCCAACTAGTGATGTGGTGGTGTTGTGGTTGCGGAGGAGGTGGAGGAGGAGAGAAAAGAGATTGAGGACACAGGACGGTGGAGAGAGAGAGAGAGAGAGAGAGAGAGAGTTAGTTTAGGGTGTTAAATGGAATTTCCAGTTGAAAAATATGTCCAGTCAGCAACTTAACCACTGATTTGGACGGCCACTTAACGGATGGACCTAATTGTGTGACATTGGATAGTTAATGGAGTAATCGATTGAAATTGAAAGTTAATGGAGTAAACTGTCGAGCGCATGAAAGTTAATGGAGTGACCAGTAATTAATCCTAAATAATAACTCGCAAAAATGGCGAGACAGTGTCTGTCTTAATGCATGGGATCTCTTTCATAATTCCTTATGAGTAAGGAGGAAGCAGAATTCTTTTTCGATTAGTCTCATCTTACAAATAGCACTAATATGCAGCATCAAATAAAACTTATGAAGTTTGAAGAAGATATTCAACAGAAAACAGCATGAGTGTATTATTGAAGAGAACTAGGCAGGATTTTCTGATATTATGTAGACATTTATTACAGGACACATATGATCAAAACATAGCAACTATACAAGCACTTTACAAAACATAGCGACAGAAGATGGCAAATTTTAACGTGCAGGCATCTATTGTCTAACAGAAACCACCTCCATACGTAATGTCACAGACACAATGCGGGTACAGATGAGCTAAGCATGCACCAAGATGAAAGTAGGAACCAGAAAACAGTCATGGGCTGAGTCGAAAATTACAGCTGCTTCTAACCTTAAGAGTAATTTCTAGTCTAGGTGGTTTTATGTGCTTAGGTACAAAGTTTGGCTCAGTCAGTCTAGGCAGGATCTTCTCCATGGCTTCACTTTAGTATATCTTTAGACTTCTCATTCTCAAGTTTCACATTCGTCTTCGCATTGGCATCGCACTCCTTGTGCCGGAAGCATGTTACAAGATTCTCATTCTCAGGTTTCACATCCATCTTCGCATTGGCATCGCACTCTTTGTGCCTGAAGCATGTTACAAGATGATCGTTCACAATCCCAGTCACTTGCATGAATGAATACACGATGGTAGGACCAACACAACGGAAGCCTCTCTTCATCAAATCCTTGCTTATAACTTCAGCTTTTGGCGACTTTGCTGGTACTTGGCGTCCATAACGAACTCCATTGTTGATCGCCTTCTGGTTCACAAAGCTCCAGCAGTATTTACTGAAGGAACCAAACTCTTGCTGAATCTACACACATTAAAATGCAGCAAAGCCTATAATTTCAGCACAGGGAATTACTTGCTGATATTGGAAACAAGTGAAATGCAAAAACCCCTTCAAAGGGACGAGTTATGCAAGTGTAGTAATGTTGAATACCTTCACCACTTGTATAGCATTGTCCACGATTGCACGAAGCTTTTGTTGGGATAGAATTGGGATGCCATTTATTTTCAGTGACATCAACTTCTTCTCATCAAACTTTGCAATGGATGAAGGATCAAAGTTATCAAAAAGATTCCTGCCAAAGAGATGAACACCCATATATCAAAATTTTAGCTTAGGGTCACCGTATTCTTCACATAACTCAAATGACAGATTAAATGGAAACAAGCACACCTGAATATGTCCCTCTTGGTAAGAATTTCAGGCCAACTAAGTTCTGCTAGAGACTGCGAAAGCACTAGCAGTTCAAACAGCTTCTCATCATCATAAACTGGAACTCCCCATTCTTCATCGTGGAAAGAAATGTAATGTGGGTCTGTTGTATCAAAATTTCCTTTCAGTAAATTGCACCAAGCTAAAGATCAAAATTAACGCAGTAAAATTATATGTCACTGAGATTAAATTACATCTGGTTATCTTTGTCAATTCTGAACTATAAAATATTGTAAGAGCATACAAAGCTTTCATACCTGAACCTAATTATCAATTTACAGCAAACAGTTAAACAATGTCCTCAATTTCTTTCACATTCAAATTTTTCCGAAAAAATAAAAAAGGAGAGCAAATTTATATACCGGAGTTTGCTGTAATCCATTCACATCGCTTAGGTGGACCGTCGGGCTTGACGACGTCGTTTGAGACAAGCTTGGGAGGCCTGAATCTCTTGATATGCCTTACGGTCTTTCTAGGACTCGCCGTCTTGGGAGATGAGCCAGTTGAAGAGGTCTCCGAAGAACACGAGCTGTCCACGGAGACGTTTTTCTTCACATCCGACTCCGGAATCTCCGGGGCCAGTTTTCTCGGCCTCTGCGGCGGCTTCTTGAGTCCCTCACACTTGTGTTTAGGTCCCTCCGAAACCTTAACTCTGTTCCCACCAGGACCGAGAACGGCGCGAGGCTCGCAAATTGAGGATTGGAGCTTCGTGGCCACAGACATTGCCATGGGTTTGTTCAAGTGGTTGCACTAACAGGCTTGAAGTTCAAAACGACAGCGTTTTTGGGTGAAGAGGTTGTGTCAGGGATGTGTGGAAATTTGTGTTTGATTTGGAACAGAGAGGAGTGGAAGTGGGAGTGGGTAGAGAGAAGAGCAGAGAGGGCGCAAAAGTGACGAAAGAACGGAACTGTTTTAAAACGGAAACCCGGAACGGGTAAGGTGCTCGTACTAGCCGGTAATATTGATTGCGTGTCGGTTACCTTAATGGAAAGAGATCAGAATACTTCTTCAAATGTCCAATTTGCCCACACTTTCTTTCTACAACATCTTTTGTCTACATTTTCAACTAGGGATATCCCTTTCCAACTATTTGCCCAAACAAAAGTAGCGTTTAAAGTGAGGCTTAGCAAAACATATAATATTTGAATTAACATTAGAGTACCGCAAATGTTGTCTTTGTCTAAGTTAATCACTTGGCGTATATGAATTCCTTCAACTTTACATTCTAACATTGTGTTTGGCCAAGTTGACAGCATCGGTGTTTGAACCTAGGTTTGGGATTCCATGTAACCAAGCAAAAATCACTAGGTCACTTATAATAGATAATGAGGTATTCAGTTAAGCGATTGAATATAACTACATTAGGCTGATAATTTAATATGTAAAAATTATTGAACATGGTATCGAGACACCTTTATCTAAATGACTCAACATTGTCTTAATCTGCAATGATCATAATTTTACTAACATAATGACTGATGAGTCATTATAAGTATAAATTGATTCAGTTTGGCACACACAAAAAAGAATAGACAAGAAAATGATGGAGCTAACAAAAATAATAAAAATGCATAAGGTGAACAAACATATTTAAGAGTGTACTTTTCTTTGTGGTTCCAATGTTGATTAAGATGTTGAGGGACAGCCCAATGAAAGGTGAATCTTTAGGCAGATTTAGCTCCACTTTATTGACTCTAGACCCTAATTTAAGCTCATAATAGTACTCCAAACTCAATCATGAACCAACACTAAACACTAAACATGTCATCGAGTTACAAGGGGTACTTATGATATTTCGGGTAATAAAATGGAAGGGGGACCTGGAAAGCAGGTGGTGGCGGTTGGACCGTTGGAGGAACAACCCAACCGAAGCTTAGGCCGTGGGTCGCATTCAGTTGGTAAGGTTGAGATGTAAAATTATGAAATGAGTTACGTATCCGTTGCATATATAATCCTCCGGTCGCTTTTGAGCCTTTAGTGGTGGGGAGCTTCCTTACCGTTTGAGTAAAAGAATCCAAAGCGTCTCACCCGATAGTGCGTAGCCAACGGCTATTTGACTTGATCCAACACCAACTCTATACTGGGCCGGGCCTACACTCTTTAGGCTTAACGGGCCTTATCAACTTTTATTCCTGTTAAAAGTCATGTGAGCAAAGGTCAACTGATTGTTACGTCAAAGGCCTTCAACTCCATCTATAATGGCCCAAAAGTAGATTTCCCGCTCACCACTCGCGCTAACCCATCTACAGTGATATTTGACCCATGACATCTACAAGTTTTTAACTATAAACAAAAAACTTGTTGTGAAATAAAATCACTGCATTCTATTGACAAAGTGAGAGTCTTCGCACATATAGTGTAAGTCTGTGCTACTGGAGGTGGCGCAAAAAAGCTGGCCGTTTACAAATGTAGTATAAAAGATACAGTTTACAAATGTAGTATAAAAGACGCATGAACCTAACAGAAGTAGCACCTAGTGTATTCAAAGAGCTAGCTGGTCTAGCTGTTGAGTTAGTCTTAGCAAAAGCTGCTGTTGTCGTTCTAAGACGTGGCTGTTCCAGTTGTGCTTTCTAAATACTGGTTCCCCCAGCTGCATAAAATAGTTATTCACGATCAGTCATTTTCTACTTGCTAGGTTGTGCTTTGGCTGCTGATGATGATCACAGCCCGCAAAGAGCTCTGAATTGAACGTGTCCATTAAGGAACAGTTTAGAAATTAATGTTAAAACCAAAGTAAAAAAAAAAAATAATAATCCTTTTTAACACATTGATGCTGGTTGATGTATAATGCATATAAAGAAATGCAATGCTCAGTAATTTTTTACCATGGAAGAGCTATTTGCATGCTGTGTAACCCCATGTCGCAGGCAGGTCAGTACATCATCTTTTTCCTTCTATTTCAGTTGTCTACCACCAACCACTGTGTGTTGGAAATCTACAGATTGATGCGCTGCAGGATACCATCTTTGCTTCCTACATTACATATGTACGTGAGAACAAAGGAAAAACTGGATGTCCGAAACATTTACAAAGATTTAAACGATAAAACAACTTGGAAAAGAACCAAACTGCTCAATTCATAAAAATCAAATTACAAAGATTCTTATTAATATGTGAAGTTTCATTGTAGATCAATCACATCACTGAACCTAGGTACTTAATCGAACATATGTGATTGTGCGTTACTTATTGGTGTTGATTTATTGTATCTAAAGTTAATTTTTAAATGTTTCGAATTCAAATAGCTTATCTAAAGAAAGCTATTTAGTATAAGAATCAATTTCATGGCACTATGTTATTTTACTTTTCTCTCTCTATATATCCAATTAGGTACGTCTCACTATAGAGTAATTCTTATAATCTTATTAGACTCAAAATGGGGAAGAAGCACTGTTGTTCAAACCAAACGAAGGAAATCCACGATATTTCATAATGAAAGTAGTGTTCCAGATAGCAAACAAATCAATTTTTGATTGATGGCTATCAATGGTTAGGAACAGCTGATTGCTTATTATTTGCAGTCCAACATTTTCAGCAGAAAAGTTAAACAGAAAAAACAACAATATAGGCCCGTTGTGGAATTGATTTTTCTTATTTTCGAGAAAAGAACAGAATGATATCAATGATGATGCCTAATGAAAAGAATGAAAAAATCTGACTATTTCATACACAGAGAGATACACAACTACGAACTCCCAATTATTTAAACCTACGTAATTACCTTGTTTTTGGAACTCGATACTGAGCAAGTAGGACTGTAGGAGAACAATACACCCATCAAATAAAGGACTTCTGATGTTAGCATAAACTGCATACAATAAAATGTAAAGAAGGAGATGGTACAATGGTTGATGATTCATGTAATATATATTGCAATTGAATAACAATATATGAACTTCATCAATAATTATACATGTTCTTAATTATATTTATATGAAAATGAACAGAAACATTCATAGTCTTCATTGGAGTAATATACATATCATTAGTTCTAAAACGCACAACCCAAATTCGTCCCCTTCCTCTCTAAGTCAAAATAACCTCCATTGATTATTTTTTGTTAAATCAAAACATCAACTGTTTGGAAAAAAAAAACATCAACTGTTTGCAAAAGCAACAATGAAAAAGGAGGGTGATCCAGTATTGGGGAACTTCAAACTTCAGTATTTGAGTAATATCATTTACATAAATGATGAAAAGCTGATCAAGAATCAAACTCAAATCAGCCAGCAATTCACTTGAAATCGGTCCAATCGATCATTGAAGTCTCAGACTGTAACAAAGACAAAACCCTGATCAGCTGAAAATGAAGGGAACCAAAAATAACCAATCAAAGATTCACCGAAACACGCAAAAATTCATGTAACATTAGTAGAAAAGAGAGAAAATTAGCTTCCGGACCTTCTCTGTTCACCCTTGCCGATCTCCTTTTTTTCCTAACCCGTAGATTGGCTGTCGGATTTAGTCGACATCCCGACAGATTTGAGAGAGTGAGAGGTTGTCTCTGGAGAGAATAAAGACGATCGGCAAGCTGAGGAGGGGCTTTTATATTTAGGAGCGACAAAAAATGAGGGGAACACACTGCTCATGTATCAGGTCGGCGAACTGCATCAATCTGGAAGCTTCAAGAGAGAGAATGATGCGTTGGTAAGAGGGAAAAAAATATGGTCCACAATGCTTTTATATATTCAGTTGAATGGCAAAACTGATATTGAAACGAAAGGAAGGGTAATACGGGAATGTTCGAAGCAAAAGCGGGGGTACAATCGCCCGTACACTGCTCACGGAACAGTATTTAGTAAACAGTGGCTGACGTCATCCCAAAGAATAGATATAGGTTAAATTTAACCCATCGCCGTATCCACCCTCACAATGTCTGTGATATTTAAACTTATATGACATTTACAAACTGTGGTTGATAAGAACATGCGACAATACTTTGAGGCCCGAAAAACCGGCATAACCGGCCAGGTTTTTACCGGTCCGTGCTCTTGTCGGTTCAGACGAATTTATGTGCAAAAATCGGTACGGGTCAATAATAGCAGGTTTGGGCTCGGTCCCTCCAAACCACTGTCGTTTTGGGCAGTAAAAAAACTCTTGTGGGCTAGGCCCATAGTTGGCACGCAAAACAATAACAAGGATAACACCCATCACAGTTTCCCGCCGCAACGGCGTCGTTCTGGTTAATTACTGAGGTAGTTGCACGAATTAGGGACCAACGAATCTGGTTGCACTGCGTCTCTCTGCAACTCCGTTTCCGATGGAATCAGAAACTTCATCACCCGCAGCTCCCTTACTAAAAAAGGAAACCCCAATAATCCTATCGAACCCGAAGAAGAAAGACTTCTTGAACCACCTCGAAGCCTACCTGGCAAAGCGAGATGGAGTGGACAAGCTTCTCAAAATATCCAGATACGCCACCAAGATCATACTCGCCTCGTCGGCGCTCCCCGAAACCCTAACCCTAAACCACCGCCTCAAGAGTTTCGAGTCGAGCGTGGGCGTCAGTCGCAAGGCCTTCCGGCTCGGCAAGTTCGTCCAAGACGTCAACGCCCTCAGAGCCTCTCATTTCGATTCCGCCAAAGACCTCGCCCTCTCGCTCGTGGCCTACGGCGGCGAGGGAGTCTACTTCTTCGTCGAGCAGTTTGTCTGGCTCGTCAAGTCGGGATTGATTGATAAGAGGCACGCGCGGAGGGTGGGTCTGATCAGCGCGTGGGCCGAGTTCGTCGGGTACGTGGGGAGTGTTTCGCTGAAGATTAGGGATTTGAGGCGGATTGCGGAGGACGAGAAGCGCGTGAAGATGAGCATCGATGTTGCGATTACGAGGGGGATCGAGTGTGAGGAGGAGAAGGAGAGGCTGGGGAAGCTGATTGAGAAGAAGCTGATGAAGCGGCTTTCGGTTGTTCAGGATTTGGCTGATGCGTTGATGGCGGTGGCTGATATTCGTGACGGAAAAGGGCATTTTTTGGGGCCGCTTTCTGTGTCGATTGCAGGGCTATTATCGGCATTGATCAGCACTCATAAGAATTGGGTGTCTTGCTGAGCTTGATGGCGTTTATTTCGAGGTATGGATGCCTCAAATTTGCTTTGGCAGTTTGATGTTGAAACTAGGAGAGAGGGAGGAGGAGAGTGAGAACTGTTATACTGTCACTGTTAGGAGATAAAATTTGGAATGCCTGAAGGGTTGTTAGTGCTGTAGTGGTTTACATTTGTCAGGAATAAGAAAGTAATACAGGCTGTGAAATACAGTGATTCAATAAGAACGTTTTTATTCCGAGCATTGAGAAATTGTTACCGAATGCTGTCTGGTCAATTGATCGGGCGCTTATCATATCATGTTAGAAGCCCCTTGAGTAGGATGTTCAACATTGTGTATCATGAATTCATGAGTTATGAGCTGGGGATGGAGCATATGCATTGTTGCAGCATGTGTCAGGTTGATACTTGATAGACCATGTCAAGTGACTTTTGTGCCGCATTTGGGGTTTTTGCAGTTGCTTCTTATTTCTGAGCTTTAAGTTCCATAGTTCTTTGTTTCTGTGCATTTCTTTTCTCCACTAGGCTTTCCTTTGACATTATGCAATGCATTGTTATCGTTGATTGGCTGTTGAAAACCTTTCTTGTGCAGGAGAACATGACCAAGTTATTAACAATATTGGTAGTTCAGTTCAACTACCACTCAATCCTTGCCGTGGAGTTGATTTGACACTCCACCCTTATACACAGGGTAGTTGCCGCATGATTCATAACCCGTATTGAAATTGTAGATAGTTAATAACTTGTGAGCAGGACCGTGAGTGAACCTATGGCATTTTTGTCTGCCACTGTAGTCATTTCGCCATCTATGTGAATCATTCTGTAACAGAAACTTTAAGGAGTTTTGAGGTTAGAACCAATTAGCCAGAGCTTTTAATCTGTGAGCCTAATAGTCAGTGGTTTGTTTAACTTTATATATATTTGGAACCATGACATTGATAGTGTTCATATCTTTAGATAGACCAACATATGATTCTCTTTTTGAACTTGTTTGTTTATTCTGCATAAACATATGCTTTGATGTTCTATTTGCTGTCAATAATTGCAGAAATGTGTGTGCTACTAACTGTATGGGGAAACACAATATGCATTCCTCTGTGTAATTGTGTAATAGCAGACTGAAGCATAAAACTCTGCATATTATGGTCAAAACGGGAAGCAACAGTACTCTTCTTCTATATGGTATCACTGGAATATAGGGGAAAGGTATTATGGAGAGGCAAAATCTGCTTCTGAGCTTACCATGTCCTGCTCATATACTTGAACTTTTGATAGTGTCATGTCAATAGAGCAAAAGAAAATGCAACATTTTGTTTTGAGGTCAGCATTAGCAGAGAATTCTGGGTTTATTGATTATTTGACAGCAGATAAGATGGTTATGTTTCTTTATCTGATAGAGTTAAGAGTGGTCTATTTTTCATCTATTTTCGATAGCATACCAGTGATTTCCTCCTCTAGCAGAAAGAAGGATCTTTTTTCAGATCAAGAAGGGATTCTAACTTATACAGTGTGATCGTCCTGTAACCTCTGTTGATTATGAATGAGAATATATTACAGGTTTTGTCTAAAAATAGGGGAAAAAAGAATGCAAACAGTATCCGGCGTTTCGGCGATTCGTAACTTCATTTCGTCGATTAGTAACTTCAGTATCTCACAGTTTTGAAAATATCAGTATAATCCCTCACAAACGGGTTCCCCATTTCATATTGATACCTAAAACCTGTTTTGCCGTTATGGGGTGGAACTCGAAAGTGAAACTCGAGGAAAATTCCAAATTAGTACATCTAGTATCATCCGATCATATTAAAATAGTACGTACATTCTGTGTTGAATTTCCTCATCATGTATGTAATTGCCTATCAGACATGTTCAGTTGGTCAGTTACTGTTATATCTAAATTGAGGCCATGTAAACGTTACTCTTGTACGTATAATAAGGGTGTGCCATGAAAATTCACCAAAAAGAAAATTCGAGTATAGGTCGGTCGGTAACAGAGACAACCAGGTCCAAAATCAAATATCGTTTATTTTTGTTGCGCTGTGAAATTCCGGCCGTTGATCTTCTTCAATCGTCGATAGTGACACGCGGATATGCTAGCAGCTCCCAGAATTGCCAGTTCGCTGGCACACCCTTATTCTTTACGCTGCTGTGCATCTCAAATCGAATCAATCTTGCATTCCAATATGAACTCCTCTCCAGCAAGTAATCCACTTCCTTAACGACGCCGCAGCATCGACCTCCCCAGATAGATCTACACGCCCCAAAACGCCGCGTTTCGATGGCCCAATAGTATCACACACTTCCTTCCCCAAATCAAGACATGGAGTCGGAACTCAAAGACCTCAATTCCCAACCGGCATCCAAGCCCGCCTCCCACGGCGGCGGCGGATCGTCAGCCAAGGACGACCGCCCGCTCCTCAAACCCGACCCGGCCCCGTCGGTCTCCGCCGAGGAGCTCCAGGAGCTCGAGAAGAAATGCGCCGCCTACGTCCGCAGCGACGCCTACGGCACCATGGGACGTGGCGGCTTGTCGCTCAAGGAGAAGCTCCTCCTCGGCGTTGCTCTCGTCACTCTCGTCCCCATACGCGTCGTCGTCATCATGACGCTCCTCCTCTTCTACTACGTGATTTGCAGGATTTGCACGCTCGGATTGTCGCCGAATCGAGACGAGGACGAGCAGGAGGACTATGCGCACATGGGAGGCTGGAGAAGAGCCGTGATTGTCTGGTGCGGCCGATCCTTGTCCAGAGTCATGCTCTTTGTGCTAGGGTTTTACTGGATCAGCGAAACCTATAGGATACCTGATGCTGCTCAACAATCCAAGCCTGAGGTAGTATCACACTCTCTGTGTTTTCTGTAATTCCGGAATGATTCACTTGCTGTTTACTGAGATTTGTTTTGTTGATTTCGGTTTAGGGGAAAGAGGAGAGTGCAGAGGAGGCTGAGAAGCCTGGGGCTATTATATCTAACCATGTATCGTATTTGGATATCTTGTATCACATGTCCTCTTCCTTTCCGAGCTTTGTTGCCAAGGTCCGTGTGTTACTATTTTATCACAGTGCTGTATCGAAATTTGAGGTGAAGATTGTTAAATCGTTCTGATATTGTCATTGCTGCAGAGATCGGTGGCGAAACTTCCTCTAGTTGGCCTCATCAGGTGTGTTAAATTTGTAACAGCTTAGTCGTTTTTGATAGTGGAGCATGTATTGTGTATAGCATTTATCTTATGGTATTGTTTATCATGGGAGGGAAGGTTGTTCAATTTCAATCCATATTTTTGACAGCAAGTGCCTCGGTTGTGTCTATGTTCAGCGGGAGTCAAAATCGTCCGATTTCAAGGGTGTTGCAGGTACTGTGTTCTTTGCATTTGTTGTGAAAATTTTATTATGTAGTGAACCTCCATGTTCTTTGCCATTTTAGTGAAAATTTTATTATTTAGTGAACCTTGATGATATATTGAGGTGTACTTCATGAAGATTATGATGTCGGTAGCCAGATAGAATGTATGATCAATTACAAGTTGATTGTACATGTGAAAGGTGATGATTATTATCACAGGATATAATATAGTGTTACAAACAAAATAATTCTTCTTACCTGAAGCGAAGTCCAGAATATAAAACTTGTACAGGACATGCCAAATGGGGGATATAGTGAAAAGTTTAAATTCATGCCAAGACAAACTGCCAAATTTTGAAGAAAATTTTCATGCGCCTTTCCCATATGTTACCCATGTGGTTCTGTATCTATGCATGTATCCTTGTTTGTTTAATGTCCATGCTAGTTGGATGCACCTGATCTCGTTGTCTGGTGCTACCAGTTATCCCACGATTTTGGTTGGAAGTTTTATACTCAACATAGGCGTTATCATTCACCAGTGAGATGCCTGAGTTTGGAGCTTTTGGTAACATATGGTAATGTGAGATGCCTGAGTTTCTTAATATGCAAAGTATTTGGAGCTTTTGGTTTTGGAGAAGTTGCTGAATGCATCTCACATTACCCTCTAACCACTTCCTTGTCCATTAAATCTTAAGGGATCCTGTTGTATACTTATTTGTATTTTGAGTGGTTTAATGAATCACTGGTTTGAAGCAGAACTGGCTGACAGTGGTGCTATTGACAAAGAGTGATGGATTGTATAGTTGTAGTTATGTGTATATCAGTATATCTTTTCTTTTGCAGCATTCTGGAATGCTACTTTTAGTCACTCATTTACTTTTATTTTCAGGTGAGACATGTGATATTTCTTCTCTGTCAATTTGTAAATCACATAGAGGTCACAAGGTTACCTGTTTATTACCCTTCACAAGAAGAAAAGGATGACCCAAAACTCTACGCTGATAATGTCAGAAGACTGATGGCCAGTGAGGTATTATCTCTGAAGAGTATATTCTGAGGATAACATGTGACTGTATTGATTAGCTCGATATTAAAGAATAATATGATGCTATTGTAGCTCTAGATTGCTGGTTACATCTATGCTTGTGTTCTTCTTATACAGGGTAGCATGACTCTGGCAGATATCGGGCTTGCTGAGAAGCGTGTATATCATGCTGCACTTAATGGTAATAATAGCCATCCTAGTGTTTTGCATCAGAAAGACGATTGATAAATTTCATGGCCTCGCTCCCAAATGATATCTAGTGGCAGTTGAGTTTCTTAGTTTTTGTTGGTATTTGTTCATAATTGCACAGCCACAGTAAGGGGTGGCAAAAATCATTATTAACTTGTAATGATGTGCCATTACTGAAAGAAAGCCTATGGTGTGCCATTATCAACTTGTAATCCCATACCTATGGGAACTGTCGTATCCTATCTGAGTATACTGAATATGGTGTTGGCCTGGTGTCTGTATCATTACTTTGTTCAATGCATTTGTAGCCCATTTCCAGAAACTTTGCACCTGTTGATCTGAAGCATCTCTTTCATGTTCCTGCAGGTTTGTTTTGCCAAAGCTAATTCGGATTTGCCATCTGTAATTATATTCATTCTATGATATAATTCGTTATAGGGAAAATTAAATTACACATGGATTGTAGAAGTAGTATATGTTGTCAGAACCTGTATCTACTGATGCATTGCTGAGGAGTTGAAGTGGGCTGGGCTTTTGTGATTGTTGTATGTCTTCTCCATCAGTTTATTGGATGAATAGGGGTAGTTTAACCCACTAACTATCGGGCTGGTATACATTGTACTGATATACAGATTAGGTTTTGATTTGTTACAGCCAACTAGTTCCTTAAATTATAGGCTCTGAGGTCTTTGTGGTTTCGGAAAATTGCAATGGTGGATCAGCTTGCCCAGTGGCGTAGCCACAATGGGGCGAGGGAAGTCAATTGAACCCTCTGAGTTCTTTAAATTGAGCTTTTATAATATTTGACCCTTCTACACTACCATTCTAAAATGAAAGAAAGAAGAACCGTCTTCAAATGCTTAGGCCAATTGACACACTCAGCAAATCAGGAACTGTCTTCCTCTGTGTTTAGGTCTACGAACATCAAATGGCGGTAACTAGAAAACCAATTGAATATTTACAATTATAAAAGCTTTTGTGCAAAATATATCATATAAAAGTTTAGCAACATACGAATCAGTTGACACAATTATAAAAAAGATTTCAAAGTAGTTTATATTTGCTTATTTAAATTATGACATCCTATTTAAAATTTCTGACTACGTCACTAAGGTTGCCAAGATTAGATTGATGCTCCTTGTTTCTGATTATGCTTCCGAATAGAAAACTAATTAGGCTTAGTTGACCGGAAAGGATGAGTGTAATTTATTTTCATGCAGAGGAGAAATTAATACTAGAGATTTTCAGAAAATCATAATAATTAGATTAAGATAATCAAATGAGTAAATCATGGGATTTGGGAAGATCGGTTGTACTTTCTTCTTTATGGAAACTTGGTTCTCTCTTTGTGCTTACATCCACATCTTTCTTTCGGAAAACTTGATCCTCACTTTGGTGTTACGGAATAGGTATTTTTCAGACTAAAGATTGTCATGACCTCCCTATCATTGCCGGTTTTGAAATGCCATCAGTTTAACCATTAAATCCCCGTAGTTATATCCTGATCCGATTCAAAGAAAGTTACTGTCATCGATGTTAATGTAGATAATCAAGGATGATGAAACGACTAATGAGAATTATGACAGTCTTATCCATGGATGTATAATCTGAGGTTAGACAATTATTAATATTTTTGACCGCCTATATTATTAACTCAGATTATTCCCCAGAAAGTGAAAGATTGGCTGGAATTTCCTTTTCTGATCCAAACCAAATATCCATTCATCCAAAAGAAGATTGAAATAAAGACAGAGTATTCTGAACCTGTAATATCGGATTAGGTGGGTTCATTACGTTTATAGAAGTTCCATTATTTTTGTGTCAAACACACCTAGCAAAATTCCCATCCAATCCGAAATTTGAATATCTTGGTTTTCGTCCCCTTTCATTATCGGCTATCATGGGAAAACGATATTTTGGGGAAGTGAATTTCACAGAATATTGACTCATTAATACGAATAGGGAGAAATCAGGAAATGGATCATGTTAATGCACCGATATATACCCGTTGATCTAGCCATCTAAAACCTCAGACCTGAAAATATTTGCCAAACCTTTCCGTCCCACCAACCTGTGTAGAAGAAAACCCTCCTCATTGTAAACCTACCGACCTGATGAGCTCTGCACCAACTTATATCCATCCCATAGTTTTCTAATCAGTCTACGTACCCAAGTCATATTTGCTCTGTGAAAATGGAGGTTGAGGCCGCGAACTCGCCGGAGAAGTCAAGCTCGATAAGTAAGATAACACTGGTGGCCTCCATCGCTGCCGGAGTGCAATTCGGTTGGGCGTTGCAGCTGTCCTTGCTAACACCCTACGTCCAACAACTAGGGGTTCCACACAAATGGGCCGCCGTTGTCTGGCTGTGCGGGCCCATCTCAGGTTTGCTGGTGCAACCCATCGTCGGTTACTATAGTGACCGCTGCAGATCTCGCTTTGGTCGCCGCAGGCCGTTCATAGCCGCTGGTGCTGCGCTTGTCGCCATCGCCGTCTTCCTCATTGGATACGCCGCCGACATAGGTGTCCGGTCCGGCGACTCGTTGCATAAATCGACGAAGCCGAGAGCCGTGCTTGTGTTTGTGGTAGGGTTTTGGATCTTGGACGTGGCTAACAATATGTTACAAGGCCCCTGTCGCGCTCTTTTGGCCGACATCTCCTGTTCCGATACCAAGAAGATGAGGACAGCCAACGCGTTGTACTCGTTCTTCATGGCTGTCGGAAACGTGCTTGGATATGCTGCCGGATCGTTGAAGAATCTACACAAGGTGTTTCCTTTCACTGTTACCAAAGCCTGTGATATGTACTGTGCCAATCTTAAAAGCTGTTTCTTCATATCCATTGCTCTGCTTGCGATACTCACCGTGATGGTTATGGTGTCTGTACGTGAGAAAACGATGCCTAGTCGTGACGAGAAAGGCGAGGGAGGAGTGAGGTTCATCGGAGAAATTATAGGCGCTTTTAAGGAGTTGAAAAAGCCGATGTGGATCCTGCTTTTGGTGACATGCTTGAACTGGATTGCGTGGTTCGGATTCTTACTATTCGACACGGATTGGATGGGGAAAGAAGTGTACGGAGGTGCGGTCGGGAAAGGGCGTCTGTACGACATGGGAGTTAGGGCTGGTTCACTTGGGCTCATGCTGAACGCTGTCGTTTTGGGAGTCATGTCTCTAGGGATTGTCTACTTGGCCGGTGGGGTTAACTCGGCTAGACAACTCTGGGGTATGGTCAATTTTTTGTTAGCCCTTTGCCTGCTGATGACGATATTGGTGACAAAGTTGGCAGAGAAGCATCGACATGCCTCTCACGTCGTTGCCGGAGCTGAGCCTCCGCCTCCCCCGGCTGGTATCAAGGCAGGCGCATTGCTTATATTTGCTATTTTGGGGATACCTCAAGCGGTGACTTTCAGCATTCCCTTTGCCATGGCCTCCATATTTTGCAGCAACTCTGGTGCAGGACAAGGTAATTAAACTCAATTGTCTTCGCTTTTTTTTTTTGCTTCTGAAATTATGGTGAACTTAATTTGGATTTACTTATTTACAGTCCATTAACCTTATCGATTTTGGATTTTCATAGGCCTTTCTTTGGGAGTCTTGAATATATCAATTGTCGTGCCACAGGCGAGTGCTAACATACACATATTTGATATATTGTTCCCTTTATATCAAATTGTAGCAACGCTAATCGATTTCTTAATGAATGGATTTGCAGATGTTTGTTTCTCTAGTAAGTGGACCACTTGATTCTGCTTTCGGAGGAGGTAACTTACCGGCGTTTGTTCTGGGAGCCATTGCTGCTGTAGTAAGTGGAATATTGGCCTTGACTCTTCTACCATCTCCTCCACCTGATCGTGAAACTGAAACTGTTGTGGCTGCTGGCTTCCATTAATCCATTTTGTTTCATTATTCATTAGTCTTTGTTTTGAACTCTATCGCATAACCTAAACAAGCGAGGCATCTAATTGTTCGACACAGTCGGGTTCTCTTTCTTAAGTGCCACTCACTGTGTTCGGTGCTTTGTTGATTCTTGTGGTATTTTGTACTAGCTGTACTGGATTGTTTTTAAAAATAATCTTTCATGTACACTCCAAATGTGAAATATGAAATTTTTTCTTCAAATTTTGACAGAAGAGATGGCTCTTTTGTTATCTTAGTTGAATAATTGCGGCGTGTCATCATAATACTGCTTATTGAACATCAATATAGTTTTTCTTCTTTGATATAGGATCATATCAATTTCGTTAGATCAACAACCAATAGGGTATAGTCTACCAAACTTGTAAAAAGAAAAAAAGGGCCGGATTAACCTAAAATTTAAATTTTAGGTTAATCCCCTTACTTAAATGCTACTAAGTAACGAGAGAATGGACTAATGAATTCCAGCAGGTATAACAGTTGGAGTAGCATGATCTGGCGGAGGGGATGGCAGAACAACCAAAGCAAGGATTCCGCTAATTACTGCTGCAACAGCTCCGAGGACAAAAGCCGGTAAGTTCCCTCCACCAAAAGAAGCATCCAGCGGTCCACTTATAACCGATACAAACATCTGAAAATATTAACTCATTCCTTAATTCATAAATCAATCAATTACTTCCACTACAATTAGATATGAAATATGTTAATTTACCTGTGGTACGACGATGGCTATATTCAATACACCCAAAGAAAGCCCTGTGAGAACCAAATTTGTACATGTTAATGTTACGTAATTAATTTTGAAATTAAATAACAATCAGATCGAAGAAAGAATATACCTTGTCCGGCACCGGAATTGCTGCAAAAGATGGATGCCATTGCAAACGGAATGGTGAAGGTGACAGCCTGCGGGATCCCCAGCGCGGCGAATATCAGCAACGCACCGGCTTTAACTCCAGCCGGTGGCGGAAGCGGCTCAGCTCCTCCAACTGTGGGGTTGGCATGTCGATAGTTCTCGGCCATTTTGGTCACCACTATCGTCATCAGGAGGCAGATGGCTAGGAAAAAGTTAGCTACCCCCCAAATCCTTTTCGGTCCATTAAGCCCTTTAGAGAAGTAAACAATTGCAAGTGACATTGCACCTAAAACGAAAGCATTGAGCATTAGACCAAGCGATCCGACCCTGACTCCCATCTCATAAAGACGTCCCTTGCCGACTACACCACCGTAAACTTCCTTGCCCATCCAGTCAGTATCAAACAATAAGAACCCAAGTTACCAGAAGAAGGATCCACATCGGCTTCTTCAACTGTTGAAAAGAACGAAAAATCTCACAGAACATCGCTCCTCCTGCTCCTCCTGTTCCCATAGCATTTTTGTCGTAAGGTTTTTCCTTTACAGCAGTTAGGGCCAAGATAGTGAGGACCAGAAGCAAACAAATCGATATGAAGAAGCAGCTCTTGAGGTTGGCGCAGTAAACGTCGCATGCTTTTGTCGTAGTGAAGGGAAAGATCTTGTAAAGACTTTTTAACGATCCAGCGGCATAGCCGAGGACGTTGCCAACGGCCATGAAGAATGAGAAGAGAGCATTTGCCGTTCTCATTTTCTTCAGATCGGAGCCTGATATGTCTGCCAAAAGAGCCCTGCATGGGCCTTGAAGCATGTTATTTGCCACATCTAGAATCCAAAACCCTACAACAAATACAGCCACAGCTCTTGGCTTCGTGGATTTCTCCCACGAGTCGCCGGTGCGGACACCTATGTCGGCGGCGTAACCGATCATGAAAACGGCGATGGCGACTAGGCCTGCCCCGGGGGCAATGAAAGGGCGACGACGTCCGAAACGAGAGGTGTTACGGTCGCTGTAGTAGCCGACGATGGGTTGCACCAGTAAGCCGGAGATAGGGCCGCAGAGCCAGACGACAGCGGCCCACTTGTGTGGGACCCCTAATTGCTGGACGTAGGGAGTTAGCAACCTTTTAATAATTGTAAATAAAAGGTTGTACACATTACACAAAGTTAAAATAACAAGCTGCTTTGGTGTTGGCACACAAGCTGCTTTTTGTGGGTTTGCATGATGCTCATGAAGCTCAATTACAATTTACAAGATTCTGTTCTAGTCCTAATTTAGTGCTTAATGTCTTAAGATCCCATAAACTTAGCAATAAACATCTCTTATAGCGATTCTCAAAACCCAAGTTAATCCCACAACATCGATTATTGTTTCAAATTCTAAAAATCATCTAAACAAAGCTGCCTAAACCAAAGAGTGGAATCCAAACCGTAGCAGACCTCCACAGCAGCATATAAAAACCCCCAGAAATCAATCAAAGCAGTCATCCTCCGCAGCCTCCTCGTCCTCGTTTGAGCTTTCGAACTTCCATCGCCTAAACCTCCCCTGCTTTCGTTTAATCTCTCCTCTCTTTCTTTGCTCCAGCCTAGCTCCGTCATGGAGGCTGATACAACTATAGTGCTTTCTTATGTGGTTATCTATCCTTGTTCAGCAGTCATCTCTTTGTATAAATACCCTTATCAAGTAATTGTACCATTTGCTGAAAGGCATAATGGATGACCTCTTTTTTCAATAAATCATCGAGGTCATGCATCAAAGTTGCAACGGACTTCGTTTCCCCCGAAATGGTGAAACGGAATTCGCCGTTTGCATGCCGAGCATTCTGCAATGGTTTATTCCGAGGCTGAGTGTCTGCACAAGCATTTTGTAGAGCAAGGATTAGGCTAGGATGCTTGTTACTGTGCCTTTTGGCTTGATACCAATTGGTGAAATAATATAGATGGAATAAAAGTTGTAATTGTTGAGCCGTACATGAATATAGTTGTCCTCGTAGAGGTTTTGAGGATGTATTACGTAACACTTCACATTATCTATTTTGTTAGTTGTTGGACCTTGAATGCTTGCTTTCCTTGCCGGAGAATTTTTATTCCCAATATCATTAGCAAACGATGATTTTTTTAATTTTTTTTTTCATTCTTAACCGTATAATTGGGAAAATGGCCTAAAAATTAACTCGGTCCACCAAAGAAGTCTTCATCTGGGAATAAGAGATGATTCATTTGTCGACACTAACATACTAGCAAAGTTAACAAGACAATTTACACTTGAGGTGACCGGAGCATACCTCTGGACCTTTGCAAGACAAAGAGTGGCATATGAAAAAATATGAGAAGCTGATTAGCAATTTCTCTTACATTTGCTATCTGCAAACTATAGTTACAACAATCATAAACATGACTCCGCAAACCTGGGATAACGAAGACAATCTGAGTGATGGCAGCCTTCCCCAAGTGCCAAGCTCATAAAAATGTAGCAACAAATCCTCATCACAAGGTCATATGGAGGTTGGACATCCAACACCAATCCTGCAAACACTTTCTCACCTTTCCTTCAAGGACCCATTGTTTGACCTTCTTAATTCCCATGGTGGCAAGCAGCCTTTCAAGGGTGACTGCAGAAACAATGAAGATGATGACAATTGCTTTTGCCGCATTGAGATAGAAGACAGGCAACTGAAGGCACTTCTCAAACTCCTTTTCTCGCTATCATATGGTTGGTTGTTAGGGTCGTGTTGTACAGCAGAAATTTTAAGCGCTTCAGGAAGTATGCAGTTGCATATTGAACCTACAACATGGAATGAAGTTATTTAGGCTTTTGGATACCCACTCTGTTACATGTTTGTTGGACTGTTCTGACTACCAGGTGAGGAAACATGTGCATGAACTCAAACTTGTTTTCATGAAGATACGTTATAATATGATTATTTCAAATTCCAATCAAGCTAAAAAGCATAGTGAGCAGAATGAAGATACTGTCTAGGCTAGAGTTGCAGCAGCATACCAAGTTATACAGGGCTCTGTTTCAAAAAGTAATGCAACGAGCCCAAGGAGAAATGAACATGACAAATAAGGGACTACATAACTAGCAATGATCAAGTCATCCAACAAGGTCATGTATGTAATATTCCGAAGAACACTTCTTTCACTTCTTTGTAGATATACTTGTGCAATGAAATAGTGTTCAATTCATTCATGAAAAGAGTTTGGTGAGGAAATGATACCTATTCTTGCCAGTCGATTTACCCACTTTGGAATTGATTTCCCGGTTAGCTTGTAGCAGATATCTCTGCAGAAATGGTTGCAATTCTTGACAATCAGGTGATATGTATCACCATTGTAGCTCAATGACTGGCGCTCCATAAACTCCCTGACCTGAATAGGGTCCAAGCTTGTGGTCCCAATAAATATAGATTTCCTGAACTTGAATCCTGGGCATTGCCGAGGTTCAACCTCAAAAACACCACTGGTAGGGTAGTCATGTGCTCCAAATGCATATTCTACACCATGAACTGTACAATGCATGTGGACTATTAGAAACTGAACTTCATGTACATGAAGCAACGGAAAAAGGAGGCGCTAAATATGTATCGATCATATGTAGTCATTAGTGTCTCAATCTTAATTCTAAAGAACAAGCACAAACATTGTACCGGCCAAATGAACATACATTAGCAAACTATATATAACTGAAGAAAGAGAACAATACTTTACCTTCAACACCAGAGTGAAAAATTCCAAAGCCTGCCCAATAGACATAGCCATTCATGGGTGTCAGGTCATATACATTGAGATATACAGGTGCTTTGCCTGGACCAAAATCCGACTTCGATTTGGGAAATAAACAAAAGCGATTGGCTGATTTATTTTTCAACTGAAGTGGGACAATGGATTTCCATCTTTTTTTTAATTCAAATTTCATGTTTCGTTGATAGTCTGACCAGAAAACACTCGATGCTTGCCTCTAGTCTGTACAAATATATAAAAACACAAATTGTCAAAATATACGAGATCGATATTAATATAATAAGCTTCTAATATTTAATTCTTCTTCATCTCGGAGGTGTATAGGTAATACATTGTATGAAACTGGGATAAAATCATAAAAGCCATTAAACACAATCCAACCAGGAATAGACAACAAAGAATCATCGAAAATCCCTGAACGCAATACTTTCGATCAAAACTTATTACTCATACACTTTGTGAGGTAAAATTTGTTCACTGGTGAAATATTTAAACGATGGAGGTGAGTAAAAAGTAGCACACGGGTTCAAATGAGTTTCTAAGCCTTCATGACATAATACTAGCAACTGTTCAATCATAATTACCGTTCATGTGCTTGAGAATTTCATCAAGAAATGATGCATATCTTACAGACTAGTTCAGAAACCATGAGCTAACACAGGGGTCTGAAAATACATGTGAATTCAGCAAAGACAGAGGGTTAGTCAACCCACAAAAAAGAATTCAGAAGTCCAGCTAATTATGGTTGGCAACCAAAAAAAAAAGTTAAACAAAAGAAAAGGAAACCTCCCAACCGACTGTCTAAACATAATGATGGGAAAGAGTAAACTCCAACCCTTAAATTAAAGCTAAACGTGAATTTCAACCACTGCATTAACCATAGTAGCAGAAAGAAACAATTTTGATGGGTGACCACAGTACAGATCTCAGTTTAATTGCTATGAACTCAAAGATCTACATCAGAATTCCAGATCTAGCTTTCTTTAACTACCCACCATAAATATTGAATGAAAAGTAACAAATTCAAGAGCATATCAGAACAATCAGTCTGGCAACTAATCTTGCCAAAGAAAAAGCAGACAAATTCAGAAAAAAGAAGAAGCAAAACCATTGAAAAGAAAATAACAGAGTTGCTCTTAGTTGCTGAGATGAACTTGCAAGAAAGAACGGAACTTGAAATTTTGAAACTTTGCTACAGCCATTTCAAAGCATAACACTTTCATTGCTTCGTTTTGCATAAAATTCTTGCCAAGCAGACCCGAAGAATTATCAATCCCAGAAAATGAAAGAAGCCATTGAACGAACAATATCAAAGAGAAAAGAGAAAAATGGAGCAAAATTTCAGAGTGGGACTCACAGATTAAGTAAAGACACAAGCCATTGAAGCCCAGCAAAACCCAACAGCAGCAGCAATGAGAGAGAGCTCTGTGCTTCAGGTCTTCAGTGTTTTATGAGCGCCAGAAATGACCAACTGCTATGAGAGAGAGAAGGGCTGTTTGTATTGCTCCAACTTCCAACTGGCCACAAAATACTTAAAAAAGCTAAAACCAATCAAGAGAGAAATGAAAAGACTAACCCAAAACTGAAAGTTGAAACTTGAAACCCATCTCTCTCTCTCTCTCTTCACAATATCTAGAGAAAAATTCAGAAGCCAAGAGGGAACATCACTATCATTATTGGGGTGAGAGAGAGAGAGAGAGAGAGAGAGAGAGAGAGGGGACACCACTGTTATTTACAGTGAGAGAGGGGAATATATCACTGTCTGTGTCTACTTACTGCAACTCTACTCCTTGTACCTCGTTCTCCTTTTATTCAACAAAGTAAGAAAATTAGGACAGTTAAATTATTATTGTATCAGATTTGGTAAAGGAGGTAGTCTAGCCTAGACTATATTTGCTGAAACAGACTCACGTAAGGAAGTTGGTGTTTTGTCATTATCTGATTGTAGACATTTGGTTAAGCCTTAAAACAATGTAATTAGATTGATTATTTTACTGACCAGAATGAGGATGGGATAGTGCATTTTCCATAAACAGTTGATGTAAGAGTCACATCAACATTGACACATATTATGGTGAGCTTATAAATTATTCTTACATCTGTGGACTACTTATTCTGTGAATAAACCAGAAAAGAAACCACAGAACTAGACAAACTTAAGGAGTAGAACTAAACACATGTGAGGAATTGCTGGTGCAAAATGACAAAACTGATACTAATATAACAAAAATATGTGGGAATTCGGAAATAGTTAGATGAATTCTAATACTAACAAAACAAAAAAAAAATATTAGGATAGGAAAGGAGGAATATCTTAAGGTAACAAGAAGCTGGACAATGATTAAGCAAATCATTAGACAAAACCTAGTGTTCATAATTCTACCACACAAAGAGGTATTCATAAATATCACAATCTTGTTCTTTAGTTGACTCATTGACTCATGAGCATTGACTCATTTCATAATTCATACTATAACTGAAGTGCAACAAAATGGCCAGCTTTTAGTTTTTTTTTTTATGTTACGTATACAGAGGGGTACAGCTTCTCATGTCCACTGCTTTCTGTAATTAGTTGAGGCCTCCACGGACATCTTGTGCTGATGATGGCTTATTGCTAAGTGCTAAGTTCTAAGATAAGTGACATAAGAACTTTTATCATGTTTCAGAGTATGTACCGAAGCAAACTTCATAACGATCTTTTTTAAAAAAAAAAATTAAAAAATACCGCATATAATTCAGTGAAAGACACAGAAGTATCACACATTTTGGATTATGGTCTAATCGAACACATTGGGTTATGGTAAAATCCTAGCTGTTAAACTAGTAGCAGTGAAAACCTTGCACCAAACAATCAATTTTGTTAAAGTAATTTCCTGATAAAAAAAGAAAAAAAAGAAAGTAATTTCCTAAGAGTTACTGTGCCGTTTTATTCTTCTTCTAAAAACGACAAGAGTTTAAAGCTGTCGAGTGGTACCCTATAGATCCTGGAGAAGAAAGAATCCAAAATTGTGGGACCCGCACACATCGCAGTAATAATTGTAAACATTAACGGATGAGCTGCTTATATACGGGTCACTGACTCACGTACTTATGGGGGAGGCCCAACTGATTGGCCCAATTAGGCAAATTTTCTTCTCTCAGTAAAAACAAGAAAGTTGTATATTTCTGTAATCAAAATGATATCTACATAAATGTGGATGCACTTCAATTCTGAGCTCTGTCATTGCAGTACAACATCAAATTGTCATAGTGGACCAAGTGAGTTGAAGTGATTCCATGCTTCCTGTTTTACCAAAGAAAAAAGAAAGATGTATGAAACCGCAAAAGTGCATCGTTGCTGCTTTTTCCAACAAGAAAATATGATGAAACATGTGATTCTTGATAAATTATAACTTTGTACCTGCAAGATATCAAAAACTTTTTCTGCAATGTATTTCTGTTGCGATGTAGCTCCTTTCTGTTGTAGTTTATCAGGGTGTAAACAGAGGAGAGCCCTTTGATACGATCTTTTCACAGCATTTCCTTCTATTATCTCGACTAGAGGTACAGTCTTCCACCCACTCTCAGGCCAAACAATCTGATATTTTGATGAGAAAACCAGTGTTAGTAGTGTTCTTGAAGAAAACAGCAGAATGCCAATGTGGTATTTTTTCAGTTTGTCTACGATTGCGAAAAGTGCTCACATGTTGCATAGTAGTAAGCAGTGAGCGTATATTTCCTTCCTTTCCTTTTGACCACTGTCGTATTTTAGCATCAATAGCCTGGATCATGTGAAATGTAAAATCACTGCTCCCGGGCAAAGAACAAAAAATTGTAATAGCATTTGCTCTGCTGATTTGTTCTGAATTACCTGTATCTCTTCATGATTATTGCCAACTACTGGCGGTTTCTTCTCATCTTGAATTAATTCTTCGATCTGCAATCACGCCAATAGGTTACAGTAAGAACAGTATGCTCAAATTAAATTTCCACTTCCCAACGTCTTCAGGCATGGTATGCAGAACCAGAATTATGTTTGCTTCATTCTTTTAAAACAATGGATTAAGTAAATTCTAATTCTTGGCAAATGATTTAAAGGTTTAACGAGGATGAAAAAAAACCCGATACCTGGAAGTTTTCATGGAAGGACTCATCCACATCTCCAATATTAGCCTTAGAGCAGTTGGCAACTGATCCTGTCAAAAAGTTGTCAGATGAGTAATTAGACAATGGAAGTCGAGGTGAAAATGAATCGAGTCCGCAGAATTAAATATATTGATACATACAAAATAGAAAATGATAGATAATTTCGCTAAGTAAAGGTTCATTCCACTTCTTAACTCATGTTCACAATTACTAGAGATAGTTGTTGAAGTACATTATAGTGCAAGAGAGTTTTAGATGGAACTAGAGCAATATCAAATATCTGCACTCACTAATACTATATTGATAATAAGTTAATAACGTTCATGCTTTGATACTTCTGCTATCTTATGTAGCTACACAGTACTTTCATACAAGATTAGGAGAACTAACCAGTACTGGAAGCTGAGACATACTGCTCAGGAACATTATTAAGGATAAAGCTAGATTTCTTAGCTTCAAAAGCGTCCTTCTCTGACCGTTTGAGATCTTCTTTTATCTGGAAATATCAACAAAGAGAGTAATATGTTTAGTAGATGTTATCAGCATATGATTAATTTTTTGTATTGAACTCAAAACCTGTCTGAATTGATTACCTTTGTGGAAGAAGAATCTGGCGATGTTTTCTTCACATAGGAAGTTTGCAATTCCTCATGCATTATAGTTGTGATTATAGTTGCTTCACTCCCTGGTTCTTCAAAATCTTTGGGTTTTGAAGAAACTTCTTGGTTAAACATTTTAACAAAATCCTTAACTGTTCCCTTGACTTTGTTTCTCCCAAGATTGTCTCCCAATTTTCGAAGTGAACCTTGGACACCAGATTTATCAACTTGAACATTAGTCAAGGAACTTCTTTTTCCATTCTGATTTTTCTCATTTCTGCTAGAACCAACATCTACAGATGATTTTTTGGTGGCTTTGATTGGAACTTCCTTGTTACCGGCCAATGTATTTATCTCGTCGGTTCCTGCATATTAAAACACGTGTGATTTCAGAGGTTCTAGAGGAGCCAAGTGACAGCTAAACCACAATACAACATACATACCTTTTCCAAGATCATTATCAAAAAACAGAGAATGAGTAGGTTTTATCTCAGGCTTGTGCAGTTGTTCCATAAGTACATGGACTTTTTTCTGTGGACCTTCACCAGCTGTTTGAAGCAAAGGACGAGGCTCTATATTTTCACTAGTCTGGCATGAAATGCTGTTTTGTTTTGGCCACTGGCATGAGTTCATATCTTTTTTTGGCCACTGGCATGAAACAGTAGCGCCAGCTACATTTGCAACATTACTACATAGGCTGCTGGAAGTTTCTAAAGATTCAACTACAGGAATAATTGTGTCCTCAGTGAATCGACTTGGCCATGCTTCTACTATGTTGGGAGTGCTTTCATCAAGTAGAAAATCATTTTCTTGTTTTTTGCTTTCCAACTTGGACGATGTAGAATCTGCAATCTGGTGATCATTGGAGGTCAAATCAATACTGGGCAGAGGGGATATAGGTGATTTCCTTGCCAAACTCTTGTTACCAGCATCTTCACAAGTGCTTGTTTGTTCCTCATTTGTAGTGGCTTGCACTCTTGAACCACTCCTTCCCCTAAGAGGCATCACCATTGGCTTGCTAGCCCACTTGTATATAGAGAAATGAAACTGAAACTGATTGCTACTAGTTGGACTTCCAGAACTCTTAGAATCCTGTTCCGAAGTGCCTCCTGTATCATCTTTGTCAGTCTTGGACAAGTTAGAGGACCCCTCACTGGTAGCAGAAAAGTCCTGGGATAAATGGCTCATGCGAAGTGATGACCGAATGTCACTTTTCAAGTTTTCAGGACTTTGGAATGCTTGGCTTGAAAATCTAGAAAGAGAAGTGATGCGTGTAATGGCACCAATTGTTGGAGGAGAGTCCGCCCCTTTAGTCAATTTGGCAGGCAGGCTGAGAAATTAGAATAAATTTAAAGTAACTAAGCCACTATACATGATCATTTTTCAGTAACTAGTAAATACAAAATCAGAATGAACTGAAATTAAACACAGAATTATATAACATCAAGAATCCATTTAGGAAAAGTATCAGAAAATAAAAGAGCAAACAAACTGCTTACTTGTTAAGTTTTTCCCAGAACAATATATACTTCTACCTAAAGATTTTTCAGAAAAAAAATAGAGTGAAACCTGAATTGTGCAGGCTGTGAAGATCCCAGAGAAAATTCAGGTTTAGGCGGCCTGGGCCGTGCCGGACTTAAAATCCAAGAACCCGGAGAAGAGGAATAAGGATCACGTTGAAGCCTCCTCGGACTAGAACTCACTGAATTGCTGACTTTAAATATGTCATCAAAGAAGTCATCACTGTGAGTTTGCCTCCTGTTATGTGACTCTTCCCCAAAAATCGGCTTCTCAGACCAACGTTCATTATCATCATCATCATCCCCTTTGGGTGTACTGGTACCTGTAAGATCGTTGAAGCTGTACCTCGTTTCTTGAATGGAGGATGATCGCCTCGGCGGGCCACCAAACACATCATGAAAATCAATATCCGAGTTTGTGTGGGAACTTCTGGGTGAAGAACCAGAGTTGATGAAGGAATTTTGAGGACTGTAGCCTAAAAGAATGCTCTCTCTTTGCGAAAACCTCTCCATCTCAGTCACCACCAAGTGTCCACAAGCTAATCAGAACACAATTCAAATGAGAGAATTGGCGGGTAACTGTAGCAGTGATCTTTGAAGCAGTTGCAGGAGAGGAGAGGTTTAACAATAACTGGGGGATCGAGAAGGGACACACATATTATGGAACTGAAAGGAAAAAATCAGGAGACAGTAGGGTTCAGGTCGGGAATGGCAGTAGGATTTGAAGCCACACAAACCAGAAAGAGTGCATGATGTGTGTTTGTGGATAAGTGGGAAAGTCCAAACAAGACAGAGGGAAGTAGTACCTAATTGGGCACCCGGGATTCACTGATTTAGGCTCTTGTTTTGACGTTTTCCGGAAATCCGTTATTTGCAGTTCATCTAATAGTGACCATTATTCAGAATTTTTGTGAGGATTATTAACTTGGTCATCACATTCAATCAAGCTCAGCAGTTTCGACGCTTTCCTGTAAAAGCTGGGAACCGTGATGATGATATCCACGTTCTGACCCCTTTTTATCAAGTTTTATTCCATCCAGATTGCTAGTAAGGCCTACCACAATTTTTTGGATGTTTTTCAGTGCTCCCCGCCCTGGTACTAGCTAAATCGAAAGGAAGAAAAAAATTGTCCAACGGTTCCGATGTAGAGGAACCAGCTCAGGGGACAAGGTTTTATATCAGAAGTTGATTTCAGAAGAAATACAAGTCGACATGTAAGAAAAGAGAAGAGTCAGCATGAACCAAAGGTGTCAAATGACAGGAAGATGAGAAACCCTTAAATGAGATTTCATCGTGTATGTATAATTTATGATACAGAACAAAGGATCATCTCAGGACATACTCAACCGAAACTCATGAAGTTACTAATGCTATCAATACAAAACCAGAACTTGAAAGGAAACTCACGGGAAGGGGAAGGAGATGCTTGGCTTGGCCTCAGAAGCTGTAGTCGATTTAACCTACCTGTATCAATTGAATTAGACAGCATTGTGTTACTGTTTACCCCATCCATGGGTCAGAGCAGATCTTCTGTTGAACTATGACTACCAATTAGAACCATCAGGGAAAGGTTCCAGTGCATCTTGCTTGCCATTAATGTAGAATTCTACAATTGCCTTCATTCTCGGAAGTTTGTCTGGGTGGTAATTTACATGAAGGATTACTGGTTTCAACTTCTTCAAATTAGCATCTTTCCTGACCGTCTTGAAGAGAACCTTGCTGTTCATAAACATGTAGAAATCCATTGTTCTCTTGGCAGCATGAAGCCCATCATACCCTGGATGTGAAGGGAAATACAACTCTTCATTAAAAACAGCTTGGTCCCATGCTTTTTCCCTAGAAAGCCGTCCGGCCACACGATCCAAAAGCTCAATTGAAGGAAGTGTAGGTCTTATGTAGAAGAAACCAGAGTTATAAACCCATATCCTCATTGTATGAGCATAACGGGCCCAACCCATAGAAGGTTCATCAAAAACATCATTGTATCCATACGCTGTCATGTTATTGTGACCATCAGTCATTGACTCTACATCGGAATCCCGATACAGATGATTGAACGGGTTCTGCAAGTACACTATATCAACATCCGACAGAAGTACGCCATAACCTAGTTGCAAAAACTCCCTCAAGATACGGAACTTCAACCCAGAGACGGCATGATTACCTCCTGTCTTTGCAATTGAATCAATACCTTCATCTGGATCCCTGCTGTATACAGGAACATCATTCGCTTTGCAAAATTCTTCAATCTGATTGTCTAATGATACAACCAGATAATTGGTTATGCCGGCCTTCTTGATGCTAGTAACCTGCACCTCCAACATGGGCTTCACATTAGAATTTGCAAGTACAACAATGAGCTCTTTGTGAACTGCCACACCCTCCAAGATCTTCGCCAACCTCGGATTCACAGATTCATCAGGAGTAACAATTGGGTTAGTCCTCAATCCCTTGACGGTACCAAAAGGTCCAGCCTTGTGTGGTTTGCCCAACACTGAAAACTGCTCATGCGCATGATCTTTTCCCTGCTCAGCCTGCTGAAGCTTTTCAGTAAGATCTTGTAACTGCGTCTTCAACTCACCATTCTTATCTGACAGTTCTCGAATCTCAGACCTCAGCATCTCAATCCGTTCCGGTGGTTCACACTGAGAAGAACTCTGCAAGCCAAAATACAGTTTCACAATAAACTACACCGGCAGCTCAACCATAACATTTCCAAAAACACAAACACTAAAATCAACCATCAAAACATAATAACCAAAAGTTCTAATATTATCAAACTGTCCAAAACGTTCAATACTTCGAGCCGACGACAACGGCATAATGCCATAATAATTATAAAGCATGAACAATTGCATTGACTTTTTTTTCAATGAAAAAAAAAAGGTACATTCTTTGCGTGAACATACAGAAAACTTGGTTAATATCACTAAATTAACAAAGCAATATTTTGCATTAGAGAAATAAACTACTATTTCTCAGCTCAAATTGATCGATCAATATCGAATTACTATAAGATTAAACTAAGCTTAGTCCACGAAGAACACAAAATTGATCAGAATCAAATTAGAGATCCGAACCTGGAGATCCGATTTTCCGATACGCCGGTTCTGGACAATCCGATCATCGGAGCTGTTGATGAAGAAGCCGTGAGGATAAAAGAAGGCGAAGACGCAGCCGAGAAGGATTCCGACGACAATGGCTATGAGAATTCGAGATCCGCGAAATGACTGGGCCGCCGCCTTGTCTCTCATCAACGAGCCGTCACGGCGAGGCGCCATTTTCCGTTGGCTCCGTCAAGTCGTACGCAGTCTGTGCTTAGGCTTGAATTGAGCTCAGGGAAGAAGCGGACATTGGAGTAGAGTCGCCTCTGTTTTCTTCTTCGTAAATATTGAGCTGGATTCAGGTTTATATTTACCAACTGCTCATTGACTTTGACAGTGTATCTGGCAAAACCGACCCGGACCCGGGACCAGGCCCAATGGACTTTACAGCTCAAGAAGCCCTGGAGCACCCGGCCCGGTGCGCTTTTCCTTTTTTCTCTTGCCTGGTTGGATACACTCCCAGCCTAGGTTCGAATCTCGAATGTGTCAAATCAGTCACATGGTACCAAGATGCATAGTTAGAGCATTCCACATATGTTCAAAATATACCCTAACACTCAGAAAAGAAAAGAATAAAGCAACGAGGCACAATTCAGACACGTATAGTCGGTTTTCTCATTATTGTTATTATTACTTTTTTCACTTGATGTTGAATTTTGATTCCCACGAATTTTAGAAAAGACGGATCATGGAATAGTAGCAAACTGCTATCCGGAATCTAATCCGATAAAACATCAAGCTTATGCTTTCGGAAAGTTTCATTCAGAACCAAGAAGAGTGGAAAGTTTCATTCAGAACCAAGAAGATTGCGCACACTCATTTATCTATGTGAAAGAGCAGTAGCCAAAATGGGAATGACAGACAAAATCAGGCCTAATGCCATTTTGCTTTTACAATAAGCCTGTCACTGAGAATGCTTTGATTCTCTAACACTGAGTTGGGCAATGAAAATGTAACTGAAATACGATGTGTCCATGTACATATGAGCGTTCGATCTTGTTCATGCATCACTGGAACTGGTAACATATGAAACTACAACTGTGATATCATCAAGTTTGCCGCCATAGTAACGGAAACCAGCATCTTGAGCAGCGGTGGAGAAGGGTGTCTGCCGGTCTCTATCCTGCGCTCGCTGGCGTGCCAATGCTGCAATTTTTGAGCTGTCACCTGAGGCCCTAATCCGGCTCTCATGGCATGAACCACAACTGCAGTAATCTCGTTGTTATACAAGTTATCAAAGAGGCCATCAGTTCCAGCAACTATAACATCCCCAGGAGCAACAGGAACTGTAAAAACCTGTATAAAAAAGACACAACTTAGCTCGTGATACGGACTACAGTCAATCAAGTCATTTGCGCTTCGGACTCATGAATACAACTGACAAGTGGTGGATGACATATGATACAACTAAGACTGGAATGAAATGTAACATGCCAGAATGGAATTATAATGGACAGAATCAAACGATTGTACAACAAAACAAATGCTATGCAAGAAATTGCTTCATTTATAAAGAAAATATGCTGCTGACCTGGCCAGAACTAGGTAAATCACTGTTGATTCCATTCTCCAGTTGATAAGTTAAGTTAAAATCATGCTGCTGCACAGGGGATCTAAAAACAGTGCACCCATCTCGAACAACTATATACCCACTATCGCCTAAATTGATTGCATGTATACCCTGCAGTGAAATTTCTTCAGTTAATTTAAGTTGCCAGGAAGTCAGTATGCAACGAACTAGCATTAGCCGCAGTTCCTATGAAATATAGTTGCAGACAGAAAGTTTAGACTTTAAAGATTATTTTTACTATATCAGACCACATTCAACACAATAGAATTTTGAAATGGCCTCAGCAGAACGGATATTTATCCCTTGACACCTAGCATGAGGACACAGTCACTTTGACAACAAAAAGCGTCTAATTAAACGTCCTGCTAGAAATGAAAGCAGTTTCCAAACCTGTTCTGTGAGTGCTATGATGCATGCTGTTGAGGAACCTTTGGCTTTTGTGCTGGAGTGTGCTTTCTCCAGCACCCTAGCAGGATCAACTGACCCTTTGGGTTCCTCCTGAACAGCTGTTACAGAATTAGACATGAGTTCTCGGGAATACAATCCTGAGTTAACACCAAGATCTGCCCAGCCACCCCTATTGCTTGTTCATTCACACATATGAAGTGAGCATCCTCCCCGCCAGTATCCTCTTTATCAGGATGGGGCAAGTAGCATGATCCTGAACTTAGTTTTAAGGACTTTGCATCTGTGTTTTTCCTGTAATTATTGGCACACGTGTGGAGTTACTGTACTGCTTAAGATAATACAAATTAAACTAGAGAATATGGAAACAAGTATCCAATTGTATACCACAACAAGTACACATAAAAAACAATGATAATATCTCACAAACAAAGAGGAAAAAATTAGTAATAGAATAAGCTGGTCTTACGAACTTACTGATCAGATGAATATGCAGAAGTCGAAAGCTGCTCCTCAGGAGCAGAATTATCAAAAGACACATCTTGGGCAGTCCCAGCAGAGAAGCATGTAGATGAACTATGAAACTCTCTTGAGCCAAATCCATTTAATGGGAAGTTATTACACCGTCTCTTCCCAACTTCATATACGAAATATCCAAAAGCGGCTGCCCATTGTTCTTCAAACTCATACTGGCTTTCCGGAAACCAACAGAACTTTTACCTCTGCTGTTATAACATGCACCAGCACTTTCCGGTAACATTGAAAAGAGCCCACGCCTCGAAGTTAAAGTATCCGGGGAACACCCCCCAACTAAAGCTTTAGAACCGCAAAAAGCCATGGCTTTATTCCGTAACTGACTGGGATCCGAAAGCACAGAATCAATATGATACCCGCAAACTTGGAACGAAGGCTCCAACAACAGAAATCTGCTTTCTCTGCGAATCGGACGTCGCAGCAACAACAATACCTTGTGGCAGAAATGCCTGCAGGTATGAAACAGCCGAAAACGGCCTCGACTGGAACAACCTAGAATTCCTAAACAACAACTTCCCCTGACCAATCAGCCCGTCTAGCGAGTCCTGAAGAACACCTTCCTGTCCTACAATCGATCTCTGCACCGCGGTCCTAGCTTTCGACAAGTAAGAAGATGGCATCTTACCCTCTTAAACAGAACACCTTAGCTTCTAAGCCTCTAGTGCACCGATCAGCACCGTACCCAAAATTAAATCTCATAACTATCTAAACTAACTTCATCTCCATCTCCTACCCATATTTCACAAATCTGCCACATGCACCAAAAATTAAATATTTCACAAATCTGCCACATGCACCAAAAATTAAATTATAACCTTTACAAAATTCATGAAACTAGAATCCGATTTTTAGACAAATGAGACCTGACCAGGCCCAGAGATCGGAATCGAAGCCAAGAGCTACTTGTTGTTCTTGTATGCAGTTAGGTGGAGGCACACGAGGTGTTCTGTAATCTCTATCCTCTCTTCCTAATAATACGTCTCCTTTTTCTCTTCGTCTGACTCTTTTAACTTTCAAAGATCGCCGCCTACCAACGGTTAGAAGAGAAATTGAAATCCACACATTAGCGAGAGGTTGGGAACAGGAATTAGGGTTTACTTTTACCTCCAAATTGTGTGGGGGCGGCGAGGGGTCGTTTGGTAATTTATGTGGGACGAATGAAAGACTTTTATGAGTGAAAGACGACTTTTATTCTACGCCTGTTACCATATGTCATCATATCATTTTCATCCAATATTGTAGGGACTGGAGGAATGGAAAGGGAAATCTATTTATTTTTATTTTTTGAATTAAAGAAGTAAAACGGCGAATTTTGTGAATAATATTAAGCATTTATCAAACGTTCTATTTGAATAAGTTGAGAATGGTGTTGTAAGAGGTTATGATTTATAGTTGTATTTCTTGATATTTCGAAAGAAAAAAAAAACAAAAACAAAAAACAAAAGTTTATGTCGTTGTAGACCATGATCCTTTTTGTACAACATACATGGGATATTTGCTGTCATGTACATACCACTCTTTGCCATATAATTTTCATCTATCACCCCAATCTCAAAGGCAGGCAGCCTCATGGAGGATTTAGGCGGGTCTAGACGCCTCTAGGAAGGTCTAGGTGGCCTCATGGAGCGTCCAGACAAGTCTAGGGGGCCTCATGGAGGGTCTAGGCATGTTAGGGCCGCCTCATGGAGGGTCTAGGCAGATCTGGGCGGCCTCTAGGCGCAGGTCTAGGTAGGTCCATACTGTCCTGTGCGGGTCTAGGTGTCACGCCCCTAAATTCAAGGCCAATATTATACTGAAATATGACTCGTAAACTTATGACATGAGTCATAAAACAATAATAAAATTTAAATGTAAGGGAATAGTTATGAGTAAACTTTTGATTGGTATAACAAAGATTTTTTTACATCAATTGAGCTTAACGATAAATATTGTAAACACAAATAAAGATTTATTGTGATGAAATAAAAGTAGAAATATAAAACATTTTTTGTTAAGTTTACGTCGGTTCACCCGTCCCCAAGAATATACCCGTTACCTAAAAAACATAAATGTGTAGCATAATGAGTTACACTAACTCAGTAAGTACAGTTTACATTCTTATAATAATATATCTTATAAGAAACCAAAAATAAACACAACAAAGCAAAAACATACCAAGTATCATTTTTTTATTTGTTCATATCTATTCTTATTTATGCACACATATATATATATATGGAGCCGTTTAGAGGCGAACGTCCGCACGGTCCTTAAAGTGTGGACGTCCCTCCGTTCTCCACCCTCCGGCGCCAACGACGGTGTGCCTCCACCCCAGAAAACTCCAGCAGTGTCCCCGACCATTTTTCCTCCCCGGCGAGTCTGTTCTTTTCCAGTTTTCCGGCGAGATCACCAAAAACTTCAAATAAGATTGATCTCGCCAGAAAACTGGAAAAGAACAGACTTGCTGGAGAGGGAAAGTGGTCGGGGACGCTGCTGAAGTCTTCTGGGGTGGAGACGTGCCGTCGTCGGCGCCGGAGGGTCGAGAACGGAGGGGCGTCCGCACTTTAAGGTCAGTGCAGACGTGCGCCTCTAATCGAGCCTATATATATATATGTACACACACACACACATATACAAACGTGAATAAATTCATCCATGTGAATATTTAGGAAACTAATAATAAATCACAAAGATCACGCGCTAGGTCCATTATATCAAAGCACAGATAAGCCGCAGCATACCGAGGACAATACTAGAGTATATATACTCAAGGTCGACACTTTCTTCCTATGAGTATAATGATGGAATTCCTGCATGTATACAAGGTGGATGTAGTATAGTGAATGAAATAAAAGGGGTTGTTGTTCCCACAAGGATATTAGTTCAATTCAAATTACGAAATACCTAAACCAACTACACTAAAACACACAAAACAAGAAACACAAATCAACAAAGACGAACACAATGACTCAACCTAAATTATACTTACGTTTTTTGGGATTTTTGAAAAGGGTTTTATGATGATGAATAATAACTTGAAAACAGAAAATAAGAGAAAGTAATTGAATTTGAAAAGAGTAAGAATATGATGATGAATGAACCTAGGATGTCGGAATCAACCACTAACAATCATATTTATGCTTTGATGCAATTAACAGAGTCTTTCGTTTCTCTAGATGACAATTCATGTATCTAAGTCCAAGTACGACACCTAGACAGTTTTCCTTAAGTGTTTGATTCTCTCTAGTTACGGCAAATGTCGTATATCCTAGCATGCAATCTATTCAGTTACGACATAAATTTAACATGTAAGACTCATTACATTCTAGAAAACAAGAGAATCATGCAAACCATTACTTCAGTTACGACAATAATGTAATTCACAACTCTTAATCACAAGAAGCTAATATGAATTATATTGCATGTACGCCTCAAATTCATCTTCTAATTTACTAGATGCAAAGCCTTAAGGTGATCAATCAAAGAACTTAAACGTATAGCATCAATTAAAATAGTGACTAAGAATTTATCATAAAGAAAGAAACTATATATAACTCTATCAATCAATCATAAAAAATATAAACAATCATGTTAGGGCATCATTCTAACCCTAGAAAAGGTTTAACAAAACATAACTAAGTAAAACATCACCAAAACATATAAAAAAATGGAAAGTGCATCATTGCTGACACCAATCCTCACAAATATACACTGTCAGTTACCCAGCTAGCTCCAATTTGATCCGTTTCCCATTTGACCACCGTACCTGATATCGTTGACCGCTTCTTTGTCCGGCCATGTGCTCATTTATTGGCAACGACGTGGTGCATTTACTCGAGTTGACAGTGCCAACAACATTAGAGGATCACTCACTCTCGTACGTAACTCAAACTGATCGATTCAAACCAGTATCATCAAAAGTACTACTTATAGCTAGATTGAAGTTCCGCTTACATTTTACCCTAGCTAAACTGTGATGCACTTGCTAAGCTATCCACTAACTACGTACATAATGCCCTATACACAGCTTTCCCGGCCATAAGTTTATCGAATTTTTCCCAGAGGGAACAAAAGCATCATCTATCGGAAAAATAGGCCTACTAAGAAGCTTGCTCAATGATTTGATCTCAGATGACCAAAAGTCCAAAAGATAAGTCTATTCGACTTGGAGTGGAGGGGTGTTTAGAGCAAGGCCGGACCATTAGAAGTGTTAGGCTTCCTCTCTTGTGCACCTTCCCATGAAGACTCTTCTCCCCTTGCATATGTAGTATAACCTCCACCACCTCCAAATGAGTTGAGCAAAGCAGAGAGTCCGGCAGAGGAGGCATTGCCGCCGCCGCCATTATCACCTATGCCCAGCCCAAGAAGGTCACGAGTCATGGGCTGATGATGACTCCCAAACGGCAAAGGCGGGCCCATCATGAGATCAGTCAGCCCAGCTGCCACTGTAGCCGCAGCACTGCCACTGCCATCTCTTTTGTGCTGCTGGCTGTGGCTGTTGTTGCTCCACTGCAAAGAGGCGGTGCTATCTTGCGCCTGGGGAGGCGATGAGGAAGTGTCCAGGCCAAAGCCACGAAGAAAAGACCCACTAGTCGTAGCTGCGCCCATTTGTGCTGCTTTTTGGAGCAATGCAGTAGCGGACATGGCCGGGGCCTGAGGAGAAGCTACATACTGGTGTTGGTCTTGGTGGTTGGTTGTTGGGAAAAGGGAGGAGCCATTGTTGGATAGGTACAGAGAGGTGGAGAGTGAGAGAGACGTTGGTTCCATGGCGGAGACTGATGGGATTGCCGAACTGTATGACAAGTTAGCAGCTGCTGATGTTTGTGAGCCGTTGCTGGAAGGAGCAAATATGCTAGCAAACACACTAGTACTAGTGTTGCTGCAATTTCCGGTTGAGGTGGCGGTGGCAGTGGCAGTGGTGCCAATAGCCGTTGTGGCACTCATTAAGCACGTTGTTGCTGGCGGTGGTGGCGACACTCTTACTGGGTTTTCTGCTGAGAATTCTGTGATGAAAACAGAAGATGTTAATTAACCAAAGCACTAGCAAGAATCTTTGAAACTAATAGAAGATTAGTAAAACAAAAGTAAGTAAGCAAGAAAAGTGCAGAGATGAATATCCAAGTTGGAAACACAACTCAAACTCGAAAGGTTGAAACTTTATGAGAAAGGAGAAAGCAAGGAGAGAGCTATAGAGGCAATAATGGCGTCCTTTCTCTCAAACTTTTTCTCTATTTTAAACATCCTTTGATTCTTGAGCTCCCTTATCAACCGTGCATCGATCTAAACTAGACTATTATCCATTGCCCGTCGACAACTAATCTCTCTCTCTCCTCTATAACCATATACGGTCCGTACCTACTCTCTGAGAGTGAAAGTTGCACCACTCTTTTTCTAATCCAACAATGCCCAGCCACGCGAGAACGACACCAAACAACAGACAAGACACAGACAAAATACCAGTATAGGCTTTTTTCCTAAAGAAAAAATAACATAAAATAAACGACATAAACTTATGGTGGGCACTGAGCAGTTGAATTGAAACCAAAGCAAGATGAAAAATTTATAGATGTTTTTGAAATAATGACCCAACATTTATAGAATTTAAGGTACTTGCACTACTAATCATTATACATATCATCTCCATGGATAGGTTTGAAAGAGCTACGTAAATGTGATATACATATATAGAATCGAAGATCATATAAACAACCGCATTTATTGACTCAATTATTAAAAATTACCTGAGCTTTGAATGGATAGAGCTGGAGACACCACATTGTTGGAAGGCGTAAGAGGCGGTGGAGGCGGCGACGCCACCACGACAGCCTTTCCGGCATTCGGGTTCGGATTTGGAGTTCCCAGCTGCGAGCTTCCCAGGGTTTGAGCCTTGGCACTCTCCTCGGCCAAGGCGTCACAGAAAGCCCTATGCGTTATGAAGCTATCCCTCCTTCAACCCAAAACAAAACGACAACAACATTCAGTTACGGCGTTTTCCGAGAAGTTGCACAATAGAAAAACGGAAACTTTTTTGAGTTTCTTGGGAAACCAAACCCATACACACTAAAATGAAAATAAACCGATGAAATCAAGATTGATAGAAAAGGAAAACAAGAAAGAAAAAAATGGCAAAGATACGGTTAGCTACCTAGCAAACAAGGTTCCACAGTCACATTTGTACTCTCTGGTGCCGCAGGTCTTCATGTGAGCCTTCCAATCCGACTGCACTGCGTACTTCTTGGAGCACCGCTCGCACTTCCACTTTTTCTCGCCGTGCTTTCTGCAGAAGTGCTTCTTAATCCCGGTGAGATCGCCCAGCGCTCGGGCCGGGTTGTGGTGCACGCACGACGTCTCCGGGCAGACGTAAACCCGCTTCTTAACTTCCGTTGTGGTTCGTTGCCTCAGCTTCCACGACAGGTTGTGGCCTCGCCGGTGGAGCTGAAGGTTCTGGTCCCGCTGGAACCCTTTGTTGCAGATCTCGCACACGAAACGGTTCGTCGCCATCAGAGTTTTCGGCGATAAAGCGATCACCTCAGCGTCAGGATCTGAAACAAAATTAACCAAAATCAATCAATAAAAGATTTGAGAAATATAAATAGTAACGTTGAACCTAACATCACACTTTATATGTACCTGGCATTCCGGGAAGATTTCTCTTTTTCTTGGCCGGAGGCTCGGAAAAAGAAGCTTCTCCTGAAGCAGTAGAACCAACTAGTGATGAGGAATTGTCAAGGTCGTCCATTTTGGTAGGTTTCTTCAATCTCTCAGAGCTCCAGGTCTAATAAAGGAGCCAGCCAACTTGTTCTATGCTGTTTGCTTCTATTATAGACACAACACAAGCTTCTGACAGTGGCCTTGGAACAAAACAAGAAAGACTTTCTGATTGTTAACCGGGAAATGAGATTTTCCTGAGAACACCGACTGGATTACTTGGACTTATTTAAGAAGTGGTGTCTTGACGATGACCAGGAAGGCAGCACCGATTCAACTCAGTCATCGAGGTGGTAGAGGCGGCCGTTTCATATCTGGAAAATGAAAATTTTATATAGATAGACTGAGAGAGAGAGAGAGAGGCCAGACAGAGAGATTTGAACGGAGTGGAGAAAACATAAATGAAATGAGAAATGGTTAAAGCGGCGGCAGTTAACCGTGGTTAGGGAGTGAAGACGAAGATAGTAACCAGGGTCAGGTGACATTATAGTTTATAGTTGAGCCAAGTCTGAACTCATTAGCTGCCAGAGTAGATCTGGCCACCCACGTGTCGCGACTTCCGGGTGGATGATATGTGTCGGGGGAACTCGGACTAGGCGGTGCTTGTCTTTTTGCGCAGGACAAAGGTTCTACGGTTTTTTTTTCTATTACAAGTTTACAACTAAATTTGTCACATATTTGCCTAGTTATCCTCTAATGATCTAGGTTTTACACCAACTTGAAGTTAGAGGAAATGTAACATTGTGTCATGTATAATCAATGGTGGAGTCAAATATTACAAATAAAATGTGCCACTACATGATATTAACTCAAGCATGAGCTCATTTGAATCAACTTACAAAAAAGAAATACATATGTAAGGTAAAATGTGAGGGTGTCATGACACCCTTTGATGTTCAAGCCTCATCTCTATCTAATTGCTAATGAATTATTAGCATCCTCTTCGATTGCAATTGTTCAGAAATTTGGTCAACAAGTTTCATTCGTCATTAGAATATGCGAGAAACAAAAATGTTGTATTCGTTCGTCAGCTTTGTTAATATATAGAAACAGATGTAAATTAAAACAGATAGTGTGTTTCTTCTGACAACCAACAAATACGTTATCGTTGTTTGATATTCATGTGTGTGTCAATAACGTACTGAAAACGCTATCCGACATCGTAAAATTTTGTACATCATCTGTTTAGTCTAACTTGTTAATAACTTCTTAAAATGGATCAACTGAATGACTAATAAGTTTTCATATCAAAACATAAAAAATAAGAAAAGATTAACAATAATGGCCACCGGAGCCGATAAGGACGGGGAAGCTAATGTGGACAAGTTAAACGTTTTTGTCCACACTCCGGAACACATCCGTGGCTTTGTTGTGATTTCTCATGAAAATCTTGTCTGGTTTGGTGTTGCTATCCCGATAAGGGCATCATTCCTATTCCTCGTCAAAATTACTGCTTAAACTTGATGAGCACGATTGTGCTCTTTGTTTTTACTGCCATGGTGAACCCCTGTCTTTTAGTGTTAATATTTATTTATTTATTTTCAAACTCTGGCCTGCTCTCTGGTCTTTTAGTCTATACTTATCTACCCATCACTATCAAAGACAGTGTACTGGTATAGTACCAAATGTCACTGGTGCCCCTCGTGGCTGATTAGTTGCTTGGACACCTTACGTGCACGTGCTCCAGTCTGCCACTATTGAGAGCTCGTATCTTACACTGCACCTCCATTGTGATGAACAACACGAACACGATCTCGTTCAAGACTTAAAGATCAATAGCTCCGCAGTCGAAGATAGACGAGTTTACAAATATTAGAACAAGAAGCCAACCGTTCATTAAAAAGTTACGAAACTCTTAAATTTAATTGATAATAATATATGAAAAAATTCTCATTTACTCTAAATTCAGATAAATTTTTTCTACTAACAAAATAAGATTTTAAAATGTCCATCAACTCAATAGATTCTAAAGATCTATTCTCACTAACAAAACTTTTAACTTTTTATGCCGACGACGACTCCTAGACGCCGACGAGATGACTTGGACAACAACGGCGGGAAGGTCTCGTCAACTACGACGCCTAGACGCCGACAATCCCTGGACAACGACGGCGAGGAGGTCTCGTCGACGAAGACGCCTGGACGCTGACGAGGCAACAATGCCTGGACAACGACGGCGGGGAGATCTCGTTGACGAGGTTCGCTCACGCTGGATGTTTGGCTAATACGATGCCGGATCCGTCCTAGTCCTCCACTTCTCCAACCACAACGATCACCTGCTCGTCACCTCTTGGGATAAGGTATGCCTTCGCCTTCTCATCATCTCCTTCCACCTCTCATCTCTCCTCTAGTCTCTCTCTTTGTCTTAGACCGTCCGATTGTACGACACCACCGCCAATGTGCTCCGCGGCGAGTTCAGTCACGGCAGTCCCGTCCTCGATTGCTGCTTCCACGACGACTCCTCTGACTTCAGCGCTAGCACCGACAACACTGTTCGACAGTACACCTCCAAATCCCTAATTTTTTTTTATCTTTAACATATGTCTCAAAACTTATGCCTTTCTGTGTATGATTCGTATCAATGGCTGCAGATTCGTCTTCAACTCGAACAAGGAAGATATAATAGGAAAGCACGACGCACCGGTTCGCTGCGTTGAGTACTCGTATGTTGCAGGTCTGTAAATTTAGCATCATTTTCAACTCTCTATTGTGTTTTTTACGAAATTCCGGTGCCGATTTTTGTTTGAGATGCTTCGATTTCGTAATGTGCTTTGTTGTGGATTCATTTTGAAATTATAATTGGTATCTTAGAGTAATCACATTTATATAAGTTGAAATGCTGAAAATTTGTTTGTTTTTAGTTGAAAATCCCCAATTTGTGACATGTTTCCTGTGTGTTAATGTTATTAGGACAACTGATCACTGGTAGTTGGGATAAGACACTCAAGTGTTGGGATCCTAGAGGTGCAAATGGACAAGAGCGTACTCCTTTTAGGATTTATGCAAAACCGAAGAGTGTTTATTCTCTTTCTCTGGTCAAAAATCGTTTAGTGGTTGCAACTGTTGGAAGACATGTGAATATCTACGATTTGAGAAACATGTCACAACCTGAGCAACGAAGGGAATCTTCATTAAATTATAAAAATCGATGCGTGGTCTTATATCCTTTTGGAACAGATCCTAATTTTGTAGATCTGTGGGTGTAATACCCTAGATTTTCATTTTATTTTTCTTGTACTATTTTCATATTTAATGAAAGATTATTTATGGAAATTCTTTAGTTTGTGCGAAGTTGAAGTTTGAGTTTGAGAAATAATTTTTAAGGTACTTTGACTTTTAAGAGGCCTAAAAGTTGACTTTTAAGAGGCCTAAAAGTTGACTTTATTTTTCGTAAGTTATCTTCGAAAACTTCCTTTATGAAAGTTGTAGAGCTCGTCGATACGAGTTTGTAGACATGCGGCAAGCCCGAAATGAAGTTAGTGTGAGAAAGTTATAATCAAAGGAAGTTAGTTTCCGGGTTTGGAAACAGTATAAGTAGAAAAATGTGGGGGAGTTATTTTTGGAAACCTAGAATTGCATAATCACGTTCTCTCTCCTCTTTCCCGATCTCCTCCCACTCTCCCATCTTCTCCAATCGATTTTTCCCTTATCCGGCCACCAAATCGGTCGCCACCGGTCTCGTTCGGTCCGCACGAACCTCCTCTCCATTTCTGGAGCAGTCCCGCCCGCCTGGAAGCCGCCACGGAGCGGCGGAGCTACTGCGGTATCGCCGGAAAACCGGCGATTTCTGCTGCGTTTCGGGAGAGAATTAGCTGAGTCTTGCTCCTTTCCTTCCTCTAGTGATGTTTATATATGTTTGGTGACCTGAAAACCAAGTTTTGGTGCCGGTTTTGTAGATTTTGTTTTTGGTTTTATTTTGAAATTTCGGGGCGTTTTCCGGCCGATCCCGGCCGAACTAGTCAAAACCTCAGGTATTAAAGTTGTTCTCCATACTTCAATCTACAAATTTCATGTTGTGAGTTTCTCCTAATTCGGAAGTTTTTGGGTGGCGCGTGGGGCTCACTCGCCGTCGCTTGTGGTGGCGCGTCCGGCTGAGTTGTGGCATTAGTTTCATGTGGTTAGCTAGTCCTTGCTGATGTGATCATGTTGAGTGATAGCAAGGTTTGTGTGTTAGGACTTAGGTTTATTTGTTTTGGCTTGGTTGAGTTTGAGTTTAGATTTTGAAGATTTGAGGCAGCTCAATTGTGTCGTTGAGTTCAATGACTTTGGGAAATTGTCCTCCCTTGAGCTAAGGGTTAGTTTAAGGGTATTGTGTTATCCTTTAGTATTTTGGTTTCTAAGGTTTTTAATGTGCGATTTTAGGTGATTTGTGATTTTGTGTTTAGCCTGTCTTCATTGTGTTGGGGGCTTTACAGCGGGATTTCAAGGTGAGTAAATCTCACCAAGGTTCAATTTTGAACCAAATTGTATTATGGTCATGTGACCATGATAATGATTATGATGTTAAAATTAATACTATGCTATTAATTGTTTTAAAATAAATGAGCTTGATCGTCAACGACTCATAGGAAAGATAAAACAAGTTTTCCTATTTTATGATTATTTTAAGGTTCATGTGATCATAATGTTATTGATTATTGATAAGTTATTCTTATGAAATAATATATATTGTTCATATAATTATATCCTTGTGAAAGATATAATCATATGATGTGATCTTGTGATTGTTGGATAAATAACCAAACCGGGTTTCAAGCCTTTAATCGGGTGATTGGTTGCGGTTCTGATGCTCTTTATTATTTTGTGTTTTGATATTGGACAGTCAAACCGGGTTCCAAGCCTTTGGCCGGGTGATTGGTTGCGGTTAGGAATAAAGCTCTAGTTCGTCTGTCAGTGTACGTCATGGGGGATACCTTATCATATCTGGGACCAATGGGTACACAATTTTGTTGTTGTAGGTCATGAGGGGTATTTCATCAATACACGGGACTCATGGGTACATGTTTGTTAGTACATAGCCAAAATACTTGGCTAAGCCGAGAATAAGGTACAATTACCCGGTCGAGATAGCCCTGGTGAGCCCTTCACAGGCATCCAAAGAATGAAGGGCCGGTAACAAACCGCTTGCCAAAGTCACTCTAGCGGCAAAACACCCCCAAAAGGGGAGACACTCCAAAGGATAGCAATCAGTCTCACATTAGAGACTAAGGCAAAGGTACCCAAACTTGGCCTATAAAATACAGACCCGGAACCCGGGCGTAGCCGAAGTGGCTGTATATGCCAAGGCGGCATATCCGATATGACCTCCTACATTCAAAGGCCCATATCACCCGGCGAATCCGCCGCTCCATCAGCTTAGTCAGATTGTACTCTTGTGGCACTGCACAAAGCTAGTTGTCAGCAGTGACAGTAGACAAACAAAACAAAACAACACAAGGCAAGAGCACGGTACCTATTCTCTGGAAGCTCCCCGGGACCCGGAAAGGATGCCTGTGCCACTCCTGCCACTGCCCCCAACAAGGAAACACTTGTGCCTCCAGGTTTCACTTGTTGAGGTGGGCAAGTCTTCCACCAACACTTTAAACTTCCCCCGTGACTTCATCGTCACGCAGCCCCGGCTGCCCTTCTTTGCTCACCACCCCATGTGCCAGCACGCATTGAACTCGTCACAATTTGGGAACTCCTACTTCAGCAGGCGAAATAACACGCCCGTTTCCAATATTTGCTTTAGCATGTTGGGGGTAACCTGCCCCGGGGCGACATGCAGACACGCTATGGTGTACTGCACAAACGGGGGCAGTGATAACATCAACCCGCACTTTAGTTGGTACTCGTATACCATCGTAAAGTTGCCCGGGGGATCCCAAAACTTCACCCCCCGGCCAAGCGGCCGCAACAAGACCTCCTCCGGAATGCTCCAATTTTGCCGAAGCACTTCAAGCTCCGACGAAGTCAACTCTCACCAGGGGGTTCCCAAAATGAATCATCCTCCTCACGAGATGTCGCCATGATCAATTCCTCTACCTCCTGCAATAGAGGGTCACACGAGGACACATGAGACCCGGCATCCATCACAGGAATGCCTTCCCCCAAGTCAAGGGCAATCTCCGCCATAAGGTTATCCAACCCCTCCTCTATCCGGTGCAAAGTGTCCGAATCGGCACTAAGCGAACTAGAGACCACCACAATCTCTTCGCTGGACACCCACACCGGATCTGCCATACCCCGCTACCTTAACCCTAACCAGCCTGACAACTAATCTCTCACCCTAGAAATCCTACCAACACCACAAACATGTGAACAATCCCACACCCCAAATAACCCGAAACAACGCCGCCACCACATACAAAATCAAAGACAGAGAAAGCGACGAATTCATACCTGGAAACAGCGGGTTTGCGTAGTGGCAGTGAAGCTGATTACAAACGGTTGAGCGCTCGCACCCAATCGATTGAGGATGAAATTGGACGTTTCCCAGTCTGAAACTTGTAGAATAGCCGAAACCCTAAAACACAAATCGCGGCTCAACAGTTTCCAGTTTCAAAACACGAACTCCCCCCTTCAGTTCTCTCCAACCCTATTTATAGGCATTCCCCTGGACCCCACAAAACTGAACGGTCAGGGTAAAGCCACGTCACTTTTGGCCACTTCAAAAAAAGAAAAAAAAAGAAAAAGAAAGAGGCGACAGTCCCCAATCAAGCGCGGGCTGATTCGTCACATCGCGACAGTCCCCAATCAAGCGCGGACTGACTCGCCACGTCGTGACAGTCCCCAATCAAGCACGGACTGACTCGCCACGTCGCGACAATCCCTAATCAAGCGCGGACTGACTCGCCACATAGCGACAGTCCCCAATCAAGCGCGGACTAACTCGCCAAGGCAACGGCCCGCAACGCTCAATAGCGAGTCTCCCCAACCAAGCGCGGACTGACTCGCCAAGCAGCGGCCGCAACGCCACATAGCGACAGTCCCCAATCAAGCGCGGACTGACTCGCCACGTCGTGACAGTCCCCAATCAAGCGCGGACTGACTCGCCACGTCGCGACAGTCCCTAATCAAGCGCGGACTGACTCGTCACATAGCGACAGTCCCCAATCAAGCGTGGACTGACTCGCCAAGGCAACGGCCCGCAACGCTCAATAGCGAGTCTCCCCAACCAAGCGCGGACTGACTCGCCACGCAACGGCCGCAACGCCACATAGCGACAGTCCCCAACCAAGCGCGGACTGACTCGCCAGGGCAGCAGCAAACGTTTCTTCTCGCCAACCTGTTTTCGGAACATCACCCCCATCACCTCACGACTCTCGCGTGGGGACTTGAGGACTCGGCACCATGCCTCCCGCACCCGGGTAAAACCTATTCTCAACATCTCTAGAATAACTCCCCACCCAAGAACTCTCTCGGACTGGGGACTTGGGGACTTGTTAGTACATAGCCAAAATACTTGGCTAAGCCGAGAATAAGGTATAATTACCCGGTCGAGATAGCCCTGGTGAGCCCTTCACAGGCATCCAAAGAATGAAGGGCCGGTAACAAACCGCTTGCCAAAGTCACTCTAGCGGCAAAACACCCCCAAAAGGGGAGACATTCCAAAGGATAACATTCAGTCCCACATTGGAGACTAAGGCAAAGGTACCCAAACTTGGCCTATAAAACAAGCTCAATCTACCATAAAAGGTACATATACACACATATACTCTCTCTCTTTCACTCCTCTACCCGTACAAGTGCTCAAAGCTAACTTAAGCATCGGAGAGTCGAAGACTGAGCCATCTCAGTCCCGACCCCGTGACGCTGTCACTTGTGCAGGTACCGTGTGAAGGACCCAAGAATTCTACTTCGCTCCGCCTCGCGACCCATTCTCGGCTCGGGACGAAGCAGGTAGAAACAATGTTATTTGAAAGAGTGTTGGAATTGTGGATATATTCATTGATATAATTGCTTTTGTGAAATTTCTAGATATGAGAAATGTTATGTTATTTTTGAGTTTACTCGTACATACTTTTTAGCTTACCAGGTTTGTAATTTTACAATCCCGGTGCACAACTTATTGGTGTAGGGGTTAGATCTGCAGGTGATGATCAGCAAGGTTGAGGTGGAGACTTAGTGCCAGGGTTCTATTTGGCTTTTGTTGTACTCTGTATAGTTTTGTTAATCGGGTAGATAATTTTAAGCTCATGAGATTGTTCTCATGTTCTCGTATTTCAAGTTTATGTAAATAAGGAAGTGTAATATTTAACTCAGTAATGAGTTGTATGATATTACTTTTCCGCTATTGAGTTCTAGTTGTTTGGTTTTGTTATTGAAACAGGTTGAGATATTTATTTTTAAGTTAGATCATGTCACAATTTTTGAAATTTATCTTTCGAAAATTGGGGTGTGACAGTGGGGATTGAATCAATTCTGTGAGCTTTTTGATTGGAAGAATTTGTGTAATTTGGTCTCATGGTTGTTGAATTAAGGTAGTGATTGAACCTCTTGAGTCTTTCGGTTCTCTTTGGACTTTTTGTTGCAGTGAGGAGTATCATAAAGGGGATAGCTTGTATTTATGTGTTTGGATGTGTTGTCTACTTCTTTTTGTATGACCATTATAGCCTCTTGGAACTCATCGGGCAGTTGTCTTTTTTCTTTTTTTTTTTGCTTTGAGGGTTTGAACTTTTTTAGGTAGGATTGAGACCTCAATATAACATTTATCGTCTCTTATCAGACGCTCTACTGCCCCAGTAGGAGGTCGTACTACCCCCAGTAGGAGATCCTACTGACCTTAATAGGGACTTGTTATAAGTAACTAAAACACAAAAGCCCCCGGAGTCATGGTCAACGGTCGCCGGAGTCCGGTCAACGGTTCCCGGTCAAAGGTTGTCAGAGTCCGATCAACGTTATTGGTCGTGAGAATCCGGTCATAAAAAATTTATTTTATAATAGACTCTTATAATTGTTTATTGTAGTTTATTTAATTCATTAAATGTATAATTGTCTCTTTGCTCTTATAATGGTCAATTGTAGTTTATTTAATTCATTAAATTATATTTGTCTTTCTACTGTTTAAGTTAGCTCTTGAGAATTTTAAAATCTGATTTTGTTAGTGTGTATAAAATTCTTAAAATTAGGGCTAATGGGCATTGTCCCATAATATAAATGACATGTAACCGCTTAAAATTACTGAATACAATCATATAGAAACTATCAATCATGCTTGAAGTCTATAGATTAGATACAAACAGACCAAAAACAGATTCGGAAAATTAAATTGTTGAAAAATAGTTAAAAAATGGGTAAAATATTGTATAGTTCTTGTAGTTTAAAGTCGATATTTGTTTAGTCATTATGGTTTTATTTTAATCTGAATAGTCCTTAAAGTCACGATTTTTCATCCAAATAGTCTTTATGGTTTTATTTTAATCTGAATAGTCCTTAAAGTCACGATTTTTCATCCAAATAGTCTTTATGGTTTTATTTTAATCCGAATAGTCCTTAAAGTCATGATTCTTATTCAAATAGTCTTTATGGCCTTTAACTGAGAAAATTGTCAGAATGACTATTTGGATGAAAAATTATGACTTTAAGGACTATTCAAATTAAAATAAAACCATAAAGATTATTTAGATAAAAAATAATGACTTCAAGGACTATTCAGATTAACTAAAATCACAAGGACTAAACAAATGTGACGGAATGAAAATTATGGTTGCGTAATAATTGGCATGTGTAAACATAAGCAGTGACGTAGCAAGAAATCACACTTAGAAGGGTCAAGTTTTAGAACAAACTCTGAATTTTTGGAATTTCATGCACGATAATATTGAAAATAATGTGTTGTTTTTTATTGTTTTAGAGATAATGTTGATGCATGGTCTACTATTGAAAAGAATGTTCAAAAGTTAAAGGAGGTCTAACTACCAATTATGAAGGTATGAATAGAACTTCTTTATTTGTAAAGAAAAGAAAATCGTAAATAGAATTTAAAGCATTAAAATACATATTAGTAGGTAAGAAACCCTTAACAAGATTATTATTTATGAGATTGAGTATTTTAATAGTATATATTTGTATTTCATTTCGTTAATATTGAAGAATATTTAAGAGGAGAATAGTTAATTTATGATACATTCCATTAATAATCAATACTTATTAAGACTAATTAAACATTTTTAAAATGTGAGAGGGTTCAATTGAACCCTCTGGCCCTAGCTAACTACGCCTCTGAACATAAGCGTTATAAGTTATGGAAGTAAGAAATTTTTACACACACAATCATGACTGGAAACACATTAGTTTTCCGGCTTAACTCATGAAATCAAAATTGGAATGATTGTGTTCAATGAAAATTACTTATCCATGGGTTTTTGACTTGGGAAGTAAATAATTATGCTATAAAAGGCAAGTGAAAGTGAGCTCAATGACTGGTTTACTTTTGTGTATTAGGTACATTACATATAGATAAGCACGACCATTGGCTGAGCACTTTCCTTAGGGTTAGCCAATCAAAAACTAGAGGCGTGCAACTTCAACGGAGTGTTTTTACTGTGGGAAGGAAAATGGGGTGGTTGGCATGTTGTACAAGCTTTGCTTCTCTTTTCTTCTAGACTAATTGAGAAGGAAACCTAGATGTGATGGGAAAGAGTCTACAAAGATGCTGCAACGAAGACTTTGTTAAAACTTGAAATGATTATTAGCTGAAATTGAATACTAAAGCAAACAGAAAAGGGTTGAAATCCATACAATGTTATCCATCCCACTCGTTTCAATTTCAGATAAAGCAATCTTTCATAGACATTTTTTTGAAGCCTTAATTTGAGAGAAGGTGTTTTCGTGCTGACCATCGTGCCGCGCGGATCATTCGGGCGGCCAATGAGAACGCTAGTAAGTGTGGATGTAAGAGTCATTTCTCTACAAGAGATTTTATGTATGAATGACCCGATTTTGATTTATCTTAGATATAGGACTATAGAAAACATACAGCTGTAAGGTTGTAACATTATGTCAAAAAGGAGAATTGAGATGCACAGTTTATACAACCAGCCAGAAGCAATCATCACCAAGTTGATTATCTTTTCGTTGCTTTTCTGATTCCAATATGTGCTGCAAGAGGTCCATTTTACTTAGCCCCCTCCTCCCTCCCTTTTCAATTTCTCCTTTGCTTTGCTTTGCTTTAGTGGTTTTTTGGGGTCTGTGGGGGCTAATGCTGGCTGCTTTGTGAATGCAGGAGTCAATAGCCTACTGACTCTTAAGGGAAATGAAGCAAAGAAAGGAGAGGGCAGGGATTTGAGAACGTGTCGACCTTTTGAGATTGTATGCCCCTCTATATCTACATCCACATTATGTTATGGGCTGTAGATCCCATATCTTTCCTGTTTCCTTTTCTTTTCCATCAGTGAAATGGTATTGGCAAAAGTAGGGAGCCTGCTCGAACAACAATTATTGGGGGTTAGAAACCACCACCGGAAAGAGTAAAACACCGAAAATCAAAGAAACTTATAAGTTATACGGGACTCTAGATAGGCCACGAACAGCTGAAAGTAACGAATGCTAAATGCTAGGCCAGTTGAACAAAAACAAAACTGGCATCATTTACATGATTACAACAAAGTGACAACTACAAGTTACTCCAAAACTAGTATGGTAGTGTTTTTCATCCACAAAAGTAAATTCTAGGGATCTCCTTACCTGGAATAAGGAAGATCTGGATCGTCTCTGTTTTAAATGAGGAAAGTGCACAATCAGTGGAGAATGAACTGTCTATCATGACTGCATGTGTGCTATGAAGTATGGAACAGTGTTGGTTTCTAGGTTTTTAACTTCTCTTGAAGATCCCTTCATGTACACTATGTTCTTTAAGGCCGCGTGCATAGAGCCTTCTCTCAAGATCGACATGCGTTGAAGATCTCACCCCGCATTATATCAATGGGCAAATGCTCATGTGTGTATCGCTCAGGTCCCAAGTACAAACCCGTCTTCTCAAGGAGAGCAAGCCCTTCAACTCTACCATATCTTGAAGCATAGTCTGAGATATTCAATATCCTGATAAAGAACCCACAGAAATGTAATCAACAACACAGTACAATTGCAACAACAACAAAAAGGAAGTTAAAGAGGAAGCAAGAGATAAATAAATAGATAAATCCGCCTTTAAGTTTCCCTGACCTGTAATCCACTGAGGATGCGCTCTAGTCTGACTGAAGCAACAGGTTCATTTGATGATGAGAACACCTTACCAGGATAGAACAAAACTCCATCTCCTGGGGGGAGACCACGCCTGAATCTTATCTGCTCAGGCAAACTCTACTTTAGAAACATGTCAACAGTTTCATTAACCATTGAGAATCCCAATGCCAGGCAAATTTACCTCTGCACTGGGAACAGTTGCCTTCTCATAGCAATTGGCACCCCAGTATAAGAAACCTGTTCCACCTTCTTTCCATACACGCCACATTACAGCTCGATGTTGCGTACCTCGCATCCCAAGGTGCCAGTTGGGATGGGGATCAGATGGTCCCATGCACACGTAAGTCCACCACTCCTACAAAATACCCGAATCAATAGTCTTCAGCAAGTAAAGAGATGCAAGTGTAGAAAACTTGGAACTAGATCCAAACAGAACTGTTGGAAAATGTATATTCATCTTTTCATTATGCAATCCCTAGTTACAATCATCAAGACAGTAACCGTATATCATGCAACTAAAACATCACCTAGAAGTTTATATATTTAATGTTCAGATTTCATAACCTAAGTTGTGATCTACAAATTCCAATATTAGATTATATTCAAACTCTACCATGGAGACAAAGTTTAACCATAGGTGGAGGTGTTGTTGTGTCTGTATGTATACATTATTCATTTACTCCTATACTAACAGCAAACACTCCACATGCTTGTAACTCCTAATAGCACGTGTGAGCATTTTCCTTTTCTGGTTGAATGCATACAAGTGGATGAGTCCACTCAAATGATCAGTGTTCTAAGTGACAATCGTTCCAGGGTTAACTATGCAACAGAAAACAATATGCATGATTCATATATAATAAACAAACTTTATAAATGAAGTGGAAAAGAATAAATAAAAGCCAAGTCACAACTTGATCTTGGAGACATGTAGATTGTAGTCTAAGGACCATCATCAACCACAATTTTGATTATCTCTAACTGGAAAACAAATATGTCGAGATAAGAGTTGGCGCAGAACAAATATATCAGAAGATACAACTATATTTGGGAAATGTTCCCAGGGAAAATTAGATGAGTCAAGCAAAAAGCATCATTACCTCGCCATTTTCAGGTTGTATCTCTGCAATAATATCCTCCACCAAATCCTCTCGGTTCCCAAGCACCCATTCACTGTAAATGTCGGACAAATTTATATTTAGTATCAGACATTCATATACAATCAGTGAGAGGAAGTTCACCTCAGCAGTTAGGCAAGCACTAGCACATACTTTGCTGGTTAGAGGGGAGAGAAAAAAGTCAACTACCACACATATCTATCTTCAGTAGAAGGTTCGATAGAGGGTCCATAGAACACAATAAAAACAGCAATACCTTGTACAATAAATTTGAGTATGTGGGCGCAGAAACTTAGGAACTTTAACAAACGCCTCAAAAGGAGTAGGTGCAAGAGGCGCATCACTTGGCCCTGCAATAGCAGAAAAAACCCATATATAAACAGTTCCAAAATCTATCCACTTTGAAGGGGTAAAAATATCAGTTTTAGGTCCTGTAAACATTCCAGCATAAGTGAAAAACTCAGACCTCTTTACCAAGAAAAGATGCTTACAATACAACCCATGGAACCTATCAAATGATTAAAATCGAAATCCAGTTATCAGAAAGGAAAGAGTTCATACCACAGTAGTAAGTGGTCAAGACACGAGCATCCGGAGCATAAGCATGGATCTCCTTGGCCAAGTTGAGGAGGGATTCGTACTGCTCCAAATTCAAAGGCTGCCATATATTATTGCAAGTACATTAAAATACTACAAAAGCATTTTGCATAAAAATATTATCCTAGTCAGCTAGGGCCCAATAAATAATGGTCACCCACCTCTTACATCGAGGGTTTTGCATAAGTTATGTGTAATGTTGCCTTAACGAGAGTCTACATAATTTGAAGGAAATCACAACAGATTTAAGGTAGAATTAAGGGTTGGGCAATACATGACCACTCACATACAGTGATCCACAAAAGCTCACTTTCCTAGTATTCTGGCAATAGTATTTGTACCTCATCCCACAAATAAAAATATGCGTTCTTCCAGTGAGACTTTGTCTTCAATATCTCTATTTGTTTCTGCGAGTATTCCTTCGCTGCGTCACCACTGTGGCAGGTCAGCAAATGGGTAGAATCTCATCAGTTCAGTTTTCAACACACATATACCTGAGAGAAGGAACTTGGATGACTAACGGTATACCCAGAGACAGCTCGACTATATGGCAAGGCATATGCTGCTAATCGTGGGTCTGAAAAGTATTCATCTGATTTTGGATGATCAGCTATCACAGGAAGACAGAGGGAACCGGATATCAGAATATGAAAAAAAAAAAAAATAATAATAATAATAAGGCAGCCACTGATGCGATTAGGACGCATAGTACACTGGGAAAGTAAAACAAAATGGTTTTCATGAGTACCTGGCCAAGGGCAGGTATATGTCAATACGCGCATGCTATCTCCCCATCGGCAAAAATATGGACTGATTCTATATTGAAGAAGCCATTTAAAAAGCTGATCCAATGCCTCGTACCACTCCTCAGTCCCATGTTTAACACCAAAACGGTCCTCAATTACAGTATCGGATATCTAAAATTTGGTTAAAGAATGTGTATGCATCCTCAGGAATATGGTCAGAGTAGTAGAACAGAAAATAGGACATAATTATAAGTATAAATTTGGCCTTTGTCACAAGAACAATCTGCCTATATCTTCACACTTCAGTATTATCTTGCAGTAGTGAGTTCGTTTTTCAAAATATATCTATCTATAACGGCAGTATAAAATTCTTAGAGCTCGTAAATAATATTACTATTATCAACATAAAGGATACACCAAAAACAGCCGGAAGTGAGGGAGTTTCAGGAAGAATGAAGTCCCAAACTGTCACATTTATCTTCACTCGAACTGAAAGGTTTGAAATAACATCTTCCTCCATCATATCAATTGACCCATTATTTGAGAAGAATTCAGAAAACAAAGGAGATAGAAGAACTCTTCTTAAAGATGTAGATGCAGATTTCGCTCTTTCTACCTAAAAGTAAAGGAAAAGGTACATGCTCAAATGAACAGCTAATAGCACCTCCAAAACAAGACTGGAAAAAAAAAATTGAAACCTAACCACTTCATCCACTGATTTCCCATCAATTGGGTCCACAGTTTCGAGACAGCTTTGAAGTTCCTTATAAAGTTGAAGCTTCTCAGATTTGCCCAAGCATTGTGCTGAAGTCCTGGCCAAGTCAGAACTAATAACTGTAAAAACCTCATCGTAAATATAACAGAAGAGATGGAAAGTGCTCTACTCAACGCCTCAAAAGCTAATGACAGTAAGAATTTACCAACAAAACAAAAACACAGCACTTGAAAAAATGAAAATGGGAATAGACTCACTCTGCATCTGCCTTTGTTGCAGTAATAATGATCTCCCCCTCATACTGACCTGGGGGTTGCTCGCTTGGAACATCAATGGAAACCCAAACTGCGGTTGTCTCTCTGGAGACACCCAGACAGAGAGAGATTATGTCAGTCACTTGCATTAATTTGTCCTACACCTATCCATCACTCCAAATATAAGATTATCAAACCACTAACGAAAACAGTACCCTGGTAATAGGTTTATTTGACTAGCTGGAAGATCAAGGGGAACAAGAGCATCTGGGACACCCAATATGGGTACCACTCGACGCAACTTTAATGATTGTCCAACAATCAACCTACACACAGCATATCGGAAGATTATACATCGGAAGAGTAGTTATAAACCTGCAGGAAAAAAAAATAGACTCCAAGGAACTAACCGATCACCAGCAGAGGAGCGTAAATCATTACACTGAACCTGCACAACCCCTGCAATTCCAGGAGTACCCCAGGAAGCTTTCGCACGTAATGCAACTTGAGTACTTTCTCTCTCGTTTCTAGCAGCCAGAAGATTAACCTTCAAATAAGCGAAATTTAGAAACAGTAAACTATGGAGACATGAAACAGCGGTAAGTTTACATTATTTTCTAGAAAGTAAAAAACGCACAATGATTTTAAACCACATGCATATTGGGTGTAACAACTTATGCAATTCACAGTTGTCACGTAATTCACAGTACAGACAAACGAAGATACCACCATTAAGTAGAAATCATGGAATAATACATACCGGTTCCATAGGCCTAGGCATTTCTTGTGGTCCAACATTCGCTGTGCTTGGCATGCACCATACATGCACTAAAGCTGCAGTCGGAACCTCTGTAGGGTCAACTGATCCCTTTAGTAGATTGGAACCTTGAAAGCCACCATCTGTCCATCCATATGCTGTCCCTCCTCCAGCAACACCTTCAACTGGTGGAACATTCGCATCCTGTGGGTTTCCTGATTTATCAACATTAAATAGGGGAAAGTAAATCAGCGAGTTTCAGATGCTGATTGATTATGCTCAAATCTGGAAAGGAAAATCTACAGGTAGTCCCAAGCAATCACTTTCTGCTACATGATCTAGTTCCTTGCTTATATAGGACCTCAAGAATTTCTACTTACACATTCACAGAAAAAACAAGCTTCTACAAGTATTACTACTACGTCCTAGCCGATACGAAACACACTCAAGAAACGCCATAGTTCCTTCAATCAGTGGAAAGCAAAAATGAATAAAACTAGCATGGTATCAATTCAAACCTCCAATGTATCTATACGATCAATTTTTTTACCAAGATTGAAGTCAAATTCAACTTAGACAAGTTCATAATCTGTAAAATCACAGGTTGCAGATGCGCTATATCACCTAAATCCAAAGAGCAAAAACCGATTCACAAACCCTACCAACCAAAACTCCAAGTTTCCAGCAAATTTTCAAGTCAAAAACCTCGCCGATCATACAAACGAAATCAAACACAGTAACACAGACGAAAACACGTTCAGGCGATTACGAGCAAAAACGATCAACATTAACAATAACAAGAAAAACGAAACAGTTCATTCTCCGAGAGAATGCAGTGATATACAGAAAAGCTTCAACCTCCATTGCATGAAACGCTATAAACAAACGGAGCAAAGAAGAATCCAGAAACCGGTGACAGTGAAATCGGAACGAGAATAACCGCCGGGGACTAACCTGAGTCGTTCATTCCCGTCGAAAATCGCGATGTGTTGATCGGAGCTAGGTTTTTCAGGCGAAGAGTGATCGGTACTCTCTTTCTGGTTTTGGCAGAGACAAAATGCGTTGCGTATTTTAACGAGAGAGTCCACCTGTTAGAGAAAAGCAAACCAGATTTTATTATTTATTTATTCCACGTGGCGGTCCTGCCGTGCTGGCGGTGGACGCAAATTAACCCATCAAATTGATCCAACGGTTTCTGCAAAGATAAGATTTCAACACGTGTGAGCCGTCCCAAAGTGAAATTTACCTTCTTTTTTTTTTTTTTTTTTTTTGGCAACTTGAAATTTACCTTCTTACTCGCAGCCTCAAATCAGGTACCCTAATTTCTCAACCCAAAACTCAGTCTCCTTTCTTCCGAATTATAATCTTGTAATGATGAAATTTGTTTTATATTTTGATGACTTTCTAGACTTCATACTCTGCTGAAATGACTTTTTTTGTTTTCTGTATGTTGTGAATGTGAAAGAAATGATATGTGAATTGCTGTTGCTGTTTGAAAATTTGACATTGTATCAAATGCTTAGCTTAATCAAGTAGTTGCCCAGTTTAGTACTGATAGTCTGATACCTAATTATCGTTTTAGTGAAGCAAAATGAGGAAGAAAGTGAAGCAAAATGAGCAGGAGCATGATGAGAAGCCTTACATTCTGCAGCTGCCAAACCACATCATAGTGGAAATCTTTTGCAAAATCCGTATCAAAACGCTGGTGAAATGCCGGTTTGTATGTAAATCCTGGCGCCGTTTGTTTTCGGACCAACAATTTAACAAAGACTTGTTTTCGCAAAAACCAGCCTATCTTTTGGTCACTGAATCAAGGATCCCTTTATCAAACCCAACAAATCGTCAGTTATTGGTCGACTGGGACAATGCCTCGAGCCCAGGAGATGCTGCATTGAAGGTTTCTGAGGAACTAACTCTTGGCCGGAGATTTGTGGGTGTATGTAATGGCTTGCTTTGTCATTACCTGGATTTCCATACGAGACTCGTCAGTTTTTACATATCCAATCCGATTACTGGTGAGTCTGTGCCTCTTTCGTGTCCTCCTGAGGAAACTAGCTTTGACAATATTGGAACTGGGTTTGGGTTTGGGTTTGGGTTGGGTACAGTCCTAAGAGTCAGGTATATAAGGTAGTAGTTCTTATGTCTTTTGGAGGAGCATTTCGTACCCTGGCTACGATTGTGAGCAACAAAATGGGATTTATGTAAAAGGATACCTGCACTGGATTGGCAAGTGTAGTAAAAGGAGAGGAGTAGCTGACTTGATAATTCTACAGAAGATTCTTAAGGGTTTATCTTCTGGTTGGTATTGATATTTGTGAGAGGAGTAGCTGGATATTGTTACGAAGAATCTGTCATCTTGAATACACCATTGCTTGCAGCGGTGAGCACCCAGCATAAAATGGTCAAGGATGACTCGGAAAAGTTCTGATACCTCTTGTTATTCTCTTCAGTAGCAAAAGAAAATTAGTTGGTTGAAGTAGCATTCAGATGTTGTAATTTTTTTTTTGTACTTTTGACTCTTAGACTCTTAGTGTAAAATATTTATAACATGGTCGGTTTTGATCATGGTGTTGATACTGGTGGAACGAAAGTTTTATGTTTTTGAACATCCATATTTCAATATGATCGGTTTTTACATATCTGAATCCGACACAGTGAACTGATCTACAATTCAGATACCATATAATTGATCACATTACAATCTGAATTTGACTGCATAATCATAATCTGTGTTCTTTACCTCAAATACTGATTCTTCAATATTTTCTGCTCTCACACTGAAGCTTTTGTTTTTAAATTCTCTTAGCTCTAAAAAAAATGGAATTAAAAAGAAAATAACAAAGAAATAATACGACGTCGTATCGTCCACTATTACGACGTGCCGTATCGCTATCAGTCGCACAAAACGCTGCGTTTTGCTTGGAGTCAAATAAACAGCTACAAGCAACTCTCTTCCTACCTAGAGAACTCTATAATCTCAGAATTACAGAACCAAACTCCATCGTAGCTGCACCAAATTCGACTCCAAAATTAGGGTTTAGGGTTTCCAAAGACCAAAAAAAGAGCCATGGAAGCCGCCTTCGCACAAGCCTCTGCGATCGCTGATCAGAGGCAGAAGATCGAGCAGTACAAGCACATTCTCTCCACCGTGTTCTCCTCCGAAGACGACGTCGTTCCGGCCAAGAAGTTCATCGATCACAGTAAAGTACCAAATGCTTTATCCTCGATTTTTTTTCCCGAAATTGTTGTTTTTTTAATATTTCGTGGCTGTTCAGTGTTGTCGGACGACGTGCCTCTGGTGGTTTCGCGGCAGCTGTTGCAGAGTTTTGGGCAGGACCTGGGGCGGTTGAGGCCGGAATTGCAGAAGGAGATTGCCCATTATGCCCTTGCTCAGATTCAGCCTCGCAGCGTTTCATTTGAAGAACAGGTTTGGTTTTTCGACCTTTTCCTTTTGTGTTGAGCTATAATCTGCCGGTTTAGCGTTTATTCGGAGCTTTTCGAGTGCACTCATTCTGTGTTTTGTATAGTTTTTAGGTTAGTATGATAATCTAGGGTTTTAAGAAGATATGATAGTGTCATTTGTCAATACATAATGTAGGGATTGCTAGGATGTCTGATTCATTCGTTCATTCATTTAGGACGGTTGTGACTGTGTGCCATTTAATTCGGGATTTTGTTGTTTCTAAACGTACTTCTTTTTTGTTTGCAGGTTTTGATAATAAGGGAGAAACTCGCAGAATTGTATGAGTCTGAGCAGCAGTGGTCAAAAGCAGCTCAGATGCTCAGTGGAATTAATCTGGATTCTTCGATGAGGTATGAGAGCAATATCCACTCTTCTGGGGTTCCCTTTTACTATCGTAGGAGTGGACAGTAGGAATCACTGATGCACCTGTTTTTTTTATTCAGAGTGATTGATGACAAGTTCAAGTTAGCAAAGTGTGTTCAAGTTGCTCGCCTGTATCTTGAGGTATGTGGTTTCCCCCCAGCTGTTTAGCTCTTCAGTTGTGTTTAATCCTGCTGTTTGGTGTGCCACAACCCTCACTGATAAGTTAGCTTAGTAGAGATTGGATGTGTCTGCTATAGAGGGTGGTTTGCATTGGAGTGATGTGGAGGCTGAACTGTCTGTATTATTAATTGTGTAATACATGATGTGAATGATCAATGATGTACCATGTGCATGTATCAGCACTTACAAAGGAAGCAAGTCTATCTTTAGTTGATGGTTGTTCTTTGAACCCCTTTGAAGTGCTGATATTGGACAAATAAGACTTGTATGCTCTGTGACCGGTAGACATGCCCTTTTTGTGTTGTTTATCTGTTTTGCTCATTGAAGTGATGCCTTAATATCCATTGTGACTAATGCAATTGTTTATGATATTGAACATACTTGTAAAAGTGGGAATATATGTGTGTTGATATTTTAATGTGTGAAGTTGAATAGAAACTTTTTATAATAAAGAAAATCATTTTGTAGGATGACGATGCTGTCAATGCAGAAGCGTTTATTAACAAAGCTTCATTCTTGGTTAGCAGCAGTCAGCATGAAGTATTGAATTTGCAGTATAAGGTTTGGCATTGTTTGATATTCAGTGAATGGACTTACATTTAATTCAGCAGGCCACTGAAATTGCTACTTTCCCCCCTTGTTTCTCTACAGGTTTGTTATGCGAGGATTTTAGATTTAAAGAGGAAGTTCTTGGAAGCAGCATTACGTTATTATGACATTTCTCAGATTGAGAAGAGGCAGATAGGAGAGGAGTATGTCAAGAATTTATCTCATCTCTTGCAAACAAGTTCTTCTGCATATCGATTATGACAGTTAATATCACTTTGAATTTCTTCTGCAGATAATTAGTTTTTTATTTTTATTTACTGCAGAGAGATTGATGAGGAAGCCTTGCAGCAAGCCCTATCTGCTGCAGTTACATGTACAATTTTGGCCGCTGCAGGACCCCAACGGTCTCGTGTTCTTGCCACTCTATACAAAGTAAATTTCTTACTTGGTGTATGTGTTAATGTGTTTTTCCATTCACATTATGCTGATACCTTGTGATTTTGGTTCAGGATGAGCGATGCTCAAAGCTGAAAGTTTATCCAATACTTCAAAAGGTCTCTCTCTCTCTCTCATCCATGATTTTTGAAATTATAATTGGCTTGGTCCTTTACATTTTTCGCCTGTCTGTATACTACTCTCAAACTGTTTCTATGATGGATATCTATGCTTGTTAGGTGTATTTGGAGAGAATTTTGAGGAAACCAGAAATCGATGCGTTTGCTGAAGAGTTAAAGCCGCATCAGGTTATAAGTTTTTCTTCTTCTCTATATCAGTCGTTCGATCTGTATGTACCCTTTTCATTGAAGCCTTAATTGTTACATGTCTTACTTCACAGAAAGCACTTCTGCCAGACAATTTTACGGTGTTGGATCGTGCAATGATTGAACATAATCTTCTCAGTGCCAGCAAACTTTACACAAATATAAGGTTGGTTATAAGTTGCTGTTGGTTTCCATTTTCAACTTATTGTACTTTAGCGGACCTGTTCAGTTACTTTCTGTTGCAGTTTTGAGGAGTTGGGAACCTTGCTGGGAATTGAGCCTCCAAAGGTACAGTTCTGTTACCCCCTTTGTTGAGACTTGTGCTTCATTGATACAGCTACTCCGTATACATGTTTCTGTTACCATCACTATGCTTTATGTTTCCTAACGGATTCACTATGTGACTTGCAGGCTGAGAAGATTGCTTCAAGAATGATATATGAGGACAGAATGAGGGGATCTATTGATCAGGTATGAATTCACCTTGCTCATAGCATGACCAAGAGCTGCTGAAATTCATCAGTGATTGTTCGATTACATAGTCCACTCCAATCTGAACATTTATGCAATATCTGAAAATTTCCATAACAGGTGGAAGCTGTCATACATTTTGAGGATGATACTGAAGAGCTGCAGCAATGGGATCAGCAGGTAAATTCATTGCTAATGTCACGTTATTCTCACCAATTTCATTTCAGAAACTGATGTACATGTGAAGAATCTGCCTTAAAACATATTTGTATATGTAAACCTCTTGCTAGTTAAAGTTGTTCACATCAGTCTATCTATATCTTTGTCTTTTAAGTCTTCCTCTGGCTACATGTGTCTGCAGATTGTTGGATTGTGTCAAGCGCTGAATGACATCTTGGATAGCATGGCAAAGAAAGGCTTGGCAATTCCCGTCTGATTTTGTTTCGGAATTGAAAGTGGACCTCCTTTTTCCCACCCATTCAACGGTTAATATCCTGTGATATACTTATTAACCTGGAACTTTTATGTGAATATTTTGGTTCTGAACTTGTGATTGGTAATGGTAAATCACTCATGTCATTTATGTCATTTTATGGAGTTTAGGATTTTCTCTTTGCCGTTACATCCTTGTATCTTGCATCATGGTAGTAACATCAAATTTTGTTGATATTGATGGCTATGATTTCAAGAATACTACTGAGTAGGCCTTTGCTTTTGCTTGATTTATGGCCCCTTCTTGTCTTCACCAATCTTATATCCAAGTGACGAAGTGTTTAGAGAATATTCATAATAAGACTAAGAGTAATATTTCATTTCTCGTCTACTACTCCCAAGACTTCCATACTCGCGGATCTCGCCACGCTTTTGGGTGGAATTGATTTGGTTGAAACACTAACCAAGAACAAGCAATGAATTTAACACCGGCTTTCTGTTAATTTCATAGCTTCTGTTTAACACGGCCTGTTAGCCTGGGGGTTTAGGCACTTCTGGGTGGAATTGATTTTGGTTAAAACGCTAACAAGAACAAGCCTCTGCTTAACATGGCCTGCCGGTTGTAGTTTTGCTGTTTTGGTAATAGAGGTTTAAATACTCTAGAGTCGACTCACCAAAGGCATGATGAATAATTTTGGCTGTGGAGACCTAAATGGTGATGTGAATGCAAAACACTCGGAAGCTCTAGTCATTGAAAGATACAAGTATACACAGCAACGCATATTCAGTAGAAAAAAAATGAGAGACGAAGGTCGAACACAAAAAAGGAGTCAAAGCTCCCTCACTCATACAACGATGTACATCTAGAACAAGTCAATCAGCAAGCGTTCATGTTATTTAACCAGCACCTCCTGGTGTAGAGAAGGATTATTCACCGAAGATGATATCATCTCATTCTCAAAAACCTTAACATGACACAGCTTTTCCCCAGCTTCATCAGCAAAAGTAATCTTCTTCCTCTCCTTGTTCGCAACAGTTGTTTTAGTTTGATTGTTTTCCACGTCTTCAGGAGCAATAGAACCATTCTGATCAGCCATTCTCTGCAATTCATTATTGAAAATCAAAATGATGCCACTAGCATAGGCCTATAGCAACTGCATTGCCTTCCAAAAGACGATGAGAAGAAAATAGGACAAGGAGCTAACCATGATTTTACAGAATCGGTTACAGTCCCTTGACATCATTGAGAGCAACTTTTTAGCAGAAGCTTCAACTCGTGTCACATTCTGAATGGCCATTTTAACCTGCCACCATTTATGGGGTATATATTTAGTTATACTTGCAATATTGCATTATAAAGGGTGTAACAGATAAGGTGATCAAAAGTATGTGAAAAAACATACCTCATCAGCATTATATTTCAGCGATGTAGTAGGATAGGGTCCGGACACTAATCTTTCTTCTGCAATTTCCTTCAATATCTGTAATTCATTTGTGAGTTTTGTTGTAATACATTCCATGTCATGCATCTGGCGTTGTGAGAAGGCAATGGCACTATCTGAACAGGTTCGAATGGATGTACACCCTGTAGTAAAACGTGGTGGTGGAGTTGAAGAACCATTAGAAGATTTAGGGATGGCTCTATGATGCGAACTAATCTTCTCATTCTTAGGATTCCTAATGGTTTGCGGTGTAATAGCGAACTTAGGTCTTCTGATCTGATTAGGCTGCCCTTCAGCTCCAAGGTTTGTATTCATAGCTTGTTTTCCAAAACATAGTTTCCCCTTGCACGCTGAAATTATCACAAACTCAGAATCAAATGCACGAAAGGAAAAGAGAAACAAAAGTGAATTCAAAGAACCTGAGATATATTCATTACAAAGAATGTAGTAACCACATAAATAAAATTGAATTTTAGAGAACCTACAATATTTCTTGGCATTTGGTAAATATTTCTTGGTAACCACATTGTCCAATTTGTGGAGATGAAGCAAATAGAAAATTGGACAATGTATAGAAATCTCATTCTTTCAAGCAAACATAAACCTCAAGAAAATTCACTTGTATTATGGTGTACAGTATTTATGATCCTAAACACAACATACATTATCAGTTAAGGTTCCATGAAGCAAAACTAAGACTTTATAACTTACCACTATATCCATCCTGTAACTCAATTGATTTCATAGCCTTGCACAATTTTTCTTGGGAAGCTGGTGAAATGACCTGCATATGTAAACAATTTATGATAAACAAAACCTTCATGATATATTAAAGGAAAATAAACATCCAATAAACACCATGTACCTTTCTTGTTTGGAGAAGTCTTTGAGGACGCTGCTGCTTAAAGTACTCACCACTAGCTGCTGTCGTATGCTCGTCACTAGCCTCACATGAAATGACCCCAGGAGACAAGCTTATTTTCCCATCAGCACATGCAGACAAATGGGATTGCTCCTCCTCTTCCTTCGCCATGGAAACTTGACCAGCCACAGACACCAAACTGCTACCAGAGCCCAAGTCACAATCACCAATAGAATTAGCACTAGCTTCCTGATTAGAAGGTAAATCATCTTCGTTATAGGCCTCAGATATACATGCATCAGATCCCTTGATAGATTTCGTGCATTGAAATAAATCATCTTCTGTCTCACTGTTAATCTGACATAACTTTGCATCCTTAGAGGAAATAGTGTCATCTGAAGACATTTCTTCAGTGAGGTCAAGGTGGACCAAATTGGTGATATATCCTTGAATCTTGGATTCTAATGCAGGCCAAAAATCTAAACGCTGGTAATTTGCTATCTCTGTATCATCTGCCTCGACTATATTCCAACCGGAGTTGCTCACTACCTGAAGTGGGATAGGATCATACTCCATATCTTCACAAAACGGTTCATAGACAATGCAGCTCTCATTTTCATCTGTTGGAGAAACTGACAATTCAGTAGTTGTCTCAGGGAATTCAGTTGGCACTGCACCATAATAACCCATCATATTATCATAAACCAAAGAGGTATCATCATCGATACAGCTTGCCTTTTGGACATCCGAACAACCATATTCAGCATCTACTTCAATGTCCCTCTCACATGCAGGTGGAACCTGATTGAATTGTAGTAGCTCCTCCTCACTTGATATCTGTTCTGATCTGATAGTTATTATGGCACTTTGAGAGATGGTAGAGGCACCTTTTTTCATACGCTTGTGTTTAGTCTTGGCCTTTGCATTCTTTGCAAGTTTAGATTTCAATTCACTAAGAGGCTGCATGAGATCATAATCTTCATTAGCTTCCGACATTGAATACTCTTGTTTGACAGGAGAGCAAGTTTCTAACTGTTCACTCAAACCAGTAGACTTTGAACGCTTTCTTTTCTTGGTCTTGCAAGTCTGCTTGATCTGCTTTAGTGTCATATTACCAAAGCAATCCAAATCACTGTTTCCTCCATCATTACAATCAAAACCAACATCCTCAGGTTCACTCTGGACTTTTATGTTTCCAACATAACCTGTATCTCTGCTTTCACTCCTAGAACTGTCAGTATGCAGGCCACGGAACTCATCTTTTGGTGGAATTGTTGGAGCCAAATGACCATTTTTGGCATCTAGTTCTTCGCATATGTCTTTCACATTCCTGAATCTGAGAACTGGTTTTCTTCTAGTCACATTCAGTGTCTTTTTCACTACGCCACCAGTCAGAGTCTTGATGAAGTGCAAATGGATGCAACTTCTTAACTCCATCAGATATAGAACTCAATTATTCTTGCTAGTGCAAAAGTGATTGTGATGCCCAAGGTGCTCTCCCTGCAACAAAGACAGACTTAATAATTACATTAACAGAAAAATATTACAGTACAATGCCAAAAGAGAGAAGAGTAGGACATTATCATGTACCATGTAAGCTGATGATGCAGATCACATAAAGTTTTACAAACACCACAAATGTAAGCAATAAGCTCAATGAGAGGGAAACCTAGTATGTAAAAGGATTCTCAATCCAACACAAGGAGACTAGTTGCTGTAACACAAACAATAATGACTTCCATTTTGTTCAAATAATGAATGGTCATGATGACTTAAACCTTATACATTCTAACTTTCAAGTTTCAACTAATATCCATCTAACACCAACCATCATAACAAAAAATCATAAAAATGAAAAAGCTTCAATGAAACCTATTTTGCTAGCAATCGATGATGCAGACACTAACAAATTACCCAGATATACAAATATAAATTAACATGTCAATCCTCAAATGATAACACCGCTACATATGTAACATCGCTTGCAAATAAAAGTAGTTAATTACAACAAATTGTTAGCTGTTTCACACCAATCAGATTCAGTTTCTTCGTAAACCAATTAATGCACCAGTTAACAAGAAAAGTGCAGACGCCGAATTCTAATGATTTTTCAATTAGCCGCTGTAGTTCATGAACCTTAACTACAATCACGATTCCCGTTACAGAACACACATCATTTCGATAGAAACCCTGAACATTACAGATCTAATAAATTTTTACAAAGATTCAAAGCCGGATCTAAAGCGTTCTTCGTAGACTGAATGTGAAATGATTGAAGCTGAAAATAGCTCACCAGATAATGGAGGATCAAAATTCCAGCGGCGTCTTAGATCCGATTCGAATAAGAGATGAGGTGAAGATGAATAGTCTGAATGAAACTCAAAACTCGCCGTCTCGGAGAAATCGAATGTGAGCTGAAACAGACGGAGAGCGAGTTGATTTGATTCAAGGAGAGAGAGTGAGTGGTGTGGTGGGATAGCTTTGGAGCCCAAAAGAAAAGAAAAGAAAAGAAAAGAGCCGGCTAGGTCTTAGAAATTAGAATTAGAACAAAAAGGGAGGATTTAGATTCAGAATTTTAGAGACCGCGCCAATTGTTGTTTGGCGGGAACCAACGTTCCCTCCCTCGCTTAAATAATTCGGGTGGGAAAAGGGAATGACAGCCTGTAGTGCATGTGTCCGGGAGCAGTGAATGAAGATGCGAGTCATGGGTGAAAATGAAATTACATTTCATGTTTCTAAATAAAATATTATGATTAATTTCAGTTTATCCTCTTGAGGTTTGAGGTTAACATCGTTGCACTCCCTATACTTCTAATTTTGAAAATTTACCTCTGAAAGTTTTCAATTTTCATAAATCAGACATAATTGCTAAAATTCCGTTTAATTTAGAGGTTAAATGATAACATAAAAGACAATTTATGTTGTTATAAGACTATTTTAGCTCTTTTAGTGAGATATGAAGTCAAAATTAAAGTCTGAATTAGACCGAATTTCAGCAATCAGACATGATTTATGAAATTGAAAACTTTATGAGGTAAATTTTCAAAATTAAAGTATAGGGAGTGAAATTATGTTAACCTTAAACTTTAAGGGTGTAAACTAAAATTAATCTAAAATATTAACTACCGTTCAAAAAAGTAAAAAAAAGAAGAAAAAAACTAAAAAAATCATGTAGATGCTCGAAATTTACCATATGCGACACTACAAAGTCGGCTTACGGAATTAACTTATTTACTCTCATCAGAACATTTTCTACAACTCATATTAGACACGAAACTTATTTACTCTCAGTAACACATATTCTACAACTCTCACGACATGTCTTGTGATATGATCTGATACTCTAGTTACAATTTAATTGATTTACGCTTCAACTCAACATTTTTTAGCTTCCGGAATATCTTCCTTTAATTTAAACTCTAATTTTTTTTTACCACTATGAGAATTTCACAGATTATCATCAATAAATCATAAAAATTATATATATATATTTTTTTAAAAGGAAAAGAACAAAAGAACATTTCAGGAGGAGGCGCTAGACCCAACCTTGACATAAAAATAAAAAACAAAAAATATTGTCCTCTCAAAACCCTCAACATCCGCTCTTCTACTTCTCCGCCCAACAACTCTGCTTACAACAATGACGATGAAGGCATCTTTGAAGGGTAAGTACGACACAGACAAGAGCGGCGCCGCCGCAAACGTCGCCGTTTTCGCCAGCGACGTCAAGCTCCGCGCTTCTCTCACCGACGCCACCGTCGTCGGCGGCCCCAGCCTCAACGGCCTCGTTCTCGCCGTCGAAAAACCCGGCGTCTTCATCGTCGACTACAACGTCCCCAAAAAGGTACACCCAACTCTCCACTCCCTCACTCTTTCAATCCCAAAACGCCGCCGTTTTCACCAACTCCCCCCCCCCCCCCCCCCCCCCCCCCCCAAAATTCCGATTCCAATTATGGCCTTGTGCTGCAGGACTTCAGGTTTCAGTTCATGAACTCGGTTAGGGTTGCGGATAAGCCGTTGAATTTGACTTATATTCATAGCCAAGGTGACAATAGGACTATTCTGGACGGGACTCTGGTGCTGAACTCGGCCAACAAGGTCTCGGCGAATCACGTGCTCGGCACAGGAAATGGGAAGTTCAAGTACAGTTATGTGCACGGTGGGGTGACCACGTTCGAGCCCAGCTATGACTTGGCAAAGAACTCGTGGGATTTCGCGGTTTCAAGGAGGGTTTATGGAGATGATGTGTTCAGGGCTATTTACCAGACTTCGAGCAAGCTATTGGGGCTCGAATGGTCCAGGAATTCCAAAGTTAATGGCTCTTTCAAGGTAATTGAAATTTGTTTTTGAACTTTGCTTTTATCGAATTGGTTAGAAATTTGAAGTTTTAAGGAAGCATATGATTTGGGTTGGGGACTTGGGTTCTAAACTCAGTTAACCAATTGCGGGATGCGTTTTAGTTTAATAGTCCAATTATTAAGTACTCAAGTAATAGACTATCTGAAATCTAGCTATCCAGGAATCTTGTCATTTGATTATAGTCTCCATTAGTTGATAGTATGTAGATTCTAATTAACTGATTGGGAATGAATAGGTTATACTTTAATTGCAACCAGCTTTTGGATCATTGGTACCTGAAACATTTGGAATTTGGCTCTCTTATATGCTTCAGTGGCCATTCTATCAGATAATATGCACATAAGGGTTCTAGGAACAGGTTGGGTGGTTAGTATTATGTTCCTCTAATCTGTATTGACAGTAGGGGATTATAGGAGTTGACATTCTGGCCGCAAGAAGTTCTGTGATTGTAATGGTACTGCCCGGTATGATTGGAGTGAATTGTTGGTGCGTAGTAACATCAATTGTGTGATGTTATTCAATGCCATGGAGCTCAGTTGGGGAAGCAGCATGTGTTTTGTGGTGTAGAGTCGCATTGAGTGATAATTTCATTTCAATGCCACTGAGATCAATTGGGTCAAGTCTATTACTCAAATGTTAAATGATAATCCACCTGTCTATTACTCAGCAAATTTCAAATGTTGAGACCTTCTGTCAACTTGGATATATTGCCTCGAGTGTTTTCTTAGGATGCAGTTTTATCTTTAGTTTGTTAGGTTTGATTTGGTATAACTTATAGTTTCTTTGATATGATTGGTACAACTTAAAGTTGTCATGTATGTGTTGCTATTTTTCAACCTTCACTCTATTATTATGATTACTATTAACTGATGAGCGTCCTATACTTGAGAGCGAAGCCTTTGTAATAGTGGTGTTCTATTGTCTGCAGGTGTCAGCTTCTTACAACTTGGCCGAGGAACGCAAGGTGCCAAAGTTAACCGCAGAGAGTACTTGGGATTTTGAGATGTGATTGCTTATAGTAAATCTGATTTGTCCCATTAGCCATCAAAATTTCTTATAGTCTGTTGAACAGCTTATGATTCACTGCTGTTGGCTTTAAAACATCTTTTTGCTGTTTAACAGTTTGTTTCTGTTAGTGAGCATTCACAATCGGAGCTTGGCACTAGCATCATTGATACCCGTAATAACCTAAAATACGATTTATGGATCTATAATTCTGTATGATCTGAATGAATGATCATAAATCTATGTTCCATAAAAAGTGAAGTCAGTCTCTTTTGGACTGTGACCACGGCTTCTTCCGTTGTAACGTTGGTATGTTTGCCTGAGAATGAAGAGCCTGGCACTATGTTTCCGGCTGATTTTTTGCAAAATTGACATTTACTCTCTACGTTGTCCTGGATTCGCACCGCCCATGTCTCTGGCTTGTATGGCTATTGTGATATTCTTGCACCAATGTTGTCTTGTTCTACATTAGCAGAAACGCAGACCTGAATTTCCGATTGATCATTTCGAAAATGTTCCGGTAGAAAACCCTAATCCAAATTCCGAGCTGCATAGCTGCTCAACAATTGTTACCACTTCCCATTGTGTTTAGTATCTGAGGAAAATCTTACTGACCAAAAGAAGAAGAACAGAAAAACTAAACCAGTGTATTCAACTTAATAAAAGCCCACTAGACCGCAAATCCATCACTTTCTTTGCATTTGGTGCTGCAATCACAAACGCTAAATTCTGATCCGGCAATGAATCAACGGTCCAGATGCTCCAGCCATTTTCGGTAGCTTTTTACATTTGGCGGCACAAAGCAGCGATCGAAATTTATTTTAAATCATTTGGCGCTTAAATTGCAAAACTTAACTGGTGATATTTTCAGGATTAGTTCAGATTTTGAAACCCTAGCTTTCTTCAACCCGTTGCCGAGCGAAATTGAAAGCAGAGAGATGGAGTTCGACGACGACTTTGAGCTCCCGCCGAACTCCGACGAGGCTTCCCCTCCGGTCCGTGAAAAGAAGCTGAAGCGCCTAAAGAAAGGAGTTAGGGTTTCTCCAGATCCACTCCTCGATCAACCAGAGAGCGGCGCCGACCTCGATTTGGAGGAATCGAATGAGCAATCGACCTCGAGAACTGGATCGGAGGGTTTGGGCGATGAAGGTGAGATGAATCCTGGTCTTGATTCTGATGATTTCGGTGGTGAAGGTGAAAAGGGATCTGGTTTGGAAATGAATTCTGGTTTTGATGATTTGAGTGGGGAAGGTGAAGTGAGATCTGGTTCTGATGGTTTGGATGGTGGGGGAGATGCATCTGGAGCTAAGAGGGCTTTGGATTTTGAGTCTGGGGGTGAGGATTTCGGCGAAAGAGGCGAAGAGCGAAGCGAGGTGATGCTGGAAGAAAGTAGAGATACGACGATGGAGGAGCCGGAGAAGAAACGGCGGAGTTCCGATGGCGGTGAGGAGGAGGAGGAGAAGGACAAGAAGAAGAAGAATAAGAGGGCCAAGAATGGTGGTGATGATTCAAAATCCAAAGATGCGGCGGTCAAGAGCAAAAGGAGGATTGAGAAGGTGATTAGAGTTGTCTCAAGTTAATTTATTACATTGTGAAATTAGTTCATTTGCTTATGCCTAGTTGTTTTGATTTTATAGGAAAGACAGGAGCATCTGAATGAGCTTCATGCCGAGACTCAGCGACTTTTGCGAGGTATGAACTTTATCTGGAACATAAGGATGTGCATATTAAAGTAATGCAACCATGTAAATCAATAATGTTACTAATGTATTCATTGCGTTTACGTTGTTAGAAACAAGAGAAGCATCATTTAAACCTGTCCCAATTGTTCAGAAGCCCATATCTTCAATCCTGGAGAAGATTCGGCGAAGAAAACTGGAGGTTTCAAAGAAGTGGGTATTCTATTGTTAGATAAGGAAATAATTTTGGTTTTTGTGTTCGTGTTTGTTCAATCGAATTGTAATTACAACAATGCGATATTGATTTGTGAGTGTTGCAGGTCTATGTCTATGAGTACTTCTGTTGATGACAATGGATCTTCTAGACAGATTATGGAGGAGTTCAGTTCACAAGGTGCTCATGTGGATGTTACAGGAGGTAGTGAGGTATTTAAAGCAGATATTGAGGAGCCGATTGGATGCCAGAGTGAAAAAGGGAGTGGTACAAATGTGATGTGTATGGATGCTTCTAATGATCATATAGATCATTCCGGCCATGAAAATGTTTCTTCCCAGATGGTAAATTTGAAGACTCATTTCTTGATAATTTTTGCTGCTTAGATCCAAAAATGCAATAATCAGGTGTTTCTTGATGGATATATATGTTGTGTTGAAAGGGATAAAGTATCTAAAATGTATGTGCAAGAGTTTCTCAACCATAAATGACAGCATTGTGTGATGCATCTGTAAAGCTACGGTTGGTAATAACTAATAACTTAGTTAATCCAAAAGTGAGTGCATTTTGACATTAAACAAGTGCTGTGGCTTTATGATGCACATGAATTTTTCAGAGTGGTAAATTTTTTCACTGGAGTTCACAGAATGTTTTCATCATCATTGCTAATCTTTTCTAGGTGATACCTGAAGTATGCCTCTGATATTAAGATTATGTTAACTGCCTCCAGAAGCATTCATGGAATGTTTCTAGTACTCTCACTTTGTTATATTTCTATTGCGGGGAAAATTGGTTTCTTGCATTTCATTTAGACAAACTTTCCAATTAACATGTGATTGAATTGTAGGATGTTGATGAGGTATCCAAGCAAGCATTTCGAGCTCCTGTTGATGATACTCAGGTTCTTTCCACATTACAATTGTCTAATGTGTATCATGCTTGAAACAGATTGTGTATATCAAGTTAATTATAACTATTTTACCTTATGCATTGCTGTAGGATTTGTTTTCTGATTCCCAGACTACTGACTCTAAAGATGAGAATGATACCCCCAGTAGTCCTTTGGAGGAGGTTTTTGCACCGTCCAAACTCGCAATGGACTTGAAGTTAAAGCTTGATTCCGCTCCCCCTGATGATATGTAAGTGATTTATATTTGTCTCCATGTACTATTTATATGCAACTCCTGGTGATGAAGTTGACAAAGACACTTGCATCTTTACAGTTCTTCCGATGAGGAGGACAATGACAAAGAGAATGTCAATCCTCATTCCCCTGGATTGGCTGATTTGTCTTCATCTCCAATTCGTGATCCTGTCAAAGCTTTTGTTGACGATGAAGCTGAGGAAGAAGACGATGGTGATCATGACCAGTTTCTGTTCCCAGATAAAGAAGAAGATGAGGCTGATGAAGATGTTGAGGATCTTAATGATATGATAGCAACTGGATATGAAGAAAAGCCGATTGATGGTGAAAGGCGAAATGAACTACATCAAAAATGGCTTGAGCAACAAGATGCTTCCGGAACAGAAAAAATTATGCAAAAATTGATGTTTGGTTCAAAGCCAAGAGAAACAACGTCTTTCGGAGAGAAACATGCAGAAGAAGAGGAAGATCAAGAGTCTGATGATGAAGCTGCAGATGTACTAGGCAACAATTCTGACTCTGGTTCACCAAAAAAAGTCTCGGTGCAAATGAATTTAAGAATAGCGAAGCAAATGATTTCTCAAATGTTTACCGATAATGATGTATACGTGTCATCAGATGATGATGATGATGATGGTGATGAACCAGAAAAGAGACCAGCTAAACCCTGCTCATTTGACAAAGCTGTGAGTTTTTAGCACTTATAATATGTTGACTTTTGGTTGAAATTCTTTTTCCTGTTCAAAACATATGTCCACTCTTTCGGTTTTGTATAACTGTATATCTGAAGTTAGTTCACTTTTTGCCCTCAATACACTCTTTTAACTTACAAAAACATCCTGATTGAAACAGGAAGAGCAGGCAAGTTTCTTGTCACCGGCTGAGGATGAAAGTTGTAGCGAAGTTTTTGGTCATATAAAGAAGATGAATATTGTGCCTGACACTAAGAAGAGCAAAACACCTGGTAAGATTAAGTGGCATATATTTACCAGTGTGAAAGTGATGTCCTCAAGTTCATTGACTTTATTTCTTTCGCAATTTTCTTACTGTTGATTTTTTGTAATTTGCAGCAGCTTCTAGTATGCAGCTCAAGGGAGGAAATGGGATCATACCGAAGGTAAATCGGCTTCTGTTGCTGGCTTTTAAAATTGAATTTGTCCGCCCCCCTTTCTGGTTCAAACAAGCATCCTAATTATTAAATCTGGCCCCTAAATTGATTTCTTCATGTCAAGGCTTCCCCTAAGACATCTCTAATCTTTATATAGAAATTCAGGAAACGTTGAGATGAAACATTGTGATTGGATTCTATGTTAGATCATATATTTTGCCGACTTTGGGAAGGGTTTTGTAAGATGATATTGGTTATAACTTATAACTCTGCCCATTGGTAATGTTGCAGTCATCATTCATACGGGAATCAAATCTTTCTCTGCCTTCATCCCGTAAGCGTGGATTAAGCACGGCTCGCTGCTCTTTTATCTTTGGAAGAGATGACAGCAATAGCATGAGCACAATCTCAGTGTCAGAGGATTCTTCAGATATGGTAAGCTCTATTAAGGAAGTTAAGCTAATATGAGCTGAGTTGTTTGAAGTTATACCTAGTTCTGTAATCAATATAAGATGCCAAACCATAACCTTTTACACTAATGCTGAATATTTGTGTTGGCTATAATAATACGCAGTTTCAGAGAGAGACTTCACCAGCAAGAATTACAGCGAAGTTCAGTAGTTCCCAAATGAAGAGTCGTAAAGAGAAATCACCACCTGAAGCTGTTGTGAAGACTGATGCTTCATTCTTTGAGATACTGAGGCAAAATTCATTGCATTCAAAGCGCTGCAATAAGGAGACTGTCATTGACGAAACGATTCAAACCATATCTGTTGATCAAACGATTCAAACCGAATCTGTTGATCAAACAATTCACAGGGAATCCGTTATTCAAAAGAAAAGAACAGACGTGGTTGATAGAACAATTCAATCAGCATTTGCTTCATTCAGATTGGGAAGAGTTCAGTCGAGGCAAACGAAGAACCTAGTTTCTATGCAAAACTAATGCCTTGTCTGTTACTTTGTTCATTCACAAACTTGTTAGTTGTTACTTTGTAAAACTAATGCCCTTAATTTATTATACAGAATTCATTCTCCATATTGGATCCAATATCCATGCGAATATTTTTTTGCTAATTGCAGTTATAACTCAGAATAATGCCTACTGTTTATACGGCGAAGGCGCAAATGGGCAAGTGCCACTCAAAGAGTCAAAGGTCAATGCAAAAGCTTGACACAATGTCAAAATTGCCCTACTCAAATCTCCAACCTCGACGTGTCGTACGACTATAGGATAGTTAGCTGAGGAACAAGTGGTAAGAACCACACACTGAATCTTTCCTCTTTTCCATTACAATACTCTCAATCCAATCTAGTAAATCTTTACACTAAGCTCCGTACACACAGTAAAGACCCAAGTCAAAATCAGCTCACAGGTCTCACCTGACTGACCGACCCGCACGACCGTTCCTCAAATCCAACCCGATCCAAAATCCTCCGAATTCCAGATCCAACCACGTCGCAGATCCGCCGCAATGCTTTAGCTGAATGAAGAAAAGCCCAGACTTAACCCACCTCATCAAACCATGGCGATTACAGCAAAAGGCAAGCTCATTCTCATCTCCTTTCTCTTCGTTTTCTCATCCTCTAAGCTTCTTTTAGTCAAATCCGATTCCGAACCCGAACCCGAACCCGAGCCCAACCCGCAGCAGCTCGTGTTGCAGAGGCTGGAGGAGGTAGTGAGGAACCTCTCCGAAATAGTCGCCAGGTTGGAACTCAGACTAGCGGAGCCGAAAGTCGTGGAGGGTTTAAATTCTCCACTCGAACAAAAGGTAAATCACGGCGGTGAAAAAGTGACAGGTGATGGTAAGGTTGGAAATGGGGGAGAAGAAAGGGCGAGGGCAGTTTCGGTAACGAAGTACAGTCCGTTTTGGTCGGACAGGTTTCAGTTTGTTTCGGCTGTGAAATTGGATTCCCAGGCGACTTGTATCCACGTGTTGCCGTTTCGGGATAGCGAGGGGGGTTCGAAGTACGTTGCGGTTGGGGATGAGAGAGGGAGGGTTTATGTGTTTCTGAAGAATGGGGATGTTGTGGTGGAGTTTGATACCCTTTTGTGGTCACCCATTACGGCAATGGCTTCGTTCTTGTCGATTTATAAGAATGAGAGCTTTGTTGTGACAGGACATAGGAATGGAGATATTTTGATGCATAGGGTTTGGGAGGGGGTGAGCGGAGAAGAGTGGAGCTCGGTGATGATGGAGAGTGTGAGTAAGTTTGGTACCGGGGAGGACGGGCTGCCGGTTACTATTTTGGAGGTGCATCATCTTGGGAGGATGAGTTACATACTGGCGAGTGATGTGAGTGGGAAGATTACGGTTTATAAAGAGAATGGGGCTGTTCATGGCTCCACTATGCCGTCCAGTAGGCCGCTTGCTTTCTTGAAGCAGCGGCTTCTGTTTTTGACAGAGACGGGTGCAGGGTCGTTGGACTTGAGGACCATGAAGATTAGGGAGTCTGAATGTGAGGGGCTGAATCACTCGCTGTCTAGGTACTATGTTTTTGATGCGACAGAGAGGTCCAAAGCGTACGGGTTTACATCAGAAGGTGAGCTGATTCATGTGCTGTTGTTGGGGGATGCGATGAACTTCAAATGCAGAGTTAGGTCCAAGAGGAAGTTTGAAATGGATGAGCCTCTTGCTTTTCAGGCGATTAAGGGGTGTTTGCTTATTGTTAGTGGGGAGAAGGTTTTCGTGTATAATGTATCATCGCAGCATTATGTTAGGGTTGGTGCTCCTCGGATTATCTTCTCTGCTGGTTTTGATGAGATTAGATCGTCTTTCCTCAATTATCAGATCATGGATGTTGATGCAGGGAAAAGAAATGTGGTACCGTTAATTGCTAGTGATCGTGAAAAGCTTGTTGTTCTTGGTCTCGGTGGAGGGTACGTGGGAATGTATCGCTCAAACCTTCCTGTATTTAAAGGTGAATTTAGCACAATGCTATGGACTAGCCCTGTATTCTTCTTTGTACTTTTCCTATTTGGAGCTTGGCATTTTTTCGCCAAGAAGAAAGAAGCACTCACTTCATGGGGAGGACCTGATGATCCATTTAGTTCGACCTCAGCTACAGCAGGGGCTCCATTGGGTGGAAATAGCTCTGGAGAAAGGTCGTTTGTTGACTCTTCGTCAAGAAATGCTGATATGATGGATATTAGAGGTGGCGGTCTCAGAGGTCCATCACGGAGGTACGTCTCTCCTCCACGGTATGCAGGTGGAGCAACAAGTTCATTTAGGCCAGGTCCGGCAGATCATAACCCGAGATCATCATCTGTTGATCCTAATTTTCGAACAGCTTCAGAGCTGAAATTTAGAGGGTCTGCATTAGAATCTACCGGTTTTCCCAAAAGGAGGGAAAGTTTGTTTGTGAACAACCAAGCGATGGATGATAGCAACTGACCTTTATAATCATTTTCATGTACTTTACTTCAGTAGTTCAGTTGTTCTTTTTAATTCTTAGATCACTCGGATCGCAGTTTAGGGCCATCTGAGCCTGCACTACTTGTACTTGTAACATTACTTCAAAGTCTTCAATCAACAATAAAACATAGAAAATGATGATATGATAAGATGGTGTAATACTGTATATGTTCCCATTTTCAAAGCTGTCGTAAAAAAAAAGTGTTTTTTTTTTTCAGTTTCGGGCCTCAGTTCTTTTCTTGTTTTTCAAAAATATATTCTGGGTTTTATTTGATCCACTGATTTGGTGGGCTTATTTGATCACACGTTTTGTCCGGCCCGCCCATAAATATGCACCATCTGGCCCACAGCCTAGACGTGGAACGGATCCACCTAGCGCACATATTAGAAAAATATTAATAAAATTGAGTGGTACTTTCGTAAATTCCCCAGCTCTCAGCTGCGGAACCCTCTCAAAACTCAAAATTTTCAGACTCCCGCCGAAAACAACATCTTCCGACGCTCCTTATCTCTAAACCCCAAAATATATTAAAATGAAATAAAAAGTTCGATTAAAAACGTAAATAAATTATTTAAATATAAATGGCGGTTCAGTAGAAAACGTAGATCGGAGCAATTAGCCACTACTTTCCTTTCTCTCTCTCACTGAGACTTCTTCTTCTTCTACTTCTTCTCAGTTCTCAGTTAGGTTTAAAGAGAAACGAAGGGCCACCGAGTCGACTCAGTGAAATTGGGGATGGAGCAGCAGAACGACGAGTCCATGGCCGATGGTTCCGAGTCCGCTCGTGGAGCCTCCAGGTCCCCGAGGCTGTTCATCAGGGAAATGGTGATGCGGAACTTCAAGTCTTACGCCGGCGAGCAACGCGTCGGTCCTTTCCACAAGGTTAGGGTTTTCTTACCTAATTCAATTTTTGTAGAATTGGAAGCTAGGGATTTTGTTTTATGGCCGCGAAAAGCAATTTTAGGTTAGGTTTGAAATTATCTTTTGTTTAGCTCAGATTGTTCAACTCGTAGGGGATTGATTCATATATTTAGTGATGTAATTTCTTTTTTATTCAGAGCTTTTCGGCAGTTGTTGGACCGAATGGGAGTGGGAAAAGCAATGTGATAGATGCAATGCTCTTCGTATTCGGAAAACGAGCTAAGCAGGTTTGTTGATGTTACTTTGGATTTTGTCTTTTGCATTCGAAGTTTGTTTTTGGCTGTTAGAAAGCTACAAAGGCTGTTTTTGGGATCCTAATTGTGCAATGTGATTGTGTAGATGCGGCTCAACAAAGTTTCGGAGCTTATACATAACTCCACTAATCACCAGAATCTGGATAGTGCTGGAGTTTCTGTTCATTTCCAAGAGATCATTGATTTGGTAATTTTACTGTTTTCATGTTTTGGTTTGCTCTACTCCACAAGTATGATATGTTTGGCGTTGGTGTTAAAAATTTGGAAAAATTAACCAATTTATTGGATGGGGTTGTTGGTTTGTTTGTATTTTACTCTGGTATTTAGTAATGATAATATCAGGTGGGAAGTACACTATAATTTGATGATTTTTTTCAAACTACATTTGCAATATGACAGGATGATGGAGAATTTGAAGTTGTTCCAGGAAGTGATTTTGTAATTATGAGAATAGCATGTCGAGATAACACCTCCAAGTATTACATCAATGAACGTGCAAGTAATTTCACTGAAGTTACCAAGAAACTGAAAGGGAAAGGAGTTGACCTAGACAACAACCGCTTTTTGATTCTTCAGGTTTGATATTGGACATTCTGCTTGTCTACTTTGTCAATGGTTGCTATATTAAGAGTTTACTTATGATGACTATCAGGGTGAAGTTGAGCAAATTTCTCTTATGAAGCCAAAAGCTCAGGGATCCCATGATGAAGGTTTTCTTGAATACCTCGAGGACATTATTGGGACTAACAAATATGTTGAAAAAATTGATGGAGCGTATAAAGAGTGAGTAGATTTGCCTGTATTTTGATTCATTAAAACAAAGGTTTTCATACTTTAATCTTGCTCCTGAAAACACATTTTATTTTAACCCACACATTAAATATCTTCTAGTTTGATTGCAAAACAAGTACAGTTTTGTTAGTTTGCTAGAAAGTGTAAGAATATGAAACTTTGTTATGCATGCCTTTTTTTTTTTTTTTTTTTTTAACATAAACAGACATATCTCTAGAAATAATCAATTGAATAAGCATCAGAAGCTGAGATGAATTGAATATAATCCTTTGTGATACTCATCTGGTATACACAAGAATTTCCTTTATTTCACATAATATGGTGGCTTCACAAACCTTGGTTTCTGATAACACTTTTGCCCACTTTTTGCCAAGATGTATAGCGGACAAATAAATATTCTTTAGCTGATGCAGAATTCTCTGACTATGCATGGTGTTCTTTTATCTCATAGGCTAGAATCCCTCAATGAGAAAAGATCTGGTGTTGTGCAAATGGTTAAGCTGGCTGAGAAAGAAAGAGATGCCTTGGAGGTACGTATGTGCAGCACTGATAGCCTAGCTTCTGATATGATTCATTCACTTTCTGACATGTCGTTGACCAGGATGTGAAAAATGAAGCGGAGGCCTATATGCTGAAAGAGTTGTCATTTCTGAAATGGCAAGAGAAAGCCACAAAATTGGCTCATGAAGATACCACAACAAAATTGGTGGGTCTGCAAGAGAATATAACTAGCTTAGAAGAAAATCTAAAGACTGAAAGGTAAGTTGTTTTGTTAGTAAAGTTGATACAACACTTGCTTTTACTAAGGTGCTCAGTTACTGTGCAGGGAGAGGATCCAGGAGAGTAATAATACACTGAAGGAGCTTGATTCTGTCTACAGTATTCATATGAAACAACAAGAGGTTTGTTTTACAATATACACTATAACAATGATATCTGAATTATTCGTTTGGTGGAAGTTATGTCAAGTGCATCCATCCATAATATCACATGACAAAAAGAGTTCCACATTGTCCAGATAAGACCAGATTATGTGTCTGCTTTCATTGAATTAGGAACTTGACAATGCCCTCAGAAGCAGTAATGAAGAATTTAAGGAGTTTGAAAGGGAGGATCTTAAGTACAGGGAAGATCTGAAGCATAAGAAGATGAAGATCAAGAAACTCAAAGATAAACTTCAAAAGGTATGAGAGAGAGAGAGAGTGGCATTTTGAAAGGAACATATATAATTTTATCTTTTGTTTTCACTGCAGGACTTGTTAAAGATTGCTGACACAGAGAAGGAGTGTGAGGTGTCGACAAATTTGATCCCAAAACTTGAGGAAAGTATTCCACATCTGCAAAAACGATTGTTGGATGAAGAAAAAGTCCTGGAGGAGATCTTAGAGAGTTCAAAAGGTGGGGGGGGGGTTTTTTTTTCTTCTATTTTCATTGTACAAAATTTTGAAATTTTCTTTGTTTCAACAGTTTCTGCCAAATCAGGGGTTGTGGTAATATTATTCCAAACTTTAATTTTACTGTGATGAAGTTAATACAATAAACATTTGGTATGCCAGCAAAAGTCATACACAATATTAACTTCTGAAAGTAATGGTTCTGGGTTTTTTTTTTTTTTGTTGCATCTTTATGGATAAGGGCAATGAACAAACCATTATATCTCTTTGATATTACTGGCAAAATGCTTATTAATTTCTCTCATTGTCCGTTGTAACAATGTTTTCATTGTTGATGAGGTGCTTTTCTATTTAAAAAAGTGTCAGTTCCTTTATTGTCGTTGGTATCTGTTTTTATGTCACTGACGCAACCCTTCACCTAATTTTCTAATACATCATATGCTTTCCTCTTTTCCTTTTCTTACAAGCAGTGGAAACTGAAAAATATCGCTCTGAGCTTTCAAAAGTTCGTGCTGAATTAGAACCATGGGAAAAGCAACTGATTGAGCACAAGGGGAAACTCGAAGTTAGATGTACTGAACAGAAGCTTTTGAATGAAAAGGTGACTTTGCTATAAGGATATATTTTTTTTCCTTGTGTGTGAGTAAAAGCATGAATTTATGGTGACACTACTGTTCTAAATATCCATAGTTTCTTCTTTTATCGATTGTACAAAAATATCAGTTATGTGACTAAAAACTTAGATTTCTTTGTCATGCTGCATTAACCTTAGTTTGAGTATGGAAATATATTGCTAAAGCAAATTGTTAAAACTTTCAGCATGAAGCTGGTCGTGCAGCTTTTGAAGATGCTCGTAAGCAGATGGATGATATATCGGGAAAAATAGAAACAAAAACTGCAGGCATTGCAAGGATTCAAAGAGAATTAGAAACGAGCAAGCGTGAAGCAATGGAAGCTCGCAAAGAGGAACAAGTCTGCATTACTAAACCTCCTTTTGATTCTTTTTCAGTCATTGTGTTGCATATCAAGGGATATGGTGATAATATGAAAACTTCTGCAGGAGTACATTAGAGAACAAGACAGTCTGATGCCTAGTGAACAAGCTGCAAGACAGAAGGTCGCAGAACTAAAGTCCCTTCTGGATTCTGAGAAGAGTCAGGGAACAGTTTTAAAAGCAATTTTGCATGCTAAGGATTCCAACAGGATACCCGGAATATATGGGCGGATGGGTGATTTAGGTGCTATTGATGGTTAGTATTCTGTGCACTGAAGGACACTATTAATTGCTAAGAACTTGTTTATGCGTGCTGAAAGGCATGTACTACAAATACCTCTTTATGTTGGGATTTGAGTTTTTTTTTTTATTGATTTTATGTCCTGTGGTTTGCAGCAAAATATGATGTTGCCATATCAACAGCTTGTGCTGGACTTGATTATATTGTGGTGGAAACAACTAGTGCAGCGCAATCATGTGTTGAGCTACTCCGGAGAGAGAACCTTGGAATTGCGACTTTCATGATATTGGTATTCTTCCATCTCCGTGTCATACAGAATCCTAATCTGAACATTTATTCGTTGTTTTAAGCACTACCTTTTTTTTGTGATCGCTGGTTTCTTGGGCAGTTCCATCGTATTGGAAATTCCGTAAACTGTCATTTTATAACTTTCAAAGAGATTAGTTCAGGAAGAAACATAGTGAATACGTGTAGACTGCAGACTTTGGACTGAACACTTTGTGCAGATGATACTTGTGTTGGATTTCAACATACAGTATTGGACTGAGGCAGGTTGCAAACATGCAACCCTTTCAAAATCACTTTTAAAATATTAGGTTTTACTCGGGTGTGAGTTAATGACTAATGAATGGAGGTTGTGTCTTTCTAACCACTTTTTTACTAGTGGCGGGAATTGCATTGCGTGGTGTTTACTTGGAGTAACTTGACTCTGACTTTAATATTTCAGGAAAAGCAAGCTGATCTCTTACCAAAGTTGAAGGAGAAGATAAGCACTCCAGAAGGAGTTCCACGCCTTTTTGATTTAGTTAGGGTACAGGATGAGAGAATGAAACTTGCTTTTTATGCAGCATTGCGAAACACTGTCGTAGCTAAGGATCTTGACCAGGTATATTTCAGTTTTTGCAATGATCTATCACATGTAGGTAGTTTTAATTTTGTGTTACGTTCTCACAAATAGAATTAGCAATAAGTATGTCTTGCATTCTTTACAAAGTTTGATTTAGTCTGTCAAGCAATTAAATGACACTCTCAAATGTTAGGCAACTCGAATTGCATATGGAGGGAATCATGATTTTAAACGGGTGGTAACACTTGATGGTGCACTATTTGAAAGATCTGGTACTATGAGTGGCGGGGGAGGTAAGCCACGTGGTGGTAAGATGGGCACTTCTATTCGTGCCACCAGTGTGTCAGGAGAAGCTGTTGTGATTGCTGAAAAGGAGCTTGAAGCCATGGTTTGTTCATTAAATAACTTGCGCCAGAAAATCACTGATGCAGTAAGGAGATATCAAGCCTCTGAAAATGCAGTTGCTCGCTTGGAGATGGACTTAGCCAAAAGCCAGAAAGAGGTTAGTGTTAGTACAGCTTGTTTAAGCATGTGTATGTCTGAGTTGAGTTTTGGTTTAACAAGTTTTCTTCTCAAACAGATTGACAGCCTAAATTCACAACATGGTTATCTTGAGAAGCAAATTGGTTCCTTGGAGGGTGCATCACAGCCAAAAAAGGATGAGCTTGATAAGTTAGAGGAACTCAAGAAGAATATTGCTGCTGAAGAGAAGGAGATTCAGAAACTTATACAAGGGTCTCAGCAGCTGAAGGACAAGGTGTGGAACTCATTTATAACTTCTGTACTTGCAAGTAGCAACTCACTTATGTACTCAGATTGAAGAACAAAGTAAAGTAGTCATACTTATAACCTTGATTTGTAGTTTATCTTCTGCCTTACCATGTTAGTGATCTTCAGTTTCTGAGAATGATTGGAAAATTATAATAAAGTTTTCATTTGCATGCCTGGAATTATATTGTGGTGACACATGTATCAAGTACACACCTCATATTCTTTTGGTTGGATTGACTAGTTTATGGTTGTTTTTAGGCCACGAAACTCCAGAGTAACATAGAAAATGCTGGAGGCGAGAGGTTGAAAACACAGAAGTCAAAAGTCAAGGACATCCAATCTGTAAGTACATGCATCAGTAAGAAATACTTTCACCAATGTGATGGAGTGTGTTTTCTAACGTGTGCTACTCAATTGTCAGGATATTGACAAAAATAACACTGAGGTTAACCGCCGCAAAGTCCAAATTGAGACTGGGCAGAAAACTATAAAGAAGTTAACCAATGTGATTGAAGAATCAAAGACTGAGATAGAACGACTTGGTCTGGAGAAGGAAAATTTGTCTGGAAAATTCAAAGAAATAGAAAAGAAGGCATTTGAAGTTAAAGAGAAATATGAAGGAATACAGAAGGTTTACATTTTTCTTTACTTTGTTCTTATGCAACCTGGTCAGTATGGATAGAAGTGTCTTACTGCTATATGATTTTCTCTATCTTTTGCAGCTGATTGATAATCATAAAGATCTGTTAGATAAAGCGAAATCTGACTATGAGAACATGAAAAGGACCTTGTATGAATTGCGGGCATCAGAGGTACTATGACGTGAAATGCATATCCTTCTGTTTCTTTCTATTGTACTGGAATTTATACCATTCTGAAGTTCTGGAAGTGGCATCTAGCCATAAAAGTTGCAAAGCAGTAAGCATGATCATAGAATTTCTGGTTGGATTTGTGATAGCTCACATTCTGTTTCCTATCTCATTTGATCATGATAGTTATTCGTTATTGCATTGTCCCTAATATGGCATTTCATATTTCTGTAATTATTTATTTTCTGAAATTATTGGTGTTGCAGGGTAATGCTGTCTTTCAGTTACAAGAGAAGAAGAAGTTATACAAGGAGCAGGAATTGAAGGGAAAGCATTACAATAAAAAGCTTGATGACTTGCAAACTGCTCTTGTGAAGCATATGGAACAGTACGTGAATTTTTGAAATCCTTGTTTAGAATAGTGTAGACGGTTTAACAGTTTTCTATGTTACCTTTGTAGAATTCAGAAAGATTTAGTGGACACGGAAAAGCTTCAAGCAACCCTGGCAGATGAAATCCTTAATAACCCTTGTGACCTTAAAAAGGGCCTTGAAATGGTGACACTTCTGGAAGCACAATTGAAAGAGATGAATCCAAATCTCGATTCAGTCGCAGAGTATGTCTTCCCTTTACTATATTATAATGCTGATTTGATTATGTATACGCAGAGCTCATTTAACTGCTTAAATCTAATAGGTATCGGAGAAAGGTCTCATTATACAATGATCGAGTTGAGGATCTTAATACGGTCACACAACAGCGTGATGACATAAAGAGGCAGTATGATGAATGGAGAAAGAAGAGGCATGCCACCTTTATCTTCTATGTGTGTTGCCTTTTCTTTTTGAAGTTGTGAACTTTAAATGAGCTGAAATATTATGCGTTTTGTAGGTTGGATGAGTTCATGGCAGGATTTAATGCAATATCTTTGAAGTTAAAGGAAATGTATCAGGTTTTTCAGCTGTTAGCTCTATCTCTCCAATATTTTATGGGCACAATCTTTATACTTTTCATTTTGATACTATAATCTTAAAAAGTACATGTAGCTTCAGTGGGATGAGACCCCTGGTGATAGTTACAGTTTTATCTCTACTTTGTTTTGGAGTACTATTTTCTCACTTCTATTTCCAACTTTTGCCCTATGTACATAGATGATTACATTGGGAGGTGATGCAGAACTTGAGCTAGTGGACTCTCTGGATCCTTTCTCTGAAGGTGTTGTTTTCAGCGTGAGACCACCAAAGAAGAGTTGGAAGAATATTGCAAACTTGTCTGGTGGTGAAAAGGTACCAGATATTGTTGACTCTTTCTTCTGAGTTCTGACTTCAGTTACAATACATACAAATTCTTTAACGTTGGTACTTTTATTGCTTGCAGACATTGAGCTCTTTAGCTCTTGTTTTTGCACTGCATCATTACAAGCCTACACCTCTTTATGTGATGGATGAAATCGATGCCGCCTTAGGTACTTGTTGTGAATTGTTGAGCAGTTTATGTATGTTCATTCTTTTGGGCCAATTCCCATCTCATCTATATGGTTATGGTTCATGTGATATCGCAGACTTCAAGAATGTCTCTATTGTGGGACATTATGTAAAGGACAGAACCAAGGATGCACAGTTCATAATCATAAGGTTAGTTGATGGGCATTGCTGAAGGGTAATTACTGGGTTCCCTGCTATGGACTTCGTTTAATATGTTATATGATTTGTGCAGCCTTCGAAACAATATGTTTGAGCTGGCGGATCGACTTGTTGGGATATACAAAACTGATAATTGCACAAAGAGCATTACCATCGATCCCGGGAAGTTCGTGGTCTGTGAAAATGCTGCTGCTTGAAGCAATTTGGACGTCGAGATGAGACGAGTATCTGGCCTGTCATTCTTTTTTCTCATGGCCTTGCATGTAATGTGTATATGTCCTTTTCTTCAATGATGATGGGATACTGTTGGTTGCTCTTGATTAGTTTGTAAGCTCAGATATCATATTTTTCCCAGTAAAATGCTTTTTAGCTGTTTACTAGGGCTGCTAGTAGTGAGATCGCTTTGTCTTGTGATTGTTAGTGAACAAAATAGAAATCATAGATGGTTAAATTAGGTAACACTCAATTTTTTATTATTGAAAGTCTAGTAAAACACAAAGGATAGCAACCACAGCATCAGATCTTCAACTTGGACATCTGGTCTATTTGCGACTTATCCGTAAAACAGTAGAACTCACTTGACGTTGAGGGTGTGTCTGTGAAGACGAGCTTCCATATCTCTGAGAAGGCCTCAACTATAACTCCTTGATAATGGCGCGAGTTCAAGGTCAAGAAGCAGTGCAGCAGCTCCTCCAATTCTCTGGCCTCGAAAATCTGCTTCTCCACTATCATCTCCATCATCGACTTCTTGAAGTCCTCGTATGGATCCTCTGACTTCTTCACCACTGCCATGCTCTCCTTCACCATCCCTTGTCTCCTGCACACTCTCATCGGCTGGAACACCGACTTGATCTTCCCGATCTCACCGGTTTCTTTCCAGTTCTTCGAAACGCTCCGTTTTAGTCTCCTAACTTTATTGTTGTTGCTCTTTTTGTTTTTGTTACCTTGTTTGTCTGACACCTCGCTTATTGTCTCGAGCACAGCTGAGAAGTCTGTCGAGAAGCTTCTAGAAGAATTGATAGGGGTCTCGCTCTCTTCATTCTCCTCTTCGCTGCTGAACCAGTGGTTACTGCCTTCCGATGAAGGAAGAGTACTGGCTTTCGCTTTCGCTGTTGGTTTCTTCCTCCTCTTCTCGTTGATGCTCTTGTTCTTCTTATTGTTGTAGTACTTTTCAGTCACCAAATGCGGCGTTGCGTTAACTTCATATTCCGGTGACTCGATGCTGGAGTACGAGAAGTCTCGCGTCCATGACCTGGCCCCATTGCATCCGCAGCCGACGGCCTTGGTACCGGAGGTGGACACCTGCCGCTTGATTGAAGAGTCCTCCGGTGTTGACGGAGGTGGTCCCGGCAGTACGACGTTTGGGTAGCCGATGTCCCCGACTTTAGGGTTCATCGGAGTCAGGCGGTAAATTGCTGGAATCACCGCCGGATTTTTGGAGTTGTGTTTAGGACGGCAAAACTGGATCATAGGAATAACACGAGGGAATTTGAGCCTGAGCTTGAAACGTTTATCCATCTTAGCTAGGTGGATTTGAGGTGGGTAAGTCTAAGCCTTGGAGGGTTTTAAGGTTGAAGCTAGCTAGCTTGCAGAGTTGGAGATGCTAAAAGGGTGATTTGGTGTTGTGAAATATATATAGTAGACTGAAGCCGGCCATAAACAGAGACCTGTATGAATATACCATATATGAACATAATACTAAATCCAAGTGCTGAAAGGTACGTGGAATTCTGTAGTGATTGTTAGGTTCGAAGATGGGTGCAGTATATGCCTGTTGTTTGGAATAATCAAATCGGAGTAGGATGCTTACATTCGTTGAAGGAATTCCAGGTTATTACTTGTGCATGGAAATGGGTGTCTTGGTGTATACAGCAGTACCACTGTTACGCGTATGTTGTTGACGAATTCCATGCAACACTCGAACTGTAAAGACTATATCAACTAGGACCAACACAGCAACTCTATGTTTATGTTGCTTGTTTATATATATATGAATGTTTACCATAATAAAGAAAGATAATCAAGAACTTGTTTAGTACGTCGACGTCTCATCAGACCCTTTGCACGCCTCTATTTACTTAACATTTTTGTATCAAATACGTATGTACTGTTCAGCTTCAAACAGCTAAATATGAAAAGAAAATGGTGATTAGTTTCACCACGACCATTAGATCCACCAACCTTGTTAATCACACTCTAACTCTCACTGATGTAAAATCCAGCAGATAAGTTAGTGAAAGGTGGTATAATAAAACAGAGCTGATTTTCTGTTCATTTTCAATCTTAAGCCCCAAGTAGCAGTACTATGCGACAAAGTTTTTTCAGAACCTGACAGCCAGATAGTGTAGAATTTGTAGACACTTGTATAAGGCAAAACAAAACAGAAAAGTCTGGGTTTCTTGGCCTTATGACTTGATCTATGAATCTTTTTTTATTTAGTCAGGACTCAGGAGTCAGGACTTGATCTATGAAACCTAGCCGGAAGCAATAATGTAGCTTAAAGAATTCGGAGTTCGCTTTCGTTGCCCCCCTGAGCTTTCAGAGCCAACTGTTGAGCCCGCAACGTTGGAGACTTATAATCTTATATATATGATGGAGTCACTTGTGAGATCATTTATACGCAGCTAATTAGTTAATTGGTTTACCATGTTTAATACTTGTATGCATTCTTTTTGGGCAGATTTGAATCGTGAATGGCCCTATTTGGTTTATATTAGGTATAGAAATTTAGAGTTTGTTTGGGAACACCATGCATGATTAGTCCTAGATAAGCAATTTACTGTTGCCCTACACGACATGAAGAACGATCGAGCTGATGATCATGACCAAACCATACAAGACTAACAAACAAACTACCAACAATCCTACTTCCAGACTATCCTCACAACATATATGTGTAATTGTGTGTGTGTGTCTATATATATATATATATATATATATATATATATATATATATATATATATATATATATATATATAAGCTTTCAATCAGGTATAGACCGTATAGTGCTGATCGACCAATTTAAAGGCCAAAATTAACAAGGTTACTATATATATGCAGCCAGGCGATACCTACGTTCAAGGAGCACCTTAGCCAACAAAAGTTTCTGATCGATTTTCTGATATTGGTCCAGTACCCAGATTAATCAATTAGTCTTTTGAACAAGAAATTAAATCACCCCCTACTTCCTCCATTCAATTTTTTGTTTTGTTACAAACACCCTAAAGCCTCTTTAGGGTGGTGAGAAAGGGGATTTGGAAACCTCATTCCGTTTCCTCTTGAACTCAGCTCTATCATTCCTTTATCTTTCTTATATATGAGGAAGTTGTGCCCTAACCTTGACAATGAAGATGGCCTTGATACCGTTCTTGAGGTGCCGATACCCGAAGAAATGTTCTCCCTTATGGGCAGCACCGCCGCATTGCGGTGGCATAATTTGCGTGCATTCATGAAAAATCAATCCCTTAATAAGCCATCCACATCTCATTTTCCGGCAGGAGTAAATAGTGAGTTTATGGCATTGCTTAAGCTTGTTGGTTCTCCTCTAATCCCTCTTCAGGTTCATTGCGACAATGGCCTCACACGCCCCATCAGAGATTGTTCCATCGTGCGTAGTTTCTGTTTTAGCAACAACATCTTGACAATATAATTTTTTTTTCTTTTATTGAAATCATACGGTTTTTTTTTAAAGACTTTCTAGGCCCAATTTGATAATACAATTTAGTTCTTTATGTTATGTACGTTGAAACAGAAAAAATTTGCATGCATGCAGGAGGCTTCTACCGCGAAGTACATTGTACAACAATATGTAGCAGCTATCGGCGGACTAGCGGCGTTGAACGCTGTGAATAGTATGTGTGCAGTAGGGCAGGTGAGGATGGTGGGATCTGAAATGCACAAAGGCGATGATAACAATGTTTATTCGACGATGACGAAAGTGAACAGTGAAGTTGGTGGATTTGTTCTTTGGCAAAAGAATCCCGACTTGTGGTACTTAGAACTGGTTGTTTCCGGCTACAAGGTAAGTGCCGGAAGTGATGGTGTCGTCGCATGGAATCAGTCCGGTTCTCAACCTTCTCATGCCAAAAAAGGCCCTCCAAGACCCCTCCGTCGCTTCTTTCAGGTGAACAGTACTACAAATATATAACACATAGTTGTTACATTATCAAGCTATCAATGTGATGGATTATATATATATATATAGTAACCAAGATTTAACTTTGGTTACTAATTAGGGATTGGATCCAAGGAGCACGGCGAACTTGTTTTTGGATGCAGTATGCACCGGAGAGAAAACCATCAACAAAGAAGAATGTTTCATACTCAAGCTTGAAACCCCAGCAGATATTCTTCAATCGCAAAGCACATCCCAAACTGAAATAGTCCACCATACCATATGGGGGTACTTCAGCCAAAGAACAGGGCTTCTTGTCCAGTTTGATGAGGACACAAAGCTGGTGAAGATGAAAGCCGCTAGAGGAGCCGATCACGTTTTCTGGGAAACAACTATGGAGACGTCGGTAGGGGACTATAGATACGTCAACGCGTACGGCATTAACATAGCACACGGTGGGAAGACATCTGCTTTGTTATATAGGTATGGACATGCTTATAATCAAAAGCGAAGGATTGAGGAGACGTGGGAGATTGATGAGGTTGATTTCAATCTTAATGGGTTGTCCATGGAGTGCTTTCTGCCTCCTTCCGACCTCAAGAGGGATGATGGAGATCAATAACATGGACTAGTACTGCAAGTGATCAAGCCAAGTGATACAAGTTTTGTTCTTCGATTGAGGATGATTAAATCAATTGCATGTACATATATCTAGGTCACAGAAGTTAATTTTGTTTTTCGACGAATCATCCCAAAATTTGGCATGATTTCATACCAATTTTATTCCGTTTTATAAACATGAGATTAGAGGAGAATCAAAATGACTCTCTTTAAACTCCTTATCATAACCATTACACATGATCGAGATTGTAAGAGCTTAGGTGTGGGTATGTTCGAATCACACCGATGCAATTGACGTTCAATCTCAATATATTGACGTTCAATCTCAATATATTTTTAGTGGTCAGAGAGGAAAAAACGTTTTGAAGTCATTTCTTGAAACTTGAAAACAAATTAATCTGTGAAGACAAAAACCCGGTTCTAAATATTCACTGTTGACTTAAAGTTGGCCCAATATAATTGTGACGGGCCAAGCCCAAGTAGAAAAGATATGGACATACGATCGGTAAAACCCTAATTCTCGCAACTTCCCCTATTTAAGCTCGAGTCCTATCCTCATACCCGATATCAAGAAGAAACCAAAACAACGCGTCGCGTCGGTGCTGTTTAGGCAGCTCTCTAGTCAAAGGTGTGTCGGCAAAGCGTCTTCTCCCCGCGTCAAGGTAGACCCCATCGACCCGAAAAGTCGCAGGTCGTTACAGAACCACCGGGAATGGGCATGGGAATGGTAGCTCATCATCTCCAAATTTAAACCTCGTCACACAAACATTTATGAAACACAGACAGAGAGGCAGTTGGTTCATCCTTCACGGTTCACTTCACCCACTCCATTATTGCTCTGAAGGTCCGAAACATATAAACCCCACACTGGCAGAGACAAGGGACCAAACCTAATTTCTCACTCTCACACACACTTGTCTTAGCTACTTTGCAACAGTACCAGAGCTCAGTCACTCAAATGAAAGACCAAGATGCACCACCGACACTCATCTCTATTCCCTCACCAACCACCACAACTCCTCTGATCAGAAAACCGGACAGCTCACCGTCGTCGTCAAAAGCAGCTCGACTGTTTGTTGTCAAGTATCGTTACAAGTTGTGGGTTCTAGCTGCGATTCTCTTGCTTGCTTTCTGGTCTATGTTCACCGGCTCCGTCACCCTCAGATGGTCTGCTGGCAACTTAACCGGCCTATCCGACGACCTCAACATCCCCACTTATGACGATCTTGATATTCTGGTTAGTCAAAACCCATTTCACTTCGGCTAATTTTTTCATAAGTGAATATTTAATTTCTTGGATTAGTGAAATTTGATTCGGTAAGAGTTTGGTGTTTATATAGGAAGTGGAGGACAGAGAGAAGGTGGTGAGGCACTTGTGGGATTTGTACACGCAGAGGCAGAGCGGGTCGGGTAGGAGAAGCACGACCCGACTGCCTCGGTTTTGGCAGGAGGCTTTTGAAGCAGCTTATGATCCTTTGAGCAGTGATGTTCCTGCTGTGAGAAACGCTGCTGTTTCTGAGATTGCTAAGATGTCCATTCGCTTCGTCAATGTTGTTGATCCTTTTCCACTTCAATCCAAGGTTAGTATTGTTTTGTTCATTGTTTTCGAAAAATCCAAAGTGATACTAGTTGGTGTTTATTGGGAGTGAATGGGTTTGCTGTTTTGTTGTACAGGGCATTAGGGAACACCTGAAAAGGAAGATCAAGGAAACCAAGAAAAGCAAGGAGATAGGGAGCAATTCATAACTAAAATCAGTTCCATGTATTTGCTTCTGCACATCAATGCGCCGCCATTAGCTCAAGCAATGGTGATATCTAACTGCGTGTGTGTAGATTTCGTTTTCACCCATGAAATTGGGTTAGTTACTTGTATACATTTAAAAATGCTATTATCAGTGAAGGGATTCTGGAAAGTTGCTAGTCTTGTATTGCTGAAAGCCAAATCAATCGGCAATGATCAAAATGCACCAAATCTGCAATTTTCAGATTCTCAATAACAGAAACTGCTATTGAGGTTAAGGTTTTCAAACTAAGAAAGACTGTTAAAAATAGAAGAGCAACTCGGCACTTGAAAATTGCCACGACCAATTGCATCAGTTTTCAAGGTCCTGGCTACCAAAACTATAGCACAAGATAAGTTAATGGAATGATTCAAGATTAAACTTCCCATAGGGATCTGAAGTGACAAAAATAAAAAACAGTACTCTTGGTCTCACTACAGTAAGATTACACAAAATTGCTCGAGCAGAAAAATTAGCACTGCTGCTGTGGTGTTACAGAAGAAAAAAGCAAAAAACTCTAAAATGTAAATAGCATTTACAGGTCCAAAGCCAAAAACTATTTACAACTGCCTCTTAAAACTTCCTAGTCTTCGACTGTCTCGACCTTGCCTCTGAAAACTTCCTAGTCTTCAACTGTCTGGATCTCACCCATCATGATACGGTTACTAACTACATTAAAGCCCAAGACAGCAGGGCTAACCTTTTTCCCTTTCTTCCCCTTCTTCTTGCCACCCCCTTTGGATGACCCACCATCTTGATCAACATCCCCAGCACTTGCACTGTTGGAATTGACACCACTGAATCCAGTGGCCTTTTGATCATCTCGACTTTGGAAAGCTATTTCAAGGACATCAGCTGGTAGCAACTCCTTGTAGTTGAGAAATTCTTCAATGAACTTGTGATCAGAATCGTAAGACCCGAGATTCTCTATCAGAAGCAACTCAGCCTCAGATCTAGACTGCTTCAAACAAAATTCGAGGACACTCGTATCTAGCAAGGAAAGATAAGGGCATTGCAACAAATAAGTCATCAATAAGCATATAAAATTTAGATGTTAATCAAATTCTTTTGGCCCACAGATCTTAAATTCCATGCTGATCTTAAATTGACAAAAATGGAGTGATGGACACATTCATAAAGATATTCAGGCAAGAAAGACAAGCATACCTTTTGTCCCAATTAGCCTAACACACTCACTCTTGCACCAATCTCGGAAGTCCATTGCTTCTGCAATGCCAAAAGAAGATGGTTAGATAAGTTCCTGCTAGTATCACGATGGAATGTTCAGCAATACCATAAAGCTTACCTGATTGCTTGGTCATGGCATCTCTTTTTCCTTTCACAGATGACTGAGCAGGGGCCGGAGAGGATGAAAGCAATCGCTCAGTTCCTTTGCCAACTGTAGATTTCTGCCGGCTTAATAAACCAGCTGAATTTACTTTTGCAGGAGTACTTTTCATTCCCCTACTGCCGTGGCTTGCCAGCTGAGGAAAATCAGCTCTGCACACAGATGGACAAATCAACAAAATGAAAAGATCATGTCAAAGAAGGCAAAATCTCATTGCATCAAAACAAAAATAACTTCAGGCAAAAATATTAAATCAAAGGAACCAAACAAGTCAAATTGATTTAAGATAGAGAAAAGGAGAATGACATACTGTTTGGCTTCTTGCTTTGATTGGTCGATTGGGCCCCAGAATAGGTCATCGTCTCCTTTATACTTTGACTGAGAAGCATGGGAATTGATCTGGATTGGAGAAGCAGGCTTAGATGGAGATGATCCTGAAAGTGACCATGAAGTGGCTTGAGTTGGCTGGGATTTCTGAGGAGTTGTAATCTGGTTCACGTGCTGAGCAGAGGAAACCCTCTTCTGTTGCTCCTTTTGGATATCTCTTAAAGATGTTGGTTTATTAAGCTTCCCAGAGTCAGTAGACCATGCTGGAGATGGAGCAGCGTTCGCTGTTTCTCCCTTCCAAAGAACAAAATCTCCCAACGAAGGCCCTGACGGAATTGTGGGTAATACTTCCTTTTCCTGTTGTACAGAACGGGAGCTCTTGACTTTCTCAGTAGGGCTCAAACTAATAGGCAGTTCTGCTGGGGTGACTGCTCCTGAAACCTTAGTTGCAGAACCCTTTGATTTTGCCGACTTCTTGCGACTCCTTTTGGTGTCTTTAGCCTCGATGAAGTTATCATCATCCACAGGTACTGAATGAGGCATAACTTGTGGAGACAGCTGACTTAAAATTCCATTAGGAACCTCGATGACTGCGCTAGCTTTGGACAAAACCTCCTCTGCTAAAAGATCATGTAACGGGCTCTTCTTGCTCTTACGATTTGAAGATCCAGGTTTCCTGACATTTAATTCATTAATCTCTGCATCTCTCTCATTCTCTCTAGATATTTTTGGGTCTGAATTGGCCACAACTCCAGCCCAAGGAGTTGACAAACCTGGTGAGTTGACTGAATTGGGGACTTCAGATACTACAACTTCAGTTTGCTCTCTCCTCTGTTCTTCCTGTTGAATTTCTAATAGTGATTTTGGCTTAAAACCAGGAGCAGGTTTCCAACCTCTCTGTCCAACAGGTACTTGGGTATTCTGCACAGCAACAGGATCAACTGGTTTAGAGTCAACATTGACTTGAAGATATCCAGTATCCCCTCCAGCTTGTTGGGATTGCACAGCCTCCGAAGTACCAATTCCTGAATTGAGGTCAGTTTCGGACTGCTCTATTTGCTGTGAAGAGGCAGATTTTGATACTCCTTTTGCCTGGTCACTTGCGTACTGTGCCTTGGAAGCTTTTTGCTTCTTAGACTTCTTCTCAGATGTCTTCTTTTGCCCACGTACTTCAGCATTCTTTACTTCAGACACCAAAGTAGCCTCATCATTGCCTTTTTCCTTTTCAACCACCTGCTCTTCAACCTGACTATCAAACTGAGGTTTCCCATCATTGGCATGCTCACACATATCTTCCTCACAAGCTCCTGGTGGCATAGAAATAAAACTTCGAGGAGACTTTAAAGATGCAGAATCTGCAACAGTCTCAGAAACAACCTCAGTTGCCGCATCCCTGGAAGTTTTTGTTGAAGCCTGCTCCACAGTTCTAGCACCATTGAAGTCAGAATCCGGGATGGAATTATGCACACGGGTCCCCTCAAGCAAGGATGACCTCTCAGCAATATTTGACACGGGCAACGAATCTTGATGGATATCATTAGATGGTATGTCATGAGTACTATCCCAACTTCTTTGATGAATAATATTCCCAAACACCTGATGTGATAGAGGTAAAGAAGGGGCCCCATCACTTACATTATGACGAATATCTTGAGTGCCTTGAGGAGGCATACCCATAAAGTTAGTAGTGAGCTCATTCTGCATATTAGGAACTGCCACATTTGTACCAAGTGAAAACATTTCTTGTGATGCCTGAAGCCGAGACGGATCTATAGATGCATTCCCTTTCGGAATGGCAGCAGCTTGTAACTGTCCGAAAGACGGCTCAGAAAACTTTTGGCGGGACTGATGCTCCGCAAGAACCTGGGAAAGGAGCTGCTGTTGTTGCCTCATTAACAGTTCCTCCTCCTGCTTCTGTTGCTGCTGCTTAATCAACACCATCTTCTCCAATAACGACATCTGCTGTGCTGGAACAGGTGCCTGGGAATGCAACTGCATCAAGTATTGCTGTTGCAATATATTCATCAGCTGGGGATCTTGCAAGAAGCCAGAAGAGAGCAATTTCTCTTGCGTTGACGAACTGTCAACAGCTTGGGATAGTAGATTCGGAAAGGATGGTTGATTTTGAGGTTGCAACCTCTGTTGTTGGAAACCAAGAGGAGCTTGGGGAGGAAAACTTTGATCATGATACATGTCTATCTTACTCTGCAGTGGATCTGACCCACCTTGACCAGGAAAACTTGACCAACCAGCAGCATTATTATTTATACCAGATGACCTATCAATTAATCCTTGAAGGACTGAATTGATCTCAACATTTTGGATATGGGGATTTTCAAGATAAGGATTAGGTATAGACCTCTGTCTTTCAAGCGCCATTCTCTTGGCCAACAGGTTTTCCAATCCAGAAGAAGGCAAACCATGAGAATTATTTCCAACAAAACCTTGCAAACCTACAAATAGAACATAAAAGATTGAGCGATAGATTCCCGTGTTAATTAAACAAATGACAAAGGGAAATCCTATAGCCACCCCTAATCAATTCAATAAGTTCATTCATATTAATACTGATTTTTGAAAACAAAAACCAACCTTCAGAGAAAGGGAACTGCTGATGAGTAGAACCACTTGTATTACCAGACATCAGTGACTCCAAAAACCTATTTTCAGCTTCAGTCATTGAAGTCTGCTTAAGCCTTGGTTCAGTTCTTATTATATCTGCCTCGCTTAAACCAGTATGAATCTTCCCCACATTACCAAAGTTTGACCTACTTGAGGTATCCATAACTTCATTTTTAGGTGCACTAAATCCAGGAGGTGGCCTAGCTTTAGCTCGTAAATGAGGCATAACATCACCAAGTGCTGAAAATGGTGACTCATTTGGTGCACTTGCCACACGAACTTGCAGATCTATACCAAAATATCCGGCTTCAAACCAACCAATAATGTCGTCCCCAGAAAATGGGCCTTGAATTACACCATGAGGATCCTTATAATAAAGTTGGAGTTCCTCCGGTGAAGGTTGCTGAGGTTTTCTCACTTCCTGTTCCCTATCTAGAACTCCAGATAGCTGCCTTCTAATAATAGGATCCTCACTGGTTTTCCATTTCGCGTCATTTCTGGTGTAAGATTGATCGGCCAGATTACTTTCCCAGTCATTATTTAGATCTTTCTGTCTCTGTGACCACGTCATAACAGGGGGCGTGCCTGACTTCATATCTCTGGGAGTGTCTTGCCAATCATGAAAGACCGTATTTGAGCGTTCTACCTGTGATGGAGCTCTCCATGGAGTGCCAGCATGAGCAGTCACTCCCCCCGACATGCTCAACTCCCTGCTACTAGGTGGCTCGTCGGCTTTTCTGAAAGGACCTCCATCGTCTCTAAGAGCTGCAAATAGAAATCCAATTAAGCAGTTTGTTTAGTGATCAGCCAATCTGACACTAGTAGGTACAAAATAGATGTTAAACATACACCTCTATAGTGGAAGAAAGTGAAACATTCGCACAAGGCACCTTCAAATTCGAAAAGGAAAGAAAGAAACAAACAAACGGAAGAGAAGAACGCTATTGAACCAATATAATCAACAAAATCAATTTTTCATGGGCATTGAACCACAGGTTAATGAACTAAATCACCGTTTCCCATCCAATTCAAATTAGCACCAGCATGTTCAGTGCAATTGAACAACAAAAGATGGTTGTCCATAAACATACCTTCAGCTCTGAACCTGTTCTCTGAGTATGTCTTCTGGTCCAGTGTTGTCTCGGCTTTTAGGCTCGACCCATGATGATGTAATTGCTGTTCATGAGGAGAGCTCTCTAAATAATTCGAAAAACCACATTTTGAACTAACAATGTGTTCATCCTTAGACTCGGTATTTGCCAGCGGTATGTTTTCTCTACTTCCTGCTCAAGAGAATCCAGTCCAGCACAAGTCAGTCCTCAATTGAGATGATACATAATCAAAGTATATACATATATATACATAGATCACATATATATATACATAGATCACGGCTCTACCAAGCTTTGTTCTTCTTGTTTGTGTAAAATCTACTGGGTTCCTTCCATCTTTGGAAACTTGAGGTGCACCACTACTTACTATATCTCCTTTGTCAATTCCCTTCAGAAGAGCCTGTTCAAGAAGAAAATGTGTTCATTTGTGCTGCTGAAAGTATCAAAATTATTCTATGAATAACTTAAAATGAATACGCATTACCATTTCTTCAGAATTTGGTGCGCAAAGAGCCAGAGGCTCCAACGGTTCCTCCAGTGTAAGAGAAGTCACATCTATAAACCCATCAACTAATTTTCGATACGATCTCATATCAGCTGTCCTGTATACATCAAGCAGCTTTGTCCTACTATACCTAAAAGGGTAAGACTCTACATGTTCAATTTCAACTTTGTCCGAAATTCCTACAGATTGAGAAATTGTAGGAACACTGCTCATAAAGCTTCCACCAGGGCCAACTCTTCCACGGCCAACAGAAAAGGTTGGAGGTGTACTTTCCCCACGGCCCCTACCTGGAATATATTTGTTGACTGGTGGAGTCTGGTTATAAGAAGGCTCCCCCCTTCCCCGAATTTGGGAAGAGTTTGATCTCCAAGGCCGGTAGTGATCCCCATCCTTCTCATCCTTTCCGTGAATTCCAACATGAGATGAGCCTTTATCCGGCATGCTCCCATCTTTGCCTGAGTCGGCCCATTTGTCACGCAAACCTTCTGCCTCCTTGTTATCAGGACCCCAACGCGAGTTCCATTTGCTCTCCCGTCGTTGCTCATAGTTGGACTCCTTGTTACTTGAGTCGGTCCACCTTTCTGATGGTGCACGACGTGCCTCTCCAAAGTGCTTTGTTGGTGTGTTTTCCATAATATGATCCATCCTGCGAGTGTCATTAAGTTCTTTGTCCCCATCCCTCCACCGATCCTTCCGCACAGCAGAATTGGTGTCTCTTTCTTCATCCCGCCAGCGTTCACGACGACCACCAGTTTCCATGTCCAGCAAGGATGGCCTAAAAACATCCTTTTTCTTCTGGGTATCATGAATGTCCTCACCATTTCCTGACAATTTCATGGTGTCTGAGCGATTCCCAAATGATGGGTTTGGGCTGAGAGGTTTTTCCTGCATCTATGATGGAAAAAAGAAATAAAAAAAGATACTCTGAAGCAAGTTCTAAACGCTTTATCATAATTAAGATAAAAGAACATGCTGATAGCAAATACAGTGTCATAGCATTCCTCCTATCTGAGTAAGCCTGAATCCTGATAAGAAGATTACACAAGTCATGAAAGTGATAAGAAAATACCCCACTTAATGCCCCAGGCTTATTCTCCCCCGGCTTTGGCAGAAGCCATTGCGGTGACAGTGGGATAGGATTCTCAGAACCTTGTCCAGCTGCATACATAAGAAATGAACACTGCTGTTAAAGATGGTAAAAAAATATACCTTCGACAACCAATAAACAAACATCAAACATTATCCCAATTGAACATGAACTATCTACTTTAGCAGGCTAATTATGCCATAAATCAAAATGAGAGCTCACTAGCCCACTATTTGACAGGAAAAGGACCGATATTCTTTTTAAACATAAAAGAAGACTACAACGACTACATTGCGTTCTTTTAAAAACGCCTGCAGCACCAGGACCCTTAACTCCATTAAAACTCATTGCATGTACATAAATTAACAGTCTTTCAGACAAAAAAACTCAGCGATAGAAAGATCAAGTTGCAAAAGCTAAAACCTTCCACAACTCGTATCTGAACTCTTAGCAATATGACTGACAACCAATAAAGCACGAAACTTTCTGTAATAAAAACGTAGCTTGCAGATTATAAATAACTAAATAAGGCCTGTGGCTAAAGAACACACATAAAATCGCAGCAAAAATTCAAGAACACAGTTTTAAAATAAAAGAAAAATAAAACCACAAACAGACACATTTCACCGATACATCATAAAAATTACAGAGCCGAATGCATTACTAAAACCCTTGGTTCTATCCTACTAATATAATATTCCAAATCAATAGTGCAATTGCTTCAAAAAAAAAACCCTAGGATACATAATCAGATTCGCAGAGATAGACACAAAACCCTAAAAGCCTTAAAAACCATCAAAACCCTACGAACCGCCGACGAATTGCTTCCGGGAGCGACAAATGCAGCGGCGGAGGAAAAACCGCCGGCGGAGAGGTTAGGGTTTTGGTGGGGAAATCAGAGGAGAAGAGGCGGTGGGTGAGGAAATCGAGGAGGGGAGGAGGGAATGGAAGGGGAAATACCTTTGGAGATCTGGGGGGGAGTGGTGACGGAGAGGTGGTGGCGGGAACCGGAGTCGGTGATGTCGGCCATGGATGATCGATTGAGTTGCAGAGAAAGAGAGAAAGAGAGAGAGAGACGCGCTAAAACAAGTGAGGTGGTGAGGTGAGACAGAAGAGAAGGGTGGGAATATAAGTTTTGAGGGTAGAGCGCAGAAAAAAAAAAATTAACCTACGCGGCGCATGTTAGCGGTTGCAACGATTTGGTGTCTTTTATCATTCACCCCCATAAACCACTTTGTTCGCCTTACTCAAATAGTCTGATGTAAAATTACAGTAATGAATAATAAATTGTTACAAATTATAATTTTTTTTAATCTTTTTTTAGATGAATACAAACTTCATAAACTATAATCCAGATTTATCATTGATCGTAAGTCTGAAGACACTAACATTTAACCCGAAGATGAGATAAATTGTTTGTATTTTTTTTTCTTGTCTTTTTTTTTCTTTGTTGGTGATTTTTCTATCATTTTACTCATTATTTCTCATATCAACTTTGTATCTAAATTCTCATGGACAACTATTGTATTGTATTTATGAACAACACATAGATCAGTTCAAAAACTCAAAAATATGGAAGGCATTGCTACTAGAAATACATTTACAGACATTGTGCATCATGATATCGACTGATACCATTGAGTTTTTAAATTTGAGAGTTTTTTCTTATTCTCTAACTATGATTTATATTTTAATGTGAATTTTTTTTTTCAGTTAGTGATTTTACTTATCTTGTGCAAATCTGAATTTGACAAAATATATGTAGGGTGAGAAGAGAATGTATGATGAACAAAGTAGAATTGAGAAAATGGTATTTTAGGTATTGTTAATAGGTGAACAAAGTAGACTTACAATTAAAATTATATAAATGAGATGTGAAAAGAATGTGGGGTGAGCAAAATAGTTTGTGGGTTGGCAATAGACACACCCTTATTTTATTGTTCGAGGATTTTACTGTTCAATGAGTTTGGTAATTTGCTTTTATGGATAAAGATTTCATATGCACGTGTGGTGATTGTGATGTCGATTACACATCTAGGATCAATTCCCCAAGCGTTTTACGTTATAAATTTTCAAAATAATACTAAAACACGACACTTCTTTTGTACCATATGTATGACGTGAATATTATGTATCATATATTCTAGTAGCGCAGAGAATTACTAGTATTGAACTAATGTTATTTAGATCAGTGGAATGAAGAATATGACATAAGTGGGAATGCACATTATATGGTGTTTTAAAGTCGGAATAGAAATAAAATTTTAGTCATACGTATTCGAATTTCCATTAAAGATGTTATTATTTTTCTTTTCAAGTTCAATACATACAATTATATTTTTCTTCCGGTAAATAAAACATAAGCAAATTTACTAACTAAGAAGAAGAACACAAGAATTAGGATAGTTATATAACATTTATGCCATGTTGAATTTGGTTTTGCTCAAGTGTTGCAGAGTGCAGACCTCATCTCATTTTTGTTTCTATTCCTACCTTCCTAACCCTATTGGACTGAAATTGATTGCGTAATGAATGGGCCTCCAGCATCCAAGCTAAGCAGCCTACATGGGCCCAACTACATCTAAAGCCCAAAAACTCATTAACCTTATGGAGAAGTGGGCAGCGAGAGGTGGGGGGACGCCATTAATGGCGAAGGTCATGATCAGAAAGATGGCGGGAACTCTGAACGGTATGGCGGGAATATTTGGCGCCAAAATCCCTACAACATCGCCCCTCTCGCTCATATCTCTATTTAAATCACCCCAATCTACACACCTCACTCTAAAACCCCTTCACTCCAAACACCCAAATCATCGCCGCAATTTTCTCAAAATGGCCGAGCAGCAAAACGGAAGCCACGAGCCAGCGCCTAAGATCGCCAAGCTCCACCAGAACGGCGACGTTTCGGAGACGAGTTTTTTCAGGGTGAAGAAGCTCTCTGAAAAGGCCGTTTTGCCCTCGCGAGGTTCTCCTCTATCTGCTGGTTATGACCTCTCAAGGTAATACCACATTTTCTCAACTGATTTGTTGTTTCAGCAGAAGAAATCGTTCCGATCTGATTAGGTTTCTCTGGGTTTTGTAGCGCAACGGAGATGAAGATACCAGCAAGAGGAAAGGCCTTGGTCCCAACTGATCTGAGCATTGCAGTTCCTGAGGGGACCTATGCCCGAGTTGGTAAAACGCTAACCCTAATCCGCAATTTTGTCGATCAATTTCCAATCAATTAGGTTTGAAAGTAGAGTTTGATGTGTTCTATTTGTAGCGCCGAGATCCGGGCTGGCATTGAAGCACTCCATTGATGTGGGAGCGGGAGTGATTGATGCCGATTACAGAGGCTCGGTTGGGGTGATTCTGTTTAACCATTCCGATGTTGATTTTGAGGTCAAGGTTGGTGACAGGATTGCTCAGCTGATAATTGAGAAGATCATTACCCCTGATGTTATGGAGGTTGAGGATTTGGACTGCACTGTCAGAGGTGAAGGAGGGTTTGGTTCTACTGGCGTTTAGGCCTCTCGGGGACTTTTGGGAATCGAAGCTAGTTTTTTTTTGGACATTTGGGGAACAAACTAGCTGGGTAGGTTTTGGTTTTTAGTTCTAGGTGACTGGTACGCTCTTGTAATGCAGATATTATCAATGGGAGATGATTAACTGGCATTCTGGATTTCATGGCTTTTATAAAATTATGCAATTTTATGGAATGGGAAAACTAATTGATGATTAATCTGTTGATCTGTTAAGTTTCCTAAATTGCAATGATACAAAACCCAAATCTTTGCAATTTGGTATATACAGCTCTTGGTTTAAACTAGAGGACAATTATCTTGACTAGCATTGCCAAAAGGATATTACTAGCATCATAGGGCAAGAAACTAGCCATTTGGTGGTTTAAACCACACGTTTTGTTTATGATAAAGTTTAGTTGTTTCACTTTGGGCAGCATTTGTTCTGACCCAGAGCATAATCAGTCAACAGCTATTACAGCTCAAAAATGTAAACAGTAGCAGACATTAGCTATTACAGCTCAAAAATGTAAACAGTAGCAGACATTATTTGTTCTGTTCTGCCGAAGACACTTGTGGAAAAAATTGCCAGCAGACCGCAATTATATCCGGGGTAGAAGTGTGGGTAGCTCAGCAGGGATATCTGAACTTGCCTGCAGGTAAAAAGTAATTGATGTCACAACCGTTGAGCCTTCAAACTGGTAACAGTAAACAAATTGAGAAACTTGTGTCCAGATGACTAAGATAAAAGGAATCATTTCCATACCTCCAGGTACTTTGTCATCAGTGTCTTGGTACTGAAATTAAAGCCCTCAACTGATTTTCCTTCTGTACGAGATGCATGGAGTTGCTTTCTGACTTGAGTCGCCAATGACTAGTTTCACAAACACGAAATGCATATGGGTAAATATGAGGTGAAAAGGAGGAATGCAAAGTTTAAATTGAAGAAGATAACATGATATGAAAGTCATTGCAATAAGCAAGCATATGTTCATCCATGAAAGCAAGTTGGTCTAGTAGGAGATCGACTTGAAAAGATTCTTGTACCTTCCCCAATTCTACTCCCCACTGGTCAAAAGAGTTGATGCCCCATACAAAACCTTCCACTGCAATTCTGTGTTCATAGATTGCCAACAACTGGTACAAGCAGGACATAATATTAGAATACAAGGGTCGTTCAAACATTTAGGTATAACAAATAGTTGAAAAATGGAGAATAAATTCCAACCTGCCCAATATTGTAAGCATTCAGTGATGGAAGTAGAAGACTGAGAGAAGGCCGGTTACCAGTAAAAGTCTGCAGCAGATGTCACATAATTAGCATGACTCGTTTACCTGTAAGCCAATACCAACCCAGGAAGATACTCTACCTTATGAGGGATAAGATGCGGTGCAACATTCTCCTTTTGCAACTGTTCTGGGGTCTACCAATAACCAACTTTTGGTTAGACAATATCATTGTGAATATATTGTACTCAAAAACAATCAAAATTTAGTAACATGTCTTCTCCAATTAGAGACTGCCAATGCTAAAAGCCTAAAATGCTTAGCTTATCTTGGTGTCACTACTTCCTAAAATGCAAACTAAAATTTCTCAACAGAAAGGAATCAAAGGGTGTACAATGTTGCCATTATAAAAGATAAGCCTATATTCTACTGTATGGTGTCTGGGTCAGATGAGAAATGAATAAGTTTAACAAATACAGGGAGCAAGGATAAAGAGTACCTTCCCATATGCAAGGGCATCTGGCTGTGCAAAAAAGTTAGACATGAGCTCATCATGGTTACTCACCAGTTCACCTGCAGAAAACTTGCGTAAAATTATTTACTGCTATACAAATTTTGAGCATGCAACTGAATTCTAAAATTTGTTCCGAATAGTGTTGGACTATGTACCTTTCAGGTAAACAGGTTGCTGACTCTTCACAATACCAATAAAATCACAAGGAATAATGCGACCCTGAAGTTTAGGAAGAAAAAGTGTTAATGTTCACACTAAAGCGCAATATAAACCGAGTACTACAATAGGTACCGAAGCTTAAAATGTGTTCAGTACTCCTTCACATACGACCACAAAGCTGGTGGTTTAATGTACACAAGGATGCAGAACAATTTCTGATAGCTAAATATATCAATCAGTTTTCACATTACAATGAAAAATATGACGTAATGTCTAGATAACCTGGTGAATTAGTTGGTAAAAGCTGTGCTGACCATTAGTTCCGGGTTCACCGAAATCAATTTCACCAGCCTCAAACGGAAGCAGTACACCATCGATGGATACACCCTTGCCATTACTTTCCATGCTAACCTAAAGTGAAGTGAAAAGTGGAAGGCATAAGATCAGTGAATATGAAAATGTGAGAGAAGCGCTAGTGCAGAGCTATCCAAAAGTGAAGTAAACATTGGAATGCACAAGATTGATGAATATGAAAGTGTGGGAGAAGCGCTACTGTAACTTGCCTGTTGAATGTGCGGAGCAAGCTTCTCCAATGCTTGGGAGTAAGGTAAGATAGCCTAAGGAAAAACAGTAACAAGTAAGAAAATAAACTCATTGCTGCGTTTTAGAATGAAATCTGTACCCGAAAAATCAGTACTCACCCTTGCAGGGTATCCCAGAAATGAAACATTCCATACACTCAACAGACCCAAAAGAACCTGAATCAGAAATTAACTGTTATATACATCAATCTCATACAGACTTAATATTTATCCCACAGCTATTTCTATAACTGACAGTTTTTACAGGTACTTTCCACTACACTATCACCCTTTGCCATTTCCAGTAGGAAATGTAAGACAATCAGTAAAAGCAAATGATTTTATATACAGTTTCATGCACTTACAGGTATATTTTTCTCCAATGGTGCTGAGTGGAAATGTTGATCAATGCTCAAAGCTCCCTTTAAGAATCTTAAAATACGATACAGAACGTCAGTATTCAATGATCATCTCATCAAGTAATAAAATAGGAGCGCTCTTTTACTTCAGACAATTTACATAAAAGAATATATCCATCACAAAGTAGAGACTGAAATATAGTTGAGACAACCATGAAGCACGTACTTCTCAACGAGTGAAAATCCATATTGAAGAGACAAGGGCAGCACTCCAACAGCACTGCAAACTGCAATCAGCAAATCAAAACATAAATCTAACATCAAGCTACTCCAAATATCCACATAAGAAGGAAAACAACTTACCACTGTAACGACCACCAACCCAGTCCCAAAATGCGAAAGCATTTTTAGGGTCAATCCCAAACTTCTCTACAAGCTGAAACAAAAACATTTACAAAAAATTACATCAAGATGGCTAGACCTTGGAGCGTAGTTGAGAGTAGAGACCCTGCCAAATACTTGATCAACTAAATAAATGAGCAGAAAGACAAATTTATACCGTAAGATTAGTGCTAACTGCTACCATATGCTTTGCCACTGCATCAGGTCTGACAAAAAAAATCTAGGTTAGCTACTAAGACATACTAAATACCTAATGTCGAATACTTGCAAGTGAAGTCCATAGTAATGAAAATTTCATAATGAGTTTCAAACCATTTGAAGATAATGATACTATGCTATTTTTAACATGAAAAGTCTACTCACTCAAAAGCTAGTTCAAGATACTTTTAAATATCCCAACAAAATTAACACGAGTCCATATGTAATCATTACATCTTAAACCAGAACACAATGCCAAACAACTGTTAGATCCATGAACTTGAAGAATTTATGGTAAAAATACACTAACCCAAGAGATGATGAAATCCATTCCCTAAGGGTACGAGCATTCAACATAGTTTCGGCTGTTGTAAAGGTCTTTGAAACTACCACAACTGCAGATTTCAACATAAATATGAACAGTAAGAAATCCACATAAATTTTTAACTCACTACATCACTACAAGAGCCAATACTTGGTGATCCAAATAACTTATGGGCACCTACCAAGGGTAGTTTCTGGGTTTAACCCAGCAATACTTCTAGCAACATCAATAGGATCAACATTTGCAAGACTGCATCAAGAAGAAGATATATTATTGATTGACAAATTCGATCAACAAACTGGTATCAACTTCTCTGTGCTGAAATAACAAATTACTGTGGCATCTTATCAGCATTTTAATTAATTGACATTTGGAGAAAATATTATTATTTTAAAAGCAAAGCATAAATACTTACAAATGCAGCTGCCGTCCTCTTGCTGCTTCCATAGCCTCTGGATCTGTAGGATTTCACCAGGAAACAATGAACACGAGCTAAAATTTTGTTCCAAAGCAAGCGTTATCTCATGAGGAAAACCAACAATGCAGAGAATAAGTTAACCTGTTTGAAGAGCTGTATGCACAAACAGAGGACCTAAGAAACTGCCGCCAATACCAACAGCAACAACATCCTTCAGTGGTTTTCCAGTGGCTCCAACCTAACAGCAAGACCAATTTCTCCAAAATTCAAGCAATCTATATCCTTAACATGTAAAAGAAGATTGTGTAACATACCCAAGATCCACTCCGAATTGTTTCAGAGAACTTCTGGATCTTGTCCAGAACTTCCCAAACATCTGGGACTACATTTTTCCCATCACTCTGTATAACTGCATCCCTTGGAGCACGAAGAGCTACATGAAGCACGGATCTATTTTCTGTGCTGTTTATCTGAAGGCAACACCAGAAATAAAAAGATAGTAAGAGATCCCCAGGGCAAATCAGCAACTTTACATTCCACATCTGTTCAAATAATAATTGATCAAGGAAAATTGATTTGAATATACATGCTCTCCGGCAAACATTCGGTTGATCTTATCTTTGAGACCAGCAGCCTGCAATTTAGCAAAGACAACGCTGGTTAGAATACAATATCTTCATCTCTCCCAGTCCTCATGAAGGACAAGTAATCCATTTAACAAACCCACCTCTGCCAATTTGATCAGCTTCCCCATGGTATCAAGGGTTGCACGTTGCCGGGAGTAATCCAACAGCATCCCATCAAATTCACTATTAGAATATACACATTCTCAAGTCAAGTACACAAAGATAATATGGTATACCGCAAAATTCATGACAAATGCTTCATGTTTAAAACAAAAACAGGACAAGAAGAACAAATCATGGCCTTAGAAGAGTTGCAAGAGAGAACCATACACCATCATTGCCTGGCACCGGTTAACATCATTCATCAAATCACGCAAATGGGTCTTGTTGATGTCCTGAACATGGCCCTACACAGCAAAATCACCTCGCATTTAGTACAAACACTATCTACTCTCACACCACACAACAGCACGAAATGTACGGTGTCGATTTTACCTTCAAATCCTTCCAAGGCTCAGTATCAGAGATCAAAGCAGATGAAGCCATTTGATACTACGCCGAAAGAAACACTTCAAAACCAAAATTTCCTGCATTTAAACTGTGTTATTCCGTATCACATAACACTCAACAACTAAATTCAAAGAAAAATTACGAGAACTACGGGAACATTACATCACAGAACACAATATAAAAACCGAAGCGAGTAACCAAGCTCCGGCGAGTTCAACTAACTGGTGGACTTTACGAGAAAAACTCGGATCATCTACACTGATATATCTACCTATTCCTATCGTGAACCAAAACCACCGGAACCAGTTCAAAAATCCACGACGGTTTCCAGTGGCGGCGAATCACCAAAGACAGGTCGTACTCAACATTTGACCGAAATTTCGATAAGAAAAAAAGGAAAGGAGACGAGAGAAGGTTGAAATTAATCAATTAATAACTAAATAAATAATAAAAGAGAGAGGAAGAGCGAGGAAGAGCATACCTGAGAGAGTCTGAGAAAGTGAGAGGTGTGCTTGGTGAAGAAGAAGAGGAAGATAGATAAATATAGAGATGGGACGAATCGGAAAGAGGTGGTGTTTTGGAAGAGAGTTTCGAGAGAAGCTTCGACCTGCAAGTGTCACGCAGCCCAATTTGTCGTCACGTGAGAGTGTGTGCTTTTCAGGCCGTTTGTACACGTGGGAGAGGGAAAATCTAAAAGGTTCCGTTGCCGGGAATCGAACCCGGGTCTCCTGCGTGAAAGCCAGATATCCTAACCGCTGGACGACAACGGAATGATATTATTGCTTGTTTCACTCCCTATAAACAAATCTAAATGGATATATCATCAAAATATCGAATATCAATAAAAATTTTATCAAAACATATAATATTAGAAATATATAAAAATTAATATCGGTGCTTGTAGAAAACATAAATTTCGATAAAATATCAAGAATATAATGGATATTTGAGTCCTATTAGAGACATTTATTTCATTTTGTTCATTTTTTTTTCAATAGCATATTATTTCCTTTTGTTGTTCATGCATGGACGTGGTTATACGTTTCAAATGTATTAATTTGGTAGTATTATTGGCTCAATTCATAATTTTAGACCTTAAAAAGGAAAGACTATATATAGAAGGAAGTAATTCATGACAATTAATGTGATTAAGAGTAATTTCCAGCAAAATAATTTGATTAGATGTACGTAACAAAGGAAAAAAAATGCAGAAAATTAATTGGCATTCCATAAATATAATACAATCGGTAATTATATTTATGGAATGCCAATTAATTTTCTGCGTTTTTTTTACTTTGTTACGTACATCTAATCAAAGTTTATGAGAATACATATTTTTGACTTTTTTTTTAAGAATGTGTAAAACTCTTTGATTAATACAACACTTTCTTGGATACTTCTAGTGATAAATCGTAGGTCGTTAGATATTCTATAAATGGCTCACATTTGACCTTGGCTAAACTCAGAATGTCAGAATCTCTCATTTTCTTTTACAATCTCCAATTCTGTCTTTCTCAAGTTCTTACCAAAGAAGGTAGAAGGTCGTATTCTCTATCACACTGCTATGGAGGATTTAAGTTTTATGTGGACAACTTATGAAGAGGTGCGTCATTCCTCATATATTTCTATGGTTATGCTATTAGATCAAAGCTTCATCGATATCTTTATTCCTACTTCAATCTTATGTTTTATGAGGATTTGCATTTTGTGGTAGTATCTTTCATTCGATTCTATATATTTTCTTGCATCGATCATATGCATTTATACTCTTCCAAATCTGAATGCAAGTGTTTGGTTGATCGATAGATCCCCCATTTACAACCAATCCAGCCATCACCAATACATACATTGTTTATGGAGATTATTGTTTTACTCATATTTTGATCGATTGTTTACTGATGTACATGTACAGAACATAGATGACTTGAAGCACAAGATTTTGAGCACCAACCTTGAACTAGAATCAGTGAAGAGTTTAGCAATTGAGAGTCAACAAAATGCGGACATGATACGCAATCTTTTACAGGTTGCATATAAAGAAAGAGATGAAGCCAAATATGAGTTGCAGAAAGTCTTAAACAAGATAAACCCCAATCCTGCAGCTTCAGTTGAACAGTTTTCTAAAGGTGTCCAACCTGAGAGCCCCATTTTCATACCCCCAAAAGCAAAGTCAAGCACCTCTGAGTCAAACAACCTCTTTGAAGCATGCATTAATCCTCATTCAAATGACTCTTCTCTTGTCGATTCCTTACTTGATGCAGTTTCTTCACCAGACTTGTTGAATATTAACGATTCTAACCATATGAGTTTTTTGAACCCGTCTTTGACAAAAGAACTTACCGGGGCTACTATGAGTATTCCCACTAGTGTAGGTTTGGATGCAAAATTTGATTATGATCATTATATTGCTAGAGGCAAGAGTCTACCTCAAAAAGGGAAGTTGTTGCAGGCAGTAATGGATGCCGGTCCATTGCTTAAGACACTTCTTGCCACCGCTACTCCTTTGCCACGATGGCGGAATCCTCCTACTATGCAGCCCCTAAACCTATTGCTATCACTCCAAGGTTGTAAAGAAATTCTTGGAAGTGTTAAGAAGAAACCAGTGGCAATGACAAGTTCTTCTAACTATCTCAATTCAAAATCCTATCATGGATTTTCTCAAACATGTTCGGATGCCATTTTGGATTTCAACAATGTTCCTTCTATGATCTCATGCAAAAGTTCGAGACCGCTGAATTCAAGTTCATATCACCAACAAATCCATGCTGCCAAGCGATGTAGGCTTCAATAAATTTAGTGCAAAAACTAAGGATTTCGTTGTTGGTGTAAATTTACATGAGATACTTTTATTTTTGGTTATCATTTTGTACTCTTTTATCGAATTCAATAATATCTGAATCAAATTTTCTTTGATTTTAGTCGTTCAACATAGTTCATATTCCTATAGAACAACTGTATTCAAGATTGGAAGTACAAAACTACAAATAAATAAAAAAATACCACCAGGATAAACAAAAGAGGGCCGGGAGCTACCTTCCGAACACTGAAATCAGTGCAGTTTGAAATTGTGACTACATGTAGGTAGGAAGTTAAATTATAATTACAAGAGAAGGATAAATTATAACTGATACAAGTATATATACATGCATATACAAGTTGGATTAAATGGTAAAACTTTAAAGGGATATCTCTTGTAAACAAACAGCATAAAAGAGGTACTACCAGTTTGTGGCTGTGTATAGTTTGGGGGGATGAGGCTTCTCTTCAGGATTGATCCGCTCTTGTGAATTTCTGCATCATAACAGTACTGATGATCCAGCTGCTTTCAAGCCTGCAACCTTCTTCTTCTGCGAAACTTTGTTTGAGACAACTGTTGTTGCAATTCAAAACATTAATCAAGTGTTCATTGCATTACATAATCAATTTGAAGGACACAAAAATCCACTGAATAAGAAATGAAATATTATCACCATAGTCTGAATGGAAATCCTCATTGTTTTGGCGTTTCAAAGTGGGGAATCCTTTCTGGTTGAACAATTGGTGGTTCCATTGTAGTTAACAGTTGGGGTATTGACATACCTCCGGAAATAACAATTTCTGCAGCACATTAAAACCAAAAAGCTCATGCCAACTTTCATCTTCAATCATCTAATTAATATATCCAATAAACAACAAAAACCGTGTACAAAAGAATTTGTAATACCAATTCCTTCTCGAACTGACAGATTGAGCCTCAGAACATCTTTGGGACTGATTAGAACAATGTCACCAAGGTAAAGGTGGTTGGTAGGTATATATACACAGCAGAGTTCTTCTCCTACACTCCTTCGATTAAGCATAACTGTATTAGTAATGAATCCCAATACATACTCTCCGATTCTTGGATGCCTTATGATAACCAATTCCTTAAATGCCTTAGAGGTCTGATCTGCAAAAGTGATGTCAAATGGGTCTAAGTTTCTGAATTCAGAAGCTCAGACAATGATGTATGGTTAGTTACATATACCTGGTGATATTGCTGTACTAATTTGCTTTGAGGCACTATATATATAGCTTATAAGCGGCATTTTCTTAATAAACCATTCCCATACGGTTAGAACTGAAGTTCCTAACCATGATTGCATGAAAACACCAATTAAGAAGATGAAGATGAGAGAGGTGGCAAATCCAAGACCTGCAGATTGAAATCAGTCGCAACGAAAGATGATAAGAGTAAATTTTCCTTGCACCAGTCCAACACAAAGCAACAGTACGCTAGTCGTTGCTATTAGTTACAGCATACATGTTTTTTGCAACTAAAAAGATTATGGCCTTGAGAAATATCAATCTAACATTCTTGTTTTGAGAAAGAATCCTACTGAAGACCCCAACTGTTGATAGTGTTTGATTTTTTCTGAGATTTCATTACTAGCTTTCAAGTCTTAGCCATACTATTTCATGTCCAACTGACTCAAACAAATGAAATTACGCTAGTAATTTCACTTACCAAAAACATTGATTCCTAGATGATTATAAATGGGGGAGAAGAAACCATCCACGAAACGGATGAAAATCCACGTCACGTAGAATGTAATAGCTATTGGTAGAAGAATGACACTGCAAAAATATTCAAAGAAAATCATCAAACTTATGAGGAAAACTTCTGTGCTATGTACTGTGTATGCATGTCAAGAGATTGTGAAGGTAAACAGGTAATACCAGGTATTTTAGCACTAGAAATGTATCTTTAAGAAAAATGCCATAAAGAGAATGACATTGTTACGTTAAGAAAATATAGAGATGAGAAGTTACCATCCTGTCATAAACTTCTTGGAAGCCCAGCTCTGAATGACTTTTGAAAATGCCTGACAAAGCAAGCAGAAAATTCATGTAACTTTCAACAAACGCATCATTCATACCTTAACAACAAAATCTTCTTTCTAATAAAATTTTCTTTGGTATATGTGAATGTTTAGGGGAGAAACCTCGCGGCTGGAGGTATGATGGTTATGAGATGATGTTGATGTGGTGGAGGTAGCTGGAGATTTTGGAGAGGAGGTGGAGGATATGGGAGGTGCATTTTCGGAGGTTGAAACCGGAATAAGGAGCTCTAGATCCCTCTCCCTTTCTCGAATCAGAAGCTCAAGATCTCTCTCTCTTTCTCTGTTCGCCATTGTGTTTCCCTTCTTGTTGCTTTTGGGGTGTTGGGGTCTCTCTGCCTCTGCGTCTCTTACAGTTCGTGAGGAATAATCGGACCAATATTAACTGAAAATCAAATTTAACCAATCACACTAGGACATAGTGCCTTCCTCTTCACACGCTATCTTTTGGGGTTCCTATGTCTGTCAATCGTCTGTCAAAGTGGGTTTTTGAACATCCATTTTCAGTTACTAGCACATTAAGGATTAACGTGTTAATTCTACACAATAATTGCCATATTAATATGAAACAGACCGGCATAACGTCAATATGAAATTGCTTGGGAAACCATAGCTCTCTCATAAACCATATATTCAAAAAAAAAAAAATTGCACAAAACAATTCTTAGAAAACCGCTAGGATCAGAAAGCAAAGGTTTCTAATTTCAGCTAAACATATAAGCCAATCATAAGTTACACAAAACACACCCTGAAGGACAGGATACCCTAGTTTTTTCCTACATAATTCATAATTCTCTCTTCCCAAGTTCCTTCAGCTTTGGCTTTCAGAGATTGTGACATTTATTTAGTGACACAGGCCCATCTATCTCTATATCAGCAGATACTCCCCACTTGGGTAGTTGCAGCTATCATAGCCTATACGAAACAAAAGAGTATATAGCATGACGCCCTCTGCCCAATCTTGTCAATTATTTTCTTAATCCTAGGACTAACTATGTCCTTCCATTTCTCACAAGCAACCCTTCTATTAGCCATTCTTACCATCATATCCATTCTGATCTTTTCCAACATTGTCACAATCGGCTTATCCCTAGCTGGCACTAATGAAGCATTATAAGACTCACATAAATTGTTTAAGAGGATATCACACCTCGAGTCCTCTCTGAAGTAAGCCCTTGACCACTGAGCTGGATTTTTGTCTTGAAACCAGGTCCAAGCTTGCTCACTCAACTCTTTTAGATCTGCCATGTGTCTTTTGTACCACACAACTGTGCTTGATCTTGCTGCATTCCATACCATTTGTTTTAGCCCTTCTCCTGGATGCTTGGCTTTGAAATTATTATAGAGATGCCTTACACAATGCCTATGCTCAGCATTTGGAAACAAATCTACAAAATCCCATTAAGATATTGTTAGTGAATAAAGAATCACATTGTAATGGAATTAATAGCTGAAAGTAAAGAAACATACTTGCAATAGCATTTCCTAGCCCTTTTTGTTTGTCTGTCATGAATGTATAGCCGTTATCCCATTCAATCTCCAAATCCCACTTAAGATATTCAAGGAACCAGGTCCAAGTGTCTTGGTTCTCCACCTCTACAACAGCATAAGCAATTGGGTACATCCCATTGTTCGCATCTATCCCCACTACGGTCAGAATTTGCCCTGGATGGTGTCCTTTTATGTGACACCCATCCAAACAAATGAGAGGCCTGCATCCCATCTTCCAACCTTCCTTACAAGCTGCAAAACATATATACATTCTGTGGAATCTTCTAATTGCACCATCCATCATTGTCTTGATCTCAATAGTAGAGCCTGGATTGCTTCTTAATATCTCTTGTCTGTAAGACGCAAGATTGTTATATTGATTAATGTAGTGCCCTTCATTCATTCTCTTTGCTTTTCTTTTCGCTCTACTGATTGTCTGCACCCCCACCACCAGATTAAACTTTTTCTGTATATTGTTGTGTATTCCCTTCCTAGACCAATCCTCATCAACCAATAGGTCATCAGCAATCTCTTGTGCAATTCTGTCAAAAGAAACAAAAAAAACAATTGAATTTTTTACACTAATGTTGCATTGAAAACAATTGAAAAATGAGACTACTCTATCTTTAAGCACATCAATCAGAGGAGTTAGAAACCTGTTATAAGTCAACCATTGGCTTGAATCCACCGGTGAGCATGAATGATCATTGTTGAGAGTCCTGATGATCATGGTATCACCCGCATCTTTCTCTGTGCTTGCATACAAGTTGAATGGGCATTCCCATTGACAAGAGACTTGAACTTTGTTTTTCGAATTTTTTTTAAACCACAAGCCAAGTTGATTTTTGATGCCATACTCTCTTACACCTTCTTTCAAATATTTTGAATTTGGGAATGCATGACCTAACTTAAATTTAGGATTTTTGAGGTCCACTGATCTGATCCAAGGAATTATCTTTACTCCTTTCTTGAGTTTTTTGGGAAGTGGATTACCATTCTCATCCTCTTCCGTTTCACTCCCATTTAGATCTTGAAGCTCATCAGAATCTCTTGCTTCATCAGAACAATATCCTCTGAAACCCATATCTTCAAACTCTTCAATAACTCTCGGATTGGTGACATTTTTCTCGAACTCAAAATCATCAAACTCATCATTGTCAAGATCGTAGTCTAAGTCAACATAAAAATCTGAACCCTCATCAGATTCATCATCATCAACTACAACCTCTACTTGCTTGCTACGCTTACCCCTTGTTTTATATCTTTTCTCTGCAGGCTTTCTCCCACTTTTGTTAACCTTCTGAGCTTCCACAGACCTTTTACCCTTATCCTGAGGCCTTTTCGCTAGTTTACTTGCATCAGATTTTTCCTTGAATTTAGCAGCCAACTCCTCCCTAGCAGCAAATGCCTCTCTATATCTCTCATCAGCAATCTCCCGTTCTCTTTTCTCAGCCTCTTCACTTGCTTTTTTCTTAACCTCTTCACTTGCTTTTTTCTCACCCTCCTCCCTCTCTAGTCTCTCTAACATCTCACTGTCACCTGCACAAGCTTCTCTCTGCCTCTTCTTAGCAGCTTCATATTCACTCTTCTCCCAAGCTTCTCTATCCTTCTCAAGAGCCTCTTCTCTCTGCCTCTTCTGAATCAACGCAAGTTTTTTGTTCAATGCTGCAGTAGTAGAAATATCAATTCTCCTTGCCAAATACGTTTTAGGTACTGGCTGTTGCACAGTACTATGACCCCTTTGCCCCTGCAACTGAGAACTATTCTCACTTTGACCCACATCTCTTTCAAAGACACTTGTTTGTGAGGCAAAAATATCGGGTATGATATCACTTAGATCAGCAAATGTGGACTGAGTTGCAATTTGGTCTGCATTTATACCACTTGAGTCTCCACCAACCATATCAACTTCACCCATATTAACTCCTTCACCTACCTCTACAGCTCCATCTTCAAGCTCAATCAAATCTGGGCCACCATCCTCATCAACTCCCACTGCACATGTATTTAACTGTTTTGCATGCAAATTAGCTTCCTCAAACATTCTCTCTTTTTCTGCTGCAGACATAGTATTGAGAGGATTTTCATGATCAGGGTCTACTGGCCTTAAATCATCCAATTCAGCCTCCCTTATTTTCCTCCTACCACCACCTGTAATGTACAAACTTATCTGTTTGCTCTTTGGTGGAATCAACTTAACCATTTCCAATGCATTTGCATCGTTTTTAATTGGAATCCACCCTTCATTACATGTTGTCCTTGGAAGCTTGAAGTGATAAGAAATAGGCTTCTCCCTGTACCCCAAATCATAAGCAATGTTGTTCAATTCAATGAAAGACATGAGTTCAGGATCTAATCCGTCCAAGTAGATCTTCCCTGCCGCCTTGCTAAACCTAGCCACTTTATATTTTTTACTTCCATCTAACTGCTTGTCAAAATAACCACCGTGATGAATCTCCAATATGTATTGATCATCTGAAACTGAAAGAAAACAAAAACAATCATTCAGATGTGTATATAATCAAACTAAACAATGTCAAATATTAAAATGTGAAACTATACGAGTAATGCTAGCTTCATATGTTTCAACCAATATGAACAATCACACAATTATCAATATATGTATATGTGTTATATATATATATATATATGTATGCTAGATAAAGTAAAATATTAAAACTCTTACAAGTTGAACAGATCTGATCTGATGAAAAAGAATGAATGACAGATTCAAAGCTTCTGGGTTTGTATTTAAAAACCACCGTTATATTCCAATTCCCCTCTTCTTCAAACTAAAGTCCAAACAAGATCAATATAAAATGAAAAACACAGAAATCTATTTGGCTTTATGCAATTATGCTTCATTCTTTATTATCAACTCCAACTCCACGTACTAACCCAATTTGTTTTTCACACCATTCACACACCATGTCAAGGAATTCCCCATGTCAAAACCCAGGTTCAAGTGTGTGATTTTGTGGGATTGTCGTTTCACTACTAGTAAAGAAAACTTACTTTTGGGTGGCTAACCATATTCCCTAAACATTCTCCACATCTTTGCCATCGAAGATGCTATCAACTATTCGAGATTCGATTTGAAGAAAGTTGAAATCTTCTGACTTTTTTGGAGACTTTTGCTCTGTCTCCATTCTGACATGCTAGCAAAAGTGCAAAACGACCCAGAAACATAATGAAAGATCTATATATATATATGAGGGCCAGATAATCAGAAGACCAGATTAGGTTTGCTTTGGTAAAATTTCATGTTTACCCCTCCTTGTGGGCCCCACGTATTTGCCACGTCATAAAGATAACGGGGAGGTTGAAAAAAACGGACGGAAGTACTTCGATGATAGTAATACTAGAGTCTGGGTATCACATTTGTACGATTAAGAGTTGGGGTATCACATTGGTAGATGCACCAGAGTTGAGGGACCGTTGGTGAAAAAAACTCTTATTTAAACTTGTTCGATCCATGGCGCAAAACCAAGATCGATTTACTTACTGATTCTCTCTGACAGACCCTGACACACACAACCCACACGTGCAAGGTAAGCTCCATGGGACAAGCGTGTGTACTTTTACCCGCGGTTTCCACTTGGCCCTGTTGCCTCGCGGTGACGCTATTCACATAACACGTGGAGGCCACTGTGGCCGCCTGTCGCTGCTTAGAACAAGACCAGGCAGTGGCAATAGCGTTGCCCCCAGTAAAACAGTGTAGCAAAGCCCAACATATCTGGAGCTGCAAAAACAAACAGACACCAACAACTCCAAACACTCGGTCTCTTTCACCTTTTTTTAATCTCTCTCTCTCTCTCTCTCTTTCTCTCTCGTGTTTTGTGACTCATGCCATTTTCGTGAACAACAAATCACTCTCCATCTTCGCCATTGTTGCAGCTTTCAAGCTCCAGCATTAGTCTACAATCCCAGGTACTTCATTTTTCTTCTAGATCATCACTTTAAGAAAAGTCAAGAAAATTGAGCTAGGAAACATGGAGCACTCACTTATATTTGACTAGGAAGGATGCATTTATTGGAGGGTTAGAGACAAACAGAGGCTTCCTGTTTCCCCGGGGACCCATGACCACACTGTGTGGAAATATCTGATGCTCAAGAGTCAAGAGTCAAAATTTTGTTCATTTATTTTTGTTGTTGTCGCTCTAAGAATATAAGGTCATTTCTTTCTTGGCATTTGGGGTTAGAGTTGAATCACGTTTGTGAGTTTATCTTCCACTAGTTTTAAGCAGGCAACGCGATTTGCGTGATTGATCTTTCATTTATCTATTGTTGTTTCTCCTGCTCTGCTTTGTGGTTTAGTTTTTGATTGGTGGAAACCGATCGTAACAAGTATTATATTACTGCTTATTCTGTTTATCTATTTTGGGGACTTGAGTTGATTTGTCACTATGTTTGAGGTACTTGTGTAAGCAGCTGATATGTTGTTGTGTGCTGTTTAATTTCGCAGCTGAAGTTGAGCTAATCAGTTGTTGTTACCGAACGATTCGTGATACCATGTTTGGGATTTGGGGAAAGTCTCATCATCATGAGAACGATTCACTGCGGCCTGACGTGAAGGTAATTAATCGCAAGTTTGTTAGTTGATACTTGATAGTTAATGGCGTAAAGGAAATAGATGCTTGTTAGATGGTGATACCATGTGCCCACAATTTATAAAAATCATCTATATATATATATATATATATATATATATATATATATATGAAAATGCAGATCAACGAGCTAAAGGCTGCAATTGGGCCACTATCGGGCCGAAGTATGCAGTTCTGTACTGATGCATGCTTCAGGAGGTACTTGGATGCAAGGAATGGGAATGTAGACAAGTCGAAGAAAATGTTGGAGGAAACTCTCAAGTGGAGATCAAGTTATAAGCCTGAGGAAATCAGTTGGGTAGGTATTCATGATTCCATATCTTAGGTATTTCTCTGCGTTTATGTTTCGAGTTTTACTGAACTACTTTATATGGTCAGCCTGAAGTTGCAGTTGAAGGCGAGACTGGAAAAGTTTATAGAGCAAGTTTTCATGACCGTCATGGGAGGAGTGTTTTGATATTGAGACCAGCAATGCAGGTAGAGTGGATTGTTATCAAATTCATATTACTTTCGGCTTTCATTTCTTAAGTGGAAGACTAATGCTTTTACAAATGCTGCAGAACACAACGTCATTAGACAATAACATCAAGCACTTGGTGTATCTTATAGAGAATGCTGTCTTTAACCTTCCAGAGGGTCAAGAACAAATGGCCTGGTTGATAGACTTTACCGGGTGGACCCTGAATACTTCTGTGCCTGTCAAATCAGCACGGGATACCATCAATATTTTACAGAACCACTATCCTGAAAGGCTAGCCGTGGCATTTCTCTACAACCCTCCGCGGATTTTTGAAGCATTTTGGAAGGTTTGAGCTTAGTTAACTTGGTTACTTTTTACAGCTCCATTGAACATATTTGCAACAAGAATTGATAGTTCATAGTTGTATAGAGCCTGCTAACCCTGGACAGTTTCTTACATGCTCCAAAACTAAAATAAACACAGTGCTAATAAATGCAGTGTTGCTAACAGTAATACAGATACAGTCTTGATGTTTACCTCAATGAATACAGACTTCATATGTGTTTCCTGATTTCTACTTCCTATAAGTAACTTAGCTGATTTCTTGCGGCCGTTCCTAGTTGACTAGCTTAAAATTTTGAGTTGCTTCCTATTTCTTGCCTTTGTTTCCTTTTTGAGATATCTGTTTTCCCATTTAGTTTCATTGTCCTTTGCTCTTCTTTGATAATTTTGCTACATTAATCCCCATGTTAATGCAGATTGTCAAGTATTTCTTGGATACCAAGACATTCCACAAAGTTAAGTTTGTTTACCCGAAGAAGAAAGACAGTGTGGAGCTTATGAAACAATATTTTGATGAGGAAAATCTCCCTACTGAGTTTGGAGGAAAAGCCGTGCTAGAGTATAACCATGAGGTGTTCTCGAAATTAATGACCCAAGATGATGTTAAATCTGCTGCCTTTTGGGGCCGTGATAACAAGATACATCATTCTACCAATGGCCATTCTGGAGCTGAGGTAGCTCCTGAACCAGCGTGTGTTGCGCCAGCAGCTAGTTGAGATGATGTGCTGACAACTAGGTACTAAAGAATAAGTGAGGTGGATTTTAACTGACGAGATGGCTAAGATGAGTTATCGGATTTTATTAAGTTCCGTTCACAACCTCTCTTGCAGGTGTATCTGAATGTCTGGATGAGAGACTACTTGGATAGTGTTTAGAGGCTACATTGGCATTTAATGACAGAAAAGGAATCAGTCTAATTATATTAGTACTTGACTACTTTTATTCTAGTAACTACTTGCATTCGGTAACGACTGTTGAATGTTAATCATGAAAATGCTTGAAGATGGTAGTTTGCTTACATTGCTATTCTTCTAATATTACCGCTCATTTCCTTGCGCTAACAAATTCTACCGATTTTGGAACTGTTTCATCACTATCCAAATTCCTCTAGAGAAATCAGGTCAAAAGATATAACCATACAGGCAATTCCAGTAAACCGGCCTCTTTTGCAGACCGAAATGAGAGTGCAATGCCATTGATTCTGTGAACGTAACCTCTAGGCATTAAGAGAAAAGAGCACATAGATCAGCATATAATCTATATAGCTTTACCTTTACTAGATCTGAAAAGAGATGTTACTTACAACGAAAAACAATCTTTAGACATGTATACACTCGTTCAGTATGTAAGACAGTCATCCCTTTCCATTACATTACCTGTCAAGCTTTCTAAACAAACCTCGCAACAATAGTTTTATGGGAGCAAAACTCAAAGAAAAAGGAACATGTAACTGTCAGCTACACAAACATTACTCTGTCAAAATCTTCAGTCCAGGACGCATGTCAAACAAGGACGCAGTTAGACGTATAGACGTCCAGATTACAGATATCATAGCCGCCTCTTGAAAGTCCGAGTGGTTGTTTGATATGTACGAACCAGCAAACCGACCCCTATACCAACTCCAAGACAAATGCCAAGGCCAATTCCAACGCCAACTCTCACACCAGCATTGAACCATGAGAGTTCACCATCTTCGCCATCGTATTCTGTCCTCCTCCAGTACATGCCATACTCTTCCTCATTTTCTGGTTTGTAATTTCTATATTCTGCCACCTGCAATTTAATCAAGATTAGGAAATCCGATAAGGTTACCTCCCAACCAAAGAATTAACAGCAAAAACCAATACGGCGATTAATGAATGGATTCAATCATATTGATGCATAAAATATTAAAGAACTTCAATAGTTCGAATAGGAAAATGCATAATATTGTCAGACCAATATGGGAGTAATCTGACTAGTACAATTTTATATGTAATCAACTCAGACTGCAGTTAAGATCCTAAGCATGACTTTCTTTTTGAATAAAATGAAAAGAAAAGAAAGTGGAAAATCCATCTCAACATGACAAGTGCTGAGATGCTGGCACTAATTGACACATTAAAGTACAGATAGACATTACAATTCCATATAACTTCACTTTATTAAATCAATCAAATGATTTTGAGAAGCTGGATAGTATTTAATGGAGGACTTGGGAGAGGGAAGGAAGGGATCAAGGTCGAGTGGTACCATCGGAATAGTTTTACCACTCAAGACATAACTTATGAAGAACCCAAGATGATAAACTGGGCAATATAAACTCAGACTACTGTCCATAACCCTGCAGAATGTGGTCCATCACCACGACAGACTATTCACCATGTGTCTTAAGATGAGATCCTGCTTGTCTGACTCTAGCTACCAAGGATGTAAAACATAATGCCACAGAAAACAAAATGGACACTTGAGAACAAACCCATCCATCACTTGGAAACTGTGCCCTGCCCATTCTCATGTGCCATGACACAACTAGGATAAGATGCTATAAGCAAGTTCTTGTTTAATAGTAAGCGATTTACATAAGAGAACAAGATCCTAAGAAGGAAGCACAGGCAGCATAACAAAGATTGATACTCATATTACTAAAGTTTTGGATCAGATCGCCATTGATCAATGACTAGAAGCATTGTAGGACTAAACTTTGAAGAATTCCTCATAGATAGAACAATGCTTAAAGATACCAGAAGAATACAACAAGTAACAACCCAACATAAGATTTAGTTTCAATAAAAAAGTTCATGTACCTCCATATCAAGTTCAGCGGACTCATCTTTTGGCATTTCAGTTGTTTCATACTCCGGAATTGCATCCAAAGTGCTATTCCTGTTGTGCTTCTTTCGGAAAGCAATCTGCAGGGTCTTGGTTAAGATGATTGGTGTTCCAGAGAAGGAGCCAGCAACGTAAACTTCAATGCTCGGTGCAGGTGATTCAGTGCCATTAAGTTGTTTTCCTTTGAAGAATCCAGTGCCAGAAGTGATCTCCGATTCACAATTCATGCTCCATCGCTTGGCATTGTTCTTTGATTCCCCAACATAACCATTGCTATTAGACATATCTAACAACCCGGAGAGAATGAGATCATCCTTATCAAACACCTCAAATTTCACACTCCCTGTGAACCTTATGCTGTCTGTATTCACAAATGTGACTTCTTCGGATTTCTTGTCCACCCGATCTCTTCTAAGATGTGAAGATACACCATCAGAGTACATGATAGTTCTCGCACCATTTACTTCCAAAAGGGTATCCGGGCATAGAGGAATATGGTTGAGGGTCAGAAACTTGGGGGTAGATTCATCCGCCTTAAAGTTGCTGATCCTTACATAGAAGACTCTCAGATCAAACCAGGATGATGATAATTTACTATTGTGCTGGTAAGGAGAGTATCTAATAATCTGAAGGCCGTTATTGGCTACTTCAGCATTGCTTGGTGTTGTGTCATATGGAACATCCATGACCGAGGAGCTATGATCCTCTCACTGAAAACCCTTGATTAAAACGGTGATGTCATTGTAGTGGGATTCACAGAAGCTGAACTCAGACTGGCATATGAAACCTGGAAACAAATAAACAGAACATTTGCTGTTCAGATAAACACAAGAAAACGCAGAAAGCCAGATGGTCAAACACCAATCCATTGAACCAGAAACATAGCAAAGTAGAGGTTCCCTTGCCAGGTAAAAAGGTATTTTTTGGGGGATAAAAGGAAGTGAGATCCTAATTTTAGGACAGAAAACCTTAGAATCAGGATAAAGACTGCCAATCTCACAACTGAAAGGGTATTCAATCCAACTATACAGGCTTATAAATAGGATGTAATTGAAAAACCTGAATATGCTCCATCAAAATGAAATAAAAACCCAAAATAAATTCATAACATAGAAACATATAGCAGCTGAATCCAACCAGAATCAAACATCAAACAAAAAATTCAAACTTCAAAATCATCAGAGAAGAATCAGAACTAAATATTCAATCTTTAAAAATAAAACATAGGAGACAGACCAGCAATAATTGAAACCTCAAACTTCAACTCCTTCAGTTGAAACTCAAATTGACTCCAGTCTGTAACTCAATTATTTTTTTTTATATAGAACCGAGAAAGAAAACAAACACACGTCACACAAAAATCCAAAGGGTACAGAACCACTAACAAATAAAGGTCCTGAATTTTGCTAGCAAAAACATACTTACCGACTAAATGGTCCAATTCCATCCACAACCTTGAGTTAAGCAAATCTATAAACCCAGAACTGGTGGACAGCACTAATAGAATGACACCCAAGTGTTCCAAAAAACTTCCTTTCTAAAAATGAATAAGAATATTTCCTTTTTGGGTCTCTTGTTGAGGTGGAGATGTTCTGAAAGGTCTCCAAAGAAACAGTGCAAAATGGAGTGTTGGGTTTTATAGAGGAAGGAAGGAGGAGGAGGGGTGGTGATCTTGAAGCAAAATGGGTCTCCTCAGACTTTTACCTACAATCTTATCCGATTGGGAGGCAACAGAATTTGCACTCACGAGGCTGCTGTCTCTTAAAACAAAGAAAGTGATGGGCGAACCTTTGTGACCAATTAACAACTTTAACCCTTTTATTATTTCCTTCTTCGTGTAATTCAAGATAGAATTAAGAAAAAAAATTAAAAAATTAGTTTCGCTTCTGGTTAAAGTAACGTGATTCAATGTATATCTGTTCATTTATAATTGATCAAACTGATAGAAACATGTATATGCAGGTATATTCTGTTCTTATGCGAAGAAAATATGATACAATTCAGTAAAGTAAAAAATGGACACAACGAGGTATGTTCAAATGTTGAAGCGGTAATTGATTTGCATGCTTGGAGTCTCAGCATCTTGCTATGTTTCAAGATTCACCCGCCATTGTAGTACCCGAGCTGACAGTGTAATTCATGTCTCCGATCCAAGGCGTTTGGGCTTGGGAAGTAAGAGGCTCAAATCTTCAAAGAGAGCCCAAGAAAGCCCAATTCAGGTGTTTCTATGTGCAATGCCTTGGATCTAAAGAACGCAAGGCAAATACTATGGACACCATTGAGCTCATTAATCCAATAGTTCAGTCCATCTGTCTTCGGTTTCCTAGAAGAAGCAGGAGCGGTTCAGCTTCTCGTTCAATGTTCTGCGCCTTCAGTAGAGCCATACCCCCAAACCTGCTGCGGATACCAAACCTGATGATAGAGCCAGTATCCCACTGGTGCTGAAACGATGCTTAGTGTGTGAAGAGGCCCCTGAGGAGTAATGCATGATGATAGGTTCACCTTCTTTCCCTCCACTATTCACCGATGTTGATGGAAGCGAAAACGGAGTGATGATTACCCTCAATGGTGATGACGGTGGTGGTGACGACGGCAGCTGTGTCACTGGTGCCGGTGGTGCCAACCAGGGGATCACCGCCGGTGCTGGTGGCGGCGAGGATTGAATCACTACCGATAGTGGTGGCGGTGGCGGCGAAGATGGCTTCACCTCTGGTGGCATTGTCCATGTCACCGAGGCCTGTGGTGGCGACGATGGAATCACCACCGGTGCCGGTGGTGGCGAAGATGGCTTCATGGGAGGTGGTGAAGACGGCGGAGGTGGAGTTGTTACCGGAGTACTAGACTTTAACCAATCTTTTCCATTGATAAAATCTGTCGTCACAAACTTTGAAATTTCTTCCCCACTGAACTCTCGCGCCCATTGAACCCTCTCGGATGTTGTTGCTCCTGGTCCGTCGCATTTGAACTGCCCACAAAACGACTTGGCCTTCAATTCTGTGATTCCATCATCAGACCAACCTGCTGGTTCTATCACATTCTCCATGTTAGTGTAGGCAAAGATGACCCTAGCATAAGAACCCACCCATGGTCTTCCTAAGTATGTTTTTCCACCTTCGCCCGTAATCGAACCCTTAAAGAACACGAACCCTCCATTTTCAGTCGGCGTTTCCCTTCGCTGCGCCGTAATAAATCCTGCTCTTGCCGAATGTATGTGACAACTGTGAAAGAAAGAGGTGGCGCTTCCGAATATGAAATCAACGACTCCTTCAATGTAACAATTTTCGTAGTAATGTCTGCCGGTTTCGTCGAATAGTGTATCTTGGTAACTGATAATCGAGCAGTCGTAAAACGATACTCTATCGCCGGAGACCCTTAGCGCAACTGCTTGATGACCATGCCCGAATGTGTTTTGAAACGTTACGTCGCTAGCTGTGAAGTCGGAAGCCAAAACATGAAATGTCGCAACAGTAACAATGTCGCCACTTTGATCCCACGTAATTATCACGTCGCTTGGTTTTGTGGTGCTACCTCTTAATGTTATGAATGGCTTGTCTGGAGGTACGGTGATAGTCTCCTTGTATTTTCCAGGATTGATCGAAATTGTCACAGCCTCCTTATTGTTTGTCGGAATAGAATTGATAGCGTCTTGTATTTTGTAGAAATCACCGTGACCGGACTGACCCACCGTTATGATATTTCCGGCATGAGAAACCAAGACGAAAGCAAACAAGATTAAGAGAATCATGCTAACTAGAGCACCACGAGCCATCACACCAAGGGACTAAACAAGCTTTGGTTTCGTGTAGAAGAACAACCTCGTGAATGTTGTTGATGAAACAGGTCACAAGTATACCCTAGTGAAGCTTATATGGACCTCAAACCAAGAGCTTACAATACCCCAGTATGATGTGTATTCAGATATAATGCAACAATTATCCATGTTAGTGAACTTTTTATAGACTTGAAATCAAACGAAAGAAGAAAGTAGATATATGGTATTTACCTAAAAACAAGTCTTCCTAAACTCACTAGCTCACCTAAGATGTTACTCCTAAAATCAGAAGGAAAGGAAGTTTATATAAGGTACTTACTTAAAAAGAACTCGTCCTTAATGCTATAGGAAAATAAGAAACTCTGTTACAACTTACCTAATTTTTAACTTGTAAGTCGCAACCATGCAAAGCAGGAGTAAGTTTTCACCCAGAAAATTATTGGTGTAAAAAGAGAGGTCGAATGATTATACAAGAATGAAAGGGAACATGCTTCATCGGATAGATGAATGAAGATGAAGGTAAGTGGGGGTGGTAGAGGTGAGAAGGAGGGAATCAAAGCTCTCCAAAGGGCGCCAAGCCCGGGGAAGCGACACAGGTGGTCAGTCTGAAACACTGATGAGATGAGTGATTCTGAATGGTACAGTAGTACTACAGTACCTATCTATTCTTTTCTTAATTTTTTTTTTTTTTTTCTCAGAAATATTCTAACCCACAATGTTTAATTTCTTACCCACAATCATAACAATAATAATAAGAATAATACAGGACATTAAACTTTGGGTTTGTTGGTCATCCCACACCATTTAGGTTTGGACCTATGATGCCTTTCGACCTCATTTCCATGCCTTTGTCTTTTCTACCTGGTTTTTCTTTATTAAGGGAGGAGTAGGATAAATAGAGCAGAAGCAAAATGGAAATTTTATTTTCTAGTAGCTTTTGAGCTTTTAAGAATATTTGTATATTTTTTGCCATAGGGGACTAAAAGGAGCTTGGATTTTTATTGGGTGTTTGGGGTCCTGGATATGACTGAAGAGAGAGAAAAGAGAGATGGTTTTTAATGGGATTTCCAGAATCTTGAGGTTTTGGTCAAAGATATGACTCTCCAGTTGCTTATTGAGACTTGATAGAGAAAAACACAGATAGGAAAATAAATGGTCTTTCTGGGATCAATTGAGGTTTGATTTTTAGGCGGTGAGAGTTTAGATTCTTTCTCTCTTATTCTCAGATTTTACAAAGATTGCGTGTAATCAATCAAAAGGGAGAAGCTTTATTTAGTATTTGATTAGGGAAGATCGATATGGGGAAGAAGAAACCTCAGAAAACGAAGGAGCTTTCAGTAGCAATAGCAGAAGCTTCATCAACTGGAGACGAAGCCCAGCAGCAACAACCTCAGCCTCAGCCTCAAACCCCAAGAAAGCGAGGAAGGCCTCGAAAGATCATTGAAGAGCAATCATCAACAAAAATAGAACAAGAAGTTGCTGCTGCAGCTCAACAAGGTGAAGCTAGTCAATCCAAAAAAGCCAAAGCCAGTGAGAAAGAGGAAGAAGATAAGCAAGAACAGGAAGAAGAGGAGCAGCAGAAGGTTAAAGAAGAAGGGCCATCATCGGCAAAACCTAAAGAGAGTGAGGTAAGGAGGGAGTCTTCGAGAAGTAGAGCTAGGCGGAAGAGCAAACCGAGAAAGAGTAGTTGCTAATCTTCCTCTTGTCTCTCTTATTCTAAGTTGCATAATCTTGCGATTATCAATGAAAGAATCAAAAAAGGAAGACCCCAAAGCTCAAAGATGCTCATTTTTCGTTCCTTAATTTGTAGCAGCTGATGGTTAACTATTTCATCAGTCATCCTTCTTTCTCTTTAAAAATATGAATTGAACTTGGCTTTGGCATTATCATTGAGGTGTGTTGGGTTCATTGGAGATATAAATTTAGTTCACCTCATAATTAGTTCTTGCGATTTTGATATGTATCTATGCATCCCTTTGTCATTGTATAGAGGATTGGAGCGTAAGAACCATGTGTTTATATGTGTCTGAGTTTCTACGCTGAACGAGGTGAAGGAAACATTGATAGAGGTGTGTGAGAGCAGAGAAAAGATTGCAATCTGGAGGTGGGGAAAACCGAAGCTGATTATGAGTTGGCTGGCAGAGTCTCTGGCATTGGTGTTCTGAAGCTATTGTAACGAACGCCCAAAGTGCCAAGTCGCTGCGCTGGCACGTGACTATCACGTTCCAGACATCCAGTACTTGTGTAGTTTAGCACTTTAGTCACAATAACAAAACATGAGCAAGTTTTAAGCTCTACTAGGTCATTTTGTGCATCCTACATATACCCAAATGCACATTTCCTCCGCAAATGGCATTCATTGACTAGCCTCATTTCAGGTTCTACTCATCTTTTATAGTAGGATGTGACAAATTAGGTACATTTTTTCCGCACGTCGAGCAGTCGAAGCCAAAATGGGTTTGTAGGATGTAAAAATTAGAAGAGATACTCTGACATTGTACATGTACATTGATGCAAGATTTGGTTAGATAGTATGGATTTTTGTCACGAATTTGAAGCATATTATGGATGCCAATAATTCATCAGGTATCAATCTGATTAGGGTTTGAGAAGAAGGTGTACGATGACTAATGTCTAATGGCATGATGAAGAGGCCGGCCTTACGTAGGGTTTGGTTATACTTTTGGGTTTTGGTGGGTCTAGAGTTCCTGCTACCACTTGTCAACTTGGTTGTGTCCACCAGACCCCTACCTGAATATCAATATTTATATATCTCAAACCTGTGTATATATCTATCTACTACTCTCCTGTTTGATTGAAGGTTGTATGACACTTTCCACAGGCTAAACAAAACAAATCAATTTACGCAAAATGGGTCACTCAACTGTGGGCCTCTTTCTTCTTTGTCTTGTAATTTTACAGGATAGAGCTTCCATCATTACTCGTTAGGCACCAAATAATACAAAACATACAAACAATTTTCCATCATAGACATGGAAGAAGAAGCTTCCAAAATAGGAGAACGAGTATGGACTTGAGGACTCTTGCAGAACCCTACGGGGAGAACATACCATTCATACAAACTCCATGTTTCAGCACCAAACATACATACATGAATTCAATCATCTCCGGCTTGCTTATGTTTATGGCAGACACGAGAATACCTGAATATGGGTGCTTTCCTGATGTACATGTATGCTCGAACTGGATTGGGTTTTAGGCTGCAACAACCTCTAACCCCTATTCATGTTCCAGCACAGAACTGAGTTTCAAGCAGCATGATCTAATATCTCAATACACCAGTTCTCTTTTAAAAGTTTTCAACAAAAGGCTATCTACAATTGACAACCATGGCTGAGTTCAGACCATCAAGAAGAAAACTATGGGCTCCTGAAATAAACTCACTGATTGTATAGACTAAGGGTTGGAATAGGACATATCTGTTATGACATGATTTCTTTTGTCATGAGTCATTTAATAGACACGAATAGAGTGATAAAAAGAAAAATAATGCCAGAACCCAGTAGCTGATGTGTAAAGGTGGCTACGAAATTGAAAGGTTCCAGCAGAAGACACCAATATCCATATATAGAACGACCTGGAATAGAATTTCAAAAGTACCTCAACTCTAAAAGTTGCATAGCAGACTGGTACATGATTAAAGACAGCATACAGAGTTTCTCTTTAGGCTACTACTGAATAGGGATCAATCTCAGCTCCTTAAAACACAACTATCTTGAACAGGAATTCGATCCACATGTCTCAAGTCTAATTGATTCAAATTGGGTTTGTCTTGCTGTTACAAAGGTGGACTCTCTTATTGTTAAAGACTTGTTACTACCACATGATGAAATTTGCTCAAAAGGGAATACATAATGAGCTCTACACTAGATGGAACTTCTCTCTTTAATCAAGCAATGAATTCAAAACTATCAGAGCAATCTTCTTCCAATAGATAAGCAGGGGATAACTAGAATACAAACTCATGACCATATCTATAGTTATGTAGTGCAAAACTGTTTCACATAAGTAAGAATACAAACAAAATGATTCCTAAAGCTCCATGTCTAACCTGGTCAGTCATTGGTTTGATCTGTGATGTCGCTCCTTCCTATATCGAGATTGATAGGGATCAAATCCACCTTCCACTGCCCCATAAACAGCCCATGAAGGTGTGGCAGCCATGTAATCATTACTGTCAAATGGTTTTCCAGAAGCCACCTGCATTTCCATAAGAAAGAATGAAGAATCAAACACTATCTGCAAAAAAGTTAATCTATGAGTATATAATCGTTGGAGACACAAACCAGATCATGAAACTTTTCATAGTCGATCCATGTGAACCACTGCCCATTGATCTTGAACTTTTTAGTTTTTGCCAGGAGGACACAACATGAGTGGACATGCTCACAAGCAACCTCATACTCGCCATTACTTCTCAAAGCCAAGGCCTCTGAAAAAGCTTTAACATCAGCATGCCAGGGCACATTCTCCATCGTCAACTTTGAGGTAGCGGACCTGCGAATAAATCACTCTAATTAGAGAACTAGAGCATTGGAAATAATTAGACTACTTACAAGACCAATAAAGGAGAACTTACGATCCACAATATGTAACTCCTTTGATTTCAACAAAATCCGGGTTACCAATGCTAAAGATGTTATAATAAGCCTCAATTTCTTCTGTATTCCACCCTTTCACCAAAGTTAAGCGATAAACAGTTCGCTGCTGTTTTTCCTTGAGAGCTTTCAGGGAATCCTGGCAGAAAATATTCAAGCATGTAAGACCAGAAATACTAAATTATATCAGAAGAAACTGAGTTAATAACAGGCTTCAAAAGATAAGAGTTAGTGTTCAGGACCAGCTAACTTAGTCCTAATCTTATGTGCCTAAATATTCAATATTTCAGGGGATAAAGAAATCTAAGGTCTTAACATTTGGGATCTCATCAGTTGGAAAAGAAAAATACAAATACTTATTCGATGGGGAAAAGTCTGATATTGGCCTTTTCGACTTTACACTGACGGGAGAAAACAAATTGAAACAGGAAAAGGATTGGCAAACCAATGCACATTTGCATAAATTAATGGCCATCCCACGCTCAACCAACCCAACCTACAATTCCATGATAGGAGGAGGGAGCTTAGGCAGCAGCATCAATGGATTTTTGGACTTTTAGAATAAGAAAAATGACATGTATGATCTGTGCATCACAAATTAACATCTATTCATATCTCTCTAGGTACTTTTGCATAGAGGGAAGTAAAGGCTAACAAACTTAAAGAACAAATTAAATACTTACAATGAATCGCTCCCAAAAATCTCCAAAAAGTGGTCTGTCAATTGCCTTCAAACTCTCTTTAGTCGCAGCATCCACACTAACATATAACTGATTTTAAGAAGAAAAGAGTCAAAACAAATGCCACTTTAAAGTGCAAGCATATTGTGATGAAAGAATAGAGAGCAATACAATAGTTGCATACAAACCTGTGTAATAGGTTTCAGCATTCTAATCTTTTCAGGAAACTGAGCATTTGTGACTAGAAAAGTAGAAATCCGTCTACGATGCAGCTCATCCACTAGTGTATTAATCTCTGGATACATAATAGGTTCGCCAACAAGTGACAAGGCACAATGCCTGGGAGAAAGACCCTCTGTTAATCTCTCCAATGTAACTCCTACAGGAGGAAATTTCCATGTCAAAAGTGTAAGATTTTAGTTTTGTTTTTCTTCTTGGTTCAAAAATTAAAAGGAAAAAGGAAAAAAAAAATACATAACTTACCAGGAACTCCTTTCATTTGCTTAATCATTTTACTGTGCAGGTCTATGGCAGTATTCACAATCTCTAATGGATCGTCCATCTTCCACTGCCAACTCTTTCCAACAGGATTTGTGTGATGTCTCCAACAGAAAACACATTTATTGGCACATGCCAAACTAGGGGTTGCCTCCATGCACCTGTTTCAATAAGTTCAATTTTTGTTATGGACATGAAGAAGATCCAAAATCAAACTACTATATGGAATATGAAATATGTCATTGTCTCGCAATACACATGAACAAATTTAAAGAACATGGTAAATATAGAAATCCAACTTAATCAGCTATAGTTTTCAAGCAATTCATCATACTTGCACAAAGAATGATAGAAACGTTAACTTATATATCAATCCTTTGAATCAGTGAGCACAGGACATCATGTTTCACTTCATTAATTGATATATAACAGTAATCCCCAACCGAACAAGAAATTGAAGAACTGCAACGACACAGGCATATAGATACAAGCGACCAAGATCAAATTTTATCAAAACGATCCGAAGTATCATGAATCAACACTAGTTCCGGAAATTAACATAAAATGACCATGAAAAATTGAACCATAAGAATTCAAGTTACCTATGACTTTCTATGCCATAAAACGAGTGTTTGTAACAACCACCGCGGCCTCTAAGCTGTGACTTTGTCCATCTACAAATTTTGACACCACTATGCGAACCAATAATTTTATACCCCTGCATTACACAAACAAAACCTAAAATCAGAATTCAAACTCTAAATGTCAAATACACAGCTGAAAATCTTTCACAACTAGTGGGAGACTAAACAAGCTCACCTGCTTCACTAAACTGGCCCGAATCACTGGAGTGACCATATCTCTTTTACCATTCACTGTCCCATTAGCTTTGGCCTCCGTCACCGCCCCCCTTGAAGGTGCTTTACCTGCAATGTCCTCAAGATCAACAACTCCAGACTCCACCACAGCCTCCTCCTCCTCCTCCTCCTCCTCCTCTTCATCATCTGACACGTCAGAGTACTCAGCTTCGCCTCCATTACCCAATGCGACACCGTTTTCGGCCACACCGCCCTTCAAAAACCTCATCAGCTTACCACTCCAAGCCTCAAAGACCACGTCAATATCCCCGTCGTCCACGTCACCTTCCCAAACCGGCAAAATCTCGGCGGCGCCCAACGCCCTCATCCTCCTCGACAGCTCCCTCCCCACCGCATTGAACGACGCGCCGTAGGCTCGGCTCCCGACGCCGAACACGGAGAATCTGCACCGCGAGAGCAGCATGGACCCCACTCTGAAGTCCTCGGAGCTCTCCGCCAGCCAGTTCGTGAAGAACCTGGCGCTCGCCGGCGGCTGTCCATCGTCCCAGGTGGAGGCGACGATGAGTACCAGGGCTTCCTTGGGGAGGTCCTCCGGCTCGTAGCTGGCGGCGTCGACGAGCTCGAAGGCGAGGCCGTTGGCGGCGAGAAGATCGAGAAGACGGCGAGCTAGGGCTTTGGAGGTTCCGGTTTGGGAAATGAAAAAGAGCTTGCCGGTGCGAGGCGAGGAGGAGGAGGAGCTAGGGTTAGGGTTTAGGGTGAGCTTTCTGAGCTGTTTGAGGCGGCGGGATTTGTAGAAACAGTAGAACGTGGTGGCGGAGAGGAGGGCTATGAGAGCGAGGCGTGCTCGGGCTGAGGTTGTGGACATGGCGGGAAATCGAATTTACAGTTTTGCCCTTTCAGACGAAGCAAGGGAGAGCAGCGAAGAAGAAGAGCATGATCAGTCACTGAGATCAGAGGAGAGTAGAAGACGGCGATTCTGCGGGGTTTTGGGGTTTTTATTTTGGGCCGAGAAAAACCTTCCCCTTATTTTGGGCTATTTTGAGTTTGAGGCCCAATCATGTTGGATCTGCTTATGTATTGATCAATGGAAGCCCAATATACATCTCTTTGAATTTGAAGACAAAAAAGAAATAAAATCATTCATCAGATTAGAACAAGAACAACCTATACAAAAAATGGAGTGGAATCATCACTGAAGCTTAAAATGGGTACAAAAATGTATATAATGCCTATACTGGTAATGAACACTCGTTCACACACTCATCAGCCTCATCCTTTACATCAAGTGTTTGTTAAGAAAATGAATATTGGATCTCATGTATTTCAATCGAAAAAATGAAGCATCAGCAGAAAGCGTGGTATCGGTTCCGGGCTTCAAAATATAGCAAGTCACATTATGTAAGTGCAGCCCATATGGCCGTCCTGATATCTGAAACTTGGCCTCTGCATCCAGGGATGCGGTAGTGCATTACGATCTCAAGGGCGCCAAGTGGTTTTCTGAGCACAGAGGATACCTTCTTTTTGCTGAGCATAAGTCATCCTTATGTCCCAATGCAAACTCTTTAGTATTCCCTCCAACGGATCCAAAATCTCGACTTTGTCACGTATGATGGCCCAACCTCCTGGCCGTAAAATACGATCCATTTCAACAACAATTGATGCAGGCTGCTTACACCTACAAAAGCAGCTAGTAGTCAGGAACATGTAATGGATAGGATAGCTGGACTAGTTTTCCAAATTAGAAGCTAATAATGGCATGTTTTAAGTAGTAAGAAGCACCTATTCTTGAGCCGTGAAAACAGATCAGCATGCAAAAGATCATAAGATCTTGGATAAGTACCAAAAGACTCACACCAGTCATGGTAGGTTCCTACAAGCCCACGCTCGAAAATGAAAGGAAGCGTATCAGGTGCATGGATAGGGACCACATTCATCACCCAAACCTTTTGTTGCAAGAGGGCTGCAGCAAATCTGCAAGAAGAAAATTACAAATCAAATCAACTACAATGTATTTATGAAGACAAAAAGTAAAGAAATTATATAAATACAAGGTTCGGGAAGAAAATTTGGGGGAGACCATGGTATTTAACGAAAGCAGTTGTCAACTATTCAAACCCCTTAGTATTGTAAAGACATACTTTGATGAATATGGGGAAAGACATACTTTGTTATTTCTTTACCTACCCTCCATAGATGGCTTTCATGTCCATTACATTTCGAATGCTTGACCAGTCAATACCAAGTCCAATAAGATAGGATTTAAAGAAACTGATATTGGAATAAGCTTGTATTCTTATATAATAGAATGCAATTGCATTGGTATATATATACACAAACCCAGACGGGTGAAACCCTAGCCCTAGCTGTACAAGGTAACTACAATCCCTGGAAGTAAGGGATTACAATTAGATTACAACCCTACCAACTTAAGTATCAAGGCACCGTAGGATCCTTTCCTTTAATAGGATTTGTCAACAATATCTTTCCAGTGCTTGGTGTCTGCAATCAACCTATCTTTATCCTTCAACCAGTCTGGGTACTTTTCGAGCCTGTTCGGCCATTCCTCCGGCCACTCTGATCCACGCTCTTCAATACCAGATGGAATGGCGTGCAAGCAAGTCTTCACGGGGACATACCTGTTTAAGGACAAAGTTGAATCATCATATGGAAAGGCTGGAATATGAACACTTTGTAAATAGAGCAATGAATTGTAATGTAGAGACATCATCCCACACATTTATTTGCTCATTCTGTCATTAGTGGCTCAAATGTGAGATCATAATGCTTATGACTTGCATTTCATTCATTATCAGCATTTGCCACTAGTAGATAGTCAGAGATAAATCAGAAATCTTTTTGGTGAGGTTGTACTGGGGGAGCATTGGGCACTATGTACCTATGTTATCAAAGTGAAAGCAGAAATATATGAGAAGGATTCAGAACCATCCATAAAATAGCAGTTGAAATTGCCCAAATCTGACTGTTGAAATTGCCCAAATCAGGCAAATCTGATCAATTTAACATTAGTGATATAAGGCTAGGTGTTCCTTCAGTTTACATTATAGGGTGCACTAATTACTTTCCAAATAACATAAATGAAAGGTAGTATTTCTAGCACTAAATCAAAATAACAGATCAGAAATGGAATACAAGTAGATACACTATGCTAAAGATCAGGAAGATGAATATTGTAAAGTTTCGATGTTTTACCAGGCTACATCTGGATTATCATTTTCCTTGCATAAAGGTATCCAATGTTTCTTCCTCCTCATCGTATATAAGTCATTTGAGTCGGGCTTCTTATATATTTTTACACCCACGTCACTGATTTCATCAGTTTTATGAGCTAAAATATTCCAACAGATAGATACCATCAACGTATTCATAGCTGAAAGAAAAGAACAAGATAAGTTACACAATTATTCAACAATCAAAGAGCCTAAATATTGGCCAGCATGTTGTAACGGAATATACTACGTTCACTTATTATAGAACATGGGACAAACCTTCTTCAGCTTCAAAGCTGTCATGTTTAGTTGACAAGATAAAGTATCCCCCAGGCCTCAAAATCCTATTCATCTCTAGAAGATGCTTACCACCTGCAAATGAAAGAATATCATGAAAATGTGACTTAAAAGTAGGATATGAAAATTCAATAAAAAGGTAAATGGAAGGCAGGAAGGCAAAATCAAACCATTTGAATGCCAAGGCACAGTGCACCCGCCACAGTGAATAACATCAAAAACACCACTAGGGAAAGCTAGCCTTCTATTTCCGAACGGGCTAACTACAGTAGGAAAACCACGCTCGAGTGAAACTTGGGCCAAGTCAACTAGGTCATCTTTCAACCCCAATGATAATGTTAATACATCCTTATCAAGGAGAGAAGCCCCAAAAGCAGAATCAGTACATCCGATATCCAGCACTACACGGATATTCTTTCCCCATTCGAGATCTGGTACCATCTTCAAATGAGAAAAAAAAAATCAAAATCTATAGATGGTAGGAATCTGAGCAATACAGTTGCTTTTCGTGATAATTAGCCTATATAGGTATACAGTGCTGTTTACTCTTTCATATTTCAGCTAGCACACTACTGCAATTGCCAACTGTAAATGTCCATAAGTCATGTTTAAACTCTTAGATTTCACATCTTCCCCCCTCTCACAAAAGTAGAATGCAATTAAATGGTAGATATAGAGATTAGACAACTTCCCCCATTAGTTTCATATATAGATTAACAAGTGCTAGAAAGGGAAATCTTCAATTTATACAATTGTGTCCAATTTAATCATAATGCATTAGAAGAGGTATCGTAAAATTCTGAAAATTTCAGGTTCTAATTGACACAGTGAGGCAATTCACCTCTTCAATGGACTCCACATAGTGAAGAACCCCGCCCTTAATCTCAGACTGGTTTTGAGGAAAAGTAAGATACTCTCCAGACACCATCACCCACGTATGTTCCTTAATGAATGCAGCAAGCTTTGGATGCTCCACATTCTTATACAATATCTACAAAGCATGAGAAGTCACAAAAAAGGAACATCAGAAAACATTGCCACTTCTTAATGTACTACAACTAAAAACAAGAAATCACATTACAACCCCAAGCATAACTACCTTCTCCTTACTCTCAGGCCAATGCACCGGAGGGTCATACCCATCAGGGGGAAGAGGCACAAGACACATTGGCGGCGCTCGCGGACAACTCCTCTCTGTGTGCCTATATTGCTGCACCCTTCCGGAGCCAACTTCAATATCAATACAAGGAATGTAATTATGCTTGCTCCTAACACTACAAGATTTCCAGTGATAATTTGCTTTTGGATCAAACACTGGACCCATAACCTTATCTCTCTTCTTTCCTTTCTTCTCCGATTCACCGCCATCATCTTCCAACTTCTCCTCAGATTCCTCATCCACCCCCTCAATCAAATCAACCTCTCCTTCTTCATTAACATTTCCTTCACCTTCACCATCCAAACCTTCCTCCTTCAAACTCCCATCCACCACTTCTGCTTCTTCATCCTCATCTTCCTTCTTCTCCTTCTCCTTCTCTGAATCCTTACTTTTCTCTGGAACCTTCTTCTTAACTCCCTCCTTTTTCGTATCCGCTACTTCTTTCTTCTTCTTCTTCTCCTCAGATTTATGACCACCTAAAGCTTGAGACCCATTTACCTTCTTATCCCCGGAGCTGCTCACCCTTTGGCTCCTTGATCCAGGAGGCTGCTCTATGTTGTCAAAGCTCTCTATCCGAGTCGTCACTGAGTTCGAAGGAGATGAAAACATAGTCCATAAAAATATAAAGCAGAGACCCAAAATGGCCACTGCTGTCATTTTTATACAGAATCCCCAGTACGGTCGTTTCGCTTGGCGCCAAGACCGAGCCGCAGCTACCGCCATCTCTCTCTCTCTCTCTCTCTCTCTCTCTCTCTCTCTCTAATAAATGCTCTTGAACAAAGCAAACTGAACTGAACTGAACTAAACTAAACTAAGCCAGACAAGCAAATCTGAATCTTAAACAAAGATCGAGTAAAGAGGAAAGTATAACGAATCTAAGGCTATGAGATGGGAAAGATCCAAGTATGGAAAGAAGTCACTATCTGAAAACTGGATCAGACCAAAGTTAGCTTTGAAAGGATCCAAGTAGCTTCATATGTGAAGTAGGAGAAACTTGTCTGTCATCAAAAAATAAAAACAAATTAAAAAAGGTGAATTGACTGGGGAAATGAGCATGGCCTTTAATCAAAGTATAGTAATGAGCTTTTGAAAATTTATAAAAATCGCAGTATATTTGGTTACACACTGCTCTGGTTCAAACAGCTGAACAAGAGACACAGCATGACTGTGACTCTGTGAGCCTGAGACCGCGATCACCGGAAAAGGACCAGCGGCTATAGTTTCGGACCAGCAAATTAATATGAATTTCTTTTTGTTTTTCTTATTCCAGCAAAATAAAAATATAAAATAAATTAGTGCGGAATGGGCTTTTTGCGGGCCCTAGGATGCGGTGCATGACTAGGCGGTCGATGTTCAGTGGGCCAAAGCGGGCTGAGGGGTCCACCTTTTAAAAAAGGAAAATGAGTGCAGTTTGGGCTTTTCGCGGGCTAGGCGGATATTGTGCGCGTCTAGGCGGTGGGTATGTTAGTGGGCCTACGAGGGCTGGAGGTGTCCATACATAAATACAACTTGTCGTTAGAGCAAAAGAAACTGAACGACGTCGTCTTCCCTCATGTTTGATTTGCTTCGAGGAAACCAACATTTCACTACTGTTCGCCAGACTAGTCCGACATCCAAATCACATAAAATCAAAAATACATCCAACTCCTTTCATTAATTTCCTTTTCGTGAGACTTTACATTCAAAACATAGGATAGGCTAGAGAGAGGTGTCTTAGCAGCAAACTACATCAGACGCAGTGGTATCTGGTTCTATATACTTTTAGAAGAACCATCATTGTAGGAACTTTAGAGTTCATATTAAGTGAGCTTTAAACTAGAATCATCTGCCTTTTGTGCATCTAAGTTTGACTCATATGAAGAACAAAAGAATTACCAATCCTATCGATCCCTTGACATGTCAGCTTCAGAAGCTTGAGACACACTGGTGTTTGCAGCAGTCTTATCAGAGTCTTGATATTGACTGGAACCTGAATCCATTGGCGCTGATGATATCGGTGCTGAGGTGTCAGTGACAGATGACCCTTCTGGGGAAGGCTGGGGTGAAATCAAGGACGAAGCATTTTCCTGAGATGCATGCATATTGACCTTAATCCTGCAAGTTCAACAAACTGTTCTTTTACTTCTTCAGTCCAAAATACAAACTTTCGTAGAGTTCACTTTTCAAAGTCACAGGAACATGTGAAGTTACTTAAATTTTACCTGTTATGGATGTTAACATACTCATCTGTTTCATCCAGTATCTCTTCCTGGCAAAAGTTGGAAACTTGGATCAATATAGGCAACAAATATAAATACAAAGATCATATGCAAATAATATTTGCGACTTCAGCAGACTCTTCAGAAGCAGCTTTAGTGACTTATTCCAGTGACAGTTTAATCTAACAAGTAACGAACCAAGCATTACCTGAAGAAGTTCTTCAATGACATCCTCCATGGTAATTACTCCAACAACAACTTGACTTGGTGGGAATACTGGAATGGGACCATTCTCAATGTCCAGAATGCAAAATGAACACCCTCTGTGCCGCTTCTTAAAAGCAGGAGTAGCTGGTGGGCTCTTCTTAGTTTTTTGACCCCCATCACCATGGTCTAAATCTATCTGAGCATTGTCTGAATCTAATTTTGGCCCCAAACTCTTAGTCTCAGCTGTTGGGCCACCTGTTTTTTCATCTATTTACCAAAAATGCAAATTAAGAAAACATGTGTGCAAAATTAAGGAAACTGTGGAAAACTGAAATTAAACCGCGGGTAAAAAAACATAAACTCTATTATTGCTGCTATGAGTATGCATATTCACACCTTTCCTCAGTGATGCCTCTAGTGTTTCACTCTCTTTGACATTCTTTAGTGTTTCCTTGACATCGTTATATACAACAGCAATGTGACTGTGACCCTTCTGAAACTCATTGAGAATATCATATAGCGGCATGTCTTCTGAAACCCTGTGGAAGAAATGAGGCGGAAAGTCAGGACCAAAAATCACAGGCACTTTTCTTGTTTCAGATAATAAAAGACTAAAAATACTGAGGTACTATCATACCGAGGAATTTTTCTTATCATCATTTTTCTCAAAGTAACTGCTTCTTCTGTATCAATCATCAAGAGATTTTTAACCTGCACAATATTACTTTCACATGTTACAGTGGTTGGTAAACTGTTTCTTTTCTTGTTACTTCTTTAAGGGGAGAATGAGTGATGTCCAAAATCAGTAGTTCATAGGCCATATTTTGTTAACAGAATAAATGGAATTACCAGAACAAGTCCAATTATATTTCTGGGATTCTCAGCATAAACTGGAACTCTACTATGACCCATTGCCATTAACGCATTCAGTGTTTCCCTGTATATAGAGAGAGGGGGTGTTAAAGGGACGGAAACTGCATAATATATGATGTGGAGGAAATAAATCAAAGTCCACAAACTCACAAAGTAAGAGGTGCATCCAGATCAAGGGAAAATGCATTTGATATGGGAGTCATGGCATCTTTAGCAGTCTTTTCAGTCAATTGAAGCGCCCCAGCAATGATGGTAGTCTCATCATGTGTGAGATCCCCACCTTTCCCAGCCTAAATAACAAACCATATGCTATGTAAAATCAGAGAACAGGAATAAAGGGATCATAATTGAACTTTAACGCAGATGTTAGCGTCCCTAAGATATGCCACTAGAAAGTTTCTAGCACAAAGCATATTGAATTGCAGACAAGGAACACCATAATTGTTACAGCCCGAGTTTAGTCAGTTTATATACCTCATTTCCATGAAAATCCACAAAAGTCTTTAGCTCAGCTCTTCTTAGGAGAGCACTATGTCCCTTACCTAACATGTAATCCAGAACCTGCCGACAGAGAGTATATTAAGAAGAAAGTATATAACATATAGCCAAACATCTCTGCTTATGATAATCACACATTAACGCTGCATCACCTTACTAATTGGGTAAGAAATAGGGAGGAAAAGCATTAGAAGAACGCGAACAAATGGTGCCATTGTTGCCCCAACAGTCAATCCATAGCGAGTACACACAGCTTGCGGCATTATCTGGAGTAATGCATAACAAGAAATAGAATCAAAGATTGATACCACCTTAAACTAATAATTCGTGAAATGCTGTCAAAACAACATACCTCCCCAAACAAGAGAATGAGAGTGACAGATATAACAACTGCTGACCAAGGCGGCACAAGACTGTCCAAGAAGACCGGAAGAGCCTAATATCAAAGAAACCATCAGTAAACACATAAAAAGTACCACTAACAACCTAAATAAACCCGGTAAATTAGACAAGTCACCTCCATCGCTAACGCGTTGCCGATTAAAAGTGTACATAGTAGCAGATGCTGATTTTTCACCACCGGATAGATTTTAGCTGTCAGAAGCAAAACAGTTCAAATTAGACTATCAAATCAAAACACACACCACGCCTCCTTCTTCTCCCCTTGAATCAAATCTTAATCCAATAATCCATCCACATTTAACTAACTAACAACACCACACCCCGCAACTCCCGCTGATAAATACTAATACTAAAGCTTACCTAAATTTAAACCAAGTCACAATTATTTAGATTTTAGAGCTCGCAAAGCCAATTAATGAAATTCTAAAGCGATGAAACAGTAGCAGAGTAGTACCGGCGTGTTTCCGATCCTGAGGACGGCCGGACTTCATGAGCACCTCGAGGTCGACGAGGCCCAAGGACATGAGTCCCAGAGTGAGCCCGGCCATCATTCCGGCGAAGCAGACCAGGCCGATGATCACCAGCAAATAAATCCAGAACTTGGTCCCGCAACACGTCACGTCCGACGCCATCTCTCTCTCTCTCTCTCTCTCTCTCTCTCAGTAGACTCCGATTCTTCTCCTCTTCTTCTTCTTATTAGGTTCTTAATATTCCGTCACACTAAACAGATGAGCATGAGAGAACCGAATTTGACCACTTGCAGGGGTTGGTTGGGCAAAAGGAAAGTGTACCGGTTTTCGTGGGGCCCGCTCAGATACGCTTGAGGATAAGCCGTTGAATTGCGTTTTAATTTACTCTACAGCGCGGTAATTGACGGTCAGGATCTGTGCCACGCGTTATATTTAATGTTAATAGGCTTCGTGTAGTCGTGTGCTCCGCTGGTTGTGGACCCTCGGGGCTTATCGTGCACTGCAAGAGGACGAAGAAAACCAACCACAATCAAAACTGAGGATTATAATATTGATGACATGGTTTTCTTACTATCACGTCCATAATCTCAGTTGGTTGGTCTAAAACATTTTTGGCCAAACAGCAAGAGTGTATTGAATTATATCTTTACATCGAAACCAGAGTCAGATATCCGATGATACATGATGAATTAAGACGGTGTAATTGGTTGAAGATCCTTGTCAACACTGAAACCACACTAGCACTAGGAAGCACGAGCCAATGAATTCTCCACCTGCTTGGAACCCAAAACAGCCTCGTGTCCATGCCTTGATGCAACGCACGAGACTTGTAGCACCATGAGGCGTACATATGCTTTTGTCGTAACCAAACAAACAAACAATTACTCTGTTAAGGTACTGCTAGGACTAATGGACATCCTTTATTAGCCAGGAAGCAATATCTGATAATTCTGATATTAGTTCCTGGGAGCCACTCGCATTAGATAATGTCTTTTCCTGTGGAGCTAATCAAGCTTCTACTACTACTCTCACCAGTCGTCCACTTATCAATAAAACCATAAAAAGGACCAACTGACAGTAAGTCCTCTCATTCAGCTAGAGAGCAAAACGAAAGGCGCATGAATTTGTGGTAGTCGTGGACTGCATTGCTACCTTCCTTTTCCACCGAACCAAAAAGAGCCAATTTCCCAAGCCTTGGATTTGTGTGTGGCTCTCTTTTCTTATCCCTATATATCTCCTGCAACCTTTAATTCTTCCAAACCCTTTGCTGCTACACATAGTATGCCATATCTTCTTCATTCGTTTCTAGTCATTTCTAAGTTTCCCTGTAAACTGAAGGCATTTCCTTGCAGTCTAAAGAGTATGTCAAGTCAAGACAATGGCTCACCTGAATTCCCAACGTGGCCGGAGTACAGATTTCCGGACTTATTATCTGCAGAAAGTGTTCGACAAGTCCATGCAACGATTGAAAGCAAATGGGATCCTCTTCAACGATCTGCGTGCCAAACCGCAGCTGGAAGAGCCTTGTGGAAGCATGTGATCAATGATCCACTGGCAGACATACTTGCAGGAGAGACGTACCTAAAATCTCTCCATGAGAAGATACAGAAAGACTGCATCAACAAGGCACGAGAAATCTCTGGAGTGATTCTTGCAGTTCGAACACTCTGGTTTGATTCCAAACTTGAAGCAGCACTCCATTCCTTCGACAACAGAGAAGCACAAGTAGTTCTCCTCGGGGCAGGTTGGTACCTACACTCTCTCTTTCTGAAATACTTCAGTTAAAAGGCACTTCTTGATCCAATGCTACGAACATTTAACTGTTCAGGAGCTTGCAATTTGCATGATGTGGGTCAGTGGGTGTGTACCAGATTTCGAATCATAGTAATTCGATCTGAGTACTAGACACTACATATTCCTATCACTGGATCAGTTGTTCCTTTGCATTGCTTTACCACAAGCTAATGTCGATATTTCCCATAAAGTGCGAAAAAGATTCTATGACAGTGAACACTTCTTATCATAATTAATCCCCATATGAGGATCTGCATCTGCATTGTACATAAGTAGACAAAGATTACATATTAGGAATTATTGGTCATGTACATACATGTGATAGCTTTAGAAAAAGGCAGGACCATTTGCAAATAAATACAATGTGTCATTATATATCCATAGCAGGTAGAAGGAAGCTAGACTCAACTCTTCTTTAGCAAGTATAGCTTGTGTCATATTAATTTTTTGTTCTTTTTATTTTACTGAAGTGGCTTCTATAGAAATCCCAACAGGGGAGAATTACGGATCGTACAATATGCTTACAGATTTTTGAGTCAAAACTAAAATAAAGTAAAAGGCTGGTTTGAGTATAAATATTCAGCATGTAATGATAATGCAATCTCTGTAGGAATGGATGCAAGGGCTTACCGATTGAGTTGCTTGAAGGAAAGTAATGTGTTTGAAGTAGATTTTCCTGACGTCTTGCAAATCAAAGCTACTCTTCTGCAGGCAGCAATGGATTCCAGAAATGATCACCAGCATCTAATGATGACAGCGAAATCCATAACCAGAGTGGAGGCTGATATCAGAAGCGATGACTGGCTCGAAAAACTTCAAGTATCAGGATTTATGCCAGAGAAGAACACAGTGTGGGTTCTAGAAGGTATCCTCTACTATTTAACCCACCCTGAGGCCACGGAAGTTTTGAAAATCATAGCAGACAAGTGCTCTCTTACTCAAACAGTGCTCTTGGCAGATTTCATGAACAAACCATCAACCAGTCTTTCCAACTCCATCTTTCATTTCTACAGTGATTGGCCCGATCATCTCCTGCCATCTCTTGGTTTTTCTCATGTTAAACTTTCACAAATTGGTGATCCAGATGCTCATTTTGGGCTCCTGCATGATCCCTCAAACCTGTTCAACAAACTCCGCAGCTTGCCTAGATCAGTAAAAACACACCCAGATGATGGAACACCATGTTGTCGCTTGTATCTGGTTGAGGCCTCTGGTTCACCAAAGCAAACTATTCCATAGATGGCCAGAAAATGTTTACTATATATTTCCAGCTAGCTGCACAGTCTGTCTAGTCAGTACATATACAGCCAAATGATGGAACACTGCTATCAATTGGTATAGCCATCTGATTGAACTTATTAGACCACTCTACAGGGACCAACAGCCCATTGATAATCTGATACCACAACTGTAAACTCAAGATCAAAGCGACATAGGGGTAGAATCAATTTGTACTACTGTCGAGGGACAATATATTCCATCTGAATGAGAAGCTGAATTTGAGCAGTCAGATAAATGCAAAAGCAAGCCATGCATATATATTCAAGAATAACTTTAGTTCATTTATTTCAATGAAATTTATCAGCAATGGCCATAAACCGTTATTAGCCTCAAAAGAAATGTAAGTAGAACTGAGCATATTGAATATTTTCAAGCCAGCCATCTGTCCAAATGTAACAAGGCGACATCAATCGAAAGAGCTTCAAGTAAGTCAGAATGATTTTGATCATCAGATCTAACTGAAAGACTGGCATAGTGGGTTAATGAAATGCAGTAAAGCGACCACTTCTATATGCAAAAGAATATCCGTAATCAATTAATCATATAAACACTCCTAAATGCAAAAGAACACTTCTAAATGCAAAAGAAAATCCATAATCATATAAACAGATCTGGGATTCCAGTCTTACAAAAAGCAAGAGCAGAGCTACCTGGATAAAATATGATACTGGCACAGATTTTACATAATTTTGTTACCCGGCCAACATGTTGCCAAATCAGAAAAAGTAAAGTCAAAGGAAATGCAAAGAGGAATCAAGACACTGAATAGCAGAGCAAAGAGAATTCATGGATCCAGAATATACATGCATCTGCAGAATTTCAAGCAAGATATCCACTAGATAATTAATCCTGGAGAAAGTAAACGATATTGGTCAAGCTTCAAGGCAATTCTTGATTCCCTGCTCAAATTTGTCAAGGGATGATATGGTATCCATGAGTGAATCTGCTACCTTCTTTCTGCAGCAGAGTGAACAAGAAGGTTCAGATATGGAATGCATGACTGATACCACTTGGAGAAATGTGCAGCAATTGCTTATAGTATGTTTGTTTACACTTCCTATAACATGTTTTTCAGAAAATTCTCTCTTTGTCATGTTTATTTGGACATAAGAGACATACCTTTGCAAGGCAAGTAGAGTATCACTCTCATTTACCAATACATTAAGAGAACTGAATGATCTGCAATACAATATACCAGACAAGAAATTCACATATGCATTTAGAATCTAAACCACTTTTAAGACGTGAGAGATAAAAGGAATTGAAACGGAAATGTTCTATAATGCTTTAAAATGCATGATTAAGCAAATCATTTATGTCTCCCTCCTCTATTCTCTTAAGATTCAATGAGAAGCTGTATCCAAACATCTTGTTTGAAAGCAAAGCAAAATACTGACAATCAAGTTCATCTTCAAAGTCCTAACACGAACTAGAACACATTGTTTTTCTAAAAATCCCCCTAGAGTGAAAACATGTCATCCCTAAAATGTACACTAGCATAGGGTGACAAGGAACAGCAGCTACCTTATAAGATCGTTGAGCATAGATTCCGCTTCCAATTTTACAGGATCCTTATCACCGAGCAATGATGCTGCATTTTTTACAAGCAGACGGAATGTGCAAACCTGTGATCATTTTAGGCCAATTAACAACCCTAATTCTCATCATTCTACAACGGAAAATGTAGTCAACCAGCTAAATAGCACATTTTCAATGTCTAACCAAACACTACCATATGCAGAAGATACAAGAGCACTAGAAACTTAGAAAGTACCTCAACACCGGTATTGGCTTGAAACGCAACGAATGAACTCCGGTCTTCCACAACGCAATCCCTGGCGGCAGATCTGAACAGTCTCTGAACCTCCTCTATCTCCTGATTCGTATCATCCACTGTCAAAAATCAAACACCAAATCAATCCATTTCAGAATCATACGACCATAAAATACACAATCTATGTATATTTACATTTCTAGAGAGAGAGAAAGAGACTGAGTAATCGATGAGCGGCGAGGAGGCTCTCTCTAGAAGCATCGATTGGGGCCAAGAGGAACCTGGAGGCCTTCTTCTTTTGCTCTCGGAGCCAATCCTTTGGTCCTGCTGCGTGGTTATGAAGAAATTAGGGTTTCGACTGGAAAAAAATTAGATGGAGCAAAACGAGAATGAGATGACAGTCCGAATACTAACAGATGACGAATGCGAAAGCCGGGTCGGGTCGAGAGAGGGGAGGGACTAGGGCGATGAAGGAGAGGAGAGCGAGGTCTCTGCGAGTGAGATTTGGGAGCCGGTGGTGATTTGAAATTGGGGGTTCTGGTTTTGGAGGGAAGGAGGAAATGGCGGTTACAGTGGCTGAGGAGGTGGTTGAGATAAGGAGGCAACAAGCAGAAGCCATGGTCTAACTTCTTTTTGTGGCGGAGCGTGTGTGGGGCGAGGGAGTCGGGGCGCTTAAGTGTAATGCACATTTTGTTGTATTTACTTTTTTTTTTTGTGAGATGATTTTTTTTTTGTGTGAGATGATTCTGTATATAGTATTTACATAATTATTATTTTCTGAAAATAAAAAACCAACAACATCCTCTACTATTTGAAACCCCAAATTTCTATTTAATATTTAATGGATGATTAAAAGATCATTATATTTTAAAATAACATGTACGATTAATTATGAGATAATTAAGGACAAAATTTAACTAACAAAAGTATCATGATCATGTTATCATGAAAGAATGAGTTATACTATAATTACTGTTACAAAACTGTTACGTATGACAAAAGTGTCGTATTACAACGACATTATTACGTAGTTTAAAATGCATATATCACTATTTAATGAGTTCGAGTGCTCAATGATATTTTAACTACTCAATGTCTTACTTTAATGAGGTAAAACTAATGCTCTCTTTGAATTTTGGCTCATTAATCAGATTCTCGTTATCATGTAACGACACAATAAGGATTATGAAATGTTTAATTGATTCCAATATTCTAATGTTTTTTTGTTTATAATATAATTTTCATATAAAAATTCAAAAAGTTGTGTCACAAGTGAAAAAATGAACTTGCGTGTTACATAATATACAAGCGAAAATATTTGTGTGTGTGTATATATAAATCGGAATCACATATAAATTATGGGAAACTAATATCATATTATTTTTATAGCTACTTCAATGAATCTAACATGTAGTTGGGAATGGAATATAAATGTAGTTCACTTATACAAGCTTGATTTATGGGAAAATGATCATGTTGAGCTAAATCATATGAGATGACATTACGAGCATATAATAAGTTGACAATGCCTAACACAATCATGTAATCGCTATGTGTGATTTACTTTAACGGATGCATGTAGTTGCTCACATGATTAACACATGCATGTAACATAGGTTATTGCATATAGCCCAAGCTGTGGATTTATGTTACTAAACGTTACAGAATCTACCGATGATATGTTTTACCTCACGTTTCTTCCCCAACATGCAAGCAAACACGCGGTCCAAACCCAACGGTATATACCATCGAATTTGCACAATATTATCCTTCTTTTTTACAGGCACAAAAACTGATCGGAAAATTTAGTGGACAAGTGACTCAAAAATGATGGAGCACCAGTACAATATCTGACGTGTCACACAGCGTCTCAATATCCCTGTAACAATTTCCCATCAAGCACAGAAAAACGTTCTCCTCCCATTCCAAAAAAGGAAACCAAACCACCTCTCTCGGGAATCGAATTCCCCTTCATATTCCCAATGTAGAAGAAGAAGAAGAATCAACCCCAATTCCCAATTGGATCGATAAATGTTCGTTGCTGCTTCACCAATCCCACCAGTACTCTCTCCGATTCCTACGAATCCCACTGCCTCCTCCTGCACCGCATCAGATTCTCATAATCCCAATCAATCCAAATGCTGCTTATATAAGTCCTCTACCATGCGCATTCCCAAGAAGCCCGTCTCGCTCTGCCTCTCCTTGTTCTCTGCTCCTGAATTCCTCTCCTCCCGGATTCGCTTCGCTTCGTCGGCCCTTCTCTCTCAACCGGATCGCTCTCATTCTCCCGGAAAGCGCAAAGGAATCCACACAGTAGGTTAGGATTTCTCTCTCTTTTTTTCCTTTTTCTGTTCAAATGTGAATTTTCTGGATCAGCCTCATGCAGCTGATTCTGTGATACATGTTTTTTTTTTTAATATTTTTTTTTAAGTGAGAATCGGATGCATGCATGTATTAACAGTAACAATTTAGTTTTGGATGTGGTTATGGTTGAAGGGGTTGGGTTTGTTCTAAGAGCACAGAGAATTTTTTTTTTTTTTTTTTTTTTTTTTTTGGTTTTTTGTTTTGTTTATTATTGAGAACTTCGATTTATAGGTGTATCCTGGAGCGTAGCTTGGAGAATTGTTAGAGTGGGAACCTAAGCGTGATCGGCACCATTGCAGGTAACTTGTCCAGGTTTTTGGGAATCCGGGGTTTTCTTCCTGTTACATTTGCTGTTGGGAGTTATGAAAATGGTGAGATAAACAAGGAGGGGGTAATGATTGAGGAGAGTAACTTGTAGCATTAAGACAATACCAAGTTGCTGAAAGTGTAACGGTCGGTTTTTGTTGGTCTTGCTGCATGTCTTTCATGTGTGTTTTGCGTGCAGCACCTTTTAAGCAAGTTGTTTTAATTAGTTGAAAGCGCTTCAAAATCGGTTGTTTTCTGAGCTATAAATATTTGTGGATTGTACCAGGAGTTAATCAGTTGCAAGCGAGCTATTCCATGGAGAAGAGCCACGAGATGGTTGTAGGCAACAGCAACAACAACTCATCGCGTCTTCTGCGTATGGGTTGTTGCGATGGTGGTCAAGAACCGTGTGTGTGGTCATCTCCTGGAGGAGGGTGTAAACTTGATCTAGGGAAGCAGATCTTCTGCAACCGATCGTTGAATATGAAGAATATTGTTGCAGTGGGGTTTGATATGGATTACACATTGGCACAATACAAGCCAGAAACCTTTGAATCTCTTGCATATGAAGGCACTGTGAGGAAATTGGTATTCGATTTAGGATACCCACGCGAGGTATGTTCTCTGTTGTTCTTTTCCTCTTAAGAAGACATTGATGTTGCAGTTGTGTCATATGTACAATCTTTATGGTTCCAGCAATGACTTCTGAGCTAGTATCATGTTATGTTCTTTGCCAACATTGTTTACTACTAATTTTAAATTTCGAGCTACATGTATTACATTCATTGAGAAAAATGAAAACCTATGTAGTTGCTGGACTGGACATTTGATTGGAAGTACATGGTGAGAGGCTTGGTTCTTGATAAGAAGAGAGGCAACATCTTGAAGGTCATTCCTATCTATTTAGTTCTTATTATTTTGGTATTTCTTTTCATTTGTTGTTAATCCTAGTTAGTAGGGTTGCTGTTATTTTGTTTGCATGAATCTTTAGTGAGACAGTTGAATTGATGGTTGTGCAGATGGATCGCCATAAGTATGTAAAGGTAGCCTACCATGGATTCAAGGAGTTGTCTAAGGAAGATAAAGTTGGTATTTATGGGAATACATTACTAAGGGATTCCTTTGATGAGCCTGATTATGCGCTCATTGACACCCTCTTTTCTCTAGCTGAAGCCTACTTGTTTGCCCAATTGGTTGACTTTAAAGACAACAATCCTGGAAAAGTTCCCAAGGGTGTCGAGTAAGATTATGGCTTTCTGTGAGGTTCCTAAACGTCTTCTATACCAGTACGTTATATTTTATATTTTCATTTCAGTTATGCTGTTATCTACAAAGATGTTCGAGCTGCAGTTGATTTGTGCCACCGTGATGGAACTCTAAAGCAAATGGTTGCAAAAGATCCTAGCAGGTAAGGAAAAACAAAGTTTATTAGTTTTAAATACCAAAAGTGGCCGCTTGAAGGTACAGTTGTCTTACTAGCCTTTCTGCTTATTGCTACAAGGTATATAATTGAAGATACTTCCATTGTTCCTATGGTCAAAATGCTTAGAGATTCTGGCCGATCTACATTCTTGGTAACAAACAGGTATTTGTGTCTCTTCCATCTATTATTATAATTTAACGCTGAAAATTGCATGCATATTGCTAACAATTGATGAACATATATATATATATATATATATATATTTAAATTGATGAAACAATTTTTCGATTTTTACATCTTACAGTTTATGGGACTATACAAACATTGTAATGAATTACCTCTGTGAGTCACGTACATTGGATGGTAGTAGAAAATGCAATTTCGACTGGCTTCAATACTTTGACGTTGTCATCACTGGCAGGTAATATTTTCCTTATCCTTTCACTATCCTCCATTTGTACTTCATTCTTTGTTATTCAGTGTTATGTTAGCATTTTAGATTATTACTTATCAGATTGAAGAACTGCTAGTGTTAGTTCCAAATATCTAATTTATGCTATATCATTGTTGCTGTCACTATACTAACCATTTGAAGTGTTATCCATGCAGTGCAAAGCCAGGGTTCTTCCATGATGGCAATCGTGCAATTCTTTTTGAAGTTGAACATGAGTCTGGGATGCTAATTAATACAGATAATGGCTCTCCTATGGCCCAGGTTGGGATACTAATGTTGTCCAGTCGTTTCTAGCATAAAATGCTGCTCTTTGTTATGTTATCTGGTATTATCAATTTAATTTTTATTTTATGTCAAAGGTTGGAAGTTCTTCACCAGCATTCACATCGAAGGGAACAGATAAGGCTTGCAGAGTTTTCCAGGGAGGCAGTGTTGGCCATCTTCATAAACTGCTTTCAATTGAGTCAAGTGCACAGGTGAGCTGTCTGTTTCTGGATGTCAGGTGGAAAGTTGATATTATATTAATGTGATGCTCAACATTTTTACTCCTTTTAATTGTGGAGGTCAAATGTGCCTCCCGTTTGAAATTTTGATGATTGCTTAGAATATTTCTTATACATTTTGATTAGGTTCTCTATGTTGGGGATCATATATATGGTGATATTTTGCGGAGCAAAAAGGTTCTTGGTACTAAATCTTCTTATCTCCTTTTCCTCTTTTTACTTTTCTTTTTTACTCTGTTTTCTGCCTTAAATCTTTTATTGTGTACATATTTTCTGTTATTTTCTATGCTTTTCTTTGCATTTGATTGTACTTCCTTGTCTCTGTGAACAGGGTGGAGAACAATGCTTGTTGTTCCAGAGCTTGAGAGGGAGGTTGAACTCCTGTGGGAATTAAGAGATACCCGCAAGGTCTACATTTGAAAATGCGGGTGTTAAATTAACAAAGTTTAATTAGAATGTAACTTATATCACTAGTTTCATGCAGCGACTTCGATTGTTGAGGAATGAACGTGATCTCATTGAGGACAAATTACATCATTTGAAGTGGTCTCTGAAGTAAGCTTCTATTTAGAATGCCAGATGTTTTTTCATTGTGTTTTTCTGGGACACACTTTACATAGAATGAGATTGCTTTTTGCAGGTTCGAAGATATCAGTGCTGAGGAGAAGCAAAAGTTATCTGCTGAATACAAAACCCTGGAGGTTAGCTCAAGCAGAACATATTCCTGCCACATAAATATGTTATTAAACAACTTGTGTAATATATATTTACTATCTTCTCAATGGTTTCATTTATAGTCTGAAAGGGATCAAGTGAGGTTCAGTCATCAAGATGCGCAACGTAAATGCCACCAAAAGGTATCGTTTTCTCTTCACCTCATGTAATGTAATTCCTAGTTTCTGGGCTCAAAGTCTACTGGTTGATTTTGGTTCGTAAATATTGATCCTCTGGTTTGGCCAATAATTGCAGTTTCACAAGACTTGGGGACAACTTATGAAGACTGGTTATCAGAACTCTCGCTTTGCTCATCAGGTCAGTACTTTTGTCAAATATTTTGGCCTTAGCAAGCTCATTGGATAAACTCAGTTCTGATAATACGTTATGCTAAAGAATGATGTTAATGGACTTGTCATTGCTTTTTGTTTTCTCTATTTCAATTGTCATCAATTGGATTTTGGTCTTGGTATTTGTATCTTGGAATATTAGTTCTGAGGTGTCATTTCACGATGCAGGTCGAGAGATTTGCCTGCCTTTATACTAGCCAAGTTTCGAACTTGAGCCTGTACTCTCCAGACAAATATTACAGACCCAGTGAAGATTACATGCCCCATGAATTTGATATTATCCCCTTATGAAGAAACATAGCATGTTGGGAAACCATAAAATGGAGCTTCACCGAAGCTTTTATTTTCCCCTAGATGATTTGCTCCAATAGTGTATTGCTCAAGTGCATGCTTTCTTTTTCACTAATGTGGTTCAAACTTTTCTATGAGAATCAGTAGATCAGTTCCTTGCGTGTTACATCCAATGTTAGTATTTACTGTATTATTTAGCAAGGACTCGGTTTAGGAGGTGCAGATGACCAAACGACCAATTCGAAATGAAAAGTGAACAGGGGCTTGCGAATAATAGAATGAGATGAATAAAAGTACCAAGCGTGCTAGAGTATACCATACTATGTATTTTTTTTTTTTGGGGTCGTTGTATACCACACTATGTTAAATACCAAAACAAATTGAAATATGGCAATGTCCAAAGAAATATCAAGAGTCTGCTCTACTTGTTTGGCTTTCATATAGCATCAGTCCGACAATTACACATTATGCACCTCCTTTTCGGACAGTACGAAGCTTTCATAACCACTAAGAACATGGATCAACTTTGGATATCCACTCATCCACAGGATTATACATTTTCATAAAAGCAGACCCCCAACCTCAAATCAGAGAGGGTCAGCTTCCGTTGGCATCCTCATGAATCTTAATTCATGTCGCAGGTGATACAATGCAACAAAACTGGTGGCAGCGATGCCGTTTAGCAGATAGTCACATGAAATCACCCTTCAGGATAACATATCATAAGCACTCTCTCGGCTAATGTTCTTCTTGCCTCTCAACATCTTGCATTTCAATTGGCTCGGGAAAAATTTCATTGGACAACCTTTTACGTGAAGAGGAGAACTCATTTCCAACACTGCTGTGAGAACCTACTCGCCCCGACTGTTTTAAGCCACTGATACTATCTCTGTTTGTATGGCCAGGAACAGTGGCATTCTCTGATGAGCTGTGCCGCCAGCTACCAAAGAAAGCAGTGCTCCATGATCTTCTAGATGACGTTGTCCGCAGCCTTGCAGAGCTTAAACTCTCTTCCCTCACCACCTTTAGAGGGTTTTCCAATGCTTTAAGGATGTATTTCATGGGCGGACGCTTGGAAGGTTTGGGGTTAAGGCAAGACCTGGCCACAATTGCCATGGCCCATACCTCTTCCAATAGATCCTCATCTACTATCAGAGATGGGTCAACAATCTTACTCACCAGTTCCTTCTCATATATGCTGATGTAACGTACTGTGTGATCCAGCCACTCTCTTGTAGAGGCATCATCTGATTTGCTGATACCAAGCTTGCCTGTCACAAGCTCAAGCAACATCTTACCGAAACAGTACACATCATAAGCACAAGTCACCGGTGACATCACGGCTGTTCATTGAAACAAAAGAAATAAGTTCTTTTCCAGACTACAATTGCAACAGAAAAGAATCTAGGGAAACAGCTAGAAATGGAACTTTCAAAAAAAAAAAAACGTACCAGAAGGGCTTTGTTCAGAGCTTCTGCATAACACAAGGGAAACTGTCATTATTTGACTAATAGATTTTGGAGTAACAAGATGTATAAAAATATCCCCAGCAGTATAATTTGATGAGAATGCCAAAGTTGCAAGTAAGCAGGGTTTTAAGTACAAAAGTTAAACACTTACTGTTGTTTCCGCAACAATCTTGTGATTACATTCTGATTTGCATCCCCTTCTTGCACACGGACCTCACTCAAACTTCCAAGTCGTACCTCAAATTTGTCATCCAGAAGTATACTGCTCGCTTGAACATCTCTTCAACCACCAAAATAAACTTTTAATAAGCAAAACTGAAATCGCAAAGCCACAAGACATTTAAATTAAACATAAGTAAGTACAGTGAGTCTGCATAATAACATTGCAGCATATTCAACTAGTTTGGCACGATCACAAAATCTTTCCTTAGTCTAGCAGGAAACCTCTGCTTCATTAAGTGACTGCATAGCTTATTTAAGGACACCATATCAGACCATAAACTTAATCTAGAATGCTTTCACCGACCACACAGAGCTGTTTCTAATTAGGAAGGGCCTAAATTTTGTGAGGGGTCCAACTCACTATGAACTATGAATAATGGCTAAAATGTTGGATAAATATGTAATCAGTGACAACTTCTTAGTTGAAATGAAATGAGCACAATAATAGCTGAAAGCAAGTTCAGTAATACCTGTGAACAAGAGGTGGGCTGCAGTCATGATGCAAGTAAGCTAGGACTTCAGCAGCTCCGATTGCAATTTTTAGTCTTGTAATCCAATCCAAAGACTGTAATTTTCCATCTGCTGAATTTGTAACTCTATGCAAGGAACTAGCCAAGTCTCCATTTGGCATATATTTGTAAACCAGAAGCTTCTCATTCTCATGCTCCAAGCAATGCCCCAAAAGTGGGATCAATCTTGTGTGTGAAACTTTGCTGAATAAATCCATTTCTATCATATATGAATCTTTTGTGAAGGAATTCAGATCTACCCTTTTGATAACTACAGGGGTTCCACTTACCAAGGAACCACGAAATAGGTCCCCTGAGTGTCCATGTTTGATCAGATTTTCTTCACCAAAATCACCAGCAATCTGGCGAATCTGCCCATACGAAAATGGATCTCCTAGGCTTGAAGCATACATAAGATCTTTAGGGAGTGAAAGGCCATCTTTATCTGGAACAGACGCTACATTTGCACTTCCTCGTTGATTTGTGGCTTTATTACCCCTTTTCAGGAGCACTACTAGAACCACTACCAAAATCACAATGAAGCCTAGTCCACCAAATATCCCGGCCAGTATATATTTTAATCGATTTTTTCTCTTCGATTCAGGTTCTAGCAACGGTGGCTGGGATGGTTCAGGTGCCCCAAAATCATCAAAAGCCAAACCCCTTTTTTCGTAAAACTGTCTACATACTGGTAAACTCCTCTGACTTGGTCCCAACTGGAGGCAATTTGTAGTAAGGGTAGCATTGCTTTGACTATCTTCCAATACCTTGCCTTGGAAAAAGTTACCAGACAAGTCGATGGAACCATATTTCGCAAGCGGATAAGTCAGATTTCCATATAGGAGATTATCAGAGAGGTTGAACACAGCTCCTCTAACACTACCATTTGTACTGATGCTTGGTAGAGCTCTTGTAAAATTGTTGCTGGATAAATCAAGAAACCTCAAACTGGGAAGTGACCACAATGCACTAGGAAGAGCACCCTCAAGTCTATTCCTACTCAGAACTAGAACTTCCAGCTGAGCAAGACTCGAAATCAAACTATCCGGTAGTGGACCTTCCAGGTCATTATCTTCAATCTCCATCTTCCTCACACTCCTCAACCCTCTCAACTCCACAGGTAATGCCCCAGACAAAGAGTTCTTGCTAAGGTCAAGCTCCAGCAACTGTGAAAGCTCACCAAGCCGAACCGGTATGGAACCAGCGAGACTATTATCCGACAGATTAAGGAACTGAAGCCTCGAAAGAGTACCTAAACCTGGTGGAATTGGCCCAGATAGGAAATTCGAAGAAAGGTTAAGCATTATAAGATTCCCAAGAGAGGCAAAACCAGAAGGTATTGCCCCAGTAAACGAATTCCTCGAAACATCAAGAACCTCCAACTCAACCAAGTTCCCCAATGCAGAAGGCACAACACCAGTAATATCATTACCAGATAAATACAAAAACTTAAGCTTTCTCAAATTACCAAAAGACTCAGGTATAACACCAATGACTAAAGCAGACCTCAAATCAAGAACCTCAAGTGAACTAAGTCTCAGGCCAAACCAGTCAGGTATAGACCCCGGAAGCGAAAACCCAGAAGCATTAAACAAAACCAAAGATGTAAAATCCGCTAATGAATCAACGGCGAACTGGGGGTTGCGTTGCCCACGAGTGGTTCGTCTCAAACCGGAGACAGTGATTCCAATGACTCGACCGGTCCGGCATCGAACTCCGGTCCAATTAGAACAAGGCTCTGCCTTTCTGGGCCAGTCTATGCTTCTGAGTCCTAAAGACGACCGGAGGTCCAGTAACGCCGACCGTTCCACGGCGGAGCTTAAGTAATCTTGCTGGGCTAAAACGATGTTAATGAAGAAGAACAAAGCTATAGCTATTGTAAAGACTCCAACTTGGGTTTTAGTATGTGATAACATACTGTACATCTTCATCATAGTTGATGAATCTTCTTCTACTTCTTCTGGGTTCTTCTAATTCAACTCAGGTATTGCTTTTCTCTACCAGAAAACAAGTTTAAGCAACAAATAAGATACACCCAGAATGTAAAAACACATAAAGTTCAAGTCTTTATGAGCAAGAAAGACAATCCAAGCAGTATAAGAAACACCCAAAAACAAGTTCAAAATGGGTACTTACTTACCTAAGAACCTTGACGCTTCTGCATTCTAGTGTTGAAGAGTAGTAGAAAAGCTGTGATCTTTGAGGCTTTGAATGTAGAACTGAGGCAGGATCGCAAGGGCAGAATGGTAAAAAGTGGGGAGTAGGGGTTTTAAATGTAGCAGAGGGAATTGAAGGTGACAAACAGCTTTAAATGAGAGAGAGGCAGTGGAAGACTGTGCCACAACTGTGCCCAACCGCCAAAGCCGAACTGGGTCACTTTCAGAGGCTCACCGGAGAAGCCATTAATGAAGGCATGACAGTGGTAGCTCTGTTTTGCAGTGGCATAGTTATTATGGTTTTTGGAGTCTGGAGGTGGTGTGGTGTGGTGGTGGTGGTGGAGATTAACAATTGGTATTTGTTCTGTTTCTTCTTGTTCTTGGTTTGTGACTTGTGAGGTCAATTGACCTGATAATTACTGTTTTAGGTCTTAGTGTGACGTGTGTAGATTGTTTGTGTTTGGATGTGGGATCAATAATTAATTCCTGTTTTGGGTCTTAGAGCATCTCTCATGGTAGGCTAAATCCTTAGCCAAATTTGGCTTAAAAAACAAGAATATTCTGTGGAATCTTTTTTTAGCCTATCAAAGTCTCCCACCATAAGCTAAATCTTTAGCCAAATTTATAGTCTTTTGACTTTAAAAAACACTCCCACCATAAGCTAAATCTCAAGGTAAAGCCATTTCTAATTATTTTGTCATATATATGTAATGTTATATTTCTATGCATTTTGTTTTGTCTCATATATATAAATATATATAATATTTAAAAAAATTTGAAACTACAAATATTGAGAATGACATACATGAATTTTATTCCTTCAATATATTATAAACATTTATTCCTTCAATTTATTTGAAAACAAAATATTTATTTAGAAATAAACATTTAACAATCACGATTTCAAACTTATGTTCTTCCATGTCGCTGCCAAATATGTTCAATCAAAGCATCTCGAAGTTCATAATGAGCTTTCTTATCTTTAATTTTTCTATGGCGATCAAGAAATTATTGGTTAAATCTTGTTGTTTCATCAATCACCATCTCAACAGTAGGGGCGGGTGCTTCATTAAATTCCCCAATCGGAGCCGATAAATCTCGCTCATCCTCGATAATCATGTTGTGCATTATGATGCATGTAGTCATTATATCATGTAAGACACGTTTATCCCAAAATCGTGCTAGTCATTTAATAATTGCCCAACGTGATTGAATTCCATTTCGGATCCGAAAGATCGTGAGTATTTTGAGATGAGAAAAAATGAAATTAGGCAAAGAAGAGCTCGTGAATCCCAACAACAGCAATCACCCATGACGTTTGGCTATGACAATTTTGCTAACATGAATCCGTTCCAAGGTGACACACAAGCTACATTCAACTCTGGAAGCTTTGGTAATGCACTTCAAGTTTCAAGTCAATATGGATCAAGTGGTGAATACGGAGCAACGCCAAATTATGGAGGAATTAGTGACTATGGAGGAATGAGTCTTTATGAAGGACCTTTTGGATATGGAAAAGGTAAAAACTATGGAGGAAGCGGAGGTACTGGAACAAGCGATGGACATGGAGGAGCCCCGTAACGAAAGCGGTGTAGTACTGAATTGATGGTTATTATAATATCGGTTTTTTTATTGAAAAATAATATGTGTTTTTAATAAGTCTAGCATTTTATGTTATTTCGTTATGTTGTTATTTTGTTAAGTCTAGCATTTTGTGTTGTTTACGTACGTTTTAATAAGTAACGTAACATTTTTCATGAATAAGCTATGTACTTTTTTTAATTCAATAATGAATCAAGTATATGATTTTATCTAAATATATTAGATATGGGGCTTACATGAAATGTCTCGTCGAGATCTTCGTAATGGTAAAAAAATTAAATAGAAACGAGTTTTTAATTATGTAGTTGTGAGGGATTAAAGATTTTTAGTTTAAATTTAAAAAGGATATAAAATGAAATAAGATGATAGGTAAAAGGGCAAATCTGGAAAAAAAATAAAACTGAATAAAATATTATTTGGCTTTAGCTTAAACCATCTCCCATGGTAGGCTAAAGCCAAATTTAGCCTATGAAAATAGAAGGCCAAATTTGGCTTACAAAATTGCTTAGGCTAAATCTTGAAAATTGAAATTTGGCTTATGGTGGGAGTAACCATAGGCTAAATTTGGCTTTTTAGCCTACCATGGGAGATGGTCTTAGTGTGAGGTTTGTAGAATGTTTGTGTTTGGAAGTGGGATCAATAATTATTTAACAAATCAGACAATTCAAAGGCTGCTTGTGAGGTTTGATTTTTCTCTTTGTTTTGGTTGAGTTGAATCAGACCTGTCATCAATCTTAAGTATCGAATATTCAATTTGATAATTCCATGAGGAAACTATTTAAGTGATGTAACCATTTTAAATGTGTAAAGATATTCCATGGAAAGTGAAATTTTCTTTTTTTTTATGTACAAATAAATCAAACTTATATAAAAAAACGATTTATATGTGAGCTTCCCAGTTAAGTTGGGTTCTAAATTTTTATAAAAAAAAAATAAAAAATTGTTTATACGTTTACGATGTAATACTGCAATATATGAGATAAAATTATTTTACATCTTAGACTTTCATGTTACTATTTACATAGTATAAACCAGCTATCAAGTAATCATATAGACAAAAAAAGTTAATAATCACCCGAATACAAACTCAAAATGATAAAGTAGGAAATCTCAACCATAAAAAGAGCAACACTTCCTTGCAATCCATAAAAGGTCAGATACATCATTTTCATTCCCCTAAATTAGTTACAAAAAAAATTTGTTGTTTATTATGATGATAATGACACACTGTCTACCATGTTTTAATTTTCTTCTTAATTTTAGGTTGAGGATTTTAGTGGTTTTCTGCTTTCTTTGTGATTGTGTATCACACTTTTGGTCTTTACATGAATACTATGAAATGAATTTTCTTTAATGAAAACTAGGAGTTCATTTGAATTCATCATATTGACCCTTGATGGATGATTGGATGTTTATGGTAAACTCTATATAAGCATACTCCAATAAAAATAAAAATAAAGGATAATAAAAAATTAAACTGGGTGGAAACCAAATTTATGGTTGGCCTAGAGCCCTAGAAGTAGCAGAAAAGGAGAAGAAGCACCCAATTGAAAATTGGTGGGCACCCAACCTCTGTTATCTAGTCTAGCATGGCAAATTGGTGGGCACCTAATTGTTAATTCTCAACGTGATCTTTCGTGGACACGACAATCGTTCACATCAGCCGAGTGGCTCGAGTCTAGCATGGCAACTTTGAAGTCTTTCTAATCCATGCAATAACATGATTTGATTACAAAATTTAATAAATAAAGAAACAAGTTCATAATTTCTTTCATCAATCAATCAAGCAACGATGGCGACTTGACAATAAAAGAAAAAATTAACGCGGAGCCAAGAAAAATTTCAAGTTTCATTTTCATCGTTCAAGAATCAGTGATCCACTTTCCACTGATTATAAGAAAGGATGTTGAGATGTCCCAACAGAGAAAGGAAAACCAATTTTGCAATTTCACACGGGCCTAAGAGTTCAATGTTTCAAGTGGGGCATATTCTATTGGGCCCGATTTGTTTTTTGGTCAATCTTGGGCCCAATTTGATAGCTGAAAAGGGAAAGAAAGTATGAGAGGAAGTGGTATAAAACTGATTGTATGGTTTTATTTCTGAACTAGTGGAAGTCTGAAATCCCCAATTTTAGACTTGGAAGTTGGAAGAATCCAATTACATATGTTAATATGTTATAGGCAAGTTGCTAACACAACACTTGAAATTTGCAGAGAAGGTCTAAGTTATAACATACATCAAAGGATTGAATGTGACTACCGGAACAAAAATACCTAGATCCACATGCATATATGGAAGAGTATGTATTGAACAAGATATATATGCAACATTAACAATTGCAAAGCTTTAATACTAGCTGATGATAAGTTGAATCTCAGACAATTTTATGGTCATTGTGCTTATATCTGACTAAAGAACAGAAAACTTGTGGAAGCTGCAGACGCTGTCTGGCTGGATGTACGATGTAAAACACACAAATTTGCAGCTACTATCCTTCAAATTCAGGAAGTAAGGTAGCATCATGTATAAACCAACAATGTATATCGAGTTGTTTGCAGAATTGAGCGAAGTATTGGTTCTGAACTGTTTGTACTTTCTTCAACTCAAACAAGTAATGCTCTAATACTATGTTAGAATGTATTATTGAAAAGAAAATCTTATTTCAATGTGGTCTTTGTGTAGAGATATATGTCGAGGGGTGTCTAGATCAGGGAATTTTTCTCACCCAATTACAAATTAGAAAGGGATGGATTCCCCATTGCCATCATCTATGGCCTGATATATCATGAGGGAACCTATTGAAGTATCCAGTCTTCTCAGTCTTCAAATCAAAGAATCCATGAAATATTGCAAAGGCATCTTTCTACCTTATGATGACCATGGATACCAACTTGCAATTAATTTAAGGCCACAAGGAAAGGAAAAATGGAGCTCTCACAGCTTTTGAGAATGAACTGGGAAGGCATTTTCCATGGAGATAAATTCTGTTTGAAATTGCACACACTCGGACGTGGATTGTTGCTGATGAGGATTCCAATAGTTGCATAAGTTGTAAATTCAGATAGGCCAACATAGCTCTTTCAGATCAGCAAGCCCTTTCAGTGTTCCTACCCTAGTTAATTGCAGCAAAGAAATGTAAAGATTCTAAACTGATGGAGTAATTTATGTCCATCAAAATTTACAAAACGCAGAGTTTCTTACATTATTGGATTATAGAAAGAAATATTTCTTCCAGGTAGTTAGCTGGAATTCTAATTCAGCAGTCACATACATACAAAACTTATAATGTAGAAATGCATCCGCTAGTTTAGAACCGTTTTTCAGCCTCCCAGAAGCATTTACAAACATGCTCATAGTTCGTTATGGGGAATGGCAGTCACTCTCAGGTCTAGTTTGGTGGGAATGTGTCAATGTGGGTTGGCAAGCCTAAAGAACAACAAAACTAGCTACATGGTCCTGCTATTCATTTCTATTATGAGCCTTAGCCCTTAGGTTAGAGATAGATTATAGATGATGTGTAGCCATGTAGAGAGACTAGAGACACCTCTTTATTTGACTAATGAGAAATGTAGGTAGATTTCTTAATTCTGGGCTGCACAGAGCTGGGCTCCTGTCACTATGTAGGTAGATTCTTATTTCGATCAGCCAGCATAAATAAGTGCCCAATAAAGACAAATCAATCCAATTTAAGACACCTTTTAGCTTCCATTGTTTCATAGATGAATTTGTAGGCCGGCCTAAGAAACAAGGAAACAGTAAAGATCTTTTTCTTTGGTTGGAAACAAGGATAGTAGCGTGTTAGTCAGCCTATGATTCTTCGTCTTTCTTGTTTAGACAATGTTATGATACCGCAAAGGCTTCTTACACTCGGTTAATCCCTATGCACATGTAAAACACTCAAAATAGGGGAATTTGATGTTACACCCAAAATCATAGACTCATTTTAAATTACACCCACATGTTATACTCTTTTGAAATACACCCAACTTATTAATTAGGTTGATTTAGTAAAAATATTAATATTGTTTATCTAAACAATAGAATTTGTTGTTCAAGGAAATTGCTGAAATGCCACCAACTGAACCATTGCAATTAACAAGCTGTTTGGCCGACTCATTAAACATAATTACCCGGCAGCTGAAAACCCTAAACAGACTACGCCCAAACCCTAAACCCTAAACCCTAATCCCTAAACCCTAATCCCTAAACCCTAAACCCGGTTCCACAAACCCTAAACCCTAAACCCTAGTCCCTAATCCCTAAACCCTAGTCCCTAATCCCTAAACCCTAGTCTAAACCCTAACCCTATTTAAAATAGAAGAAAGTCAAAAGCCACATTTAGGGAATGTCTTCTCATTCAATCAGAAGGGAAAAATCTTCTCAAGAAAAAACAAAAAAAAAAACGGAAAGGCAAAAGAGTCAAGGAAAAGAGGGATACAAATTCCAAAAATAAAAATAAAACATATAAGGTATGTTCAATAATAGGGTTAGGTGTAAATTAAAATAGAATATGAGCATGGGTTTATTTTAAAAAGGGTTTGGTTTTTTGGGTTTTTGTCTAATTTTCTCCTCAAAATATGCATTGCAGCACTGTAACATCTTTGGAGTTGGTATCTGTATTGAAAAACACACCCAACTAGTGTTCGTTAGCTATTTAGTTTAAAATTTAATGTTCACCCGGTCACCAACTGTCGTTTATATAGAGAACATTTTCAGTACACGGCGTGTATTTTTACATACATACATAGATGATCCGGATTAAAAAAAATAATATAGAAATGTGATGGTCAAACATATGAATTGTTATGAACGGTTAAGATTGCGTCGTGTAAATATACATCGTGTATATAATTTTTTATATATTTATATAGCAATAAATATCAAAGTAAAACAAGAAAATTCAATAATATTCGTTAGTCAAGCCAAGCCAAGCCCGGGCTGACAGGGTTTCCCACGTAAACTGTTATATAACCGTCAAAATCACACCACCCCATATCCTTCTCTCTCCGTTATCGGAAAAGTCCAACCCTTCCCGGCCTCCTCTTAGATTCGCCGTAACCCTTACGTCATTTCCCATTATATATAAATTCAGTTGTTCACGTATAAAATACAACTACACACGCTTGTACTTGCCACCTCTCTCTGACCCTCTCCAAAGCTTAAACCAAACCACCAGCTGGGCCATGGACCAAGGCGGCCCGGCCCACGTCGCCTCCGCCGGAGGCCACGTCGGAGTCCGGATCCACCACACCCGACGCCTCCCGGATTTCCTCCAGAGCGTGAATCTCAAGTACGTCAAACTCGGCTACCACTATCTCATCTCCAATCTCTTAACCCTCTGCTTCATCCCCTTAATCATCGTCACACTAATCGAGGCCTCCCAAACGGACCTCCGCGACCTCCGCCACCTCTGGCTCCACCTCCAGTACAACCTCGTCAGCGTTATCATCTGCTCCGCCTTCCTCGTCTTCGGGTTGACCGTTTACATCATGACCCGGCCCAGGCCCATTTACCTCGTGGACTACTCCTGCTACCGCCCTCCTGACCACCTCAAGGCTCCCTTCCGCCGCTTCATGGACCACTCCCGCCAAACCAACGACTTCGACGACTCGTCGTTGGAGTTCCAGCGCAAGATTCTCAAACGCTCCGGCCTCGGAGAAGAGACCTACGTCCCGGAGGCGATGCACCACATCCCTCCCCGGCCGTCGATGGCGGCGGCGAGGGAGGAGGCCGAGGAGGTCATGTATGGAGCGCTGGATAATCTGTTTGCAAATACTGATGTAAAACCGAAAGACATTGGGATTCTCGTTGTGAATTGCAGCTTGTTTAATCCGACGCCGTCGCTTTCGGCGATGATTGTGAACAAGTACAAGCTCCGGGGGAATATTCGGAGTTTCAATTTGGGAGGGATGGGCTGCAGTGCTGGGGTTATAGCTGTTGATCTTGCTAAGGACTTGTTGCAGATTCATAGGAATACTTATGCTGTAGTGGTGAGTACTGAGAACATTACGCAGAATTGGTATTTTGGGAATAAGAAGTCAATGTTGATACCGAATTGCTTGTTTCGAGTTGGGGCATCCGCGGTTTTGCTGTCGAATAAGGCTGTGGATAGGAGGCGGGCGAAGTACAGGCTTGTTCATGTTGTGAGGACTCATAAGGGCGCGGATGACAAGGCGTATCGGTGTGTATATCAGGAGCAGGATGATAAGGGGAAGACTGGTGTGTCTTTGTCAAAAGATTTGATGGCCATTGCTGGTGGGGCGCTTAAGACTAATATAACTACTCTGGGGCCTATTGTGCTTCCAATAAGTGAGCAGCTGCTTTTCTTCTCTTCTCTTGTGGTTAAGAAGCTGTTGAATGGGGATGTCAAGCCGTATATCCCGGATTTCAAGCTGGCGTTTGATCATTTCTGTATACATGCTGGGGGAAGGGCTGTGATTGATGAGCTGGAGAAGAACTTGCAGTTGTTGCCGATACATGTAGAGGCTTCTCGGATGACTCTACACCGGTTTGGGAATACTTCGTCGAGCTCCATTTGGTATGAGTTGGCCTATACGGAGGCCAAGGGGAGGATGCGCAAGGGCAACCGAGTGTGGCAAATTGCCTTCGGGAGCGGTTTCAAATGTAACAGTGCAGTCTGGGAGGCTCTGCGGAATGTGCAGCCATCTCGTAATGGTCCTTGGGAGGACAGCATTGACAAGTATCCTGTGAAAGTAGTTTCTTAGCGCAATAGCATTCTGGTTAGACTCTCCATTCAGGGTACTATCTTGCATTTCTTTCTCAGTTGTTGATGTTGTACTCTATTATGTTTATGTCGTATGTGAAGTTTGATGTCAAATTGTAGCCTTTCTCTGCTCGAGTTCAGCATCTGTTTCATGGGTTTCGTAGCGAGATAAGTCCCGATAATACCATTTTTAATTGTCCTGCATCTCTACTTATAATGTTTAGGTATAGAGTTTAGTTTTGTATAAGCTTTTATAGTAAATAAAATCTATTCATTCAGATGAACTTCGTGCGGATCATGTCTATTTTGCTTTGACAAGTAATTTGCTTTTGGGTGTTTGCCTTGCACCTTAGTCGTGAGTTTGGTTACATCACATGTATTTGATGACTATGGAGTGGTGGTCAAATGCAGCACAGACCTGAAAGTGGGGTTGTCTTTGTTTTCTTGTTTTTCCTTTTCAAAACTGAGACCAAGCAAAGGGACATGGGACTATCGCAAATTAGAATGTGTGTGCAATAAGTGAGCAGCTGCTTTTCTTCTCTTCTCTTGTGGTTAAGAAGCTGTTGAATGGGGATGTCAAGCCGTATATCCCGGATTTCAAGCTGGCGTTTGATCATTTCTGTATACATGCTGGGGGAAGGGCTGTGATTTTCGACCAAAAAAGAGTGGTATCTCACTCGGCCACCAATTCGGAAAGTTCCGAGACCTTTGAACTGATACAATTCCGGCAGTTCTGAGACCTTTGAACTGATACAATTCCAGTAGTTCGGAGACCTTTGAACTGATACAATTCCAGCCCGTCCAACCGTCCAAGGTGAATAAAGGTCCTGAAGCGAAACAAGAACGTCGGGTTTATCTACAGAATCTTCGGTATGAAGCTTAGGGTCTTGGGGTTCATGTTAGCAACACAAAGGGCTAAACTCTAAGAGCATATCCAATAGTTTAGGTTAGTTTATTGCTAAATTTAACAATAGTTAAGATATTTAACAATCGAAATAACAATTGTGTTCCAGCAGCAATTGTTAAGTGTAAGTTAAATAATATTTTTAACAAATCAGAAACTGACACGTGATAAAAAATGGAGGGAAAACATAGGTTTCTCTTTAACAATTCTTGTCTAGGTTGATAAATGAGTGCGGCTATTATAACTTCTAAATTTGCTCACTTGATCTCATTTTATTATGAATTATTAAATGACATATTTACCTCTTACACAATGATTATTAAGGACACTAATTAAAAAAATTAATATTACATTTATTATCTCTAAACTTTCTAATTCAATAATAATGGATTAATGCATTTTATTATTTTACTTATTGATTTTTATTATCTAGTTTTGCCACATACTTATTAAAGCATTTACATATTTATATTATCATACATGTCACATGCATTTACAAAGTGAAAAAATATTTTTACAAAAATCAATTCTTAAAAAATAAATAAAGTATCATAATATTTTGAGAAAAATGCACCAACAGTGTCTGAACTCTTGGAGGACTGTCAATATGGTACCCGAACTTTTAAATGTATCAAAGTGATACCTGGACTTGTATTTTTGTACCAACGTCGTACCTGTCGTCATTTTCCGTCACAGCTCTGTTAGTTCATGTCACATGTGACGCACGTGACTGAAAAAAAGAGTAAATGACTGAACTACCCCTGACCCGATCGACCTCCCTGACCTACAGCAGAGCCTCTCCCTCATCTCCCGCTCCCACCACACCAGCCTCATCAAGCTCCTCGGCGCGTCTCTCTCAGGCAGCTACGTCTACCTCGTCTACGAGTTCGTCGGTGGTAAAAACATTTCACAGGATATATTGGAACAGTTGACCCCTATGATCATTTTGCATTTTGGGGGAAACATATTGAGCAGGATTGGAACTCTTTTTGATAAATACATGGATGCTCTAATTAAAGCCCTGCCAGAATCATCGGATGATGACACTCTTTCAGAGCTTAAGGAGTTTGTACCCTTTAGAGCTGAAACAGATTCAGAACAGCTTGCTATTTTGGGAGTTGCATTTACCATTGTGGATGAATTATTACCAAATGCTGTTATGAACCTCTGGAAGCAGCAGAGTGGAAATGTGGAACCAAAAAGTGGACCTGCTGAGAATGTCATGTTTAGTCCAAACAATTCTACAGAGTTCAAGGATTGGAGACGCCATCTTCAGCATTCATTTGACAAGCTAAGAGACCATTTCTGCCGGCAATATGTCTTGAGCTTCATCTATTCGAGAGAAGGGAAAACACGATTGGATGCACAAATATATATAAGTGAGAACGGGGTATTGATGTGATCATTGTTAGGCTGTAAGACTTTCCATGACAAATGCATATTGTTGCTGGCTATGTTGTGGTAGAGGTGACATGGTTCTCCCACTATTGCAGGCATTATTTGCAAAGCTTCAGCAATTAGCAACTGTGGCAGGAGATGTATTACTTGGAAAAGAGAAAATACAGAAAATTTTACTTGCGAGGCTAACGGAGACTGTTCTAATGTGGTTGTCTGATGAACAAGAGTTTTGGAGTGTCTTCGAGAATGATACATGCCCTCTTCAGCCGTTTGGGTTGCAGCAGGTACTTGTACCTTTTCAAGCTGTCCATCACAGCAGTAGTGTTATTATAGTTTCACGATTTAAACCGGTCAACTGGAATATCTGTCTCTCTCTCTCTCTCTCTCTTCGCAGGTTAGCTCATAATCAGCTTTTTTTTGTTACAGCTTATTCTTGACATGCACTTCACTTTTTTTTGTTACTCGTCGCCTCCCTCAAGTCCTCCCTCCCCGAAAACCCCATGATCTACGACACCTCCGAGATCTCCTCCTCCACCAACAACTTCCTCAGCCATCGCCTCTCCTCCTCCTCCACCTCCACCTCCACCTCTTGGCGCTGCACCCTCCGCGGCAAAGACGCCGTCGTCTTCCAGCGCAATTCCCGCACCCCGATCGACCTCCCTGACCTACAGCAGAGCCTCTCCCTCATCTCCCGCTCCCACAACACCAGCCTCATCAAGCTCCTCGGCGTGTCTCTCTCAGGCAGCTACGTCTACCTCGTCTACGAGTTCGTCGACGGCGCCAACCTCGCTGACTGCCTCCGCAACCCTAACAATCCGAGCTTCACAGTCCTCTCCTCCTGGCTCTCCCGCCTTCAGATCGCCACCGACCTAGCTCACGGCCTCGACTACATCCACCACTGCTAATTTGACGTGTATGCTTTTGGGGTGGTGATGTTGGAGCTGATGTCAGGGGATGAGCCGTTGAAGTATAAGATGGAGGCGGAGGAAGGCGGGTATAAGAGAATGAGTTTGATAGAGAAGGCGAGGGAGGCAGTGAAATGTGGTGGTGGAGTGAGGAGGTGGGTGGATAGGCGGCTGAAGGACTCGTTTCCGATAGAGGTGGCGGAGAAGATGGTGCAGGTGGCGCTGGAGTGTGTGGAGGATGAAGAAGATGGTTGGGTGGAGAAAAAGTCATTTATGTCCTCAATTTCCAACTCACATGACCCGCACGTGTTTATCAATGACGGAGCTGTGACGGAAAATGACGACAGGTACGACGTTGGTACAAAAATACAAGTCCAGGTATCACTTTGATACATTTAAAAGTTCGGGTACCATATTGACAGTCCTCCAAGAGTTCAGACACTGTTGGTGCATTTTTCTCTAATATTTTTACAAAAATCTATCAATTATTAAAATAATTTATCATCATGAGGTATAAAAACAAAACATATAAACTTACAAAAAAAATAGTATATGCATGTAAAATAGAACTACAAAAGTAACAAAAATATAGAATAATTCATGTAAGAAAATTATTTTGATGATCAATAAATAAAATTTGAGACACAATCCTTTGTTTTTTTAATTTTTAAGAGAATAGTATTCTTCATGATTCGAATTAACTTTTCTTGAAAATTGATGTCATTGAAAATTATTTCTTACAATTTGATCAAAAAATGAATGTCTAGTGACATTTTATGCAAAATAAAAAATAAAAAAAATAAAGAAAATCAAGAAATCATGGTCGGGAATGGAGGTTTGTGTTCAAAAGAAAAAAAATTAGAGAATGGAAGTCGGGAATGGATGTTCGCATGCAAAAAGAAAAAAAGAAAAAAAAAGAATTAGAGGTATAATGAGTGAATAAGAGGTGTAATGAGTAATATATTAATATATATGTGAATTACATAAACAAGACTATTTTAGAAATTTAAAAGAATGTTTAATGAGCAAATGTTTATATTTAAAAGTAAAATGCAGGTGTAGAGCAGTATAGAGAATGAGATGTATACTGAGGAAATTTGGAGGTCCCAATAGCCACATTCTTGATAAATTTGTCAATTCTGTTTAGCAATTTTAGAATTTTGCAATTTTTTAGGCATTTTGCAGGGGCTCCTAATTATCCTAAAAGTTGACAAATTTTAATTTTTTTTTTCTGAATTAAGCATTCTACTGGAGATGCTCTAAGAGCATCTTCAATAGAGTTGCTAAACTTGAATTTTAGACAAATTTATGCATTTTTGTAGCAAAAATCAACTCCAGCAGAATACCTAAACATAAGTTTATTTTAACTATTGCTAAGCTAGATTGATATTTTTAGCAATTGGGTTTGAATTGTTAAAGCAAAAGCTAATTTTTATTTTTTTACCTTTGTCCACTTGTTAATTCATAATTGGTCAAAATTTATCAGTTAACTCCAAATAACAATTTACTGCTGGAGCACCATTGCTATTTTGATTGTTAAATTTAACAACAAACTAACCTAGATTACTGGAGATGCTCTAAGCCCTGGACAGTTAAGAGCATATTTAGCAATGCTAGCCATTTTGCACTCAAATTTTAGCTAAAAAGTTATTTTGGCTAGTCACGTTAGAATACCTCTACACCGATACTCTCTTTCAATTAAAGTTTGATTTATATTGTTGATTAAATAAAAAAATTAATTTAAATGTGTTTCAATATTACATAAAATGACTTAAAATGAATACATTTAATTAACATAAACTATAGATAGCCTCATCTAGCTAGCTATATTTAGCTAACGAGATAGTTAAAAGTTAAAATAGTTAGTAGTGGCCACTCTGTTAGAGCTGATAAAATTAATAAAAAATTAAACTCGCTCTCTAAAATAGTTAAGGAGCCAATATAGAAAGTCTGCTAAACATACACCGACATGTCTCCATGAAATTGAGGACCAACATTCTTAGTAATGTCATTTCATGATCCCCCACGATCTTTCATGGATTCATGCCCTTCTCTAAATTTATAAAAAGCAAATCTGATCTACAGAAACAAGACAAGTCAGTTTTTCTGTATCATGTTTATAGGGAGACTTTGTAAACTAATTCACGTCTACCGGTCATTTACAATCAGCTTGCTTCAGTCACTTACAGGTGGTAGACTGTGGACTGATTGGTAAGGATGATGGCTCCGACCTTCTGATCACCTAAATTTTAAGAACCAAGTTGCTCTGCCAAATCATAACCAGTGGGGTTCAAAACTTCAAATGAAACTGATCAACGTTGTAGTTTTGTACATATATAGGACCATGGAAAGCTGGTAGCTCGAAAAATTGATTCAATGAATTTAATAAAGTATACAACAACTGTTGCATTACAGCCGACTATAGAGAAGAACAACGAATGTTGCAATAGAGCACGAAGTTCAGTGCATTGCTGGCCGAAGATGATGCCTGCTTTTATGCCACAAAAATATGCACCTTTGATGCCACACAGTTTCTGTAGGAATTTCTCAAAATGGGGATTGCAGAATGCAAAATTGGTTTCTTCTAACTGATGAAGAAGGCACTGTAAGGCCGCGATATGAAAGAAGGGGAAAGGAAACATCATCTGAAGGACCACTGAATCTCTTCCAGAGTTCTGCCCTTTGTCTCGGGGACCCAAACGGCAACGAATACAACAGTAAAAGCACTCACAACCATATAAATGGTGAAGGTTCCTATTCAAAATGGAAGACAAAACCCATTAGGCCCAATCTCTAAAGGCTAAAATCATAACAAGGGGAGGAGTGGAATCTAAACAATAACATAGGATAAAAATAAGCAACAGTAAAAGCATAGGCAACACAGCGCCGGAAGGAGAGAATGAGATATACAAACCTCCACTGTTCCATTCCAGTAGCAAGTTTGCAGTCATAGTGACCACCCAGGCTACAAACCAATTGGCAAGTGTTGCTATACTTCCAGCAAGGCCTTTAATATTAATTGGAAGAATCTACATTGCAAAATTTACAGTAAATTGTATGAACCAAAGAAGGAAAAGCGCTGCAATAATAAGTAACAAGATCAAAATTTGTCAAAATTAGAAGCTTTTTCAGATGGAAATCAAGCAAAATAAAATAAAATATTGTGACATATGCTGGGTAGAGGCATAGAAGAATACTAATCTGCTTCCTCATGACCTTGAAGACAACTTGGAATATCAGAAGACAAATGTGCTAGCTTTAACATCTATTACCAGTAGGTATAGGTAGAGGCGTGTGGCTAAAATTGTAGAAGAATGAATAGGCAGATACTCATTCATGGTTATATTGATAACTCTTGCAAGCTTTATAAGAACAGCATGCACATTGGTTTTTTTTTTTTTTTTTTTGTATAAAAAAAAAGCTACATCATGGACATACCTCAGACATTATGATCCATGGAATAGCTCCTACACCCAGAGAGAAGGCAATTACCATGGCCTGCAAGAATAGTGCAAGACAAAGGAATTTAGAGGCGGAAAAAGAACGACAATCTTCTTTGGTGACCATGATAATTAAACTATAAACATACCACTACTCCAACCACTGAAATGATGCTCAACGCACTATAGAAACCTGAATCAACCACTGAATAATCCTGGAATCAGTAGAAATTGCTTAGAAGATATAGAAAAGAAGCATACACCCACAAGATTTCTTTACAAACATGAGAGCTTTAGTACCTTCAGATAGAATGCTACAGAAACAACTAGGAGGCTAATTGTCATTCCAGCAGAGGAGATCTACAATAGAAAGTGTAAATTATCAACACTTCTATAAATGATTAAATAATGACCCCAAGTGACAGAAATACTTAAACTTACAATAAGCAGAAGTCGACGACCTGCTCTGTCCACCAACCAGGTAGTCACACCAGTTGCTATCACCTACACATACAGATCATAGTAACAATTAGAGCTTGCGAATATTGGAGGAAAGGAGAACCCAAGTTTCAAGTTATCTTCATGTTGTACCTGAACAGCACCAAGGCCACATGTGGCAGCATTACTTGATGTAATCCCTATGAGGAAAATAGAAACTCATGAGACATTTCATATGAAATGGAAAGCTGATTTAGAGTCATCTTTCCTTAGAATATATATATATATATATATATATATATATATATAGAGGGCCCTTCCACTAAAGGATCTTTTTTTTTTTGACATATATGAGGGATGAGGGATTACACCAACTTTTCAATTATATTTTTGAATCTCCACCGTTCAGTTTGTTAGTCCTTATATATAGATCAATTCTGCAAATTTTCAACCAATTTGGTGATCGTTAAGATGTCGAACAAGATTAAATCAATGAACGAACCAAATCTGTCAAACCTGAACCGTCCATGCTTATAATTATAAATCGTAGTTTTGAATGCCTTAACGATCACCAAAATTTCTGAAAATTTGCAGAAGTGATCTACTTATATAGAACTACATATTGAACGGTGGAGATGTGATTTTGTGATCAAAAAGTTGGTGTAATCCCTCATCCCTCATATATGTAAAAAAAAAAGATCCCTTAGTGAAAGGGCCCTCTATATATATATACATGAAAACGATGTGAAGCGGACGTCCGCACTGGGCTTAAAGTGCGGACGTCCCTCTGTTCTCCTCCGTCTGGCGCCGACGACAGCGCGCCTCCACCCGAGCTAGGGATGGCAATAGGTAGGGTAGGGTCAGGGGATCAAAATACCATACTCGTACCCTTATTCATTCCTCATCCCCGTACCCGCCCCATTCCCTGTAATTAGATAATAGGGATTTCCCGTACCCATCCCCTTTGGGGATTATGTTCCCACCCATACCCGCCCCGATCCCCGTTAACAATTATGTAATAATTAGTTTTTAAAAAATAATTACGAAATATAGAAATATGAAAATCAAATCAAATACATATATAAATAAGTTTCTTGATTCAATCCAACAAAAACGAATACAAGTCTCGGTTACAAAAGAAGTTTATATAAATATTCATTAAGAAAATCATAGTAAAAAAAATATTACATAAATATCTATTTATAAATAATATATATATATATTAAAAAATAATATTTACATCCTAAATGGGTGGGGATGGGGACGAATATCAAAATACCATACCCGCCCCGTACCCGATTCAAAAATCCGAATACTGAAGATCCCCATACCCGTCACCCATTTATCTCCGTATATCTCTCCCGTTAGGGTCGAATACTAGTGGGTACCCGACCCACTGGGGATTATTGTCATCCCTAACCCGAGTGGACACCAGAGGCGTTCCCGACCACTTTCCCTTCCCGGCGAGATCGATTTGAAGGTCTGGGCAACAGCCTCCACCCAAAACTTCAAACATGATCGATCTCGCCAGAAAACTGGAATTCGGCGGACTTGCCGGGAAGCGAAAGTGGTCGGGGACACCTCTAGTGTCCGCTCGGGTGGAGGCGCGCCGTCGTCGGTGCCGGACGGAGGAGAACGGAGGGACGTCCGCACTTTAACATAGTGTCGGACGTCCGCTTCATATCCGGCCTCTATATATATATATGATTTTTCTCAGCTGCGGACGTCCGCACCAATGGTTTTGGTGCGGATTTTCATTTTTCCACCACTTTTCGATCGAATTTCCTCATCTCCACCGTCTAGTATGTAGATAATATTATGTAAATCATCTCTGCAAAATTTCAGCCAATTTGGTAATCGTTAAGGCCCTCAAACTTGAAAAACCAATGGACGGACTGAATTCTGTCAAACATGAACCGTTCATGTTTGTAACAGAAAGACGCCATTTTGAGGGCCTTAACGATTACCAAATTGGCTGAAATTTTGCAGAGATGATCTACACAATATTATCTAGATACTACACGGTGGAGACGAGGAAATTCGATCGAAAAGTGGTGCAAAAATGAAAATCCGCACCAAAACCATTGGTGCGGACGTCCGCAGCTGAGAAGGACTGTATATATATATATATATATATATATATACAGGGCCCTTCCAATGAGGGATCCCTATTTTTTGCAAATGTGTGTACATACAATTGTACTATACAATTTTGATCCTAACTCAAATCTTTTGGATAAATGAGGAGACACCAGTTTGTGGTAACTGCTTAGTGCTTACCAGCAGTTTCAAAGATGGTACTGGAATAGAATAGAACGCCATTAATTCCACTAAGCTGTTGAAGAACAAGCATTCCAATTCCAATCTGCAAGATAAAATTTAGTAAGAATGGTTGTGGTTCGACAGACATCAAGTTTGAGACAGCAACATGGCTAAGCCGAAAACCAATATTTTGGAGTGTAGTTAGTACCATTAAAGGAAGCCAGTATCTTCTTTGTTTGAGTTCTGCAAACCTTATTGATGTTCTTCTGGTTGTTGATGCCACAGATCTCTACACAATATATATACACATAATTATTTTTATAGATAATTTTCCTACAGTTCAATGTTTTTGAGTAAGATGAGTGGCTTTTACCTTTATCTCATTCACTTCGATCGAAATATCAGTATCAAATCCTCGTAGAACTTGCAAAGAGGCTTCAAAATCCTCTGTCATACCCATTTTTGCCTGTTGAATGTTAAGACCAAAGGAAACAGGAATATTATACATTTTACCCAACAATCTAACAGTTATCAGGGAAAATCTATGATGAGAACTTACCAGCCATCGAGGTGATTCAGGAATGAAAAACAGCCCAGGTATCAATATCGTACAAGGCAATATTCCTGAAAAACAAGAGGTTGAAAAGGTTCATCAGTACAACACTGTCTATCCAAAAAAAGATCATCTTTTCAATAGGATAAACAGTAGATCATTATATGATAACATAATGGAAGTCTGAACTAACATTTCTCATTACCCTGAGCATGCAACCAAGTTCATGATTCTTTCAAGCCAAATACAGTTAGTAAAAAACTGTACATCCATGACTAGCATCAACTAACTAAAACCAGATTGGAAATAATAATGCCACAATACTTATAAAAAATGATGTGAACAGCAGAGTGAACTTTAAGAAGATTACCCAAAACTGCAAGATATCTCCATTCAACAAAAAGTCCAAGCAAATAAGCCAGCAGTATCCCAATGGTTACAGAGAGCTGCAAAGAAACGATTATAGTTTAAACAGAGGCATTAGTAATGTGATAGAGTAACTGGAAAGCGCACGCTTGTGAAAACAGCCAGTAAGTAAGGGTAACCTGATTGACTGCACCCAAACCGCCTCTCAAATTCTGAGGCGCTATCTCTGCAATATATACGGGCACCTAACAACAATATGATCACCAAGTTAGTTCTCCTCATAGTAACTATCTGAATACTTCCAGTGTAGAATCACAGCATTGAACAACTGATCATTACCACATACGAGATTATTCCCACGCCAAAGCCTTCCAACAACCTTCCCATGTAGAGAAATGACGAATCCTACAAAAAGAAATCAACTCCGATGTTAGACAGACTGTCCTGGATTGCATTTTGCACTACTCTAACGAACACGAGAGTCAGTTAAAACTCACTTTGGCAAATGATATGGCAAGCCAGCCGATGACATTAGGAATCGCGGCGATCATTAAAGACTGCAACCAACACAAAGTTAAAGTAAAGAACAGTACACAAAGATAGGATGATGCAACTAAACGATCAAAAAACATTACCCCTTTGCGCCCAATATACTCAGCAATCTGACCACTGGCTATAGCCCCCACCATGGCACCCACATTTGATAAAGAACCAAACAGCGAAAACTAAACCACACCACCAGTATGAGCGAAGCTAAAGTGAAACTATAAATCAAGAAACCCAAAACTCGAAGTGAGATTCGATTCAAACCTCTGACACTGACAGTCCAAGATCAGCGATGATGGCTGATTGCGTCGGAGAAGAATACCCAGACTGCAACAACAAAAACTGTATCAGCAAAAACAAACCAATCCCAAACCGAGAAAAACTGTCAACAACACACTGTGAGTCTGTGACAGCTGGCTTACAGTGAAGCCGAATTGGATAGGACCCAAAGCGACGATGAGAACACAAGCCACAACAGAAACGGAGCTATCCCTCATGACCTGAGAGGAGCCCATCATACTGGACTGGCGGGAACCCATACGGTACCAGCTCCCAGTATGAAGGAAAGGCTTCCTGACATCCCTCCCTTCTTCATTGTCATCCCTGAAACTCATTTCTCTCCGATCACAGAAGTCCTCTCTGCAAAAACCACAACCAATAATAATTATTATTGGTTTTTAGAGTCTCGTCATCTGTTTATCGTGGTGTGGTGAACCACTGCTGGGCTGTAAGTCCTTCCTCCTACCCATCTGTACGCCTTGTCGTTACCTTCCGTGTCACGCTTTCACCGTGTTACCCTTCTGCCACGTGGATTTAGCTCCACTCTAATTTTGACCGTTTGACCTGTGTTTTAACTCAGAATTGCTATAGGAGATTGTGGATACAGTTTTATTAGTTAAATCAAATCCTCGTGGCTCTCATTACTGAATCCAAAATTCTGAAAAGAAAAAGAAAAAAAATCAATGTTACAATTAGTCGGGTCTACAGCAAGAAAAGATGTACATTGTTTCTTAATATTAGTCGGGTCGAGTCAATCTAGTGATCCGACCGCCTGAAACACGAAACTGTCTTGCTCCATCACGGGTTTTAGGCCCATTTATTTGGCCCAGCAAGGTCGAATCCTCTTGCAGCCTGAATCCCGGATCTCATGTGAGGCTCAATGCCAGTCCAGTCGAAGTGGGCTACATTGGGCTCATTCTAATGGGCCCGTTATAATGAAGACAATGAGCACTCACGTGCAACACGCGCTGAAACGGTGAGTGTGAAACAGCAAATCCTAACGGAGGAGAAAACGGGATAAACAGAGAGAATGAGTTACAAGTTATATTGTCCCCTTACCTTAACTTATTGCAGTCAAATTTCGCAGTCGCTTCTTCCAAACTCTCCCTCACTTTCCGATGATTGGTTTCTGTTAAAACCACCACCACTTCTTCTCCTCCTCCCCCGCCGTCGCCGTCAAAACCCGACCCGCATTTTTGATTCAATTTCTCACCCCATGGGAGAGAAAACTCAGGTTCAAGCCCCATCCCAGCCTCAGACCCCGACTCCGACTCAGACCGAACCTCAGTCTGAGACTCCTCAACCGCCTCCGCCTCCGCCACCGCCGCACCATGACTCCATCGCCGCCACCACAATCGCCGAACCAACTCCCACCGAACTCACCAATGCCCCGCCCCTAACCTCCTCTCCCCCTTCCAAAATCCCCTTCCGCCCCCGTAAGATCCGGAAGCTCTCCCCCGACGGCTCCGACCCGAAACCATCCAAAACCACCACCGCCGCCGCCGCCGCGCCTGAAAAGCCCAAGCTCAGGCCCGCCAAGTGCAAGATCGTCCAGGCACGCGCCGTCTCGGTTCCCCGAGCCGTCGGCCGGCCTCTCCGCTGCGAAGGCGAGGTCGAATCGGCGATTCGGCATCTCCGGAACGCCGATCCGCTTCTGATTCCGTTAATCGAGGCTCACCAGCCACCGCAATTCGACAACTTCCACACTCCCTTCCTTGCCCTAACCCGAAGCATTCTCTACCAGCAACTCGCTTACAAGGCCGGCACGTCGATCTACACGCGCTTCATCCAGCTCTGCGGCGGCGAGTCCGCCGTGAATCCCGAAACCGTGCTCGCACAGAGCGCTACTCAGCTCCGGCAAATCGGAATCTCCGGCCGGAAAGCCAGCTACCTCCATGACCTGGCTAGGAAGTACCAGAATGGAATTCTCTCTGATACTGCCATTGTAAATATGGACGACAAGTCGTTGTTCACTATGCTTACCATGGTCAGTGGCATTGGCTCTTGGTCTGTGCACATGTTCATGATTTTCTCGCTGCACCGGCCCGACGTGCTTCCGGTGAATGATCTTGGGATTCGGAAAGGTGTGCAGCTCCTCTACGGGCTTGAGGAGTTGCCTCGGCCCTCGCACATGGAGCAGCTGTGTGACAAGTGGCGGCCGTATAGGTCAGTGGCTGCTTGGTATCTGTGGAGGTATGTTGAGTCCAAGGGAGCTTCTTCTACTGCCGCAGCGGTTGCGGCAGGTGCTGTAGCACCAATGCAGCAGCAGCACCAGGACCAACAAACGCAGCAGCATCCTCAGCAACAGCAGCTTATGGATTCGCTCAGCAACCTAATTAATATTGGGTATAACAACTCTCACTCACACTAAAGAATTGATTTAGCTGCATTTCCATTGGTGTGCCTATCAATGTTTTTCTTTGGATGGCAAATGCCGTAGCTGAAGTTACTTTGAACATGTGAATTCTGCTGCTGGTTGTTTGTTATATTAGTATCGGATAAATTTATGTTTGTTAAGACTCCCAATCACTTTTGTGTAGTTGGATAGTGGTGGAATGACAAAATGATTTGTCTTCAACTACTTTTGTTCTCACTGGAAAGCGTGTTTTTAGCTCTGACTGAAAAATGATATTCCCATAGTTGAGAGTTGTGCTTTTCCTTCTTTTAAGCACCTGGATTATCTTTTTTGTTCATAAATGAAGATGAAATCGTAGCTTCCTCGTTATTTGCCTTTGCACTCTCAACTCACTGGCTTTGGCACGTATGTCTTATCTTGAACAGATTATATCCAGTAAATAGAAGATAACTGTAACTGTGCATCACGTGTATTAAAATAAATTGGGATTCTTTGATCTGGATTTCAATTATGTCAGAAAGAAGTTACCACTTTTATAACTAGCTCTCCTTTTCTTTACTGCTTCAATTCCTTACATCCTTCTCAAATCTTTACTTTCTTAATAATTTGTTACTCTTTTTCTTAAAATGCCAAATATCATAGGTAAGTTTTCTGTCTGTTTCTTTCTGCTTATTTACTGGAGTCCCATTCAATGCAGCAAAGGAAATATCTTGTGATTTGCTTATAGAAGCATTTACTAGACCAATGCATAAAACTGGCAAATTAATTGTAAAAATTGTATCTTATTGCAGGGCCGATCTATTTTAGCGCACCAAAAAGGGATAATCTCTGTTTGCATGTGTTACTTCTTTGAGCAATCTCATGTGTTTCAAAATTTGATCTAGTTTAATATTGTGTTTATCTCCATTTTCCACTCAATCCATCTACAAACACGCCTTAAAGATACATACGTGATTGATCTCTGTTACCCGTTTAGCTGATTTCCCAGAATTCTCGTGTCTTTGTCGGACAACCCAATTGGCGATTTCTCTTTAGTTTCTAGTGGAGCAGAACACTCAAAGAATAAACGAACCAAATGATTTTTCTAATTATAGAATGGCTAGGACTTCCAATTTGGCGAATTTAGTAATGTGTTTATCTTTGTCAACTTTTTAAACTGATTGGTCCTTTTGTTTTATCCATTTATTAAATTTCCAAATTCTCATGTCTTTGTCAGACAACCCAAGTGACGGGTTTCTCTTTACTTTCTAGCTGAACAAAGCAGTTGATATATAAACAAACCAAATGACTGTTCAAGTTATAGAGCGGCTAGGCATTTCCAATTTGGCTCATCATTGTTCAAGTTATGATGCTTTATTATATTCCCTTTTTGATCGAATGCAGTGTGTTTTTCCCCTCATAAGATACATATAGAAGTATGTATGGCTTGAAGAACTCCTTTTAATATATATATATACACACACACACGGACTGTATTATTTCCGGACTGTGTATATATATATATAACAATATTCTCCTTTATTATTTCCTTGTTCGTCATCTGATTAAATACGACAATTGGTTGGGTCATATTATCAGACCCTGGGCTAAACCTCGGAGTTTTCCAGTTACATTCATTACTCAGTTTTTTGCATAACCCATATTCGGAATGAATGAATCTTTCTATACTTTACTGGGTGTGAATTAAGACATATGTTTTCTCTTGATTCTCTACTTATCTTTTATCCCTGGGGTCTCATAATTGTGTGGAAGGTATTTAAATGGTTCTAGTACTCTCACATTTGCTTGAGTTGCCTCCGGGCTCAGTAGTAGACTTTTCTTTGTTAGATTTGAGTTTCCATAGTTACCTGTTTGATTCAATGGTTAGTATCAGTACATTTTTTCTTTTGTTGCATACTTATAGTTGATTATAGTTATTTAAAGTGTTATTTCTGTGATGTACTAGTTTTCTAAAGATGTTGGTACCAGCATTGAGACTCATTTACTGGTTTAATATCTTGGAAGGGTTGATCTGTTCAGCTATTTAAATGGTTCTAATACTACATTATGTGTTTAGCTAATTAGGAGCTTTTTGTCTCCTTTGTTTATGGTATGTGGTATAATGCAGGCATTCTTGACGATTTCTTCCTTTTACATGTCATGTGATACAGGGCCTGTACCTGGGGACAGTGAGTGTGGGTGGAACCGTGAACTGTGTTACTCATCTTTATCCATTTTGGATCAACGGAAGTACTTAACAGCAGTGCAAGTCTGATTCTCAGTGTGGAAATATTGTTTGCTGCTAGAAGTGCTGGCATTCAAAGGCTTGTGAGGATGAGAGTACATTAAATATGTTCAGTAAATTATGAGTTTGGATTAATAAATGTCTATGATCTAGGTTTGTTGGTCTTTAGTTTGAAAGATAATGCTTTTTAAGTTCTCGTACAGGATTTGCTATAGACTGCAATGGTTTTATGCCTTTGCCCTTAGGTTAGCATTAAAAGCACAAAATCATCTTCCTTCTAGATGTATGTGGTATGGCACTCTTAGTGATTGTGGTTTAAATCTAAACCGCATCACCTGATTTTGATTGCCCTTAGTACCCGACATGACCTTTGTGCCTTTATGTCTGTGTACTTTTAGACATTCATTTTCGAAGGAAGATTTTTTGCACTCTTTCTGGGTGTTTGTACGATATTTGGCATTTCAGCTTGGCATATAATTGCAGAGGTTTTAAGTTCTTGGTTATTTAGGTCTGTTATGTCCGAATTATAGGTGATGTGATGTGACTACAAACAAGAGGATAGGGAATTGCAATTCCTTCGTGTAACCTTTGATTCATGGAGTTAAAAAAGTTGCATATTCAGTTTTTCACTGGGTGTTGAGAGGATGTATGTTTGCAAATTTTTAATTCTATTAGTAGATATTTTTGTTTATAAACTACATTGTAAGTAAGCTGGTGGAACTCCAGTACTGTTTGGTTTAAAGTCTCTTTGTAAGTAATATTGTACTGTATTTGATAAATAAAAAATAAAAAAAATAAAAAGGTAAGCTGGTGGAAAACGAAGTCTGTATGTGACATTTGCTCATCGGATTCTGCTCTTCAAATAATACCAAAGGTTTGTGCTACGAGTGTCCGTTCGAAATTTTGATCGAATAGCAAGGGAAGGTTGGGCTTCTTGGTCATGATAGCAACCCACCTTTTCAGTTAGCAAAAAGCCCATATGATGCTCTCTTTATCAGACCAATAGTTTGGCCCACTTCATCATCTCCATGCGTGATGCATTGCACTATATAAAATCAGAACCATTGATAAACCCTAACCTTAACCCCTGCAATCTTTATCATGGCCATAGCGGCGGCTCCTAGTTTGTTTTGTGTTTCTGTAACAAAACAAACATTTTCCTAGGCTAATCTGTTGACAAATTATTTCTTCCAAACTCATTCATGTATGGCTCAACAGTTCGCGACATATATTTTCTGAGGGATGAAAAGCCATCTCCGGCCGGTGTCCTTTTGCCTCTTAACCTCTCGAAAGTTGTCAAGAACAGTTGAGTCTTGCATGAATGTGTTTGGAGAAGATAACACATCTACCAGATCGAGTTCGACTTCACCGGTGGCCAACCAAAAGAGATATGTTAGGGTTATTGATTGTTTGGAAGTTCTGTGATTAGCGCTATTGTTTTATCTCATTAGATTAATGCTTAAACGTTTTGTTTGTATATGCTTGCTTAGATGCCCAGCAAGTCCAAACCCTCATCAATATAGTTAAAATGCTAGATAACTAGATAAGTACATACTCATAATTGAGTGTGCTGGAATTTTATCCATCAAAGTGAAATTAGTTCCTGAATTTGTTCATCATTTCCGTATAACGTTGTTCCACTCTTGTAATCATCGCCAACAAACGCAACAGCACTGTCTTCGACCTGCAGCATACATATCAACCCAAACCTAATCTTAGAGATAAAACGATTATATGTTTCAGTATGATGCATGCTGGCTTCTATTTTATACAATAATGTCTTCGATCATGTAATATATATTTCAGGAAGCCACCAAAACGTTAATCCTAATGTATAATAATTTATTTTTATGGCAAAACCCACCGGAATATATGTTTGGATGCTTCAGAATCATCATATAGTATGTAGCTGTCAGTTCACAAACAGCTTTGGATATCCATCGAGTGCTAAAAAACAGAACATCCACATCAACATTGCCAATCTGCGACAATTTCTCATTTGCAGGTTAAAATCAAACTGGGATATTCTGCTCGGATATTACATATTCTCGTTTTTAGTTTCTGTTGTTAACCCAACTGTACTATCTTGCTATTATCCACATTTTATACTATAAAATGGTTCGATTGTTTACTCCCATAGCAAGCAAATTGAAACCCTAGCTAAACCATGAACTACGAGAATTACGACCCTTCCTTCCCTGACCAACCAGTAGTCGACCTCTACCTACCCTTATGGGCAAAACTTCCCGCCTTTCGGTACAAACCAGCCTTCATCTGGGTCGAAGATGACTCACCGGATCCGAAATGTGATCAGAGCTCAACATCCCTCACATATTCTCAGCTCAATGAGTCAGTACAAAACATTTCTCATCATTTGCTAAACACTCAACCACTTCAAAGACGTGACACTGTCGTCATCCTATGCTCCCCGGGGCTTGAACTGGTCGAGATCATCTTCTCTAGCCAAAGAGCCGGCCTTTTGGCCGTGCCTATTTCCCCACCTGACCTTTCTTCCCCTAAACAAAACTACCACCACCTTGTAAGAGTCCTCACCCAAACAAAACCAAGGGCCGCCATAGCTCACCCTTCTTACATCATAGCCGTTCGTAAGTTCTTATCATCATCTCCCTCTGATACAAAACTCGTGCACTTGTTGGAGAATCTCCACTGGATATCCACCGATGATATCAAAACCGGAGCTAGAAACTCGAATTTACAGTTCAGCCCTTCATCCTACGAGGGCTGCAAAGCTGACGAGCTATATTTGATTCAGTACACGTCAGGTACTACCGGGATTCCAAAGCCGGTGCTTGTCACCTCCGGCTCGGCAGCCCACAACGTTAGGACCGCAAGGAAATCCTACGACCTTCACCCTAACAGTGTGATCGTGTCGTGGCTGCCTCAGTACCATGATTGCGGTCTCATGTTCTTGTTGTTGACCATTGTCTCCGGTGCGACATGTGTTTTGACTTCCCCGGCGGCGTTTGTCAAGAGTCCGAGGATCTGGCTCGAGCTTATAACAAACTTCAGCGCCACATGCACTCCTGTTCCGTCGTTTACGTTGCCGCTAGTGGTGAAACGCGGTGGGGTCAAAAAGGGAACTTCGCCTATAAACTTGAGGAGCATGAGAAACCTGATTCTCATAAACGAACCCATTTACAAAGACGCGGTGGATCAGTTTGTTGATGTTTTTGGGCCTAATGGGCTCAGTCCATCTGCTATTTCTCCATCTTACGGGTTAGCTGAGAACTGCACTTTTGTTTCAACTGCATGGAGATACAGCTCTTCTAACGTACCATCTCACAACAAGCTCTTGCCTAGTGCAAGGCTGGGGTATTCCGGAGAAGAAGACGTCGTTCAGGAGGACATGGATATAGTGGTGGTGAACGAAGAGACGAGCGAGGCGGTTGAGGACGGGATCGAAGGAGAGATTTGGGTGTCATCTCCTAGTAATGCTTCTGGTTACTTAGGGCACCCGTCCTTAACTCGTGAGGTGTATAATGGTAGACTTAGAAGCAAGGTGAGCAAGTGTTACGTACGAACCGGCGATAGAGGAGTTGTCAAAGGAGAAGAGAGGTTTCTTTATGTGACGGGACGATGCGTCGACGTGATTAAACTCCAAGACGAGAGGGAGATTCATCCTCATTACATTGAAACGGCAGCTCAGAATAGTAGTCCTGGTTTTATCAGAGCGGGATGTTTGGCTGCGTTGAAGATCGAGAACACGGTTGTTGTGGTTGCGGAGATGCAGAGGAGTGATCAGAATGATGTTAGGGTTTTGAGGAGGATATGTGAGGGGGTGAGGGAAGGTGTGGTTAAGGAGGAGGGAGTTGAAGTTGGAGTGGTGGTTCTTGTTAAAAGTGGCAGCCTGCCCAAAACGACGTCAGGGAAAATACAAAGATGGGCAGCTAAGGATAGCCTTGTTGGAGGCAAAATGAGCGTTTTGATGGAGATGGGGTTCGGGGTTCATTATACTTTTTCAACTTTCGGGAGGAGATCACTTGATGAGGGAAATATCAAAGAAAAAAGTGAAGAAAGAAACAGAGGACAGAAAGTAGAAGAGAGAGATCAAGAAATCTTTCTCTCATTCTCTAGTGCTACAACTCGTCCCCCCTTGCTTTCTCTTTTGTGAAGTGCTAGCTGTAATTGGTGGAAAGATGAACAAGATTTGTGATAAAAGATTGATGAATTGTGTCATTCATCAATCAAGTACTAAATATTTCTTACTATTTTGAATAAACTAGCTCAATCATAATTGTATAACTCAAGTATCTTGTATGTATTAAAGTATTGGTTAAGATTTCTCTATGCACTCTTCTTTACATTTATTCATTTTTCTCAAGATATACAATGTGGTTTTGTTTCATATGAAATTAGAATAAACTACATTCATACATTTAATATTTGTTCGCAATCACATAGATGAGCATGGCATTTTGCTTCACGTTATAAGTGAGTTGTATTTAGCTCATCTCAATCATATTATGCACTTGTGGTTAATTTGTAAGTTAAAGAAATATAAAATCTATGGATTGTTTTTGGTGCAAATAGATATGACATACAACTATGATAAGGTTGCATGTACTGGAAATGAGGTGCTGGAAAATTCTTCTATATGTATAGCAGAATTTTCCTAAAATTTAAACAAATCTTACATATTTTGTTCAGCGATTCAAAAAAGCTAGTAATTAGGCCCTTAATTAGTTCGTTACACACACCCTTAAAACCTAAAAGAGCATTGTATTGACCTAAATTGAACTTGGATCGGCCAAGACAACACATGAAACTGTTAGATGATGAAGGGGCCGGGATGGAACTTGGAAGAGTGGAAGCAAGAGGCCTCTATTTATTTATTTAATATTTTTTTAAGACAAATTAATCTATTGAAATAAAAAGTCCATAAAACTGAATTTAATTAGGGAATTGGATTCCGTGGTGGTAAGAACAGCACGGGTGTAGATAAGTATTTACCCTTTTGATGGTTGAAGCTGGCTGGCTGGGCTGTACTGCACAAGTAGTGTAGTGAACAGTGTATACTGTAGACTCCAACAAGTACCAAGACGTGGAAAGAGAGGGACAAAACAAATTAGCCATCGATTGCATCACAGAAAGGCACTGCCTTCCCTTCCCCATTCCGACCTTGCTTAGGGGCAAGCGTGGTTTCTCTGTTTCTGTCTCAGAACTCTCAGACTCACTCAGACTCATCAGATCAGACTTGGCACCAACCAAAATTTTTTGTTTGCAGAGGCCGCACGTTAGAGAGAGAGAGAGAGGGTGTGACCCAGCAGCATATGACTGTGCGAGGGAAGAAGACAAGTCCATCACTGTGGACCATCAACAACAACACACCATGGTACCCTTTTTCACTTTTACCCATCCATCTCATCATCCCCTATCTTGTTTCTCTCGCGCGCTGATTCCGAATTACTGGATGATCGTTAAGCTAAATGCCGCCCATGATTACGCGTTGATTGCCATTAACCGCAAGGCAAGGGACCGAGGTGATGACCTAAGTTTTACCCTTCTTATCTTTGACACCTACCGCTAACAGAACCTTAAAAAACCAAATCAAACCGAACTGAACCAAAATAATATGAATTTTAATCTTAAAAAGCAAGCTACAAATTTTGAGAGCAATCGGATCAGTTTGATGTGATTCGATTTAAATTTCACTAATTTAATTAGTTCAGTTTAGTGCGTATTATTAACTAATTAATAGTGGTAAAAATGCTATGAATTCACTTAGGAATATAATAATGATCGAAACAAAGTAAAACAAATTGTAATTAGGTATTGAGAGCTTTACAGTAGAGGCAAACATTATTCATATTTCGGTCTTAATGTATCAACCGGTTTGGTGTAGTTGGCATGAAGTTAAAATTTACTACTTTTGCTTAGTTTTTCTGCTTTGATAGTAAAAAGAATAAACTCATGAAACTAATATAGATTAGAATGGAGTATTCAGAGTCGTACACGTACATTCCATTATTTACATTTTTAGATATCAACCACTCTAACCAAATTATTAACAGCTTATTCATTTTTGGATTAAACTTTAGTCTCGACTAGATTAGATGGTATGTGAACTTATCATCAACTGAATCCGTTTGATTCTAGTTAAATTTTGGATCTTTTTCCGGTTTAGTTTGACCATTTGTGACCTTTTAGTTGAGAAAAGACCACGTACCCCCCTAATTTGGATTACAGGATTAGCAGTGTACGAGTGTTTAATTAAGGAAACAAGAGTGATTACGAGGAAACAAATAAAGAAAGGAAAAGAGAGAGGCAAATGCAACGTCGCATCAAAGGCCATGAGGAAATATGCATCTTTTGGGTGATGCTGAGGGTGAATTGTGTTGAGATAAGAAATGGAAATTTAGGGCAATAATGAATGGTGGGGATGGGTCCCACGTGTGGCAGGGCGTGGGAGAGGTCTGAACATGACGTTGTCGGTTTTGTTTTGTAATCTGCAAACTTAGCCAACAGCGAAAGCAATAGTACACCCTAGCCCCTCCCCTCTCTCTCTCTCTCTCTCTCTTAGTTTTCCATTGCAGCACTTTGAGGGGGCTCATCTTTCTTAATAACTCTCTCTCTTATCCTTCTATCGCTCTGGCCTCACCACAAGCAACCAACCTGTCTCTTGTTGGAGCCCCAGAAGCACACACCAAAAATTTCAACCCTCAACCCCAACCCCAACCCCAACCCCAACCCCATCTCTCTCTCTCTGCTTAAGCTTTTGATTGTTGAGATATGGAAGCCGTTAGATGATCGATGTTAAAGCTGTTGCATGAGGTTCTCTCTCTCTCTCTCTCGCTCTTTTCTCCTAAAGCTGTGAGTTGGGTACCCGTTTTGCTAGCTCTTCGTTCTTATTTCTCATCCTGCGTTTCCGTTTGATCCTAACTGTGGAGAATAACGGCATGGGTTTTAATGGGTTTAGCTAGCTTTTTAGCTTCCCTTTTGTCCTCCTCTATCTCAAAGCTTCATTACGATCCCTTTATTCTCTTTTCTTTTTATATAAATTAAGCACAAGATCCCAGCTACTAGCTAGATTTGCGACGCTTTAATTTTCAACAGCTTTCCGTATTTATTAAACAGAGATTTTAGAATCCCTAAAACCCAAAAAATTATATGGATTTTAGAACGCAAGACAATGAAATGAGGACGTCAGGCTCTGCAGCTCTGAGCTATGGTGGCACTCATTTGACCAAGGAATCATCGGGAGGAGGAGAGAAAAGAAGGCTTGGAAATATTCATAATGGTACTCCCACTGGCCTCTCTGCTTTCACTGCTACTCACCAAACCCTCGACCACCACCACCACCCTCTTCAGCCTCACCATGCTCAAGTGGTTCAACCAGTCCCACTACCCACAAGAGATCCAGATCCAGATCGAGTCATCGGCTCCAACGCAGCTGTACCCAGTAGTGCTGTGGCCAGGTCCAAGACACCAACGTTAGCAACAGCCAGCAACGTTCGCTACCGAGAATGTCTGAAAAACCACGCGGCCAACATCGGCGGCAATGTCTTCGACGGCTGCGGAGAGTTCATGCCTTGCGGCGAGGAAGGAACCCTTGAAGCTTTGAAATGCGCGGCTTGTGATTGTCACAGGAACTTCCACCGTAAGGAGGTGGACGGCGAGACGATGACGCCGTTCGGTCACGGGTCTAGATCACGAAGCATAATGCTCAGCCCTCTCCAGCTCCCTCCCCTGCTGCCGTCACCTCACCACCGTCACCAGAAGTTCTCTATCGTTCAACCCATGAGCGTGGCTTTCGGAGGCAGCGGAGGAGGAGGAGAGTCTTCGAGTGAGGATCTGAACGTTTTCGACAATGCGGATGGAATAGGAGGTGGGGTGGCGCCGCCGTATAGCTTGTCGAAGAAGAGGTTCAGGACGAAGTTCACGGCGGAGCAGAAGGTGAGGATGGTGGAGTTTGCGGAGAAAGTGGGGTGGAGGATTCAGAAGCAGGATGAGGAGGATGTGGAGAGGTTCTGTGATGAGGTGGGAGTCAAGAGGCAGGTGCTGAGGGTTTGGATGCACAATAACAAGAACACAGTCAAGAAGATGCAGCATGACAATGACATCACCACCACCACAAGTCAGCTGGCATTGGAGAATAATGTTGAAGCTCATGAACAACAGCCAGGAGGTCAATGAGGAAGAACAGACACATGATCAAGAGGCTTGGAGCTTGAGCTTGATGATGAGTGTAAGTTAGCTCTGATTGGTATGTATAAATTGGACCGATGGAGATGCGTTACTGCTAGCTAGATTGATCAGATGCATGATTCTAGCTTCTTCTTCTTCTTCATCATTTGAACTGGATTAATCCTTGTTAAATTGATTAGTAGTAGTACTATTCAGCTGGGTTAATTAGTTAGTAGTTAATTATGTTTTAATTAACAGAATGCTGTATTAGTTTAAATTTCTCATGCCATTGAAATATTTATGTGATACTGTGGTCTCTGCTTTTTCTGGTAGTCTCCATCCACTTCTGTTTAGGGAAAGAAGTCAAATGTGTTGAAATGCTGGACATGTTGCAATTTCTGGACCATTGATGTTTTTTTTTTTCTTCAATTTTTCTTATCACAACCTTCCACTAATTTTTGGAGTTTGGAGATCCACTGTAATAATAATGTATGAGGTTAATTTCTTTGTGACAATATGAGTAGTGACTAGGTTTATCCAGATGAGGTGAAAATTTAGGGTTGTTAGAGTTTCATAATGTCTCTAGTTCGAGTCATGTCACTGCTTAGTTAGATCATATTTCTTTTACAATATTAGGGTTCTCTAAAGGCATATACTAGCTAGCTCTGAAATTAATTACTCGACAACGACGTACATATGTAACATGCTCTAACTACGCATGCATAGTGTCTGACCACTATGAACCTGCAGGTTCGGAGTGACCATAAACCCACACAAGTTAAAAGTGTCTGGCCACTGTTTATTGTGTATGTATTGACAGTAGGGGTGGCACTTCCGAACCGAATAACCGAAAACCGAGCCGAAATAACCGGGCCGAAACCGAAAAAAACCGAACCGAAAGAAAAACCGAACCGAAAAAAAAAAAAACCGAAAACCGAAAAAAATTCGGTTCGGTTTCGGTTTAGGGTCCGGACCGAACCGAACCGGCCGAACCGAACCGAATTGAGAAGGTTCATGCGGACGTCCTCTTTTTGAACCACTTCTTGATCGAATTTCATCAAACTTCCTTCTAGACATATGTAGATCATGTTGTGTAGATCATCTCTGCAAAATTTCAGCCAATTTGGTGATCGTTAAGGCCCTCAAATCAATGAAACACAGTAACGGTTCCGCAATGAACAGCTGAGATTGTTACATTGATTTGAGGGCCTTAACGATCACCAAATTGGCTGAAATTTTGCAGAGATGATCTACACAACATGCTCTACATATGTCTAGAAGGAAGTTTGATGAAATTCGATCAAGAAGTGGTTCAAAAGTGGAAATCCGTTCTACTGTTCAAAAACCGAAAAAAACCGAACCGAACCGAACCGAACCGTTCGGTTCGGTTTTCAGTTTGGATTTTCTGAAAACCGAGAACCGAACCGAACCGAACCGAAATTTTTTTTCAGTTCAGTTTTCGGTTTTGACCCCTAACCGAACCGAATGGGCCGAATGCCACCCCTAATTGACAGTGTGACCTGTAATTAACTATTTTGAGTGAGATATCAAGAACTGATAGCCTTATCATTTCCAGCTGACACATTTCCTGCTAGTCTTGGCTGTAAAATCCCAATTACCTGTAAATTACCCAACAGCTGAAACCACACGAAACAGTAACATTTATTGACTAAACCAACTTAAAACCCTACCAATCCCCAACCCCTTCTAAAACCCTCCACCATTCTCCACCCACCCAATCTCAACTCTCCTCTTTCTCACCTCCATGGCCGTCTCTATCAACAACATTGCAGCTACATTCGCCACCGTCCCGGTCATCTCATCCTCCTCCTCATCATCATCTTCCTCAAACCCTCACCAAACCAAATTCTCAATCTCAACCACCCACAAATCCATCTCCGCCTCCTGTACCCACCGCAAAACCAACTTCAGGGCCCAACCCTCCCCCTTTCTCAGCCTCTACGGCCCACCTGGCCCACCACCCGATCGGCCCATTTCCGCCTCCACGATCACCAAACCAACCAAACTCCCCTTCTCAGTCGGCGATAAGCTCCCCAACGCCTCCCTCTCGTACCTCGCCCGAAACGACGTCGTTAAGTCAATCACTCTCTCCAGCCTCTGCAAGGGAAAGAGAGTCGTTTTGGTGGGCGTAATGGCGCCGTTCTCGCCGAGCTGCACGCTCTTCGTCAAACGCGTTGAATCGGCGAGGGAGAAAAATGCGGAGGTGATCGCGTGCTTCTCGGTCAGCGATATTTTCGTGATGAGGGCCTGGGGAGAGATCCTGGCCGTTGGTGAGAGGGTGAAGATGTTGTGAGATGGGGTAGGAGAGTTGACCAAGGCCTTGGGATCTCTCTTAACCAAACCGGGCGAGCTTGTTTGGGTTTAGGTGAACGGTCCAGGAGGTTTTGCCTGGCTGCCTTTAACGGCGTCATCAAAAACGTTGACTATGACGAAGAAGATGAAGATCGAAGACGCCCTCATTTCTACCAAATAAATGTTCATCGAGTCCAGTGGGCCTAAGCCCAAACCAGAGAATTGCTATGGTAATATTTCCCATTCCTTTGAATCACCTTGATTCGAATAAAAAGTGTTGTATTTGGATATTATACAACGTATAAATGTTGATGTACGTTCTAAGTTTGAATCCTATATCCCTAGAAATTGAAAACGTATTGTAATACGGAGTTGAGAGCTTGTTGAATAATGTAGTGCATCAAATTGCACAAGCAGATCATATAATATAATGTATGTTCATAATTACAGTGATATATATTCAATCTTAATGTCACTTGGCTAAGAGAGTCGAGACTGAGCGATGTTCTTCATTCTTATTACTACTCCTAAGACCAATGGGAATCAGGGGTTCCCCTTATTGATGTAACACACGGCCTTTACTTATTTATGTACTGAGTTGTCATAGCAACGAGATTAAGGTTTGGAAGGTGTCTTTGCATGATCGTGGTCATCATCTCCCACGCTTGCGTCGAATCTGGAAAAAGGAGTGAAATACTGGCAAATGTAAGTAAGTTTTGAATGTACGTAATAATGCGATTAGGCGTATAGAGTAAAATTTGCATCAGAAGAGTAGTGGAAAGCCGATTATAACCTACGAGAATTTGCCTTTAAACCAATCTGCCCATGACGAGCCGGTGTCCTTAGCGTTCTGCGCGACATTGGAAGCCTTGTGTCCCAAGTCCTCCGCGGCATGCTTTGCCGATGAAGCAGCGTCGCCGGCTTTATCCATCATGTCTTTGTCTTGATCATGACCAAACACGGTGTGAATGTGAACTGATATAATCAGCACCAATGCGAAGATGCACACAAACGAGGTCTTTGCCATTTTTTCTGATATTCGATTAGAGTTTCTTCCCAAATACAATTCAGAAGGTAGATAAATTACTTGAACTATTTCCCTACGATGAAAATGGTTCTTGATTTATAGTCTTCGATCAGGTTACTACTCCTGGGGTTATTATAATTAGTCAATGGCTGCTGTGGAGATGATTACAAATAGGGAGTTGAGAGGCCATCTTCACTTGCCCCTTTCCACTCGCATATGTGTCAACAGAAATGTTCCCGTTTTAGAAGTAAAAATGTAAGAAAATCGAGAGAGTCGGATGTGCTAAATTGATAGGAAGAAATTACTTGACGGTTCTAGAGTAAAGTAATTAATCACTGTTCACCATTAGGGGATGTAGCTCAGATGGTAGAGCGCTCGCTTAGCATGCGAGAGGTACGGGGATCGATACCCCGCATCTCCAGTTATGTTTTTTCTTGGTTCCCGCCTTTCATGATTTCTCACAGTTCATTCTTTTCCAATTCAAAAAGAAAAACCAGTGGGAGGTTTAGATCGAACTGCTTGATTTATTTGCATATGCATTTCCAGGGTGATGATGATCCCAGTGACTTCTTCATCCCAATAGAACAATTTGATTGATTTTCTTGAGTCTAGCTTGTTTTTCAGCTTTCAACTCGATTTAATACTGTTTAGTTCCAATTGCCGATTACACTTTTCAGTTTTGATCGATTGTGAATCTGATGCGTTCTAATGATATAATTAATTATATGCTATATCAGATTCAAAGTAGTCCAATGTATTAGCTCTTGATGAATTGTCTGCATGGTATTGATCGATGAGTTTGTGTGACGCTCTGGATTTTTGTAATTTGAGTACGTTCATCTAAGATTTTGTTTCGTATAAACAAAAAATATCCAAAGAAGGAAATCAAACTATACACAGATCGAGAGACGGAAACACATAATATATTACTTAATTTCTTGTAGAAATTCAGAACCATAGATAGTAAACACAGAGGGTTAGTCCTTGAAAGTGGTAACACATTCACACTTGGTACTTGGTAGGAAGGAACAACTAATAGGCAGGCAGCATCACAGAGCAATGTTGCATATGGTCTTTACATTTCTTCATCGATCAGATCTTCAGATTCTTCATAAGCCTGCATAGAAAAATTCAGCATTATTAAAAACTTCAGAAATTTAAGATGCTTGAAAACTTACATAGTCATATAAAAACTTGCAAGTTGCCTATGTCGACTAAAACAATGAGCATCTTTGAGCTTAACTAAGATTATCGTAAGCACACATCCCATTAATTAGCTGAGGAGACACAATTAGCTAGTTTCGAATTCTTCTGGGAGCTTCCTTTTGAAGTAAGCTGTCTTATTCTATTCTATCGTTGATTATTGTATTGTGTGTGATTGTTTGAATCTCTTAAACCAGAAAAGCTGCAGAGACGTGCATTAGCTAATTAGATCCAACAGATCAGTGCCGCTAGCTACCAAGCCTCTGGGGATCAATGAAGGAATGTGATAAGTAATTTAAAAGGTTGTGTTACGTATGGCGTCACACGACGACTCCTCATCTGGTTTAGAAACAACCAGCTGAGAGTATATAAAGACTAGTTTAATCATAGGAAAACCATGTGCATTGAGATCTAAAATAAGTAAGGATTAGATTTCATGTGGCAGTTTTCGTAGAAGCTCACGTTATATAGAGTATGGAGTGCATGTGTGGATACAGTATAACAAGTAATTAGGGAAAACATATAAAAACTTAGAGATATTGAATCAAGTTTTCGTGTCTGTAGTTTGAACTGTCGACGCTGCCAGAATGGGGATGACATTATCACGAGGGCTTACGTGGAAGTGTGATATTGATGAACCCCCTAGAGCTTTCTTACCTAGAAATTAACCTAAATTCTGTTCATTTTCCTAGGAATGGTGTCCTATACCGAATGACTATTCTTGGTTTGGAAGCTAGATCCTAATCCCCAAATGTATTTATGTTCACTATCTTAGACATTCTCGAACAAATTACTGTGAATTTGGAGACTAATGCTTTCCATTTTCACACCTTCTGTTCTGAACTTGGTTCAAAGTTGTTCATGAATTTCCATACTCGGTGATGGATATCCCAAGCTGGAATATCATAACGAGTTCATATACTAATTGGGTACCTATTTTGAACCTCCTACTTAATCAAGTTTTTTGGATCCATATATGACTTGGTAGATTGATGAGATTAAGGCAGTAAAGGAAGATTCTGATACATGCAGCAGCTTCTACATATATATGCTTAGAGGTAAAGGGATCGATATCATTATCATGGTTGCTTAAGAAAATGGAGGAGGTTTAAAGTAGAGTTCTATACCTCTGTTCATAATCAGCAATTCCTCTAGAGCTGCTTCCAGTGGTAGTCCTGTAATTGGGTATAGCAACTTGACCAGATTCTATATGCATGAGATCCTGCACCAGAATCTCATAGTGCTTCTTGACTTCCTCAGCTGATTTTCCACCCACAGCCTTGGCCACATTGTGCCACCGTTCCTGCGTGTCCTTGTCGTACACAGCCAGGGCCTTCTCGAACAGCTTGTTCTGCTTCGGCGTCCAGGAGGAGGAGTTGGAATTCCGCGACGAAGTCAGGGATGCCATTACTCGAAATGAATCGAACCAGAAACAACTGGAGGATCGGAGCTCGGAAATTCTGTGGAATTTGAGAGTGGGGAGAAGGAATGCAGAAAACTAAAGAGGTTTCGGGTGCAGGCTAGAGTCAATGAGCTAGAAGACTGGAGTCAAGGGGGGGTTGATGGTATGGGAAAGAGGTTGCCATGCTTCTCCTTATAAGCAGGAGAAAAGGGCTTGTGGGATAGTGCAAGTTGGCGAATATTTTAGCTAGGGGGACACAAACAAGATGTGATTCGGTTACCTTGTAGATCAAGGCTATGAAGGTCGACAATAAGCAAAAAGGAGATATTTAGCAATAGCTAGTTTGTATATTTTGAACATTTTCTAACCTCACTTGTCTTCTCCCTATACATCAAGTGGAATTTTTGAGAATTTACAGCCTGGTTGGGATTAGATCCCAATTAGTGTGGGTACGTAAGACGGTAAGAGCGAGATTCTAAATTCCTCATTTTGATATTTTTGTTATCGTAAAGTATACTGTCTTTTTAATATTTTTTTAGTTAGATATGACAAGAGAAAACCATTCTAGTGAGGATCTTTAAGTTGAAGATTAGTTAATGACTTTTCGGTTTATAGTTTAAAATACCTATTTTTCGATCACAACTTGGCATCTTATCCGTTTAGTTTTTAGGTCTATATATGTAGATTAATCATACAAATTTTCAGTTAAATCGGTGATCATTAAGGTAACAAACTAGATCAAATTAATGGACGAACCAAATCTGTCAAACATGAACGGTTCAAGTTCATAATTAGTAAATTATACTTATGAATGTCTTAATAATTTTCAATATGACTGACAATTTACAGAAATGATCTACTCATAAATATCGATAAACTGAACGGTCAAGATGTAGATATAAGATCGAAATATGAGATAAACCGAAAAGTGTTCAACTAACCCTAAACTTAAAATTCTTCTCGTTAAAAGAGGTTCGATGACAAGATGATATATAATGATAAATATAATAAAAATCTTATATGTACTTTATACCTAGGTGATATGTCTGCTCCACCGATCATATATACTCATGTCACATTATATACTCAAGTCACATTATGAAAAGCTCGAAATAGTTCTCTTGTAAGCATGACATATGGATAAGTGCAAGGACTTAGGAGTTCGAAGCAAGATAAGATATACTATTTAGATGATAATGCAAGATGAAGAAGATGAAGAAGAAGATGAAGAAGATGAAACTGTTGTCAGTTGTCTTGCATTCATCGTCATCGTTCAGAATCTCAGACCATGTACTGCGTGCATGAAGGAAATTTATGACGTGTTTGTTTGTCAATTGCTTGTTCCATTTTCTCTTCCATATCTTTTAGCATGTCAGAGTCGAACAGCAAGTTTCAAAAAAGCAGTAGATCAGTGGGGTCTCATAGCTAGGGAAAACAAAGAGATTAAAGGAGGGATAGATTTGGACGTCTCTGATGACCAACACTCCAAAATGGTTGATTACTTGCTGGCTGGTCGATCTGAATCACCAAGAGTTTGCCCTTTAGATTTTGTCAGTTCATATCAGTTTACTTAATGCAATAGTTAATGAACATCATGCAATCTTCTTTGAGTCACCAACATGCACGAATGGTAGCTAGCTAGCAATAATGACAATGAGAATCAATAACAATATGGTTTATGTGTATCTTGATGCTTTGAATTTTTTTTTTGTCATGCATCCATATATGTGCGCGGTATTAACAACAACTTTCAATCTAGGATTCTGAACGTTTTTCAACTACTTAATATTTTTGCCCTCAGTACTTGTTTAAGAAATACACATGATGATCTGGGATGATCGATCATCCGTAATTTCGAGAAACACATTTGATTGAATTAATGAATTGCATTATGAACAGAAATGTGCAACATGTACGTTGTTTATCATCAGGAGTCCAATGCATGAGGTTTGTTCCATTCAGACAAGTTGTACGGATTCTGGGCTTTAGATGCTGCAAGCATGAAGGAGGGTCCGGCTAGGCGATAACATTTTCAGGTTAATGTTCCAAAAAAACCTATAAAAAATAACCACCAATTAAATCAATCTCTGTGGAATTTTTGTGGTCTCCAGTCCACTATTTCAGGAAAAGTTGTAATATAGTTGGGTTCCTCTCAATTAGTTCTTGAGGAATCTGTGTTCTTAATTCTTTTGACTCGCATAGTAAGTCCCATTATATTGTATCTAACTGGATCAAATATATATATATAGTAAGAGTAATGCTAGAATCAAATATATATATATATATAGTAAGAGTAATGCTAGGTGAACCACATATCTATGTCATCAATATAAAATTTCTAATATTTTTTTAAAAAAATATTATTAATTACAAAATTTATTTTTTCTTTTTTGATTTTATTTTTTAAACCCTATATCCTATATCTTTTTAATCCTTACCCAAAAAAAAGTTCTTTTTGCCTACGTACAATACATCTTCAAACATGTCATCTCACCCATGCCATCCTGAGCTCCCACCTCTTTTTTAATTCAATTGATTAAGAAATTCTCAGTTTCATTTCGGCTTTCTCGCAAACATCCTCCGCGTGTTCTAATCATGATTAATTCTTCTTCTTCTTTCTTTTCCTTTCATAACATGTGTGGAATTAAGAGTTTGGATATGAATCCTAATTCAAAATCACAGGTGTGAGTATGAACCCTAATTCAAAATCATAGCTATAATATGAACCCCAATTCGAATCCACTCCCCCAAACTTTTAATTCCAAACATGTTATGAAAAGGAAAAAAAAAACTAACCAAGACTAGAGTAGGCAGAGAATTTTTGTGATTGACATATCCAAAATCAGACTGAGAATTCCTAATCAATTGAATTGAAAAGGAGGTGGGAGGATGAGATAGATGAGAGGAAGATATGATAGAATCACTGTTTTAAGACGTATTATAAGGATTTTTTTTTTTTAGGATTTTGTCTTAAACGATTAGAAGATAAATTGATAATATGATAGGGTTTTAAAGAATACAAAATGAAAAATGAGATTTCGTAATTAATAATAAAAAACATAAATTTAAAATATTAGAAATCTTATATTGATGACGTGGATATGCCACGTCAGCTTGTCACGTAAGATGAATTCTAGGTGGTTCACTAAAAGATGGTTCATCTAGCATTACTCATATAATAAAGATGACACTAGCAGAAGAAGAACCCAAAGCTTTTGATAAACTGGGTCCAATCATATATGCCCCCAGAAAGCTTCGAGCTTTGAGGAGGATCACTCGTTGAGGGGAATTTCTGAATAAAGGGATCATATCTAGAGTGAATGTCACAATTGTTTTGATTGCTGAATCTACTTGGAAAAAGAATCCCTTGGTGACAGAATGTTCGAAAAGATAAGGAGGAGAAGAATGAGCTCATTTTTGCACCAATGGGAATTGCAAATTAAATCTTTTTGCTTAAAAGAGGTCATATATGGTTTGCTGAATATCATGCTGGGCATAACTAATCTGGCATACATTGAAGAATTGAAATTGAATCTACAACCAATCTTTGTTTACATTCTCTATCAGATAGGGTATATATGTTGCTTATTACTTTAGGGCGCAAAGAGTATCACGAATAGCGTATGTTTGATACTCATTAGTTATGACCTTATGATCTACACGTGTTCTTTTGCCCGAGTAGTGACTACAAGTTGCATGCAGGTTCTGAATTGGGAATATATTCCGCTGATTTGTAGAGATTGGATTAGGTTTCGATTTGAAATGTGGTCTGGAAGAGAAAAGAACAGGTGAGCCATCACATAAATGTGATTGTTGGAAACCATGTTTTTGTTGTAAATTGAAAGTGAAAAGATTGAGAAAGGAGAAAAACAACCAAGAGAATGAGGAAATGTGTATCTTATTAAGTATGGAATCATCTCTTATATAGAGATGTAATCAGTATGTAAATTACATGAATATCCCTAGGTAGCTATTAAATAAACTATTTACAACACTCCCTCTTGGGTATTCTCTGTTATTAGCTTCCTGTGATAGTGCTCCAGTGTTACCTCGTCAAAACCTTGTCAAGTATTAAAAACCCTATGGGACAAAAACAATCTTAGTCAAAGAAAAAAAAAATACAACGCACACGTAGCGGTGGTAGTCAAAACCCTTGATTTCGGTGAAGCGGTTTAGTTTGAATCATAAGATGTGAGTCCGTACGTGGGAGATAGATGCATAATAGTTGCTACACCAAAACCTTGCCCGGTAAACCCAGTGGGACAAACTCGTGGTCAAAGGGTAAAAATGAGCAAACACATATATTTCAAATAAAAGCATCTTCAAGATGAAGTATGAGTACGGTGACCAATTTAATGTGTGACTCATTAAAACCTTACCAGGTAAAAAAAACCCAACGAGACAAAATAACTCTGGATGAAGGACAAAAGAGTACACAATGGTCAAGAGTATGCTTCAGGATACTCCTTTTAATATTGACTCCCCTGAAAACTACACATTATGTAAAACTACTACATTGATCATGCTTCTTGAATAACTTAATAGTCAACATGGTTTAAAAAGGTTCTTGTTTCATATACCTCTAAAATTATTGTATTCCTTATAGTAAAGACATAATTAACTAGTTGGGAATAAGCTTTGTGTCGGTTCACATAACTAAGGTCAACATATTCAACAAGACAAACATCATTCCAAGGATCATAGGCGGTTGATCCATTCCATGATACCTAGGGATAGAACGAGTCTTTTTCCGTCATACATTTAAAGTAACGAAAAATTGTCTTTTATGCCATTTACGGAGGCGGCGTGTTGGCGCAGAGCTATATCTAGCTAACAAATTCACATCAGATGAGATGTCTGGTCAAGGACATTTAACCAAGTACAATAATGCGCCTATTGTACTTAGATATGAGTCTTCTGGCCTTAATATCTCTTCGTTATTATCTGCACGACAATACGGGTGTCTATAGACCTCGGACGACTATAGGTGTGCTTAAATACTTTGTTTTATTCTCATCAAAGTATCTTCACATATTTTAGATTTAATTTGATTGATGGACCAAAATTTAATCTGCTCTTTACACGACTTTAGGTCGACAAAATAATATTTGGTCTCCCAAAGTCATTCATCTCAAACTTCGATTTCAGGTGTTTTGGAGTTTCCTTGATCTCTTCAAGAGTATCAATCAAATTCATGTCATTAACATAAATTACCACAAATTACAAACCCGAAATTTGTTTCCTTAAAACACACATGTGCATAGTCGATTGTTCATATACCAACTCCGTCTGGATTGTTTCAATCCATCAATCCATAAAGTGAACTACTCTGACAAAAGGAGAGCATGTTCCGTGGTCTAGAACAATTTGCATCGGCTGTCATAAATCATTCAGGAACTTTCAAGTATATCTCTGTATTCAAATCCTTATAGAGATAAGTTGTTACCACATTCACGGGCTGTTATTCAGTTTTTATAGAAACTACCAAACTGATAAGGTAGTAGAATGTTATGACGTCCATTACGGGAAAGTATGTCTTCTCGTAATCAATCATAGGGCGTTAAGAAAATCATTGCGCCACTAAATGAGACTTATATCACAATCTCGTTTTACTCATTACGCTTCCTTACAAATACTCATCTAAACAATACAGGTTTAACATGGGTAGGTGAGGGAACAACATACCCATAACACCTTTCTCTTAGTTAAGGAATCTAATATGACCTAGATTCTTTCTTTTCTTTTTAGCCAGTGATCTCTTCGTTGAGATCTATCAACAAAGCAAGGTTCGACATAATCGCTTATTATAATTTCGGTAGCCACCGCAAATATAAATATATCATCGATAAAATCTCATTCTGATTCAGTATCTCACTAAATTCACTGAGATTCTTTATTCTCAGGAGTGGGTTTAAATGTTAGAGCATCCCTCAACTTCGTCTCTTCTAGGACGAACCCATAATCCAGATTTAATTCGTGAGTTGAATTGGTTTGAGATTATGATGGCAAGAAGATTCATTTGTGCCAACTTTACCCTCTTCTAGGGATAAGAATCGTTTGAACTTAATGGTCTACCTCACTTCTGAGAAGGGACTATGACTGGTTAGCCGCCATGGTCGTACTTCGTCCAACTAGGACGATACGTCCTACGGGGACGTGTATCCCTGCAGGTTTGTAGCAGGTATCTATGATCTTGTCACTTTAACTAGATCTAATGAAGTGTCTGGCATATTATGGGCTACACTACGTAGATCTAGAATTCTTTGCACTTCAACTAGAAGTAGAATTCTTCACACTTCAATATCACATGTGCAGTTTGGGGATCAAGATGAGACATTCTACTCGTCGTTCATAAGGAACGGTGACGTTCTTATCTCCCACTAACGGTAGGGAGACTGCCTCATCAAAGTGAGGACTACAAATCTAGCGGTATAGAGAGATCTCCTGTCAAGGGCTCTAAGGAGTACATAATGGATATGGTTCATAATCGATATGCTTATCTTTTGTTGAGAACCCGATTTTGTATGTTGTGGCGGCACAATTGGCACGGAGACTACAAATGCAAATGCGTGTAAGTGCAAAAACATCACGGTCGGACCCAGTCACCAACTGTAACACGAAGTAAGATGGGTAGCAGTGAGCCTCAACCGGACCGACATGGCTGCATGCAAGATTGCATAGCCCGATGCAAACACTAGAAGCCTGGTGCACATTATCAAGGTTCTACATGCGAGACCATCTTGGGTGTGAACATTGGAAACTATATGTTCAACAGATCCCAAGTGATATGCAATAATCATTGGAAGCCACCAATGTAAACTCTCCGGCATTATCGAGCCTTATAAACTTTATAAGATAATCCGAGTGGTGTACCCTCGATTTCATGGGTGAGAGTTTAGAAAATGCAGCATTTTTTTGTGGACAATAGTGTGACATCTGATCACTTTTGTCGATGTATCAACCAAAACCATTAATATTTAACTGGTCCGTATGGTGGTTGGATAGGTCTACGTATTTTCCCTTGCCTTCTGTGCATAAAGAGATAGTGTATATTCTAGTCTTTGCATGTGATGATCTAGTGTTCAATATGCTTTTTGTCATTGATTGACAAAGTAATTTCTTCTTTGGATGTTGGTTCATCCAAAGGAGAGTCTTCATCACCAGATTGGCTGCTAGACAGTTCAATCTGTTTAGCAGAGACATGCCCATTGAAGTCTTCATTGGGCGATTCAATCTTTTCATCCTGGTTGGTTTGCAAAAGGGCTATGTCTTGTCTGAGCTGTTCAGTTAGGTTGGCGATACTCTGTTGAGTGGCCAGACCCTGCTCAGTTAGGTTGGCGATACTCTGTTGAGTAGCCAGACTTTGCTCAGTGCCACTTTGTTTGAGTTCCATAAACATTTGGAGTATTTGTTCCATAGGAGGAACAGATCCCATGTCTTGGGTTGATTGAGAGCTTGCCATGTTGGGTTCGCCGAAGTCTGGATTGCCAAACTTAACGAGAACCTGTTCTTGAGTCAGTGAACGGCAAGCCGCACTATTATGGGGCTTATACCGTAGTGATCTGTGTTTGAGACAAGAAGACTGATTCTTCCTGTATGGTGTCTCCTCAAATTTCCCTATATTGTTATGCTTGAACTCCCTGGTCCTACTGGGCGTGCTAATGTTTTGGCCACGATCCTCAGCGTATGGAGCAGAGGTGAATAGCGAACAAAGAGAAAGGGGGAGTATTACGGGCGTGCCACCTCGCGGACGAGGAATAAGTCTTGACTTCTTGAATCAGGCAAAAAAGGGTTCCAGGTGCCACATCAGAGGAGGAATTTACCAGCACAAGGCGGTCGATACTCACGGCGGCGTGAGCAGAGCAACTATAGGGAAGATTCCAAGGAATCGGGATGAGTCCAGGAGGGCTCTGAAGAATTCTAGGCGGCGATGGGCTTAGAATCGGGGTTTCGAAGTGGCTTCGAAGGGAACTGGGTTGCAGTTTGTTTTGTATTGATTGAGTTGTGAGATAGATTGTAGTTCGCCTCAACGGGGAAACGGAAACAAAGCTCCTGGGAGCGTTGGAGATTCGACTGGGTCGAGGGTTTCAACTAGGTTGAAGGTTGTTTGTTCTATTTGAATAAGTTGTGTTTGATTGAGTTGTGAGAGAGGTCTCGCTTCAACGGGGAAGCGGAAACAAAGCTCCTGGGAGCGTTGGAGATTCGACTGGGTCGACGGTTTCAACAAGGTTGAAAGGATTTTGTTTGAATTGTGAGTTGTAGAGGTTGTGTAAGCCGTGGAGCTTCTTTATATAGTGGGAGCCGATTTCTGCTAGAAGAAAGATAATTATAGAACCCAAGTCGGACTCTGCAACGTGAAGCATAAGGACACTATTCATCCCATGTAGACCAATCCTTATACGACACATATCCAATTCGCACAGTTCATTTAGAATAGGACACTGCTTCCGGCGCGCCTCTTAACTGTAGAGTCCTATGCAGACTGAAATTAGGAGCAATCTTATCCCGCGGGGTGCCACAGTCCAAGTAGAAAACTAATAGCTCGCGCGGACCGCGGACTCTGTATCTCACTTTCACCTCGCGGACTATTGCAGCTCGCGGGCCAAAACAAGGTTTTTTAATTAATAAGGGCCACAGAGATTGGCCCAAAGCGTGTCAAAGATTGTAAAAAGTCAGAAACGATTACAAGCATTCGCACGGACTCCGCGTATGTCTACCTCGTGAACTAGCGAGTCAGTTCACCAGCTTGCCTAGATGCATTATGCCTCGCCTAAGCAAAGTCAACAAGTAAGTCATTCCGCGCGAACTGTGTGTTCCGCAGGAGACGCGCGAGTTGGCATGATCCTCACTCCGCGCGCGAACTCTGTCTTTGTCTGAAAGCGCGCGAGATCTGTTGGTCCGCGCGGAGTCATTCCGCGCGTGGACTTTGCATTTCATCACGCGTGGACTTGCTGGCGGGCCATTATTTGTAAACTTAAAAAATGAACTTGGGCTCGTTGGCTGACATAGACCAAGAATTTAATTAATATTTACATAGACAATTGTTGTCCAGTAAAATATTAATTTGGACGTAAATAGTAACGTTTCTTACCAATTACCAAATTAATGGTATTACCATGATGATTACGAGCATTACTTCTGAAATGCATGAGGATTATAGTTTAGATATCATGACTCATGAGCGACAAAACTTTTGCGCTAATCCCTTTTGTCTTCTTGTCTACACTACTAGGCAGGTGGCGATGACTAATTCTAATGGTTACTGACTGCTCCAGTGATTTACGATGTCTCTGTTATAACTCACAAAATATTAACAAGTTTATATTAGAGATCTATATGTATCAACCAAATAAACTAATAAAATAAATTTGGTATTGATGCATCGTATGCAGATTTTCCAATATGCAACCAAAGGCAATGGGTTCATGTTTCATGGTGATTTGTTCATCATATAATCAAGGCTAGTAAATATGAATTAGAATTAAGATAAAAACGTTACTCATGTAGAACGGATAATCTCCATCTTTTATATGTAGAACTGTGAAGGCCATTATTTAACCAATCCAAGAATTTGGTTAAATAATGATCTTCATATGGTTGATCATTGATTTCAGAGCTTTCCATGTCAACGTAGAGCGAATTCGATGAATCAAATTGAAAGATCATTCTTTGCTTTTATAGCTTCACATGCAACAGAAAACAAGATAATGTTAGAACTATTCGTGCTGATAACGTGTTATAAATTGAAAGTGAAAAGATTAAAAAATGAGAGTAACAACCAAGAGAATAAAGGAATGTGTATCTTATTAAGTATGAAACCATCTCTTATATAGATATGTAATCAATATATAAATTACATAAATATCTATGATAAACTAATTACAAGAATACTTATTAAATAAATTATTTACAACAGTTTCTTATTTTGTACTTCATTAACTAAAATGGGAAAAAAGCTGCTGTATGTGTAGAAGCATAAGGTGGCGTTTGTTACACCGGATTAACAGGAATTGTACGAGCTTAATTAAGAAAATAAGTCTTGTCCTGTGTTTGGTGGGAATCGGGACGCATACGTAGCGCCCCGCGTCCCCTTCTGACCTTACGGAGCGGCCCCAAAAATGGGCGGACTCTCTAACGCTTCATTGTTCCTCACCGCTTATCCATTCTTCTGCTCCAACTAGCTTGACTGCTCCTGCCCAGATGCAATTTGCTCTCTTCCTCCTTTCTCATTCTCTCTTGTGGGTGTCTGGGTAGCTTGATTGAACCAAGAAGGGTTCCGGTCGCAGACCCAACAATGGCGGTGTTTTTGTTCATGGATTTGGGTTGAAGAAACGAGGTTTTGGGAAGAACTCAGATGAGGAAAAGGTCACAAGATGTGGGTGATGGTGGATTTGTGGGGAGGAAGGATCTTGGGGTTGGGTTGGGTTGGGTGAAAATGGTGCGGTGAAAAAAAGGCAGAGTGTTTGGCGAAATGGCTGATCTACACAATTTCATTCATGGGTCGTCTTCTTCTTTTTTAGGCTGTGCATCTGCTTCTGCACAGGCTGTTCTTATGCCTTTGTTATTTAACGGTTTTTGCTTATCATCAGAAGGCTGTGTATCTGTGTTTTGATTAATTGCATAATACTATTCCTTGATGTTACGCTGAGCCATCCCCTCCAATTGTGTGAATGTTCTATGTCTTGTATATATTTGTATGAATTTTAAGAGGATTTGGTTGTTCTCTGTATGAATATGGGATGTGAACTATGATAGCAAATATGATGCAGGGTATATATTGATATGAGAAGGCATGTGGTCTGCTTGTGTTTTGTAAGATGATGAACTTCTCAAATATTGTTGCTTCTTTCAGTTCTTTGCCTTACAGAGCTGCTCTTCTTTTTCTGGGCAAACCTCAATATTTTTCTGGGCAAACATGAGGTATCAGTATTTGGACAATTATGCTCATTAGTCCGATGCAGTACCAAACATGGGACATGTCTTATACAACATAAGCCAGGTTTGAAGAGTCCTTGACTATTGTTGATATTAAGGTGAGCATAAGTAGTCCAGGGAAACAAACATGCTGTAAGACTTTATGTGGGATGCAGTTACAAGTGTGTGCTTATGTTTTATTACTACCATTTTGGTGAACAGAAAATGCAACTGCCATGAGATTCAATAGTAATCTCCTCTAATGTACTGATTTAGTTGCTTCAATTCCCCGCTTTGCTGCTCCACCACTGCTCGAACAACATCTTTGATCGAAATCATACCAACTAGCTTGCCATCTATGACTGGTACATGCCTTATTTGATTCTCTGTTGGAGATAACAGATTATCACTAAATTTGCTTCAAAATGTGCTTATGTTCAACCAATTGCTAGGAAACTCTAACTTTTGTGCTAATTACCTGTCATAAGTTGCATTGCCTGAAGAATGTTTGTGTCAGATGTCACTGATATTAATTTGTTCTGTCAAAGGTTGAAGGACATTGTTGAAGTTAGAATCCATCTAATCAGACAAAAATGATTCTATAATAGAATAGTGTGTAGAAGGTAAACTTCAATTATACCTCATTAGTCATAATTTCTCCAACCTAGTGTAGATTGGTGATCTATCCTGTGCAACTATTTTCCTCAGATAATCTGCTCAGTTTATGCCAACAATAATAGGATCAGTAAAATCTCGACATCAGGATGCATTCGACAATTTGATAAAACTATATGAAGTTAGTTCTGTAACTAATTTACCTCGTTCTGTGATGATTCCTGCAATACATTGTTGCTCTCCAGGCTTTAGTACAACTAATGACCCAATATTGTTCTTAGCCATCTGCAGTTTCATTCTCATCAATATGTAAAAACAAGTGGCCGGGTTAAGATTTTCCTACTGCAGAATACAATACATGGACAGGAGACTCGGAAGTCGGAACATACATTTTTTACTGCATCAATTACAGTGTCATCTGTGTGGCACCAAAGCCAAGGTCCAGTTTCTTCACTCTTGTTTATTAGTACATCTTCCACAGTTACATTCTCCAATCCTTTTAGGGATGGAGAGCTAAGCCATTTACGACTTGAACTTAACTTCTGTATCCTAGCAATTCCTCTACTATGCGAATGCTCCAGAGATGCAGCTTTGAGTATTTCCTGGCAAGATCTTACAGCCCTCACAATTCCTTGCATTCTTATTCCTGTTTATGGGACTGGAATTTTTTTTTTTTTGGTAAAACAGACCTGAGAGCAAACCAGAACCTGTTGAAACTGGTCGACGCTTCCCTGATGAAGGATGATAAAGCAAGGTTTTGAAGCAGAAGATGTTGCAGCATGTCATGTTATCTTACTTAACAAAACATACTTTCCTCATATTCTTTTCTTGAAAAACTGCAGGAAGGAAATTTCATTTCTTTGGAGCGTAGTTTTTCTTTGTATCACATTACTTGTTCAGGTGATCATGGATTTGATGTGCCTAAGTTTACTTCTTGCTTGATGAAAAAGGCAAGTACTCGAGTCTTGACTTCAAGTTTCAATTTCATAACAGTGACAATCCTTTTTTGAAACTGTAGCAACCTATCTCATCACGTACACTACGCCAATGGTTTTGATGGCAGCATTCCGGCAAAGTATATATACTTTGCATGCCTTTTGGAGATCTGCCAAAACAAGGTGGAGAATCATATCAAAACATCAAGTAATGGAAGCTAAAAGATGCTAGACCTATTAGATAAGGAAACTCTGAGTTAAGCAATTGCTTAGTCTTCCATTAAGTCATAAACGATGCCCTGGGAAATACTTAATTGTAAGAGAGGGTGAATGAAGCAGAAATACCAGGGAGAAGGTAAGGTATCAGATTGAACTTTAATATATACCACATTTCTCATTACATGGTAAGCATCCATCAACAAAGCCAACCTTTTCATCTCCAATTCCAAACCATTCATGGCAGACAAAAGGCATTCCTTTCGCTTCCGGTTCCCTTGGAGTCATAGTCCCCGTACTAAAGATGAACCTAAAACCAAAAATCCTGCACAGTCAACCTCCACAGTAGTCCCTGATGACCGGCCACCATTTCGGCCAGCAGGAAAAGCTCCGGTGAAGGACACTCCTTCACAATCTCAAAAGCCTCAAAAAACTGAACCTCCACCATCTCATGCAGCCAGTGAATCCCCAAAGACTTAATCCCCGTCTCGGTTATCTCCATCAAAGCAATCACATCCCACCACTCAACAAAGCTCTCCCCCATCACCTGCCTCTCAATCTCAACCAGTAGAGGAAGCAATATCTCAGCCACAGAAACATCGTCGAAAATAAGAGATCATATCTGAAACTGATTCCAGTGCTGAGGATAGTACTCCTAGAGAAACCACCTCTCAAACTCGTGAAACTTCTCCTGAGGGTATACAAATATTTGCTTCATCTGATAAATCAGATTCTGATACCCTAAATGCAGATCACAAGCAGCTTTCGGAATCAGAGACAGAGTCAAAAGAGCCCAAAGAAGCGGAGAAAGAAGTGCAGGCACCGGCAGTAGAAGAAAAGACCAATGGTTACACAAAACCATTGCAAGAAAGAATCACTCAACTTCATGCTGCAGCAAAGGACTCAGCAAACTTGGGAAATCAGACCAAAGACCCGCTTGGAGTTGCATTGCAAGCAGAACAGCGACACAAGAAGCAAGAAAGGGTCACTGAACCTCATGCTGCAGTGACAGATTCAGGACATCACACCAAAGATGGAGTTGCATTGCAAGCAGATCAGGAAAGGGTCACTGAACTTCATGCTGCAGCAACAGACTTGAAAACTCACACCAAAGACCCCCTTGGAGGTGCATTGCAAGCAGATCAGCGACACGAGAAGCGAGAAAGGGTCACTGAACCTCATGCTGCAGCTATAGACGAAGGAAATCACACCAAAGATGGAGTTGCATTGCAAGCAGAAAAGGAGAAGAAAGAGAAGTTTGAGACGAAAGAGATATTAGCCACCACAGGCTCTGATGGAAAACCTATCAAAACCGAGAGGAGCTCCTCAAGGGTGTCTATTAGAAAGATGGTTGCATCAACTGCGGAACAAACTCCTCCACATAAAGAAATCAGGGAAGATGTTTCCAAGGTTGATAAGCTCGCTATTGCTCACCAAATGCTTGATCAGCCAGTTGGTGTTATGACCTTAACGGGCGAAAACAGAGGAGCAGCAATGCACTTAAGCTCAGAACCAGGAAAGAAGAAGCAGTCCACATACGCCACAATTACAAGCTCAATCCAGAGGATAATGAAGCTACTACTGATGGAGAGGTAAGCACCAGGGAAGACATTTTTGAGGACCATAATAATGAGGGAGATCAACAAAGGAGCACATACATCAACAGCAATGTCCAGAGCGTCAATAACTCTATTGTATGCAGTAGTTCTGTCACGGAAAGGGATCCAGGTGTTGCCGTGTTTTCATCAAACCGGCCAGAATCCATCAATTCAAACAAAGAACCAGACTCCCACCAAACGCACAAGTCTCAAGTCATCCAAACTCCTGCTGATAGGTTCACTTATGAATCCACTGTAAGACGGCGATGCCTCAGAGGACTGTTCCTGGAATCAAGTGACTCAGAACCAGATAATCCCACCAAGCCTCGGCGTCATGGCTGCCGCTATGTTTGTGGAAAACAAAGCAAAGAGACAGAGATTGGAATTGTTTAACCATGTAGTATCTGAACTCATAAGATCTACCAGAGAAATGTAAACAGAAATGGCATACATAACAGCAACCATGTTTGTACAAATTGAACATAATAAGTTTATGGATCCTAAGTCTATTGTGCCCATTCAGGCTTACTACTATTGCTTATGTAAAACATGGATCTGAATATCAAGCTTCAATCACACGACGTTTCAAATATACAGCTTACAAGACATCTTTGAGCAAACAGGCTTATTACAAAGAGTCTGGAAAACGAAACAGTGGAAGGGGTCGAACGACTAACTGCTTTCATTTAAACAAACAAATTGCCAACTTACATTATTATGCTTTACTGCCATTACACAACCTCGTGCGACTTCAGGTAATGCACTTGCTAATCACCAAAAAGGCATAGCCTACAGTGATTCGATGAAACGAATATATACAGTTAACGTTAAGGGAAGATGAACTTGATAGTCACATGATGAGAAGAGACAGTAATCATTCACAGGCTGGTTTTGTGTCAAAGCTGCTCAAGCAAATTCCAAATGCTTGGAAAGCAGAGAGAGGGTATCGATAATCCATTGTGAAGATGTCTTTACCAATTTTACCAAATTGCAGTATAACTTTCTCTTGTTCTTCTGCTGAGACATTCTGTGAAGGCTCTGCAGTAGCTACCAGCTGGAAATTCTTTACCGAGGCCACTGTAACGCGGCCCCTAAAATTTAGACACCAACACTGCAGCTGCTCGTGCCATCTAGGAGCTTTGTTTTTCAAAATGAGAGGGTCACCGATGTCATCATGCTCCAAATCCCGTCTGGGGCTACCACAGCTCAGATTATCCAGCAGCTTCTTTCCTTGTGAAACTGGCGATGGGGAGGTTTGCTGATATAGACAGTCTTCTAAATCAGTTGGAGTAGGTGCAACACCCCCTTCCTGAACTGATGAGATGGGAATCGATTGCATGACACACTGCATTCTTCTTGGTCCCCTTGTTCGGAGGATGTTAAGCTCATAAGATACAGTTGCAACATTATAACTACCAGCAGGTACCCTTGGAACTACATGCTTTGAGTTCATTTTTTTATGTGACTTCTGAGTTGTTTGGATTGCAGAGCCATGTGGATGCTGACTATCATAGATGTTAAACTTGGATCCCAGAAAATTAGACCTGTTCAACATTTCCCAATCAATCACATAGAAAGAACAAAACAAAAAATGAGTCCTTGCAGTTACAAAAAGGAATCAGTCATGGCAATAACAAAGATTCATTGAGCTTGCCTTAGTTTTCCAACATAAGAACTGCTTGCTCGAGAGAAGTCATCTGCAGCAAAAGATATCACAAATTCTGTACTTGTTGCCCGTCTAAGTTTCCTTGCTGTCAACAATAGCTTACCCATGTCCCCGGAGAGAGCTATAAGTTTATACAAACAATTAGTCCACATTGATTTAACTGCTAGCTAGAGCCTAGCATACTAAATTATCAACATCATGATCCTAAGAGAAGAAGCATTGAGACATTTACCAGGGCTTAAACCGAGAAACAGGCGATATGTCGAAGTTTCTCTTTCCCTCTGAATAAAGCACTGGATCAGAGAATCTCTCTGCCCCGGCTACGAAGATTATATGCATTGCAAGCATAAGGAGAGTAAATAATCTTCACTAATCACTAGCAACATGGGAGACCACAAGAAACTAATACTGTAGAATATATATACCTGCTTCAGTGAGATAGGGAAGGTAAGCAAGCCACATTGCTCCGGAGTCTTGACAATCTCTTTAGTAATCTCCCTCCATGATCTGCAAACCGAAGCGCAAGCAACGACGTCCCTCCGAGCAGGCCAGGAGGTCTCGGCTTCTTCCACGCGCTGGATTATGTCATGAAGCAACTCAGGAGGCATGTCTGCCCATTGGCTGTGCTGCTCAGCTGGTAACGTTGAAAATGGCTGTTCAGGTGCAATATGTGATCTGGTCCGGCGACGGCGCATCTTCTTTCTCTCTGGCCCTCCAGCCGTGGCCGGCTTCTTCATCAGCTCATCTCTCATGATCCACAGATCACGGAGTACGTTTTTCAGTTGCATTAATGACCGGTCAACAGTTCCTCTGCTACCAAAATTTACAATAAACATGTTAATATTGCTGGTAGGTTTTGGCAGATGAACTATTTTTTTCAAGAAATTACAATTCACCTGGTAAGAAATCGGCTCGATACTGAGTTATTTACTGAAACAGTGATCTTTCCCAAATGTCAAGCTGCAACAAGTATGAAACTTTTTTTCTTCAAATTTCAGCACAATATTGGCTCACTTCACCAAAATGAAATTACATGAAATATTCAAAGAAAGTAAAGTTGGATCATAAACTATGAGATTTGAATATGCAAATTAACCAACACATTACATATTGCAAAGAATAAATGTACCGGGCCAAATGCGACTGGAGGCTTCTTCGGAAATGAAACGACAAGTATGCGACGGTGGCACAGGTGAAGGAGAAGGAGGTGAGAGTGTATATGATTGTTCTTGAAATGCAAGAAACGAAAAATGGCAATGGAAAATGAGCAAGACGAGCTCCTTCTTTTTGGTTATGGTTATGGTACGAAACAGAATGGCCGCATCGGCGGTCAGGCAATGCCTTAACCACCTGAGCCACCGCCCGCTGTGACGTCCCTCACCACCGCAAAAAAAGCAGAAGCCTTCTTCTTCTCTCTCTTGCTAGCTCACGGAGGAAGAAGATCCCCCAGTTTCGTGTTCTCTTCTTTCTATTAAAACGCCATAACGACCTCTATTTTCGCCGGTTAGATTACGAGGCTCCGTTCCCGTGATCGCGCTTCCACTTCTCCTAATTTGCTCCCGTTTCCGCCCGTTTGAGTGAGCCTGTATTTATAGCCGTCTGTGTGTATAATTTTTTTTCAAGTATATGATTTATAGCAATGAAATGTATTAATGTTAAGGGGCCAATTCTGTTGACAACTTGACATACGGTTTTTTTTTTTTGAATAAATTTGCCATAAATTAAGTTTAACTCCTTTTTTGTTCAGTTTTTAAGATGAGGGTTATTAACCCGACCTAGTTTGAGTTCGGTGCCATGTATGACTCCTTTCATTTTGTTAAGAATTATATTTTACAACGGATGTAACGATATCTGAACCTCATTATAACGTACGACCATGATAATTATCTCGTACAAGTATTATCTGTTAACGTGAGTCTCAATCCTAGTATATTGGGAACATGTATATTTTGTAATCAACTAGGATTATGTAAATCTTTCGGTGTAATTATTTTCCTTCTAGGATTAAAACTGTGCTTGTATATATACCCGACTTGGGGTTTGTTCAATATATCAGAAAATTCCTAACCTTTTGTGTTTTGTTTGACTTGGTATCAGAGCCTAAGTCGATCCTGGAAATCTTGGTAATATGACCATGTTGTTTTCCGCTGCAAATTTGTTCTAAACCTGTCCCAATTTGATCTGTTCGACATGTCGAATGAAGCTTTCGATTTCGTTGAATTCTATCGTACTTGTTCTGTTCCTCTGTCATCAAATCCTCTTTGCAATGGATCTTGTAATCTTTGGTGATCAACCTGAAGTTTCCCGTGAACTTGATTTCTATGGAGTAGGAGGACAAGACCTCACCACATGTATGTGTTCTCAGGAGAAAAAAGGTAAAATTGGTATTACATTAAAAATTTATGACTTTACTGGTAATGATACATGGATAATTGATTCTGGTGCGTCTGATCATATGACATTTGATAAGTCTTTTTTTTTCGAGTTTGTCCCCATCTCCACTACCTGAAGTGTCTAATGTAAATGGGGGTGTCCTTCTCGGTCCTAGGTATAGGGTCAATTCAAGTTACTCCAACAATTGTGTTAAACAAAATCCTTTATGTTCTTGCTTTATCACATCACTTATTGTCTGTTTCCGAATTGATTTCACAAAACAAATACTCTGTAACTTTTTTTTCTATGTATGTTATCTTCTGAGACCTGTCATCTTAGGCGATAATAGGCAAGGTGGATCTGCGGGGGAGACTGCTTCACTTGGATTACATGTACAATGGGGAAGCAAGAGCACCGTCACCAACCGTTGCCCTGACATTGAGTTCTGATCGAGTAAAAGAAATTTGGTTATGGCATCGCCGAATGGGTCATCCATCTTTTGGAGTCATGAAGAAGTTGATGTCATCTTTGTTTTTTGGAATAAAACAGTCAAGTCTCCATTGTGAAACTTGTGTTTTTGCTAAGCGTCATAAGTCCAGTTATTCTCCTAGTTTTTCTTCTAGTTCTGCATCATTCGAGTTGATTCATTCTGATGTATGGGGTCTTCAAAGAATTTGACATTGACAGGAATGAAGTACTTTGTTTTGTTTATTGATGACTTTACAAGATTAACTTGGGTTGTGTTATAGAAAAAAATGGATGTTGTGTTTTCGGCTTTCACCGCTTTTCATAGTCTCATCCGAACTCAGTATGATGCTTGTGTGAAAATATTTTCGATCTGAATGGAGGAAAGTTTGTTAACCACTCTTTCCGAGACTATTTTCAGCAATATGGAATTGTTCATCAGACTATTTATCCTCAGACACCAGAACAGAATGGGGTATCTGAGAGAAAAAATGGACACCTCTTAGATATTGGAAGAGCTCCCTTACTCAGTGTCAATCTACCCAAATATCTATGTGGTGAAGTTGTGTTGTGTGTCTCTCACCTTATCTACCGTCTACCATCTGCAGCTCTTCAGAATCGAGTTCCCTTTAAGGTATTGTTTGAACATGTTATTATTTCATCTCTCAACAAACTTTCTTCTCGTGTCTTTGGTTGTGTGGTCTATGTTCATCTTTACAAAAATCAGAGATCTAAGTTGGATGCTCGTTCCCTGAAGTGTGTATTTGTTGGATACAGATCCCATCAGAAAGGATATAAGTGCTACCATCCTCCATCTCAACGATTCTATGTCACCATGGATGTCACACTTAGTGAAGACATGTACTATTTTTCTCCTACGGTATCTCCGAGTGAGGAGGAGAATCATGTTTTTTATGAAGATCAATTTGGAGTACTAGAAGATTGTGTAATTGTTGACAGTAACCCCGCTGAAAAGGATCTTCGGCCTGTCACAGACCAGATCCAGAATCCGAGATATAATACTCTGAAACCTCAAAAAGTGGTTCAATTTGTTGAACCTGCCCAAGTTGAGGCGTCTGTTTCCTGTTCTGAAAGTGTTCGACATGACGAACAACTGTCCGACATGTCGAAAGGAGGAGAATTGAATAGTAATTAGCCGTTAGTTGTTGAAGATGTACATGCAAGTTCAGTCTCTCCCCTTACATCAACGATCTCTCCTGGTTTGTCATCACCTGTGGTATGTAGTATTATTCCGTTGTCATCCTCCAATGTCCCTGAATCTAGTAGAGTCTTGCCTGCTAGGTAAACCCGTGGTCAACCTCTAAAATAATATGAGTCTCTCTTGTCAGCTAAAGCCAAGTATCATATCGCCAACTACGTGTCAACTCATAGATTGTCTAAATCTTACGTAGCCTTTGTAAATCAATTATCTGTTATGTCTCTTCCTAGTAAAATGCAGGATGCAATCAAGGAGGAGAAGTGGGCCAAAGCAATGGAGGTTGAGATGGATGCTCTCAAGAAGAATAGTACTTGGGATTTGGTTTCATTACCACCCGGAAAAAAAATCGTTGGTTGTAGATGAGTTTATACTGTGAAGCATAATGTAGATGGCTCAGTTGACAGATATAAGACAAAGTTGGTTGCAAAATGATACACTCAAAAATATGGGGTGGATTATGATGAGACGTTCGCACCTGTGGCAAAGATCAATACCATTCGAGTTCTCATGTCTTTGGCAGCTAATCTGGATTGGCCCATGCTGCGATTTGATGTGAAGAATGCATTTCTTCATGGAGATTTGAGTGAAGAAATTTACATGGATCTTCCTCCAGGATATAATACTTATATGGGGGAGAAGGTGGTGTGCAAATTGAAAAATTCCCTATACGAATTGAAGCAATCTCCAAGAGCTTGGTTTGGAAGGTTCACATCTTTCATGAAGAAGATTGGGTATAGGCAGAGTAACTCAGATCATACTTTGTTCCTGAAACACCAATAGAGTAAGCTTACTGCGTTGATCATTTATGTAGATGACATGGTAGTGACATGTGATGACATTGGTGAAATTAGAAGATTGAAAGATCAGTTGTCTTTTGAATTCGAGATGAAGGACCTTGGAAATTTAAAGTATTTCTTGGGAATTGAGGTAGTCAGGAACAAAGACTCTATCATGCCGAGTCAAAGAAAATATGTTCTGGATTTGCTAGCAGAGACTGGTATGCTGGATTGTACACCAGTTGATACATCGATAGAATAGAACTATCAGATTGCAGAGTATCCTGATCAAGTTCCGATTGACAAATCTCGATATCAAAGGTTAGTTAAAAGATTAATTTACTTGTCGCATACTAGATCTAATCTTGCTTATGCGGTTAGTGTGGTGAGTCAGTATATGCACAATCCTAGTGAAGATCACATGAATGTTGTGATGAGAATCTTGAGATACTTGAAGTCTGCTTGTGGAAAAGGGGGTGTTTCGTAAGCAGGACATTTGAGGACTAGTGGTTACACTGATACGGACTGGGCAGGGAACATCACTGACAGACGTTCTACTTTTGGCTATTTTACGTTTGTTGGTGGAAACTTAGTCACTTGGAGAAACAAGAAACAGAATGTGATGACCCGTTCTAGTGCAGAAGCTGAGTACAGAGGTATAGCTCAAGGAATCTATGAGTTGTTATGGTTGAGAAGTTTATCAAAGAGTTTGAGTTTCAAGCAGGAATGATCAATGTCTCTTCATTGTGACAATACTGTTGCGGTTGAAATTGCACATAATCTTGTTCAGCATGATCAGACAAAGCATGTAAAGCTTGACAAGCACTTCATCAAGGAAAAACTAGATGCTCGTATAATCTCGTTCCCATTTGTTCCTTTGGAGGAGCAGCTAGTTGACATCCTTACCAAAGCTGTGTCGTCCAGGGCGTTCAGTGACTCACTTGACAAGTTGGGCATTCAAGATTTGTATGCGCCAACTTGAGGAGGAGTGTTAACGTGAGTCACAATCCTAGTATATTGAGAAGATGTATATTCTGTAATCAACTAGGATTATGTAAATCTTTCGATGTAATTAGTTTCATTCTAGGGTTAAAACTGTACTTGTATATATACCCGATTTGAAGTTTGTTCAATATATCAAAAAATTCTCAACCTTTTGTGTTTTGTTCGACTTCATCAAATTACTAGCAAGATGAGCAAACGTACATGTTACACCTCCTTTTGTTTTCTTGATTTCAATATACGATATTCATGATCGTTTGGGAATTCAACTCAGATTCTTTATCGCAAACCGCTTTATCCAATATGAATACAAACTGGTTCTTCCAAAAAATAAAGGATTATATGCTGGTAATTTTTTTTCTTTTCTCTGAAGAAACTACCAGTGTAAGTTTGCTAGGTTGTAAATAATACAGACGGTACGAGATTCTTCTAGTAATATAAGGTATTTGGTTTGAAACCAACTTGTAAAAAACATGCATCACCGATGAACCATTCGGCCATACCAAATTCCAACCAGGAAATGTTAACCCACTCGTCCACCTTTTTTTGTAACAAAAAAAAAATCTTCCGGATAATCTAATCGGATCAACGGCTACCGGTCCGGGAAGAGGTCGACAGGAAGCCGAAAGCACACACCAATGCTCTCGAGTCCAACACGTTCGAGTTGTGGATCTTGTGCACGTGGCACTTGGGACTAGTAGTGTGTGTGAAGAAAGAAGACCCTCGTTTTGGTCAGATCTCAAATATTTTAAAATTCACAAATTAGTTATTAGTTTTTTTTTAAAAAAAAAACAAAAACGATGTATTTGATTGTATCGGGGAACCCAGCCGAGGAATATATCTCGGCACACGAGTTCGTGTGAGCCAAATCGCCGGCAACAGTCACGCTCGCACGTGTGGACGTCTTTATCTCCGAGCTTTCCTCGAATCGAAGTGTTTTTGTGGGAGGCAAATGCATGCATGGCACTTGATTAGGTCACATTAGGCCGCTAATCAATTATGCGGAAACACTAATTCATCATCTCTTTCATTTTCGATACGAGCAAATGAGCAGCATCGAAAATGACTAAACAAAATTTCGATTCTTGAATTACATAACAAATAGATAGATATATATTTTTCTTTCTTATATTAATTTGCAAATTATAGAGATTTTCGATAGAGCAATTAGGTGTATATGTTCGTCCATTTATTTGACGATTAATCGCGTGGTTGCTGTCTTTTTCTTTGGTTTTAATTCCTCGATTTGACAGGGATGAATTGAATCAGTTTTATGGGAAGGTTACTCAAGTCTAAAACACAAAGGTCCACTCACCAGCTGAATTATAAGTCATATCTCATCGTTTAGCTGCAAGATGGGGTACTCATAAATAAATAGGTTGATGGAACTATCTGTTTGTATGTTTAAGTTACTCGAGTGTAATCTCGTTATATCAAACAAAACCTGTCCTTCCAAACGTTGTAATGGAGACAAGTATAAGTAAACAATTCCTGCTTAACTCTGAAGACCAGACGAGGAATGTGCGTGGATGCCTTGCTTTAAACCATGTATGCATATATAGTCCATCGACCATTGTATGTTGCCACAAGTTGTTCTTGAGTCAAATTCAGAATTGGTCGATCCCTTACTTTAGAAAAAGGAGACTTAAATCGATCACTTGAACAAACGATTCGATGTCATGATGTCTTGAGTCGAAAACCAAATTATCAAAAAAAACTAAAAACGATCTTTAAAATAACTAAAAAACCAAAATAAATAGTTTTATAAAAATATTCTAACGGTGGGTAGCGATGGCCCAGTTTGTAAACCTAGACAGATCTCTATTTCGTAGCCACCTTTCGGTGGAATCACAAACAACGCCAACTACATGTTAAATGGATTTTTCTTAGATACATGCATGGGTTATATATATGTACAGGATATCCAACTTCATGTCCCCTATTAGATCTGATCTTGCTGCCTCTATTCTGTTATCCTTCTTGAAGATAAAAAGAGACGATAGAGATCGAAGCTCTAGATATTGAGCAAACGTACAGTTTCATTTCGTAGTCTGTAGTGCTTGATTGTTTGCCTCTCTAGCTTATTCTCTGTGTTCTTGCGTCGTTGCATGAATTTAGATCCACACCTCAAACACGATTAACTACATAAACACAACTAATTCAACTACTCCTCCAGCTCGTCCTTAACTACATCTGCTCGTCTTCATATAGCTACATACATGCACTATCAGGAACGGAACCAGAATTTTAAAATAAGCTGGGTTACACTCGACTAAATTTTTTTTATACTTTTTTTGTTTATTACCTTTAGAAATTTATTCTTAGATTGTATTCTCATTTAAATTTCTACACCTATAATTTAGAAAGGTAAGAATTAAAGAAGGATATTGATAGATCTCCTTGGAGAAGAGACATTTTTGAGAAATGTTGATAGGAAAAGGGCTTGTTGAAGATTTGGCTAATTCATGCATAGACATTTTTACCTTCGTTTCAAAATGGGTGGGCTATGATTCATAAAGTAGAGTTTATTTCAACCTAATTTAGCTTATAAATGAAGAGCAACTGAAAACCCCTTTTCAACTATCATCCGTCTCTGTGCACTATAATCATGGACGTGGCTCATTTATAGTTTTTTTTTTCTTGTATAAAAGAAACTTAAAAAGAAATTAATTCATTCGATTCATAGATCTCGAAGCAGATAACTATGGCGGAATTAATCGGTCTAATGGGCTCGTGACACATGCAAAAACATGACAAGTGGACTGTATATTCGTCACCAGCTAGCCCATCTGTTCCATTTGGGCCTCTGGACGTATCCCACTTTAATTTGGATAACAACAAAAATCCAGAAATCAAGGTTTTGGCTGTGCCGTCATTATTAATCTGAAACCTGTGGGCTAGATAGCTACCCGCCAAGCTTTCATTCATGCACTGAAGCACAGTGCAGGGCACTTAAAAACTTTGATCAGAGAGATAAGAACAAGGTGGAAAAAGATAGAGATAAGACCAAGCCAAAAGGCACCTATATATATCTGTCAGATTAGTTTGTAAACATCTAACAAAATTTACAGTGAAGATCTGTGTTTGCCTGAAGCAATATATATTTGAGGAAACTAGAAATGGGTTCACTAATGGCAGGATGGGACTCGCCGGTCCTCAAATCAAAGTCAGGTAACTGTTCATTTTAGTCTTATTTGCTTTCTACCCCAGCTAGCGTATAATTGCTTCCTTATGTTGTAATTTATTGGTTTTCCAGCTATATACAAGAGGAATCGGTCACTCACAAATGAGGATATTGAAGCCTTCTGGAGATCAAATAAGAAACCAGAGGAGAAGCAACAACATATCAACGATGGTGATGATGCTATCATCTATGAGGTATATATATAGGTGTTGTATGTGTTTCATTAATTTTTGCATATAAGAGCTTCTCCAACTTACGTGTTATCTAAAACAATGACAGGAGAAGACGGCTACTGTTAGTAAGTCGGGCAAAACATTTCAGAAATTGAGCACTATGCCTCTGCTGGATAGAAATACCAATACAGAGGAGGGTCAGAAGAAATACTTCATGCACGGTGAGACTGAAACCATGGCCAGCACCGCTCACAAACTCGTAGACAACACCGGCTGGTAAGTGGTACCCTTAAATAAAAGCAGTTACAATTTGATAAGTTTATGCATAATCCATGTTCTCAATTAGCTAGTCGGGTCATTTGACTGGTCAGGTGGACTAGGAGCAACTGGGCATTTCTGAATGAACCCCCTAAATCTGAAGGCGCTCCTGACAGTAGTAAACGTTACGCTTCACAGTTTCATGTAGCCTCCGCAGGTGGTGGCGTCGACGGAATTAGTACCTGATTCATCGATCAGGCCCTCAATGCTCCGGCCAATCTGCGCGCATACTCATCCCTGAACCAATGGGTTCAATTTGTATGATCGATCAAGATAATATATGTTCATGTCTTCATGAACATTGATTAATCGTACTAGGCGCAGTAGTAATCTAGCAATGTTTTGTATCAGTACTTGTTTGTATAGTAATCTTTATATATGTTAAAAGCAAAACGCAGAGTGCGTAAATAGACGGTTTTACCTTCCTTTGTAATTTATTTACAACAATGTCATCATTTTTGTTCTAAAAAAAATGGTGTACTCAATGGCTACTGTGTATGTATTGGTCTAACTTCTACTAACCATTATTTGTTATGTGATTATATTTGAAACAACTAAATTTTTAGTTCAGGGCAATTAAGAAACAATTGGTAGCATTAAGGTTTGTATTGGTCTTTCATTTTGTATAGATGTAATTATGGTAATTAATTTTTTAAATATTAATCTCTTAAGGGATCAAAATAATAAGATGAATCTGTTTTACTTTTATTTTTTGTATAAAAGTAAAAAATTACCACGTTATTTTCTCTCTTATTTATATTTCAATGTTATTTTACAGTTAAGCCTATGGAAATTATTATTTTTATTCTTTAAGAATTTTTTACAACCTTGGTTTTTTCAGGAATTTGAAAAACGACTTCACCAAAGACACATTTATCTTTTTAATAGTAGAGATATATATAAGTCTTCAATATGTGAAAATTACCTACCTGATAGATATTTCTAGAAAAAAGTTTGAAACAGATGAGTTTTTATAGGTGATTAGCAATTTTTGATACTTTAATTTGCTATATTGTATTTTAGTTATGGCTTTTTTAGACACATGTGAGAATTATTTATTATTATAAAATTTAAGAAAAAAAGGCAGCAGTAAGGCGCGGCCGGGTTTTTACCTAGTGTACGTACTAGTAATGTATGTATAATGAAGAGTATGTATAACGAAATCAAAACCATTTTGTGGCCCAAGTTGTTATTTGTAGTAGTGGTAGGTATGTGGATTAATTAGTGCTTCATCTAGCTTATTTCTTCATCCCTAGGGATTTTCTGGGACTACTAAGATTTTAAGTGCTTTGTCTTCTCTTCTATGTGCACATTGTGTTTCGTGGAAACTAATTTATAAGGAGTTGGTTTATTATATATTTCATAGTTCTATCTATACTAAATTTGTAGGATGAATTATTTCAACACCAACTACGGATTAACAACAGCAGCTTACCAAACGGTCCATTAGTTGTTGCATGTGCAATGCTAATGTTCACGTCCAGATACAAAACTAGTTAAACAACAAATATGTACGTTGAGGTCAAGTTCATCTTTGCCAATAGCTCCAATTCACTCGAGTATATGATGAGGCTCCACCATTATATTATAACCTGTTCGGAATCATTTCAGCATTTGATAAAAAAAAAGAAACCAGACTGAGCAGAACTTGTGGAACATGCGGATGTGGATGGCTGGCATATATTGAAATATCGAAGGAATGTGAAGTTGTTAACAAATCAAGCTTAGTGCACAATGCTTTCTCTTCACACTTGTTCTAGATTCTGGAATAATAACAAACTGTAGAAGTCATCTTTTGTCCCTCACCAAACCCTTCTCTGTGCACTTGTATGAGGGTAATTCTGACCAAATTCCACCTCAAATTGCCTTCAAAATGAAGCAAAAATATAATCAATCGATATCCCAACCATACCTTTGCCATTTTATGAGTGTTAGGTATACAATGGTGAAGAGTATTTTCTTTTAACATAGTAATAAGATAGCACCAATATGTAAACAGTCCCACCATCAAGCACAGTAGCACCACCAACAATGCAATTATCAATTCCAATAGTTGCCTATATAGAGCACTTAAGATAAGCAATAACTCGGAAACAAAGCAAAAAGAAGTCCAACATTCTCTTTGATTCAATCTTTTACATCCCTCACTTGTTGCAAGTCCAGAATTCCAATGGCTTCTGAGAAAAGCAAGATCTTGATCATCGGAGGCACCGGCTACATCGGCAAGTTCATCGTCGAAGCGAGCGCAAAGGCTAACCATCCCACCTTTCTTCTTGTTAGGGAGTCCACAGTAAATGACCCTGCCAAGGGAGCTCTCATTCAGAACTTCAAGAACTTGGGGGTCACTTTGCTCTATGTATGTATACATCCTACGCTATAATATTCACACTTTATGGATCATTTTTTGTTGCCAATCGTTTAACTTTGTATAATTTTACATTGCACAGGGGGATCTTTATGATCATGAGAGCTTGGTGAAAGCCATCAAACAGGTCGATGTGGTGATATCAACGGTGGGTAACTTTCAGCTAGCAGATCAAACCAAGATCATTGCTGCCATCAAAGAAGCTGGTAATGTTGAGGTTGGTGTCTCCATAGTTACACTCAAAGCTAATAACATTAAGTCTTTCAGTCATTATTTTTATTCGAGCATATTGTCACGCATACTCTGGTTTCTAAGACATTATTGATTTGTTAGAGATTCTTCCCCTCGGAATTTGGAAACGATGTGGATCGTGTACATGCGGTTGAGCCAGCTAAATCTGCCTTTGCAATCAAAGCCCAAATCCGCCGCGCTATAGAGGCTGAGGGGATACCCTACACTTATGTCTCCAGCAACTGTTTTGCAGGCTATTTTCTGCCCACATTGGTACAACTAGGAGCTACTTCTCCACCCAGAGACAAAGTCACCATCCTAGGGGATGGAAATCCAAAGGGTAAGTTTCCAAAATACTCATCAGATTATGTTGAAGCTTAAGTTTAAGGCATGAATTTTATGAAATTCTGGTTGTAAATGTTTATTTTTGGTGCAGCAATCTTTAACAAGGAAGACGACATTGGCACCTACACGATCCGAGCGGTTGATGATCCAAGAACATTGAACAAGGTCCTCTACCTCAAGCCTCCCAAGAACATATACACCTTTAATGAACTCGTTGCCTTGTGGGAGAAGAAAATTGGAAAAGTTCTTGAGAAGGTCTATGTTCCAGAGGACAAACTCCTCAACGACATTCTAGGTCAGTTATACTTTTAGGTTTCTAAGATTGAAAGAGACCCTTCAACAATGACATTGGTTGATTCACATTTTTTTTGTTCCTTATGTTTTCAGAGGCTCCAATTCCGATCAATGTGATATTGGCAATCAACCACTCTGTGTTTGTGAAAGGAGATCACACCAACTTTGAAATCGAGCCGTCTTTCGGAGTCGAAGCCTCCGAGCTGTACCCGGATGTTAAGTACACCACCGTGGAGGAGTATCTGGACCAATTTGTTTAAGCATCATTTGGTTGTTGATTAAGATGTTTGCTTAATAAAAAGTACTAGCTTTCATGTACTAGCAGAAGAGCTTTGTGCTCTCTAATTATGTTGTTTTGTCTTCTGTGAGGACAATGTACTGATTAAACTTGAAATCTTCAATTCACCTCTTGGATTGTTTCGGAATTCGGAAGCCAAAATGATTCAAACTTCTTTTCTGCAGTACTGTGTATAGTCAGTTTAGGAAGATAAGATAGAGTTCAACCATCATGGCATACGACACCTTCGCCATTTTAATTGGAAGATGACGGTGTAATTAAGCCATCATAAAATGAGAGGTGATTCTATCCAATAAGATGTATACAAATACATCTTAAAACTTTGTTTCTTAATTTGAGGTCCTATAAATACAGAGCACTTGAGCATAACTCTGGAAAAGAGGAACTTCCAGACATATATAGTCTCCGAGCTACTTGTTTGCAAATTGCAATGGCTGATCTTCAGAAAAGCAAGATTCTGGTAATCGGAGGCACCGGTTACATCGGCAAGTTCATAGTCGAAGCGAGCGCAAAGGCTAACCATCCCACTTTCGCTCTTGTTAGAGAGACCACTGTCAATGACCCTGCCAAGGGAAAACTCATTCAAAAGTTCAAGAACTTGGGAGTCACTTTGCTCTATGTACGTATCTACAGACAACTAATTAACCACCACCATCTGTTTCTGGCTCAGTCACATTCAGGTAAATGGTTTACTTTGATTTTCACAGGGAGATATCAACGACCACGAGAGCTTGGTGAAGGTCATCAAACAGGTGGACGTGGTGATATCAACAGTGGGTGGTCCGCCGCTACAGGATCAAACCAAAATCATTTCCGCCATCAAGGAAGCTGGTAATATCAAGGTTAGGGTCTCCACCATTGTTAAAAATATATACAAGAGTGAGTTAGGTCATATGCATATGACTCACTGATGTATCACTCCATCTTGATCATCAGAGATTCTTCCCATCGGAGTTCGGAAGCGATGTGGATCGTGTACATGACATAGTTGAGCCGGCCAAATCGTTTTTTGAGAGCAAAGTCCAAATCCGGCGTGCTATAGAGGCCGAGGGGATACCCCACACATATGTCACCAGCAATTGCTTTGCAGGCTATTTTTTACCCAGATTGGCACAGCCAGATGTTACTTCTCCACCCAGAGACAAAGTCATCATCTTCGGGGATGGAAATGCAAAGGGTAATTCATCAAAACAAATCCAACTCCTTTATGTCCGTATGCAGTGGCAACATCCATATATAGAACCTCTCATATAAGTTGCAAAATGAAATGGCTAATTTTGTTCACGTAATTTTGTACAGCAATCTTTGTCGACGAAGAGGACATTGGAACCTATACAATCCGAGCAGTTGATGACCCAAGAACACTGAACAAGGTTCTCCACCTCAGGCCTCCTCGAAACATTTACTCCTTCAATGAACTCGTTGCCTTGTGGGAGAAGAAAATTGGCAAACCACTTGAGAAGGTCTATCATCCAGAACAAAAACTCCTCGACGATAGTAAAGGTCAGTTCAGAAACATTTCAAGACTGAGAGATGGACCTTAGTTTACAGAATGAAATTAGTGAAGTTGTGGATGACATATATTGATTCACGTACTATTTTTGTTTGCAGCAACCCCATTTCCAGAAAATGTGATATTGGGAATCAACCACTCTGTGTTTGTGAAAGGATTTCTTACTAACTTTGAGATTGAGCCATCCATCGGAGTCGAAGCTTTCGAGCTATACCCAGATGTTGAATACACCACTGTGGAGGACTACCTCGACCAATTTGTTTAATCATTATTAGCTAGGTTGTTGATTCACATGTTTGATGAACATGTAGCTAAATAAAACTACTTGTAATAAATAGAGCTTATGCTTATGTATCATTTGTTTGTATCAGTACAATTGATACCACTTACCTACCTATTTACTGGAAAACCAGGGCAATAGCTTTCCTAATTCCCCTTCACAATTACAATTTTCTTCCAAATATGATTCAGAGAGGCTTTAACCATGTGAGCAGCTTAAAGAAGCTACTTCCAGGCATCAAAAGAAAAAGAACTAAACTAAAAGACTCACTTCAACCTTAGTCTAGTCTTTCTGATCACCAATCTCAACCATTCTGAGAAGACCTTGGCAAGATCGATTCCGCTAGTCCCCGAACCTGTCTCTGGACTTGGTGCCGGTGCAGGTGAAGGTGCAGATTCTTGTGCAGTTGTTGTGATCATTCGATGTTTCACTGCATATCCTATCAATCTTCTGGCCTTGATTCCTCTACTTCCCTCATCTGCGAAATACGAAAGAAGATGATGAACAGGTTACATTGATTTCAAGCTACCAAGAAACCAATATGAGAGCCAGAATTGGTATGACAAAATTTGGATATATGTCAGTGCTTCTTACCTTGTAATTCAGAGTAGGGTTTCGAAGTCTCCGACAAGAGAATGAGAGTGGGGGTGATGATGGTAAGGGCAGCCCAGCAGAAGAATATCACAACATAAATTCTCCCACTCATTTGTGGAGAGAAAGCTAAAAAAAACTTGGTTCAGTGGGACGGAATGTTATGCTTGGCTTTGAAGGTTTTAAACTTTAAACGCATCTGAGGAGAGAAAGAAGACCTTGAGAAAATTAGCTGTCCCTGTCCTAATAATATTGTCACTATAATATACTCAACTTCATTTCATGTGTCTTGTTCTTATTGAATGCTATCAAATTGAAGTCAAGTAAAATAACAAATTAACAACTAAACTTGTGCTATCGTTGTTAAGTTGTTGGAGAGTTGTTATACCAATTCTATGTCTGATTGGACATCTATCTGGCACGTAAAGCCCAGGTCAGAATCGCCCCCCTATCCCACCTGGAAATGCTTCCAGGAATTTTATACCATATGAATATTATGATCAGAATAGCTAATCTGGAGATCATGTAAAGCTCAACCCCAAACAAGTTGGGGTTATTGTCAACCTGCTAGTTGTTGACTATATCAATGTCTTTGTTTGAATGAATTCTAAACACAACTTGCTGCTGGAATTGAAAACTATACCATGTGAGTTATACAGAAACTGACAGCAAGAGCAGCGCAGGCAGCAAGATGCCTTCAACATTCCGAAGTAATGCAGAAAAAAGAACAGTAATAATTACAGGACAAAATTAAGAAATTTCAGATTAAGAAGAGGCGAGGAACTCAAGTTATGCAAGTTACATCTGCTTGTTAAATCCTAATAGGATGCAACGATCGACATATCTATAACTTTGCAAGAGTTGACAAGAAAGGTGTTCAGAATAACTAAAAACATTTGAACACTGCACTTCTTTCCGTTCTGTTTTCCTAACCTTCAGTCCGCGGAGCCACTACTACTTGCAGCAGGCTTCCCTACATACCTCTGTAATAATCCAAGGAAACGAGTAAGTAGATTGCAGTTACAGAAGCTAAACATGACAACTCTTAGCAAAAAACATCTAGAAACCAAGCCACAAACACAATTTCAAATAGACTTGGGAGAGGGAAGGAAATCGTTTAAAATAAAATAGGGTAATGTCGAGCTCTCACCTGCTTTCCAATGCTGAATGGAACATACTTGTACTTGATCATGTGCATGATTTGGCGCTTCATTGTAAGGACAAAAAGAACAATCCAATAGCAGAGGAGTATGGGCCAGAAAACAGGGACATCAAAAACAGAGAAGAAGGTCATGAGAAAGGCGACACAAAAAGCCTTTGTAATGGAATACCTGAAACCACATAAGTAAACCCATAAGTCACTTAGAGACTCAACTTGTAGTCGTGGTAACCCACCACACATACATGCACACATTATTGCATACAAGCACAGATAGTAACGTGTTTGATCACCGACAATTCATTCACCAAATAACCATCTTGACTACTGAAATCATTCACACAGATCCTTATTTGCAGTTTAGCTCTTCCTAGAGCCCCTCCAGTCTCCCCACTATCCATCATGCCATATCCCACAATCTATTTCGTCACCATGAGGTGTTTCACAGCTTGAAACATGTGAAAGATTATGGTGATTTATCAGGCTTCCTATTCAGAACAGTGCCAAAGAAACCTCAACTTCTGCAGGTCAAAATGTCTCATAACTAATTAGGTTGATGTGCAAAGATCAGCAAGCAACAGAAAGAGGATAAAATCATTGTCACTAAATACAAAAACAAGTATTAACAACAATACAGAAGCAGTCGTATGACATCAATCAGCAACATTTAATAATTGATTAGCTACCAAAGAAAACGAACTTGAAGCAAGGGATCATTAATCAGATCACATTTTAAGTACTATATCACACAACACTCCATAAATCAAAGTAACTCTTAAAGGTCCATATTCCACAATTACCAGAACTTGAACTCAGGAAGGCGGCGGATAAATGGCTTAAACTCATCCGATCCCCTCGTCGGCAATGCAGCCCCATCCAAGCCCTCAAGCTCCGGATCAACCTTCGGTGACAGAAAACCAATCAACAGATTCAAGATATAAATCCCCAATCCATAAGACACAATGTAGAACCCCTGAACCAAGTAAACTCGCAACACGTAAATCGCAGCCACAGCCAGTGTCCCCAGCCACCTGTGGACCGGGTTAGGAGTCGACCGGTCCAAGTAGTACTGAAATGTTCTTGCAAACTCATCCCTCCACTTGGCAATCGGCGCCACCGCCGAGCCTGCATCACTCGCCACTCCTCCTCCTTCCATGATCAACCTATTATCCTCTTCAATTCCCTGATCAACAAACAAAACCTAGCTCAATTTTAAGTTTGATCTCCAAGAAATCAGCATCATTAAAATGTGACAAATACATGAACCCTAATTCAAATTCAGCTGATACAAAACCCTAGCGATTCGCAGAAGCCGATTGCTATAATAATTTAATAACAAATCAGAGAAATAAAAGCTTCACCTTGACGAAACGGCGACGTTTTGGAGTCCGATGCGGAGAGAGAGAGAGAGACGATCTGCTTCGTTTCAATTTGTTTCCTATTTCTCAGAAAAACAAGCCTTGCGCCGTTAAGCGGTTAAGGGCATCGCAACGCAGCGTTTCATTGCCTGCCGTTAATTTGAAGGAAAATGAGGGACGGTTTGGTAAATATAATCGTAGCCGGTAGTGCGGAAAAACCAGAAATGCCCTCTTTGGGATTTAATACAGTGTTGTCGCGGTAGCCATTTCTCTCCTCTTCTCTCCGGCCTAGTTCTAATCACAGAGAGAGACTCGGAGACTGGAAAAGTGAGCTGGTGGGAGTAACAAAGATGGGGACTTTGGGAAGAGCGATATACACCGTCGGATTCTGGATTAGGGAGACGGGCCAGGCCGTCGATCGCCTCGGCAGCCGCCTCCAGGGGAGCTACTACTTCAAGGAGCAGCGTAAGCGACGCCGTTTTCTGATTCTAAAACCCTAGATCCCTCTTTTTTCGATCAATCTCTGAAATTCGTGTTGGTTATGTTCGTTTTGTTCAAATTTGATGCTGATTTAGAGACCGTAGGTTTAGATTAGGGTAAAGTCTGTGGCTTTGCTCGATTAGGTGTTGGTTGTGATTGTTTAGGTTTAGGTTTTGGTTGTGTTACCTGGACTGTGATTGGTTGGTTGGTTGGAGATGGTGTCTGAAATGTAAGAATGTGTTTCAGTAGTGGATTATAATGCACTAAAGTACTGTGCTTTGGTTGCTACTATGTAGCATTTTGCAGGGAAAGTGATGGCATATGGTTTCAATGTCGAAATATTAAGAATGGGCTTTGGCGGAATCGGGTAATGTAGAAAATTTGGAAATGGATTTTTGAGTATTGGGAGAGGTTAGGTGGTGGCGGCGGGTTTTGGGGGTGGATATGCATTGAGCTGTATGGTGTTTCTTAATTTCTAAAGGGGAGGAGAGGAACTAGGGTCTGAGAATGATGATTTTCATGATGTGCACTGAATTTTGTTTTTGTAATTTAGATGAACTTGCTCTTAGTTTCTTTGCGACATTTAGGAATATTGTTTGGTTTTGCCTTCTTCCTTCCATGCAAGAGAGTAGTGATGATGCTCTTTTTTGCAGTGTCTAGGCATCGGACTCTTATGAATGTATTTGATAAAGCTCCTGTGGTTGACAAGGATGCATTCGTGGCTCCAAGTGCCTCTGTCATTGGTGATGTTCAGGTGGGAAAAGGATCTTCTATTTGGTATGGATGTGTATTGAGAGGTAAGAATTTTGGGACGCAATAACAGTTAAACAATATATACTTTGGCACTTTTGGAGATTGTATTTTCTTTTTTCTGATGACCTGTTGTTTTAGATGTTCGATTATTTTAACTTGTCATTGATCCACATTGGCTCAATATCACATTTCTTGCTCTACTTGTTTTATGTCTTTCATAGTTTACAGCTGCACCCTTTTCTCATTTGATATGATTGTGATCACTGTTGGAGAGCTAACTATTTCAGAAGTAGTGATATGCACACCTAGTTAATCCTAGAAAAGAAAACAACATGCAACTGGGTAAGAAAAGATTATTGTATTCTTTGAAGTATCGACATAAAGACATAAATCATTGAAATAACTTGGCACTTAGTTTGCTTGTTGAATAAGATGGTCAAGGGTTAGGTATAGAACATTAGTGTTTATATATTAGGGATAGGCACGCCTAGTTAATCCTAGAAAAGAAAACAGTTTGCAACTGGGTAAGAATAGATCACTGTAATCATTGATGTTTCTACTTAAATACATAAATCACTGAAATAACTTGGCACTTAGTTTGCTTGTTGAATAAGATGGTTAAGGGTTAGGTATGGAGTGTTACAGTTTATGTCAATTAATGATCTGTAGGACTCTGGTTAGTGAATTTTGGGTGATCTCAAATGTATAGTTGCTTATCCATAACTATGATCTACACTTTACCTTTTGTGGAATCTTGTGATAATTTTTAAATATGTCTCTATGCTTAGGTGACGTGAACAACATCGTCATTGGAGCTGGAACTAACATACAGGACAACTCTCTTGTGCATGTGGCAAAGTCTAATTTAAGTGGGAAGGTGTTGCCAACCATTATTGGTGATAATGTTACAGTAGGTGAGTAATGTGCTTACAGAGTATGAATTTTATCATAGGTCCATATGATGTGAGAATCACTCCCTGATGGTTTATGTATACAACCTCTAATTGGCCAGGTCACAGTGCTGTTGTACATGGCTGTACGGTTGAGGATGAGGCCTTTGTTGGTATGGGAGCCACACTGCTTGATGGTGTCGTTGTTGAGAAACATGCTATGGTTGCTGCTGGAGCCCTTGTGAGACAGAATACAAGAATCCCCAGTGGAGAGGTATGTATAGAACCCTCCTATTGAATCCTGTTCTTTATTTTGTATATTTTATTTTGGAAAGTATGATGATAATAATAAGCATGCAAAAATAGCTCAGATTTTGGATCTATTTCATCCGGATCACTGATCTAGTACTTATAGTGCTTTGGAGTCCAAAGGACAATAAATACTATGTAGACATGTAGTTAAAGCTTTGTTATGTTTCTTGAACAAGAAGTCAGAGAATAAATAATATAGTTAAGGATTTTAAATCACACCCTATGTTGAAGAAGAGTTGCGTAAAGTAACACTACAGATAGGTGGACTGGGAGTCATTAATCAAGATTATGATATGTAAATGCGTGGTGTTTGATATCTATTTAAAAGACATGTAAGTTTTGAGTTTCAGCGCTAAGCAATTATGGTATAACTTTTTTAATTTGGTTGAAATTAAAAGTAACGGCTTAATGATTTGGGTGTCATGCTGTCCGATGCAGCTGTATCCATGCTGTCTGAATATAAGATTTAATTCTGATGTATCATTTTCATTTGCTGAACATTTTGCTTCACTTAGATTAAGCAATAAAAAATTGTAAAATGTATCATAGGTTTGGGCAGGGAATCCCGCTAAATTTCTGAGGAAACTCACAGATGAAGAAATAGCATTCATCTCCCAGTCAGCCACCAATTATGTCAACCTTGCACAAGTCCATGCAGCGGAGAATGGGAAGTCCTTTGATGAGATTGAGTTTGAGAAGGTCCTCCGTAAGAAGTTTGCTCGTCGTGATGAGGAGTATGACTCAATGCTGGGTGTTGTTCGTGAAATTCCCCCAGAGCTTATTCTTCCCGATAATGTATTACCAGATAAAGCACTCAAGGCAGAAAAATGATTTCGTAAGCTGTTTTTTTCCTCCTTCAACTCAAATCTTGAGAGATTTGATATTAAGGAATATTTGTTGTTAAGTGCAAATATGTGGAAAAGGTATCATTTCCTTTCCTAATAATACCAAACATGTTTTAGGGCAGAACTATGAATCTTTTCTAGCCATTGATCCACTCTTTCTGCGGCTTTTCAGAAACTATTATTTCTGCTTTGGCAGTTTGTATGATGATGATCATTTTTGTATCGAAAAGTACTTTTTCTAGCTGCAGTAGTAGTTAATCTGCACCTCTATCTATGAAGTCTTGCTCTATTGCAACATGCAAAATCAAATTCAAACTTCAAACCTTGAGATGATGAATGGTGATAACGGGTGAAAGTAGTGTGGTGAAAAGAACATTGTTAGTAGAAAACATTAGAATCATTTGTGGTCCATGGAATCACTGTTTAGCATGATGCAGCTACACTCTTGACCCCAAAACCTACTTTGCCTAGGAACTAAAGCTTGTGATGCTTGTGCAGACTAAGATACAGTTCTGGGTTATTGTAACATAGATATTCTCCACTACAATTATTGGCTGATCGGAATCTTGGAAAGTTGCAAACACATAGCTTTCCGTGATTTCGGTCGAAAGCGACGAAAAGAAAAGCTTGCCCCACCAATCAATCATAATCCCGGCGAAATTTGTCATCGGCTCCGTTGTTGCTTTCCTTCGTCGTTTCTTACTTTCTTTCCTTCAACACTATATTCCTATTTCTTTTGTGGCAACTTGACAATGCCGACGCAAAATCTAGTCAGAATTTAGTAACACTTCCGACGAGTATGTCGTCGCTAGAAGTCTTTCATGAAAAAGTAGACAAACTTGGTAGTTATAGTACCGACTAAAATTAGTGACTATCAACCTTCAAGAATATTTGCCTTTCGATTTTAAAGGAAAAAGGCAAGTGGACACATATCTGCAAACAAATATCAACATTAAAGAGAAAAATGAGACGCATTTGTGGAAATGAATTCATCGTAGACTCTCATGTGAGTAGGGCTTCCGGCAACATAACAAAGAACACATTTTTGCGACCAAGGTATATCCATTTCTATAGATAAATAATGAAGAAGATGCATTTGGGGATGAGCATTGTTAAGTAAACTACCTTTTAGATACTATCTGAATCTCATCTTATATGACACATATGAGGTATTTATTAAATGACGTGTCTGTGTCACATCAACGTTACCGCACGCGCACATGGTACACACCGCATGACGTCGTACACAAGTGGTATAAGTGATTCACTCTCTTAGGCGAGCAAGACTTTGCGACACCAAATATCTCGTCGCTAAAAGCCTCCCACAGAAACAAAACAAAAAAATCACTCACAGCTGGACCGGACCTGCAGCTGATGCAAGACTCATGCTGCTTTAGTCCCTAGAGTCTATATATAGTTGAACACTTGAGGTGTTGAAATCCACCGTCCACCTAGGAGAGTCATAAGCATACTCAAAACAACCCAGAGGGCCCCAAAACATGGGAGTAGAAGCCACCTTGCTCACCAACTCCAACAGCGGCGAGGCTCCTCTGATCCTCGGACTTCAAGCCGCCGCCCTCGTCGACCACGTGGCTCGCGTCGACTGGTCCTTGCTCGACCAACTCCCCGGCGAGCGCGGTGGCTCCATCCCGGTAATCACTTCAAACTATGTTTCTTTCATGTCAAGTCAAACTTGGGTCTTGTCTTTTATGCCAGTTTGGAGTTGATGGCTTTCTTAGTTACTACTCACTCTTGTTGGGTTTGTTGTTTTGTGCCGAAAGATTCAAACTTCGTGAAAAAGGTTCAAGCTTTGGGTTTTTGTGATTGTAGGTTGCAATTGAGGAGCTTGAGCATATATTGAGAGAGGTGAAGACCCATGTTATATCATCCCCTGATGAATCTTTGCCTATGAAAACTATGGCCGGTGGAAGTGTGGCCAATACTATTAGAGGGTTGAGTGCAGGGTTTGGAATCTCTTGCGGGATCATTGGTGCATGTGGGGATGATGAGCAAGGCCAGCTGTTTGTTAGTAACATGAGCTCTCATGCTGTGAACCTTGAGAGGTTGAGGATGAAGAAGGGACCCACAGCTCAGGTTCGGTTTGTTTTCGGTTTTTGTTTACAGCATTGCCTGCATTGGGTTACTGAGATTGTTGATGATTATTGCTAGGTGCTGACAGAGTGATAGTTTGTTGGCAATTTGTGTAATGCAGTGTGTTTGCTTGGTTGATGCGTCAGGCAATCGGACAATGCGTCCATGTCTATCTAGTGCGGTGAAACTTCACCCAAAGGTACATGCTTCTGTTTGTGTCAATCTGTATGTTGAGCTATCGTTTTCTTTGAATAGTTAGCTATCGTTTTCTTTGAATAGTTAGCTATCATTTTCTTTGAATAGTTTTTCAAATGAGATAACAAGAATTTTAGCGTTTTACAGGAGGATGACTTGACAAGAGCGGATTTTAAAGGATGTAAGGTTAGTCTCTTTCATAGTCGGTACAATTTTACTCCTACTTACTGCAATGCCATTTTTCAGAAATACACGCTGAACTTGAAATGCCTCTTTTCAGTGGTTGTTGCTGAGGTACGGCATAATTAACATAGAAGTGATTCAGGCAGCTATACAGGTCGCCAAGCAAGAGGGTCTTCTTGTGTCCTTGGATTTGGCCAGCTTTGAGGTACAAGTATCTCTTCAATTGCTTTTCTTAACAATGGATCTGGCCTAGTTTTCCTTGAAACAAGTTGAGTTTATACACAACTTATTTCTTGGGTGAAGTTCTTATGACACAAGATGTCATCCCTGGTAAGTATTATTGCAACTTGCTCATCAGAGAACCATATCCGTAGTTCCGTACACATTATAGTTCTTAAGGCTATTTGACCAACAAACAAAAATCTAATGGAGGTTATTTAGTGCAATAGCATAAGCAATCCTCAAACAAAAGGTTTAAGTAATGGTGGGAAATCAAAACCAAGAACTAGCATCTGCCAAAGTAGGTTATCCGTGACCTCCTGCAACATTAATATGCAAGTAATTGAAACAAATTTAAATCTCAACTAAGAAGCAGATGGATTGTATGTATGTGTGCTACTTTTGAATACATGTGACAGCTATAGCTATATCTTTGACTTTTATTTGTTTCTTATTCTCTTTCGTGTAAAATCTCAGGGATGTATATACTTACGTAGTTTCTTACATTATCCAGATGGTTCGCAACTATAAATCACCTCTTCTACAGCTGCTGGAGTCGGGTAATATAGACCTCTGCTTTGCCAATGAGGATGAAGCAACGGAGCTGCTAAGGTGACTTTCATTTCCTACCAGTAGATACCGAATTCCGGTCCATTTTTCTGTTCTTCTTTTCCTCGTGGCCTTATAAATGCTGATTATGTTGTCCTGCAGAGGTCGTAATGGTTACCAAGATGCTAATCCTGAGGCTGCACTCGAATTCTTGGGGAAACACTGCCAGTGGGCAGTGGTAACATTAGGCAGTAATGGATGCATTGCAAAGCACGGAAAAGAGGTTTGTCACTTCGGGAAACTTGGCCCAATTTTGTACTGAACAAGTGACTGTTGCCATTCAATGGTGTTTCTGAATTTTTTTTGTTTCTTTTCCACTTATTGTCAGATTGTGAGAATTCCAGCCATTGGCACAGCCAATGCAGTAGATGCCACAGGAGCAGGTGACTTGTTTGCCGGTGGGTTTTTGTACGGATTGGTGAAGGGATTATCTCTAGAGGAATGCTGCAAAGTTGGCTCGTGCAGTGGGGGAACTGTTATTCGTTCTCTTGGCGGTGAGGTGCCACCTGAGAGTTGGCAATGGATGTACAAGCAGATGCAGATCAAGGGCCTGCCTCTTCCGGACATCCAACAATAATCTTATTTACAAGAGAGATTGTTATTTCAGACCATGACTATTAAAAATATCTATTCAAAGCGAGGAGCGGATGTGGTTGCATTTCGGGGACTGGCTCAACCACTATAGACCAGGCTCAGATTTAGAGTTGGGAGCACTGCTATTCTCAGAATAGCTTTCCATTTTGATGTTTGCTGCAATTCTGTTTGTTTACAAGTATCTGTTCAGTAATTCAAAAGTTTAGTCATTCTCAATTCACACACCAGTTATGCTCTTGAATCTTCTCAACTTCTTGGGGCGTTAAACTAGAAAGTATAAAACAAAAGTGGCATACGAAACCTCCCTTGTGGGTTGCTGGACATATTTGAAATTGTTATGCACAGCGTAGTCTGCCCTCACCGTTCAGCATTTATGTACCAACTCAACACAGCTTCATTGTCAACTCACACTATCCAGATATAAATCATTTGATAAGACTATAAATAATTGTATCTTAAGCATAAACTTCATCTAATGGGAGGCCACCATGAAATGTTTGCACAAATGAGACCAGGTAAACTGCATTGCCTTGTAAGAGAAAAAGAAAAGGAAAAGGCAAAGGTTCAACAATAGAGATAGTTATCTTCTGCAATACCATCCATAGTCTTAAGAAACTCATGATAAAATCTCATTGAAAGGATGGAAAGACAACTGTGCTACTAGCATGTTCAAATGTCCATTGGAGCTACATCGGCTTCAGGAGCAGCACCCGTGTCAGCTCCAGCACCAGCACCTCCTTCTGCAGGAGCACCCTGCTCAGGTGGAATAGCAGTATCAGGTTCAGCAGCAGCAGCTTCATCCTGCCCCACGATCTCGAAATCATCAATCAGCTGCTGAACTTTGTCCTGATCCAATATATGGAATGCCTCATCAACTCCCATCACAGCAACTGTGCATATGGAACTCCTGAGTTTTTCCCCCTGCAAGGTTTCCCTTGTTGCAATGAGTGCATCCTTGATCAGCTCATCCAGTTTTGCATTGTTGAAGCTCTTAAACCTGCGCTCCAAGTATGTCTTTGCAGCTTGTGAGCGAGATCCGATTGCAAAAGCCTGGTATTCAAAGTAGTTTCCACTTGGGCAGTTGTAATATAGATGGGCTCCAGATTCATCTAAACCACCTACTAGAAGTCCCACACCATATGGTCGTTTCCATGATCGTTGAGTGCAAACCTGCCACCCACAAGAGTAGAGACTTAAGATGATGAAACAAATGTGTATTACAAGTAAACTATCATGAGATTGGGAAGATATTAATAACTTGCAGTGTTGACAATTAGACTCAAAATCAGTATTCTCCAGAAAAGAAAAGAAAAAATAGATTCAACATCTACTAGTGTCAAAAATTCAAAATAGCTAACATATATTGTGTAAGAATACTAATCACCATCAGTGATTAAGAAAAATATGGCAACTAAGATAATTTACTATTCTACCAAGTCCATCCACTTGCATCCTTGTGTAGTTGGATATTACAAATTAGAATAGCACAAAGTTAAACTTCAGAAACTTGAGCAGACATTATGGTTTTAATATTTCACATGACTGAGAGTGCATTTGTCTAGCATTCTGAAAGTTAGAGGATTCAAACATTGGAAAATAGAGATATTTGTGCATGTCTTCCTATTCATACATCTGCACACACAGATAACAAATGCCAACATAATAGTGTGCAGTGCAGCAATTAACTCCACAAGTTCACCAACATGTGGCCAACATTGCTGCAGAACATATAACAAAGATATACAATAAAGATGAAACAATGGGACACCCTTGATGTAAATTATAAGTTTTACCAAACATACTTTAAAACGTGCAATATGAAACGCTCAAAGGAATAGTCAGGCCCATGATTTGCTCCTATTTGATTTGGGTTTCAGACCTAGCTATTTGCTTGTTTATATAAAAAAGATTAACGCCTGTCAACTATTTCACAAAGCTCATGAAAACACCAACATTCACAATTATATGCATTGAACTATCTTATAGTCTCAAATCCAACAAATGACACTGTGAAATAAAATCACTTGTGCATACACAAACGATGCAACAAATGGAAAATTTGACACCACCAGCTATCCTACCAAACCAAGAAGTGTTCAACTTCTATAATCTACAAATGTAAAAAATAGATTATAAATCTTAACGGTATATGATTATCGACCTAAAGTAGCTAACTTTAGAATCAAAAACCCCAATCCAAATTACTCATCTAATCGGATAGGAAATCGTAAGGATTCAAGCTCAGCAATTCTACTAAAACAAGTTGAAACACGAAATTCACACACCAAGTTTCCATTTTTACCAATCAATTCTCCCAAAAATAACCCCAATTTCAATAGCCCTAGCTCCCCCAAAAGCCCTACTCCCAATTCCCCGATCCAACAACCACCGCTCACACCAAAAACAACGCCGAAATCACAGAAACTCACACCACACCAATAGATTCAAAATTAGGGTTTCCGAAACGCACCTGCGCCTTATCGGCGAGCTGAACGACGAGTCGTCCGACGGGGAGAGGCGACTCGTACGTGTAGTTGTAGTTAATACACTCGGATCGCATGTAGCGCGACAGAACACGGCCGTCGGCGGTGAGTCCGGCAATGGCGACGCCGATGTGGTCGTCGACCTTGAAAATCTTCTTCTGGTGAGAAGAGAGCTCGGAGTTGGCCTTGTTGACGCAGGCCATGACCACGTGGGTATTAGATCGGAGGCCAATCGCCGCCGAGCCTTGCTTCACGGCCTCCATGGCGTACTCGACCTGGAAGAGCCGCCCGGCGGGGCTCCATGTAGTGACGTCAGTGTCGTACTGGTTCCTGAACATGGTTAGGTTAGGGGCCTAGAATTTCTAGTCTTTTGGTTTTTGGGGTTCAGAGTGAGAAAAGCTTTGGATTTTTATTGAGGGTTTTTCTTTCTGTTCAAGGCAATTGGTGCGAGACTGTCTCTCTCTCTCTCTCTCTCTCTCTCTCTATATGAGATAAACGGAGAAGAGCGGTTTTGTGTTTTCTACTGCTCTTGGTAAAAAGATAAAGGAGAGCAAATATTTTTCAGTGTGTTGGGCCTGGACTCAAACATGGGCTAAACTTGGCCCATGTTTGTTGTTGGGCTTGGCCCGACAAATCTCGGTCTCTTCTTTAGACATATTTATCGAGAGGCGAGACCTTGCAACTTGTCGCAATAGCAAATTTACTCGGACTAATTACGTGTTACATGTTTTTGGAGAAGCATTATGAACTCCAAATGTTCTAGAGGTTTCATTTCTTGATCTATTTTATATCGAAAAGAAATTCGGTTCGAGCCAATGACCAAATAATAAGCGATTCTTGTAATTCTGCTGAGTAATTAGTGTCGGAGAGTGAAAACATATAGACACTAAAACAAAACGACTGCTAAGGTTTTCAATGATGATCCTCAACAATTGACGGTTGGTTTGGTTGGAAATGCATTATAGTTGAACACTCTTTTCATTGAAAGACGTTCTAGCAAAGAGAACGAAAATTTTCAAGTGCTTTGTTGTATAACTCGAGAAAAATCTCTGTCTAATCCATTCGTGTTCATCTAGATTTCGAAAGCAGTTCAAAAATGAAGCTAATGACTATTACCTTGCCCTCCAACCAAAAGATTATGGTACGTGTACTCACTAATGAGCATAATTTGTTGCAAAATCAGGAAAAAATAATGTAATTTGGGACTGTAAATTGGGCTTATTATGTTGTACACATGCCTTCGGACCATGAAAATGGGCATGGTGCCATGGTTGAACCAGCAGCAGCAATTTACTTTTCATGTAGCAAATGTTGGAAAAAAATAATAATAAAAAAATTGCACTCCATACACTGCATCAATGGAAAAATTACATGAAGGAAACTTAAGGGAAATGATGATGTGTGACATCGTTCAATTGCAGAAGAGAAACAAAGAACATACTTATATGCTGGAGTATCCTTGAGTGAGTCACTTGCATAGAAATGCAATGTTTCTCATTATGGGGTAAATATCTAATAATCAAGAAAATCATATGAATGAAATTATCCCTGAACCAATGCAATATAACTGTTTTTCATGATTTCCCTTCTAAACTAACAGTTCCTCAGCAGGACAAAACCTGCGTTAACAATCGCTATAGTTCGCAGAATGACACTGACATTTGACATAAAGTGGCTATAAAATCTTATAACAGCTTCATCAATGACCCTTTCCTGTCCATTCAGGGATCTAAGGGTAAGGGAACTTCTTAGGTAGAGTAAACAGTGGTTCATCATTATCAGAGATACCTCCTAATTGCCAGGCCTAATGCATAGCCCAATGACCTTGAAACAGGAACTGCAACAGCATTCCCTACTTGAATATACCTGAAAGTATAAAAACAATGGATATATACTTATATATATATATATATATATATATATATATATATATATATATATATATATATATAAACACCACCCATGTATTGAAGTTAAAATAATCTAAACCATCCGCAAATATCCAAATGTCTAAATAAATCTGAATCATATAAAAATATTATTTAAACATTACCTCTCCTTCACTGGACCACTAAGCTTGTAGTAGTCTGGGAAACCTGGTAGACGTGCATTCTCACGTATTGATAACACTCTATCTTGTTTGGGATGCAGAATTGCCTGTAAAAGAAATAATTAATTGATTGCATTCGTAGAATGAAAATTGGGTGCAATCTGATTGTGTTTTGACCACGATCTTCAACAGGGGGTAGAGAGATACTTTAGCGTACCAAAAGTAAATGAGGGTTGCAGGGCGTGCCACCGCGCGGACGTGAGATGTGAATTGTGCGCGTGCATGACTTCTAAACAAGCGAAGGAGAGCTCCGGTGCCACCTCACGGGCGAGGGATTACGAGTAAGCCTTTATTCACCTGCGATCGATACTCACTGTAGGAAGCAAGCAGAGCAATCTACTGGAAAAGTAATCAGGGGCGAGTCCGAACGGGATCTAAGAACTAAGGCGTGGTGCGCTTAGAACTTAGGGTTTCGAGGATGCTCGAAGAATTGTTGTTTTGTGACTTGATTGTATCTTTGTCGAGTTGTTGTGTGTGTTTTTTTGTTGTTGTTCAATAACCCTCGAGGTCTTCCTTATATAGTGACTCGCATCCTCCCACAAGAAAGATAATCATAATCCAGTTCGGACTCATAATCAGAATACTACAAGGACAATGTTTCACTCGCGCAAACCAATCATCTGTATGATACGTGTCTAGCCACGTAATTGACTCCGCTTATGTCACCGCTTTCGTATTTATCCAACTGTAGACTCATACGCGAACTCAACCTTGAACATCCTTATCTCGCGAGGTGCTATAGTCTTTGTGGAAACCTCTCGCGTGCCTTCGAGACTTACGATACTTAACAGGCTTTGTATTAAAAGGGCCACAGATATTGGCCCAAATATTATCCAAAACGTATTATGCAGTCTTGGATCAAAATATTCATTGGGCTCAAACATTGCCCCTAGGCCGGCCTTGAGCTTTGGATTATCCAAAACGTCTAAGCGAAAAGGCCTTATATAGCACGTTACGAAAATTTGAGATTTGAAAGGCGCTGACGTTTTGGCGTCATCGTGTCCCTCCATTGTGATTGAAAAGACGTTACAGTTCGTCTCTTTTAAAACCACGACGTGGGTCCCAACATTTCGTCATCCCCATCCATCGCCTTTTCTCTTTCTGCAAACACAAAACCTCGTCGCCGTCCCCTCTCTACTCAGAAAACATGCCTCCCAAACCAATCGTCCGAGATCCAAACCTTAACATTATGGCAGCGATCGACTGGTCTACCGATTTCGGTCGGCGCTTATCCGCGAACCCCCCCCCCTCCCAAGGAGCACCCATCTATTTCCTTGAGAACGGGGAAGCCCTGCTCAGCGCGACTCCTTCTCAGCCTTTCTCTGCAGCCGACCTCAACTCATACACCAACTCCGTACGGCGCCCAATCCTTGCTCACCGTCGTGAACCTGGCGACTTTGCGACCTCGGCTCAGCAAGCTTGTTTCCATGTCAACATCCGAGTGGGAGAATGGCCGAACACCACCGGAGAATGGCTTACTTGTTTTCCCCTTTTCGCCTAGATACCTTCTTCTTCTGAAATTATGAACAAAAGAAAACATGTATGAGAAACCAAGAAAATAAATAATCGAAAAACCAAAAACAAAAATACAGAACTCTCAGATGCAGGTCATGACTCCAAAACGGAAATCAAATGCAAATACTAGTGTACCTAAATTTTCAGAGAGAACTCAAAACAGAATCGAAAGAGAGAGAGAGAGAGAGGAGGATTTTGACCTTGAGCGCCAGGTAGCGGTTGGGCCATCGCTTGCGAGCTTCGTCGTCTGGAATCGGTGGGCCGATGAACACCGGCGGGAGGCCGTCATCATCTATCTTAAGCTTCGCGGCTTTGTTGCCCTTCGAACCCGAGGAAGATAAGGCCTCCGACATCTTCTTCCGTTTGGCTGCCATGGCGACTAAAACCCTAATTCTCAGTTCAGAGAGAGAGTTACAGAAGCCCTGTGAAACTAAATTTGGGAATTATTGATGATCGAGAGAGAAAATAACGGTGTGGGCGGGAAACGAGGATTCGGAAGATTCGTGGGATTTGAATTTTAAATTTAGATAGATAATGGCATCTTTAACTTTGTCTCAAACTCAAACTCAAATTTAAATTTTAAAATTACAAACATGCTATTATTTATGAGTTTTTTTTAAAAGACCTCTATAATGTGGGGCCTTATTACTTATCTAAATAAATGCATCATCAACTTTTAGCTTCAAATTTAAATTCAAATTCAAATTTGAGATTACAAGCTTGTTATTATTTAAAAATCATTTCTATAATGTGAAGCCTTACTACTACTTATATAATGTGAAGCCTTACTACTACTTATTTAGGTTCTTATAAACATTTTATTAATCATTTTATATTATTATTTAATTATAATACTGTGAAGTCACACTTCATCTAAGAGTTAACATGAAGTTCAATCTCTTACCATCAACACGGTTGTTCATACTTTGTTTCATTCTTTTGAGCCCAATCAGCGCTAGCCATGACTTCTAAGCCCCCTTTCAGCTTGGTGTCGTTGGCGTCACCGATGTCAGCTCTATATATGCGATAGTTGTGCCTCATTGTCATATTTCGGTGCTACAATGTTTTAGTCTCTCAATTGAGAGGAACTCCTTCACCAAATTGTATAAACTTCTGATAAAACTCAAGACTAAAATCTAAAAAAAACTAATTACAAATGAAAAGAAAGCTTCATTTTTATAAGATAAGGAAGGGAAAACAAAAGGACTACTTATTAAATCTTGAATAATAAATATAGCTATATTTAGCTATAATTGTAGTTTTATTAATGTTCTTCAACTCCAAGATATGGAAGCTCAAATATCAAGATTGAATGCTCCTTGGAACTAAAAGGCCTTTTCAATCACTGCAACAAATTCTCTTTACGTATAGGTTCCAAGTTTTAGTTCCAAAATTTCCCGTATCACAAAAATAATTAAAACATGATAATATCGTTCCTTTGCATACTATAGAAGATGATTTAGTTCTATCCAAAAATAAATAAAAAATATATATATATATGATCCAGCAGCGATATATAGGCATGAAGAATTGGAACTAGAAAGATCCATTGTTTGCATTAGCGACTGCTTAAAGACCAACAAGTAACAACCTGCCTGCGTGATCGATGCAGTCTCTTCACTCACGAAGTTGAACATAGTGATCATCGAGAATGATCCAGTGACTATGGACATCCATATTAAACATATCTATCTCCCTCATTTCTTTTCACTTTAAACAGCTCAAGAAGCATATATGATCATCTTCCTTCTTTTGCAGAGCCCCCCACTCCCCATTCCCTCAAATTTTCTATTCTGCTATACATCAAGTTCATTACATTTCCCTCCGATTGAGCGCTGGGGTATCGTCAGATTCCATGAGCCAAGTCGGTGGTGTCTGCCGTGCCGAGTTGGTACTTGGTAGTCACCAAGTTAAAGGTAAAGCAAAAGAGCAAAAGGCACGAGGATCTGTAGCTAATATAAGCTTAATTATCACATGCTTTATGCTTTTATATTGTAACATTATTTAAGTAATCATTTGATCTAAGATTTCCACAAGATTCCACTCAAGTTTTGTCCCCTTGATCCAAATTGTTTGTAGTTTTTACCAGCCCTCTTATGAGTATATATAGTTAACTTAACGTGACCAACACTAATGATTGTTTACTTGTTGTAACATGAAATTGCTTGAAAGTTTGCACATATATGTATTGTTGATCATAAATAGGCATGCTAGCTCTGTGTGAAGAGTAAAAATACTTGTGATAAGCTACAAACACTCACGAATTTAAAACGTGTGCGTTTAGTGTAATGCTACATTTCATTATTTTGAAATGAATTGCATGATTTCATTGTTTTGAAACGAATTGCATGATTTTCGTACTATAATCTATTATCTATTGTATCATATTTAAACAAGATTCTAAAATCCTAAGCAATATAGTTGTAGTCTTTAATCTTTATGAAGGGTGTATTCATCATGCTACATACACTCATGACTCATGTAGTCATGTGCAGCAAAATCAAATAAAGTTCATCATGCAATTACTGTACTGAAATCTCTCTTGTATTTAACTTCGAACTCGATACTTAGTTGTCTGTTAAAATTATTTAATCTAAACATGAAAGAATTGGTAGCTACATAAAACATGTGAGTTATGTGAATGAAACTTGAACCCGTATCTTTCTGACAGCAAATCACATCTCATCAACCTTGCATCGATTGTTCCGGTCAGATTGTTGAAGCACGAAATGATAGCGTGAAAAGCTAGCTCTTGCAAACCTAACCGTTTGGTCCTCATTATTCACTAATAATTCATCACAAAAGTAATTATTAATCAAAAATTAAAGTACGATGCCCCTCGTCATTTACTATTTATATAAACCCATCTCCAATTACGAGAATATTACCAATCTACCCTGCATCGTGTCGGTGTCCAAGCTCGAACCGACGCGTTGAACTTGGAAAGAAGTGTCCCCCCAAGCTACACGACAATAATCTTTTCGGTTCAAGTGAGCCACAGTCAAGCCCACACTCATCGCCGATCTTTTCCCTCCCGAATCGCCGATTTAATCGATTTCCGTACTCCTGACAGTTAAACCCGCAATTTACTCGCCAAAATCTTATTCCCTCTCATTTTCTGTAAATTTTGTCCGAAGAGAAGGAGAGAGAGGAAGAAGAAGCTCAATTCATCAATGGATTACCAGACTTCATCGGTAACTCTATCGCAGAAGCTCTCCACCGGCCACTCCATCTACGACGGCGTCTTCTCATCTGCTCCGGCCAAGTTCACCGTGTCGTCTTTCTCGTCCAGACTCGACGACTACCGCGAGATTTTCGGTGGCGGCGGCGCCTCCTCGATTCCGGTTCTGGAAGTTCCGGAGCTGAATGAGCGGAAAGTGGATGTTCGGAGCTTGCAGCTCGATTACTCCAACGTCTTCGGCGGCTTCGGCGATTCCGATTTCGCTGTGCCGTATGAGAAGCTGTTTGATGAGCCTAAGAAAAGAACTACAATGCAAAAAGAAACCAGGTACATTATATTCCAGAACTAATTAGTCTACATTTTGTTTGGATTGTCTTTCTCTTACAATTAGCATGATCGGAAATATAGAGATAAGAGTTAGAGCGATTCATAGCAGTAATTGAATTTTAATTTTAATTTTTTATTTTTATTTATAAATAGGAGACAAAGTGAAAGAGTGTCACCTCCGAAAGAGTCTAAACGTTCATGTTCAGATGAAGGTATTGATTTAGCAAATGAAGCAGCGTATGAATCGATTGATGGTGTTAAGAAGTTCAGCATGTCATATAATCAAAGCAACCATCGGAGCAAAAGCTTTGCAGGTGTGCATTCTGTTCCGGCATATACCTGCTTGGTTGATGAGACCTCTCCCTTGCGTGCCACTGAAGGAGATAAACTGGTGTCAATGTCGTCCGTAGCGAAAGAGAGGAGAATGGAGGGCAACCGTTCCACGAAGGCCATGAGAGACCAACCAGCTGGTGATGCCGGCAAAAAGGCTTCTGGAGGAGGAGGAGTCGTCAAGGCGGAGAATGATTCTAATTGGAAGAATTCAATTGATGAGTTATTTAAGACGAATAAATCGGGGCTAGGAACTCATCCTTCAAGTGTGCCTCCATTTACAAGTCAGGTTTCTGAAGTTGATAAACCAGTGTCCTTAGTAGCAAATGATGCTAGCATTGTCAATGGTCAGGAGAGAAAAATGGGGGGAAACCATCACATTAAAACTACAGGGGACCAGCAAGCTACTGATGCAAGTAAACAGACCTCTGGAGGAGTTGCCACGGTTCAGAACAGTTCCAAGTGGAGAAGTTCCGGCTCAGTTGATAAGTTATTTTATTCAGGGGAACTTGCACAAGAATCTCGCCCTTCAAACATGCCTCCATTTTCAAGCATGTGTTCTGTTGGGAAGGGTGAATTTGAGAAACCAATGGCTTCTGTGTTTGGGGTTCTGAATCGTGATACTTTTGAAGGTGCTGACAATGTTTCCTCATCGCCATACTTTGACGAGGAAGTAGACACAAACTCTCTTGCAGCTGGATCTGTTGCAGCTTTGACAAAGGCAATAGAGGAGGCTCAAGCAAGTATAAAAATGGCAAAGGAGTTGATGGATCGAAAGAAGGTTGGTCCTCAAAGTCGAGTCAAACTGAGCTTTGACAACAGTATGAAACCTAAGTCGAGGAAGGGTAGTAAATTTGCAGACAAAGCTAGCACATCCAAAGAGACAAAGACTCGGGAACTATATAACAAAGTGGATGTTCCTGTCCACATTGCTGCTGGGCTACAACAAGTAACTCCGGTATTTGAAAATGCATCTACAATTAGTGATGTTACAGTTACTGGAGAGGAAGTACGTGGAAAGGAATTCGCAGATGATGCAAGCATATTTACAAAGAAGAAGATCCATGAATTACAAGAAGAAATTCATGTCTCTGCTCGGCCGGAACAAGTAACTGTAGCACTAGAAGACACAGATAAACTTTGTGGTGTGATGGAAGCTCGAGGGAAAGTATGTGGAAAGGAATTCGCAAATAATGCATGCATAGTTACAAAGAAGACCGATGAGTTACAAGAAGAAGTTCATGTCTCTGGAAAGGAATTCGCAGATAATGCATGCATATTTACAAAGAAGACCGATGAATTACAAGAAGAAGTTCATGTCTCTGCTCGGCCAGAGCAAGTAACTGTAATACTAGCAGACACAGATAAAAATTATGGTGTGATGGAAGCTCGAGGGAAAGTACATGGACAGGAATTTGAACCAACTCCAACAGATCACAGGCATGAAGAAGCTGATGACTTAGAAGCACCAGATCAGTTTTATGAATTTGCTGACACAAGTGAACAAGATGTATCAGAAGCATCAGAACAGTTCTATGAATTTGCTGACAGCAGTGAACCTGATGTATCAGAAGCAACAGAAGAGTTTTATGAATTTGCTGACTCAAATGAACACCATGATATAGTATTAGAGAATGAAAAAGCCAACAATCCAAGGCAAATGTTCCAATCTGTAGATTATGAAGAACAAGAGAAGAAAACGGACATGGAAGCCTTTGAAAATCCGGAGCAAGTTGGCAAGATATCAAAAGCAGTTACAGCAGAAGAGCAAAGAGGAGTTGAGAATTTGTTTTGTGTGGTTGAAGAGGTTTCTGAGTTGGAAGAAATTGATGAATTAGCATCATCTCAAGAGTGTTCTAATCAGGAAGACAATGAGAAGCCAGAAGAAGCTCCCAGAGAGCATGAAGAAACTGGGAAGCTTAAAACAACACATGTAAAGGAAACATGTGAAGAGAAACAGAATCGAGATGACAAGATGTTTGAAACTCAGGAGTTACAGGAGATTGAACATGTGAAAATAAACTTGGTGACTCAGGAGTGGGATGAAAATGAGAAGATTGACAAGGAGGGTTGCGTGCTGGAAGAAAATGAGAGGGAACAACCATATGCTCAGAGTGAAGAAGACAGTGACAGCACTCTCAACAAACATAAGCAGGAAGATATCATTGAGTCAGTGAATGGCTTTTATGATAAGGAAGATTTTGAAAAGAGACTTGAGGAAGACAGAATCTCTGAAGGAAAGGAGAAGCTTCAAGACACTAGACCGAATGAGAAAATACTTGAAGAGGCTACTTGTCAGGAGTGTGAGAATCGCCAAGAAGAGGGTTTTGAATTCATAGAAGCAGGGAGAATGCAAATAGAGATGGATGAGAGCACAAGAAATGAGAAAGTGCAGGCGACTCAAGAGGAGCAAGAGATTTTGGATTGCATTATTGAGGCAGCAGATAACCTGAATGAGCAAGATGTATGTGAGGCTCTGGACAGCAAACAGGGATCCGCTAGCGATGTAGATTGCGACCAAGATGTAAAAGAAACTATGAAGTTACCTATAAACAAAGAGGATGGAGGGGTGAAAGAAGTTGCTGGAACTTCGATTCAGCTCGAAGAAAATAAAGGGGTGAAAGAAGTTGCTGGAACTTTGATTCAGCTCGAAGAAAATAAAGGGGTGAAAGAAGTTGCTGGAACATCGATTCAACTCGAAGAAAATGAGCACCAGACAGAACTGGTTGAAGAGGAAAATGGCATGGTGGAGAAAGAGATATGTGAAACAGATGGCTTGACTCCGGGTGTCCAACTTCCAGAGAGGCCGAAGCAAATGGAAGATGCAACATTGATCCATTCTCTTGACAAAAATGGAATAAGCGCAAGTGAAAGTGTCATGAGCTTCGTGCAAACGCAAGATGACCAGCTTGCCGGAGAGCCCAGTGTAGACTACAATGTAGGAAGGCAGGTTGAAGAATGTGAAGAATCAGGAGATAATAGTGATATGATGAGAGCTGAAGTTGTTTTGAATCAGGAAAGGAACAAGAATGGTTCCAAATCTAGGAAAAGATGGTTTGGTACTAATGAAGTTTCGGAACCTTTCATTAAACTTGAGGGGGATGGGAATCAATCAGAATCAGTTGAAGAGGAGGATCTCATGGAAGAGAAAGTGATATGTGAAATAGAGGGTTTGGCTTCAGGTGTCAAATTTGCTGAGATACTGAAGCAAATGGAAGATGTAATAGAGATCCATTCTTCTGACACAAATGGAACAAGTGTATATAAGCAAAAGCAAGATGGCCAGCTTGACAGAGAGCCTGAAGTAGTCTGCAACTTACAAAAGCATGTTGAAGAATTTGGAGATATTAATAAGGACATGACGGGACCTGAAGTTGCTGCTGTGAATCAGGAGGAGAGCATGAATATTACCAAGTCTTCTCACAGGAAAAGATGGTTTGACAATGGGAAGGATATAAAAGTAGCTCAGGCTCCTCACATATTTGGTAGAAAAGCAGGAAGTGTGCTACTGGATAATGACACCGATACCAGCCTGTCTACAAAGAGAGATAAGGAGAATCATCATAAAGTCATGACAAGTCAAAGCACAGAAGTAAATGAGGACAGCCAACAAGCAACCTTGAAACCCAAAGAGAGTGAAACCATTCACAGTTCACTGAAAGAATTTGAACAAGAAAACAATGCAAATCCACAAACAACCTTGTCTGCAGAAGAGAGTGAAACTGACCATAATTCGCTGGAAGTGGAACCGCAGAGTCAAGCAACCCTGAGAGCAAAAGAGACTGAAACAGACTTCATTTTTCAAAAAGAGGTGGAACGTGAAAAGGAGAATCAACAAGAATCTCAGACTGCAAATGAGTTTGAAATTAGTGCTAGTTCACAAAAGGTAGTGGAACTGGAGAAAGAACACCTGATTCAGAAAGCAGAAAAACGAAGGGAAAGGGAAAGACAAAAGGATAAAAGAAAGGTTGCACAAATAATTCGTGAAGCTCGTGAAAGGTCATTTGCTGATGTCAAAGAAAGAGTTGCTGAAACTCGTCAAAAGGTAATGGCTGAGGCCCAAGGAAAGTTGGGGAAGACTTCTGTGCAGGCTAATGATACTTCATTAGCTGAGAAGGCTTTAAAGGAAGCCAAAGACAAACAAAAACGGGAACGCGCTGCTGTTGAAAGAGCAACCGCAGAAGCACGGGTTCGTGCCTTAGAAAAAGCATTATCTGAGAAGGTTGCTGCCGAGGCAGGTAAGCAGGCGAAATGGTCTGTTCCAGAGAAATATTCTGGTGCTTCTACAGATGGAAAGCAGGCTAAAAGATCTGTTTCTGAGAAATTTTCTGGTGCTTCTAGAGATAATGGGCTGAGCCGGTCCTTGGTGAGTGTTTCTGTTAGAATAATCTATTCTTCATAAGCATCGTAAAGTCCTGTGGCATCGTAAAAAAATGATTTTTTTAAAATTCTTGCAGGATCTAGAGTCCAAAGGCTCATTCTCTTCAAGCACATCAAGATCTTCGAATTCTTCAAATCTGTCTGGTATGTGATATCCACTGTACATGCATTTAATTATATGCATTTGATTTCATTATTGTAGGATTGTCGACCATGCAATTCTTTGCTACTTCTGAAGATGTTGTGCTTATTCTTACTGAAGATCCTTCCCCAGCTGAGCAGTCTACTGGAACTAATGGTGAATCAGCTCAAAGGTGTAAAGCTAGGTTGGAGAGGAATCAACGGACAGCAGAACGTGCGGTATGCTTCTGGATATTTGCTTGGATAAGAATATCCTGATATTGCTTGGCTTTAAATATACATTGCTGATAAATAATGAGCTTTCTTCATGTACTATTTTTGTCTCCTTCAGGCTAAAGCTCTCGCGGAGAAGAATAATCGTGATCTTCTTGTACAGCAAGAGCAAGCAGAGAGAAATGTAATATATCTTTGTTAGGCAGTATATCTTTTTCCCAAACACAACAATTGTTCTCACTATTGTGAGTATAATTTTCTGGCAGAGGTTAGCAGAAGTTCTTGATGCCGAGGTCAAAAGGTGGTCAAGTGGCAAGGAGAGAAATTTGCGTGCGTTGCTCTCAACCCTACAATATGTATGTGCTCTTTCTCTCAATTCATGTCTTCAATGATATTACAATTCTCCACACTACAATATGTATGAGCTCTTTCTTTCAATTCATGTCTTCAATGATATTACTATTATAAGTCCCGTTCACCTGCTTGGCTGCTTCTATGACGTGAAATCAATTTGGGACTTCATGCAACATGTTTTTTTTCTTTTCATAAAGTTCAAGCAGAATAATTTTTTATTTAGCTAGTATAGACTGAATGGTTATACTGTAACTGGCAGATCCTTGGGCCTGATAGTGGTTGGCAGCCGGTTCCTCTCACCGATATTGTTACTGCTGTTGCTGTAAAGAAAGCTTATCGCAAAGCTGCACTCTTTGTTCATCCTGACAAGTTACAGCAACGGGGTGCAAGCATTCAGCAGAAGTACACTTGTGAGAAGGTGTTTGATCTTCTAAAGGTATGTTGTTGATCTGTCCTTGAATGTGCGCTTGAATGTTGTAGGATGTCGCTGTTCAAGTATGAGATAAGAACCATACATATTTACTGACTGCTTGTTACAGTTACAGAAACACCATAGCTTTTGAGATTTTATAGGAACTTCTGTTTCTGATTAGAGGTCTCAACATCTGTCTTTCAAAAAGATTAAGGTCAAGATTTTTAATCTCACTTGTTTTCTTTCTGGTTTCTATTTTTCTCCAGGATGCTTGGAATAGATTCAGCATGGACGAGCGATAAACTGTTTATTCTGTACATGTGAAGAAAGATCAATAAAGAATTTTGGAAAAGAATGGCGAAGTAACCGCAATCCGCAATCGTTCATCTTGGAATAAATAGTTGTTAGGAAATGTATTCTAGGCATTCTTTTATTTATATCATTGCAGCTGTAGCTAGATTCATGCTGTGACTCCAAGAAGCAATTGCATTGAACATGACACTGGCACTGTTAAGTTTATCCTCCGCAAAGAAATAAGAAACAGCATATGCTCTGTTACTCTTTCCTATTTTAGGTTTCTGCAGGCGTGCACTGATCCCACTGGGTTTAAACATGTGCTCGAAAGCTATTTCCATAATGTAACAAATACTTTGAAGTTCAAGTTGCCATGTTCTCAAGCCACAGATATAATAACAAACAACATTAAGGTTACAGCCGGAAACTAAACTCATGCTCTCATGTTCTTGTCCATACAACTGGGCTGATAGGGAACTACACGCCAAGCAGATGAAGCATTATGGCATTCTGTGCGTGCATACGATTCTCAGCTTGTGGAAAGACGATGGAATTTGGAGCCTCGATCACTCCATCAGTCACTTCCACTCCTCTTTCTGCTGGCAAGCAATGCATGAAATAAGCTTTTGGCCCTGCTATCTTCATAAGATTCTCATCGATCTGTAAAAACAAGCACATAATAGTTGAATTAAATAAACCACCAACTACCTAAAAATACTACTAAAAATTACACTTTGAGTACGTGACCAACTTTTTATGCCAAACAAAAAGAATGATGCATCAGTCCGAAGTTTTTATTTGCAGGTCCAAACCAATAGTGTGAATCAAATTCAGACTAAAGTAGTGTAGAATTACAAGTTCATAACAACGAATTCCTACCACAGAACCAATGTATCTCAGAACTCTTTGAACTTCCAAGTTTCACAAAGAACGGTTTATATATGTCAGCTGTAATTTATGATCGGAAAACGTAAATTTCCTTCATTTTAATCTACAAACCTAATCCCTTATGATGAGAAAACACCTTGGACAAGTATTCCAGTGAAAGCACTACAAAATTCTTCTCAACAGATACCGAAAATGACAGTTTACTAAGAAAAAATCACACGCAATGTGATCGAAATGGTTTTGAAAACTTGTACCTGAAATCCTTTAAAAACTTCTTGCCGATACGCAGCCTCTTCCTTTTGCCCCATGCTGGCCCACACATCTGAGTACACAACATCAGCACCTTTGACTGCTTCCTTGGGATCATTTGTGATTTCAATCTTGCTAATACCAGCTCGCTGTGCCTTCTCAACAGTTTCCTTATCTGGTTCGAAACCTTTAGGGCAAGCACAAACAAAGTGGAAAGGTATAACAGAAGCCATCAACAGCCAAGAGTGCACAATGTTGTTTCCGTCTCCAACATAGACAACCTGTGAGTTGTGTAGATTTGACCACCAAAAAACAGGATTCAGAATATATATCCATGTTAAAGATAACCATACTTAGCAAATAGAACAGTGGACCAACCTTAGTTCCTTCTAACTGGCCAATGTGTTCAATAATAGTGAGGACATCGGCCATAATTTGACATGGATGGTTATAGTCTGTCAGGCCATTGACAACAGGTACAGTTGAATATTTTGCCAAATCAAGGATGTCCTGCGACAGAACAGGTAAAGTAAAGCTAATCACAACATGCTATACAAGGGTGCAAGTTCACCAGTTCTCATACTAAGAATGCTTGGGCAAAGCAATTCCCAAGATATCACCTATACCAAACTGCAAACATATGAACTCACCAGCATACCTGATGAGCAAATACACGTGCCATAATAATGTCATTATAGCGAGACAAAACACGCGCGACATCCCGAGTTTCCTCCCTCTTCCCCATCTGGATATCATCAGGTCCTAGGTATAACGCATGACCTCCTAGCCGGAAAAACCCAGTCTCAAATGAAACACGAGTTCTCATGGATGGCTTTGCAAAGATCATAGCCATCGTCTTCCCCTTAAACGGGAGATATATCTTCTCTCCTGACTTTAGCAGCGCCTTCACTTCCGCTGCTCTATCCAACATCTTTAGGATTGTGGCTTTGTCAAAGTCATCTATGTGCAAAAAATCCTTCTGTCCTACTTTCGCTGATAAAAAAAAAAAACAAGTACACAAAAAATGCAAAGTCAGAAAATAATCGATTCAATTCTTCATTTGCAATAAGCTATATTCATACTAATCGCATGAGTACTATCACTTACACTCAATTTTCAATCAAAAAAACCCTAATTTTCCACACATGCAAATCTTCTAACTAACAGGACATAGACTCGCCGAAATTGTTCAAGAACATCTACTTACATTATTTGAAAACTCCTGGATGCAATTTTCATTGAGTAATTCATATCCATTTCATAATCCAAAACTTAACTATCGCAATTTTTCAATAGTAAAAAACTGTGTTTAAGGCTAATACTAAAGATTCATATATCATGATTACGTTACTAATCAATCAGATTAAGAATTTTAGACCTGTTCCGGCTGCCACCGACGACAGCGAAGAGGCAGTAGAGGAGGCCTGGCACGAGATTCTTCGGAACGAGGCCGGAGAAGAGACGGAAATGCTGGCGAACTTGCCGGAAAGTGGAGGCGATCGTCGGAGGCTCTGGCCAGAGAAGGAGGAGTGAGAGGCTTTGTCTGATCGGAGTAAGAGATGAGAGGACGAAATCGCCGCCGCCATTTGGTTCGAGTATGTGAGAGAGAGAAAGAGAGAGAGAGCTTAGTGTCTGCGCTGTTCAAGTTTTCAGGGGCTTTCAAAGTTGCAACAGGCCCAAACGAAACGAAGGGTCAAGGGATTTATAGTGAGGGCTTATAACACAGCTCGACCCTGGTGAAATTACTTATCCACCCTCCAGCTAAGTTACATCCTAAGTCTGTGGCCGAGATCGGCGACGGTATCAAACTACAAAGTTGGCCTCCTTAAAGATGTGCTTCAAACTGATAAAATCAAAGGAGTTCCTCAGGCTTATGATGTCTTGTACTAGCTTGAGATGTAACGCACATTGATTTTGTTTTTTTTTTTTTTTTAACTTTTTTTTATTAATAACTCACACACCCTACATATGTCGTGAGGTTTGAACCTATGACCTCAAAGTTGTCAGTTAAACACCTTAACCTCAAAGTTGTCAGTTACACATTGATTTTGTTGTTGTTTTTTTTTTTTTAACTTTTTTTATTAATAACTCACACATTGATTTTGTTGTTGATTTCTCTTAGTTTAGTAGTTTACAAACTATGATTCTCTTTCATTATAATTGAAGTTATATTAATTTAAAACGTGTACAGTGTGAGAAAACTATGTATGTACAATACGCGCAATATAAATTATTCAGGCTAATGACCTTGTGATGAATGTATTTTCCACCCAATATATGGTTTTGATTCAAAAACAATAATTTTCCCAAAATTACTTTAACATTATACCATGCATACAAAAAAGTTGTTCAACTACTTTTGAGCCTAAAGTAATAGTTACATCATCAAACGGTAATATTTATTCTTAAGCACAAATTACATCATCAAACGAAGGAGCTTTGAATGAGTAAGCACACTCATCAAATGATTCAAATTAAACAACAACTTATTTGAAATTATCAACAATAGAGATAAAAATGTAACTGAGAATATATGATAACTTCGACTGGATCGGAGCCATTGGCATGAACCACTCGCTAACCAGCCCTGTGCTTTTCAGTTTCTTCTTCCTGGGGAAGTGGAAGCAGACCCTTTTCTCTGCAAGCATCAACGGCCCCAGTAAACATGTCCTCCAAGCTGTGTTTGAACTCAAACCCCGTCTCTTTCAGCTTCTTTGAAGAAAAATGGATATTTGTCAAGTTCTCCTCAATGCCCTTGAACCTGTGTGCACATATACAAAGATTAATATATATAACTAATTAACCAGCTTAATTAACGATTATGTAGTCGATTACACAGGGTGCATTAGCGTCGGCTCATTACTTCTTAGGAACATTATACTTGGGGTATTTTTCATTCAGCAATTTCGCAATGTCGTGAATCGTGGCATCATGTGATGAACAGATGTAGCGGCCCTCGGCTTTCGGATGCTCGTAGAGGAATATATGAGATTGGCAGAGATCATCTAGGTGAACGTATTGGCATTGCTTTATAATCCCATAATGAGCTTCATTTCCTGTAATAGTTCATAATTAAACGGATCGAGTCCGAAGGTATGACTCGTTAGATTAGTTATTGTTTACGGTGTGTATTGATAATGAGTTAATATCTCAGTACTTCAAACCATCGATCAATCACAGAACACCTCCAAAGCTAGTAGGAACATTACCAGTGAGTGGTGAAAGTCCAGATATGAGGCTCGGTGGCATAGATGGCGCGAGAAAAGGACCGATTACAAGAGTTGGGATAATCGTAATGAAATCAATGTTGTTTTCTTTGGCAAACTTCCATGCTGCTTGCTCGGCTAGAGTTTTGGATACAAAATACATCTGAAACAAAACAACAAAACTCAGAAAACTAGGGTTTTGGAACAAAATAAGAAACCTTCGTACTTATAGATCGGCACCCAACATTAGTCTTGTGATCTGTGAACACATACCCAACCAGTCATCTTTACTTTCCGGCAAAACACAACATCGCTCCAGTTGTTTTCGCTGTAGACCTCCTTTCGATGCTCTTCAATGGCGACAGCTCCGGCCGAAGATGTAAACACCACCCTCCGAACGGTCTTTGCTTTGAGACATGCTTTCATGATGTCTAACATCCCATTTATTGTTGGCTTTATCACTTCGCCCTGCCAATTAAGTGCCAACCAAATTAATCAACACTTCAAATTTCACTACAAGCACGTACGTACGTACCTAGTTCGATCTCTGTATAAGATACTTGTAAATGAAGTATTATATATAGTTAAATCTAAAGAAAAGCTAGTTGATCTGGTTCTATTTATCTGCTACTTAATAATAACTGGCTTTCAATCCCTCCCATTAGCTGCATATATACCTCAGGGTCCTCGGACTCGAAATCCATAGGCGTGGCGACATGAAACAGTCCGGTGCAGCCCTTAATGGCTTCATCAAAGCTTCCCTCGACGCCCAGGTCCGCCTTCCACAGCGTCAGTCGCGTGGCCGCCTGTGGTAACTCCAGAAGATGTCTCACCTTCTTCAAATTAGCTGCATGTTACAGTTACAAACATTATCTGGTTAACATGATATGATATCCGTCAAATTAAGCATGCAAGGTTAGTTAATTGAATCGACGGACCAGGGTCTCGCACGGTGGCTCGGACGGTGTAGCCGCGCTCGAGGAGTCTCATGACAAGCCATGAACCGACGAAACCGGAGGCGCCCGTCACACAAACGGATCCGGATTCTGCTCTCAAGCCCATGCCTAGTTAGTGCCGTGGAGTATTGGATACTCTCCGGGATGGCGGCATATATATATATCATCGATCTGGTCTAGCTTGGTCATGGCTATATGCACATGTATGCGTGGTAGCTGCACCTGACCTGCGGGGGTGGTTGCTAGCGGCCCTCGGCGCTCCTATATTCAATCCTTTCCTTCTTATGCTTCTTTTTCATTACTTAATTATTTTAATTAGCTAGCTAGCTAGCTAGAACATATCGTACGCTTTTCTTGCAATCTTGCATGTAGCATAAAATAATCACAAGATAGAATCATGTTACATACTTACATGCATCCATCTTAAAATAATAATAATAATAATGAACTAAATCTAATAAATCAAGTGACTTTTGGGAGCATTATTGCTATCAAGGTTACAAGGTGGGCAATGTCGGGCCTTAATGTATTCGATAGTTTCTTATTTTGTTCACAAACCCTAATTTTGGATTTGATTTTTGGTTTGTTGAGATGTATTTGCATCCAAAATTCTAGCCGAGCAAAGCAGCATGGAAGTTTGCCAGAGGAAACAACAATAATTTCATTACCATTATATATACCAACTCTTGTAATTAATCAGTTCATTTCTCGCATCATCTATGTGCCATCAAGCTAGCAGCCTCGCTCGTAATTGGACTTTCAGTCTTTCACCACTCACTGATGATGATACCAGGGTTGATGACATAGAGGTGAAAGTTCAGTTAGGGTTTGTGGCTTGGTGCGAGAAATCGACCGATTCCAAGAGTTGGTATATATGACGATACTGTAATCAATTAGGGTTCGTGTATATACCTCCGAACAGTCTTTGATAGCTTTGTGACATGCTTTATGATTTCTTATTACATACCGATTTATTGTTGGCTTTATCAATCACTTCGATCATTCTGCCAATTAAGTGCAAACCATATTAAGGCCTGGTTTGAGACAGCTGTGTTGTGAGAAGAATCGTTTATGGAATTGTTGTAAGAAAAATCACTTTTGATATTGTTGTGAGAGGAATTAGCTGAGAAGTTTGGTAAACTGTTTTTAAAAATGTTGTGAGTACTAAAAAAACAATTTTGAGTGTTTGAGATAAAAGTATAAACTCCTTTAGATAACTATGATGACCAAAATGGGCATACATGTTATCTCCTCTTCTTTTTTTACTTTTTTCCCCTATTTTCGCTCTTCTAGCTTCCATCCCACCATTGATCATCACGTCCAAAAACTATGAGCTCTTACAACCAGCAACAACCCCATGAGATGTGATCCCCTTTTCAGATCCATGAGCTTACATGTATAGTAAATGTTCAATAAAGTTAGAAATTCCGTCTCATTCAGATTGATAGTTTGATACCTAATTTTCTCACCTTCCTCATTACCAGAGCTATTCCTTGACTTGGAACCAAAACAAAAAATATTTCTTAATTTTCCATTAAAACCCAGATTCGGTGGTCTCATCTCCTACTCACTCAAACAATCCTCCAACTTTTCTCTGATCCCTAACATGAGCTTCACCTCCATGAACAACGATTTTCATTTTGCAAACCAATTATAGGAACTATGAAGGACAAAGGAAAGGATGAGGGACGTACCCATGAAATTTTTTGGGTTTGTATTGGTAGAACATAGAGTTTTTGTTGGTGAGGAAGAGTAAAGTGAGAATCAAAGAGGCTGGGTTGTCTAGCCAATGACTTAAAAGAGGATGATACTTAATATGAACGAGTGTTCTTTTAAGATGGAATAAGGGCAAAATAGGATTTAGGAAAGATTCATTTAACTCTTCTGTGTTTCTGAGATTGATTCCCGCAAAAACACCTCTTACCCTGCTTCTCCAAAACTCATTTTTAAGAGAATTTATTCCTCCAAAATCAGTTCATAGGTGGTTACCAAACACCTTAGGTTGGCCCCAAATTCACTTTTGACCCCAAAATCAATTTCAAAATCGTTCCCAAACTAGGCCTAAGACATGTTCATTATTGTTATAACCCCTAGCTAGCTAATAGTTCTCCGTCCAAAAGTATATGCAATAATTGAAGTATCATATACTGTATTAATATATTAATATATAGGGAGCATTTCTAGTGATGAGAACTCTTAAATTAAGAACTTTTCGGTTTATGATTTAAAAAACATATTTTTCGATCACATCTTAACATTTCATCCATTCAGTTATTAGGTCTATAATATGTATAAATCAGCCCTATAAATTTTCAGCCAAATCGGTGATCGTTAAGGTAACAAAGTCGATTAAATTAATGGACGAACCAAATATGTCAAACATGAACCGTTCAAGTTTATAATTGGTAAATCACACTTATGAATGTCTTAACAATTTTTAATATGGCTGAAAATTTGCATAAATTATCTACTCATAAATACTTATAAACTGAACGGTCAAGATTTGGATATAAGATTAAAAAGTGGGATAAGCCGAAAAGTCATTAACTAGTCCTCAACTTAATTAAGGATCCTCATTAAAAGAGTTTCTTTAATATATAATAGTTGTCTTCATCAAAGAAGTATATTTAGCTGTCTGCTACTTAATCATTTGCTTATTTCAATAATTCCTTTGTTCGGGTTAACCCTTATTAGGTACGCCATATAGTCTCAGTATATGCATACATCAAGATCCATATTTAGGAAATAACTTGGGTGACCAGCTATGATCAGTTATGGGTGATAAACACTAATAAGAAATAGACAAATGTGTGTCAACAATAATTATAAACAAACATGTCAAATACTCAAAACCGTCTTGTTATGTCCTTAAATTGTAGTCAAATCTTTTAAAATAGACACGTGTCTCATGTTCACTGGTTGTGATCACCTAGCCTTAAGGTGACCATCCTTTGTCACCAAAGTCGGGTTCAGATCCATAAGGGTACATAGTGACATGCATGAAAGCATCCCTAGCCTCCACATCCAAGTCAGGTCCGTCGCCTCCTTCGGCAAGTCCAGCAGACCGAAAAGGTCATCCATCATATGATTCAAGGCAATTTCTATCATTTGGAAATTATTTACTTATTCTCATAGTGAAATTGGAGCGCAAGTGTGATACTGATTATACGTATCAGTCTGTTGGAAATTAACTAGTACGTATCCACCACTATGCAATCACACAATGATTAACCAAGTTTTGGATAATGATAAATGAGACATCCTACTATTTCATTATATGGATAGTGAGTCACATATGCTCTACTATTTATACGTATGCAACCTAAAATTACATGGAGAAAAAAAAATTAAATTTCTCATTAGGCACACCAATAAAATCAGACAGCAATTTATTTGTAGCTCTCAACATACAGAAGATAGATTAATAAGGCCAAGATACAAAATGTAACCGACACTGGCAATTTTAGTTAGCCAGTGACTTCGACATGGACGACACTGCTATCGCCAGCCTCCTGCTTCTCAACTCTTTCAGTAGGAGGCGGAAGCAAACCCTTTGCTTTACAAGCATCGACTGCCCCTACAAACATGTCCTCCAAGCTGTACTTGAACTCAAACCCTGTTTCCAACAATTTCTTTGAAGAAAAATGGACCTTTGTCAAGTTATCTTCAATGCCCTTGAACCTGAACAGAACCAATTTGTCAATTCATTGCTCATTAACAGCAATATAACCAGGGTTATCAAGAGGGGCGGAATTACTTACTTTGTAGGAACATTGTATTCGGGATACTTTTCTCTTAGCAATTTTGCAATTTCATGAATCGTAGCATCGTGCGATGAACAAATGTAGCGACCCTCTGCTTTCGGATGCTCGTACAAGTATATATGAGACTGGCAGAGGTCGTCTAGATGCACGAACTGGCCTTGCTTTATGATCGAATAATGACCTTCATTTCCTGTTACAAGTAATATTAGCAGATGTAAGTTAACTGATCGCTAATTTGCAAGTGATTAACAACAATGTGAAGTAGTAGCTAGTGGTACCAAATAGAGGCGAAAGTCCGGTAATGAGACTCGGCGGCATAGCCGGCATGAGAAATGGACCGATGACCAGAGTTGGTATAATGGTAATGAAATCAATGTTGTTTTCTTTAGCAAACTTCCATGCCTCTTGCTCAGCCAGAGTTTTTGACACAAAATACATCTGAAACAGAACGAGAAGTTCAATATAACAATGCAGAATTAGAGTTTTGCGAACAAATTAAGAAATTGTATATCTAATACTTTGATCCACATTCATGTTCTTAGTTAGTATATGTAGTACTTACCCAGCCAGTCATCTTAACTCTCCGACAAAATTCGACATCGCTCCAGTTGCTTTCGTTGTAGACCGGCTTTTGGGTCTCTTCAACATTTACAGATCCAGCAGAAGCTGTAAACACCAGCCTTCTAACAGTCTTTGCTTTCAGACATGCTTTCATGATGTCTAACACCCCGTTTATTGTTGGCTTTATCACTTCATTCTGCCAAACCAAACAAACTATCAAGAACACTACAACTTCTAATTCTTAATAAGTATTGCAGTATCGAAAAGACAAAACTCTTGCAAATGATTTATTCCGTCAGCAAAAAAGATTGATAGTTTTTCCTGAACTGCTAACTTATACAGTCAAAACTCTTCAGCAAAGCTGTAATTGTGTGGGTGGTGATAATTAGGAAAAAAAAAAAATTAAGAACTGTTATATCACATAGTAATAGTAGTAGCCTTTTGTTGTTAATAGAACTTTTATAAAAAACAGAACTATGGAATGCCCATTATTGGTTTTTTTTTTAATTGTATAATGGTATTCTGTCAATCAAAGCTACCAAACCTAATCATCTTCTGTCTCATTGTAAGTTGACTTTTTTTTGATCGACTGCTAAGTTTTTGATGATCTAACAAACAAGATATTCCGGCTACTAATTATAGCTCCACCAGTCCCACCACCACCGTGACCACCGTCGACGTTTGTGTGTTTTGATCACAATTACTCTAGAAATGATTGACACAATAAATACCAGGTAAAAGTTGCTTGGTTATATATATGTGTACAAGTACCTCAGGGTCCTTGGACTCAAAATCCATAGGTGTGGCGACATGGAACACACCGCTGCATCCCTTAATGGCTTCGTCGAAGCTGCCCTCGTCCGCCAGGTCCGCCTTCCACAGCGTCAAGTGAGTCGCCGCCTTCGGTAAGTCTAGCAGATGCTTCACCTTCTTCGCATTAGCTGTTACACAACAATTTATTCAATCAAAAACACACGAAACCTGCTTGAAATGATGAATAAACACTAAGCTATGTTGCACGTACTAGGGTCTCGCACGGTGGCCCGGACAGTGTAGCCACGCTCTAGGAGTCTCATGACCAGCCATGATCCGACGAAACCGGAGGCTCCGGTGACACAAACTGATTCGGACTCCGATCCCATGTTGCTTGACAGAAATGATAGTAAGAGCTAGAGAAGGAAGTTCGATGAGGGGAATGTCTGATACGATCTTCTCAGGACGTTCAAAAATAGATATATACTGATGAATGGATGGGGACCCTAGTAAAACCCAGCTAACCAGCTCGTGCTTTAGATTTTGGTTTAGGCTCAGCTTCCGGGTCGATCACGTGGTCTCCTGCCTGTTAGATGCACGTGCTTGGTGGTTGATAGCCACATTCTCCGTCCTACTTGGTGGTTGATGGCCACACTCCCCCGTCCTAGTTAGAAAAACCTCTGTGACAATCACTAGCTTGCTTTGTGGTGACTTGATTGGGCGAGTGCTGAAGGCACTGGCAGGCTAGCATGTGTATTTGTCTCGGGATACAAGTTGATGTGCTTATATGTGCAAAGTTAATTCCTTACAGTGAAGGTCGGTGGGTCTAAAGTTGATAAGTAGTTGAGTTTTATAAAACAATAGGCTTACAAATTTGTGTCAAACGACTATCTAATTTTTTTGAGAAGTCCCTGGTTTTCTTTTTCCTTGAGCGAATTTGGTCTATCTTTACAATATTGTTTTTTAATACGAGTTACAACCCATTATTCCATTACCTAATCCCATGTATTACCACCTACTAGTGAAACCAAAGTCATCTCAACAACCAGCTTTAGGGGATGGGCATGTAAACCAAACAAATAATGAGAAAGAATGACAATCACATTACTCGAAACTCTTTCCCAAAAGGCCAAAATGAAAAGTTCTATTGCAACGTTATTCATTAGAGTTGGGCTTTGGCATAACAACTACACCATGGATTCATAATCCCACTCTATCTGTCCCCCAAGCGTCTGCTAAAGAAGTTTGGGCTTGGGCTTAGGGCGATCCTCTAGCAAATCCAGAAGAGCATCCCACATCACATATAAGGTTGTGGATGAACCTCCCTCGCATTCGTCGACATAACTGGATTGATGGGGAACATAATCTAGCGCCTCCAGACCCAAAATCGAAAATGGGTCCTCAAATACCTGAGTGGGCAACTTCTGGAGTTTTCATGCACAATGTCTACGAACTCAGACTTAAATAAGAAACCGACCTATCACCTATGTATAATACATATCATCTTCTCCTTCGTACGTCCATGTTCCCCTTTTCAGATTCTGGATCCCTCAATTCAGCTATTGTATTTATATACAAGGTCAGAATGGTGCCTCCTGGATTTGGTTCACATGCATTGTTTACAGAGTTCACATCACAATTGTGAAGAGTGGGGGGCACTCTGCTTCCTAGCTAGTTCGGCTCCAACTCTATATGGATGAATCTCATTTTCTATACTAACCGTAAATGATCCAATGAGTGTTTGTTAACGGAATCGAAGAGGCTTGCAATCACATTTTTAATATAAAAAAAACTCACAAATTCACTGTAGAGTAAGAAAGTAACGGATTAACGTGGAACTTACTATTATATATATATATATATATATATATATGTTTCTTTCCTCTTTGCTTTGCAAATTACATTTGATTATCCTATTGGTAATCATGTGTTTCAACTTGGAATCTAGGGTTTGTCTCCGTTGATCCAAACTCAGATACCAAATCAAGCAAAAAAGGCAATCTAATACCAAAACCTCAGACAGAAGGAAGCCTCATCGTCCTCGTCTGTAGCTGATAGCTCACTCTTTCGTGTGGCATTCAATTCAGGGTTTCAACCAGGTTTCTCCACGTGGCAACACCAGTGGACACGTAGGGAGGTGCAGTGACGGTGGTTTGCCTTTAAAAAAAAAAGACGAAACGACGCCGTGATGTCCGGTGAATGATTTATATCCTCCTATCAATGCGCTTTTACTTTCGGCAGGAGCATCACCTTTACTAGTACATCGGTCCATTTTTACCCATCAAGTAATTAGGTCACCAAATTCAATGTCCAAATCTCAAATTTCTCATCATACGAACACAAGCACATGTATGATCATGTGAAGAGTTGCTTTCTGATGTATTCCTTCAAGTATATATCACCAATTAAGTGATAATGTAAGTTATACCGATTAAGAAATGTTATTATCTCTTCAAACGTGAATGACGTGACAAAAATATTACATTTTAGTTACTCAGTTTACTTACATTTTGATGCGTAAGAGAATTTTCGTATATAATGTAGTCTTAATCATTCATAAGTTGAGATCATCATACCATCAAAATCAAATTTAAAAACCATGATAGCCAACCTCGTAAATGCAGAAGAAGATTGAAAACTACGGACCAAAAAAATGAAAACAGCTACGTATTGCCCCGTATATAATTCTTCAGCTCTACACAGTTCAAACTACATGTTACTGTTACACTTCCTTCCAAACCATATTTATTAGACACAGGTGTAACAAAGAGAGAGCCAACAAACAGAAATGAAGAGTTGTGGTCTGCTTTTCTTTGCTCTTCTGCTTCTTCAATATCATGGAGTTCTTTTCCAACAAGTAGAAGCAGAAGATGGGTTTGTGAAAACCAAAGGAGTCCAGTTTATGCTGAATGGAATCCCCTATTATGCAAATGGTTTCAATGCCTACTGGTTAATGTACATGGCCTCTGATCCATCTCAGAGAAACCTTGTTTCCTCTGCCTTTCAACAAGCTTCCAAAAAGGGCCTCACGATTGCAAGAACTTGGGCGTTCAACGATGGTGGTTACAGAGCCCTACAGTACTCTCCTGGCTTCTACAATGAGCAAAGTTTCCAGGTTAAATTCGTTACCAAATCTTGTATGGTTTGGTTGTATAAATCAAAGTTCATGATTATTAAGTTTACTGATAAAAAGATTGTGTCTTGATATTCAAAGGGGTTGGATTTTGTGGTATCTGAGGCAAGGAAGTATGGGATAAAGTTGGTGCTGAGTTTGGTGAATAGCTATGAGAACTTTGGAGGCAGGAAACAGTATGTGGAGTGGGCAAGAAGCCAAGGACACCAGTCTATAAATTCTGAGGATGATTTCTTCACCAACTCTGTTGTGAAGGGCTACTACAAAAATCATATCAAGGTAAATCTCCTACTGATCTGATGAAAGATTAGTTAAGAGGTTCCATTTGTGTGGTTTTTGGTTTTCCTTTTATTGATCTGTTAGGTCTCATTTCAGTTACATATGCAAATTGAATTTGGTGACAAGATCAGTTTTGTTCAAGAATACTGATATAAGTTTTCTGATGTTAATGATGCGTGCTAGACTGTACTCACGAGAAGGAATAGTCTCACTGGTGTTGCTTACAAAGATGAACCAACTATAATGGCTTGGGAGCTGATGAATGAACCAAGATGCACTTCTGATCCATCAGGAAGAACCATTCAGGTCTCATCACAAATTAACCATCTGTTTAATTTTCCTTCTAAACTCTTTTTATCTTTGTTAATAACAGACATGATAGACATGAAGCATGTTCTAAATTTGTGTTTTTGTGACACTGACATCAGGAAGAACCATTCAGGTCTCATCACAAATTAACCGTCTGTTTATTTTTCCTTCTAAACCTTTTTTATGTTTGTTAATGATAGACATGAAGCATGTTCTAAATTTTGTGTTTTTGTGACACTGACAGGCTTGGATTACAGAGATGGCATCTTACTTGAAATCTATTGATGTAAATCACTTGCTTGAAGCTGGACTTGAAGGCTTTTATGGAGAATCAAAGCAGCAAACTAATCCAAAATACTTTCAAGTTGGAACAGATTTTATTGCAAACAATCAGATTCCTGGGATTGATTTTGCAACTGTTCACTCATACCCTGACCAATGGTGAAAATTCACAAAATTACAGTTGTCTAAAATTTACAGTTTTATAAAGATGACAAGTTTCTGAATTGGGTTATTTTATTGATGATGTGCAGGTTAACGGGGTCAAATTATGAAGACCAAGTCTCCTTCTTGAGCAGTTGGGTCAATGATCACATCCAAGATGCACAGAACATTCTTCATAAGCCAGTTCTCTTTGCTGAGTTTGGAAGGTCTTTGAAAGAGTCAGGCTATACCACCAGCCAACGTGACCGGATTTTCAACACTGTGTACTCGGCCATATACTCCTCGGCTAGGGGTGGAGGGGCAGCTGTTGGCGGCTTGTTCTGGCAACTTCTAGCTGAAGGAATGGACTCTTTTCAAGACGGGTATGGAGTAGTGTTGAGTGAGGGCTCCTCAACAGTAGGTATAATTGCCGAAGAGTCTGAGAGGCTTATCAAGATTCGGAAGATGTATGCCAGGCTGAGAAACATTGAGAAGTGGAAGAGAGCAAGGGATATCAGAAGGGCTCAATGGTGGTCTGGGAACAAGGTGAATGATACAGGAAACTGAAACGAATAGAATAAAAGTAACAGGACTCTATAGTTGAAACTTACTATTCCCACTTTGAGATGAGTTTTGTTCATCCAAAGGAGTAAGTTGATAGTTGTTCTATGATTTGATAAGTAACAGTCCCATGAACTTTATTATATATAAAAGATAGCACTTTTATTTTTGCCAAGCTACTATCTGTTTTACTATCTGTTTTACAGACATGAGAGGAACTGGTAATTTACATAAATTAAGTATTCCAGCTGCACAAACCAAGTTCGTCCAAGTTCTGAAAATGTGGCTCTCTTTGAAGACGTATCCAGTACTAAAGTTTGTAGTTTATATGATAGTTCCATCTTTAATATGATAGTTCCAGTACTAAAGTCTGTAGTTTATATGATAGTTCCATCTTTAATGGTAGCGTTCTTCAGTACGACTGTGATACCAGACCTAATGTAAAACCCGTCCTCTGGCCTCTCTGCTTCTTCAACTCCCTGAGAAATTAAAGCATTTTGTTCACCAGTGTTTGAGTTACGAATATAATAAACAATGATTAGATTAACAGTTTCTTTAAAGTTCCAAGAGCCTAAATACTTACATCACCGTTTGTGATGACCACATTTCTTCCTATCTTGGCATTCTTGTCGATTATGCAATTCCTGCAAAAATTTGACAAGCAGAATCAGCATACAAAAGAAATAGGTAAGAACTAATAGATCATTGATATAAAATTAAGATTGGTAACTTTGCTTCTTATTCTTTGTCTTAGTTGTTTGTTAGGGTGTTTGCAACCGTGCAATAAAGGGGTTAATCTAGTCATGTTTACCAGATTTTGGTATTTTCTCCCACACCAACTGGAACCTTTCCATTGGCTAGTAGAGATGCAATTTCCTCTTCGGTTTGGTAGTAGTCTGCACCCATCATCATAGTATCCTGAAAAATGATTTTGCATAGCAAAATAAATCAGTGCTGACTCTGAGGCAAGGAGAAACAATTCTGAGTACACGATCAAACCACTAAAGAAAGGAGCATGCAAAGGATGCTCACCTTCAGTTCTGCACCGTACTCCAATCGTGAGCGCACACCAACTATGGAGTGTTGAACACTGCATTCTCGTAAGAAGCAACCATGCGATATTATCGCATCCATAATCTGCAAAGATCAATTGGCAATGAGCTACAAAGTTATGGCCTACGACACAGAGTAAATTTCCCTATCCAACATACCCTGCATTTTTCAACTTTAGTAGGTGGTAAGAACCTAGGAGAGGTGTAGAAAGGTGTCTTTGGATCATTGAACTCGAACTTTGGAGGCTGCACAAAAGACCAATGAATTAGAATGCCATTTTCTAATTTGTAGTTGTTAGCTTTTTTGATATACTAGTTAAACAACTTAATCCAAATTATCTGACATCCAAAATTGCAAGAATTCTAAATCCTAGTGTTCATTACCAACCTGCTCTGTGAGGGCCAAGTTGGCATCAAAAAACGATTTTACAGTTCCAATATCCTCCCAGTAGTCATTGAACAAATATGCCTGATTATGTAAGAGCATACAATGTATTAGTCGCTAGATAAGATATAAGAAAAACTTCGAAAACTTATTTACTTAAAATATATAATGTGTGAAGTACCATCTCACCTGGACATTGTGGTCCCTCACAGCTGCTGGAATAATCTCAGAGCCAAAATCATTGGAAGAAGGGTAGCTAAATCTTAATAGTCTTAGAAGGACATCAGTTCTAAACACATAAACACCCATTGATGCGATATAAGGATTTTTCATAGCATCTAGTTCAGAAAGCCCTAGTACTCTGGTATCAACTTGCTGCAGCGTGAATCGAGTCATATGCAAAAAGGAAAAATAACAATTAGGTAAAGGGTTGATGCATTATAGATGTCGAAGTCCTCAATTAAACTACGAGTCTAGAGGAAGACAAAAGCTGTCAAAATAAGCAGTTATTACCATTGCTTCTAGATCGATGCCTTTAGGTTTCTCAGCAAATTGAACTATACGACCGGACTTGTCAATTTTCATTAGCCCGTAATCTGATGCACGGCTACAAGAAAATTAAAAATATTTGTCAGTTTCGGCGTGAAATCAAGGAAGCGGAGGTTTATAAAACTTTGGACAAGTGAAGAAAACCTTCCAAATTACTCGAAATGAATGATAAAAGCTGAAATTAGGAACTTTTACTTATGTCCTTATGTATAATTTTGTGTTGGTAAGTCAAGACTCTGATGTCATGTAATCATGAAATAAGAAACAATATCAGGCAGTCTGTGAACCTTCAATACTGAGCCTGAAACACTATGGCATCAAAATTTGAACAACTTACGTCTCATCCATGGGTATGCATGAAACTGTAATGTCGGCATTTGTGTCAACATGTTTCTGCGAGTATAACAATCATCTATAAGAAGGATATGATATAAGGTTATAAATACGAACTCTTGCACTAAGTAGCAAATAATCACCTGCACAAAATCTAGATAGTTCATCCGATAGAGGTGATCGCCAGATAATATCACTATATGCTCAACATTTTTGTTCTTAGCATCCTACAGAAGTTATCCAAAAACCTCATTAGTTTGTTAGCATCTAATTCAACATATATATATATATATATATATATATATATATATATATATTTGCACATTGATAACAACATACCTCAAACACCCATATGAATTGTCTTACAGCATCAGCTGTTCCCTGAAACCATTTTTTCCCAGCTTCTCCAGGTGTTTGTGTGGCAGCCAAAACCTGTTGCTTCCATATATTAGCCTTTTGATTCATCAAAGAATTTCAATATAAATTGCAACAAGCAGACACTATGATTGCCATCTTACCTCCACAAACCCATCTCCAAAATTCATACCATCTCCAAAATTGTAAGTACGAGCAAGGTGACGATTGAGTGAGAAAGAGTTGAATTGTGTTAGTATAAATATCTTTTTGATGCCACTGTTAATGCAATTACTCATTGGGATATCAATAAGCCTGTAACACCCTCCGATTGGAACCTGAAAATCAGATGATCATTTGGGAAAGAAAAAAATCAATCAATCTCCCATCTTATGCAATTCTTTCAAAAGTAGTACTGCTACAATACATAAGGATTTCTGTTAAAAACTTTGAACTACAGTTCCTAGTCAATCAAATGGAAACCTTAGATTGAACAACAAAATGGTAGTGACTAGTGAGTGATCTTACCGCTGGCTTGGCTCTTCTGCTGGTGAGTGGAAATAGTCGAGTTCCAGCACCTCCACCCAAAATGATAGAAGCAACATTTTTGGGGTCAGCTTTTTGAGTCTCAAATAATGGTGCCTGAAAAGTCTGAACCCAAAAATGCACAAAGTGATTCTCAATTACCCAAATGATAAAATTTCGAGGACTTTGATCCTCAAATGCTTATATTGGGCACCGTGGATCAAACTCACCACATTATCTTGGTTTATATCAGGAGAAGTAAGAATAGAGTGTACCACACCAGACTTGATCTTTCTTTCAGATTTCACACTTTTGAACAATTGGGTATTCGAATCTCTGCTTTTGATTCTCTCACCCCAAAAGACATTACTTTGGTTCCTAAGACCTCCTCCGACTTTAACCGGAAGGGCATTAGCCTTCAGAGTCGCACAGCAATAATCCATTTGTGAACAAGCAAACTACTTTAGAGAGATTTTATTACTGTCAAATGCAAAACAGAGGAATCTTGGAAAAATGGTTTCCAGTAACTCTGGCTTTATGTGAAAGAGAAGGAAGCACTTTTCACAAGAGTGACATAAAGTCCCAGATCGGAGGCAAAAGTCAGCAATTCCCGGATCAGAAAAAACACTATTAATAGAAAGCCCAGAAGCCAAAACAGATGGAATGCTTTGTTGTGATCACCAAGAGTTAAAATGATCAGAGTTGTCTTCGGGTAAGAGAGAGCCAAAAGTGGCAAGTGGAATAGAGTGAATGCCGGAGCAATGGGGCTGAGATGGTGAGGAAAAGAGTGAGCAGAGGTCACGAGAAAAATCTCAATACGATCAAACCTTGCTTTTAATAATAGGGTGTGCACCTCTTGTCAACTCAGTTCCAATTTCCATTAACAATAATGCCACTCAGAGATTTGCGCGAGTCCCTCAACGGTCTAGCTTTGCTTAACCTCTCCAACTCAATCGGCAAAGAGTCCTTCTTTATCATCACTTATTGCAGACCAACTTCTCACGTCGATCAAGGTCGGCCTTTATTATCTTTGTTTCAAAAAATGGTACAAAAATATCAAAATCTTTATACATTCATTCGTAACCGATCCAGCATTTCTCGGCTTTCTTTACTTGTATATTTTGATTTTATGTTCTAGAATATGGCATGGCGAGTCATCGTTCTTATTAAACCTTATACACTGAATCACTGATGGAGGTTGTTGTCTCAACTCCCGCCATAAAACAAATATGATAATCTGTCGCAAGAAATTAACGTTAGTGACGATGTCGACCCTCGAGTCTGAAACTTGAAAGAGACCCAGCCTTGCATATGACCCGTAGAGAAATGAAGGGCTTATATTTGGCACGACCCACCTGTGCGATCCTTTTCAGTAATCAGTGTACCTATTTCTGCACTCTGCATGAGAAAAAGATTATCTCTGCGTTTGTCAGATCTAGCTGGGTCATCAAATCTGCATTAAGCTAATGACCAACAAAGCAACCGGTTAAACTCAACCACCAAGTCATTCAAGTGCTAGAAAATAGCTGAAGCTTTTGTTTGTTCCGAATGTTACGTACAAGCTTAAACTTTTCTAGTATGGACGGTGATTCCCTTCATTTTCAAGAGAAATTTGGTCCGTCCTACATTTGTTTAACATACGAGTTTGGTCGGTCGAAATCATATGCTTTTGACATTTCTTGTAAGTTTTGGTACTTTGCACATGATCAGATTGGAACTAGAACTATTTAGGTAACACGAACACCTATCAAGAGCTCATTATATTTGCTGCGTCAATAAGCATTATAAGGTTGAATCACATGAGATGATCAAAATGATAAGCATGCGACACACAAACGCAAAGGTCCAGCAAACTTTTAGTCCCTTGTGCATGTTGGACATGGAAGTGTCATCGGGACCCTACACGTGGCAACAACTTACTCTTATGTAATATGGAAGATTCCGGCCCCTTTGCCTGTTAGCTTGTGAGTCACCACCAGGCACCATGCTCATCAATGCGGCCGTTGGTGGAACTTTGTGCCACGTGGCGTCACCTCAAGGGGCTCCAAGCACAACAAGGTTTAGGTTTTCCATATTCAGCAATTCTCTCCAATAATGGAAAGATTAGGCGACAAATATCACATGGGATTGCCCCGTTTTTGGATTTTTCTTGTTGGGTTTTTACCCGGCGAGACGCTTCAGCCCAAGCCCATGAGACGCTTCAGCCCAAGTAACTTGAGCAGAATTCTTTAAAAGAAAGCTTCTGATGAAGCCCATTATTCCGCAGTATACATCCTCCTCCAGATTCGCCCGATTAACTTAAATGAAAGCCCACAAGCTTTCACAACGATAATAGCCCAATCAGAGGGCAATTTAGTAAGTTCGGCCACAGAACCACATAAACCTCATCTTCTTCTTCATCATAATCCATCTTCACCGTCCTTCCGAAGCCGAGACAGAAATGGCGCTCAGTTTAACCAACACCTTCCTCCAAGGACATTCCCGCCCGGCAATCCTCCCTCCCAAGAAGGTAAAATTCCCGAAACACCCTCCACCTTTTCATCTCCACCAGTCCAATTCACCCTCCCTTAATTGTCTTTTCAGGTCCCCAACGTTGTTGGGTCCGGGAGTTTCCGGCCGGTGGTGACGTGCCGGAAGAAGGACATACACCCGGAGTTCTACGAGGACGCCAAAGTGTACTGCAAAGGGGAGTTGGTGATGACCACAGGTGGGACCCAAAAGGAGTACGTGGTGGATGTCTGGTCGGGGAACCACCCGTTCTACCTCGGAAACCGGTCGGGTCTGCTGGTCGACGACGACCAGGTCGAGAAGTTCAGGAAGAAGTACGGCGGGCTGACCGAGATTATGGAGATTCCGGTGCTCAAAGGAGAGATTGTGCTGCCTTCTAGGAAGAAGGGGGCTTCTAAAGGCAAGAAAAAGTAAAAAAAAAAAACTATTTGCTCTTGGTTTGCTTCAATTGTCTGAGATTTTTTGGTGATGTTATAAATTCAAGCTTCAAGGTATGTAATTTGTGAAATGGAATAGAATTGAATTTCATTGCTGATTCTGTTTTTGTGCTTTGGCATACTCCGATTTTTCTCGCAATGACGGGATCTTTTCTTCAATCGATAATAAGTTTAGGAGCATGTTTATTCTTGGTCCTATAGCAGAACTGTGAATCCAACCCATATTGGTTAAGCAGCTAATCTGGTAAGAGTATGTGTGCATTTGTAGGACCTTAAGATGGTGCTGGGGAACTTTATTGGTTAAGCAGCTAAGACGAAAGGCGTTATACCTTTTTTTTTTCTTTTTTCTTTTTGTCTGTGGAATGCAGGGTTATTATGTTTTTGTGTTAATGATCTGCTTATGTTTCAGTTAGTTTGAACTTGAAGAGAAATCTTTAATTTTGCATAGATATTGATACCATTGCCAGATTAGCCGATTTCTTTGATTTGGTTGCTCATGTTAGACTACAGAGTGTGAATCCCGAAGCATTTGGTTGAAGAAAACACATTTCTGGTGCGGGTTATATTATAAAAGCTAGGAGTCAAACAGCAGAGTGCAGCGGTGTTTGGCTGCTTATTTCTAACACAGAACAGAAGTCCTAGTTCTGCAGTAGTGTTACTATGCATGCTGCTTATCTAAAACAGAAGTAGCTAGTGGTTCTGTACTAGCATCCCTTCGCTGCTTATTATAGAAAAGAGCACCGAAGTAGCAGTGACGTAGGTTCTGTTTACACATTACTAACTTGATATATATCGAAGCTTGAGTTTAGAGAAACTGCTGGCTGCTGCTGTGGTTGATAGACAATCAACAGTTGAAGTAGCAGAAGCATGCGAACCCTGGGAATTGAGCATGACAAGCTCCACGCCGAGCATCTTCCCAGTTCCTACACTGACGATGGCAGTTTCCGGTGTTCACACATAACCCTGTCCATGTTTTACTCCGCCTTTGACAGATTCTCGCTTCCACCATTCTCATCTCTTCATGTCGCAAATCGCAGACAATTTCTCACAACACTGAGTTCGAACATATATCACAAACACACAACACAGAAACTAGTGAAAGAAAATTTACCAGTCGATGCAAGGAGGAGGAAGATGAAGAGGAAGAGGAAGAGGATGGGAGAAACAAGGTGATAACCAAGTAGCTTAGCTATTTGTGCTTCTCGAAGTGTAAGGCAAGAAGAAAGGGATTCAGGGGAATTCAATAGTTCCATTCATCCCAATTCGGGGTTTATATACAAGTACAAGACGTCTGTATAAGACGTGTTCTAATAGGAATATATCAGCTAATGCCTATCACATATACAAGTCCCAATCCTATATACAAACGGACTGCTATAATTCAACACTCCCCCTCAAGTTGGTGCATAGATGTCAATCATGCCCAACTTGCCAATCGAGTCTTCGTACGCCTTGTGCGATACACCCTTGGTAAGTACATCCGCTAGCTGCTCCTCAGAAGATACAAAAGGAAACCTGATAATCTTCCTATCTAAATTTTCCTTGATAAAATGACGATCAACCTCCACATGCTTGGTTCTGTCATGCTGAACTGGATTATGAGCAATCTCAATTGCTGCAGTATTGTCACAATGCAGGTCCATTGGTTTCTGAAGCTTGAAACCCAACTCCTTCAAAACATTCCGAATCCATAGTAGTTCACACACCCCATGAGCCATACCACGATACTCTGCTTCAGCACTAGAGCGCGCAACCACCTTCTGCTTCTTACTGCGCCAGGTGATAAGACTATCTCCAATAAAAGTAAAATATCCAGAAGTAGACCTGCGATCGGTCTTATCACCAGCCCAATCTGCATCTGTGTACCCTGTAACTTCAAATTCACCATCCCTTGCAAATAGCAAACCTCTACCAGGTGCAGACTTCAAATATTTAAGAATGCGCATTACAGCATCCATATGCTCTTCACTCGGATTATGCATGAACTGGCTAACAACACTTACAACATATGCAAGATCAGGTCTAGTATGCGATAAATAAATCAATCTTCCCACTAACCGTTGATACCTGCTCTTGTTTGTTGGAACTTGATCAGGGTATATCGCCAACTTATGATTCATCTCAATTGGGGTATCAATCGGTTTGCAATCCAGCATTCCTGTTTCAGCAAGAAGATCAAGTACATACTTCCGTTGTGACAAACTAATTCCAAGCTTGGACCTTGCAACTTCAATTCCCAAGAAATACTTCAATTGGCCCAAGTCTTTCATCTCAAATTCTAGAGACAGGCGCTTTTGTAGGCTTGCCATCTCAACTGGGACATCACCTGTAACAACCATGTCATCCACATATACAATCAAAGCAGTAATCTTACCATCCTTGCGTTTAATGAACAAGGTATGATCAGAGTTGCTTTGTCGATATCCAAACGTCTTCATTGCATTGGAGAATCTCCCAAACCAAGCTCTAGGTGATTGTTTCAGTCCATATAAAGATTTCTTCAGTCGACACACTTTTCCAACGTCACACGGTCTACAATTGATACCAGGTGGAGTATCCATATACACTTCTTCTTCCAGAGTACCGTTCAAGAAAGCATTCTTCACATCAAACTGGTGCAGTGGCCAATCATGACGAGCAGCCAACGCAATAAGAATTCTCACAGTGTTGATTTTGGCTACCGGTGCAAACGTCTCTCGATAGTCAATGCCATATCGTTGAGTGTATCCTTTAGCAACCAAGCGAGCTTTATATCTGTCAATGCTTCCATCAGCTTTCAACTTCACTGCAAACACCCAGCGACATCCGACTGTCTTCTTCCCAGGAGGCATAGGAACAACATCCCAAGTTTCATTCTTCTGCAAGGCTTCAAGTTCTTCATTCATAGCCTGCTTCCACTTTGGATCCGCCAAGGCATCCTGTACATTACTAGGAATAGATACTGTAGATAATTGGTTGACAACAAGTGCATGTGATTCAGACAACCTATGGTGAGATATAAAGCTAGCAATAGGATATTTGGCTTTGGCTTCTAAGCTAGGCTCATATTGTTTCTTTGGTACCCCTTTTGTTTCCCGTTGAGATCTCCTAGGTACAAAAGTTTCTACATTACTCAATTCAAAGTTATCAGTTCGTACCTCAGGTTGGACATTCTGGACGGATTGTTCAGTTGATGGAGTAGAAGGGGGGTCTTCCGACACAATTTCGTCAGTTGGAGGAAGTTCACATTCTGGTTCGGGAGTCCTCTGGTCAACCCTATTCATCGACGGTTCGACTTGCTCTGTTTCAGGTGGAATTGACGAGACGCTTGAGGTGTCGACTGACAGGTCCTCTGTAGTCGACGAGTCAACTCGTGTAGTTGACTGGTCAACTCGTGTATCTGCAATTTCATTTGCTCGATTTTTAGTACCTAATTGACTTTCCAGCCTCTCCACTTCTTCAAATTCAAAGTCATTAAAATTCAGAGGATTTCCTTCATACCTGCTCTCCCCCTGAAGGGAAGACTCTGAAACTCCCCCTGAGTAATAAGGTTCAGACTCACGGAATGAGACATCCAAGGAAACATGCATCTTATTAAGAACCGGATCATAGCAACGGTACCCTTTCTGGAACTCAGCATACCCTACAAAAACACACTTCACAGCACACGGATCAAGCTTGCCTCTTAGTCGTTTGTTGATGTGCACATACACCGTACATCCAAAAACTCTAGGCTCCAAATTAGGCAACGACGGTACATTGAGCAACTGATGTAACTTCTGATATGGGTTCTGGAACTCAAGCACACGGGAAGGTGTGCGATTGATCAAGTATGCAGCAGAGCGAACAGCTTCTCCCCACAAGTTTCGATCCACATTCATACCAAAGATAGAGGCACGAACGACTTCCATCAACTGTCTATTCTTCCTTTCGGCCAGTCCATTTTGTTGAAGAGTATACGCAATTGAAGTTTGGTGTCGGATTCCATGAGAGCTTAAGAATGCAGACAGTTCACGATTGACGTATTCACCACCATTGTCAGATTGAAGTACCCGGATTTGTTGCTGGTATTGAGTTGCTACCATCTTATGAAATTCAGTAAACCTGGAACACACTTCATTCTTATACTTCATCAAGGACACCCAAGTCATCCTAGTACATTCATCAATGAAAGTCACAAAGTAACGAAAGCCAGAAGGTGTATATACTTGTGCAGGGCCCCAAACATCAGAATGTATTTTCATAAAAGGAACTGAACATTTATTTAAACTGGGAGAATAGGTAATACGGTGGCTCTTGGCCAGTTCACAAATTTCACACTTAAAATCAGACTCTTCAACAACTGAAAAAAGCTGCGGTTGTAACTTTCTAAGATAACCAAAAGATAAATGACCTAAGCGGCGATGCCATAACCACACTGCCTCTTTGGCCTTATTCGGACTACTGGTGTTGTTTGCTTGACTCAACGAACTCAACTGTTGTTGCCCACTTCTTGTCAAATCCAAGTAATACAATTTCCCCCTTCTAACACCATAACCAAGAATCCGCCTTGTCAGAATATCCTGAAAAATACAAAAATCGGGATAAAAGGTTACAGTGCATGAGAGGGCCATAGTAATTTGTCCCACAGATAAGAGGTTATACGCAAGAGAGGGAACTACAAGAACAAAATTAAGGGTTAAGTCATCAGAAATTTTTGTTGATCCTTCACCGATAACAGGGGAAGGTGAACCATTAGCAGTAGAAACAACATGCTGAGGAGATGGCTTAACAGAGTCTACAAGGCTAGGGTTATTTGTCATATGATCAGATGCACCAGTGTCAATTATCCAAGATCCATTCGTAGATAATGTAGATAGAGAAGATGCCTTACCCCTCATACCTGATTCAGCTACAAGTGCAGATGATTGTTCAGGAGACTCCATGATAGCTGCAGCTGCTTTGTTGATATTTTTCCGCGGCCTCTTGGTAAAATCCCACCATTCAGGATATCCAATGATCTCATAGCATCGCTCCTTGGTATGACCAACATCCTTGCAATGAGTACAAGTAAGATGCGGGAACTTGACTGAAGGTTTCCTTCCAATGTTAGATGTAGAAGCACCAAATCTAGGAGGACCGGAGAAACCAGGAGGAGGACCAGACCGACGCTGGGAATCAGCGGCGCTGGCTACTGGCGCAGGAGACGGTGCTGGTGGTGGTGTTGCAGTTGCCATGACTGAGGCCTCAGGTGCAGCTGTAGAGTGCATCATTCGATTGTTATGGACTCTTCGGATGTACGCATAGCTTTGCTCCAAATCTAGCTTCGGATCCTTTCTAAGAATCTCTTCCCGAACTTGACCAAATTCAAGATCCAATCCACTCAAGAACATGTGAACCCTCAATCGAGCCATATATGATGCTTCATACACAATGCCATCAATTGTAGTGGAATGAGATGCAAGGCGTTGATCCATCTCTTCCAACCATCCTACAAGTTCATTGTAGTAGGCAGAAAGAGGTCTTCCATTCTGCTTCGCCCAAAAACACAGGCGATGCAGTTCAAAGAGTCGGGTTTCATCTGAATCATCATAATAGGTTCTGTACAAGGCATCCCATATAGCTTTGGCAGTTGGCAATCGAATATACCTATTCATAAGAGATGGAGACATGTTATCGATGAGCCAACACTTAACTTTTTCATTGTCAGTGGCCCATGCACGATATGCTGGTGAAGAAACTTCAGGTGCAGCTTCAGTGATAAGCTCAAGCTTATTACGTCCTCCGATACGCATCTTCATGAGAGGAGCCCAGTTGGAATAATTGGATTCAGTCAAGAGCATGCCGGTAGGAAACGCCGAATGATCTTGAATAGTGTTGTGGTAGTGATTGTGGACAGGTGCGACTCCTCCTTCTCCATTGTTAAGATTTGGGACGAGATCCATGATTTGCAAATTTCAGATTCAAGTATACAGATTTCAGGTGTAGCAGAAAGAGTTGGTGGTGATTCAAGTATACAGATTTCGGGTGCAGCGGAAAGAGTCGGTGGTGATGGATTTCTGAGTTTCTCTCTGGTTCAGGTTTGGAACTTCTGGGTTTCACTTCAAATTCGGGTTCAATGGCAGGAACCAGGCTCTGATACCAAGAAGAAAGGGATTCAGGGGAATTCAATAGTTCCATTCATCCCAATTCGGGGTTTATATACAAGTACAAGGCGTCTGCATAAGACGTGTTCTAATAGGAATATATCAGCTAATGCCTATCACATATACAAGTCCCAATCCTATATACAAACGGACTGCTATAATTCAACAAGGCAGGGTCCGAGTTCATATATGGGTCTTGAGTTGGTGTTATTTTTAGACCGAAATCAGTGACTATCCAAACCCAATTCTTCTCGCCGTAAGACAGGTGGATCGATCGTTCATGTTAATCACACGTATTCATGCAAGCTGATCGATTTCGATAAACATGAACATGACGAATTCAGGTGCATGTTGTTGAATTCAACAGTGTAGAGTTCACAACCTCCACTTCAGTAAGTCTTTACGTTTGAAATGCTTCATGCTTGTTCTCATTAGGCCTATCCAGTGATAAGGTATTAAGCTCGAGTCAAGTATCATATTATAACGTGCACGGTGCCCCATGGTAGTATAATAACCCATTTTCTCAATAGTTGTTTTCGACTTTTCGGGTCCAACACAGGACGTCCTATTCGGAGGTTGCAATATTTGATATCAAATATATCAATGCATTCCATCTAGGCTAGGGTTCAGCACTTCAGCTAAAAGAAGTCGACGATTCATCGCTGCCTACCTTTTGCCGGTACTATCACGGTTCGATATCCATCGGAATTTACAGCGGGTTGAGCCGCCACAGCAAGTTTGAAGATTAAAAAGTTGCTTCAAGTCTAAGTTCATTAGAATGCAATGGTCTGATACTCTGATACTGATCGATGCAGCTTATTTAGAACCCTAATTAATGTGATTCTTTTTCATTCAAAATGGTTTCAAAATCCATGTTTTTGTACAAATAAGCATTTTCCCTATTCTATTGAAGTCTTTATTAGCTTTGATGCTTATCTAATAACAAAGCCATTACACCTACATGTTTGTTCCTTCCGTTGCAAATTTGACACGAAGGAGATAGTAACAGTAAAACCCATAGAATACTCCAAAACGGAGATGATATAATAATGCAGTTGCTTGTGGTCGAGTTCATCAACCTCACACGCTCATAGACGTGGCCAGTTTTGGGGTGCCAATGTCCCAGTACTCTTTCTCCCTCACCGTTGGTCCTTCAGCTACACACCGATGGCCACCGGCCTAAACAGCCTAAACAGCCAAACTCCCCTCATTTTCAAACTTAATTTGCCACTTTCAGAAAACATGGTGATCTTATCTGTGTTTGTTCTTCTCTTCTGGTGAGTTCCGTTTCGATCTTAAAGGAGATCGTGTATTTACATTCTATTGTAAAAGTCCAAGCAACACAAAAAGGAGATGGTTCTCCCTTTTCTTCGTCTATTCTCTAACGATCGATCTATATTAGGAAAATGTATTATCGTTTATTCGTTAATCGAAGACAAAAGATGTTGGATTAGTGAAACAAAATGACAGCATAAAAGGGAAATTACATAATAATAGGGAGTGGTGAAGCTATATATGATATCGAAGAAACATGATCCATTCAATGTTGGCTACGGAGGATATTTTTCTGCATAATTGTGTTGGTGGACCTACAAATAAACCCTAAAAGAGTTATTGCAACCTTAATTTATCTTATGAGGCACACGAATCCTACCGTAAAGTTTTACCAGGATATATTTTAACGATCAAAGTCGACCATTACCTGATCTCAATTACTTCTCGTGTTAAACAAACCATTACTTCCGTTTGAGAGCGAAAAGTTTGCAACAATTAAGTTTTTTTAAGTTTCAGCTAATGAGAATTGGGGGTAAAATGCTTTGGAAGGATGTTCTAGGGCCAATTGCTCATGATTTCATGCAATATATATAATTTGTCAAGATCGGGATTTCATTTTTTGGTATTGGTTTGATCTTTAGTATCAAAATCGACATCAATGGAAGATTTTCTAACAAAAGTATTGGTAGTATTGCTAATAAACTAGTTATTTTAGATTTGCATCGACATTCATATCACAATCACATTGATCTACATGTAGATTAACTAAGTGAAGTTCTTTATATTTGAAAATCCAAGGCACGGAACTTCCAATAATATCAGAAAGATCTAGTGGCTATCCAAAAAAAAAAAGAAGAAGAAGAAGAAGAAGAAGAAGGAACGAGAACCTCTAGGTACCCAAAAAGTAAACCCTTTGTGTTTCTGCCCGTGGAGGGTTTGTTCTTTGTTGTCTTCTCTCTCGCTTTTCCTTGGCACATCAACTTAATTACTACAGTGTTTCATGGGTTCCTTGTCAATAAAACCAACATAAAAGTTGTTTTTCATGGGTTTCATCATCTTCCTCAATCAAACTCATGTCGCCAACTCCCAACTTTGTCTCTCTTTTCTTTTCAACCAAACACACACTCGATAAATATCCATCATTTTCCTGTGCACAAACAAAAACTAAATAATGAGTTTGGCAAGAAATAATGCAAAAATCGTTTCCTATTGATGATTTTCATCGCAAGATTTGACCAAATCACTGAAAATGATCTTTGGCTTATGGAGAAACTAATCCATAAAATTTAACCTTGGTCTCTCTACTGTAAATCGTTTTCTTCCTTTTTGATGCGATCTCTACTGAAAATCTGCCAAAAATAATCTTCGATCTAACTTGCCAATGAAGATTTCAGCTTCAAATAAGTAGTTGTTTCTGGGCCAAGTTACTCAGCCCATCATTCACTTTATCATTTATCCACTCAGATAGTGCCACGTAATATTAGAGATGCCCTAGCTTTGGTTGTCGTCACGTGCGTTTTGTCCGGTGAAAACAACAACTCCGGAGGAGTTGCGGAGCGCGATATTTACGGCGAGTACGTCGCTAACGTGGAGTCTACTCGCCGGAGTGGCCTCAAGGAGTGTGAGTTAGTCACTCCGGAAGCGGAGGAGGATTTAGTGAAGGGCAAAGAAGTCGGATGCTTTGTTTCTAGCAGGAGTATGGTTGCCGGATTTGAAACAGAGACGACTACGTTGCCGGAGGAAGTATCAAACTTGAAAGCAACTGAATCCTATGAGAATGTGAATGTGGAATCTCTGCCGGTTTGTGAAGACAAAGCGCGCGGTTACTGAATGTAAAACTGTGGTCTCTCCGGTTTCCGCAATTATTACAAATACTAGTGGTTGTGGTGAGGAAAGCGAAAAGGTGAAGAGTTACCGGAGGACACAATCGGAGAGTTTCGAGAAGGAGAGAAGAAAGCCTAAGAAGGGTTTGGAGCGATCGGTAACAGAGATGCACTGGAAAACTGAGCCGGAGAGTCGGAGCTCGGTGGAGGACTTGTCCGATGAGGAGTTCCAGCGGCAGGTTGAGGCTTTCATTAACTCGAAGAGTCCGATGAGGAGTTCCGGTGGCAGGTTGAAGCTTTCATTAACTCGAAGAAGATGATTCAGAGGCTTGAGGACAGTTGAATGAACAAACAGATAGGTGGTTCTGTTTGTTTGGTTCATATTCTGGTACAAATTAAATTAAGTTAAATAAGTAGGAATGGAGGTAATTTGCTGGAAATATTTCACTGGTAATTTTAATCTAAGTACGAACTAGTAGTGGCCTGTTTTACAAGGCTTAGCAGAGACATCGTGTAAATCATCATCATGTATTTTACCATTGTCTCAATCTCAGAGATTAAAAGTAAAAGTAATGAAAATCCTATGTGAGTTTGAACACTTTTGTGTGTGTCTATATATATATATATATATATATATATATATATATATATATATTTATATCTTCAGGTACAATAGGACGAGAGGGTCCAGACGCAACTATTTTTCTTCGGTAGTATTTATTAATTATCTTTTATGTATTGTCTTTCAAATATAGTCTTACTTTAGACCAGACTTCCTCCACCCATGGACAAAAAAAGCTCTTACCCCTTGATTTTTGTTTTTTTTAATATATAAAGTTTTGGGCAAAACCTTATTAAATTAGTTGGTAATTTTTTACCGGAAGAAAATATAGAATCACGTTATGTATCAACTACACCAGCCAAGAGCTCGTTGATTACTTCAATGGCGTCAAGTTCAAGTGGGTTATGGTGACCGAAAAGCCAGCGGCGAACAAACGTGACCAGGGATCACAGTCGGAGGTTCGACACTTCGGGATCAGCTTCCATAAGAAGCATAGGGACATGGTGCTCAGCTCTTACTTGCCCTATGTCTTGGAGAAGCATAGAGAAGTCAAGGAGGAGAGAAAGGTGGTGAAGCTTCATACCATTGATTACAATGGCACTGACTATTGGGGATCCATTAACCTTGATCACCCTGCGAGTTTTGACACCATGGCAATGGAGCCGGAGATGAAGAAGACATTGATTGAGGACCTAGATAAGTTTAGGGAGAGGAAGGAGTATTATAAGAGAGTAGGCAAGGCTTGGAAACTTGGGTATTTGCTGTACGGACCACCCGGCACTGGAAAATCAAGCTTGGTTGCAGCCATGGCTAATTTTCTCAAGTTTGATATTTTTGACTTGGATCTGAAGGAGGTTCAATGCAATTCTGATCTGAGAAGGTTGCTGATCGGCACCGAAAGCAGATCGATATTGATGATCGAGGATATTGATTGCCTCGGTTGAGTTGCAGAACAGAGACTCTGATCAGAATGAACCCAAAACTGTTGAGGATGACAAGGTAAGATGGACACTCCCTCTGTTTTTCATATATTCATGACAATGATACATGTCTTACCTTTCCTTTACCATTGATGGATTGTGGTCGAGCTGTGGAGAGGAGAGAATCATTGTGTTCACAACAAATCACAAGGACCGGCTTGATCAGGCGTTGCTCCGTCCTGGTCGGATGGACCTACACCTGCACATGTCCTACTGCACCTTCAGTGGCTTCAAGACATTAGCTTACAATTACTTGCAGATTAAAGAGCACCCACTTTTTACAGAGATTGAAGAATTAATAAATTACAAGGAAGCTACACCTGCTGAAGTTGCAGGGGAGCTAATGAAGAGTGATGACACTGAAGTCTCCCTTCAAGGTCTTATCGAATTCCTCCAAAGCAAGTAGCTCATATAAGGATGTAATAGAACCAAAATAAAAACCAATAACCTTGACTATCTGGTCAATTTCATCTATATATCTCCATGGAAGCTAGAAAACTTACCAAACAGAACAATTTTCAAAGTACGTTATGTGGTAAATATTTTGATATTATATAAAAATAGAAACAATACATTATCCCTGAATTGGTTGCACACGCAACATTTGATGCAGATGATCTTAGCACTACTGTACAGTACTTCTCATTATATACAATAACGTAGACTTACCATACAAGGCCTTATAAACAGAACCAATAGCCACTTTGGAAGACTGATTCTGCATATTGTATACACCACCTCAAACGTAAATGCAAAGCAAGACGACACATTACCAAGAAAGGTCTCTCGTCTTCACCAGCAAGACATTTTCTTCTGTTTCAACCAGTGGAACAGACAATTTCAGTTTCATTAGCAGGAAGAAAAAATGAAAAATATGCATTTTGAGTGCTGTTGAAGAAGCAAAAATTATAACATACCCGAAGCTTGGCCTGTTCTTGCCTGTCTAAATATGCAAGAAGTTCTTCCTGCCTCATTAAAGCATCGTGCAGAGCCTACTCAAGAAGGAGCATACAAACACAAGTACATCATCAATATGAAATGCAACACGTATATATAGATGAAATATGCGGATTCCCCGAAACAACCTCAGAAAATTCACTTAAAAGTAAAACTATAGATGCAACAGATTTATAGAAGAAATAAGCATGCCCGGAAATAACCTCAGAGAACTCGTTTAAGCATAAACTATATTCACATTTAACTCTGTCACTAGACCGTCCCAGAGATCTTGAAAGATTAAGTTACCTTCTTTGTTGCAATCAACTCTGCTTCTAATGCATCCACCCGACAAACAGCAGCATTCAGTAACTCCTCTTTCTCATGAGGCATCTCATATGGCTTTGCTTGTAGCATGTCTACCTTCTCTTCAAGTTCACCAAGCTTTTGCAAAGCAGATGAGAGTAGATCTACCCTGCTCAACCCTGGTGCCGGTGATGGAGGCCGAAATTCCTCATATTCAGCAGTCAGGACAGGAGTGTTGTGGGTGGAATCCGAAACTGAGTTAGGAAGTTTATTAGTCACCCGAAAGGAAACAGATTGCATGAGAGTAACAAGGGTAAGAAGGAACGCCATGATCCTTGTCCAGACATACGCACAAATTCCAGTTGGTTTCTTTTCCTCAAGTCGTGGAGAAGATACCCCTGCAATGTATTCCAACTGATTTCTTAATCAACTATGAACATTTGACAAATATGAAAATCATCTCTAATCCATGATGAACCATAGAACCTAAAAAAGCATGCAACCTAAAGTCACACTGGTTGCCCTCACCCTTTCAAATCAGGATGCAATACACAAAAACATAAATTACTGAAACCAAACAATTTAACACATGTCGAGGCATAATAAAGGTCTAGACTTGCAAACCTCCAGGATTAAGTGGATTTTGTTGCACAACTTGTTGTTTCCATCCCATATCTACAGCCTTGTCAACCATGGGAACATATTCATCGTACTCAGACAAGCCACATGCACTGCTTCCTTTCCCAACCGCTCTAGCCTACAGAAGCATTAAAGGATGCTGATGAGTCCAAATTTGGTCTGCATATATTCTCAAGTCACAGATGCTTTTCAGATAAACACACTTACTTCCTCACAAACAGGAGTCAACTTAGGTTGCAAGTAACTCCTAGTTGTTTTGGGTGAAGCCATTTCTTCGACTTCCGAGCCCGACTCTGCGGTAGATGTATCACTACTTCTAATCTGAATTAACAATACAAACAAAGAATCAGAAAAAAAAAAAAAAAAAAAAAACTGTAAACTCGAACAAAAGATTGCATAGAAAGCTCAGCTGTCATCATAGACATAGTGGGATTGTACAGTGGTCCATACATTTGTAAAACGTGGCTTATCAGAAGCAATTATCCTCCCGTCACAATTTGAAACTGTAACTATTTGTCTGAAACATTGCGCCTCACCACTAAGTACCATCTGCACACAATAATAGATTCATTTAAGCCATATAAAAGTACCCAATGACAAGGAGATCAAGAAAAAAGAAGTGAACCAAAAATAATAAACCAATATAAAGTACAGTTAACAAGGAAAACCAAACCTTTAATATGTTGGGATCCTTCCATGGCCCCTTGTCAGACCTCATACAACCTCCCTCGTTGGAACAGGTGCAGCTTCCACCCAGAAATTCCGGCAACTCACTAAAAATAATTAAATTGGTTAAAACAACTGAAGAAGAAAGAACCCGGATATTTGTAAAGATAAGCATCAATTACCTTGCAGCAATTACTTCAAGTAATCTTGATTGGTACTTGTTACTGAGAACCTGAAAAATAAAAAATGATATAAGTTGACCCTATTGCTAACTTCAGTCAATAGAAACATAAATTCTTTGATGGAGAGCTTCAAACATACATGAATCTTGGTGGTCGTTCTGGGATCAAGAAATGTTTTAACAGTATTCCAAAGCAGCCTAAAACCAGGACCAGCATTAATTATAAACATTCTGCAAAGTGTCTGCACAAGTGGGAATATTAGAAATTAGGAGATAATTGATGGTTTAATAACAATAGCCAAACACAATTCAAACACAGAAATTGTTGAAATGATCTGCATACCTCAGGGTAGTTGTCATTATCAATCTTCTGCAGTCGCATGATGAGATCTCGTGCAGATTTGGTAAAGTTTTTAAAACCCTGAAACATTTGGAGAAATAAGAAAAGTTAAAAAAAGAAAAGAAAAAAGGAGAAAGTATTTTCTACTTAGAAAATACAGAGACTAAATATCATATCAATCCACAGCATACCACGCCTTGAACATCTAAGATTGTTGTACTTGAATCTATATGCCTCTTTGCAGCAATAGAGCAGGCTGGAAACTTAATGGCAAAATTCTTTTCAAATTCCTGCACATGGTATCTCACATATCGCTCCATAGAGGTCACTTGCAGAAGCTTATTGGGATCAACTTTCCCCAATCTTTCGATATAAACAGGTCTTCCCTCCTTGTCAACACCATGATAGCAATGAGGGTAGTACTTCCGAACCTCATCCAACTCACCAAACTCAAAATCCTAGAAAAAGAAGAAGTTTAAAACGTGATTTTAACTAAGTTTCAAGCCCATAGCTAGACAAACTAAGTACCACCGAATTGTTGTAAATGTCAGACCATCCAAGATCCACTTCAATGACGAAATCAATCCTCAAAAGGAAAGTGACTAGTTATATAAATTTACCTCCAAAATCGTGTCGGTACCAAAATCTTTCCTCCATTGAATCATGTTGGCCCACATGTGCTTTGCTTTCTCAATATCAAACTTCCTCGCTACCAAGAACCTGAAACAAACTAACAATTCAAACAAGGAAACAAAAAACCAAGCTCACCACAAATCAAACATAGAAACCAACACAAACCTCAACAACATGTGATAATCATCATGCTTCGAAGGCAGCAACTCCTCCAAGATAAGCGCCTGTCGAAATGCATCAACAGCCTGCAGCTCCTCAACGTCTCGCACATCCTCAATCGAAACAGAACCGTGGCGGCCACTGCTCTTCCGCCTCTTCTTCTTCAACGAATGCCTGAACTTACTAGACGCATTGATCGCCTTCTTCTTCAACGATCCAATCCTGGTCCTCCTATCCTCCTCCGAGTTCTCAAAATCCGACTTCCTCTCTCTCCTCTCCTCATGGCTAGAGAATCCCTCAAAACCTAACCAAAGGTCACAAGACCACCACAATCAGTCCTAAATTCTCACTATCTCGACTCAATTTCAAATTCCGATAATGAAAAAACCAGTCCACAATCCGAAACCCTAGTTTTTCAAATTTCAAAGATAAACAGCTCATAAAGAACAAGAAGCAGTAAAAGCAAAGAAAACCTAGCGTGACTGAATCAAACGGAAAGCTTCAAACAACGAAAACGCAGAAAAAATACGTTAGAGTCAAAAATAAAGAAGAAGAACTTACAGGGCCTGGCGAATCGATCTAACGGCCCGGACATGGCGAGTTGCTGCGAGCTCAAGAACCGTGTGGATGCTACAGAAAGCAAGAAAAGCTAGTACTCTAATCTAGATAGTAATATCTGATGAGGATAATTGAGACCAGAATTGGGAGGCTCTTGGGGTCTCCGAGCTGAACGAGTGAGAGACGAAGAAGAGTTGGAGCCAATTTCTATCGATTTATATCTCTCTCTGCGTGACAAAATAGTAACGGAGGCGATTTAAATCCAGATTAATTCATTAATAACGATTTATGATTTAATTACAGGTTTGACAATTTAGACGGTACGTATGTATACGTTACACTTCAACTGCCACGTGGCAACCGAGGAGAAGAGGCTTGGCGGGAGGGGATCCCCGGGCCTTGGTTTATGGCGCGACTGCTACCTCTGTTGCATTATGGAGTAAATCATGAGTCGGCAGCCCCGGTAAGTCTATTCTACGGTAGACTTGCGGGGCTGTTCGGTAAAAATCCAGCACGTCGACATGCCAGTCCTACGTAAGATTCTTTAATTTGATACACCCTGGGCTTATTAATCACTTGGCAGAAAGAAGCAGAACAATATCTTGATTTTTGCAAAGAACCATAATTTGTAGGTGTTGCAATCAATGACGTTCAATTCAGATGTCTCCTCCTTAGCTGAGCAATTATAGACTCTTACTCAATTGTGATCTGGTATGTCCCTTCAATAGTTTTGAAGCGCAAATATCTTTTTCAGAAGTTGTGTTGATGATAATAATTGGTAATTTTCTCATGATAGGATTAATCATGAAAACGTGGATGGATCACGACGACGGATATCAGTTGTCTCGTTTACCATGATTACCAATTTACCATCCCGTGCCACAAATTACGGTAGATCAGGCCTTTGCGTTTCAGTCACACCTCGGGGTTAAACGCAGGACTCGAAAGCTCATGTTGCTTAAGGTGATGCCAAGTACAGTTGTAAATGTGCTTAAAGCACTCGAGCAAGAAGATAACTCAATTATTCCATTGGGTACAGTGTGACTTGTTCATCAGCATTCGATTTACGACGGCAATTCAAGACATGAACATCACGGTAGAACATGCAAGTAGGCAAGGAGTCACCCAAGAGGGCGCGCATACATCAGCCATTAAGAGATCAATTTAGTGCTAATAGTGACAGAACATATACTAAACAGAAACCGACAAGTGCCATCTGCCTTGAGCATTACATTGCCAGTCACTTCTTATCTATACTTTGCATATATATGGCTAGATATTCACAAGACTTTTTACATGCGTATATATATATATATAGTGGAGTAGCAGAGATGATGCATGCGGACTACGATTGTGCTCAACTTTATCGACCTGGAAGAATGTCTATGTACAAATGTTCTAAATCTCAGGGAACAGTTTGGGACCCTGCTGCAACAAGAAACAAGACCTTGATTAGTTCAGTTGTCGTTCTTGACAGAAAACGAGAGGCGAACTATTGATCTGCAGTACCATTAACCGCATTTTGTAAGTTTCAACTAATTTGGAAAAGATCACAACTTCTTACTTGCTATGCCAAGTTCTTTTTTGCACGAAATTGAAGGAGTTTGTCCCTCCACTGAGCTGCAAGTGAACATGAAAAATGTAGGAATTTGCAAGCATGCACTAGAAATTATAACAGCTATAACACCAATAAATTAGACCCTACTAATGTGATTTCTTTCTTGCCTCAACATAATACAAACTTACCAGCATCTCTGTAACGTTCCTCAACAGCAGCAACAAGCATGTTCCGCACAAGATTAAACTCCTTCGTTTCAATGCATGGCTGACCATTTGGCCTGCAAACAATGAACTTCTAATTAAACTCATCTATAATGCAAACACTCATGTATACTTAGCCTGCTCAGAAATTGGAGTATGCCTAAAATATAAACACCTTTCAACAAGAATCTCAGAAAGAAAGAACTAGAGGGTAGATATAAAACAGATAACTGTAATATCATCTGATCACCATCAGATTGGTAGTATCCAACTGGTTTTGGGTTAACCCAACTAAATTTACTAAGTACTTAATCATCCAAACCAGATTAAAGACAAGCTCAGAAATGCTGCCTTCGAGACAGGACATAAGAATTGCATCCAACACACTCGTAACTTACCGATCCAGTTCAGTAAACAATAAGCCATCTGAAGCAGGGGAATGCGTAGATATCTTTCCAGACTCAATAACTCTCATACCATCACTGTATGCCAGATACTTGTTAACTTGTATGGGAACCTGCAAAGAGGAGGAATAGGTTATTTTGATATCATTTGCACTCCCGCTCCATTCACATATCTCCGTATATCTAACCTTGCCCATATTTAGTTCAAATGACGGTAAAATTCTACAGATACGGTCAACGTCCAAAACCACAAATGCAACTATGTTGGACATGATTGAAAGGAATTTTTGTCTTTCAGTTTCAATATCTCAACATTCACCAACGTGTATTTCTAAACATCCTTTAGGTACGACTGTCCAGAGAGTAGCAAAGAATCTAACTCAAAAAACACAGAAGCTATATATATTTAAAGCAGCACAACCAGAATACCTTGCATCTTACAGCAATGTTGATGGCATCTGAGGGCCGAAGGTCAAAGCTGACAAACTCTGTCTCACTACCTGCCTGTAACAACATAAAACACGGTGTCACTATACAGATTCACCCTCCCCTCCTTTCCCAAAGTCAACCAGATGAAGAATGAAACATCTATTATCATTCAAGAGAAGAAACCTGCCTTTCTGAGGTATAACTGAGCAAAATATGCTTCATGCACTCTCTTAGTGACTCTAACAAGCTGGACCTGCATGGTTGAAAACAGAACATATTATCAACAATCATGAAAAGTCGAGTGTTTTAACAGACAGCAGTATGATTCCCATAAATGTACCTCATAGCCCATCTTGTCAATCATTTCCCTCACCACTTGATACATAGTTGGCCTAGCCTGGAAACCAAAAACCCATATAAGAGATCATTAGAATTTCTATTCAAAGCAGAACCAAAATGTCGCCAGGTAAAACTGCAACGGCTCAACAACTCAAACACTATATAGGGATATAGAGGACGTACAATAGGAACATTGCGCACTGCTGCCATGAGCAACACACTAGGCATTTCCACTGCAATCAATGGCAATAACAGCTTCAAAACGACATAAGAAGTAACAGAATTTGCTGATGTAAATTCCAAACATGAAATCTGGTAGTAGTAATAGGAACTTAATTGCTAATGCAAGAGCAACATACAAACAATAATTGGAAGAACAAGGCCAGTCCCATCTTCCATCTTCAATACAATAGCGGGATGTGGAGCATAGTCTGGCAGATGACCACCCTGAGGGTTGTTATGGACACACCTCATGTGCCTGCCATCCCTCATTTTGATCATGAACCCATCAGCTCCACTCTTCACCTCAACTATACCAAAAATCAAACCAAACACTCATCATTCACAGAATCACAGCATATAATCCAGATATCAAAATTTCAAAAATAAAAATAAAAATTAATACTGGCAAGGTCAAATATAATTTAGCCAACGTTGTAGCATACCGGCTTCAAGTACGCTAGAGTTCACATAGTCCTCATCATTTTCATTAAAATTCTCTGCCATGCTTCCGTTCCCATTTGACGAAGAACTGTAAGTACAATGCACTGTCGTACATTTCCTCGCATTTCGAGGACGAGAAGCAAAGCCTGCCTTAGTGATGCAACCGCTAAAGGCCTTAAATCCCCACAGCTCACTTCTAAGATGCCTGACCTTCAAAAAAGGGCCTACCATGGGCAGATTGTAAGAACCGGCTTGCTTTGCGCTCACAGTGGGGCAAATCACTGGCCCTTGCAAAGTCCCCATCACAAATCCTACAAATTCACCACAACGAAAACTAAGATTCACTGTTTCGTCACTACAAATATAACACTGGAAATCAAAATGATGTCCGCGTTCGTCAAATTTATAGAGAATTGTGTATAAACTTTTTCTCATGTATACGCAAAATTCTCTGTTCAGTTAGCTCAGACCTGAAAAAATTAGTTTATGATTTGATCGGTCAAAATTTGAAAATCATCCACTCTCAGTCTCCCTATCAATTTCCAGTTGTCCTAATTAACTGAAAGATTTACAGCACACAGATTCTCGAAAAAAAAAAAAAAACTCTATCTTTCCAAATTCCATATCAGTCGTACATGATCACAGATACGAAACCAAATCAGAATCTAAAATTCAGTCCTTAAGGCCTCAGAGAAAAGCTCTATACCTTCAAGAAACAAAGAGTGATGATCCGAGGCACTTTAATCACCGATCAGCGCCGGAGTCTCGCCGATTATTCGAAGCTAAATCTAATTTCCGATATGTAGATCGGAAGGATCGGATTTTGATCTGAGGAAATAGAGCGGGATCGGAGAAGGCTTGTAGCTGAAGCAATCGAAGCTGAAGAGGAAATGTAATACCGACACAGCGAAGAATGAGAGATGAAGAAGGAAGATAAGAGATTCCTTTCCTTCTCTGTACAAATTGGTAGGAGAGGAAATTAAAAGATACTATAAATACACTCGTTTTTACTAAGGGACCCACCCTGAATCAAACTACTCAGATTACGGTTTTGCCCTTTTGATCGCCTAGGCGGACACACCCGCACGTCTAGGCGGTCACACCCGACGTGCGAGGGGCAGTTGTGGTATTTAAGTGGGGAGTTGATGATAGAGTGTCTGAGAGTCTGTGTGCAAGTAGCGGCTTCCCGCTTTTTAATGACCTCAGAATAAGAGATCTGAGCGCGCCGGCGGTCGACGGGATCAGGATGCGTCGATGGGCGCCACGTGTGATGTTTCCCCACGATGATTTGGAAATTTGGATAAGGCTCTTCTCTCTCTCTCCAAGATATCAAATTTCTGTTTTCTTCCCAAAATATCAGGTTTCTTGGATTTTCACTTTGTTACTTCTTCTTTTTTTGTGAATTTTCAGAGAGGAAATTATTATTATTGATGGGTTCCTTTTGCTAACACTTGGTAGTTAGAACGTGATTGGAGCACATTGTTAATCTAAACACCTACTAATGCAATTCATAGTTTTCTTTTGTTAATATAGTTTGTATACTTTGGTCTACACTTTCTGAAATAACATACAAACAAAAATTATAAATTGAGTTAAAAAATAACATTTTGTTTACATAACGATTCTATAGACGACATGTACGTACTCTTATAGTAAATTCATGTGTTCTAGACGTGAATAATCAAGAGCGAAATATAATAGCATCATGTCGCATAGTTCACTTACTAATCAATCAGTAGTATTCAACTCGTAATTTATTAAACAACAAAATTCGACTGTTAATTTACATTGAATAACCGAACTAGTTTGTTAGACCATTAAGGTTGCGACATAAAATAAATCGAACTGGGTTGTAGAGTCTAAGATGTTACGTAGCTAGGTCGATCTTAAGTTCTTAACTATCACAAAGGAGTCATGATTGCTCAAACATAATATCATCAACTAACTTCAAGGTTGAACATATTTAACATTTCTGAAGAACAAATATGCAAATAATTAAGGTGATTTCATTTATTTGTCGAAACTGTATTGACGTGGACTGAATGCGATCTAGCTAGGATTCCACTGGTGTGCTCCAATCGATGATTTGCTTATATATTCAAACACAACGGCATGGATTTTATCAATTCCAATATAAATATTAGAATCGTGTCCAGTTCAATTATAGGATATAGTCAATACCCAATACTGGCTTCAGGCTTAGAAACAAAGCTGTAATCATGTTAATATTTGAAAGAACAGCCATTTGAAACGATCCGATTTACTATTTGCAGGAATAGAAAACCAGAAGAATCCCATCATTTCATGCTAGTTTGGTGAGAAAAATATTAAAATGATGAGGAATTATATATAAAGTACCAAAGGAATAGGTCTTCTCTACTTGCATATAAACTGTATAAAAATTTCACCAAAATAATTTTCTAGTTGGACGAAAGAAACAAAGAACAAAGTGTTCCAGTTAGAAATATTCAGTAATCTAATTTTCTCCTAATGGACTGTTTGTGCAGGAGCAACCCATCAAATTCAAGCTTCAACAGTAGTAGTTCTATTAATATGGTACCGGATTTGGGTTTTCACTGCTGGCCTCCTATTAGTAATAATTTGAATAGAGCTGGAAGCAGTAGTAGTATTAAGGAAGAGCTCTCATCATCTTCATCAGATTCAACCTTTCCAAAATGTACACAAATGCTGACCAGCCCCTCTAGCACTAGTATTAACCTTGATGACGATGACTACCACTTTTCTACTCCTACAAGCATCGGCCTTATAAAGAATGAGCAGAAAGAAATGACGATGAATGATCTCAGTGAAAAACTCTTGCTCAAGACCTTGTCTTCTTCTGGAATTAATCATCAAATTTCATTAGCTGGAGATCATCATCATCATCAATTCCACAGCCTAATTCACACGATACCCTTGGCATATACAACAAGGACATTAGGCATAATTCCTTTGGTCTTCAACAGATGCACCAATCAAGAGCAAATCATCATGATCATCATAGTCTGCTATCTTCTGGTGCCAATATGTAACACACAGATGTAAAATTACCTTTGGCAGCTGCAGCAACAATATTATGTTTGGATTCCCTGATGTTCAAGACCAGCCTAGTTTTGTAATGAGCATGAGAAGCGTAGAAGTCTGAGATGGCCAATTTTATGCAACTCAACCATATCTCCTCGGTCACTGAATGTTCAAGGTCGCCAAGAATAACCCCCACTTTCACCGGGATAACTGTTTTGCTTTGTGGCTTGGCCAAGGAAACTGATGAAGAAAGAAACAAGAAGAAGATAGTAAGAACAATCTTCTTAAGGTTGTAGATCATAATTCAATATTTCGATACTGTTTTGTATTGATACCAAATGGTGGTGATGGCCGGCAATGAAGAAACTTCAAAGTCTTAAATAGTTAAATGGAGACTGAGAATATTCAAAACTACGGAAAGAATATACATATATGTATAGCTGTGCTTCGTTCCATACTTCCATCTAAGAAAGTTAAGACAACCATCCAGCTGATTAGATAGACTTGGAAGTGTAGAGGGTCCTAAACGTAGATATGATGCGTAAAAACAAAAAAAATAAATGTAGAAGAAAATTACATGAAGGTCAAGAGTATAAGCTGATATAATCCTAAGCATTTCCAGGAAATTCTAGGCGGACTCGAGGTTAATTTTGACTTGTATATTTCAATGGCGGATCAGAGTATACGCTTCGACCTCTAGAAGATGAGAATTATTGCTAGGAATTGTTTCTTGTTGAATAGAACAAGAAGTATGCTCGTACTGTAAGCTTTTGTAATTTGTCCTAAATCAAACGGATCCCAAACTATTTAGTCTCTCGACACAACCTCAATGACAAAACTTCCTGAAAGAAGAACCAAACTAGCCAGAGGTGGTCCTCGAGTAAGTCAATGATCGGAACAAGACACTATGATGCAAATCTGCATATGTCCAAGAAATCGGCAAGATAAACTCAATGCCCAGCCTGCATGCATGAACTAATGGTAATATTTGTAGAATAATATTTCTAGCTGATGTCTTGAGCTTGTTGGAGGAATATTTTTAGACACAAGTTCATCATACCAATCAGAGTGCACATCAGCACCCTAGGATTGTTCAGTTCCAAAAACAAGTGTTGTTGAAGAGAACAAGATCAAGCTGTGGCTTAGTTGAGCAACGCATCTTTCTAATAACCGAAGCAGAGAGTCTCCAATCGTTTTTATGTACGTGAACTCGTCATTCTATTTCTGAATCAATTTACAATATGCAGTCAAATATTACTATGACATTATACTACTACATATATACATAATTACATAAACCATTTACTTCTGTCAATTAATACACAATATATCATGTGTAACTAGCTAAGAAATCTAATTAGGAGTACCTCTTTGTCTCTAAGGATGCTCAATAGCTAATTCAATCTCTCTGGTTGATTGACCATTAGTGGGACTCAAATCACCATGCTCAGGAGAAGGAGGTATTGTCTGCTGATCTGCAAACACATTGTGCGCTTCAGTATGGTTTGAAAAGCTTGATGGACTCGGGGGGTAGTTAGGGTGAAATTCCATTCCGCTCTTCTTAAAGGTATGGCTGCTGAGGTCTTTCTGGTCATAAATTCTTAACATGACAAGAACTTTTCTCCAAAATGAAGATTCTGAATCCAAGCGAATGTGCCTGTGTTCATATAAGAACATGGCAACAAATATGATGAGAGCCAATGATGAAGCGGCGCCGGCAATGAGGAAGAGGCCCCAAAAACTCTCGAGGCTAAGACTGTTGGACGAGACATTGTTCGTTGTGTCTTGACATTCTTTTCTTTTGAACCACCTATCCTCAATCTTTTGCATTTCACCACCCTCATTCACATTTAAGATCGCCCTTGAAATATCGCGAGCAAGAGGTGAGTCTTTTGGGAAGATCTGTCAAGTTCAAAAGTTACACAATTTCGTCAGAAAGAGATCAACCCTAAACATGTAACTTAGAAAGAGATCACATAGATGAGAACATAAGTAAATCACTTACAAAGGCAAAACCATCAGCTTTGAACGTTGGCTCAACCATGGTGTATTTTGAGCAGTAAGTTGCAAGAAACAATTTCATATAGGGGGTCTCATCGAATGCAGCCGCTATCCCATTATTTGCAGTCCCGTTACGAAAAAGTTCGTTCAATTGTTCAGCAGTATCAAAGGTCTTCAGATTTTTATCCTGAAACCCTAGCTGTTTCAAAATCCCAAAAACAAAAGAACCTGATTGGTAGCCAACATTCTCTCTATTCTTCAGAAGCCAGTTTACGTCAGTAACAGTTGGTTGGAGTTGTTGAACTGTTAAGAGTGATGTTAAACTGGCGGTGTAACTTTGAGTCAAAATGAGGACGACGAAACACCATATGATCACTACAAACCTAGCCAAGTTGCTCACTACTCTTTCCCCTGTGACAAAAGATCACAAATAAAAATGGGAATGAACAATAATGAGAATCGTATATGAGGCAAAAGAATGTTGTTTTTTAGTACGAGTAGTATTCACCTAGTTCGTTAGTGATCAAGAGATTCATTGTCATATTGAGGTTAAGGAACTTACGGTGTGCAAAAACCATGGTCGAGAAGGAGAACCACAAGCTTGTGCCAATCTGATGGGGAGGAGGCCCTCGAAAGTCTTCGTTAATCCGATGTTCTAAAACCCAAACTACAAACCCAATGAATATGAAGAAACAACCACTTGTTACCCAAAGGTCCCAAGTCAAAGGCTTCAAGAACACCCATGCATTTTTATTTTTGTTATCTTTAATTGGCACAATCATAGATACCCCAGATTCTGTGAATGGCAAAGTAAAATCAATGTACAAGGACCTGTTTGCTCTAATGGTTATATCTCCCACTGCAGCATCATAATTCTGTCAAGTAAAAAGTGCCATTGTTCAGCAAAATAACTTGCATAACCTGCGAGGAATAATATTGCATAAGTATAAAAGGCTTACCCCAAGATATACTTCATTGGCCAAATCATTGTAATTACCAGCGCTGCTACCATTAGGCATGGCATAAGCAACAAGGTCATATTCTATATCATAAGGCAGTGCTTCTTTTACAGCTTTGAAGACTTCTATGCAGTATCCACCCATGACATTGCTTGTGTTGGTGTTAGGATCAAACGTCACATTCACAAACTCCTTGAACCCACTTTTAACTGGTACTAAAATCTTCAACTTCTTTCCGCTTGTAGGAATCTGCCAACCTTTTGGAGCAGAGATGATGTCTCCAGGCCATATAATAGACCCAAGACTAGTATTCGAAGTAGAGTATGAGCTGTTCATTGTGATTTTGGAATTCAAGTCTCTCACAAGTCCGTTTTCCGGTGTCCAATACCCGATCACCTTCTCCCCACTACCAATCACATTAACAACCTGAAATGTTGATGATTGTAGCTGCCCATTTTGGAGGCCAAAACGCCCCGAAAGCCCTCGGAAATTAGTCCTAGACAATGCTTCCACTAGTAAAGAACCAATTATCGACACACCAATCCTCTCCAAATCATTAGAACTACCGGTAGAATTCGACTTCTGAAACCCTAAGCTTCCATTACTACTCCTCACAACCTCCTCAACTGCCGTAGCCAATGCCGTAGCAGCATCGTAAGCCCAAAATCCAAACACGCCCAAATCCACATCAACGCCTGGATTGTCTTCCTGGAACTTCCTCTTCCACCTAACCCTAAAACCCTCGAGCTCATTTGTACTCGGCACATAAGTTTTCACACCCAAAACCCCTTGCATATTTTCCATCACAGAAGCAGAACTGATATAGCTAAAAAGATTGGACATTCCATCTGTCATGATCCAAACATAGCCCTCCTCCATCATCCCAAGCTTCTTAGCCTTCTCGAAAACCCTAGAACCAAGTTCAGGCAACATGTGGACGATGAAGACTCTTGTCTGCATGGCCACCAATTTAAGAAGCTCCGCTTCGATATGTTCATCGGAGGCTTTGGACGGAAGTACAGTCCGGTAAGGGATTCTGACGTCAACTTGTTGTAGAGCATCGGAGAGGTAAGGGATGACTCCCTCGCCGAACTCGTTGTCTACGTAGATGGGGACGACTTGTCGCCAGCCGAAGGCTTGGATCAGGGCGCTTAGGGCTTTGACCTGCGTCGAGTCGTTTTGCGCGGCGCGGATGAAGTAGGGGGAGCGGATTGAAGTGAGAGATGGGCTTGTGGCGGAGAATGAGATTATGGGGACGTGGGCTTTGTCTCCGAGGCTTATTAGGAAGTTGGCCTGCATTGAAGATTCTGGGCCTACGATGGCTTGCACTTGATCGTTATTTATCAGGTCCAGAGCTGTAAAATAGAAATTACTCTAAATTAGAGACTTCAAAGAGCAGTGTTAGATTTTTGGTTTTGCAAGTCATATTTTCTATCAAATAAAAATGAATAAACAATAAATATCAAATAAACCCTAAACCCTTTTCTATCAAATAAAAATGAATAAACAATAAATAAACATGTAGATGGTTAAGTAAGATACATATTTAGATTATGAAATGTAATTAATGATTAGTCAACAATACAAGAAAGGAGATGAAATTTACACTCCTTATTTTACAATTCACATTCTCATCTTTTTTTTTGGGTAAAGTTTTCACAAAAAGACAAAACACATGTCACTAAAAATAATTATGTAAATATGCAAATCACATATACATCATCTAAAATAATTTGAAACACAAAGAAATCCACATGTGTTGTTAAACAAATAAGGACAGTTTTTAACAAATAAAGACGGATTCTTTTCTGCTTGTCATGTGTCATGGTTTAATTTACTAAAATGACCTTATACAAAATAAATCAAATTAAATCAGACTCTACCATGTATTGTTTTAGCTTCTACTGCACTTGCTGGAATGTTGCTGATACTACACTTCCAATAAATGCAGTAGCAAATTTTTAGTGGTTTAGCTAGTACAGTAGCAGCTTCAGTAACTATAGTAGCAAGTTTTCATTGACTCAACTAATGTAGTAGCATGTTAAACTGGAGAGTTAGCTGCTGCTACACTTCCAACAAATGTAATAGCAAAGTTTTAATGGTTCAGCTAGTGTAGTAGCAGTTTCAATAAGTGCAATAACAGGTTTTTAGTTGCTCAGCAAATGTAGTAACAACTATTTTAAGTACGTGATGTAGTAGCACGTTTTTATTGGTTCAGCTAGTGTAGTAGCAGCTTCAATAACTACAGTAGTAGGTTTTCAGTGGCTCAATTAATGTAGTAGCATGTTAAACTGAAGAGTTAGCTGCTACTACATTTCCAACAAATGCAGTAACAGAGTTTTAATGGTTTAACTAATGTAGTAGCAACAGCTTCAGTAAGTGCAGCAGTATGTTTTTAGTGGCTCATCAAATGTAGCACCAGCTATTTTCAGTACGTGATGTACTAGCATGTTTTTATTGGTTCAACTAGTGTAGTAGTATCTTCAGTAAATACAATATTGACAGAAAAAATCATTTATGATTGCTACTATTGATAGGGAAAGTTCATTTATGAATTATGCTACTGTTCGGTTCTACTACATCACTTGTCATGGTCTCTACTACTGTAGAGCACTTATACTCGTTTTTTTTGCTACTACACTCGTTGTACTCTTGTTGTAGTTATGATACTGCACTCATGTTTTTCAAGTTTATGCTACTACATGAAGATTAAGTCTCATCCAATTATACAGTTCTACGCATTCATCCATCCAATGTCATCACCCCATAGACATCGACAACATTTCTAAAAAACCTGCTACTACACTAGCTGAATTTTGCATTCTTTCTCACCTCAATATTGTTTTGGCCACGATCCTCAGCATGTGGAGCCGAGGTGAATAGCGAACAAAGATACAGGAGAAGTTTCGGGCGTGCCACCTCGCGGACAAGGAAAAGTTGATTGAGTGCACACTTGACTTCTTGAATCAGGCGGACGGAGTTTCAGGTGCCGCCTCGCGGACGAGGAATTTACTAGCACAAGCGGTCGATACTCACGCGGCGTGAGCAGAGCAACTATAGGGAATTTTATGAGGAAACGAGGTAGAGTCCGGAGAGCTCTGAAGAATTCTAGGCGGCGGGGAGCTTAGAATCAGGGCTTCGAAGAGGCTTCGAAGGGGATTGGCTCCTGGGAACGCTGGAGATTTCGACGGGGTCGAGGAATTTCAACGAGGTTGAATGCTGTTTGTTGTTTGTTTGAGTTGTGTGTCAGAGAGTGTTGTCTGTAAGCCGTTGAGCTTCTTTATATAGTGGGAGCCTGACTTCTGCGTGCGGAGAAAGATAATTATAGAACCCAAGTCGGACTCTGCAACATGAAGCATAAGGATACTATTCCTCCCATGCAGACCAATCCGCATGTGACACATATCCAATTCGCACAGTCCGTTTAGAATAAGACACTGCTTATGGCGCGCCTCTCCACTGTAGAGTCCTATGTGGACTGAAATTATGAGCAATCTTATCCCGCGGGGTGCCACATTCCATGTAGAAGACAAATAACTCGCGCGGACCGCGGACTCTGTAGCTCAATTCCACCTCGCGGGCCAAAAGAAGGCTTTTAAATAAATAAGGGCCACATGGATTGGCCCAAAGCGTGTCAAAGACTGCAAAAAGTCAGAAACGATTACAAGCATTCGCGCAGACTCAGCGAGTGTCTACCTCGCGAACTAGCGAATCAGTTCGCCAGCGCGCCTAGATGCATTCCGCCTCGCCTAAGCGAAGGTTATTCCGCGCGAACTGTGCTTTCCGCGCGACGCGCGCGAGATGGATCCCCACTCCGCGCGAAGTCATTTCGCGCGCGAGCTCTGTTTTTGTCTGAAAGTGCGCGAGATTCGTTAGTCCGCGCGGAGTCATTCCGCGCGCGGACTTTGTGATCATCCCACGCAGTCTTGCTGGCGGGCCTTTATTTGTAAACTTTAAAGAACTTGGGCTCGCCGGCTGACATAGACCAAGAATTTAATTAATATTTACATAGACAATTATTGTCCAGTAAAATATTAATTTGGGCGTAAACATATATAATACGGCTAGTCATTGGGCTTAGCAACCGGGTCGGCTCGGGAGGAGACCCGGACCCGGCCAGACAAGCTGGAGCGAGATGAGGATCGGTGGAGCTCGGCGAGGTTAGAGGAAGAGGAGAGGGAGGGAGAAGGGGGTTCGAGACGGGTCGGGAGGGACAATGGCGTACGTTTAAGGTAGAGCTTGAGGAAGTAGAAGAGAGTGCATGGGATTAGAGAGCCGAGAAGGAGGCCTCCTCGGCCTTGGACGACGCCTTGGAACGGGATGATGAGTCTCATCCTGGTGGTGGCCGCGACAGGCTTTTTTTCGTCGTCAGAGGTTTCGGGTTTCCAGGTTCGGGTCATGGCGTTGCCGTATGATAGAGAGAGAGAGAGAGAGAGATCTGAAATATGACAAATCAGAGAGAAAAGATATATTTGGTTATAGTATTTTTCATTGAGGTAGTGGCAGTTTTGTAGATATTTTAAAAAAGATTGATTTTTAGATATTTTACGTAAAAAATTGCTGACAGGGCATGGACTTATGTCTTTATTTATTTAAATCTGTTGAAAGATGGTTTTTCTGTTTTATGCAACTGTTTAAGGTAGTGAGATATCATTTTCTATATTTAAATTACTAAAAGAGGAAAGTAGGAGTATGGATTGTAAAATTAAAAATGTAAATTTCAGTTCCCTACAAGAAAATTAATTAATACAGATGAAACATATGTGCATCGATCAGAGGTTGGCCTATTTATTTGGAAAGTGGTATGTTTCTAAATTTTTTGCTTTTTGTTTCTTCATATAGCAACTCAACATTTTTAAAGCCTAAATTAACAAAAAGAAAGAAAAAAATCTGACAGGTATATATACACACAAAAATGAACAGACGTACTAATTGTATTTCTTAAGCTATATAAAAAATTCTAATTTCGGAACAAAGAGAGAAAATATCTAAAATTTTCGATTGGAAAGTCAATAGTACTACATGTCGTTGTATATACGTAATATAGAAAATCCAAAACTATAGATCGAGTTCAAACTCTCTAGAACTTCTACAAAAAGCCAGACAGATTATTGATTGCTAAAGTCAAGATCGAGTACTATCGACAGCTGGTATAATTAACTATACCATGCCAATTCCTCAGAAACGATCCAAGCTTCTGATGGTGAGCAATAACAGAAAAAACTTAAAAAAGATTAATAACCAATATTTCATCCAATATTTGTGTTGCGTGTTGGTGAGAAAATTAATAAATAATCCTAACGATTCAATTCTGATGGTGAGAAAAACAAAAACTAACGTTGATGTGCGTGGTATAGAGTAAATTCAACCCTGAAAAACCCCCAAAATAGCGACCAACTTCTTATTCATGGAATAGAACAGATACGAAAATGATAGCAGAGTAATACGTACAGCAGAGAAAGAAACAATGAAATGAAGGAAGAACTGGATAAGAGAATGCATAGGTCGAAAAACACCAGAGAGTTCTATGGAGAAATCAAAATAGAACTAACCTGCTGCCGCAGTAAGAACAACGTCTGCGGGTGATGAGTTTTTCTGGTGCAGAAGCAGCCTGGTGGTGTAATTGGGATGAGAGGCATAGAAGTCTGTGAGCGACATGTTGATGCAGCTCAATCCCATCTTCCCAAACCCAGAAGAGGAATCAAGAACCACTCCAACTCCCACATTCACCGGATTATTATTCTGTGCCGCCACGGCCACGAAAGTACTAGAGAAAACACAGAGAAAATAACAAAGAGAGATGAAGTGAATATTCTTGATCATATTCATCGCGTCTGAATATTCTCTATCTAGCTCGGAGAGTCTGAGTAGTTATTATATGTAGAGGACTTGGAAACTTGTTGTTGGAGGTTAAGGAATTGGTCAGTGTATATATATTGAAAGCGGACGTACGTATGGGTTTTATATTGAATTTTTATACAGGAAGAATTAAGTGAAAAAAGAATATACAATTCATTATTGGATACGATCTGTGCATCCCTTTCTTCTTGGTGATGAAGGTAATATATTGTTATTAGTAATTTGATTCGCCACATCAATACGAATGGGATGTGTCTGAATTATATATCTTGTTTAATTGAAACATTCAAAGTTATCGTTTGTCTTTTTTTGTATACTATACTAGTCTTGTAGCTAACTACTAAGTACTTAGCTATATATATGCTCTAGATATCCCGTAAATATATACTTCTCTGACCAAATCAAAGTAAGCATATACATTGCTTCTGAATTCAATATATTGTACCAAATAATGAAACCAATTTGCTAGCTCGTATGTCTCTCTTCTTCATTGGTCTTGGTCTTGGTTCTTAATCAACTCTTTGGAACGAAGATCTTATATGACATATGGCGTACGTTTGTTATAAACAAGCCCTAAAAATACCGTCAAGTACGTACCCCTATATATATATACACACACTGTTGTGTATCGATATAACTGATCGAGTTTATATAAACAATAAAGATATATGAGGTAATCGATAGTGATGGTTAATTTATTATGATCCGAAAGCTTTTAAGCATACAGTCATTAATTTACATGCTTCGGATCATAATAAATTAACCATCATTATCGATTACCTCATATATCTTTATTGTTTATATAAACTCGATCAGTTATATCGATACACAGCAGTGTGTGTATATATATACATATATATAATAATGGTTAATTTATTATGATCCGAAGCATGTAAATCGATGATCTAAATGTTTCAATCATATATATGTTATTATCACGGTTTAAGAAAAAATGAGCGCTGAGATGATATATACTTATGCAGTTCAGTCAAACTTGGTTGTTAATTTGACTTGATTCCAAGGCTGGCCATGCCATTAGAATTGGTGAGTGGCTATATACGATCATCTCGTCCATAGATTTGTATAGCTTGGCAGAGACAGCTGGGATTGACCGTAGAAGGAAGAAGCAATAAGCATCAAAGACTAATTAAGACTTAAGAGTGACAATTCAGATAGCTAGGATGGGGGTGACGGTAATATTGCCACAATTTTTGCATTTACAGCCCTCGACACCAAACCAGAAAGCAGTAAAAACTAGTTGTTTGCTTAGCTATGGTGGACGACGCGGTGAAGGAGGAGTCTTGCTCCGTCAAAATAACCAACCAAACACGACCACCATCAAGAGTAGTGATACCACTACTCTTCGATCCATGAAACTCAACTCTTCATCTTCATCATCATCTAGAACTGCAGCAAAGGCAGCTGGTGCTGGTGCCGCCGCAGCCGCCGACGATGTAGTGTTGGAATTGGAGCTGGGAGAGATCAAGGACAAGTACATGCAGTGGAACTGGAAGGGGAAGTACGCCATCAACTACGTCGTTTCACATCCTGAAAACGCAGATCCGAATCCAAATGCTCCTCCTGTTCTTCTTGTTCATGGCTTCGGCGCCTCCATTCCTCACTGGCGCAGGTTTGTCTTTGATCCTAATCCTATTCAGATGGATGATTTGCATCCACAACTACTGCATTGCATACTAGCCACTTATCCCCTTATCTACTTGTACTGTTAGTCTGTTACTATAACTTTCATCTCATATATTATTGCTTATTAATTAGGAAAGTGTTGATTTATCATTTTATCTTTTGCTTAATTTGTTCATCGGATTACAATATGTTACGTATTATCGAATAAATTGAACACAGAATAATCTGGATAGATGAGTTATCACGTACGTATTGATCATGTTTTTATTTTGGTGATCGAATGAAGTCTGTGCATGAGTAATTTGGTGGTGAATAATATATATACTCGCATGAAATTCACACAGAAATATTAAGACATTGGCCAAGAATTATACCGTTTATGCTATTGACCTGATCGGATTTGGTGCCTCAGATAAGCCGATAGGCTTTTCATACACTATGGAGAAATGGGCTGAGGTATGTAACATGCTGGTATATATTGCTTGATTAGCTTCACAGTATACAAGTTTTTGAAGTAGAAATCTTTTACCATGTTTCGGATAGTATGACATCTTTGGACATATAAGATTAATCTTACCCGGATAAAGTTGCAATATTGCATGTAAACAGTTAATTAATCTTGGATTTCTTGGATGAAGTTGTTCAGAAGCCTACTGTTTTGATAGGCAACTCTGTGGGAAGCCTTGCATGTGTAATTTCTGCCTCAGGTGCAGCTTAATTCATATAAGCCTTAATTAGTTAATTAACCTGATTAATTACAAACAGCTTAATTATCTGCTTACACTAATTAATTAGTTACTTCTGCATGTTGTGGTGCAACATTCTAGAATCTAAGCAAGGACTCCAGTTGATACCAGGCCTCTCCCTACCCATTCTAGTCTTATGGGGCGATGAAGACCCGCTCACTCCTCTTGATGGGCCTGTTGGGAAATACTTCTCTTCCTTACCTTCTCAGCAATCCAATGTGAGCCTCTCCGTTTTGCAAGGAGTTGGGCATTGCCCCCACGATGACAGGGCCAAGTTGGTGCACGACAGACTTCTTCCCTGGTTGGCTAATCTTTCTACCTAATCACATAATTGTATGATTGGGACTTGCTCTCAGTCGTATCTGACGCCATACGTTAGCTTTTACATTAAATTATTAATATCTATTATCATGTAGAAGCATACTACACTCAAGAAAAGTTTATGCTCGATAAATTCTGGAATAAAGCATAGGAAAATCCATTGAGACAAAAATAAACCAAAATCTATCCCGGATGATTGCCATAGTAACAAACGACCGACAATATTTGTAAAGAAAGAAACTTGATATTTGTGTATCATTTAAATTAAAATAAAAAATAAAAATATCTGCATCTACTGAGCATATTCTCCATAATATTAAACAGGTAAAAAACACAATTGGCTGGAAAATGACTACTGACAGGACCACATTAAAATAGGTGTGAACCGAAGAAGAATTGACACCCACGTCAACCAGAACGGCTGGGCCGAGCTGGGCCTGGTCCTTTCGGGCCGGCGAGGTTCCGGTTAAGGTTAGGTAAGGCAGCTCTCTATCCGAAATCTGTGATGCGTGAATAAACTAATATATAAAAACAAGATAAGCTATTGTTGCACTGGTGCCTGGATTAAAATAATAAAATAATGATGTGGGTGGAATCATCATCATCATCCATCATCCATCATCTCCGACTTGTATTTAAGTAAGCATGAGCTCCATGTGTACGGACTATCTTCCATACCAGTGGCATCCTCATAGCTATGGAAGTTTCACCGTGTCTGATTTGCCTCGATTGTTACCGTTCTTCTTGTACTGGAGTTCGTTATTCTCCTGAGCTCAATTCCATGGCCTATTGCAGCTCTGATGCGGTCTTCGATTTATAGAGCTTTGATTTCTGTTTGACTGATTTTGACATTGTTTTAGTCTCGATTGGAAAAGAGAGGGCTATTTCAATGGCGTTGTGTCTGCCACCGCTGATGACTAGCTCCGCTTCCGTCTGCGCTGCTGACTGTGACGATCGGCGGAGCCTGAGGTAAAGCCTGTACTGTTAACCTTGATTAACACTGCTAATTTGAGTTGTTGATTGCCATTAATAGCTAAGTAAGTGTGATTAGAGAGGAGTAGTGTGTGTTAGGCAAAGTGGGAATCCGTTTGTTCTTGACCAATGACCGTCGTATAGGTATGATCGATGGAATGGTTATGATGAGAGGACCACGAAATCGAGCAAGTACCAGAGGAGGAGGAGGAGCCTTGTTCTTGGCTCTGCTTCTTCTGCTTCCCCTCGTGCCCAAATCTGTCAGCAGGTTTCTAATTTGCTAATCACCTGTCATAACTAGGCCGTGGTTTCCATAATTTACCAGACCTCTGTTAACCTCTCCCTATTGATATAAATGATGTATCCAATTGCCCCCAATTGCTAGGTTTTGTGCTTGGCATTTATCTTTCTTGTTTGTTTATTTATTGATTCCCAATTCGAAGTTGAAAGTGCTGTTTGGTCTTGAACAATGCTAGGTTCTTAAGGCTGCCAGACAAAAGTTTACTCAGGAAATCTCCTTCCAGTCCAAAGACAAGGACATCTCTCTTGCGAAGGTATAATATATCTTTCATATTAAGGTGTACTAGAAACCAAAGCGCTAGCTTTTAGTCTCAGTTAATTGCTTGGAGATTCTATGTTGTTAAGTACTAGATGTTGCAGGCTTTGCTCTACATAGCAGCTGAAGATGAGACATTTATGGCTTTTAATCGAGAGATGGATGCTTTCTCAATTCATAAGGAAAGAAAAGGTGTTTCTGGCCCACCAACTCCCCAAGAGCAAGAGTGGAATGATGTGGAGGACATGTCATTGGCTGGGAAAACTATACATGATTGGCAGGCTGAACTGGATGTTATTGCCAAAGAAGTTGAAGCAGAGCTAATTTCAAAAGACATAGGTTGTCATTTGGCTCAAGTTTTGGAGGCAGTAAATGTGGTTCTTTTTGAGTCAAGAGGCTTCAGAAGGTCGCCCATTCTTGGAGATGCAAAGAATTCATACTTGCACTTAGTTCTAAGCTCTGGAAGTGGAATTGGTGAAGTTTGACCCTTGCTTCCTTTATACATATTTAGTCACTGATTAAAGGCATATTTCTTGCTGATCTTTGTTTTTAAGGCTTTGATAAATACTTCTGGGATAATATTCTTTGAAATATGTTTGATGTAGCATGATGGCTAAATATGTGTTTCCTCTTGACAGCAATAATGCTTAGCATTATATACATTGAGGTCTGCCAAAGACTTAGTCTGACCATAGTGGGATCTCGAGTTGGGGAAGAGTTTTTGATATGGCCACAAACAGGAAATCCAGAGGTTTGTTAATATTTTCACCTTCATATTTGCTTATGGATCAGAAATTCAATATCTACTTTCTGCTATGCATCATCATATATCCTTACCTGAAGTAATGTATGCATGCCTATCATTGTTCTTGTTTTGTTTAGGAGCTGTTCAAGGTAACGTCAGGGCACAGTCTGTTTGCAATTGTCAATGGAAGGTGTGTCGAAGACCCTAGATCAAAGGCATCAGATTTAACAAGCAATTCACTGTCGGGTCTTGAGATAGCTACTAACCGAGACATTATTGGGATTGCCTTGGCAAATCTTGTTGTAAGTTCTGAAAAGCATTTTATGTATTTTCATGAGCTATTGTTTTTTTTTTTTTTTTTTTTTCTGTTTTCATTAACTTGTAATTAACAAATAAGTATCAAATAATTCAGAGGCTTCACTGGAAACATGCTTCAAGATCAACTCATGGACTGATGCTGACTTCTCCACTCAGGCATGTTTACAATGCTCATGATAAACTTTACAAGATCACTGATTCAAAGGCTCCTCTGTTACGACCCCAAGAACTAAGGTAATGTTTCTTTTGCCTTAAAAATTTCAATGTAACAAGATTACAGGCACCAATTTGCATAGTCCTAATTAGTTCGAGGAATGAATAACTAGGGTTTGGCTGCTTGACATAAATAACTAGCAAGTTCATGTTGGTTTCTATATAAAAATTGCCATAATGTCATTTTTTGCTTTACAAATAAAATAAAAACTAGTTTCTTTCAATGTAAGTGAGGTGACGATGATCTCTGATCATTGTCAAAGATAGGGTTCATGTAATCATGTTTCAATGATATAATTGTAGCTTCTCAAAGTCCACTACTTATTAGATTTATTCTGAGCTCCCTTTTCTGGTTTCATTGTTACCATTGTTCTTAAATGAAAATGTAATTGCACAGCAGTCAATTTCTTCTGTATGTTCCGTCGCGAATTATTGGTTTCTCCCATTTAAAGTACAACTCATTTACAGGTTGGCCATCATGGCTTCAGAAAGATTGTTGATCCTCCAACCACATAATTGGGCCTCGAGGAGAGACCATGGCATGATGCTATACTACAATAGGTACGTCTGATATAGGTTTACCAAATTGATTTCTAAATTCAAATGACTGGTCCTAACGTAAGCGTAATGGTGAATGCCAGGGAGTACGGGAAGGCTGTCCAAGAGCTTAGCATCTGCATGGCTTTTGCCCCAGAAGAAGAGGCAGAAGTTCTTGAACCATTTGTTGAGAAGTTGCATCTGCTGCGGCTTGAATCATCATGGAAATCTTTAGAGCACTCAAGTCAAGTGAAAGTCTCTTAACTTCTCGAATACATAACCAGCGACCTCTCGGTTTACTTGAACTGCATCTGCTACTGTTAATTTGTCCCAGAAATATGTATAATAGCATGGATTTGGAAGAACAAACTACAAACTAGAGTCGATCATACGATCTCAAGGGAACATTACTTCACCAACTACGCTTAGAGATCTCTTTATGCATATTGAGAGAAAGTATAACAAGGAAAGAAACTATGAAACATGTGGTACTTGTAACTTAGCTGTGGTGTGGGTGGTTTTGATAAAACATGGCGATGAATTTACGTTGGTAAGACATTTTAACGAAATGTCCTCGTTAGAAATGGCTTGGTACTAAAATTTAACCTTTGTCCACATGGCTAAATCAGAAAGTAAATTGAAACGTACCTTTGCGGGTGAAAATTTTGGCTTACGGAAGTGTCGGCAGGTAACTGGAAGAGGATGAAGATGGTGCCTTTTCAAAGTCATCTTCCACAATATACAAATTCAAAGTGGAGATAGTATCTGTCGCCCTCAAAATTCAAAGTTATCTTCCACAATATACAAATTCTCCATTACCAAACCAGATAAGAACACGTAGATGTTGTAGCCGAGTTTCTCTACATCGATATACAGATGGGGTTTTAGGAAAATGGAAAGTATGCTGTACATAAATAATACAAACTAGATATGATACACAACACGTCGCAAGTTGGTCCAGCATCATCAGCAGATATGCCAATCTGATTTGAGCTCTACTATATTGCCATCACTTGTCTCCATCAATCATTTTAGACCGGGATAAGGATCAAGATGCAGAACTAGCAGTGTCTACATCACTGGTTTAATGTCTTCTGATTCGATTATCCCTTCACAAGTATCTTGTATAATTCATCGTTGCTGTTGTATTCTGCTCGATAAGAAATTAAGAATCACCTAAAACTAGCAAAATCATGTTTTATAGACCATTACTAGCGCAAGCAATCCTCACTTGATCCAGCACATATTCCTGAGGCTGCAACCCATCTGCCTGCATCTCATAGAGAAACTTAAGGGCTTCGATGTGTAACCCGTTCCGCAAGTAGCTTGTAAGCATGGCATTCCAACACGCAGTAGATGTTGTATCATTGAACGTCTGAAACACCAGTTTCGCATCTCTAACTAGCCCGTTTCTTCCATACATATCAACTAACCCGCAGTGCACAAAAGAATGGGACTCCACACCAAGTTTGATGGCATTGGCATGAACTTGTCTGCCACTGGAACCACTATCATGCATCCTAGCACACGCCCTGAGGACACAAGAGATCATACAAGTGTTCTTACTTATCCCAGCCCTCCCTATTTCCTTAAAGTCACTGATCACTTCAAAAAACCGCTCTCCTCTAGAGTTGTTGATCATCCTAGCCGTCCATGTCAGCGCATTAGGCTGCGAGAGCCCAAGGGAGGCGCGTTGCGCAGCTTCATGGCACCTCAATCTGGCGTAGAAGTTGATCAAGGAGGTGGCAACAACCATATCACGATTAGCATGACCCAACTTGAGTCTTGAGGCAGCAGCCATGGAGCTGCTCCCCTAATCCCACATCCATCGTAGCGTCGAGAACACAAGCCATGATCCAAGCAGGAAACTCCGACATATTAACATGACATTCCTGCTGGTGCAGCATGCTCAGGAACAACCTCAGGGCCTCCGCGTAGTCGGCATTTTGAGCATAAGCAGCTATCAACGTGGCCCAGGAGTTGAAGTCCTTAAGCGACATTTCATCGAACAGCTGGTGGGCATCATCTAAACGGCCGTAGCTGACATGACGGAGAAGCAGGCGGTTGAGAAAATGTAGAGGAGGTGGAGGGCTCTTTCTAGTGAGGTGGGCCTGTAAGTGGAGAGCCGCGCCGGAGTCGGAACAGTCGTTGATGAGAGAAGCGTACATGTCATTGTCAGATACTGGGACTTGGAGCCCATCCATCAACCGCAGAATATCGGAGGTGCTGCAGCTCGACCCACCACCATTCTTCATCCTCTTCTTCCGATTCCGGTGAGGTTTGATCGGCGGCGTTGGAATCGGAGGAGTTATAGTGTCAGCAATATTCTGAAAATAAAAAAATAAAAAAACGATTAGGGAACTGGGCCTATATGTGGGCTAGACGGTCTTAGGTGATGTGGGCCTATGTGGTCTGGGCCGCGTTTTCTTTAATAATAATGCTAAGAAATAAAATAATAGGCGAACTGGGCCTCATCGGGCTAGGCACATAAGTGATGTGGGCCTAGGCGAGCTGGGCCACGCACCTTTAAAAAAAAACTAATGACGTGGCTATACAGTTGGCTCTAAAATACAATGACGTGGCTAGGGCGCGCAGGGTTCCCGGCTTTTTACGGTGACCCCCTCGCCAAGCCAACCTTCCCTAAATATAAACACCAACACCAACCCAGCTCAGCTCATCACCCTAAACCCCAATTACTGTACACAACTTTATTCTCCTGCTGTAAGATGGACCAAAAAGGTACAGTAAGAAGCAGGAAACTGCAGATCAACAAAATGAAACCCATGGGAAATTATGAATTGCCCAGCAGCTTTGAGCAAAACAGCTTAACGGTGCCTGTTCACTTGCATCATATACAGCTTAATGGTACTTATTCACTTGCAAACAGCTTAATGGTACCTATTCACTTGCATCATATACAAAAGTGATCTCTGCATCTATATCTGCTCAAAATTCATTAGACATCTTATGTGCCTTGGAATAATCACTGGTTCTAGGACTCCTTGCTTTACTACTTGTACCAATGTATTCATAGACAACTGCATTTTGCAAGGCTAGAGTAGCCCTAAAACTCAAGGTCTATCAAAAATACTGTTCTGCTGACTAAAGCTCAAAGGACATAAGAGTGATAAGAAGCAAGGAGAGAGGAAGGTCCATGAAGTGACGGGTTTTAAGAAAGAAGCAGGTGAAATCCAAATGAAAGGGTAAAGAAAAGGACATACCCCTGAAGTCCATGATACGACAATTCCTCTCCTTTGGGGGGAAATATCTCTATGTTGGAAAGATACAATCATAAAACTAAAACAATGAAAAAACAATAAATCTCCAATAAAAGTCCTTCAGATATGTTAAGCTGCATCGGCAAACCCTCCAAAAAAATTAAATTGGAACTTCTACTAAAGAAAACAAAGGGAATTCATTTAATCAACAACTGAGGAAAACAAGTTTCACAGACTATTAACTAAACAAGACTAAAGGGATACAGAAAATGAAAATACAGAGTATATGATAACATCAAACATTTACCAAGCAGCCATATCAATATAATAACAAACTCTCACCCATCAGCAACAGCTTTCAAATACATGATACACATAAAAGATGTTCCATTTCATACAGAAACAAACAGAAAGATCATTCCTTGACATCATCCAATGTAATCAAAAGCATATGACTGACAAAACACATTTGAAATTCGACTTCACGAAATAATCACTAAACGGAGGGACGCTTTACCACACAGTGGGGATGAAATGGAGAAGGGGATTATTAACGGATTCCAATTTTACCATTCTTCCAGCGCTGTTCCCATGCATCAATCCGAAAGTAGCAATTAACGACTTGTCTAACACCAGAGACCCCAATGAGGGGCATCCAAGCACTATTTCCACATCAGAAATATCTAAGTTGCTGAAACCATGCAATGCAAGGTATTTCAAGCATTTATGTCTTGAAAATGCATGAATGCTAGCTCTGGTTACAGGTGCATTCAACCCTATATGATGCAAAACAAGTACTTCCAAGTTGCGGCAATTCTCAGCAAGAGCAAAAAATGTACGGTCTGACAACTTCCAAATGGCACTCAATTTCAATTCCCTGAGGGTTTGAATTGTTGAGATTGCCACACCTCCAATATCAGTCACTTGGTTGAGGCCGGTCAATTCGAGGTGCTCTAAGCTACGCAAGTTGACCAAAAGCTGGATCCCAGTATCAGTGATTCCACGGCAACGCTCAAGGACCATTTTCCTGAGGGTTTTAGAGGTAGATCCATTTGCCAGGAATCCCAATCCGACATCAGTAACATTCGGACAATATGTTAACTCCAACGTGGTTATGGAAGACGACCCAATTGCTCTAAATGCATGATCAGAGATGAGAGAGTTAACATCCAAATGCAAAGACTTCAAGTTATGTGCTGATTGAAAAAGCGCATCAATTCCAGCATTCCCTACAACCCTGCTACCCTGAAACATAAGTCTGGACAATTTAGGACACCCAATTGCCAAAGCCCGTAAACCTTTCGTCCCCAAATGACCATCACTTTGGACATGTCTAGTTTCAAAAAAGCTCGCCATGTAGGTCTCGAGTTTGGGACATGTTTTGGCAATGAATTCGAGTCGGGTGTCAGTCGGTGGATAAAACCATGCTTGTTTATTTCGCCTTTTTCTTTTTTTAGTAAGCTCCCGTGTTGTTCTGAAATCGACCAAGTTTGGGAACTTAGTCAATAGGTCCAATGGGAACATGGGTCGGCGAACCCGAAGTGATGTTCGGCTTAGACGCTCGACTGTTAACCATTGCTTGCACACCTCGGAGAATGATTTTCTACCTTCTTCCTGGTCGACCTTGTTAAGGATTTGGGCAAGTAAATCGTCGTTCAACATGGAATTGATATACCCTGATTTCCTTTTGGCGTCTATAGCCATTTTTTCTTTGGACCAACGAAACAACCCAACTGGAGGAACTATAAAGAACAGGTTGGGAATTGAACCTGATGTTTAGGGATGAAAGGCTTCAGCTACTCATCATCGAGCGAGTGATCAGCAATGCAGATCGGCCCGTCCGCCCATGGTTGCTCCGGTTGTGAATGACTGGAAAGATGCTGAAGAAGAAAAGCGTGCGGCGTGAGAGTAGGTTTTCAATATATATGAGAGGAAATTAATAGGGTGGTGCACTGGTGGAGGTGCATAGTAGCCAAACCCACTCTGAATTCCACACGTAACTTTCAAATGCAGTTGTGGCTACTCGGTCTCTTTGAGGATCGAGAACCGAGCCGGAAACTCTGCGGCAAAATCGTACCGGGTAGGAGAGTTGTAGTCCCCCAAATGAAATTGATAAAGAATGGTTTCCTGCTCCAGTTCCATCCTTGAAGAACTGGGAGTTTTGGGTTTATGCCAGCCAGTTCAATAACTTGTTACTTTCACACTTTTGACATACATAAGCAAGCAATTTAAACATTTCTCACCGCTATACACAGAATCCCCCCATCGACTCTAAAATGTGGTGACATGGGGAGTAGGATTATGCACTACATGGAGTACTGCAGATGGAAACAGATAAACGAAGAAATTTAGACGAAGAGATTATTTGTTATTTGTCAATCATGAACTTTTGCCTGTTGAACTGTTCCATATCCGTTAGGTAACGAGCAGGCATGATCACAATCAAAAGAAAAATACATAAAACCCGCGCCACATCAAACTTTCCTATCCAAGACCCTCCAAACAAGGGAATCTCATGTAAGAAAATTAAAAGCAATACAAGGGAAAGAGGCAACATAATCCTTGCACCCATGATGAGATGTGGTTCAAACAATTTTCGTCATCATTGTTCTGCAACAGCTGGTTCTGCCTCAGAGAAATAGTCATGCCTGTAATTGAAAAGAATGTCATGGAGGTGCCACATTCAAAGGATAACTTGGTAAGAGACCATCACATTTACAAATAAAAAAGAGATGAAATTCACTTACCGTATTTTCCGTGAGAGTTGGTAGAGGCCTGTCCCTGCCATTGCTATGTTGACACTAAAAAGATTCCAGTTCTTCTGCAATTACGAATTACAGAGACCAATAATCAAAATCAGAAAATCCATCTGAACAAGATACAAAGTAACCAAGTAAAGCTAATCAGCTATGTTCACTACTTGGTTTTTTGTTATTGAGTAGAGAGAAAAAAAACAATGAATTCCCTTCAAAGGAAAAAGGATATGTACGGTCCCAATTGACACTACAAATTTAATAATAATGACCAAGAAAACAACAGAAAGTAGAGACAGTAGTTGTAGATGCATGCATGATGCATCACCAAAGTATGAAACACTAGTCAGTGTTCTCTTGCAGATTTTCAGTCAAACTGATGATCGTTTGTGTACCGAACTAGATGAAATCAAGTACATCAACCTACGAACTAATTCTGTCCAATATAAATCATTTGTCTTCATATTAGTGAACTTGAAAAGAAAAGTAACTATGTGACACTATCCAGAGTAAAGCAGTTAAAAAAAATCTTCGCATGGGAACTTCTAGAGGCTGGAACATTATACCCATGGTTATACTTACTGGAGTGATGACAGTGCTGTATCGTGACCATACAACTCCAGTGCATGCAACAGCTGAGTAATATCAAACAAAAAAGAGCAAGGTGAGTAAAATCATATGAAAAATGACTGTTTCTTTACAAGAACACTAGTTTAAAATTAAAAACCAATGTGTATGTGGTGTGCATGCTCACACATGGTTTTAACTTTAGAAAAACATAAAACAGCAGCACCATCGAACAAACCTATTTGCTGAGGATATGAAAGATTCTCAGGTGGTTTAGAGAAGTCAGCAATATTAGCTATGCTGATGCCCCATTTAAAAGTTGGTGCCCAAAAATGAACTGCAACAACAAAGCAGTGTAAGGTTCTCACTTAACAGACAATGAACAACAAATGGAATAATATCGAATAATCTGTATGCCAAACTATACATCACAATGCAGCAAATCTTAATCCGCTCTGAACTCACTGTAATTGTAACCGATCAATAAAATAGCCACACTTGTTTCCAAGTTTCAAACGATGCTTTGCCCAATACAAAAGTTTACATACAAAATTAAAGGTACATATCTAAACACAAACAGAACCAGTGGTAAACTATAGGCTTTGAAAAGCCAAATTCGTTCTCATTTGAGGGTTTCTAGATTTGAAGTCTAACTCATCAAAATTAAACTGCAAAAATCTAAACTTGATCAATATAAAAGATGATTCATTTTGGGTTTTCGAACAATCCCAATTTCCAGAAACAACGCTTGAGTATTAAACCCGATCCTTTTGATACGAAAATGATCGATTAAAGAAACAAAAGGAGACGAGCAATTCAATTAAATTCAATCCAAAATGAAAGACCTAATTCGCCCCAAAACAGAATTAAAGATGGAAACTTTTTATGATTTTGATGAAATTGAATCGAATAATCGGAGAATTGGGATAGTGTGAAAGGGAGTGACTCACTGGTTTTAGGGCCGGCGGGGTGGTTCCACAGCGCTTGGAGCTTTGAAGTCGCCATGAATGTCCCTCTCCCTCTCTCTCTCTAAAGCTCAATATCAGCTCCAGACTGTGTTTAAGTAAGCCAACCATATGGCGCCACATGTACGGTTTAGAGTGTATTTGCATCTTGGTGGCTAGCCAAAACGATGTCGCTTTGGTCAACAAAGGTGTACCAGGTCAGCAATAAGATTCCCAAATTAAAAAAGGGATTGATAATGTGATAATGATTCAGGAGTCTTTGTTTCAGTCTAAAGATCCTAAATATAAAGCACAAATTCAGTCATTCCTTTAATTACAGAGTCAAAAACTACAGAGAGAGGGAGAGGATCTACTTTGGATCTCAACAACTAATCAAATTGAACTACCATCCAACTCTGACTAAAAGAATGTCCAAAACCAAACAGAAGAACCTGATAGCTTTGCTGAAAGAGTACAAGAACCATGAAAAAATTCTGACTGAACAGATGTCCTATTATGTGACGTCAATGGCCTGTGCCGAGAACCATCTCTATAACTGCAAAGGTTCAGTCCTGCGCTACTGCATTTCTATACCTACACATCTTCTATGCAGTAAATCAGCATCCTGATAACCAAGACCAATCATCCTATTCATATTAATCCTGTGTTTCAGGCCACAACTTTGACGAAAGAAGGAGCCTTCTGCAGCAAGTGCCACAACCCGAGATGACTAGTCATCCCTTCCCAAAGGTGATAGCTTGCAACTGTACCTTCTTGTCACATATTGTGTCCCGTAAGTTAGTCTTTCCATCTGCAGAAAATAATGAATCAAGGGCAAATGCATGGGGGTCTAACTATGGTTTCTTTCCTCATTTCCTATGAGATGCCATGGTAGAACACATCTGCCGGTCATGTCAGCAAGCAACTGATGAGGCCTCATAAACCGGACGAATTCTATTAGGTGCAGGTCTTGCAATAAGACCATCTGTAACCCAACCAACTGATTCCCCATCGGTTTTGACGATGTCAAATTCCCTCCGCACATAATCTAGAGACATTTCCAGTCTTCCACCTGGTCTGCAGTCGATGGAAGTTCCTTTTGCTTCAATTCCGGCATTCTTCTCCAACCAATAGAGATAATTGACATGGAACAATGCTTTGAGCATGTCTTGTAGTGAAGATGTTTCTTTAAGAACCACCTGATTCACACCAATATATAAGTCACAACCAAAAAGTTTTTATGTCCAAGTGTAAATGCATACAAGGTAGACAAAAATAATCGCACTACAGTTTTCAGTTTCAACAAAAGATACGAAGACATAATCTTGATCTTTCTTATGGATTCCCTTCCTTTGGATGTTCTACAATTCCATAAAGCGAGTGAAATAAACAGGAGGACGGGGGATTAGAGAAAAAGATAATAACTCACACAATATCTTCCCCTGTGCTCAGTCAAAATATAGCCTTCTTCTTTATATAAATTGAACAGAGCATGCACATCCTCTTTGTTGTTGATTAAATCACTGAGCTTGGATCCCAACTGCAACCTTTGCTCAATTTCAGCCGCAGCATCCTTCGCTTCTGAAGATAATACTGTTGGTTGTCCCTAAAGATGGATGTACAAAGGAAACAATGCATGCACATCAGACTATGCAACCTTCAACATAAGCATTTAATCATTTATGAACTATTATCTGATTCCATATTGTTTAGTATCCTCTGAGTAACTATTAAATGTACAAATATTTCAAAACCTCTGAATCAAGAAAGGAGACTTCATTAAATATTGTGAGTCACACTTGGTAGTAATCTTAGTTGTGCTCGAAGCATCATGGCTTCGCAAGTTGAATCATTTCCTCAACGAATAATTGATTAAACTTACATCTACTAGGCTTTCTTATCTCTCTGTATCCCTTGAACAGTCATCTATGACCCTTCTACCATCTCCCACAAGACACAACACAGTCTTCAGACTGAAATCTCAAGACTGTCCTACATTACTCAAGTTCATAAGTAATTAGTCACATGAGGAGGACATGAATAACTCACTTTGTTTGCTGGCTTCCAATTCAGAAATGGTACAGCTGGAAAAAGCGGTTCCTCTGCGTTGACGTCTTTGACAGGAGATGCTTGGCCACTAAGCAGATATTCGCTAAAAACCAAACCTTTGAAACAACCACGAACATTTTATTTAGTTTGTAATTCAGATCGTCAAGAAATAGTTATTATTTGATTTTCTTATGAAGATAGGTACAAAAATGATGCTGCATGTGATAAAGATGGGTCTGGTCATCAAGGAACAGTAATTGGGGTATCACGACATATTCCATTTGGATGCTGATGAACAACGCATACTCAACATGCTATGGTTCCAATTTAACTTCATAGGCCTATTAGTGTGCTGAATCATCATGAATCCTTTCTTTTCACATTCTTGGAAGGCAGTCATGCAACAGAATATTTGGTGTTCTTATTCAGAGAAAAGCATGTTTGGTTTTTTTTTTTTCTGCTGAGCAGAATATTTGGTTTTTCATGCGCAAGACAGCTTGCAATGAATGAAATGTGGATTAAAAGAATATCCGCCCACATTATTTTCCATAACAAAAAATAAAAAAACAAAAACTTAAGAGAAACAGGAATTACTTGCACGATAAGGATTTAAAGTCCTTAATTGAATGGCTTGATACGATTTCAGATTGCAGAACATGTGGATGCAAGTGACCAGACTAAATGAAGCTAGGCCCAGAGACGTAGAAGAGCCTATCTGGTTAGCCAATGCTATACCAAGCCCGATCCCAATAAACTTGCTCACCATTCCCTGAGCTTCACCCTTAGCAATCACCTACAGTTTATTAAGCATCCTTTCAGATTAGTACAACAAGGTCAAAGAATAAAACCAATCAAATTCTAGAGCCATTTGATACCTCAGCAAAGTTCCTCTGAGCAGCAAAACCAGCATAGAAACAGCTCCTTGTAGCAGCCTGTCAAATGATAACCATACATGACACATCATTATATTGGTTGAAATGATGATGTACATACATTATTATAAATGAATCACAATTCAACATTGCCTACGTATGAGTATGTTCTCAACTATACCCACAGTTAATACATTTACAGAAAACCATTATCATAAAGAAAAAAGCTACTTGTACTTCTTATATAAAAGTCGGAAACTTGACATCGAAAATAACCTGAATAAGTGCTGCAGCCGAGCGCCCTGCGCCAGCAGCAGCACCAATCAAGAGAAAATGATTAGGAAACACAGGCGTAAGCATCTCCATTCCAAAAGCAGCATTCTCAAGAAGGTCAGCAAACAGCCTCCACCCTTTCGGGTTGACATCAAAATGCCTCCCGTATTTCGAGAGCATAATCTTGCTCAGGTATCCAATCCCATCCTTGAGCACCCAATTCAGCGCCGCAGCCGTCGGAATAGCACCTTTCCCCAATCCAACAGCATACAGCAAAGCCTTCAGAAACAAATCAAACTCATCATCATCATCAATTCTACACTATAAAATACAACAATGCATGCCGAAAAAGGCGAAAACTAAGCTACCTGTGTGGCAAGGACACCGCTGACCTGGCTAGCGACGCCCTGGACAGCTCTCCAGAGAGAGTAGTCCAGATAATCACTAGTCACACTATCAGGAAAACCTTCTGGAAGCATCAATTGCACAAATAGACTCTTGCATTGCAGCCCTAGGCTCTCAAAGCTTATCGAACCCAAGCCGCCGCCGCCGTCAGCAACAAAGGCGTCCCTCACAAAATCAGGAACGAGCTTGGTCCACTTGCCTCCCTTGACCTCCCACACAGACTCCGCGTCCTCCAACGACGACGCTAGGGCATACGCCAGCCTGAGGTGGCAGAAGCAACACGCCACGGCGGTGAGGAATATAGACGAGAACAGAGCGAGGTTGTGAGACGAACCGCCGCTGTCGTCGTCGTGCCACCACCACGAGGATGAGTCGAAGGGATTGTTCCAACCTCCGCCGGAGTTGTTGTTGTTGTTTCCGGCGTCGGAGCCGCCGGCGGGGGCGGTGAGGAAATGTTTTAGAGGCGGCAGGACGAGGTAGCGAAATTGCGGTGGTGGCTTGAGGTGGAGGGAAGAGAAGAGAGGAGTGAGATTTGGAGGAGAGGGCCATGGCGCGGCGGAATTGGTAGCGGCGGCCAGGTAGGGACGCGGTGGAGGCGGGAAATGGAGAGTGAACAAGGACTTGGAAGCGCAGCCCATCTCTCACTCTCTCCCTCCTTTCTCACTTGTGCTGCTGCTGCTTCCTTATTTACCAAATACACCTTTTCTTTTATTCATCGAGTGCGGTAAGCGGAACCAAATGTGCTCAATATCCATCTTATTCTTTTTACACCTCTGTTTTTGTTTTTTAATATAAACATTTTCTTATTATATCTCATTTCAAATTCCTAACATAACCTTAATTATTTATTAACATATATTTCAATTAATTACTTACTTTACCTCTTATTCACTCAATAGACCTCTCATTTTTTTTAACCTTTTTTTTTAACATCCATTATCTCTACTTTTATTTTTTGATTATTTTTTTTCATGCAAGAAAATGTTTTATCATGAACTATTCTATATATTTTTTTAACTTTTTTTACGTGTTATTTTTTATTTTTTTTTATTTTGAATAATTTGATCTTTATTTTATTCCTCATAATAAATTATTTTAATAAATCTATATTTTTTATAATCAATAGATATATATATATATATATATATATTACAAAAATATTTATGCACCTTCCAAGTATATATGTGTTCAACATGTATGATAATACAAAATTTTATGTCACATGATCGATATTTGATCATTGTTTTAGCTCTTATGAGCTATATATATATATATGTTTTAATAAAAAAAATTGGAAAAAAATATATATAAAGAAAATAATAAAGAATGTAATTAATTATTATTAAATTGGAAAGTCTAGAGAGAATAAATATAATATTTTCTTTTGTATAATTATTGTCTTTAATAGTCATTGTGTATGCAGATATATATGTCATTTAATAATTCATAATAGAGTGAGGTCTAGTGAGCAAATTTAAAGGTCCTAATAACCTCATTCTTATTCATTTCGTGTTTGAATCATGTTGAAATTGATTGGAGTTAAATTTTGAATAAAACTTTTTGACTGATGAAGGATAAAGTGTAGAGACAAAGAGATAGCAAGAGAATCATCATCGTATTCATTGATAGGTGCCCTTTATATAGGGAATTACATAATACCAATATGGTAATGATAGAAAGACATAGATCTAGTCAAACTACATATCCTAATTGCATAAGGTCAAGACACACATAAAGAATATCTAGAAAGATATTTAATATCCTATAACACTCCCCATTGTGTCGTGCGCTGATATGCCGATGATGCCGGTCTGTTGCCTCGTCAAAAGCCTCGTCAAGTCACAAAAATCATGTGGGAGAAAAACTGAACCTTGATCGTAGGAGAAACAGAGTACAACACACCCTTCATATTTGATAGTGTTTCTGCATAAACCCGGAGGCTATGTAGAATCACAGTGGAACAGACTATCATGGGCAGGAGACCAAGACATATAGTGGTTCACCATGTCATCGGAGGACATGACTACATCCACTTAATATTCCACTATCATGGCCAATAGGCCTTTGGTGTTACAAGAGCATCTATCCTCCGGGATGGAGTGTTAGAGAGAGATGGGGGAGGTTGGTTAATCATTCTACATAGGGGAAGCTTTCATTTTATAGCTAAGGAATGTTCCCTCTTATTACATGTTTCCGATGTGGGACTAACTATACATATATCTTATCATTGTGTCTTCTTGTGGAGCTTAGAGAAGCACCTTCCCGATGTGGTACCGATGATCTTTCACCATAGCAAGGTAGCCCAGATGTCGGTCTACAAGTTTCCTGACCGGTCTATGGGCGAGAAATGTAGTTTCTAACTACCGACTACAAATAGTAACATATATGTATGTGCTAAACTCCCCCTGAAGTTCGCACCTCCCCCTGATCTTTACATCAATCATAGGGTTCTTCCTGATTCTTACTAATCACATAAATTTCAACAACTTAGCATGTCAATGCTCTTTAACATGTCTTCAAATATGGTATTAGGCAATGATTAATTCAATCATGCCGTATTGTCCTCAAATGATCTTTTACACTTAGATCTTGAGGAGAAGGCCGCTTGTGAACTCAAAACATAAGTTCGTGCAGGAAATTAGATTTTCGCGCATCATGACCTTCAGTTACTATAATAGCCGTGACTTCCTCTAGGAAATACATATGAACAAACCGTAAACGGTTTTGGAAACTAGACTCATTTAGCTTTCCAACCGTATATTAAAAACGTTCTGGTTCGTCATGAGGTATTCACAAAATCCCGTCGAAGTTGACTATTTTGCCAAAATCAAATTCTCAGACAGATTCGTCTTACTTTACAAAAATGGCCATAACTCACTCAATATGATAGGTATGATCAAGTGATTGATGTCCCTGGAAAGTAGACACATAGACCTTTCCAATGGTACCAAATTCACCATTTTCTAGTGAGTGAGATTTCATGTAGGTCCCGTGGAATTTGACCTACGAAACTTGGCAGATTCTAATTTCGCTATTAATGTGTCTTTCTTATGTAGGGATAGAATAAGCCTCAACCTTTCATACCATTAAGTATTGAAAAAGGAGTTACTGCCATTACATTAGCATTGCGTGGGCGCATGGCTACACTTAGCTTTACAATTTTTCATAGCGAATGAGATGTCAAATCTTTCATATTGTGTTGAGTACATTGATACGTCTTATTGTACTTAGATGTGAACTCCATCTCTTAACATATATTTGTCATCTTGCTTTAGACAAAATAATGGATCTCTCTTTAGAGCAAAGACCTTGACTAATCATGGGAGTATATGTATGCCTCACTAGTTATAGAGCGCCTAAGCCGATTGATGGAAAATCATCATCAATACAGTCATTGAGTGCCTTATCGAGACTGTGTCTTCCCAATATCTTTTTCATTCTAACTTCAGATGTTGATACATATTGACATCTCTTGATCCATCAAGAGTCCATGTAAATTTGGAATGAACACGCAAAGACATAATTCACCATATCCCTTCCTAATCAAGTAGATTCCATGTGCGTTTCAATACCTTTAGCAAACGCGTGCTCCTATGGCCTGGAGCCACTTGATTTGAATGAATGAAATCCGTTTAAGACCGTCATGTATATCTCTGATCCTATAGAGATGTTACTATGACCACATTCATAGGCTGCATATTCAGTTATTCGGAAACTACCAAACTGACAAAGTAGTAGAGGGTATGAAAAACAAATGGTGGGCTATTAGTTCTAGGGTTGGAGCAAAGTGCATGATAACGTGATGAATGATAAAATGTAGAGACAAATAGATAGCAAGAGAATCATCATCTTATTCATTGATAAGTGCCCTTTATATAGAGAATACACAATACCAATACGGTAAGGATATGAATACATAGATCTAGTCAAACTACATATCCTAACAGCATAAAGTCAAAACACACATAAAGAATATCTATAAAGATATAGAATATCCTAGAACATTAACATAATTTTTCGACAAATATAAGTTTACAAGCTTAGAATATGAGGAAAGCATGATTTTGGTTATAAAAGATTTATGCCAAGAAAGAGTTAGAATGTTTATTATCATTTGGTTTAGTTGCATAAAGTCTCTTATTTATAAATAAGAGGTCGTGAGTGCGACTCATAGTATAAGTGGGAGATCCGAGATCATGAGTTCAACTAGTGGTAAAATTTGAGTTGTTTGTTGGAAAAAAAAAAGGTTAGAAGTATATAGTCCACAATTTCAAGGATAAATTCACAAAAGTGAATCATTTTTCATGTTTTCAAGACTCAGCATATGGTTTATGTCAGTTTTCACCTAAATTGGTAAACTGTAAGGTTCCAAATTAGATCAGATTAAATTTGTCCTAATTCTGTCCAGCAGGAATCGTAGATAGCAAGTACAGATGCCTAGGATTATTTTCAATCTGATAAAGAATTGAGATACCAATATACAGTATAATCAAACAATTAATCATGAAAATGAACCCTTGAAAAGACACACAAAAAAAAAAAGATGATCAGAAGAGCCCTATATATGTATTTGTGTGTGTGTGTGTGTGTTTGAGAGCTGGGTGGACGGTTCCTCCTGAAGCCTGAAACGGGCTAGTTTGATTTAAACAATGTCTGAATGTATAGGAGGATATTTGTACACCTTGGTATAATTGCTGCCTATATATCATCTTTCATCATTTCATGTCAAAATGTGCTAATTCAGGAAACAAGGAAGTTTGTGTTAATAAACTGCTAGTGTGAATCATAGACTTGACATATATGTTATAGTGTTGAAAAGTTAATATTGTTGGATTTCTGATCAGATCAGGCGGATTCAGATCAGAAAGTGAGCTCAAGCAGATGCCTCATGTATAGTGCTCAGCAGAACCGCAGCCCTGATCGAAAGTGAACTTTGGCGATATTCGGAGGGGGTGAACATGCTTATGGTACCTAGTAATTTCAGAATCCGTGAAGCACTGTTGGTGAACATGACCCCAGATACCAAGTACATTGCAGCCTTGTTAACAGATCCACACTCACCTGCAAAACAATCTGTTGAAATTGATCAATTAGGCCAGCTCGACCCAAAACCACAATATTAACCACTTGAAAGAAAAGTGAAAAAAAAAAATCTGAAAATATTCAATACCTATAAGAGGGTAGAAATATTGATATTCAACGGAACACACTTAACTTCAGGCAACACTAGCATAGGCACAGGAGAAAATATTTACTAAAAATGGTGACAATAGATATGCAGTGGCATTACCAATACATGATAATTATGCACCAGTAAGAATAGGTTTAAGAATCAAATAAAAACTAGATGCACAATCAGGAGACACACTCTTAATAAGATGGTATATGATTCTTGGCCTCCCTGGCAAATATATTTCAACTGGAAGATCCCTTTAATTGCAATACCCAAGAAAGATAGATATCTTTATTATCTTAAATATAGCCATTGTAATGGGAGAAGTATATGTCAAGTCATCACTTCAGAAATATTTAGCAGGTGTACCATATTTGAGAAACTATTGTTTTAGGATGCAGCAAAATATGTCTTAGCTGAACTGGAATACATATTTGTAGATTGTAGGGCCAATATCAATACCTTAAGCTTGAATGGGGATTTCAAGTTATTTCTCAATAAATATAAAGGGTAGTTAGAAAGAAAGAAATGGGCATACCAAAAATTTGCAGATGATCATGTTTTAAACTTTTGTCATGTGTGCCTCAGTAAGAGAAGAGTTCAAGTCTTCTCGAGATTGTGATCGCCTGCTTTGAAGACGCATCTGAGATCTGTGAGGAGACCAGAAAGAGCCCATGCTACTGCTGTCGAATTGCATCTGGCCCAGGCTATTTGACGAATAGCTATGGGATATACTGCTACTTGATGGGTACAAGGAAGACTCCATTAGTTGGATGTCACCACCGTTGTTGAGACCATGTCCCAATCCGAATGGTCTTTGTTGGACACCACCTGCAACTGTCGGACTTAGAGGCGTCTTTACTCTGCCATCCCCTGAAATACAAAGTTGACATTGACTCCTAAGGATATAGCAGGGGGCATTACAAATTCATAGGACCATCCTCAAAAGGCTCTACACTAGCATCCCTCATATTGGGACATATCTTGGTTCTTTTTCTCGAATTTTTCAATATTTCCCTAATAATTTCATTATAGGCGCATGTTGTTACACACAAACCAGCCCTCTTAAGACTCTAGACTCATAGCCTTTCACATAATCATTCTCATGAATTTGCACTAGATTGCTTAAACTATAAATGTACACGGCTAATTCACTGAAACAATTTGTTCTCTTATACGTGGCCTAGCTATTATGTTTATCCAAACATCACATTCTGGAGGGACTGATTCAGAACCATGAACAGAGGATGTGATGAATAAATGAGGGGAAGATCCCTCCAGAGGAAACCTCTTGGAAACACAATGGGAACACGGTAAAATTCTAATGTAAGAAACATTACAGTTGCTTATGCAAATCATTTCAGAACTAGCAAATCAAAATTCTTGAATAAGAGCTTACCAGGAATAATAGGACTCCAGCGCTGGAACCGGAAAGGAGATTGAATAACAGATGCAGAAGAGGCATTATTACTCATAAACAGCGGGAGATACGGCCTCCAGAAAACCTTTGGCATCCAATTGCCAATGCATGATAATGCACAAAGGAGTAAAATCAATGTTATAAACAAAACCAAAAGAAGAAATATTGGGTTTATTTTCATCTGGAGTATTTCATAACTGCGAAACCCCAGTCCAATCGAAAGTGTCTTTCCAGCTTCCAGCAGAGCAACCCCCTGTGTCCATGTGATACTTCCAGAACCAATGGTGATTTGATTGTCTATAATGTGCAAGCCCTCCCTCAGCAAGAATGCAATATATGGTGCCCTAAAACAGTACTGTTCAATGAAAGGCTGTGGAGCAACACTCTTCTTTGCAACTTCCCAAGTTCTTTCACAAAATAGCCGGCCCTTTTCCAATACATCATCAAGTGATGACTCAGGAGTCAAATTGAAAAACCGGTAAACCACAAAAAATCCTGAAATTGCATAAAAATTTCCAGAAGGCCGGGGTAAACCATCTGAAAGAGCACAAGGTTGCACGTCACAATCCATTGCAGGGGTTATATTGGACCATTCTGATAAATTAACAGCAACTCGTGCTAGTTTACCACACTCTTCCCAGTTTGGAGCACCAACGAGCTTCAGAGGAACCCCTGACCTTCCTCCTTTGCCCAAATTATTTTTTGCAATCACAGGGCCATCTTCTTGGATTTTCGAAACACATTGAGAGCAAATGTATTGCTCCTTGTACCCAGTCTGCAAGCACGGATGCTTAAGTTCTCCCTTCCCATTTACTAGTTCTGTCTTATTGACTTCTGGAAGCTTCTCAAAGAGACGACCCACAGACTTGTCAAACACATCATTTAAACCATATCCGGCAAGAGAATATGCAGTGAGATGATGGTAAACAGTCCCAATTCTAATTTTTAAACTGGTGTCTTGTTGTACATGTTCATTACTCTCAAATGTAACCTGCAGTGATGAACCACCCAAGTCAAGCGAGCCAAATGTTGGCTTTCTAGGTCCAGCCCCAAACATACCCCTATGATGGTTAAGGGCTATCCAGCCAAAGTAAGCTTCTTCCAGGCCACTGATAGTCCTAACCCAATCTCTTTGGCACAAGAAAGGCGACCTCTTGAGTATAGACCATGCATTATCTAGAAGCCATTTTGAATCATTACTCGGCAGCCTACGAACCCCTGCAGTTGCATAGAGGAAGAGGGACGTTGTCTTATGTGCATCCTTTGGAATTTGCTTCTCTGCCCATTGAACAAGTGGCTTTATTGCAGCCTTCAAGCCGGAAACATTGTGCACCAACTTGTCAAGCCCAGGCTCAGTTTCCATCCGATCATAAGCTCGCCCGGTGTGTGCATTAGGTTTCCTCTGAAGACCTTCTGTTAATGACTTCATCACAATCGGAAAACTGTTACCTTTCTCATTATCATCAGCGGATGCCTGATACACATAAACTCTAGTTCCAGTACTTCCACAATCAAGCACAATATAGTATTTCGGCTCTCCTTTAAACCAGTAAGAATAAACCAACACGGAAACCAAGTAAACCAACAACCCAACCAACAATACACAGCAAAGAAACATAAATGCTCGTACCCACTTGTTGCGCGAAAACGAAGCTCCTCCTCCTCCTCCTGGCAGTGATCTCTCCTTGGAAAAGCTGGAGGGAGAGGCAGCGGCCTCTCTCTGCAACGAATGAGGAGGAGGTTTCGAATGTGACACAGTTGCGATATTGGGATCTTCGATATCAACCTGGCTATAAGATGAGAAGTCCTGGAGAGACGACGAGAGTCTAAGAAGGTTGTTGTCGCGTGCGTTGTGAGCAAATGCAAACGCGGCAGATTTAGGAGGGGAAATAACCGAACCACCACCCTGAGGACGGCTCGATAGAGAAGAAATGAAACTGGCAATGAAATTAAACACCATGGTTGGTGTTGGTTTCTAATTGGAACAGTTGTGAAGAAAGATATGAAACTTTCAACACACCCAACAACATGAATCAAGCAATCACATGATGGTGGGTGAATTGGGTTGGAGTCTAGATCCGGAGTGACACTATAGTTGGGGAGTAAGAGCAGAGAAAATTGACAGAGAATTGAAGAAATAGGACGCAAATCCAAGTGCCCATATTGGAGAAGAAAGAGCGGGAGCAAGGCTGGGGAGGAGGATTTACCTAGAGTTGCTGAACAAGATGATCACAGACGACGACGACGACAACCATGGGCATAGACATATGAAACTGATTCGTATTGGGGAGTGCGTGCTTTAAAAATTAAATGAAGAAGATAATCAAAAACAGTGAGTAGAACAGAGACGTTTGAATTCTCCTGGGTCTTGGTCTTGGTCTCTGTCTGTGGGAGTAGCATCCGGGTTGTTCAGATCCAACCACAACCAGGAGGAAGCACGATACCCTCTTTCTTTCTCTCTTTTTAATTTTCTTTGCGTAATTTCGTACCCTTTTTCCCCTTTTCGTAAACTTGACCAGGTGGCGTTGGAATGAGATGGGAGTATTCGGGCTATGGTAGTCTGGGCCTGGGCCTCTGGTCTATACAGGTTGCGTTTGGGACCGGTTTCGGGTGTTGTGTTTGGACGCGAGCAAAAATTTAATTGAAAGTAAATATTTCATCATTTCTAAAAGTGAATTCTCTTGTTTTCATTTCCAAAACAAAGTTTTTAAAAAATTTATTTTTTATGTTTTTTTTAAATTTTCTTAAACGATCACACATTTCAAATCTTAAATATACATAACCAAACAATAAATATTACAATTAACGAAATTTCAATCAATAAACATCTAAATTCTATCGTTTCAGAATTCGTCGAGAATTTAAAAAACGCAGCGTAAACATATAAATACACGGTATGTAATCGTGTGTTCCTAATAAATGGACCGGATACGATCCATTTGGTTCTTAACCCGGGTGCTTAAACCGTCACTCGACCCGATCTATATCCGCTTGTAAATGCAGATTTGGAGCGAGCTTTCTCTCTCACTCCCACACAACGAACAAGACTACAAGACGACGACGACGACATGGACGGGAAGCTGGCGCCGGGGCTCTCCCGGAAGTTGAAGAAAGTTCTGGAATGCCGCACCGACTCCCCCGACGTTCTCTCTTCTCTCAACACTCTCTCCTCTTTCTACGCCGAAAATACCCCTCAGTCGCGGCGCAATCTCAGATCGAGCATCGAGAAGCGCGGCATCTCCATCAACGTCGACTTCCTCGAGGCGTCGCGCGCGGCGCAGCAGGCCCTGGATCGCGTCGAGGACGAGGTCAATGCTTTAGCCAATTGCTGCGACAAGATCGCCAAGGCTCTCAACAGCTGCAGCGCCACCACCGGTGATATCATCACCACCACCGAAAGGCTCAAGCAGGAGCTTAACGTCACCACGCAACGGCAGCAGATCGTGTCGTGCTTCCTCCGCGATTACCAGCTCTCCAACCAAGAGGTAACGGAATATTTATATTCTCTGATTCGCCGTAACGGAATATATTCCGGTGATGAGAAATCTGAGATCGGATTAGTTTGTTTGTGGTTATGGCTAGATCAATGCTTTGAGGGAGGAGGAACTGAGCGAGAGCTTCTTCAAGGCGCTCTCTCACGTTCAGGAGATTCATGCTAATTGTAAACTGCTATTGAGGACTCATCACCAGGTACATTTTCTTTCTCTGTATCTGAATTATTTGAATTCGTGAACCGAAAATCGGAATGTGATGCTTGTGGATATAATGCTGATTTGAAGTTGTTGATATACAGCGTGCTGGTCTGGAGCTCATGGATATGATGGCAGTGTATCAAGAGGGAGCTTACGAGCGCCTCTGCAGGTTTTTTTCTTCTCTTATGATTTTTCTTCCTCTTTATATAACGACTGTTTTGATTCGGTAGACACTAGTATGCTAGTGGTGATTTGGTGACTCTTTAATTACTCGTACAATTTAGGTGGGTTCAGGCGGAATGTAGGCAGCTTGGTGACTCTGATAATCCTCAAGTTAGTGATCTGTTGAGAACTGCGGTTCGTTGCCTCAAGGAGAGGCCTGTGCTTTTCAAGTATTGTGCAGAAGAGGTGATTCTCTGTGCTGATGCCATTTTCCATTAATTTCCTAGTTCGTATATTTGCTGACAGGTTAATCTTTCAGGTAGCGAATATGAGGCACAATGCGTTGTTCAGGCGGTTTATCAGTGCTCTTACACGCGGAGGACCTGGAGGAGTGCCGCGACCTATTGAAGTTCATGCTCATGATCCATTACGATATGTTGGGGATATGCTTGGTTGGTTACATCAGGTGTGGAACAAAGGCCAATTGGTTATCTTATAACTGTGCATCTTAACTCGTCATCTCTTAATAGTAGTTTCTTGCTCTCTTTGCAGGCCTTGGCATCTGAACGTGAACTTGTACTTGCGCTACTTGATCCAGATTCTATTGCTGATAGTCCAACCACAAACCAAATGTCCAAGAGCCAAGAAAGTAATTCTCAGAAGATAGAATCTGATATTACATTTGTTCTGGATAGAATATTTGAAGGAGTTTGCCGTCCATTTAAATTGAGAGTTGAACAAGTTTTGCAGTCTCAATCCAGTCTCATAATTTCATATAAACTAAGTAATACCCTGGAGTTTTACAGTTACACTGTAAGTATTCTTTCTTGTGATTCAATGGAATAAACTGTCCCATATGCTTTTCCTTTTGGTCGTTTTCCCACCCAATTTATCACTGTCTGCTTACCTGCAGGTATCAGATTTGCTTGGGAGCGAAACAGCTTTATCTAATACACTGTGGACACTGAAAGATGCTGCTCAGAAAACATTTTTTGATATCTTGAAAATCCGTGGAGAAAGGCTTTTGAGGTATCCTCCCCTTGTTGCTGTTGACCTTTCTCCACCCCCAGCAGTAAGAGAAGGAGTTTCTGTGCTGCTTGAATTAGTTGAGACCTATAACAGCATGATGCTTCAGAAGAAGCCTCCTTTCGATCAAGTCATTTCTGCTTTACTTGATCCAATTATTCAGGTGTGTTTATGCAGACATATTATACAAATGGTATATTCTTAGAGATGCTGGTATTACATTACTTAAAACAATATTCAGATGTCTACATATGTCATGTTCATAATAATTAAACGAACTTCACCTATTGATTGTTGTGTGTTGTATAACTGCACAAACGGGCTCTCTGTTAGCTGGACCAGTCCATAAAGAATTCCAAGTAAGGGTGACCTGGCCTTGTGAGCCAAACTTGTTGCAGAGTTGGACTTTTTTTTTTGGCGAAACTGGGTCAGACATTTGATGTTATAGAACATTTAACTGATAATTCTTTTTTGTTGTGTTTTGGCTCGTTGATATGATTTGGAAGTTTGGATTCAGTAAGCAAATCCAAGTCCAGAAAGGAAAGAGGTTTTTTCTATAAGTTCTAGGAAAGTAATCTTTCAAGATCTGTTAGGATTTTGTCTACTAGGTTTAGGAGTCCTAAGACCTTATTGTATCAGCAGCACCTATTCAGTATAAATAGGAGCTGCAGGGGGTTTTCTAAGGGTAAGATAGAGAGCACAGAAAACCGAGAGCTAAGGGTGATAGAGAGATCTAGCAGGGAGTTGGGGATTAGCATAGGGATTTCAATAAGTACTTGTAATCAGGTTGTTATTCTCCATAGTGCTAGTGATCTCTCAAGAGAGATCACATAAGTGGACGTAGGCCAGGGTTTTGGCTGAACCACTATAAATTTGTGTGTGCTGTGTTTCTATCTTCAAGTTCATCTATCTACTTTGCTTAAGTCGTAAAGTACCAGTAAAGACCAGAAAAGATCCTAGGGCGCTAACCACAATAAGTGGTATCAGAGCTTCGGTTCTGGTACTTTGCGATGGTAGACAGCAAAGGCATGGTCGAAGCAGAAGATGTGAAATCGTTCATTAAACCCTTAAATGGCAAGGATGACTTCACGCTTTGGCGGAGGAGGATGAAGAGTGTCCTGATTCTACAAGATCTGTACGAGGCTGTTCTCGGGATAGAGAATAAGGCAGTTGATATGGCAGATAAAGTTTGGCAGAAGATGGACAAGAAGGCAAGGAGCACAATAGAGTTGCATCTTGCAGATCATGTACTGGGTCGTGTATTGGATAGTGGAGGTGACAATATGAGCAGCAAAGAGACCTGGGATTATCTTGAGAAGGTTTATGCGGGTAAGGGTCCTATTGGTGAGAATATGGACAACAGCAAGACATTGGACAATGTCAAGGAGGCTGACGCAGATAAATTCTTCTTGAAAGAAAAACTCTATAGTCTTCGGATGGAAGAAGGCGGGGATCTGCAGGAACATCTGAATAAATTTCAGATTTGTGTTGCCAATTTATCAGAGGTGGATGTGCAATATGAAGAAGAGGATAAAGCACTTATGCTGCTAACATCTTTACCAGCTTCATACGAGCAGTTCATCACTACACTCGTTTCCGATAAGGATTCTCTGAAGTATGGTGAGATTACTGAAGCTATTCAATCTTATATTAAGACAAGTAGCGAGACCAAGAGCTCTCAAGGAGGCCTTCAAGTCAAGGGCAAGGAGACAAGTCAGTTGACGAGTAAAGAGGATAAATCTGGTAACAAGGGTACAACAAAATCCAAGAAGAAGTACAAGGAAGGTTGCTTCAAATGTGGTGTTGCAGACCACTTGAAAAGAAACTGCAAAGAAGGGAGGATGGAAGCACAGGTGATGGCAGGGAGTTCAAGCACAGCCAACATAATCATCAGAAAAGATGAAGATGATTGTGAACTTCTTGTGGTAACGTCCAGCTCCAACGGTTTCAAAGATTGGATTATGGATACCGGTTGTACATTCCACATGTGTGCAATCCGAGAATGGTTTGACACATTTGAGGAGAGTAGCAGCGGAGAAGTTTTCAGGGGAGATGATTCACCGTGTAGGATCCTAGGTATTGGATCAGTGAAAATCAAAATGCATGACGGAGTTGTTAGAAAGCTGGAGAATGTCAGATATATTCCTAAGTTAAGGAAGAACTTGATATCTTTGGGTACTTTGGACAAGGCCGGTTATAGGTATAGCTCTAAAGAAGGAAGACTAAAAGTTATCAAGGGATCACTTGTTGTGATGAAGGCCGACATTCAACCTAACAACGTGTACAAGCTTCAAGGGACTACCATAATAGGTGGAGTTGCAATGTCTGCTGAGGTAAATGACAAGACTGAGCAATGGCAGCAAGGCCTACAATGCATGAGTCAAAGAGGAATGCAGAAACTCTACAAGGACAGTAAGGCAGAAGGTGTTGGTGTTTGCAAACTGAACTTCTGCAAGGATGGTACTCTTGAGAAGAAGAAGGTGGCATTCAAGTTGGTAGATTGTGAGAACAAAAGCAAACGATTGCTGGATTATATTCACTCAGAAGTATGGAGCGCAACACAAGTAAGGCGTATGGGAGGCTTCAAGTACCTTGTTACTTTTCTAGATGATTTTTCAAGGAAGATTTGGGCCTACTTTATGAAGGAGAAATCCGAGGTTCTCTTCAAGGTCAAGAAAGGGAAAAGCAAAGTAGGAAATCTAGAAGGTAGAAAAATCAAGTATTTGAGAAGCAACGGTGGTAGTGAATATAGAATGAAAGGGTTCTTACAGTTTTACAAGGATGAAATCACAAGGTGCATCACGGTGAAGGATAATCTCCAGGAAAACGGGGCTACTAGAAGGATGAAGAAAACTTTTTTTGAGAGAGAAAGAGGCATGCGGCTGCATGCAGGGTTACCAGACACGTTTTGGAAAGAAGCAGTTAACCATGCGTGTTATTTGGCTAATCGGTCACCATCAAAGGTCTTGGACTTCAAGTGTGCAGAGGAGGTATGGTCTGGAGAACCAGCTGGCTCTTCTAACTTAAGGATGTTTGGTAGCATTGCATATGCTCATATTTCAAGCAATGAGCAAACCAAACTCAAGCCAAATTTTCTGGGTGTTGAGAAAAAAGTAAAGGGCTACAAGTTATGGAATATTGTCAGCAAGAAAAGGGTTCTAGGTAGATATGTCATCAATGATGAGAAGATCAAGCCGTTTAATGAAGTAAAGACAAGTGAGGTGAAAAAGAAGACTGATGTTGATGTTGTAGATGAAGCAACAGAAGTTCCTCTAACCAAAGGGATCATGGAAGAGACTCCAGCTCAGGTGGAGCAAATTGAGCAGGTGGAGCATGATAAAGGGGTTATCGAGGTAGAAGTCTTAGAGCAGCAACAACAGTCACTAATACAAGCTCAGGTGGAGCAATTAGCACTGCGAACCTACGACTCAGTTCGTCAGTTACTTGAGCAGGAGTTCCAGAGAAGCATAGCATTGGACAAGTATGCTCTAAGTTTCAGTCCAGGAGATCCAACCACATATCAGGAAGCTATAGCAAAATATATACGGGAAAGTTGGATGGGAGCTATGTTAGAACAAAAGAAGTCCATACCAAAAGACTTGGTTCAGGAGTCAGTTCCTAAACCCAAAGAAGGAAATCTGGTTGGCTGTAAAAGGGTTTATAGGAATAAGGAAGGAATGCATGATAAGGAAGCCATGAGATTCAAAGCTCGGGTATTGGCAAAGGAGTATTCGCGTAAAGAAAAGGTCAATTATGACCAGATCTCACCAGCGGAGAGATGCGTTTATCATCATGTGTTCAAGGATAGTATGATTTTACTATCAAGCGACGTGTTAACTACATGTCAGGATGTGTCTAGAATTCCAAAGTTAAAGACACAACTAAGGAGGGAATTCGACATGAAGGGTCTAGAAGCTGCACAACAGATCCTAGAAGTGAAGGTAAGGAGGGACAGAGAAGCGGGGAAAATATGGCTGTTGTCTGAACCCGTGTCTACTCCATCAGTAGCACACTTTCAATTAAGTGTGCAGGGGTCATCTATAATTGAGTTAGATGAGATGATGCAAGTGTCATATGCAAGAGTAGTGGGATGTCTTATGGCTAGAATCTTCAAAAGACCAAGTTTAACTCAAGGACTGAGCATTGTGTCAAAGTATGTGGTGAATCCGGGTAGACGACACTGGCAAGCAGCGACGTGGATTCTGTATTACTTGAGAAACACTAAGGAGCATGGATTTCTGTTTGAAAGACAACAAGAACAAGTATGCATTGCTGGTCATGAGAGGTCAGATTTGGCAGGAGACTTAGACAAAGGAAGATCTGCAACAAGTAATGTATTTACTTGCAGCAAAGGTTCAGGAAGTTGTAGAACAACTATGGAATCAGCTGAGATATTGTCTACCACTGAAGTAGATTGCATGGCAGTAACAGAAGCTTCCGCAGAGGCGTTATGGCTTAATGGGTTAATGAGTGAGTTTGAGATTCAACAAGAAGCTGTGGTGAAGAATGGTGTCATCAATTTGACAAGGAATCAAGTGTTTCATGCAGAGAGGGAACATGTTGATGTTTGTGGTCATTGCAGCGAAGGTTGGGTCAGCTCAGGGAAGATAACAACTGAGGAAGAAGCACATTCAAGGGAGAATGTTTCAGATTGTTTGACCAGGACCATTGCCATGGAGAAGTTCAAGCATTGCTTGGACTTGCTCAGTGTCACAGCTTGCTGAGTTGTGGTGGAGCACCTCCTCACTTGAGGTGCGTTAAGGCAAGAAGAGTCTTGCCAAGGTGAAGGTTCTTGGAGGTTTGTTCAGGGCTACTTCAAGAAGATTCAAGATATCCTGAAGGGTGCAACAATCATTTGGTATCAACTTACCAAGGTGGAGATTGTTGTGTTTTGGCTCGTTGATATGATTTGGAAGTTTGGATTCAGTAAGCAAATCCAAGTCCAGAAAGGAAAGAGGTTTTTTCTATAAGTTCTAGGAAAGTAATCTTTCAAGATCTGTTAGGATTTTGTCTACTAGGTTTAGGAGTCCTAAGACCTTATTGTATCAGCAGCACCTATTCAGTATAAATAGGAGCTGCAGGGGGTTTTCTAAGGGTAAGATAGAGAGCACAGAAAACCGAGAGCTAAGGGTGATAGAGAGATCTAGCAGGGAGTTGGGGATTAGCATAGGGATTTCAATAAGTACTTGTAATCAGGTTGTTATTCTCCATAGTGCTAGTGATCTCTCAAGAGAGATCACATAAGTGGACGTAGGCCAGGGTTTTGGCTGAACCACTATAAATTTGTGTGTGCTGTGTTTCTATCTTCAAGTTCATCTATCTACTTTGCTTAAGTCGTAAAGTACCAGTAAAGACCAGAAAAGATCCTAGGGCGCTAACCACAATATTTTTATTGTCTCTATCATTGTGTGGAGAGGCTCAAGACATTATACATTGTTATGCAGAGGCTTCACATGCACAATGAAATACATAATAGTGAGTGTCCAATCAATTTGATATGTTGAATAAGTCTGTTACTTCCATCATTGCAGATATGTGAACAAGCAGCAGAGGCACACAAGTCCAAGGGAGCTGGCCATTCTTCAAGAAGAAATAGAATGAGTTCTGATTCGGGTAAATTCAGTAAGTCCTCAGTTGATGCACTACTGTCCAGCAGTTCTACCCCATCACCTCAGGTTTCTACTTGCCTCTTACTTTTATCAATAAATGCACTGCTGTCTGATTGCAAACCTATCTTCACATGCGTAGTGTTAGGTTTTGTTGTTCTCATCAACTCTACTGTATCGAATTTTTCATGGTGCTAAGTATGTCAAATCAGAATCCCATCAACTCACCCCAGCACGAACCCAATATCAATCTTCCCTCCCACTTTTAGAACTTTTAACAACTTCCCTTGTGACAAGTGAGTTCAAAGATTTCTGTCACTCCCGTTCGACCCAGTTGTATTATTGCCTATTTGCGGGACAGAGTATTCAAGACTTATTAATACTAAAATTTCTGAGCTTTTCAAGCTGCGATCACTTCTCAACAAAAATAAAATAAAAATCAGTGTTAAAGGGAGATCGGTAGAATCATATATAAGGGCTTGTATGTTATTCATTTCTAGCTTTGTTCTTGTGGTTGTAATATTCCTTCCTAAGAGTTGAACCCCAATTTTGGAGTTCTTTGCTTTTTGTGATAATCTTACGTTTTTCATTTGGTTCCTGACTATGCATACATGGATTGATGCAGTCTAGTGAAACATCCTCCAAAATTTTCCTCATCAACTGCTTGTGTGCCGTTCAACAACCATTGTTGGGGCATGAAGTTGCAGCAGAGTATGTGAAGAGTCTTGGGGCAATGATAGACAGACACATACACGGTCTTGTAGCAAATGAAGTGGATGCGATCCTTAAAAGATGTGGCTTGTCGAACAAAATGTCACACTTCCGTGACTCAGCCAACAAAGAGTCTGGCAATACTCCATTGGTAGAGATTGAGGACACTTCTCCGGCTGCTCTTTCTGAGAGTTTGAAGGCTTTCTTTGGACTTGTTTTGGGAAGTGATAGCTCCCTGCCTGAATTCGAGCAGATGCAGGTTCCGAAGTTGCGTGCTGAAGCTTGCATCCAAGTGGCCAAAGCATTGGCAGAAATATACGACCTTACATACGAGGCAATTATGGATCCCAAGAATGGCTACTCAGATCCGAAGTCACTTGCAAGGCATCCTCCGGACCAGATAAGGACCATTTTAGGAATTTGAAGCACACTATTTTCTTCTCTTCGCCTCCTCTTCTTGCCTCTCATTTGCCTGTTTGTTTTATAAACTTGCCTTTTCATCATTCAACGGATTATCAAACACTTGCTTCCGACTATTCTTTAGCCAAAAGGAATGTAGGTAAATACTTTAGGATGGATATTCTGGTGGTACAAGGCATTAGTAATAGGGAGATACTGGTGGAATATGTTGTGTTTTTGTGGATAAAGATTAATTTTCATCAGCTTGTTTCATGAGGTTTCGTCGAAACATATTTATCATGGAGCTAATTGACTATACATTTTCATCACTTTTGGTACCACAATTGCGCGCTTGGCATTGTCATGAACTCATGATACAGATTCCTCTCGTCTTTGTGATACCAACACACTGGACACTGGGACATGCCATCCTCAATCATGATTCATAAAAGACACTATTGGACATTCCATGTTCTACAATCTGTTGTTTTGTAATTACATTAATAATTCAGAATGCATAACAGCTTTTGGATTTTGTTGCCGGATGAAGTGGTCCTGGGCGTTACAATATAGGTATATTTTTTTGATTTATTTCCAAATTTTACATCAAACTTGTAGGAAGAAGAAAAGTCTAACAGAACAAGCCACTTGGGAGTTCTGGGTACGGCCAGGGTTGTTCTTCACTTCGTCCTGACGTGAGTTTTATTTTTTATTTTTTATTTTCATTTTCCCTAATTCAAAAATTGACACACCAACGCAAATAAAAGAAAAGAAAATACAATTATCAGATCGGGGTGATAGACCTTTCAGTTTAAGTGGGAAGGAAATCTCCAAAGGCAGTAAAGTCGTCTTTGAAGACGATAGAGCCTGATTCACACAAAACCAGAAGTATCCAACGACCCTTAACCATCAAACTAACCGCCACCATCTTCCTTAAGATCTCTCCCTCTCCCTCTCTCTTTCAGACCCAGAAGGCTAGAGAGAGAGAGAGAGTGATGTCAGCAGCAGTGGCTTCTTCGTCAGCAGCAGCAGTTGGAGGAGATGTTGTATGGAAGGCTCACGCGGCCATGGCACTGGTTCAGCTCTTCAACGGAGGCTATCATGTAATTACCAAAGTAGCCCTCAATGTGGGTATCAACCAGCTTGTCTTCTGTGTCTACCGAGACCTTCTTGCTCTCGCCATTCTTGCTCCAATCGCCTATGTCCGTGAAAAGTATGATCCTTTTCTCTTTTCTTTTTGTTTTCGATTTGGTTGGATCTTACGGCGCCCATTAGTTTTTGTGTTGTATTGATAGTTTCTGTAATATGTGCAAAGACATGAACTTGGGTTTGATTAAACAGTAAAAAAAATTGCATCTTTGATGCTTAGGGAAATAAAAGGTTTGATTTTTTAAGTGATCAGGAGACTGGTATATCTTGTTATTGAGTTGAAACTTGAAAATGATCGATTTTGGGCTCTTTATGCAACAACTGTGGAAGTTTAGAATCATTAATAAGTCCCCACATACATGATGCATCTGTGTATTTGAAGTCATGCTGTGGAATAACGTTGAGCAATCAACTGTTTTAGGTGTATGATCATGAATGAAAAACCACTGCATTCTGTAACTTTACTCATTTCTTGTGTGTAGACGGATTCGGCAACCAATGAATAGACGCCTCTTCATGTCCTTCTTCTATATTGGGCTAACTGGGTAAGGCGAGTTTTTATCTCAATGGCATTCTATGGTCTATCATGGTTACTCATATTACGACATGACCTACTGATCTAGTGAATGCAACTTGGCTTCTGTTGGTTCTTTGTATGTAACAGGATTTTTGGCAACCAGCTTTTGTTTCTTATTGGTCTTGGCTACACAAATCCTACATATGCTGCTGCCATACAACCTGCTATCCCTGTTTTTACTTTTATCCTGGCAGTGCTCATGGGGTCAGTTTGCAAAAGTTTACCTTTGACTCTACATTTGTATATTTTCTAGAATATGTACACTCAAAATGGAGGTTACTTGTACAATATCATATGTGAACGTTTTTCATGCAGCACAGAAAGAGTGAATTTGCTCAGGGTTGAAGGGCAGGCGAAAGTTTCTGGTACACTTGTTTGTGTTTCTGGTGCCATATTCATGGTCTTATTCCGAGGGCCTGCTTTGATTGGAAGTACAGAGCCAGACTTTGCATCACAAAGTGAGATAAGTGCCAAAGGTCAACCAGAGCCTGTTGGGTGGTTGATGTCCTCTTTCCTGGATTTTGGGTTTGATAATTTTCATCTTGGAGTTTTATGCTTGATGGGGAACTGCATGTGCATGGCGGTTTTCCTAGCCATTCAGGTGCATGATTATATACTTTACCTTTATCTGTTGAATCTATAATAATCTCATTTACTTTCAAGGCTCTTGCAAGTTTCTTTTCTAGAACAAACAATTCACCTGACATATCAATAATGTATAGTTAACCATCCTAGATGGTAGCTGTGCATCTTTATGCCATTTTCAACAGACACGTGTCTAGAATTACAGCTTTCTATAGGGAAGTTATATTGTTCAATGCAAAAATTGTTGATTTCTTGGTGAGTAATCACATTTAAGTTTTCGTATCCTGACTATCGAGCCAAGGATTTGGAGGAGCTGAGCTCAAAGTGATCATAATTTTCAGCTTTTTTGGATAGTATATGTGTGAAGACTCATATATATGGATAATGATGGATCTTTCAAAGTTAAAGCTGCTTATGATCTCATTCTGGAACTGATAACCTCCTGCATTTTGGCTCTTTTATGGAAGCTATGAATTCCTCCAATATAGAAACTTCATGTCAAACATTGGTTCCAGACAATACAAAAGTGGAAATTGACATGTACTCTACTGCAATTTGTGTAATGGATTCTTGTTCTTCAAACACTTTGCTGCAGGAGTGTTACTCAGCTCCAGCTCAACCATTCTAACTGAATTGTTGATAATCTGAGATGCAGAGCCCTAGGCAGAACTTTTATTTTATTAGGGAGATATAAGTTAATTTAAATCATGAGCTTGGCCTCAGTCTCATATTTGAGTTACCACTTCAGTACCTGAGTACAAATGGTACATAGCCCCAAGACAAGAGGCCTTTCTCTCTTTTCTTTGCATGCCCCTTCTAGAGAATCTTGGTGAATAATATTATTGCTGATGCTGAATAAATCAGAGGTAAGGGACTGCTTGTGTGATGTGTTACCCAGAACATCTTAGAGTGGCATCCTTATTGCCGAGTTGTGGGGTCTGTTTCCACAACACCCCCCCCCCCTCGCGAATTTCAATAGATTTGATCTGTGGGTCAGTTACTTCAGATGTGTTGTAAATTATTGGCAGCAAGATCTTATTAAAAAGATTAGGGATCGATCGTATTCAAAGGGGAAAAAAATGTGGCAGCGGATTGGTTGAATTCTTTTAGTCTGACATCCAGGGCTCCTGTTACCTATCAGTGTTATCAAGAACTGTTTTGGTGTATTGACATCTTGGTTTAGCCAGACCTAGGAGTCTGTTTTTTTTTTTTGATACACCAAAAATGAAGAAGAAAAGACTTAAAAAAATTATCTTCTTCATTGACATGACTGCATAATTACATTTGTTATTGAAATTATATGATTCCATCATGTCCAAAATAAGCTTACAGGCCATAGACTCCTGGCATCATTGAAATTATCCATTCTCCAAAGTAGCTGCTATCTATGAGACTGGGAGAGCTTTGGCCTTAGTTAACTTCTGTACAGATTTGTTGAAATGAATGAACATGCAATGACTTCATTTTTTACTTAAATTTAAAATTTGATTTACAATGCCCATCAGTAAACTTTACTAGTGATAGGCAATATACAATTGCATGTGTTTCCAGTTCCTAACAGTTGATTTGAAACTTACAGGCTCCACTTTTGAAAAGATATCCTGCCAATCTGTCGGTGTCAGCATATTCTTACTTATTTGGTGCTTCTTTAATGGTGGTGACTGCATTATTTATGACCAATGAATCAACAGAATGGAGCTTGACCCAGTCCGAGCTTTTTGCAGTTCTTTACGCTGTAAGTTACTATCTGGCTGGGTATATGTGATTGTTCAGTAATAGATTACTAATCTCCAGGTAATAAGAAAATGCAATCCTAAGTGAAAGTTCTAAGCAAATGCAAAGCAAAAGCCTAACATTCTTTGGTGAAAGAATGTTAACAGGATTCTGATGGGAGATTTACTGAATATTTTGTTAAGCAAGAAGCAAATACTATGCGAACATATCAATATCTACTGATGGGAAAAGATTTAGCAAACTGATCTGAACTTTTACCTGTTTCCATTTGCTTGAGCTCTTTTTGTGCCAGACTGCCTCCTAAACTTTCAATTTCCTTTGTAAAAAGACCCTACTACTAAGATGAACTTTCTGTTAAAAATGGTATCATTAACAGTGTACCTGTCCTTTCACTATTCACCTAAAAAAAGGTGGCCTTTTGCTTTTTCTCCACTTCTCTTGCTTAGTTGATTTCTTTCTCCAGATTGACCTCTATACCCATCTCCTTTGTATCTTTGTTAGGAGAGAGAAGTTCGGTTAGCAATGGTGGACCTTGTAATTTCATTAAGATTCAAGGGGAGGGGAAACTTTTTGACCTGGGCATAGTAGCATTTACAAACAGATTACAGATAGTCTGCAACTAGATTACAGATAGTGTCTGTGTATCCTTATTATCTGATAGTCTGCAACTAGATTACAGATAGTGAATCAGGGTTCTGTACTAATGTGAAAACCTTTCTTTGAATTTTTGTATATTAGTTTTTTCACCAAACCCTATCGCCAGTTGAGGCTGGCTTACTTCTTAAAGTTGTGAACATACTTTGTTTTCAGGGAATCATTGCATCTGCCCTGAATTATGGACTCCTGACGTGGTGCAATAAGATCTTGGGGCCTGCTTTGGTTGCTCTGTACAATCCACTTCAACCTGCAGCTTCAGCCTTTTTGTCAAGAGTTTTCCTCGGGAGCCCTATTTATTTGGGAAGGTTTGCTCTAGTCATGCTTTCATTTCTGTTATTAAATCCTTTCCTTGGTTGGCCATAGATGTTAAGTTACATAGATTTACAAATGTTTTGTTTTGTTTTAGAAAATTGAGTTCTGTAACTTTTTTTGAACTACTTTAGAAGTCCTATTTGTTTACTTCTTCTATACTCTGCTTCTTTTACTGTAGCACTTTATTCTCGAATGATGCTTATTCTGGTCCTTTTTCTTTTTCATGTGAAAACAGTGTTGCAGGGGGTTTGCTAATTATTGCTGGTCTTTATGTGGTGACTTGGGCCTCCTTTAGAGAAAGGCAAGCAGCTTTGGGTGTTTTACCGCCAATTGCTCGAGTCTCTGAACCTCTCATCCACAAAGATGCAAAGACACCATTCCAGAGAGTACACATTTTACCAAAATCATCGTCAGATTAAGAAGACGTTATATTGTTTTGTGATGTTAAGTTATTATGCAAAACTCTTGAAATCGACAATAGACCGCCGTTGAGATATGATAGTACGTCTTTTCCATTCATATGTTTTCTCAATGAAAATTTAGCTGATGCAGTTACAGTAGGTATGAACTGTCTTAGCCCCCGAGCCGTTCATCTTCATGATTCAATGCGCATGACTCGTACCCAGGAAAGTGGAAAATGCTTCAAAGATTTCCGTCTTCTCTATTTGAACCAGGAACATGGTATATTACGGTACTGTACTCTGGTAGCAGTACATAGTGTTCTCCTAGTCATATAAAGATGAGCAGTAAACCATATAAATCTAAAGGCAATTGAGCATGAATATCTTGATTAGTGAACACCACTTTAACCCGATTAACCCGATAACAGATCAAAGTATTTCACAATCAGATCAAATCAAATGCTTAAAGGTAATTGAGCATGAATATCTTGGTTAGTGAACACTATTGTAACCCGATAATAGATCAAAGTATATTTTACACAATCAGATCAAATCAAAGGCTTAACGATCAACATTTCTTGATCGTGAAGACGTACATTGAACCATCATAACTTGCGTGGTGTTTAAACATAGTTCATTCTCGGTGATGATCATGCTTGCGTGAGAATGATCAAGAGGCTAAATAGGTACGATGCGCGTGCTGGATGCTTAGGTAATACGAAGATACTTGGATTAGACTAGTTTGATTTTCAATTCGCTCAATGATTCCAAATATATGAGATAGAATCCCACTTACAACAACAGTATCAACAAGAACAACAACCTAAGATCTGCACTGCTATTGCCTTTGCCTTTTGATCAATAATTAGATAGACTAGCTTGAAAAGGACAAGCGCCAACTTGTGTATCATGAGCTACTTAAGCTATCATCCTAGCAATCATGACGACCATTATCGACCTCTCCTCCATCAAGATCGATAGGCATGTGTGTTTAGTTTAACAAATTAAACAAAGATCATCGAGTTTGAAGTGGGTGGGTGTACAACGAAAGCAAATTAAAGAAAACAAGAGACGCACGCACGCGTGGTTTTAGAGCTTCTGTTTCGTCTGCAGAGTGTTAATAAACAAAACATACATAATGGAAATCTCTCTCTCTCTCTCTCTCTCTCTCTCAGAATGTACATCATTGGTGAACAGTGGCAGGATCCATCGGCCGGTAACATGGAGCTGCATGTGCCAAATGCATGATGATCACACGTCTAAAGGAGCTCATATACAGTTCAGTCTTTAACAACTTGGTCTTTGTGATTTGTCATGCTTCAATTCCAGTTTGAGAAGTTTCGAAGTATGATTTAAAAAGAAAAAATAATCAGCACGTATTCTTCATGATATGCAATGCTTGTCCGATTCAAGAAACATTAAATTTTACACAAATTTTGACACAAATTGTTAGCCATTAAATTTTAAAACAATAAATGATGTAGATCAATCTTAAATATGATATTAACATAAAACTAATTGATGTGGCAAGTGACGTGACATTACATAGTTTAATAACAAATCAAATTAAAAGAAAAAAAAGGAAAAATCACACTTTAAAATCTAGAAAACCAAATCCAATTTTTACGGATTAAAAGAAGAAGAACAAGATTGTACATTTGCCTTCTTTTGTTTTAGTTTAGCGTTGTGTCGTATGTAGCATAATTAAGCAGCCATTTAGGACCAACATTATTTCTGGCGAGTCAAGATGGCATGCATTATAAGAAACATGATCGATCGATTGAGTATATAATCCTACCATTTCACTTTTTAGCAGATCTTTTTCATTACTTTCACCCAGTTTTGTCCTCCTGATCATCATCATATACTCATTGATGTGGCAAGTGACGTGACATTACATAGTTTAATAACAAATCAAATTAAAAGAAAAAAAGGAAAAATCACACTTTAAAATCTAGAAAACCAAATCCAATTTTTACGGATTAAAAGAAGAAGAACAAGATTGTACATTTGCCTTCTTTTGTTTTAGTTTAGCGTTGTGTCGTATATAGCATAATTAAGCAGCCATTTAGGACCAACATTATTTCTGGCGAGTCAAGATGGCATGCATTATAAGAAACATGATCGATCGATTGAGTATATAATCCTACCATTTCACTTTTTAGCAGATCTTTTTCATTACTTTCACCCAGTTCTGTCCTCCTGATCATCATCATATACTCATTGATGTGGCAAGTGACGTGACATTACATAGTTTAATAACAAATCAAATTAAAAGAAAAAAAGGAAAAATCACACTTTAAAATCTGAAAAACCAAATCCAATTTTTACAGATTAAAAGAAGAAGAACAAGATTGTACATTCGCCCTTTTGTTTTTTGTTTTAGTTTAGCGTTGTGTCGTATATAGCATAATTAAGCAGCCATTTAGGACCAACATTATTTCTGGCGAGTCAAGATGGCATGCATTATAAGAAACATGATCGATCGATTGAGTATATAATCCTACCATTTCACTTTTTAGCAGATCTTTTTCATTACTTTCACCCAGTTCTGTCCTCCTGATCATCATCATATACTCATTAAGCTAGACAACCTCTTGTGCTTTCAGTTATATGACATCCTAATCATATATATATGCCCCCATTACTAAAAATCAATCGTCAATACTAACAAACTCAAACATCATTTCTATTTTGACTAGCTAGTTTGCAGTAATACCGCAGCACTACTAGTCTATTACTCGCAAACATCAAAAGAAAGATAATATAGACCATAATAATCATGGTCTTCTCTCTTCAAGATGTTGTATTAGTGCTCTCTCTCTCTATGGGTGTGTGTGTGTGTGTGTTTTCCGTTCATGATAGTAACTTCCGATCTATTTATAATGCAAAAACTATAATCGCAATACATGTAACTGAGCCGCATGAATTAGTTTGATAATGCTAGTTTAATCGAAGATAATCTAAAATATGTTAATCATCACCAAGTCCTGAATCGATCCGTGGTCGGTTCACCATCCATCAAAGTAAAGACTAAAGAAAGGTGCATGGTCTACCACCACACAGTTAAGCATTCTCCTGAGACGTAAACATCATTAGAAATCGGAGAAACGAACTTGGAGAGTCGGGAATTGGAAAAATTAAACGAAGTATTTTCCGGCAAAAAATGATAACTCAAACTGAACTCCGGCCACTTCTCCTGTATATAGATTCGTTTGCAAATTTGATATGACTGCTCAAGATTTTGTCTCGTAAGGATTTCCGGAGACAAGTGATCGAGTTTGATGGAAGCGAAACAACCTACAGAACTAGAATAGGGGGTAAAATTTACAAGAAAATGTGGAAGCAAAACTCTAGGGTTTCCAAGAAATGAGTTGGCGGGACCCTCCCTCACCGAATGATATGGAATACGACGGTTGAAAATCGACCTCACCCCACTAGAAAGTGGGATTGCGTGCCACGTGTCGATCTACCAACTACCCTTGTTTGGCCAACATACTAGACGACAAGACAACTGACCGGAAAACGCCGTCCCTGCAATGATTTTGTTACAAACAAAGCAACACCATGCCAGCTTCGTACGTAAATATCACTGCTGATATGTGTGTACTTCCTTCACTGCTTCTCCGTTTCTCATTTCTTCGATTCGAAACTCTTAAACATGGAAGAAGTTTTGAATCGAAAATGATATAACATGCGTACGTATCTCTTTTCTTTCATGATCTTTCACGATCTTTCACATTTGTCTCATATTCGAAGATTATCTGTGTATGAGTGGTTGAGTATGCAAAGTGTGCATGATGACGGTGCATGCATGTCGGTAATCATTCTAAACTACTATCTAGATAGCTAGCTAGCTAGCTAGGGGTCGATTTTCATAGAGCCCGACCAGATCGATGCACTGATGCATACATATATGATCGAAGCTTTGGATATATATAGAACACTGAAATGGTGAAATTCCAGGGATGAAATCAATAATGAAACAGATCGAAACTATATCTCTGTGTGTTTGCGATATTAAAAAGCCAAATGCAAGTTGGGATAGTAAAGAGAAAGCACTAGCTAGAAAAATTGATATGCGCCACCAAGCAAAGCTAAGGCTAGCGTCAAGTAGCCAAGACGAGCCCTTCTTTTCTCTTTGCGCAAGTCTTTGAAACCAGAAAGTGCAGGCTCCACCATATATTCAGCCCAGGTCCCATTAATATATTTCCTCGATCTCTTATCTTTCTCAGGCTGATCGATCAGATACGTCTCAGAGTACACAAACACCTCTCAGTGCTCTCTGCCAAAAGAATTATTAACTGATGATATAAACATATATATTTTTCAATTTTTATGGGACAGAAATCGGAATCCCATTGATGGGTTCTTGTTCTTCCTTAGCTTTAATCATTCTGCTCTCTAGCTTATGCAGCTTTGAGTTTTAAAATCGAGTAGCAAACAAAACAAAAGTGAAAGAGATTAGGGCAAATGGGCAAGCAGACAATTGGCGGATCATGAATATTAGCAAAACAAAGTAGAAGACTTTGTTTAATTAGCATCTTACCTGGGAACCTTTCTCCAGAACCTCTTTTTTCAGATCATGAATATTATTAGCTAGTGATATATTAACAAAATATGCAATCACAAAAATAAGTAAAGTCATATCGAATTTCCACGATACGAATATTGAAAGCTACAGTCCAAATCAAAATTAACTGTATTTTTAAGGACAACGGAATATAGGAATCAATCAGTTGGCTGCTTTAGAAAGAAAAGCACCATTACTTCCACTTTTAATTTACTTGTAAATTCTCTAGACAATCAAATTCTACTATAGCTAGCTTTTCCTTTTGAACTTATTCTTTTGCTGTTAAAAGAAAAAGTAAAATTCTACCAAGAGAAGCGCGCACATGAATATGCTTAATTTCTAAATAAGTTTCTGGCAGCTGCAGCATGATCGCCAAGTTTATCCGATGACAATTGGTTTATTATACTTTTGAGTCTAAAATTTGACCAGCTATAGGATCCTAGTTACAAAAGATTAAAGAAAAAAGAAAGGGAAAAAAAGTATTTTGACTTAATAATGATGTTTAGTCATGAAATTAAGGTATTTTGACTTAATAATGATGTTTAGTCATGAAATTTCTTCAAATGCTGCATGTGAAAAAAATAGAAGTGACTTATTATATCCAAAATCAATTGGTAATAGGTGGAGTGACTCAAACCCTTATAAACTCACAGGCAAAGTTTAATATTTCCGATGTGAGATTGATATCTCAACACGCCCCCGCACGTGTGACAAATTTTCAAGCCTAACATGTGGACAACATATGAGATGGCGTGGAGTTCGTGTAGCCGTTACGCATTCATATGTGGACATGGGTAACCCGCTCTGATATCATGATAAAGTAGTCTGAAGTTTACATCTAAAACCAATTGGCAATAGGTGGAGTGACTCAAACCCTTATAAACTCAAAGACAAAGTTATATATTCCCGATGTGGGATTAATATCTCAACATGATCGTTATATCTTATCATTTCAAAATTATAATGGTATCTGGCACTGATATTATCTTCAACTCTTTTGTAGAAAGAGACTTGTTTTCTGTATCAGTTGTAGAAAGAATTTCTTACCCACGAGGATGAGTACTAATCAAAAATACACAGGACAGAAAATATGCTAACGAACTAATACTAATGGTTAACAGTTAGTGCCAGGTTGGAATAAACTAAGATAAGAAAACAATGAAAGGTGGGTTCCCATCCACCATCACCATGGAGGCTTAGCTAGCTTTGGCGTACATCGCTCACGCTGAAACCGCACACACTCAAACAGAGAAAGCTGATCGATCGAGGACGAAGACATATATCCTCCATCCATTCTTAACTTGTGTATAAAATCTCCATCGATCATCTATATATATATCCCACATGGTCCATCTCTCCTCTCCACTATAAGCAAACTCAGAACCTCACAAAGTAGTGTGTACTTGATCCATCAAGCAAGCAAAAAAGAGAAGCTTCTCTAGAGGAAGTAGTAGTTCGTTTTCCTTCTTCTATTTCCGGTCAGTCGCTTAGTCAGCATATACACCGTGGAATTCAGCTAGCCAGCTGTGACACCATTATGGAAGGTCTGCCGCCGGCGGAGGTTTCTGAAACCCAGAACAATAGGGAGGCCGTCCTTGCCTACCCCTCCGCGGTCGCACAAGTTAACGCACAGTCTTTCCTACAACTCGCCATGTACCCTATTACTCTAAAGGTCTCTACTCTCTGTTAACTATTAGCCAGCATCTTCGAGTTTCATAACATCATTCTTAGCCCAATGAGGAAACATTCAGCTAATTACTTCACAAATGTTATGTTTGTTATTATTATACACGTACGTACAGTTAGCATGATTCTCATCATGATCTTATGATGGACCGTTTGTGTACATATTTGCAGTTTGAGAAGGTGTTTTACAAAGTGAAAATGGAGCACAAAGCTGGACTAGTACCGTGGCCGAGTAGTAGTAGTAACAAGTTAACTTCGGAGAAAAGCATACTGAACGGAATATCAGGTGTGGTTTGCCCCGGAGAGATACTAGCCATGCTAGGTCCCTCCGGCAGTGGCAAAACCACTCTTCTCACCGCACTCGGCGGCCGCCTCCACGGTAAGCTCTCCGGCAAAATCACCTACAACTCCCAGCCATTCTGCGGCTCCATCAAACGGAGAACTGGTTTCGTTGCACAGGACGACGTGCTATACCCTCACCTCACCGTGACCGAGACCCTCGTCTTCACCGCCCTGCTGCGTCTTCCCAACACCCTGACACGCGACGAGAAAGTTCAGCACGTGGAGCACGTGATCAGCGAGCTCGGGCTGAGCCGGTGCAGGAGCAGCATGATTGGAGGCCCACTGTTTAGGGGAATATCAGGTGGGGAGAAGAAGAGGGTGAGTATTGGACAAGAGATGCTGATTAATCCGAGCTTGCTTTTGCTTGACGAGCCCACCTCAGGTTTGGACTCCACTACGGCGCAGAGGATTCTGACCACGGTCAAGAGGCTCGCAAGTGGGGGCCGGACAGTCGTCACCACCATCCATCAGCCCTCGAGTCGCCTCTACCACATGTTCGATAAGCTCGTCTTGCTTTCCGAGGGCTACCCCATTTACTATGGCCCTGCTTCATCTGCTCTTGAGTATTTCTCCTCCATTGGTTTCTCCATGTCCTTGCCTAGTGTCAATCCTGCTGATCTCTTGCTCGATCTTGCTAACGGTACGTTCTTATTTCGGAAAGCGTATTATGTATCTGATATAAATTGGGAAAATGTTACGTAAAAAAATGTATACAGTAAAACCTTTACAAATAAATAATGTCGGAACATAGACTAATGTTGTATATTCTAGCTCAATAGTATTAGGTCTTGTACTTAAGTACTGCATTCAACTATTCGATCATCTAATTAAGTTGATGTGCGTATACAGGAATCGCCCCCGATTCGAAACCTGCTGCTGATCATCAACAACGTGAAAACATGGAACAGGAGTCGAAGATGGTGAGAAAAGATCTTGTTTCTGCCTACGATAAAAACATTTCCGCAAGATTGAAAGCTGAGCTCTGTGGTGCTGGTGTGGAGGCCAATAATGTCTTTAACAATTACATCAAAGAAGCTGCTTCATCAAGTAAAATATATTAACCCAATCACATCCCTCTTGAAAGAATTAGCAACGCATCAATTAATTTGGCTAATTAGTTTGTTGGATAATTATGTGCATGCAGGACACGACCAACATCATGATGAACATTATTGGTGTACAAGCTGGTGGCACCAGTTCAAGGTACTCCTCCAGAGGGGAATAAGGGAACGACGTTTCGAAGCATTCAACAGGCTAAGAATTTTCCAAGTCCTAAGCGTCGCCACGCTCGGTGGACTCCTCTGGTGGCGCACCCCTTCCTCCCATATCGAAGATCGAATCGCCTTGCTCTTCTTCTTCTCTGTCTTCTGGGGCTTCTACCCTCTCTACAACGCAGTCTTCACATTCCCCCAAGAAAGAAGAATGCTCATAAAAGAACGATCTTCTGGAATGTACCGCCTCTCTTCCTACTTCCTAGCCAGAACAGTCGGAGATCTACCTCTCGAACTTGCACTCCCTACTGCATTCGTGTTAATAATCTACTGGATGGGTGGACTCAAACCCGACCCGTTCACCTTTATCCTGTCTCTGCTTGTTGTGCTCTACAACGTCCTAGTCTCACAGAGCCTTGGCCTTGCCATTGGCGCCATTCTCATGGACATAAAGCAAGCTACTACTTTGGCTTCGGTTACAACCCTTGTGTTCCTCATCGCCGGAGGCTACTACATACAACAGATTCCTCCTTTCATAGTGTGGCTAAAGTACTTGAGCTATAGCTTCTACTGCTACAAACTCCTTCTCGGGGTTCAATACCGGGAAGATGATTATTACGAGTGCTCGAAAGGAGTTTTGTGCCGAGTTGGAGACTTGCCGGCCGTGAAGTCAATGGGAGATCTTAACAACTTGTGGATAGATGTCTCGATTCTTGCCCTGATGTTACTAGGTTACCGATTTATGGCTTATCTCGCTTTGCATCGAGTCCGCTAGGTAGTTAGCTAAGTACTTCCGGCCACTTCTAAGTTCAAATCATCACCAGGTCGAGATCGCCGCTGCAGTCTGAAGAGTTTTCTCCTACCTTCTTCAACTGATAATCGTCTCTCTACATTGGCACTTCAACGATTAATAATTCATTAATAAGATCTAGTTGATTAGCTAGTAGAAAATAATGAAGTCCGTGGTGTAATGGTAATCAAGTTTTTGAGCCATATATATCCTTGTGACCGTTTATCAGAGCTGGATATATATATGACTGTGTAGCTTTATATATATCCAATAGGTACTACTGACTTGGAGGTTCCAATCTTCTTAATATCTACATTAAAATTAAAAATAAAGTAATGGCAGTTTGTTAAGTTATTTAATCAACTAAACAACAGTTCATGGATAAAAATTATGTCATACAAACAGAATTTTCACACTCATTATAGAACAAATTCAATTATATTTTACACAGTTCAGTTCTTTGTGCATGTCATTGTTGTCATACAAGTGTGTGTAATATAATCTTCCATAAAATAAGTAGGGTAAAAAAGAACCTTAGCCAAAGCAACAAGAATGACAGACTCAGAGTCGTAGTTAACGTTGTGGTGGTTCGAACTTAAAATAGGGTTTGAAAACAAGATGTACATTGGAGGAGGTACCTGTGTGCCTGTGTGGATCTAGCAACATGAGAGCGTTGAGGTTGGGTGGAGGCCCATGCAAAAGAGAAAGAACATGTCATTTCCTACTTTGGCATAGTGGAATACCCACGCCATAGTTTTATTATCGAAGCAATATTATTTGAGAGAGAGTTATTTCTTGTCTCTTCCTTGTATATATTTACAAATAAACAAGAAGAAAGTATTGTAGATTGCCTTAAACTTCAAAGGATGATGATATGAAAACGATAAGAAAGCAAAGAAGCAAAACCCTACCATGATCATATATTCATATATTGAGCGTGAAATAGTTAGAGTAGGATGTGTATGCGCATAATCTGTTAGTCGATTGGCAAATTATCGGCAACAAAATTATTAAATTAGCCTCAGCGGATCCATGTCTCTGTCTCAAGTCAAATTAAAAGTAAACAGAAGTAATATTGGTAATGAAAGCCCAAGTTACTGTTCCAAAGCCCAATCTCCCTCCCGTGATAAACGACAAGTCGTATATTTTCTTTCAGACTATAAATAACCGGGAAAGGGGCTGAAACACTGTCGTTCGCGTCTTCTAGGGTTTTGCAGAGCGAGAAAGAAAAGAAAAGAGAAGAGAAGAGAAGAGAAGAGAGAAGAGGGTAGTGACGTCATGAGCAGAAGCTTGGGAATTCCGGTGAAGCTGCTTCACGAGGCGTCAGGGCACATCGTGACGGTGGAGCTGAAGAGCGGCGAGCTTTACAGAGGCAGCATGGTCGAGTGCGAGGACAACTGGAACTGCCAGCTCGAGAGCATCACCTACACCGCTAAGGTCTCTCCTTCTTTTCTTTCAATTCGATTCTTTTTGCTGGATTTCATTGTTAGGTTTAGGTTTTCTTTGCTGGTTTAGTACTGCGTTCTCTAAAACCCTAGATTTCGTCTAAAACCCCTAATCTGAATCCGAGGATTGTAGTTGCTAGATTAAGCGATTTGAAACCCCAGGGGCCCCAACACTCTCAGATTTGTAATTGTTTTATTGCCAATTGAGGAAATCGAGAGTGGCGTAACGATGTGGTTTCAAGTCTGGTACTGTTGATGTGTGGACTGCATTTGGATTAAATGGTGTAGATTTATCTGGAATTTTGTGTGTCCATTATGTTATTGAGGTTGCGAACATAACTTATTTAGCGTAGAGTGTTTCTTTTTGATTATTTCTTACTTATTGTTGTTGCTAACAGTAAGTATGATCTACTGCAGGACGGAAAGGTTTCACAGCTTGAGCATGTTTTCATTCGAGGGAGCAAAGTGAGGTATGTACACCCTTATACTGTTTCAACAGCCCTATTTGTATCTTGTATCTTGTATGGTTTCTGCTCTAGATTTACTGTGACTCTGACACTGATGTGGATTTTTGGTAGGTTTATGGTCATCCCAGACATGCTGAAGAATGCTCCAATGTTTAAACGTCTAGATGCTAGAATCAAGGTATCTTTCCACTGATGACAGAAATCTCCTTGATATGAATGGATTAAAGTTTTTGTTGTCTGACCTTTTGTTTCTGATCTTGAAGGGTAAGGGTGCTTCAGTTGGAGTTGGCAGAGGTAGAGCTGTTGCAATGCGGGCCAAAGTAAGTGTTCTTATCTCTACTAAATCTTATGTAGTTCCTTTTTTAAGAGCTTATAAAGTTATATCTTAGGATATTGGTACTGGATCTGTTAATACCTAGTATTCATGTTGCCTTTGTGGACTCTTTTATATGAAGTGTTTAGACAATGATTGTATTGTTTGAAATACCAGAGTTTCATAGATTTGTTTGCTTGACACAATAATACCGGACTTGGCTTGACTAAAGAAACTTGTTCTGCAGGCTCAAGCTGCTGGTCGCGGAACAACTGGTAGGGGAGCTGTGCCACCGGTACGGAGGTAATCAACCCTCCCTGCACTACACCTTTGCAGAGTCACTTCAATATGCCTATATGATTGGTGTAAAAGAATAGGCTTCTTTGTTTGGGAGAGTGAAGAATCTGAGAATGAATTGTACGGTCCACATGCTGATCTCTTTATGTATGCATGTTTTGGATGCCGAATCTTCTTTTGACTCTTACTGTACTATGTAGTTTCTATTGTTAATGTAATAGCGAGATTTTATCAGTGTCTATAGTTCTTGGATCTTTAGTTCTTGATCTTGCTCTTTATGGTCATTCGTCCTGCTATCTTTTAAGAGCTTTATGCTCTTCAGGCTTTATAATCGTTAAGCTATCTGCCTTAATGGAACATTTTGTCAGTAGAGTGTCCGGTGGTTGCTATGGTAAGGTGCTGTAGCAACATCTCTGTTATCACCTATACTTGAAGGTGAAGTGTGGTAGCTCACTATTGTCACAAGTCACACCCCTGGGACAATTTGGGTAGGCAATAGTCTTTAGTGTCATGATCATCAAATGATGGCAATGCTTATAATGCAGGCGAAAGATACCTAGTGAACAACTAGAGTTGATTCATTGGAACAGTTCAAGTGATACACGTATAGATGTAAACTACTGTAAAGGAGATTATTTGGACAACTGGGAAGAAAGGTTCCCACAAGATTTGTAAGATGTTAAAGATTAGTGCAAGTAGCCATAGAGTTCCAAAAAGCAAATACAGAAATTCCAAGGGTTTGAAGCATCCATTGTAGGACCGGTGAGAACAACCCTGAAGAATCTGAAGGGAAGTAGAGCGTTTGGTCCTGTAACTGGCCATGATGCGAACTGCCCAGGCTTGCATATAGTTTGGTCATTTTCGTGCACTCTTAGATTTGTCCACGTCTTCCCATCCAGAGATCCCTGAAACGCGTGAGTTCACTTGATACTCTTTCCTCCATCGGATGATAACAAACACAACAATAATGGCTATATAAGAAGCACATTAAGGTGATCTTTACCTGGAAATTCCAATATCTCATGTATGCTCTGGATCCATCATGTCTCAAGGTGTAGTAGTTGCAAATTAACTGTATAAACCGACATTCCGCATTCGTCCATCAGAATGCAGATTGAAACATGATTTAAGAACCTCAAATAATTCTAAGTAATATGAACAATTCCATCTGACAGAAGGTAAACCAAATGATACTATGTTAAGCAGATTGATTCACCGTCAACTTTCGGAGTAGCCCACAGGAGTGGAACGCATAGTATCACGTTCATTAATATAAATTGGTGATGCTTCTCTGATTGACAATAACTAGTCTTTTTTTCTTTTTCTTTTTCTTTTGCGAACTAAAAATAACTCATCTCCCATGCGGATGAATATAATGCAGATTAAAGAACCAAAGATATAGAAATACCTGATGATCTGCACCAATGTCGACCATCCACCAGGTATTATTCCTCCCATCTTCAATATGTGGCCCAGCGAAGGATGTTCCCTGATGAGGCCAACGTATTGTTAAATTACTAGTAGCGAAGCTCACAGCTATACCTTATTATAGCATTTCAATTTACCATACCTGGTAAGTTCTCGAGACCAAAACCTTGGGATCAGTGAACCTAGAAGGGGGACTGCTAGCTGTAATTGTGATTCTCTGAAACATGCAAATTCATAAAGGATGAGCAGCTGCTTTAAAAGTCATTAATACTATGGAGAGCCATGTAAATGAAAACTAGAAGCTGAAAAGTTCACCTTTGCCAGAACAGGATTAAACCACTGATGTTCTCCATATGATGTGCCTGCAAAGTACAGGACTCCATTGGTGTCCCCATCACATATGTACTGGAGCTCCTTATAACTAGATCGCCTATGTTGGATTCTCAGGCTACAAAATAAATCAAGAATTCCTTAACAAAGTATATAAAATAGTGCTCAAAATACACATCAACCAAGAATTCCTTGCAAACAAATCGGGAATGGGAGTAAAGTATTTGCAAAGATTTAACCATGCAAGAGTTCAATAAGCTGTTTCAATACCTCCATTTGACGATGTACCAAAGGAATATGAAAATTTGTAATCATAATGACTAGGACTTTGGTAAGCTGAAGCATTTATACCTAATTACTGTAATCTACTTCTACCTTCACCAGAATAGAGGATAGACAGAAAGTGAGTGGAAAAACAGAGTTCTATACTTCTATACAGTTGCACAGTTCCAGCTTCAAAATTTCATCTTTGATCATTAAAATATAGAAAGAAAAATAAATATATACAGTTCAATAACACTTTAATAGTTGACTGCCTAATGCGCAAAGGTTTATCTGTCCAAACTTTTGATTTGAACTCCTATCTTAAAACATAGAAGATTAGTTGTTCTTTACCCTCTCCTTTTCTCAGCAACCAAAAAAATCAATTTAGTTTGCAGGAATCCACTTATAGTGCACATCAAAAAAGTTGAACATGAAAAAGAATTCTTACTTGTGCTCGCCTTGCGGTCTTGTCAATCCATGCTTGATATAATTGATGGCCTCCTGGACCTGTGATAACAGTACAAGATATATATTAGAAAATCAATTAAGAGTGAGTTTCATTTATGGCGAAAAGTTGTGTGAAATTACGATCAACTCACAAGGTTATTGAACATGGACATATGCCTGCTAATGTTGCTCTTCTCTAACTGCAAGATCATTTGTAAGAAAATGCTTGTTAGACACAAAATTTCATTTCTTCAGTAGATGTATTCGCAAATAAACTAAAATTTTCTGATGCATCTCTACACTCAAAGTCTACATACCTTCTCAAGCAAGGACAAAGGCAGCAGCACAAAACGAACGAGAGGTAGAAGGTCATGGACTGTCTGCAGCCTATCCCCAAAGAGACTGTCTGCGGTTGAATATGTCATCATCTCATCCACCACATCCCATCCACACACTTCCTTTGCTTTCGCACCCCACATCAAGATTGCGTTGAGAACCTTCTCTTCAGATGTTACAGTCAAATCTGGATGCTGCAGTAGCATAACCTACTATGAGACAATACTCCATCATGGGATCTTTTAACCAATTGAAGTTCCAACTAGTTTTGGTTAATTGTACAAAGTTATCAAAGCAACCCACATTTAGTTAAAGCTCAATACAAAGAGAAATAATAGTAATTACATAGCCAACAAGCAAGAGGTGAACCTCATTTTTCTCTCACAAAGCTGCTAAACACATGACTTCCATATACTTCATTATAGCGGTTGAATGATATGAGATCTCATATACTGCCCCTTTTGTATACATAATGTGATATAGTTATCTTATATATGTTTTAAGATGTCCCTCAGTGTTAATACAGGTCACTTGAATGCTGAGAGCTTACCTGAATGATCTTTCTAAAGGTCGCCTCATCTAACAACACGAAGTCAATGCTTGCAGTTGTGCAGTAGTCAAAGTGCATAGAAAAGTTTGTCTCACAAGTTTCTTCAATAAGTTGACATGAGGGAATTGAAGAAATCACTTGAAGCATCAGACAGACCGAGTCCTGCAACAGAAGTCGACTGTTAGCTTCAAAAGAAACAGTCCAATTACTTTTCCAAAAAGTCTGCTTCCTCGTCCATTAAACTTGTGATAATTAGAAAAACTGTTGTTGAATGACCTTCTTCCACTAGAACTCCATCCCTGCATATAATGTGCACATGAGAGTATCAATATCTCAATAATTCATTATCATTCTTTTGTTTTCAGAAGTCCGAAACCGCAAGTCACTTCTCCGTTCTTTTATTCAAATCATGCAAGTTGCATACTGTAAAAATGACAAAACATAGGCATGGTTTGAAATAATATACATAGATTAAATTTTGTTATAAGGTAAGGAGTACCAAACTACCTCTGATAGGCATTCTAAAAGCATTTTGCAGCATTCCTGATGAAGGAGAGTGACTCCAAATTGATCAGCCAACATAAAAAGTTCGAGTAACATGTCACCAGAATCCATGGTAGCTTCTAAATTGAGCTCCCCTCTATACATGAACTCAAGCAAAGCCTGAAATGCTTCTGGTGATATGTCTCTCAAAAGAACCTCTGAGGATATTGTTTCACACATTCCATTTGTGAACATCTGCACAATGCAACATCTGTCTATTATTTTCATTCTAATGAGAGTACAGAAAACAAAAGATCAGGAACAGAAATAGACCCAAAATGCCTACGTGACAGGCATAAGGGCACATAAGAACAGGAGGATATTTATGAACCAAACAAAAAAATGCATATGCTAACCTTTGCAAATGGGAGACTCCATAAACTCAGAATAACTTTATGTGACTGGGCAATAAGGCCATGACCTTCAATATAGATGTTAACATCACTATAGTTGTTAGTTGAATGCAACTGCCTAAGCCTCAGGACATCAACAGGAACTCCAAACGGGAAGGCTGTCCAACACTGTGGTCTACTGCATGGATATGATAATTCCACACATTTGCCAGAGTCAAACAACTTTTTATTTAGCTTAAATCTTTCCATGGATTCCTCGCATTGCTTCACTAATGAAGTCACTTCGAATTGTAAGCCTAGAGACCTCAAGGAACTAAGCTGTGATTCTGGAATCTGTACCAAACAGCACAAAGGATAACAACATACCAGTCTGTCATCAAATAGCAGTGATGATTTTGGCATACAAACAAACCCACATTTATAGCAAAAATTACACATTTTTACCGTATATATGAATTGCTCTACACTTCTGAGACCTCAATAGTATCTATTTCCTCATAAGAGCATTACAAGTATCTGGGATAAGAAGATGGTATACCTGGGTTCGCCCTGTGTAAATATATTCAAGTAGAGCATGGAGAACAGGATAAGTTATCCCTTTTAGCTGGAGAACGTCTTCGGATGATATAGGGAAATTCCCAGAGGCTGCCAAAATAGGCTTGTGAGCTGGTACAGGCCTTTCTTCTGGACCAACAACGAAAAGAACATCAGATAGTTCCCAGCTTTCAAGGAAATTTTCAAGCCCCCATTTCTCATAAACCGTTTGTTCATCCTCCAACTCCTCTTCCCCAGCTTCCTCATGCATGTACTCCTTGCAATCCAAATTCTTCCACAACGATATATGATTCTGAGTCAAAGGTAATACACTGACATTCCTATACCCGACATGTTTATCCCAGCTACTAAGCCCAACATAACGAACACTACAATTCGGATGTGAATCCAGCCACTGAAAGACAAGGTTCTGAAAAGGGTATCTTCCCTTGCCAATACTGATCAAACCATCACAGATACTGATCCAATAGCTCTGAAACGCAGAAGAAGAACAAAGACCAACACCCTCCACATCCACCACAGTTTTCCCATCCACCTCAATTTTCAACCGCCTATTCCTATGACTACCCAAAATAACAGTATAGTGAGGACTATTATCTTTCTTATAATGATAGTGCTGGCTTCCCACGTTTTCCCTGAACACCAGTGTCACATCATTGTGAGCAAACGCTTCAAACGCCACGCAGCCCCTCCCAGCTTCCCGGAACTTCAAATCATTCCGCCAAGCACACTCAAAAGGCGCCACCGTAAGGAACTTGTTCTCTTTCTTCTCCATCTTCCTTCCTTGTTACACACACTCAATCTCAACACCAACACCACCTTGCCTATCCAGAAATGACAAACTCATCAAAACTAAAAATAAAAAGTTGATCTTTATGCTGAAAACTCTTAACAAAATCCAAACCCCACTACAATTCAGTGAAACCAAGATGCAAAATTTATAGTGAGAATCAAATACAATGACAGAGAGACCAAAAAGTACCCAGAAATTGCTAGAAGACGAGGACCCTCAACTTGCCCAAAAAAAATATCTTAAACCACTAAACAATGACACAGATGAATCACAGATCACTGTCAATCCTATCCTAACCACATACTTATCCAACTACACCATCAATACATCAAAAAATCCCAATAAACGACAACTGATGCCCAAAACTCTTAACAAAATCCAAACCCCACTACAATTCAGTGAAACCAAGATGCAAAATTTATAGTGAGAATCAAATACAATGACAGAGAGACCAAAAAGTACCCAGAAATTGCTAGAAGACGAGGACCCTCAACTTGCCCAAAAAAAATATCTTAAACCACTAAACAATGACACAGATGAATCACAGATCACTGTCAATCCTATCCTAACCACATACTTATCCAACTACACCATCAATACATCAAAAAATCCCAATAAACGACAACTGATGCCCAAGACTAAGGATAACAACAACAAACAAGTAATCAGAAGCGGATAATAACAGCTGCAAATCAAATTCCACGCAATCAGAAACTGACCCGTAATGGAAAGTTTTCGTGGCGGGTAATTTTTATTTGTTTCTCACCTGTTTGGAGATTCATGGGCCCATATCGGTCGGAGAAATGAACCTGACCACAAGAAGAGAGATATTTGGACAAGTGGGAACTGGGAAGTCAAGCAATTTTGGTCGGAGGTGTAACTGAACCTTCAAGAACTTGGATGTACTTGTAATTCTTAAGTCAAGTATCGTTAAACTAACATTTTTCGGTTTATGGTTTAAAAAACTTAATTTTCCATCACATTTTGATATCTCATCCTTCAGTTTATAGGTTTATATGAATATATCATTTTTATAAATTTTCAGCCAAATTGATGCTTGTTAAGATAACAAACTAGATCAAATTAATAGACGAACCAAATCAGTCAAATATGTATCATTCAAGTTCATAATTGATAAATCACACTTACGAATACCTTAACAATTTTCAATATGGCTGAAAATTTAAAAAAATGATTTACTCATAAATACATATAAACTGAACGGTCAAGATGTAGATATAAGATCGAAATATGGGATAAGACGAAAAGTCCTCACCAATTCTTCAACTTAAAGGTCGTGAATATATTACTACAGTTGATGAAATTTACAGTATCTGAACCAATATTAATTCTGTGTAGAAATGAATAATTACAGAGATCAAGTTCGAATTGTAAATACCAAGAAAAAAAAAATGGAGAAAGTTTTTTGTGGAATGGAGGTGTCAGGTGCTCATAGGTAGAAGAACGCTCATGCTGGAAACACTTGTTTTACATGTAAAATTGCATTTCTTTCAAAATTTCACATAGATGAAAATTTATCAAAAGTGTTGGACAAGTTTAGTGATTCGACTGTTCTACTAAATACTGTCAATGAAATTTTATTCAAAACCTTAAATATAAACAACTAAGAGGTTTAAAAACCCACGTCTATATATAAATAAGGAGTAAATGCTTGTGACACCTTATACTTTATACCTAAAATCAGTTTTGTCCCTCACTTTTTTTTTAAACTGGTATACCCCTATATTTTGAATTCTCGTCTGATTTGCCCTTGTCGTCAATTGACCGTTAAAGAAGACTGTTAAGTTACTGAGATGACCGATTTGCCCCCATCTCTTCTTTTTCACTCTCCTCCTCTCCCTCTCCTCCGACCCATCTTCCCTCTCCTCAGCTTTAATTTCTTTTTGTAGCTCATCCTTGTACTCATCAAAACTTCCATCAAATTTCTCCACAGTACCATCTTCAACAATCCAAATTTCACTCTTCTCTTCATCCTCACACACACGTGAAATAAGCCTAGAGTCGTGACTGACCAGTACAACCCCACCAGTGAATTCATTAAGTGCCTCAGCTAGTGCATCACTGATCTGCATATCTGTATATATTAAGCGAAGCGGGGGGATTACTGTTCACGGAACAGTGTCCTCCCGAAACTACCCCTGTATTTTTCAGTTTTTCTCTGTTTTGCCATTCTATCAGTTTTCCGAAATTACCCCTGCATTTTTTCGTTTTTCTCTGTTTTGCCATACAGTGTCCTCCCGAAACTACCCCTGTATTTTTCAGTTTTTCTCTGTTTTGCCATTCTATCAGTTTTCCGAAATTACCCCTGCATTTTTTCGTTTTTCTCTGTTTTGCCATTCCATCAGTTTTTTCCTTTATTATGTTATGCCCCTCCATTTTTTTTATTTCAGTTTTACCCGTTAAGTTTTAATTTGAGATTTACCCCTCTATTTTTACTATAATTTCAGTTTTGACTCTTGATTTTTTTTTTCTTTCTGTTTTCCTACTCAGTTTTTTTTGTCAATGTTATTCGTTTTGCATGAGAGAAAATTACATTTAAAAAAATAGCAATAATAATAATAATAAGAGAAAATCAAATAATTGTGTGTTGATCGGTGTCAATTGCGTGTAGTTAGTAAAACAAACATATTATAATTTGTGTTTGGTTTATGACTAACATTGTTTTAATCATTCTATTCATTGTTCCCTTATTTCATTTTAAGATTTGAACTATGGATTTTAAAAATAATCTTTTCATCTTAATTAGGTTGATGTTACAAAACTGATATTGTGACTTCATTCACTCAACAATTGACAATGTGTTGACCGTTAATGTTCATAATTAATTCCCTTTTAATACAATTTATGGGTCCAACTTACATATCTAAAACGAATGTGATGTGCTCATGTTTTTTAACTTCAGTATTGTCTAATGTTCAACATATGACATGTATTGATGGATACTCTTTATATGTTTCTAATTCTACAAATCTTGGCTATTGATTATTGTTCAGCTTTCTTTTAAAAACAAATTTAGATTTCAAGGAGCTATTTTTTTTATAAAAACCGCACAATAATTAATCGAATTAAAAAAAAGTGCACGATAATTATGAAATTGGCAGAAACCGCACTTCCGCAAGCTTTCAAAATTAATTCCCTTTTAATTCAATTGATGGATTCAACTTATCTAAATACAATGTAATGTGCTAATGGTTCTTTACTTCTAATTATTGGTCAACTTTATTTCAAAATGGAATTTATATGTGGGTTGACTTTGTTTTCGATTACTATGTCACTCAATTGTGTCATTTTTATTTGAATTTTGTACAGTTGTTGTTTATGAAAATCGTACAATAATTGATGAAACTAACAAAGATTTCACAATAATTATCAAATTGACATAAAACGCATTTCCGCACGCGTGCAAACGCGTGTAGGAAGGCTAGTCTAAATGATTAGTAGGTTCATCCAAAAGCAGAATGTGCGGTTTTGACATGGATATTGACGTGAAGACAACTCGAGCTTTCTGTCCTCCGGATAACTTCGCAATAGGAGTCAGATGGTTGTGGCTAGGGAGCTTTCTTTCCAAGTTTTGCACGCACAGCCTCTTGCTTGCTAAATCCCTCTTGGTCAGGATGAAGACGAAGAAGGTATGAGACTGGGGTTTCGTCCATTGTCAGCAGGTCCACAAAGTGCTGTGAGTACCTACCAATCCTCAACTTCTGACTCCTCCTTACTTCACCCTCGGTAGGAACCAAATCACCTGCAAGAAGGTTGATCAGAGTGGACTTCCCAGCTCCGTTTGGTCCAACAATGGCAACACGAGTACCCATATCAATACCAACATCAACATCGGACAGCCTGAAATCTTCCCGGTTCGGATAACTGAAGCTGACATCAATAAGTTGCAAGAGTGGAGGTGTAAGCTCAGTAGGTTCCGAAAAGTGAAACTCCACACTGTAATCCCTCCACTTTTTAGGAGCCTCCACTTGGGTGTCATCCTCGTCAACCTTTCCCTTGCCCTTGCTCTTTGATTCCTTATTAACCAAGAACTAAGCAAGCTTCAAGTACTTCCCTTCTGTGGTATCTTTAGTCTCTTTCGCCTTCTCTGCTGCTTCATTTGCAGTATCGGCAACATAGTCCTTCATCTGCTTGGCCTTCTCCGCCGCAGCATCCTTAGCCTCTGTGGCCTTCTGCGCAGTATAACCCGCGTACTCATTCACATTTCCCTTAGCAGACTCCTTGGTCTCTCTCGCCTTGTCCACTGTCTCCTTGGCCTTCTGTGCAGTAGTGTCTTTCATCGCTATCGTCTTCTGGGCTGTTCTATCCGCAGCCTCCTTCGCAGACTGAGCCGCAGCCTCCTTATACTCGTCCAGCTTCTCACCAGCCGCATCAGTCGTCTCCTTTGCCTTCAGTGTGGTGTATTCGGCTCTAAAAACAGACCCAATAACACCAGGCTTCGCTTCTTGTTGCACATGAGACGACTCTCTTGGCTGGCCGTACATGTCCCTGTCCATCTTCAACCCAGCTGTTTCGTTCTCTCTTTCTCTGTTGGAGGAGAGGGCGTCGAGGTGGTAGAGAGGGAGGGAGAGGGAAGATGGGTCGGAGTCGGGTTCGGATGTTTCTGAAAAGGATTCAGGTTGGGAGAGAGAGGGGGCGGAGGGGAGGGGGGAGAGGAGGAGAGTGAAAAAGAAGAGATGGGGGCAAATCGGTCATCTCAGCAACTTAACAGTCTTCTTTAACTGGTCAATTGACGACAAGGGCAAATCAGTCGAGAATTCAAAGTATAGGGGTATACCAGTTTAAAAAAAAAGTGAGGGACAAAACTGATTTTAGGTATAAACTACAGGGTGTCACAAGTATTTACTCCTATAAATAACGTAGTTTTGTAAAGTTAGCTAACTTAATAAACTTTTGTACAATGAGATGTCGTAAAAAAAATATGAGTAAATACTTGTGACACCCTGTAGTTTACACCTAAAATCAGTTTTGTCCCTCACTTTTTTTTTTTAAACTGGTATACCCCTATACTTTGAATTCTCGACTGATTTGCCATTTTCCCAACTGGTTATGACTGTGACATGCTCATTAACAGTCTAAATAACCCTTCACTCTTATCTCTTCTAGCATAGTAATAGGGGGCTTAGACCTTGCTCTCAAAACCCAACCATTGAAGCTCTCACAAGCATTGTTAATGAGCATGTCACAGTCATAACTAGCTGGGAAAAGGGTAATCAGTCGAGAATTCAAAGTATAGGGGTATACCAGTTTAAAAAAAAAAATGAGGGACAAAACTGATTTTAAGTGTAAACTACAGGGTGTCACAAGCATTTACTCCAAAAAAATATCTTAAAATCCAAAACAATTATTTATTTTTTTAGGAGCATCACACTCATACAGTTGAGCTAAAGCTTCACGGTCAGGCAATTTGGACCTTGCAATTTACAGAAAGCCCCGAAAGTGGAAGTTAGTTATTTAGAAATTAACCGACTTTCAAATAGAGCTATATCTATTTTAGGCGCTCTCACAGACCCGGAAAGCCCGCCAAATGCTTCTCACCATCAAACTCACACACCACTCGGAATCCATGGAAATCATTGTTAGGGTTTCGAACCCATTTCTCCGATCCTCCCTCACATTCCCGACAACGAGACCAAAACCCTAGCTGGTCTACTCCTACGTACATCGAACATTAATTCATGCATTCAAAACCCTTTTCAACTAGGCTTTTTTTTGGCGGTAAAATCGACTTGTATGGGTGAAGAAGGTCCAGGCCGATGGTGATGGATGGAGAGGAGAGAGACGGAGGCGGCGAAACGGCGGAGGATGTGATCCAAGCGGTGGAGAGTGTGATTCAATCGGCAGCGAGTTTTGGAGAGTACCGGAGGACGCAGAGAAAAGAATGTTATAACCTTTTGAGGCGTATGAGGCTTTTGTTGCCGCTATTCGAAGAGGTACGAGAGCTCGAAAGCCCGGTTACGGATAAGGGTATTGATTGGATGCTGGAGTTGAAGAAGGTGCTTGTTATGGCCAAGAAGTTGCTCAAGTTTTGTCACAAAGGCAGCAAAATTTATTTGGTACGTGCTATTTCGAATCTGAAATCATGGTGATGGAATTTATTGAGACGATTTTATGTTTGTTTAAATGATTTTGGTTGTTTGATGATATTATCAGGCAATTGAAAGTGAGGCAGTCATGATTAGATTTCATGGTGTTCATGACAAACTCACTCAGACTTTGGATGATTTGCCTGACGAGCTTTGTATCTCGGATGAATTTAGAGAACAGGTCTGTTTTTTACAAAATTATATGCTTCATTGTTAATTTCTTTATATTTTTTCGTTTGACATGAAATAGTTAGCAATATGTGTTGATTTCTGATGTGATTGAGCTTTTAATTCGATCCAGATTGGCCTCATGGTGATGCAACTGAAACGAGCAAGGAAGCGAACAGATACACAAGATATAGAACTTGCAATGGATATAATGGTGGTGTTGTCGAAAAAAGACGAGAGAAATGCTGATAGTGCCATAATAGAAAGGCTGGCGCAAAAGCTACAGCTGCATACAGTTGAGGACCTGAAAATGGAAACAATTACTGCAAGGAACCTTATTAAAGAAAGAGGAGGGGTTAGTGCAGAAACTTATCAGCAAGTCATCCATCTTCTTAACAAATTCAGACAACTTGCAGGAATGGAAGTAACCAATGTTGTCGATGAGCCTGTTGTGCCGAAAATGCTCAAGTGCCCATCTTTGGTGATCCCTCATGAGTTTCTTTGTCCAATCACACTGGAAATAATGACTGATCCTGTGATTGTTGCAAGTGGACAGGTGAGATTACATGTGCCAAATGAAACTGATTCTAAGTTCTGATGCTACCTAAATCACACTAGAAACTAATCTTCTGCCTTTTTTCGTGTTTGTCTATCTTCTGAAGACATATGACAGAGAAAGCATACAGAAGTGGTTCGACACCAATCACAAGACATGTCCAAAAACGAGGGAACTTCTGCCTCATCTGTCAGTAGCACCAAACTATGCTCTCAAAACTCTAATCCTGCAGTGGTGCGAGAAGAACAAGTTTAAGCTTCCGGAAAAGGAAGCTTCCCAGGGCCAGGAAAGCTCCTCCACGGCGGGCAAAGAGGAGATTTCATCCCTGGTTGAAAAGCTATCTTCCAGTCAATTAGAAGTGCAGAGGAAGGCTGCCATGAAAATTCGTTTGCTCTCAAAAGAGAATCCCGAGAACAGAATTTTGATTGCGCAAAGTGGAGGAATCCCACCATTAGTTCAACTTCTTTCCTATCCAGACTCTAAAATTAAACAGCATGCAGTGACAGCTCTACTGAACTTATCAATTGACGAAACAAACAAGAAGCTCATAACCAGAGAAGACGCCATACCAGCTATTATAGAAGTCTTGAAGACCGGAAGCACAGAAGCTAGAGAGAACTCTGCAGCAGCTTTATTTAGCTTATCAATGCTTGATGAGAACAAAGTTAAAGTAGGATTATCAGACGGCATTCCACCATTAGTAGAGTTATTGCAAAATGGGACAATTAGAGGTAAAAAGGATGCTGCAACTGCGTTGTTCAACTTATCATTGAACCAAGCAAACAAGGCAAGGGCCATCAGTGCCGGCATTGTACCGCCTCTACTCAAGGTACTCAAGGACAGAAACTTGGGGATGGTGGATGAGTCTCTCTCCATCTTCTTGCTTCTTGCATCACACCCAGATGGACGGCAAGCCATCGGAGAGTTCTCATTCATCGAGACTCTTGTTGAGTTTATCCGAGAAGGAACACCCAAGAACAAAGAATGCGCAGCATCAGTACTCCTAGAGTTGGGATCAAACAACTCATCTTTCTTGCTCGCCTCACTTCAGTATGGAGTATATGAGCATTTGGTTGAGATCACAAATAGTGGAACCAATAGAGCTCAAAGGAAGGCAAGAGCACTCTTACAACTCATTAGCAAATGTGAACACGTTTAATTGTTAATTATTATTTTTTGTTGCTTCTTTTCCTTCATCCTGAATCCTGTTGATTATCCACATGATTTGATTGGATCCATGGGTTATATGAGGTGTATAACAAAGAAGAAGTTCAATTTATTCTTTTTAACAAGCCTTTTCTTTTCAGTTCAAAATATCAAGCTCTAGCGTTACGGCTGTTATACAATCCAGAAATAAACCAAATCGTTCTTGATTTAACTTGAAAAAAAATGCAGTTGAAGATAAGTGTGTATATTTTAACATATAAAGGCAGAACCGATGCATAAACCCAGAAAACACATAGATATATAAAAGATTTCATTCTAGGAGAAAAACTCCATTCCACAAATAACATAGTAGTCAAATAGAGTTGATGTTAAGAGAAATCATTGTACATTCAGATTATCGCCTCACGACAATAGCCAAAACTGGATAACTGCAAGCACAGTACAGGGCAAAACTGAAGTAGCAACATGGAACGGCCTAAACTGATCCATGTATGAAAGTAAAGATCACCTCTTCAGCAGAAAAAAGCACTAATCATCTGTCAACATGTTGGGGGCCTGAGCCTCAGCCGAGATCCCTTTAGAAGTTTAGAGTCCGTATAGATGCCCTCTGAAATTCGTTAAACTGCAAGGTAGAATTACAGTCAACAAAGAGATTCCACAAAGACCTGAATTAATCTAAACAAAATGATATTATTTGTAGCAATGAAGAACGCAATACCCTATTGATTATATCAATCATCCAAGTAATAGTAGGACCCAGCATTCTTTTGTTCTCTGTCCTTCGTTGAGTTCATTTTGTTGATTCTTGGACGATAATTTGTCGGGTCTCGTCTAAATGTGATATCCAAATGCTGCATCAACAGAAAAAATAAATTTAATAAGATACCTGGAAAGACAGAGCACTTTAAAAGGGATTAACCCATTTCAAAACTGATTTGGGAGTGGTAGTACAATAACCATGAGTTAGCAGAAAGTTTTGACTATGCGCAAACAATTAACAGAATCAAAACTAAATTCATATCATAGCTAGCTAGTCTCATTAGAAGGGTTGAAAAAAATTGTCCTTACAGATAAGAAGAGATTCATCCCAGTCAACAATGACTGCGGACAATTTGCAGTACAATCAATCGATGGCTTCCCTTCATAGACAATAACTCTATCTGCCAAGTACGTAGCCATGATAAAGTCGTGTTCAACCACAAATGCAGTTTTTTTGGCATGCAGGATAAACCTCTTTATGACTTTTGAAGCAACAATACGCTGCTCAGAATCCAAATATGCACTTGGCTCATCGATTAGGTAAATGTCAGCTGGCTGCATTAAGTAAACATAGAGATATATTAGAATGCATCCTTAATCACAGACACACAAGCACTGTCTCCATGTCTTATTGGATTCAACAATAATTCTTTCATAGTGAAACCGTGCTTGTGGGTACACTGTATACATAGCTTGCTCTCCGACGAATGAAGAACTGAAAAGTAGCTGCTAAAATTCCAACATTAATTTATTGCTACAAATAACAATAATTTACCTTTCCAAGGCACAAACATAATGCAACCCTTTGCAACTCTCCACCAGAGAGATTTACAACTTCTTGATCCATTAGTTGTTCAATAAGAAGAGGCTTCATCACATCTGACATGAATTGGGGATGAGTATATGAATCACGTATTTTTGAATGTAACAAGTGCCTGACAGTGTTTTTAAACTTTGGACTGATCTTCTGCGGCTTGTACGAGACATTAAATTCAGGTATTTCCACTTCTGAATCTGATTCATCAGGTTTCAGTAGACCAGCCTGCAAATTGGATGGATATGAGAACTCAACGTCTCAAAATAAAAAATACTCACAAAAAGAGAGAGAAGAGAAGAGAAAACATCTCAACATACAAAGTAATTTGGGTATAAAGAAAAATACCAGCATACGGATGAATGTGGTCTTCCCTGTTCCATTCTCACCAAGCATGACAATAATCTGTGAATCAGTAAATTCACCCTCCATCACACGAAGCCTGAAGTTTCCCTGTGTTTTACTCATTGTTGGGTATTTATATCGTGCATACGTCTCAATTTCCTCAGCAGTTTCCTGTGGAGTCTCAGCCACCTAGAAAAGCCAACAAAGTAAATCACAAAGTACTAATAAGTCAAAGAGCATTTCATGAAAAAAAATATATATAGCCTTGCCTTAAAGGTCAGTGATTCATCTCGAAACCTCAGGTTTTCGGTAGGAACAAATCCAGCCAAGAAGATGTTGATTCCTTCTCTAACTGAGAAAGGAAGGGTTACAACACCATACGCACCCGGTTTCCCATATAAACAGCAAATGAAGTCCGATAAGTAATCCAGGACACTCAAATCGTGCTCCACAACAATTACATAGCTGAACAACACAAACACATATACCCATTACCCAAAACTTTCTGGAACATAATTACGAGAGGGAATTAAAATAGATTAACAACAAACCTATTAGGCCTGAGCAACGAACGAATAACTTGGGCAGCTTTGAGCCTTTGTTTCACATCAAGATAACTTGAAGGCTCGTCAAACATATAAATCTCTGCATTCTGTATGCAAACAACAGCAATGGCAAATCTTTGAAGTTCCCCACCTGATAAATCCCCAACATTACGATCAATAACCTGGTTCAGCTCAAGGTCATGACACAGTACTTCCTTCACACCCCTCTCATTTTTCTGGTTGAGCACCTCCCCTACATTTCCATGAACGGCCTTTGGAATGTGATCCACATATTGGGGCTTTATAATGGCCTATGAAATGAAAAGGAAACTATATAAGCATGGAATTAGGATAAGAACAATATTATATTTAGCACCAAAACGGTACAGATGATGACAAAAAAGAGCACTCAGAAATTGTATAGAGAAACACATCTGGTACATCAACTTGCCATTCTGAGATACCATGATGTGATTATGAGAGAGCAAGGTATTCCATATTGAAAATCAAGTCAACCTCAATCCTAATAGCAATGTTTACGAGTGCTAGCTTATTTCCAAAGACTAAGAAGCAAAACTGGAGAGTTGGGAACCCAAAAAACCTATATGACCTAACTAGTTTCCTAGGTAGTAGAGTGAGAGTATAATTCCACATCAACAAAACAAGAAATAGAAGGGAAAAAAATAACAAAGTATTATAAAAACAACAACAGGTCAAGAGAATCATTACATGTAAGGTGAGATATATATAGAATTGAAACAGAATAACCTCTTATTAATTCAAAAGATACCTTCAAATTGTCTTCCAAAATACGGGTAAAATAATTCTGCAACTCAGATCCACGAAAGTAGGTCAAGATTTCCTGCCAATCTGGTGGATTCTGGAAAAGAAAAGATGAAGATTAAGAAATGAATCAAAAAAGTAAATGCTAAGATGATATCTTTAAGTGTATAGTTGAAAATATTGCTTAAGATAGGTTACATTGAAACGGCCTAAATTTGGTTTCAGCTTTCCAGCCAAAACTTTTAGGGCAGTTGACTTCCCAATTCCATTAGTTCCAACCAAACCAAGAACTTGACCTGGCCTTGGGACTGGTAACCTGAAATAGTAAATTGCATTGATTAAAACGACCAAAACCAAAAGTTAAGCCTTCCTAATGATGTGGTATGGTACTAACCTGTGTAACTTGAAAGTGTTTGGCCCATAACGATGGGTGGTATCTTTGTTCAAGTCCTTTGGCAAGTTAATAATCTGAATTGCCTCAAACGGGCATTTCTACACCAAAACAAGAGATAAAATCACAAAAAGAAAAAAGAAAAAAAGTTAAAACGCAATAGAGTAGAAAACAACAAGAAAAGTCATACAAAACAGTCCTTACCTTAACACAAATACCACACCCGATGCACAACTCTTCTGAGATAAAAGCAATTTTGGATGCAGTAGTAACCTCAATACATAGTTTCCCTGCAGATTGATCCATCAGGTGAGACAATAACAACAGCTTATAAACAAACTCGTGTTCACCAAAAGATCATTTGATTCGAAAATATAGGTACACAAATAAAAAATGCAGATACATAAAGGGCAGAAATGGTTTACCAGTCATGACGACAGGACAACTCTTCTTGCATTCCTGACGGCACTTCTTGGGCTTGCATCTGTCAGAGCTGACAATAGCTATACGCGTTAACCGGTCTGACATCTCTTATTTTTCTTTCTCCACTGTCAATCAATACACACAAATACAGCAATAGATTAGACACATAGCTGAAACTGTTGAATTTCAACAAATCCAATTCAACCTTAGACTTAGTGGATTTGTAAATCCAATCCATAGAACTAGACTAAATCCAATTCAACCTTAGACTTAGTGGATTTGTAAATCATCGTATATGCATCCTAATCTCTCAAATCCATAGAACTAAACTAAATCCAATAGAATTTCACAGAAAGCTGAATTCCGCAGAATTGATCCGTATAAAAGCAACACTCCGAGATATTAGATTTCGTCCGATCGATTTTATCAGTAAATACTAAAATTAATCCGGTAAAAAAAAAAAGCAGAAAGAGATAAGAGCAATTCGATCATCGAGGAACTCGCAATTTAAGTAGTAATAGAGAGAAGGAGGAGTTTTACCCAGCGAAACGATGCCGATGGAAGCGAAGCGCAGAGAGAGGTCGAGAAGAAGGACTCTAAAAAGCGTGTGGCGTTGTAGAGTTGAGCACACAGGAGGGTTTGGTTGGTGCTTTTAGATGACCTGTCCCTTTTTCCCCGTAAAAACACTCCCGCAGGTGAGCAGGCCTGTTCACAAACTAGAGGGACAGATGCGGCGCGTGAGCTCAACGCTTCACTTTTCTTTTAACTTTTACTGCAAGCTTTTACATGTTGACAGTAAATACATTTACTTTTATGTTGTAAAAACAGAAATTACTGTTTTTTTTTCCTCACAGTGAATATTTTCACAATGATGTTTCATTGTTTCCTTAATTTTAAGGCTGAGCATTAGTTTGTGATTCAAATATATCTTCTCCCCCTCAAGTTTTAACAGTTTAACCTGGTAAAAATTCCATGTCCTTCACTTTGCAAGTAAGTTTGGTTCCCGACTGTCAATGTGACATGTCAATGAGACAACAAATACGAACGCTTAGATATTTAATAAATAAAATTTATTACTGATATATAGCCCACACAATGCTAAGAACCAGCAAGAGCAGCACTGATAATAGGCTCTAATATTTGAACAACAACAACAACAATACTAGATAAGCAGATAGTACACTAACCGGATCTGCTCTAACAGTTAATTTCAGGAAAAGAAAACGAAATAAAATCTACTCTATGAGGTCATTCCAGGCATACACAGAGCTGGGGATTCGCTTGTGACAAATAATACAGATTAGTACAAATGGCATTTGTTCTGGACATGCCAAACACATCACACCAAGATGGGAGACCTTAATGATCTGTTCACAGAAACCTCCAAGTAGCTTCTAGCTCTTTCTCATCCGCACAGTTATATCCCAGCAAATAAGCTCGCGCTGCCACAACAAATAACAGCAAAATGAGTTTTGCACACCACAGTGAAACACCGTGTTTGAAACAACTTTCAGCTTCTCAAAGTAACAAATAAAGCAACTGAATTACCAAAGCGGCCGGATCCCATGAATGGCTCTGGCTCATCTGTCGGATCTTCCTGTTGCTGTTCCTGAAAGATTTGTCAAGTAAACGATTAAGAACTGGGAACTACATATATACAAATAAACATACATAATTAACTACCCGCCCATTCAGCAACCTAGCGCATTTATCAATACTACAAGAGACAAAAAAAGAGGAAGTGGGCAAAGAATGACTGTGATCATAGGCAACAATTTTCTTACTATGGTTGGTAAGGTGCCTAATTAATCGTATCTCATCATTTATATGAATCAATATATATCTGAGGACAAATTAGGTACTCTTTTACAAAAACATGTAGAGTTGTAGTATGACAATTAAAATTGCAAGGAAGAGGAGATTTCCACTCACTGAATCTGACTCTACTTCTTGTGGTGACAATACATTATCAAAGCAATGACCAGATATTCTACAGACCCAAAGCATATTAGACGGATCCATAACAGCTTCTCTGCAAAACTCATCACATACTGAAAAAGAAAACAGACAATAAAACCAAATGAGATTCAAAATCCATCATCAACTCCTAGATATATGAAACAAGAAACAAGGTGCATGCAAGTCATTGAGAGTATCTCATACCATGAACCTGCCCAGTTTTCTCGCAGACAAACACATCTCCAACTTGGTAGTAAGTACACTTTTCACCGGAACACGTATGATCAGTTACCACCTTATCAGTCAGGCCCTTACTTCTTTTCCAGATGGAAACTTGATCAGCTACTGTCTTGTCAAGAATTAACCCATCATCATTCACCTTCACCTGAAACAAGAATTAACGGTGTATTAGCCCTCTTGCAGCACCTCTCTCCAGTCCAAACTCCCTGAGCAATGAATAGCAGTCGAGAAGCCACCCAGTCCAAACCAAAGACCCTGACCAATCTGTTCCAAATCCAAGTTATGAAAGAGCAGTGCAAACTTGGTCAGAAGATTCAGCCGTTGTTTTGGAGTTGGAGTGGTACTCCAATGAACAGATAATGAAGGAGGGGCATTCCTTTTTAATTTTTTTTTTTTTTTTTTTAAAATGATCTTTTCATGAGTTGAAAGCAAAGCAAAAAGTTCAATTCTTGCACATAAACTTAGAGGGACCAAAGAAGTCAAGTCATGATCTTTCCATGAGTTGAACAAATAATAACCATTCTTCATATACAGACACTCTCCTCATCAGGACAAGTGAGCCACCCCAATGACTTCTCTAAAGTAAAATTTTGATAAAAATATAAAAATCAGGGAGAAAAGTGACGTTATGAAATTGAAAATGGGCTATGAAATGCGAGCCTCACCTACCCCGACAGGCAGACACACTCCTAATAACAAAATCTAGCCCACTCCCTTCTAACTTGGAACAGGAAAGATACAAATTAAGGATGACTCTGGGAAATCCAGACCAAAACTGGAAATTGTGATATAAATTTTGAAGGGCATGTAACAGAACCATTAAAACATGGGAGTCCAAACATTTCAGCAATCCCTACTTCCTTTAGTAAGAGGACACCATGATAAATCTTGTTAAAGGAAATGGACATAACCATTATGCAAAAGGTTTAAATACCGTAAAAGTTCATTTAATATAGTGGATTAATATGAATGCCAGAAGGTTCATCTCTAGTCTCACATGCAAAGACAGCTTTACACATATAATGCTAGGCTAAGTTGACTCCAATTACCTGTGAAGGAAGAGGTGCTTGGCTTCTTTTGGCAGCTTGCATTTGGACATAGTACTCCTTGAACTCAACAGGGCAATTTCTACCAAGATCCACCATGTCCTCTTCATCACGCTGCAAAAGAAAAGAAGTTTCTTATAGGACTCGTATCGTTAATCTAGATTTCCTATAACATTGTACAGCTACAAAAACATCAGTGTTCCTAGTCCAATATAAGTGTTTTGAAACTGACAATGATGATTTGCAGCAAGTACTACAATATTGAAATACAAACGATAGAGAAAGAAGCACCTGAATGTAAAGCTTTTTCCAAGGACATTCCCGGAGCTTTCTGGTAGGGGGCAAAACACCCCATCGCATACGATACCTGCAAAAATTTTAGCACATTATTTGAAAACTTCAAAGCATAAACATACAAAAAGCAACAAGCTTTGGTGGCGAAAACATCGAAAAATCAAAGGGAACTAACTACACATTGACTAAGAGAGCAGGCTACTCACAATCGTTGCCACAAGGATTCATCAGAAGCTGCCTGATTCAGGAATCTACAGACGAGTGAACAAGCAATGAGATCCTCAGAAGATAGGAACTTGAGTATGTGACGAAACAGCTCAGGTGGGATTTTGCTGAAAATTCCCGTCTCAATTCCCACAACCATGCTGTTACTGACAATGGCGGTTGAAGAAGACGAAGAGCAGCTTGCTTTATCTTCTTCTTTGCTTTTGTGATTCTCTTCCTTATCCTCAGTCATATGCATTCTCTTAGGGTTGGGCTCCTTCATTATCACATCTTCCTCCTCCTCCTAAAACGCAGCCCAACCAATCAAAACGCAGAATTTAAGAACAAATTGAATAACACAAACCCTAAAAATCCGATTTTGAAATTGAAGGGGAAATCGAAAACCGAGAGATGGACGAGGAAATTAACCTGGTCGGAGACCTCCGAGAGGACCTCTGTTTCGAGGAATTGAGCCAAAATCTCGTCTTCATCGTCGGAAATCGTCATTCCGGTGACCGGAGATTGAAAATCCCAAGTGAAATGGGTGGTGAATCCAATTCTGTGCGGGTTATCAAATGTATCTTCGCACGTGTGATTGATGTCGTCGGTCATGTACACGTATGGGAATAATTATGGAAAAAAATTTAATTTTTATTTTATTTAAAGGGTGGACCTTCCAGCCCGGCTGGGCCCACTAACATCAAAACCGCCTAGCACGCAAAAGGCCCAACTACTTTTACTGTTCTTAGCATTTGTTAATTTTTGCATACTGTTTCATGTTCTGTCAATGGCTGCTCTAATTAGACTTGTTACTATTGTGGGCTATATTGAGAAATAACTTCTTGGCATCCATGTAGAGTTTCATGTGTGTTCTTGCATGTGTGTGCACATATATTTAACATAAATTAGATTTACTGGACCAGTATATTATATCTACTGTCATTCCATCTGATCTATTTCAGTGTCCTTGTCCTAAAACCATGTTGCATACATTCTCAACGTGGTCTATGAGAATAGGTTCATGGTTAAAAACTTGTGGTATGGAATCATCGCGGAACATGGTTATTGACGGGACTTGGAACCATATGCTTTAATATTTGAGTTCAAGTTTTCTGACCCAAAAGATAAGTACTAGTTTGTGTTGCACAGTTGATTTCTTTGCTTTTACATATAATAAATAAAGTTTAATGTCACTTCTTACATTGTTATTTTTGCAACTTGTCCAGTTTATGAACGCATTTGACAGAGCTATGCACTTGCTTGATGAGAAATTTTCGTTCCTTTCATCATCAAAGCAGATAGTGAGCAGCACGAATGAGGAAGACAAGGTGAGATATGGTGTGGTGTTCCTTTATTTGTTTTTTGAACAATGATAGTACTTTTTCTTATTAGAAAAATATCAGCTGGTGGATATTAGTGGTTCCCAGTTCTTGTGCATCAAATTGGATTGGCAGGAATGAACCATTTAAATCACTGCACATATTAACAATACTTCATCTTTGAAGTATGCTTAGCAGCAACTCTTGGAATTAGTATAGATATCTTTAGTGGTTAATGTTTATCAAGTATGGTCTATTGTTTGACTGACCAGTCACTGTTTCTCTTTTATGGACAAACTACTGAAGTGAGAATGTAAACAAAGATAATTGATTGTTTCAACTGACGATTATCTTTGGAATTACGTGTTGCAGGTTATTGTCTTTGAGCGTGGAGATCTAGTTTTTGTATTCAATTTTCATCCAGTAAACACATACGATGGGTATAAGTCCTTTTGCTTTTTGATGATGTAGCTGCATGCTTGATAGAAGCAGTTTGGACATTCATTTTACTTGGGATTAACATTATTGAGTGAATTGTGTTATGAGATGTGCAGGTACAAAGTGGGGTGTGACTTACCTGGGAAGTACAGAGTTGCACTAGACAGTGATGCTTTCGAATTTGGTGGACATGGAAGAGTAAGGAAGCCCTTTGCATTCCCATTGTTGTATTAAGCAGAAGCTGAGTATTTTAGGGACATTGCAATTAAAATAAGAGCAAAAACAAAAAGGAATGAACCATCTCTCTTTCTTATCAGAAGTTGTTGGTCACAATTTAACTGGCAGGTAGGGCATGATGTAGACCACTTCACATTTCCTGAAGGAATACCAGGGGTTCCTGAAACAAATTTCAACGGCCGTCCCAACTCCTTCAAAGTACTCTCACCACCCCGAACATCCACGGTACGATAATTACTTACAATTTTGTTAATCCTGACTTTCAAATTTCAAGTTTTCTTACTTCTAGTGGTTGTGAGGTGTGTGATACTTCTCGTTTTCTTTAATCTGGCAAACAAACATCTGTGATTGTTCTTAACCATTATCTTACGAACTTTTCAAGGTTTATTACCGAGTGGATGAAAGTAAGGAGGAGAACTCAACAGCAGAAGTTGTGGTTGGGCAGGAGAACAAAGAAGTTGGATCCATGAAACATGAAAATGTTGGTCCAGGAGTGAATTTGTCATCGGATAACTGAAAGAGGTGTGCTCCCACTGATGGATTCTGTATGTGAATAAATAACCGGATTGTTCAACGATATAGAAAAATGTACTACTTGCAGATGCAGTCGCACTAGAATGTGTGTATGAAATAAACATTAGCATTACTACTGGGTTCGTAATTTCAATTACTGAATTCTAAATCTTAGTATGCTATGCCAAGCTCGATGATAATCTCACTATTAAGACATATGCCAAAATGTTATAAGGTTTCTTTCCCAGTTGAATCATGATAATGCCTAATAATGTAATCGTATTAGGCCATTTAATATCTGGATATAGCGCAGTGTAGATTAATCTGGATTAGGATACAATGCAAGATTAATCTGGATTAAGATATAATGCAGATAAATCCCAGTTGTAATCAAATACTGAATCTTTCTCCTTGTAGAAGACACATTTCTCGGTTTCTCCTTGTAGAAGACAATCCAGACGTAATGCAGATTAATCTGGATTAGGAGATGATGCAGATAAATCCCAATTGTAACCAAATACTGAACCTTTGTCCTTGTAGAAGACAATCCAGATTGATCCCCTATTGTAATCAAATACTGAATCTTTCTCCTCGTAGAAGATGAGATGCTCCTATATATACACCCCACCCATCTGCAATTATCATCGCTCACACACATTGTTCTTGACATTCAGTATTATCATTACTTAATGGAGATTGATCTTACACCAAGGTTGGCTAAGCAGGTTTATGGAGGAGATGGTGGTTCCTACTCTGCATGGTCCCCATCGGAGCTTCCCATGCTACGTGAAGGTGACATCGGAGCTGCCAAGCTCTCTCTGGAGAAGGACGGCTTCGCTCTCCCCAATTACTCTGACTCTGCCAGAGTTGCTTATGTCCTTCAAGGTAATGGAGTAGTCGGGATTGTTTTGCCCGAGAAGGAAGAGAAGGTTCTGCCTGTTAAGAAGGGTGATGCTCTTGCCCTCCCTTTTGGTGTCATCACATGGTGGCACAACAAGGAGGATACCGAGTTTGTGGTTCTTTTCTTGGGTGACACCAAAACCGCTCACAAAAGAGGAGAGTTCACCGATATGTATCTCAATGGTTCCAATGGAATCTTCACCGGCTTCTCAACTGAGTTTGTCAGCCGAGCATGGGATTTGGAGGAGAGTGTTGTGAAAACTCTTGTTGGCAACCAAACCGGGAAGGGCATTGTTAAGTTGGGAGGAGCTAATCTGCCTGAACCAAACAAGGAACATAGAGATGGGATGACATTGAACTGCGAAGAGGCTCCTCTTGATGTTGATATTGAGGGAGGTGGAAGAGTTGTTGTTTTGAACACTAAGAACCTACCTCTGGTGGGTGAGGTTGGCCTTGGCGCTGATCTTGTGAGATTGGATGGTAGTGCTATGTGCTCTCCTGGGTTTTCTTGTGACTCTGCGTTGCAGGTCACTTACATTGTTAGGGGCAGTGGCCGTGTCCAAGTTGTTGGTGTTGATGGGAAGAGGGTCTTGGAAACAACTGTTACGGCTGGTAACTTGTTCATTGTTCCTCGTTTCTTTGTGGTTTCAAAGATTGCTGACCCGGAAGGCTTGGAATGGTTCTCCATCATCACCACCCCCAATCCAATTTTCACTCATTTGGCTGGAAGTATTGGTGCTTGGAAGGCGTTATCTCCTCAGGTGCTTGAAGCTTCTTTCAATGTGGATTCGGATACTGAAAAACTCTTCCGATCAAAGAGAACTGCTGATGCAATCTTCTTCCCTCCTCCAAAGTGAGCTGATGAGCTTACACAATAAGCGTTGTTTGGTTTCATGGCCTTTTAGTTCTGATGTTTGTTTGGCCTTTTGATATTGAGTTTCTGCTAAGTTTCTATTGTTGATTCTCAATAAGATTGTTCTGTTAAGTTTATATTGTTGATCCTCAAATTTCATATGTTTGCTGTCTTTTTGCTTCACAGTCTGTATCCTAGTACCGAACAATACAGTTCTGATGTCTATCTCTTGTTTGCGTTCCATGTTACCATGTTAGTATCAGAGGTTGCATTGTTTCTACCAACCGCCAACTCTGGCTTATACTTTTTGGTTTTTCCCTTCATCTGTTTTGACTATTTGCTACGAGGAAATTGTGATTGTTCATGTGGAACAGCAGCTTATCATTGTAGATCAGTATAACTGGCATAACGCATTGGCATGATGTCAATAGCACCTAAACTTGGTACAATTTCACAAGAGTGAGTCTGATCCAAGGATTGTGAGAAAAATATAAACTGAAAACATGTATATTGTGCACTGCAAGACAAATTTGGTCCACCCAACAATCTTTCAAACATATAGTTCCATAAACAAAGAAAACAAAGGCAAGCCATATATGAATCCCACAAGTTCATCCCCAACTCCAACCACAGAGTTTCAGAAACAAAGAATCAAAGGCAAGCCAGATACCCAAAACACAAAACACCCCAAACTTCCTAATACCCAACTCTTGGAAACGCTGTCTTCCTTCCACCTCCAACAGTCGATTTCTGAGCAGCAGGGGGCTGAGCCAGAGGAGGCTTCTTATTCTCCTTGCTCATACTCCTCAGCATATACCTCGGCGTCTCGCTAGTCCTCTCCACAGAATACGCAGCAGACACAGATTTCCTCATACTTTCCAGTTTCCTAGTCCCACTGCCTTTCTTGGCAGACTCCACGGCAACCCTCAGCTTCTGCTTAAACGCAGACTTGAACTCCTCCCCTGTTCGGCCGTATTTGTTCCTCAGCCTCTCATTCCTCCTAGCAGAATACTCCTCATACAATTTCCCCCTCTCAAACAAAGGGCTTGAATTAGCACGAAACCCCGAACCAGCCTTTTCGCAATCTTCATCCCCGAATTCCTTGCCAACCATCTTCGCCAGAGCCCTCAGTTCGCAGGAAATGGAGCGGTATTCCGGCCGGAGATCCGGCTCCTCCATGTCCCACATTCGGCTCGGTTTCTGGGATTTCGTCAGCGACCCTGATTCAATCAAAAGTATGAGAGTAAAGATTGCAGAGGAAAACAAGAAGCGGATTTTGAATCAATCAAAGAACGCACCTGGTGGGGTTTGGAGGGAGGTTGAGCCTGATCGGAGGACCCGGTTGGGTGGTCGGAGCCGGGTCGGGGACATGGCGAGCGGAGGCTTGCGATCGAGTTTCATCCTTGACATTGTTGGGTTGAGATTTGAGAGAGATTGTGTGATTGAATAGGGAGAGAGGAGCGTCTCTGTGATTTGATTTGGCTTTTTACTGAGGGAAAGGAGAGGGGTGTCTCCAACGGTCATATTGGTCCAAGATTTCAAACTTTGGATTTGTTTCCGGTCAGCTTTTCTAATAGAAGAGGTATGATATTTGAGGTTACGACTATATGGTAACCGTTTTAATACCGAGGATTTGTGAATTAAAACGTTATTGTGGAATTGAAGGACATTGGGCTTTGACGTAACAAAGGAAACAGAGACACTTGGACAATGGGCCTTGGTCACTTGGACACCGTCTTTGAGTTAGAACATCAATATCATTTACCAAGTTATTAATTATTAGGGATACCCCACTCATATTTTTATAAAGTGAGATACTAAAGTGATTAATGGAGCAAATGCGAGATACTATTCGCATTTTTTTCCCTAATTACTATGAACGTGAAATAATAATAGAATAAATACAGCAGCGTTCACATATTCAGTTAGTTACTGACAAAGGGAATCACGATCAATGACCATTTAGATGTAAATTTTAATGGTGAAAAGTATTATTTAAAGTTAAGATGTTTTTTTTTTCAATCCTTGGATATTCAATGGTGAGAACACATATTCGAAAGCATCAAACAAATAGACGGTTGACAATGAGACCGTTAGCTTTCACCATAACCCTTTATTTGTTTGATGCTATGAACGAGTAGACAATTTATGTTCTCTTTGATTTTTTTTACTGAAACGATTGTTAAAGGTTGACTTAATGTTGGATGGCTGGATCATGGATTTACAATGCGCAACATATGTAATATTGAGTTTGGACGCAAATATTTTTCTTAATCTATATATTACCTGATCGATCACTACATATATAGAACAAGTCATGATCGTATGACAGCAGTAAAAACAAGTTACATCACAATCACAAAGTGAGTGCGCGTTTTGTTAGGGCTATTCTTTGGCCATTTGTAACAATGAACTCGATAACTGAACAAAGTGCTTGGGACAAACCCAGACGGCAGTTACAATAAGATTATTGATCCCATTACTCTAATCCATACAACACCAACAACGTCACTACCTACGAATGAAACCACTCAAAGCTTGCGACGAGGTCTCCCATAAGGATGAATCATCATCATGAGCTTATATCTTAGAAACCTAGCTATCAGACCACCGTTGAAATCGATGCTCAATTCTTGTCAGATCAGCCTAACATCGTAATCATTCTAGTTACATTGTGCTACTGTTAGCCTATAGATGAATATGACAACCAAAGCTAGAGCAGCACCTTATGTAGAAAGATTCCTATCCAGGCCATCCACTAATCCACTATGTTAATCAACTAAGATAACAATCTAGAAGATCGAATAATCTATCTAGCTTAGTGTTATATTGATTTCTTTTTGGAGAGAAGTATTATATTGATTTCAAATTTTCAATACGTAACAATTACTATAAATCACCTGGAATAAACGTTCTTCTTAACCTTGCCAAGCCAATATTCGAAACGAAAATGAAGATCTTGCAAGTAGAAGTTGTTTCTGAAGAGAAGATTAAACCCTCTTTCCCAACACCCTCTCACCTCAAAACCTTCAAACTTTGCCTTCTTGATCAGCTCATTCCAGCTCCTTATGCTCCCATTATTCTCTTTTACAATCCCATTTCTACCGTCACCACCACCACAAGAATTGATTTGCTTAAAGCGTCTTTATCCGAGGCCTTAACTGAGTTCTACCCCCTCGCCGGGAAGCTCAACGACGATGATGTATCTGTCGAGTGCAACGATGAAGGAGCTGCCTTCATCGAAACCAGAGTTAAGCACTTTACTCTTCACGAGTTTCTCAGCCGACCTGAACTCTTTGATTCGTTGCTGAACCAATTCCTCCCTGGTAATATTACTCACACGAGTAGTGGCAATTTTGTTACCAATATTCAAGCAAATGTGTTCAAGTGCGGTGGCATTGCCATTGGCATATGCATCTCCCACAAGCTCCTTGATGGCGCTGCCTTGTGTACATTCCTTAAGTCATGGACTGCTATTGGTCGTCGATTACTATCAGGATCATCGGAGAAAGCAGCGCCACCTCGAATCTCCCCTAATCTATCTGCTGCGGCTTCTTTGTTCCCCACAAATGGTGATCTGTGGCTTAGAGATTCCTCACTTCACATGTGGGGCTCCTTGTTCATACAAGGCAAGGAGTCTAGTGTGACAAAAAGATTTGTTTTTGATGCCTCGGCTATAGCCACCCTCATGCTCAACGCACGAATGGCTCGAAAGAAACCACCCACGCGCGTTGAGGTTGTTTCGGCTTTCTTATGGCAGTGCTGCATGGCTGCCTCTAAAGAAAAACATGGTATTCAAAGGCCTTCACTGTTGACACACATTGTGAACCTTCGCTCCAAACTACTGAATGCAATGGATGATGGTCATGATTCCGGTTCTGATCTTCAGTACTCCACAGGAAACCTCCTCTGGATGGCAGCAGCACGATCTTATATCGGAGATAACGATGATGATGAGCAACAAGAGCAGCAGGGCTCGGTCTTGCCAGACTTGGTGAGCGAAGTGAGAAATGCATTGTCAAGAGTAGATGCTGGTTTTGCCAAAGAAATCCAAGGGAAGCAGGGGAAGTCTCTAATGATGGATTCTCTAGAGGGAATCATGAACAGTGATGGGTTGGATTTAGATCATTATGGTTTTAGCAGTTGGTGCAAGTTTGGGTGGTACGAAGCTGCTGATTTTGGGTGGGGGAAGCCTGCATGGGTGAGCAGCATTGGTTCGAGTAGTGCTCCTCACTTCATGAATCTTATCATTTTGGTCGACACAAAGTCCGGTGACGGAATTGAAGCATGGGTCACTTTGGATCAGCGTCAGATGACTCTGCTAGAAGCCAACTCCGACCTCAGGAAGTTGGTTTCAGTGGATCCTAGTCCTCTGGATTTTTAAGTAACTGTGTGTAAATGGTGTGTAAGGTTAACTACAGTCACAAAGTTTCAATTCCGTTCACTCAGTTATCTGGTGATTAAGGAATTTGTGAACACCCACTTTTGAATCTAATATCGAGAGTTGAGGCTACCTAAAATATATCATAACTAGAAATATATCCGTGCGTTGCTACGAGAATTCTTGTCAACAAAATTTGTATTCTACATAATGGAATAGGCAGAAATTTAAGAATATGGTTACTGAAAATAGTCTATTCTAAGGAATCAAAAAGGGAACCGCTATGGTATCATGTTCAGTTAAAATGATGAATCAATATGCTGCTTCACTCTGTACATGTATAGAAAACAATTGGAGTTTCAGAGTGATACGACCTAGTTGAGTCTAACTAACTTATATACATCTATACATGATGCAAGCCTAAACCTAAATCCAATGACATATGCTCATTCTTTACTTCTCTATACCCATCATAAAGCATGTATCCACAATGTTAGTTTACCTTTTACCTGCACATATGCTGATAGCCAGGTGAATACATTATACTGGAAGTTTAGCAGCGTTGATCACTATACAAAGTGAATGTAAATCATACATTACTGGAAACCAATACATGTTTTGAGGAGACTATGTCGCCATATCTTCATTAAAGCCGTGCACCACTATTAACTCAAATGCAAAATATATTGTATTGAGCAAGCTATTCAGACCCAACAAAAAAAAAAAACAAAGAGCAATAATCTCATTTTACTATATATTCTTAATGTACCACACCAAAGAGTAAACCATATATGCGGCAAGAAACATTACTACTCTAGGACACATGCCCTCTTGTTATATATTTTAATTTCATGATATATGTGGTATTTACTTTAGCATTTTGACCAAAGCCGGCTAAGTTTACATAAGGAAGCAAAAGAATTAAATGAGGTCTATTAAAGAATTTATATTCATACATTTAATTATCTGCTGTCTCGGTATCTTTAATTATTTGTCATCTCAATACCCCGTCTCTATATTGTTGTAAATGTATTTCTCATTCTAGTGTTACACCTTTAAGATTTAAGATTCTATGATAACTTATAATCCCCATAGTCCCGGTCTATCTATGAAATTATGAACTTTATCAGAAAGTTCTTCAAGTTCTAACATAGCTCAATCTTTTGCTTATCGCAAAATGCAAGAGACTTCAACTGAAAATCAATAGAAAACCTACAGATCTATATATAAAAGAAGGAAACATAAGAAAAGACTAATAAAAGTGCATATATACCAAAGAAAGTCAAGCAACCACAAAAGCAACAAAATTGAGACCAGCAGTTAGTAAGACTCCACATTTTGTTTCATTTTGAATAATCAAACTCCACATAAATCTCAAAACTGATAATTTCCTACAGTAAACATACATAAAGACTTTACCTTTGTTTTATTTGCAGTATTCAGATCTTTCTGCAAGAGTTCTTTATGACCATCTTTGGATAATTGCAATTTTCTCAAGAATTTGATGACTCAGTATTGTATTCATTTTCCAATTTTGTATTTATCTCTACAAGATATCAAACAAATTCATAAACATTTTCACTGGAAAAAAAACTATCAAATGCCATATCCACAGCTTATTGCTTCCATTTTAACAAAAAAAAATCTAAGACTATTTCTAATGGTTGTTCAAAAAATACTCAAGTCTGAGTTATGCCTGGACATCCCCTATATTCAAATTATGGTGAGATCTTCTTATCAACTTGAGGACCTTAGGTAACTGCAAACGAAAATTCATGGTGAGATGTTCTTATCATTATAAAAGTGTCAATTATAAAAGTCTCAATTGTGTAAACATCTTCTACAATTTAAAGTTATACATTCATCCAGCTTGTATATTAAAGATTACAGAGACTACAAAGAGGAAACAACAATAAGGCAGCAGCTAAAATTAGAAGTACCTTTTGTTTTTTTAACTGAGCTTCTTCTCCTCCCTGATGCACATACAATCAAAAACAAAATTAGAATCGAGATATTTGAAATTATATCAAAAAAGTCACCACCACATGTACTTTAAGCCATAAATAAACTGTACAACATATCATGGATCACTGCCCAATGGTGATTTGTGTTTAATACATGTTGCACTTTTATCATAAATATACAAAATATAGGAAAACATTGATAAATCAACTGAAGCTTCCAATGACAAATTACTGATACCTGAATCCAAAAGAGTTGTATGTAAGAAGTGACTATTCCCTAAATCAACCAAGTATGAAACAGTGAGTAAATCGAACCCAATCAATTAGTATAAATATAAAAGCAAAATTAGTAACTCAAATTCTTCTTCTTCTCTATTGGAAACAAAACTCAGTAACCCAGTCCTTTGCCAAACAAAAAGATAAGAATCCCAAACTCTTGTATCACCAAAACCCCAAGTCAGTCTTCATCTATCATCCTCTATCAATCAAATAACGCAAAAAAGAAATAAAAATGAAGCATTATGGGGAGTAGCACAACTCACCCGATAACAGTAAATTGCGATGGCAGATTAAGAATCGTCTTACACCCAATTGTTTATGAACTGCAATTCACCCTCACTCACCAGCAACCCAAAATCACCTCCCTTTTACTTGACAAACTAATATCAGAACCTTAAACCCCAAGTTCAGATTTGTATTGAACATTTGAGAGAAAGACTAAAGAAGGATTGGGAGAAAGCCGTGAACAGTAACTGACCTAACTGGCTATCAACTTCTAGAGAGATAGATTGATGGAGAGGAAGAAATCTTGGGCGGAGAAGAATCTAGAGAGTTTGAAGGAGATAAAGAAACCTCGGCGAGAGAGAAAGCGAGAAGACTCCAGAGTGTAAAGAAGATACAGCGAAAAAAAAAAAAACCCAGACCCAACACTGTACACGTGAACAGTGATTCTAGTTTCTGGCGACGGAAAATAGTATATTGTATAATTTTTTTTTTCAGTTTTAATTATCAATGTTTAGTTTAGTGGCTGAATCCGGATCAACATCAATGCACCAATTAGATCTATAGATCTATGGCAGATTGGCATGAGATTATGTATCAACAATAGTTGAACAGTGATCCAAAGAATCTTTTTTTAAGTGCTACATTTATAATTATAAACGCATGTCACCACGAGCGCGAGAAAAACTATACAACGAGATGAGAGAATAAAAGCTATAAGTAATTAAGTATCATGTATTGAGTCGGATTATTATATTTCATCGACAATATGAAATTTCTTGTTTCCCAATAATGTGAACTATGATGGGTGGGGATACAATCGTAAAAATCAATCATCATAATCCTAATGTCTATAATTGAGCAAGGCTACTATATATTTATTTGGATCCCATCGGGTTGTTGTGAGCTAGGTGTATATTTATTAGAGCCTTAGACAAATTAGAAGTTATAAGATGTGATGAAGGTCCGGAGGAGCAGGAGAGATGCTATGGAAATGTAAACATGAGATTTAACCTGTAAAAAATGGTTTATTATGGTAAAATTAAAATGCTTCGGAGCTATCAAGACCGTCAAACGTGGGAAAGTCGGACAATCACGACAAACTGACACAAACACACATACACAGCTTCGGATGGAGACTACTGAGACAGGAAAGACATGAAGAAATTGCTTTAGCGAAAAAAAAGACCAAACCTTTATTCTTCTTCGAGTCTTCGAGTCTTATGGCTAATCAGGTTCCTCTGTCGTCTCCGTTGTGCATCAGTTTGTGCTTGTTTGCTTGGTTTCAAGGTTTCTTCTCGATTGTCCATGGCGATACTAATCCCTCTCAACCTTTTCCCACGCCCATTAACCGCGATCTCTACCATTCCAGGTCAGCTTTTATGATTTGCTTCAATCTGCCTCATGTGAATTGTGTGCTGAATTGGACATCCCAGATTCATTGATTTTGCTTGTGAATTCAGTTTCATGTATTTATGGGGCAATGAAATTAGGTCTTACAGTGACTGACTTTATGCAAAGCTTGAATCTTGGCCATTTACCAAGTTGTTTTTTTGGATTACTTGATGTGAAGTTTTGAGCTTGTTAGGTTAATTAGCCTTGAACATAATCAAAGTATTCATTTTTATTGTTTTTTTTTTTTACAGCGGGGATTTGATGGAAGAGATTAAAGCTTTGGTAATTCGACACCCTGATAAACTCACTGTAGGTTTTCTCTTGTTCAATCATTTGTATGAATTTCATTTCATTTCATGTGTTAAAGTACTAAGCTTTGCTCTCTTTTTTTAATGATAGTTGGATACAATTAAGGCTAGAAACAAGGGTTACTCTGCTGAGATTGATGTGGTTACTTATTGTCGGAGAAGGCAGGAGGCCGATGACAAGCCAAAGTTTCGGATCCTTCTTGTAAGTTTTTCCATACGAGTCTGTGTGTTCGATGAAAGTGATTCGTTTTAATTAGATTTTGATTGGTAATGGCTGGTGTTTTTGACAGATGATTCCTTGTCTTCCAGAGTTTTGGGCAGCATGGAAGGGAGCTCATTACATCTGAAGTTGCTCTGCAAATCCTTTCAATCTTGAGTAAAGAAAAGTTTCTGCCCGACTTGGACCTAGCCTCCTTAGACCAGACCCTTGATAATCTTGTGATAAAGGTAGCAATTATACTATACTTTTTTCATCGACGTAGCTGCACTTAGCTTTTACCAAGTGATGTAAATAGTTTATGCAAAAAAAATTTCGTTTTAATTCATCCACTAAGCATCATACTACCATAGGACAAGAGCTACAATAAGAAGGGTGCAGGAGAACTGCAAAGCAATACATAGTCGCCTCTTCTTATCATCATTCTCTTCAAGTATGTGGTGTTCACTAAAACTTATTTTGCATGTCTTCAGAAGTTGAAGGCAATATTGGTGTGTACATTAGCTTTAACTCATAGACAACTCTTACATTGAGATGAATTCCTTCCATGTTGTTCATGGATCCATTTCATATATTATGCTTGAAATTCTTGTAGTTCGATTACCTTTAGGGGGTTTCCAGTTTGTATTCTTCCTATAATCCTATTAGATGGAAAGCTGTTCCTAAGCTTTATTAATCACACTAGAATCCAAAGTCTTAGGGATCAGAATATATTCCTCCTGAATTTTAGCTGGTTTATCTGGATTTTGTTCAGGAACTTTGGTATTTTTTGAGTTCTGATTCTAATTTATGTCAGGTGGTGCCTATGGAAAACCGAAATGGCCGCAGACTTGTAGAAGCTGGAGACCTCTGCGAGAGGAGAAATGGTAATACCACCAATTCTACTGACTTCAAAAGATAAAACACACACACATGTACAATTTGATTATACTTTCCAATATTATCTACTATTAATCCTCTTCCTACACTAACAAATGCTCAATATGTGACAGGGAGAGGAGTTGATCTAAACCGTAATTGGAGCGTAGATTGGGGCAAAAAAGAGAAGGTTAATCAATACTGCTCATTTCTCTAGTCCCATTTTTCTTTCCCGTGCTATTTGTCTCAGCATGTTGCTTGTTTATTTCATCTTTAACGTGTTGATGTCTTCTTGAGGTGGAATTTTCTTAAGCCAGTGTGTTTAATAGACAAATTCATTTTAATATGCACACACCATCAGATGAGTCTGGTGTCTAATCTAGCGGTCATGTTGATTCTCTTATTAACTTATATATATATATATATATATATTCAATTGTCAGTTCAATTCTTGTGCTTGACACTTCTTTCTCTTTTATGTTTTTTATATTTTTTTATATTTTAATTATAGGATTATGATCCGTATGAGGAAAATCCTGGGACTGCTCCTTTCAGTGAGCCTGAAGCTCAAATAATGCGGAAAATTGCAGTGTCATTTGATCCGCACATATGGGTTAATATTCACTCTGGGATGGAGGTGGGTCAAACTAAGTTCCGATTATATTCCCTCATGTTGACTGTATATCCACCTTTTCGAAGTTTCAGATAAAGCACTTCTTTTTTTACTGAAAATTGTTATGTTGTGATACAATCTGCACTGCTTAGACATCCTGTCCAGATTTAAGCACTTCTTAGATTTTGGCTGCATAGTTTGTTTGACACATTCTTAACAATTTTTGTTTCCATCTCTCTCTCTCTCTCTCTCCCCTCTCTCTAGGCTTTATTTATGCCATATGATCATAAGAACACAACCCCTGATGGAGTTCCCTCGCAAAAAATGAAGTCATTGCTTGAAGAACTGAACCAACTGCATTGCCAGAAACGTTGCATGATTGGGTCTGGTGGAGGTTCTGTTGGGTTAGTAACTAACTTATTCAGGATTATTGTTGTTTTCATGAACTCATTATTAGCACTAGCATGCTACTCTTTTTTGTATTCAATATTGTTTACAATACAATGTGGTTTTTGCAATGATGTGTGATGCCAGACATCCTTCAGCCTAATGGTTTGGGGCATATTTCATAGATTTGATAATTAGGTTTGGCCTGCTGCCGTGCTTGTAGCCTTGTTCTATTCTTGTAAAGCAATATTTATGTTACTAATGTGATGATAGATAGCCATTATCTGAGCCAAAGTTCAAAGGATTTAAATCATTCAATGTTTACTATTTCAAAGCTTTTTGCAGTAAGAGTTTCCATGTACTTAATATTGCTTAATTGCAGGTATTTGGCACATGGGACAGCAACTGATTATATGTTTGACATTGTAAAGGTGACCATGGCGTTCACCTTTGAGGTTTGTCAAAGCATGGCGCTTTTTTCTTAAATTTCTATTTTCATTATACTTTGACTTATAGAAAGAAGTATCCTTTTTCTGTGACTAGATATATGGAGATGGAGCAGCAGCATCAAGAGATTGCTTTAAAATGTTCAATCCCACCGACTTTGGTACCTTTAACGTATGTAACTTTTTGGTTCATCTTCTATAAAGAAAAGGGAGAACTGTTGTTTAACGGTGCAAATATTTTTCTCTTTCTTTCAGAGGGTTCTCCATGAATGGTCTGCTGCATTTTTCACAATTTTTAAACTGGGGCCAAACTTGCTTGGTTCAAATTATTCAAAGCCCGCCTTAGACAAGTGGGTGTCCATAGATGAGTATCTTGATGGGTACTTGGTCGAGAGGAGTAGTAGATATGGAAAGAAGACGGAGGTGCTTGATCTAGGAATGCAGGAGATAAGAACATATTTCAGGCTCTTCTTGTTATCCTCAGTTCTGTTACTGTTCATGTTCTGTTCCAGAATTTCAAAAAGCAAGTTTTCTAGACCAATTGTTTCTGCTATTCCACTCTGAATTCAGAATATAGGGTTTTGATTTGTATACACACAGCATAGGAATATCTTGTTTTAACTTATAGGTGTAATGGCTTCCCTGTAAAACTCATTATTCTTTCAAGGAAATCACTGAATTGTCAATTGTGTGGCCAAACAGAGTCCAAGTTTTTGAAGGCTTGCATCTGCATCTATTTAAAGTATAAATAGATAATGATGGGATGCAACTGCTCTTCCTTTAGAATAATGTAGAAAAAATAATACAATGTAGTGCTTTAATTACATTACACCTTGGGAAAGAAATATAATCGACGATTTTACAAGATACAAGCAACAAATCATATTTTCCCTGGTGCTTATGGAAAAAGAATTACAACCGAAAATAGTGAGGGATGGGTTGTTTCTTCAATTGTTCTTGTGTTTGTCATTGGTCAGTGTCTTTGTTTCCAAACTGTGGAGCATGATTGCCCTTGAATTTGAATTTCCTTTGCATGATGGCTACTGTAAATCAATTGTTCCTGCAGAATCATTAGACCACAGGAAAAAAATTCAGTGTGGCTGTTGATTCATCAAAACCTTTGGAGATGCAGACACTGGGAAACTCGTTTTCAAAAGAAAAAGAAAAAGATTCTCATATGAAAAGCAATATCATGTTTGGGTTGTGATCTAACCTTTATAGTAATAACCCTGACTCAATAAACATAAGAGGTGGAACATATGTAAATTTGGCTGTACGAGTCGATCATATCATCTCTGCTTCAGTGTCTGTTTCATGTATTTCAAGGCAGACCGTAACATTGCCCTAGCTTTCCTATCAGGAGTTACCCTAGAGTGAATCATTTCTTCATAAACATCTGGAACCTGAAACAAAAACCACATTTCTTGATTTCAATAGTAACAGAAGATGCTGTAATTATGCAGCCCCAAAGGCCTGGATGCATACAAAACAGATGCAGAGGTCAGCTATAGTAAGGATTAAGGACATTATATAGGATTCATACCTTATAAAATTTATCAACACGAATAAGGGCTTTCATAAGGGTAGTATATGTAACTACGTCTGGATTTACATCCTGCAGTTATAAGAATCATAGTGAAGTTGGTAACATGGAAAGATCAATTGTATTTTGTATGTAATATTTTTTAATGGTAAACAGCAGCATATATAACTTACATTTTCCTTCATGTATTGCAACACAGAAAAGGCCTCAGCATCCCTCCTATCTTCACCAAATGCATTAATTAATGAATTGAGAGCTAACAGACTAGGTTTCAAGCCGTCCGCTCTCATAACCCTGAATGCATTCAGTGCTTGCTCAGACAAACCCTGTCAAGGAATCCATCAGATCAAATTAATGATCAACCAACACACCCACAATAAAAGTATCCGATTACACTCATCAATTTTAATAGAAAGATAAACTCGTTTTAGGAAGTAAGATGAACATCTTGCTGGTAGGCAGTTCATCAGAAAATACATAGAAGCACACAAATTCAAATAGACCAGTAATTGAATAGTTCAGGAAGAAAGAACTAGTATATTGAACATTCTCTATACATTGTCGCTGGTAATATTAATGGTGCCAAAGCTAAAACTGATTATTATGTCATGTCAATGGAAGTAGATATGACACTGAATAGTTAGACTAACGACATAATGGTAATGCAATTGACTGTGCACAACAAGCTGGCCATATCATGGTTTCAATTCACAGAACAATGCAATTATTAGTGCAAGTAAGATCACCTAAGATAAGATGGTATGCAACACAACAGAAGTTATTATAGTAGGGTCTAATCAAGTAATCATTCTACAGTTTGAAAAACGTCACTAGGTTTAATGTAGAATCAAGTGACCTGACTGCATAATAAAATTGTCAGGAAGCGTAGAGAAGACTTACTCTTTGAGCATAGGCATTAATCAAAGCATTATACATAGTCGGGGATGGTTTCAAGCCTGCAGACTTCATTATCTCCAAGCACTCTATTGCATCATTAAATCTCCCTGACTTCCCATATATGTCAACTAACGTGGTATAAGTAACTATATTCGGAAGTAAACCCTGACTCTGCATCTTCCCCATCAGGCCCTTAACTTCATCCCATCTCTCCTGCTCCCCTAAGGAGTTTATCATGATGTTAAAGGTGGTGGCACAAGGTGCGCAACCACTCTCCTGCATCTCCTCAAACAACTCCTCTGCTCTTGCATGGTGGCCAGACTTACAATGAATATCTATAAGGGTATTCCAGGTAACAGTATCCGGCTGAATCCCCTCTGATAACATCCTTTCAAAGGTAGCCATAGCATGATCAAGACAATTAGACTTTCCAAATGTATCAATCATCACATTGTAAAAATGCCTATCCGGCATTACCCCACTACTTCTCATCTCTCTCAAAACTTGAAATGATTTCTGCCACTCCCCTCTATCCCTATAACTAGCCAAAATCCTACTGAAAACATAAGAATTAGGCTGCACATTACTAGCCTCCATCTCCTTCAACACAATTCTCGCGCTTTCCCACCTACCGGCATTGGCATACGCATCAATGAGGAGGCTGTAGGTGTGCTCATCAGGTGAAATGCCACTCCTCTCCATCTGCGACACAATGGATTCCGCATCTTCCAAAGAAGCCGCCTTCACGTACCCTTTCAGCAGTGCATTGTAAGCTCTAGTCCTCGGTTGCAACCCTCCCTCCTTCATTTCCTCGAAAATGTCTTCAGCCTCAACCACCCTACCGGCGTTCCCCAAAGCCGAAATAACCGACACTAAAGTGGCGGTTTTTGGGCTCAAACCACTAGCCTGCACCATGGCAAGAAAATGCATAGCCTGGCTAGGCTCACCGGCTTTTGCGAAACCAACAATCAAATCATTTAACAACTGTCCATCAATTTCAGCATTCTCAGACTCAATCTCCTTATAAAGCTTCAACATAATCGGAGAATCAACCTTGTTAGAGCGATTAAGCGACTGAATCACCAGGCTGTAGTTCACGAAATCCGACCTGTAACCGTCCTGGCGCATCCTGGACATCAAATTGAGCGCCTTCTCCAGGTCGCCGTTGCGAGCGCACGCACCGATGAGAGCGTTGTAGGTCAACGGAGTCAACGTCCGGCGCTGAGAGAGCAGGAACGCCTCGTAGAGCTTCTCGGAGCGTCCGAGCGCGTGGATGAGGATGGAGTAGAGGAGCTCGTACGAGAAGCAGAGGTTGTGCTTCTGGAGCCACGCGACGAGCGCGTAGGCTTGTTTCAAGGAGGACGACGACGACGAGGAGCAGAGCGACTTGAGGAGGGAGTGCCAGAGCGGGGCCGGGACGGCCCGGTACGACTCGGCGAGCTGGAACTCGGCCGGGTCGAGTGACGTAGGCGAGGCCGAGTCGGTGACTTCATGAGCGGAGGAGGAGGAGGTGGAGAGGAAGGCGAGGAGAGGAGCGAAGTCGTAGCGGGAAAGGGCGGCCTGGACGGTGTCGTAGTTGTCGAAACGGCGCCGTGACGGTGGAAGTGAAGGGAGGTGAGACTCGGTGGAGGTGGAGACGGCGCAGGGGGTGGTGGCGGAGAGAGGCGCGTGGAAGATGTGGTGGTGGCGGATGAGAATGGGAGACGTGGAAGTTAACTGGACGGAAGGGAAGCGAGTCGAACCCGGCAGAGGCAGAAGAAGCATGTCGACGGCGACGGCGACGATGATTTCAATTTCAGCTAACACATTTTGGTGTGTAGTTTATAAATTTATCGGTTTGATTTTGCTCTCTGGGATATTTTTCTGGTTTTTGTGGAGGGAAATGAGATAGTAAGGGGAAAAAAACCCAGTCGGTCTTAGTAGTCAACAGAGAAATGGAGGGCGTATATTCTGCCACGTATGCATGGTCTCGCGCGGTACAAAGATGCGGCGGTTTAAAGTTTGAAGCTCAGATTTTGATTCCAGTTTCCGATCGGCTAGGGTTTATCTGCAACTGTTGGGTTCAGGGTCCATTTACTCCAATCTGCGTATCAGAAGATTCAGGTTTTAATTTTTTTTATTTCTTATGATTGATCAAGTTTAAGTATTTAGTGGGCTTGGAGCTCACAGGGTGCTCGATCTCAGTTTTTCTGCTTGTTTCATATTAATGCTGCTAAATAATGAAAAAGGTTATGGACTTATGGTTATGGTCTGATTCTTCTGCTGCTTCTTATTGAACGAAAATTATACAGCGCATCCGGGTGCGCCGCGCACCAGTCCATCTCCGTCGTCCATTTTGAAAAAATCAAAAGTCCGCGTCTAATGGACGGCAGAGATGAACGGGTGCGCGGCGCACCCGGATGCGCTGAATACGCTCTCCTTATTGAACATATGTGTGTAACTATGTCAAAATTACTTTGAAGCTATTGTCTGCATTAACACAAGATACCCACATTGGCTTCCCTCACCCAAAATCAGTATCATATAGACCAAAGTTGCACCAGCTGCTGAAACAGATGTAGTCCAACCCACCGTCAGATGATGCACCAGATAAAGCACTACCAGTCTCTTTTGAAAGCTTAACAAGTCTGACAATCCCTCCACAGCCTTTGTAGGCTGTGCACAAAGTCACCATCGAATTTGTTTCCTGCCTCCCATATTGGACTTACCAAGCTACCCGGTTCGAATTCTTGAGTGCTGCTGCATGAATAATGCAGTTACATCTATAGAGAGCAAGTTTCCCATATTTCTCTGAGAACGGTGGCACAGATTGACTACGTGGCTGATCAAGGATGATCGATGACCTGAAGCGTGTCAAAAACGAGTGTAGAGGTTGTTACGGCACTCATTTGGAATGTACTGAGGCTGCACTTGGCTCCAACGCCAAATGTTCCCATACATTATTAAGTTAAGAAGGCTTGAGGCACTCTTTCGAAATTATACTTACATCCATGCTTGATTCTAGTCATCTTGTTCAGCTCAATAGGTAGAGTATGGTACTGGTTCAGACCAAAAGAAAATAAAAACGAGCTGTTTGGTTCATAGGAAAGCAAGCAGTTGAGATTTGAGGACAAGATCCGCTATACTAGCTATATATGAATATTGAGAGTTAATTTAAGTGATGAACAAGTTAGCCAACTGGCCAAGTTTGTTTATTAATCACTACAGAGCTTACACAGCAAAATTTATTCACTCGATTTTGACTTTTGACAGAAACAAAATGATAGTACAGCAGGAATCATTGCACGGTTGAATCATACAAGTCGATCATACAAACTTTTACCAGCAAAAGGCTCAAAGCAGAAACAACAGAAATGATCAAATGATCAAATAGAAACCAGTATTTGGGTTTTACTTGAGGAGGATACTAGTATTGAGACTAGCAAAATTAAGCAATTCTTGATTGCTTTGAAACAATTCCATTTCTTCTTCATGTAGATTAATCCAAGCTTCAAATGCACTGTTTCCCCATTCTCCTGTATCCATCAAATGAACCTCATTGATTGAAATGGCCTCGCGACCGGCATTATGAACTGGAACGACCCACATAGGCTTTCCCCAGCCGAAATCAGCATCATACACTCCAGAGTAGGCAATACTGGTATACCCAATAAAGTTCATCTCCCCATCAGTAGTGGAGATTGCAATAGCCTCATTCATGTCTTGGAAAACCTTGCTAATAGTTTCTAACCCACCTTGACCTTGTAGCTTCACCACCAAGTCACCATTGACTTTCGATGTTGCTTCCCTCATCAAGCTCACCAAGCTTGACAACTCTAACTCCTCTTCTCCGTGACATTCATTTGCTATTGCACCTGTCAAACAAACAAAATTCCCCATACTATTTTGTGGAAGATTCGGGTCAGCTCTTCGGCGCAAATTCACTGCGTGAGTTATCAAACATGGTGCAGATCGACCAGACTTGGCCTTCCAAGCAGCTCTTGCGCATTTCCAGATGAATGCCGAAACTGCCTCCACCCGACTTGGATTTTGTAATGATGATGTTGCTGCTAGCTCTTTAAGTTTGGCCACAGCTGAGGCCTCAAATACAAACCTGTTTGTAACACTCCTTCCTTTCTTGGCAAAACGCCTGTAAAATCCCCTCATATATAGTTGCTTGTGTTGGGTGTGCACACTGTCCTTGTTCATCAAGAATTGGAGGGAACAATGTTGCACCATCAAAACTAGGCAATACATGAATACACTGATCAGTACCTGATTGACTCTGTGCTGTGGCTGCAGCCCAAGCTTTGAGAAAGGTGCTGATGGCAACACCATCAACAATCATGAGAGAAACATACACTCCAATCACAAAGCCGCCACAGGCGAAGTTGGTTACTTGTATCATGACTACATCAGCTCCTCCTCCGGAGGCGGTTGTGGCATTTTTAAGCTTACCACTGTGATCAAGCATACTGTTGAAAGGTGGAAGAATCTTTGGGAGTAGTGACAAATCAGGATGCTGCAGAAACTCCGAGAGGTCATGTGACTCAACTTTAGCCTCTATGTAACAAGCTCCTTCATCTTTGCAATCTATGCAAAGATTGCTTCTGATTCTTCCTGCAAGGGGGTAAAAGTGAGTCAGGGTTTCCGAGAGAGATTGTTTGAGTGCTTGTGATTTTTCACTGCTAGTAGAAATGGGAGGTGAAACAGGAGGATAGAACAAGATCATGGGAACATAAACTGGAGGCATTAAGTGATCCAAGAGAGAAAATTTGTAAGTGTTCAAGTGTGGAGGTGTTGGGGAAGAGGGTTTGATGTACTCCTGGGAAATTATTTGAACCTCCATTGGATCAAAGCTTCACTGATGATCAATACTTTGTCAGCTATAGCTTTTCCGCTGCCACAACATGATAGATAACACTAGCTATATATATATATATATACACACACACACACAAGAATAATGAGCCAAGTTCATGTGCTACTACGCCTGCATCACTCTATCTAAATCATTTCATTGATCTTCTCGATCTGTTTGTCTAGCTTGTTCTTTTTTTTTATTTTTTTATAATATACACATGGGTCGCAAATATGTTGGTATTATATGCCCAAACGCCAGACTTTTTGGGTAGAGCACCAAAGTTGGAGCATCAAGTTTTGAATGAGCGAAGATGATCGTTTACTTTCTTTATTTGAAAAATGCTAAGGACTGACATAAATCATAGAATCAAACTATTTGAGATATTATTCTTATAAAAGAGTTCATGACATGTTGATGAACTAAATGACGACATGGCTACAATAAGTTTGACAGAATAAAAATGAAAACTTGGTCAACATTTATGTGCCACAAGCTTTATTAAAAAAAAAAAAATTGAGATCCTTCCTCAAATGCAACAAGGTGCTAATTAATGAGAACGTCACTATGGTTCACACTACTAATAGAGATTTTTCTTTGATAGAGTTCCTAGCTTGATGAGGGTGAACATATGGAAGATGTGAATCTTCTCAAATCCCTCTATATGTCTAAAAAAAATTTGAAGAAAGAAAAAAGATTCACGATATCCTTACTCTACCCGTAATGAGATTCTTGTTATGTGTCTTGATTTTTGATGCAATCAGCTCTTTTTACTATCGCTCATGTTTTTTTTTTTTTTTTTTTTTTGACTTTGTTGTTTCTTCTATGGGGTTTTCGTTTCATGTCTCCGGTACTATCTTTTTTATTTAATTTTTTTTGAAAACCAAAAAAAAGAAGCAAAAAATAATGTTCCACAAGCTTGGGCCGTCATTGGATTTTCAGGACTGACCCAAAAATCATAAGGCCCAAAATCGAGTGGGTACACTGATACTGCTTGCTCTGAGTCAAAATCTAATCACAGCGAGGGTTTTGAGATTTTTCTCGGGAAAATTCCTCCACGGCTCAAACAACTTCAGCAAGTTCCAAAACCATGCCCAGACCTCTGTAAGTATATTCATCTCCGACGAACTCATATATCAACTTCGCCTCACTAACTCGGCTCACATTTCTCTCCTGGTTTTTTACAGAGCCAGGTTTCCATTGCGGTCCTTCGCAGAATCACTTCCACACTTCCAGGTACGCCTCCATTTTCACCTGGATTCGATTTTCGTGTTTGTATTTAGTTACCGAGCTTTGATTTGTTACTACTGTTGTTACTGTAGAGACGAAGAATTGGTGATGAGAGACTGTACCATTCTCAAGCTCGTACTGGATCAACTGGTGATCTTTCTTAGCTCATCTATGCCGTTTGTAACTCAATAAACGATTTCTTGATTTTCTTCTGAAGAATTTTGCTGTGCTTTGGATGAGCTCAAAAATTGCTGTGCGAGTCTATTTACTGAATTTGATTGCGAGTTGGGGAATGCAGGTCGGAATGTTTTGTGTAACAGAGCAGTATCGACTGCGACGTACCTGCAGAGGCGAATTGTGGAGGCGCTACGGTTGGGTAAAAGAGACAAGGCCTCCAATCTTCTTTTGAGACTAAGCCAGGGAAATGACTTGAGAGGAGCTGATGATTTCGTGCATGTTCTAAACTACTGTGCCGCGAGACCTGATCCTTTGGTAAGCTGAGAAAAAAGAGGAATTAGTTGACACAGGTGCTCATTCGTCCAGGCTGGATGACTTCTTCTGTCACTTGTTTGTTTATTTGCGCTCTGTTTTAATCTAGGCGTTTGAGTTGTATAGGATAGATTCTCAAAAATATGATAAGGAGTGTTGATACTGTTAACGGTACTTGTGAAGAGTATCAGAGGAAAACTTGGCAAATCTATGATTATATATAATTTCAATGGATATATATAGTTTGTATATGTTTATGTTTATGTACTGGTAGGATTATGATATAAATTTATGAAACTCAACTCGCTGTTTGTAATTGTTCCATTTTTCATCTTGATTTTGTCAGTTATACCGTTCTGAGAAAAAAAAAGAAAAAAAGAAAAAAGAGGCTCCTCAGGTTTTCCATAGTCTTCAAGTGTATATTATTTGGGTTGTAACATTCATGGAAGTTATATTTAATTTTGATGCAGTTTGTCATGGAAGCTTGGAGAATAATGAATGAGAAAGAGATTAGTCTGAATAGCCCTTGCTCCTCGCTTATGGTGAAAGCTCTATGTGAAGGAGGATACTTGGAGGAGGTATGATTTATACTACGAAATTATACAGCTGGTATTTGGTTAGCTGGTAGTTAGCATAGGCAGCTGGTATTTGGTAATAGTAAAGTTATCTTGTATAAAAATTCTAAAATCGAACTACCGCTGCTACCAAACTTACACCAGCTTTCACTGTCAGCCTTTGCTATAATCAAGTAACTATTCTCTCGTTTTCTTGTTTTCCTATGATCAGGCACTAAACTTGATAATTTATCTTAAAGAAAGTCCTGGTTGCTATTCAATGCTACCTATCTACAACACTTTTCTAGGAGCTTGTGTCAAAATGCAAAATATGGTTTATGCTAATCAGTGTTTGGAATGGATGGAGCGACAAAAAGTGGGGAAGAATGAAGATACATACACACAGCTTCTCAAGGTGTGTATAGCAAATCATTTGTATTGCTGTTTAAATGTCATATATTGCCGAATCTGTATAGCAGGCTTTGTGTTGTGTTTTTGTGTGTTTTGTGTTTTTTTTTTCCCAGAAGATGTTTGAGCTTTGTTTTTGCTATGATCTTAGTGAAAAAAGAAAAAGAAAAAAAAACTCATGTTCCTTGTACTGATTGATGCCAATGGTGATGCTTCAGAGTAACCATAGGCTATTTTATGTTTCCCTTAACGATAGTGATATGCCTAGCGATTAATGTACACTAATCATAAGTATCTAGATATTGAGTCTGGAACCAAATTATTCTAAGGTCAGTTTTCTCAAATGATATTCTGTTCATTATTTAGCTTGCAGTATGGCGGCAAAACCTGTCTGTAGCCCATGAACTTTGGAAGGACTATATCAAACACTACAGTTTAAGCAGTATGATTCTGCATAAGTTTGTTTCGTCCTTTAGTAGTTTGGGCGATTTAAAATCTGCATGTGAGACATTGCAATATATGGTGGCTTTAGTCATCAGAGGAAAGACGTCTGTTACTAAATCTATAGAAGGAAACCTGTATTCGTCAAGATTGGACATTCCCATACCTTTGAACTGTGAATTGGGCTTGAAGAAAGTTAATTTGGAGGAGAATGAACAGTCTGTTCCTTCCAGATACTGCGGCAATTTGGATGGCCATGTTGTTAGTGCAGATCGATGCACCAGATCTAGCTTGGGTTTTGGAGAATCTGAGAGTGTTCTGGTGAATGGTCTTAGTATTCATACAAGTACACTTGATAGGGTGTTTTTGGCACATTCGTTCAATGATTTGTTATATGCTTGTGGAAAATTAAGAAATGGTGGCCTGGCTGAGCAGTTAGTCCAACAGGTAGTAACATCTTTATTTATGTTGTGTATGTTCTGCAATATTTATCTTATACAAAGTGGTATAGTTCTCCATATTCACCTGTAATATCATATGTGAAGGTTATGTTATAGTAATTTTCTCATATGGAGAACTAAGTAATTGACTAATTGTATATATGCTTAGAAGTTAAGATTACTGTTTCTGGAAACACTCATTGGCTGTTTTCTTCATCTACTTTAATCATGTGGTTCTGTGTCTTTCCTTTCTTTTATTTGGTATATACTTGGTTCAGATGTCATCTGATACTAAAGGGGCTCATTTTGTGTAGAAGCAAAAACTTGGGTTTCACATAACTAGCTTTGTGTGCAATAGCTTGATCAGTGCAATTGTTCCAGATAGAGGTTTCAGCCGTGGGATGGAAATTGTAAGTTATACTTATTAACTGCATTTCTTTTCTAAATAAAAATAAATAAAATCTTGCCTTTGGGCCATGTACTTCTTATTCCCTTTCCTTCTTTTTTTTTTGTTTGCTATTATTACAATATATGCATTTGTTATTCCTCTGCAGTTGAAAAGTATGCAGCAGAGAAATTTGAAGCCATTAGATGGCATTCTTGCAACCCTTTCAATAAGTTGTTGCAAGGCATTAGAGTTGGATTTAGCTGAGACTCTGCTGGATCAAATATCTATACATTCATGTCCACACGCTTTTAATTCTTTTCTTGCCGCATGTGACATTTTGGTGAGCTGATATGCTATAGATCCAGATTCTCTTATCAGAACTATTTTCTTTCCTGTAGCTTCTGAACTGAAACTTGTTAAAAAGAAAATTGGATTCCCTCACACAAGTGGTCATTATGTAGGGTCATGAGCATTCAGTATTTCAACCGTGATTCCTGATTCTTCTGAAAAATATCCAGAACAGTTTAGGTTCTGCGTTAAGACAAATATAGTTATGGTAGGAAGAAGATTATAGGAGTTACGCTTCTATGTTCTTGTTGTGATAAATACTTATGTTAGTTTGCTTCAATAATGAAAATGATCCAGCATTGTGTTTATGCAAGCACAGGGCAGCATGATAGAAATATCAATGAAGATTCGATTCTTTTGTATTATTTCCTTATAAAAGAAGCACAGGGCAGCATGATAGAAATATCAATGAAGATTCGATTCTTTTGTATTATTTCCTTATAAAAGTTTTGTGTGCTTTCCACTCGGTTTGAATTCTCCATCACTTTAACGCTGTTTTCCTGTTGGTTAATAATTCTCCCATCAAGTCAAATATTGTTGCATGAACTGTGCAGGATCGACCTGAACATGCGGTGCGGATGCTAGCTAAAATGAAACATCTGCAAGTCACGCCAAATATATCGACATATGAGCAGCTGTTTTCCTTATTTGGTAACGTAAATGCCCCATATGAAGAGGGCAACATGTTGTCACAGGTAGATGCTGCTAAACGAATTAAAGCTATAGAAATAGATATGGCGAGCTATGGCATTCAGCACAGTGTTTTGTCAATGAATAACGTGGTAACTCCTGGCCTCATACTCTTTTTACTTTGGAGAGTTAAGTATAATTGAGCTTTCGAAGCAGATACTGGAATTTTTCCCTTGTCGAGTTGGGTTTGTGTCTCGGTATCCTATATTATAGTTCTCTGGTGATCAAGAAGCATTTATATAGTGAACTTTCTCTTACTCTCCCAGCTGAAAGCCCTTGGAGCAGAAGGGATGATGAGAGAGCTAATCCATTATTTGCATAGGGCGGAGGATCTTTTTTGCCCTAATAACATGTATCTGGGAACACCTATCTATAATACAGCGTTGGATTCACTTGTTAAGAATGAGGAAGTGAGTTGCAACACCATTTTTGCTATTTCTTTTGCAACTATAATGGAATTTTGACTAGTACCATGCCATTGTGTTTCTGTTTACTTGCAGAGCCAAATGGCAATTAAGATATTTAAATCCATGAAGTCATGTGGTTTCCCGGCAGATGCTGCAACTTATACTATAATGATCAAGTATTGTAAAGTTCTCAAATGTTACAGATCTGCTTGTGCATTGGTTTCTATGATGTTGCGAGATGGCTTCTATCCTCAGACAGTAACTTACACTGTTCTCATAGATGTATGTTTATTCTATTTGGGACATTCATGCTTCTTTATTGGTATCTGTTATTATGTGATTTATGTCAAGAGCCTACATTGTTTCAGATTTTGTTGGAAGATCATAGCATTCATAAAGCATTGGATCTCTTGGATCAAGCCAGCTCAGAAGGAAATAAACTTGATATTTTAGTATTTAATACCATTCTTCAGAAAGCAGGTGAAGAGGTATATCATGTGTCCCTGGTGCAGGATTTTGTAATCTACATTTATTGATTTGCTGAGTTTACAAGTAATGTTTTCTTTTTCCTCTTTGAAATGGATGTCAGGGACTGATTGATGTAGTTGAGTTTCTTGTTGGGTGGATGCAACAAGAAAAAATCCAGCCTGATTCGTCGACATGCTCTGCCGTATTCACTGCATATACCTACTGTGGTTTTCACAGCACGGCTGTGGAAGCATTGCAGGTATTGAGTATGCGTATGATATGTGACGAAGATGGAAGCTTTCCTGAGAAGACAAAATTTGAGGACAACTATATATTTGCTGAAGATGAGGAAGCTGAATCCCGTATAATCAAGCATTTCAAAGATTCTGAACAGCACTTGGCTGTTGCCCTATTGAATTTAAGATGGTGCGCGATGCTTGGCTTCCCAATTTCTTGGTTGCCTGATCAAAGCCTGTGGGTAAAAAGACTCTCAACTAACCATACCTCCAGAATAAGAGCTACCTAACAGGGGGAACACAGATTGTCGCATGGTCAGGGCGATGCTGTTGTTATACAGGCAGAAAAACCTCCTCGACTTCAAAGGCAATGAGGCGACACTGCAACTAACCAATTTTGGATAAATAGCACTAACCAGGAAGGTCCAGAATCAAACTACACAACTGATTTTTTAGATATGTTGTAGGCTACTCTTTGAGAAAATAAGGAAATCAATATATCGGCAATTTTTGGTTGTATAAATTGTCTATAAAGAAATCTTGGCTAGGTGGGGATAATGGATTTGCCCTTGTATTTGTTAACCTCATAACCTGTAAGCTAATGGGTTTTTTTTTTGTCAAAAGATAGTGTGCATTATGAGATGGATGCATGCTTTGGTGCTCAATCAGACCAACCGTGGTCCATGGGACTACTGCTATTTTCGGGTCATTTTAATTCTGACTCTCCTGATCTTACCAGTTGAAACAAATGTTTGCTCTTCCGTGAGATCGAAATTGGTTTAGATTCTTGAACAAATTACCAAGTAAAACAACTAAATGTTTGCTGTCCAAGTCGTACAATGAGACGTAATCGGAAGATGAAATGATAGACCATAAAGATTAGAAGTCAAAATGGTATTTCATTTAAATGATTTAATTGATAACTTGGAATGACTAAAAAATCCCACTGTGCCTGCCATGAAAAACCACCCTTCTTCTTCTCACTCATCCATCTAACTCCCGTCTCATCATGTGTCTTCTAAAAGGGCACATTTTCTAGTGTAGCAGCTCACAAAGACCCATCATCCTACTTGAGCCTTCCTGTTATAACTTTCCATTATTTGCAATTCCACACGGAGCACTTAAACATTTTCACCTGGAGGCAGTTCTGCGAGCTTTGGAGGATTCCCAAGTACTCGTTCCATATCAAAACGAACTTCAATGTTGCGAAGGCTATATCCGACCACCATTAGCCAATAAAGCAGCTTTGCAAGTTCTGGTGCAGTTGTTGATGTTACACTAGCCTGTATACAACCAGGTTATATTCAACTGAAGTAACTCAGGTGAATTTATTAAAAATAGATCAAGCTACTATCATAAACGAAGATAACTATCCAATATGGTGTTCAACTCTTGTGATTTTGCTCCGGTATACAGATGAAACAATTTATTCTAGTTCACAGACTGTTCAGTCCAACCCCACTGCCCCCAGTGGCAGCTATTAGATATAAAGAAAGAGTATGAGTTTTACAGAAGTGATTGTACAATAGATTATAGGAAGGATGCAATGAACCATTAACCAGAGACTAAGTAGAGAGCTCGACAGAATGGCATACCTTCATTTGGCCAGGATCTGAAACAGCCAAAAGCCGCTTGATGAATGTATCCATTGCAACCACAACATCATCTCCAGCAGTACTAGTTAACTCCTACAAACACATTTAAACTAAGGTCAGGAAGGAACTTACAGTAACTCATAAAAATGTATATGAAAAGCAATTTAAATTCAAATCTATAACAAAAATAAAGTTCAAATCATTCAGCGATCATATCCTGGGGATATATTCCGAGTTTCCAAAACAAGCAGGTATACCTCAAAGAACAATAGTAGTAATAATAAAAGTAATGCTGGTCATTTCCTCTCCACAGTAAATATGATCTAGTAGACTAGTAGAGGCATCATTTCCCAGCCATGAACCTAAGATCTAGACAACATAAAAGGCAGTTCACATTAACAAAAGGGAAGTTGTTTTACCTTTAAATTTTGGGGCTCAAGAGACTTGAGATACTCCAGCAATTCATTTTGTCCATTAACAGATTTCCTACCAACTTCCTGATTTAATTCCTCAATCTCTGCTTCAAGCAACTCTATGTACTTCTTTGCATCTATTTTCTCAGGGCCAGAAACATTATTCCACCTAATAACTTCACCTGACACATTCTTCTTCTGTGTACCAGGTGCATAATCTGGTGCATCCTGTATAAGTCACAGGGTCAAATCAGCACCATCTAAGATTCATAAAGAAACATCTTAAGTAAAACAGAAATGAAAAATGAACCATATGAATGATTACAAAATATGTGTTTAGACCGCTGAATGAGTGGGTGACACACACATGACTACATGAAAAAACAAAATTGTATATGAGAAAGCAGCAGTCAATGATGAGAATCACTACCCAACAGTGAACAGCTTTGAATGCAACAAGGCTGACTATAACTTAGGAGACAATACATCTAGATCAGGTCTGTGCAGAAAACCAAATATTTGCAAAGCCATTTTCTATGGCATTTACAAAAAAAACAAACTAACAAAGGGTCTGATCATTGAATACAATATGCTAGACTGATACAATAACGAGTGCACTGTAGGACACAGCCTTTTTGAAGCACACTCTTCCATGAAGGGGTAATGTCAAGTGGTGCCATCACCATAGCTTCTTTCTTCAGCAAATGATGAATATTATATATCAAAAGGGACTTAGTGACCAAAGGAAGTTCATACCAACAAAGAAGAAATAGAAAAAACCTTTATCTCTTGCCCTTCGGGAAGGGCAACTGGCTCTAAACTTTGCTGTAGTTCCAACCTGTACTGTGCATTTTGAAACATATATCCAGTCATCATGATACTGTACATAAGTTGTGCAAGATTTTCGGCAACCTGAAACACAACAATTTTTTTAACTCACTGAATGTTCAGCAACTATAGAAACCTGGACATAAATTTTGCATCAGCTAAAATTACAAGCCATATACTTACTGTGGAAACTGTGACTGAAAAAAATTGTGGGGGTAGTGTACCAATCATGTTTGTCACAGTTTGGCGCATTGCATCGACCACCTACATGAGAAGGGATGGAATTACAATAAAAAAAAAATGATACATCTATCTTTACACTAGCAAGCAAGGCATCCTCCGCAACATTACAAACGTGCCGATAATTTCCAAAGACATATAAATTACCTGCTGGGGTGCTCTCTTTACAAACAGCTCCATAAATTCAGGCTGCACATTTTTTACATACTCCAACAAAATGTCCCTCCTACTTTTCGGCTGTCGAATACAACAAAGTAGATAAAATGATTAAAATCTAATCAGCCATACGAACTAGCCAAGCAATCACATATAGATTTCGGCTACACATTGCCTAAAAGCATAGTAGGCTATATCATTATCATCCATAAAATCACCAATATCAATCAATAATAGAAAGAATACCAGAGTGCCGTTGGGAGGTTTAGAATCACCGGAGGAAGCATTAAGCCCATCGTTGTTCATGGAAGAATCATAAGCCTCAAGTCTCAAACTGATTCTTCTGCCTCTGGTTTTCGTTTTTACTGGGAAACTAACCGTAGAAGAAGAAGAAGAGGACCCAACCCAAGACTGAGCAGGTGAAGAAGATTTTGGTACAAGAAGAAAAGAGGGCTTCACCGTCAAGGAGTACATCATATCTCCACAAGAATCCAATACTTTCGGAAATCCTAAAGCTTAAAGCTTTGGGTTTTTACAGAGCGGACGGGGGGAATTGCAGGGATGAGGTTTTGCACGTGTGCTTAAAACGTGGTGTAGGGATGGACTCGTTGTTGGGCCGGGACAAAGTGACAGGCCCGATTGGCTGATCAAACCAGCATCTGGGCCCATGACATGTGAAGCCGGGTCCAAATCCGAGAGCCGTCAATAAAGTTTGAACTCATGACCACAAAACTGTCAATTAAACTCCGTAACCAACCAAGTCATGGCTCTATAACTGGAAGATTGATCTTGTTGTGTGTACGCTTGCTATGATCGAGGTTGTTGTACTTGTACCCATAATATGGTAGAGACCGTCAATACTTATTACACCGTGATATAATCTCGGAAGAGTGGACATCAACTCTGACGGATAATGTTCATTTCTTTTAAGAGAGACTTGCACCATTCTTACACGCGAAAGAAAGACATAACGATATCCAATGTGCTAATCATAATCTATCTACGACTATCAGGCTCGATGTGTTATTCATATTCAGGAGCATTCCTTAAATTCTACAAACAACAGACGCACTAATTTTGTCTCTAACAAAATTTAAAAACATGTTACGTATTTCATGATGACATGTGTGTATCTACCATCATTAAGTGAATAACCGTGATTTGTATTATAACCGTGATTTGCATAACTTAAAATTTCCACGTTTGTGATGACACTCAAATACGATTCTCTAACATTACTCCTCTACCAAAAGCGTCACTCAAACCAGCGGGGTCCTCTAATCACATTTCCTTATCTTACAAGATAATCTTTGTACTCAAATCACTCTCACCTCCCTAATTAGATCAATAAAATAGATGATTGAGTTGGTCCTAAACTCCCTCATACACTAATGCTCTCATGAAATGTGTGTCAACACGGATTCATATGTCTGCATATGAAGGAATATTAGTTGGGCAATGGTCGATGGAAGTAGAACGTGCAAGAAATAGGAAAGAACACCCCGGCAGAGATTGTCAGCAATAAAAGGAGAGGCAAATGAAATGCCTGCCAGGAAGGTCTACCTCCCCTAACCAAAGCCAGGCCAGACGACACTGCTCCCCTCGCACCTCTAACCAACCCCAAACCAAATCAAATCAAATGCCCCTCCCCCCTTCTTCAAATTCAGACGAGGAGGAGCCAAGACGTAGGAGTCGTCCTAGCAGATTAGAGCTCCGGACCTTTCTCCGGTTTATTCTCGCTTTCAGCACACTCTACCTTTATTTATAAAGCTCATTTCATTTCGGAGCTATAAAGAAGAGTGAAGGAAAAACCAGAAGCCGGAACACAGGCGAAAATGGCGCCACTGCGGCGGCGCCACCACTACTACCACCGGTTCCGGTATCTTATCCCGCTCATTTCAGCCGTCTCCGGAGCGCTTCTCATCCTCTTTGCCGTTCTCTTCTTGTTTCTCGCTCCTACTCCTTTCGATTATGCTCGTCAACGTCAGGTCCGTCACACTCTCTTTGCTTCTTTCTCTCTCGCTCTCGCATTCATCTCACTCTGCTCTATTTTTGTGTTGATTTCTTGTGCTTTCGTTGCAGAATGATCCGGTTGACGATGCGACTGGAGATGCGGTAGCGTTTCGCGTTCCGGTTAGGGTTTTATTTTGATGTGAATTTGAAGGTTTTGCTTTGTTCTCTGTGGATTTCTGACTTGTTTGTTCATAACTAGAGCCGTGGACAAAGATCCTCCTCCGATCGTGATCTTTGGACTTCTAGGAATGCGAATCTCTACTACGGATGCAGCGATGCCAGCAAGAAGTTTCCGAGTGCGTATTTATATAGTTTTCATTTCCATTTCCTGTTTCGGAAGCTTAGGGTTCCTCATTTACAGTATTGTATATTGATTCTACATGTTTGTGCTAGCTATTGCGTTCTAGTTCACAATGACAATGGTGAAATCAGTTTGATTGAATCTAACTTTCTTGTTTATACTTGCAGAAGTTGAAGAGGTCACACATCCTAACAGGTATTTGGCAATTGCAACAAGTGGAGGCTTGAATCAACAGAGAACCGGGGTACGCGTCTTTACATTTGTAGTATTTCTGATCATAATGATTGGATTGTTAGTTATTGAGAGTTTTAGAAATGATGTTTGATTCTGATGGTTAAGTTGACGGTCTAGGTGAGGATACAAATGTAAGGAGTATAATGTAGAGTTAGAGGTTGCCTGGTGTTGATTAAGATATGGATGCTTGTAGTTGTACTTAAATTTTGTTCCTTGCATTAGTTGTTGTCCATGGCTTTCTATATCTGAGTGGAATAAGTGGGAGAGTTTTAAACTGGAATTAGTGTAGTCGTCTCTTTAACTGGGTCCAGCAAGAAGTCTTACTGCTGGAGTGAAGCTTATCGTATCTGTACCTCTGCCAGATTACAGATGCCGTTGTTGCCGCTCGCATACTGAATGCTAGTCTTGTTGTTCCAAAGTTGGACCAGAAGTCTTTCTGGAAGGATGCGAGGTTAGACATTCATTGGCATGTCTTCCTTATTTGCATTCTGGATTTTCCAATTATCTTACTTAGATGATCACACAAGTACACATATTATGCATTCCCTAGTCGAAATTGTATTCATGTATTTGCAATAATGTGTTTCTGCTTTTCTTCTGCAGCGAGTTCTCTGAAATCTTTGATGTTGATTATTTTATATCATCTTTGTCAAAAGACGTTAAAATCATTAAGCAACTCCCAAGAAAGGGAGGTAAAACATGGACTCCATATAATATGCGTGTCCCAAGGAAGTGTAGTGAAAAATGTTATCAGACTCGTCTACTACCTGTTCTTATGAAAAAGCATGTAAGCTTTCTGTTCTCTTAAGCTTCTAATTTCTTGGATATTGTATGAACTTCTTTTTTGAATTCATATACGGTAGCAGTACTGCCTTCTTCTTTGCTCAATTTGTATTTCCCCATGCCATTAGAAGTCATCTCATTTCACTTCCTTCGATTTTACATTGTCATATTTATACCAGTCAGTTAATAAGTCAGAGCTTGGGCCTAGGATTTTCATTATATGTTTAACAATGGTCAAAAGATAAAATTCATATTAGTATGTAAACCTCTATAATAGCATATAAATATTACTGATTAACTGTATAGGCTTATGAGCTGAGCCCAAGTAAAGATTGGGGTTAGGCTCAGGTGATAAATCACCCCAAGTTTAGGCTTTGACAATTGCTATGATCTAAGTACAAGCATCTGAAAATTCTAATAAAGGAACTTATTACTCTTCATTCTTTGACAGGCTGTTCAGCTTACAAAGTTTGATTACAGACTTGCAAACAGGTTGAGTACAGATTTGCAAAAATTGAGATGCAGAGTGAATTACCATGCTTTAAAGTTTACTGAGCCAATACGGAAAATGGGTGAGAAGTTGGTTCATCGAATGAGGATGAAAAGCAAGCACTATATCACTTTGCACCTGAGGTAATTTCATTGTTGTCCTGTCTTTATTGGAGATTATCATGTGATCCATTAATCTCCATGTCAAGCATGTGGTTGCACTCATCATATTTGTATGTCAATTTGTACACATGTATTTTGATGTCTATGTGATACATGTACTTACATGTTTACAATTCATTTCCAGACGTTTTAACTTCGAGGGTTGCTTACAGGTTTGAACCTGATATGCTTGCATTCTCTGGATGCTATTATGGTGGAGGAGACAAAGAAAGAAAAGAACTTGGTGCAATACGAAAGAGGTGGAAGACTTTACATGTAAGTGTTGTGTAATTGAATATGGTTCCCTGGATATACGAGGAATGCCATTTCATTATTGCATTGCCCTCTGTTTGTTCCAAACTTGAAGTCTCCTAATCATGCTGTATGTACTGGAATGATTTCTCTCACTAGCTGTATCTATAGAATGTATGTATCTGACATATTGAGGTGCAGATAAGCAACCCTGATAAGCCAAGGAGGCATGGGAGATGTCCCCTTACTCCAGAAGAAGTTGGTCTGATGTTGAGAGCACTGGGTTATGGCAGTGATGTTCATATTTATGTGGCATCCGGGGAAGTGTATGGAGGGGAAGAAACATTGGCGCCCCTTAAAGCACTATTCCCCAACTTCTATTCAAAAGAGACAATAGCAACCAAAGAGGAGCTAGAACCATTTAATTCATTTTCTTCTCGCATGGCTGCACTTGATTTTATAGTTTGTGATGAAAGTGATGTTTTTGTCACTAACAACAATGGGAATATGGCCAAAATTTTAGCTGGACGAAGGTAAGCTGTCTCTTCCCCCCCCCCCCCCCCCCCCCCCCCTTCGTCTAGTCTCTTCTAATCTTATTAATCTTCCCTTTCTGTGTTTAGTTTTGATATCTTGTATTTGTTGCAGGAGATACTTTGGGCATAAGCCTACTATTCGTCCAAATGGTAAAAAACTATATCGATTGTTCTTAAGCAAAGAGAACACAACTTGGGAAGCTTTTGCATCTAGTGTTCGTACTTACCAGAGAGGCTTTATGGGGGAGCCACATGAAGGGAGACCAGGCCGGGGTGGGTTTCACGAAAACCCATCCACCTGCATATGTGCAAATTCTCAGGCTAAAGTCAAGAGTTATGTGGATCCTAGAAAGTTCGGCAAGGGTAGTAACGTAACAAGAAAAGATGAAGTACAAGTTAATCTCCAGGACTCAGAAGATGACCCAGAATGGCCCGACTCTGATGAGGATGAAGATCTAAGTGTCCCGCTGGAGAATGATCAGCTTAACAGAACTACAGAGGATTATGATACAGTAAACTCTGAGGAACCTGAATTCGAGGAGCTTATATCTGACTAGACAGATCTATCTCGACTTGTGCACTATGGCTTCCTCATATCTGACTCATCAACTATTTCCAGCTCAAATCCAGATGATTTGACCATATTCCCTCCCTCAATGTCACTGTATATGCATAATGATAAGGAAAGATCAAGTGGGAATACTTTGGCTTGAGCCTTGTTTGATGACAGATAGACTGATTTTCGACCTTCAACTTGAAAACATACGGTGCAATGCAGGGGTTATGCAAGGGTTTGTGTTTTCCGGCTGAGAATGGAGATGGCTTTTATACGATTACTGAGTGTTTGCATTGATGGCAAAGCATGCATGTGAAAAGTTGTCAGCGGCCAGAAACTGTGTTGTGACCAAGGTAAAGCTTGGGGCTTAACTTTAGAATAGAATGCTCCAAAGAGGTTTATGAATTCTTTTCAGTTTAGGTTTCTTAACTGGGGATCTTTCAGCATGCTATACCTGTTGGATTTTGATCAGAAAACTGAGCGACTGTAAATTAAATCTAAACAATGGGAACACAATTTTGGGTAGCTTTTTCATTTGAAGTCAATGCAAAGGGGGGGGGGGGGGGGGGGGGGGGGGGGGGGAGGATATCCGCTTCAGAAAGTGATTTCCGGTGACTGGGTTGGCTTGTGATTGTCTACATGAGTTTTAGGATTTCATTTTTGAGATCTGGATGGAGAAGGTTTGCTTTACTTATTTATCATCCTGTTCTGATTGTTTACTGTTCTTAAAGTTCTTATTGTCTAGTTTCAGACAGTATTCAATTCAGAAGTAATTAACTTGAGATGATATCATACCAGTCTACTTATACATGGAGTTAGTGTACCTCGTAAGATATCAACTGAATGAATGTGTTTATTTCCAATTTAATGATGTCCCTGAGGAGTTTTAGGATTCGAGATCAAACATGTATGCAAGTGAACTGAAAAAATGGAAGTTCAAATACTAATGACAAAGGATATACACACACTTGTAAGATAAATGAAACTCCCAAAGGAATAGTGGGAAATATAGCGAAATCCAAAATGAAAAGATAGCGATTGAAAGAATGAAAAAATAAATTCAGGCCGCCACATGAAAAGAGTTTCAACCTGCGTAACTGGACTTGGAGTAATATTCTAAACAACCTAACATCAACCACCCTATCATTGTGGAGAAACTTCCTCTGGCGGTTCATCTTCTCGAGGTGGTTGGTCTGCTGGAGGTGGTGGTTTAGTTGATGGAAGAGGTGTACCCAATGCTGTTGCTGGTCTCGTAAAGTCGAACTTTGGGTAGCCCTCAGGCGGCTTTGGACGAGGTTTAATTGATAGTAGCTGGCTAGAATCGCCAACAACATCCGCCCATCCGTAATGCGGCACAGCCCTGTAATCAAGAAGTGACCATCAAAATACTTCAACAGAAAACTTGGATATTTAAGTTTATTTTATATAGAAATCGTGACGTATAGAAACCGTGATGCTTCCTTCCCCATGGGGTTTCAGAGTGTAAATTTGTGTATGGCATGTATATGACTGGAGAATAGAGACAGTGAGCAACTCTTACTCGTAATAGGTCTCCTCATCCACAACAATATCCCAGCTTTCTCCTGTTGTGCTCTTCCCATATTTGTGCACTTTACTGCAAAGACAAAATGCACGTGAAAAAACAACTTTATACACAGACCTGACTCAAATATAGAGACCGATGTTCAGCAAGGTTATTTCGTTAGCATACCCATTTCCTATGTGTTCTTCTCCCCATGTCCTTGACCAACCTAGACGACATCAAAGAACAAAATATGAGCTACACCAAAACTTCAAAAATGAAAACTCATACAAAGAACACAAAGTCCTGACAAACAGAACAAGTGGAAAGACAGTAGATCAGTAAAGCAATAATTTTAAGAACATTGTTCATAGATTAATTGGACTTTGAGCAATATTGTTGCTCATGACACAATCCTTATATCAAATCTTTTTCAATAAGTAGATCACAGAAAGCAACAACATGTCAATAGTAGTAATATACATATATTGAACAAAAATCATCACTTTACTCATGCAATCAAGGATATCTAATATCTGATATGAAGACAAAGATATGATGATGTAATTCAAATTGGAACAAGGAACAAAATAAGGAAAGATATAGATACTACTCACTAAGGATTAATGATAAACGTATACCGCATGCGATAATTAACACACAAGTAAACAAAATAAAGGCAGACAAATCTGTGAGTTGAATATATTCAATAGTGTCGGACATACGTTCATCATTGGAAGTTACATGCCATGTTTCCCCTTGTCGTGAACCTATACCCTCAAAGAACTTCTCTTCCCACTTGTCTCCCCATTTGGTTCCAAGTGCAGTCTCTGCCCATTTATCTGTCCTGATATTTAGTAAACGAAAGAGGAACTTAGGGTAAGACGGTTCTTCGACTAAGAAATAAACATGCTCACTCTTTATAAACAACAAAAGAAACATCAAGTTGGAAATAGATAAGAAAAACCATTTGAGGACAGATCCCCTTCCATCATAGTGCTCTCCCCATTTCTCCCACCAAGACTGTTCATTAAGTCTACCCCATTTGTGTGCTCCTTTCTCAGTCCAGCCTTTGGCATCATATTTCTCCCACCTGTATCAAAATTATGCATATCAACATACACATATTCCATATATTTCATTTGTGTGATGCACTATAAATTAAAAAAAAAATATCAATTAGCGCCCCGAAATGGAGCTTACCATTTCTCAGACCATCCAGCATTTTCAGTGCCTGATTTTGCTCGTTTCTGTGCACTTCTCTCAATCCTTGCTAGGTTACTGCACTTTCAAAGTCACAGATGGTTTGGTAAGAAGATGAAACAAGAGGTTTAAAGAAAATTGCATCTGAATCACTTAGTAAATTAAGTAAAGAAGAAATTTTAATCAAGGAAAGGTAAATAATTAAAGACCTCCATTCATCTTGATGGAGAACCTCTTGCCACGTTTCCCACCATGAATCCCCTTCGGCATTTCTGCCAGATTTCTCCACACCTATGAAAATAGAAATGGTGCAAATAATGGCCTGCCAATATATACCAATGAATGATAATAGTGATACTTGCAGAAAGATCACTGATGCAAATGTATGAACATGATTGGGTAATCTAGTTTGTCGTGCATGATTGTGATTCCATGCCCTCAGTCTCGAGTCCGTTTGGCACGACATTGGGAGTGTTCAGTTCAGAAATTCTAGAACATGGATGAATACAACTGTAATTCTTCAATATTTAAATTGCATAATCATGATCCTCTTTTTTCCTGAACAGGATTGATATTGGCAGGATTTGAAGATAGAAACGAGGAGATATACCTAGCTCTTTGTATCCGGTCCAGTCACTTTTCTCCCACCACTGTCAAGAGATCAATAAATCCAATTAAATGCATCCAACAGGGATGATACTTACAAAAACAACGCCAATATATCAGAGACGCCCAACATGTAAAAAGACCAGTGTTGCCTTCCACATTAATCTCAATCACATACAAATGCCTGATACACTATGCTATGTCATAGTTGAGTTTCTGAACAAGCAAACAATGACAGTCATGTATACAATATATACCTCTTCTCTCCACTCAGAAGACGAGTCATGCGAAGCACCACCCATCCTTGTCCACCTACATCTGTATCCAGTGTCACCCAGCTCCTCCCCGCTTTCTCGGTACCAAGTACTTCCATCTTCATTAGTGCCGGACTCCTTAACGTGCTCGTTCAACAAGCTGATGCCCCAGTCCTTCTCATTCGCAATTCCAGTATCTACACCAACAAATGCTTCATTACTCATCACTCAAAATTACACATCACTCAGAATAACAACAAGCAAGCCATATGTACACATATCTGAGCTCTTCGAATCACCTCTTTTCGGCGGAGTATCACGAGATTGCGGTCCGGTGTTCCTCGGAGCACAGCGAGGCCGTCGGCGAGGCTTGTTGTTTCGCTTGGACGCAAATTGAGATCTGCAGCGGTACAAAATCGATAGCAAAATAGCCGATCACTATTCACAAACACACAGCCAAAAAATCCAGGTAGAAAAATAGAAACAACGTACTGAGCAGAAGTGAAGGGCAATGCAGCAGCAGCTTTGAGTCCAGCTCTGTGAGGCCTCTGGTTCTTGGAATCGAACCGCCACTCGTCGCACTTCTTCCTCTTCCCCTCCGAGGAGGCGTTGCTCCGAATCGGAACCACCGAGTCGGAGCAGCAGCAGCTGATTCGACTCACTCCGAGTCGGCCGCCGCCGACGGTGAGCCTCCGCCGCTTGCTTAGCTGGTCATTGTGGCGGTGGAGGAAGGAGCGGCGGCTGAGGTGAGTCGCGAAGCCTCTGGTGGTGGCCGCCTCCATTGCATTTACGAAAATGCCATCGGAGGAGGAGGAGGTTGAGAGAGAGAGCGTAGGAGTAGCGGTGTGGTTGATTTGTTGGAGTCCAAGGAGGAGAGACTTGGGTTTTTTTTTTTTTCTAATTTAAAATTGCATTATTATCTAAACGTGATTTGCTTTCCTGGTTTTTGTAGAGGGAGGCCAATGAGAGCGACGGAGAGAGTTTCGGGGCGAATCTGAAGCTCAAGATCAGATGGACGACGAGGGCTTAATGTTCTCCTCTCTGCTCTGCTCTGCTCTGCTCATTTTCATAGAAGAGAGTGACCGACCGACTGATAATAGCGCGGTGGGTGCGAGATATTTACGAGAAATTGAATATGAGCTCGGGTGTGACGAATCCCGAGATGTAATCTTCATACCGTTACACGTGAGCAGGCTGGGGCCCAAGGACTGTGATGTGATTGCTTGAGTTGCTTCTATCTCGCCTCTTTGGGGTGACACGTGTCGCGCGCAGAGCCGTCACTGAGTCCGTCAACAAGTGCTTCCCTATTTCCCTAAACTCTCAAATGCAACAAAACAAAAAACCAAATGCAAAATCGAATGTCGTCATTGGAGAGTTCCGTATTTGACTATCAACCGTATCAGGTAACATCTAGTCAGTTGGGGATCCGAGATTTGTAACTTGGGGATCCGAGATATAATATGAAGTGATAAAAAAAATTGTGCAAAATTAATTTCTCCTAATTACCTAATGGAGCAACTGTATTATTCTATTAATGTTTTTTTTTCTTATATATTCTAAATAATTTGATATACACATGATAAGGCTCATATTTAATTAGAGCTGAGCTAGTTTTCTATTAATATTGCCATTAGCATTTTACTTTTATCTCTACTACTAAAAAGTCATACGTGTATTTGGTGAAGCATCTTTTTTAATTACCTAAAAAATCAAGCTCGTAAAAATTTCTTAAAGAACTAAAAATAATATTTACTATAAGCTTTACTGTAAAACACAACAAGAATCATAAGGAGAAAAAAAAAGATGTATCTACAAAAAAAATATGATTATCTGATTTATGTCACGGTAACTGGAGTGGTCAAAGTGAAATATCTTTCATTTTCTGATGGGTGAAAGGGCTAGTATTAAAAATATTATTTTAAGACTTGTAGTAGTTACTGACTAACTGCTCCATGCTGGAAAAGGAGCCTGTTAAGCTAAAAACACAAACTCTTGTCTAGTTGTATAATATTTATTGGTTATTTGGCTGTATTTTTTTAAATTGCTAAAAACACAAGTTTTGAACCACAATATTTATTAGTTTATATTGGTTACTTGGCTGTGTTTTCAAATTGCTTGTCGAGTGGTTCCGCCCCTGCATATAGTTTTGAACCACAATTTGAAGGCTATCATATACTAGTTTTTTGGAATGTATACCTCTTGCGTAGGTATTATGTATCGAAAACATTCTCTAACCCTAAACCTACTCACTTAACGTCTATTTCACGTTATCATCCTTTGAATTTAAAACGTGTCAAATTTGGCTTTAGCTTATCTTCGCACTAACATGCCCACTTGCTTCTCTTATTTGTGGTTTTAAGTTGGTTACTATCTTATCAAGAAAATCAACTAAAACAGAAGATAACTCAAAGGCAATAAGCCAAAGATTAAACATTGTTTTCATTGACACTTATACGTTGTGTTTGGATAAAATAAATTTTCATACAAATTTTAAAATTATGAGAATTACAATTCTATAAATTTAAATTCCATTAATTGAGAATTCTATTGTTTGGATTTCATGATGTAGAGTTTTGAAATGACAAGAATTTGTATATAGATTAACCTTAGTTAAGGAAATTGACAAATGACACCTATTTTCTGAGGAATTCAAATCGAGAATTTAAAGTTCCAAATTCTACGATTATTTTTCCGTAAAAATTACGAATTCCACAAGATAATAATCCAAACGGAGAAACAGTCATAAAAAATTAAAAAAATTTTATTTTTAATTAAATTCTCAAAAATTCACTCACATCCAAAACAGGCCCGTTAGAGTTGTGGATATAGATATACTTAGTGTAAGAGACTTGACGTTGCGAGGACTGAGGGTGAAGGTCCATAAATCATTTAAAAGTGCGATACGACAGGGATTCCAGAGTGACCCACTGCTACTGGAAAGGTCCATAAATAGGGAAAGGTCTCTCTATCTCCTGGTCTCACCACGTGGCAGCTGCTAGCACCATAATGACATGGCCGGACTTTTTTTTTGTGGTGGATAAGCTAAACAACCCATGCTTACGTGTAAATCAAGACGTGGCAACAGAGCTCTGGTAAAAAATGATGACACGTGTGGGAGAAAACTTGGATCTCTGTTGTTGGACGAGGAAACCAAACAAAACAAAATATATTTTCTAATACCATATCAATGATAGGCGCGTCAGCCTCCTCACTTTGGATAAGCTTAATGTCACACTCGACCCAATAAGTTTGAAATTTAATGGCTACCTCTGACCCACATGATGAAAAAATGGAAAATACGTGTGTGAATATGAAGATCCTACTCATGAACGCAATCCTGATCACAAAAGCATCCAAAGGAAGAAAATAAGAATGGTATGAAGATAGAAAGACTACCATAACTGCAAAATTGTAGGGTTTCATACTATTCATAATGCAATGCAAAAGCGAGAGATCTTAGATCAGAAACAGTACAATTTGTGTATGCATGGAGGCATAGACATCTCATTCCACGACGTTTGAGAGGATATCTGCTGAACATTCACACCTTGGTAAGGCAATAGCTGCAATGCGTGTACATAACTACATACAGGGGGGAAAAGATGGAGTTATTGAATAAATATGAAGTCAGAAAGGGGAAAACAATGATATTTACTGATACATTGTATTCCCCAGTAGAAGTATAGCAGTAGTAATACATACACCAAAATTTGCTGATGTTTGTCGGAAAAATGTGTAAAAAGATTATATGGTTACATTTAACAAAGATATTTAGAATCACACGCACCAAGTATGTCGAGATGACAGCAATGAAGCAGTTTGTGCCGGACCTTATTTCCTTGAGAGAAACGTTTTGACTGATTCTACAACAACCTGCGAAAAAGAATCAAATTTATTTTCATTTTTCATCATGGCATAACAGTCCCACATCAGGCACGCTTTCTTTAGTTATTGAGCACAGTTCTTCCACCAACAGATGCATGTTCAAACCTTATGACAAAATGATCACTTGATTGCATATTAATATTGCAACTGAAATAAGTTGCAAATGCATATGATACTGGTAACCCAACAGAAAACAGCATAAGATTTATGTTCTTAGATAATTATATTTTTGTTTGTTTTGTTTCCATAGAGTTCCAATAAAGTTTGGTGCTTCTTTCTGGTTTTCCCAGACCACATATTAGTGTTCTTACCCTTCCATCATAGGATAGTGATGCAAATATCCAAGGCTCACGAGAGCTCCAAGTGAGACCTGCAAATTCAAGTAAAAATAGTTAGTCTTAGTTAAAACTTAAGTAAATGCCCAAGGAGTTGTGGGAGTTACCATAGATACTGTCTTCATAATCACTGTAAGAGTGGAGCAATGGATCAATCCGCTTACTTGGTGAGTCTACAGGGCTGCCAAAAGATAACAAGAACCCTAACATTAATAAAAAAGAGCCAAGGAATCAGCATATGAAAACTTCGTTGAACATCAGGTATCAATATAAACTACCTTTCAGTTATTGATTCATAGTTGCTAGGTGCAGATGACAACCACAGGTTGACTGTTGAGTCTGTGCCGGAACTCTGTGGTAATACAGTTTTATTAGCTTCGACCCCAACATCATGTAAACCACAGTTTTTGGTCATTCCAAATGTCTAGAGAGAGAAGACAGTGGGCACAAACCCACATTATCACTGTGGTCTAAACTGGCACCATATTGGGAATGCAAAAATGAGAAAGATGAAGAAAGTAGAACACAGCATAACTAATTATTCGGCGAATTTGAAAGTTGGCTGTTGTGATACATATGCAGCACACTAACCCAAATCCAAAATGACAAAACATCTTATGAGAGAGAGAGAGAGAGCAAACCAAAATCAGCCCGTCATACTCAGGGTTGCATCTGACAGTCCATGTCCTGCAGGCATATTCGAAAGATTAAACTATGCAATATCGAAACTCTTTCCCCAATGATGCACCCCCAAAGTTGTTAAATCATGGTTGAGAAGATCAAATGCAACAGAACACGATATAGTTACCAGTGTGTGTGTCCAGGAAGTTCCTGGATGGGAACTTTTGGCTTCCTCAGATCCCATATGCGAATCCCAGATTCATCTTCTGCAGTCACCTGCAAAAATGTTAACCATTTGTATATGGTAGCAGAAACGAAAAATGCCACAGGAAAAAAAAAATATTAAGATAAAGCCAAGGCCGTTACAAAATACATGGTCTTTTTTTAGATTAAAATAAGTGTAACTACTGTGAATGTAAGATATTCAAGATGCATTACACAACAGACCTGTCAACCTCTAAATTACAAATGGATTCAGGGTAATCATTGGGGATGATGAATAAAATGTATTAGTATGGCACAAGCAAATTCAGTGGAGCAGAACTACATTCTTACAAGTATATGTGTCTTCTTGGGATTATAATCAACATTGCGGACATGAGCATGTTCAATTGAATTTGTCTTCCTGCACATAAGCAATTCGTTTTGATCAGTTGTGGACTTTGATGAGAATCTTACAACAATGAAGGTGAAACCCCATACACTTAACAGCCCAAAAATAGTTTTAGTATTTCTTGGTTGATCAAAGTACATATATTGTCCAAAGACTTTAACAGAATCTAGTTTCCTCTTTTAGGATATTCTTCTCCCCAACCAGATCTATTTTCCCATTCTGATACAAATTCACCAAAATCAAAACAACTCCCGAGTAAAAACTGGATACATGCTTCAAGAGACCATAAAATTTAAATCATCGAGATTGACCCTGATTAAAAGGAAACATACTTCATTGTCCGTAAATCCCAAAATTGAATGGATGATTCACACGTTACTGCAACAGCATTCATGTCATGCGGATCCCATGCTCCACCAGATTGAGCAACAAGACCAGCTGACTCCTTCGATTGTACCTGGATTGAGAAAAAAGACCAAAACAAGAATCAGTCTGAAAAAATAGGATTGAAAAAATACTCCATTAAGTGCAATGAGCTATAGTAGCAAAAACTTATAAGGTCATACAGTCCCAACAAAATCTGTAAAAAAAATCAAAACAAGAAAGGACAAGAAAGAGGCCAATTTTGTGAATGCTCTTCATTGCATCTTTCCCCAACAACATTTCTTTTTCTACTGAATTCTTCCCACACAGTAAACATTTTTTAACTTTGTATAAATTGTCTAGTTTTTAATACTGGCAGACGACGGGCTCTGTTTCTTATCCATATATGTATAGTTGTGTACTACAATTACAGATGATTGACAAGAGATCTCATGGCTTCAATATAAAATACCTGAGCAACTTTTTTGGAAAGATCTAAGCTCCACAAGGAAATATTTTGTTCATCAATGCTGATCAGCTTATCATGCCTTCCAGATGGCCACCAAATAATGCTGTTCCATGTATATATGCATTCAAAAAGAGAGCGAAAGAATACATGGAAGATCAATAAGTCCAACAGATAACACAAAGTTCACTCAATTCTGAAAATAATCGCAGAACAAGATAAAAACAACATGAGATATATTCCGCAGATAACTATTGCAGTATAGGATGCTCAAGAATCTGACCAGAAGATTATACCAAAGAAATATCTTTAAGCACTTAATGACCCAAGAACATAATATGAACACCTTTTTCGCAAACCTCAAGTTTAATCACTATGAAAGAACAAAAATATATATGTTACACTTCCAAAATATCCTTCACCATACAAGCTTTCGTTTTTTTTTCCAACAGTTTAAGCTAATAATAGTATATAAAACAAGAAAGACGATATAACTAAAATTCATTAAACACAACTAGTCATCTAATGTACAGAGAAAGACCAGGGTTAACAAACTCACGATTTGATTTTGCCAACATCTCCGTCAAGGGTGGTAATTCTTTCCAACTGAGGAGAATTTAACTCACCATATAACTCAGGGATCTGCCATATCGACGCTCCATATGATTCACCTTCAAGCACATTAAACCTCATTAAAATAAAAACTACCCCACATTGGAGCTACTAGAGTTGCAGGGACTTCATGGCAGAATGAGATAATCAAACAAGATGGACAACACAGAGCAGTCCTAACCATTCAAATGTTGCGATTGTAACAACCAACTCGAACAATACTGATAATCATTCGCAATATAGCAATGCACATACAAATATATACATAAATGAAAAATCAGTAAACAAAAATATGAACAAATTACCAGTGGAATAAACAGTAGAGAAAATACGCTGGTCGAATGGACAGGACGAAATGTCCCAGATCTCATTGGGGTGCGAAAACAAGCCCTCACAAACCAATTCAGTTCCATCCGAAGAGAGCCGAATCAAATGCACCTAGTCAATTCCAATTCAATCAGATCCAGATCCGAATTAGAATCTCCGAATTCATTTCAAAATTTAAAACAAGGATAGAATACCTCATTTTCTTCTCGGAGACTAAGAGTGCCGGTGATGAAGCTAGTGTGATCTGTGTCAGCTTTAACATCTGATATACATCTAGCCTGGACGCGACGCAGAGAATCAGATGGTGAGAATCAAAATTGGGTTCAGGGATTTGAGATTGGGGGAAGGTTTTGGGGATTTGACCTGGTATTTGAGACCGTATCCGATGCCCGATGATCTTCCTTGCATTGCGGCGCCGCTGCTTCAGCTCTTTGCATGCAAACCCGATTGGAACACTGGCAGTTGTTCAGTGATTGCAATTACAACGGCCACGACTTTCGTTTTTCCTTCTTTTCTTATTTGGGCTAATGCTGCTGAATAAGGCGCGCACAGGCCCAACATAGCGGGTTTTTGGTGTTTTAGCACATATATAAGGGTACTCAATATCAAAATACTCGTTCAATTTTCTCTTGTTGCATGCATACTTTTCAATTTCCATTGTTTTTTAATTCACAAAAAAAGATCCATTGTGTTTAGATTTTAATTCTTTGTTGAATAAACTTTTATAATGTACTTCACAAATGATTTTGTTAGGTATTTAAAATAAAATTTTAAAGAATTACTGGACAATTATTCTAAAACTATGTTTTGCAATGAACTATAAATGAAAGAGTTTTAATAGGCTCGTCCAAAGTCCAAACGTGTTCAAATGATGATATGTTTATTTTAAAATTATTTTAATAGTGGGTACAAGTTCTTTATGAGGTTACATTGTAGTTATTTGTTGTATGCCTTTAAAATGTTAAGACCGACTCTAACAATACATGCATTTAGCCTCTCTCTTTTTTCTTTTTTTCTTTTGCTCATTTCAATCTAGTCAATCATTTCAACACTCCAAGTTAGTAACACATTTAGCTAATCAATATTTTAAACCTAAATTTACGAGAATATCCCAATAAAGATAGACTATTCATTTACCGCAAGGACATGAATGCTAACCACAACGAGAGGCGGGACTTGAATGCTAAAAATGAGGATTCCATATTCATATTAAGATAAAAATGATTTTGGTTGATACTTTTCCATATGAAAACCTAAAATTTCCAATTAAAATATGAAAATTCTTATATACACTAAAACGTAAGTGACCCAACACCATTGATAAATAGTTAACGATTATTTAAATAATCAAAATGATGTAGTAAATAGGATCTGACCGTCTATTTATTTATTTATGCTGATTTAAATAAACCTTCTTCTTTAAATCCTCTATCATTAAAATGACATGTCACTTTAATTCCTCACGCCAAAGCGCCTTGTCATCTGCCCACCGGAAGGAAAATATCATAAACAACAATAATTCCTCAAATTTGAATCGTAAAAAGAAACTGAATAAAGCCGGAGAAGTAAACAAAAAGTCACCCAAATTTCCCATCGTAACAATCACCCTCCTCAGATGAGAGACATCAAAATCGTGTCCAAAAAATGCTGAAGAATCCCAAAAACGCCGCCATGTATATCGCCCGCTACTTCTCCGATCTCGACTGGCGCCTCCTCCTCCTACTCATCCCTCCCCTCTCTCTCATAGTCTTCTTCTCACTCTCCTCCGCCCCCTCCAACCCCTTATCCCCAATCCGATCCTTCATTCTCGGCCGTACGATCCTTCAGCCCCAGCAGCACAACGTAACCGTCAACTCAACCGTCGCCCCGTCGTGGAAGGATGAGCTGGATCGTTCGAGAATTGCGGTGTGCCTTGTGGGTGGGGCCCGGAGGTTCGAGCTTACCGGGCCGTCGATAGTGGAGAAGATTCTGAGAGAGTATCCGAATTCGGATCTTTTCTTGAACAGTCCGATGGACTCGAACGCCTTCAAATTCTCGCTGCTCAAGTCAGCGCCGAGGCTCGCGTCCGTCAGGATTTTCCGGCCCAAACCGATGCCTGAGTCCGAGTTGCAGCTCCGAGTCTTAACCGCCCACAACTCCCCAAACGGCATCCAGGTTCGTTCCTTTCTTTTTATTTTTTTCGGAAAATTATATTTATTAATTTTGGTAATATTTAGAAGAAAATAAAATGGGATATCTAGTTGACGATGACATAGTTGAACCTGGTAGTCTTCTAATTTCTCTATCAAATAAACGCGTCGAAGTTCGCCATTGAGAATAACATTCTTGCTGCGACTGTATGTTTCCGATTTTTAAACGTTCGTTTTTGGTAGGCGATTGTTTTGAAGCTTTTCAAAACTGACATGTAAAAATGTCTGCAGTAAAAAAAAAATTAATATAATAAAAAAAATACACCCCTGTCACCTGTTTTGATGGTGCGTAAATGTGATTCGTTGTTCATAATATTGGTATGGTGGCAAGTTAAGGTTGCTCACCAAAGTAATGAAAACTCAAAACTCGGTGAGCCTTGTCCAACTCCTTTACTTGTTTTAAACCAAAAACAAGCACATCCTCATTTTCTTTCTCGTTTTTTTTTAAATAAAAAAAAAAAAAAACCCTTCTTACAGTAAGGTCACGTGCGCGTTTAATACGGAGCGCGTGATCGAATTATCATTGTCATGTACTGATAAACTGCATCAGACGGTATTGGGTCAAAGATTTGTACAAATATGGAGGGTGGTGATCAATTGATCATACATGTTTGACCCAGCCACGTTAGCCGTCTGTGGACCCCACCTGCAGTCGAAATGGCCAGAGTGGAACGGCACTACTGCCAACAGCCACCCACTAATTTTTGAGTTTTTAGTAGGGCTGCCACTCGGTCGGTTCGAATCGGTAATGGGCGTTACCAACTTCAAAACCAAAGCTTTCGGTAATGAAATATGACTTTCAATTACCAAACCAAAAACTTCGGTATGAGATAAATCTTACCAACTTCGGATGTCGGTTTTTCGGTATTACCAAACTTCACAACAAATATATTTTCAAAATATAACAAAACAATACAAAACTATAAAATTTAAATATCACTTGAGTTTCTAGAGTCTGATAATACATATACAAAAGATAGTCATTTCAGTACACATTATCGAGTATGGTTTAATTTTCTACCGAAATAGTCAGGATGTAAATGTTTCCAAATTTTTATATGAGCAAGTTATGTGTCATCTATGTGAAAGTATGTGTGTGGAAGAGTCGACCAAAATAAGTCACATAAGGGCAGTAAAAGCTTTTTCGTGTAATAAGTGACGTTAAATTATGGTTGACCGTTTTGATCAAGACCCGAGCATTATTGAGTACAATTGAATTTTCTATCATAATTGTATTATACTATAATGATCACATCAGACGGTCGAATTTTAATTTTATAAATTGTAATTATTGGAACCACAACATGCCTGGTAATGTGGTATAACTTATTTAGTAAGTTATATGTATATGTACATCTTTGTGAACCAACTACAAAGAGGAAGCAAAATTTTCAAAAACCTTGTGAACTATGATGTGATCAATATAGTGAAATACGACTATGGTAGAAAAATTAAGTATTTTTGATAATTTTTTGGCCTTGATCAAGGCGGCTAACCCTATTTACGCTTGTGCTTCCTATGGGGAGTCCTATCATTAAGAGAGGTAAAAACATTCCTAAATTTTTACATGGGCAGTTACATGTCATCTAAGTGGGTTTGTCTATGTGTGTGTGTGATAAATCGACTAAGACGGGTAGGTAAGAGCGTTTTTATATAACAAGTAATATTGAATTAAAGTTGATCGCTTTAATTGAGACCCGAATGCTACCAAGTATAGTTAAATTTTTCTATTCATTGTCTTGTTTTTTACTAAATGATATATACAATTGAAAACGTGAGATAAAATTATTAGTCTGTGTGTTTTTAGAAATATAAGTCTTTAAATAATTAGAATTTCGGTAAATTCGGTATTTACCAAAAACCAAACCAACTTTTTCGGTATTTCTCGGTTTCGGTTTTTTCGATTTCGATTACTAAAATTCGGTTTACCAAATGATAAATTTTCGGTCGGTTTTCGATCGGTTTGGTATTTACCAAACCAAGTGGCAGCCCTAGTTTTTAGCCATCTCTTTTTTTTTTTTTTCATAATTATTTCAAGCAATTGTCAAGCCTCTAATCAAAATTATTTTTACCGTGAAAATGTTCACCATGATTATTTAACTGGAACAGTAAGAATTTTAGGTGTTTAATTGATGTGTTCTGTTATGGCTTGTGCAGGGTCTTTTGCAATATTTCAATCTGGTGGAAGGCTGCCTAACTCTAATTCAAGAGTACCAGAAGCAGAACAATTTCACCTACGACTGGATAGTCCGAACTCGAGTCGACGGGTACTGGAACGCCCCGCTCGACTCAAAGTTCTTTGTACCGGGCAAATACCTAGTCCCTCCCGGTTCCAACTATGGTGGACTCAACGACCGTCTTGGTATCGGGGACCTCAACACCTCCACAGTTTCCCTCTCTCGCCTCTCACTATTACCCCAGCTCGACGCTGCAGGGAAGCAGCAGCTCAACTCGGAGACGGCGTTCAAGGCCCAGCTCACCACCCAAGGGGTGACTCCGGTCTTAAAACGACTCCCGTTTTGCATAGTTTCAGACCGCAAGTATGATTTCCCGCCTGCGCGTTTTGGAGTTCCGGTTGCAGCCCTATCGAGCCCAGGCCCATTGAGTGGGGCGAAATGCAGGCCTTGCAAGCCTGTGTGCCAAGGCCCATGCGTAGGGGACGTGATGGAGAGACTGTACAAAGGGTGGAGCTGGACGGACTGGGCCAATGGAACGCTCGAGCTTTGCAATGCGCATGCGGATTGGGAGAAGGGTTGGGAGGAAATATTTGATAGAGTAGCTGGGAAGAAAAAGAGTGCTGAGCGAAAACGAGTGTGGAGTTTGACAGTGGAGAAGTGCATTGCTGATTTTAATCAGATGAGAAACCGGACCGGGATCTGGGACACCCCGCCGGTCGACGAGATTTGTAAGACAGGGATCAGTTCGGGTCCTAAGTGAAGCTACAAGCTCCTTACAATACATGAAACTAACCAAAACAAAACAGCATACAGGCACAGGCACTTTTAAACAGAAGGCAGAGGGATATTTTTGGCTCCTGTATAATTTCTCTTTTGTTGTAGTGTATAATGTTCTTGTCTGATATATGAATTATGGTTTGTGAATTTTTCAAAGAAAAGAAGAATCCGATGGCTATTCTGGTACCAAAAACCCGAAGAATACAAGAAAAAACACAGAATATTATCTCGATGACTCGATGAAATGAACACAGACCCAAGAAATATATTAAGAGCCCTGAGTATTACATAAAGATCCCTACAGTACCACCAAAGCTAGCTACTGAATATAAGTTTGGCCAGTTATATCAAGATCTCGGTCGCCGGTGGAAGGTGGTGGTTTATGCTTGGGTGGCTGGCTAGGTTCAACTGGTCCATCGGCACTTTGGGTGTCGCTCGCCCTCTCCACGTGTGGGTTTTCCGCCGCCGAGGCATCTTTACGACGTCGACCCTCGCCGGAATCGTCGTTGTCATCGTGACCGTACAATCCACCGCCGTATGCCTCACGGTTAACAGGCGTCATATCTGAAATCACGCTGTCTTTCTCCTTCTCTTTCCGTTGCACCTCCTCTCTTACTTGCTTCTCGCGCTGCTCTTCCATACTTGATCGGTTAACTATTTTAGTTGAATAATTTGATCGTAGATTTCTCTAAGCTCAATACTAAGCTCGAACACCACGTACAAAATTGCTCCGAGGGACTCGATCAATACAAACTCCACCGCCAAACACGTGGCAAGAGAATGATCTGCCTTGTCATTCATGATCCATGCATTGTGCGTACTGCAATGTTCTAATGTTTATCCATGCATTGTGCGTACTGCTATGTACGTGAACACCCGGCCCATCTAAGATGATTAGAATCATTAGACGATGATGATGCGACTCATGTATAAACAAGCTACGGGCTGTCTGATTGTTTAGCAATTCAAAATTCAAGATGCTCGGACGGCTCATGGTTTGATGTATGTTATACACATATGTATAGTAAATAAGTCGTTTTTTCTTAATAATTCTTGTGGTATCGTATGTTTGTGTAATGAACACAAAATGTAGATTTGCGGAGCAACAAATATGAAGCAAGTTTGTGTAGCTGGAAACGTATGTTACTAGGTTTGTTTGGAGCGCAGACATCCATAGTAATCATATAACTCTAGGAAGAGGCTGCATCGTGCATAGCATAGAATTGGTAGGGTGGCAATTTTGAAAAAAAAAATTTCTGGATGTGTGTGACCTTGTTACTAATCAATGATGAACTCTCACAAATATTATTTATTTAGAGTAGAACTTGGTGTTAATTACAATTTACTCTGATTAAACAATCATACAATAGATAATGAGATACCTTTCATAGCTAACTAACTAGACTATGAAATGTCAATTAAGAATAAACCATAATATAAACGTGACACATTCTTAGGTTTATACGTTAGTAATCGACCCATAAATGGATAATTAGATCGGCCGAATTAGATACCTTCTTAGCTAACTAACTATAATCTCATCGTGGGATGACTCATCGTCCACTCTGTATAATGTAAGCTTTGTCTCATATGATTCATGCTTCATAATACAAACGTGAAACCCTCAAAACTTCAACTTCCATTACCAAAAACATTATTTTCACTCATATATTTCATGCACGGGACACGGAATCTCTGACTTCATTTTCAATTCTCGCACTGATAGATACATATAATATGCAAGCACACATCGAGCTCGGTCTAAATTGTTACGAGTAAAACAAGGACAACATCATCAGAGTCTATCTGTTATTGTCTGGTTTTTGAATCATGAATTCCACAAACTAGGAGATCCGGAGTTGCTTAAACAGCTTAATTAGCGTTTTTGGGCTAATATTCCATCGTATTGAGTTCTCTCATATTTGAAGGAAGACTAATTTTGTGATATTTGAAGGAAGACTAATTTTGTGGCAGACACTTTAGATCATTCTACCAATGTGGGATATTGGCCGGACTCTGTTACTAATTAGGCCACTCTTCAAGTTTTTCATTTTCACTCTCTGGTTTAGGTTATGCTAGAGTTTTTTCTTTGTAAATGGGACCTAAGAATACAGAGATAGAGATGGAGACAGCGTGTACAAACCACATGGATGGTGCTCCATATCTCCACGGGGAAAAGCAAAACCTGTACGCGCCTTGGTTTATACCCTAAAACCCACATGATTAGCTGATTAAGTAGCTACCTAATCCAGCTTAACAGCCTGTTCTTATATCAACTTGCCAAACCCATGCTTAGCTGCCTCTTCTCTTCTCCTCCATCCTCACTATAAATACAATCTTCCATTCACATATATTATTATAACGGTCTTTGCTTCCAACTCCGATCCCAACTCTTCAAGTAAATTCCAGTCAAATCTCGAAATGGTAGGCGTTTTCCGGCGCTCCCTTTCCTTCCCAAACAAACCAAATCCCAACCGTCCGTCCAAACCTACCTTGTCTCGTCACACCAGATCCATAAGTCTTCCATGCAGATCTCACCCATTGATCTCTCAGCTCAAGGACCACATCTCCGAACTTCAATCATGGTCCTCAACGTGTGATTCCTCCTCCGCTTGGCTCGTCGACGGCCTGACACGCCTGACGGAGCTCCACCACTGCCTCGACGACACTCTCCAGCTTCCCCAGACCCAAGAAGCCCTCCGCCGCCAGCCACACTACTCATCCGTCGAGAATCTTCTAGAACAGTTCCTCCGCTTCGTCGACGTTTATGGAATCTTCCGTGGCTCCGTTTTGGCTCTCAAGGAGGAGCACTCGGCGGTGGAAGTGGCTATCAGGAAGAGAGACGAGTCTAGGGTAGGTTTGTACGTGAAAGCTCGAAAGAGAATGGCCAACGAAATGTCTAAGCTCGTGAACGAAGTTCGAATGTGTACTAGGTCATCCGAGTCTGTCTCCCCCAACACTGTCAACGTCGGAGATGTCGAGCTCGCCGCCGTTGTGAGCGACGTCGTGAAGGTGACGGTGACGGTCTCTGTTGCACTCTTTAACGGAATTGCATTGTCTTTCGGGCCGCGAAAATCTACGACGTGGATGAATATGGGGATGATGAAGAAAGGCAAGGTTGATGATCGGGATCAGGGGATTCATGAGTTCGAGCAAGTTGGGGTGAAGAGCTTGTTGGGTTTGAGAAAGAAAGGAGCCGAAGAGGTCAAAGTTGCTTTGAAGAAAATGAGGGAATTGGAGGCCTCCATTGAAGGAATTGAAACTTGCAGTGAAAGAGTTTTCAGGAGTTTGATTAACGCAAGGGTTGCGCTGCTCAACACTCTTACTAGCTAAAACGTTATAAGTTTGATAGATATAGATGCCATCTAGCTATAGTTTGGTTTCCTTCGTCTGTAAATTGATTTTATTCGACCATTAATTATAAATTACAGTTGTGTGTTAGTATACAGATTAATTAAGATACCTAATCCGGGTGTTCACACTTTGATTTTGTGCTTCATATTATGGTTAGTTGGTTACAATACGGATAAGAAGTGAAGGGGTTTCCTTTATTAGCTTCCTTGTCATCTTGAACAAAGTCATTGGGTTTAATTTTGTAGTGCCATGCAAACTGCCGATGCTAGCTAATGGTCGTGCTTAAGCACATGTCCATGCTGTTAATTGCAGCATAAAAATAAAAATTAAGTACGATAAATAACTTGGGTGACCAGCTGTGGTCACTTATGGTTGAGAAACACCGATGAATAAGTGTAAATAATAATTATAAACAAACATGCCAAATACTCAAATTAAAACTCTCATTTATGTCCTTAAATTACAGTCAAACCTTTTAAAATGGACACATGTCCCATGTATCTTCATTGGTTGTGGTCACCTTAAGGTGATCAGCCCTTGTCACCGAAGTCGGGTTCTTAAGTACGCAACGATGGAAAATGGAGCATTCGTACTGGATCGAAAAGCCAATAACAAATCTGGCTTAATTTGCCGGTTAGAGAATAATTTTTATTATGACCTCAATGTTGTCAGTTTTGTTACCTAACCAACCAGAGATTATGGCTCACCGACAAACATAACTTGATGATCTATTCTTTAGTCAATTTTTGCTCCCGTATTTACGTGTTTGTTCGTTGTTCAATTTGGTGAAGGAAATTTCGGTCTCTAATCACCGGCCAGAATCCTTAATTAATCTCCCCAATTCTACAAGAACTGTGTATATAATTGGAATGTTTGAATTCCAATAGAAGAACGCCGTGGAAAAAGAACTTGAAAAATGCTCCATACGGTTAGTGTAAGGTAGTGTGCGTATTTGTATACCACACAATAAAAAGAAAATACCCACATGATTAATATGTAGGCATGTATATAGAATTAGAATACAATATATAATTCATGCTATCATTTGACCCCTGCTAGCTGCTCTAATTGTCGACCCTCTCCTCTCCTGTTAGTTGTCGTTCTGTATAATTGTACATTATACGAAGCATGGATTCTCCATTGCACCGTCATTGACAGCTGATCATCATCGATCTTTTGCATAGGGTAAGATGGGGCATCATGTTTTTGTTCTTCGATTCCCAACTAATTACAAGTGGGTGGAATAATAGAGATGCATCCATGCTCCTATATATGTATCATTCACCTTCCAATTATGAGATAGGTCTAAAAGTTAAAAAGCAATATTGGTACGTAGGTTACATAATGATTGAATGTATCCATTTTCATTCATTATTGCCAAATGCCTTCATGAGGGAGGAGGTTAAGAATTATGGTTATGTCATAAGTCATAACTTAAGCCGCTCAACCTACTAACCTAGTCAACTATATTCTCAAATAGACAAATCAGTCAAGTGCACGTTTGGTACCCAGTACTAGATTACACATTTTTATTTGTTAAGACTGTCCTGCATTCATGTGGGTTGCCTTAAGTTGTACTAATATTAACTCATGATACTAACCAAACTAAACTCCTTATCTAGAATAGTCGACATAGTCCCAATTCTCAACCAACAAACATCCCGGTCTAAATTGGCCCACCCATAGGGTGGTTTATGGGTTTTCATATTTTGGATTTTTGGGCTTTCTATTGGAGCAGGCCTCTTGCTTGTAGCAAATTTATATGGTTTTACTTTAGGACCAAATTCGAGCCCAATGACTAATCAGTTAGTTTGCTATCATGCACATGGAGGAACAAAAAGTTTGCCTTTCCTGGGATACAGGACGACTCAACACAGGTCCATGTCTTCTGCTCCTCTTGTTCTTTATCTCTCTATCCATCTCCCACTACATCAAAAGCAAACACGTACAAAAAAAGAGACGCACTGCACCAAACACTTTCAGTCTTTCACCCTTTCCACGATCGAGTAACAGTACACAAAAGCAAATGCTGCCAAATTTTACTGTGTTGGAATTCCACCAGCCTCCAATGACTACTCCTTTTCATCCAGATTTCCACAGATTTAAGAATCATCACAACCCTTTCTACTTTCAAGTACATCACCATCACTCTTCTTTCCTATCTGATTTCAAAAACAATTCTCATAGGAATTCACTAAATGACACAGACAACCGTTACTATCATCTTAAAGTTACCACATGCAAGACATATTCTAATTATTATGGTTATGACATCTTAGTTATGGATTAGTAATTACCAGTATAATACTTGATTTTGGTTTTGAAAACAATATCATCCCCTTTTAGTTTGTCGGTGAACCGTAGCTTGGTTGATTAAGGTGTTTAGTTAACAACTTTGAGATCATGACCATGTTCAAACCTCAATGACATATGTAGGGTGTGTGATGTATTAATAATTTTTATCTTTTAAAAAAAACACTTAATAATATCATCAGATTGTATGACAGTAGTGATTTGAACCTACAGGTGATGATGAGTACCAGGAAAAAGTTAGTAACATCTTTTTTATCTTATGATGAGTGCTAAGTAGAACTGTAGAAGGACATCATCCTAACTTTAAGACGTTAGGTTAATGTTCAAAACAACATTCTTATTCACCAAACGTAACATTTCTCACACACTAAGTATATTTAGACACGTTTCGAATACATCATCATTTGTGACATGTAAGAAGTTACGATCGTTTTGAAAATATAACAAAAAAAAAGGATGCAAGGGTGTAATAAAAGGGTTTGAAAATATAAGAAGAAAAGTTAAAAGGGTGTAATAAGGAACAAAATCAGGGTCATATGGCAAAAACTCTGAAAATCAAAATAGAGACGTTATATATGCCTGTGTCTCTTTTTCCAATCCCGCCAGCTTTTCCCTCACAATTAAGGAAGATTAGCAATAACATCTCCCTAATTAAGCTTAATCTCCCTATTTAAATCTTCCATTTCTGCAATTTCAATATTCCAAATCACACAGAAATCACAAACTCTAATCACACTTGCCATGGGCTGCGCTCCCTCAAAGCTCGACGACCTCCCGGCCGTCGCTCTCTGCCGTGACCGGAACAAGTACCTCGACCAAGCTCTCCGGCAAGCCCAAGCCCTCGCCGATGCACACGTGGCGTACTCGGAGTGCCTAAGAACACTCGGCCCCTCCCTCACTCGTTTCTTCGATATCGGACTACTTGAACAAGAGCCTTGTAATTCTCGCACCACCTCCCCTTCCGGTTCCAATTCGGGTCACATTCAATTCTCTTCTGACTCCGAATCCGAAGACGGCGCCGAGAAAGACTCGGACGAGTCCCGTGTTCAACGCTACGGCGATTTGAGCTCGAGCGGTGTCGTCTTGACCTCTCACTTGGCCAAAACCCCTCCGCCACCGCCGTCTCCGATCAGCTCGACCTGGGATTTCCTGAACCTCTTCGATGACGTGTACGAGAAATACGAGTCGGTTTATGGTTTCGATTCGGAGCCTGGTGCTGATCGCGGTGAGAAAATAGGACGTAAGATCGATGAAGGGGTCACCAAGACTAATGTGGAAAATGTTGAAGAGGAAGAACAGAAGAGTGAGCCGAGGGAGAAGACGAGCACTCCTCCGAGAGATGAAGTCAAAAACGGCGTCGTGGAGGCGATGGCGGAGCTTCAGGTTCAGTTTGAGAAAGCTTCCGAGTGTGGCAATGAGGTTCTGAAGCTGCTGTCTCATAATCACAAGATTAATTCGGTTCATCCAGGTAGTGTACATTTCCCTAAACTTGTCAATTTTCTTTTCTTTTATGAAATCATAGGGTTAATTATAATTTGGTTTGAAATATTACATGAAATGCGCAATGGTTTGATTTTGATTTTTGATCTTGTTGGATGTTGGACAAGCAGAGTGTGGATTTGATCAGTTACATTCGGCGATGAGTTCCCAGAGCCTAGCATACACTCTGAAAACTCTCTTGTTGTGGGAGAAGAAACTTTATGATGAAGTCAAGGTATATACATTTGCTTAATTCATCTGCGTTTTGATTTGTAGTTATCTTTTCTATGGTGTTTATGTACTTGCGCAATGCAGGCTGAGGAATTATTGCGTTTGACGCATGAGAAGAAGACTAGGATGCTGAAACAGTTGGATAAGAAGGGTGGTGACTCCCTCAAAGTCGACTCTATCCACAGTTCACTTAACAATCTATTGACGAAAATGAAAGTTGCAATTCAGATTGTTGATAGAATATCAATTACCATCAATAAGTTGAGGGATGAAGAGTTGTGGCCGCGTATTATTGAGCTGATTCATAGGTATGTCATATTGTGTCTGTTTGTTTGTGAGTTGTAAAGAGCTTTCTCTTGACTAATATATTGCCTACATTTGCCTCATTTCTCATTTATATACTCACCTGAGGTTATTATCTAAGAGCCGAAGACTATAATATGACTATGCAATGAAAAACTAAACTGAACTGAACCTTGTTTGAAAATCTGAAGCAGACCTGATGAGTGTCAATGATGGTTATTGTTGTGGTTTAAACTTCGCTGCAGTAATTGTATGCAGATAATATGTTGAATCTTTTGATGTGGTGTTAACATATGTAATTATGTATGATGTCCTTAATCTCCTGATTATTCTACAGAATGCTATATTTCTGGTTATGCATGTCTACCCGAACTACTAATGTGAAATTTCCTAACTGGTTTGACATGGTTTTCCATTCAGCATTTAGATATGGGTTTAGGTCTGGGGGTTATTTTATTTTATTTTTTATGTGGTTTGCAGATTCCTTCTGATATTCATGGCTTGACTATATCTTCTTGTTCATGTAGGTTACTAGGCATGTGGAAGGATATGCTCGAATGCCACAAGCTCCAGAACCAAGCAATTGGGGAAGCCAAAGGCTTAGATGTCATTGCATCCAAAATTAAGCACTCTAATGATGACCATCTTGAGGCTTTAATTCAACTCAAGGTAGAGCTTCTAAACTGGAATCTATGCTTTTCCAATTGGATCATCACTCAAAAATGCTGTGTAAAAGCACTAAACGGTTGGCTTCTGAGATGTCTTCTATATGAACCTGAAGAAACAGAAGACGGTACATTACCCGTTTCTCCTGGTAGAATGGGAGCACCACCAGTTTTTGTGATATGTAATCAGTGGTCCCGAACTATGGATCAACTCTCAGAGAAAGAAGTGACTGAAGCCATCCAGGGATTCCAAGCTAGTATAGATCTTCTTTTGGAGCAGCAGACTGTAGAACTGCAGCAAAGGGTAATTGAAAACAAAGATCTCGGGAGGAAAGTAAAACTTTTGGAGGAGCAGCAGCAAAAGATGCAAAAGGTCATGCAAGCTGGAAGAGGAAAAATATTTGGTCTACTGGGAGAAGTGGATAGAGTTGTTTTACCTGGAGAGAGACTGCAAGTGCCTGAGGATAATAATAGTTCTAGAAATGTGGAATGGGATCTGAAGGAGACACTAAAAGCAATGGAGAAGTTCACCGCAAATTCCATGGAAGCATACGAAGAGCTTCATGCACACATTGCAGAATTCCAGCATGCTGCTAGTTGAGTCAAACCAGTATTATGCAGAGGGTTATCAAGGTATTTATTAGAAATTAGGTTAGTTCTACTTAGATGAGTTAGAAGTAGATCATTTCATTAGTTTAGAAAACTTGGTTTTCCCTTTTGAGGGGTTTTAGATTTTGTGGATATCCCAAATATCCAAGTGTTGCTATTGCTGCTTTCTCTCATCAACAAGGGGGGATTAGTCTTGACCGGAACATGAGCCAGCCTGCAATTGTGTTTGAGAGAAGTAGCAATAGCATCCTGGTTGATGTAAATCAGTTGAATCTAAATTGAGGTTTACCTTGATACTCGATTGCTTAGATTTAATTACCTTATTATGACTCCTAGGCTTGTTGTAGAAATTGATTCTCATCGATTTTTTACATTATATAGGAGTAGCTATACACAACTTTTACATAATGCAATAAATCTAAATTGATAGCAGTATCAAAACTGATGCATAAACACAGCAATATCAGATCTGTAACGGAGAAGATTCTGGACAGGATTCATGCTCGCTCTCTAACACTTGTAAATAGGATGCATTAGAAGTTATCATATACAAATTATGGAATATGAAATTGATTGGTAATAATATTTCATTAAGAAGATTCCCAAAAGGATTACATACCACAAAACAATCGAAGGCTAGAAACACACAAAAGTAAAGCACAAACAATAAATAGCATCGAAAACATCTAGCTAGTTAATAACATCGCTCCGCCTTTTACTCTGAGATTGAGAACAGCTATGCTCTACTGTTTTTGTATGCCTTGGTTATTCTTGGCCTTGCTGTTTACAAGACTTTTCAAGGCAACAGCTGCTGCCTGCTCTAGCCTCTCCGCCTATTAATTGGCTGCTTGTTTCAAAATCAAGTACTCCATCCACTGAACGTAGAATCTGCAAACGTATCAGCAACTCAATCTGGCGTTGAACTTGGACTGTGAGTCTGTCAACTATTGCCGAATCTCTAACAAGGTCTTCAAGCTTCTCTATTTCAATAGAGCTACTTTCCCTAATTTCGTCTATCAAGGGCTTCATTATCCACATCATGGCTTCCACTTCAAGCCTTCTATCAATTGCTTACCATCAAGACACCCACGTTAATCACGAAATCAAGATAGTTTTGTCTTACTTAAGAAATTGATATTTATGTTTGTTTTGAGTAACATGTCAATCCAACACAATTAGGTTTACCCGCTATGCTTTGGTTGTAGGAAAATCCCAAACATGATGGAACACTAACGAGGAAGAGGCTGTTTTGATAGCTTCAGATGAAAGACCAGTCTCTATGAGAAAAATAATAGAATGTTCATATATAGCCTTGAGAACTTTCAGCATATCTATGGCTGAGTCGCCGAGCCCTTAGCGATTCCAAAACAAAATAGTAGAAGATTCTTCTGGTTTTTTGAGGAACTACCAATTAGTTAGTCGAGACTTGGAAGTACATTTCAACGGAGTTAGAGAAAAAGAAAAACCAGAAGAACCTCCTACTATTTTGTTTTGGAATTGCTACGGGCTCGATGACTCAGCCATAGATATGCTAAAAGTTCTCTAGGCTATATATGAACCTTCTATTATTTTTCTCAAGACTGGTCTTTCATCTGAAGCTATCAAAACAGCCTCTTCCTCGTTAGGTTTCCATCATGTTTGGGATTTTACTACAACCAAAGGCGTAGCCGGTAAACCTAATTGTGTTGGGTTGGCCATGTTATTCAAAATACAAACATAAATGTAAGACATCTTGAACAGTATTAACGTACGTTTACAACCTTCTGGTTTCAGGCGAAAAATTTGTCTCATAATCTTTATAACCAAGCTTAGATGCAATATGCTTCAACTCGGCCAGATTCGTACGTAGTCTCTGGATCAAGTCCATCAACCCAAATTACTCTTTCTTCTGTAAAGCCTTCCTTTTTTCCAACCCCCTCATAAATGACCTTAAGAGCACAGTCATTAAGAGCAGGACATTGTCTCAACGAGTACCTCATAGTTGCTCGGAGACTCGCAAAACAATTTTCTTCTCTTCTGTTCTTTCATGGATGATACAATAGTCTGGCCAAGGCTCTTATTTATAGGTACAGTACTTACAGTTCTGTTTCCTTTATAGGAAAGGAACATCAAGATCGATAGAACTTGCTAAACTTGTTTCCTATGTAGGGAAAGAAAGTCAAGCTGATAACTATCCAGATTTATTCCTATGAAGAAAAGGAAAATTAACATAAAAACTTTCTGGATTTATTTCCTCTATGGACTTGTGTAGTATGTATAGGATAGGAAAGCCAATACAAAGCTTGAATAATGGAGAAATATTTCAAGATTTGTTTCCTCAGCAGGCAAGGAATCTAGGAATTAAAATAAGTTTTAGAGCATCTTTCAAAAAACAGCAGCGTGGAGAAGGAGAAGAAGAAGAAGGATGAGGGGGACCAAGAGGAGGGCTCGGGGGATGAAGAAGAAGATTTGGATCTGGGTTCGGAGATAGATGATTTGAAAGATCCAACGACGAGAAGAGAATGCATCGAGGATCTGTCATATCTGGCCCGGGAGAAAGGAATGAGTGTGAAGAAAGGGGATGAGGAGGCGATCCCAGAGATGATGATCCCCTACCTCTGGGGTTCCCTTTCGTATTCCAAACGCATTCAAATTTTCCTGAAAAGAGTGAGAGAGCATATCGATAGGTGCAGCACCCTCGACAGTTTGGAGACGGTGGAGAGTGGAGACCGCCCTCCAGAGTCAGGTTTTCAGTAAAGCATATGAGGGCTACAAAGTAAAGGTTCAGACCACCAGGGTGTGTACTTCATCCCAACCCTCTTGCTTCATTGCTTCAGCCTTGTGATTATTTCTCTTTCATTTTTCTTGTGTTGATCGAACTCTTTGACACAGGAGGAGGATATATATGGCTGATGCTAGCTAGTAAGGACCAACTGGTAATGATGCACATATCCTTTACTTGTTGTTTATATGTTGTTGGGTTGTTAAGCTTATTAGTTGTTAGTCTGATTAAACAATGAAACCTTGTTCAGTTGATACCTACCTGGTTTTATCTCATCTCCAGAAGCTACTCTTTCTGAATACAAATTTGTTTTGAAGCCATATCTGAGTTTTTCAATATAAACTCCTTGGGAGAGTGGTATTGTAAGTCGAGATTTGCTGGCCATAGTGCATCTTTAGTCTAGTTAGGTAGTGTTTGCACTGACCTTTTCCTAATTTATTGACAAATCTATGAACAAAAAACCTCAGCAGCTTAGCTATTCGTGATTTGTTGCTAGTAGTTGTTTTGTTATGCTTCTGCATTTAATCTTTTTGGGTTGTTACTTTCTCCTTCAAGTCTTGGATTCCTCTATCTCCTCTTTTGGTTTGCTCTTGCAGTTAAATAAAATCTGGAGTCTTTTGTTGTGGTTAATGTGATCAAATTCGTGGCCTCGATCAATCTTTCTCAGCAGCTAGCTGCTCTTTTATTTGATGGTAGAATTTACCGTAAGCTAATGACCAGCTCTGTTTCGATTGGTCTTTACTCTCTACCTCTACAAGAGTACCAAATCAAAGAGGCTCATTTTCGTTGTCGATGAGCTGAAACGAAACCGACATTTGGAAAATAAGGCGCGCAAGTGTGAAAAGAGAACAGAGCCACTTTGCAGTAGTGCAAAAAGGCGACGTCCTTTTCTATAGCCGCGTTTTTGCTCAAAGCGATACGCGCTTTCTCTTCTGATATATCACACCTCATATATAATTGTTTTGTTTATTATTGCTCATTTTGGCCCTCCAACACCTACAAGTTCCAACCAATCATCTTTTTTTCCTCAAGTGGGAAGGTGTGGAAAACACTTTTCGTTTATTAATCAACATGCATTCATTTCATTTTGGTTCCTCATTGATAATTTGATAATATTTTCTTTTCTTGAAAAATTGAGAATTTGATCTGCATACAAACATAACCTGTCACATATGGTTCAAAATCCAGGAAAATATGTTACAGATTGGTCGAAAGAAACCTATTACGGAGCATGTATCAAAAAAAAAAAAAACCTATTACGGAACAGTTATAATGAGAAAATATATATCAAACAATAACGGTCTATTTTACGATAAATTTTTATGTGCTATGGGAGGACCACGTGGCAGTCTGACGTGGTCCTACATTCCAATTAAATTTAGATATGTGGATTTTTTACAACTAAAATATTAAATAATATTTTTTATTTTTTGTGAAATGACATTCATAGGTATTTAGCAAGTTCAACCTAGGGTTTAGGGTTTAGAGTTTAGGGTTAGGGTTTAGGGTATAGGGTTTAAGGGTTTAGGGGTTAGGGTTTAGGGATTAAGGTTTAGTATTTAAAAAACAACATTAAACCCAAAATGGTCTTTGACAAAATAGCTGAAATAATTTTTCACGAAAAAAATCCACATGTCTAAATTTAATTAGAATGTAGGACCACGTTAGACTGTCACGTGGTCCTCCCGTGACATTAAAAAATTTCTCCTATTTTACTTAAAGATAGTAAGATATTTAATGCAACCCAAGAATAATTGGATGTAAATCCAACTGGCCATAAATAGTTACTACGAGATAAATACTACTGTGTTCCCCGACATATTAGATACGAGCCAGCCTGTGTCCATGAGAGTGGACGTTATTTGCTGCTGCTGATCATTTTGCCTAAAAAGCAAATCCAGAGACGTTGCTCCGGTACACTTGTGGGTTGGTGCTTACAAAATTACCAGAATATACTTTCCACAAATCTAAAAAGGACACTCCAACAGTTGGAGGTAACAGGAAGAGAGAGAGAGAAGAAGAAAAGGAAGAGAGAACGACTACTGCTTAAGATTCTCTCTTTCTCTCCTTTTCTCGTTTTCTCTCTCTTCTGGTTTCTATGATTGTTGAGCTGAACAACGAGCTGGTGCGGAAGGCCGAGTGAACTGAGTCGGACTCGGCCGAGTTATGGGCTGCTGCCTGTCCTTGCTTCCACCGCGACGGCAGAAGACGGAAGAGAAGAAGAAGAAGAACAACAACGGCAGACTACAACAGCAGAATCAGAATCAGTATCATCAGCAGCAGAACAAAAGCGCGGCCTCGGCGTTTAGCGCCACGTCGTATGCGAGCAGCAACGGTCCGGGAGTGTCCAACGGAAACGACGCCGTAACGGTGCCGGGATTCTCCGAGTTCTCTCTGGCGGAGCTGAGAGCGGCGACGAACAACTTCAGCTCCGACTTCATCGTCTCCGAGAGCGGCGAGAAGGCCCCCAATGTCGTCTACAAGGGCAGGCTACAGAATAACAACAACCGCCGCTGCATCGCCGTCAAGAAATTCGCCAAGCTGGCCTGGCCGGACCCCAAACAGTTCGCCGTACGCCACCTCCAACTCTCTCATTTCATTTTTCCAGTTCAATTTTTTTAAATTAATTATATATTTTTGTATTGGTGTTTCAGGATGAAGCTTGGGGAGTAGGGAAGCTGAGGCACAAGAGGCTTGCGAATTTGATCGGATATTGCTGCGACGGCGACGAGAGGCTGCTGGTGGCTGAGTACATGCCCAATGATACTCTTGCCAAGCATCTCTTCCACTGTAAGTTTTCTTTTTGTTTATTAATAATAACGTGTTTCTATAATCTTGCCTCATTGCGTTGAGTTTATCAAGTTGCATTACACTTGAGCTAGTAGAATTCAGAATTGAGATCTAGGGAATTTTCGAGTGAATATGACTAGGAAGCCATAGAAAATCTAATTTGCAGGATAGGTCTGTTGGCAACTCTGACAGACATATAATGTTCGCTCTTTTTTGCCTCTATTTATAACAAGTGGCTTGGTAGTTTCTTTAGGTAGAGTTCTTTTAAGTTTCTGTGGATATACATTGAGTTTACCCTTTCTTGACAGGGGAAAATCAGACCATTGAGTGGACCATGCGATTAAGAGTTGCTGTATCCATTGCTGAAGCATTGGATTATTGCAGTAGTGAAGGCCGTCCGTTGTACCATGACTTGAATGCGTATAGGGTTCTCTTTGATGAGGTGTGATCTTAAGTCTTCTTTCCAAAGCTTGAATATATAATAGCTTTAGCGAAGAACAAAAAGATTTTATCTCATCTTTTCGAATTTTGGTTTCTTAAGTAGGCATATTTCATCTCTCATTAAGATATGTCATCTGTGGATTAAATGGGTTTATATGGGATCAAAGTGGTGATGTTATGGATGTTCTTGGCAGAATGGTGATCCTCGACTTTCTTGTTTTGGGTTGATGAAAAACAGTAGGGATGGAAAAAGTTACAGCACTAATCTCGCCTATACTCCTCCTGAATATCTTAGAAATGGTATGTGCTTATCGTCTTACTTCAATGTGTGTAAGTTAAGTTTCTTTTCTGCTTAGACAATCCTTTTCATTGTTGTAATTGATGTCACTGTATGCATCACAAACAGCATCACTGAAAGCTTAATTAAGAAAAATTGTTTCAGTCTTGAATACATCTGTCTGTAATAGTTTCTGGCAGAAAATACAGGATTTTGGGTTAAGTATTCTTGTTGCATGTATTACTAAATATATTTTCAGAATTTAAAGGAGATATACTGTGAAGCAAAAATTGAATTTTCTAGAGTTGCCATAAATGTTGTCAGAGACCTTACACTGAAGTTTAATGCTCAAGAAAAGGAAGACTCAGTTCCATGTTATCCCAAAACTTATAAATTTCCATGCTGGTGTTATGTGTTCAGAATGAGAGACTAGTCCACCGTTGTCCGTAGTTTTGAAAGTTTCTGTGAATAAATGTATTGCTTAAGTCTTAGCATGCTACATGTGGTTAGTTCACTCTGCATAGGATGTTGTATTAGTTCTTTATGTCTGGAGAACTACTTTGGCAAGTCATTTCTATACTAATTTTCATCGTGTATGCTTCAGGAAGGGTGACTCCGGAAAGTGTTACCTTCAGTTTTGGGACTGTCCTTTTAGATCTTCTCAGTGGGAAGCACATACCTCCAAGTCATGTAAGTATACAACCTTCATGCAGTTGTTTTACAGTTTGTCAGTTTGTCCATAAATCAAATAGCCAAAGTGCAATGCTTTTGGCTTAGTTATGCAGAAGTCTAAAGTCGTTTGGTAACCAAGTAATTGTTTGTTAAAATGCCTCTCTCAGAAATGTTTTGTAGATGGCATTGTAGGGGCTCTTATTTTTCTTCAATGTGTGGTTGAAAATATAGTTAAATATGAATCACTCATAGTTGGACACATTGGTTGACTTTTCATATATTCACCAAGTCATGTACTGAAATAAATATCTTTGTTACTCGATATGAAGTTGGTTTCATCATTCATGACACTGATGTTGAAGAATGATTTGAAGCATGGATCTTAATTTGTTTTTCTGCCCTACTTTCGTGATTTTTATGTTTCAATTTTCTCTTAGTGTTTTTTTAACATGTTATAAAGGCCGGGGAAACAGAATATCTATAGATATATATTTGTTGTTTGTGTCTATGCAGGCTCTTGAAATGATTCGGGGTAGAAACATTCTTCTGTTAATGGATTCACATCTTGAGGGTAATTTTTCAACTGAAGAGGCAACCGTGGTTTTTGATCTTGCTTCACAATGTTTGCAATACGAACCTCGGGAGCGGCCGAATACCAAAGACCTTGCTGCAACACTTGCCCCACTGCAAAATAAATCTGATGTAAGTATTCTTGCCTTCTCCGCTTGTGCATTTCAAGTATACGTTATCTTCTTTCTGTGAAAATAATACATTTTATATTATCTTGCCTTCTCCCCTTGTGCATTTCAAGTATACATTATCTTCTTTCTGTGAAAATAATGCATTTTTTATTATCTTAACCAACAGTACTGCAACTAAATTTTCTAACTTTATACTTCAATGATGTTGTAGATCTTTATCATGCTTTCTGTTGCTATTCTCAGTCCTTCCTAGACTGATTCTGTTTCCCCGAAGCAATTCTACATACCTATAGATTTAAAAAGGCTTAATCAGCATACTTTTACAATGATGATGCAGGTTCCATCGAATGTGATGCTGGGAATTCCAAAGCATGAGGAAGCACCTCCGACTCCACAACATCCTCTTTCTGCCATGGGTGATGCCTGTTCAAGGATGGACCTGACAGCTATCCATCAGATATTGGTAATGACACACTACAGAGATGATGAAGGAACCAATGAGGTAATTAAATTGTGCAAATGTAGGTTCCCATGCTTATCCGATTTCTTAATCCTCGACTCCTTACTGAACTATTTTGTCTTTGTTTCAGTTGTCTTTCCAAGAATGGACTCAGCAAATGAAAGATATGTTGGATGCAAGAAAGCGCGGAGACTTGGCATTCCGTGACAAAGATTTTAGATCTGCGATAGATAGTTATTCTCAGGTATGTATGCTGAAATGTATGCATAATGTAGCATTTTGTAAGGAGTTAAAGGACACCACTTTTTGTGCCACAAGGAGCAGCTCGGGTATTTCTTTATTGATGTATGAAATCTCAATTTTGTTTTTCTGTTTATGTTTGCAGTTCATAGATGTTGGGACCATGGTTTCTCCAACTGTCTATGCACGGAGAAGTCTTTGCCATCTGCTTTGCGATCAACCAGATGCTGCCCTCCGAGATGCAATGCAAGCACAATGTGTCTACCCCGACTGGTCCACTGCGTTTTACATGCAGGCAGTTGCTCTTGCCAAGCTAGATATGCACAAGGATGCAGCTGACATGTTGAATGAGGCTGCTGCGCTTGAAGAAAAAAGAAAACAAAGAGGGAGATGATCGTGAAAACTGCCTTGTAATTATTTGTTCCTGTAATACAATTGCCACCATATTGTTGTATCAAGCTGCTACAGCTATTGTTATAACAAAACATGCAGGTTTATGTACAATAGAAAATGGGAGAGTTGTTTCAATCAAAAATGTATACTTTTTTCTGCATCAAGTACCAACTGTGCTATAACTTTTTTCCCCTAATTGATTAAATGATTGATTAACCTGTACTTGTGTATATGAAACTTATAATACAACATGTTCACGCTGAGTAATGATACATGAATTTATATTCAACTGCCTAATTACGACACATAAAGCTCGGCCTTTCCATCAATAAAGAGGCTCATGAACTCTTCACCATCAACACTTTCCTTCTCTATCAAGAGGTTCGCTAACTTGTGGAGGATGTCAATGTGGGTTGTGATGATCTCCGTGGCCCTTTTGTAAGCTTTCTCTACCAGCTCCCTCACCTCTGCATCCACAATATCAGCGGTCGCCATGGAGTAATCTTTTTGGGATGACATCTGCAATTGAAATGTATATAAATCATCAGCAGAGGCACATCATGCATCCCATGGGAAAAAGAAAGAGGAATTTGCATGCCATGAACAAACAAAGGGAGCTGCTTTACCTGTTGACCTAAGAAGGGATTGCCACCTGAACTACCAACTGCGACTTGTCCGATCTTTTTGCTGAATCCAAATCTCTCAACCATCTGCCTTGCCACCCTTGAAACTTGCATGAAGTCATTTGATGCTCCTGTTGTCACATTCGCCTGACCAAAGATAACTTCTTCGGCAACCCTGCAATAGCAAAATGATGGTGAGAACTATATTCCTTGTACACAGGATTATCAATATAGCTCAAACTCAGCAAGGCATTTTGAAAAGTCTGCCATTTCTTTTGTGCTGCTCTCAGGGCATTAGAGCTAGAAAACTAAAGAGTAGTATCACTAACCTTCCTCCAAGGGCAACAGCCATTTGATTCTCCAGGTAGCTTCTGCTGTACAGTCCAGACTCGAGTCTCTCTTCACTTGGAGCAAAGAAGGTTAGACCACCCGCTTGGCCACGAGGGATGATGGATATCTTGGCTACAGGATCATATTCAGGCATCAAAGCACCAACAAGAGCATGCCCAGCCTCTGCAAAGAAAGATCAGAATACAAAACTAAGCACTCCAAAGTAAATAATTGCAAAACCATTAGTTACTGGATGGGAAAAGCTTTGTGTTATTCTATATATATATACCATGGTAAGCAACTAATTTCTTCTTCTCCTCCGAGACAACAGCATTTTTCTTCTCTGGTCCGGCAATAATTCGCTCCAGAGCATCAGCTATTTCATCTTTGCTTATTTCCTTGAGCTCACGTCTGGCTGCAAGAATGGCAGCTTCGTTCATCAGGTTCTGTAGATCAGCTCCTGTGAAACCAGGTGTTCTCCTTGCAATCTTTTCAAAGTCCACATCCTTTGCCAGTGCCTTCCCTCTGGAGTGCACCTGCCATCAAAAAGTGCTCTACGTGAGAATACAGATACATTACACGAATATTCATTCCCACAAACTTTTGACATAACATTGCAGATTCCACACACACTATTGTCTACAATCACGCGTCAAGTAAATGCATATAATCGAATTCATATGATGCTTTTAATTAGTTCAGCATGTACATACATTTTACGCTTCAACTAGTTTTACTCCCTCAACTAAATCATAGTAATGTAACTTTCCTAACTCATATCACTTTGTTGCACTAAACTTTGCTGTAATAAGTATGCATAACACAAACAAATAAAATGAATGCCAACTGAATTCACGGAACTGATAGAATTAACTAACCTGCAGGATCTTAACTCTCCCAGCAACATCAGGCCTGTCCACAGTTACTTGTCTGTCAAACCTTCCAGGCCTCAACAGCGCCGAATCAAGAACATCCGGCCTGTTAGTCGCTGCCAACACAATCACACCTGAATTCCCGGAAAACCCGTCCATCTCCGTCAATAACTGATTAATAGTCTGCTCCCTCTCATCATTTCCACCTCCCATCCCCGCCCCTCTCTGCCTCCCAACCGCATCAATCTCATCAATAAACACAATGCAGGGCGCTTTCGACTTGGCCTTCTCAAACAAGTCCCTCACTCTCGATGCTCCCACTCCCACAAACAGCTCCACAAACTCCGACGCGGCACACGAGAAGAACGGCGTGCCAGCCTCACCAGCAACCGCACGCGCCAGCAGGGTCTTTCCGGTACCGGGAGGGCCCACAAGCAGACACCCTTTGGGAATCTTAGCTCCCAAGGCAGTGTACTTATCAGGATTCTTCAAGAAATCCACAACCTCCTGCAACTCCAGCTTGGCCTGATCAGCTCCGGCGACATCGGAAAACGTCACACCGGTTTCCGGAACCTCCTGGAACTTTGACTTGGACCTTCCAAAGTCCATGGGCCCGCCGAGCCCGCCGGGTCCTCCGGGACCTCCCTGTCCTCGCCTGAAAAGAAAGAACAATCCGGCGAAGGCTATTATCGGAAAGAGTAAATTCCCGATGAAGTTGAATATCCCGCCGCCGGAGTCTCCCTCGGAGACGGAGATGTCGACGCCGTTCATGGCGAGAATGTCGATGAGGTCCGGGTCGTTGGGGACCACAACCGAAGCGCGACGGCCGTCAACCGCCGTTAGCTGAAGAGCCGAGCCTTCCTTGGAGAACCTGACTCTTTCGACCTTGCCCTTTTTGACGGCGTTCAAGAACTCGCTGTAACGCCATTGGCTACCTTCCGGGAGGTCGGTGGCGGCCTGGGACTGCGGCTTTGGTGCGGTTAAGTTGAAGCTTTGAGAAAAGGGAGAGGAGTTGGGCTTGGTGGGCTGGGCCTCGAGCACCGGGGTGGGCTGTGACGGTGGCGTGACGTTGTCAACGGCTAGAGCCGGTTGGGTGGTGAGTGAGGAGAAGAGTAAGGCGGCTAGAGTGGCTTGGGACGTGATGGATTTGATGGAATCCGAGTTAGGTTTTTCGTTTTTGGCGAAGACAAGGTTTGGTTTGGAGAACAACGGAAGAGGAAGGAGCTGTGATGATGATCTGGTGGTTTTGGGGGTTGGAGGAGAGTGGAGGATTTTAGTGCCGTAGAAGCTAGAAGAGAGTAGAGGGTTGGTTGTGGAAGCCATGGATGTGGATTTGGTTCTTCAGAGGATTTGGTTCTTTTGTTTTCTGTTATCTCCTTTGCAATAATCTATCAAATCCTAGTTTTGAAATCCACCAGCAAATCGTGGACGTTGGATTTGGTTACTGTGCAGAAGAGTGAAATTTATAGGGGACAGAAAGAGAGAGAGAGAGGCGTGTGAGTGTTGAAGCGATTGTCGTGGCAAGCTTGGAACTGGAAATTTTGGGCTGTGATATTTTGTGCTTTTTTGAGTTTTTGACATGGAATTTGCTTCAAAGCAAGGGACACCATAGATGAGGAGTTTGGATTGTTTTGGTTGGGCTGTGAACCTACGTGTACACTTTGTTCTCCATTCAATTTGTCCCACCTCAAAACATTTTGTTGTGTTCAGATTCAAAGAGCAGTGATTCGTAGGAACATTTTGATGTTTACATTACGCAGATTGGGTGTAGGATCTTGTTAACGGGCTTATGTTCTTGGACTGCTTATTGGGTCTAAGGTACTTTGAACTTGTTATTGGGCCTTAATGCAATGAACAAATGGTGTGGCTCACTGTATTACTGAGCCAAGGAGAGCAAAAGTTAGTTACATACGTAAATTATAGAGTTCACTTGCATTAGTGTGTGTGATCGTGTTAGAGTAGGCTGAAGGCTTCCCAGGCACACGACTGAATCCATTGGCGTATGTGAATGCTTTAGTAATTCAACGCAGTATAGTGCCTGGAAATTTGGATAGCTTTATAAGTGAAACACACCGGTTAGAGATTCCTTATCTGACGCTTGACCACTAAACCACTTAATTACGACACAGAGTTCTTGTAGAATTCAATTCTAATATGTTGGGAAAGTCGCAACCAAACCATTTTCTTCATTTTTATACTAGAATCAGAAATTATGAAGGTGTCAATTACTCGGTGGCGGGGTAAGCAAGTAATTGAATTTCGGTTCTTTCATCGACTTTCTTTCCGTTTCTGGTAAGTTACCCACAGATGTGATTAGCTTTCTCCAAAATCAAGCTTCAGAAATGTCTTGCGCCTTAATGGCAACAAAAATACTACAAATGATTTGGTAACTATTTCCCAAATTCCGTACAGCCTAGCTATATGTTTGACTAAAACTATTCCCATATGAACTTTCCTATGAACTTCTGGGAAGTTCCTTCCAACTGTTGCAACTGTGGATTTTGATCTCAGCTTCTGCACACGATCAATACTATGTCGTACGTTGAGAAACAAAACCATATGAACAGTTTGTCGTTAAGTGGATCATTTTGTAACACATCCATTATACTAATCTCCTTAATCAAGACCTTAATATTTGGCTAATCTTAATTTGTTACAACATAATTGTCTCCTAATTTCCACCAATTCAAACCAGGCTGTCATGTGCCCTAGTCCCCCTCGTGCATGTACGTATGGTTATCCTTAGAGCATGTCCACCCTTACCCCAAAAGCAAGACCCAGGCCTTCGCCATGTCAAACGAAGACCCGGCCAAAAAAACCCTCCCTCCACCCTTGAAAATTCTTTAACCCAGGCATTCGCTGGGTCTTCGCCTGGGTCAGACCTATGACCCAGGCCTCCATTTTGAAGACCCAGGCCTTCCTCTGCCAGCTCAGCCCAAGTCGTCGGGCCATGGCGTCGTCAACCACGTGAAGCACGCAAGGGGGCCGAGCGACGCCGGAACCAGTTGGTGGAGGCAATGCCGGAACCAGTTGGTGGAGGCAATGCCGGAACCATGGCTTGCCGGAAAACTCAACATCAAAACAATCCAATAGGGTTATTGAAATTACCTTACAAATCGGATTAGGATCCTCTCCTTGGCTCTTATTGAAAACACAGAAGATTTGTTGAGGGCCGGATTACCATTGGAAGCGAAATTGGTCGCCGGAAATGCCAAGAACTCGCCGGACAGTGACATCTTCTTCTCCGTCGATCTCCTTTGTTGAGGGTTGCATGTGGTTATTGATTGAGGGGTTTTGAAGAGGGAGAGGAAAGGAACGTTTTGGTGGAGTTTGGTGGAGTGTAGTGGCCGGAAACGGCCAGAATCGACCGGAGAAGAAGGGGGCAGACGTGAGAGAGAGAGAGAGAGGGGAGAGGAAAGCTCGGGTCAACACCAGTTTTGGTGTTTTGACCGGGTCAACACAACTCTATTCTTTTAAAACAAAATTGGGTGGCCCAGATTTGATCTAGTAATTTGATCCAAGGGTCCATATTAAATTTTTTTCATTACCCACAATTAATTACCTAATATAAAATTTATTAAACAGTCACCGCCACGTGGCGACCCAGAAACATAAATCGTGGGTGGAAACTGCAACCTAAAATCATTGCCACGTGGCGACCCAGGTCTCACCCATGACCCGGGCCTTCCCAACGAAGGCCTAAAGGGTGGACTTGCTCTTATAAGTCTAATCACCAACAGCAAAATCTACTTCATATATTGCTTTGCCTCCTCATTTCTATTTTTCTTGCTCTCTGAAATACTGGTATTCTATATGCATGGAAGGTTCGTCTTCAGTATTATTCAGACAAATTTGCATGAATAGTATTATTGGTTAGCTAGCTGTTTACCAATTGTATAGCTACCGCCACTAGCTTCCGTACTCCACAGGATTCTTCATAGTCCTCTTCCTCTTCAAGATCTCAGATCTCTAATTTAACTTACACAGTACTACTGTTTATATATAGCTGCTGCTACCTTACTCCTCTTATATCATCATCAACCAACAAACCCTTCAACCAGAGCCGGCTTATAACAGGTGCAAAGTGTGCACAGGTACAGGGCCCCAAAATTAGGAGGGCCACAAAAATACACATATTCATAATTTTTTAATTATATATAAAAATTAAGAACTATACTTAATATAAAAAGGCCCATTAGAAAAAAAAAGGCCCATATAATTGAGAAGAGGCCCTATCGACTAAAAACTCCCAAACCAAATCTTCTTCTTTGGCTTTTTGCGATCTGTCTCTTTCTCTACTAACCTAACTCTCTCTCTCAATTTTTATCTCACTCATCAGCCACAGTGTGGACACGCCCACAGCCTCACATATATATGTTTGTCATAATTTTTTGCCTCAAACTTTTGTTTTTGTATTGAATATATAGCCTCTTTTATAGGTTCAACTAATGAGGTATTATTATTTGATAAATGATCCAACTTTGATTTTATGTTTTGAGTTTGTTCATCTTCAATTTTTATATGAGCAGGGCCTCTTTTGAAATTTTGCACAGGGCCTTCAAAATCTCTAAAACGGCTCTGCCTTCAACATCAACATTCTCTAGTATCTAGCTGATTTCCAAGCTCGATCAAGTTCGAACATGGCTGGCCCGAACTTTAAAGCTCTGAGAAACTTGCACAACTCCGCCAATGATCTTCTCCACTCTCCTATCATTCAACAAGCTCTGGTCCGCAACAGTCAAGAAAAATGGGTTCATGAGGTTTCAGAAGCATCTCTTAGACTGTTGGATGTGTGCAGCATTTCGAAAGATGTTCTTCTTCTTGTGAAAGAGCATCTGCAGGACCTGCAGTTCACTTTACGCAGAGTGAACAGCTCCGGTGAAGAAGATATTGGGAGCAAAATGACGGCCTACAATTTCTATCGGAACAAGTTGAAGAAGGAGACCCTCAAGTGCTTGAATTCTTTGAAAGGCCGCCGCCGTCCGATGAAGAAGAATGCCTCCGTCGTTTTGTCTTGGAGCTTTGCCCTATAGACCAGAACCTTACGCTTGTTGTGGATGTGCTAAGACAAGTTAGGGTCACCACAGTTTCAATTGTGGAGACTTTGCTGTCCCTCATTTCCATACCCTGGCTGGATGGGAAATCAACTAATAGAAGTAGCACTGCTTCTTTCAGATTCATGTCCAAGTTAATGTGTTGGAGGAGCCAAAAAGTACATGATCTATGCGATGCAACAGCGCTTCAGAGTGCAAATGCAAGGTTGGATGCTGTGGAGATTGCCATTGAAGATCTTCAAGTTGAGTTAGAGTGCATGTTCAGGCGCTTGATCGACACCAGAGTTGCACTTCTAAACATCCTTACTAACTAGTTCATTAGCTAGTTAATAGTAGGCTTTGATCCATCAATTGGAATGTTACTAATTCTTTTACTTCTTTTGGTGAACGATTCTTAGATTCTTTAACAAGAAACTGCTTTTTCCCAATTCATTATTATAATTCTACTGATATTACAATTCCAATGGATCAGAAAGAAGCACCACACGAATGTGAATCTATGGATGGCATTGCGAACACTCAATTGGGTTGCCGATAATGAACCATTATTAGAGCAAGGGCAAACGCAAATCCAACTACTTTCATTCTTTCAACATCCCCATCTGTTTACAGCATACAATATGATTAATAACATTTTGAAACAAAGTTTGATGTACTGGACATAAGCTGCCCATCACACTCTTTTTTCACAATCACTTTATTAAAGAGAAATCAACAAAGATGGTCCGAAAACATTTGCAGCAGTCTCTCAACAATAAATCCCTTGATGATTTCCACTCTTGATTCTTCAACAAGAGATCTGCAAACAATACAAAACAGTTCGTTCATTCACTATTCTTTCATTTAACACGACATTTTCATGAATGTATCAGAATTCTGAAACGAAAACTAACAATCAACCAACATCAGTCACTCGTCAGCCAACCCATGGACCTCAATTAGGCCACTTTTTCAAGAGAGGGTAAGAACTAATCAGATCACCACAAGCATTAACCATACTAATCCTAAATTATGACCAACCCATACAAATCATCAGGATCCTTGCGTCTGAAGTTTCTTTCATGAAGGCATAGGGCTAGTCGATACTTCTAAGTACAAAAGTATAGACTCAATGCATAACAGTATGAAAACATAACCCAAATGTGAGTCACATCTGTACGAAAATAAGAGCTCCTACATTTGAATCCTCCAAATGTCATTATCCAATACACATCACAGAATAACTTTCACATGAAGAAAACAAAAAAATGCAATGCGCAATTTCTACTGGAAGCTGAGGCATATAATGAAAAATTGTACCTAATGATGGTTGTCATGCCCATGACCAGGATCATCATGGCCCTCCCAGGGGTGTCTCCAACCCTAAAAGACACAATATGATAGTGAGTCCATATATGTATAGTACATAACACTGACAAGTGAAACTGAGAAACTTTCTTACCAGCACTACAGGACCATCTTGCTTGGCTCTGTAAAGTACCCAGAACCTGAGACATCAAAGTTTAAACAAAACCCATAAGCTACATAGAATTGCAATGTTATGCCCAATGAAGAAGATAAAAAAGAGAAGAGGAGGGAAAGACAGAATCGCAATTCACGTACTATCTATCTCCATTGTTGCAATAGAGATAACTACAATTCAAAACACAATAATAAAAGGTAGGACTACTGACTTTGAGGAAGCTGTGAACTTATCTATTGCAGAGCATTTGTAAGAATGGAACAAAATTAATACTCATAGAACACCTCTTTCAGTTTTTTAGGTTACAGACTTCCAGGTATTCGTTGCGTGAGCTTTACAATGTATAGAAACAGTTCTTGTTACCCTAGTTCTCTATGCTCCTAATCTACTCAACTCAGGCATTAGACTAATCATCAACCGATTGCAGCGATAATACAAAATCCCATTGCACAACATGAACCAGTAAAACCTATACAATTCAGCTCCAAAGCCGCTAAATTGAACATCTAGAATCCTCAAATTCAATCTAAACCAATTTCCCAACATCCTATTTTCTTCCAAGCTAAACTCTCATGTCCGTGTTCCAATTATAACAGATACCAGCCCAAATATTCACATCAAAGCACGCAGATCCGACATGACAAAGTACATTGGATTGAACGAAATTAATCAATAACAATTCAACGAATTTAAGCAAAAGTGGAATAATGGGTAATCTATAACTAGGGAAATGCAAGAGTAAGATGTAATAATAAGTGGGTCAATATATGAAGAAAAAAATGAGAGAATCGAATGAAGGTGAGAGTGAGCGGCTGAGGGTTTACCACATGACGGCGCACAAGCCTTTACCGGTGACGGTGTGCCACCTCTTTGGATGATGAACGGTGACGCCCTTGTACGTTATGCCATCTCCATGTCCTCCTCCCATCTTCTTCGCTCTCTGTGAACATAGGCCGTCGACTCAGATTTCAGAGATGCTCGTGTTGTTGGAGACCTGATTAGTCACTCTGTGGCCTATGTTTTCAACGCCGCAGTGAATCACACCTCAGACACCCAAATTACTTGTGCTGGGCTTTTTCTGTGGGCTTTTGCTGTTCAAGTGCCATCTCGGTTCAGGCCCGCTTTAAATTAATTTGGGCTTCTTTTTTTTACTATTTCTGTTGATGCATGATTTAAGAAAAGAAAAAACCTTACTGCCAACTTGCCAAGAATTCAAGTTAGATTCCAAACGGTGATTGATGCAGTGAATGGCTGGATTGATCCATTTTGGAGACCGATCGAACTAGTGCGCGACATTATAGAGTTACCTGCTAGCGTTAACTCATTAAGTATGTTTTTCGTGTAGCTAATTTTGTAGCTGATGTCATTGTATGAGATAAAAGTATAATATTTTTGTGACAGTGGATTGTGGTGTATATTGGAAGTAGATAGAGATCTAAAGTTGACAGACTCGTGTAGCAATTTAGCTCTGATGATTGCAACTAAAATGTATGAGCAGTATATTTAGTTGTTCATCAGATGATTAAAACATATATACTATGCACATCATTTTTTGCATAGCATGTCCTAATAGCCCTTAGCCAGGGAAGACCAAGAATTGGGATAAACCGATCAAAGAAAACGAAGAACAAAAAGAATGTTTCCGAAGCTTCAATAAATCCGGTAAAACATTGGAATTTGAAAGTCTTGTTATTTTTGACCGGAAGTGAAAACTCGTGCCGGTGGTCGGCACTCCGATGATGATCTAAGCACGAATTCCACGTTTGTCAAACTCTCAAGTCGAAAGCATGAAACTCATTTGACCATACACCCCAATAATGCAAATTCCATGATAGATAAATAGCCACCACACGCACTTGGACCCAAAGTATCAAACCACCCCACTTTGATTCTCAGAAGCCGCCACTCCACCCGTGATCAATGGCGCCACCTCCGTCTCCGACCGCCGTCGATCCCAGAAGCGGCTTCTGCAAATCCAACTCCACCTTCTACAGCAAGCGCAAACCAGTCCCTCTCCCACCCAACGACTCTCTCGACGTCACCACATTCATTTCCTCTCAGGCCCACCGCGGCCACATCGCCTTCATCGACGCCGCCACCGGCCGCCACCTCACCTACTCCCAGCTCTGGATCGCCGTCGACTCCGTCTCTTCCTCTCTCTCCGACATGGGTGTTTTGGCCCACGATCCTCAGCGTGCTGAGCCGAGGTAAATAGCGATCCAAAGAGGATGGAGAGTTGCGGGCGTGCCACCTCGCGGACGAGGAAAAGGTTGAGTGAGTGCGCAGGCTTGACTTCTTGATCAGGCGAGCGGAGTTCCAGGTGCCACCTCAGATGAGGAATTTACAGCACAAGCGATCGATACTCACGGCGGGGTGAGCAGAGCAACAATAGGGAAGTTTCCGAGGATCGGGGCGAGTTCCGGAGAGCTCTGAAGGGTTCTAGGCGGCGAGGCGCTTAGAAATAGGGCTTCGAAGAGGCTTCGAAGGGATATCGGCTCCTGGGAGCGCTGAAGGTTTCGACGAGGTCGAGAGAGTTTTCAACTAGGTTGAAAGTTGTTTTGTGTTGTATTTGAGTAATTGTTGTTGTGTGTCGCTTCTGTAAGCCGTGGAGCTTCTTTATATAGAATTACTTAGGGCCACAGGTATTGGCCCAAAGCATGTCAAAGACTTGTAGGAGTCTTCAACGATAAGATTGCATCGTAGGCAGTCCTTATCAACTCTTTGTCGTTGCTCTTCTTGAAGGTGATAGAGTTGGTTTAGAATACATTCTTCTCACGAACGTATGCATGGATCACACATAGCTTAGGATGGTTGCATCCTCACTTGATTACTTCCCTCCATGCACTAATAGCAAAGTGATATATGCAGATATATACTCATCTATATGTATATAGACAGAATAATCCTTCATGTCCAGGACTCCTAGGCGAAGTCTCTGCTCCGCATATATATGGACTTCTAGGGAAGCCTCCTCCACCAAGCAATTAAACAGTTGACCGGTCAACTTGGATAACCCCCTTTGCAATTAAACATGTCTAAACGTGAAGTCCTTCCAGCTCGCATGTATCTCGAGCTCGCCTCATTGTTTTGCATTCCAGGCGGGGTCTGCCATCTTTTCCTTCTCGCCCCGCCTTATACTTCGCATGCAAATAGACTCCTTGTTGAATGCAATTAAGGATGCAACTAGCTAGCCTTCTTATCCTTCTGTTCCGCAAACTTGATAATGAGTAATTATCAAATGAGCAAAGCTGGTTACTTGATAACTATCACGTCCAATATATATACATCCCATGCAAACTTTGTCTGTAGCATGCGAACTCCGCACTTCACATGCGAGCCGTATCTTATGCAATTAGAGAATCATGCGGAGCCAATGTTGTTCAGTTCTACATTTGTATGCGAACTCTCTTCCTTTGTTTCTTGGCGAAGGCATCTCGCTTCGCGGAACCGAACACAACTCAAGGAGAAGACTCCTTAATTATACGTGCCTCCTTGTATCACACATCTTCTCATACGTCCAACTCGCGTGATATTGCAAGCGAGGCAACCCACCTTTAAACCCAACATTATTCGGGCTCGCCAGTATGACGTGGACCATGAATTTAATTAATATTCACTAAGACAATTACTGTCCAGTAAAATATTAATTTGGGTGTAAACATTGCCCCCCAGCCTCGAAGTCATGAATGTCAAGAATGACTGAAGAGGTTTATGTTTCATGCTGCCCCAAAGCCACTGGTATTGGCTCGGTTCATACATCAAATGACTGTGAGTAAACAAGCCTGTGAATAGGCTCTAAAACTCAAGTACCCGGTAACAAAGCATTGTAGCGAAGTTGCTGTACGATTCGCCCAGTACCATATTAATCAATTGATGACCATAAACTTAACATAGGTACCTTGGACTTGAATGACTATATATGAATGATGTCGTACGCTTCGCCTGCTCCACTCAGAGAACATAGTACCATGCATGCACCTCGACTAGATAATGTCCTCGAGAGGATGTTCTTCGCATGGATGCACCTTGCGGCCAAAACTTGTTGACTCGCCATGGACTTGTTGACTCGCCAAGGACGTACCTTGAAGGGATGTACCTTGAGTAAACGTGCACTTTGACTGGATTCAAAAAATGACCTCCGCTTGAGCTCTTGGCGATGGCGAACCAACTTTTTGATATTCAGATCATGGAGTGACTTCGCTGCCCCCCAGTACGAACCAATGAGAGTCAAACAAAAAGACCATGTCAGCGAACGGCCCAGATTTACCTTGAAATGAAATTTTTTTTTTTTTTTTTTAGAGGCCACAGGTGTTGGCCTAAATAATGACCAAGACGCCTCAAGAAGGGTCTAAAGTCTGAAATATGTATTTGGAACACAATCTCTATCCCATATGTGCCCCCCAGTTTTGATGTCTGTTCGACGAATAAAGGACATCAAAACTTTAGTATGCCCCCCTGTGAAGGGGTTGTAGTACTTTGAGTAGATCCCAGTGTATGAATAAAGGTACACAAAACTTATATGGATGCCCCCCAGTAAAGGAAAGCATGCTGCAAGGTCATGAAAACACATTGAAAATACACTTTGCAAATTCGCGCGTATCCTGACCTGTCTGCATTCAAACCGACATAACTCTCTCCAGGAATGGCAAAATGACGAACCGTAAAATCCTCTGGAAAGTAGACATCCAGAGATTTCCATTGATATATGGCTCGCTTTCTAGGTCGTCCTGGATCATCCCAGCTGATCCGGCGAACTTCCTCCTGAATCGGCGAGGTGGACTGTCTGGCATCCTGACCCGCCTGCATTCAAATTGCCATAACTCTCTCCAGGAATGGCGAAATGACGAACCGTAAACTCCTCTGGAAAGTAGACATCCATATCTTTCCATTGATATATGGCTCGCTTTCTAGATCGTCCTGGATCATTCCAGCTGAACCGGCGAAGTTCTTCCTGAATCGGCGAGGTGGACTGTCTGGTATCCTGACCTGCCTGCATTCAAATTGCCATAACTCTCTCCAGGAATAGCGAAATGACGAAACGTAAACTCCTCTGGAAAGTAGACATCCAGAGCTTTCCATTGATGTATGGCTCGCCTTCTAGGTCGTCCTGGATCGTTCCAGCTGAATCGGCGAAGTTCACTGTTCAGTAGTGGATGTTGCAACTTTCAGCAACTATTGGAATTTCTTCTCTGACTCGACTTCGCTGGCAACAATTCAAGACATATGGAATGCCTTCTGTATTGTCTCCAAGCCTCAGGGATAGGCCTCAAATAAAGTTTAAGCCTTTTGTAGGCAAAAACATTGTCTTGCATCTCAGCAAAACTAAGGATCTCTTTTTGGTGTTTTTGCTATTTGATTTTTTTTTTGTATTTTTTTTTTTTTTAATGTGAGAAATAAAGAAAATGAAAGAAACGGAAGTAAAAGTTGAATTTAAAGCTAGGAGCAAAGAAAAGAAGGGATCATAGTATGATTAGTTACCCTTTGTAAGGCCATCGGGTGGCCACCGATGCTTCACTACAAGCCTCGTCGCCGTTATGTTTTCAACGTGAGACTGTTGCTGATGATCATGTCCAAGCGTTGAGCAGAGTTGTCCCGCGTCAACCACTTGAAAAGTTGGGCAAAGAATTCCGCAGGGTAAGTCTCGCTGCCCCCCACGCATCTTTGTTTGGTGGCCCAGCAAGATCTTCAACTGTGGCGAAGCGGATTGTATGCTGTTGAGATCTGGCTTATTGCCCACTACCATGTCGAAATGCATGGTCTTATCAGGAACAGCCATGCATTGGTCAGGAAAGAAAACCACCGGCTGGTCTCTGTTCACCTTAGCAAGAGCTTTACTGGGATTAAGCTCTTGTGGCATGTGATTTGGGGACAGACGCACCAACATATAGTTTTCATCGTACTCATCGTAGGTTGGCTCCGTGTCAAAATCAAATGCAGAATCCGCAGAGGTCGGTAGCTCGACCCTTTTTGCAACCACGGGCATGCATGGACCCCAAGTATATTGGAGAGTGACACCGCGGATTGGCCGAGGGATGTCATCAAACCATATGTAGTTAAACTCAATATGATCATGGTTTGGCGAAGCGGAGTGAGTCCTCTCGCTGGTGATCATAAGATTTTGCGAGATGGACCTTTAGAAAAGGCGGACTCTGCCAAACTTGTCGCCCCGCGTGTGCATGTTGAAACAGAGACTCAAGAGGTGCGGGTCCATCTTCAGTTTGCTTGTCGTGAACTGGTAGAGAAAGCAGGCGAGCTTCGCCTTGCCCTCCATGCCGCTGACCTGTGTCCACGTATACATCCCGCATGGGGCAGTCGGTGTCTTGGCGGCTGCAGTTCGCCATCACAGGAAGTTGTGGTTCGCCTCCCATGTGAACTTGCGGTTCGCCACCATCATTAGTGTTTGAACCAACTTCTTCTTCTAAGATGGACTGTTCTGTCCTATCTTCATGCTCCTTTTTCTGAGGAACACTTGCTTCAACAACCTCCCTGGCAACCGCCTGTTCGGGTTGGTGTTTGCTGATGGCTGCTGCTATCATTTCATCAAGCCTCCTTTGGAAAGCATCTATTATTTCATCGAAGGCCGCAAAATGTTTATCAATAACCGCAACCGCCGAATTGTCGTGCCACTCCATTATCGTATCTTGTTTTCTTTCTCTGACCCCAACGAAGGTGACGTCAGAGACCACCCTGGTTTCCCTATGGTGTCTCGCTTATGCTCCTGGTCCCACTGGGCGTGCCAATGTTTTGGCCCACGATCCTCAGCGTGCTGAGCCGAGGTAAATAGCGATCCAAAGAGGATGGAGAGTTGCGGGCGTGCCACCTCGCGGACGAGGAAAAGGTTGAGTGAGTGCGCAGGCTTGACTTCTTGATCAGGCGAGCGGAGTTCCAGGTGCCACCTCAGATGAGGAATTTACAGCACAAGCGATCGATACTCACGGCGGGGTGAGCAGAGCAACAATAGGGAAGTTTCCGAGGATCGGGGCGAGTTCCGGAGAGCTCTGAAGGGTTCTAGGCGGCGAGGCGCTTAGAAATAGGGCTTCGAAGAGGCTTCGAAGGGATATCGGCTCCTGGGAGCGCTGAAGGTTTCGACGAGGTCGAGAGAGTTTTCAACTAGGTTGAAAGTTGTTTTGTGTTGTATTTGAGTAATTGTTGTTGTGTGTCGCTTCTGTAAGCCGTGGAGCTTCTTTATATAGAATTACTTAGGGCCACAGGTATTGGCCCAAAGCATGTCAAAGACTTGTAGGAGTCTTCAACGATAAGATTGCATCGTAGGCAGTCCTTATCAACTCTTTGTCGTTGCTCTTCTTGAAGGTGATAGAGTTGGTTTAGAATACATTCTTCTCACGAACGTATGCATGGATCACACATAGCTTAGGATGGTTGCATCCTCACTTGATTACTTCCCTCCATGCACTAATAGCAAAGTGATATATGCAGATATATACTCATCTATATGTATATAGACAGAATAATCCTTCATGTCCAGGACTCCTAGGCGAAGTCTCTGCTCCGCATATATATGGACTTCTAGGGAAGCCTCCTCCACCAAGCAATTAAACAGTTGACCGGTCAACTTGGATAACCCCCTTTGCAATTAAACATGTCTAAACGTGAAGTCCTTCCAGCTCGCATGTATCTCGAGCTCGCCTCATTGTTTTGCATTCCAGGCGGGGTCTGCCATCTTTTCCTTCTCGTCCCGCCTTATACTTCGCATGCAAATAGACTCCTTGTTGAATGCAATTAAGGATGCAACTAGCTAGCCTTCTTATCCTTCTGTTCCGCAAACTTGATAATGAGTAATTATCAAATGAGCAAAGCTGGTTACTTGATAACTATCACGTCCAATATATATACATCCCATGCAAACTTTGTCTGTAGCATGCGAACTCCGCACTTCACATGCGAGCCGTATCTTATGCAATTAGAGAATCATGCGGAGCCAATGTTGTTCAGTTCTACATTTGTATGCGAACTCTCTTCCTTTGTTTCTTGGCGAAGGCATCTCGCTTCGCGGAACCGAACACAACTCAAGGAGAAGACTCCTTAATTATACGTGCCTCCTTGTATCACACATCTTCTCATACGTCCAACTCGCGTGATATTGCAAGCGAGGCAACCCACCTTTAAACCCAACATTATTCGGGCTCGCCAGTATGACGTGGACCATGAATTTAATTAATATTCACTAAGACAATTACTGTCCAGTAAAATATTAATTTGGGTGTAAACAATGGGCATCAAAAAAGGCCACGTCATCCTCATCTTATCCCCCAACTCCATCTCCATCCCCGTGGTCTGCCTCGCCATCATGTCCCTCGGCGCCGTCATAACCACCACCAACCCACTCAACACCACTCGAGAGATCACCAAACAAATCGCCGATTCCAAGCCCGTCCTCGCCTTCACAACTCGCGAGCTCCTCCCCAAGCTCGCCGGGTTCGCTTCCAACAACATAGTCCTGATGGACAGGGCTGATCAGCAAACCAAGAACAAGAGCAGGAGTAACAAGAAAGTGCTGACGCTCGCGGAAATGATGAACCGGCCGCCCACGTCAGGCCGGTTCAGGGAGACAGTGAGCCAAAACGACACGGCGACTCTTCTTTATTCTTCGGGAACGACAGGAGCCAGCAAAGGGGTGGTGTCGTCCCACCGGAATCTGATCGCGACGGTCCGGACCGTGTTAGGGAGATTCTTCTCGCAAGCTGAAGAGGAGCAGGTGCAGACGTTTCTGTGTACTGTTCCAATGTTCCACATCTACGGCCTGGCCACGTTCGCCACCGGGTTCCTGACGTCAGGATCCACTATTGTCATACTTTCGAAATTCGACATGCACGACATGCTCTCGGCCATTGGGAAGTACAGAGTTACGTATCTGCCCCTGGTGCCGCCGATTCTGGTGGCGCTGGTGAACGGCGCGGCCGAGATAAAGGCCAAGTACGACCTGAGCTCGCTGCGCTCGGCTCTGTCCGGTGGGGCCCCCTTGAGCAAGGAAGTGATTGAAGGGTTTTTGGAGAAGTTTCCTACCGTCAGCATTAGTCAAGGGTACGGTTTGACCGAGACAACGGGGGTGGGAGCCTCGACAGACACGTTGGAGGAGAGCCGGAGGTACGGCACGGCGGGGATGCTGTCGCCGAGCATGGAGGCTAAGATTGTGGACCCCGACAGCGGCGAGGCTTTAACGGTGAACAAGACCGGTGAGCTTTGGCTCAAGGGACCCACCATCATGAAAGGTATAGTACATCCACTGTTAACGTTGACGGGTTTCTTAAGCTTACTTATTTTTTGATTGCCAACAGATTAAGACTTTATTTTTTATTTTTTGGTCTGCTACAAACTATAAACCACGCTACTGGAAAATAGCACTTACGCGATGAAAAAATTCCGTCTCTTAAGTGGTATTTAAGTGACAGAATTTTCTACTTAGGTACGACTTAAGAGATAGAATATTTTTACTTAGACGACGAGATTTTGAAAAGATAAAAATTAAAAAATTTATATGAATCACTTAGGAGACGGAAAGGAGACGGAACTACATTATGTAACCTAAGTGGAACTTAGGAGACGGAATGTTTAAAAAAAAAAAAATTTGAATCACTTATACGGCGGAAATAAAACATTCTGTCGCTTAAGTTCTAAAAATTTGAGCGCCCATCTTCCCGTGTAAAATTTCATGAAAATTCAAACCAAAATTTTTCAAAACATATCAATTCTTTTAAATCACACACTCGCCAACCTTATCAATTCTGGGAAACCCATGTTTTCCCAGAGCTCTCTCTCTCTAGTCCATCACTCTCATGTCCGCCTCTCTCTCCATTCGCACAGCTCCTCTCCAGACCATCACTCTCATGCCGGCCTCTCTCTCCATTCTCACAGCTTCTTCTTCTGCTGCCACCTTCAACTGCACCACCCCCACCAACGCCATCTCCAACTGCCACACGCTCATCGACTTCGTCCCCACAAACGTCACCACTCTCAACGTCGTCAAGACCCTCTTCAACATCACCCGGCCACCTCCGCACCCTCCTTGGAGCCAACAACCTCCCCCTCTCGACCCGACCCCTTCTCTTGCACCGAGCCTCAGATCTGGGTCCGATCTCCGCCACCACAGACGTCGTTGCCGCCACCTTTCTCTCTCTACCTAGCCTTCCCACCGACCCACCACCGTCCCTCGAAATTTCAAAGGGGTAAGAAATCAAGGTAAGTTTTTCAATTTTTCTGGTTTAATTAGTTTAAGGGCGGTCGGAGTGGTGGTGGTGGTATTTGGGGCGGTCGGAGTGAGAGGATAAAAAACCTACAGTGGCGTTTTTATTTTTTATTTTTTATTTTTTTTCAGCCTTCAACGACGGAATTCAACTATTCAGCCTCCTAAGTGGATAATTTTTTTTTATTATAAAATAAAATCCGTCGCCTAAGTGCTTAGGAGACGAAAGTATTCCGTCTCCTAAGAACCACTTAAGAGACGGAATTTTAGGTTTCGTTGCCTAAGTGTCTATCTCACCACACTTAGGCGACGTATCTTAGCAGACGGACGTTCCGTCTTCTAAGTACTTAGGAGACAAAATCTGTCATTTAGGAGACGAAATAACTTCGTCTCCTAAGTGCTTTTTTCAGTAGTGCTAGATCCTAAACAAACTAATCTCATCCTTATATGCACGTTAGTCTTTACTAAATGTTGGAATCTACTTGTCTGCGTGATTGGGATTGCCATTAGATAATCTTTAAGGTTTGTTTATATGTGTTTGACTCCAAAGTTTAGGAAAAAAGAAAGACATTTCTATTCACACGCCTCATCTATGATTAGGAAATTCCGACTTTGTTGCTAATTAGTTTTGGTAAAAATAATGATGTACAAACAGGATACTTCTGCAACGATGATGCCACTGCATCGACGCTTGATTCAGAAGGGTGGTTAAGGACCGGCGATCTTTGTTATATTGATGATGATGGATTCATCTTTGTGGTTGATAGGTTGAAGGAGCTCATTAAGTACAAGGCATTTCAGGTGAGTCGAAATTATATAATATGTACCATGCATGGCACGCAGAGTTGAATGTTTTTACTTATATTCATCTTCATAAACATGTGTTTAATTAGTACACTCTAGAATAAACAAATTTACGATTTCAATTTGTAAAAAACATGTGTAGGTGCCCCCAGCGGAATTGGAGTCTTTGTTACTCACTCATCCCCAAATTTCTGATGCTGCTGTTATACCGTAAGTTTTCCTATATCCAACTAGCAAATGATTTATACAATCACATTTCAACTTCAGTACTCATTTCCTCATCAGATGAACTGATTTTATGGTTGTATTTTTGATCAGATTTCCTGATGAAAAGGTAGGGCAGTTTCCGATGGCATATGTGGTAAGGAAAGCCGGAAGCAATCTATCAGAGACGGCTGTCATGGACTTTATAGCGAAGCAGGTTGGTATTTGTTCCCAGATTACTGCCAAGTGCTTGATTGCTACAAAACTTCCTTAAAACAGAGCAGGCCGGACAACAATTTTCGTTACAATATTTAATTAAAGTAATGAATTCTGTAATATGTACTCAACCTCTTAGCTTGTTTGTTACTGATTGGGTTTGTTTCAATGACATTATGCAGGTGGCTCCGTACAAGAGGATTAGGAAAGTGGCGTTTATAGCTTCCGTACCGAAGAATCCAAGTGGCAAGATTCTCAGGAAGGATCTTATTCAGCTTGCAACTAAATCTCCTAAACTATGAAGAATTAGTCGAGGGAAACATCAGCTGGTAACTAAGCTAGCTAGAGTTGGTTCTTCCCAGCCAATTTCAGTTTTTTATAAGGGCGCGCATTCTCATTCTGTGGACAATACTAGTTTAGGTCATCATTTGGAACCCAACCAAGTACGTACCCACCTGCAGGCCTTGCTCCTCTTATAGTAGCATCATTTCACTATATATGATAGCTATATATTGTATATGTTTGCCTGGTCATAATATAACTCTTCAATTTATTACTGGTTATTTGGATCAATCGGATGTTTAGTTCTTAATTTCAAACGGCAATGTGTAGCAGGGGAGAAATTTTTTAATGTTACGGGAGGACCACGTGGCAATATGACGTGGTCTTACATTCCAATCAAATATTAACATATAGATTTTATTAAGAAAAAATTACATTAGCTATTTTGTCAAATACAATTTTAGGTTTGTTGTTGTTTTTTAAACCCTAAACTATAAACTCTAAACCTAAACCCTAACCCCTAAACCCTAAATCTTTACCCCAAACCCTAAACTCTAGCCCAAACTCAACAAAAACCTTAGTTTATATTTTAGTTGTAATAAATACATGTATCAATATTTGATTGGAATGTAGGACCACGTCATATTGTCCACAAAAATTTGCAGATTGCCGTCCTATATTAATATGTGGTGTTGTTAAATGTACAAAGTAAATTACTCTGTAGACCCAGCAAAATATTTTTTTAAAAAAGACAAAATTATCCTCATACAAAATGACACTAAGAGCCATGAACATTAAGTTAATAACAAAAGAAAAGTTTTCATTTTGTACCCAGCAGCGTCAATGTGTTCACGCTGCAGAAGAGAAGATCTTTTTTTTCGACAATGAGAGAGAGAGAGAGAGAGAGAGAGAGAGGATCTTTAGTTGTACCTTGTTATAAGTATATCCAGGAGGAGAAATGAGCAGTATTAATTTGTTGCTCGTCTTCATTAAACAAACAAATTTAGCTTATAGATATAAGATGGAAAGGAGAGATTCAAGTCATCCATGCCAGTACATTCAAGATCATATGAGTTGAAGCATACAATCAAATAATATATATATATATATATAAAACATCTCCTACGTATCAACTCTTTCATAAGCAAACTAAATTAATTCAAAGCAAAACATGACAGTACCCATGAATCAAAAGAGAAATTGATTGTATCTACACCATAACTTTAGACCCCAAACGAAAAAAGACTACCCATGAATGAAGATTTAACCAAGAAGAGAGACAAGCCTTCAAAGTCTGCTGTGTGAAATAGAGCAATGACCGTCGACGTGCCTAATTCCTTAACGTCGGTCCTCTGCAATTATCCTCGGAAAGGATCAGGATTTTGCTGGGTTTGGGTTCGTGTATTGTTGGGTGTAAAATAAGGGGTATTATTAGAAAGTTGCTAGGTTTAGTTAGAAATTGTATGATTTTGCTGGGTTTAAATAGTTTGTTGGGTCTACAGAGTAATTTGTTGGATACATTTAGCAACACTCTTAATATACGGATCTAGATCGTTAATCGTATACTAAAAGGAAGTGAAATTCACACTCATGCTTTCTATTTGATGTAGTGATAAACCACTCCAGCTTCTCCACCTTATTGATCTTATCGATCACTAGTTTACCATTAATTGTATGAAATGAAATCAATTTAATTGCATTTATGTAGGATCAATTAGAATATATTGTTTAATTAGCATAGATATAAAAACTTCGAACGATCGATCCACAACGAAATGGTTTTTAATCTGGATAAGGTGGCATATATAAACAGTCTCTCTCTCTCTCTCGTGAGTCTTGACACAATAATATGACTCTCTCTCGTGAGTCTTGACACAATAATATGAGAGACCTCCTAGAATACGCGTTTGTTTGACAATTAATCTTGCCATGAAATTTCTGGAGTTCTCAGACAATGACTTCAGATGGACTGCGTGTGTCGTATGCATTATTGCAATAAGAGTGTATGTATTTCTGTAGAAATAAATAACAGACAAATGGCCTCTGATTTCAAATCCCACAACCGCGGAATGACTTCATATAGCTAATCCGTGATCTCGTTTTTTCAAACTTTCTGGAAGAATTGATCCAGCTCTCCATGTACGTGGCCAAGAGCGATCGATGTTGAATTTTTGTTTCTTTTACCAAATAAGAGGAAAATAGCATTCTAGCTTGGTACGAATAATATAGCTAGCTGCTGGATAATAATCTAACTTTACGCATGCATGGATTGATGAACATGCACATTATTTAGGGGGAACAAAAAGATATCCACCAGGTTAATATGATCGAGCTTCTGCTTGGAAAACTGAAGAATGTTCCAAATTAACATATAAACCAGATGAACTTAATCGACTGAACCCGGTCCAAGATTCTAACAAAAGCATGGAGCAGGTAACTGCAGGTAATCCGATTAGTAAAAACTGATTCATGAATAATTAACAGTCCTTCAGCCTTAGAATATACTCCTTGGTCCAAGTCATGCAGAAAACACCTTCACCGCTACATAACACACAAGAAAATGATATTAAATCGATCTGATGGATGTTCTTCTTCTAGTTCTTAATTGACTTGTTATATATGACTGCCGAAGAAAATAAACTCGTTTGAAGGACAAGACTGGAAACTACCATATGAGGAAGTGATTCCACAAGTGCCGGTCAACAAACGCTGTTTACGTATCCAGAAGTATTAATGTCAGCACCCATCGATCACCTAACTGATTATGTTTTCCAATATATGAATGACTTTAGTGATCTATATATATATATATATATATATATATATATATATATATATTGGTGTCTGTTATTAACGACTCAATCATTAACCTTATTTGGTGAAGCTTGCATTGCTAGCTAGCAAGCTAGCACTGAATCAGTTAAGGTCCAAAAATGGAAAAGAGTAACCAAAGAGAGCTGGACATTCATGATGATGAGTTCATAGAGGTAGATGACTTTTCTGCAGTCCCAGTGAGCACTGCATTGCCTCCAGAAATAGATTCTGCGGCGCAGGATCATGGCGCATCAGCGCCTCCGATGCAAACAGATCAATCTAATCCTAGCGGAATGAGTTCACCTTCTTTGTCGGAGAAGCCGCTTCTGAATCTCTCTATAGTGCCTGTAAATATATGCAGAGTAACCCCGAGGTCTCACACTCCCAATTTCTTCACGCCATTGGGTAGCCCTATCAGAAGGGCTATCCAACTTACCAAGTTTGATCCTCAGGATGCTTGGCTCCCCATCACCGAGTCAAGGAACGGCAATGCCTATTATGCTGCCTTCCATTCTCTTTGCTCCGGTATCGGAATTCCGGCCCTTGTGCTTCCCGTCTCCTTCACCGTTCTTGGATGGTACAGAAACCTAACTACTATTTTGTTTTTATTCGTATTAGACTAATTAATGAATATAACACTGTACTATTCGTGAGTTATTCTCTATATTATTACGTGATTTGTCAAGTTCACCTGTAAAATTTAAGAACCTCTTGCTCTCATGTAATTCTATTAGGTTTTGAGTTTTTAGTCTCATAATTTTGTTAATTGGTATAAGCGTCGATCTAATTAATTAGTTGATTAATTTGCATGCAGGACATGGGGGATCATAAGCTTGACGGTGGCGTTCATATGGCAGCTCTACACTCTCTGGCTTTTAGTCAAGCTTCACGAATCCAAGGAAACAGGGATGCGTTACAGTAGATACCTCCAGCTCTTCAGCTCCACTTTCGGAGATAAAATGAAGAACATCTTCGCCGTCTTCCCCATCTACTACCTCTCCGGCGGCACGTGCTGTGCCCTCATCATAGTTGGTGGTTCCAGCATGAAGCTCTTCTATGAGATCTTGTGCGGCCACGAGTGCACTTCCAAGCCCCTCACTACGGTGGAGTGGTACTTGGTGTTTACGTGCGCCGCGGTGGTTCTGTCTCAGCTCCCCAACCTGAACTCCATTGCCGGAGTCTCGCTGATCGGCGCGATCACCGCCATTGGTTACTGCACCATCATGTGGCTCGTTGCCGTCACGGAGGGCAGGCTCGAAGGCGTTTCTTATGACCCTAAAAAGGAAAACTCCAATACTGCTATGATCTTCAGCATTCTCAACTCTCTTGGGATTATTGCTTTTGCTTTCAAGGGTCACAATCTTACCCTAGAAATTCAGGTAATTATTTATAATCAAATAACAAGATTAAGAGTTAAAAGAATTGATCCAGTTTGTTACTAACCAAGATGTTTGGTTAATTTATACAGGCAACTATGCCTTCAAGTGACAAAAAGCCATCTCATGTGCCAATGTGGAGAGGCGTAAAGATTGCATATTTCATCATCGCATTGTGCTTATTTCCTCTAGCAATTGGTGGTTATTGGGCTTACGGACACTTGGTAAGTAACAACTGCATGGTACATTATGTATTTATATGCTTGTTCTAGGAATCTACCTTAAAATTGAGGTTATAAAAGAAGTTGAAATTTTTTCATATACCAATTTCATTGTTCATGTTTTGATAGATACCACCAAATGGGGGGATGCTTACTGCAATCTATCAATACCACGGGCGCGACACTTCGAAATTCATTCTTGCACTGACCAGCTTATTCATCGTTGTGAATGCTATAAGCTCATTCCAAATCTTTGGGATGCCCATGTTTGATGATATGGAGTCCAAGTACATCACTCGCTTTAACAAACCGTGCCCGTGGTGGCTCCGATCAATTTCTCGGGCCATGTTCGGATTCGGCTGCTTCTTCATAGGCGTCGCAATCCCCTTCTTGGGTAGCTTTGCCGGTCTCATTGGAGGGATTGCCATCCCAATCACCTTTGCTTATCCTTGTTTCTTGTGGTTGAAGATTAAGAAGCCCGAAAAGTTCAGCTTCATGTGGTTGCTAAATTGGACTCTGGGACTTCTCGGCACCGCTCTCAGTGTCATACTGATTACTGCCGGCATTTATGTTGTCATCGACACCGGAATTCAAGTCAGCTTCTTCAAGCCGCAATAATCTATTCTATGATAAGTACTGTATCAAGATTCAGTTCATTAATTCATTAGGATTCCCTTGCATCCCATATTCCTGTTGTTTCATGGTGATGATCCATACCTGTTATAGATACATAATAAATCTTAATATATATATATATATCAGTACTTTGGTGTTGTACAGTGGATTGCAATTTTGTTATATGCAATGAAGTAGACAATGGTATTGCAAATTAATATAGGAAATTTGGTATTGAGCTAGCTAGCTAGATAGTGCGGGGAAAAAAATGTACCCCCTGTAAAAACTTTTTTTTTAACAAAAATATTCAAAAAATACCAATTTTTTCGGGGTTCCAAACCCAGTCAAGTGTAATGTCACGAGGCTCATCCTCACGCCTAAATTTTTTTTTGTTGATATGCTAAAACATGGTACAATGGAGGGACATAAAACCACTATCTCCGAAAAGAAAAGAAATACAAGGATTACAATAAACACAGATAAAAAGTTGTTTATAAGAATGCACCATTTACTCAAATGCATATATTCTGAAACGGTTCATTAAAATGCTCTATTATTTAGAATCGCATTTCCAACTTTGTCTTCCACATGCTTCTTGACTGGATCTGTCAACTAAGTTCACATATTCAAATTTCTCAATCAATTTCCACTCATTTGCATAACTAAATACTCACAGTATAGAACAGTTTAAATATAACGACAATTTAAGGTCCTAGCAAAAACTTCACAAGTTAGTGCACATTTCAAATTCTACCTATATAAATAGTTCAGAGTGACTTTAAACTATTAGTCTTAGAAACATAAAATTCATTCTATCAAAACCAAGGTCCCAAACACAAAATCAAATTATAAAGAGAGCAGACAAAAAAAATTTGGTTCCAGAGAACATCAATCTCCAATCAAACTTCTTTATCGCTACAATGGATATTTGAATTTGGGAGAAGAATCAGAAGATTAAGAGTCAGAGAGAGAAGAAGAGACCGAAACAAACGGATAAGAAAAAAAAATTATATATATATATTAATTACATCTATATATATAACAAATAAAATAAAAAAAAGTGTCCCTTCAAACCTGGGCCCCGGTGCCTGCGCACTGCCAGCACTGGGCCAGGACCGGGCCTGCGAGATAGCCACACCGAAAATTGGTTTACTTTTTATTTTTCTGGTCAATATATATATATACTACATCTCATGCTTAGGTTAGTCATCACCAAACAGGGTTTTGTCGGCTTTCTTTTGAGTCTTTGGCTGCTAATTGTAAAGAGAGACGTAATAGAGCACAGATTTCCTTTAGCCCCGTTTTGATATCAATATTCAAGCAGGAAAAGATATAGTTTTGATGGATTTAGAAAGCTTCAAAGTATCTTTCACAAAAGCTACCAGACAGAACCGTGATCCAAGTATGAATTTCCACGAAACTATGAAGCATATTCACGTTATAACAGAAAGAAAATTATGCAGAAAAAGGCTCATTAGTTATTTTCTTGATGCAGCATCCATTGAAATTCTTATATGCAACTTTTATATGCATGTCGACGTTTAGTTAAAGTGCTAATTATACATGGAGGAAGACTGCTCAGTCTCGAGCAGGCTTAACTGTTTAAAGACAATTGATTATAACAATTAATATGCAACATATAGTTTTGGTAATAGGGTATTGGTTTTTGTTTCTTTACCAAGGCTGAGTAGAGTGGCAGACCACATAATTTGACAGCACTCAAAAATTATTATCTTTTGGATACGTACGTGCTAATAGAGTTTCATGCAGTTTTGGTAATTGTCTGATTGTTTGAATCTACCAAGCAAAGATTGATTAGTGATTGTTGAGTGCAAATATGAAATATGCATAGCTAGCTAGCTAGAAGCATTACATGCTCGATCTGAGATTAAGCAATTTCATCATTCAAATATATGAAGAAAGTGTGATCGTTAATACAAAATTAAGGTTTCAAAGTTAACTTCTAGAGAATGGTAGAATATTGTTGGAGACTAGTGGAGTCTTTCTTAAACGGCCAAGTACTGATCGAGACTCCAAAAAAAGATAAAGTGTGCAAGACCATTATAGAAGCCAAACATGCCCCAGTCAAAAAGATTATAGTTTAGGATTCCCCACCCTCCCTCACTCACCAGATACCACTCGTTCTATTTCGATCACCCGCACTCACCCTCTTATCCAGCAGCTAGCTCTTTATATATATATAATTTTTCTCAACTGCGGACGTCCGCACCAATGATTTTGGAGCGAATTTTCATTTTTATACCACTTTTTGATCGAATTTCCTCATCTCTACCGTCTAGTATCTAGATAATATTGTGTAGATTATTTCTGCAAAATTTCAGCCAATTTAGTAATCGTTAAGGCTATCAAACTCGAAAAACTAATGGACGGACTGAATTCTGTCAAACATGAACCGTTCATGTTTATAACAGAAAGACGCCATTTTGAGGGCCTTAACGATTACCAAATTGGCTGAAATTTTGTAGAGATGATCTACACAATATTATATAGATACTAGATGGTGGAGATGAGGAAATTCAATCGACAAGTGGTGCAAAAATGTATGTGTGTGTGTGTATATATATTCCTCATTGGCATTCACCACACTCTTAAAATCAGTGATCATCTAAGCACAACTGATCAGAAATCAGTAGTGAGGTGACGGAAGTGAAAGTAAACTCAATGCCGTCGGCAAGGAGGGCAGCAGATTATTCAGAAATCGAAACTCCGGCAGCCGATATGGCAAGCCCGGCTGGTCCGCCAAAAACATCTAAGAGCCCTTTTGCTTCGCGTTTTATGAGTACTCCTCTTGCCAGCCCCATGAAAAAGGCGATTGTAAGCATGCAGGGCTACTTGGAAGAAGTTGGACACTTCACCAAGCTTGATCCTCAAGACGCCTGGCTACCCATCACCGAGTCGAGAAATGGTAATGCCTACTACTCTGCGTTTCACACGTACACTCTGAGTTCCGGTATCGGAGTTCAAGCCCTCCTTCTTCCGCTGTCTTTCACTGTTCTTGGTTGGTAAGTACTATACATACACCGAAACCGTAATGCATTAGGCATAGCTTCGTATTAGTCCTGGATGGATCAATTATTTTGATTTGCTTATATGATTCCTTTTTGCAGGGTATGGGGAATCATATGCCTCTCAGTGGCTTTCATGTGGCAGTTATATACTCTCTGGCTACTGATACAGCTCCATGAATCACAATCTGGGATGCGCTACAGTCGATACCTCCGCCTTTCCATGGCTGCTTTTGGTATGCAGTAGCAATAGCTAGAACCATAGCTCATCGGTTTTCATAATCTCCTCGCAACGTTATTCAGCTAGCAAAATCGATCATAGTCTTCTGAAAATCATTGATTGATTACAATAATAGTAACTAAGGCTAACTTTTAGGGTTCATAATTTAAATGAAAAGCAATGCATGCATGCTTTGTGCTAAAGGGTACAAAACAAACAAATCCCAGGATCCGAAATATTGTTTTGGATATCCTTAATATAATTACCACATATATTATCCGGTTTAGTGAGTTGATTAGTGGTCCTCAAGTTGTAGGATTTGTTTTCACTCAAGTTCTATGTTTAGTGAGTTAATTACTTGACATAAGTAAAGTGATGATGCATGCTATGATGCTATAAAGAGACGAAGCTAGCTAAATTAGCCACAAACTAAATTGAGTCTGTTTTAAAGGATTAAAATCACCTTCTTAATTCAAGATTCAAGTAAAATAGTTCTATATGAGAAAATACTAGTTTTAAATTACAAGTGCTACTTAAATGAATTTAAGTGCTTAAAAGCAATCACAAACATGCTTCCCTACTTTTTTTTTTTGTCTGGGAGAAATGAGACCTGGGAGTGCCCTGGTCAAAACCTAAAAGCATTCACTCCCATAGGGACTGTTAATCCGTTACTAATTCCCCTCGTCTTGGTTGCCTGGTTTGCACTTTGCACATTATTTAACGGCGTTAACGTTGCGTGACTGGCAGGTGAGAAACTAGGGAAGCTGCTATCGCTGTTTCCGATCATGTACCTCTCCGGTGGCACGTGTGTGACCCTGATCATGATCGGTGGTGGAACCATGAAGATCTTTTACCAAATCGTTAGCGGTAACAATACAAGTCCTTTGACCATCGTGGAGTGGTACTTGGTGTTCACCGGCACGGCCATTGTTCTAGCTCAACTTCCCAACCTCAACTCCATTGCCGGAGTTTCACTTATCGGAGCGATCGCTGCTGTAACTTACTGCACGCTCATTTGGGTTGTTTCCATTACCAGAGATAGGCCAGCGGGTGTCAACTATGACTATCCGGCACTTCCTCCCCAAGCAAAATCTGATCCATCTGCTTCGGTTTTTAGTATTCTCAATGCTACTGGGATAACTGTTTTTGCTTTTAGAGGCCACAATCTTGTGCTCGAAATACAGGTAAAATGATTAAACTCATTTGAGTCTTGATTAGGTTAACCCTCTCTAACTGGCTGGTGCTGATATTGGTGTCATGTGCAGGGGACTATGCCTTGAAGCATAAAGAGCCCGTCGCGTTTTTCAATGTGGAAAGGGGTGAAGTTTGCATATCTCATCATAGCAATGTGCTTGTTTCCCTTAGCAATCGGAGGCTATTGGGCTTACAGGAATTTGGTAAGCACTGTATGATCATGATTAAAACAACAGCTAAAGTGTATCAGATACAATAATAGCATCTCAAATTTCATGATATGATTCATATATACTTAATCCAGTCATTTAATATGATCATCCTATGGCAGATACCATCAAACGGAGGAATGCTAAATGCTCTGAACAACTACCATGGACACGGTACGTCAAAATTTGTGCTGGGTTTTACAAGCCTGCTGGTTGTGATCAACTGCCTAACCTCTTTTCAGATATATGCAATGCCGGTGTTCGACAATCTGGAATTCAGATACACTAGCTGCATGAACAAACCCTGTCCACAGTGGCTCCGCGCAGGGTTTAGGATTTTGTTTGGCTGTTTTGCCTGTTTTATTGCAGTGGCACTACCATTCTTGCCAAGCTTGGCAGGGTTGATCGGTGGAGTTGCAGTACCTATCACATTAGCATATCCATGTTTCATGTGGATACTCATCACAAAACCTCCTAAACATATTGCAATATTCAATTGGGTACTGGGATCCTGGGGGATAGTCCTTAGTATCTTAATTGTCACTGGAGCAATTTGGAATATAGTGACCGTCGGAATAGAAGTTCACTTCTTCAAGCCTGAATAACTAATTGCAACATGGGATGACAAAGTCAAGTGAAGCCTAGCTAATGTATATCTTCAACAAGCCTCCTGCTATTGACCTTAGACCAACTCTTCAGTTGGGTCTGGATAGTATAACCAGTGCCTAGTAATAGGAAAAGACCCATCCCTGATCCCAGGGTGCAAACAACTTTTCAGATATGTAAAATAACTGTACAACATGCTGCATAACACTATGGGTACGTATCTGAGATGTAATAACAATTTTTTTCTTATGTCATTGTATTGTTGATAAGTAAGACAAACATCAATCTCTCAGTAGTTTGTAGGCCAATAACAAAAACCCTCACTAGTAGCAGAAAAGCAACCGTACCTTCAAGTAATCATTCTTCCTCCCTCGCGTATTTTTTTCTATCTTGAAAGATGAGCTCGCCACTTAGATCAGCATCTTCATGAGTAACCACATCAATTTTTACTTTCTACTTTTGAAGTTGTGATTACACTCCAATAAACAACAGAAGGGATAGTCGGGATACAGATTAAATGCAATGGCCAAGAACTTTAATGGTTAACTTCAGGTACAGCGTGTCTCCCTCTAGGATTACATAGATAATGGAAGCAGCATCCTTCGTTTCTTTTTCCGAGCCAACTTCACTTGTCTGGTAACTTTTATGCACAAAAGCAAAAGCATTGCGATGCATACTAGGATGAAAGCAAGTCGCATATGCCTAAAGTACAATGAAACTGCTGAGAACACCAGGAAAGCTAGAATTACCAATTCCCATATTACAAAGAGCACAACATCTACCCTGCATCCACAAATTGGGAGAAATGAAACAACTGTAAGATAAGATCATGATTTAAATGAGCCAAACGAGAGATAATCCAAACACAACATGTTTATACATTTACATGGCTCAAAATTTTATGTTTCACACTAAACTAAAGTAACCTATCTATTACTATTTCTCAGTAAGGAAAAATCAAGCTCATCAAGTAAAAAAGGCAAGGAGGACATCAAAGATACACAATCAAGTCGAGAAGTTCCCAAACACTATCACTGCAAGATAACCCCGACTTCAATGTAACGGAAATCTGTTTGTAAGAATGAAATATCATCAAACACCTCGCGATTACAAAGACCCTCACTATTCATATGCTTAAACCAGCTCCATCAGAACAGACTAATATACATACCGATGCTACCGGCAAACATAAACAAGGTTCCGAGAATGCAGAGCAACAATCTGAATTCTAACAGATCTAAAGGGACAGCTCTACGAAAGGCAGCCACTCCGAAATTGAACAAAAAGCACCACAGGCTACACCAGCAGAAACTTCTGCTCATCATTATATTGTCTGCCTCTAAAATTTACTTCTTTTTTTACTCTTCCTAACCATTTAGCTTCGACAACTCGGAAGGCTGCCTCAAATTAAAAAATTAAAAAAACAATTGCACAACAGAACCATAACCAGAGATGATCTATCTCAAAAAAAAAAAAAAATACCCCTAAATCAATGAAAAATATCACAAATTCAAGCACAAATTGAAACCGAAACAAATAAGAAAGCCTGGATTGTTGAGAATCCCTCACCTTGACAAAGTGTGGTTGGAGGTGGAGGAGAAGAACGAGACGGAGGCCCAGTCATGCTTCGATCGAATCTGATACTCTCTCAACTGATCCGCCAGATTCGATCGCGTTATCATCTCCTTCGCTTTTGCTTCTGCTCTCTAATTTCTTCGCAGAGAGATCGGAGACGGAGGTCTCTTCTTCAACGTCGCTGCCCCGGCGGAATTAAACGTCGCCGTTTCGATTCACAGCGAAATTGAACGTCGCTGTATTCTCAACGTTGGCTGGCTTCAGAGCGAATCACCGTTTTCGTGGACCTCCCTCTCACTATAATTTCTCTTCCCTTTCGCTTTATATTTGTTTATTGTTTTTCACGAAGCAGAGGCCCAGGCCCAATAGAGCTAACTGTAATTAGGGTTGGGGTAAAGTAGGACAATCCACACAGGAAATGAGTGACACAGCCCCACATGGAAACAGCAGACCAACCCCAAAACCCTTCCGATAACCAAAACGACGTCGTCTCCGGCGTTTCCTCGCCGGAAACTGACTCATCGAGCCCTCAGGAAACCAACCAAAACCATTCCTCGGAAAACCCGTCCGCACGTCCTCAGGAAGAAGCGCCGATCTCGGACTCCCAAGACGACTCCTCCGAGCCCATCGCTGACGACACGCCTAATGAACCGCCTCAAAACCCTAGAAACCCTACCGGACCGGGTCCGGCGGAGACCACCGGCCTGCCGCCAAAACGACGCCGTCGGAGGAAGAAGTTCTTCACGGAGCTCATCGGCACTCCGTCGACGGCCAAGAGCCGCCGCACCGACCTGAACAAAGAGGTCGACACCGAAGCCCTGATAGCGCTCTCGGTAGGGTTTCCGGTGGACTCGCTCACGGAGGAGGAGATCGAGGCCAACGTGGTCCCCGTCATCGGCGGAGTTGAGCAGGCAAACTACATCGTCGTCCGGAACCACATTCTGTCCAGGTGGCGGTCCAACGTGTCGTTCTGGCTGACCAGGGAGATGGCTCTGGAGTCGATTCGGCTGGAGCATAAAGCATTGGTGGACAAAGCTTACAATTTTCTGGTGGAGCATGGGTACATCAACTTCGGGTTAGCTCCGGCGATTAAGGATGCGAAATTGAGGTCGTTTGATGGCTCCGAGAGGGGCAATGTGGTCATTGTGGGAGCCGGTTTGGCCGGCTTGGTGGCGGCGAGGCAGTTGGTGTTTTTGGGGTTCAAAGTTGTGGTGTTGGAAGGGAGGAGTAGGCCTGGAGGGAGAGTGAAGACGAAGAAAATGAGAGGGGAGGGATTGGAGGCTGCAGCTGATCTCGGTGGGAGTGTCCTCACCGGAATAAATGGGAATCCTTTAGGGGTTCTAGCTCGGCAACTGGAGCTGCCTCTGCATAAGGTGAGGGACCTTTGCCCGCTTTATTTACCAGATGGAAAATCGGTGAATTCTGAGATGGATGATAGAATAGAGGCTTCATTTAATAAGTTGTTAGATAGAGTTTGTAAGCTTAGGCATGCAATGATTGAGGAAGTGAAGTCTGTGGATGTTCCGTTAGGGACTGCGCTGGAGGCTTTTCGAAGAGTGTGTAATGTGGCTCAGAATCCGCAGGAGAGAATGCTCTTGGATTGGCATCTAGCTAATTTGGAATATGCAAATGCCACCTTGATGTCTAATTTGTCAATGGCGTATTGGGATCAGGATGATCCCTATGAGATGGGTGGTGATCATTGTTTTATTCCTGGAGGCAATGAGACTTTTGTGCGAGCCCTTGCAGAGGGTCTTCCAATTTTCTATGATAGGACTGTGCAAAGTATTAGGTATGGTGCTGATGGGGTTTTGGTTTATGCAAATGGCCAGGAGTTTCGAGGGGACATGGTTCTTTGCACTGTGCCATTAGGTGTGCTTAAGAAGGGGTCGATTGAATTTGTCCCAGAGCTTCCACAAAGGAAGAAAGATGCAATTCAGAGTTTGGGATTTGGATTGTTGAATAAAGTGGCCATATTGTTTCCATATAACTTCTGGGGCGGAGACCTTGATACTTTTGGGCATTTGACTGAAGACCCGAGTATGAGAGGCGAGTTCTTTCTGTTTTACAGCTATTCTTCTGTATCAGGAGGTCCTCTTCTGGTTGCACTTGTTGCAGGAGATGCTGCCATTAAGTTTGAGCAGATGTCTCCTTTGGAGTCTGTGAATAGGGTGTTAGAGATACTGAGGGGCATTTTCCACCCTAAAGGTATTGCTGTTCCAGACCCTATTCAGGCAGTGTGTACTCGGTGGGGGAAGGATGACTTCGCATACGGGTCGTATTCATATGTTGCAGTAGGTTCTTCAGGAGATGATTACGATATTCTTGCAGAAAGCATTGGGGATGGGAGAGTATTCTTTGCTGGAGAGGCCACTAATAAGCAGTATCCTGCAACAATGCACGGAGCTTTGCTCAGTGGGATGAGAGAGGCTGCTAACATCCTGAGAGTAGCTAAAAAGAGGACAATAAATCCATCACAGAAATTTAATAATTCTTCCAAGGAAGATGAGGATTTGGATAATTTGTTTGACACCCCTGACTTAACATTTGGGAGCTTCTCCGTTTTGTTTGATCCCAGGTCGTCGGATCCTGAGTCTACATCCTTGTTTAGGGTGAAACTCGGAGGGGAAAAGTTGGACATGGGAAGTTTCAGTCTGTACGGCTTAATGTCGAAGAAGCATGCCTTTAAGCTGAGAGATGTAGATGGTGATGGGAACAGGATGACAATGTTGAATTTCGAATTTGGAGTGAGGCTGGTTGGGAGAAAAGGTCTGAGTGGTGTTGCAGAATCTCTTATCACCTGCATTAGATTAGCAAAATGAGGTATGAAACAGTAGTAGTTTTGGAGCTGGTTTTGCATAGTGAAGCAGATCATGATTTCATCAGCTGGAAGGAATTCAATTCATGATTAACTGTTGTTGTAGTAAAAATAATTACTTATGCCGAGAAGACTGGAAGACTGAAGTGATTCTGTTGGTCATGAGAACCACTTCAGATGTTCAACAATATAACCAATGCTTTTCCCGAGTCGCTTAGTAATTGTAGGAGTGAAAATCTGGTTGTGAGTTCCTTATTTATCCCCACATTTACATTGTTGTACATCCTCAATTTAGTTGCAGTATCATTTTCCTATTCAGATTGCAGCAGATTTACTTTCACCTGGTTAAGGTTTGGATACTTCAAAATTTGAAGCTGCTTGGCCAAAATGTGTATGTATAACGATATAAACTGAAATGGGTCAAAAAATACTGACAGCCTTATCACGGTATGTGAGTTTTAGGCCCATTTCTAGTAATCCATCGCAGGCATAAATTATTTTTCTTTTCCTAAATTACAAGTTTATTGGACTTTATGTCTAAAAAAGAAAGGAAAATTATTTCAGATATTCTTAGTCATCAACTGATGGAGAGGAGGCAAATTGTAATTTCAATCCGAGTAGCATTCTTCTTTTGGGGTTTGTGTGTATATTAAGTTATTAACTTTCCTCTAAAACTTAATTATCAAATTGTCCTTCTGGTTGATGTGCCAAATTATACTCCAAAAATTGTTTGTGTTAACATCAAATACATCTTATAATCTTAGTTAAGTCACCCTCATATGCTCGTTATCATCTCGCTTAATCTAGAAAGTTTCTTGCAAAAAAACTAAAATAAAATTCCTGACGTTTCATGTCCATTTTCAAGCAAAGAACATAGATGATGAAATCATGGGCTTAGACTTAATTTGATATTGAGTTTTGGGGATTAAAATTATTTATAATTATCATTTTAGATAAATTTTCTGTTTGTTAAATATTAAAACGTGTTTATCTAAAACTTTTTGATTTAAATAAGTACAATTTTAAAAAGCAGGTTTGTTATTACTTATTTAAAAATAAGTTTTAAAAAAATTAAGTTTTTAAACCACATTATCAAATTAAGCCTTAAAATAGTTTAACGACGTTACGTATCTTCTCATTTCAAATACTAATTCAAGTATCACGTCACGTGAATTAACTCGTGCAAATGTCGGGTGCTAAGCATCCAAAAGGATTTAGATTCCATATCTAATCAAATATAGAAACTTAAATTGATGCTTCTTTCAAAGTAGAAAAACTAAAAACGGTACGACTCTTTGATAATGTGGGCAAGTGGCAACCCCAAAGCCCAAACGGTCCTATTCCCAGAAAGCAACAGCGATCAAAAATATCCCACCCCACTGAAGCTTCGAAGATTATTGTATACACCATTGGGACAGCTGCATCATTGATCTCTGCCGTCCGTTTCGACGCATGGATCAATTTGTAGATCAAGGCGTTAGTTGGCCGTTTCGCCTCTGTTAGTACGGGAGTGGGGAGTCAGGAAGCACGGAAGTTCACGTTTCCCGCTTCCGAAGCGTAAGAAAGTGTCTGGAATCTTGGTGGAAACCTCCGATCATCTCGACGGCGCTCCCGGCCTCACCTCCGGCACCACCAACACCGTCTCCCTCTCTCAACCTCTCATCGGAACCAGTCATCCCTTACACACGCCGAACCCGATCCGATTCAACTCACTCTGCCTCCGACAGTGCGCCGCCGGAAACCGCCACTGTTCCACCTTCCTCGGTCACCACTGCCACAATTCCTTCATCAGCCACCACCACTCCACCATCCGCATCAGTCATCCCCAACACTGACCCCTTCCCTCCCTGCGCTCCCGGCTCCGCCTCTCACACCGCCGTCGACTTTGTTCCGGCACCGTGGGGTTTGTAATGTGGCTCTCGTCCATGAGAAGATAAGGATCGCTTCCATCGTCTTGGGAGGCCGATGATCCCATGGATGTTGCCATTGGGTTTAGGGGAGGTGGATAAGGAGATGAAGGTGGTCGTGGTGGCGGAGATATTAGAGAAGGGGGCGCCCGAGTTTGGGTCTGGAGAAACCGAAAAAGGGAAAGAGAAGAGATCGGTGGTCATGGTCGTGGTCGTGGTCGTGAGACCCATCGATCTCGCCGATGCATTTTTGCAGTCAGCAAAGGTGATGAAGAGAGAAAGAGTAGGAGCTAACCAGTTTTGGATTTCACACGCTGTTAAGTCTCCTGGTGCAGCTGTCCCAGTAGTGCAGCGAATAGGCTCTCATGAAGTTTACGGTGCACCTACCAATCCCAGATCTCACAAACCCAAAAACAACTTGCTCCTTCCAAAGCATAGTGCCACGTGGGCACCTCCACGCACAGCACCTCTCGAAATATTTAATCCATCCAACAAGGTCGACACTCCTCGGGGGGCCCCACATCTACCGTCGCCCCACGATGCTTCTGACACGTTTCGCGCACTTATTGGCCGTAGGCCTACAACACTGCTGACCACTAGTACACCGTGTCCCGCTCTTTCGCTAGCATCTTTGGCCTTTCGCCTTTTTGACTGTTTGGTTTCCTTTACACCTCCGCTTACCACACACGCACGACTCGCTGGCTTCAACTGGCACATATGCTATTCGGACACGTGTCGAACATCGGGAGCGCGTTTCGGGATTCAGCGCGTGAGAGTACTCTTTTCTTTATGATGAGGTCGGTCATAGGAACGGAGTGCCAATGGGGTATAGGATTTGGTGTAACCTATCTCATTTTGAAGCCTTAATTAAATTACTTAATCGCGTCACGTCCGTGTAGGATGGTGCTTATATAACCTCACACCCTCAGTAAGCTTAGCCCCATCACAAACCAAAGCATTTCAGTACAATATATTGTCTAAGAACGAAGAAACCCTAGCTACTTGTTCATTTCATTGCTTGTTATCTGTGTTTTAGAATCATTCTTTTTAAGAATGGCGGGTGAGTACAACAAAAGCCACGAGTACGAGACCAAGGCCGAGGAAGGCGGTCCGGTTGAGACCCAAGATCGTGGGATGTTTGATTTCTTAGGGAAGAAGAAGGAGGAGAAGCCTGTTCATTATGAACAGGAGGAGGTGATGGTCAGCGACTTCGAGAAAGTCAAGGTGTCTGAGCCAGCTTATGTAGACTGCAGCAGCAAACCTGCCGAGCATGGCTATCATCACGAGGAACCTAAGGAGGAACATAAGAAGGAGGAGAAGAAGCATGAGACTCTCTCCGAGAAGCTTCACCGATCCGACAGCAGCTCTAGCTCGGTAAGTCACTTCTTACTACAATGATCGTTTCAGTTGAACTACTTAACCTGTCACTGCTACTACAGTGATCTTTCTTAAACGCATTGTGTTTCATGATGAATATGTTTAACTAATAATATATTGGATGATGAATTTGCAGTCTAGTGACGAGGAAGGAGACGATGAAGAGAAAAAGAAGAAGAGGAAGGAGAAGAAGGGACTGAAGGAGAAGATCAAGGAGAAGATCTCCGGCGACAAAGAAGAAGAAGAGAAGAAGAAACACGGCTACGAGCAGGATACTGAGGTCCCGGTGGAGAAGTTCCACGAGGAACACGAACATCCCTATGGTCAAGGCCCAGTCGTGCACCACCATGAGGAGCCAAAAGTTGAGCCAACAGTAGCCTACACAGAGGAGGAGAAGAAGGAGGAGGAGAAGAAGGGTTTCCTTGAGAAGATCAAGGACAAGCTTCCCGGACACAAGAAGCCGGAAGATGTTCCGGTTACGTCTCCATCACCGCCGGAGTATGAAAATGTTGAGCCTGCTTACCATGAAGGTGAGGTGAAGGAGAAGAAGGGTTTATTGGAGAAGATCAAGGAGAAGATTCCCGGGTACCATCCCAAGACTGAGGAAGAGAAGCTGGAGAAGGAGAAAGAGAAGCCGACTGGTTCTTACTGATCCGTTTCCCTTTTGCGTCCGATCATGATGGTGTGGAATGTTGGCGTCTTTAGTTATTTTCTGGGTGGTTTTTCGTTTTGGAAAAAAAAAAAAAGGTATATATAGACCGTTTCATCTATGTGTACTAATTTGTAAGTTTGTTTATTAGTTATCATTTCCTTATTTCGTTTGTGATTTAAACATTTTGTTGTTAATAATATTGATATTGTATTTTCTTGAATGTGGAACTTTCTTTTTTATGCTTACGTACCACTAACACAGTGCCCTCACTGAACCCACATTTTTCCATAACAAGAATAAAGTGAGATTGAGATGGAGTCAGTAGAGATTAGGAAGGTGCTTTGCTTGAGATTTGGGTAACTACTGATTGTTCAACAAATAATAGTATATGCAGCTAACGAAACAAAACGAAATTACTTAATTATGTGTACGTGTCAGTGGCTTGAACAAGTACTTGTAGGGCTTTCGAGTGTAATAGAGCTGGCCTCTCTAGAATTCTTTAGCAAAAGTAATGCATTCTCGACTGTTTTAGAAGAAATATTCTAAGTATATTACATTTAGAATGTTAAGATATTTTGCTAATTAATAACGTATGGACTATTGGATCAACTTTGATCTTTTCAGACAATTTATAATTTTTTTTATAAAGTAAAATAAATTTAAATATTACCGCTCGAATCGAACTTATAATTTCTTACTTATTAAGTGCAAACTATACTGTTAAATCAAATAGTATACCAATTTTTAGTTTTTGTTCCTTAAGTCTAGTTTAATTACGAGATGATGATCCAAAGAAATTTAGTGGATGAATATGGACTTAAACGCTGGAAAGGTTCAATAGGATAGGATGACTGTTACTAATTTTCAACTCAACACTCATGAGCTGCCTATAAATTAATCCAGCGATTAATGAATTATAAATTTCAGGACCGTTTCAAATTAAAATGATCGATCATGCTGGCAACTTCTTTGCAATAATGGATCAGATACTTGAACAAAACTTTCTGATAGGGATCTTCATCACACACGTCATATACACTTCGGAAAATTCGAGAGGATGTCGCTGAGTGGGATCACCATGTTTTATGGATTCTAGGTACAAACTCAAGTCGATCATCAACTCCTGTATATTTCAGAACCGGATTATTTCTTCTTTTGAGAGAAGAAAAAAAAACAGTTTCGAGAAAAAGAAATGAAAGAATAAGTAGAAGGATGTCTCCCTCGATCCTACAACAAGAGTGAACTGCGCGATCGACGCAAAATTAAAGGAGCAAAATTGGAGTGGTGGAACCGTCAAGGACCGTCGTCCATTTCTCTTAATAGTCTGAGCTTTCGTTTGTTGTACGCATAGAAACTAATCCTAAATTAAAGCTTTTCGAATAGTCGATTTGCCCCACATTGTGTGGTGTAAACTCCTTTGTTCATACGTTGCTGGCTAAAGTCATAACAGTCATGATTGATCTCGATGACCCAAACCCCCGTCGATCATTCACCAGGTCCATGCATGAGAGGTATAAAGGTTACATAAATACGTGCGTATACGTAGAACTAAAGAAGAGGAACTACTCGTAACGTCAAGGTTTGCACTTCGCAGCAAGGAAAGAATCTAAAACTACATCAAAGCAGAAATGTCATATTATGATCAGTTCGACATGTTCTTCAATATCTTAGAGTGGCAACTATGGAAGTTATTGCATGTAAACTACTAAACTCTAGATTGGAGTAGTCGGTAGAATTTGAAATGAAAGATGTCTGAACAATATTCCACAGCTAATAAACGAGATCCAGTATGGTCACGTACGGACAGTTGAGAAATGATCAAGGGCAGTAGGTTACCACTCATTGAAGCTAGCTTTTAAAGTAAAAGACCACGAAATTCGTAGATGCATGTTCATGGGATATGAATCCAGATTCAATTCCAATATTGACGTACCAACTGTTCTCCCCTGCCACCATTAAATTAGTAACATGCCGATGAGTGTTGCCTCAAATGTGAACCACGTACCCTAGACTATATATCATATTGTTTCACCTTTTTTTTTTTTTTGGTATTACTTAACCTACAGGTCGGAGTATATTTTACTTGGTAGCTTAACTTGCATACTTACCTACAAAACCCTAAACAAATTGGACAAGACCAAACTTTGGTTATCTTTCTTGCATTCGGAGGAACCAAAGAAAGAGATGCTCTTCTCTCTTGTGCCAACTCAAACTCCTTTGGAGCCTCTGATCTTGGGTTGAAAAAAACGATGGAAGTCATGAAGTCACTGCATACTATTACTACATAAGAGAAACAATGTTCCTAGCTACATGCCAAAATAAAATCAATAATTTAACTAATCCTAATCTATATAGTTCAAGCATTATGTACTCACAACTCTCAACTTTATCGTATTGATGAAATTAAATCAAAGATGAAGATCATAAGCAAATTTCCTCACCCAAGAACACTCTTATTATCACTTATTGTTGTTGCTATTTGTGTTACAAAATCAGTGAGTAGCGCTTCTAATACTGATGATAATGGCGAGTATTTGATCGGAGTTGGAAGCTATGACATGACCGGACCGGCTGCCGGAGTAGTCATGATGGGTTACGCCAACTTGGGCCAAACCACTGCGGGTGTACATTTCCGGCTAAGAGCCAGAACTTTCATAGTGGCTGAGAGCTCCCATGGTCCAAGGTTTGCCTTTGTTAATCTTGATGCAGGGATGGCCTCACAACTCGTTAATATTAAAGTTCTGGAGAAACTCAAATCAAGGTATATATAAATCTAATTTGCCAATATATTCAATACATAATATTATCTTCAAGGTAAATGTTAATTCTTGTTCTTCGTTTTAAAGGTTTGGCGATTTATATACCGAGGAAAATGTGGCGATTAGTGGCATTCACACCCATGCAGGCCCGGGGGGTTATTTGCAGTATTTCCTTTACTCTATATCAACTCTAGGATTCATCCAGGAATCATTCGATGTCATTGTCAATGCAATTGTGCAGAGCATTGTTCAGGCTCATCATAACCTCAAACCTGGTTCTATTTTCATCAACCAAGGTAACCAACCTACAAAGTCTGCATGTAACTTAGTAGAAAATCTACTTAATTACTTGGATCAGATCACCTTATTGATGAAATTTTATAGGGGATGTGGTAAACGCCGGAATAAACAGGAGTCCAAGCGCTTATCTGCTAAACCCGGCAGAGGAGAGAGCACAGTATCCGGCCAACGTTGATACCATGATGACTCTTTTGAAGTTTGTGGATGGTGCCAGCCAGAAGAGCATTGGAGCATTCAGCTGGTTTGCCACTCATGGAACCTCCATGAGCAAAGACAACAAGCTCATCAGTGGAGACAACAAAGGCGCAGCCGCGCGGTTCTTTGAGGACCAGTTTGCTACAACTCCCATCAGAGCACCCTTCAACTCGTCTAGCACACCAGGTAAGCAATATAAATACTCAGCAGCATTAGCTAGATGTTAGCAACGTGATCAATTGCAGTTGCTCACTTTTGTTATCTTTGTAATAGATATTGGTGAGTTAGTAAAGAAGGCAAAGTCGATCAAAGCAACAGGAGGGCAGCGCTGCAGTAAAACAAGCAGTCAAGACTGTAAGGTGAGGAAGAACGACGGGTCACTATTCGTGGGAGCTTTTTGCCAATCTAATGTTGGAGATGTGACCCCGAATGTGCTCGGCGCATTCTGCACTGATACCGGAAGACCTTGTGACTTCAAGCATTCCTCATGTAATGGGAATGCCCTGCTTTGCCTCGGCCGTGGACCTGGGTACTAATATGGCCTTCTTAATCAAATGGTTTGCGCCACAAGAAAGAGAGAAGAGGAATAACAACACTGTTGTGTGACTATGTGACTTTGTGCTGTGTAACAGGTACCCTGATGAAATACTAAGCACCAAAATTATAGGAGAAAGACAGTTTAAGAAGGCAGCTGATCTATTTACATTGGCATCAGAGAAATTAACCGGGGCTATCGATTACCGGCACGTGTACCTAGACTTTACTGATATTGAGGTTGAACTGGAAGGAAACAAGAAGGTGAAAACATGTCCAGCAGCAGTTGGTGCTGGTTTTGCTGCCGGGACTACAGATGGTCCTGGTATCTCTGGATTTCAACAAGGTGATACAGAGGTTAGCACGTTTTTGGCCCAAAAGAACTTTTTGTTTTTAGTCTCAAGGCATACCAGTCTTCTCTGCTTGCTTTAGCACTTACTATGGTTTTATTTACAGATCCCTGGGAAATATATAAAACTTAGGGATGGACTGCAAAAACCTAGCCAATATCAACTGGACTGCCAAGAACCCAAGAATGTTCTGCTTTCCACCGGTGAAATGTTTAAACCTTACGCATGGGCGGTAAGACTGACTTTTACTAGCTCTCATCATTCTCATTACCAGAAACATAGATATATATCTGAAAGACTTCTGCAGAATACTGAATACAGATAAGTAATTCTAATTGTTTCAACTTTATGATGCAACTACTGCAGCCTGCAATTGTCCCTATACAAATGCTCAGATTGGGGAAACTCATCATACTTTCTGTCCCAGGAGGTTGGCATTCTTTTAAAAACTCACATTAGCGTCTTTACAGATAGAATTGAATAACTTTAGCTACTTTATACTTGTGCTGGCATTATTGCATTCACAATTCACAAAAGCATGTGTAACAGAAGTACTATAATGGTTCTTAACTTGTAGAATTCACCACAATGGCGGGGAGGCGTCTAAGGGACGCAGTAAAGGAGACACTGATAAGTTACAGCAAGGGTGAATTTGATGAAAACACCCATATAGTAATAGCAGGCCTGACAAATACTTATTCCCAATATATAGCAACTTTTGAAGAATACACACAACAGAGATATGAGGTACATACTTAACCTATAAAGAAGAACTAATTTTTCTTCAATGAGTTTGGCATGAGACTCACCTGAATGGTCCTGAGTGAATAATAACTTAACTTTCTAACTGGACTCTATCACATATTAACTAATCTTCAGGGTGCTTCCACTCTCTATGGTCCTCATACATTATCAGCATACATCCAAGAATTTGAGAAATTAGCCAAAGCAATGGCAAAGGGAGAGAAGGTCATTTCTAAAGGTCCCTCGCCACCAGATCTTTCCTCTGTACTAATCAAAACTTTACTTGGAACTTCTGGAGAACTGCCTCCACCACATACAAAGTTTGGAGATATGAAACAAGATATCATTATACCAAAGAGTGGTTCATTCAGAAAGGGAGATTTGAATAGACCAAACTCCACATTTTGGAGTGCAAACCCAAATTATGACCTGTTGACAGAAGGCACATATGCAGTGGTAGAGATGCTTCAAGGGGATAACTGGGTTTCGGTTTACGATGATGATGATTTCTCTGTGGTTTTCAAGTGGAGTAGAGATGACAGTGGGTTATATAGCACAGCAACCATAGAATGGGAAATACCAAGGGATGCAAATTTGGGGGTGTACAGGCTAAGGCATTTTGGTTCATCAAGGAAAACAAAGGGCTCCCCCATCAGCTACTTCACTGGTGCATCTAGTGGGTTTGCAGTGGCATAAATATCTATTAGTAATTCCTGCATATCCTCTAATACAAAATAAGAAGAGCTAGCGAAACTTTCACTTTTGAAGATATATTATTCATGTGTTTAGACGGTAGTTCCTTATTAAACACTGAAATTGTGCATGTAAAAGTAAAGGCTGTTTCTAATCGGTAAGCTAGCTTACTGGGTTCATACAGATTACACAACGGAGACATTTCCCTTCAATGAGTAAATCAAAAGCTTTATTGATGTCTTCAAATGTCACCTCATGTGTCACAAACTCGTCTAGCTGTAGTTCCTGGTAGAATATGAAAGCTAAAATCTCAGAATCATCTAGTATAATTTAGGCAAAAAGCAACTAAAAACAGACAGTGAACTGCTAATTCACCTTGTTGATGTAGCGATTGAGGAGCACAGGGATATCAGACTTAGGTTTGAGTCCTCCAAAGAAGGATCCCATGAGAGTTTTGCCCTTATGAAGCACATCATATGAGGGAAGGGTCAATTGTGACCCTGGCTGGTCCACACCTAATACAATTGCTTTTCCCCAACCCTGAAGTTAAAAAGAAAGATGCTTAATATAAAGTTTAACGCAGTAGAATTAGAGCTACATTGTTGCTTAACCTCATCATTATGCGAGTAACACGTTCACAAACTATGAAGTCTAACAATCTAAGATACACAAGGAAATCCCCTTCAAAAAAAGATATACAAGGAAATCTACAACTAGACTCGCTGGATCTGTATGATAAGAGATCACAATCTTGAAGATTGAAAGTTATGATAAGGAATGAATGACACCATGAAAGTGAAGAAGAGCGCATGTATATATGATAAAGAGACCTTCCGGCAGCAAGCATAAGCTTGTTGCACCAGTGATGAATTTCCAACACATTCAAAGCAATAATCTGCACCCCCCTTGGTCATCTCAATCATCAACTGCATGTCATAAAAAACAAGTGTGCCACCAAAAACATATTCATTAGCACAAATGAAAATTAATCTCAAGAATAAGAATTCTTATACAAATGCAAACAATGAAGACTCCAGAAAGCTTCTGCATAGTTTATGAGGAAGACCTCCGTCACAGATTTATTCTCACAATTTGCAGGATTGATGAAGTCAGTGACTCCAAACTTTTTTCCTGTGTCAATAATAAACAGCACAAAATTATTATCCAAATCCCTGCAAGGGGAAACAATATAGAATGATCCGATTCAGCAGATCGCATGTGCCTTCTGTGAAGAAGGACAAATGTGGCATAAATGAACATGAATACAAAGCTCATCACTGTCTATTGTAAATCAAGTACTTCTGGTAAGATCCTAATACCAATTTCAAATTTGTCTTGGTTAACATCCACCCCGATAATTCTAGTAGCTCCACACAGTCTTGCACCCTCTGCCACCTGGAGAATTCAAGCATGGTATTATGCACTAGGTTCTGAGGAAACGAAGTCAAATGATATATCTAGACTAAAATTTCTGCATATGCATACAGCTAATCCAATTGAACCAAGCCCAAATATAGCCACGGTTGATCCCGGCTCCACATTTGCTGTTCTCAATGATATATCTAGCCAAAAATTCAAATCTAAACAAACTCTGTTAAGAAAAATACCAAAAGAGTGTACAAGGACTTTCAAGTCTACCTGTTGATACTCCACAACCTAGAAGGCCTGCAGCCTTGAATATAGGTATTGAAGAGTCAATCTTTGTGAGATGGGCAATGTCCACCACTGTATACTCGCTAAAACTCGACACAGATAGAAAATGGTGTATAACCTCACCATTGAGGTCTGTGAATCTGCTTGTCTCGTGTCTGGGCATAAAAGGTGAGATCTGCTTGAAGGGGAGTTTTGAACAAAGGTTGCTCTTTGTTGATCTTCAATCAACACATTCTCCACATTCCGAAATCAATGTTGGGATCACAGTATCTCCTTCTGCTACCTCAGTCACTTCCTCCCCAACACTCTCCACAACCCTACATGGCATAACCATCTGTAAATAAAACTCATTTCATAACCCAAAGAAGAATCTTTTTCCCCTTTTTAACGGTATAATCATATCTTAAACTCAAGAAATTTGGTATTGAAAGATGAAGACAAGTTGGGGCAAGTGTTGGAGCTCACCCGATAGCTTCATGACCGAGAATCCTAGGGAAAACTGCAGGAAAGTCCTATTAAACAAAAAATTACTATCAACAGCTTGTTAATTATTTGAAACAAAAGCATCAAGTATATGAGTTAGAGGTGCTTAAAAGAAATGACCTTCATTTTCCAGAAAGTGATATCACTGTGACACAAAGAAGTATGCACAATCCGAACGCGAACTTCATGGGGCATTGGGGGCGCCACTATGATCTCTTCTATCACAAGTGGCTCACCTGGCTTGCGAGAGACGGCAGCTGCAGTTTGGTATTAGCATTATTAGATATACAAGGTCAGAATCAGTTTCAGACTCAAATCTTAATGAAAGCAAAACAACTAAGAGAGAAAGTACCTCTGCATCGAATAGGGTTCCCTCTGTTTCCACTTGACAACTTCTCATCCATGGCAGCCATAAACTCAAAGTCGTTTCTCTTCTTTCTTTACTGTGTCGGTCACTGCGGTTGTTGCGGTGTCGTTCTACACGATGCATTGTACAGTATGATGTTTTTTATGGGATGGTTTTAATTTTACCTTATTTTTTTAATCTTTCTATTTCACAATTCACGTTACCAGATGTTCATACTAAAAAAGTAATGCTGAAGAAAAACATAAACAGATGGGGAAACTTTCTATTCTTGTGTATTGAATTTATTTGTCAAGCACTTACATGTGTGTTGTACAAAGCACCATACTTTCCTACGCACAAGGTATGGACTAACAAAAAGACTTGATCCCCACCATATACTGCAACAGTTGAAGTGTGGAACCAACCATGCTTCTTTGCCATTCTTAGATAAATCAGAAAACTTTACACTAACGAGGCTATTAACTGAGCTTAGCATCTCATTTCTAGACAGGGAGGATCATTCCAATTATACAAGATTAATCAGAAACCTAAAACCCAATAAGACTGTAACAATGGTGTGGCCGTGGCTAAGTTAAGCAATAAATTGATAAGTAACAACGGGAAATATGATGAGTGAGACGAGCCACATTGTAACATGTTACAAACACTAATTCACAATACAATGCAACTTTCAAGCAGTACATGCAGCAGATATTTGAGGTACACACATACTCAACATATCAAAGTGAGTTTAGCATGAGATTTACATAAATGGCACTCGGGGATACAATGAGTGCAAACAGCTTGCTGCTTCCACACTCTAGATGATAGTTCCTTGTTAAACACTGAAATCTAGCATGTGATAGGAGAGGCTGTTACTAATGGAAGTAACTCACTGATCATTCATACAGATTACACATCGCAGAGATTTCCCTTCAATGAGTAAATCAAAAGCTTTGTTGATGTCTTCAAATGTCACTTCATGAGTCACAAACTCATCCAGTTGTAGTTCCTGATGCGATGAATAGCTAAAATGTTAAAAGGGCATCCAGGTGTAAAAGCAAAAAGCAATTAAAACAAACAGTCACTGTTAAATCACCTTGTTGATGTAGCGATTTAGGAGAATAGGAATATCCGATTTGGGTTTGAGTCCTCCAAATATGACTCCAGTGAGGGATTTGCCAGTAGTAAGGATATTACTTGAAGAAATGATCACCTGTGACCCTGGCTTGTCCACTCCTAACACAATTGTTTTTCCCCAACCCTGAAAGATAGTTTGTATATTGTTTACGCATGTTGCTACATACAGTATATACATCTAGGGAGAGAGACAAAGACAGAGAGAGAGAGACCTTGCGGCAGCAAGCATAAGCTTCTTGCACCAACGATGCCATTCCCACACATTCAAAGCAATAATCTGCACCGCCATCGGTCATCTCAATTATTGACTGCCACAGAAAGCATATCCATCCCCAGAAATGAACTATTAATAAGCAACTGCGCAAAGAATACTCTAGCAAATGATGAATTATCCACATACTAGGTGCACAGTTCTAGAGAAAGACCTCACTCGCAGATTTATTCTCAGAATTTGCAGCTTTGATGAAGTCAGTGAGTCCAAACTTTTTCCCTGTGTCAATAAGAAAACAATTTCATCATTTGAATCCCTTGTGAATTGAAAAAACATAGCACAATCAGATGGCATACTCCTCCTATGACAAAGAGCATTGCTACTGTGCATTGGCATGACTACAGAGCTCTTCACTTCCTATAGTGTCTAAAATCAGATACTTCGATAAGATCCACATACCAACTTCAAATTTGTCCTCGTTCACATCCACGCCGATAATTCTTGTAGCTCCACAGAGTCTTGCTCCCTCTGCAACCTGGATATTTAACATGGTTGTGAGCACTGTCACAATTAAAAATCTGCAGGAGGAAAGATGTATGAAACATATAGACTAAGATTGCGAATGCATACAGCTAATCCAACTGAACCGAGCCCAAATATAGCCACAGTTGATCCTGGCTCAACATTTGCTGTTCTCCATGCAGCACCAAATCCTAAAATCAGATTTGTGATTAAATTTTAGTTAGATGACCATGTAGCTTGTGAGCCCCAAAAGGATGGCATTTGTAAACACAATTGAAATATAAAGTTTACAAACCATCACATCCAAACAAGAAAAGTACCAGAAAACAATACAGATTTCAGGTCTACCTGTTGATACTCCACACCCCAGAAGGCCTGCAGCCTTAGATAGAGGTATTCCAGAATCAATCTTTGTGACATGGGCTATGTCTACCACTGTATACTCACTAAAACTAGACACAGATAGGAAATGGTATATAGCCTCGCCGTTGAGGTCTGTGAATCTGCTTGTCCCATATCTTGGCATAAAAGGCGCGGTCCGTGAGGACTTGAAGGGTAGTTTTGAACATAGGTTGCTCTTTGGTGATTTGCAATCTCTACATTCTCCACATTCTGCCAAGAATGTTGGGATGACAGTATCTCCTTCACTTACCTCATTGACATCCTCCCCAACACTCTCCACGATCCTACAAGGATTAATAAAAAAGCATATCAACTCTCTGACCAAATTATGTTGCTTTATGCAACCTTTACCAAATTTATGTGTTCCTTAGTCCGCATACTTTAGTGCATTAAGCCATTGAGCAAAAGATGAATGTTTTTATTATTAACAGTTTATTTTGAAGACAACAAAATGCCAATGACAGCTACGAAACTAACAAGGTGTGCTAATTTGGTTTTGAAAGATGAATTATAGTGACAAGTGGCTCACCCGATAGCTTCATGGCCGAGAATTCTAGGGAACATTGCTGCAGCAAAGTCCTACAACCAAACCACACAATGTAAGATAAACATCCACAGCTAGTTAATCAGTGTGAACTATGTATTCTGAGGGGATGGTGCTCAAAATAAATAACCTTAATCCTCCAGAACAAGATATCACTGTGACAGACAGAAGTAGATATAATTCGAATGCGGACTTCACAAGGCATCGGCGGTGCCACTATGATCTCTTCGATCACTAGCGGCTCACTTGGCCTCCGACACACCGCAGCTACAACACAATCAAATAATTTAGCAACCTATCAGTTTCAGAGACCATTCATCAAAACTCAACTAATAAAATCCTACCTCTGCATCGAATAGGCTTCCCACTGCTTCCACCGCACACTCTCTCAGCCATTGCTGCCACAAAAAGTCACAGTCTTTGAAGTCGACTACTTGTTTGGATTAGACGGCAACAGGAAATGGCTCAGACCTCTTTGGGTAAAGTGGGCCCGGGTTAGGGCCCAGAAATAGAAATAGAGAAACCCTTGCGAGCCATACTTGTCAAAATCTTTTGGTGTTTTTGGAATTCCATCCCTGGAATTCCATCCCGGGGAAAGTCAGTATTGCCCCGCGTATCTTATTTATCTACGAATATGTATCCAGACGTATTGGATGTATATCGGGCTGTATAATTCCGTATCCGGTTGTATCCGAGAACAAAATATGAAGAGAAGTGAAATTCACAATCTTTAAATTATAATTTATATTCTTATTTTTTATTTATGGTAACTTAAATTTTGTCATTAGTACTTTTGTCTTTCTATAAAAATAATAAAAAAAAACAATAAGAGTGTGGGTCGTAACTAAGAGTGGATTTCATATCCCAATAATAACCTACAACTGTGGCTACGCGCTGGTATGATCGGAAACGGCCGGGAACGGAATTATACGGCCCGATACGCGGGGCAATAATGACTTTCCATCTCTAATTTTGAGTGCTTATCAGAATTAACTGTTGCCAAAACCTTTGGAAACTCATCTGCAACAAACCCGAAGACAACGCAATGGAAGAGAACGAGGCGAACGCATCTGCAACAAACCCAAAGACAACGCAAGAGCTAGCAGTAGAAGGTCAGAAACATCTAGAAGAGACGATACAGTCAGCTTTCCAGATCCTCTCCTCCATGAACGACGAGCTCTGCAACCCGCTTCTCTGGCCCACCGATTCCTCCGCCGTCGGAAACGGACATTCTTCTCTCGCAAACGGCGTCGTTCATAGCGATTCGTCATCTTCTGAGAACACCAACACCCAAAATCACGGAGACTCTAGCGGAGCTGGCGGAGCCCTTGAGGAGGCTCGGTTTCGGTACAAGAACTCCGTCACGGCGCTCCGGGCTGTTTTGGCTGCCATTCCTGATTCTCACAAGGTGAGCTACTCACTCAGAAAACCCTTTTCTTTCAATTTTGTGCTATTTCAGATTTTCCAGGTGCAATTTGAAATTTGTGCTCTAGTTTAGTATAATTTGCTTGAGAAATACCAGTCAGCAAATACATTGTAATGTATGTGTCTAACTGCAACAGTACTATTTCTGAAACATGGTAAGCTAATACTGGAAGATGCTTATACTGAAACAGGAAAAATATGAAACAAGTTTGCCTGCAGACGAAACTGAAGTTGAGAAGTTGGAAGAGCAAGCCTCCAATTTGAGAAAGGTATTCATTTCAACTACACTTATCTCGTATCATGTCTAGAAATAGATGTTTGATTCCAAGGGATTGGGTTTATGTGGAGGCTGTATGTGAAGAATTGCCTTGTTTATGTACCTTAATGCGGTACAAGTAATTCATTTACCTTATTGTTTATGTAGGAGCTTGTGAAGAAAAATGCATATATCAAGGTTCTTATAGATCAGCTACGAGATCTTATCACAGACATATCAACCTGGCAAAGTCCTTGTTCCGTCTGACTTCAAAAGCACTGTGTGTCTTATCATGGATGCTGAAAATTTTCTGGAATGTGATGATGCTTTTCTAGGGAGTTTGAGAATCTGTGAAGCTTCGATGCTTTATATGAGGTGATTAAGCCTGACATGGGGGAAAATTTCATATAACATGAGAGATACAGAAATGGAGGTTTGTTGGTCCTGATTCCTGAACTCCTGATAACTTTGATATTAAGATTTCAGATTAGCTTGGTTCTTCTTCAATTGTCATGTGTTAGATGTATCATGTATCATGTTTGAAATCGGCCATGCTGTTTAACCATTCATGGAAATTGGGCTAGTTTTGCATCAAGGCTTAGACAACAAAAAAGTAAGAGGATGAGAAGAACCATGCTGTAAATAATAGCCGTCCTTACAAACACTAAATCACAATATATTGCAACTAACCAGGAGTACATGTACACACATAAGTGGACTTTTGAATGCTGTAATTATATCTGTTTTACGAACATATATTACGAAAACTGCATGCTGCTTACGCTCTGTAGATGGCAGTTGCTTATTAAACACTGAAATCTTACATGTGAAGGAGAGGATGTAACTAATGAAAGTAACTCACTGATCATTCATACAGATTACACATCGCAAACATTTCCCTTCAATGAGTAGATCAAAAGCTTTGTTAATGTCCTCAAATGTTACTTCATGTGTAACAAACTCATCCAGTTGTAGTTCCTGATGCGATGAAAAACTAAAATGTTAGAAGGGCATCCAGGTGTAAGTTAAGCGAAAAGCCTTTAGAGCATAAAGTTACTGTTAAATACCTTGTTGATGTAGCGATTTAGGAGAATAGGAATATCTGATTTGGGTTTAAGTCCTCCAAATAAGACTCCCATGAGGGATTTGCCAGTACCAAGGATACTCGCTGAAGGAATGCTCACATGTGACCCTGGCTTGTCCACTCCCAACACGATTGTTTTTCCCCAACCCTGAATAGATTACATAAAGTATAACTATGATCATATGAGAAAATCTACAGCACTGTGAGCCAACTAGAGCTGTCAGATAATACGATACACACACGCACATAATATATAGAGCAAGCAAGAGATAGAGACCTTGCGGCAACATGCATAAGCTTCTTGCACCACTGATGCCATCCCTACACATTCAAAGCAATAATCTGCACCCCCGTCAGTCATCTCAATTATCACCTGCCACGAAAAACATATTCATTCCCAGAAATTAACTATTAATCTCTAAAACAACTGTGCATACACTAGCAAATAACGAATTATCCATGAACTAGGTGCATAGCTCTTGAGAAAAACCTCGCTCGCAGATTTATTCTCAGAATTTGCAGCATTAACGAAGTCAGTGAGTCCAAACTTTTTCCCTGTGTTAATAGGAAAACAATTTTATCACCATCCTTGTGAAATGTTACAAACATATAGCATTCAGATGCTTACTCCTCCTATGACGAAGGGCATCTCTACCATACATTGGCATGAGTATAAAGCTTTTCATGGTCTAAAGTGACTCAAATTGATAAGATCCACATACCAACTTCAAATTTGTCTTCGTTCACATCCACACCAATAATTCTTGTAGCTCCACAAAGTCTTGCTCCTTCTGCAACCTGGAAAAACTAGCATGGCTGTGAGCCTTCTCATAATTAAAAATCTGCAGGACGAAAAGAAGTATGAAACATCTAGACTAAGGTCGAATGCATACAGCTAATCCAATTGAACCAAGCCCGAATATAGCCACAGTTGATCCTGGTTCTACATTTGCAGTTCTCCATGCAGCACCAACCCCTAAAACCAGATTTGTGATTAAGATGGAACTTTGTAAACACAATAGAAATATGAATTCCAAAACGGCAAATCAAAACAAGAAAAGTACCAGATAACAGTACAGATTTCAAGTCTACCTGTTGATACTCCACACCCGAGAAGGCCTGCAGCCTTAGTTAAAGGTATTCCAGAATCAATCTTTGTGACATGGGCTATGTCTACCACTGTATACTCACTAAAACTAGACACGGATAGGAAATGGTATATAGCCTCGCCATTGAGGTCTGTGAATCTGCTTGTCCCATATCTTGGCATAAAATGTGAGACCTTGAAGGGCAGTTTTGAACACAGGTTGCTCTTTGTTGATTTGCAATCTCTACATTCTCCACACTCTGCCATGAATGTTGGGATGACCGTATCTCCTTCACGTACCTCATTGACATCCTCTCCAACACTCTCCACAACCCTACAAGGCATAAATCGAAAAGCATTTCAACTCCATGACCAAAACATGTAGTTTTATGCAACCTTACCAAATACATCTGATACTGACTCGGTATACTTCAGTGCATTAAGCCATTGAGCAAAAGATGAATGTTTCTCTAATTTCAGTGATCAAACTAACAATGTGTGCAAATGTCCGCCAGTGATTAAACTAACAATGGTCTAATTTGGTTTTGAAAGATGAATTAGAGTGACAGAGTGTTGAAGCTCACCCGATAGCTTCGTGACCGAGAATTCTAGGGAAAATTCCAGGGAAGTCCTACAACAACAAAACCAAACAAGATATGATAAAAATCAATCGCTTGTTATTTAGTCCAACCAAAGTGTCACGTTGTGCTAAAGAGATAACCTTCATTTTCCAGAAGATGAGATCACTGTGGCAGAGGGAAGTATATATAATTCGAATGCGCACTTCATGAGGCATCGGCGGTGCCACTATGATCTCTTCGATCACTAGCGGCTCACCTGGCTTCCGACACACCGCAGCTACAGCCACGTAACATAATCACATAAACCATTCATCAAAAGTCAACGAATCCAAAACTAACAGAAACAATTTCAAAGTGAGTAATAAGAACCCACCTCTGCATCGAATAGGCTTCCCTCTACTTCCACCTGACACCTTCTCAGCCATGGCTTCCAAGATGACACAGTCTTTGGTTCTTTCAGAGCGTGAATGGCTAATAATATGATTATTCACTGTCTAGTTTGTACTGTAATAATGTAAATGTGAGTAGCTGAGACTTCGCTAGCTGGGATTACTTGATGACTAGGGGATGGAGAAATATAAGCTGCCACAGTTTGATACGATTGGCAGAAAGGGTAGGTGGGTTTGGACTTTGGAAGTGAGAATCTTTATTTGGGGTTGGCGGCATTGTTTAGCTTTGTGCTTGTCTGTGTTGTGTGGTGGCTCGTTATTCTCTTTGTCTTAAAAGATACTGAGAAATAAGATATGAGAAGTTGTAACTACAAAGCAGTTTGAAAAGCAGTTTACATGAAAAAAGAATAAGAACGTTTGTTGCAGTTTACTGCAGTTGTAGAGTTGGTAGTGTGAGAGTTTGTTTTGAAACCTTTGTAACCTCTCAGACTTTGACAGTGAATTTGTCTCTGCTGCTCTGTGGATGTAGGCTAAACCGAACCACTTAAAAGTGTTCTTTAATTTCTTGCTATCTTTTGTGTTTGTCTTACTGCAGTGAATCTACTGCAGTGAAGTTGTTTATGCTGTGTTTATTGTATTCTTCTATTTCGTATTCAAATTACAATAGTCTGCTACTTAATTTGGCTTTCGTCTCTGACATGCTGGTTTGTCGAGTCACCCGCGAACATGATGCACTTCCTTTCTTTAGTGAGGACCGGGCCGAAACACGGGATCTGACTTTGTGTAGCCCAAGCCCAACCTATTTCAATATTCCTACTAGTTTTAATTTTTCAATACGAGATAAAGAGTAAAGAATATCTAAGCTGTTATCTGAACGATTTTCGGACTCGTCACCGACTCGTCAAACAGCTAGCTTCCCGTTTCCGTCATATTTGGTGGGAAAACAAATTTCTTGGAGATGCAATTACAGACATTAGACATTCTACCCTGATTGCTAGTTGACATAATGGACTTCCATTCTCTTCGTATATGCTTTTCATTTTTGACTTTAAGGTTGTGTTACATATTTTCTCTTGTAATTGTCTCTTCTTTTCTTTCTTTTTCTAGTCAATCAAATAGAAAAAAGAACGGTTAGTAACTTGTTTCAATCTCTACACATATCGAATGCAATAGTGAAGCGGTTGACTCTCTTTTCTAAACTCGAAGGGTTTTTCAAGCACCCTAAGCTTTCTGAAAAACTTCTTGAGGTCATTGAGTTTAAATCTGTTGTTGACAAGCAAACGTGCAAGCATAATGTACGATATCACTTCCCTTGCGTAGCACTTGGTTTCTTGGAGATGTCCACTTCATCATTTCTTGTTGGAACAAGGGATGCAGCAAAAGATCGGGTAACATTTCTTGTAATCAAACACGGTGAATAGAACATAGATGAAAAAAAGGCAATTGCAACATTTGAAGAAAAGAAAGACACTGATCAATCGTCGGCAAGGTTATCGAGTCACCACTATAAGACATGTAACTCGCTGTATTATATTAGACTTGTTTAAAATAAATAAGTTTGATAATGATCCGTATTAGCACTATACTTGTGCTAATCACAAGAAACCGTGTATGAATTATAGGGTGGACCTAATTACCAAAATGCCGGAAATGGTACCTTGATGAGCATATCCAAACTGCGAGTCAAAGAGAGGCAAAGGCCGGACGGCAAACAAATGAAGCCCAAATGAAATAATCGAATAACAGCCCTTTAAAAAAAATAGTTTATATCAAAATAATTTTCTGTAAAGAAAAGAATTAGACTTTTTTTTTTGGTCAAGTAAAAAAAAAGAAAAAAAGAATTAGACTGAAAAAGTGAAATACTACTACTCCAAGATTACAGAGCTCATCTAGCTTTCACAGCAACCCGAAATTTGGGGTTTTCTAAATTTTAGGCGTTGGATTTTAGACCACCAAGTATTTTAGTCATCGCCCTCCCCAGTTTATATACACGGAAAGGAAAAACCGGAGTCGCAGATACGGCTTTGCTCTCTCATAATTAGCCTTCACCGGTGACGCCGCCGTTGATTTTCCGGTAAGTCGATTTTGCTTTGATTCGTCTACCGTAGCCTCTTCCATCTCGAAATTTCATTTTAAGTATATGAATTCATAGCCTGTGGAATTTTCATTCCGATGTAGCCATCGGAATTTGATGACAGTAAAGTCAATGAAATCGAATCGAGTCTAATATGGTTTGACTAGAAAACCCTAGAAATCTGTGATTGCTCTCTGTCATTAGGCAATTTGAATTTTCGTTCAGGATTCAGCTCGATATGGCCTCATCAACGATTCTGTTTCGCATTGTATGATTCAGTTTCGAGATGGATATGTATGATTTATGGTGTTAGCTAAGCAAATTGGATGTTGTTCGAAACACATTGTTGAACAATTAGCTCATGTATGATTTGGAAGCTAACAACAGAAGGTATCTGCTGCTGTAGGCTGTTGAAATTGGAAAGAGGAGATCATTTTGTAGCATTTCAGATACAATTTCGTTGCCGTTTTGTTTGAACTTTGAACATACCTTTTTACCCATTTCAAAACCGGGCATACAGCGAATAAATTCATGACATAATCTTTGAGTTGCTTAAAAGTTAAAAACTGCTTACAGAAATGGAAGTTAGTTTTATTGTTTATTTATCTGATGAATCGATGCCTTGTCAGCACATTTCATGCCATATACGTTACGTCCGACATAATACATTGCTTTCCTTTTCCAAATGTAACCAAGGAACAGACGTTTGTTGCTATTTGTGATCTCTTAACTGTACTATTGGTTCTACGTATGTCGTTTATAATGTTTAGTGTGCTCCTTGACTTATGTAATATGTTGTTCAATGATGACATTATTGATTTGGTGCACCCTTTGTTTACAGACATTCACTGCCCTTAACTAACATGGCAAATCAGCACTCAAATGAAGGCTCCGGTCCCAGCAACATTTCTGAGGAGACTTCTGATTCAATTGTTGAGATCAATATCAAGACTTTAGAATCACAGATATATAGTTTTCAAGTGGATAAAAATGTGAGCTACGGTCTTATTTCTGCATCTTTGCTTTTCATGTTTACTCTGAAGTATTCACTTCATGTTCTGCAATATAAACAAAGAAATAGCTTCTAGAAGCTACATGATTGATTACGGGCTCTTCAACTGTGTTTCTGATGTATTTGTGCTATATATATATAATTGGTTTCAGATGCTAGTGTCCTTGTTCAAAGAACAAATAGCGAATCAAACTGGTGTCCCAGTTGGTCAGCAGAGGTTGATTTTCAGGGGAAAGGTGCTAAAGGATGATCATCCCCTTTCCGAGTACCGTATCCTAATATTTCCAACGTTGATATTTTGTTTTTGATATATATAGTTAATCACTTCAGTAGCAGTGTGTTTTGTTACTTTTTGAAAGTAAATACGTCGATGTTGGTCCGGAAGTTGAATTTATCGTATACATGTTGCATATCTGTTTATCAGTTTCAATGTATGATCCTTAACAATTCTTAGATTTGGAAAATGGGCATACATTGCACTTGGTTGTGAGGCAGCCATCCCAGCCACAAACTTCATCTGGTACTAGTTCTGCTGAGCCTCATGCTAATACTGGTAAGCAAGAAATTGTTTTTATTTGTCTCATTCTGAGTATTTCCATGAGATTATATAAGCTTACTGTATATTTGATCAATTGCAGGAAATGAGGGCAGTGGGGCTCCTCGTGGTCGCATAGGGCAGGTTTCACACAGTGTAGTTCTTGGGACCTTCAATGTTGGAGATCAAGGTGAAAGCATGGCCCCGGACCTTAGTCGGGTTAGTATTTTCTTCTTGCATTGTTAAATTGATTAGCTTTACCTAAACTGCCAGCAGTTTTGTAGTTGGAGTATTTTCCGAATCAAACGATGCTCTTTTTTCTCTTTTGTTAGGTTATTGGCGCAGTTCTGAATTCTATTGGAATCGGCAACCAAGCTGCAACTAATGTTACCAGCAACATACAGTCTACCATGGTGAGCAATGCACTTTTCTTGATTACAAGTTTACAACCATACATGTGTAATAGGCCTGTACACTGTTTGTAAGTTCTCAGTCTGTACAATAGATAGCATAAGTTATAACTTCTCTTGGCCCTGCTACTTGAGTTCATTATTCTTTGACTTTGTTGTAATCTTGCAAAACCAACATGTGAATAAAAGGAAGTAAGTGCTTAAAGATTATAGCTCCATGTAAGGTCAAGAAAATTTCCATATCTGTTGAAATTTATGTAGTCTTTTTTCCCTACAGCCAAATAATCCCGGTCAGTCTCCTCAAGGAAATGAAACAGAGGGGTCGCATGGTAATACAACTAGTCAGAGTCGAGGAGGAAATAATGCGCCGTCCGGACAGACATTTTCTTCTCAGCCATTTCAAACTTTGCCTCAGTTTTTGCAAACTCCCCTTGCTGCTGGAGCTTCTCCCTTTCCTTCACTAAATACGGTATTATTAAATATCTTTTGGCACACTTGATTTTTGCATGCTTTAGATTGTGACATTATATGACTGTTTATCATCTTTTGTCTTCTGTTCAGCCCATCCCAGATGCTTTGAACACTCTCTCTGAGTTTATGAACCGCATGGAGCAGGCATTATCACAAAATGGAGGTAAACCAGAACCTTCTGGTATTGTCTTGTAGAAATTTATGGCACCTGCTAACTGCTATATGCTTTATGCTCTATGCTCTATGCTCTATGTAGGCTACCAACAAAATATATCAGCAACAAACCCAGGAGACCTACCAAGGGTGAACTTACCTTCCAATGCTCTGGGTTTGCCCACTCCTGACGCCTTGGGCATTGTTCTTCGTAATGCAGAACGACTTCTCAGCAGTCACGCTGCTTCTGCACTATCTGTAATTACTACTGCATCTTGCACTATTGGATTTTTATTGTGAATGTTCTCTTTTTAATAAAGATCAAGTATAGGTTTGCAGATTGAACATAAGTTTTTTGGGTATGACTTAATTGATTGCGTGATTGTTATTTGCTACAACTTGTAGCACATTGCAGGGCGCTTGGAACAAGAGGGAGCATCTACTGATCCCGCTGCAAGGGGCCAAATTCAGACAGAATCTATTCAAGTAGGGCTTGCTATGCAACATCTAGGTGCTCTTCTTCTTGAGCTGGGCCGGACAATTTGGACACTCCGCATGGGACAATCTCCTGTAAGTTCTAATTGTATTTCAGTGACTTGGTTTATATAAGTGAATAGTATAGTCATTTACCATCGTGACTAATGACGCACAGGGAGAAGCTGTTGTGAATGCTGGGCCAGCAGTTTACATATCCCCATCAGGGCCTAATCCCATAATGGTTCAGGTTAGTTGATGCCTATAGAAGGCATTCATTTTCTTTCAACTAGCCTTCTCACACGCGCTTACGCGCGTGCAGAAGTGCGGTTTATGCCAGTTCGATAAGTTATTGTCCAATTTTTGCTACTTCAATCCATTATTGTGCGGTTTTTACAGACGACACCTCTCTGAAACCTAAATAAAAAAGACACAAATGAGTGAAATAGTAATAAAAAAACAAATAGTGCTGCTGCCGGGTGATGGAAACCAAATTTGTACAGATACAAAATGTAATCTTTAACTGGCAACAGATAATCAAATAATGTGAAAAGGAAACCATATCTACCTACATAATAGAAAGTGATATCTTGTAAGGGTCAATGCACCTATTGTAAATTATACACATTAAGAACTGTCTCCCTGTAGGGTTTATAACATTGTCCATTGCTAACTGATATAATGTGAAGAGAAGATCATATTGTACAGGCACCATTATCTTTACAAAAGGGATCATTTGTGCCTATTCCAGTCTTGTTTGGTTTTGTTCCTGCCCTTGCTTTCTACCCTCTCTGTCAATTTAACATCAAAATTCAGAGAAAAGGCTATAATGAAAAACTAAGGTAAATCTAGTTGAAAGTAAATAAAAAAAAGAAGAAAAAGGCTTCAATGCTTACTTTTGCAGCAAGAGTCTTGCTTGGGTTTAGCCATTACTTTCTTGCTGCACTTGTGATAGTTAAAAATTAAATTTGTATAGTAGTTAGTAACAGATGACTGAACAATTGAGATTATTAGAGTAGGATTTTGTTGTGAAACAGAAGGTCCATTTAGTGAGTCGCCTTGATGATAGAAGGAATTGAACAATTACGAAAAGCAGAAGCAATTAAAGAGGAAAAGAGGAGATTGAAGAGGAAAAAAAGAGAAATGAAATCTAAATCTAAAAAATGTAACGACTTCATACATATGAAGTAAAAGTATTAGGCAGAATATATTTAAAAAACACTTGCATCGTCATGCTTCTACCATATGTTTTAAAGGAATAGAGAACCTTTTTTCCTATTCCAATAAGTTGTTTGCAGTATTCTGTAGCATACAAAATGCAATAATACAAGTGCAATAATTACTATCCAGAAGCTAATTTTACAATTGTGAGTTCAACTTGTGAATTGTAGCATAACAACTTGACATCCAGAACTAAAATGGCTTATCACCTTCAGAATTAAGCCAACCATAGCTGCAATGCATCATTCTCTACATCAGTAATTCCGTTATCACTATCTTTTTGAGCATATAATGCTCACATGATCCTCAAATCTCTGCACAAAAGAAAAAAAGAACAAAATCGGTGATATCAATCTAGTTTCTTGAGTTTGTAGCAACTGAACCTCAACCTTTATTAATTGATTTGATCGAAGTGCATATCCTCTAATATTGGTAATACCATTCAACAAAATGGATCATCATACAGCTCCTCAATCATAATAACCCCATAAACCCAAGAAGCTTACAAATCAAATATGTGAATTACCTGTTCAAAAATCAGACAAATATCCATCCTCCGAGTCCCATAAACAAAGAAACACATGCAGCCAGCAAAATTTAAAGATACAAAAAGATATGGTAAAACACTAAAACCTGAATTTCACACTAAAACTTGTTTTAGTAGTTGCATAAATCTGAAGACTCCTATGGCTATTCCTTCTAACCAGAGAGGGAGTTACATAAACGTATGGCATCAGCTATTCCGAAGGCAGCTTTGGGCAGGATCGGCGGCTCTGAAGTTGACGCTTGGGCCTTTGGGTTCCAGCCTGATCGGCCTTTGCGACGGTGCTTCATGGTGGGGGAAATAGGCGGAACCATCCGAGGTAGACGGTATAGATTAGAAATTCTTACAAAAAAAAAACAACAGAGAAGATAAAAAAATACCCGGATGACAAAGAAACTTCATGGAGATACAAAAGAGTTGAGGGGGTGATAGAAGTGTGGAAGCTTGAACAAGAGAATGAAGCGGCAGTAAGGGAAGAGCTTGTGAAAAAATTAAAATCTGACACGTGGTGGTTGAAGGGATAATTTAGGAACAAACAGATGATAAAGTGGTCAGGTTACTGTTCACGTGAACAGTAACTCGGCCTCCTCGCTTAATATATAGAGATAAATGAAACATGTCAATAAGAGAATATGAAATGTAAAGGAGGCTTATAGGAACATGTGTGATAATCAAACTTATTGCAACAACTTTGGTCAATTTAGCACTGATTATGTTCTTCTTGTCAGCTTATTCTTTCTTTGAATTTTAGGTCATATTGCTTTGAAAAGGCGAAGCTGCTTAAATTTCAACCGAGCATTTTAATCTCCATTGTTTTGCAGCCTATTCCTTATCAAGCAAGCTCCCCTTTCAGTGGTTCTGTACCCTTTTCGAATCCTATGAATTTTGGTCCTGTTGGCATTGGAAGTGCTCCAAGGAATGTAAACATTCATATACATGCTGGTAAGCGGACTTTAAGAGTGATTTGCACCTGTACCATTTAGTGTATCACTGTATGTCTGTAACGTTCTGTATCATCAGGTACCTCACTCTCTGCACTTGGTGCTAGGGGAAGTAACGGGGAAGGGATGCAGGGAGAACATCGTAATGGACCTGGGTCTAGAGAGTCAGGTGCAGTACGAGTGCTGCCAGTGAGAAATGTCATTGCTACCACCATTCCATCGTCCCAAACTGGTATTGCAATTTCCAGTGCCACTCAGCCTGGTTCAGGTGTATCTGTTCCACGGCCACCTCCAGACTCCTCTCTTTCATCCATCGTTGCTGAACTTAATTCACAGATAAGAAACTTGGTTGGTAACAATCAAGGAAATGATGCGGTTCAATCAGGTAGCTAGTCATTTTTTCTTCAGACATCAGTGAATGTATAATATTACTCTAGTCTGATTTGCTTGTTTGCTCTACAATCAGGTCAAGCAGTGCCCGATGTTCAGAATCCATCTGCTGGCATTGAATCACGTAATAATACAGGGAATGAGCAGCTCAGTAATTCAGATGTTAATGGAGGTCTGCAATCTAATGCATCGCTACCTCGTAGCACATCTGAAAGTGAAGTTCAGAAGGTATTTTATATGCATCTATATGTCAATTTTTTGTGCTGTTTTGTTTTTTTTTTTTACTTTACACATATGGGTGATACATATTTTGACGAGTTAGTAATTATCAGGCTTCAGGAAGTGTACCTCCCTTGAAAGATGATTCAAAATTCCAAGCCAGAGATTCTCTTTCAAGTGGACAAATGCCATGTCAAGATGACAAAGGAAATACCTCACAAACTGCTGCCAAACAGGGTATGACCGAGGGTGCAAAAGCTGTTCCTCTTGGATTAGGACTTGGAATGTTGGAACGTAAGGTAAGATGATTCTGCAGAATCTGTTTTTGCTTTCAGTAGGAAATGACTTGGATAGAACTTCTTTATTATAGTAGACAATAATTTTCCCTAGGCATTCACTGGTTTTGTGGCAAGTTACTACTTGGATTTATATTTCAACTGTTATTATAGTTGCCAGACCTGGGCATATCAAATGTTGGATAATATAGAATCCTATATGAAGAATTTCAAGTTGACATGATAATGTTATAATATAATGTCTTGCATTACCATTGCCGAATTGATTACAAACAATATAAACTAATAGACCATTGATTTAGTAACTCATGTAAGTTGGATGCTCTATCTTTTTACACTGCATGGTGGGAGCAAGAGTCCAAGAATTGCGCTTTGTCCATGGCACCCAATATAATTTACACTTGTGTTGATCAGTTTTGCCGCCTGTGAGCTTGATTGTGAATGAGAATATAAGCCATGCTTTAAAATGTATGATGTTCCGGGCATTTCCACCTCTTATAGTTTTGTTAGATGCTGTAAAGTGGATAAGTGTTACATGTTTTCTGTTTTAAGACCCCTTCACATTCTGACAAAAATAACTGTGCCTTTGGTTTATCCAATCAGAGAGAAGGCAGGCAGCAGAAGACTCCTCAAAAGAATAGTGATAGCGGAACGACTAGCTCTTCCTCCAATCAGAATCAGCAAGTAACAAGTGCCCAACAACTTTTTCAGTCTCTTGCAACTCGTAGTACTGCTGGAAGTAGGGTGAGCACAATTGATACTCCTGCAAGGCAAGCAGCCCCCAATGTTGGGCAGGTTAGAGATGGTAGATCATCGGGAGTGCAAGGTCCTGGTGGCCAAGTTGATATGGGAAGTGTGATGTGTCAGGTCCTGCAGAGTCCTGCTTTAAATGGTCTGTTGACAGGTGTTTCGGAGCAAACTGGGGTTGGTTCTCCTGATGCACTGAGGAATATGTTGCAGAACTTTACACAGAGTCCGCAGATGATGAATGCTGTCAGTCAGATTACTGAACAGGTTGACACCCAAGAATTTGGAAACTTGTTTGCTGGGCTTGGGGGAGGCCAAGGTGGTGGAATTGATATGTCAAGGATGTTCCAACAGATGATGCCCATTGTATCTCGTGCCCTAGGGGCAGGATCTTCACCCGCTCAGCCACTTCCTGTCATGGGAACTGAATCACATTCACTGTACAACGAGAGGAATCTCAACAGAGATGATAATGAGGTGGATTTTTAGCATCAACTTTCCTTCAGTAGTTATTAGTAGTTATCTTAATGCAGTGAAGTCTATTAGAGAGTCTGATCTAGGTTAGGTGTCGATTTGTCCTTGTTACAAGCGATACTGATTCCTGTTGGAATTTCTTGTATAACCATATGTTTTCTTCATGGTGTCTAGATTGACCTCCAACAAGTGGTTCAAAGGATTGAGCAGCTGAATTCACCGGGAGATGTTTTCCAAGCTGTAGTTGAAAATTCAGTTCAGCTATCTGGCAGAGGAAGCAGTCCACGAGAACTTGTGGAAGAGTTGTGCAGGGACGAGGGTCTCTCCAGTGTATGTATTCTGTGCTTTGAATCTTGCACCTGTGCTAGTATTGAGGGTTACCATGACCATGTCCTAAAGAATTGAGTTCTATTTTCCACTTGTGCAGGAATACGCTGAGATCTTACGGAGGGATATACGTCGAAGACTTGAGGGTGAATCACGGCAGGACAAGTGCTAATACTGCCTCGCGGGTGCTGAGATAGGGTTGGCTATTACAAGTTTCCCAAACTTGGTTTGATTGTGTTTTACAAAATGTTACTTTAAATTATTTCACAGGCCGGTAAGCAGCGATGTACAAATTTAGGTTTTGGGTGTTAATTTGGTCGTGTATCATATTCCTTGAGAAATTAAGCGTTGAGCAACCATTCTGAAACTTCCTGCATTTTAGTCCGTCTCAAACCCTCGATTTTCGCTGAAAACTAGTTTTAACCAAAATCCAAATTGAAATATAAAGGATACCGAGCTCTTCACGATCTCTCGCTTACGAATGAAACTTGTGACACTCGTTTACGTATAAAACTCGTGTCTTACTGTAAAAAAAAAAAACAGAAGAAAATATTACATGACAAGTAATTTTTAGTTTTACCACAAAATTGATTCGCAGTGAAAGAAGCGTTAATTACCCGCCTTATGAAACGCACAGCGTTCACTGCAATTGCGAACTTGCTCTCTCTATCTTTGAGCTCCCAGCAATTTCCGTCGCCAAAAATGGAAGACTCGGCCGCCGGCAAGCCCAAGAAGTCTGGGCCGCGGCAGTGCTGCATCTGTAACCAGAAAAGAGCTGCTCTCAAGAGGCCTAAAACCCTAGAGCAGGTTACTTAACTCCGATTCTAAACCCTATTTATGTTTTTAATTATTTGTTTTCAACTGAAATTACTGGTCTTAAAAGATATGCAGGGAGTGTTTCTATGAAGTGTTTGAGGAGGAGATTCATCAGGTGATTGTAGAGAACCAGTTGTTTAAGCCCGGTGAGCGAATTGCCATTGGTGCCTCTGGTGGAAAAGGTACTAAGCTATGCTTATTGTGCTGATGAGTTGTGATGCTGCTAATTTGAGTTTAGAAGTGATTGTGTTTTCTGCCTTTCGTATTATCAGATTCCACTGTTCTTGCTTATGTATTGTCCGAATTGAATAAGCGGCACAATTATGGGTTGGATCTCTTCTTGTTGTCTGTGGATGAGGGCATTACAGGCTACAGGGATGATTCGCTGGAAACCGTCAAAAGAAATGAAATGCAGGTGAAGTGAAGTGAATTTCGGCTCTGTAATTCTATGTTTATTGTGTTATGTTTTCAATTTTGGTAACTGATTCGTTCTCTGAATGTCTATTCAGTATGGATTGCCGTTAAAGATTGTGTCGTACAAGGATTTGTATGGGTGGACGATGGATGAAATAGTAAAGATGATTGGTCTCAAGAATAATTGTACTTTTTGTGGTGTTTTTCGTCGTCAGGTAATGGCTGAACTAGAAAACTTAGCTACTTTTATGGTGTTGAAATCTTGTATGCATATGTTTGTCATCAATTTTTACCGAGCGACATGTGCTGTTAACCTAAATTGATTTATTTGATATTTTAAGGCCCTTGATCGCGGTGCTGCATTGTTGAAAGTGGACAAGCTTGCTACTGGACATAACGCCGACGACATAGCTGAAACAGTTCTATTGAACATATTACGTGGGGATATTGCAAGGTAATGCATTGTTCAAAGTAGACTTTTCTTTTTTCAGTTTCCTTGGTCAGCTTGTGTGGTGAACTGAACGACTCCTTATTTTGCAGATTGAGTAGATGTACTTCAATTGTCACCGGTGAAGATGGACCAATTCCAAGATGCAAACCTTTTAAATACACCTATGAGAAGGAGATTGTTATATATCCTTGCTGCTGAAATACTTGATACCAATTTCTTTCTTTCATTACTGTTTCTCATCTGATTAATGAGTTGGAATCTGTAAAGCCTTAACTCACTTTGCACGTATGCATACTTCAAGAGGCTGGATTACTTCTCCACCGAATGTAATTCTTTGTCATATATGCGCTTTTGTTGCTTTGTTTTTACCATATATCGCCTCTTTGCCCTGTGTTGTATTGGTTTATTTGTGTGTATATAGATCTTACAAGGTGCTGTTGTTAATATTGCAGGTATTTATTCACCAAATGCTTATCGTGGTTTTGCCCGCGAGTTCATTAAAGATTTGGAAAGAATCAGGTACCTTGACCCTATTTGTTACTTCTATCTTTTGCGTTGTAATTTTTCAAAGAATAATGTCAAGTTAGGTCTCCAGTTGGTAGTATATACTAGCATGGACATCTGATATTCCTAGTTTGACATTTTACTGGACATTTGTCTGCTGAAGACCAAGGGCCATACTTGATATAATCAAATCAGGGGAGAATTTCAGAATTTCTACTTCTACGAAAATGCCAGAACAGGGGACATGTGAACGCTGTGGTTACATTTCAAGCCAGGTAATTTTGCTACTTCTTTCCTCTTAATTGAACATTAAACCCGGATTTAAATTATATTAATGTTAGACTTTTTATATACTTGCATTATCTGGTAAGTGAAGACTGCTAAACGAGATTAGATTGTTGTTCCAAGATTGTTTAATAGAAGTGTAGCCCGATGCTGTGCTAGCAATGTCTTAGTACGCTTGCTCATTCACCCTTGTTGCCAAGTTGACACATTTTTTGTTTGGAATGAGAGTAAACTGAATAATTGTGCCGTCTCAGCCCAGGTTATGGGTTATGACACTCAATCCCTCTCTCACCGAGATTCAGAATTTTAAAAGCTAAACTAACATCTTGATTGACTTGACAATGAATGAGTGAATGAACTCGTGAACTAAGCCTTGTGCTAGCACAGCTTCTGTAGCCATGAGATGATTCTGAGTATCTGATCATATATCAGTATTTATTGTACAGAAATGGTGTAAGGCTTGTGTTTTGCTTGAGGGACTGAATAGAGGCCTGCCTAAGCTAGGAATTGGTCGGAATCGGGGAGTCCATAACAATCAGAAGGACATAAACCCAAGTAATGGAACAAAAAGTATTGAGAGCAAACAATGTGGGACTTTGGACTTCTGATATATAACCAGAACCTGGAGGTAATAGTATCGGATGATGGCAGTCGCATGGCCAGCTAAAAACCGGAATCAGGTAGTTGAATTCTCTTTGCGACTGTTAAGTCGAATGATGAAGAGCAACAAGAGAAAGGAACTTCATGTTACCATTTGCAGAGGTTTGATGTAACAGTAGTTTTGCGTTTCATTCCATCTGGACTGTTTTTGAAAACCAAGTATCGTCAGTGTATGTTGTTCCCAATTCTGTCAGTATAAATACTAGAATACATTGTACTACAAATCTACAATTATACAAAAAGTAAAAATAGACCAAGTAACGCCTATCACGTGATCAGCACGTGATATATAGTGGCCATAAATTGAGGGAGGGCCTCTCCACTATCACTCTCGTTTCAGTTGCGAACTTGGAAGCCATGGCCTCTTCAGCACCGCCGAGCTCACCCCCCGGCGTCCGAAAGCTATCTAAAGCCTTTCTAGCAAACGCCGCGAAGCGCAAGGACAAGTTCATCCAGTTCTTCGCGATGGGCGGAATTCTGCTGTTAAGTATGAGATCGCTGGGCCAGAAGTATCGCCTCCACGATCTTGAGGAGGACACGGCGGCTCTGAAAGAGGAGCAAGATACCCTAGAAAACAGTAAGAACAAAATCAAGAGAGACCTCCTCGACGAAGCCTCCACGGAGCCCACCGGTCTCTTCGCCTCCCGGCTCCGCCGCCTCTTCGGCGACCAACAGTGATTGTGAGTGCGATGTTTAAAGCCGTATTTCGCTTTCGCTTTGTTCTTGGATGGAATTGTTGGTTTGGAAATGCTGAAATGAATTGTTTGATAATTTTGGATTTTCGGTTGGATTTAGTTTTAGTAACTTGAATTTGGCGTGGTGTTGTATATGAATTGTGCAACTCTTGGCTTCATTTAGGTTTTGTGGAGACTTGATTGTGTGTTAATTGTTCCTAATCTTCAAATAGGCTAATATTGCTGGTTGTCTATGATCTTAAGTTGGTCACTAAAATTAGAGAAGAGGGAACTTTAGCGAGAGATTTGGCATGTTATGGGGAATATGTAATGTGCTTTGATGAAACCTTTTAGGATACAGAATGAGCACATGAAGTTGTAGGTTAGTTTATGACATTTGAGAATCCATTCACAGTGTGACACTAGTAGTAATTGAGTTGGATAAGGAAAGAGAGCATATGTCTTTATTTTATAAATGTAAGTCTGTATTCCAATATCAAATTTTATCGAGTTCTTCCATAAAATTTTAAGCCTCTTGGGATATATATTTGTTGTGTCCACTAATGCTGTACACTTCTTGGTTGCTTGGCAATGTACAGCTTCTTTCATTTGCTTGAAGGAGCACTTATCACAGAATTACACTTTTGATATACATGATTCTGGTAACAATCAAATGCCGGGTAGGCGATGTATGTATCTAATGTCTTTGTGTCTGGATTCTCGAAAGTTGAAGTGTCACCTGCTTCTGTCTCTACTCTCTAGCCATACCTCTGATTTCTTGTTTGTCTCTGTGATTAGTAGGCTGGTTGGATTAAGATTATAAAACCAGATGTAATGAACTTCCCAAACAGCACGACTGTGAGTTGATTGAGGTAGCTCTTCAAATAGAATGTCAATTAACTAGTGAACTAGAGCACCAAAGTTTTCCGTCATCTTCAAGATCTGCAAATTTAAATTTTCTTTTTCTTGTGTGCTCAAAGATATCAAAGCCTTCATTGCATCCGTAACAGTTGTACATGACCCTTGTAGCCTTGGCCTCTAACCTTTGTGGGCACTTTCTGGTGTTTTCCATTAAACTAAGCCATATTGTCTCTATAATTAGAGGGTGCTGTATATTAGCCTCGGGCAATATAGTACTTGTAGGCCCTTGACTGTCACTGGACTACTATTCTACTAACTTACTAAGCTTTATGCAGTCCTTTTTTCGTTTCGTTTTCCTTTTCCTTTGTGGCCTACATCAAACTACTCTGGGCTGATGATGAGATTGTCTATGTTATGGGCGTTCAACAAATACAGATTTTGTTGCCACCTGGGGAAGTATAGAGAAATTGTGGTGTTATGTTTCCTGTTTTTAATTTGCGTTCACATTCCTAGCTTACTGTTTTAGTTTCTACTGTATTTCCTTTTGATTGGGTTTTAACCTTTTGCTGTTTTGCTCTCCCCCCTTTATTCCAATTAAAGCTTTAATTGACCAAAAGATGTTGTCCTGTCATGAAATTCAAATTTTGAAAGCTAGCTAAAATGACTAGAGAAATTCAATCATTTTATATGTTTGAAATCTATAGGTTGTTGGATTGAGATTTGAGAGCAAAGCAATGTCTGTTTGTTTATCTTTGTTTGTGGTCTCACTACATGATTATGAGTCCCACACAAGTCCTGGATTTCTCTTTTAAGTCTTTATTAACGTTATATACAAACGGCTGTGCTATATTGACACTGATTTCGTTTTTGGTTTAGCTTTGTTTCTGAAAAATTCAATTCCAAACCGCGCAGGCATGTGTTGTTTGGGGGGTTGCCCCGTTGTGAGCCATGTGCCTCCTAAATTTGGTCAGTTTAACAGGTAGAACTGTAGAAGCATATTTTACTTGCCTCCTTTGGAAACCTGGTTGGATTGTACTTCACGTTCGGATTTTATGCATCCTATCTGGATTGCTGGTACTTGTCGTGTTGGTTTAAAAATTTATCTATGTAAGTAATCAATTCAGGCACACTATCAGTGTGGTTAAGAGTAAAGTCAAGAGTAAAATTTAACACTACATTCGACTCCACGTGAATATGTATCTCTCAGAAGAGCGTGTCCCAGTTCATTTAACTATCATCACTTCTCATCTTCCTCTACGGCGTCGAAGAGACAGACTTCCATCATTCTTATTAGTAATATGGTCGAAAGTTCCGAGTGTAAATATGCACAAAATGTAAGATCCGTGACATGTAATTCAAAGGAACTTTACAAGAAACAGCCTCTTGTCAAGACTCGAGAATAGTTTTTATTTACGAATGTATTGTAATGAAATCTCGCTTATAGTGTTTTATATTTCACAGCGTTTCATAATGTTTTTTAGGTCTATAGTAGGCAGTGGTGTTCACCTGGTCATCTAGTGACCAAGAAAATCATGGTTAATCACCGTTGGATGTAAATCCAAAGATGGAAAACAAAATAACTTAACTTTAAAATAATACTTCTCATTTTTGGATTTACATCCAACAGTGATTAACCATGATTTTCCTGGTCATTAGGTGTTCTGGCGTGATCTCTGAGGAGGGGGGGATCACCCAGATGCAGGAGTTGTCTTCAAGCTTCCCTAACCTGTCAATCAAGGAGTGAACAGCGTCAGAGGGAAGACCGGGTGCCTTTGACCCTCCGATGCCTAAGTCAGTGAGCAGAAATGAGGTGATAAGGGAGTGAAGATGGAGAGAGAAAGAATGAGGGGGAAAAGTTGTATTTATAGGGGTATGGTGGATGCACCTTAAAAATATCACTTTGTCCTTGCTTAGAGGGTGTATTACCATTATGCCTTCAAAGGATAGTGTAAGTTTCTAGGGCTCAGCTAAGGCCCAAACCCGTTTTATGTGGCGTCACGAGTCTACTTAGGTGAGTATGACTGATGTTGTACTATGTACTAACATTAGGTGACTATGATTTCTTTGATAAGTAGGTAACCATATGAACACTACTGTGTTATAGTATGTATCTTTAATCCAATTAACTGTATGTAGCAAGGAAAGGTAGCAGATACCCCTTTAGTTAGGTTGGATTATTAACCCTTATTCACTAGAGTCAGGGGGAATGGGCAAGTGAAGGTTGGAGAAGAAATGGTTGACTTGACTATTAACTAACTAATGAGTGTGATGAGGGAGAAACCCAGGGGCCCAAGATGTTAAAAACTTGATCACAAGATCCACATGCACTCTCTAATTGGCTCTGGGTGGCGCCAAAACGAAGCCACCACCGCCCTACTCACAGTAGTGAGTCTCCAAACCAACACCACCTTCCCATGTGGGAGACAAAAACACATACACTTCAAAATTTCCCATTTCATAATGCAAACATGAATAATACCCCGCGGGACCCCCTCACCGACACCGCAAAGTTATTTTCTCCAAAAAATTTCCCAATATTCTTAAATCTTAATTTTAATTATACTGACAAAAAAGAAGAAAAGGAATATCTAATTTTCCTTTTTCCCTCTCTTTTTTTTGCGGCTAGGCTACTCACCCTTTCTGTACCGCACTTAAATACAGCATGCCATTCTCCCCATCCAATGTCCTCGTCACTAGGTGCTCTCTCCGTCTTAAAGTTACTCTCCCCAGCTAGCACTTCTCTCATATCCACCAAATAATCCAAGAGGCAAAATCTCTCTGCCTCTGAAGATTCATTTCATTCACCTTAAAATCCCCCAAGACAAAAAATGCCGCTAAACTTAGGTGCCATCTCGGCACTGCTATGCCTCAGCCTCTCGGCCACTCTTTTCGCCGTTGTCACCGCTGAAGATCCCTACAGATTCTTCCAGTGGAATGTCACTTACGGCGACATCTACCCGCTCGGTGTTCGCCAGAGGGTGATTGTTTATGATTCTATTTGTAATAGCTTATAAAAAGTTTGTCCGTTTTTGATCTGATTGAAACTGATCGGATCTGGTCGTTGTTCAGGGAATACTAATCAACGGCCAGTTCCCCGGCCCGGATATTTACTCCGTCACCAACGACAATCTCATCATCAATGTCTTCAACAGCTTGGACGAACCTTTCCTCCTCTCTTGGTACACTCTCTCAGTAAACAGCAAAGATTATGCTTAATTTTTTTTAATTAAGTATTTGGGTTGTGTGTGGCAAAAGACGAGATTAGCCTAGCTAATCCTTATTTTAAGGGGAAAATGAGCCTTTGATCAGAGTGCGGGGTCAGGGCATTTTCGTCACTGCAGCTAAGCCTCGTCGGCGTAGCTGATGCTGCACGTACATTAGGTTTGTGGTTAATCGAGAATGTCTGACGCCTCTGCTGGATTCATTCACATGCGTTATTAAAACATTCTGCCTTTTCTTTTTGCTTATTACCAAAAGAACGAAGAAAAAATAGAACACGTCAATTTTTTTCCGGTGGGGGAATGCCGGAATCGTCCGCCGGTTTCAGCTTCCTAGCCAAGTGAGATCTGACTATTATGGAGTGTTTCTTTATTTGGTGATCTGTTACTGGAGGACACAGATCTGGTCACTGTATGAGTAAATAGACTAATAGTAGTCTAGCTAGTTTTAGTCGATAACCATTCCTGATTTAGATTACTGATGTTGATATTCCCTTGATGATTGACAAACCTTTCTATTTCTATTTTAAGAAAAGCGAGTTAGAAACACCAAGGGCATTTAAGTAATTTAAACGTGAGATTGGGTGAGCAATTATGGTAGGCATGGCAGCTTAATGCACTTGCCATGGACTGTGAGTCCATGTGGGAAAATAAACTTTATTTAATTCAGAGGATAGAAGGATGAGCTTGATATATTGATTAATAATTTGCAAATCATTAATCAGTAATTGGTCAAGAGATTAATGGTCGGTCATGTTTAGATTTACATCTAAAGGTTGAAAATAAAATAACTCAACTTAAAAATAATTCTTTCTACCATTGAATTTACACTCAACGGTGACTGACCGTGAATCTCTTGGTCAATTACTGACCAAGTGAACACTACTGTTTTCGAACATAGCTCTATTATTAATGTTCCTTACTCCTTTTGATGAACATGAAGAAACAGTTGGATAGATCAACCTCTAAAAAAAGAAAAACAAGAAGGATGCTTAATTACCCCTTTGGGTTTCAAATCTTGTTCTTTATGGCTATGAAAGCAAACTCCTTGGAGAAGATGGAAATTAATTGTCCTTGAGAGGAGCACATGCAAGTGGTGCAAGGACAGTTGTTATATCTAGGACATTGCAATATTGCTAGTAACTAACAATGGGATTAATTCAGTGATTATGTTTGATTTTTGGTTGTTGTGAAATGTAGGAACGGGATCCAACAGAGACATAATTCATTTCAGGACGGTGTGTATGGAACAACTTGCCCAATACCACCAGGGAGGAATCTTACATACATTCTGCAAGTGAAGGATCAGATTGGAAGTTTCTACTACTTCCCTTCTCTTGCATTTCACAAGGCCGCCGGTGGTTTCGGAGGCATCAGAATTCTCAGCCGGCCAAGGATTCCAGTTCCTTTTCCGGATCCTTCTGGTGACTATACTGTTCTTATTGGAGATTGGTACAAGTCTAACCACACGGTAAACATTTTTACATTATTACTGTCTTAACTAGTACTTGCTAAGGATGACAAGATGAATTAATGTTCTGGCATTACTTTTTCTCTTTCCTTTGGACTGCTGGGTTTGTTGAGCTATGTATGTCGGTAAAACATGTGTCTCTACATTCTCATTTAAAAACAAAAACAAAAAAGTAGGAATGTGTTTTGTCTGCTTCCTTGTTTTTAAGTAAAACAGTGCATTTATAGACCCCACACAGTTCTCAAAACACCCAAACCAAACCAAAGTTCTCATAATTTCTTTCTTTTTCCTGTGATTTCTCTCAAGTTCTTGACCTAATAATATTGCAAAACATGTACTTATTCGCTGTGTGACATAGTATGTGCTCACAATCTTCATATGACACATCTGTTACCAAAATGTTGCTCACACTTTTTCTCCTTTGTACCGTAAATTTGAGTCATTTATGAAATGAGCGTTGCGTTATTAGTTTGAGGGCCATGGATAACTATGTGCATGCATTTTGGACCGTGGATATAGTCCGATGCATGTTTTCCTTCTCTACCTGCCCATGCCAAATTCAACTGTTTTGATGTCACAACTCATAGTGCTATCTACATGTAAGCAAGCAATTTACTTTGAAACAATAACCTCAAAAACCATATGTCAGAGCTCGGCCCACACCCTTAAGTATAAGAAGGCCCGGGCCCGCAATTATTAGGGCCTGCAGTGTTGGTTTTTGGCTAAAACTTAGAGATGGAGTGGTTGGAAAGAAACTTGATTGGTTTTGTTTGCTCTTTACGTTTTGGATTAATAATTGATGATTCACTTGTTTTGTACAGACCTTGAAAGCTCATCTTGATGGCGGTAAGAAGCTACCTTTCCCTGATGGAATCCTCATCAATGGTCGCGGGCCCAATCAATTTTCTCTCACCTTTGAGCAAGGTGTGTCTTCGATCTCATTCAGTTACTTCAGTGCTTACAAATGTTAATTTCCCATTTTTAACATCCATGGTTACTGTTATGTGTGTGTGTATTGTTCATTGCAGGAAAGACTTACAGACTTAGGATATCCAACGTGGGGTTGCAACACTCACTCAACTTCCGCATTCAAAACCACAAAATGAAGTTGGTGGAAGTGGAAGGAACACACACCCTCCAAACTACTTACTCATCTCTCGATGTACACGTCGGTCAATCTTACTCTGTTCTAGTAACAGCTGATCAGCCTGGACATGACTACTACATTGTGGTTTCCTCTCGTTTCAGCTCTCCGATCCTCACCACCACCGGCATTCTTCATTACAGCGGTGCTGGGGGACAAGTCTCTGGCCCGATCCCTGGTGGACCTACCATTCAAATTGATTGGTCTTTAAACCAGGCCCGCTCTATTAGGTATTTACTTATTCCATTACTTAGATGCATTTTTCCCATTATCTTCAGGAAACAATGTATTGTATATCAATATAATGTACTTCAATACCTAATGCATTTGTTGTTTCAGGACGAATCTTACAGCAAGTGGACCAAGGCCGAACCCACAGGGATCATACCACTATGGACTCATTAACTTAACCAAAACCTACATCCTAGAAAGCGCTGCTGGTCAAGTCAATGGCAAGCAAAGATATGGAATAAACAGTGTGTCGTTTGTCCCAGCAGACACTCCATTGAAACTTGCTGACTACTACAAAATCAGTGGAGTTTTCCGTGTTGGAAGCGTCTCCGACAGGCCTACTGGTAGTAATTTGTACCTTGACACGTCAGTTTTGGGAGCTGATTACAGAACATTTGTAGAAATTGTGTTCCAAAATGATGAAGATATAGTTCAGAGCTATCATCTTGATGGTTACCAGTTCTTTGTTGTTGGGTAAGCACAAGTATATTTCCCACTTCTGAGTGCTGATTATAGAGCTTCATACGAATCTACCGTTCTAAATGTTGCTGCTTCTTGATTAATTGTAGCATGGATGGAGGGAAGTGGACACCTGCTAGTAGGAATGGGTACAATCTCCGAGATGCAGTGGCTCGTTCCACCACTCAGGTAACTAGTTAGTCTACTTTGCAGTTGTTATTGTATCAAATTTAAAGCCAAAAGAATAAAAAATTTGTAGACTGTTAGCTCGATCTAATGAAGATTCATTATTCATTTATGAAGGTGTATCCCGGCTCATGGACAGCAATATATCTTTCACTTGATAATGTGGGAATGTGGAACTTGAGGACTGAGTTTTGGGCACGACAGTACCTTGGACAGCAATTGTACCTTCGTGTTTACACAACATCGACTTCAATCAGGGACGAATACCCCATTCCGAGGAATGCACGTCTTTGTGGCAGAGTAAGTGGCCGACGCACACGACCACTCTAGAGTCCAATGCAGCAACTGAGCAAAGTGTGATTAGCCCTGTCTAGCTTAGTGGTTGGAGGACGAAGGTTGGAGAGTAGAGTGTTGCTTCTAATTTGTTCTTGGGTCGCCTTTTAATTACTATTTATGATGTGAAATGAGGAGCATGCATGTACCATTTCAACCGTGGAGGATCTCAGCTCGAGGTCATATTCTTTTCTACACCAGATTGTTATTCCCTTTAAATTGTTATGTTCAGGTTTTCGTATACCTAATTAAGCGATTATGATAAGGTTAGGTGACCATGTAGTTGCCTCGCAACAATTTCATTGATATGTTGCTACAGATAAATGAGTATGCTGGCTATTGATATGAGAAATATATATTTCAGAAACTTTCTGGTGGATGTGATTTTAACCTTGTTCCTGTTATCAAAGCGTTAGATATCCTTGAACTAGGCTTTGTTACACAAAAGCAGTTCCTTGTGTTCTTGATTTGAACTCCAAGATAAGCACTCGTTGCTTTGCGCGACTTGGTGGATTGGATGGGGTCTCTACTTTTCCTCGAGCACTTGACCATGGCTTATTTGGAGATTTTTTTTTTTTTGACTTATTTGAAGATTTGTTATTGAGGTTTGTTGGTTGGAGAAAACAGTAGTGGCGGATTTTTCATTCTCTCCAAATTCTACAACAGAGAGAAACTATAACTCTTCAGCCTTAGGTCTCGCAGGGCTAAAACCTGACTCTAGTAGTGTAGGAAGCTTCCCTCTCACCTAAACTTTTTGTATCCACAAAAAAAAAAGATGTGAAATTCACACATCCATTTTCTATTTTTAGTAATCGTTATCAGGAGACAAAATTTAAATCATTAAGGATAAAATTTAGGTTACTAAAAAAAGTAGGTGTGTGGATTACATTTTAAGATGTTTGGATTTCACTTTCTAAAAAAAAAAAAAAAAAGGAAAATTGGATAGGTTCACCACTTCACCTAGAGCCCAAAAAAGTTGGTTCATTTGACTGGTCCATAGTAAGAATGGGCCAGCCCAGGCCCATATTAGAGAGTTCATTTTTCAAGTATAAATAAGCAAATAACCACTGCACCTTTACCACCGGTGCTGCTGCTGCTACAAGAAGTGTAGAGAAGAAGTTAAAACCCCTCCTCGCGACGCCGTAACCGGAGATCCAGACTCTCTGATTCTCCGTCCGCCCTCTCCGTCCTCGATTTCTCTCTCAGATCAGGTAGCTGCTCTCTCACAGTTAGGGTTCCTCGGTTCTCAACTTTTTCGCGGTTTAGGGTTTTAGTTCTGTTTTTCGTTGCTCGAGTTTCTGGTCTTAGTTTCTTTGGTTTCGGGGAAAATGAGTCGGAAAGAAACGGAAATGGATAAGGAACTTTTTTCTTTAACATTTAGGGTTTAGGTTTTCACTGCAGGCTGTGATTTGTTTGTTTTGCTCTTTATTTAACCTCAGTTCAATATCTTGCAGGTTGAAGTTCATAAGATATATACAGGATGCCGGTATGTAAATGTTAATAAATACTGTTTACCATATAAATTTGTTTAATAAATGGTGCAATTCAGTGTGTTGAAATGATTTGACTGGTGAATGTGATAGGTCGATAACATTTTCAAGGATGAAGCTAGTGAGGAGAAAGGAGAGCGCGCCAGATTGGTAAGTTTCCACTATTCATCCAAGTGTGTACTACTGTACTTGTAGTAATGTGTTTCTTATTTTCTCTTCTGGTTCAAGAGACATAGCCTAACAGAATGTGCTGCAAGGCAACATGTGATTGATTAGTAACGATGCAGATATGCAGTTCTGTGGGATAGGATGGCTATAGTTGTGTAGTTTGGGTCCAACTTTCTTGAGATCTTGGGTCTGACAGGATGACACTGATACTATTTCTTAAAATTTATTTTTTGGTTTGGATATAATGAAAGCAATGAAGAATCGTATAGGAACTCGAATAGTTACTCATTGTGTGTGGGTTGGGGCTGGTTATGAAGCGTCTATTTGACATTTGATTAATTATGTATTCCAAGGCTTCTGGGATTTGCTATTGTCCCAACTTACATTATACACTAGCCACTTTCAATCTTTCCGTTTTCTGTTCCTTTTTTAAATGAAGTTGGCTACAGGTTGACATATTACTCATATTTGTAACTTTATCTATGATTTTGCAGGCTTCATTTGTGGGTGCAATGGCAATTGCTGACCTAGTTAAGACAACCTTAGGGCCTAAGGGAATGGTGTGTTTCTTTTACTTTAATGTGTTTCCAGACTAAAAACTACTTACATTCATAGTAAAATTTATTTTCTCGTCATTTGGCTTATGGTCCTGTTAAACTACTTGGACAGGATAAAATACTGCAATCAACAGGACGAGGACATTCAGTTACTGTTACCAATGATGGGGCTACCATCTTAAAGTCCCTGCATATTGACAATGCAGCTGCTAAAGTCCTTGTTGGTATCCTTACAATTGCAGTTACATTTTTCAATCCACATATTCATACATTATGATTGTAACTGGATATTTTCTCTCTGTTGAATTATCTAACATACTTAAATTTTCTTGGTTGGCGTGTTATCTGTGATCTTATAGTACTTGTGTACTGAAACTGACAATGGGTGGTAGAAATAGATATTATCAATCAAAATATGATTATCCTTAACACAACTGTCAGACATTTCAAAAGTTCAAGATGATGAAGTTGGTGATGGGACAACTTCTGTTGTTGTTCTGGCGGGAGAACTCTTAAGGGAAGCAGAAAAGCTTGTTGCAGCCAAGATTCACCCAATGACAATTATATCAGGTTTGTTTTGGGTTTTACCTGAACATTCTCTCTCTCACTCTCTATCTCTACACACACACACACACATCGTGAACATACCATTACACTTCCCCTCTCTTTGTTTGCACAAATAGTTGCTAGCATATAACTTGTGGTTTTGTTATTGAATTTTAACAGTAGCAATGAAATATAAAAGTACTTCAGGTAATGTAATGCTGCTTGTTTGATTTTGTAGGTTATCGAATGGCAGCTGAATGTGCCCGCGATGCTTTGTTGAACAAGGTTGTTGATAATAAGGCTGATTCTGGTATGTGCTGCTGCTTTCCTTTTTATATGTAAATGCTGTCATTTTGGCCTTGGTGACTTTTTTCCCTTCACCAATTATATCTTTCTATGGTTGGTTTGGTCTTGCCTTCATTATCCTTGCACTTGTAGGCTTGTAGCTGATGATATTATTTGAATGTGCAGAGAAATTTAAGTCAGACTTGATGAAAATTGCAATGACTACCTTGAGCTCCAAAATTCTTTCCCAGGATAAGGAGCATTTTGCACAGCTAGCAGTGGATGCTGTGATGCGGCTACAGGTAGATTATTATCAACTAAACTTGGGTAGTTAACCTTAAAGAGGTTCAATCTTAATGTTGTTAATGTTTGCTCTAGTTGGGTGGCTAGGTCCCTTCCCTGCTGACATGGGTTGATGAGTCTCTTTTTCTTGTATTTTCATATTGTTTAATATGGCTGTTGCAAATGGCAGGGAAGCACCAACTTAGAGTCTATTCAAATTATAAAGAAACCTGGGGGATCACTCAAGGATTCCTTTTTGGATGAAGGGTAAGGAATAATATTGGAATTTTGAGCTCACGGTCTCTGTACTAGTATATTTCTTCCTAGTGCGTTCAATTATCGGCACTGCCTTTATACAGGCTGTGAAGGTTCTAAGTTCTAGGGCACTTCTTGACTTCTGGTTTGCTTTTTTCTCTCCAGGTTTATTCTCGACAAGAAAATTGGTCTTGGTCAGCCCAAACGTATAGAGAATGCCAAGATTTTGGTTGCAAATACAGCAATGGACACAGACAAAGTGAAGATTTATGGGGCTCGTGTTCGTGTTGATTCAATGTCTAAGGTTGCTGAAATTGAAGGGGCTGAAAAAGAAAAAATGAGGGAAAAGGTGAAGAAGATCATCGGTCATGGGATTAACTGCTTTGTTAACAGACAGCTGATTTACAATTTCCCAGAAGAGCTCTTTGCAGATGCAGGAATACTTGCAATTGAGCATGCTGATTTTGATGGCATTGAACGTTTGGCGTTGGTAACTGGTGGTGAAATTGCATCAACATTTGATAATCCCGAGTCAGTTAAGCTTGGACAGTGTGATCTCATTGAGGAAATCATGATTGGTGAGGACAAGTTGATCCACTTTTCTGGTGTTGCACTTGGCCAGGCTTGTACAATAGTATTGAGAGGCGCAAGGTACTTTGTTTTACATTCTGTCATTTTCCAATTTAGGTCCGAACCAGTTCTTGGATGCATATTTGACTTGGTTTGTGGCTTCGGGTGTTCATATATCTGTTATATTCATTTTTGAATGCCACAGCCATGTTTTGCTTGCATTGGTGTTCTGATTTGTGAGGTGTACTTTTGCTATGACTAGAGAAAATGGCTTCCAGTTTTTATCATTCTGTCTTCAACATGGACATCCATGGAATGTCTAAAAGTTAGGATGCATGTCTTCAGTGTTCTAACAAAATGTGAGCTTTTCCTGTAAACATACCAACACATATTATGTATAGACTTCAAGAAGCCTGTTCTGTAGCGGATATCTACTCTAATTTCCCATTATAAAACTATTTATGCATTTTGCTCCTTGTTCCATTCAGTTGGATGCTCAATATGACAGTTTTGTACTCTTTTTGCAGCCATCATGTGCTGGATGAGGCTGAAAGGTCTCTGCATGATGCCTTGTGTGTTCTGTCTCAGACAGTCAATGACAGTAGGGTTTTGCTTGGAGGTGGATGGCCTGAGATGATTATGGCTAAGGAAGTTGATGTGCTAGCCAAGAAGACTCCTGGAAAAAAATCTCATGCTATTGAAGCCTTCTCACGAGCACTCTTGGCCATTCCAACTATTATTGCTGACAATGCTGGCTTGGACAGTGCTGAGTTGGTTGCACAGCTACGTGCTGAACACCACAAGGAAGGATGTACTGCTGGGATTGATGTCATCTCTGGAACTGTAAGTTATGAAATCTAGACAGTTAGAAAATTTTGAAACAGAAAACTTGTCCTTCTCAAAAAAAAAAAGAAAAAAAAGAAACAGAAAACTTTTGAAGCATCCGTCATGCATTCCTAACAGTCAAACTGAAGCATATTCTTGCATTTAGTTTTTTTTTAATCAAGTTTTAGCTAGTTGGATTTGGTAATCGTCACCTTTAAATGAAGTTTATGCATCTGATTTTTAATAGGGAGACTACAGTCTTTTAACGAAAACTCATATATCCACTGTCCTTGTTTTGTGGAGTGTCTGATTAGTATAAAATAAAGGAATCTGCGTAGTTAGTGTAATGAATGGGGATGTATGTTGGCACACCAAGAAATTATGTAGTTTTCCTTGGATCTAATCCAGAAACCTCTTGAATCTTGTTCTGAACTGTCTTAATAAGTTGGTTTATGACTTTGTTTTCCTTCTGGCAGGTGGGAGACATGGCAGAACGAGGGATATCTGAAGCGTTTAAAGTTAAGCAAGCCGTCTTGCTCTCTGCGACAGAGGCTGCAGAGATGATTCTTAGAGTTGATGAGATCATCACGTGTGCACCACGACAGAGAGAAAATAGAATGTGAAAAGCTGGATAGAACATTATTCCAGTAGCTATCAGAACTGCTTTGACATATGCCCTTGTCGCGGCACTCTGTATGATCGTGTATGTTGACGTTTTAGTTTGACGGGATTAAGATTTTGCAGAAAGGTTTTGGTGTGTCTAACTGCAACTGATGACTTATTTGAAGATTTGTTATTGAGTTTTGTTGGTTGGAGAAAACAGTAATGGCGGATTTTTCAAAAAGAAACTGTAACTCATCCTCGCAAATGTTGTCCTCACTGTATCAGTATATCAACCAAATAGCAACGGGTATACGAGTACACACGCACACCCAATGCACAAATATAGCTATGCGCTTCATGTAACTTTACACGCACCAGTCCCCAGTTAAAAAGAGACGAGAAGAGCAAACTGCTGCTGTGTCTTATTCTACAAGTTGTAGGCTGCTGCATTAATAATTCGTAATTTGGTCAGAAAAATAAAATAAAAGAGGACACGCAAGTGTTGAATGTCGTGCCCTGTTCTATTAGTCCCCAATCCAAATCCAAACTTTGAGACTGAAATTCCAAAAGAAGAAAAAACAGTGGCGATGTCGCCGGACTTGGATCCTGAGAAATTCGCTTCTCTCAAATTCCCCGAGGTACGTACACGTACCACCTCTTTCTCCAGCTCTCCGCTCTTTGATTCACACTCCTAATAGTTTTCATTTCTCTTTCATTCTCATCAACATGTTTGATATGATACGCCCAACTTCAGACGCCCTACACTTATTCCGAGAGGTAAACCTCCCGTAGTTCGATAAAGCTCAATAACTCTCATCATATATTATAGCGAGAATTTGAACTGTGGCTCTTTGAAAACTGGCAGAGATGTAGCTGTCTATGCGTTAGGTGTTGGAGCTTGCGCTAGGGATGCGGTAGATGCTGATGAGCTTAAATACGTTTACCACGAGAATGGGCAGAAATCTATCCAGGTATGGTAAATTTAATTTACTTATTTTGGCTTCCTTAAGTACAAGTGATAATAGTTTTGTTTGAGCTAATGTTACAAGCATGGTGGTTTGTTTTCGCCAGGTGTTACCGACATTTGCTGCTCTGTTTTCGCTTGGAAGTCTGAAGTTTCATGTACCAGGGTTGGAGTAAGTACCTATTATAATGTCTCTCCCTTACATTGATGATTGATATACTCACTTTAAGTAGGAACTTCGTTGAAATGTCGGTGTTTGTTACATAATGTTGTTAGCCTTTTTGACTTGATGAGAAGCTGATTAGAACTTTTGGTTTGTAACTTTGTGTTGCCACCAGTTTTGATCCGCGGCTTTTGCTGCACGGACAGCAGTACATAGAGATATACAAGCCACTTCCTACCAGTGCTTCTGTAAGGCCTCTAACCAAAAGCTCCAGTTCATGCTATGCCGGAATGTGCAGTTTATTGCCTAGATATGAGATTAACATTTGGTTCTGTTTTTCGACCATGTTTTTTTGTTGAAGAGATGATAAGTTTATGTTGCTTTGTTGTTGATGCAGCTAAACAATACAGTTAGTGTTGCTGGACTCCACGATAAAGGTTAGCAACTAGCATTATTATGTGTTTAACTAGCAGAATCATACCCAAATTAATATGAAATAGTTTGACTTCAAGGTTCCTTGTAGTGTTATAAAGTAAGTTGCATCACGCAATTGTTCTGTGATACCTAATAATTTCATGGGGTATGTGTTGGATATGTTTTCATAATTCTAGTCATTCACTTTCTTCAAAGAGATGTTAATGTTCTTATAAGTACTTATTTCCCTTGATTTCCATGCAGGAAAAGCTGCTGTTGTTGAGATGGAAACCAGAAGTTACGATAAAGATTCTGGTGCATTGTTATGCATGAATAGGTAAGTGCCAAGTACTATTTGAAACAGCTGGTCTCGTACTTTGTAATTCTCTAAGAAAATCATAGCACAGTTCGTACTGCTATGTAATTAAACATCCGGGGTATTACTTTACAGGACAACTGTCTTTCTGCGAGGTGCTGGTGGCTTCTCAAAATCATCTCATCCTTTTTCATATTCAAACTATCCAAAGGACCAGGGTTCCTCTGTGAAAATCCCAAAAGGTCAACCTTTTGCAGTTTTTGAAGATTGTACGCTACGATCTCAGGTATGCAACTTTTATTTTGTTATTTCAAGAGGTAAAATCACTGTGGTAGGAAGTTAGGTGTTAAGTCCTGTATTTTTCATTAGTATAGTCTTTTATTATGCTTCCTTTTCCAGTGGAATTTTGTTCTTTTTCAGTAAATAAAAAAATCAGCAGTGATGCACTGATCAACTTTTCTGGAAGCCTCATGGAAAGATGTCCCAACCCTCGACCTTTCTCCCGAAAAAAGAATGGAACAGTTATAATGCCTTGATTTCTCACAAAAGCTCAATCCAGTTCTTTGTTTATCCTCCCCTTTTTGTCTACTTAGTTGGCAATTAGTGCTTAAAATGTTCACTTCATGTATGCCCAAGACTGGACCTCTGGACAGCTTATTCATGCCTTTTGCTTCCAACCATGTCTATGTAACTACACAAGATACGAAATCATGTCATGAACTACCAAAAGTATGTACCAAAAGAAAAAGAAATACGAAAGTATGCATGAGATAAATGTGTAAACATTGGATTTTGATACATCATTGTCAGACAAAAAGATAGTTGCATAAGAAACTATGGAATTTAACTATTCTCTTTGATTGTGATTCTATTGATAATTTTGATATGTTTATGCTCTTTTGCAGGCGTTGCTGTATAGGCTATCCGGGGACTATAATCCTCTGCATTCAGATCCCATGATTGCAAAAATTGCAGGGTTAGTGCCTCACTTATTACTTCATACCTGGATTCAGGTTTTGTGCTCTGTTCTATTACATGTGGATGTAGAAAGTAGCCAAACAAGCGCTATATAATTTATTCATTGCGTTCTTCTCAAGTCTTTTGTCGAGTCCAGTGATGTTGGTTTTGATATCGGTAGAAAGAACACTTTGCAGTTTTTTTGAATCAGATGATACTTCTCATTTTGGAAATAATATCCCATGATTTCCATCTGTTGTAAGTTTCTAGAAGGTTTTCAAGTATCCTAACTATTTTTTGTATTGCATTTTCAAAGATTCACGCTGCCAATACTCCATGGGTTGTGCACACTTGGATTTGCAGTCAGGGCAATTATTAAATGTATATGCAGAGGAGATTCAAACATGGTGAAATGCATTTCAGGCCGATTCCTTTTACATGTTTACCCTGGTGAAACATTGGTCACTGAAATGTGGCTCAAAGGCTCGAGGTAATTTGGCTGACCAATTGTTAGAACTATTCTTTTTCAAAGCACAGTGATGTAAAGTTTTTTGTTGAATCTGCAGGGTAATATATCAGACAAAGGTGCAAGAACGAAGCCGGGCAGTGCTATCTGGCTATGTGGATCTCCACGGTCTATCTTCATCCTTGTAAAACACTTGGTTTCTATCCATTTGTAATAATAAGCCTATGAAGCATTGGTTGTAAAAGAAGAAAGCAATAGGGAAAGCAAAGCAATAAGCACGCGCTGTAATATTTTTGCCACTCATCTACCTAATATGGTATTGTAAACTATGAGACTGCTTATGCAACTTCGAGGATATAAACTTTTTACTTCTCATTCGAACGGTAGTGTCGTAAAATTTAGTGCATAACCATTACTGTATACAAGTGTGATTGTGTGAACCCTTTTTCAGATAGAGACTCTAAATAGGTGCAAACTAATGTACATTACCACGTATCAAAAAAACACTCATCATGGCCGCAAAAAAGACTGATCTATAGATTTAAATCGGGTAAATAATTCAAATGTTATAACTAGTCTTTGTCATGGCCGCAAAAAAGGCTGAATCGGGTAAATAATTCAAATGTTATAACTAGTCTTTATAAGGAGACAATACTGCTAAGCATCAGTGAGCCTATGAATTGTCATTTTAACCCTTCTCATTCAAATGACCACAAGAACGCAGCGTTTAGAGTCGCCGCCATAGAGTGATAAAACCCTTTCACAGACCTAAAAACCTCGCGGGTTTCCTCGATACTCATCATTTACACTCAGCACTTCTCGAAATGGCAACAGAAATTAAAGCTGCTTCTCCGGCGACCGTCAATGGTGACGACGTGCGGGCTCTCTACGACGCCGTTAGAGCTCTCCCCAGCCACGCCGTGATCGAGTTGCTCTCAATAGGGGTGAGCCTCTCCCGTACTCTTCTCTTGACACCTTTTGCGTTTCGCGTTACTAATGCATCTAGGTTTTGTTGATTCGAGCATCGTTTAGGGCTTCGATTTCTCTGAAGCTTATGGAATGAGTTCGAATTCGGTTGGTTTATTCTGAGATCAACGCTTAGGGTTATGAAGTTTATAGAGTGGAGTCTTAATTGTCCATCTAGGTTTTTTTGATTCCAGCATAGCTTAGGGTTTCAATTCCTCTGAAGTTTATGGAATGGATTCGAATTCGGTTTGTGTATATTAAGATCAACTCTTAGGGTTTTAGTTTATAGAATGGAGTCGTTAGTGTTTAGATCGTACAGGATGATGTTGATTCTACTATATTCATACTGTGGAGGCTAGTAATAGTTGAAGTAGATGGATTGTTTAGACGTGTTTAAAATTTTGAGTATTATTTTCTTGTAGGTATGCACCAGATGCATTTTGCGGTTGTTTGGGATCAGTGGGAGTGTGCATTATCACTCACCACTATCACAGTTGATGTTGAGCTCAGTTTTTTCGGATTCAACCGATTTGGACAACCACAGTAGTTTAAGAGAGCCAGTGGTTTGTAGGCTTTGTTTAGGAATTTTGCAGTTCACTTATAGTGAGGATAAGAAGGTGGTGAAAAAGGAGAGCGTTGATGGATTGGCTGCTTATATTTGCAACCTGATTAGGGAACAGGGATTTGAGATAGACAGCTTTTCTCTTGAAGTGTCTATACCACCTGTTATCCTGGAAAACGAACGCATTGTTTGGTAAGGATTGCATTTTATACTTTTTGAAAATTCACTTCTATATTACGTTCTAACTTCTAAGTAAAAGCTAGTTTTGTGTTCAGTTGAAATTCACATTTCTTCTAATTTTGTATTAGGGTTGAATTAATTTTGCGCATTTCTTGTGTAGGGATCATTTGAAAACGAAGTATGAATCTCAACTTCGGCTTCAAGAGAGGTCACTGCCTGAATGCATTTCTGTAAAAGATGCTTTGAAAGTTTCTCTTACCGAAACCCTAGAAACAATGCTCGTATGCACAGATCTTTCTTCCTGATTTACTTTGATGTATCATCTGTATGAGATAGTTATATTAATGAAAATTTCATTGGGAACAATGAATTATATATGATTTAGAGACCTTTCTTTTAACCATAAATTATATATATAAATATATTAAATGTAAAAGAAATAACAAGATTGACATCTCTCACTAAACTATGTCAAAGTTATTGGGTTCATATTAAGTATATATGAATAATGTGTATATATATGATAAATCTGTATGTCAATCTTAAACATGTTACTGATCTACTATAAATTGAAGTTTTGCAGGATTGCAGATCAAGCACAGGCACGTTCCGCATCCGTTTGACGTACACATACCCTGTATCATCAGAAACAGTTGAGAACTCTGTTGATGGGTGCCATGGGAGTAAAAGAAGAAAAACAGGCATGTCCAATATTATACTACCAATGCTAGTTAAAGAACTGGAATTTAAGCACAGTTACACACATATATGCTAGGAAAGCATTCCCAATATTGCATGTTTTTAAGGGTCCCACAACTTCTCATCCTGCATCTTTGTACAATTTGATTGCTAAGTCCAAGAATAGAACCAAATTTTGGATATATGTAGAGCATAGAATAGAACCTAACTACCTAATTGAACTTGTGTAGTAACAGCTTTTGCATTTAAGTAACTATGAGAAACGGTATAATCACATTATGGGATTCCCCAGAGCTCGTTATATATTTGTTATCATTCTCTCCCTTTTGAAATTCTAATTGCTACTTTAAATCAAGTCAGGCAAATCTTCTTCTGGTGTCATGTCTGCATTTAATGTTAGTCTAACATCCCTGCATGCTGACGTCAGTATCACATTGACATTTACCCTCTCTCCTAGTGGCTAACCTTAAATTAACCCTCTCCAAGTCCGACTTCTTGTAAACAGCCTGATATTAACTGATACATTTTACAGGCACACAAATTCGTTTTGCCTCAAGTGATGATGAAAATAAATGCTCTGGATTTTCAGCAAGTGAACCTGAGAGTATGCAAGCAATTAAATCGTTGAACTGTCCGAAGTTCCGTCTGGAGCAGGTACTTTGATGATATTATCCCTTTTCTTTGAAAGGATTCAAGGACTATATTTCCATTTCCTTTTCCTGTTTGTGGGGGGTTGCTTTTCAAATCGATTTATGCTTGCCTTTTTTGTACTTCACCAGTTTTACATGCATTGCTTTCTAAATCTGTTGTGTAGTTCTAATTGACCGATGCTTGTCTTTTTAATTATTTGCAAATTCCTTAAAATTGTTTACTGAATCTGTTATGTTGTTGATTGTAACTCTACTTAGCTTTCATTTCTAGACCAATGAACCTTGTTGTTTGGAGTTCCTCTGTTACAGGACACAAATATACTTTGGCGGGAGATACCTGAAGGTAAGCTAATTATAATCTTCTCCAAGCTGTTACTTATTTAAGCATATTCAAACATGAGCTTAAAAGTGGTGTTAAGATTTTAAAGCTCCATAGGCTTGCAATCCAGATCACAATACTCTGCTCCTTTCATTTTTCTATTAATGGTTTTCCATGAGAAAAGATAGGTTAGCATGAACTGTATTCATTGATTTAGGGATGCCACAAAGATAAAGACTATTCCGGGATAATGTTGTGCAAAGCGTTCTTTTTCTCTTTTTTATATAAAGGAGTAACTGAAGTGTCTGTGTGGTTGTGTGTGAAAAACGGTCGTTTAAATGTAAACATGTAATGTTTGGCTCAACTTGTCATGTGGACTTAGCTAATAATATTTGTGTTTCAGTACTCGAGAAATGTAAGTCAGAGTTGTTGGATTATTGATGATGAAAGAATGGGAGAAGCATCTGTTGAGGTAATACCAGTCAGAATATTGGCTATAATCATTCCAATTTTCACTTTTTCCTCTGGAAACGATCGGTGAAATTCTGACAGTTAATGTGGTATTCTTTGTAGGAGATAATAGGTAGCAACATTCTTCCTATATGTCGTGGTGATAAGTACAAGTTTCATGCGGCTGGCAGAGAAGATATTGATGTAATGGAGATATTCTTTACTGCACTTTGGATTTAATAGATTTAATAAATGACATATTGAATTATATAAGAATCTTTTTAGGTTCGGATGTTGGGTTCTGGGAGGCCTTTCCTGGTTGAGGTACAAAATGCGCACTATGTCCCATCGCAGGAGTCTGTAAAAGATCTGCAAGCAAAGATAAATAACTTGCAAAATAAATTGGTAAGGTCACTGCCTAATTTAGAGTTGTTTCATGTTGTCGATGAACAATTACAAAAAAGCACATTATGGAAGCAGGTTGGTGTGAAAAATTTGAAACTGGTGGGCAGTCAGTCATGGGATCTCATGCGTGAAGGAGAAGCAGAGAAACAGGTTTTCTTTTCTTTTTAAATACTATGTCGTGATGAAGTTTTTTACCTTTTGGTCTATATCATGATTGATATGCATGAATCTCTAAATCTCCTTGTGCAATTCAGACCATGAATTGATGGCCTATTGTTCCATTGTTTTGTACTTTCATGCAGAAGCAATATACTGCACTTGTTTGGACTTCTCGCATTCTCAAGGATGAAGATTTTCAGTCTATATCATCAGTTAAAGACATGGTGAGCTGTTCAATAAGCCATATAATTGTTCTTATTCCTATTTGGTTATCATAAACTTGAGTGTGACATGGCAAGTTTCAACAGTAAAATTTTGTGGAAGGTCAATGATTGCATTTTGTATGGGCCAAGAAATTTTATCAGCTGCATCAGCATATACCATATATGTTGAGATCCGCTTGCCGTACATACAAGGATGTATGGAAGAGCAACAGCAACTAATTCCACATTACAACTAATAATGGAGAACTTGAAATCAGGAAATAATCAAGATATATTTGCAGTTTCTTGTTGTGTTTGGCATGACTGATAACTCAAACATTCCTCATGATGGGAGTAGGTGGAAATTAAAGTACAAACAAAGAAAAATCAGAATAATTCTGTTGTCATATGCTTAACACTTAGGTCTGTTTTAATATTGACTTTATTTGCCATATATGATTGAGGGAGTCTTGCTTTGCAAATCATAGTGGTTTTCTCTTGAGGCTTTCTTTTTCTTAATTGTGATACCCTAAGATGTGTATTTATATTGCTCAGCATATTCTGCAAAGGACTCCAATTAGGGTGCTTCACCGCCGAAGTCCTTTGGAACGTGAAAGGATTATACATTGGTTAGTGGATCATTCAATTTTTGTGGAACAACAATTACTAGACACTTTCAGTCCTCTAAAATCAGTTAAGTTTTTATTTTTGCTGTCCAACATAGGATGAGAATTGAAAGAATCGTTGGAAGTTCTCAATATTTTCTTCTGCACCTATGTACCCAGGTAATTTTTCAGCTTATTATCATGAGAATAAATTTTGAAGTAATGAATTTGATTGATCTTAAATGTGAAATACGGCTTGAAGGGAAGCCAAAGGTGATAAATCTTTTCATGTCTATTTTTATTTGTTCTTTTTAAATATCAAAAATATAAAACTCTCGCATTCCCGTTTATTTTTAATTGTTGCCATTTTTATTCAGCTTCCAGCAGTAAGGTTGACTATTTTAGAGGACCATTTTTTGAATATTTTTGAAAAGAATTCAACTTATAAACTTATTTAGTTTCTAGCAAGCAACTATGATTTAATTCTTTATGCTTTAATAGTGGTGCGCCAGATAGACCACTCTAATTTAAATGGAACAGTGATATCCGAAATTCTTTATGAATTAAACAAATAACTTATGCTCTTTGCATCACAGGCTGGAACGTATATAAAGGAATTTGTTCATGGGGATCTTGGACGCACGCAACCCAGGTATAATTTAATTCTTGTCACCTTAAGTTTGAGGGGTTAATTCTGTTGGTTCTGTCTCATACAAAATTTGCAACTTTGTAACATTTGTTCTTAGTCAAATACTCTATGGATCCTTTATTGAGAAAAGTTTCCAGGGTATGATTTTTTCTCCCACTGAAAGAATCGTTCTTGAAAATTTTCGTACAAGTTACGCTAGAGACATTCCACACAACTCGACAGTGAAATTAACGAGGCTGTCTTTTGCAGCTTTGGATCAATTCTTGATACTAGAGCAGAGATACTACAACTTGATGTAACGGATGTTAAAATGGATTGTTTTCTCAATGAATGAGGTTCGTAGCTCTCCCTGTATTATGTTTTATAAAATAAATAAAAAATAAATTGGTAATTATACTGGTTGACTGAGTTTTGCCCTTGCAGGAAGGAATTGTACTTGCTGAAAGCACTGCTGGAGTTGGTGTCTTAGGACACACAATACACATGGATCAGTGGAGGAAATCATTCTTGGCCCATCTTTTATAAAGGAAACATGTTCACTTGTATAAGTTCGGCTAGAACAATTTTTTTATTTTTTATTTTTTTTGGTCAATTCAATTTCTTAATTTATAAATGGCAAAACGGATGACATTAATGCCTAAGTTTTTTAAGTCGACGGGCCCTCTTCGGCCGGTAAGCCCTGTGTTCGTTAGAGCTTATGATTAACAGCGCTGAGTCCAGGTAGTTTGATCCCTTGGTGAGCTGGCTCGGCCCACTATCAGGTGGACTAGCCCAATATTTTATAACGGGCCCGATGAAGTATACAGGCCGTCTATTTTATGAGCCGACACCGAGCGTGTTAAATCATTATCATCCAGTTTTTTATCAATCGGCTTCTGACCCCAAAATCTGATTAACGGGCCTCAGTAAGCACGTTTAACTGACTTGGGCCAAGTACAATTTCAAATGGGCCTCAAACCCAAGATGAACAGTTAAAGGGCCTTACGTCCAAGATCAAATTTTAATCGGGCCACAGGTCCAAGATAAAATGTTGAACGGGCCTCAGGCGCAAGATCTTACGTTAAACGGGCCAGAAGGCCCACGATCAACCGTTAAACGGGCCACAACGCCCAAGATCAAACGTTAACCGGGCAAGAAGGCCCAAGACCAAACGTTAAACGGGCCACAAGGCCCAAGATAACTTAAAACAGGCCCAAGGCCCAAGGCCCAAGTTCGACTGTTGGGCCCAACATCAATTGGATTTTGGCCCGTTCATATGCTAAACAGGTCACAGGGCCCAAAATGAACCTTAGGCCCAAGGTCCACTTAGGCCCAAGATCAGTGGTTAATCTGGCGTCAGGCCCAAGGTTCTGTTAAGAACATATGAAACAGGCCTTAGGCTCAAAATCATGTTACAGGCACAGGCCCAAGGTCAGTTGTTAGAAGGGCCTCAGGCACAAGGTCAGCTGTTACGCTCAAGAAGAAACTGAAACGCCTCTGAGGCCCAAGATCTGATGTTGAACGAGCGTCTGGCCCAAAACAACTGAAACGACCTCAGCCTCAGGCCCAAGATGAACTGTTAAACGGGCCACATGACTGCTCATCAGCATCTCAGCATACCAGAGGCCTAAATTATGTGAATAATTAACGGGTCCAGGCCCATTTCTTCATTAACAGGCCTTAGGCTGACGATGTCAAAACCTTTGGCCCAAGAATAATTGACGGATATAACGGGCCTCACGCCGACATTACAGATTTATAGGTATTTGCCTGAGTCAAAGTTCACGGGACAAAAATAGCCATATAACGAATGTAGCTAACTGGACTAGCGGCTAGACATTGATGTGAGGCCCATCCATGACTGAAGTAAATCCAGTACCAGTTTTTCAGTCGGACTTCCTCTAAAACACTTGTAATCTAACAAAAGGAAATAGAAAACATGCCAATACTAGAAAAAAAAAAAAAAAAAAAAATTGGCCTGCCATCTGGACTTCCGGGTTACAACTTACAAATAGAACCATGAATACTGACCATAACCACATACTCCACCTCTTTATTCTATCCATGACGCACCCAACATCTTAGCCATGAAACTGAAACGGTCGGCAGCTTCATCAATCTGCAGCCAAAAAACCCAGGTGTTAACAAAATAACTTTCAAATCTCTAATCCAAACAAAAAATATTCACCATTTTCTGTGTTGGACGTCCAGCTCCATGCCCTGCCTTGCATTCAATGCGTCCAATAATTGGATTGGTCTGTGGACTCTTCTCCAAACTTGTAATCAACACATGTTGCAATGTCTGAAAATAAGAATAGCTCATATTAACTGCTACAAACTGATGCTGAATGAAAAAAAAAAAAAAACGCAGATATAGTTCACAAATGATACAGCACAGCACAGCAATAAAATAATTTGATTGTCTTGTGACTTCCATTCAAATAAGACACTAACCGCCAAAAACTTCAACGAGTGTAACGGGACAACTCGGTCATCATGATCTGCAGTCAATAGCATGGTAGGTGGGTACTGCTGGTTTGGATGTTGTTCCCATGGTCTGTTGACATTGTGTAGAGGTGAGTACCTGAATGAACCAGAGAGAGGAGCAATAAGTAAAAAAAAAAAAAAAAAACATAAACTTGCATACCAAATAAATGCAGAGAAGGGTGTGAAAGATATGCAATCCATTGTGTTGAACATTGAACAGATTAAGAGGCGAGCAGTCCATCTTATGATGAACATCGAGACATATTATGGAGTTCCAAGAAGATTTAGGGTTAGAGCTACACCATAAATCTAAGCACAAGATGATGGACAAACCAAGATAGGATAGACTATTACAAAGGTTTAAACATTACCATAAGTACAATTAGAAGTTCCAATCAGATCTCAGAATGGAAGGTAATCAATACTAAACAATACTTACTTAATTAGCCAATGGAATTCTTCCTCCTTGTCAGAACATCCATAATCAGAAGTCCATGCATGACCTGCAAAACTCTTAGAAATCTCACATATGTTTTTTTTTTCTAAAGGAACAACTCAAATTGGGCTCAGAGGAAGAAACCGACCTATGGTGAACTTGTGGAACCTCAACATGTCCATCACACCAACATGAGCAAGTGCACAACCAAAAAGATCAGGCCTCTGCAATATAACACAATTTTTATAATTTCATATAGGCAATCCTTGCTACAGTTTAAGATAGTAATCATTTTCAAGAAAGTAAAATGTGCACCTGATTTATGCAAGCCCCGATAAGAAGCCCACCATTACTTCCACCTTCTATGCACAACTTGCTAGGTTGGGTATAACCAGCAGATACAAGGTATTCACCAGCAGAAATGAAGTCATCAAAGCAATTTTGCTTTTTTGAGAGGGAACCTGCCTTATGCCATTCCTCCCCATACTCTCCACCCCCACGGATATTTGCTAGGCAGTAAACAACACCTAAATGTCTTGTAAGTACAATGCGACTAACACTGAACGATGGTGTAAGACTAATATTAAATCCACCATATCCATATAACAAACAAGGGTGTGATCCATCCAAAACAATGTTCTTTCTGGCCACAATAAATATTGGTATCTGAGTACCATCCTTACTGGGTATGAATACCTGGAAAATTGAAAACTTGTCAAGGATACAATAGTACTAATAGTATTGAAATAAAAAATGGAAGAATAGGTTGAATGAGTGAAACTAAATTAGAAAGGACGTGATATGGTAAAGAGTCATTTAATGTCAGCCAAAGCTATAATCACCTGATCAACATGGAAGTCTGAGCGATCGAACCCAGGAACTGTAATTTCACGAAATACCCTCAGATCCGGAACTTCACTGTCTAAATTACACTGATATATTACTCCCGGTGTAACAAAACTCGTAAACCCAAAAAAAATTGTACTATCTTCTCGTCTTGCAGAAATCCCAGTAACAGTGCCAATGTCAATGGGCAACTGATGCACCAAGCTACCTGATTTCAGATCTCTAATCTGTAGAACATACTTCACATCACTCAAGTAACTAACAATCATTTGGTTACCGTTTACAGCAGATGCCGATTCAAGTACATCTTTTTCAGATTCTTTAATCACGTCAGTCCAAACAGTTGGTTCCTTCAGATCAACTCGGACCAACTTATATTTTGGAGCATCTTTATTTGTCAGGAAAGTAAAGACAGTGTCATCATTTGCAATCGCATGATAACATGCCTCAAATGTATCAACAAGCTTGACAACCGGGAGCAGTTCATTGTTCGCCCTCAGACCTTCAAGCCCATTAGGAAGTGTAGACATGTCACAGTAGTAAAACTTGTTAACTGGATCACAACCCTCGTCAACATGCAGAAGAGCATACTGCAGATTACACAAGAAACAGAATGGGTAGGTCAAATAATCACACAAATATGCTTCTCTATAAAAGGACTGACTTGACAAACACATCAATCCATAACAGCCATTTCAAATATGCTTCTCTATACGACGAATGACTTCACAAACACATCAATCCATAACAGCCATTTCAAAATGCGGAAAAAACGAGTAGAAACCCGTACACAGAACTAATAGTCTATTTTTGTATTTACCTTCCCCTCATCAGTAACACTCGCTCCAAATAAGTATTTAGGATTTTCAGAATCTTTCCAGCATAATATGTCATTTGATTGATCCATGCCCAGAAAATGGTAGTACAACTCATGATAAAGATTTGCATTGGTCTCTGTGCCAGCGTCAATGTCCTCTCCTTCTCTACATCACATAACAACCATTGTTATACATAAAAACGAGTAGAAACCCATACACATATTTTTCAATCAGCCTTGCAATCAAGGACTATTCCAGGCAAAAATAATCCTTTCTCTACCACTTAGCTACTGTATTCAGATTGCTCAATATAAAGACAAAATAACCAAAGCACCTTGAACCATCTTTAACTTTGAAATACTTCCAAGCTAGAACAATAATAAGCACAGTATTTGAATCTCCAAAATTTTCTTCTTCTGATAGTTTTGTCATAACCAAGCTACAGCTATTCTAATTAGAGAAACACAAGACATTATGTTGGATGCAATAATACAGGATTGCTGTTTTGCCACTTACTTTGGTGCTGGATAGCGGCTATAGAAAAACCCTTTGTTATCATGTGTCCAACTAATACCAGAAAACTTGACCTGAAAAGGCAAAACAGTAATTATTCTCTCATATATGGATCCTCATTTCTACTTCTGTATGATCAAACGTAAACTCCAGAGCTTACCCAAGATAAAGTGTCTGGCTCCACTTTCTTATCCTCAATGCGCATCACTTTAATTGTCACCCAATCACTGCCACTTGTACTAAGTGCGTAGGCCAAGTACTTGGCATCCTCACTTACTGAATATGAACTCAAAGCTACTGTCCCATCTTCACTAAGCGTATTAGGATCGAGCAAAACCTCTGGTTCTCCATCCAAACTATCCTAAAACCACAATTAAAACACACTTCAACACAGAGCAACCAAGCAAATCTATAAGCATTTCAATAGAACCAATTATAACCTAAAACCACAATCGAAACACGCTTCAATACGTAGCAACTAGTGAATCTATAAGCATTTAAAAAAAAAAACAATTATAACCTAAAAAAACACAGTTCAATGAGCAACTAGTGAATCTACCTGCACATAGAGCACATTCTGAGCTTGAAGCCCGGTGTTATGGGAGTAGAAGTACTTATTCCCTCGCCGGAAAGGTGGATCATAGCGCGGGTGATCAAACAGCTTGGTGATTTTATCAGATAGCTTCCCTCTGATATCATCGCACTCCTTCAGCACCGACTGCGTCAACTCCACTTGCTTCTGTACAAACTCCTTCGTCTCTTCCGAATCAGGATCCTCAAGCCTTCACAAATCATCAAAAACACAAAATCAAATTCCTCGAAACCCTAAAATACTAGAATAAGCTGAAATGTTAGGGTTTCGGACCGTTTACCATCTATAAGGATCGGCAATCTTGACGCCGTGGTAGTCCTCGACGACGGACTCGTCTCGCCGGACGCTAGGGTACTTCAAAGGCAGGTCTAGGGCACCGACGGACCCCATCCTAGGTTTTGAGGACGAAACGACGACGGAGGAGAGAGAACGAACCGATTTGACCGGCGTTGACCGCGGCGGAGCAAATAACCACCGTGAACAATTGGAGGAGAGAAACGAACTTCTCCGGCGAGAAGTACAATCGAAACTGGGACGACGCACTGCAACACATAGCGATTCACGAGCAATTTGTGAGAGATTAGATTTCATTTCTGCCCTAATTACTCTAATAAGCTCGCAGATTCGAATCCAAGGCTTAAATCGAAGATTCGAGGGGGAATTAAACAAAACGGCGGCGTTTACCTGATCAAGAGCGGTGAAGAAATGGCGAAGGCGATTTGAGAGCGTTGATTGGTTTGGTTCACTTGAGGCGCGCGGTGTGGGAAGGGCAGCGGGGTAAATAGAGAAAAAGGTGTGGGGAGAGTTTGGGACGATGATGGATTTGGACTGACGAGTCTATGACAACACCCTGGTACTCTCGCGCGCACACGAGCTTTACCCGTTCCACACGTTCAAGTGCTTCAGGCTTTTTCGTTGCGATGAAAACGGCGGGGGATAATGTGCTCATTTGGAAATGTAATGTCGTCATAATGTATCCATAATTTCGACTAGCTTCTTGTAGCTCATAGTAGCCATATCATATCATATTCTTGTTGATAAAGATTCCGGAGAGAAAATATTGTCATCACTTTTTCTATTTTCGTATAGCCTTTTCTTTGTTACTTTGCTAGCTATTTAGTTTGGATGAACTACTCTATGCCCAACAAGCACTTTCTCAAGGCCCAACACGTTTTCGTATAGTCTTCTCTTTGTTATTGTGCTAGCTATACTTTCTCAAGGCCCAACACCGATATATTTCCTAAACCTAGGTTTTAACGTTTCTATACCAAAAGATTCATAGTCAGTGTAATATTCACATTTTTACTTTTCTAAAGTTTAGCTTGATAAAATAGTATGGCTTCAAATCAAAAACCAATCGGTACGAATGAAGTGATCTAAATCTTTATAAACTCACAAGTAAGGTCTCATATTCCTGATATGAGATTAATATCTTAACATAGCTTACACATTTTTACTCTTTTACAATTTATATTAACCTCTCATCTAATTTCTCAATGGTTGAAGAACTGTTTCCTAAACTGATGAACAAAAGGTCCACTGTAACGATCAAATTAAATTATCAGCTAGAACCAGTTGTGTTCATTCATACCTCATAATCTCAGATCCAAATTATTCACTTATCTTCGCGCCTGCAAACCAAACACTCTAAATAAACACATGGCCGTAATCATTTTCCGATCCACCCAATTAAAAAGGTGCGGCTGAGCCTCCTACGTGGGGCCGGTTGTTACATTTACAAAGCCAAAGTGAAAATGAAAGAGTAGTAGCACAGTTTTAGCGGTAAACTTTCCTCTGTCCTCCTTCACTTTCCTTTTCTGAACTCGATCACTTTGATCTTCAAGACCTCGATCTAATGAATAGCGTCAACGTCTCGTTCTCGTCGGAAGATGAGGACGCGGAGGAGTTGAGCGAGCGATTCGATAGCTATAGCTTGAGTGCTGACGTTAGTGAGTCGGAAAGCTCAACTAGTACTAGCTTTTCTAGTCGGAAAAACAAAGGCCATGCTTCTACTTCCATGGCTTCATCGTCTCCCTCCGGACCGGACTTGGCCGAACTTTTATATGGCAAGAATGCGCTTCCGGTCATGTTGCCGGCCTTCGGTGGCGGACGTAATGTTGTAGTTCCGGCGATGATCACGGCGAAGTCCGAGGCTGAATTGTCTGGTTAGTGCTTGTGTTGTTAGTTTGGTTATGTATATAGTTTATGGTTCAATATCCAAATTGAGAATCAACTGTAATCACAGTGCAGAATTTGACAATTAACCCTTATGCTGATTCAAGTGGAAAATGTTAACTGATGAACATTATAATTTTAGAGTTTAGACCAAAAATCAATGTGATATTATTGAGTTTCAAGGCTGGATCACAACTTGCATGTTATCTTTTTTAAATTTTTCTTTCCAATAACAAACGAAGTTTTGATAGTCATTTCAATATACTTCTGTAGTTCTGTTACTGAAGTACGTAAATTTGATATACTTATGTATGATTTGAATATTGGTGTAATTTACAGAGGTTGAATTGATGAAGGAGAGATTTGCAAAGCTTCTGCTTGGAGAAGATATGTCAGGTGGAGGCAATGGAGTCTGCACTGCTCTTGCTATTTCCAATGCCATCACAAATCTTTCTGGTTGGCACAAATTCTTAGCCTTTTTGCTCTTTCTGCTGCGTGTTTTGTTTCTCTCTAATATTCCACGGAACACTTCTTGATCGTTTGAAATGACATTAAAATTTGCGTTGGCAGCTACTGTGTTCGGAGAGATTTGGAAGTTGGAGCCATTGGCACCGCAAAAGAAGGCAATGTGGCGCCGAGAAATGGAATGGCTTTTGTATGTGAGTGATTCCATTGTTGAGCTTATACCATCAACTCAAGAATTATCTGGTGGTGGGACTTTTGAGGTTATGGTGACTCGTCCCCGATCAGATCTGTATGTAAACCTACCTGCCCTCAAGAAACTGGATGCAATGCTGCTTAGCCTTCTTGATGGATTTAGTGATTCTGAGTTTTATTATGTTGACCGGGGGATACTTGTTGCTGATGATAGTGAAACATTTTCCCGTCCTTCCTCTTCTGGTAGACCTTCAACTGGGCAAGAAGAGAAGTGGTGGCTGCCATTCCCTAAAGTACCCCAAAATGGTCTTTCTGAAAATGTGAGGAAGGCACTGCACCACTGTAGGGAATGTGCAAATCAGATCCTTAAGGCTTCAATGGCCATCAATAGTAATGTGCTGGCTGAAATGGAAATCCCAGATGCTTATTTAGAGAGCTTGCCAAAGGTATTGTATGAGGAACAGTTCCTTCACATTAACACCTATTCTGATAACACCTATTCAATTGCAGATTTGCAATTGTGTATAGATAAAGATGCACACACAGGATATACATTTCATGTAAATAAACATATTCTGTTAATGTTTTTAATCACTGTTACTAGGGAGACAAAGTATTTTATGAGTGATGATCTTACTCCTTGGCATTCGTCTCGTTTTGCAGTTACAAAACGAGTGAGCCTTTCGCTTTAGTAAATCTTTCCAGATTAGGGGCTTATGCACTGTGTATGGCTAAATTTTTCTTCATTGTGTTTTGATGTTTATTTGATAGATTACTATTATATATATATATATATATATATATATATGTATGTATGTATGTATTTTGACACCATTCTACCAATGTTTTCAGAGTGGGAAAGCTTGTCTAGGAGAAATCATTTACCGTTTTATAACTGCTGATCAGTTCTCCCCAGAGTGTCTTCTTGACTACCTGGACCTCTCATCAGAGTACACCACTCTTGAAATAGCAAACAGAATTGAGGCTGCTGCACACATTTGGAAACAGAAACACCTGAAACGCCATCTGAGGCCTACAAATTCTGGCAAGTCATCCTGGGGGGGAAAGGTTAAGGGATTGGTTGGTGACAAGGATAAATGTAAGCTTTTAGCCTCCCGAGCTAATACTATCTTACAGAATCTAAGGATACGGTTCCCTGGCCTCCCACAGACCACTCTGGACATGTGCAAGATTCAGTATAACAAGGTATAGTGCTGAAAGATTTTTGGCAGTAGCAAATTAGAACATAAGAATTGAAAGCACATGTTTTACTCATTTAGTACCGAACAAGAGATAGCATTTGACAGTAATACATCTCCACATTTTAGGCTCGGATTTGATGGTTTTATAGTAGTCTCTTGTTTAATAGTAACTCATAACACTAAATCAGTTTCCTCCATATATATATGGTGCAGGATGTGGGGCACTCACTCCTTGAGAGCTATTCCAGGGTGATGGAAAGCTTAGCCTTCAACATCATGGCAAGGATTGATGATCTTCTATATGTAGACGATGCAAGCAGGCAACGTGCAGCTGCAATGTCGATGTGTCAGCAGAGAAGGTTTGTTGTTTCTGATCCCAAACAGAAGAGGCTGTTGCGGAGTCATTTCTCAATTCAGCACCACTATTATGGTCCTTCAACTACATTACCAGCACCTGATGATCCTCCTTATCAGATAGTCAGAAGTTCTGGCAGAAGGAGGCATCAATCTTCAAAGAACAGGAATTTAAATGACTTGTTGCATGAAAAGTTGGAAAATTTGACTTTCTGATGATGTTGAATGTTGATGCAATAAGGGTATTTGGGAAGCTTAAAACGTTTAAAAGGAAGATGATTTGGTTAACCTTACAAGGGTAGAGATATAGATGTTGTTTTCTGCACTACTGTAGATTCCAGATGTATGAACTTTCATCCAATAACATCTTTTAGTTATATGAGAAACAGGAAGAGGGGTACCGCTTTGGGCCCCCTACACTTTGGGCTGGTTTATTGCTGCACTGGTATTGGTTGTGTTTCTGTGTATGATGATCAATTGCGCTCCAATTCTGGACCAACTCAAATGCCAACCAAACCCAGCAACATATTCATAACAGGCCTAACTATATATTCTTTCTTCTTTTTTGTTGAAGGGATTAAGCTAATAACTATCAACAAATCCTCACTTTGAGCTATAATGACTTTATATTCCAAATCATGGTAAACTAGAATCCATTATTAAGCATGCATACCATGCAGTGCTCTTATTTATTTTAGTATAAAGTATAAGCCAACAATACTAATCTCTGTACCGCAATGGATTCTTGCAGCTGTGTCTGCGAAAGTTTCAAGTTTAATCATTTGGCTCTGTGGTTGGCACTAATTAGCAAGTTCTTGGAGACAGTTAATTATCTTAACACGTATTAAAGAAATCTAACCTCTCTTTAATTCATTATTCTGATGCTTTCCAAGAAGAGATCGATGCAGAGTTTTAAAATGCTTACATCGCATCCATCAATCATGAAATCGAATAATATATACATGAAGTTGATTTCCTTTATGTGGATTCCTTGCCTTTTTCACTGGCAGCCTCGCAGAGTAAAATGTTCACATTCTTATTCTTATTCTTCTTGCAGCTACCAAACATGAATATATTGTCAGCTAGCAAGATTGGAGTTCATCTCTCACTCTCTCACTCTCTTTTGAAAAACAAAAAAACAAAAAAGTGGGGTGCGAAGGAACAGTAGCGTTCGAGTTTCAGGTCAAAGAAAAAGAGATTAGTGATTGACTAAGATCAAAGTACTGCGCATTGACTTGACCTGTCTAGATGGAGCGAGGGACACCAGCAAAAGGGTTGTGGCCACCACAGTGATAGCGGAAAGCGACCTCATCAGACTTTCAAACATAATGAGATTTGAGCAAGTTCAAAATTTAGAGAAAGGCATGCATGTTTATCATGCTTAAAGCTTCAAAGTTATATTAGCCTTTCCGCCTTTTCGCTTAAAGCTGTAAGATGATGTTCTCCATTCTTAATACACCATGATTCAAACTATCTTCCAAATTCCAGAAATTTGGTTATTAGGGATGGCCTAGACTAGACTGATCCCATCCCACAGAAACTACTTGAAGGCCTCAAGAAAAATTAATGATGAACAATCGATAATAAGGTTCAACACTATATGCGCGCTATGAAGATTTTAATCCCAATCATATCCCAGATTTTTTTATTTTTTTTAAACGGATTATTTATCAAATTCAGATCCAGCGCAGCGCTGATCTGTGGTGATATCCATCATTTTGGTCAGCTATATGAATCTGGGGAATTGTACAATATCATAAGTAACCTCTTATATGAACAACCCTAGCAAACAAATACAAATGGAAATGTACGTAATTCGATCAGCCATACAATATCACAAGTAATTACTGTGAACTGAGATGAACAGAGATGGAAAAAAAAGATTTTGTCAAATTAAAGGGTAACAACTACAACTAACAAAGGAGACCCAGAACCCAGATCACAAATGAAAACTAGGGTTCCATGTTTTTCATATATAATTAAGAAAACAAACAAGATGATGAAACAGCATTCTCTCAGAAGAACCGATTTCTGCAGAATTCATGTAACCTAGTGGTTCCACAACGATCCATTGATCTGATCTCATAGACGCACCAACAGACTAAGCTGTAAAAGAAACAAAAAAAAACAAAACAGACGAAATTAGGAAAGAGATTAACTTTCGATTTTGTCTACAGCTATTGAATCTAAACTTGTCGACAGAACTATTAGACTAAAGCGAGGGCCTATATTCTTATTACCTTGGTTGTTATCATAGCAGCTTAGTAGTAGCTAGAGAAAAGAGATCAGCATATATATATACATAAACCGTCGTATTGGGACGCAGCTGCTAAGTTTATATCACGAGGGTTTTACAAAGAGAGACCAACAGAGCTCAGTTGGCAGTATGCCCACCTCCACATATATCTCCATATAAACACAGAAATCTTGATCGAGATCGATAGGAGGTGGACAGAATGCCAATAAACTCTGTATGAAACCCTTTGTTAAACCCCACATGAAGATCTTGATCATGATCGGAGATACTCAAACACTGTTCATTGCATTCTAATCAATCAACACATCCAAAAAAGATAAACACAGTTGATGGACAGGATATTAATAAGTGAGAAGATATGGAAGGAAGGTTGATGAGGGAGAGAGGAGAAGGGTTTTGGTACTATTTAAGGGAGGGAGAGGGGATGTAATAAATGGGAAGAGGGGGGAGTTGGCTGGGATATGGGTGTGGGTGTAATGGAGTAATTAATATTGAGAAGAGAGAAAGTGAGTGCAGGAGGAAGGAAAAGGTGGGGATTCAACTTTCAATTCAGGAAGAGACTCAATAGAAAAAGTCATGGGAGATTGGATGGTTCAACCTAGCTGAAAGAGAAGAAGCATTTTCAGAAGAAAAGGAAGGAAGGGAGGAAAGATTAATCAAATCATAGACTTCCTAGACAAAAAGACATAGATCTCGTAGATGATCATCATCATGGTTTATTCTCCCTTCCCTTCCCTTCCCTTCCCTTCCCTCACTGCCTCCTCCTTTGATGAAATCAAACCCATCTCTCTCTCTCTCTCTCTCTCTCTCTCTCTCGTTTTTCTTGCAAGCTCAAGACCTTTTCCTTCACCAGGCCTGCACCTCCTCGTTTCTGCTGCCTAACAATAAAACACCACAGGGTCTACTCACCAAATAATTACGCGGATAATTACCAAACAAAATCAGTTTCAGATTAGAACAAAGGAAACTAATTTAGCAGGACATTTGCAGTTACTTTGGCGAACTATCTAGACCGTCTACATCCTTCCATGGCTGAAGTAAAATAAATCAACTCCACACATTTTATTAGCAGAAATTTTCTCTCTTTTCCCTTTTCTGTAAAATATTTATCTAGGTAGGCCTGCTGGGGTTTGAAATATGACGACTAAATTCATTCATCAACCTAAACTAGTACTGTAGCCAGCTTCATTTAAATGACGTCATGTTACCATTAATCTGTAGATTAGTTTTGTCGACGACTATACTGGAGTACTGGCCGGTGACCTGGTGTATATACATCACTTTTAACTTTTAAGTTCAGATCAGGTGAATTATATATGAAAATCAGTTCACGAATACACACAGATATACATATGTAGCATCAGTGTATACAGTTGATCATTGTATAGGCGTACGTATAAGCTGTAAACATTCTTCTACCGAAAATTTTTCTACGCACTAAGGTGTAAGTGAACCAAGCTATTAATATGTGTTTCTACCTGTTACGTCCCGAGCCGGGAAGTGGTCGCGAGACGGAACGAAGTAGAATTCCTGAGAGACTTTCACTCGGTACCTGCACAAATGACAGCGTCACGGGGTCGGGACTGGGGTGACCCAGTCTTCGACTCTCCGATGCTTAAGTGAGCTATGAGCACTTGTACGAGTAGAGAAATGAAAGTAGGAGAGAATACATATATGAGTATGTGAGAGTATAGATGTGTGTACCTTGAGCTTGTTTTATAGGCTAAGCTTGTGTACCTTGAGCTTGTTTCCAATGTGGGACTTTTTGCCCTCCTTTGGAGTGTCTCCTCTTTTGGGGATGTTTTGGCGCTAGAGTGACTTTGGCAAGCGGTTTGCTACCGGCCCTTCCTTCTTTGGATGTCTGTGAAGGGCCCACCAAGGCTATCTCGACCGGGTAATTGTACCGTATTATCGGCTTAGCCAAGTATTTTGGCTATGTACTAACAATATGCAATATGTTGATCCGATCATCTTCGTCGCATTATCATGCATGTATTCTAATACCGTTAACAAAATTAAAACCTAAAAAAATAATCATAAATGTGTCTAATACAAGAGGTTAGGACCTGAGGTTGAATAAGTATACTTACTCTTATGATTGAATAAAAAAAATTAAAAAAAAAAGTCTCTAATCTTCGTACGATTTTCGCACACAACCATTTAAGAACTTGCAGATTGACGGGTGCATGTGAATCCGTTCCCTTCTTCCACATAACGTCAGTGAGGATTTAAGTGGCAAAAGAGCCGAACCCAGCTAACCTTCGGATGATGGTTTTGGGGTCCTACTAAACCACTAAGTGTGGAATCCTAGGTAACTCCACAAACAAATTCAATTTTGACTTGTATATTTTAACAAGCATTAAGCAACAGGAGGGGTTCTAATGAGGACCACTAAGTTAAGGACTAGTTGAGGACTTTCTCATTAATCGTTTATTACACCCACTTTTCAATTACATTTTTCCATCTCCATCGTTCAAATTTTAGGTCTATATAAGTAGATCACTTCCACAAATTTTCAGCAAAATTGGTGATCATTAAGGGATCAAACTAAATCAAATCAATGGACAATCCAAATCTGTCAAACAAGAGCCGTTCAAGTTTATAATTGGTAAATCATATTTATGAATGCCTTAACGATTTTCAATTTGGATGAAAATTTTGTAGAGATGATCACTCATATATATCTACAAACTAGACGGTCGAGATGTGAATATGCGATCGAAAAATGGGTGAAACGAATAAGTCCTTAACTAGTCCTTAACTTAGTGGTCCTCATTAGAACCCCTCCCTTAAGCAACATATATCTCAAAAGGTTGATAAACTTAGGTCAATGCTTCCTCTCCGTCAATGCTTCCTCTCCAATTATCACTACCATGTCCTGTCGCAATTACACTTTTATCTCCCAGACTTCCACTACAGATAGTAACACAGTAATTCTCCTCCCTTTTCATTCATTGTGTCTCCATGTGCTGGCTTTTGATCGAGTTTTTTTTTTATTTTTTAAATCAAATATTTTTTCTTTTATATTAGAATTAATTCCCTTATATCGATCTTCGTCCATAGTCTGAGTCTCAGAAATAGAGAGACTGAGACACGAAATCTTCTCCTTTGTCGATCGATACGTCCTACTCATCATGACCCCCACGGTCTTCCTTCATAACGTAACAAATCCCAGCAAAGCTAGCTAGCCTTCTCCTTCTGCAAATTTTTTATATAACAGCAAACTTTCACAGCTCCCAAACTAGTAAATAGAAACAATTATGTAAATGCATTTATTAGACCAACCCAACTCATCAACTGCTTGCTTGCTTCGAATTCTCACGTCTATATATCTTAAATCTACTCTCAAGTCTCAATCATACCTAGTGACACGAAACCAGAATTTAGATCTTAAAAGGATCCAGACATAAAAGATAAAACGAGAGAGTATAGAGGATATAACTCTTTATTGATGGTTTTATATATAATGTATTTTTTAGCATGTATTACATATCTTTAGCATGTCCTATTGATTTTTTATAAGATAAAACAATTAAATAGACTAGATGTCAATGATAATATTTATAAAATATTCTAATCTAAGCAACATTTATGCATTTTTTTCTATAAATTGGGTGTAGTTATTATCCATTAAGTGCTATTAGTTCTAATTTCATATGTTTAATTGTTGTCTTCATTTATTAAGGGTTCAAATGATTCAATTAACACAAGATTTGATCATTTGTACCAGTACATGTAATTATATAGGTAGATTGACAAATGCTGGCAGCGTCCGGACCCCTTCTAGCCCAAACATAGCTCCGCCCCTGACCATACCAATCGTACATTAAATTTTTACGGTTCGGTTTCAAAATTGAGCACCAGAAAACTACAGAGACGGATTTTTATGTTCATATGCGTATGTGGTGAGCTGTCCGCGTCGTCGTCCCATTAGTCTCTTCTGTTCTGCTGAGAGAGAGAGAGAGAGAGAGAGAGAGAGAGAGCCATATTACATACGAGTTGTCTTGCTGATATGAAATTGTGGTGTCAGAAATAAGTCATGATTGAATCATTGGGACAAAGAATACTTATTAAAGAACACATGCACCGCTTCCTTGCTTTAATCTCATCCCAATTTCCAATTCATATATTGTCAGTCATGCAAATTAACTTAGATTTTAATTCTTTTAAATTCCTTGATTGATAAATTAGTCTGTTGTTCACGTTTCAAAATCAATTAGTTATCGGTTGATATAAACTCATAGGTAAGGTCTCAATTCTCAATGTGGAATATATATCTCAACACGTCTCGACACATGTGATAAATTTTCAACGTAGACAACATTTTGGGTAACGTGAAATGTGTGTGGTCATTGGATTTCACACGTGGACGTGGGTAACCCACTTTAATATCATGATAAAATAGTCTGGGGTTCACATCCAAAACCAATTAGTTATCGGTGAAGTACCCCGAACCCTTATAAACTCACAAGTAATATCTTAATTCCCGATGTGAGATATATATTTCAACAGAATGAACTCCACCAAGCAACTTTAAGTTGCTAGCAATGAACGTCTGCTGGTTACCCTAATCCAATTAATCTAGCTAGGGTTCAAGCACACATTGAATAACCTTAGATCAAACTCATATATCACGTACAGCTTCGAACAAATTTAACCAACTGGGGTAAAAAAAATTGTGTTAAACCAGTAAATAAAAGTATTACTTTTTTGTTGTTGAGTTGGGTTTAAAGTTTGAATGACTTCGAAGAAAAGTTCTTGCGCTTTGCTCCCTCCACTTTTTTGCAACCAAAAGTATACATACACGACTTTTTTTCCCCATACTTCCTGTTTCCTTTTTGCAGAAGTAAATAGATTAGCTAATGGCAGTGTGGGGAATGAGATCGGGTTCGTGGGGTTAATTTTCTTTACTGGCAAATTGGTTTAATCGTTCGAAAATTCTTGTACACATAAAATTTACAAAACCTAACATAAATATTTCTTGAACAAATATAGAGTTCAAACTAATGTGTTGAAAGCCCAGTATACCATTTGGTTTACCAGTATAGTCTCTCTTTAGACCATCTCTCATCATCGGCTAAAAAACCAAATTTAACCCATGTTTACTCCCTCATAAACTAAATTACATTTTTCAAAATAAAAATTGTCTTAAGCTATTTAGTAAACCAAATTTAGCTTATAAAGTTTGTAAACTAAAATTAAAGAGGAAAATTCACTAACAGTCCCTAAACTATTATGTCAAGGCCAACATAATACCCGAACTTTGAAAAGTATCAATCTAATACCTGAAAAATGATTTTGACATCACTGAGATACCTCCGTTAAATTTTCGTAACAAAACCGTTTGTTTGCTCACGTGTATACACCAAAATGAAGTCGAATGACCCATTTAGCCTTATATATTAATTCTCTTTTTTGTTTCTTGTTCTTCATGTTAGCCAAACCAATCTCTTTTCTATCTCTATACAAACTAAGTTTATCATCTCACCCACACAAAACAAATCCATATACATCCCAAAGCAAGAAGCATATAAAACCCAGAACCTTAGCATGATAAAACTAAACACAGCAGACTACTTGCAAATCGAAACTCAAGTCCCCACTGTTACCACATGAACAAGTTAAAAGCCAAACCCTTTACTTTGAAATTGCATGTAACCGACTAACCCAGAACTTGAACCAACTCAAAACCTAGAACTGATATGAACTAAATCCTCCTCTCTCTTTTTTAAAAGCCATAACCCGTATACTTCACTTCACTCCAAAACCGATACCCCCAAGCTTAAAAACAAGCCAATGACTTTAAACCAAATACCAATAAAGCTCCTAATTTTCCACACAGCAAAACCACAAAATCGGATTTATTTCTCTCAACCCGCCGTGTTCTTGACCTCCAACGAATCAAGCCCAGTCTTGGAGCCGTCTGGCGACGTCGGGAGCGACTTCGTAGGCCAACTTTTCTTGTTCGTCAATGAGGACCTCGTCGTCGGCTCCATTGGCGGGTCGTTTTCACTGCTGGATTTTCCGGTTCTGACATTACCGTTTGACAAAAAGCCCAGAAAAGGGAAGCGGTAAGAGAAGAGGATTTACGGATTCTAGTCCAAAATGGGCACGCCGTCGTTGAATTCCTACCTAGTTACTAGGTTTGAGACGAGCTCATCGGCAGGGAGGGAGTAACCTGTTTGGTTTGGGTTTGTTTTGGATTATTTTATTTTTTCTTCAATTCAAATTAAATTGAACCTGTTTTGGATGAGATGAGACTCATGAGAGGGATATCCGGATATGCCTCAGAAATGAAAGTGGTTAAATGACTGTTCTGCCCTTTGTTTTAGGACTCATGTATTTGACACGTTCGCAATCAAACGGTTATGTTACGAAAATTCGACATAGGTATCTAGGTGAAGTCAAAATCATTGTTTGGGTATCACATTGATACTTTTCAGAGTTCAGATATCATATTAGTCTTGACACAATAGTTTAGGGACCGTTAGTGAATTTTTCTCAAAATTAAATGTTATTTTATTCAACTTTACATTTCTTCTTTTAATTTACACTATCATCAAAATTAAAAATTCGTTACTAACAACCATCATGACGATCTCAACGAAATCTTTCATATGAGCCTCATATCGAATATATTTATATAAAATCTTTTTCATGGTTAATTATTGAATTAAACAAATATATAACAAAAAAAAATGGTTTTACCTTAGGATTTGGCTTAATTTGGCCAAATACTCTTAATTTGGCTAAGGATTAACTTATGGTGGGAGAATTTGGTATGCTAAAAAAAGATTCTATAAAATATTCTTGTTTTATAAGTTAAATTTAACTTGAAATTTGACTTACGATGAAAGATGTTTTTAAATAAGTAAATGAGAGGTTACGAGTTCGACTCATAAATTTATAATATGTGATAAAAAAATACTAATGCGTTGAAATGCGGTTGACTAGTCGTTCAATAATCTAGCAAAAACAAGAAAAAGAGGGTCCAAATTGAAGCAAGCTATATAGAGATTGCAGAGCTCGACGCATGGAATGAAATGGTTCCACTCCGGTTCATGATTGCCTCCTCCAATTGGTGGGGTTTTGTATTAATTTATCAATCGAATCGATCCCACATACGACACTGTGTTTGTGAAGTGATGACGGAGAGCGCAATGCCGTATTTTGTCTTGGTTGCAAATTTGCAACGGTGATAATCATGCAACCGTTGAAAAAGAAAAAAGAAAAAAAGAAAAGATCCAAGAAGATTTAAACGGAGCTCTACCCAGGTATTTCTGAATACTTTTCAACGCAGGAATGATGAGTGTTTTGACGACATATCGTATACGTTCCGGATGCTCAGGTTTCTGCTGGATTTACTGTCAACTGGGTTGGGAGCTAGATATAAGATATTAGTATCTTCAGTATCAGCTCGGTTGATCAAATTAACAGTGCGTTGACGATTGCAGGGAGGCGAAGTTGGCTTGCATGCAGGGGACGTACGTACGTACCCATGTATAGGCGTATAGCTACTAGCTAGTACCGTACGAATATACGATGAGAAAACAGAGTATATCCGTATATAGATCAGTATCTATTTGATCTTCTGTTTTATATTTGCCTTGCCTTAAAAAATTTAGCATACTTAAAAATCGTTCTCTAAAGTTTTGTGTTGATCTATCTTTGCTCCATAAACAGAATTTGGTTTCTGTTGCATCATGGTCTTAATTATCTGTTATTACTGTTTCCTGGATTGTATTTGGTTATAAAGTATAAACTACGTACTGTAACAATCAGTGATACAACCAAAGAGGGATTATTTTGAACGTTGGAATGGATTTTTAACTATTATTGTGAAATTTTTATTGCTGATCGAAATAATTTTATCAAGGATCTGATATATATATATATATACACTGCCATTTGGTATCACTGTTTTTGCAGTAATTTGGTTGGAGAGAGATAAACGAATAAAGCCATAAATGGCTCCTCCAGATACTGTAACATCTTGTACGATAACAGCCAGTTAGTTATTTGCAGCTTATATATCTAAAGAAACCAAACTGGAAAGAATCAAACACACAGTCACCTCAGTCACCTATCAATTCGAATCGCTAGTGCGCGGTGGGGAAGAATGTTCAAGCCCACTTCATGAAATTATGTTGACAGATAATGCTACAGGATATATAGACTTTTCCTTCACATAGAGAAATTCTACATAAAGACTTGATATGACTAGCCTGTCGGGCACTAGCAATGCAAAATGGTCTGATGATACAAAGTGAAGTCTCAAACGCTTCAGGTCATAAAAGTTTCTACAGAGTTCCCCAGCACAAATGAAAACTGGCCTATTCACTATATGCATGCATGGAGGCTACAGGTGCCAATGCAAAATCGCCAGAATTCTTCCTATAATCAGCAACAGCAGCTATATGGAGCACTGAATAGCCAGTTTGCTGATTAGACAAATAACAATCTTATTTTGTTTTATAAACTATATAATAGGAATTATAAGCTTCTAATTTACTTGTGCCAAACAGCATATCTGTGGCCAGAGGTTGCCAGCGTCCACTCCCTCACGTCTGGGCACCAGGAACCATCCCCAATTTTCATACACACTTTCTCCCCAATTATAGCAGAATAGAGGTTTGGCTGGGCCTCCAGGATCCTTATAGATGATCGGCTGTGAATGTCTTTCTGCTTCCTAATTTGAATCTGCAGACAAGTCCAATTGCTTAACAAAGGAATAACTTCTACTAGACACAATCACACAAATCAATAAACAAACTAGCCACAAATACTGCATGGTGCATACCAGTTTCACAATCTGATCATGAATGGAATCACCCAAATCATAGAAGTGGTCATAGAAGACGGAAGGTATTCCGGGGTGAGTGAATATATATGCATAACCCTGCATAGAACATGAACGTAGAATGGAGTTATATTTCCTAGAGCTTTTTTAGGACATTTATGTCTAGATAAATAACTGTTACAATGCTTGAAGTTGCAAGAGGGCTTATATAACTCAATTTTGTAATGAACTATACCACTGGTTATAACAGCAGTAATGGCAGCAGGGACAAGAACACAATAGTATCAATTCAACAAGCCAACAACTGGAAAAACATTTTCTTACCTCCATAATATGATTTGAAGGGAATGGCCAGTGAGCCTGCAGACAAAATGATTATGAAGTGAGTGGATTAACTTTCATTCTGGGACCAAAAGCTCAATATATGAAAAGATAGGCACCGAGGAACACAAAAGTAACACATCCATGCAAAGCAAATGTACACATTCAGGCTGTATTGGGCCCAAAAGTTCAGGCCTAGCCTGAGTCACTCAGCCAAAAGAGGTAGGCTGAACTCTACCTCCAATTTGCATGAATTAATAATATTTTCTGAACGTAATTGAAACTCTCAAGCAAGCATGTCATTACTCATTAGACAGTGTACCAGAAAAATATAATCCCAATTCAATTCTCTACTCGCATTCAATATGTGCATCTAAAGAAGGAATGACTTCAGCAGTTCTTAATTAGAAGGCATTTTCTTCATTTCTGCGGGATAGGAAATTTCATACTACCTGTGTTGAGCCTGTGTCATGGTTATCTAAGAATGTGACAGCTCTTGAAGGCCACCATCCAATTACACCCGGTGGCTTCCCTTGGGGATCACGTAGGCGCCATAATTGTCCCTTGACAGCTTCCTACACAGAAGGAAGTGTGTTTATCACTAAAATATGGAGATACAAATATAACATGTTAAAATGAAATCTCAATGAAGATGCCAGTCTTGCAGAAATGAACAGATATCACATGTCTACTCAGCATAGACAGTATTACAAGATTGAAATCAGGAATTGTACTCCATCTGCATAGAAGATAAGATATTTTGATGTAAAAGTTGCCTCTTAGTGTCCTATATGGAAATAAACAGGTTCTTAAACTTGTCTGATCAGTAATACTGGACACTAATGGATATAATGGCCAAGACATGTATCCAATGGTCGGAACAAGAATGAATGAATATGTCCATTCTAGAGAAAGATTGTGTGTGTGAGTGTGGTGGGTGTATTACACATTCAGGAGGGAGTTGAATATCTCAGTCCAGTTGGAAATGGATGATACCTGAAGAATTCCCTTGGTTGTGAAGTCAAATGCAGTTGATAGCTGTCCTGTGGCATCAATCCAATTTATTATCCGCTGTCTGTGGCTATCTGCAAGACCAAGGAACTCCATAAGCACTAGTAATAAATCCTTAAGACAGTCCACTCACTGCTAATTAATCCCTAAGACAGTGCCAAAAAGAAATAGAAAAAGAAAAAAAAAAAAGAGCAAACAGGGAGACAGAATCTCCACCAAGTTACAATTTAAGTCAGATATCTATAAAAACCAAACCAAACCAAAGTAAAGCCATCATTGAATCGGAGCTAGTATTTCTAAATTAACTATCAACCTTGAGGTACTTTAATAAAAAATTCAGACTAAAGCAGGGGCGGAGCCAAGTGCAAGCTTGGTAGGGCTCAAGCCCCACTGAGAATTTGGAATGATGAAAAAAAAAACCAAGTATAAGTTGTTTTTGTTCTTGCAAGTATATATGTTTGACTTCGTTAAGTCCACCGAGCTTTGGAGGACTGAAGTTTTGAAGTGTTTGGCTCTTTTTTTCTAACCATTTCATTGCACAACAGCACAAGTTTGATGGTAATTTGCTATGTTCGTTTCAATGATATTTATTCGGCTCATCCCGTCCTACATTTTTGCATAGTTATACCCACAAAAAATTTGGCCTTCGCCCACCAAACAAATACACGGAAACGGTCTAATACGTAGCTCCCCCCATCTTCCGCCACTGGACTAAAGCATCAAACATGGCTATACTATATAACTGTATTCAGTACAGAATAATTGAAGTAACTGCAGTCATTGATCTGATCAGTGTATCATACCTTGATTGTAATCCAAGCCATGACAATTGTAGTTGCAAGAATCCCAATACTCCCCAACAGAAAAAATTGGTTTTGCTCCCTCAATATACTCTTTCACATATTTAGCTGCATAACTAGTTGAATATTTGAAAACAAAAAACAGAGTAAGCTGTAAATAATCCCAATTTATAAACCAAATAGTCCAAAGCAAGAACTGAAATTAAGCTAATTGGAAGAAAAAAGGGCCTGTTAGTCAGTATAACTCTTACCCCCTTGCAAAATCAAATCGAAAATCCTGAAAACCAACAGTATTGCGAAGCCACTGTAGCCATGCAGTAATATCCTTTCTAACAAAAGGTTGACTATGATCAATATTTGGAACCCCATTGAAGTTGTCCCCAGTACTTCGATTCCCCTTTTTGGGAAGAAAAAAAAATTAGACATCCAATGATATTAGTATTAAATCATAGATAAAACAGTCATTCAAGTATTAACTATAACAAATTTCATTACCAGTCCACCAGTGCAAGATGTGACGGCATGTTCATCCCAGGACAATGGAATTCCATCATAACGATTGTACATTCCACCATGCCCTTGGGTAGTCCCAACACGATGATTGATAACTATGTCAGCCATCGGTCTAACTTTACATTGCTTCATTTTTTGAAGTAAACCTTTTAATTGGTGCTCAGAGCCATATTTAGAATTGAGGGAATATATGTTCTGAGGGAGGTAACCTACAATATGAGGAAAGCAAAGGGGACATGCTGATCCGGTCATCTGTATACAGAAAAAATAAAAACCAACTTGATGAATTTTGTTCACTGACCTTCTGGAGCAAAGGAATGAGTTGATGGTGGCAACCATGCTGATGTAAATCCAGATTTTGCAATATCTGGAACTTTACTTTCTAAATTTTTCCACCAGTCATGTTTATGAGATTCCCAGTTAAAGGCCTGCCGTCAAACATTGTGCTTAATGTTCATCAATAGCTAAAGATGGTCAATAATCCAGATATGATAGTTTTTCATACACCTAAACTGCAACTATCTTACTTATCCCAAAAAATGACTAAGCACCTAAGGAGATTGTCAAATATACCTGTAAAACGATTTCTCTTCCATTACGTATTGATGCACCTGCATATCCAACAGCATATTTTAACATTGATAATAGGAGCTAGACACACAAAATATACTAAACATCAATTGCCCCAATATCGTTGCATGACCTGTCCCCTGACCATATGTTTCACTGTGCAAACATTGGTACAGTTGAAACTGGAATATATGGAACACAACAGCGTGTCAGCTCCTTGTATCTCAAACCTTTTCAGGAACTGGATACTAACTCTCATTTCTTTACCATGGATAAAAAAAGTTTGCTTAAACTTATAACGCATCAACTTTTGCCTAACTGTACCCACAAATAGTTCTTGTGTCCCGTAGGTCGGGAAAAACATGAAAATTTTGTATGGAAAGGAGACGAACAACTGCAAGGCCAAATCTGTTCCTATTCAAACAGGTAATGTTAAGGTCTAGATGTTCTTGGAGACTCCACATTCGTTTTAGATAAACAAATATCTGCATTTTAATATTAGCAACAGGGGAAAGAAACATACCAATATCAGTCTGTTGATTGTGTTCCTGATAATCCTGCATTTCAACAAATTAGGAGATCAGTGAAAAACATGCAACAGGACAGTTTGAGTGCTACAATTTTGAAGAGATCATGATTGTTTCAAATCTTCCCATATAAACTACAAAAAAATTATAAAAAAAAAAATTAAAGAGAGAGATTGGTGAGGCTTGCATACATTGCTACGGTGACCCATTTCAATTCAGTATGTAGTTTTCCAACACCAGATTGCAGAGGTAAGGCGCCAACTATTGTCCTACATGAATGAGCAACATGAGAAGAAAAGCTATAATAATTCGCATTCGCTATACAAAAGATGAGAAAGAACATCAACTTCATGCCGAGAATGGCTGAATGGCCCCTAAACCTTTCCTTAGTGTCTCTCTTTTCAATTATCAGGTTAAACAGACTTAAACAGATTAGATTTCTTGCCAAGCACTTTCACATAAGCTACTAAAAAAATGGAAATTTGAGATATTCGTATGGACCGACTTCGTTTAAATAGAAATTCTCTTTTCAACTATACCCGATTTTAACGGAAAAGTGAGATTACATAGCCTATAGATAACAATCATCCCAGCAGTAAATCACAAAACGAAAAGAGAGCAAAAGGTTTATAGAAAGTACCAAAGCTAAGATTGCGATCGCAGCAGATTGATTGGGTCTGAGCTCCAACGGGTGGGCTATAAATATGAGACGAAAGGTTGAAAACTTGGAGCCCTCCACCGAAAGGGGTTCACGCGTAGAAACCATAAGGAGAGAACAATGGTATCGATTTCGTTGGACCAACTGGACGGAAGGGAATTTCGAATTTCAGAAAAAAGGGGATTGGACATGAAAAGGAAGGTGTAAGGTTTTGTTTGGTTTCAGAATATGGGGGGATCCGATCCGATCGACTTAACTTAGCCGCGTTCGCCCTTTCTGCATTTGGAGGGAATGTTCATATTCAACGGCAATCTTCGAGCAGAAGCTAAACAAAAGAATATGTGGGGTTAAATCAGACTTTTCGATATGAGGTGTAGGTGGGCTCCCAGAGTGACGTGTGGTTGGGAGCGGTTACGGTGGAAAATGCTTTGAGGGAATATGGTTACATCATTCGTGGGGACCGCAGTCCACCTATGTATCTTTTATTTTTATTTTTTATCACAAGATAATATCCGTCGACAAGGACTTTTACACGACACCGAGCATTTCTTCTCCTTCTTTGCTTCAATTGAACGACAATCCGGGACGTGTCGTTTGCGGTTGCTAGTTAGGGTTTTGCTCTTTTTATGCTGCTCGTCGCTTAAAGATTTGATATTTTCTTTTAGGGTCCTATAATTTTAGGGTTTCTTTTCGAATGGAGGCTCGTGTTGGGAACAAGTTCAGAGTGGGACGGAAGATCGGAAGCGGCTCTTTTGGGGAGATCTATCTCGGTACCAATATTCAGACGAACGAAGAGGTTGCGATTAAGCTGGAAAATGTGAAGACGAAACATCCTCAGTTGCGGTATGAATCCAAGTTGTACAGGATCCTACAAGTAGGGAATGGGATACCAAATCTGCGGTGGTTTGGAGTTGAAGGAGATTACAACGTTTTGGTAATGGATTTGCTAGGCCCTAGTCTTGAATACTTGTTTAACTTGTGCAGTAGGAAACTTTCTTTGAAGACAGTTCTTATGCTGGCAGATCAAATGATCAACCGTGTTGAATTTGTTCATTCCAAATCCTATCTACATCGTGATATCAAGCCACACAATCTTCTCATGGGATTAGGAAGGCGTGCAAATCAGGTTTTGCTCTAGTTTTCCGATCTCCTTTGGTTTTCTTTGAGTGTGTATTTCATATATTGAGGTGCTCATGCTAGTAATATTTGATTTCCTCTTTTGTAGGTATACATGATTGATTTTGGTCTGGCTAAGAAATATCGGGATAGTACAACCCTTCAACATATTCCTTATAGAGAAAACAAGGATTTGACTGGAACAACAAGATATGCAAGCATGAATACCCACCTTGGAATCGAGCAAAGCCGGAGGGATGATTTGGAGTCTCTTGGTTATGTCCTGATGTACTTCCTTAAAGGAAGTCTTCCTTGGCAGGGGCTAAAAGCTCAGAAGAAAATTAGTGAGAAAAAGGTTTCTACTTCAATTGAGGAATTGTGTCGTGGTTATCCAACAGAATTTGCATCATATTTCCAGTACTGTCGCTCACTACGATTCGATGACAAGCCAGACTATTTTTATCTGAAAAAGATATTCCGTGATCTCTACATTCGTGAAGGTTTCCAGTTTGATCATTTGTTTGACTGGAAAAATTTGAAGTATCAGCAATCACAGCTGGCTACACCTCCAAGCCGTGCCCTTGGTGCTGGAACTAGTTCGGGAATACCGCATGCTCCTACCATTGTGGACAGGCCGATAGCTGAGGAAGATGGGCGGAGAATACCAGGACTAAATTATGCGAGTGTGTCAAAGCAGAGAAATTCAATTGCTACTGATTCTGCAATAACTAGAGAAAATCATATGTTATCAAATCCCAATATGATGGGGCGTTCTAGTGGATTATCATGGAGACCTGCTGTATCCAGCAGTCGTGAAGGATTTGGAAGAAGCGAGTCTGAACACCGTGTTCGCACAAACAATGCTAGTCCTGGAACAGGCCATAGAATTTCGAGTGGCCAAAGAAGTTCACCGGTTGAGTCATCGGACCCCACTCGTACCGGAGGACATAGCTCACAAATTAGAAACTATGAAACTGCCATTAGAGGCGTCGAGGGCCTGCAGTTAGACCATATGGTGATCGAGAATCCATTAATTACTAGATGATATATGGTGCTGACTTCTTCTGGTTGCTGTAAATATCTTAATTTGATTGTATGCTTTCTTCAACCAAAAAGAAAAAAGGAAAAGAAAAAAAATATATACTTTTACAGTACGAGACTTTTACGGAAAGTTCTATAGTTACAAATCTAAACTATATAGCGGAGGTTGAGTGATAGCACATACTTCATCCCACATACCCCTAAAGGAACAAGACACCATAACTGTGGCAGCAATACCGATATCACCATAAAGTAGTTATTACACACTTACACATATCTCACACCTCTAAAGTCAACTTGAACTAGATTAGTTCAAATTATAACTAATCTCTGAAACTAAAGTGGATTACACAAGTGAGGTAAAATATATAAGTAACATATAAACAGTAAAATGTAAGTCTCGAAAGAGATCACAACAACCATGTATCCATACTTATACGAGCACCGCCATACCACATTCATATGATCGCCATACCCATGTATCCTTCTTTTAGAACAAGCTAAGAAAGGTTCCATCCATACGTGGGTATTTCAATTTTCCTTGTGTGAACTTTCCACCAGGGGCGGATCTAGAAATGTTTTCTTGCCTGGGCAGACTAAAACAACATTATCATTTATGACTAGCCCATCAGCCCATGTTCTTCTTTCTTCCCCACGCAGGCGGCGCAGCAGCGTACGTTGCTGACTTGTTGCAAGCCTGAACTCCCTGAAACCTCTTTGTTTTCTTCCTGCGGTGATCTTGGTTGGGCAAGATTATCAATAAGTTGTAATTTTGCAATAAATTTGTGAGAAAAGTTCATCTCAATTTGTGAGAAATCCAAAAGATGGGTGGGCATTTGCCCAGGCTTGCCAACATATAGCTCCGCCCCTGCTTTCCACCGTTGATATTATCACGGGTGAGTATCATTGCTTCCTTTACATGTAATTTCAGCACAACATAAACCGGTTTCGTACTTTCGCGTTTATGTATCTTTTATTGGACATTTCTATATTTTTTTTATTTGGATGATTGGATCTCAGGGCCTTCCTATGGGAGAAAACTCAAGAAAGTAATATTTGAGTCGGCCTGCAACAGTCTACCAAAAAAATAGAATAAACGACTAACCGGAAAATAACACTAACCATTTTGGTGGTTTTAGTCCAGGACTCTAGGGTATCTTAATGTGTAGGTGAATATTAAATAGTTGGAGAAAATACTAGAGGTCTCTAATTATGGATGGATACGTAGAGGCTAAATTTGCTCAGGGCATGCACACTCTCAACGGATAAATTTTTCAGTGCTCTGGGAGGACCACGTTAGCATACATGCCTAGTGGTCCTCCTCACCAATAGAACGTTACCACGTGGTATTTTTTTTTAACAATTCATATTAATCTCTTCGATCTCTTCTTGGTTCAATATTGTCATTATCCATCATGGCATGTAAGTTATGGTATGACCTCTATATACATATTGTTTGTTTTGAACTTTGGATTCCTAAGAATATCTTACATGCAAACTAATGCAGGGAACTAGGGTTGTTGATGGATGCCTTGGCTAGTTTCAAATGGAAAATTAAGAGCATATATGTCCAGATAATTAAATGGCTAATTCAAACTCAAAATCATATGCAATTGATTTGCTTTGGAAGTAAGAACAAGACTCGCTCAAAATTAATCATCTATTATAGCTTCTATAGTAGTAGGAACAAGAATGATGATTTTACAATTTCTATCAATAACAAAACAAACAGATGAAATTGAATACCCTTATAGATTATGCCGGAGCCAAAAGAGATATGTATATTTGATGTTGTTGTATCTACCTGATATGAATTGTTAAAAAAAATACCACGTGACAACATTCTATTGGTGAAGAAGGACCACCAGGTATGATAACATGGTCCTCTCAGAGCACTGAAAAATTTCTCGATCGGATATAAAGATGCAATATAATTCCGTTTCGGTCTCCTCTCTATATTGATCACATGAAACTAGTACATTCTATTTTTTTACTGTTTTTTAAGCGTGTGTAAATGTTTTTAACGCCTTGCAAATTTTCAATTCAACACTGAAATTCGCTCTAGGGTTTTATCAGGGTACAAAGCAGAACCGCCAAATCTGAAATGACCAAACATCCCGTAAACCAGTTCTAGCTCTAATGACGTCTCTAACCCACCTCCACAACTCCCCCGATCACTGAAAATGGAAAACCCAGACACTAGAAAACCCACAAGATCACCACCACCTCCGCCGCCGCAACAACAACCAGACCCCAAGAAGCTCAAAATGTCCACCACCACCACCGACGACGAACAAACCGCCGCCGCCACCCAGAAGCAACGCCTCAAACGCCGCAAGGTCGCAATCTTCTTCGTCTACTGCGGCGTCGGATACCAAGGAATGCAAAAGAATCCCGGCGCCAAAACCATCGAAGGCGACCTCGAAGAAGCCCTCTACCTCTCCGGCGCCGTTCCGGAGCAAGACCGCAACAACCCCAAGCGTTACGACTGGGCCCGCTCGGCCCGGACCGATAAGGGCGTCAGCGCCGTGGGCCAGGTCGTTTCGGGTCGGTTCTATGTCGACCCGCCGGGGTTCGTGGACCGCCTCAATTCGCACCTCTCCCCGCAAATTCGGATTTTCGGTTACAAGCGCGTGACGGCGTCGTTTAATGCGAAGAAGTTTTGTGATCGGAGGAGGTATGTTTATCTTATTCCTGTGTTTGCTCTTGATCCGAGTGCGCATAGGGATAGAGAGAGTGTGAAGGCTAGTTTGGGGTCTGATGAGGAGTTTGTTAAGTGCTTGGAGTGCTCTGATAGGGGCCGGAAAGTTGGTGGCTTGATGGGTAAGCGCACTTATCAATTGAGAGGAGGTAATGGTTCCAATTTGGAATATGTAACCGAAATTAGCACTAATGATGATATGAAAATCGACAATGATATTGAGGGTGAGGATAATGTGGTGGTTGGCAATGCTGATATGAACTCTGCGGAGGAGGTGAATGGAGGGGAGAAGAAGGCTGTGGAGGGGAGCGGGTTTTGTTACGGTGAGAAGGAGAAGGAAAGGTTTAATAGGATCTTGAGTTGTTATCAGGGTACTCACAACTTCCATAACTTCACCACTAGAACTAAGGCTGAGGACCCTGCTGCCATACGGTACATTATTTTGTTCCGTGCAAATACCACGGTTACGGTTGAGGGTATTGAGTTTGTGAAGTGTGAGGTTGTGGGGCAGAGCTTCATGCTTCATCAGATTAGGAAGTTGATTGGGCTGGCGGTGGCGATCATGAGGAACTGTGCTCCTGAGTCGTTGTTAGAAAGAGCTTTGCAAAAGTAAGCGCTTCGGTATTTTATTGTTACTCCTATACTTTTGTTTGAGATAGTATGCAAGTTCTGACTGAAGTTTATGAACATTGTAGGGATGTTAACGTTAATGTGCCGACGGCTCCTGAGGTTGGTTTGTACTTGGATGAGTGCTTCTTCTCATCATATAACCAGAAATGGGGAGACACTCATGAGGAAGTGTCAATGAAAGGCTATGAGGCAGAGGCAGAAGCTTTCAAAATGAAGCATATATACACTCATATTGGAGCTACTGGGCATAAAGAAGGTGTTGTGGGTCTCTGGTTGCACTCTCTAAATCACCGCAATTATCCGGATTTAGGTGCTGAGATCAATGGAGACACCAGCAATGGAAAGACTGCCGAGATCTCCAGTACTGACAACAATGGAGACACCAGCAACTCTAAAACTGCTGATATAAGTGCTGACAATAATGGAGATACCAGCAACGTGAAGACTGCCGATATCTCCGGTGCTGACAACAATGGACATACCAGCATTTGTAAAGCTGCTGATATTACTGCTGAGAACATTGGAGATACCTGCAGCGGAAAGACTGCCGATATCGCCATTGCTGACAACAATGGAGACACCAGCAACTGTAAAACTGCTGGTATCAGTGCTGACCACAGTGGAGAGACTGCCGATATTGTCATTGCTGACAAAAATGGAGACACCAGCGAGGAAAAGACTGCTGATATCGCCAGTGCAGATAACAACGATGACACCTGCCGGGCCGAGTAACTTGTTTCAGAGATGATCAGATATCTTCCATGTACGCATATTTCTTTCTTCATTATTTACAAGTTACAACTGACTATTAGCCTACACAACCTTTCACATCTTCTAGGAAACAATTAGTAGTTCTTGTGGAGCTGCATTGTAATGGAAACCTTGATGTATCACTCATGAATTAGAGAGGTTTATTGCTGAAAATTATTTGCTTCTCCGGAACCTCCAGATCTCAAGGGCCTTGTGTATCTCTAGCCCAAAATGTAAAGCCCAATTACCAAGGGCCTTGCCAGTTTCATCCCCATAGTCAAAGTCGTCAACTTTCAGCTTACTCTTGGAATCAACTTTATTGGGCGTTGAATTAACCGACAAAAGTTGTTTAAACCAGAAAATCCAACCTCCATTCCTGAGGTTGGGGACGAGGTCTAAATGGCCGCGGTTGATTGGACCCAACTCCCACCGGAACTCGTAGAATCAATCTCCAAAAAGCTCACAATCTTCGCCGACTATCTCCGATTACGATGCGTCTGTCACAGCTGGCAAGCCTCTATTCCCAAAACTCCAAACCACCTTCCTCCTCAGCTCCCGTGGCTGATGCTCCCCCAATCCCAACCCAACCAATCACACCGCGCCTTCTACAACCTCTCCAACAGCAGAGTCCACTTCCTCCACCTTCCCGAAGCTTCCCACCGCAAGCGCCGCTGCGGCTCCTCCCACGGCTGGCTCGTCATCCTCGACGAAACCCCCTCCGTCCTCCTTGTTAACCCCCTGACACGTGGCAAGCGCCACCTCCCTCCGCTCTCCGCCTTCCCTAACGTCGTTAGTTTCGATTACTCCCAAATTGGGCGGGAATACGTGCTCCGCTCCCTCTCCGGCGAGCTCTACACCCGCAGCTTGGTCCAAATGCGTGATTCGTTTGTGAAGAAGCTGGTGCTGTCTTCCAGTCCGGTGGAAGACGCCAGTTTTATTGCGCTGACGATTGTGAATCAGACTGGTGACCTGGCGTTTTGTAGGGAGGGGGACGAGAATTGGAGTTTCATAGACGAAGCAAGATGCTATTCGGAGGATGTCATTTCTTTCAATGGCTTGTTTTATGCGGTTGATAATCATGGCATTGTTGCCGAGTGCGACGTGATAGGTCCGTCCCCTGTTGTTAGGATCATTCAGACGCCGAGATTGGATGATGCGGATATGAGGTATTTGGTGAATTCAGGGGCTGATTTGTTGTTGGTTAGCAGGTATTTGGATGTTGATCATGATATTGTGAACGATGATGCAAATGTGAATTACAGAACTGTGGGATTCGATGTCTTTAGGATGAATTGGATGGGGCTGAGGTGGGAGAAGGTTGAGAACTTGGGTGATAGGATGCTGTTTATTGGGGAGAACTCTTCATTTTCATTGTCGGCATCTGATTTTCCAGGATGTGTGGGGAACTGTATTTATTTTACGGATGATTACTCCGAGTTGAACTATGAAAGTGGAGTTGGGGGATATGATTCTGGCATTTTCAGACTGAGGGATGGAATGATTCAAGAATTGCCCCCGTATCCAAGGAATTCGACTTACCAGGTACATTGGCCTCCCGGCTCCCTACCGCTTTGGGTTATTCCCAATCCATGCTAATACAGGATCTTAAATGTAAGTAATCGCAAGTGTCCACCTTGTATCCTTTGTATAATAAATTATGTGGAGCTGCTGTGTAGATATGGTATACTGTTGATTGAATTCGTTAAGTTCTGGTGGTTGTAGTGTTATGTAATGTTTTGTTTTGTTTGTAGTATATTCTCTGTTTCATGTACTTGCTCATAAACAATCTGTAAATGCACACTGTTTCTTGAAATAAATATCCAATAAACCATTGTATTTGGGACGTCCTATGAAGCTGAATAAACTGCATGGTACTAGATCAAATAAAAATGATAAATGGTGGTGTATGAATGTATGGTAATAACTGCATCATGTTCTGTACAAACCTTGCCACCAGACAGATTGAGATTGATTTGCATCATGTTCTGTACCACATGTTCCGGTACTCTGATGCTGCATCCTCATTGAGGTTTGTTTAAAACATAGTTCTTAACCATGCTATTCTTACCTGATAAGAGTTTAGTCCTATCCCATTGATAAACATTACATAACACTCTGCATTACAATGAAATAGATTATCTGCTCAAGTAATCATTTAACAGGAGCTGATTGGTTAACTTCGAGCTGATTGGTTAAATAGATTACATAACACTTCTGTTCTGTTTAAATAGTTTTAGTGCCTTCAAGGGGCATTGGTGGATTTATCATGTTTCTTGTTCTAGTAGAAGACCCAAGTTTGTTCTTCATCTAGTTTTTTTCCTTTTCCACTATACTAGTTTTGTTTGGCAGGTGGGTAAAAGCATTTAGTGGTGACTACTTTTTTTTCTTCCATGTTGCCTCTGCCCATGAGAAAATTGGCAGATATGCAATTGTCTCTGGCTTCCGCAGCTCTGAATCTGTGGGAGGGCTGCTGTGCACCACAAGGCCCGTTTATATTTTCTAGATTGGAACACCAAGTGGGTTCTGAAACAATGCTGGGTTCTGAAAATAGCATTTTGACATTTTCTCTTTGCAGAGAGAGTACTGTTCTTGGTAATAGTTGATGTTCAATAATTCAATGAATGAGTCCTTTTGATCTTTCTGTTTGTTGTTTGTGCATTGTGCCAATCGGATTGAATTTTGTTTGCATCCTTTGACATTTCTTCAAACTAGTTATTAGCTAACCAACAAGTTGGCCGTCTTTGTACAAATATTATATGAACAACAGATTCTAAAACAACAAGCTACAGAACTACTCTATTCTCCAACCCAACCATGACATAAATCAGACACCAAAACCCACCATAATTAAAAGCAAAACCAATCAGTGACATTGGTTCTTGTAACCAACTATCCGATGCATCGCATAGAGTACATGGACACAGACGAGTCCATTGCAGGTGGTGCACCGTACACTCTAGGATGGTCACTCTCTATCCCATAGTCCATCATCGGTCGGAACTCCAGCTCCTCATCGTGATCATACACAAACTCCGGTATCTCCATCTCATTCCGCCTCACCTGGTCCCATAGAAACTCCAGCCTCGTCACATAGTTCACCTTCTTGTACAACCTGTGTGCCACAGACCACCACAAGCAACCAACCCTTAATTACCGTGCGTTACTAATTACGACCACGTAACAGTTGTAAAAGCCAAACAAGCATGGAAAGTATTTTACTCTCTTAATTACTTACCCTCCGGTGAAAAGGAGACGACCAAAGGTGGCGAGGAAGAGTCTGGCCTGCAAACCAGGGTGGACAAAGTGAACAGCTTCGAGATTATCCTTCACGTTCTCCGGAATAGCATCGTTGATAGATCGGAGGGTAGAAATTCCGGGGAAGTTCTCGCTACGGTGAACATCTGTGTGCACGTAGACGATTGAAAACGGCTTTTCTTCTAAACTTGGGAAAATTTTCTCCCTCAAGTACTCATTGAGAGCCTCTTTGCTCACACTTCGAGCTGTTGCAGATAACAATCACTCAATTATCATATATGAAAACCAAAACAAAGCGAGAAGCAAATGGTAATTACTATATTACCTGGAAAAGACTTTCCGATGATGCGAAGAACCTTCCGGCCATGCTTGTCACGGCCCTGGATCTTGAAAACTTCGAGTTTCTCTATCACCTTCATCTGATCTGATAGAGAGAGTCTAGCAGAGGGAGAGTCCATTTTTTTTTTACTATGTTCTTCTTTTCGAGAGATTAGGTCACAAGGGGCAGAGCCTTATAGCAGTTATGAGTTCTGAAATCTGAAAGGCGTGAAGAAAAATCTGAAAGCGAGGATGGCGGGGTCACTGAGGGCATGTTGCTTTCGATTTCATTTTCAGAAAAATAGAAGAATCTTATGGAGGAGTAATGGGCGTGGAAATTAGGGTGTATTTATATTGGAAATTCTTGTATGCACGACGTGTATTTACACGACACAATCTTAACCGTTCATAACAATTCATATGTTTGACCACCATGTTTCTATATTATTTCTTCTAATCCTGACTATCCATGTATGTATGTGAAGATACACGCCGTGTACTAAAGATACTCTCGTATTTATATGATGGAGGCATCTTCTTCTTCTTTTTGTCTTTTTTTTTTTTTTTTTTTTACGAGGAGGCACCTTTGGATATAGTTATTGGGCCCATGGGCCCGGACCTCAAAGAGCGTGACGGCTTGCTGTGTTGATGAGGAGGTGGGAGGGCATATTCTTGAGCATCTTCCGATTGAACTGAACTGAACTACTCCGAGAGAATGAACCAGACTCCGAAAAGAAGCACACTCCAAGCTCTTGTCTGACTCCAAATTTGGTCTTATATGGTGGGGATATTGAATTTGGTATTTCATTATCAACGTCGTGATCTTGGTCTTAATTGGAATTTAAATCATTTCGTCCATTACTCCATTAATTACGTAACTTTCATCTGAAAATATTAACAAATTAAAAGAGAAAATCTTTAACGGGTGGATTTGCATGGATTCTGATAAGGCAAAGTTTCTTATCAGATGGAATTAGTGGAAGTTTTAAAGAAGTCTATGGAATTTGAAAGTCTAGGTGTATTCAATACTGACTTTTAAAAATCTATCAAAGTCTGGGTGTATTCAACTAGATTTTAAAAAATCATTATGAATTCCACCAAAGTTCAGAGGTATTCAATTAAGACTTTTTAAAATGAATAGAAGTTCAGATGTATTCAAAATATCATTCATACTTATGGAATTAATAACTCATGGATAATTGTAGACTTTGTAGTGTAAATTACACACACCAAACTCCAATATTTTTCCATCCACTAGAGCAAAGATTTGGAAAAGTCTACGATAGACTTTCTCTTTACATGTGAATAGGTTGATCCTACAATACATCATCTTTTTTTTCATTTTTATAATATTTTGTGCTATCAATGTTCTATTCTACCTATTCTTTTCAATGTTTTTTGAATGTTAATATTTTGTTGTATTTCAATTGTAATGCTTGGAACCCTCGATAACCTAAATGTTATATACTAACTCTTGATATTAGAACCACATGATCATATATTATTATATTAGCGTACCTGAATTAAACTGTGAACATCTAATGTCCCACTTTAGAATATGTGTCTTTGGTTAACGTACAAGTATGCATGTTGTTAAGTTAATATAGTTTTTTTTGTTACTTATGTTTATGTATTTCAATCAAATATTACAACGGTATGCATCGAAATTAGATAGATGAGCACTAAACTTATAATCGGTGTCATTATGTGTTTGTCATTGCATCTTTATTTTTTTTTCCTTTTATGTAACTCTGTAAGTATTAAGAAATCTACATAAGTCATTCATATGAAATCTGTAGATTTTAGAAATCAGTTAAAGTCTGTGATTAAAAATCGATGGTTTTAAGAAATCAGTGAAAGTCTATGAACTTTTCAAAGAGTCTATAGACTTTTTAAAAAGTCAATTGATTAAAATAAGTCTGTATGAATCCAAATACAATACACTCCCCTTACTCTTCTTCTCCCATGGATTCTGATATTTTTTAAATGTTTCTTGTCGTTCAAAATCAAAATATATGCATATGTAGACATTAGTGTGTTATTTTAAACGATAATAAAGCAATGTGACAATCTGTGAAGCCATAATGTTTAGAAAAACAAAGTTAGTGAATGGTGGTTGGATAAAGCCAAAAAAGATTATTGTTGCCCCCGAATTTTGATATAATCAACATGCTTGTATTTAATTTTTTTTAACAAAATAGATTAGGTAGTGTTAACTTACAGTGGTTCAGTGGAGGCGGGCGCTGAAGATTAGCTGGTATGTGTTGTTGGGGCTCCGGAAGCCCGTGTCCGAAGCCAGGAAATTAGTTGGGTTTGTTGGTTTCTTTTTTCTTTTTCTTTTTTAAAGGATTTTTTTCAAATTTTTTTTATACTTAATAAAAGTTGGGTTTGTAGGTTCTTCTAAGTTCCAATCATCTCACACATTTCCAATTCCAATTCAGTTCCTCTTGGGGCTCTTAACTGGTGTATTTAAATTTTAGAGAAATGACGCTAACATTTTTAAATAAACAACAAACGAATATATCTAGTTTTGTTTTTAGAGTATGGATAAGTAATCTATTGACAATGAGTTATACGAATTTTCTTGGTCAAGCTTCAAGATCAAAAGATTCTCATATTACTAAATGCTTTTCTAGTTCAACAAAACATTAAACTTTGTAGAGACCAGAGTTTGGTGTTGTTTGTGCTGCCAGCACTAGGGCTGAAGCACCTTCACATTCTTAGACACGAAAGAGTAAGGTTTTGACCAGTTTAGAATACAGATTCATATAATACAAGATATACACAATAATTACAGTATAAGAAGTGGAGACCATAACTAGTCGACTATGTGCATCATGGTATCATAGAGCATAGAGTACAGTACGAAAATTAAGCGAGTTTTAAATGTGATTGTAGTAGTGTGGGGAATATATACACATATTCATTTTGTATGAACAATCATATATATAGATATGTAGATATGTACATCCTTTAAGGCTTTAGGTAACCTTCTAAGCTATCAAATACTTACTTTAAACATTTAGGGTGCAAGCTACATGTCAAAGCTATGGCTGTTGGCGAGGGGAACCGCGCTAATAGCGTTGTGTGCCGCTACCGGGTGACGCAGCTCGCGCTAGCTGGTGAGAGGAACCACGCTAATGGCGTTGCGTGCCGCTACCGGGCGACGCAGTTCGCTCTAATTGGCGAGAGGAACCGCGCTAGTGGCGTTGCGTGCCGCTTCCGGGCGATGCAGCTTGCGCTAATTGGCGAGACTGTTCGCGTTTAAGGGCGAGTCAGTTCGCGCTAGTTGGCGAGAGGAACCGCGCTAGTGGCGTTGCGTGCCGCTACCGAGCGACACAGGTCGCGCTAGTGGCGTTGCGAGCCGCTACCGGGCGAGACAGTTCGCGCTAGTTGGCGAGACTGTTCACGCTTAAGGGGTAGCACCGTCATTCCGCACACGGAATGAACAGCAAAAAACCCTTAACGCTATTATATATAGTATAATATAATGTGATGGAATAAATCGAAAGAAAGATCGGTAGATATTTTATTTCTTTTAAATAAACTTTTAGAAGGAGGAACTTTTATAAAGAACCACGAATTGGTCACTAAAATTTTGAAGGGATAACCAATATGTTAAAACCAACTGATTGAAGAATATTTGTCTGAAGAATCACTCTACTAACAACATAGAGCAGGAACTTGAGTAAAAAACATCTCAAGAAGAACGTTTTGTTTTACTTCCGTAACAAAACCTTTTAAAAACTGGGCAGTAAACAAATGGTTTTGCATAAAACTTTAAACACACTTAACTCCTTTGTTCCTGTGCTTTTAAAGATACAAAAGAAACATTAAAATCTGTTAAGAAATGGCTTAGATACATACGTAGAAGACAGTCACGACACCTGTCTATAAACTCAAAGCACACGCCAGGTGGAGTCAATTTTCAACGGATGATCGTGGGGCAAGTCAAAACCAAGTCAACCTCTTGGTCCATACAATCCCACGGCCCCTATTGGGTTCATGCCATAGCACACGGTACGCTAGAATGCACACGATATCTGAACAGAAGGATCGTCTCCATCAGAAATCTCGCAGCAGATGTACGTAAAGATTTTGTTTCAGAAATCAATTAAGTAGCCGAAGACGAAATAAGTCCCCAAAAAGTGCATGTCAACCCCTCACAAAAGTTGTGACAAGAGAGAATCCAGAGAGATTATACATCACAGTCTGCTGAACATGTCAAACTTCGAACCACTCAACGAGAGAGAGACAGAGAACCCCAATAGGAGCCATATTTGTAATTATTATGAATGCTAAGCAAACTCTGTAAGAAAATAAATACTGAGAGCGAAACTTTATGCATCGTTTGCGTATTGGCCTGGCCAGAGTGGTTTCCATTTCTCAGAAGAATCCAATTCGTACCGCGCAACCCTTACGTCCCACGCGTCCCAGACTTACTCTTCTCTATATCTGAGCCCTATTTACTGTTGCTTAATTACAAGCTTATCTTGGAAATCATCATCTACTTCTTTCTCTACTGGCATCTTTATTGTTACTGTTAGGCTGTTAGCTCTCTCGTTTACTCATCATCAAACCCCTACTTCTTCTGTACTTGGATTTTCCGGCGAGATGTCGCCGGCGGGGAAAGGAGAGAGCTCCAGGGGGTTGCAGGGTGTGCATTACTATCCTGCACCGCTTTCGACTCATGATGAAGTTGTTAAAGATTCTGTTGTTTTCTGGGACACTCTCAGGCGCTTCCACTTCATGATGAACACCAGGTTTATGTAAGCCTTCTTCTTCTTCTTCTTCTTCTTCTTCTTCTTCTTCTTCTGCTTCCAAAAGAGTGTTGGTTCGTAATAAATTTAGTTTCTTTGTTTTGTTTCCTCTCTAAGTCTCTGTTTTGTGATGAAAAAGGGTTCCTGTGATCGGAGGAAAGGAGCTAGATTTGCACTTGTTGTATGTGGAGGTAACAAGGAGGGGTGGATATGAGAAGGTTTGCTCTTCATTTCATCATTCTTGAATTTTAGGTACATTTATCTGCTGATTATGCTATTGATTAGTTGTGTATCTGAAAAAAACTACCTCTAATTTAGGTTGTTGAAGAGAAGAAATGGAGGGAAGTGGGTACTATTTTCATGTTCTCCCCAACAACAACAAGTGCTTCGTATGTGTTGAGGAAGCACTACAGAAGTCTTCTGTTCAGTTATGAACAAGTTCACTTCTTTAAGAAGCAGGGTCCTATATGTTCCCCTGCAGGTATTTCAATATTAACCTTCTATTACTTGCCAGTAAATCTTATTCTTTTTTACTGTTTCTTTTGACCTTCTTGCCAAGAGGGCTTGTTCATAATCCTGTATCTTTTGCTCGTTCTCCAGCTCTGTCTCCAGTTGCCTTTTCCATAAGTAACCGTAACTGCTCAGACAAGCCTGAACTGGCTCTGGTGAAATTTTCCTCCCAAATGCCGAAACCGGCCAAACCAGTCCGGGATTATCCGGTTCCGGGTTCTGAAGGTAAGTTCATTCAACAAGCAAGAAAAGTAAAGTAAAAAAAAAAAATCCTTCTGGATAAGGTGGTGGCTAGTTCTAATCATCCAATGACTAAATTTGCCCACCACATATGTTTGATGTGGTTTCTATGCCTCAAAATTTCATATATGATAAGTTATTTTTGGATGCTATGCTAAACAAAATTTGCAATTTTCACTTTCACAAATGAATAATCCAGAGCGCTCAGAAAATTATATGCCTTTGCGACTTTGCTGGTTACAGAAAAACCGATGCATGTATATGTAAAATAGATCAGTTTGACCCCACTCCTATCCCATGTTACAAATATGTGGCTGCTAGGTATATACTATGTTTCTATTTTGTAACTCTCATAGATGCACTGATGGGTATATCATATACCAATAGCCCGTATGGGTCCAATACCATGATTTCAATGTGTCCGTTGGCATTGTCCCAAAACCTAAATGGACCAACTTCAACCTGCATAATCTATAGCTAGCTGTAGCTCTGGAATTTTTTCAGTTACAAGGTCATGTTTTTTCAGGAACTGGAACAATTACTGGGAAGTTTGATTGTGGCTATTTGGTAACTGTGAGGTTGGGTTCAGAGGTACTGAAGGGAGTGTTATACCATCCTGAGGAGCCGGTTCGGTCTGATGCAAGCCCTGAACCCATCAATGTTAGAGTACCAGACACCAAACCATCAGGTCGTCGTTGTCGCTTGAGAAGGAGGAGTAGAAGAAGGGAAGACCCCAACCATCCAAAACCTAATCGGAGTGGCTATAATTTTTTCTTTGCTGAGAAACATCGCAAGTTCAAGTCCCTCTATCCAAACAGAGAAAGAGAGTTTACAAAGATGATAGGGGAGTCTTGGACCAATCTCACTGCAGAAGAGAGGATGGTAATTACTATATTAAACTGCTATAATGGAGAATGAAACTATTATGTTCTTTTTTTGGAAGATTAGTCACACTTTCACTGTAATTTCTTTCCATAGGTTTACCAGAATATTGGGGTAAAAGACAAGGAGAGATACAAGAGAGAACTGGAAGAGTACAAGGAAAAGAAGAAGCTCAGGCAGACAATGGAAGTTAACAGAGACGCAGAGTTCATTAGTAAAGCAAAAGAACAGAGCCAGTAGAGGAATTTAACTCGAGAGAAGAGCCTCTGATCATTGGTTTCTATGTATAGAGAAATGCGGGCTCTAGTTTAATTTAGGTCTAGTTCCCATAAGCTCTATGCAACTCTTTGCTGGTTTCTAATGTACTAATCTGTAGGTGCTCATGAGGAAAAGGTGAGGAACTACTTCACTTTAGCACAAAATGTGTTTCACTTATTTATTATTTGAATAGAATCTGTAATGCAACAGAACCGAGATAATAGATTTGCAGTATTCATAGTAATACAGTAGATTTGACAAAGATTCTACACAATCTACGCATTGATATAATTCACAAGATTTGGTATAATGATAGCAATGGCCTACTGAGATTACATTCCACATTCAAAAATGAAAAATCCATAAAGACAAGGAAAGCAAATAGAGATACAAGAACCTCAAGATCACATTCGCTTGCTAAGACCATGAAAGAAGCGATGTCTCCTCCTCTTTGAATGCCTCCGAGAACCTTTAGACGCAACACAAGGAACAAAACGCACCTGCACATCCACATATTCAACATAACTACAGTGTGCAAGTAACTTCCTAATACTTGACAGCCGAGACCAGAGAGTAGCTTCCTAGAGCTTATTTCAGCAGTCTACATAATGACATGAACAAAATGAAGATGACAAAGGTGTGCAGAAAGGAGGATATACCCGATCTTTGTTACGAATGCCGTACTCCTCAACTGCAGCATTGTCATCCAGTAACTTCTCATTGCCGTATGACAGGCAAAAATTCCGCCACACATGCTTCCTGCACATCAAGATTAACAATACACCCATCATCAAATTTCACCAACATAACATCAATTCATCAAATTCCACCAATACAACATGAAATTGAATTACAATTCAACTGTGGAAGGAAACACAGGCAAAAACACACACCATGAAATGTGGCGGTGACCCATCTTGGACTGCTCCATTTCATTAACTTTCTTTTTAATCGCAAGCTTGAGATCCTTGACCGTACCAGAATTCATCAACGCCACATCTTCACAAACATCAAATATCAAACCAAACAGTTCAATTTCTTTCACATACTCGAATTGGCAAAATGTCTCGGAGAGAGTTTGAGCGTTACCGAAAGAGGTGCTGTCGAGCTTGAGAACATTGATGCGCATAGCGCTGCCGAATTCGAGGTTGAGGAGAGTGTCGACATCCGATAAGCTCGGTTTTTTGGGGATGTCGGAAAGTATGGGATCTTCCAAAAGAGCGGCCAGCGTCGACTGTAACCTTGCTTTCTTTATGTTGTGTTCCTTGTACCCTTCCAAGCTAATGCTGCTAACTTCTCCCGTCGTCGTTGTAGTCTCGGACATGGCAGAGATGCTGTGAATGGATTTGGGTTCAGTTTGACACTTTCTATTATCAATTTATCATGTTGGGCCGCGTATATTTGTTTTTAGTACTTTTTTAATTTATTAATGGATCAAATTCAGAAATAGCAAGAAAATCTTCTTCCACAGTTCCACATATTTGGCCACCCTTTTCCAGTTGGATAGATTAAGATTTTATTGATTTTGATGATAAAAAGAGTACAAAACCAAGAAAGACAAATGGTTTCCAGTTGAAGAACACAAATTATTCAAGGCGTTAAGTTTGTATTAAGGATTGCAACTAGCCACTCGTAACAAACATTCGAAAAAGAATGAGCAAATCAGATTAACTGAGAGCATAGTGTTGAGGATTCTCTCAAGCAGGCTTCTGCATTTCAACCACCTTCTTCCGCGACTCTCGGCTTGATATCTTGGACCACCACCTGCCCACATTGTATCTCTCTGTAAACAGCTCTCCCCTATCTGTGGCATTGACCAAGTAGTGTGTGTTGGGCAAGTGAGAAAGGTCGGCTAGAGTGAACTCGTCACCCGCCAAGAACTGGCTCTCACTTAGCCTCTCTTCGTACACGTCCAGCACCTTCTTCAGCTTCTCTTCGTTCTGCCTAATCGCCCCTTGATCCTGCTTCAGCTTCATTCTCGGTGCGAATGCAAGCTGGAACACCAGAACCGAGCTTGGAGGGCTGAAGCTTTGTCCTTCGGCTTCTAGCCACTGATCTACGGAGGCCTTTGCCAATGGGTTGTCCCTTGTTTCCCTGCTTTGCATACTTATCACATATGTACCGGCATATCGACCTTGATTCTGAAATCACAAATCACATTACTACCAATACATGTAGAGAACAAATCCACAATCTTATTCCATGCATTGAAGCATATATATACATACCGAACAGGGCGAAGCCATCGTCTTCAAAAGCCGGGACTTGTCCAAATGGCTGTTACAGTTGAAAAGAAAAACAAAGAGAATTCAACAGAATCATGTTCACTGTAAATGTGGGGGTATAAAGATACCTGGATCTTGAGGAATTCAGGCTTCTTGTGCTCGCCTTTGGCCATGTTGACCGGAATGAGCTGATAGGGCACTTCTTTCTCAAGGAGACAGGCCAACACCCTCGACAAGGCCGTGGATATCGGTGGCCCGTACACTTTCACCGGAGTCACCATCAGATTCAGATTGGTTTACAGTTTTTGCTAGTTTATTTTCTCTTTCTTTCTGATCTAGTGTGTAGAACTGATTTATGTCCTCCTGTACTCCTATGGTCTCTTACACCATACAAAAGCACCAACGTGTTGCACTACTACTTTATCCCTTGCTTGAAAGGGTTGGTTAGTTTGGGTCCACAGCGTCCGCTTACCGGAGATACCGCTTACCGGAGATAGAGTTTTAAGAGTAACACAAGGCAATTGATTGCAACGACAACAAAACAAAGCAATCAAAATTTACAGCTTGAAAATTAGTGGCCTCTTTTCCATACAGTAAGCCAGTGCCAGTCCTCTTACTTTTGTTCCCAAAGGCAATGAGCCTTGATGGAAAACTAGACCAATTTCCATTAAACATTATGGCTGATTTCGTACATGATACAAGATACATCTAATACAAGACAAGTTATCAAGCTAAACTGTCATCTAATACAAGGAGAATCAAGCTAAACTGAATCTTAATATCCAAGTTATCAGGACTAACAAACCTCCACTACTGTATCTCATGTTATATCTCAGAAACTTTCCCCTATATGAAGCTTAATCACCTCATTATAAGACACACCATGCTTTTGAAGTCAGACGGAACAAGGACTTTGCCAGGTTGATATGTCGGTGATAAGATCTCGTAGCCGATCTATAAGAACCTTGATATATGCATTTTTCTTCACAATCTCCTACATAAACAATAAGGTCAATGAATTACTTGTACCACCATATTAGGGTATGACAAGAAGCATGGCTCCTCTTCAGACATCAATGAGGTCTCAAAACAAAGTCAGTATCATTAACGGGGATGAGCTCAGGGATGGCAAAATTTCAGAAAAAATCATCACAAGGAGTATTGATCGAGCTAAATGATGCATGAAGGTAGACAGATACATGTAGCAAGAAATTGATTCTGTCATAATAGAAAATAGTAAAGGAAATTGAAAGGAGCATTTTCAAAAGTATTAGAATATAGTTGTGAAGGATTGAACAAGCTGTTAGTATAATATCAATTTTATTAAGGTGTTAGTTGGATTTTACATCGAATCTTATCAATATTTTTCTGTTTTTGTAGGTTCCAATCAAAGCCTCTGGAAGTCGGTTACTGTTTTGAAGCTCTGTGTTCTTTTCCTTCTACTTGATTCAAGGGTATGTCTTTTTACTCCTCTTTGCTTTTTAGTTTTGCGGCTATGTTTCACTATTGGGGTTTGATTCTATTAGCGATTGTTTTCTTTAGTTCAACTGTGTTTTGGTGGTTTTGGTTAGCAGAGAAGGATACAAAACATAGCCTTCTGAAACTCCCTAATCTCCGCTGCAGCCTTTTCCTCTTCTTCTTGTATGTGCTGCCTTTCGAACAAAGGAGGACCAGAAAGCGTCTCAATCACATACTGGTTGAACAAAGCCTCCTGAATTCGTTGGAAATACGCGTTTACATGGAAAGACAAAGCAAGGACCTTGACAAGTATTGTCTTCACAAGCCAAATCAAAGTAGCAACCAGAAAACACACTAATGTCCTAGTCACATAAGGTAAGATCCTACTCTTCATCTCCTCCTCAACCTTCTTATGAATCTTATCAAATATCAAATGCCACACCACCAAAACCAAACCCAACCACAGACAATTCTGCACAGCCTTTCTCAACCCATAAACAAAATACAAAACCCTCTTCCTCAACAAGAAATTCCTCTCCACAAAGAACACAACCACCCGAATCCCCCAACCCGAAACCAAACGCCCACAAATCAATGCCAACACCAACAACTCCCATTTCCAAATCGGAAGATCCCACACCGTTTGTCTCCTTATTATAGGAACCCAAAGATTACAAACCAAAGCACCCAAAACACAAACCAAACTCACCCATTGAACTAACGTCAAAGTATTGAACTTCATCCTCTTGTACTCTTCCGGAATATCATCAACGTCAAAGCCATCGTCCTCGTCATGGCCCACCCTATCTGACTTGGGCCGACAATTTTCAGGTGGGTCAATAAGCCTGGACCTGGTCTTGCTCAGTGGAGGCTTCCAAGCGTTACTTGAGCTGCACCTCAGAACTTGAGCTCCACCCGAGTTCGGTGCAGCTTCCGGTACCTGATCTTTGCTTCTCCATCGGAAAGACTCCACACCAACTGTGTCACCTGAGCTTCTTTCGATCTCGACGTCTACTTGCTCTGGTCTCTGTGCCATTTTCAAAACAGGGTCTCCTTCGTGTCTCAGTGAGCTTCCAACTAAGGAAAGTGGCACGAGCTGTGGGGGAATAATTGTACTATGTCCAGTATTGAAAAGAAGAAACTAGATTCTTTATCCACTCATTTATTTCCCCCCTCTTTTTGTTTGAAAGAAAAATAAAAGAGACGGTGTAAAATCGACGGTGGTGTTTTCTGGAAAGCTTCTCGTAAAATCTCTGTCGTCTTTTGAAGAAGATGTTCGTATGCTAGCTGTTAATGACTTATTGCGCACCGAAACAGAAAAACCCCATTTTCTTTTTTCTTTTCTTTTTTTTGAGTACCAAATTGCAAATTATTAGAAAAATGAGTGAAATGAAATGAGAAACAGTGATACTGAGACATGTGATAACGATGCATCGGATTCCAGGCATTTGAGACTGTGAAAGGGAATACAAAAATAGTTAGGAATAATATAGCGTGATGAACATTAGTCATATAGAATCTTTGTCTACCAATTGATGTTCATTTCGTATTTTGCATTCCGGTGATGAACAAAATTTAAAAAAAAAAAAAAAAAATCTACATTCTAGAAGGTGGTTAGCAGTAACAGCCAAAGTAGTTGATCTCTAATGAGGTGTCTGATCATTAGTTAGATTACCAGAGCACATATCCTCATTCGGCACTGCCATGCCTGAGAGTGGGTACTACTTTGGCTGATTTTCCTTTTCTCCGATCCTCCCTTTCAACCGCAACCTGTGTCATCACAAATTTCCACTTTCAAGACTATATACTGGACAACAACACTGAATGAGGAAGTGTAAGATCTTATCGCGTACCCTCCTAGTCATCTGTCGCAACATATTTACAATGTCTGAGAACTCAGGTCTCAATGATGCGTCATGCTCCCAGCAACTCTCCATTAACTCAACTAACATGGGGTTAGTGTGCTTTGGAATCGGAGGCCTCAGACCCTGAAATTCAGACACCAAACATAGAAAACTAAATCAATGAAATTCTTTGCAAGTTTCGTCTCGTCGTTAACAACTCATAACTTTGTGCTGTGCCCCTAACCATGAATGAATATGTATTCAGATTGTTAATTTTACGATATATATTACCCCATTTTTATCATAGCTACTTAATAGGAAAACTTCTGATCTGGATTCAGGATAACGAAACTCAACTAATAGGGATCACCTACCTGAATCCATTTTCATACAACTTGGGATCCTGGATATGAACTTCCATCAGGAGAAAAGAGAAATAAAAGAATAACAATAATATTGCTCGAGTAGTAAAACAAGTACCTTCTTGACGACGCCAAGTGCTGCTTGTAGTGGTGTTAAGTTCTCATAGGGAAGCTGACATTTTTGTCACAAAACATAGATTCATAACGCTGTGAAGTCTGCTCAATGATGAACTAATTTAAAGGAAGATGATTATAAAGAATTGACTAGAATGTAGCCTTTGCTTTTAGGGGAAGAAAAAGCCACTAGTTCTTTTTCTAGCAAGTGAAGAGATTACCTTTCCTGTAAGAAGCTCCCACAGAACAATCCCAAAGCTAAAAACATCGGCTTTGTTATCATAAGGTTTATGTTCTATAACCTTCAGTCAAACACCACAAAATTATATGTCACAAACTAGAGGGCAACAAGTATCAAATTGTATCATGTTACATACATAGTTCCATATATATTTTCATATTATTAGTTTTGATGATTTCCTAATGCTTCTTCTTCTTTTCTTTTTTTTCCGGTGCAAGTCCTGAGCTTAACTTCTAGTAATGCAAATGAAATGAATGTTGACAAAGAACACAGACCTCTGGAGCCATCCAACGGTAAGTGCCAGTTTCTGCAGTCATGACACCGGATTGTGCCTGTACTCTAGCAATCCCAAAATCAGCTACTTTGACAACCTGTTAAACAAGTATTTGAATCTTTAACAATAGTGAAAGTTAGACTACCCTTTTAAATCTATGTACAGCCTTGGAATTTTGAGAAAAGTAACAAGGAGAAGTACATTGTATCTAAAAGATATTTATAGTCAACCTATTCAAATATAAATGGCAATGATATACACAGGTTTTCCTCCCCTCCAACACAACAGACTTCATTTGAAGGCAATAAGAGATCAAAAGTCCAATATTTCTAATTGTAGTGAAAACATTAAACTATATTACAAAATTGAAAGGACTGGAAAAATGCAACATGAAGAAAATAATGAAATATATCACTTACTCCATTTCCATCCATCAAAAGATTAGCAGCTTTCAAGTCCCTGTGGATTATATTATTTTGGTGCAAGTATTTCATTCCCCTGGAAACATCAACTGCAACTTTGAGCAAGGACTGAAGTGAAAAAGCACCCTTTTGGTTATGCAGAAAATCGTACATGCTTCCCCCAGACAAAAATTCTGAGAAGGAAAAACTATGTAAGCAGGAGCGGAACTGGATGGAAACCCTGTTTGGTAATATAGAAAATACACACACCAGTAATTATGCAGAGGTTAGGAGGTTTAGTGCATGCCCCTATGAATTGAACAACATTCTTGTGCCGAACTTTTCTGCACAGACAGAAGTATGAGAAATGCAAGATTAGATGCATTGAAACAGGCTGCTACCAACACCACTGTCCATAAAGATAAGGATCATATGTTACCCCCATCACAATTAGAGTAACTACATGACGGAGCTAAGATATACAATTACCACAAAATAAGGAACACAAGGCTAATTGACTAAGAAGTGACATAACCAACCTCAATATAGAGACTTCTTGCGCAAACTCCTTCATAGTTTCATTTAGGCGGTCAGTGCTAAGAACTTTGATGGCTACATCTTGACCACAGAAAGTACCTTGATATCTGTGTAAATCAACAAAATAAATACAGGTATAGACTTGTACCATTTTAACATCGCCTAGAAAGATAACAGAAGTCACAGAACTTACAAATCACCATTTGATCCAGAAGCAATTTTCTTTTCATATGTCAATAGGCTGGAATCGATTTCCCAGATATCTTTTTCTTCACTGGATGTACTGACATGATCACCAGTGACTTTCATTCCACCGTCTTGCCCCAGAACAGGGGGCATGACATTGTGATCCAAGCAAGGATTCTTCTGAAACACAACAAGTTATCAGATGCTATAAGTATATAGTCCATAGTAAGAGAGCAAACATAAAATGCATGTTACGGAGTATTACGAGCACTGATTTCACATATGTTGATATTTTGGTGTATAGAAGAATACTGAAAAAAAAGAAGGCATGCAAACACATTATGAGATTGCTGAATGCTAACTGAGTGCACATAAGTATAAAGGAACCTACCTCACTCCATAGTATTACGTTTACCAATGCCTGTCTAAGCCGTTCAGTTTCCTACAAAGTTTGAAAAGCATGTATGTCAAGCAGATCATAAATTAAAGGGTAGAGATTAATTCTTTGAAGCATTTTACCAAAAAAAAGTTTCAGTCATGACTAACAATCTCACAGTACAGGAAGATATATCTCCTCAAGGATAAGTTATCCATCATAGAATCATATACCAGAACAAAGACAAGGTAAGGTGATACCTCACATTCCCAACCATCAACGACAAAGACATCCAAGGAGTAGCCATCTGTTGTAGAAAAAGCATGTGCTTCTTGAATGTTTAGTCCGATGTCAGATAACAAGGATGTCAGCTGATGCAAAACAAAAGATTTTGAACATTAAATGAGATACTTTGAATAAATGTAGCATATTTCATTTGATAGGCATTACATATACAGATAACATCTCCAACCAAAAGCTGTTAACTATCTTGACCAGAGATGGCAGAACAGCTGCAAATAATAAATTATAAATAATAAAAGAAAAAAAATATTATAAATAAATAAAAATTACCTCACTGAGGAGTTTGGGCTTGTCACTAGTTGAGATTGTAATTTCATGCATCGGTCTACAGAATTTGAAAATACTAAAATTAGTTAAGAGTGGACAATGCAAACTTATATATAGGATCCAATCGATAAATCAAGGCTGCTACGATGAATGGTCCTAAATCAGAGCAAGTTCAAGGTCCTTTGAAAAGGCAGTATTGTTTTACCTTAATGCAATGGTCCTAAATGAGAAACTTAATGTAATATTGTTTTACCTTGGACCAGTGTCATTCCCATGTTGAACTTGTAACTTCTTGGCTTCAAAAGCAAGTTCAAGGTCTTCCGACAAACCAAATGCTGGTGGTGGATGACTGAACACATGAGAAATGGTAAGAGGTAGCATATGAGAGATGTAAAGAGCAAATATATTACTGACTTATACAAAAAGAAAAACAAGTCCAAACAGTTTTTCGTTGAACCGTGCCTCTGTTTGCCAGCAGAACCAGAACAATGAGCATCTGCCTTTCTGGATGTGTTTGAACCAGAAGAAGAATGAACCTGCATAACACATAAACTGCACATTGGATACAAGCAACTAAATTTTCAAGAATGACCAATTTAGTGCGTAATTAAAAATAAAAATAAAAAACTACCTGCACAAGACGGACTTCTACTGCGGGTCTAGTGGCCGGGTCATGTGCCATATGTAATAGTCTTTTATGCATGAGAACATCTTGTGCCCTCTCCACATTCACATCCAAAGCATATCTTCATTAACAAAATCCACAATTAATTAAGCAAGCAACACTTCAAAGTGAAGCTTAAAGAACCCAATATAATTTTTTACCCTATAACTTTCCCATAATTTTATTCTACAAGGGTAAATTATATACACACGTATACGTATGTGCATACGTAAAGTTGAGTTTGTGGGACACGGGTTGGTGAGTCCGTGCAGACCACCACAACAGAAGGTTAGACGCATCTTTCATTGCTGTTCTAAGCAAAAACCTTGGGCTTTCTAGGAGATCAAACTATTGGGTAGCATACTTCCTATACCATCAAAGAAACAAGAACTCAAAAATCTGTGTTTACAACCCTGAAAATCACACAAGAATCAAACATTTTTAGTCTTGCACCAAAGTGATGATACGAGCGTGACATGATATTTTTAGTCTTCCATTTCCAAAAACATTATTAAAAAAAAAATATCAAAGATTCTGATCCAGAAGAATCAACAAAGAATATGCAAAAAGAAAAAGGAAACAAAGACAAAAACGCACCGTTCTGATACCAAAACAGAACCGCAAATGAAAGGAAGAGATTGCAGAACCGCTCACATACATATACGTAGCGACGTACGTATAGCTAGAGAGTAGAGAAAGAGTACAGAGTACCTAGTTGTGAGGCGATTGAAATGAGACCAGAGTTCGTCTTCGAAACCGGGTTGTCGGGCCTCCGAAACATCCGAGTCTTTAAGCCGAACCAGAACTTCATTGTAGATATTCACTTTCAGCTTCTGCTTCTTGGTCAAAACCGGCGAAAACACCGCGGGTATGCTACACCGACTCTCCGTGTCTTCCTCCGCCATATGATCACACCGCCACCATACACAAAAACGGCACGGTTTCGAGAACAAAACTCAAGAAACCTGGTGGTCCCTTAATTTGCTGCTCAACCCCTGCGTTTAATACGTTGTACAGAAACCAAAACGACAGCGGATTAGTGAAGTGCGTCCTTTCGTGTACGGAGAGAAACAACTAAGAATGGCCGAAACCGAGCCCACGGTTTCCTGCATGTTCTGTCCCAACTAAACAAAAACAGACCTTAATCCACTCCCTCTAATCGTGATTTGGTAAAGAAGAAGAAGAAGAAGAAACAACGTGGATTAAGCTTAACCAAAACGGGGAGGGGGGGTGTTGACGATGTTGACGTGGATTCTTAACAATGCTTTCTTTGCTTATATCACCCTTCACCAAAACACCGCCTTGTTTCTGTTTATCGTTATTGGATTAATGGATTAACCCGCCATTAATCTAATGCTTAATGCTAGTCGTAATCCAGACACGCAAGTTTTTTGTGAAAATGTTAGAATAAGAGTCACATCTTCAGCTTTATTCGTCGATGGCATCACCGCTGGGTCCAACCTGCTCCTCCCCAGCCAATCCGGCCGTACCTGATTATCTCATTTCCCACTCAACCAGGCCCCTGAGTCGAATCATCAACGATTCTCGTTTGTATTTTCTATTGAGCGTAACTTGTTTTGGGTCTTAGTTTAATATCATGTGGAGCTTAATCTTTCCACCACCCTGGACCCTGGTGTTGGGATAGACATTTCCCCTGTTAATCCTAGTCACAACATTATTTAGTGCTGTTGTTTGAGACAAAACACTTACTTAGATATCTTAGCCTCCCAGGTTATGATGATGTGCACCAATATATGATACCTTGAAAAATCATGTACCCATGATACAGAAAGAGAGAGCAGACCCCATGTGTCTGCACTTGTACACAATATTAGATGGAGGATTTATCCTGTTAATGGAAACGTGGACAATATAGGGGGTCCTTCTAAGTTTAACCCTCCCCTTATTTATGTACTTTAACTATCATGAACCTTATAAAGGTTGAATTAGGTCACATTGCAGTTGTCATATAGTTAAATGTGTCCAAACTTAAACAAATTTCCTTTGTTTCCCTAGGGCTTCAAAATTTGTTTCCTCTGTTACTTCGGACGGCGCATATGCTGATGCTAGCGTTGGACATGATTAAGGGCGGCCAGGCGGTGGCCAACAGGTGGGATCTGTGTCATGGGTGCGGACCGATAATTATTGGGATTTTTTTTTTTGAATTTGAATTTGAAGCAAATGCCAACATATAACTCATTGTGTTAATAATCACAATCAAAATGACACCGATACAAACCCTAACGAATTAAGATTATTCACAAATAACTGTTGGGATTTGTGTTGCATAAGTTAATTTGAAACAAATTTGGGCGCGCTCTCACACATGGGCTTTATGTGGTCAACACATTGGTTACTGGTCAGGTTAGGTTGGGTTTCTACATGACAGGATGATTTGGCCCAGTACATTTAAGCAGAGGGTTGAGCGAGTTTGAACAGCCAACAGCAAAAGCACATCATTGTCCACAGAAATTAAGCAGAGGGTCTCTTCAGTACTCATGAGTCATGACTAGCTGCAAGGACGAAGCCACAATAAGAGAAACACTGAAACAGTACTCCGGAGCAGTAGAATCAGCTGTTCAGCACACCGAAAACAATGATAAACTTAACCCATTTTCGCTCCGAAGCTAAGTTGGAGCCCGTACTTAAATTGAAAGCTAAAGAATTATTTTCCAAAAAAGAAAAAAAAAAGATAAAGAAGTACGTAAATGATGATGGAGCTGCATTTATAGTCGGTTCCTGGGCTAGTAATGTTGGCGCGGTAAATTTCAAAAGAGATAGAACCAAACAAACAGGTGATGAGATTCCCCAACTAAGTACGTATTTAAGATGCAGTTGAGCAATTACACAGTGAGATACATATAAAGCTGATCGACCACAACAATGGCTCTCTCTTTCTCTCTGTTTTGGGGGTGGTGAGATTCCCTCTCATAAATATTAGGCTCAGATTGCTGTGCATGCCCTGATCTGCGCGCTTTGATAACGAGCATTCATCGATCACCTCCACCACCCAGCGAGATTCCCTTTATTTATGGTTGAGGCCCTGTGGCTCTGTCGCGCGCCTCTGCGCCTCTGCAACTAGAGAGAGAAAGAGAGAAAGAGGTGTGGAGAGAGAAGAATATTACGTATGGGGTTGCTAGCAAAGCTAATGAATGCTATGGTCCTTGGCTTTTAGGGTTTTGGTAGCTCAAGTTTTTAATGCACCCAGCAAGCAGCAACGTGTTATGTTACAACATCTGCTTCAGTGTTCCATATCCTTAAATACTGCTCCAAGATATTCTCATCCTCACACCTCAATATCATCATCATCGATATCATAGACTCTCTCTTCATTTCTTCTTCTTCTTCTTCTTCTTCTTCGTCTTCTTCTTCTTCTTCTTCATTGCACTTAACGAACGTTGGGGGCACATGAAATAGTTACTGCGATGTTGGCCCGGTTCACTCAGGAGAAAGAAACATATAGCTCAACATTAAGATCGATGAAGGCTTAATGTGTTTTTCTGATTGAGCCGTGCCAATATCTCAGTGCTCTTTCTTTCGTCTCTCCACGTTATCTGCGATCGATAGCGCTTCCTGCAGAAACCAAGCTTAATTGGTAAGTATACCGGCCTTCTCACAATTGTTGATCTCGAATTCTCGATCTCCTCTCAGTACTCTTCCTGAAAAGAAAACATGTTATTTCCTAGCGTTTTTGTTCTTTATGTGATCGAGTTCTCGTGTTTGAATGCTTATGACTTATGAGATTTGACAATGATCGATCTAATACTTGTAGTTGTAGAGAACTCATATTCCAGTATACTGATTTGCCTGATAGACCTTCAAAATTGACACTTATATGCCTCATTATTCAAGTTTATCTATATTAAGTTTGAGTTTCGCACTAATTTTGCTATCTCTAAATATGAGAAACCATCAGATTACAGTACTGGATTTTGAGCAGAATGAGTTTTTATAAGAAATCCCAACAGATACGTACTAGTTTTTGTACTGAAATATATCGTAACATACAACTTCACTGCATAATGTCGTTTAATTAGTTCAATTATATCTGCATAACTATATATAACTCATAGAAGCATGATCCCAAGCTGGGAATTCCCTGATTATATATATAGCACATTGCACACATAAACTGATCAGTTATACACTACAAGACTAATAGTTAACAGAATGTGCTTATAGTAACTAGATCGACTTAGGTTGTTCTCTGCCTAATCTGGTTGCCGCCTCTGCTCTCATGTATCACATTCAACATAAAGGACAAATAAGTGGATGAAGCAGCTTAATTAATAGCCAGGGCTGAAGCATTGGTTTTTAACCAGCGGTTAAAAGTTCCATTCACGTCCTTTTGTAATATATGAAGCCATGAAGGTCAGATTAATCTTTCGAGTACCATATACCGGATCTGGTTGGGGAAGGTGAAGACTGAAGAAGAAGTAAATGTGCGAGGGGAGGAGCGTTGGCCACTCTTTAATAGAAAGGTGTGGTCTAATATGCATGCATGTTTCTACTCATAACTCAACTGTCGGCTGTTAGCTAGCTTCCTCTTTCTCGTAACCAATTGTGTACCAAGACAACGTGTTGAGTCCAAGCATATTCAATTTTGAGGATTTGCTCTGAGCTTGGATTAGTGAGTCTTATATATGGAAATGTGACTATGTGAGCTTGAATTTGTTCTTTTTACTGGATTAATACATGTGAGGAACTGCTATGACTATTGATCGAATGTTGTCAGCGAGTATTTTAATGGATGCTGTGAAAAAATTTATTGTCAGTATTTTATTAGTTTACTCCCCTACTAAGCTTCACTCAATAGGTGAGTTGTATTACGTTTTAATAGTTTCTCTTTCTAACGATCCTGCAAGGGCGGGTCACTATGTAATATGTTTTGTGTTTATTAAACAAAATCGTCTCACCTCATTTCATTCAAAAAGAACTTTAAAATGTGATCTACAGGCTACAATTCATAGCGTGTTTCCACTTTAGCCTTTGTCATCCATTTTGGTTAGGTAAAGGTATTCAAACTTCTTATGGCACGTTTACTAACTTGGAATAAAAATTATCATAAATCAGTATCAACAACAATCGATATAAGAATATTTCATACAATTCTACTGTTTACTTATCATAAAGAATCAAAACAGGAATGTAACTTATTACGATTGATGCTGTTTACTTACTGTATAAAATCAGAATTAAAACTAGTTTGATTACTAAAATACTCATACAAGAAATGAATTTAAAATACCCATATAATATAATATATATATATATATATATTTAGGGATGGGTTATTTAGAAATATTATTATTATGTGAGGGTATTTTGATAAGAAAATTTTTATTCCATTACCTTGATTCTGATACTCATCTCCCTCCTTTGGGTATAGAATAAGGGGTTTCGTCAGGAATCAATTCTTAATAAATTTCTGATAAGCAAGTGAGACCCACATCTATTTCAATACCTTGACATGTTAGTAAACGCTAGAATTTACTAATTCCGGAATCAATTATAAGTTATAACACTTTCAATTCTATTCCAGGTTAGTAACACATGCCATTAGATACCAACAATCTAACCTCGATCTCATTTTGTTTCCCTCTCCCTTTGTGGGCTTCATGTATGTCGTGCTGTTATTCGCAAGCTCTACCATGGGCCTGGAGAAGACTCATGGTTTCACATGGCTCAATGGTATTAGAAAATTATGTGGTATAATTCAGGAACCCAAACCCACATCCTCTTGAACAGATTGAACTTTTAACCAAAAGCAAATTCGTTCAAAAAAAAAAATTGTAAAATTATATCAAAAGTTGCCAGGCTTAAATTAATTGTCACCATACTCAAAGCGATAATGCGCCTATAAAAATGCTAGTACAATTTTAAGTCGGCGAACAAGTCTCATGTGATTTTCCGAAATAACCACCCTCTTTAAATGTTAAGTAATACCTCAGATAAACTTATGTCAGGAAGTCAAAGATCAAAATACAGATTAGCCCCTCGTTCATAGATTATAGTTTGAGAGTCCTATTGTCTTCTTACAAACACAACACTTATCCTCTTCCACTTATTTTGACATAGTTGTAAGCTCTCACATTCTTCACCTCACATCACAAAATCCAAGCCATGTCATGGGATAGCATCCCACACAACCAATGAGACCCATCCTCACTAGATAACCCTTGTCCTACCTCATCCTCATTCATTCAGTATCCAATCTCATATTCCCTCCTCAAACACAAACCACACATCACCAACCTTCTCACCCTTTTAAAACAAACCCTTCCTCACTTCTTCTGAATTTGATCCACTGTATTACACTCTCGAGGCGACCAACTAGAACACATCTCAACAATGGCCACCGTGACTCCTGCTGCCGTTGCCATCCCCTCATTCACCGGACTCAAGTCCGCCAGAGCAACCAAACTTGTCCCCACCTCCGTCAAGGTCTCAGCTGCTTCTGTCCCAAGAATGAGCATCAAGTCCTCACTCAAGGACGTCGGTGTTGCTGTCGCTGCCACCGCCGCGAGTGCACTCCTCGCCAGCAATGCTTTGGCCATTGAGATCCTTCTTGGAGCCAGTGACGGCTCCTTGGCTTTCGTCCCCAACGACTTCTCGATCAGCGCCGGTGACAAGATCGTCTTCAAGAACAACGCTGGATTCCCGCACAACGTTGTCTTCGACGAGGACGAGATTCCCGGGGGTGTTGATGCAGGAAAAATCTCCATGAGTGAGGAGGATCTCCTAAACGCTCCAGGAGAGACCTACTCCGTCACCTTGACTGAAAAAGGAACATACTCTTTCTACTGCTCCCCTCACCAGGGAGCTGGTATGGCCGGCAAGGTTACCGTTAACTAAGCTCTCTTTAGTTCTCTGTTTATTCTAAGATCAATGCTTACCTTTTTAAGGGTGGCACCAGAGCTTATAATAGCCGAGACAGTATATTGACAACGAGAGAATTTATTGTGAGGTTCATTGTTGAATTATATATTGCCATTGTGATTGTGTGTTTCTTTCTTTGTTCATCTTCTTCACTAATTTTCAAGTTGTAGATTTGTGATCTTAATTAGGTTTTTGTTTAAAGTATGCTTGAACAAAGAACAAAGAAGTTAAGTATATCGATCAGACTTGTCGTTCAAACATCACTGATTCACTGGACGTGTGTAAGAGTGAGATTAGTTAAGGAAAAAAAAAAATTTAAAAAAAAGTATATAGACTATATATTACTGTATTGATGTAATACTTACAAGCTATATATCCCTAAGTTCACTTCCGTTATATACACTTTGTATACTCAAAACCCTTTTGGAATCTCAGCGTAAAATTAATCTCATGAAAATATAGATGCACGAAAAAATTGGAGCAGTAGCGAGGAGCTTAGTTAAGTAGTCAAAGCATCAGGAAGGTTAGTGCGAGCGCCGAGGATCTTACCGCCAACATCAGGGAAGCTCTCTCGGCCAGGCAATGCGCCTACCTTGCCATTGGCATGAACCTTAACCGGGTACTTGATAAGGTGTCCCTGCAATTCTATAAACTCCTCGGACACGAACCTGCTCCAATTGTCCTTACTAATGTCGTTCACACGCTTCACGCATTCTAATGTTTGAGGCTCCTTGAAGCAATTCTCAACCTTCCCCATGTGTTCTGTCCAAAGTGACATTCTATATCCATATACCTGAAAACATATCATCAAATATCATATACGATTAGCTTCACTGCTAGAGGCTGGTGTGCTGTTGATCCATATACACTATGAGAATATGGTTATGGAGCTACATAGTAGCTAGATACCTGGCCGTGAGGATGCCGCTTCTTCTTTCCCCATGTGTGATGCGGTTGATATGCGCCCATGGCTATCTCAGTGTCCCTAGACCCTGCCATTGATCGTTGGTTGATATTCGCAGAACCTATCATCACGTACTCATCATCTACTACCATTCCCTTGGCATGTACATAAATCATAAATCGTTGATACTTTTGGGAGGCAGAAACCTGAGAATCAATTGCAGCAATTTCTAAATTAGGAAACCAATTGTAGTTCGTTCTTATACTCTAGTTTTGCATACTTAAGTTCAGCATTATGGAGGTCTACAACTTGGTCTAGACTCTAGAATATCAATCATTTTAGTGGGTAGAAAGAAGTTTTGTATGCGATGATTACCGTGTGACCGGGAGAACCAGTTTTGGAAGTTTGGTTACTTGTAGAGATCACTGTGCCAGGAAGCTTTTCCCGATTACCAAGACAGTAGAAATTTAGGTAGTCCTGCGGATGAGCATTCTCAATATTCATGGATTTCAGCTCTTTGGCTATGATCTCATACATCATTTGCATTGTTTGTCCCTGAGAGAAAATCACCAAGAAAATTTAGTTGGTAACTGAGTTTGATGTTATCAACTGAGTTTGTTATATCCTTAGATGCAATATTTGCAGCTTTACCTGCCAAAAGAGAATTTCTTGCACAGAAGCAGAAGAGGGCACACCTTCTGGCCACATTGGTATCACAACATAAACCGCAAATCTCTCTTTGGCGCGTATCTTACTAGCAATCTTTAATGCCAGCTCCATTGGAATTAAATTGTCGGCACCTGTATATGTACCAAGCGCAATTATCAGCACCTCACTTAATTTGTATAACACTTCCGCTGTAGTTGATTGGATAGCATAAATAGGAAAAGAATATATAATCACCTGCTTCTTTGTAAGTCGGCCATGCATAAGAAGATCCGAGGAAATACTGATTCTCAATGTATATGAAGTGTTGCGCAGACCTGATTGCTTCGATGTATGCTGTCTGGATGCTTTTGTCTATAACCAAATTTTTGGCACAGAAAAGATTCTGCAGTAAAATAGAGTGCCAAGGAACTTATTAGATGACCACTAAATGTGTCTGTTAGTGAATTTCTTAAAATTTAAAGAATGATGTGAGCCAACCTGATTCTCAGCTTCATACACATCTTTGGGAAATCCTTTCACAGATCCAGAATCTATGGATCGAAAGATCTGTCATTTTAAATTCGATATAGAATAAGAATTAGCAAGTCAGACAAAGTAGCTAAGGACTAATAGAACTAAGATTTAAGCATGTGCAGAATTTATTTATTTTGAAAGTTAAGCATGTGCAGAATGTAATGCAGCAAAATGGAAGCATTAACTAATTATGACCTGAACATTCTAGTTTTGAGGATCAGCTTCATCTGAAACCCGTAATATAGGATCATCATTGGAACTGCCTGGTGGGGGACTAAGTATCCATGAGATGCGGTCCAGCTTGATCAAAGCATCGTCGTGCCAACGCGACACTCTTTTAAAGCGTTTCCCAAACTCTGACCATTTTGTGGCTTTTTTCCAGCGCTGCTCAAAATTAGTTAGCACATCGTATGCAGCCGACCCTTCAATTTTGCAATGTAGATCATGCCACGGTTGTCTTGGACCCTTTGAGCCCTATGAATTTATACTTCAGTTGTCAGTGTCAATTCACTCTCAATAATTCAAGGTGCAGGTTGCCAATTGCCAAAATAGTACTACAAATACTCACAGCCAATGTGGGATTATGAAAATCACCCTGGAAAACTGTGTCAAGATCGCTAAACAGCCGATGCGCGGGAGTATCATAGCGACCATCACAGAGGTCCAGACCTCCTATAAATGCTGTTAACTTTCGATTATTCCCAGACGCTTGTGTATCCACAATCACACACTTTTGATGATGTGTAAACAAGGTTCCAACAACCTACATTAGTACCATATATGTGACGCAAATTAGTTAAACAAATTATCAGCAACTCCAGTGCAGTTCTTTGTTTGAAGAAGCTAGCAGTTTCTATACAAATAAGAACCGTGGTATAAAGCATGCCTGTTGCTTGAAAATGCTAAGCTTACTGCTGGCATATCTAGGTGACAGCACGCATGACACCGAAGAATGCTTAAAAAACTTCCTGGTTTCTTCATCATGCGTTTGCATCACTCCAGCCTACACACATTACACCAAGTCACCAACAAAATGTCAACCTCGTAATCAAAACCAGATTTCATAATCAAACTAAAACGTACAAGGTAACCAAAACAGAAACAAAAGCTCAACTAAAACGCACCGTATTCATGAAGAACTTGCTGTGAGAAGTCTTGTCATCCCAAACCAGCAACAAAACTCTCAACCCTTCCTGCGATTTATACTTGAGCAGCTCCCCCAAATTCAGATTGCCGCCGCTGGGCAAGGGCTTACTGGGCTCTCTGACCAGCTTGATCTTATGAAAAATGGACCAGCCCACAATGTACACCAAATGATGGGCCTCTAAAATCGCGAGACAAATATCCTCCCAACATTTCCCGTGCTCAAACTTGACCCCGTCGTCCAACTCTATCTCCTCCAGCATCCGGTCCGGCACGTGCGCGTCCTGGTACAGCGTCACGTGACCTCCTTGCCGCGCCGGAAAGTAACAGTTTTCAACTCCCCCGACACGTTCGTTGGAAATGCCGTCCTTATACAACGGGTTGTCCTCGCATTTCGTGAACCTCATTTCCAGCTTAACCGCCGCGTCCGGTTTCGGCGGCTTCCCCAACGGCCCGATTATCGGGAACCAATCAATGATCGTCTCGCCGGAGAGGATTCGCTTCGCCGAGACGGACGCCACGCCGATTAAATCGGCGCCGAACATGTCGTTATCCTTGACGTAGAAGTCGACTTGTGAGACGGGGTGGGCGAGAGGGATGGTGAAATGCTCCTTCCATTCGGGGTTTTGGGAGTTGGAGATCACGCGCGTCCGTGCCACTGTAGCTCCGGCGAGGCAGACGGTGACGTAAGGGTCGCTGGTGATGATTTTATGGTGATGGTGGTGCTTGGCGTTAGCAAATGGCTTGCGGCAGGCGGAGAATAATCGGCGGAACCGCTCGGAGAGCATGTCCATGTTGGGCAGACATCGCGCCTCTATGATTTTCAAGTCAAGGTTGCCATGAAGGTGCACCACCGATGTCTCTGGAGTCTCATGTGTTTGTGTTTGTGTTTCTGATTTATCTTCGGCCATTATATGAAAAGAATAATGTGCTGGTAAGTTTGTTTTGTTGGTGTTTCGAGTTGGCTTAGGTAGAAGAAACGTAGAGAGATGAAGCAGGTTGAAATGAATTTGAGCTTGGTTTTCCTCTCTCCGACGAAGCCAACGGCGAAAACCGAAGGCGGCAGGAGAAGATCGGCAATATGGGCAGCGGAATGGGGCTTATGTATGTGGGGGAGGTTATGGCGTTCTGCGTGGGAACGTGAGGTCTGGTCTGGCACGGTTCTACAAGTAGAAATTGTGAAATGGAGTAGGGGACACGTGGAGGGTAGAAAACAAAGTGAAGCTTGCAAATCTAACCAATTTTTTTGCAACGATGAAAGAGACGTTTGTATTGTAGGTTGATGGTTGGAACGTCCCTAATTTGAAATTTGATGCAAACTCCAGCTCTACTTGACTATCATCTTACTAATTTTGACGTTATGATCAATATATCAAGGGCAAAAATTATTGGTATTTTGAAAAATTATTTGACCGTCATTAATGAAGATGAATTATGAGTAATAATGTGTTTAGGCATCATATAATCACTGACTTGATATAATCTTCAAATGCTTAATAAAATCTCACTACAAATAACAATGCGTTCAGACGTACATCAAAACGACTAATATTGTATCTCAAAATATGAGACTAATAATTATATATATAAATATATATGATATAAAGAAGACCTCCGTGCTTTAAGAATTTGAGGATTTATACTATTTTACATTAGTAGATCATTTCAGTTAACAATCTCAACCGTTGATCCTCTAGATTCATATGCAAGATACATGTCTACAAAATTTCAACTAATTTCATAATCATTTGGTCACTCAAATTGACGTAAATAATTGTAGGCCGTTAGATAAAATTAAAACAAATACTGTGTTAATCAAATGGTTAAACGTCTTTTATTTTAGCTAATTTTTTGTATGATTCATATGTGGGTAAGTAAATAGGGAATAAGTGACGTTGATTGTCAAAATACATGTTAGAACTAAAAACATCTTCATTTTAATAGTTTAAAAAGGTTATCTCTAGATCCAGACTATATATATAAAATGATATTATTTTCAATCATATTAGATATAGTTAATTATTTATTTCAATGTTATATATTCTTGTTGTTAGTTTATTACCAAGTCTTTTCAATCTTGTATTCAAGTTCGAATATAGCTAGCTATACGGAGGTTAATATATTTGACATATAACCGTTTTTATGAATCATAGACACATAAATGTGATGGATGCTTGAATCCATGGTCTTTTATTAAAAATAAAATAACCATGTGACATGAGTTGCTGTCATATCATGATATTTAGGAAGATGAGCTGTCTGACCCAATTTAACATAGTAGCTCGAGGTTGGTCAATGGTTTGGTTGACTATTTCGGGTTAAAGAAAGAGGGACTCGCTGACTTGAGAAATTTAGACGGTGATCGCAGTTTCTTGGCCCCAAAAACTTTACACCGCCCTCATGCTTCCGACGAGAGTCTCAGTCAGCTAAAGGCATCCAAAGTTCCAAACCATACCTATTAGTCTTTTTACGACCAAAAATAAGTGACTAAATTAAAAGAAAAGGCATGAAAAAGGCCGATTCTGATGTAGTAGATTCACTAGCATTATCAAGACAAATAAATAATATACACAACAAAAGATCAAACAACAAATACAAACATTACAGAACATACTGATTGATCTTATGATTTCAATATATACACTGCAATTCATCGGATGGAGGAGTTTTATGATTGGGTTATCAGCAATAGAGCATCATGTACGTTCAGGTTACCGGTGAAGGCGAAAACAATACCTCTATCCACAATGCCACTTCCTAATTCCAAAATCAACCAAAAATTGTTGATACTTGATAGTATATATATATAAAGAACTATGCCAGGACAAGACGGTTGTTGTGTGCCGAACAATGAAAAATTTCTGCTCGGAATATGTAAACTAGGGTTCCATGTGATCGCAATTGCTGCTGACTCGTTCGCTTGATATGGGAGGAGCAGCCTTTATCATCACGCTTTGAATAAAGGCTACCATCTACACACATACAAAAGACTGCTAAAAAACACAGAAGGCAGAACACATGCAAGTAACATCAATGTATATGCAGAAGGGAAACTATGTCCTCATATAAAAATGTCTCTCAGGAACCTTAAACTCTAGCAGCCTACATTGCTTAAGATGCTTGCTTATGATGCTTGAGTAAGCATCTTAAGTAATGTAAGGCTGCTAGAGTTTAAGGCATCCTACATTGCTTAAGATGCTTGAGTAAGTTAGGCTATCATAATGATTTCGGTAACAAAATGTCTCTAACACCTCGTAATAGGAGACTACAGTTATAACAAAAGATTGCTGACAAAGACAAGCATCGAAAAGTATAAGCTCTCACCGCAGCAAATCCAACGCAGACAATACTAAAACCAGGAAAATTAAATGGAGCCTTTTCAGACAGGAACAAAGCTGGAAGAAAGAGTCGAGATTATTAGTTTAAAATGGAAGAAAACTTTGGTAAACAAGAATATTAAAGGGAATTTCAGAACACCTGTTAGAGGAGAGAAAGCAAAGGGAGATATAACATTGGCAAAGGAGCATAAGCCTGAAATACACCCTTGAGCCTTTCCCTAAAACAAAGAGTCACACAAGGCAAAGACAACTTAGAGCCCAAAAGAGCAAGTTATAAGTTGCGTACCAATTCAATTGCAAAGGATCAGCTTAAAAGATCAACGAAATTAATTACAGTCAAATTTAAGGTTATAATTCAAATTGCAGCCACTCCTCTCAAGAAAATTACCTGCTCAGACGGCCCAACTTGTTTTGATACAATGCTTCGCATCTGTAATAGTCCAACAGAATTACTCCAAATCGAACAACAGGTAAAAGCTAAATTTTGGAAGACAACTAGAGAAACTTACACATGGCTGTGCAAACACAAAAAAGATAGAGAACATAGCAGCAGCATATGGAACCTATAACATTTCAAAATGTTAGCCATACTGAGACAACTAAAGTTAGCTAGACCTAATACCAGCTGCAATCGACTAAAACATATTTTTCAACTTCACAATAAACATTCGAGATTGCCAGAAAAGTTGCAGGTACATACCCAGAAGGACCAAGCAAGGCCATAAAAGAACATCTGCAGTCAGGAAGCAGATGATTAGATAGGATATTACTATGCATGTCAAAATTCTTACAAACAAGAATGAACCTTTGTGGCTTGTCTAGAACTAAATAATTACAGCCAGATACTTACATGTGCACAGCCAAAAAGAAGCCCTATCGAAAGTAACCTCTCCTCTCCTAAAACAGGAGCTAGTAAGGGCATGAGAACCAGCTGCAGGAAGTTCTAGTTTTTAGTACCATTTAAATGTAATGATGGAACTATGAAAGAAGATAATCTCTAAAGTAATCAAACCCCCAGTGAGCAAAACCTGTGAAATAGTGCCTGCAACCCCCGAAATCACCATCAGGTCAGCAAACTGATCCTTGTTGAAGTGAAACCGGGCCTTTAAATAGTACTGCACAACAAACAATGGATTTCAACCACAGCATTCTTATGTGTAATTCCAACACAGAACCAGTATTTGATTCTATACGTCATTTCCACAAACTCAAATTATAAGACAAATAAAACCAAGTTCAGTTACACTTCTCTAAGCCTAAACGTTGCTCTCAGCTTACCAATAGTGAAGCATGAAGGCCAACATCGGCCAGATTGCTAAAAAACGCAACAATCGCAGCTTGGGAAAATGTAGGGCTGCAAATTAAGAGCGAGAAACCAATTGAAGATCATGGATTTGGGAAAAGGGGAAATAAATGTTGGCTACTGAGCACGGAAAATTTAACTGACCTAGTTTTCAACAATGCGATTAAATCAGGTAATGAAGGTAAAGCTTTAGAAGACTGCAATTCCACATTTGAGTTTTCATCCGAGTTCAAAACTTTTGGCTTTCCATTTGAGAGCAACGGGGCTGAAATGTCATCGTCTATGATCGAATTTGGTAGGAAAATCCTCATGTACATTACTGCTACCACTGCCACCGATGTCGCAACCTAGTAACAATAACAACAGAGAATTCATCTCTTACAAATTGCCTAGTTACATATTGAGATGAAGAATAAATGAAAACAGAGGAGAGAATACCTGAAACATTGAGGGAGTGGATACGAAACGAGTAAATAGGGTTCCACAGACAAATGCAGATGAACTAATACCGGAGAGAATTCCAAACGTCGAAGCTCGTCGTCCTTCTGGAACATTATCAGCCTGAAAAATTGGTATGATGGTGTCAACAGTTTAGAGCAGAGAGACAGAGAGCAAAATAGTTACAATATAATGTGGCCCATTAAAGATTGGAGTTCGATGCTTACCACATAGGCAAGGGCGAGGCAGTGAACGCTGCCTTCGCAAACCATGGCAGTGAGAGTCTTGGCCACAAAGTAAGCATAGAAGAAATTCCTTGTCCTACTGTAAGCTAATATTCCTGTAATTAACCAGTTCTTAATTAGGTTTAAGTAATCAAAGCTGAGGAATATATAGAAGCATGTATCCCTTAAACACAGGCATGTATATATAAGTACCTAAGGGGATTATAGTGAAAATCATTGGAAGGGTAAGCAGAGCTTTTCTCCCGAATTTGTCTGAGAGATTTCCTACCAAAGGCATCATCACAAGTGTTCCCAGCCCTACGATCTGCAAAGACACATCAACAATCCATCAAGAACATGAATAAGTTGATTAATTAAGACGGTACCATAGCAATCAAGATGTTTAATTTTTCTTTTTGTTACTTGCATTACAGGAGAATAAAATAGTGCAGGACATGCAGCCAAAGCCCAAAGCCAAAAAAAAAAAAAAAAGACAGACACCAAAGCATACAAACAATGCGGTTGTCGGTGAAGAACGTCCGACCGTCGTCCGGCAGTGCAATTTCCAAGTTTTGTGACAAGCTATATCAAATTTGCAAAGCGCCAAAATTGCACTCACTCGGTAACTCATCGTGATAAATAGTTAAACTCATGGGAAGAGTACGTGATGAGAGAAAAGGAGGTACAGCCTAACTCTCTCTTTCGTCATAACTGAGCATCAGCATCGAGTTTTTTGTTCATACGCGCCCAGAATACAAGGCCTACTTGCTTTTCTTTCCCTCTCTCTCTCTCTCTCTCTCTCTCTCTCTCTCTCTCTCTCTCTCTCGTTTTACTATTAATGGTATATGATGCAATGAGCGGTATACTAACAAGTAACAACTACTGAAACTAAATATCCGATGAAATGTCCAAGATAAATTTGCAGGAATTTTGATCATATGTAGCCAGCTAGTTGAAACGAAAATTATATATGAAGAAGATGATTCACGAAGAAAATCTAGTTACTTACGTGCAAGAACTAAGAATAACATAATTGATAGCTAGATATACCCCTTGTTGAAACCCAGTGAGGTAAATAGCCAAAGAGCAGTGGTCTTTTCCGGGACAAAGCGCGGACATAGTAACATCGGTGATTGCCGGAAACACCATGAAAGTAGAGAAACCATGCAGAAATAATGTAATGAAGAGGTGGTTCAACCTATTCCCACCCGTTGATGATAATAGCTTTTCCATCTTCCGATCCTCACCGGCCGGAGTGTGAAGGTTAAGCTAAGATGGAGCAAGCTAGCTACCTGACTGAATTTAAAGCTTAGAGGCTAGCTAGAATGGTGACCAGACTGCGAGAAATGCATGCTAGCTAGCTAGTAGTAAACTACAACATAAGAAGGTCGGTGGTGGGATCTAGCTAGCTAGATCAAGTATTAACACCAAGGTATATGTAATGTGATATTGCATGTGTGTGTCACGTACTGTTACCGTCTAGGTCTTTTGTTTCACGTTTGTTAATTAACAAAACCACATGAATTCATGCATACATGTTAATGGACGCCTGGAATGAACGACATACGTACGAAAGTGATCGAGCTATTTGCTCGTCGTTTAATTCTAATTAGACTGTCCGCTGACGCAAGGATGGATAATGGCTCTGGATGATTGGAACTAAATGATATCACTTCTACTCGCTTCACTCCGTCAAACTTATAATCCAAGCTAGTAGAAGTTAAAAACACTAATAATAAAAGTAAAAGTTACAAATGTAACTTCTATAATGTGGGTTTTTCTACTATACCAAACGGTACACCATACATATCACTAAAGAAGACATTGTTCAGCAGGGGTGGTTGGTTTCAAATTTAGTCATAAAATTTCAGCAAACATGTTATACCATACTCCTTAAAACAGAATTTTCCCTATAATATTAGGTCTTTCAAATTATCAATATATAATTAAACATATATTTATCGTGCTCGATCTATAAATTAATAGCAAAGAGAAAGCAGATCGATGAGATAAGGAGTTTTGTGAAGCAGTGATGGGCAAGGATGAAAGTTGTGCCATGATTTTAATGGATCTCTAGTTAAAGTGGGATAGTGAAACTCTGAACAGTGATCGAGTGCGATGATGATGGCTTAATTTGCACAGTACAGTGACTGCGGACCCTTAATTTTGACTATTCGGCCGAATGCATTATGGAAATTTCCTTTCCTCTATTTTTCTTGTTTTAATCTGAGGGAAATTTCCTAGTTTTAAGTTTTCTACAACACTCAAGACGACATGAAGGTTTTGTTGCTAGCTAGCTGGAATTAGAATTAACCTTCAGTCTGCTAACATAGATTATAATTGATCCAATATTTGAATGCGCGCGGTTATAACAAAGAAACAACAAAACGATACGTACATGAAATAAAACTGTCCAGAGGAAGTTGGATGAGGAATGATTTTTTACCCTAAGCTAGAAACGTAAATAACGAACAGCTAAACATATTTTTTTTCAAAAGAAAGTTAAAATCAAAAGGTGACCAGTTCATTTGCTTGCGGAGAAATTAAAGAATAGATGGTAGCTAAGCTAAGTTTTGCCAAAGTACAGTAGTGCTGAATATATGTATGGCAGTTGGCCGGCCGGCCGGAATAAAGAATTAGGTGAAGAGATCGAGTAGCAGAGAACATACCGCTTGTTGAAATCCGGTGAGGTAGATAGCGATGGAGCACTCGTCTCTTCCGGGACAGAGTGCAGTCATCGTAACATCGGTAATGGCCGGAATCACCATGAACGTCGAGAAGTTGTGCAGAAATATCGTCATGTAAAGGTGGCTCAGCCCCCCTGATGATAACTTCTCCATTTCTCTATATATAACCACCCTCTAGCTCACTCACTCTTCGATATGCCAGCAGTCTCAGTTGGACTCTAATTTCAACTGCTTGCTTTTAAGGGAAGGAGGGAAGGTAGCTCATGAACTGGAAATGGCTTCTCACGCTTCAATATCTAAACCTGGTTAAAATAATAAACTAGCTGAAGCTTAAAACAGGAAAGACAGGAGGAAAAACTACGTGAAAATATCAAGCATATAGGAATCTTATATATAGTATTGGCCTAGCTAGCTTTATAAAATGAAGTATGAAATTAGTGAGGAATATTTGCCTAAAAGGAACAAAAAGTGCGGGGGTGAAGCAAAGGATGCGTGGCTTGTAAGTTCCCCTCTCTCAGGGAGAAAAGGGAAAATTATTTCTTCATGCGTGTGAATTGTAATTACGCTTTGGCGCGTGCAAGTCTGATGGATCGATCGTCTACCAGACTACCACAACACCTTTCAATTTACATCTGCTAAACAGTTTCTAACTTTCTATCCAAGTTGTTTGCACTTTTGATTTCAGGAAGACAAGAAAGAGTGGGCACTTGGGATTTAGATTTTGTTAATTGTGATCCATGTCGGGCAAGCGGGTGGATGGGTTGGACCATGAGACAGCTTTTTTGATCCAAGGAAATACTGGGTTCAACAGCTAGGCCTGATTTAAGGATCCCATTAGCCCAGTTAAAACTTAGAATCAATGGCTTTGTATCCTGACAACGTCAGAGCCGTACAAAGCATATGGTCGAATTCGCCCGTCTTGGAGATTGATCAAACTAGTCCAAGACAATAAAGAGCTGACGACTAGTTTTAATTTGATTACCTTTAAACATGTATATCGTGAAACCAATTGTGTGCCTATGCAATTGATAATCTTGGTCACATTGGAACTTTGAAATGATAGGGTTTCTAGTTTCGGTATATAACAGTATTTTCTCCTTAAAACAAAAAACCCTAAACTATCAATCATACTATCCTACTTTTAAAAACTTTGAGAACATAAACTATTTATAGCACCAATTGACTAATTTTAATGGTGACTTCATTTGTTGTATAGTAACAATAACATACTAGACAAAGAATGCTCAAGTAAAGCCATAAGTTTATTGATACAACTTTCTTGTTATGGTGTCAATTGGAAAGTAGAAACTCATACATCGATCCCTACAATCCATCTTGCTTCTAAGTATTAATATTTTCTCATTTTGGTATGACAATTTCACCCTACAACAAACTAGTGAGTGATTAAAATCCCTTTTTTTTATTCAAGATCACGGTATCTCAAAGGCTTCTTAGGCCAAAAAACTAATTCGCTGGGGGTCCGGACAGCCAGCAGGGCATTGAAGCCCCTCCCCTATAAAAGCATATTTACCAACGCTAGCCATATTTGAGTTAAATTTTCATCAAATTAGCTAAAGCTAAAATGTTATTTTAGCTAGTCACTTTAGAAATGTGTATGTATAAATGTTCTATATTTTATCTAGCATCACATTAATATTATTTTTCAATTAAAGATTAAATAGTTTAAATATATTTATATATCACCTAAAATATCTTAAAAGGAATGTAATAAATTATATTTAGCCTCATTTGAATTATCTCGCTAGCCAAATATAACTAGCGAGATAGCTAAAAGTTATAATAGCTCAAGTTTGGCTAGTCTGCTTGACCTCCTAAAACATTAAAAAAAACTAAACACGTTTTCTAAAATAGCTAAAGAGTCAAAATATAGAGTTTGCTAAAGATGCTTTAAGAACTCAAATTCTTCAATATAGATCTAGCACGAATTTTTTGACTTATAGTGTTTAAGATCTTAGAAAGTTGGTACATTTCATAAATTTCAACCTTCATATAGATTTCAACGCCACAGACAATAATACATTTGAGATCTTAGAAAGTTGGTACATTTCATAAATTTGAACCTTCATATAGATTTTAAAAGGCCACAGACAATCATACAAGTTGTAAACATTTCGTAAAAGTTCATGAAGTATAATTTTCGTCAATCGAGTGTAATGGTTCCAAACTTCCAATGTCCATAATGTAAAATTTGGCTATTCCCAAGGTAGAAAAACCAAAATCAACCAGAGCGATAATCGTATACAAAATATTAGACTCTTGAAAAAAGAAAAAGGAAAATGTATTTTTCTTTGGTCATGGAATATTCCGTTATAATTGGGGAAAGAAAATTGACGGGAAAGATACTCACAGATCCAAAAGCAACTTTTTCCCTGTATTATATAGAAAGTAAAAATAAAAATCACTTTACAAAATGTGCAAAGTGATGAGTGATGAGAGTGGAGTCACTGTTGCTAAAGAAGAAGGTTCCACGTGAGTGCCTAGCTACGTCCAGCAGGTCCACCAGCTCTTGTTCCGTAATTTTCCATCGTTTTGGCAAATCCGGCGAGACGTGCAACTTGCGAAAGCTTAATCAACTAATAAAATCTCACTCATTATCACCAAAACTAAGATTAGTTATAGTAAATTATGCTAAATATCTGTGTCGTGCTAGCTGTGTTGTCTATCTCAAATGAGTCGTATGGCAAACATTGCCTCTAAGGCTTTCGAGTGTGATCACGTGGTGTTACATTTCATATTATTGTCCTCAATTTAAATTTGTATTGCCATCAGTCCTTTATTGAGTTAGCCATTTAGTTTAATATGCCCTCAAATGGTGATTCTCTGTAACTATGAGTCTGGATCGGATCATAAAATTCTTGTGCGTAATTTTACGAAAAAATGTCTGCGCATCACACATGCTCAATTACAGACCTAAAATTCTTTATATTTTTGCTGCAAAATTTGTTTAATTTACTTATTATTCTGATATATTGGAAAATTTTGAACTCCTTCAGGAAAAACTATCGAATTAAATATGTAATAATAATAAATCAATGAAATTTTAAAGAGAGCCGATGAACTAGATCTTTCTTCGCTTACCCAAAAGAAAAAACTGATTTTAATAATTTTCGAATCATAAATACAAATTCAAACGTCTTTAATTATTTCAACATCGTAGCATCATATTTGGTCTTATCCTCGCCCCTAAAAGCTTCATCTTTAATGTGGCATACTATAACACTAAACAAATGCATTTTTGCAATACTTTTACATCAATTAAAAGCGTCTAACACATATATATCGTTCTTTTCAATAATTTAATATTACAGGTTTCAACGACATATTGTTAATGTGAAAATGGGTAATGATAGTATCTATGTTGTTTTTATAGTCTCTCAAACATGTATACAAATTTTAACAGTTGTATTGACTATTGAACAACTCTAAGACCATCTCCCATGGTAGGCTAAAAAGCCAAATTTAGCCTATGGTTACTCCCACCATAAGCCAAATTTCAATTTCCAAGGCAAAAAATTTAGCCTAAGCAATTTTGTAAGCCAAATTTGGCCTTCCATTTTCATAGGCTAAATTTGGCTTTAGCCTACCATGGGAGATGGTTTAAGCTAAAGCCAAATAATATTTTATTCAGTTTTATTTTTTTTCCAGATTTGCCCTTTTACCTATCATCTTATTTCATTTTATATCCTTTTTAAATTTAAACTAAAAATCTTTAATCCCTCACAACTACATAATTAAAAACTCGTTTCTATTTAATTTTTTTACCATTACGAAGATCTCGACGAGACATTTCATGTAAGCCCCATATCTAATATATTTAGATAAAATCATATACTTGATTCATTATTGAATTAAAAAAAGTACATAGCTTATTCATGAAAAATGTTACGTTACTTATTAAAACGTACGTAAACAACACAAAATGCTAGACTTAACAAAATAACAACATAACGAAATAACATAAAATGCTAGACTTATTAAAAACACATATTATTTTTCAATAAAAAAACCGATATTATAATAACCATCAATTCAGTACTACACCGCTTTCGTTACGGGGCTCCTCCATGTCCATCGCTTGTTCCAGTACCTCCGCTTCCTCCATAGTTTTTACCTTTTCCATATCCAAAAGGTCCTTCATAAAGACTCATTCCTCCATAGTCACTAATTCCTCCATAATTTGGCGTTGCTCCGTATTCACCACTTGATCCATATTGACTTGAAACTTGAAGTGCATTACCAAAGCTTCCAGAGTTGAATGTAGCTTGTGTGTCACCTTGGAACGGATTCATGTTAGCAAAATTGTCATAGCCAAACGTCATGGGTGATTGCTGTTGTTGGGATTCACGAGCTCTTCTTTGCCTAATTTCATTTTTTCTCATCTCAAAATACTCACGATCTTTCGGATCCGAAATGGAATTCAATCACGTTGGGCAATTATTAAAGGACTAGCACGATTTTGGGATAAACGTGTCTTACATGATATTATGACTACATGCATCATAATGCACAACATGATTATCGAGGATGAGCGAGATTTATCGGCTCCGATTGGGGAATTTAATGAAGCACCCGCCCCTACTGTTGAGATGGTGATTGATGAAACAACAAGATTTAACCAATAATTTCTTGATCGCCATAGAAAAATTAAAGATAAGAAAGCTCATTATGAACTTCGAGATGCTTTGATTGAACATATTTGGCAGCGACATGGAAGAACATAAGTTTGAAATCGTGATTGTTAAATGTTTATTTCTAAATAAATATTTTGTTTTCAAATAAATTGAAGGAATAAATGTTTATAATATATTGAAGGAATAAAATTCATGTATGTCATTCTCAATATTTGTAGTTTCAAATTTTTTTAAATATTATATATATTTATATATATGAGACAAAACAAAATGCATAGAAATATAACATTACATATATATGACAAAATAATTAGAAATGGCTTTACCTTGAGATTTAGCTTATGGTGGGAGTGTTTTTTAAAGTCAAAAGGCTATAAATTTGGCTAAAGATTTAGCTTATGGTGGGAGACTTTGATAGGCTAAAAAAAGATTCCACAGAATATTCTTGTTTTTTAAGCCAAATTTGGCTAAGGATTTAGTCTACCATGGGAGATGCTCTAACAGTAATTTTAGCGCCCTAGAATAACGTTATTCTTATCGTTAGTCATGTAGTGGAATACAAACCAAAAACACTTATAAACTTTAACGTTTGTCATATTACTGACATCCATTAATATGCCAACCAAGCAGTCAATTTTTATTATCTCATACTGTTAATTCAAGTTATTCAAAAAAATACCGTTAACTTAAACAAAATGGTAAAAGTTATAAATTGTCCTCGTGGTTTAGGGTCATGAATATGTTTGTCCATATGGTTTCAAAATGTCTAATGTTGATCATCATGTTTTATATCTTGACTAATTTTGGTTTATTTTAACATTTTGTCTAACTACGTTAGTGAGGTCCTCACATGCCCCTCACATGCTGGGTTAATTTTGTCTTTTGCGTTTAAACCTACCAAGTACTTGCTAACCACTACACGTCTCATCTTCTATATTCTCAATTGCTTTCATAAATAAAAAAAATAGTCGACTTTTTCCGTTGCTGTGTGTTCCTGCGAGGATGACTCATTGAGGAGATAATCTTTATAGACTGCCTCATGACCCGTGTTAGATTATCGTAATCTATATCCGTGTTTATTTATTTATTTATTTTTCTAAAAAAGAGGATCAATAGTGGTTCCCCATTTACCCCCCAGGAGACTCGAACCCGCGACCTAACGGATGCAGGTGAAGCAGCTTACCACTGAGCTATGCTTCTTGTCAGAATGCAAAAGACACATATGGGATATGTGTCTAAGGTTGAATGCAAAAGACGAAATTAACCTAGCATATGATGATTTTACTGACAGTATTAGACGAAATGTTAAAATTAGATAAAAATTTATTGAGATATATATAAAACACGAGGACTAACATTAAACATTTTGAAACCACGGGAACCATTTATAACTTTTACCCTAAACAAAATGTTCAAATCACACCATGTACCATGTATTTGAAATTCAACTTAATTTATCCAATTTATCGGTTACATTTTCATTTTGGTATGTTATATATATATATATATATTTCATTTATAGGCTTTGTTTTCTTTTTACTTCTACGTATATACAAGAAAAATATTATTATTTATATATTTTTGAAATAATTAAGAGTGAACTGAAAAGAGTTCAAACTGAGCTCTATTTTGGAGCGCAGGCCTTTTGTCTACAGTCCCCGTATCAACGTGTTCAAATTCACACACCCGGAATCACGCACAAAGCTACGCGCGTGCATTTAGATTGGTAATAAATAATAAAACCCCAATTAGCAGCCACACCAGGATTTTATTAGACGAGGGAGGACCTTCCCACTACCACTCCATTTTATTCCCTCTCTCCTTCTCCACTCACTCGTTCTCTCAAACAAAGTCCAATGGACTCTCTCACCCTCTTCTGTACCGGTGCTCTCCTCGCCGGTGGGCTCTACTGGTTCGTCTGCGTTCTCGGCCCTGCCGAGCGACAAGGCAAGCGTTCCGCAGATCTCTCCGGTGGCTCCATCTCTGCCGAAAAAGTCCAAGACAGTTACAACCAGTACTGGTCTTTCTTCCGTCGCCCTAAGCAGATCGAAGCCTCCGAGAAAGTCCCTGACTTCGTAGATACTTTCTACAACCTCGTAACAGATATCTACGAGTGGGGTTGGGGTCAGTCCTTCCACTTCTCCCCCTCAGTCGCCGGCAAGTCCCACAAGGACGCCACGCGCCTCCACGAGGAGATGGCCGTCTGTCTTATCAACGTCAAGCCCGGACAACGCATCCTGGACGTCGGATGCGGCGTTGGCGGGCCGATGCGCGCGATTGCAGCTCACTCGCGGGCCAACGTCGTGGGAATAACAATCAACGAGTACCAGGTGAAGAGGGCGCGTCTGCACAACAAGAAGGCCGGGCTCGATTCTCTATGTGAAGTCGTCTGCGGTAACTTTCTGGAGATGCCGTTCCCGGAGAACAGCTTCGACGGCGCGTACTCGATCGAGGCGACGTGCCACGCGCCGAAGCTGGAGGAGGTGTACGCCGAGATCTTTAGGGTTCTGAAGCCAGGAGCGCTGTACGTTTCGTACGAGTGGGTGACGACTGACAAGTACAACGGTGACGACGCGGAGCACAGGGAGGTGATTCAGGGGATCGAGAGAGGGGACGCGTTGCCGGGGCTGAGGGCACACGTGGACATCGCCGAGGCGGCGAGGAAGGTAGGGTTTGAAGTGGTGAAGGAGAAGGATCTGGCAATGCCTCCAAGTGAGCCGTGGTGGACTAGGTTGAAGATGGGAAGGATCGCCTACTGGCGCAACCACATTCTGGTTACCGTGCTCTCCTTCTTGGGAATTGCGCCGAAAGGAACGGTGGATGTTCACGAGATGCTGTTTGTCACCGCTGACTATTTGACCAGAGGTGGTGAGACCGGAATCTTCACTCCGATGCATATGATCCTCTGCCGGAAGCCGGAATAGATTTTCACATTGGTACTAATGTATGGTCCAAAACCTACCTCCCTTGTTATTTTAGCCCCTTTTCATTTTTGTTTTCGGTTTAAATTGTCTAATTTATCGCCCCTAATGTATTTCCCACTTGGAATTATTTGAATTTCGTGATTAGGATCTTTGGCTTTCTTCACATGCTAATGTTTTGGTAGTAATAATGTAATTTTCGCTCTTAATTTTTGGACGGTTTGTCTGTGATGTGTCTGGACTATGAAGCTTCTAGCGATGTAATCTGTACCAGATATTTAGAATGTCTCTTCTTTTTGGTAAATCAAAAAAATAAATCCATCGTGTTCCGGTAAATTAGTAACAATCGATCTGAGCCCAAGTACTGAAGGGACGACACGTATACAAATTTGGATTTATGTTTCCTATTTGATGCTTGGCATCGTGGATATCGCAAGCGATGTTTCCTCTCCACAGCAGAGAAGATCGTATGGGTCCACATTTGTTCAAGCAAAAATAAAAAATGTAACGCCTCGGTAAGATAGGCTAGGCCAGGATTAGAAACCGAGTTAAAATTAATGTAGAGAAATTGAGTTAGAATTAATGTAGCGCGGAAGTTCGGTTCTCATCCAATGTAACGTAAAAGGGTTTGATTTTCTTCTAATGTAACGTAAATAAACGGTAGAGATAAGTGAGCAAGAGTTTGAATGTAACGTAAAAATAAACGGCTAGCTACAACAAGTTGTTTAGGGTTAAGGACCGAAGGTGTGACGAATATGAATGAGGAAGTGAGAACATGTGACACCATGTGAGGTTAGGTAGCGAAGAACCGTGTCTTGTTGTTCCCCTGAGTTTGAGATGGAGAAGTGAGAAGGCGCCAAAAGAGCAAGTGTTGGCAATTTGAGTTAGGGTGTCATGTTGTGCGTGGGTTTTAGCTCCAAGGGCCTCGAAACATGCCGACAGATGGGGTCGCCCACTGGGGTTTGGATCTCTCACTGATTGCTTTCTTTGTTCTTCTCTCTAGTCTCTGCTCCTCTCCTTCGATGTTCTCCGTCTGTAAATATGTCGTTATTTTTTTTATTTATCTCTGCCATGTGTTAATTATTTTTCATACATAGGTAATATTAATATATTTGATATGTGCGTTTATTTTATTTTGGTCCCGAATAATTCATGTTGCCGTCTTTGGGAGTAGGTGGCAAAGGGATCTGAGATTTAATCTGAATGATCTGATCTGTAGACTTTCAGGTGCCCAAGGAACTACACTGGACTACTGAACCTTAGTGAAAAAAATAAAAAATATTAATTGACTTGCAGGTGAAAAATAATTAGCTGGGCTTCACCTGAATTGGGGAGAGTATTGATGGGAATATATACTTCTGTAATTGATGAAACACCCATGTCAAACATGAAATAATCTAGGGATACTGGCATTAAAATGTTCTATTTGTCACATCATTTTATAAATCAGCCTAGCTTGCTGTTTGATTTAAATTTTGGAACCATCTGAGATATTTTGTTGCTTTGGAGTTCTGTATACTTTTTTTGTAAGAAAATATCTCCCACTGTATCAGATATTTTTACTTATATTCCTTCCGGTGGTTTCATTAGAAAGTGAGACACTCATACCACAGAATGTGAATAGTATTGTTTCTGAAAAGGAATGAGAATAGTGTTGCTGCTACCTCACGTCCGAACGGTGTATAATTAAATAAAAAAAATTTCATGCACGAAGTGTATTTAAAATTTTAATTGTTTGTAACAATTCGTATGTCTACTCACTATGTTTCTATATTTTTTTAATTCTAACCACTTATGTATGTATGTGAAGATACACGTCATGCACTGAAGATGCTCTCATAATTGAAAGGTCCAAATTTCACTCTAGTATAACAAAAACAAAATAAATATGTCTTAAAAAAAATTGCGGGACAGTTGCTCTAGTCATCTCATGTGGAGTTTCCGGCCCAATTTTTGTTAAAGTCTGTCTAGAGTACTCTGATTTTCCAAGTTATGAAGTAGTTGTATTATTCGTTTCTCAATCATTATTTTGAACCAAAACTAAAAAAAATATTGTCAAAATTTGAAGCGGACCATGCTGAAGGTGTTCTTCTTTCGACCAATCATAAATCCAGCTCTGCAAGGGAAAATTGTTTTGCTAGCTAGCGTTGCATGAAAGCAACTCATGGGGAGAACATCAGGTCTGTGGAAAAATCATGGATCATTTCATGGTGGCTTTTCTGTACCAAAAGAAGCCCACATATTCTTGATATTAGAGTTTGTTTTGGGCTAACGCGAAAGTTGAAGAACTGATATTAGGGACTTTGTGTGATGTAAAGACAATGAAATTGAATATGCTATGGAAATATCCCAAAATACCCCCCAGATACCCCACTTATTATTGTCAATGGATGACATGAACCACAAGCTAAACGAGTGGTTGTGGACTTTAGCCAATGAAGATTTCAAGATAATTCTCAGTGCTCCATCATACCCTTATCCCCTGTACTTCTCTCTACGCTCATAGCTTCAAGCTCCTTCCTAGCTTCAGATCAATGGCGACCATCACAAATTTCGTAGCCAAACCACCTCTATCTCTATCTGATTCAACCCCAAAAACCAGCTCTCTTTACCACCACCACCACCGTTCCTTCTCATCCTTGGTCACCAAACTCAGACCTCTAGCAACAAAGCTAGAAGCCAAACAAGCCCGCTTCAACCTGACCACAAAGGCCACGGCCGCCCCGAAAACTAAGAAAGTACAAAGCGATGAAAGAGTAGTACAAGTCCACAGCATATCGGAATTCGATGAAGCGCTTCAGTCGGCAAAGAACAAGCTCGTGGTGGTCGAATTCGCCGCCAGCCACAGCGCCAATAGCAAGAAAATGTACCCCTTTATGGTTGATCTCAGCCACACGTGCGCCGACGTGGAGTTCCTGTTGGTGATGGGAGACGAAAACGAGAAGACGAGGGAGCTATGCAGGAGAGAAAAGATCGAGAAGGTTCCGCACTTCAGCTTCTACAAGAGCATGGTGAAGATTCACGAGGAGGAAGGCATCGACGGGGACCGGCTTGTCGGAGACGTGTTGTATTACGGCGACAACCACTCGGCGGTGGTGCAGCTGCATAACAGGGAAGACGTTGAGAAGTTGATTCAAGATCACAAGGAGGATCATAAGCTGATTGTGCTTGACGTGGGGCTCAAGCATTGCGGGCCGTGCGTGAAGGTGTATCCGACGGTGGTGAAGCTGTCGAGGAAGATGGAGGACACGGTGGTGTTTGCGAGAATGAACGGGGACGAGAACGAGAGCTGTCTGCAGTTTCTGAAAGACATGGAGGTGGTGGAGGTGCCGACGTTCTTGTTCATTAGGGATGGTGAGATTTGCGGAAGGTATGTGGGTTCTGGAAAGGGTGAGCTTATTGGTGAGATTCTGAGATACCAAGGAGTGCGTGTCACTTACTAAGTTTTAGTTTGAATGAATTAGCAAAACTACATTTACAAATTAAGTTTGGTCGATCATCTAGGAATTGTGACCATATATATCGATGAACAGTTTATGAGAATTCAATTATTCAGTTGATGTACGTGTAGTCTACTGGCTTTGCATGACACTACCTTCCGGATCCTTACCTTCATTTCCAAATCCAGCTACTTCCATCAGGGGCTCTTCCAAAATCCTCCTCTTTATTAGGGTCTTGTTAATTTGTTATCTTCAATGCTATACGAAAATTATAAATAAAAAAGAACAAACTGGGTGGAATAAAACCTGGAGTGGTCTATATATAGTTTACTCAACAAGATTACAAGGACCAGAACAGAAGAACTAAGAACAAAGTGTTGGTATAAGATTTATTGGCAATCCCTTATGGTCAAAACACACAAGGCACAAGCTGCACTTCATGTCCCGAAGACATAAGATAGCTCAAAAGTGAAGATTGAAGACCTGACCGTTCTCCAGCGCATCAGGTAATTCATGCATGTGCATCACTTTCATTCACTAAGATTAGATGGATATCTCTGTTGTATCTGTTGTATCTACTGGGTCTGACCATGTGCATATTCAAATGTATTTGCTTCAGTTTTTAAGTGTTTGAATTTCAAATACCTTTTAGCAAAACATTAGTCTATTCGTACTTAAGTTCCAAGTTAGTCTAGAGTGGTGTGGCAAACCAACCCGTGACCACGTAACTTGAGCCTTTGGTAACCAATTGAGTTTTGTGATACACAAACTAAGTCAGCAGCTGCCCATGTGATGTACCGCCCAAGCTATCAGCTGTTCTAAGTGTCCTTTTAGGTAAAATGGTTTTGTAGAGTCTTTATGCTTGACTAAATCTGATATACTTTTTCCAAAATCATTTGTCTTATTCTTTTGGCTTCACTCCTTACTAAGAAAGCCTATTCTTAGATTTTATCTTGTGTGATTTGAGAGATCTAATCAAAAAAAAAAAAAAACTTTGACGTGGCAAGGCTCTCCTGTATGGAGTACAATGTACTGCGGCGTCTTCGTTGGGGTCGCCAGAATTAAGCACGGCTATTGTCGTGCATGCCCAGCCTTTGATTTCTTCTATGCCGTCGTGATTGATTGGTGTGGAAAGTAATCTTCATGCATGCAGCATTGCAGCATGCTACAGACTTGAGAAATGTATTAATGAATAATGATGAGATTAAGGTGCCAAAATGTGTGCTGAATCGATCTGAAAAAGGCCAACGATGGCAGTGCTGCTCAGCGATATATGCTATCAATTAGTTGGTGACAACTTTTATATGACCGCTAGCTGTAGGCTTAAGATAGACATTTTTTTTTTTTTAAAGTAGCTTAAGGTAAACATAAGAACACATTGAGATCCAAATAATAGTGTACCAATATATCTTGCGCTTTTGGCTACCTCGTCCTTATGAGTCGTGACTACTAATTAAACTCACTCATCTGTTTGTTTTTCAGAAATGTCGTCCTCAAAGAATGGTATATTGTATTGCTTTGCATCAAAGATACTGTTTCAATTTGCATCAAAGATGTCACAATAACAACGCACTTTGAGCCTTTAACTGTTGCTTCAAACACGGGCGTTCAGAACTGTTATGAGTCCCATAGATGATATAACTCGCTCTGAATTTAATTAAGTTCGATGAAGGCGTTAAGGAGCTGAAGCAGCTAAGCATGATCCAGCGGTACCGTATTAGAACAATGGGGGCATTTCGAATCACTGCAAGTTCTTCACATGCATGTACGACGCATCTGCCTGATTTCAGATCATATATAACAAAGAATACCTGCTCTCATCTGCATGTGAATTAATGTTCTTCTCAGTATGTAAGACCAAGGAGACGCTTCAACGAGTCCTGTGGTACTAAGTACTGACTTCGTTTTTGTCCGCTCCCAAATATGATGATTTTCTGGCATGGTAAATTGGTAACGGTAACAATGGGCCTATGTGCATGATAGTATGTCTCGTATATTTGTGGATCGATTCAGTCAAAATACGTCAGCTACGAAATTGCGAAGACGACCAGATCTCTCTTGTTTTCAGATTTTTCGTGCTTTATGAGGTTACCAATGCTTCTCTGTTCTTCAACTTTTCTAACAGTATTTCATTTTGTTTATGGCTTTGCTTGCCATCAATATAGCTCTTCGTTGAAATTTTGATCCAACTGCCGAGCCCATATTTAATCATGTTAACGGGATTCTTCGTTTTGAACCATATAAAAGGCATAATCTGCATATATAAATAGGTTATATTCCAAGAAGTGGTTCGGTATTTGCAATATAAGCGAGTGCACTGCACTATTCTATAGAAGTATATATTAATAATTAATATCATACATGAACTTCTGTAGGAAAATTTGGGTCGATGGATCGATCGATGTTAATATTACCTACAAAATCATACAGATACATAATATTATTAACAAATAATAATACTTATAATGATGCCAAAATAACAATAAAATGACAAAATATAAACACTTATCTTTGATTATGAATCATGCGTCAAAAACTTGATATGGTAAATATTTAAGGTTGAGGCGTGTAAACACTGCCCTTAAAAGTATATTTCGCCCCTCGAAGACAATGTCCCGGTGTAATAGGCTTATGATGTTTACCCTCCAGGGTACAACAACCAACCGTTAATCCTTGTAAGCGTACACTCGCAATACTTGGATCCTATAACCGCTTGATAACTTCCTTTGGCACTTGAAAGATGAATTCGAGAGCATATGACCAAGTAGAATGAGAGGACCAATGAGGAAAATGTTTTGGTGATAACGTACAACTGTTATCTATATCATGACCATGAGGCGGGGATATATATATATAGCTCAACAAATAAGATCGGTTACAAGTCATGATAATGAGTATCGATTAATCATAACTTTGGTCTTTGTAACAGACAAGAAAGAGTTAATACGTGTTACAATTGTAACAGACGTATTTATAGAATGAAGCAGGTTATGTTGGAAATCAAAGCACTAATTAATTGACTACAATTAAACTCAATAAAAAAATTTTGTATTTTAAAATATCATATCAAAAATTCCAATAACTTCAAGGGAATTGTAGTTAAAATTTCACAAACTTAAAATTTCGCCCATCTCGAAAGGGTTTGCATTGGTATATGACTATATGACCAGCACTTGAGTAACTTTTAGAGTAACTTTAACAGACTCTATTTTAGCTTTTAGCTATTTTAGAGAGCGTGTTTAGTTTTTTTTTGATATTTTCGGAGCTCCAGCAGATTAGTCAAAATTTAGCTATTATGATTTTTAGCTATCTCGCTAGCTAAATATAGAGAGCGAGATGACTCATATGAGGCTAGCTATTATTTAATACATTCCTTGTAAGATATTTTACATGATATATAAATATATTTAAACTATTTATTTGAAGAATAATGATGATGTAATACGAGCTAAACTATAGAACATTGATGCAGCCATAATTTTAAAGTAGCTAGTCAAAATAACATTTTAGCTAATTTGACTAAAATTTAACTGAAAAATGACTAGCATTGCTAAAGATGATCTTAAGTTTTTTCATGAGCAATATACATAAGGTATGGTTTTATGGTATTGAGATCTCATGAGCACGGATATTTTGTTGTTGGAATAGTGCTCACACCAGAACGACCTATTGACAGATCACTCTTATCTCGAATTAATCTTGCAATAATTATGGAATTGACATGGCAACCGCAAATTAATCAAACCTATTGTCACAGCTCATTTTTCTGGTGTGACTGGAAACTGAAACCTAGCCAAATATATATATATGTAAATTATGTATAGCTTAATTTCCTCGATTATAATGGTCAAAATTCTTCCGATAGTTACCTAGTTTTAGATAGAAAACAACAGGCAAAATAGAGTGCTACGTACTACTAGTTTGTCGGCTGTGATATTATATTCTTGTTCGATCTGCATTCACTTAATTCCAGAACAAATCCAACCTCATCAAACATATATACTCAAAATCAATTAAGCAGAAGAAAGCATTGGTAAACCATGAAGAACGTCACTAACTGAATCTCTCTACGTTTTATATCGTATGAATATAACCCATCAAGCTGTGCACCAATTACAGTTGCTTAATCCAAATCCTGATCACCTAATGAATTTGAATCTAAAAATCTTCCAAAAAAAATAAAGACATATGAAGAATCCTTTGCAAAGAAAAAGAATGAAGAAGTTGATGATGTATTAATGTGCTTTAACTTGTAGAGGACTCGGCGGAGCCATGGTTCTTCTCTTCCATAGATTAATCTCTTTCCTTGGCTGCAACGCCACGTCACCTCCCGGCGACCCGCCTATCGTCAACGGCGCCGAGAAAGAGATTTTCGTATGCTCACGCTCCTGATCTTCGTGATCACTATATTCTTCATCTTCGTCCGAATGATAATTCCGGGTGTAATCTTCATCGTGACGTGGCGCCACCCTGGCCAGCGGCGCTTGCCAATCAAAGTTGGCAAAAGCCTGCCCTCTTCCGCTCGCAAACCGCCGCATCTGACTCAACGACGGCGCTCTATCCGGAAGCCCCGCCGCCTTGGTTTTAGGATCATCAACGTCGGCATCGGATTTTCGTCTTGAATTCACACCACTAAAAATCCTTCGAAACGCAGACGCGTGCTTATTTACTTCCCTGCTTGGTTTTGTTTCTTTTGAATCCTTTGATTGATTTCTAGGAGGTAAACCTTCGCGTTTTGTCTTCTTGATTTGTTGGTGTTGTTCTTTCTTTTGCTTGATCTGTCCCATGCACGAAACCTTCGGCGATGTGGGTTCGACTTCAACTACGCTCCCGAAGCTACTGCCTCCGACGTTGTTCCTCGGTTTTCTCCGAGCTTCGTCCGGAATAAGTGGGCCGGAGAACCCTACCCCCCGACCGCCGTGAGGTTTGTGCTTAGGGCTGTAAGAAGCACCGTGGAAGTAAACTGCAGACGCTGCTTTGGGTAAGAATTTCAAGATCTTGCTTCTGGATTTACCTTGTTTCTGAAGTTCCATTGTAACACGAATCGTCTTCTAAAATCGAGTAAGGGTTATCTGATCAGTACCTGTATATATAAGGTGTGACAGCTTAAACAAAGGAAGGAAAGGCTGGTCAAACAAGGTGGTGTGACCTAGCTTAACCTTATTTATTTAGGATTGAATTATATAATACAGCTTTCCCGTAGGTTTCCGGATTTATCTCTGCCAAGGTTTTTTTTTTTTTTTTATTTACACGACTCAATCTTAATCGTTTATAACCATTTATATGTTTGACCATCATATTTCTACATTATTTTTTTAATCTTGACCATCCATATATATATGTGAAAATACACACCGAAGTCTTTAATTTTGTATATATAAGCGCATATCGAAAGTTTTAATCAAAGTGGCTAAATTTGAATCGGGATAGATTTACGATAATTAACTATTTTTAGGCATGATTGAGTGTTTTGTCCAGTTATGACTTGTTAAACCCTAATCGGATTAATCATTAAACATTACACGTAGGTTTTATATATAAGATAGTGATGAGTTGACAGAGTTATTAGATGATGAGAGGATGCGTCATGAGATATTGAGATATACGGTAGGTTAAAAAGGGGATTCAAAAAGATTTAATTTGTTTTTATTGCTAGAGAACGATCAAGTAGGAATGTTTGTTTGTTCTTGGACGCATTGGACTTGTTGGAGAAATGGGATAAAGAAATGGATTAAATTCAATTTAATTCCCTGAATTTTAGGGCTAAATGAGTTTGATCTATAACTTTTTGTTTTAATCACGTTGGTTCTTGTACTCTTAAACATCATCAACTAAATCCAAAATTTTAATATGGCTCTAAAAATAATATCATTTGCTGAATTGAAAGTGACATGAGAATCCACATTTGAGCTTTTTAACCTACAAATAGGACAAATAAACATTTTAACAATGAAAAAAACATCATTTTTCAAGGACCAAAGCTCACCCTTTTTTTGCACTAAAATTCAAATTTTAGACTTAGATGATGTTATTTGAGAGTACAATAATCAACGTGATTTAAAAAAAAATCAAGAACCAAACTGATTTTAATCTTAAAGTTTGAGGAGGTAAACTGAATTTAGTCCTAAAGAAATTGAGGTTAGGTGGATCGATATATATCAATTCATTTCTAAATATTAATTTACGAATATGGTATAACCCATCTATTAGTTCTACTGCTTTGGTTTGATCATGTACAAGTAAACGTCCAAACTAATCTTTAGTTTGGCAAAGGCTAACAAGATGAGGTAAAGTTTCCTCTCATTTTAAACCATTATTAGAAAAGAGTGTTAGCCAATAGTACAATTACAAATTACATTGTACGTAGTAACTAGTAAGATAAAAAGGGAAGGGAAAAAAACGTAGTCTTTCTACGTATATTGTTTTATTCAGTGGGGGTGGTCGATCCGATCCAGTGGTGACTAGCTAGCCTGGTATTCTGGTAATGCATCCTTAAATTGACTGATCCACCGTAACATTAATACTTTGATTGTAAGATGACCAATCCATGTTAATGTGTTTTGTTGAAAATGTCATTTATCATTGATTGGAAAATCAGGATATAGTTAATTTGCATTAACCGGTTAGGTAGCTAGGGTTTGAAAGCTTGACGTAGTCTCCGCATGGATGTTGAAAATTGAAGAGCTTATTAATAAAATTTGGTGGGAGAAGCTAGCAGATGTAATCGTAATCGGAGTAGCTAGCAAATTATATATAGAGTTTTGGGTAGCACTAGTCTGACTTCCATTGATAAGGTCAAATACGTAGGGCATCAACATCGCATGGCATCTCTGACGTCGGCGTTGATATATTCCGATCATTACCATACACACACGTATATTGTATTTACAACCTGATTTCGGTGACAAGAGCTCGTCACCTTTAGGTGACCACAACCAATGAATATGAGACACATGTTTATTTTAAAAGGTTTGACTGCAATAAAGATATAACATTGAGGTTTTGGGTATTTGACATGTTTGTTTATGATTATTATTGACATTTGTCAATCTCTTATTGATGTTTCTCACCCATAAATGATCATAGCTGGTCACTTAAGTATTTCCTTATATTTACCTTATTACCAAGTTACGAGCTTGCAGATCGAGAGCGTGGTTACCGGTTAGTAAAACTGTAAGAAAGATTGAGTTGTGAGATGTAATACATAAAAATGCGAACGAAGACGAATAAAATAGGTGCAGATGATAAAATAGAGTGTTTGAAACAGATGAGTGATTATACATTAGCAACTGGGAGTCAAACTAAGTCAGCTGAGAAGTTTCAATATAGAAGTTGTTAATTCCATGTGGGTATGAAAACTATGATGAACTCAATGTTGGACTTTGGTTCAATTAGGAAGCAATTGGTGAATTGGATATATATGATCGACGATGAACAAACTAGTATAATGAAGCTTCCTCCACATACAAGTAAAGTCTTAAATATAAGATGCGAACTAGACAACCTCCAACGTGATTAATAATGGCGACGTCCCTGTCTTCTTGCCCCTCCCATCTTGCATACGTACAAGAATGGTACAACAACATCGTGATTCATCTGCCGCGCGCTCCCAACCAAGCTTGAATTAGTAATTCCATTTATATTATTCCTATATATAAAGCATGCCTTTTACATTTTATGTATGAAAATCCTATAATTAAGATATTTGCTTGATTGAAACTAACATATATACGCACACTGTTCTAACGCTGTGCTTGACGTTATGGATCTAGCCGCACACGACGTTTATGGATCAGCAAGAAACTTGATATTTAACAAATTAAGGCCCAGTTTGGTATTGATTTTTGAGGATTAAAATCACTTATAATCACCATTTTATATAGATTTTATGTTTGGTAAAATCTTGAAACATGTTTATCCAGAACTTTTTAGTTTAAATAACCACGATTTTAAAAAGCAGGTTGAGGGTTACTTATTTAAAACTGAGTTTTTAAACCACAATACTAAACTAAGCCTAACTAACAAAACAAATCACAATGAACACAATCCAAACCTAACTAAGACTAGTAAACTGCACTGTGTACGTGCCTAATCGAACATAAAATTTTACAAGTAATGTAAAAAATAAGACAAGAACTACGAGGCACATTCAAAAGTTTAGAAGATAACAATGTGAGATCACTAATGCACTCGATTATTCCTTAGATTTACTTGGGAAATAAAATTTTTGTTCATCCGGATGGTTTGTTTTCTAATTACCATTTCAATGATCTTAATTTTTATTTTAATTTTAACAAATACACAATAATGTGTTACAATGTTGTGAGTCAACTCACGACCCCTCACATGAAAAACTTATACCACTAGATCAAATAGTGTTGGGCTCAATGATCTCGTCTTTAGAAGGATATATTTACTTTTTGAGATCACCCAAATAAGTATGGTTGATAAAAGTTTGAACCCTTGGGACTGCAAAGGGATTTCTTCACAGTACATGGCCCATAAACATATATTTTGAGCCTAAACTAAGGCCCATCAATATATATATTTATTTGGATCAAAAGGCCCATTAATACTTAAAACTGTACTCATCTTGACCACGTCGGGTGGATCCGAATATCCGAACTGAACTGAGGGTCCTCTCATCAGTCACAACTAAGCTCCAGCCACCGCCAAATCCCATCTTCTCTTTGCCTCCAGGTACGCTTATCTTTTAGTTTGAATTTTCTTTAACTTCAAGTCAGTAATGATGCAATTATAAATTTGTGTTTGCCTGTATATGTACCACGAAGAAACCGTAGGTTCGTAGCTTTGATTTGATGAAATCGATTACTACGATGTTTTGGAGATTTCGACTTCCATGATCTGAATTGGAAATCCAAAAGTAATGTATCGAGTAGCTGAGTGTGTTGTTTTGTGTGAAATTACGAATTGCTTGCTGAATTAGAGGGTTATTTGGCTCTCTATTGTGGATTAGTGTGCAATTCTGACATGGTAAATGTGTGTTTTTGAGGAAGAGAGCCGATTATGGCTCTTGCCTTTGATTTGCAGGACTTCCTTATCCGCGCTCGAGTCTTGAAGCTGTACAGGCAAGCACTAAGGGTTACTCGAAGAGCCCCTGTTGATGCTAGAGGTCAAATTCCTTACTTTAAGCAATCCGTTTGTTCAATTTGATTCTAGAAACAGATTTCAAAGCCATTCTTCATTTGCAGTGTTCATTTTCGTTCTACAATGCCATTGCTATATTTGTGTAAGCGCACAAACACCTATGGTTGCGCTTTGAATGTATTTAGAGATGTAGGAAAAATCACATTACATATCAGTTTGTTGATAGTTCTGACTTCTGAGGAAGTTATGACTTTATGTTCTTTTGTAAACTTCGAGATGCATCCTGAATGGCGGTTGATGTTTGCAGGTGAACTTAGAACGACGATTAGACAAGAAATGGAGAATAGTCGTGATTGCAATGACGGGCAGAAGATTCGTTATTTACTTAGTGAAGGACGAGAGAGATTAAAACGTGTAGATGAGATGCTTGACATGCAAGGCCATCCTGAGTAAGGAAGAAGGAAGAGCTTTGTCTTTGTATTCTGTAAGTTGTTGAATTTCTGAATGCTTAATTTTCCGTTTTGTATTTGCACATTCACTGTTGTCTAAATCTTAGCAAGGTTCCAGAACTTATTTCATCTTCTAAATTTTCATCATGATTAACCATAGTGACCAAATATTGTACCAAAGTTAGATTGGCCAAGTCGCCTCAGTTTGTTATCAAACGGTATTTCAAATACAATGCTGGCTGTAGCAAATTAATCCAAGTCGTCTGTAGCCTGCACAGGGAATGATTCAATGAATAGAAATGGTCTTTTGACATTGTCTATATGCTGAAATGAAATCGTAGAACATTTCATTATGATGGAAAGGGTACACTATCAAAATTCTAAAGAGAGCCACCAGTCTATAGCTCAGATATGAAATAATTATATCTGCTATGGAAGTTTACAGGAATCTCAGATATGTTACAATGGCTGGAAAGAAAAAAGAAAAAAGAAAAAAAGAGCATCAAAATTGGTATCCAAGCGTACTAGCATAACAACAATGAAACCTGCAACCAAATTTCATAAAAACACTATGAAGAATGTTTCATTACTAATACAAAAAACAAAGCAGCCACTGGTTCATTCTAGACTGCCAATGGCCGGGTAACAAATCCCCTGTCAACCATTTTTTCCACCAATTCCTCATGTTTCTCCAACTGTCCTGCATTCCTCAACTGCTTCAGAACCATCTCATAAACAGGCATACTCGGTTTTAAGCATTTCTCCTCAATCATCTCCCTACAAAACCTGTAAGCATTGTTCCAGTGCCCCATTGCACAATACATAGAGATCAAGACCTTATATGTGTTCACGTTAGGCTCTACTTCATTCTCATCCATCTCCTTCTTCAGCTTGAGCACCATGTCAGTAGACTTTGACTCGGCAAACATCTGCATTAACACATTGTAGGTCGCTGTGTTGGCCTTGCAATCCAAATCTTTCATCTGGGTATACATCCTGTGAGCACCATTCACATCCCTCAGCTTCGCAATGCACCGAAATATAGGATTGAAAGTCGATGCATTAGGGCTGCAGCCTTTCTTCACCATCAAATTCAGCACCTTAGCAGCCTCTTCAACATTCTCATCCTTACAATGACACTCTATGAGAAAATTATAAGTAATAACATCCGCATTGCATCCCAGCCTCTTCATCTGATTATAAACCTGCAACACCTTTTCTGTTCTTCCAGCCTTCACATGAACTCTCATTAGATTGTTAAAAGTGATCGAGTTCGGATTGCACCCTGCATCAATCATCTCTGCGAAAACATCATGAGCACGAGTAATCTGTCCACACCTACACAATGCATCAATCACAATGCTGTAACTATACACATTCGGCTCAATCCCCGCCGCCTTCATCTCATTAAACACCCTCTCTGCCTCCGCAATATTCCCAGCCCTACACCAACCATTAACCAAGCTAGTGTACAGAATCACATCAGCCTCGAACTTATGCTTCAAGCTATCGAAAAACGCCTGCGCTTCACTCGCCCTTCTCTTCTTACAGAGAATCCCAATCACAACCGAGAATGCAATCCTATCCGGACTGACACCATACTCCTCCATACGGTTAAACGCGTGCACCCCCTCCGCAGCCAATCCAGCCCTCACGTACCGCCGCACGAGAACCGAGAATGTCTCCACCGTAATCTCAACATTCCGAGCTTTCATCAAGTCAATCACATGCCAAGCCAAATCGAACTGCCTCACCTTTCCGGCGAGGTCGACCATTTCGTTGTAAGGCTCCGGATTGTGCTCGAACCCGTCGCGTGACGTGGCCCAGTTGAAGAACGCGACGGCCTGGAGGACGGGGATGCCGTGGCGGACGGCGCCGCATTTCTCGATGACGCGGCGGACGACGGCCGGAGAAACGGAGCCGCCGCCGGAGAGCAGGGAGAAGTCGGAGGAGAGAGAAGGAACTGTGTAGGTAGGGTTTGGAGGAGCTGGGTTGGGATTAGGGTTAGGGTTGTTGCGGTGGTGGTCTTTGATTAGGGAGTGGAATGTGTCGGCGATTAGGGTTTCTTCGGCGGCGAAGTTGGGGGTAGTTTGGGAAGTGTCGTCGTCTTCTTGGAGATGAGGCTCTGGAGCTGAAGAGAAAGAAGAGGGATCGAGAAGTCGGTGGGATAGAGGAGAGAGAAAACGGCGGAGAGGGAGTTTTGATTTGGTTAAGGCGGCCATAGCTGCTGCTGCTATTGAGTTTCAGAAAGGAGGGTTCCTGGGAATATTGGCCCCGAAAAGAGCCATAGTAGATGGGCCTCAGTCCAAATGTACGGGCCATTGAGCCCAATAACGTTGTTTTCCTCATTGTTTGTTTGTTTTTGGTACAGAGTTAACAATACAGATTGTAGGTTGAGCTAAAATTGCAGAACCAAATATCTGTTTGTCCAAAATACAGATTGTAGGTTCAGGTGATTATACAATCCTCTTACTTTTGCTCAAATCATACATTTAGCAAGTGATATTAAATTCCATTGCTTTTCGAACAACATAGAGACATACCAAGAGTCTAAGTATGTTGAGTGTTTGATTATGAATGGGGGAGATGATTCTATATCATTAATGTGTAAGTGCTCAAATTGTCGTATAAGAAGATCGAATAAATACTAAAGACTTTAAATTCTTTCCTTTCAATTTCATTTTTGATCCGATCAAATTAAACGTCCACAGTAAGAGTACATATTTTTCGATATAGTGTTCTCACCTCCTTAGTTAGAAAAACTTTGGACTATTTTTTTGGCTTTCAATTTTGTTAACGGTACTAGTATATATGCATGTAGTGCGGCGTAAATGGCCGGATCAAAATACTGCATATTAGTTGCTCGGTTCACTTATACCGTGGTTCATAAAAGAATTTTCGAATGAATGGTAATTTCTTACAAGGAATGCGCTTATGGTTTCTGACTTTTATGTGTGTTAATGATAGTCCATCTATCATGGCTATTACTGCAATCTCTAATGTAAGTTGACTGTTTGGTTATCAATTGTAACTCCACATTCTAAAAAAAAAAAAACGAACATACCGAGAATACTTATCGACACAAACACATACATAAGTAACAAATTAAGGCCCCAATATATTAAAAAAACCCCAAAGCCAAACCAATTAGCAACCCCAACTCAACACCTATGATCTTTACATACCTCTACAAAAATCTCCTCACTTTGTTTCATTCTGGTCCTTTAATCGATCTAGTTTTATGGTATGGATCATACTTTGGTAAGCTCAGTAACTCCCCCAAACTCTTGTCAATCCATTGATGGACTTTCTTGATCACCCACCTGTCTATGAAGTCAAAGAATCCCTCATGAGGAATTCTAATATTTCCAACATCTTCATCATCTTCCACTGTAGCTTTTGCTACCCAATAAACTCTTTCTCCATTTTCGATCCTTGGCTCTTTCACCTTGACATATTGATCATACGGATTTTGCCGGAATGGTGGTGGCGGAGTCCTCCATGGCTGCAAGGGTATCAGTTCCTTCAACGAGGTTAAAGTCGGCGACTCATCCTTACGAGCCGCCATCTAGTTTAACCACACAGTGAGAGACTTGAAACTGAAACAGAATGAAATTGTCAGCACCAACAATACAAGGTATGTGAAAATCGTTGATTACGCAATTCAATAATTACAGCCTTTGTCTTGCTTTCATGATTTTTAACCTTGACGCGCAATTAAGACTAGTTAAAGAGTTATCCTGGTTACAAAACCCTATTAAGAAAGGATTAAGGAATCTAAGGTGTTGTGCATAATTCTATTAGAATTCCACATGAGACGTGAAATCATTGTTTAACCTAATAAGAGACTAATTTGAGTCTCAGTAGTGTTCACATGATCAGTGACTAAGGAAATCATAGTCAATCACCGTTGGATATAAATCAAAAGGTGGGAAATATTATTTTAAAGTTAAGTTATTTTGTTTTCCTTACATCTAATGGTGATTGACCATTATACTAGTTGACTGTAAATTTTCGTCTTTCCTAACAGGACTATGATTGCCAGGCCAACAAAAGCCCAAATTAAATGGGCCGATTTAGATAAAAATATCCACAATAAAGCCCAATACTCAGGCCCAATTGTTTTGTGTATATTTCACTCTGCAATTCACCGAAACGGTGTAAGGATGACGACGAGTCTCCAGAAATGGAGAGTCCCTCTGAGCCTCCTCCGTCGCGACGACGTCGTTTCGCGGCGGCTATTACACGAAGGCCCGGACACGGTGGAGGAGCTTCTAGAAAGACACGTGGTGGAGAAAGAGAAGCACCTGGACGACGAAGAGGAGGAGCTGCTGAATCGGCGGCGACTAACCACCACGCGCCGGGAGGCGCTGTGTCTTTACCGAGACATACTCCGGGCGACGAGGTTCTTCATGTGGACGGACTCTCGAGGCGTGCTTTGGCGAGACGTGTTGAGAGAGAACGCAAGGAAGGAGTTCGAGGAGGCCCGGTTCGAAACGGATCCGGAAGTTGTGACCCGATTGCTGATCGGAGGTCATGATGCGGTGCAGTCGGCGTTGGATAAGCTCGCCGAGAAGCAGCGGCAGCAGATTCAGAAGGAGCGAGGCGGCGGCGGAGATCAACCGTAGAAGGTGTGTGTTAGTTTTCTTTATTTGGTTCTGAAAATGTGATTGAAGATGAAATGTTTCACTGAGTAAAGGTTATAAGTTTGAATGGGTTGTTTTTCTGATTACTGGGGATTATGCATAATGCATTTGCCAATTTATGATTTAGCTTTCTAGTATAAAAGGTCACCTCTAGCAGAATTAGCAAGACTATTATGGCCTCGTTTGTATTTGATTGGTTTTTGATAGTGATAGGACTATAGTTGTTTAGGCGGTGATCCAGTTTTAAAGCCAGAACGAAAAAGTCTATTAGCTAAACAAAATAGGTGATCCTTGTAGCTGCGCAGCATGAGTGATTTCAAGAAGACTCCATGGATAACTGTGGTTGAGGGCATCAGAACTGAGGTGATCATCATTAGTGCGACGCATTAGAAGTCCTCAATTTAGACAGGGTAGTTTAATTTGCTGGCTTGAAGGGTCGGAAGGGATTCATGGGAGATATATGATGGGATGCATTAAGCAAGGAACAGGTTGCTACTTGCTACTGCTTTGTTATAGGGTTTCTTTGCCTCCACCTCCCTTAACTATACGCCAGCTTCTCCTTACCTAGTTGAGTTGTCCTTTTTGATCAGCTCTGATTTGTGCCGTGATTTTTCTTTTTGTTAGTTGAATATGAAAAACTGTGACAAAGTAGAAGGCATTCAGAAACAGATTTGTTCTCCTTGGAGCAGCAGAAGTTGGAAGTTTCAAGTTTGCCACAATGCCACCCCCTGTTATTCCCAATGGCTTTACCAATTTTGGACTCCATTTTATGAACCAGCCTTTCTCTGTTCGCAGCTCGTCCAATTGATCTTATGGGGGTATCGTAGCTTCTGCTAATTGCATTTGTTTTTGGGTTATTGGGATGTTATCATGAAATGTAGTTTTCTTTTTCATCAAGTGCTAAATTCGTTCATAAAGGTATTTGATTTTTCGTCTTATTGATTTCCAAATCCAAACAAAGGCAACCATAGCTAGAGTGCGTGAAAGTTGAAAGTTTACCTTTGATCATTTGCATTTCTCAAGTGACAGGCATTATAGATCCGAAAATCCGACAATATTTTGGAGTAGTTCATTATAGGGATCTCATTTAAGCCTAACATAATCTCAACCGGAAAAGGAAAACAATATCCAAGAAATTAAACAAAAATCAAGTTGGTAAGTAGAAAAGGGGGGGGGGGGGGGGGGGGGGAAGAAGACGACTCTTGAACATTTTGATTCTCCCGACTAACCGAGTCTTAACCAATGTGCAGCACACAACACTCTTAAACCTGCAAACGGAAAACCACCGTCTCTGAATTACTATATTACCCATGGTCATATTCCCGGTCAACTTCATTTGGAGAAAATCCCAGTGGCAGTTTAGTCTAGGAAAACTATTATAAATAACAGACACGTTTCAAAACGACTCAAAGCAATTAGGGAGGCTCAGATTCTGAAATCCCCGAATCTCTGAGAAGCTAGATTGCAATTTTCAGTGAGGGAGTGTTTCGTTTTGGAATGCCAATTAGGTTTTGGTTTCCGATCAGAGGCGCTTTGAGTTTCCGAGCTCGTGGCTCAACAATGGCGAAGGGGAGGTACGGCCGGTTACGGAGCTCGAAATGGTCGACCTTCACGCTCGTCTTGTCGATGCTGTTCATGCTCACCGTCGTGCTTCTTATGCTCATGGCTTTCGGAATCGTTTCGCTTCCGGAGAGCTCCGACGACTCTCCGCCCAACGATCTCAGCTCCTTCCGCCGCAGGATCGTCGAGAGGTACGCATCTACGGTCTAGATTAGAGCTGATTTGATTTTTGTCATTTCTGGATTGAAATGTATGTGTAATTGAATGTGTTGTTGTTTCAGAAGCGAGGGATTGGGGAAGAGAGAGAATCAGTGGACTGAAGTGATCTCTTGGGAGCCTAGAGCTTTCATATATCACAATTTTTTGGTTAGTTTCTTTCATTTTGTGCTATGTGTCTGTTTAAATCAGATTATGATGTGTTAGTTTTGGCTGCTGATCAGCTTATGTAATTTGTTTCCATCGCGGCTTATGTGACATCACGAAAGCATTTCATCCACATAGAAAACCTTTGAAGATTTTGTATGTCAAGAATACATGTCCATGTTTCATTATACTGAGATTAGCAATCAGGTTAGTGGAGGTTCTGATGAAAGTTTGACCTATAATGTTAATTTTTCATGTCCTATTGATCAGTCCAAGGAAGAATGTGACTACTTGATAAAGCTTGCTACACCTCATATGACAAAGTCGACGGTTGTTGATAGCAAGACCGGGAAGAGCAAAGATAGTAGGTACTATTTCTAAGTGTTCTATCTCAAATCATAGACCACTAGCTTAAGATTTGATCTAATAAACAGAACATGGTTTCTTTGGGTTTGTAAGAGGATATAGATATTCTTGTTATAGTTTCCTCTGAAATTTCTTCTGATACCAAGGGATGCTCCTCTGCAGGGTCCGAACAAGCTCTGGCACATTTCTTAGGAGAGGACGTGATAAAGTAATTAGGGATATTGAAAAGAGAATAGCAGACTTCACTTTTATTCCTGTAGGTTAGTGACTACTACTACAGTAGATGTGTTGTGCACACCACCTGTCACTCTCATTTTCTTAATTACTTTTGCAACAAAATAGTCATTTACTTGAAAGAAAAGGTCCCACACAGCCGTAATCAAATGCTCATTTGGAAAAGAGATAATATATATTTGAAGACATACATTCAAATATGCATAATGCTCTATTTGTTTTTTCCCCAGATGTCACTTTTCCTTTTATCATAATTTTGTGTGTCCATCCATTTGATGTACTTTGTGCTGATTGTTAAACCGACATGCAACTTCCAGAGCATGGAGAAGGACTTCAAATTCTCCATTATGAAGTTGGACAGAAATACGATGCTCATTTTGATTACTTCCTTGATGAGTACAACACCAAGAATGGAAGCCAAAGGATTGCCACTCTTCTGATGTATCTGTAAGATGGTTTCCTTTGTGTTTTCCCTTCTCATGAGTCCAGTGTATTATGTCTCATTTTCAACATTGATTCAGGTCGGATGTTGAAGAAGGCGGTGAAACAGTGTTTCCTGCTGCCAAAGGGAATATCAGCGCTGTGCCATGGTGGAATGAGTTATCTGAATGTGGTAAAAAGGGACTTGCAATGAAACCTAAAATGGGGGATGCATTATACTATTTTGGAGCATGAGGCCCGATGATAGTCTAGACCCATCAAGTTTGCATGGTTAGTTACTAACTTGCTGAGCATTTTTTTTCTTTCTGAATCGGCGAAAAGTGTTATTCTGGTGTGACCTTTGTTATACTGTTTTTCTCATGTTTACCTTAATTCTCGGCCATATAATTTTGAATTCCTGTCATGGTTTGTATAGGTGGATGCCCTGTGATAAGGGGTAACAAATGGTCGTCTACAAAGTGGATGCATCTTGAAGAGTACAAGGTCTAAGGCATTATTTTCCCACATACCAAAGGGTACTGCTTCCTTCATAACTCATAGTATATGAATAATTTGTTTGATTTCTTTTATGTTCCATGTTTCTGGGTGGTTGCACGTGACACCATATAAGATGGTTTTGGTAACCTTGTGGAGGGATTTCACCAGATGGAACTGGCTTCGATGGCTTCTTGTGGAATCATAGAAAAGAGCGTTGTATGCTTGACTTTTCATTTGCGCATTATTGAAGTTTGATTCATCAGATAGCTCTATTCTCCCTATCTTGTTATATCCCTCAAGCTTTGACCATATTCCTACATCAAAATTCTGTGCATTTTCTCTTTCAATGTCCTTTATTAAGCCATTGCTCAAGATGTCTAACAAACATCTACCTTACGATTTCCTCTATTGGATCATGATTTAGAGAGCCCCGATTCCAATATTCCCAAAACTCTAGCATTTGCCGGGATTTCTCTGCATTATCTGTAATAATACAACTTCCTAGGCTATCTAACTTTGGGTTTGTTGTTAGTTAGTTATTTAAATTGTCGTATACATTATCCTCCTCATTTCTTCTCCATTTCTTCTGCATAGAAAGTCGTTGCTAACTTTCGTTGATTATTTTATTTGGTAGGACATGAAGAGAGAGATTCGCATTATGCAGATAGCAGATTTATAATCACTGACAAATCAAAGCACTTACGATAGTTCTTACTACAACCAACATAGGAGCTGCTCTGCCGTTCTCTTGATTTGCTAGCCTCACGGAAGGGGTCTGTTCTTCCCTACTGATGACATCAATTACAAGTTCGTTTAGCTGTTAAAATTTAGTTACTTTTCTTTTTTTACGTTGCTTGTAAAATTAAAAGATAAAATGAGAGCATACTGTCTTAGACTATATTTGCCCTTAGACTATGGATTATGCTCCGGCTTGAAATAGGGGTTTAGAAGCATCAGCTCAGAATGGATTTTGCTTCTGCAATTAGTAAACCAAGATTTACATTTCAAAGAGAAGAATGTGCAAAATTGCCCAATCACCCTTTAATGAATCTCCCTCATTCGTCTGTTCTAGTGTTCTGTCTGTTTAAGTAAAGAAAGCAAGGGTCGAAACTCTTAAGAAAATTCACAACAGGAAAGAAGCACAACAACTCAAGGTCCCGGCCAATATTCCATTAATCCTATACTAATTTTTTGCTCAATTATATTTTTGATATGGAAACAGCTTTTAATTCAAGAACGTGAGCATTCAAAATGCAAACCAATCAATACACCGACGAATCATGGACCCTCTATGACATCCAGGATTCGATAAGATTTTCCTAAAATTCTCACAAAATGTACAGATGTGTATGTGTGTCCATGTACTTTGTATACCAATAATATTTTGCATTTTACCAAGAAGAGAGTCATCAAGGTTTCGTGGTGTAGTTGGTTATCACGTCAGTCTAACACACTGAAGGTCTCCGGTTCGAACCCGGGCGAAGCCATTTTGAGTTTAGTTTTAGTTTTTCCATGTTTTTTTATAAGGGTGGACCCCGCGACTCGACTCGGCCCACCAGCATTCCACCGCCTAGGCCCGCATTATTTTTTTTCTTTTTTCTTTTTTCTTTTTTGTTTTTTTTGCTGAATGGCGACTTTTGATTCAAAAACTAAGAGAGTCCTTTCGAATCACATTTTTTGGAGGGAAAGACAAAACCATGAGCAGGCAAGTCCTCAGTCTCTCTGACCATTTACACCACAAACTCCTCTGTTTCTTAAACCCCTCATCCTCCTTATCACAAGCCCAACAAGCCCACGCCCAGATCCTCAAGACAGGTCTCTCCAATCACACCAATCTCACCACCAAGCTCCTCTCCCTCTACGCCAACAGCCTCCGCTTCTTCGAAGCCAAACTCGTCCTCGACTCGATTCCGCACCCCAACCTGTTCTCTTTTTCCACCCTCATCCACGCTTTCGCCAAGCTCAACAGCTTCGGCAATGCGCTTTCCTTGTTCTCCCAAATGCTAGCTCGGGGCCTCGCCCCGGATAGCTTCCTCTTCCCCAGTGTCGTCAGGGCCTGTGCCGGATTGCAATCTTCGCAGTCCGCGCAACAGGTCCATGCGATCTCGTTTTCTTCGGGTTTCGCTTTGGATTCGTTTGTGCAATCCTCTCTGGTTCACATGTATATTAAGTGTGGCCGGATTGGGGATGCACGCAAGGTGTTTGATAGAGTGCCTGAGAGGGATGTGATTATTTACAGCGCTTTGATTTCGGGGTATTCTCGCCGCGGGTGCGTGGATGAGGCGATGAGGCTTTTGGATGAGATGAGGGGTTTGGGGTTTGTGCCGAATGTGGTGTTGTGGAATGGGATGATTGCCGGGTTTAGTCAAAGCAAGTTGTATGCTAGTACGGTTGGGGTGTTTCAGAAGATGCACTCGCAAGGGTTTGAACCCGATGGGTCTAGTATTTCGAGTGTTCTTCCTGCTGTAGGGGAGTTGGAAGATTTAGACATTGGGGTTCAGATTCATGGACACGTGATCAAGCGGGGGCTAAAATCGGACAAGTGTGTTGTTAGTGCACTTGTCGATATGTATGGGAAGTGTGCTTGCACGTTAGATATGTCTCGAGTTGTTGGTGAAATGGATGAATTAGATGTTGGTGCTTGCAATGCTTTGGTTACAGGGCTTGCCCGAAATGGTCTTGTGGACAATGCACTTGAGGTGTTCAGGCAATTTAAGGGCCAAGGAGTGGAACTCAATACTGTGTCTTGGACCTCCATAATTGCTAGTTGTTCCCAAAATGGGAAGGATATGGAGGCTTTGGAGCTTTTTAGAGAGATGCAGATAGAGGGTGTGGAGCCAAACTCTATGACTATCTCTTGCTTGCTTCCTGCTTGCGGCAATATTGCAGCCTTAATGCATGGGAAGGCAGCCCATTGTTTCGCTTCCAGAAGGGGGATGCTTAGTGATGTGTATGTGGGCAGTGCGTTGATTGATATGTATGCAAAATGCGGGAAAATCCAATTATCTCGGCTTTGTTTTGATAAAATGCCAACTAGGAATTTAGTTTGCTGGAACGCAGTTATGAGCGGATATGCAATGCATGGAAAAGCCAAGGAAACTATGGAGATTTTTCATATGATGCAGAGGAGTGGACAGAAGCCCGATATTATCAGCTTCACCTGTGTATTGTCTGCATGTAGCCAGAACGGTCTAACAGAAGAAGGATGGTATTATTTTAACAGCATGTCAAAAGAACACGGTATAGAAGCTCGAATAGAACATTATGCTTGCATGGTCACACTACTCGGTCGTGCTGGAAAACTTGATGAGGCTTATTCCATGATCAAGAAAATGCCATTTGAGCCAGATGCTTGTGTTTGGGGAGCTTTACTGAGCTCTTGTAGAGTTCACAACAACGTGACTTTAGGGGAGTCTACTGCAAAGAAGCTCTTCCATTTAGAACCGGGAAATCCTGGGAACTACATTCTTTTGTCCAATATCTATGCTTCAAAAGGCATGTGGACTGAAGTAGATAGAGTGAGAGACACAATGAAGAGTCTGGGCTTGAGGAAGAACCCTGGCTGCAGTTGGATCGAATTCAAGAACAACGTTCACATGCTTCTTGCAGGAGACAAAACACATCCTCAAATGAACAAAATTACGGAAAAGTTGAACACATTGAGCTCGGAGATGAAGAAATCAGGATACTTCCCCAGTACTCATTTTGTATTGCAAGATGTGGAGGAACAAGAAAAGGAGCAGATTTTGTGTGGACACAGTGAGAAATTGGCAGTAGTGTTGGGGCTTCTTAACACTCCTCCAGGGTCTTCCCTTAGGGTAATTAAGAACCTCAGGATCTGTGGTGATTGTCATTCTGTTATCAAATTCATATCCAGCTTGGAAGGGAGAGAGATTTCAGTCAGAGACACCAATCGCTTTCATCATTTTAAAGATGGAGTTTGTTCTTGTGGGGATTACTGCTGAAACAAGGGCTTACTCTTCAAGAAGAAAAGTGTTCCTTCAAGTAAGGTTCTGACCTGGGATGATTAATATCTCCACCTACTCGAGAGAAAAGCTTTACTGGTGTTGATGATCATATAGTCTGATTACTTGAAACCATTAAGCTTTTATCCGAAGAAGAGGAAAGGCAAAATCCAGTGCTATACTCGAGCGGTTCTTGACTGGTGCTTAGAATGAAACTTCAACCTTGATCGAGATTCGCACGAAGAACCAATTGCGTCTGGGACTCCTGTTTGAATTGGTTCGGACTTGGGACCCCAAGTATACTCTTTACAGAAGATAACCACATTGCATACAAACTCTGTTCCATTATTAATTGCTTCTCGCATTATTTTTGTTACAAAAAAAAAGGACTGAAATCTTATTCACATGGAAGTTACAAACATCAATGAAGTAGGAAACAGATCTCGGATTTCAGAGTTATTGATTGATCTCCTGGATTATCCAGGTAGAATAATCACCCTCTCTTTGCCATCGGAATCTGGAACTCCCCTTGTCATCATGGCTACGAACTCCTCGTAATTGATTCTATCATCCTACAAATATCCAATCATGATTATCAGTCAGAATGTAGTCATTTAGTCATACCAAGAAAATATGCAATACATGACGATGAAAATAAGTTGCTTACTTTATCAGTATCTACATCATCAAGGATTTCATCTATAGTAGCCTCATCCCCCATCCCGTATTCAGTCATTGCTTGTCTTAGCTCCTCTCTTGTGATAAACCTGCTCAGCTTACACCAGTCAATAAGGATTCCACACGAGTATTCAAGTTTTAGAGAACAGTAAACAAACCCGCTGTGATCCTTGTCAAAGTACTGGAAAGCCTTGTGCAAGTTTTCTTCCTTCTCCAGTTTGTGTCGATGCATGGTTGCAGTAATGAATTCAGTGTAATCAATAGTCCCATTATTGTCAATGTCAGCCTATTCAGAAAAATTGAAAATCATAACTTGTAATGTTCAGAAAAGTAAATGGCTAAACTAGTCTAGATGAGTTTTATAGTACTCACAGCATCCATCAACTGCTTTATTTCTGCTTCTGTAAGCTTAGATCCCAGTCTTGACAATCCAGTTCTTAGTTCTTCAAATGTGATATTACCACTACCATCTGTGTCGATGTTGTTGAACATTTGTTTGAGGCCATGAATTTCTTCTTCAGAAAGCGTTTCTGCTATGACCTTTAGGCAATTCAAATTTCAATAGTACTTAGACATTGGCAATGTAAATGAAAACGTTTGGAACACATGCAGATAGAGCTAATCAAAAACCGGTTATGGAGTGCCTTTGTTCCTTGCTATCCTCTCAAAAACTGAAAATGAAGGTGAAAAAAAATCATACCTTTAGAGCAAGTTTCTTCAACTTGTTCATTGCTCTAAATTGTTTCATCCTAATCAGCACAGCACTATCAATAGGTTTATCAGAGGCTTCACCATCTTTCTTCATCCATGGATGCTCTGGGTAAAATGCACAATCCAAATGACATTAATGGACAACTTCCCATAAATTTTGATGTTGCAGTTTCGCAAACAATCATATGCTTACCAAGAACATCAGCAGCTGTAATCCTTTTCTTAGGGTCCTTTGTTAACATTTTCCTTATGAGATCCTTTGCTGCATCAGATATAGAAGGCCACGGCGCACTTTGCAAGTCAAGTTTTCCTTCTATAATGGAGTCAAATATCCCTTTCTCGGTCTCTGAAACAGAGTTCAAACAAAGAATATCACCAGAATACGGATGAGTATTTTAAAGCTGAACTGCTCAAACAGTAAGAATACTCAAGCTCCCTTAATAAACACATGTTCATGAAATGTTTCTTCTGGGAGTGCCTACTATCTGGCAATTATAACAAACAAGCATCCCGTTCAAACACCCGGAATTCAGAATTTAATCAACCTACTCCGTTTATTTTTCTGCGACTCTAGATCCTACTTGAGGGATGTACTTAATTACTTATATATTGTTCGTAGTGCCTGTAAGATTCTAATATGTTACTACTGGATTTTCAGCAGGTTTGCTGACTTTGCTCTCATGCAAAACCAATTAAAATTAAAATAAAAGTATGCAATTCACTAATTTAGATACGCACCCGCCCAAAATGGAGGTACTCCACTTAGAAGAATATACAACATGACTCCAGCACTCCAAACATCTATCTCCTTCCCATAATTCCGCCGCAGCACTTCTGGCGCCACATAGTAGGCACTCCCCACAATGTCCCTGTAAATTTTACCTGGAGAGTTGTTAACAGGCTATTCATTATACATCATATTCATTACACTGAATTCCACAAGCAATATGTCAACAACATATACAAGAGCTTACAGTAACAGTTTTTTTTTTTTTTTTCATGTTGGTCTTCTAGTTTCCATCAAACAGGTGACTCCGTGTTTCTGTGTAATCATTTGATTTAACATTGCAGTATTCTAAATTCTAATCTTCATTGCAGCCAATGGCGTAGCCAGCTAGGGGGCAAGGGGTTCAATTGCACCCTCTCAAATTTTCAAAAAGAATAATTAGCCTCCATTTGTATTAGATATCAGTGGAAATAAAACATAAATTGACCCTTCTTCTCTAATAAATTTTTAATTAGTCTTAAATATTCTTCAACAATAATGGAATGAAATAAAAATTTATACTATTCAGATACTTAATCCAATTAATACAAATCGTGTTAAGGGTTTTTTACCTTACTAAATGGAAACAACACATTAATGTTTACCATACATCAACATGCATTATCTCTTAAACAAAAGAAACGACATCTTATTTTTTTCCAATATTTATCGTGTATGAATTCTAATCCAAAGTTTATTAGAGATGATAATGATAGAACAAAAATATTGTTGAAATTAAGTTTGCGTCATTCTTTTAAGTAAAATTGTGTTGTTGTTAAAGAGTGACTGAAAATAAATTAATTTTCTAATTAATCAAATTTAACCATTCTGGGTAAGATATCTGGCTACGCCACTTATTGCAGCTCTAGAAATATTGTTTCAGTAACGTAAAAGTCTTGCACTAAGTCACCAAGAAGTCTTTGCTTGTTCTGGAGTGAAACATACGTCCGCTCTTGGATAGTTTGATGGTGATGGGATTCCATGGACACCAGCTCGTGTGTGAAACATGTTTGCTTTGTTTTCTGTCCGCAGCCTCTTCTTTATAATAAAAACAAAAACAAAAACAAAAAAGCTAAAATGTTGACTTGCTTGACCTATGATTACATCATCCCTATCACATTGGCGCGGTCTTCGTGACCCACAAACACAGTGGCACAAGTCCTTTGCAACAATTATTTCATCCCCAATTTCATACTATCCGCTCTCCTTCGTTAGTGTCTTGGTACCTTCGAGTTAGCTGATTGAATTGCCTATACATGATTTCTACGATAACTTTTGAATATTCTCACATATTTAAAGAAAGAAATAGGTTAGCAGATGCTCTAGTTCCATTTATCTTGTTATATTATGAGCGTGATCATTTAGGTCTGTCACAGTCTAGGTTTTGTTAATTAGTTTATTTTACTTTATTGGTTTTTTCTCTTGATATTAGACGATTTTTATACTATATGGCTGATATTAGTCTAGTCCTTCAGTTTATTGTATTTTTTTATTATTTTTTTAATAAATGGGGACCATGTTAGTCCCGGCTAACCCAAAAACAAAAAAAAACAAAAAAGTGCAGAGTAAATTAATTCGACTACTGGAAATTAATCAATTCGACCAGAAGTGATAAAGTAATGACAAATGTAACTAACCTTGTTCGATGAAGACAGAGAGTCCGAAATCTATGGCCTTCAGCGGTGCATCCTCATCCTTATTTACAAGCAAGAAATTCTCCGGCTTCAAATCCCTATGCATAACTCCCATAAAGTGACACACGTGAACCACATTCACAATCTGCCGGAAAATCTTTGCTGCCTCACGCTCCGAGTAGCTCCCTTTGGCAATAATCCGATCAAAAAGCTCGCCACCGGTGCAGAGCTCCATAATCAAATGCAGATTCTGGCGGTCCTCAAACGCGCCTTTGAATTCGACAATGTTGGGCTGGCCCGTTAAGTGCTCCAGAATAAGAATCTCTCTTCTCAAGTCTTCCATGTCCTTATTCGTCACGAGTTTTTTGCACGATATGGACTTGCACGCGTATTTCCGGCCAGTGGATTTCTCGGTGCAGAGACGCGTGACGCCGAACTGGCCCCGGCCCAGCTCCTTCTCCAGGGTATAAACGGAATTTACGTCGGAGTAAGGCTTCCCGAGAATTGGTCCGATTTGGGAGGACGAGGGGCTCTTGCCGAAGGAAGCTCCGGAGTATGGGGTGGTGGGCTTGGGGTGGCTGGACGGGTCGGGTTTTTTGTTGGGTTGTGGTTGTTGTTGGAAATGGTGAGGTGGTGAATCTGAGGATGAGGTGATTGGGATGTCATGGGTGTGGGAATTTTTTGTGAAACAGAGTCCCATCTCAGAAAACAAAAATGATCAGAGACAGAAGGGTTTCAGTTTCAGTTGCAGTTTCAGGGTTTGGAAGAGTGTGAACCCTCAAAAAAAAGAAACGGGTTTAAAGAAGCTGAGAGAGAGAGAGAGAGAGGTATATTACAAGTGTGTAGAGGAGGAGACTTGATGTTTGTTTCTTCTTCTACTACATCTTCTTGTTCTACGGTTGGATATGTGCGCTTTATTTGGTGCTTTGCTTTTCGTCCTTGATGGTCATGAGCATCATTCTTCGTTTGCTTCCTTCACTCTTTTATTGGGCAAGTTATTAAAAGTAGGAGACGCTTTTACAACGACAGCTGAGATTTTTGGGCGACGGTTTTCCCTCTTCCGGCCGATTGCTTATGTCACGTGCCCGTTTTCGATTTTCTGGGCTTTGATCCCGTTGCTGTTTTGGACTCTGGGCATAAAAGTTCCGGGTTTCCAGGCCCAATAAACAGATGTTCTTATAAAAAACAGAAAATACTTAATCCGGACTAATATGTATAGGTGCATCTAAACACATTTGTTTTCATACGCTTAGCAATATAAATCTACTTTCTATAATTTTAACTGCTACAAAGTTGAATTACATAAACTTAGAGAAATCTAAACCAACTTGTTAAAATCATTCCAAAAAGAGTAAATTTTCACTTGCTCCTCCCTCTTGTTAGGCGGTGGCAGTTGATTTGAAAACATTCATAATCTCATCAATTACCTGAGAGATCGAATAAGAACCATATTACATTTTACAAATTAATGATTCAATCTCAGGGAATCTTAATCCCTAAAACTAAATTTAGAAACAAATATGGATTCAACAAATATAATACGCTTTCTTGACATATAGAGCACACTCAGCACAGCAGTGATCAATTTAGTATAATTAATTAGCTAATTGATTAACATTCAAAACGAATCGATGAATTACGTACTGACTGCAGCAGTAGCAGCTTCAACACACTTGGGGTGCACCTCATACCCACATTCAAGACACTGATATGCCCAACCGCATCCTTGTTCATCACAGTCACAACATATAAAGGGTCCTCCTCCGTTGCCTTCCGATACCAAATTCAGCTCATGCTTATGCCCACCATGGTACACCGACCGCGGCAGGCTCTTCGCCTCTTCATCCATTTTCTTCTCCAGCAATTCCAACTTCGCATCGGTGAAGGGATACGCATTTTCTTTGTACAAGTTTATCAGATTTCTACCCTGCCTGGTGACAGTTTTACCATCCGGCCCCAAAATTACCAAACAAGGAATACCTTTGACATCGAAATGCTTCACGAGCTCTTTGATGTTGGGATCATCAAAGGGCAGTGCCAGCCATGGCATGGTGCTAAAGTAGGCTTCAAAGGATGTTCTGTCACGATCACTTGAAACAAACACCATCTTGAAGTCCTCTCCATCTTGTTGTTGATCACCTACTAGCATTTGCTCTTTAATCTTATTGTAGATTGAGACTAACCTAGGGGTGAAATTAACGCATGGAATGCACCACTGAGCTGAAAAGTAGAGTCCAACTGTCTTGCCTATCAATGAAGCCACGGGCACCTGTACATGCATGTAGATAATTAATTAAATTCCCAAGTGGTCGAAATGTTACATAGCTAATTAGTTACCTAGTGAGGTATTTCTATGAATCAACTACGTAATAATCGATAAATACCTGATTAGGCGTCCGATGGCCCAGAAGATAGTGCCTGTCATGGTTCGTTAGTAGACTGGTCAAGCTCTGGTTCTCATGCTTCTCTTTGTCCTCCTTCTCCAACTGTTCCAGCCTCTGTTTAGTAAAAGGGAAGGCTTGGACACCATAGCGATAAATGATCTCAACTCCATCACGCAACGTAGCCTCATCACCATCCTTGTAATCACCAGGTTGCAGTATAACCAAGCTCGGAATTCCCTCTACCTCAAACTTGCAGTTCAGCGCTTTCTTGGTCTCCAAATCCGAAAACGGAATCGCCAGCCACGGCATGCAAGCATGGTAGCTGTAGAAAGCATAAGAGTCTTCATCAGATGATATGTACACAATCTCAAAGCTAGACCCAGTAGTGCTACTGTTCTTCAGCTGATTATAGATGCCAACGAGGACTTGGTTGAAATTCCAGCATGGCGGGTACCAATTGGCAGAGAAGTAGAGCCCTATTATCTTCCCATCAAGATCAGAAACTTTCACCTGTCATGCACAGCGCACCGAAACCGGTGGTTATTACGTGAAACAAATCATACAGCTAGCGACGGAGATCATTGATCGGACAATTTTTCGTTTAGAAATATATTCCTACGCGCAACTGGTTTCCAATATAAACCAGGACAGTGATGGGTCTAATGGGCCGCTTCGATAATTCCGATATAAGGCTGTCGACCATTCTGAGCCCACCCAAAGCCTAGAATGTGATGTTCTACAAAATATTGCTTTTGTTCAGTAGATAGGTGTTGGTGCTATCTTGGGCCACGTATCAAACGGTGACGTTTATGTGGGATAAGGGTGACAATTAGGGCTACAGCATTTTTGCCATGTGAATCCAGTGACAGTTAAGAAATTATATGATTTTTTTTTTTGAGAATGTTAAAGCAATTATATGATAATAACATCTGTTATGAGGAACCTTTAATTTTCTTTTTCTTTTGAACAGGGAGAAAATAAGGGAAGAATAATTCATTTTTTTATACGAGGGAAGAATAAAATGTTGGTATTCGGTAATTGCTACCTTAGAGTTTAGACTTAATTAATTAAGTTGGATTATCCAATTAATATGTGATATTATTGGTGAACTTCGCTAAATTTGGAAGCCGGTAGTTAAACCGGCCTCAACAAATAACGTAATGTTGGGGAATGAGTGGAGGAGGGTTAGGTTTTGTTTTTTTTTTTTTTTTGATTGAAATTAACTTCGACTGAAACCAAACTTCATTGAAAGTTTGAAACATAGGGAATTACAGGAAACCAGTACAGAAGGAATAAAAACCAAGAAACAAACGAAGACTAACTAAAAGACAACAAACTCCCACACCCCCATAACCCCACATCAGATAGGATCTAAGGAGGATACATTGCTGGAATACGTACTGGCGGTAGATATGAGTTTTCAATGATGATTCCTGCTGAGAATAAATATCTCATCAATGATTATTTCGATCGTTCTCGAATCACTGAAGTCTACGCCCATGTTAAACAAAAAGGTAGAAAATCCATAGATACACTTATGATGAGTAATTACGATCCTTAATTCTAATCCCAAATGTTAAAACTATGTTATTTATCATTAATTAGGGTTAATTCAACAATTCCTGCTTGCATGAACTGCTTAGGGATTACATAGATCCAGATGTGCATAATGCGAAAAAAAATTAAAAATAAATAAATTGTAAATACCATCTGCGTTCACATATTTATCGATCTCAGATGTATAGACGCCCAGCTATGAAATGTTAGTTTGATCATTTGTCGTAATTTGATCAGCATGCAGTTACGTGTATGTGTGTGTATCTATATACATGCGTATATAGTACGTTGTTAAGTAGGATTTCAGCGAATTATACCGCCAAAATATCAAAAATAATGATCTAGAGTACATACATATATAGTTTATATAAATTAATTATTGTTTTTTAGTTCTAATTAGCGTCTTAATTACCTTCATTCATCATATATACCGCTTGAAATCTTTCTCCAAAGTTAGGCCAGTATACTTGTAAGTTTATGCATCCGTATATAGACCTAGCTAGCTAGACAGATCGAACGACTGTACGACAGCAGCGAGATAGAAATCAAGGCAGCTAGCTAGAGAAGCTGGAAGAAAGATCACCAACCTGATTTCCAGTTGGAGAAAGAAGATAATCACGATCCGGGGAGGCCAGCAGAGATGAAATTCTAGAGCTCGAAACCCTCTCAGCCTCAGCACCAACAGCACCAGCACCAGTCCCGTTGCTCAGAGATTGACCATGGCTATTCACCATCATCTCCTTCACCATCAACCTCTCTCTGTTCTCTTTCTAGGAGTTAGCAGACTTAATTACCGGTGCTTCTGTCTGAAATGAAAAAAGCTGAAGCAATACAGACAGAGACTTGTTTATATATAATTCTGAGAACCTAATTCGCTTTCCCACGTCACTCCGTATGTATGTGTATACTTCGAATTGAGCCCCGTCATATATACATCAAAACCCCCACTCGAAGCTTTCATCTTCCATCGGTTGGACTAACGAGTACTACTACACTGTACTACGGCGTACCCTAAATCCGGTGCTTCACCAATCCATCACCACACGGTTTCTATCAAATCCTGACCTAAAAAATAATTAGAGCTAGCACAGTGCGCCACATGTTTAGATAATTGGATTGGAATTGGTGTGAAGCATGATATGATTGCTACGTTTAGGTCGTGGCACTCGGCAACATGGGCGATGCAAGCTATAGCTAACCAGGTCCGTGTTGCCATAAATAACTCTTTTTGAATTGATGGTTCTCCCTGATTTGTGATAGCCCAACAAACGGAGGGGACACATGTCGCAGCTACTATCGTTCAATCTTTTCGTCAACTATTCGCAACTTTTTCATGGAAAATGGAATAGGTGAGCTCACACTTTTATAACATTATCTCCACAATTTTTTCTTAAAAAGTTTTTCTAGACGTAGAAATTAATCCGTAATAATCTCAGAACGTTGCGTTTAGCTTGTTATCAAGAATAATTTAGGGTTTAACTTAATTAGAATCTATGAATTTTTAACCAGAGTATGAGGTTTCGCGTCTTAATTTTTGTCAGCTCAATCATATGTGGTTGTTACCTTTTTGTTAAGAAGAGAACAATGAAGGAGTACTTAATTAGGTAACTTATTCAATTTCTTATTTTTTGCTATGTAATTGAATAGTTAATTAAAATTGAAGTGTAATCTTGTATTTCACTCAAGCCTAGCCTCTTGTACTTTGATTTTGTTTGTGGTATAAAAACGGGTTAAAAGGTAAAGCAGCCCCACACTAATGGTGTCTTTCCAAAACAAAGCGAATAGTGATGGCCTTCCTTTCGGAAGGACGAGTGATCCTAATATCGTAAGCTGTTCAAACTCCAAACATGAGTCATTAGCAAGCTAGCTAGCATTTCCATTAAAACGATAGCAACCAGAGTACGTAGCTAGCTAGCGCCCAAAATATCATTTCCTACTTTAGCGTCTCCCGTGTGTGGGTCGTCACATCGCCGTTATCGTTTCCAATATGTTAGCATGCACTTTCACACACGTCTGTGATCGGGTAGGAGAGTTTCTTTGGATTCAAGCTAGCTAAAAGAGTTGATGTACTCAACTTCTCAAGAGAACTTGTCAGTTTAACACTTACGACGCTAGAGACAGTGTTTGTCGTTTTCCATCCCTTTGGGTTGTGCTCCTACGAGGCTACGACGAAGATTGTCACCACATATCATCAACAAGTCTTAAAAATCTTCGTGAAGCAAATTTCGTGGCCAACGTTTTAGCAAAGATGAGTCATGGATCCTACGGTCTTTGCACTTGGGACTTGGGATGTTAATTTTTCTCATGGTGTTGTTGTTGATGTTAGTTTTAGTCATTTCGTGTCAGAAAAAAATAAAAAATAAATAACAATCTTAGATCGCCATGGAGAAGCTGTGGGCTTGGCGCGTTGCTCGTATCTGCTGTTTTGGGCCTTTATGCTAGTTTAGTTTATGTCCCCCTTTATGGGCCAGTGTTTTGTTGTTCTCATTAGACTTGGAACAAGATCCATTTTCAGGCCTATAATTTCTTCCAGACTCTTCGATCGGGATATATGAATCGCTCTCAGCTGCTTGATTACGGTAAAAGAAAGTAAGAATTTATTATCAGATTCGTCGATTGCGTTACAGCTGCGGCATTCCCTTATTTGATTTCAATCTAACCGGCACATTTATGATTAATTTACAGCTGGAGATCGAAAGAAAGAAAGTTAACTGACTGATACATAGGATCTGAGTTACTTACTTCGATCAACAGCTACCAATGCATGAAAGGAAAGCAATCGAACCGCAGTAATTACTTGTGGTAGAATTTAAAATCTCAATTTGAAACTCATAAATGAACAAATAAGCTTCCCCCATATATTTGCATATACGTACAGGCTAGCACACCATTCTAGAATACCTGTGCGGCTGCAAATTCCTCAGAGCCGATGCACCGCCGTATTGCCACCAAACCACCCCATGCACGCCGGGGACCAAACGGTCATTTTAACACACTTGCCCCTGTTAACTGATTGGGGCAGCTTTGGTACTTGCGCAGTCTGTCACAAAATACTACATATGGCTGCATGCAGCTGCAATTGCACCGGACCTTAAATATAACTCTTATTTTGAACTGAGAAAAATCTGGAATTTGGACTGATCGAGATATTGAAATTTCATCAAATCATGCATGCATTACCACTAGATTGATACTAAATTACAGTGGAAAACGATTCGATGATTTTAATAAATCAAATAATGAAATTAACCGAGATCGTACACAACATCAAAACCCTACATAGCACAGTTCTACATATGGTCATCACTGATACTAACATATACTTTGCTTTCCTTTTTCTCGATCTGAACTAACATGGATTGTCATCAGAGGAAGCATAAATCTGCTGAGGTTGGAGTTTGGCTCGACAAACCGGACAGCACGAGTTCTTAGAAAGCCAGGTATCGGCGCATTGGAGATGGAAGCCGTGGTTACAACCGGGAACCACCCTGGCCTGTTGCTCAGGCTCGATCTCGTCCAGACACACCGCGCACTCCGTCCCCCGGATCAGCTCTTTCCCGCTAGTTTTCGGCAGCTTTTCGAGATCGGATGCCGATAAGCCCTTCTCGGAAACCTGCTTGACCGGAAACTGAGGGGCTACCGCCGACCGGGAATTGGAGGCGAACCATAAGAGACAGATGTAGACCACGAACACAGCGCTCATGCCTACGCAGGGTAGGAAGAGCGCTAGGAAGATGGAGAAGAGCATTTTCTGCTGTGCTCGATCTTAAGTTTTGTGAAATTGATACGAGGTGTATATATACATACATGTACAAGAGAAATTAATCTCTAGTGAAATAGGGTGGCTTACTTTGGAATTAAACTGAGGAGTAAATGATGGTTTGGTCACTTGGTGTAGCTGTAATCTGAGGGGAAGTGGGGTGGGTTACAGCGGGGAGGGCATCAACCGAGGTGACGTGTATTTGATGGGGGTGTGTATTTATGTAACGGCCATTTTTGGTAGTGAGGGATTCGTTTCGTTTTGCAGTTTTGGTTTTTTGGGGGAGTGAAACGTGCGTCGTATTTCGAAGGTTGGTAATTCTTTTACTGCGTCGTGGGTCCCGTGAGCCGTTGGTGGACAGCTGTTGCGTGAGAGGCTTCGAATTCTATGAGATGGGCCGAGCTAATCTCATGGGCCGCATGCCTGCATTATTAGTACAAGAGAAGGCCCAATTTATTTAAACACAAGGAATTGCTATTTCTTTGTGAATGATTGGGATCAAAGGACGACATAATATAAATATATGAAGGTATGCACATACATTATGTATGTACACATTATGCATATAAGAATTTTTAAGGAAAGAGCGGTCCGAATCGATTTTGACATTTGGATATCTATCTTTAAATCTCTAATATTCTCACACATTTCATATTCTATTTTTGATGAAGGTTCCAAAATCACTATTAAAAAGGAGCAATAACAAGTACCAGTCAGGCGATGAAATATTACATAAATAACAAACAAACAAAGGTAAAAGTTACCGTATTGAGTTGAACAAAGTACCATAATCAGGGCACATACATAACCGTTTGTTTTCCTTTTGGTACTCGGCCATATTCACGGGGTGTTATACACAATTTACACAAGCCAATACAGTAAATCATTTCGAGCAATACAGTAAAATTCTGATCCAATAATAAAAAAACACAAGGAGATAGAGACTAACGTAGAAGAATATTCGTGGTTGTATAGATGATCATCATGTTCGGGGTGACTTTATAACCTTGCAACAGTCCATCCGAAGAAAAATGGAGGAAGCAAAGCACAGAATGGTGATGATACAAACAGCTTTACTGTTGCTGTTGGTTTCGGTTTTAAATGGGTATGCACAGACCCTGCCCCCTGCCAAGTACGATGGATTCTTATACGAGCATCGCCGAGTTGACCCGGATTCGATTCTGATCGAAGCCTTCTTCGACCCGGTCTGCCCTGACAGTAGAGATGCCTGGCCACCCCTCAAGCAGGCCCTTGCCTACTACGGGCCTTGCGTCACTCTTGCTGTTCACCTTTTACCGTTGCCGTAAGTCGTTTTGTTTATGTTGCTGGTTGATCAGCTTGAATCGATTACATGTTTGATTGAACTTCCTAAATTGTTGTCTTGCTGTAACTAATTGACCTTATTGAGAATCATGGTTATGCTCTGTGGTAATGGAATGACGGAAATAGTGTTGTTTTTTTGAAACTGCAGTTTGCTGGTTTTCAAGCTAGTTTTTGTCTTGTGATACATTTTCCGTCTTTGTATATCAGTAGATGATGGAATTGCTCATAGTAGTTGATTAGCTGAAATGATTTGGTGTTGTTATTCTTGTTCAAGTTTCTTTTGTTCTCAACTTGTTTCAAATATTGAACAGGAGAGGTATTACAATGCTCAAACCCGCAACATTTCTCGAGCTGCTATTGTAGATGACTTAGTGAAGCAACTGACATCTGTAGTTGGGAACTCTTATCATAGTTCCCTGGAATCAGGCTTTACTGACCGGAAAACTGATCTCACAACAAGGGTTTCCTTCAAGGTAATTTAGTATTGATTTACACATGCCTCAATTACTTCTAGTCAAGCGATACATATTTGCACTGAATCACACAATCTTTTGTTCCTTACAATAGAATTTACCTGTGGTTATCAGCAAACTACCTAAAAGAACAGCACATGATTTACTATTGTTAATCTCGAATTCTGATCAAGAATCAAGAATCTCATGTTGAATGTTTTCGATCCTGCAGTATAGTACTGCAAGAGGGGTATACGGAACACCTACTTTCTATGTAAATGGATTTGTACTGCCTGATGCTGGCGACGCACGAGATTTCAACGGATGGAGAAAAGTGCTTGATCCATTAGTTACGGCGCCAAAGAAACAGGAAAATCTACATTTCTTCTTGTAAAGGATCTTGCTAATTGGTTCATGTTCTTCGTTTGCTGAAGAATGAAGTCCAAAATATGGTTTCAATGCTTATATTAATGAACCTGGCCATTAGGCCATGGAATAAATGATCTGTAATGCAACACCGGTGAAAATTGGGTGTGTTATCTCTTATAACAGTGTGGCAATTGGGCTTGTATTTCCCAATTTTATGATTACACCAAGTGACAGTGTTATAAACCATTAATCAACAAAGACAAGGGGAATAACCGGAAAATTGAGGCCCAAAATGTTGAGGCCCGGGCCCAAGGAGGATAACCGCAGTTAGGGCGAAGGCAACTAAAAAGGAGAGAAGACGGGAGAAAGAAGTAAAGCAGGTGGTTAGGGTAGTTTAGGAGGATTGGGTTGGTATATAAACCAAGAGACACCGCTGTGTGCGAATTAGGGCGTAAAAGAAAAAACGAAGCCGTAGAAGAGGGCTCTTCTTTGTGTTGTGTGGAGCGAGCACTGCTTATCCCTTTTTCAACATCACCGTATGCTTCCTTCTCCTCCCAGATCCATCCTCCCCCTGTTTCTCTTCTCTAACAAAATTTCACGGCCTGTTTGGTTGTGTTTCTGAGAAGCATGGCTCTGATGAGGTTTTGGTTTTGTTGCAGATGGATCGGTACCAGAGAGTGGAGAAGCCAAGAGCAGAGACGCCTATTGATGAGAATGAGATTAGGATTACCAGCCAAGGGAGGATGCGCAACTACATCACTTACGCCATGACCCTGCTTCAGGTATCCTCTCTAAATTTTTTATTCGGATTTTGTAATGCTATTACTCGGATATCTGAATTTCTGTTGATGAATGCTGTTTGGGAAGGTGGAACAGTTGTTGAACTTGTGATATTTGCTATCTTGTTAGCTAGCCATGGACATGTGCAATTGGTTGGTAACATATACTGCTTATGCAAGTCGAAAATACAATTGCGTGATTATACTTGTCGTGTTCGTGTTGTGGTACTGGTTGTTGTTGTAATAGGCTTGTCTGAGGGATTAAATCATGTAGTTTAGTGATTTAAGATTGTCATGATAAAATTTCTTAATATATTGCAGGACAAGGGATCGGATGAAATTGTTTTCAAGGCTATGGGAAGAGCTATCAACAAGACTGTGACGATTGTGGAGCTACTTAAGGTTAAATGTCTCATTGTAAATTGCTTTGCTGTATTGTTGATTGTTCAGTAGAATTAATAGGCTGAAAAGTTAGTCTTATTTCTGTTATTCCAGAGAAGAATTGTTGGTCTTCACCAATATACTACAATTGGATCCACCGACATAACTGATACTTGGGAACCCCTTGAGGAAGGCCTCCAAACGTACGAGTTGCTGAACTTTATCTTGAGCAATAGTTGTTTATTTGATGTACCTTTATCTCTTATATAGCTTATTAGTTTTAGCCTCATAGTGTACTTTTCTTTTCTACAGACTGGAGACAACAAGGCATGTGTCAATGATCGTCATAACACTGTCAAAGAAGGAAGTCAATAAATCTACCATTGGGTGAGGTTTTGAGACCTTTTATAAGTTGCATTTATTTCTTCCCAATGTAGTGGCACCTTAGCCTTCGATTATGGACTTTTAGCATAAATTGATCTAAAGCTATAAGAAGTGTACCTGGTTTGCACTGGTTATGTTGATATTGGGGACTATTGATTTTACATTTTCATATCTGTTGCATAGTTAGATTTTCTGTGGTGAACTTTAGTTGATATCTGTTGCATGTGTTTGAGATTATCTGATTTACATGCCTGAATTGTAAGCTATTAAACATAGAAGAATCTGTTTGGTTAACTTTTCTGTGAATATAGAGATTTGTTGACATTATAAATTGATGTTATCATCAGGTACCAGCCCCCATTACCTGCTGAACTGGTGAAGGCATCTGCAGAGATTGATTATGAAGGAGGTAGTTCCATATAAGTAGCAATATGTTAGTTTATTTAACTTGGTTCTATTTGTAGATTCTGATTTGTTCATTTGTTTAACTTATCTGTATTTTGCAGAGGACTCACCAAGTGGCCGTGGCCGTGGCCGTGGCAGAGGAAGGGGAAGGGGGAGGGGGAGGGGGAGGGGAAGGGGCAGGTTCAGAGGTAGGCCCTGATACAATTTGTTCAATATTTCTTCTATTGTTTTCTAAATCAACATCATGAAACGTTTCGTTGCATTGCATCTTTACTTTATCTGGTGGTCTGTTAACTTTATCGCATATAGGTTCTATAGATACGCGGTGACTGTTTGATGCCTCTAGTAAAGATTTTTGATAAAATCAATTATGTTGTAATTGCAGGAAACAATGGCTTTGTGCCTGAATATGATGATGGAGGTTATGACCGCAGCGGGGGTGATTTCAGGGGCAGGGGGCGTGGTAGGGGTCGCAGTTTCCGAGGCCGTGGAAGGGGAGGTTACGATGGACCCCAGGCCGATGTGCAGCAAGATGGAGGATACAATGAAGAAGCACCTCCTCAACGTGGCCTTGGTATGTGTTTCACTAATTTCTTCCTTACATATGCATATCATAGACATTCGAGTAATCACATTCAAATCAATTCCTTTGAACAATGTGTTTGAATTGCTTTCTGTGTAGGTCGTGGCCGTGGCAGGGGAGGATATCGTGGAAGGGGCCGTGGCAGCTACAGGTCTAATGGGCCGATCCAGGCACAGCTGCTTGAGTAGCAATATGGACGTGTCATTGAACATCCTGCAAATGGCCAGTGTCTACCGATGGGAGCCTTTATTATCCAATCTATGTTTTCTATATTATCTTTATGCATGATGATGATTGTAGAGACCTAGTTTAGAGTCCTTTGAGGTAATCCCTTTTGTTTTGTCATGTAGATGTAGGTGACATGTTTTTAACATCTGGATTGATCAGTGCATTCTTTTATTATTATGGAGAATTTTGTTGTCAAAGATTTTCCGTTACCTCTATCAACACTTGATTCGAAGCATATTCAGCATAACAATCAGCATTGCTCACTAGTTTTCGGAAGTGGTTCGTCTTGTCACTTTAATGCGCTACCTGGTTACAAACCTGCTACATATTTGTTATTGTTCACCCATTTTATGATGTGGGACTCTACAAAAAGACACAAGTCTTGTTTGGACAAATGAAAAGCTCCTGTTAAATGACAGTTATAAACCTAATACTGAATTGGCTTTGCCGTAATCTAACCTGAAACCTGAGTCACAAAGATAAGATCTATATTATTAAGCTGGTGCTTGAGAAAAAAGCCAGTTTTGTGCTTCATAGTTTAGAACTATATACTCCTGTGGTGGTGCTTCTGCAGATTACTTTTGTGCTATCAAAGTATCAATGTTGCAAAAGAGTTTGTTAGCATCCTTGAATGAAGATCCTAAAGCAGGACATATATGGGCTAACCTTGCAAATGCCTATTATATGACTGGTGATCAAAGAAGTTCCAGCAAGTGCTTGGAGAAGGTGCTCATGGCTCATTGCTGATATATTTATTGAGGTTGTCCATTGGTGTCTTATAGTGATGCATAACTTCTGTGTCTATCTCGGTTCATAATGGGAAGAAGCAAAGTTCTGTTACGACAAGGCCCTCCAGGCAGACCAATGCTGGACGCTGTCAAATACAACTTGATTGAAGTTGCCTCTGCAGCAAGATAGTATGCAGGCTTTAAGGTGAAGATCAACATAATGCAAAGCGAAAAGGGAGTCACTAGACTTCTTTGGGTGCTTCAATATGGGTAGCTAAGAGAATTGGATCAGGGTAGAAAGAAATTGAAACATGTTTGTATGATTCTTGGTCCGTATAATCTCATGTGTCGTTTGTTGAATTTGGTCAAATTGAAAAATTCTTACCACGCTTTAATGTGCATGGTTCTTTCTAAAGCAATTCTTATCTTTCCTTGAAAAATCAATATGGTAATGTCTTTGTGGTGAGATTTCATCAGCTTCTGTTTATTTTGAAGAATCTGTTTGTTCTCCGGCACGATTCAATTTGAAATGATGCATAGAGACTTCAAGCACCAACTTAGCTACCTTGCTTTGTAAAGTATCAAGTACAAGAACTTGCTCTTGCCGCCTGGAAATCCACTTCGGCAGCCTGTGGTTTTCGAATTCAATGTAACAAATGAGAGCATTCTAAGGTTTTCGTTTCTTTTCGTGTAAAAACAGGAGAGAGGATCATGTTTATGCAGAGACAAGCTGAATGTGAGTCTATCTTATGAGAACTGAATGACGGACTCGAATCATTGAGGGACTACTTGCGTAATCGACAACTAAACTACATAATAATTCTATTTTACACCAAGTCTAAGAAACTAATCGCTAATACTTGTTATCAAACCCAGTGTGAGATTGTGGATATGCTTATCTGTTCAAAGCCTGACTTCTGATGAGAGGTTGGTGTTATGTGCAAGAACTGACTTCCAATCATTCAAAACCACCAACACCAAATCCTCCTAACCATTCTTTTACGTAAACTAGCTACCTTCATTATCCTCCGCCTGAGAATGCGCCTAAGAAACTTGAAACTACCTTCATTTGTGTTTATATTTATGCATCAACTAGCAGAAGAATACTAAGAAACCCTTTAGGTAGGTCTTCCTTTCTTATCAAAACATAAACTCTAGGACTTCATATGATTGATTTCCAACTTCTCAATCTCACTAGCTAGCGGTGGTTAATAATAATGGCCAGCTCTTTTATGCCCCTTGATACATAAACTATTGCAAGTCCATGGACTCTTCCAAAATGCTTGACGGTGCTACAAATCACATGGCAACTGTAACCTGCAGAATAGCTGTACTGAATGAAACAGCAAACTCGTTCCCAAGTTCCAAATTCTTACTTAAAATAAAAAAGAAAAGAAAATCAAAGACAAAAAAAATGGTTTGCTCTTGACAAAGGTTAGGATTTGGCTAGATCAATATCGTAAGATTCCCTCCAAATGTCGGATCAGGTTAATATACGTCGAAAATCCACGGTGAGGAGGAGATGCTTTCTTACTTGTTGTAATTCTTCATACATTCATAAGGGAAAATTTTAAGAACAGTACATGACAAATGATCAACTCCTAATTTTGGTGTTTCAAGTTTCAAAACAATCATAAAGGTATATGACATTATAATCACGACATATTTTTAGTGCAAGACGTCAGTAACGTCGTTAACTCTATGTGATTTCTTAATTTTCAAAAGGTGATTTCGGGTTTTCTCCATTCTCCATTCTCCATTTTCTTAATATTTGTTTTACACTTTTTCTATTTATATATATTTTTCTTTAATTTTGTTAACTCAAACCATAATCTTAATGACTTTGTTGTCTGCAAGTAAATCACTCTATTCTATTTTCTGTTTTAATTTTGACATTCCATAAATTATTGTTTTGTTACTAGTTCAACAATGATAATTAATTTCCTGTGCTCAATTTACGCCAATTTTAATGCAGCAAGAATTTGGATTTATGGATTTTTTTTTGTGATTTATTCACGGCTCTTCTGTTGGGGACGAGCATGTGGGTGTGTGACAGAGGACTATATAGAACATTAGAACGTGGGAATAATCGACTGAAACGATTCAGACTTTGCAGAGATGATGAAGTTTGGATTAAAATACACATAAAATCATATCATTTACGTTCAATCCGGTTGCCATGTGAGCCTGTGCCATATTTTGCTTCATATGTTACGTCCGGTGCCTTATATAAACAGAAACGTCTTGCGTAGAAAACCCAGTATCTGTAAATACAGCAATCGATTTCAATCAATCTGCTCTGAGCTAGTTAGAGAGAAGTGATACTAAGAATGGTGGCCATGGCAAAGCTCATTTCTGCATTGGCCATCTTGCTCAGTGTTTTCACATATGTTAATGGATTCAAAGCATCTGGGTTCACTAGAGGTCACGCCACGTTCTATGGAGGAAGTGATGCGTCAGGAACTTTGGGTATGTGTATTGAACAGTACGATCAAGTTGGTTCTGTCTTCAGTGTTTGATATTGGTTTCACTAATTTGAGTATGCAGGTGGAGCTTGTGGATATGGGAATCTGTACTCGGCAGGGTATGGGACTAGGACTGCTGCTTTGAGTACTGCTTTGTTCAACGATGGAGGTTCATGCGGGCAATGCTATAGGATCATCTGTGATTATGCATCAGATTCGAAATGGTGCATTAAGGGAGCATCTGTGACTATTACAGCAACCAACTTTTGTCCTCCTAATTATGATCTTCCTAGCAACAACGGAGGCTGGTGCAACCCGCCTCTTCAGCATTTCGACATGGCTCAGCCAGCTTGGGAGAAAATTGGGATCTACAAGGGTGGCATCGTCCCCGTCTTGTTCCAAAGGTATAAAAAAAAAAAAATCACATACTTTAGTTTCGTAGATTAATAGGACCGTAGATCAATAGGTGATTCTTCTACCATTATTCACTGTGTAACGGAATTTGATCATGGGTTGCAGGGTTCCATGTAAGAAGCATGGAGGAGTAAGGTTCGCCATAAATGGGAGGGACTACTTTGAGCTTGTTCTGATTAGCAACGTGGGAGGAGCAGCAGGATCCATTAAATCTGCCAACATCAAAGGCTCGAAAACCGGTTGGATGGCAATGTCAAGAAATTGGGGAGCAAACTGGCAGTCCAATGCCTACCTCAATGGCCAATCTCTGTCCTTCAAAGTCACCACAACCGACGGAGTAACTAAACTGTTTACAAACATTGTGCCCTCAAATTGGAAATTTGGCCAAACCTTCTCCAGTTTAGTACAGTTTTCTTAATCACTGAGCTTTCCGGTTCAGCTGGGTTTCTGATTTGGTTAATTTGGAAAGCAGCAGAGGCGTGCTTAACATATTTTACTTGAGCAGCCCGCCATATATTTTGGGTCAATTATGTTCGGTGTGAAATTTTTACACTCAAACAAATTATCAGGTGGTTAACCCATCAGCTTAGAAGGGTATTGCGCATTTTGAGCAAACCTATCAAGTATGGATGTTGTTGTCATCTGTTATAGCAAATAAGAAGCGCGGTGAACATGCAGATTAAGCTTCAACATGTAGAAATATGTTTACCTTGTACTACAGTTTATAATGTTATATATCATAGCATGAATCTCAATTGTAATAGTTACTGTGTTGGGATCATTTTGCACACTGTTATATATCCAATTTCTATGAACTTTCTTTAGTTTTGCTTGTGGAACTACTAGAGTCAAATAAAGCAATACCAAATAAAATTTAAGTTCTGTTCTCAATCCAGTTTGGTTACTGAGAAAACTGACAGAGAAGTCGGAAAAAAAAATGAAAAGAAAAAAAATCATTTACGCTGTAATTGGATTATGTAATTGCAATTTTCACGGAATCTACAAGGGTGAAGGAGCTTAAAGAACATGTATACTTGTGTATGCTGACGATTAACAAGTAGATTTCATTGATTGAGAATTTCATTGTTTGGATTTCATGATGTATAATATTTTTTTTAAGGCCATGATTTAGAATTTTAAAATGACAAGAATTAATATTTAGACTAACTAACCTCAGTTAAGAGAATTGATAAATGACGTCTACTTTGTGAGGAATTTCAAGTCGGGAATTTAAGCTCCCAAATTTCATTATTATTTTCCCGTGGAAATTATAAATTTCATGGGATAAGAATCCAAACGGTGGAAAAGTCCAAAGAATTTGAGAATTTCTTATTTTTGATTAAATTCCCTGAAATTCACCCGTATTCAAACACACAGTTAGAGCTGTGAAAGTGCTTTGGTTATTTTAAGAGAAAAACTTGGGTAGAGGCGACTAGACGGCGGCGACTTTCAGTTTTTAAACCCATGAAAACTAAAGGTACGATCATACCAGCAATAGTGCACCGGCACCTGATCGAATCGAATTCTGTTTTGAGAGGGATCCAGGGAGGAGTACAGACTATTAAGCCCACGAGGTAACGTGAAATGGGGCTTCTCTTTGTCTGGTTTTAGTTAGACTTGGGCTACTCATCTTCCTACTCTTTCATATGGTTCTGGTTACAGAATTAGGCTTGGGCCTAAATAAGTGAATTTTTGGGTCTATTCTTCAATTAACACCTGTAATTTTCATTAAAAGTTTGAAATCAAAATTGTGAACCTTAGTATGTGGTGCAAGTCAAGTCGTCTGTGGACTTCCAGAAAACTATCTCGTATTGGGTAGCCAGTTTGAGATAGCTTAGTTGATTTCATGAAGCCACAATAATTGGATTTTCCTCACGGCCAAAGCTTGTATATATCATTGAAATTTTGTGATCACCACGCCTACTTCGCCAAAAAGCATGATGATGATGATCACAAATAAAGACGAGAATTCTGAATCACTTATGTGTTGCCAATATTTCTTGAAGCACAAGCCTTCTTGATTTGTTGATCGTCAGCATACACAAGTATACATGTTCTTCAAGCTCCTCCAACTGCTCCATGAAGTTAGAGTCATGGACATGAAATTCTCCCACAACCCCCTTGAATACTTCACAGTTAATTCCATTCCTAATACACAAATCTGCAACAGCTTTGCGGTGTTCTACCTCATCCTGTAATCTCATGACCAGCCGACTCATGGTATCGAAATCGTTGATCAGTATGTAAATCCCTTTGGCTGCAACATCGAGTTGCTCCCCGTGAATTTCGTGGACATCGAATCTTGACTTGAGCCACTGCTCTCCTGACTCCATTTTCTTCTTGCACAAACCTGCAGAACAAGCCATGATTGCCGGCGCTGCCACTATTCCGATCATGCTATGAAATGCAAAGACTAGCAAACCTATCAAAAGTGCACTGTGTGACACCACCGGTCCAACTCCTCCAACTTTCTTCAGAATCCTGTTACGCTTTGCCCTACGCCGAATCTTCTGCTGTCTTGATGTCAGGCTATTGAGCAATGCTGAGTAGCTATCGTGAATGTCAAGGAATTGCAGGGGGCTGATAATCGACAACGGGTTTTTGAGACGTGCAAACGTTGCAAGCTCCCGGAAAATAGCTCGGCATTGCTCGTCGGTGTAAATGCTCATTTGGCTTAGCTTCTTCATCACTTTCTTTATGTTGCGGTACTCTGCGTGCGTTTGATGGATGCTTCTGAGGAGTAGCTCGCATATATGGCACGCCTCTAGGCTCGCTTCAAAGTAGTCGTTGAGAAGGTGGTGCACGTTTATTCCATCCTCGTTAATCATCTCATTCAGGGTTTCTTGCCGCGGATCGAGCAGATTTTCTGACAGATTCACATAGAATGGAACTGATGGAGAAGAAGATAATCTAGTAGTATTATTTGATGTTGGATGTTGTACCGATCCATGAACTTTATCCCACATTTCTAGATATGATTTTGTTCTGAAAACTTCCAAGTACTCGTCGTTCACACTTAGCTTACTGGAAAAGCTACCTCCACCGCCTCGGTCATCAACTTTCCTTGATCTGCTGCCTGAAGAACACCATAACAAAACACATCAGAAACAAATCAAAATGACCGATCATATATAGGTAAAGAAAATGAAACATGTTTCTAAATCGGAACTCACCTGGTTTCGAAAACATAGATCTCAACCCGGATCGTAGACTCTTCCTCATCTTGGATATGTCAATATAATCAGATGTATGAAAGATGTATCTATGTTTCTATTAATTCTACTTCTCGATCGCTGTACTGGTTGGAGAGGGAGGGATTGTTATTAGAAGAAGGTTAAGAGAGTAGCGTCGTGCTGTATATATAGAGCAGCTGGTTTCGTAGACGGATCCACCTTAGTTATAATCCGGTTGGAAGTTAGCACCGCTTTCAATTTAGTTATGGATAAAAAGATTGCTTAGGTTTCACGTCAGAGTCCCTCACACGCTGTGTTCTTCTACGTGTAAGGCTTTGGAGACAAGGTGAGCGTTTATGGAGAAGAAACAATCTGCCAAATTGCCATGAAAGCGTAGATTACAGCAGAATCATCACTGGTGCTATCAATATTATCATAATTTTTATTTTATTTTTCCATCAAATTAATCCTCATACAATACGCCATAGAAAGACAGAAATCAAATCTCTCGTAATCGATTCTTTTTCCAACTTTAATTTTTGCGTTAATGTATGTTCTAAACTTTATATAACGTGTTTCGAATGCGCACCGGAACGTGAATTCTTTTTGAAATGTCATATTAATATAAAAATTCCAAGTCATACATATATGGTTTTTTCTTTTGAAAGATTGTGTTAAGATAGAAACTCCAATCATGCAAGAATTCTTCTTTTTTGATGCATGCATGGATCGATTTATGATAAAATGTAGATAAGGAAATATGTGTTCAGGCAACTCGATCTTAACCCTTTCCTTGTACCCAAATTAAGACAGGAAAACGTGAATGCTGAGAGTTTGCTTCTGCCCAAACCTGAGTTCTAACCTAGCTAGCCTTCCTTTTATTCGGCTGTATTCCCACAAGAGTGAACCAAAAGATGAACATATTCGAGCACGTTGTCTTGATTAATTACGTGGTGCCGTGATTTTTAGTCACATATTAAGGATACTGATATTAATTAAACCTACCTTATGATGCAAGCAATTTATATATACATATATATATACATATATATATATATAGTTTCCAAAACTCTACTTCATAAAATACATATATAGAATAGTAAACTACACTTTAGTTATTAACCAAATTTCAGTTTACAAATACATTCTTTATACATTATCTTACACATACAAGGACAAAATTTTATAATTAATGACAAATTGTTATATTGTTGACATATGTCAGCTACAGATTTACAATTTCACTCTTCATTAAAAGAGAGTCAACTGAACTAAAGGAGTCAATTTAACACCAAACTGCTACTGTCTTCAAGTATTGTCGACTGCTACTGTTGGCTTCTACTACCAATTCGTCTACTACTGACGACTTCTACTACCAATCTGTCTGCTAATGCCTACGCTTGCTACTCATCTCACTCTGTTACTGCCTACTTCTGCAATTCTCAGTCCCAAACTAGCTGCCACTGCACCGACCGTTTACAAACGTTCTGCTACTGTGAACTGAAGAAGCTGCTACTGTTGATTGACCACTGAATAGCTGGTGCTACTACCAAATGTACAGTAGCATCACTCATGCTCATCCAGATCTAGGATTTTGAAGCTAATCATAATCATAATTAATTGCTACAAAACTAAAGCACATATCAAAACAGAAGCCCTTCCGGTTTCACACAGCCTAATACTAATTGAAGCTTCAATTTCCACAATATCAAAACACTGCAATAAACGAAGAAAAAGTACAAACCAGTTGATGTAGTCAGAATCAGAGAACCACTGAGGGAACCAAACGGAGGAATGAGTAGAGATCAACCGAGCTGCCGTTGGATTGGGCGGTGGAACTCGTCAGCCTCAGAATGGATGGGAACGAGCTTTGGTTCAGTAGCAGTCGCCGTGGACGTCGAGCATCTGGATCGGCCCGATTTGGATTGTTGGTCGGGCGTCAGAAGAACCAGGAAGGATCTTAGCGTCATCTATGAGACCTCGTCGTCGATCACATTCGGGCGTCGTCGGCGTTTATTGTCAGCGTCTAGCCGTCGTCGACCACGTCATCCGGTCGCCGTCGTCGATGTCTTTTGTTTAGGCGTTAAGATAAGGATTGGCCGAGTCGCTCTCACCCCTCTAGATCGAAGACGACGACGACGAAGATCTCAACGTCGTCTAACTCCACCGTTTGATTGATCAACTACGGTAAGCTCAAACCGATTAAGAGATTGATTAATTAGATGTGATGGAACTTAGTGGAAGCTCCGGTATGAGACTAACGAATTCGATCGAATCTGTAAGATTTGATTCAATCTAGTGGTGCTTTCATCGTCGGAATCGGGTTTTGAGGTGAATCGATTATATGTGATCGACGTCGCCGGTAACGTCAATGAAGCAGTGGTGGTGGTGGAGTGTAGGTCAGGATGAGAGAGAGAGAGAGATCTGCAGAAAAAAATGGAGAGGGGAAGAGAGTGAGAGGAAAAATAGGATAAATAGTATTATGGTCATTTGATAGCTAAAATTTAGATCAGACCTGATGTTCTCAGTTTTGAGCTTGGGCTTATGTTTTAAACTATATAAAAATTAATTAAAGTGAGTTTTTTATGTTTTTAAATTTAGTCATGTGCTATTATGTAATTTTCTCTATATAGAAGAATATGGTGCATGTATATACCTCTAGCTCGTTCTTCAGTTACTTCTTTCTTTGACGTCGTCAAGTAAGAGTCTTCTGGTAGCGATTCGTAAGTGAGATTTGTAACATTATTAATCAAAGATGCGTAAAAGCATATGCAAAAGAATCATGGCATAACTAATATGTAGCTGGTAAGACAAATTAAGGAAGCTAATGATTGATCAATTAGGGTTGACGTGGCTTGCTGGAGAAATGACGACCGATCAAAATGTGGCTACATTTCAAAACATAGAATTTCATTTTCAACTTGACTTATTCAACACAAATTGACAAGTATAAAATGAGGTTTACAAAAGTAGCAACCATGATTCTTGACTCCTAAAGTTTCTCCAACAACCATCTTGAAGACTTGACCAAACTCAAATCACACAGCTAATTAAATAAGAAGGACATTACAATATATGGTACAAGGACGGCAGCCATTTAATTTTAGGCAACTCCTCTAAAGACTGGAATAGATTTGATCATTATCAACAGCAGCAGCTGGGGAATTAGCAACGTCGATGACAAAGCGATACCTAACGTCATTCTTCGCGACGCGGTCGAAGGCTTGGTTGATCTTGTCCGGCGTTGTAAGCTCAATGTCGCATGTAATGTTGTGTTTGCCGCAAAGTTCCATCATCTCCCTCGTCTCCTCCATCCCTCCGATCACACTGCCCTTCACTGCTCTCTTCCCTGCACCAGTAACAATGCGTATATGAGACTTTGATCTAGCTAGGTGAATAATTAGGGCATGCACAAGGCTAATAATTGTCTGATATTACTTAATTATGTCTTACCAAATATCAGAGGGAATGAAGGCAAGGTAAAGGGCTGGTCGGGGGCACCCACAACCACCATGGTCCCGTTCACTTTGAGCAACTCTAGCAGTGGTCCGAGACAGTGCTTAGCTGACACCGTGTTTAATATGAAGTCCAGGCTCCTCTTTCCTCTCTGTCAAATAAATTTATAGAGTAAATTAAGGATAAATTAGTTTTTAATACGGATGTTAATGTATATTATTCCATGTAAATTAATTAATTACCTGCATTTGTTGGTCATCAGCGCTGACTATGAAATCGTCTGCACCCAAGTGACCTTTGGCCTCTTCCTCTTTGGAAGGAGAGGTGCTGATGACGGTGACGTGATGACCAAAGGCCTTTCCGAATTTCACCGCGACGTGTCCGAGACCGCCGAGGCCGACGACGCCGATCTTCTTTCCCGGTGTTTTGTGTAGGTCGTGGTCTCTGAAGGGGGTGAACACTGTCACTCCGGCGCACAGTAGCGGTGCTGCAGCATCCATCGGCTGGTTTTCTGGTATGTGCACCACGTACCTGATTCATCATCAACCATCATATATGTTCGATCACCAAGTACGTTAACTAACACCACGATTAACTAATCACTCTGCTTGAACTTGATTAAACCAAACACATGCAAGCTACCTGAGCTTGATTTGTACATAATTATTTGACAGCTGCAAAATATTCTTATTAATCTTATGCAATGAGCCAATGATCGATGTACTGCTGCTATGATTAATCTTAGAAGACGACAGTCGATTACGACATCTTTTTGTTCCTTCTCTTCTTTATCTGCTTATTATTAAACCCTTTACAACCACAGAAACCATATAAAGAAGTAATGGACTTCAGATCCCACATACCCTGATCTAGACTACTCCAGCTTTACCAAAAGAACGATCAGGAAGCTAGCCATCACTACTTTCAAAAGATAATTGCATCAAAAAGAAGCAAGGAAGGATAGGTATGGTGTTGACGTACTGGCTGTTCTATTATAAGCTCCGAGTATTAAAATTGAAAACTTAATTCTTCAAATTAACTTAATGATCTGAGACACACAGAATAACATTGAGTGATCTAATGGTAAGGTCTCCAGAATTTCAATACTGTAAATTGGTTATAGAGCTTTCAGGTGCCGAACTATATTGTATATTCTACCCAATGTTTTTAAGGTAGAACATGGTACCTAGCTAGGTTCGAATACTAAGAGCATCTGCCACCGTATGGAAAATTTGGTAAGCTATATATATATATATATATATATATGGCTTATGATAAAAGAATATACTATAGAATCTTTTGATTCAACATGCAGGTGTTTCCACCGTAAGGTAAATGTTATAAGACATAATTGAAATGGGTGGGTTTGCAACAGCTAGGTTTCTGTTTAACATCCAACATCATTTTTTTTTCAATTATTCTCAACGGCTAGTTAACATAAATTTTTGGGAAAATTATCCAAACAGTGTCTCACCTTTTACAGAAGCTAAGTTTTGATGTCTCAACTTTGAAAAACTTCAAAACGGTATCTCACGTTCTTAACCCGATAAAAGATTGATATCTGAAGCTAACAGTTCAGTTAAAAAAACTAACAAGTGAAGGCTACTTTTGTCTTTTCATGTCTAAACATATTTTTTCTATTTATTATTTTCCTCTCTCTCTCATCCTTTAGTGAGATTGTAGATTCATCATTCATATGAGGAATCTCGACAATATTCACCCAAATCCATGACGAAGTATTGCAGATTTTTTTTTTCTTTCCTTTTTGACTATTAAGGTTCTCTGAGGAAAACCCCATTTGCATATATATATTATCTGCATCTGTCTCAGCCAAGTACTAAATGCAAAATCTCAACCAAGTAAGAAAATTTAAGTTAAGATTAGTCCAAATTCTGAGCTAATTCATAGATGAAGAAAATGCTTCAGAAATTATTGGTAGCAATGCAGTCATACATTTTCAAAGCAATAGGATGAAGAAGAGAAAACTTATTCATTCAAACCCATAACTAGACAACAACAAAACTCAAAATGAAAATCAAAAAAGTAAACACATTTCCATTACAGTAGCAAAAAGAATGAAGACCAAGAATGCAAACCTAGATGCTCGAACGTAGACTAAAAAAAAGACCAACAGAGAACTTGAGATTAAGAAGTGTTTTTTGTTTTTTGCTTTAATGTTAAATTGGTCATTTCATAACCAAAACATGACTGTCATTAATCTTTTTAACGGAGATAACGACTCTAGATACCAATCTTTCATCGAGTTAAAAACGTGAGATACCATTATGAAGTTTTTCAAAGTTGAAATACCAAACCTTAGCTTCTGTAAAAGGTGGGACATTATTTGGATCATTTTTCCTAAATTTTTAGAAATTCTATAGAAACTCAATCCCATGATCATGTTCATCACTTTATTTTTCTTTTCTTTCAAAAATAATTTAGTCCAAACATAATCAATATTAGACTCAAATGAAAGATATCGTTCGGTTTTTCGTAACAGTGTGATTTTTATTACTTACAGATTTATAAACATGAAGTTTAAGGAGAAAAAGAAATTGTAACTATACTTACAGAAAGGATACAAGTAAAATAGGAAAAATAAAGAATTGAATAATAAGCTGGCCTCCACTATTCATTCAACAGAACTTATTTCCACGCCATATTTTTTATTATAGACTTCTCAAAGAACAAGACCAAAAACCTAAATCAATTGCTTTGCATCTAAACGTAGAATTACGATGACTAATTGTAGACATGAGATTTATGACCTTGATTAGTTTAGTTGATATATACTTGTAGGTAACGTACCTATGATCGGCGACCAACATTTTGGAGTATCCACCGTAGGTAATACTACCATCCCAGAAGACGCCATTGTAGGTAAACTGAAGGTCCTCGCAGTAGTTCTCCTGGGATTCCTTGCAGAAATCACACTCCAAACAGGTCGCCGCCAAGCACCCAACACCGACTCTATCTCCGACCGAGAAGTTCTTGACGTTGCTCCCAACTTTCATAACCAACCCAGTAATCTCATGACCAGGGACAATAGGATACATGGTGATACCCCAATCATTCCTAGCTTGGTGAAGATCAGTGTGGCATATGCCACAGTACAATATCTTTATCGTAACATCGTTGATCCCGTTTTCTCTGCAGCAGTTTTAGTATAAGATACATGATGAGCGAGGCTGCAAACAAAATTCTCATGTACCAAAGTAATGATCGAGTATATATCCTATCCAAAGCGAACCTTCGTTTGAAGATGAAAGGGGTAATCTTGCCGGAGGGATCGTGAGCTGCCCACCCAGAAACGATCTGTGTGTGATTCGGAGTTGTCTGAGCCATGAGAGCGATCTAGCTACGTACGAGGCTAAGAATGATCGACTTAGTTTGAGAATGTAGGACCAGCTAGAACTCACTTTAATAATATCGACTACTGGAGTGGTGGAACTCGATATTTATAGGACTTGGCTTCTCTGCTTGGGTTTTTTTTACTTGGATCTGCTTGGAATTTTTCCTAGGTTTGCCACGTCACACCAAAGACATCTGACGGTTCCAAACAAAAACTTAGAGAACACCAACATCAACATGTAACATCAGATTGGTTCCTTCATCTTCTTCTCCGAGATGCCTGCAATTAACCAAAACTAAAACCATCGAACACTAATCCAAAAACTAGAACCCAAATATTCTTGAAATCTCTGATTCATTATAGAAACGCGCGAACTCGATCAAGTTTGGCAACGGGCTCCTCTCGCTTCTCTCATTCTCTGATTCGTTGGGTCTAAGTTTTTCTCCATCAAATCCAATAATTAATACTAGCTTCAATAGGAATTGTGTAATTGCATAATTAATCTTGGCTACAAGTCTCTGTTTGAAGAAGGGATAGATCTAAGTTTTCAGATCTCTATGTCTTTCAAATCTCGGGTGCTACTTCTCTGCAAAATTTACATTTTTGGAATCTGGGTTCTTAAATTCGGTGCTTTTTAGTTCTTGGGTTTTTGAGTTTTGATTTTGGGAGGTTGGATTTTTGAAGACATTTTCAAGTGTTTTGAGGCCGGGTTGAAGATGAGAAAGAAGAAGAGGAAGAACAAGATGATGATGAAAAATGCAACATGCGTCACTTAGTTGTTTGACAGTCAAAGAAACTCGAGAAGATTCCCATGGCTTCAGTCAACTCTAGCAGGTATACAGTCTTTGTTCTTGTTTACACTGAGAGAAGGAGATGGTTACGAGTTGTTTCAGACAAAGTCAAGAAACAAAGTATAATCTCATACTTCTCAATACAAATTCAGTCTTAAAAGAGTTTCATTTTTCGTCCATTGGATTGTAAGACCATAAACGTGGCAGCCTTAGACAAAAGCCAAGCAGATCCAAGCAAAAAAAACCCAAGCAGAGAAGCCAAGTCCATATTTATAACCCTTGCAACTAGAACACATATAAGCGAAAGTAGGGTAGGTATTGACTTGGACTAACTAAGAAAGAAAAACTTCTCGAGGTTTGAATGAAAAGAAATGAAATACATTTTCACAGTCACTTCCAAGTCATTTCGATCTGAATATCAAAGGCATATATGTTGGACAGAGTGTTCACATTTTATAATTCTGTCATTGTTTTTTTTTTTATTGGAAGAGGGGATCAATTAAGCTGGCCTTAAGCTAACCCCAATGGACTGATAATGTAACTAACCAGTCTGATGGACATGCCCAAACAAACACATACTACAAAAAGAACAAGAGAAAATTATTTTCTCTCGACTGCATTACAAAAATCTTAAAATAAAAACTAATACATAAGCCCAAAAAAAGCCCAAACCCGTTACAAAAACCCTAGTCACCGCCATCCAGATCACACCGCGAGCAAACCATCGTCGCTGAGCCGCCGGAAGCAAAACACTAAGACTTTCCGTCATGGTACACTGCTATCAATCCAATCCCCCACCACATAACAAGAGAGAACTACCAATCAAAAGGTTGAGCCTCACAACATCATTTTCTCCATCTACAAATCCAAGAAACCATGACAGCCGACAAGGATCAAAGATCCCGAGCATAGAACCAAAGCAAGAATAGTAACTGTAACAATAGATAATGGAGGGTGGTAAACCCATGCGTGAGCACTCATACTCAAATAAGGAAGTGACATGCACTTTGTGGTTGCTGCCATAAGAGCCCCTTTGGAGGTTGTAGATGGAGAGAGATATGTTGTGTGTGATTGAGTGATTTTTGATCTAAAAATTTGTGGGATTGTTTGACAAAAGAGAATCGAGGAAAAAAGAGAGAAATCGAGTTGGACATAAGCCAGAAAACAACCACAAAACGGGTACAAATCACCACAAAACCGATGAGATAAGGCTGGATAAACCAGTAGATCGGGGAAAAGCAAGAGAGATTAGAGGAACCTAAAGCTAGAGAGTCCCTCCCAACTCTTCTTCCTTTGATCAAGATCCGGATGGATCAAGACCTGGAAGAAAGTGTCACGCCTCGGTTCTTAATTTATTTTACAGTTATTTACTTTGATATTATTTTGGACTTTTATTGTTTTAAGTAACCGTTTACTATTTAAGACTCCAAAAGTTGACTTTTTTCTCCGTTTGAAATTTGGGAAAACTTTATTCATGAAATTCGTAGAGGATGTTATTATGAGTTCGTAGACATGCTATGTGTTAAAATCGGAGTTAGCATGGAAAAGTTATCAATTTAAAATGTAAGTTTTATTAGGGTATTATTTTGGGGTGTTAAATGTTGGAGTTGGGTTTTTGTTTTTGGTTGGCGTTTAAGTTAGACCGGGCAATCGTTGTGGTCAAAGCCCACACACACTCTCTCTCTCCTCTCCCGCTCCCGATTCTCTCTCCCTCTTCCTCTACCCGGAAAACTCCTTGAGCCCGTTCGCCGTCGTCCGGCCACTGTTCGTCGCCGCACTAGTCCCAAACGGTTGACCTCCAACCCAGCTCCCATCCTAGACCTATGGCAGCCTCCCTAGCGCCGCCGTGAAGGAGAAATCGACCCCGAAAGGTCCGACTGTTCAAAGCTTTCCGTCGTCAGAACTCGCTCCTCCAGCCACCATATCCGGAGCGGCTTGGTTCGTTGGGAAGCTCTCCTCCGGTGCAACAAACCCCTAAGAGATTTTGCTCCCTCTTAAGCTAGGTAAGAAGAAATTGGAGATTGAAATATTATAGGGTTCTGATTACTGTTTTCGTTCGATTGACATATTTATGCTTGGAACTGGTGTTTGTGCTAGTTAGGAAAGTTGTAGAGGGAGTTGAGAGGAAGATGCTGTCAAAATTTGGTAGTCATTGGAGGTCGCCGAAGTTGGCCTTCGGCCGCTACTGTTTGGGGTTTTTTATGGTTTTAGATGTGGAATATTAAGGGGAGGTTAATGATGTGAATCTTAGAATTTTTGGAGGAATTTTGGATAGGTTTGAGATTTTTTAAAGTTTGGTATTTTAGCGGTTAATTAGAGTAGAATCCGGCCGTTGAATTTCCCTTACTATTGTTTTAGAATGTTGAAATAAATGAATTAAGGTTGTGATTGGAGTTTGGTGTAAATCCGATAAGCTTAACCCTGTAAAGGGTAGTGGATTGGGCATAAGAGTTTTGAGTTATATATTTAAGTATTATTATTTTCTGAAATTGAAGTTTGGTCCTAAGCATGATTATTGTGCTAGGATTTGAAGAGACCTCACTTGAGTGACGAATTGGATTTCGTCGGGTTTATGCCTAAAGTTGTGAGTGGACTCTTGGTTTAAATAATGTGCATGAAATTGTTTATTGTTGAGTAATTTATTTTGTTGGAGCATTTGACGTCATTTTACTTGACTATTTTATTCTTTGTGGTGAGTTACCAAAAATGAAATTTTCGGTAAAGTATAATATGTTTATGAGGAGAGTATGTATATAAAATGATATCTAGCAATATGTGTCTGTCCACCTTAATGACGTAGTATATAACTGCATTATGGTGTGACGTGAGCGTTTGACGCAAACGTAGTAGCCTTATATGAGTGTTTAATTCGTATAGGGGGTATGGACACATATTTATACACCCGTCTGTCTACCTTAATGGCGTAGTGTATCACCGCATTAAGACGTGACGTGAGCGTTGGACGCGAGCGTAGTAGCCCTATATAGATTATTATTAATTTATACAAGGAGTATGAGCTAGTGTAAATACGTATATATTTTGATATATATATATATATATATATATTATCATAAGAGGCTCCATTTTATTGAATTTTGGAGACTGGCCAAAGCTAGTAATGTAATTGCCTATTGTGAGTAGAATGCTTTGAGTTGTCACATGCAACATATTTTCTATGAAAATTTTATTTGGGAAAACATAAATATTTCAATTAAATTCATGTTTGTCCACTCACTAACGTTTTTAAATGTTTTCTCCTGGGCCATTCGTTTTAAAAATGTCCAGTTTGCATGTTAGTATAGTTGAGGTCGGGCGTACATAAAAAAGAGACATAGTCAATAGTATAGTTTTCTCTCATTTTCATATTTCTAGTATCTTTCTTCTTAAATAGAGTTGTTATGAACTATGGTTGTTGGTTGTGAGATTTAAAAACGTTGGGGTGAACCAGAAAAGTTATTAAATAATTTGGGTTATGTTGTGATTTGGAGAGCATGAAGGCTCCAAGAGTAGAGGGTTCTAGATGGAATTTTTTGAAGTGTTTGCAGGTATTATTAGGAAGGGTTGTCCATTTTCAAGGAAGATTATGCTGACTTCTCGATAACTTTTCTTTGGTGGTGGTCCCCGCATAATTTACTTTGAGTTTTAGGGTGAAATTCGGGGTGGGTTATGACAGAAATAGTGGGGAAGGAGGCTGAAACTAGATTTGGTTTCTCTCTCTAGTTTTAATTATGTCATTGCCTGGTTACGCATGGAACGTGAAAAATGCTAGTCTCGATAGTAGAAAAAATATTTAGAAAATATTATTAATATATGAGATATCTGGTTGCACAGTATCTCAAAAAGATTCTCAGTGTTCTCAACGAGGTTATGAGAGCATTTGAATTCGAAGAGTTTCATCCACCATTGCAGAATATATATATATATATATATCATTGAACCAATTTGGTGTCGGTGAACCAATTTGGTGTCGGTGATGTACATGGAAATGAGTCCGAATTCCATCTTCATTACTAGATTAATTCTAGAGATGCTCATTTTAACTCATATAGTGTTCATCTAATTAATATTATTTTTCTTTCTGTGCATAATTTGTATTTAGCACTCAACTACTCACTCAAAATCTCAAACGGCATGTGTACAAAAACCATGCATGACACTGTATAAAAAAAGACCTAATGATGATCTTCCTATATATAATTTAGTACTTGACTTGACCGACTAAATTCACTCGTTCTGGTTCGTCTAAAGGTTATGTGTAAAGATAAGGAAAATAATTCTGGGCCGCAAAATCTAACTCCTGGTTGCAACCTTCAATTCATGAATCGTAAATTTTTTAATTATATTGTTTTATTGTTGGCAACCACAAATGTTTGTTGGGTCTCTCAATTCGTCACTTTGTGGGTGAACTTTACTCTCAACATCTTTTTCAGAACAAGTGTTTCTTTTGTAGCCACATAGCAGGTTCCTGTATTTCTTTTGTTTAAATTCCTTCTCACCGTCCAGATTCCAACACTAACAAATATGAGAACTCGATTGTTTTTCATAATTAACTTTTTAATCCATGCATTCTAGTTAGTGAAGTAGTAAACGTATAGATACACGCAAATATTGAGATCGTTATTCTCGAATCTAATCTAAACTGCTCAATACCATTTAGTCTAGCGGTATATTTTCTCTTTAGTTCGACTCACGATGTTGTAACATTTACATAATAAAAAGAAATCTAATCTAAATCTCTGAAATTTTACTACACAGTAATTATTTGTCTGTTTATGATCTGACCAATCTCATTCTGTTTTCCTAATTAATCACAGAGTCCCGACTCCCAAAACCCCATTTTGTTTATAAACACAGTTGAACTGGTCGTGGAATCTTTAATGGGTTTGAGTCCAAAACATATGGGCATCAAACACGTTTTATGATCCATCTAAGCATCTGACTGGGTCGATGCTCATGTCTTGAAATAGGAAACCCTAATGGGCCGGAAGACCCAAAGAAACAAAAACTACAAGACACCGGTCGCTATCAAGGCCCAAACAGAAGCCACAGATTTGATTTTGATAGGTCAAAAAAGTAATTGCCGAGAGAAAGTAACAGAAAACCCTTAAAATCAGCGTAGGAAGGTACAGTACACTAGTCATACAAGGCAAGAAATAAACCGCAAATAGAAAGAAAGTGAGAGCGAATAATAATTATTAATTAATTCGAATGAGGGGTTTTTAGTAATTGCAGGAGTTCGATGAGAAAACCTTGTAGCCCGTGTGCTGTAGTTTCCGTAGTTCAGAGAACACACCAAAGTAGAGGAGAGAAAGAAAGAGAGGCCGAGAAGGAGAGAGAGAGAGGGAGGAGAGTCACACCGTTTGGTTTTCTCTGAGATAGAGTGGGAGGGTTGCTTGTGCTTTTCACGTGCAAGATCCGTCGTCGGTGTTTAATCTATCACCAATTATCTTGCTGCATTTTAATTTCCATTAGAAACAAAATCAATTCCTTTCTGTTGTAATCGTTCTGCAACTGGGTGTTGTTTTTGTTTGTGTAATTAGTTAATTGATTAATTTTTATATTGTGGTTTGATAAATATACTGATCAGAGTGAGTTTTGTTGTGTGAAAACTTGTAACCCTAAATCGGCATGGCCACGGCTGCCGATTCCTCTTCCGCCAATCACCACTCTCCTAGGCCTGATTTCGACGGCGGCGGCGTCAATAGACGAACCACTCCCTGGGCCAAGGTCGTACGAGGGGATTCGGAGTCGTCTTCTTCGATAACACCCAATCATCAATCTCCACCGTCGCCGCCGCCGCCTTCGACCTCTGTGCCGGAGCAAAACCCCTCTTCTGCGACGGCGGCAACGGCTCGTTCTTCGCCTTCTCCGCCGCCGCCAGCGGATGCGTCCTCAGCTGCTGCTGCTGCTGCTGAGAGCGCCGAAGGACAAAACGGCAATGCGGCTCGGGGAAAGAAGCCAGCTTGGAACAAGCCCTCCAAGGACGTCGTTGAGGTTGGTCCGGTAATGGGTGCGGTGGCTTGGCCTGCTTTGTCTGAGTCGGCTAGGGCTTCACCTAAATTGCCAGCTGATTCGTCTTCCAAGACTGTCCCACCGCCTGTATCTCCGGTATGGTTCACTTCTTTATCTGTTGAAAACTGTTAAAAGAGAATAATTTTGATTCAGCTGTTCATAGTGTTAGGTTTGTTGGTGACAATAAGATGATCTAACTGAATTGCAGTAGCTATTTTTATATTCTCTGTATTTCATCTGCAACCAAAATCAGTAAATACTATAAATTTTTCTTAAGTGTAGTTAAATCGAAGTACTAATGATCATCTTTTGTGCCCTTGATGATAGGGACCTGTTATAACACCTTCACCCAACTCCAAAAAGCTCCATGGTAATCATGCAAACACTAACCCAGCATCAACTCATGCAATGCCAGCTCGACAAAGACCAACAAAACGTGGTGGCGGGAGCAGCACGGGGGGTGCAAATGCACAGGCACATCCACACAGTGGTTTTGCACACCCTCCACCACCGCCACCATTCCCTATTTTCCCTCTACCAAATGGCTATGGTACCTTGGTGCCTGCCATGCCTGATCCTTCTCCAAGAGACCCCTCTTTCCGTGGCAGCAATTGGGACGCTAGACCGATTGGTATTGAGCCTCAAACACACCAAGTAAATGATCCCAGGAATTCTTCACGCAGGGCAAATTTTGGTTCCCACATGCGTGGAGATGGTCCTTTCCACAACAATTATGGGAGCAAGCGTGATCAACAAGATCGTGGAAATTTTTTGAATGGCAGAGATGTCCAGATGCATCAGCTGCAGAGACCTCCTCCAAGGGGCCTTGTAAGACCAGTACCACCAAGTAGTGCTGCATTTACCCCTCAGCCGGTAAGACCATTTGCCAACCCCATGGGTTTTCCAGGTGAGTATGCTTACTTATGAGAATAATTATTATCATTTGGTTATATGGGAAGTAAACTAATATCTCTGTTTTTCTTAGAGTTTGTTTACATCCCTACATTGCCTTTGGATCCAATCAGGATGCCATTCATTCCCCATGCACCACATCCTGCAATGTTTATGTCTGTTGCAGAATCCCCTATGCCTTCTCTTCCTTCATTGATAGTTAACCAAATAGATTATTACTTCAGGTACCTTTTATACGGTTTTCAGCTCTAATTCATTTCCAGTTTGTTAGTTAGATGATCCTTTATCTTTCTAGCTATCTTGAAAATTAACTGCACATGTTGTATTGGTTGCTTATTGCAGTGATACTAACCTGATAAGAGATGAATATTTGCGGTCAAACATGGATGCTCAAGGATGGGTTCCTATATCTCTAATAGCAAACTTTCCTCGAGTATGTTATATGTAGTTGTCTTAGTTCAGTTTCATCTGTTATAACATTATAGAAAGTTGGTGTTTTAGTGAGTAAAACATCACCATATTCTTTTAATAAAAGACATGCCGACACAAGTCAACTCTTAAAGGAAATGTTAGCTGGTGAAGTTCTAATTTTGCTTACCCTATGCTGACAATGATTAAATGGTAACAAGTTCATGTTTGACAACCATTTTAACTTTACATTATGTATGGTCTTTCTGTACTAAAAGAAAGGTAAAATCAAATCATAATAAACAATAACCTTTTGAGCTAGTAAATCCTTGTTATAATTCTTATTATCTGCAATATGTCATGTTATTCCCTATGTATATAACATATTCTTTATTCTTTCTTGATCCTTCGAAGAGAGGTGGTGAGCAAAATTTTGGTTCTCTGTGTTAACAGTTGCCAAATATTTTATGCTAAAACTATGGCTATATACCTTTTCAATTGTTAATACACTAGAAATTTTGAAATGTGTACCAGTTTATTGTTTTAATTCAACTCTTGACAAGCTCCAATAGTTGAAACCTTGAGGAATAGTTTTTTTTTTCTGTGTGGTTCAATGTGGAGAAGATACCAAGAGTGAGTTAAAGGAATAAGATCTTAAAGAAATGTTGTGATTGAAATAGATTAATTGTTTATTTGATAGTAAGCTTTAGCTTGTTTAACTGTCTTTGATTTGCTTGTTTTCTCATCAGGTTAAGAGTCTGACAACCAATGTTCAGTTGATAATGGATTCCTTGAGAGCTTCAAGTATTGTTGAAGTACAGGTGACTTTCTTATAGGTTTTCCTGGTACTTTTGATGAACCCTGTTTTTGAAGAGATTTTTTTCACCTGACAAGACTTTTAGTTTATAGGGTTAATTGGAGAAAATGACTCACTCCAGGAAATTTTTATTCCCCTTAATCGTATAATTTTAATTGGAGGATATGACTTGCAGTTAACTAGAGGAAAATTAGGGAATGGCTTACCCAAGACATTTCTTCCTTTGATTAAATCTGGCAACCTGGCTTGCAATTGACATTTTTATTAACTTAGTTTGATTGTCATCGTGATTGCCACAGGATGACAAGGTTAGGAGGCGTAACGATTGGACAAAATGGATATCAACTAGTGGTCGGCTTGCATCCGAATCAGGCTCATCGTCCAGTGACGTACAAAGTTCTGACATGCTTTCAACTTCTTTTCAAAAGATGACAGTTGATGATGCGTCTACGAGCCAAAGTAGTATGGCAGGTAACCCAGATGCGAACTCTAAGGCTACTCCACAGAACTTTTCAACGGAGTCAGCTGGAGTGTCACAGCTCCCCAACGGGGATGTCACTCAAAACAATAGTTGAAGTTGAAATACATCAATATGTACCACCAATACATTCAAGCAAAATCCAGGCGAAAAAGTGCACTTCTGATCTTGGAAGGGTTCGTTAATCAAACAAAGAGGAAGGTTGCTATAGTGAAAGCCTGCAATCACCATTTCTTTATATTCTGTTACTTCGCCTAGTTTTGGCATGTTTTTGAGGCTAGTACAGAAACAAATAAGAAATAATCATAAATTATTCTTCATGCACGAAGAGGGGAAGATTGACATGGAGCAGAAAACAGGCAGAATTTTGAGGTTATTGGGTTGTACAGTTTGGATTTGGTGTGAATGTTTGTGGTTGCTTCTATTTTTTGGGGTGCATTTTGATGGCATATGTAGGCAAAAATCGATCAGAGCTTCGAATGAGATGTTCTTTTCAGGGGAATTATTAAGTCATTCAAATTGTTTATTTGGTTTTGGTTTATGGAGAACTCTTGCTTGTTTATGTTCATGTATGCGCAACATAGAACATTATGAACTTGTGAATGAGGCTAGAATTAGGTTGTTTAATCTCTTAAAAGGTTAATACGGTTTAGTTCAAAGTAGTAAAACCTATAAGACAATAGGTGAAACCAAATAAAAATGATTGCATGTTAGGTAGGCGTTCCACACTAGTTTTGCATACTTGTTCAATCACTTTCATTGATCTTAATGCTTAGAATAATTTGTTGATAGGATAGCGTCTATACCTTAATCGGTTATTCTAAAGGTTTAGTAATGGTGCGTTCATCTTGCTTAAGTATTCAAGGGAAGTAATAAGGACTTACGCAGTGCGTTCACGGTTTGTTCTTGATTGATACCGATTTGCGACTTAATAATTGAAGCTTTAGTTGTTAACATGTCTTGAAATATACTTGGTGGTAGATTTCCAAGTCTCTAACATCTCATCCATCTGATATTTTTTTATTTATTTTGTTTCTTTATTTTCTTTTGTTTATAATCACAAAACCTCATATCTCTAGTACTATTATCTTTTGTTTTATCTTATTTTGTAATTAAGGTAAATTGTAAAGGTACCCTCAATCCCCGGCTCTTGTAACGATACATTTATTTGTTATATACTATAATTGACACAAAATAGTTTTAATTAAAACGTTCGGTTTTAGAAAAGTAAGCTTTTGGGTTTGCAGCGCAGTTCTGGTGGAGGTGATGATTGAAACTGAAGTGCACTGCACTTATATTTGTTTGCCGAAGTTGGTCGAACCATGCTTCAAATTTGGCAATTTTGTACTCATAAATTTTATTAACGTTTCTTTTATGGTTTACTTTAGCTCTTTTCCTTTCCTATGTTTATATGACATTACAGGCAGTCAGGCATCACTACTGCATTCCATCCCACCTGTTGGTATTCTTTCCGGAATCGGATGTGTTTTAGAAGCAATGGGCCTTTCTGGAGTAACAACTCATTTGACAATTGACATGTTATCATATATTTGGGTCACATTTTACAATTAAGTAGCAAAACATTTTACATTTTACCGAATGTAGACCAGTACATAAATGCATGGGGTAGGTTTACAATTAAATAACGAGTTTAGTTCAATAATATCGGTAGACTTAATGACAAATTGATTAGTTTAATAATACGAAGTTAATAATTTACACGACTTTTAGATGATTTAGTTAGTTTCATGATACGAAGTTAATTATCTGCGTCAGTCATGTTCACATATTCAGTGACTGACCAAGAGACATTGAATTTAAACCCATAGATGGGGGTAATTATTTTTTAGCAGAGTTGTTTTGTTCTCCACCCTTAGATTTGATGTTAATCTAATGGTGACTGGTCATAAATCTCTTGGTCAATATAGTCAGTCACTAACCGTATGAACATTACTCTAATTCACATTGCTTTTTTACTACTTACAAATTTGGACTTTCTCTGGACGAGTAAGATTCATACCGTAAAGTACTTATCTTTTTTGTTACGATAAATCGACCTGAAGTGTGCCGATTCTCAACCCAATATCTGTAACTGTGCAAGTCCTTTTGCATTAAACCACCAACCTCATCATCACTAATGGAAAACAAAGTGGCTAATTGCAGGGACTTGCTGTTGTAATACACTAGCATAATCCCATCCGCTTGTAGTGGAGCCGTGGAGGTATATATGTTTGTGGTTGGACAATATAAATAGTTATTAGTGAACTTTAATCATGACAATGGCTAAACATCCAAAGAAGATAATGTAAACTATTATATAGACTTTTTTATTATTCTTGCAAAAGAAGTTTTTGATGTCATACAATTTGGTTGATTAATATTTTCTTATATATGTAAAAATATATGTATAAAATTTGATTTAAATTCTAAGAAACAGAATATGAAAATCTATTTAGAGCATATCTTATGTATGACCTAATTAGAATTTGATTAAATTGTGCCACATACGTAAAGAAAGAGAACCTAAATGGTTTAACAACAAAATACGGTTGGCTTAACATTATTATTATAAAATGCACCAAACCTCGGTTAGAGAACTAAAGTTTGGGATATCTAGGCTATGTGGAGGGAGCAAAAGTTTGCCATTTTTGATCATAATCCCAGCTTCCTAGTCCTAGTACCGATTTAGTAATGCCATCCTCAAAAGGTACTCTCATCCCATGTGCCCCTTAATATAATATCAAGTGGATTTTGGAAGCTAGGCAAAAACCAAAGGCTAAAAGCCTAGCAATGCTTGCAACAATAACAGATCCAAAAACCGGAGAGCCGCCCTTCCGTCTCTTTTGCTCTACTTCTAAAACCCTTCATCTCAATCTCTCTGAAACATCATCCCCCTGATTCTGATGACGATGGAGGATGTGTGGAAAGACATCAGCCTAGCTTCTCTCTGTGACCACAGCTCACCGGCTGCTGCCGGCAGCTCCGCCTCTCGTAACGACCCTGCAGGTGTTCGTGGCTTCATTTTCCAAGATTTCATGGCGGCTGCTTCCACCAAACTCGCTCATTCTTCTCTTGCTACTGATCTAGCGCCACCGCCGCCGGCCTCTCTCCTCAGCTTGAGTTCTTCCGGCTCCGATCATTTTCAGCAGTACCAAGTTCACAACTCTTCTGCTACTACCAGTACCAACACTAGTGCTCCACCAAAACTAGCGAAACGAAACCCTGATAGTACTATTAGGCCTTCATCTTCTTTGATCTCTTTCTCAAACAAGTCCGCCCTGGGGGCTTTGGGTTCTTCCCCATATTGCAAGAAAAGGGCCGTAAAGGAAGAAAATGGAGAGAATTCTAGGCATGTCCGGCATAAGCGGATGATCAAGAACAGAGAATCGGCTTCACGCTCCAGAGCTCGAAAGCAGGTATATATGTCCTTTCTGTCTAAGACTAAGACTCTATCTGCTGTTTGGTGACTTCTTAATTATCGATCTGTTACTGTTTTGGGTCAAATTAGAAGTTGTTGGAATTCGGTGCAGGCTTATACAAGTGAGCTGGAACTTAAACTTGAACTTTTGAAGGAGGAAAATGCCAGACTCAAAATGCAGCAACAGAAGGTAAATTAATTAGGGAGTTCTTAATTACTTAGTTGGTAAACTAGTTTCTGTTAATTACTGATCTGGGTTTTGTTCATGTGGGATTTGCAGTTCTGCGTAGCCACCCCTGTAGCACCAGCAACGACTCTAAAAAGGGCACACTCTATGTAGAAAAAAGAGAGCCAAAGATATGCTTGGCATCCAAACCAAGCCACCACTCGTGTATATATTTTTTCCTCCTTTTTCTTCATTTTCCTTGTTCTTGTACGAAGAAGACAAGATTGGTGGTGGGCATATTTGGATCATGGACGGGACATGTTTGGCTAACGCTGTCAAATCTAGTATTCCTTCTGTTTCCCAACCTTATCTTTTACTCGGTCACCTGCCACTCGTTATCATGTAGTCTTTCTTTCACTTTAATTTAATTTCCTCTCTCGCACTATTACCTTACCCTTCTTTCTTATTCTCTGGGTATTTTTGTAAAACTTCTTGGATTTTCTGCACTCTATGGTCACCGTATGCAAGTATGTAACCATGTTTGTATTGTGAGCAATATCTCTAGAGACTAACTGGCCTGGGAAATGAAAAGAAAATAAATTATTATATATATATATATGAATTTTAAAATGACGTGAAATCTACAGTATTTAAATTGTAATCTACACTTATTTTTTTATTTTTTTTCATCATTTTAATAAGAAGATAAAACTTCTTAAAAGTTAAGTCGATAAGAATAAGATTAAAGTTGAAAATATAATTTATTATAAGTTACTTAAAAAAATAAATAAATAAATAGGATGAGGTTTTATTTTAGTTATTAACGCAACTTGCACGTTGCAACTTGTAGAAAATGTACATCGTTTGTTACTTATCTTACAAGTTGTACGTTTCATGACATTATGTTGCTGCAGCACACAAAGCTGTAAAGTATAAGAAAATGTGATGGTACAAAACCTTTTTGAAAATCATATTATCTTACTTGTCATGTGAAGTGAAATTATACATTGTATAAAAACAATAATATTTATTTGTCTATTTCGATGACACATGAGTGACACTCCACACATCACTCATATACGGGATCTTGTTACTATAATAGTAATGCCAAGTGCTTGTGGTTGTTTTTCCTATTAAAGGATGTGATTATGCTTTTTGACTGTTTAATTATAACTATTTCACCTTCTTTCTGTCACGTTATATTGAACTCTTAACCCTGAGAGCTCTGATTCCAATTTCTCGCCTGTCCGGCTGCGCCTCGGCGCCTGTGACGGCTTTTGGCCACGTCGGTGCTACAGTGGTGATCAGGAGGCAGGGACGGTTTCTTGCTCGTCATTCGCGGATTGAAGGTGTGACTGGGTTGTGGATCGGCAAGGGGATTTGAGGTGGTCTCGACTGCGTTCGACATCAGAGGGCGGCGGCGTTCGAGGGTTCCGCTCAGATTTGGTTGCTGGTTGTTAGAGTGTCGATCTGGAGGAAGGCTCGGAAGGCTCCGGGTGATCGTCTTTGAAGGCGGCAGCGGCGTCTGGAAGGAGGTGCTGGTCCGACGCTGGTGGTGGGCGGCGGTTGTGGTGGCTAGGTGGTCCAGTGGGTCACTCTTTGGGTCGTGAGGGATGGTCTTGGGTCGGCTCTGTTTCATGGGCCTGTCTGTAGCTTGTAAGCTGGAAAGTGGGCTAGGGTTTCCTTGCTGGGCCATGATCTATATTTTCATTTTTTTAAAATTATTCTTTTAATTAGTAATTAGATTAGATTAGGGCTGCTTTAGTTATTAGCTTCGGTTCTAATTAGGATGTTTTGATGCTCTAGGGTAGCCTCCTCTATGTAGGATGGTCTTAAAAGTAGTCAATAATGATAGGTTGAGGACTTGTTCCTTCCTCCTTGTGTCTCGATGGCTGGTTACTTGTCTCGTTCGCTACCACAGAAGATTGATCATAACGTTTCATCCCATGGTCTTCAGTATAAAGATTGTTTGGTGTCTACTAGGTAGCTTTGCATGGTTCATTTCTTACGTAGCCCCTCGCAGACGGATCGTGTTCATGTTGTTATACTTATTCTCAAGCTGTGATTAATAAAACTAACGTCTTTAGATTAAAAAAAAAAAAAAACTTCTTAACAATAACACCACATTCTCAACCCCACCATTAAGATTTATGAGATAACATTTATTTAAATCATTAAGATAACATTTATTTAATCTAATTACTTGTAGTTGCATTTGAGGATTTTGAGCCCATGAGAAGAAAAGTTTAAGGCCCATATGAAGAAAAATTCATAATCCATTATCTCAAGATACGACAAGTAACATCTTTTTTATTTATATTAAGCACTCTTTATTACAAGTTCATGAAAGTTATAAAGAATTCCAATTCATAGGCCCCCTTTTTTTTTTTTAAAGAAGAAGTTTCATCGAAGAGATAATGTGGCAAAAGTTTCCTCTTCTTTGTGATGAGCTCTTGAGCTTCTTTGAAAACTTTTGGACTACATAACTTTGCTTATCATGTCACAAATTCGTAAACAGGAGCAGTTGTGAAAGGGGTTCGATGTTGAAACTTGAAACACAAAGCACGGATGCCAATTTGAGTAAGATTCTTTCGACTAGAAGGATAAAGCTAAATGACTCGAATGCAGATGATGCAGAACAACTCCACCGACTCCACCGTGTTCTCTCTTTGGTCTATCAAATGATTCAAATCAAAAACTAGCTTTACCCCACAAACTAATCTTCAGAAAAGCATATCACTGCGAGAATTGGGTACTATTCACTATAGTTTCACTATGTTTGAAGTCAGATCTGGATTTTGGAGAGATCCAAAGCTACTCAATACTCATGATAAATAAGATTCCTACAAGGTAGGAACTGAATTTTACTAAGCACAAAGAGAATGGGAAAAGGTTGGTAAAGCGTTTACCACAATTTAGGCTCAAATTGTTCACAAAAAAATGGCGTGCATCTTAGATATGTTTTCAAAACTAGATGGCATTGCATGTTGCATTCATCTAATGACATGATGTCACAGTAAGATCATTACCTCCACCACCACCACCACCGCACCCGCACCCGCCTCCACCGCACTACAGCAGTGGGATTGAGTGGAAGTATAGTTTAGTATTGTATTGCTGCCCGTTTTAGTGTATGCAGCTACGTGTCTTGGATTTGAAGAAAGAAGCGTGCTAATACCCACCAAATAAGTACCCCAATTAAGCTACTTACTAGCTAAGCTCATCGTCTTCGATCACCATCAAAATGCCTAACCCAATTCATCAGTATCTTGTCCTGCACATATAAAAGCACTCGATCATTAGCTTACTGATCATCAATACTTCAAGCCTTCAGGTGTTTCATTCATTCAAAATGAGCATGGAAGGCATCTCAATATTCTTGGCATTTGCGACTCTCTTCCTTAGTAGTAGTAAAGCTAGTACTGATCAGACTAGCAACAGCAGCCGAGTTTATATCGTGTACATGGGATCTGCAGCTCCAAACTCTTTAACCAGCACTACAGCTTCCTTGAGGACTGACCATGCTCGCCTCCTTACTCTTCTGACGAGACGGTAATTTATTCGATATCTATATATAGTACTAAGCTTTCTACGTACAACATGGAAGATCAAGTTAAAACAAGTCGATCATATATGATTGTCACAGGAAAGGAAATGCGTTGGTGCACGTTTACAGGCATGGCTTCTCAGGATTCGCGACCCGGCTCTCAGAGGAGGAGCCCTTCTTATGGCTCAGAAACCTGGAGTTGTATCTGTCTTTCCTGATCACTTATTGAAGCTCCACACCACTCATTCCTGGGATTTCCTCAAGTATCAGACCGAGTTAGAAATCGACTCATTTCCCAACAGCATGTCCGAGAATAACGATGCTGCTGGTGATGACACACCACCGGACTCTAAAGGATCTGATACCATAATTGGTATTCTAGACACAGGTAGAGCTTTCTATCTGTTATGTTCATCAGATTCATAGGGTTAACTAAACCTAGCCTGACTGCAAAATGTGTGCAATGATGATATCATAGGTATTTGGCCGGAGTCGGAGAGTTTTAATGATAAGGGTATGGGTCCGATTCCGTCAAGGTGGAAGGGAACGTGCATGAAAGGACCTGATTTTACTTCATCCAGCTGTAATAGGTAAAGCCCCTGCAAGAATAATACTAGTGCTCAACAAAACCAAGTTGAGAAGACAATCTAATTTCATGTATAGTTAAGTAATAATTCTCAGTTTGACAGAATATATGAATTTGGTGTTTGGGTAAATTATCAGGAAGCTGATAGGAGCAAGATTTTACAACTCCGACGAGCTGATCGCAGACAACGACTCACCAAGGGATTTAGTTGGGCATGGAACACATGTTGCAGGCACAGCTGCAGGGAGTGTCGTACCGGGTGCATCCTACTACGGCTTAGCTGCTGGGACTGCCAAGGGAGGCTCCCCAGGTTCAAGGATCGCCATGTACAAAGTATGCACAGCACAGGGTTGCTATGCATCGGCGATATTAGCTGCATTCGATGATGCTATTAGTGATGGGGTGGACGTTCTATCTGTGTCCCTTGGTTCGACAAGTTATCAGCCAGATTTGAGGAGCGACCCCATTGCAATGGGAGCTTTCCATGCAGTCGAGCGGGGGATCATAGTTGTGTCCTCGGCAGGGAATGATGGACCAAACCGTGAAACAGTTGCGAACTTTGCACCTTGGCTATTGACTGTTGCTGCTTCCACCATTGATCGGAACTTCCAGTCTAATGTGATCTTGGGGGGAAACAAAGTGATCCAGGTGATTCACATTGCATCAATTTTCAAACTTAAGTTTTCTATAAATGATGGATGATGGATAAGACCTCGACTGAATTCCAAGATCATTGTGAATCTCAGGGAGAAGGCATAAATTTTTCTAGTCTCCGTGCACCCACTGATATATGCACTTTCTGCGAAGACAGCAGACGCTGAGGAACCCGAAGCAAGGTATTTCATATGAATCTATCTTCGATTCTCTTATGGCATGCATATTCACGCAATGAACTTGAATGTTCAGAAACTGCGACAAAGGATCATTGGAGGAAAAACTGATCAAGGGAAAGATTGTTATCTGTGACACAGATGTTCCTTTCTATACTACTGAAAACCAAATTGAAACAGTGAAGAGTCTTGGCGGAATAGGTGTAGTTTTTACCCGGGATGATCATATTGGGATAATGGCAGACACATATGGAGCATTTCCAGCAACAGCCATCAGTTTAAAGGATGCCAAAGGTATCTTCTCCTATATCAACTCAACCAGGTAAACACACAAAAACACCCAAATTCACCAGACCTTTGATACAATACCGACTGACAGAAGACATATTCAATATCTGTGAAGACAACCAGTTGCAACGATCTTACCAACAGAGACCGTGACAAAGTATAAACCAGCACCCACAGTTGCATATTTTTCATCCAGAGGCCCCTCAGCTGCGACAAATAACATACTCAAGGCAAGCAAACTGTCCAAGCAGGCTTCTAAATTTTATGTGAATAAGTCACCAAAACTAATAAACAATCATTTCTAATCTACTTCTACGCAGCCTGATATTGCAGCACCTGGTGTGCAAATTCTTGCAGCTTGGATTGGCAATGACACAGCGGTTACTCTAGCCGGAAAAGAGGCCCCAACATTCAATGTGCTCTCAGGGACCTCCATGGCATGCCCACATGTTTCCGGGATAGCAGCTTCTGTCAAAACTCAAAACCCCGCATGGAGTCCATCAGCCATCAGATCGGCCATCATGACAACAGGTCAAGGACTAAAGATTTACTAACAAACAAAATGGTATTCCTAAATTTTACAGGCTCCTATACCCTCCCAAAACTAATTGTCAAATCTATTTGCTGCAGCAACTCGAATAAACAATTTGAAAACCCCAATTACCACAGATTCAAGTTCAATAGCCACACCATATGACTATGGTGCAGGGCAAGTCACATCAACCGGACCACTACATCCAAGCCTGGTATATGAAACCGACACCATTGACTACTTGAACTATCTCTGCTATTATGGGTTTGATACTTCCAAACTCAAAACCATTGCTAGAACTATTCCAATAGGTTTTGCTTGTCCCAAAGACTCCAAGGCTGATTACATATCCAACATCAACTACCCATCAATAGCAATCTCCAAATTCAATGGAAAAGAAAGCAGGAGTATAAGCAGGAAGGTTACAAATGTTGCAGGAGATGGTGAAATGGTTTTCACAGCAAACGTGGATGCACCTAGAGGTTTAAGCGTCAAAGTGATTCCTGACAAACTAACTTTTTCTAAGAACAACCAGAAGCTCAGTTATCAAGTGGTTTTCTCTGCAACCACACTTGTTCCCAAGGAAGACATGTTTGGGTCTCTTACATGGAGCAATGGACAGTATAAAGTCCGAAGTCCATTTGTTGTAAGTATTTGATAACTGCAAGGAGAGGAGTATTTTAGCAAGTAATGTCTATTATAGACAAACTGAGCTAGGGTAGAGCTAGGGTAATAACATAGGGTAGAGCTGTTTCTGAGGATGACACAAGATTAAACTGCCAGAAAACATAGCTACTTAAAGCATAGAGGCATTCCATTTCATAATCAAAGAATGACACCCTAAGAATAACTTCTGTGCTGGAAAATGATAGCTTAAAGAGAACTGATATATTTCAATAATTCAGTCCCTAACTTCCATAACCAACCACTAGTTTCGTTACTATCAAGCTCAATACCAGTTTTCGCCAATCATATTGCAGAAGAGTACAAACTCTTCACCCAACTTAAGATGCAACGATTTAAAAGTCAGAACTAAGAAACTAGAGCACTCAAAAAGCCCTAAGGGGTGCAAGCAACTGAACGGAACAAGAAACAGAATCACATTTATTATAGCAAAAGAGAACTGAATAACAACAGAATTTGTATATTACAATGACAAAGGGGTAACATGAAGCAAGGCAATTATTGTCTAAGAAGAAGCATATCCAACGAAAAGCAGTTCACTAAGCAAAGAAAAAGCAGTTCAGTAATACAGACCGCAGCATTCATAAACAGCAACAAACAAGAAAAACAAGTTTCTTCAATATTTATGACCTTCACTCAAAAGCCCATTGGTTCTCCCTTCGGACTTCCTCCTCTTCCTCTGGTGTAAAGTCATTCTTGATGTTGAATGTCTTGCGAATCTCCTCAGGTGTTTTCCCCTTGATCATGTCCGCCACCGTTTGGCAAGTAAGGTCGAGCAGGTTCTTGATGTTCAAATAATTCGCAGCCTACACACAAAAGAACTCGAAGATAGGGAACATATATAGATCGTAATAACAACATTTCCACACCACATATTTCTACAAATTCATTACAAAATCAAAGCATCAGTGCTCACAAATCACATACAGTCCTAGAATCCTTCATGAAATTCGCCGTATATAACACGAAATACACTGACCGTGCTAAGCATATGGAGTATATACAAAACAATTAAACGAACTAATTCATGAACCGAATGTCCTAAAACCTAAGAAATCCAATTTTCTATGATGAATTAACAAAATTCAAAGCCCAATTTAAAAAGTAAACTAGATGATTAACAGCAGCGGTAAAGTAAAATAAAAAAAGTAAGTAACACGGACCAGGATGAGATCGAAGAGGGTGGCCTGGTCGACCTTGACGAAGTCGGCGTCCCAGTTCTTGAGCTCTTCGTCGCCGGAGGAGGAGGAGCGGTCGTCGGACTTAGGAGAAGCGTCGACGTGCTTCTTGCAGTACTCGATGACCTTGGCGAGGATCTTGCTGGTGACGTTGGGAAGTGGGATCCCATTGTCGGCGCAATCGTCCTCGATCATGTGCTTGATCGTCTGCGACTCCAAAGCCACCGCCTCATCCACCTCGAACGACTCGCCGTCGGAGCTCTTCAGGGTTATCTTCCTTCCGGACGACATCGTTTCGATCGATTTACTGTGTGGAGAGAATTGAAACGAAATGATTGAGAGAGATGGAATGGAATTGGAAGAGAGTTTTCTATATTAAACAGCAGAAACAAAATCAGCAAACACTGCCTTTTCATCTAAAATTACTGAAATGCACCTAGTAATTTTTATTTACTTTTCATGCAGTTAAACTTTGGGACTCTAAACCAGTAGTATTTGGTCTAGTGACATAGTTTCCTTCTTGTTAGTAAAAGATTATAAGCTCGTCTAACGATAATAAACTAGTTGTATCATTTGAGTTATTAACAAAAGAGATGAATTCAAGCTCAACCAAACGTTGATTCAAACATATTTGGAGAAGGTCATCAAGAATCACAGCTTTCAAATAATTCTGAAGCTTCTTTAAACTAAACACCGTCACTCAAGTTCTGAGATTTATACTCTAGAAAACATTTATGCAATGACACAAGTTCCTGATCCATAAATGTCATTTTGCATGAACATTATCACCACTAATATTCTAATAACACGTACTTCGCACAGAGGAAGAAATGCTCACACTACATTAGAGTTGAGCTTCTATTATACAAAGCATCTAAACATAAGAAGCCAAGTTCAGAATCAGACTCGTACCTGAATAGAGTTCTAAGAGTCGATAGACTCAGGACCCGGAGCCTTAAAGGGCCCAAAATTTTATTTTCTCTTTGTGTGATCACATTAGTTTAGTTAAAAATAATAAAAAATAATTAAGAGCATCCAATTAGGGTGGTGTTAAATTACAAAAGAGAAAAATAAAGATAAAATCTTACCCTTATATTACTATTATTAATTGCTATTTTAGAAAAAATGAGGAGTCTAAGTAAGAGATTTGTTGTATTAATAAGATTTTTAATATAAATAGAATTTATAATTTTTTTATGGTTAGATTTTGAGTTTATAGTTTTAGTTTGTGAAAATTTTTGTGTGTTTTTAAAAAAGAGAAAATAAAATTGAATGAATACTATATTTTAAGGGCCCAAATTTGAAAGTTTGACTCGGATCTAAAAATCTCAGGTCCGGGCCTGTTCAGAATGATGTGCCAGAAAAAGGTAAATGTGCTGATATCCTCAGATCAATTTGGTTCAGTGACTAGCACAAAAAATGAGTCTTCGATCACTCAGAGGAACCAGTTAGATCGAAGCATAAAAGCAGTCATTCTGGGTTTTCCATCCACAATATGTGTTGTGATACCGGGCTTTACACTTAGTCTCTTACCCAAGTTAAGTTTCAAGTAGGATTCAACCTGGAAATGGTTCCAACTGTGGGAACCTTCAACTCCCAGACCCCCATTTAAACTCAGTCCCCATCCAAAGGAATTCTCAATCCAACCTCCAATCTTTGTAATCTCATCAATTTCGGATTCTAGCATCAGAGCAATGGATCCGGTTGGTCCAGTTGACACATTTCCCTGTGAGCTTGTTCCCAGGGGTGGAGTATATGCTACAACTGTTGTCTCAGGGGATAGATGTTGCACCAAATCACCTAATCCATAGTTAGAAGCTACATGATTGACATGCTCACTGGATAACTTGGGCACTTGGTGAAGATCCATAAGTGAGAGCTTTGTTCTTGCAGGGAGTTGACAGACAACTTGCCCAAAGGTGCTGAAGCAGCGCCCGACTCTACTAGAACCTACTTGTCCAGAAACAAACTGTGCCAATGAAGCAACAACATTTGATTTTTTCACCATCAAGCCAATAGCACTACCATTGCGCTCATTTAGAAGAGGTGGTCCAAATGATTAAAAATGAGTTAGGCCCTTTCCCTGCAAAGAAAAAAAATAAAGAACTGTGATATACAAAAAGGCCATTACGGAACTGACTGGTGCTTCCAGTGAAATGTCAATGAGAAAACATGTTACGTTGTTATGACCAAGTATCATTCTCCGTAACAAATAGTACATACAACGAGGAACAACAGAATGTGCAGCATTCTCTGCGAAAGGATGATGTCACTCAACTAAAAAGCCAAATAAGAATAACTCTCTTGCATGTGCAGCATACGCAATGAAAGGAGTTTAGATCACTCAACTTAATAAACCAAGCACATGTCTCAACAGAAATAACACTCTTGCAACAGATTGTCCAACTGACCCATACTGTCTTCAAGCAATAGTAGCATGAAATATAGTTTATGACTCCTTGTTGTTATGAAAAAAAAACTGAACACTACTCAACCACACCATACATGTATGCAATTTTTTATTATGAAGAAAAGAAAATGAATAGACCAAACAAACTACGCAAGCTAATTTAGTGTGAAGAATTGATACCTGATGAGAAGGATTTGTAAGAACAGCAACATCCCTACATTGAGCTCCCACCGGGATCGCAATTGCAGATAACCAATCACTAACATTCGCAGTATACGCCACTTTCGCCAGAGAAAGCGAGCACTCTGAAAGATCAGAGAGATCAATCTTGTGCTTCTCACTGGCCACAAACTCCGCCACAAGCGTGTCATTTTCCCGAACACTTGTTTCAACACTGAACCTTGACTTAACCCCAGTTAATATTCCCGCTTGAGTAAGAGCCTCGGATTCCTGATGAGACTCGTCATCATTATGCATGAACGATAACGCCCCCAAGTGATCAAACTCTCCCCTGATAAGAGTGCTGGCCTCCTGGAACGGACTCCCTTTTCCTCGGGAAGTCCCATACAAGGACACAATTTTCTCCACTTTATCCTGCCTATCCCTCAGTTTCATCAAGTCCGAAAACGCTTCTCGTTGCAACCGCTTCAATATCGCAATCTGAAAATTCCACATACATTTAAAGTTTTAAACCGTCATCTTATAGATCACTGCCACTTAACTCTTACCTAAAAATTCCCAATTGTAATCCAAGAAATATAAGAACTAATTTTTCTCTTCTCTCCCAGACTAGATTACTGAAGGTAAATGTTTGTAACTAAACCAACACAAAATTAGGGCTAAATCAAGTAACGAATCAGCAAGATTATGCGTAATTACAGGTAATACCGGATTATTATTGCGGCGAGGTGGAGGTTTCGGAGGTCCATTGATGAGAGAGTCGAAGAAATCCTGGGTGGATTTCGTCAGAGCTTTACACTTGTCAGCTACAATAGCTTTGGCTTCCATTTCCGAACATAATCGAGAACCACTGAGCCGGAGCACGACGAGTAAAGACTACTGTGAGCTTTGAATTTCAAAATCCAGATTCGACGCGAGGAGCGGCAAGCTGGTAAAAGATTGGTCTACTGGAATCTTCTGCGTTTCCAAATTTTTTCTTTTAGATTTCTTTTGTTGTTTTGTTTCTTTTGAACGATGCGGTGTTTGTTGTCAGTATCGGTTAGCAAAAGCCTAATGGGCCCTTCAGCTGATTGTGTCAACCAAGAGCCCATATTCTAGAACACCCATTGGGCTAGTTCACTTTTCCATTTTATCTCAGTTTCTAACCATAACTTTATGATAACAACCAAATGAGAACTTTTGAATGAATTGTATCAAGTATGATTCAAGTCGATTTCCACGTTAGTTGTAATTAAGCATGGATGAAGTATATATATCAACAAAATCTTATACACCAAAACACAGATCGATTACATGAATGGATTAGTAAGGCCGACCTGATTGATGATCACCAGCGAGCGACATCAATCAGGCCAGCTTAGTTGATAATCAGAAGAAAGAATGAATTGTGTTTTGAAGTACTTGATGGCTAAGGATCTGATATGCTCTTTCTGTAGGATGATAACTGTCCCAAAACACATATGTTGACGGGTTTGCACATGTTTTCGGTGACCATTTATTACAAAGAATGGTCACCTCTAACATCCCTGTTCCACAGCACCCCTTATTCATCACTTCAAATCCTGCATATAGACATCATGCATATTTGATGTCTGTTTTATAGAGATCGATAAATGCGTAATTGGGAATGGTTCATAATAATCTTATGCAAAATTGGTTACCATATTTGTGCATGTGTTGAATGATATCAAGGAAAGGATAGTATGCATCCATGTAGACGACTCTGGCATCTGTTAGGTTACTGGTCAGGAAATCCGCCATTGCTGAAAGCTTGGTGTTCAGTAGCTCAGCCGCTTTGTTGTACTTGTCGGCGCACCGTCTTTCTTTACCTCCTGCTAATGTTCTCTGTGACGGCACACATCCAACTGGTGGCAGACCTATGATCCCTATCCTCCGTGCCCCCAATTCATATAATTTCTAATTCATTGAAAAACATAAGTTGAATACTTGATTAATTGGTCTATATGTTTGCAATGCTAGTATGATTTAGTGAATGAATGAACTAATTAATCACCTGCACAAATGATGAAGCCTCCCTGAGAAGGAGATCAGTGTAGGCATGAATATCGTACTGAAAGAAACGTGTAGGTGTATGATAGTAGGTATTCACAAGGTCATCACTTCCCGATTCCAACATGAGAAGGCTGTTGCTTATAATGTTGTTCGCCTTCTCATCTCCGACGAACTTGTTCAGCCTCTCAATGCATTCCTTAAACATGTCTAACTGTTCTGATAATGGCATCACTTGCTGTTCGATGAAGAAAATTACATTCTTAAGTAAACCATTGAATATATATCAAATAACTAAAGTACGTAGCGTGTCATGTAGCTAGACTTAAAAGTGTATCCAGTAGTAATTATGTATTATACTGTTACCATAACTATAGATGTCAAGGGATCAAACCCCGAGCCGCTGGAAGCAAAGTTTACTCCAGTAAGCAAGTCTGTCTCTTGAAGATCTGGATCAAGATAGGCTGGTAAGTACTCTTTGATCCCCAGTTCCTCCACTGCAAAATAAAATAAGATAAGAAGCAACAAAAATCCAGAATTCTAGAGTGATTTCGATTTGTAGTTGATGAACTATGTATTATACATACCGACAAAGTCCGATGGAACCTTGCCGTTGCTAAATCTTCCTGTTGGAACCCCTCCAAGAAAGTCTCTTCCATAGGGAGGGAAGTTGCTCTTCAGAAAGGTCCTTGTTAGGTTGTTATTGTTTCCTGTGTCGACTATCGAATCTCCGAACATAAAAACATCAGGAACTGTTACATTTTCCGGTAGCTTAACAATAGCTAGGGCACAAGTAAATATCAGATCCAGAGAAGGAAGCAACCATAGAAAATTGGATTTCATTGCCGGCCGTTGGATTAATCTTCACTTCAGGCAGACTTCTCCTCAGTATCACTGTGAAACCCAGAGGAATGGGCAAAAGGCTTGGAAATTATGGTCATAAGTCATGAGATCTTCGTGTGTACGTATGTTATGTGATCGACCAACCTAATTAAGATCAATTGCTTGCACGAAATTTTCTAGCAAATGTGCATGCAATATTATGCGTGTGAAATTAAGTGCAAGCATTTGCATATGCAATCCCATTCAAATTTGGCTTAGTCGAATTCGGTATGTTGGTTAAAATCCACGTTTACGAAACTTGCGGATTGTAATGTTGGCGTTAGTTATTTAGGAATCAACGATTCGGTTTAGTACTCCTCACTACCTCATGGTTGCTAGCAACGATGCCGACATCAATATTAGCAAGTATAATCAGAGAGCATGGTAGATTTGTTAGTGTTGTTGTTGTATTGTATTTGGTTGTAGAGTTTAAGACACATAGGTTAGTGAGTAATTGGTCTCCTCTCATTCTTTTTGTTTGATTGAGTTAGAGACCTATACTCTTTATTGTTATTGGATTTCGGTCTCCCGTTTGCAGACTTTATAATTAAGGTTGTCCATTTGATTAATGAAATGTTCATTTCTCTTTAAAAAAAAAAAACTGAAACTTGCGGATCGGTTGGTTTTAGAATGGTAGTAAATTGAGCCATATATCCGGCCTAAAAATAATTGACAAATCGCAAATGTTTTCGCAAGATTTGCCTTTTTCCAACATTTGATTAATTTTATTGATCCAAACTTGCCAAGGCACCAGAAAGATTGATCCCGATGTCAATGTGCACATACAGAAGTGAAAAGATTTGTAGAAACAATCCCCAGGAGTGAATATAATTAGAACATAATTATATATAATTCACATATTTGTATAACGGTAGGAATTTAATCTATACTCTGCTAGTGTCTGTCTCGATCAAAAAAAGCTGCTTGCATATTTGGTTAGAAGGTGCTGCACAACGATCATGTATGCTCTTTCAGTTGGATGGTAACTATCCCAGAACACATACTTGGAGCTGTCCGTACACGTTTGGTGATACTGGTTGCACAGTTTTGTTACTTCCAGCAAACCAGTGCCACAACACCCTTTGTCTACAACTTCAAACCCTGCTCATCATGTACAATACATATCATCTTTTTATCCTTTGATCTTTGTAAATATAAATTACATTAGCACGACATACAGCTAAATATTTACCGTATTTATTTGGGTTTTTAATGATATCTTGTAGTGGGTTGTAGACGTCCATGTAGGTGAACTTAGAGTTGGGAAGTGTATGTCTAAGGTGATTCATCTCTGCTGATAGTTTGGAGTTGAAGAGCTCCGCTGCTTGGTTTTGATTCTCGTCGCAATCTCTTCCAACACCTCCTCCAATTGTTCTTTGGGATGGCACACACCCAATAGCTGGTACACCCAAAACGGCTATTCTTCGTGCCCCAAGTCGATACAATTCCTAACATATACATACGTTTCATTAATTTATCGAGTATTAAATACTTGCAATATGAACTTAATTGGAGTATGTGTCGAGGGTAGCTGTTATGCACCTTGAAGAATTCGGAAGCATGGTTGAGAATGAAGTCGATGTAAGAAGGAAGATCAAATTGCATTTTCCTCGCACCGATTAGAAAATAGGTATTGGAAATGTCATTGCTTCCTATTACCACAAAGATCATACTATTTGATATTATGAAGTTTGTTCTCTTTTCTCCAACAATTCCTTTCAGCTTTTCTATGTACCCTTTGAACTGTTCCAGCTGATCGGAAAGCGATTCAACTGCCTACTTAATTTCATCATTTATCAAGTATAATCATCAATAAGTTAATCTATAAGAAAAGCTATAAGAATTATGTGAAATAGTTGTAGGTATACGTACTGCGATTTTTGATGTCAAGGGGTCATAACCTACACCTCCTGCAGCTAAGTTGACACCGGTAAGGAGATCATTAGGCTCTAGGGATCCATCCGTATAGGGTGGCAACAGCTCCTTGATTCCAAATGCTTCAACTGGACAACAAAACAATAAAATGAGTGCATACACATACACATACACATTAATTTCGATCTTTCGTAGCACATTTCTCATGTATTTGATATCGTTGATCGAATAGCTAAATCATTTTTCAGTTTGATTGATCTCTCTAAAGGGTAGGACGTACGTACCTAAAAGATCAGCCGGAACTTTTCCATTTGAGAATCGTCCGGTTGGAAGTCCACCTTCGAAGTCTCTGCCATAGGGGAGGAAATTGCAGCGAGCAAATGTCTTCATGTTGTTGTTGTTGTTCCCCGTATCTACTATTGAATCTCCGAACACAATCACTGCCGGAACACTTACGTTCGCCGGTAGCTTAAGCTTCATCGGCTTCATGGCTAAACCCTCATTGCACATCAGAATATAACAAAGAACACACAGTACTATTGCTCTTGCTGCATCCATTCTGAATCTGGTTCTCGATCTCCAACTTAGAGTTAGATATATATAAACAAAACCTAACCATTGCCTGCAGGTCTCACTAGCATGGCATTCCTGTTATAAGAAACTCTATGTGCCGCGCAATAACTAATCACATGCATATATGGAAACTAAACCAGCCATCCCGTTCTCTCTAATTGTGTTGTGCTTCACATAGTAACGTCAAAGGATGACATGAAATTAATCACAGTCGGCATGGTGGTTAATAAAATGAATGGCTCACTTCATGAACTTAGACGTATTAGATTTGAACATTATGAATATGACGGATGTGTTATTCTTCTATGCATGTTCTTCTTTTAATTCCCTGTATGATTAGGTATGTATGGTTGAGTTAGTTGGGATCTCTGCGACCCAACTGCACAGCCAGAACCAATGAGCTCAAGGATTAGACGTCCTACAATTAGGTCGATCATCCAGCCTTGAATCCCCTCAATTATAGCATACCAATCAGCTCCTCAATTAGTTAAGGCCATTAACTTACGAATTTGAAATTTTAATCACTGCAACACTGAATAATCATTAATATTGCAAAGTAAGATATTTTTGTTTCTCTCGATCATTCTACTTCTTCTCCACTTATATGTAGACCTATAAATGGACCGGATTTGGAGCGGCTGGATCTACCTAGATTCGGATCCGGATCCGTAATAGAAATTTTGGATCCGGATCCGACCCTTTAATCGCCGGATCTTTGATAGCTAGATCCAAATCCGGATCCGACGGGTTAACGGATACCCGACCCGTTAATTCGATCCGTTTATGATTATAAATATTTTCAAATTTTAAATAATAATTTCTTAATTTTATCATAAATTTTCATAAAACACTAATGAAATATTATAACAAAATAAATGTTTACATCAAAAGTTGAATTACATGGCCAAAATACTTCTTAACAGTAAACTAATATATTCAAAATACTAAACCTCCAATGTATTTAGCAAAGAGTATAAAAAAAAAACATAGGCATCGTAACCTTCAACTTCATCAAATGATCATACTTTAGACGCAATTTAGACGTTTAGATTATCCAAATAATTATTATATTATTTAATATTTATCAATAATATTATATTTATAAAAATATTATTTAATTATTTTTAAACGGATCCGGGTCCTTAAAGGATCAACGGGTCTAATTTTCGATCCAAACCCGTTTAAAAACCATGGATCCGAAGCGGGTCCGGATTAAGATCCGGTCCATTTACAGGTCTACTGATATGGTTTAACTGTCTTTCCCATTTAGTGTCCCGAATATTTCATTAATAAACTGAAAATGAGAATCGTGATTACTGAAATATTATCCAAATCACGGACATTGTGAATATCAAGTCAAACCATAGGCATGTATGCGTACTTTGAATATTGAGTCAGCCCACACTATTGATCCAATTATTATCTGAAGTATTGACAGCACCGGTACCCCAACTTTTATGGCACGATCAAAGTGGTACTCAGACATTAAAAACTATCAATGTGATACCCAAACTTTGTTTTTGCTACCAAGAAAAGGCCCGAGGCCAATTTTTGTCACGGTGTCGTCTGTTTACTGACGTGATCAGCATCAAATCCACCAAAAAAGGGCAAAACTGACATTTTACCCACACGACACCCTAATCAAGTCAAAACTCGACTCCCCCCTCCCTCAATTTCCATCTCTTCTCTCCGTAACCCCTTTTTCTCAAAAACCCTAAATTACAGACACTACCAGAAAATGGGTCTTGGGCGACGAAACAAAAAAAATCGTCGCCCAAGGAAAAAAAATCGTCGCCTAAAGTTGAACTTTAGGCGACGAAAATAAAATCGTCGCCTAATATAGAAACTAGGGCGACGAAACCATATTTCGTCGCCTAAGATATTTATATCGTCGCCTAAGTTTTTTAATCCTTAGGCGACGACACTAAAATATATCGTCGCCTAAGTTTTTTATTTTTTTATTTTTACTTGGCCGACGAATTACCCTAATTTCGTTAATTTCGTCGGCCAAGAGTAATCCGAATAATTAAAATAAAATAAAACACATTTAAAGTTCATTGTACAGGATTTTACTCTTGAGCGACGAATTTAACAAATATCGTCGCCCAAGTATTATCTTGGCCGACGAATTAACATAATTTCGTCGGCCAAGATAATCCGAATAATTAAAATAAATAAAGCACATTTAAATTGTAAGGTAATGTTTTTTATTTTTATAGTCCCGTCAGCGTCTCGTCGATTGGAAACTATTCTCAGTTGAAGGTCCGGCCAGATTACGTGATTTGGAAGGTCGAATAGCCGTTTCCGTCCGTTTAGGTGTTTGACCGCGCCGATTGACCGGACGGATCGAGCCCTTATCTTTGTCAGATGGAGCTGAATTTTTTCCCACCCACGTAATTCGTTATGCTGGTCATATCTGACGTAGGTTTTCAGTTCCTCTTCTCCGATCACCAAACTCATGTTATATGTACTAATGTTGTATAACTTTTTTATATAAGTGTTGAGTTTAAGTGTCGTTTTGAAGACAACGTATACGTAGATGCCTCAAACGCAAAAAAGTCATGAAATAAGATATGACCGGAACGGTGAAATACGTCAAGCCGTGAAAAATGAAGATATTCCGGTAAAATTTCATGAAAATAATGTTCCGGTGAACGAAATTCTCTTATTTCTACCTAGTGGTAGCCCTATCCCGGGTATTTATTTTTTACCAAATTTTTATAGCCCCGTAAGCTTCTTGTCGATCGGAAACTATTCTCAGTTGAAGGTCCGGCCAGATTACGTGATTTGGAGGGTCGAATAGCCGTCTCCGTTTGTTTAGGGGTTTGACCGCGCCGATTGACCAGACGGATCGAGCCCTTATCTTTGTCAGATGGAGCTGAATTTTTTTCCACCCATGTAATTCGTTATTCTCGTCATATCTGACGGTGGGTTTTCAGTTCCTCTTCTCCGATCACCAAAATCACGATATTCTGAATTTTATGATAGAAACCTTGGCCGACGATTTTCTTCATCTTGGGCGACGATATTTATAGTGAAGAACATCGTCGCCCAAGTGACTATCTTGGGCGACGATATTTATGGTCAAGAAAATCGTCGCCCAAGTAGACTCTTGGCCGACGATTTTCTTCATCTTGGGCGACGACATTTATAGTGAAGAACATCGTCGCCTAAGTAGACTATCTTGGCCGACGATTTTCAAAAAACAGGGCGACGATTTTTGAATTCGTCGGCCAAGAGACTCTTGGCCAACGATTTTTAAAAAAGGCGGGCGACGATTTTTACAAAATCGTCGCCCAAGAACGCCACTATAAAAGGCAAAAATTCGGAACCCTAACCATTTCTTCAGCCGCCAATGAATTTCTCTCTCCAAAAATCCTCTCTCTGCCTCTGCCCTCTCTCCCTCTCTCCGACCCCGACCCAGACCCAGACCCCAATTCGGAACCCCGACCCCGACCCCGACGCCGACCCACAATTTAAGGTATAACCCTAAAACCCTAAATTGGTTTTAATTGTTGTTGTTGTGATAATTAATGTAAATTGTTGTTGTTGTGATAATTGTAAATTGTAAATTGTTGTTGTTGTGATTGTGATAATTGTAAATTGTGATGTAAATTATGGTAAATTGTGATGTAAATAATAATTGTAAAATATTAGGGTTTAGGGTTTAGGGTTTAGGGTTTAGGGTTTAGGATTTGTGGAAATAATTTGTAAATATATTGTAAATGATTAAATAATTTTTGATTAAATAATTAAATAATATAAAATTTGATTCACAATGTCACAGCCGCCGGAACGAGAAGGCGGAACAGGAGAGGCACCGTCAGCAACAAGGGACTCGATAGGGCGGTCGAGTCCGCTGGACGGATCGCCATCCCGTTTTCCAACGGGAAACCGGTGGACGCCGTGTTGGGAAACCGGTACACGCGCGCCGCGGGAGGCACCATCCGCTCCAGACTCCCAATGTTGTGGGGAGTCTGGAGCCAGGTTCCTGATGGAGTGAAGGAGATGCTCCATCAGTCGATGTCGGTGAGTTTACTCGATCAATTACTATTTTTTTTAACTAATAAATTATTTAATTATCGAAAAAAATACTAACAAGTGGTAATGCAGCAATGGTTTGTGGTTCCCGAGGAGGGACGTGACTGGGCGGAAAAGGCCCATAGGGAGAGGTACCTTTATTGAATAATTTATTAAATTTTATTTTTTTAATAATATATTTAATATTTTTTTTGTATATGTAGGTTCAAGGAGTGGAAGCACGACCTCCGGGAACACTGGAAGAAGTACGGGAGCGACCGTTCGGGTACCCCGAAGGAGTTCGAGTATCGGGAGTACGAGTGGCGGTGGCTTCTTGTCACGCAGTTTAACGACCCTCACAAACAGGTAATTTGTAAACAAATTTGAATATTTAATTAGTGAATTAATTATAATTGTATGTTTTTAAATATTTACTAACGATTATTTTTTTTTGAAGCACCTCGCCCGGGTGAACGCTGAGAACCGGCAACAAAACACAACCAACCATCGTGCCGGTTCGAGGCCGTTTTCGGCCATCATGGACGACGTGCGGCGAGAGCGGCCAGAGGAGAACCCCTATGTGGGGACCTTTCAGAGGGCATATCCTCATTCTGAGGAGGATCTTGTAAGTTTAATTATATTTTCTAATTTTTAATTTTAATTACATTTTATTAAATATATATTAATATATTTTTATAATATATCCAATTAGGCGAGGGTGAGGGAGGCGGAGCAAGAGGTCATGAGAGGCATGGTGAACGACACATTTCCGGGCACGGCAGAGGATGACATGTCAGAGGCCATGTCCAGGATCGACACTTCAGATCCTACCGTTGGGGCGCGGATTATGGCCACTGCCTTCACGCAGCGTTCCAACACCTACTACTGCCGGGGTATGGGAGACGCTGGAAAGGGGATCCTGAAGACGACTCCAGGATTTCAGCGCAAGGGAGCCGCCGGAGCCTCAAGCAGCAATAGCCAGACCACTCGGCTACATGATCAGTTCGCAAGTCTACAGTCTGAGCTGGAAGCCCAAAGAGCGAGGGAGTCTGAGCTGGAAGCCCAAAGAGCGAGGGAGATGGCGGCGATGGCGGAATCATATGCGGCTTCCACGGCTGCGCATATGGAGCGGGTGAATGAAGTCACCGATGCCAACCAGGCGGCTATGGGACAGTGGATGGCTGCCTACATCGCTGCACATGCGGCCGGACAGCCGTTTCCGCCTATGCCTACGCCTATACCATTACCTCAGTGGCCCCACCCTCAGTGGCCCCAGCCTCAGCAGCAGCCTCCTCAGCCTGACCAGCCGCCGCCTCAGCCTCAGGACCCTCCGAACGGGAATGATGAGTTAGATTTCGGGTTTCTCGATCTATAGGCAGATAGACTGAATTTTTGTAATAAATTATTTATAAATTTATAAATTTGGGTTATTTTTAATTAAATTTTAGTATTACAAAAATTTAAAGAAATGCCGAAAAAAATAATTACAGCAAAAATTTAAAAAACATGATTTATATATTTAAAAAAATTATTTAATTATTTTTTAAAAAATTTTAAATATATCTTAGGCGACGAAATTTCTAAATCGTCGGTCAAGGACTTAACATCTTAAGCGACGAAAAAAAAATATCGTCGCCTAAGATGTTGTGATCTTAGGCGACGAAATATTTATTTTCGTCGCCCAAGATTATAAGATATTAAGCGACGAAAAATGTTTTCGTCGGCCAAGGTGTTAAATCTTGGGCGACGACTAATTTTTGGGCGACGAGAAGTATATTTTAGGCGACGAAATTATTATCGTCGCCTAAGAATGAATCTTGGGCGACGATGGAATCAATTTTCGTCGCCCAAGTTCTTGACCGACGCGGTTCTGGCGACGAAGTTTTGGCCGACGACATGTCGTCGCCTAAGTTCTTAGGCGACGAAATTTTTTAACAGGGCGACGATTTTTTTTCGTCGCCCAAGACCCATTTTCTGGTAGTGAGAGGAGACCGACGCAACCGAAGCTCCCTAGCCAAAGGTAAGCCACCACAGCCCCATCTCTCTCTATGGGTTTCAACTTTCAGGTTTGATTAGTTGATTACTGTGTTGAATCGCAGTAATCAACCAAGTCGTCTCTTCCAAGTCGAGTACGCCCTCGAAGCCGTCCACAAGGGTAACACCGCCGTCGGCATCCGTGGCACCGACACAATCTTTCTCGACGTCGAGAAGAAGTCCGCCGCCAAGCTTCTGGACTCCATGTCGATATATATATATATAGTTTTTCTCAGTTGCGGACGTCCGTACGGGTTTTCCGTACGGATTTCCGTCGTTTCTCCACCATTCCAGCGTCGTTTCGCCAGAGAGATCGCGATCAGAGGTCCACCATGATCGGTAGTGAAGTTTTGAGTGATTGCTGCACAGACCTCCGATCGCGATCTCTCCGGCCTTCTTCTTCATTCCAACACCGTCGGGGGAGGTCTGAGATCACGCCGGGGAGAAGAAACGGCGTCGCCAGCACTTAAATGGTGGATAAACGGCGGAAATCCGTACGGAAAACCTGTACAGACGTCCGCAGCTGAGACGGATTGTATATATATATATATGTATATATATATATATATCTATCTCTCTCTCTCTCTCTCTCTGTTTGTCTTTCGGTTTTGTTTTATCTTTGTTTTGATCTATTAGATGAGAAATTGAGCTTAGGGTTAAAGGGTTTATGTGTGATATCTGTTTCTAGTTTTGGTTTCAGTTTCTGCAGTTAGCTTAGTCTAATTGAACGTAGGAATTTCATTGGGTTTTGCACATATTGGGTTTCGGGAATATAGACAGATAGATAGAGAAAGAGAGAGAGAGAGAGAGAGAGAGAGAGAGAGAGAGAGAGAGAGAGAGAGAGAGAGAGAGAGAGAGAGAGAGGAGAAATTGGTGTCTTAGGAATATAAGAAGAACAATTCAGGTCTGAATCTTTATGTTTTTGATCAATTGGTTATTCTTTTGGGAACTTGGTGTGTCATGCATTCAGCTTCTGTTAATTTGGCTGGCTCCTGAATGCAGTTAGTTATTGTTCCATGTCTGTTTATTGAATCTTGGACACTAAGTTGTGGGTTTTATGCTACAATTGTGCTAGTCATCCTCAGTATATCTTTATTGATCATTTTTTTATAATAATCTGGAAATGTACTTATATTTTGCAGTATAAGCCAAAAACTTGTGAACTTAAGGCTCGCAAAGGTGATAAAGTCAGGGTACACTACTGGGTAAGAATTTGATACAGCTGCAAGTTTGTTTCCATACTTTAATTCATTGTAAGATGTTATCTGCCCACAAGATGCAATCCTCCTGCTTTCATGCATAACCAATTTGGATTGCAATTCTTGTCAAGGTTGAGCCTTGATAATCACCACCATATTTTCTACTTGACATTTTCTGAACTTTTTGTCTGACTTAGTAAATTTGTAAGTTTCACTTTTTCTAGTAAAAGTGATTTCATGTTTTTGAGAAATTGAAGATTATTGGCTCCTAAACAAGTCAAATGTTTCTTCATGATTTCTTGGATCTATTTTACAATTATGCTACCTACAATTTGAATTTCCTATTCTTGTAACTCTACATCTTTGTACGTGTTTGGGAAATTAGAAGAGAGCTCACACTGCTATAATCAAATGTAATAGTACCTTCCCTTTTGGTCATTTTCCTCCCTCACGTGGAATTTTCAACTTAACATAAGCTTTCTAAATACCAGGATTAATCTAGTTGGCTTACTATGAGTCTCATTCATGTGGAGATTGTTGTGGTCTCTCCCCCAGTCCTCCTATTGTGGAGATTGCTGAGCTAAATTTTCTTTTTTGCCTTTCACATTTGCAGGGAAAACTCATTAATGGAACCGTCTTTGATTCTAGTGTTGAAAGGGGTGATCCAATTGCTTTTGAGCTTAGAGTTGGTCAAGTTATAAAAGGTGAATACTGAGAAAATTCTTACTTTAGGCACCCTGTTACAAATGGAAAATGATTGGATTGCATTATAGGTTATACCAAACATATATTATTTTACTATGCTACACAATCCATTTGGATCATACAGACCAAAAACAAGATCAAAAAGGGAGATTTAGTGGTTGGGATGATTATAAGTGTCACACGATCGGTAGTTTCTGCTGGCTTAGGGCTTACTAGTTGGGTTGTAACTTCTGTATTTATGCACTACCAGAAGAAATGTTTAGCTGACGAAAATAAAAAAACTAGGCCGACGAATTTTTTTTCGTCGGCTAATTTAAAATTTTCGTTGGCTATGGTCAACTTTAGCCGACGAAATTAATATTTCGTCAGCTGAATAATTTTTTTCGTCGGCTATAGTTTGTGAGCTTTAGCCGACGAAATTTTTAAAAGTTTAGCCGACGAACTTTTTAAACTTTAACCGATGAAATTTTTAAAAGTTTAGCCGACGAAAAAATATAATTTCGTCAGCTAAAGTGTCTTATATTTGCAGACTTTAGCCGACAAAAAAAAAACCTAATTCGTCGGCTAAGATGGTTTTTGCCGATGAATAACCTAATATTTTGTCGGCTATAGTTATTTTTTAATTTTTTAATTACATACTATAGCCGACGAATACGTTAGGGTATTCGTCGGCTAAACCTTAAAATTTTTCTATTACCTACTATAGCCCTATATTCGGTGGTTATTTTGCGTAAAATTTTTATACGACTTGTTGCGTGTCATCGGTTTAAAACTATTTTCAGTTGGAGGTCCGGCCAAAATATGTAATTTAGACGGTCGAACGACTTTTTCCGTGCGTTTAGGGGTTTGACTTACGAGATTGACCGTCCGGATTGAGCCCTTATTCTTTTCGGATCAAGTTGAATTTTTTCCCATACATGTATTTTATCATGATGGTCAGATCTGACGGTCGGATTTCTGTTTCTCAAGTTTGATCATCACAATCACAACATGCATACTAATGTTGTATAACTTGTTTACCAAGTGTTATGTAAATGTTCCGTTTCAAAAACAAACTATACGTAAAACCTTCAAACGCCAAAAATTCATGAAATAAGATATGACGAGAATGTTGAAATACATCCACGGTTGAAAAATCACACTATTCCGGTAAATATTCGGTGCCAATAGTTGCGGTCAATGCAATTTTTCATTTTTTCCCCCTATGAGTAGCCCTATATTCGGTGGTTATTTTGCGTAAAATTTTTATACGACTTGTTGTGTGTCATCGGTTTAAAACTATTTTCAGTTGGAGGTCCGGCCAAAATACGTAATTTAGACGGTCGAACGATCTTTTCCGTGCGTTTAGGGGTTTGACTTACGAGATTGACCGTCCGGATCGAGCCCTTATTCTTTTCGGATCAAGTTGAATTTTTTCCCATACATGTATTTTATCATGATGGTCAGATTTGACGGTTGGATTTCTGTTTCTCAAGTTTGATCATCACAATCACAACATGCCAAATGTATAAAAATACTTTTAGCCGACGAATTTCAAAGGTTTAGCCGACGAGTTTAGAAGGTTTAGCCGACGAATTGGTGTATAGCCGACAAAATTGGTATCTTTAGCCGACGAAATTTTCAAAGGACTTTAGCCGACGAAAATATATGAAAAGTTGTCGGCTAAAGTCGAAAAATTTTCAACCAAAATTTTTTGACGGTCAACCAAAATTTTCAAAGGACTTTAGCTAACGAAAATATACGAAAAGTCGTCGGCTAAAGTAGAAAAATTTTCAAAATTTTCAACCAAAATTTTATGGCGGTTAACCAAAATTTTCAAAGGACTTTAACCGACGAAAATATATGAAAAGTCGTCGGCTAAAGTCAAAAAAATTTCAAATTTTTCAACCAAAATTTTTTGGCTGTCAACCAAAATTTTCAAAAGAGTTTAGCCGACGAAAATAAAGAATTTCGTCGGCTAAAGTTATTTACATAGCCGAAGATGGATGGTAAGAAGTCTATTATCTGCCAGATTTTCTTCTCGGGCTAGCTCAGCCGTCAAGCCACCGGAGACCGTCACACTTGTCCCAAAAGCTTCGCCGTCGTCTCTACTTCATTGTTGGATAGGTGATGCATCGAGTGGCACCGTCGTGAGGGATAAATCGAGCTCAAAAACTCCACCGGTTCGGATTTGGTGTCGATCGAATTTCTCCTTCCTTAGATCACTATTTGGTGAGTTCTATATATGGATAAGTTGAGTTTGATTAGTACTACATTCCCCTAGAATTTGGTAGCTCGATTCGGTGTGTGTGAAGAGAATCGAAGATTTGAAGTTTTTAGGGTTTAAAATTGGGGATTTTTATATTTTCAGTTGATTGACCTGTTTAGGCTTAGAATTGAGCTTCAACTTCTTCTAGAAAGTTGTTCGAAATGTTGAGAGGAAGATTCTTTCAAATTTTGGTCGTGATTGGAAGTGGCCGAAAGTTTCTGCAGTTTTTTTTTTCAAAACCCAGCAACTTTGGCCGACGATATTTAAACACTATATTCGTCGTCTATAGTATTTTTTAATTTTTTTTATAAGGTTTAGCCGACGAATTATGGCATGTTTCGTCGGCTATAGTTATTTTTTTAATTTTTTTTATAAGGTTTAACCGACGAATTATGGCATGTTTCGTCGGCTATAGTTATTTTTTAATTTTTTTATAAGGTTTAGCGGACGAAAAAAATATTTTGTCGGCTATAGTTATTTTTTAATTATTTATTACACACTTCAGCCGACTAAATATACTAAATTTCGTCTGGTATAGTTATTTTTTAATTATTTATTACGCACTTTAGCCGAAGAATATTTCGTCGGCCAAAGTCTGGGAAAAAAACCGACGACATGTTTTTCGTCGGCTAACTGTGGGACTATAGCAGACGAAAAGAAAATTTCGTCGGCTAAAGTCATCACATACGACCTTTTCCCGACGACACTATAGCTGACGAAGGCTCGTCGGCTAAGGTCTTAGCCGACGAATTTTTTTAACAGGCCGACGAAAATTTTTCAGTCGGCTAAAGTGCTTGTCCTGGTAGTGATGCTTCTAGTTATGGAGGATCATCTTGGTAGAAAGTAAAGCATTAGGATTGAGTTTTTCTTTGTTGTTACCTACTGAGAATCATCTTTAAAAGGAGAAACTTGATTCAAGTCAAAATCAGTGATTTTCCTGATGCAAGTCTTCAACTTCAAAAAATTATAAGTAATTGTAAGGAAATCTTTTTTGTGCGATTCGAGTTCTAGATTAATCTGTAGGATGTCTATTGCAAATGTCATGAAGACACCAAGTTTTAATTCCAAGTTGAACCATATTGTTTTTAACCAAAAACTTTTCTGGTCAGAATTTCAGTTAGACACTTTTCTGATTTTTTACTTTTGCTTTAAGTCTCAGTGTTTGCCTATGATTCTTACTCTTTTTAGTATGATATTATATAGATATGTAGATTAGACTATAAGGTTCTTATACATGTAATTCGTTTTCAAATTAAAGTTAGAGATCAAGGTTTTAGTATGCTTAAAATTGGCTGAACATTAGAAGTGTAGAACTATATTTACTTTTTATCTTCTGTTAGCTGTCGTTGTGGTAATTTGTTTAATATCCTTTCCGTTTTGCTTTAGAATGTCTGTCCATTTTGTTTGAATGCTTTATTTCTTTAAGCCACTTCACAACACAATGTAGTGTTTACATCTTTTTACTATCCTTTCATTGGCATTTCATAAGTAATTTGGTTTTAGGGATATTGCAGAAATGCTTAGTTAACTGTTGGAAATAATGTCATTATTGAATTATGTTGGAAATGTCTTGTTGAATTTGTTTTGGCCACACCAGTACTAATTCTGGGCATGCAAAGTCTCTTTTAGTCGTTGCGGGCGTGTCACCGCGCGGACGCTGAATGTAGTGATTGTAGTAGCCGGGTGTGCTTAGCCTTCTGCTTCGAATCAAGCGACTGAGGATGGAGAGATCACCAACTCCACCGCAAGGTTCTTCAGATTCGTCTTGCGTACTGGGCAAGAACTTACAGTAGTCCGCCTAAGTCTCACAATATCGATACTCGACGTGAGATCGAACAGAGCTTCAATTGGGAAGGAAAGGAAAAAGGGCAAAGCTCCGGGGAGCCTGTAAAAGAAAGAGCTAAGGCGAGATGCTTTAGCACTGAGTTCGACTAGGTCGATTGTATTTTATTTTTGTTGAGTAGTTGAATGTTGCTGTCGAGAGAGAGCTTTGTTAGGGTTGTCGAGCCACTTTATATAGTAGCTCGCCTTCTGCTAGAAGAGATGTAATCAGAAATCAAGTCAGACTCTCAAGCAGAGTACCACAATGACACGGTTTCGTGTTTCTCAACTGTAGACTCCTATGCGGACTCAAATTAAGAACATTCTTATTTCGCTCGGTGTCACAATCCTTTTGGAAATCTATCTCGCGCGGGCCGCGGACTCAAACCATCCTGCGAGCTCCTGAAGCTTGCTTCCATCTCGCGCGTCCTTGAAGCTCGCGAGTTTTAAAAAGGTTTTTTTTTATTATTATTAAAAGGGCCACATGTATTGGCCCAAAGCATGTCAAAGATTTGTAAGAGTCTTCAACGATAAATGTGATGCATGCGGACTCCGCATGTTGCTTCTTCGCGAAGCCTCCTACGCGAGCCAGTTCGCGTAAATGTACTTCGCCTCGCCTAGATGTACTTCACTCATACGTGAAGTATCACCTCGCCTGGCCTAAGCGAAGTCTATTTCTGTAATTCCACGCGAAGTCATTTTCTTGACATCATGCGGAGTCCCTTTCACATGCGAACTCTGCTATCCAGTTCGCGTGATCTCACTAGCGGACCATCATTTGTAAACCCAATGAATTTGGGCTCGCCGGTATGACGTGGACCAATAATGTAATTAATATTCATTTAGACATTTATTGTCCAGTAAAATATTAATTTAGGTGTAAACAGAATTGTGAAGCCAAACGTGGTTGTTGAATTGTGTTGCAAATGTCTTGTTTGTGTTCCACAGGTCCAAAGAGCACCATCCCCACCCAAGAAATCAAGACCTATCAAGGACCAGGTCATAAAGTCTAAAAAGGGATGGAATAAAATGAAGTTGGCAATGGAAGGTAGTTCTGCTGAAAATGGATCATGCAGCAAGGGGTTCTACAAAGTGAATGTGTTGGCTTTCAAATTAGAAAAACATAATGTGTAATTCTTCATGGTTTGGAATCAATTTTTTGCAAATAATGTGGTTCCTTGAGTTTTTAGAAACCAATTAAGCTTGAATTATGATGCATAGTATGTTTCTCATGTTGAGGTTGGTTATAATGTAATGACATTGGCAGTTCTTTTTTGTTCTATGTTTGAATTTCTATGTTACATTTTCAGCTATTGCATAATATTTCTTGTCAGCAGATAAACACAGCAGCAGTGCCTAAACTCTACTAAACTGATCAATGTCATACTCAGGAAAATTCAAATTTATAGCTTTTGGAGGGAAAATGGTTCTTGTGAGAGTTAGAAAGTTATTTTTGTCATTACACCTTTTTTGGTGGTCCCCATGCCGCTCACGTCAGCAAACTAACGACACAGTTACGGAAATTGGCCTCAGGTCTTTTCTTGGTAGCGAAATAGAAGTTTGAGTACCATATTGATAATTTTTAAAGTTTAGGTACCACTTTACCCATGTCACAAAAGTTATGGTACCGGCGTTGCATTTTACTCAATATCATGTGCTAGACTCCACATTTCGGGTCTCTTTAGATTTTAGATTGAATGTCTAGGTTTTGTTGGTCTGTTTTCGGTGGCTATCAAAAGCAAATAATAGCTGCATCTAAACTCGAAACCTACATCTTATGACTATTTCTCCACTTAATAAAATTATGCAGAAAATTAATAAACATAAACATGTAAACATAGAATTAAAGATGATCTGTCGAGTATGGATGGTTTCGTACGTAGAATTAAACTGACCTAACACACTGACTACGTAGTGATGATCAGAGTTAAATATATGTATGTAGGTAGAGGCTGACACTGACTTTACAATACGATATTTATCTTTCCCTCAATATATGCATGGATTCATTACAAGGGGATATCATGTGATGCATGAACCTAATTTTTTAAACTTTGCACATTGGGAAGCAGCTTCATTTCATCTACAAAATTATGGCATCTCTTGCAACACATTTTATAATTTTATTCTTGAATAATCAATCATGTCTGGACAACGCATTTAATCAGTTTTTGATTGATATATTCAGTATGTTATTCAAAAAAAAAATGGTATAATATTGATCTCAAAGAATCATACATAGATGATTTTCATCAAAAAAAAAGAAGAAGTTCGAATACATATAAGGAAGTGGGAAACCACACATTACTGTCTGGAGAAAGTAAAAGTTGTAAACAACACAGGTCGATAAATTAAGCCTGAATATTGGGTTCATGGCGCAACTACAGCATATCATTCTTCTTCTTCAGAAGAAGTCGTTTACGTATTTCTGGAGAAGTGGAGGAATGAGCACACTGTATGCTTGTTCGGTAGGGTGATAACTATCCCAGAACACATGATCCCTTGGATTTTCACACGTCGGGGACAATTTGGTGCATAATATCGCCACCTCTAGTACCCCTGTGCCGCAGCAACCTTTATTCGCCACTTTAAGCCCTAAGCAAGTTAATTAACACACACCAAAACAGATATTAACCCTGATGATCAATCAGCTAGCTGAGGTTAAAACATGGATAAATGTAAGAAATCTTTAACTACTTAATTACCGTATTTCGTAGGGTATAGAATGATATCAAGTATAGGAGTGTAAACATCGATATAAACCATTCTACTGTCGGGCAGCTTTGAATTTAAGGACTTCATGTTTGCCGACAGCTTAGAGTTGAATAGCTTCGCTGCCTCGTTGTAATCTTCTGCACACTGTCTTTGAATTCCTCCACCTAGAGTTCTCTGTGAAGGCACACACCCTATTGGTGGTGCACTGAAAACACCAAACCTTCTAGCCCCAAGTGCATACAGATCCTGCCAATTAAGTACCAATTAACACTAATTAAGCTAATTACTAAGGATCTCGACCAGTGAGTTATATGTGATTTGAATCTACGTAATTACCTGAAGGAAATTAGTGGCGGAGTTGACCATAAGATCAGTGTAAGCAGGGACGTCGTACTCGGCCTTTCTGATGCCAATAGTGAAATAGGTGTTGGCAATGTCATCGCTACCGGCGACCACCAGAAAGAGACTGTTGGCGAGGATGAAATTTGTTCTCTCCTCGCCAAAATTAGCTTTCAGCTTCCCTATATACTCTTTGAAACTGTTCAACTGATCCGATAGCGATATAACTGACTGCGCAGTTTATATGACCGTGTAAATCGTTGAGAGAGAATTAAGGAATACATGATATGAGGAACCAAATTGAATTGAAAGTCCTCAAATTACATGCAACATATATATAAACTTACTACTAATTCTGGTGTCTGAGGGTCATATCCGGTGCCACCTGAAGCAAAGCAGACTCCGGTGCTGAGATCTTCAGGAGTTAGACTAGTATCCGCATATGGCGGCACAAACTCTTTGACTCCCAATTCTTGAGCTGATGATCAACCAGGACATATATATCAACTTAACTAGAAGTTAATTACTTACTTAACTAGAGGATTATGAATCTCCAATTCACTTAATTTTGATATAATCCATATATAAATACGAAAAATACAAGCTAGTGTCACTTTGTTAGATGGAGAAGCGAATTATGTCTAACATAAAGATTAAGCTAGATCAAAAAATTTAGCGGTGGTTGTTAATGTGTACAAAAGAAAAACAAAAACATCAAGCGTTCAAAATTAAAATGATATATATTTACATCTCCTGAAGGTGTCTGTTTTAACTACTCTATATATGCAGCAAAAAAGTTCACAGTAAGTTTCATGTTGTGAAAAATGAAACCATGCAATCTTTGTTTCATGAATGAATTTGTGTGATATAGTTGTATACATATTATGATAGTTGTACCTATGAAGTCTGAGGGAACTTTTCCATTTCCAAATCTACCAGTAGGAACTTTTCCAGGGAAATTTTGACCATAAGGAGGGAAATTGCATTTGATAACAGACTTAAGATTGTTGTTGTTGCCGGTATCCATGATCGAATCACCGAAAATTATAACCGCCGGCAATGACTTTCCCGGTGGTATCTGCACCCGACCCTCTGTGATTCTGAGGTAGTGTCCTAAAACCAAAGCAAGACTACAAACAAAGATCAAGAGCTTCTTTGAAGACGACATTAAGGCACCAGAGGAAGAAGATGAAGAAGAAGAGAGGATTTCTACATAGAGCGATCCCATTCTTTTGGAATTTCCTCCGGTCCAAAGAGGAAGAATATACGAGAGAATTTATAAGTGACAATTGTTGGCGTTTGGATTCAGGTGGTTCTCTATGTGTGTGTACATATATAGACCGGTACTTAACAGGTGCTATTCCCAGTCATTTATTTCACACAACAAGAAAGGTAAGAAGATCCAAGCTGTCCAAAATTAGAAAAGTAGGTTTGAAAATGTATCTTCACCTGCCATCATCAATCGGTTTTACTGCTTCGATCTAGTAGCAGGTGCATTGCTTTCGTAAAACAGAGCTATATATAATTTTGTGTAAATGTAACTAACTGACTATATTTACACTAGTAGCTGAATACTTCCGAAATAATCAATATCTTCATCAAAATGATTGATCTACATTTCTCTAGTATAAGAACACTAGAAAACCAGTACGTTTATGAATTGGAATTAGGGCCCCAGAAGATTAACCTTCTTGGTGAAAGACTGGTGAGGAAGAAACATAACAGTAAAAGGAAGGAAGATAATAGATGAGAGAAGAAAGGAAAATTTGATAAATGGTCGACACTTGTCCTTTGATGGGTAATCTCGATCTGGTTAGGGAGCAACAGTACGTAGTAATGTAGTAGCAGAGAGCAAGATTGACCAGCGATCGATCACAGTACAGGTCTTAAGTAGTTCTTTAACTTGATCGTTGAATCAAACAAAGTGTTGGTCCAAATCCCAATGCTCTTATCAGCTTCGTGGAGCAATAATGCCATCATCATTATTAAGTGGAGTTAGGTTTATTATCTACCAGCTTATCCAGAAGCATCATTTATCTGCTTAATTAAGTAGCCAACTGGCATGGTGGTCTCTGAGAGAACTTGATGATGGCAGCAACCCAGAAAACTCAGAACAACATCGACGACTGGCTGTGTGTGGTAGCCTGCATGAGATGTGCATGGATATATGGAGAGTGACGTAACATCACGATTAACATTATCGAACTTTCACCGGACCGGCGAGGATGTCCGAGAGGAGAGGAGAAGGGTGTGCTTTATTTGCATTATGGTCATTATTGCAGTGTTTTTTTTTTTTTTTTAACAGGCAAAATTGCAGTGATCAAGTGCTCAACTGTTTAATTTGGCGACAAGACCAGCTAGCCCAGCAAACCCTCCCTCACTGTATTCACTATAACCTAGCATCACTCATTCCGGCTGCTATCATACATAATAAGAGCTTGCCCAATATAATTCCACTAAATATTAAGCTGTGAGTGTGACATCTTACTTACCTACAAGCTGTGTCTGGCTAGCTGGGCACTTCTAATTCGTCACAATTTGTAATCATTTTCACTGCATGATGCATTTGAAACATTAAGGTTAGGTACAGCTAGCTACATGTAGATGTAGGCGTCCTGAAGTTTAAAACATGCAACACATTGCAAAAGCTCTTGATACGTACTCAGTGAATAACCAGAAAAAGTGGTACTGGCGGTAATCTGCATACGAGGAGCGTAGATATGTTGGGGTTTAGTCTCTTAAGCCTCCCCAGAAACTAGAACTGTGGTGTCCTAGTAGATTTCAACACAGAAACATCGTTCATATGTGGTATGTACGCGTCGTACGTAGCAAGGAAAAAGGAGGAAGACAATGTAGGGAACCAACCTTGGAAGCTATCAGATCTCAATGTCTACTTAAGTATGATTTTGAAGTCTTATCTGTCTCACATTCCTAACGGTTTACTAATTAATAGAGACTCCACTGGTCATTATCACCGAAATAGCTTTTCCAATTCAACACCAACTTGACTTCGTCTTTGCTAGAGCATCAAGTCCAACCACACTAAAACATGGTGGTACCAACAGTACATACTTTTATTAAGAGACCAAATAAGGCAGGGGACAGTGACAACTGCATGCAAAGTTGCAAATTTGGTAGAACCACTTGAGGCGGTGGTTAATGTGATTGACAGATTTCACTTCCGAGACAAGCCCAAAAAAAAAGGGGGGAAAAAGGGCAGCCAGAAAAGCAAATTACAATATTACTTCAACAACCAGATTCATGAAGTCTTGAGAATGCTTTATTGCAAGAGGCTTTACTTGCAAAAAACAAAATAGAAGAGGGAAACCGACTTGTGGCAGAAGAAAAACTGAAACAGTTCAGTTAACTAAAAGAAAAGAATTTGATAAACCAAAAAAGTAAAGGAAAACAAAAGGCACTATTTACCAATCGCTTATAATTAATTACTTCCCTTTTAGGGATAAAACAGTGAAACACAAAGAGTTCTTTGAAAACACATGCAATGTTAGACAGTCACGGTTCAACCGAATGAGTAAAGGCATCAACCAAGCAAAAGAATGCAGATGAGTGAAGGCATCAACCGAAAAAAAATGTGAATATAGGATAAATTCAACTAAGGAAAACATGCTTTGATCAAAGAATTCAAACCCTGCACATTCTAACATATTGAAAGAAAAAACATATTTGAACTTTCCAAGCCAACACAAGTACACAACAATGGCCCGCTTTACATACTAAGAATCTGTACCACTAATTTCATGTCCATGGAACATACCGCGTACTCCCAGGAATAAAGTATCAGATCCGAACCCTATAATTGGAGCATCAAGTACTTAAAAATTCAAATGCATATATATGAACATCAATGTACACAAAAGGCATGACCCAGTTGATGGTGCTTCCAAATAATATAATTCATATACAAGCTACATATTAGAAACAAGCTGCCATCACCTCAATACAAACCAGAAAATCAATTGTATGTAAAAGCTTCTTCCAAATTATTAGGAAACCAAAGAAAATCCAAATCGAATTAAATAATATGAAGCCAGGGACTTCATACTGGGATATTTAGGCACCATCAGTCAAAAGATATGTTCATATCAGTGAGCACTCACAAGGAATGGATGCTGGCAAACCCCACATTCAATTGTCTCTGAACCTGAGCTAGGAACTTGGACCTGCAACAATTCCAAATACGACGGTCACCAAAAGGAAACAAAATATATACAATGGACACATACGATGCAAACCTTTGAAACACGAAAAGTTCAACCTTATGTATCTTGCACAGATAGCATGTTAAGAAACCAAGTAAAATATAACTTGCCAAGTACAGCATACATGTGTAGAAATTATGTACATGAATTACTTCTAACCTGCAAGTGGACAGTGCATGTAGGGCAAGCAACTTCTCTCATCCGCCTTCCAGATCCATCGGACTTCGAACCTGAGAATGAGCATGCAAATGAAGGAGTGAGGGGCAAATTTGTATAACTCCCTCATTGAAAAATTACCATGTTGGCCCACGTTATATATATAACGTATATAATATATATATATATAGTTCCCTTCCAGAGCGGTGTCCTGTTTTGAAATTAAAATGTGAACTTCCTTATTTCGCTCACTTTCAGGTCGCATTTCCACATCTTAACCGTACAATGTCTAGAACATAATGTGTAGATCATTTCTGAAAAGTTTCATCCAATTTGAATATCATTTGAGCTTCCGTAATCGTGATTTACACAAACGGTTCTGTTTGGACAAATTTTGTTCTTTTGATTTATTTTATCTAACTTGTACCCAAATGATATTCAAATTAGATGAAACTGCGCAGGAATGATTTACACACTATGTTCTAGACATTGTACGGTTGAGATGTGGAAATGCGTCTTGAAAGTGAGCCAAATAAGGAGGTCCACACTTTAATTTCAAAACGCGACACCGCTCTGGACGTCCTCTTTAGATCCTATATATATATATATATATATATCCATCCCTCATATATGTCAAAAAAATAGATCCCTTAGTGGAAGGGCCCTGCATATATATATTATCAGGTCCAAATATCCGTATTTATTTAAAAGGTACGGATTTTCATAATTGACCAACTTTTAGATCATATTTTCTCATCTTAACCATTCACATTGTAGGTATATATGAGTAGATCATCTCTACAAATTTTCAGCCAAATTGATAATCGTTAAGGTATCGAAACTATATGATTACAATGAACGAACCAAATTTGTTCAACATGAACCATTCGTGTAATTCACAATTTTGAATACCTTAATGATTATCAATTTAGCTAAAATTTTGTAGAGATGATCTACTCATATATACCTAAAATATGAATGGTTGAGATGAGAAAATATGATCGAAAAGTATGTCAATTAAGAAAATCCGTACCTTTTGAATAAATAAGGAGGTTTATATATAGAGGATCAAAAGAGGGCGTCCGCACGTCCCTCCTTTCTCCACCGTCTGGTGCCGACAACGGAGCGTCTCGACCCGAGCAGACTCTAACGGCGTCCCCGATCACTTTCTCTCCCCGGTGAGTCCGCCGAATTTCAGTTTTTCGGTGAGATCGATCTTGACCTTCAAATCGATCTCGCAGGGAAGAGAGTGATCGGGGACGCCGCTGGTGTCCGCTCGGGTGGAGGCGCGTCGTCCGGTGGAGAACGGAGGGACGTCCGCACTTTAAGGGCTATGCGGACGTCCTCTTTGGAACGTTGGCCCAAAATTTAAATTCTCATGGAAGGCTGATTCAAACTTCTACAATTCAATCCTCACAAGAAATAAAAACTACCTGAAGATTCTTTGCGGTTCTTCTCCATCTCCGCCTGTCCAAAAATAAGAAAGAGATGTCAGTTCACACCCCAGACATATCACAAACACCTCTATTGATGCAGACCCATGAGACATTCTGCTTATGATTACATTCAGTGGAAAAGTTATATCTAGTTTATCCTGACTAAACTTTGAAGTATAAGCATTATAAGCAATTTTACCTGAAGCTTTTTGGCAAGATCCTCATGACTATGCAATGCTGCAGGTTTACTGGATGCATCCTTGGCATTACTCAGCCTTTGAGTCACTTCAGCCTGCAAGGACAATGACATTGTCATTAATCAACATTAAGAAAGGGCAATTTTTCTGTGCTGGGGATAAAAAATATTAAATAAAAAAGAAAAGCACCTGTACACGAAACAACGAAAGTGCATATACAGATTGGTATGAGAAGATATTCAGCACAAATTTAATAAAAAACCATACAAGAACTATCTATTCTCTAAAATACTTTGTCAAATATACTTTCACCATAGTTCTGACTCTAATCAATGGTTGCTTATGTGAGACTACCCAAACCAAAAACTGTTATTTCTTACGGTGACTAACCCTGAATGAGGGGGAAAAAGAAGAAAAAAACGAGTCAATCTTATAATCCCAGTGTGACTGAAAAAAAAAAAAAAAACCTGATGAACTGACCTAGTTCCCTGAAAATAAATGAAGAATTCAATCAGAAACTAGGTACATAACTAACCCCCTACAACTTTATCAATCCTTCTCTCAATGAAGTCCATGGCTTATTCATCCTAATAGACTAAATCTGTAAATCATCCCAACAGGGCGAAGATAAAGTAGAAATCAAACCATAGATAATACTCCATTAGACTCTATTATAGCAAAGAATGAAGATCACTGCAAATCTAATTGGTATCACAACCCAAGGGTTCTGAGATGTAAATTGGAATGACAAGTACTACGCCAAGATTTTCGAGACATACCATGCACCGATCACAAACTCGAACCTGCGGAGCATTTTCCTCAGCAGTTAATGCTATTCTGCCATGGGTACACTTGTCACAAAAGATATCCCCACAGTTCCGGCAGTGATGCTAAAATGGAGAAGTCCATAAGTTCGAAGGAAACATGCATGCACAATAACAAACTCCAAAGAATACCACATCAAATTATACTTACCCTACGTACAAAAGCCCCAAAATCTGTTCCACATGCTGTACATTTTGAAACAGCTTCGTCGGGGACCTAAAGAAAAAGAGATGTAATGAAATAAGCAAGAGTCAATATCCAAGACAAATATTTTACTGCTTTAGGGAAAGGCTGCATACATTTGTATTCAAAAATGTATAACACTGCAACATTTATGTCGGTCCACCCAAAATAGAAAGGGGGAATAGTATTACCCAATGATCTTTTTCCTCATTTCCTGGCTTTATAATGTTCATCCAATCGGTTAATCCTTTCTTCCTTTCTGCAGACAGTTCTGTCTTCAAAGATTCAGCTGGCCTGGTACTGCCACCCATCTCCTTCAGCTGAATCACAATTGGTAAAAACAGAGCATTAATAAATCATCATTCAAAATTTAACACATGATAACATGGAAACTGTGTCAAGAATATATAACATGATAACTATATACTGCTTTCAAAATTGCAAGAAACGCATATACAATCCATGTATTTCCAAATCCAACCTGTACGGTTGCAGCAGTCACTATATCTAAGAGGGTGTTTGTGGTGTAACTATTTGACTGCAATCTAATACGTCTTGGTTCGATGTCCACAGTGCTCTTTGACCAAAATGCAAAGGTAGATGAATCTGTTACCTATATGAGAAGGGAAAAAAAATACCGAGTTATTGTGATAGCTCAAGCCAAAGTTAACAAAGTACCAATAGATAATCTAAATAACTTACTTCACATCTAGTAATTGTCTCGAGGGGATATATTCTCAATGTCCGACTGGTGGCAGGATCAAGCATACGAATACCATCCAAACCAATCTGAGAGAGAAATGTTGATCAACCATTGTTCTCAACACAAAACCGATGCAGAAGATTTATACTCAAATAAAATGGTGATGTAGTAAACGCTATCAACTATTTAAACCAACGCAATGATTAAGAGGAATACTATATGCAGCTTATTTGATTCGTTGGATTCTGAAAGATAATGAATTTGCATGTTGCAGCAAATGGATCTTTTCATTTTTGTTTTGCTGGATAAGGAAGTATAAATAGTGAAGATCAGCAAGTTCAACCTTAAGAGTTCCTCAAAAGAATATGTTTGAGCACACTATGGAGTCTTATTTTTTTCGGAACATAGCTTATGCACACTAACAGGACTCAAAGTGGTGGCTGATCTCAGTTTCGTAACAGCACATCTCAGAGCTGATATATAAAATCCTTATTTAGCAGGATAGAGGAAAAAAAAAAGATGCAAAGAACTACCTAAAGCTAGTGAAGAAGGTAATACAAAAGACCAGAAAATGATTTCATAAATTAGAAATATTGAAGCCATGGACTACCTAAACCTATTTTCCATGTTCTTGATGTAACATTAATGCCACCACTTTGCATCTAATAACGAACCTTCAAAACCATGCGATGACAAACGTGGCTAAACTCTACTGCTATGCATATCCAGTCTAATGCTACGGACCGGTAGTTTCAATTTAATTAGTTTTCGTATCTAAGATTTATGTTCTGCATCTAATACATACATTAAAAAAACAAAGCAATGATCTAGTAACTACGAAAAGCACCACAGTATAGAAAACTATAACAATACTAATCCCTTCCTAATTATAAGGATACAAAATCCTGCACATGATCTAGTAACTACACAAAGCTACACAATCGTAAAGATGATAATAGACGAATATTCTTACTCCGAATAGCAGCACAATAAAACGTTATAGGCACAATGTGTCATACCTGGCAAAGAACATCCATGGTGCTCTGTCCTCCACTCTCAGCCAAAAGCTTAACCCGAAACTTCAACACCCCACTCTTACTGTCATCTTGAGTATCTGCCTTCGGCACAGCCCTCACAATCTTACTCGAGCTCACAGCCGACTCTCTACCTGAATTAAAACTAATCGCCCTCCCGTAATCATCAAACAAAGCAGAGCTCGACGACTTCGGCGCCGTGCCTCCAGCCCCATACGGCTCCAACTTGTCACCTTGGTAAGCATAAACACCGTCGCCGTAGCTTTCACTGCCACCTGAATCATACCGCTTCCCGTACAGATCCGATCCCAAATCGGACTGGCTCTGGTTGTAGACGCCGTACCGATCACCTAGATAGGAGCCGCCGTGGTCGAATTTCGGCAAATTCTCGTAGGAAGGAGTCTCGTACGGCGGCGGGGCGGCGGGGTTCGAAAACGGACCTGGATAAGACGACGAGAACGGAGACGTAGGGTTGGAATTGGCGGGAATCGACGGCGGGAGAGCGGCGTAGCTCGGAGCGGACTGGTGCTGATCGTAGGAGGGATGATATGACTGCGTCGGCGGAGGTTGGTAAGGCGCGTGGGACTCAAACGAGGGGAAGGAAGGCGGTTGCGGCGTGGGGTTGAAGGAAGGAGCGGTGGGAGGGGCAGGACCGGGATTGTGGGAATAAGGAGGGTAGGATTGGGAATAGGGGGAGTAATCGGAGGAGGAGAAGGGAGGGGCGGAGGCGTAGGGGTTGTGGTGGGGGAGGTCGGTGGCGGGGACGGGGTTGGGATTAGAGTTAGGGTTTTGATGAAGTGGAGGGTATTGATAGTATGGAGCGGAGGAGTAATCTCCGTGCCGCATGGCTCTGATCGGGAAAAAATTAGAGATCAGGAGTTCGGAGGTGGAGGAGGGAATCGGGGTTTGTTGCTTGCTAGATGGTTCTGTGGTTTTTTGGGCAGAGAGGAAGGAGACGACGAGTAGTAAACCTGGTGAGGTGGCCCACGGATTATTGGGTAGGGGTTGTCTGTAGCTTGGAGTGCAAGTTTCAATGCTCCACGTGTGGGTCGGGAGGTGATTCGATGAGTGGAAGCGTTTGGGCCGGTGGGCCGGTTTTTGCTTTTAGCGTTTTCGGCCGGATGAGCATCAACTTATTAGACATGACCCATGAATTTGAAATGGCTACATGGCCCAGCAGGTAAAAGCTTAGAAAAGTACCAAATGATAATGATGGTTGTGAAACTCATGTGTGAGCACCCACACTCACCTAGATAAGAGATTTTCACTCATGAAAATCACCCATGACTGGCAGGGACAAAACCATGAATTGAAACCGGTTGGGATTTGGACTTTCTATTAAAAAAAAAAACTTGACAATGCAAGAGAGCAATTCGTAGTTTGAAAAGAAAGATACATCTAGAGGTGGGGAGGGGGTGGCTGATGATTGTGGGTGGAAATGGAATGGAAAAAATGGAATGAAATTTTAAGTACTATTTGTATTATGCACCTTGTATGTGTACTCTTATGGACCTCTACAATCTTATTCATTTATGTACCTCGATCACAAGATGAATGCAATATCAATATCCATCTATCAAAGGGATGATTATTTGAGTAGTATTATATTAAAACTATCACATAAGATCGAGTTTGTAAAAGTGGTAAGTATACATATATAAGATCGAATCCGGTCTAGGCTATTTCGAGTTAAATCCCAACATGGATTTAGTGGCAATGTAACGTCAGAGAAAAAGCTATGACATGATATATATTCACAAATTAATGCTTTTTTTTTAAGAAGGGAAACACAAATTAATCTATATATATATATATATTCATGAATATATCGAGAAATATAATGAGTTTTGACAATCTGATTTAGATCTTGCTCGTATGATGGTAGTACATAAATTTTAATTACTCTTTTCAACTCATTGCGTGGGAGGTTTGAACAAGCACTTAGTTCGATCGAATTGATTTCGAGATGCATACTGATACAACATAAACGTACCAAATATCGCAAATATAATTATTGTAGAATTTACAGCTCTGATCATTAGTCTTATAAAAATGATATCTAAATTCAGAATTCCCAACACGAGTTATTGAAAACTCTTCTTTTCAAGACTATTGATACTGATACACCGTAGAAAAAAGCAAAACATCACTTGTCTACAAAGCCAGTGCTGATCAGTATCGGAAGAAAAAAGCCCGTGCTCTGTGCAGCTGTGCTGGGCAATTGAACAAGTTAAGGCTGTGCTGTTTAGTTTGAACATTTTTGTTCCTTTAACAACGAAAGAGGCAGCTGCTGCTCCGCTGACTCTGCTGGGTAAACTAAATTTACCCATGCCCATTAAATATTACCCCATTCGCGTAAGGATTCACTTCTCGAAATGGCTATTTTGGTACGAGACCCCAAGCAGTTCTACCTCTTCCTCCTCATCACAGCAGCACCATGGTTTTGTGGGACACACAGAACTTGCCATATCCAACAGTAACGACAAACCCAACCATGACGGAGACCTTGTTCCAATGTTCCCCTCATTCAAAACCCAGAAGTAAACACATCTCAGCCGTCCATCTAATACTTGCAGCTTTATAAGTAAGATCAACTAATGCAGTAATGCCCAGAGTTGGGAAGTACGTACAACCCCACTGTGGTGGTGTTCATTTTAGAGAGAGAGAGAGAACCAGCTAAAGCTTAGGGTTGCGATTTTCCATGCAGATCAGAAGATCTCCGTTTCTCGAAAAAGACCACATACATCATCCTCCTCCTCCTCGCCTTTATTCTAGAAACGGTTGTTTTGTTCGTATTCATACGCCTGGTTTGTTTGCATGACCCATTTACAACGCGCGGGACCCGCATACCGACTAAAACTCATAACTAGGGCCCCACGGGCTCTCTTTCTTTCTAGGACCTCTGATTGAGTCATGTCCTCATGTCGCATGGTGATGGACTCGAACCCGAAAAGCACCTCTCTCTTTGCGAATACCAAAGGCTCATGATGGCTTTTACCCTGTTTAACCTTTCCTTTTTATCCCACGCATAAACCAAGGTGAAAAATAAATAACTTTTTTTCCAACTTAATGGCGCGGTTTGGCATCGAAAGCGTCGAAGCAAGAGATTTTAAGTGGCGGTGGTGACAGTGGTGCGGTGCAGGCTAGGGCTTCGTAATCTTCATCATAAACACGTCAAACTTTGCTTTCAATATCATCTTTTCTTTTTCCCTCCCCTTTTGTCAGTTACGAATTTAGAACGGGGTTACACTGTTACGGCTAAACGACAGCGTTAGCTGGCCTGAACGTGCTCTTGTGAGTAGTGACCACAATAAAAGAACCCCACTGCATCAAAACATCAATTCTCAGAGATTCGTTCTTAATCTATATCAGGTAGGGATGGACTCGGTCCTAACGGTTCGGTTTTTAGGCACTAACCGAAAACCAAAACCGAAGCTTCGATTTTCTATTTTCTAGAACCGAAACCGATAAAAATATATAAAAGACCGCACTCGTCGGTTAACCTAACATCGGTTCGGTTTCGGTGCGGTTTCGGTTACAAAACCTATTATTCGTAATATTTTTTTACACTTAACCAAATAACATAAATTTAAAAATATCAAAGTTGTAAACTATCAACACTTCAAATAAGTTAATCTAATGAGTTCAAATAAGTAATCCAAATGAAAAGGGAAGCTAAAATTTATACATAATTTATTTGAAGCCTCAAATATTCATATATAACAAAAGATAAACCCACATGGGAAGAATTTCGGTTAGACTTAAACACTTAAAGACATAATCATGTGTATGAAAGCTTACTATTTGTAACTCGTAACCGATAAGAACATGATACGTAATGTAGAATTAAGTATTAATAATAAATATATGTAGAATGAATATGTCGGTTCGGTTCGGTTTAATCGGTTTTTAGGATGCACGGAACCGCAAACCGACACCGCACTACTCGGTTTATGTTGTTTCCGGAACCGATTGCCTCGGTTTCATACGGTTTCGGTTACTCGGTGTCGGTTCGGTACGGTTTTAACCGGTTTCGGTTATTTCGGTGACTAAAAGTCCACCCCTAATATCAGGTAAAGATAACATATTTTACATTAACTTACCGAACAGAACAAAAGGTTAATAAAATTCTAGTTTTTACCACATCGTGATGGATTTTCAGTACAAAAAATTCCGACAACATTGACGGACCAGGGAAGTACTGGTGTCAACAGTGTACAAACAAAGAAGAGGCGAGTTTTTTTTTCTTTTCCGAACTTTCCTTTTGCGTTTTGCTCGGTGCATTTTGGTGTTAGACCAAAAGGACCTCCATGCTTGCCTCCTTGGTCGATTTACAAACGGGACAATAATCAAGAAAAGCTTCACAGAACTTGCACGAACAGAGGTGTCTGCAAGGAAGAAAAAGCACGCACGACCTTCTAGCATTACAGCTTTTACAATCTAAACCCTGCTTTTTGTTGTGAACTGCTTTTTCTGAAAGCACTTGTTGCTTCTCGCACGATGAGCCACGGAAGGACTCTGCGTCATCGGTTTCATTGCTGCAAAGGACCATTCTCTTTTTGACCTGTTCGAGCGTGTTGTTGAGGTCCATCACCATCGTCTCGTTTGCTTTGGCCAATCTCTGCCACGTCTCCGTCTCCATCTCCGCCTTCCTCAAGCAATCTTGAAGCTCCATTGCTCTCTTTCTTGCTTGTGACAAGTGCTCCTCTTTTTGCCTGATCAAACTCGACGTCCTAGACTCGAAGTTTCTCAACAGGGCAGCCAGCTGCCGCTTCCTCTGCTCTTGCAAAGCAAATCTCAGCTTCTCATTCTGCATTGAAGAATTGGTTAATTTTCTTTCATATAATAAAATCTTAAAACCCGTGAAAAATAAATAAAAGTTGTCACCTGCAACTGAAGAATGCAATCTATCTCCTGCCTTTGTAAGTCGAGCTGAGCGGTGAGAGTATCGGAAAACGACGTCGTGGGGAGGAAGCTATTGCAAGTGGAATTAGGAGAATTTGAAACAGAAGAAACTCCTAGATTTGGATGAAACTGATGAACTTGTTGCTGCTGATGAGTTTGAGGGTTTGGAATGAGGCCGGAGAAGATGTCATGATCAAACCCGGAATCGGAAAGAGGAGGTGGGTTGATCAGAGACCAATCTTGTTGCTGCGGGAAGCCACTCATGCCCAAGTTTTCTGAGAAATACATGGTCTGAGCTTGAACTGCCATATTTTGAGGAATATAAGCTGAAAACAAAACCAAAACGTCTCCGTGATTTGGTCACATATTTGTTCAGGGAGTATTAATAAGAGAGAAAGGGTCCAGAACTGATGATGAGGATGATGAAAGGAAATGGGGATGAGGTGGTGGTAGGTTTAAAGCTTGAGGAGGGTTCATGTTGTTGTTATATCAGAAAAGACGCATGACCCTTTCTTTCTCTGCTCTATCTAAACGCTCCTCTCTCTCTCTCTCTCTCTCTCTCTCTCTCTCTCTCTGATGGCCTCTCTTTATTGGCACAACCTTTGCCTTTGTTGCTGTGGTTTCTGGTTTAACTGAAAGAGACCACTATGAAAGAAACCCGTGTGGGTGGTGTTTAGTTATAATATATATAGCAGGAAAAAACCGACGAATCTTTCTTAAACACACACAGTCAGTATTTATCAATCTAATTAAACGAGCGATTATTTTTTTTATGGGTCGGTTTGATTCTATTTGGCGTAATTAAAGAAACTAAAAAAGGAAAATAAACAACAGGATCCAGGGCTTTAATAGGGGGGTATGTCTATTGTGCAGATCTGCATACAATACAGATCTAGTATTTGCCCTATCAGTTGATAAATGGGTGGGTTTATGAGGGGCAAATGGTAAATGCATAATCACTTTATAGACTCAACAATAATTACAGCCACAAGTTTAAGTCTGTATACCATGCAGGTCTGCACAATAGAATTCTCCTTAGTAGGGAGTCTTCCCCGGAAGGCTTCAAAACCAATAAGCAGCCATTGATGGAAAAAAGAGAGAGAAGAGGAGTGGCGGGTAAACGACGACGTACACATGCAGATATTGTGACAGGAGGTCACAGAATTATCGGGTCAGATTTTCATAAAGAGAAAAACAGCAAAAAAATAAAAAATAAAAAATAAAAAATAAATAAAGAGAGATGTGTAGGTGAGAGAGAAATTCACTCCCCTCAGTTGAGACGTGTAAGGGTCAGACGTTATAGATTAGAGAATCAGGAATAGAGAGAGATGTCAGTTTGGTCATTGGGAAAGGCTGAAGAATAGCATTTTCTATTTCCTATTTTTGAACGAATCACATAATTTATTACTATTTCACATTCATTGTCGAATTTGACTAAACCCTAGCTACAGCCTCAATGCTCTGCTGATGCTACAGCTACTATGGAAATAGTTACAGACAATGCAGTAAATAGTACCGAGTCAGTGATTGACTGAACCGATTGATGAAACAAGGAAGAAAGGTGAGGGCTAATAGGAAAACTACGTTACATCTAGCTAGCTTAGTTTAGCTAGTACTTTCCCAATAAAAAACGACAGCAGGTTCAAAGTCGGATTTTTATTATATACTACGGGTATTTTAAAATCTAGCCACGTAGGCACTCATGACAAAGAGGATCATGTAGTAGAAGTTGGATCCCTTTGCTGGTGCGATTTTGTGAGACTTTTCTGATGATAACGCTTTTAGAGAAAGAAGGCCTAGTTCAATGGATGTGGTGTAGTGACAAGGGCTTGCCACGCAGCTGCTACGAGACTAAGAAGGTCACGCTTTGAGCGTATTGAAGCTCCTAAACGTGTCAACAAATGTTGAGCTATGCTCGATCTTGCTCCCCTAACAACGAACTTGATCTTTAGTAGGACTAACCCGACAACGTCACGTTAGTTGAGTAGGAACAGACAAAGTGGTTGAAGATCAAGCAAAGTATACAGATCAGGTTCTTTTCGCAATCCGGCCCGAGAAAATTTGGGCCATCCAGCCCAACTAGTTCAACTTGACCCACTCACTTGACCCGAACGAGATCCCATGAGCAAAACACAAACACTGACCTCCTAAAAAGCCTTATTGTGATACGATGTAACACTGCTAGAAGATATGTGGTAAAGTTGAAATACTTGGTGACGTTTCATTTATTCCTTAACACTTGGAGAACCAATGGCTGAAAAGTAGAGTCAAATATCAAAATTCTGAAGCAACTGATTTGTTCCACCTTTAGACATTGATTCTAGCAGACTCTCCCACTGCACTCTCCATTCGACTATACCATTCACCGATCCGGGTGTTCTCCACCATTTCTTTGCCAGATTTAAGGTGCCGAATTGGCCTCAAGACACCAAATACAGCAAGATCAGCCGAGTTAGGAGTTGACCCACCTGTTAAAAGACATGATCATCCAATCAGTACAGTTCTAATCATAGAATTAGTATTAATTGATCAAATATCGATGAACTGACCAAGAAACTGCCGGCCCTTCAGAGCATCCACCCAAGTTTCTGCAGCTCCATATTAAGCTGCACGAGCATTGGTGATATTGTGCCTCTTCTTCAATTTTTTTGATACAAAATACATAGCTGCAGCTCCACCATACTTGGCTACCAGCCTTTCAGATAAACTGAAATTCCCTGCAAGTAAGAGGATGCATAAGAGACTTGAGAATAGTTACTGCCAAATTAGATTAAAGGAGTTGACGTTAAGGAGTGTGGATGTACTAATAATGAACATAATGTGCCGCATTCCAGTGCTATCCAAAGGTGCAGTAGCCAGCAGATACTAGTAAAGGAAGTGTTATGTTCAAAGTGAAATGAATAGAAGAACTGAAGGCTTTTGAAAATGTAGAGTTTCCACAGATTTTGCTTTGTACAAGTAGTTTTACAAAAGTTATTTGAATCTCAATAAAAGCTTAAAGAAAGGAAGTAAACATTTGGTTTGTGACACAGTGCATCTATCGTTCTTCCTACTGCAATTGAGCAATCATAAACCATCCAATAAACAATACATGCATAGTGAAATAAGCCAAGCGTAAATGCTTTTCATGAATAAATGCGCATACATCTGTTCTTGCGAAATAAATCTGTCTGAAACAAAGTAATTGAATTCAGGATTGGTCTGAGATCATACCGTGACTGGTGATATAATCAAATGACTCGAGAGCTTCTGAAGGAGTTCGATATATGTTTGGTGATAAAACATGCACCAAGTGATTATCCACCCACCTACATCACAGGCAATCAGTAATTAACCATGCCAGAAAAACACATCATCACAATGCTTGGGAAATATGAACATATGCATCCAACAAAGAAAACAACAAGTTCAGCCACTCCAACACCTAGTTTTGTCTCTTCATAGATTAGTACCACGCATAAATGTTTACAAAGTTCAGTAGTGGAAGGATTCGACTTACTGGCGCCATTTCTTTTCTTCCTCATTATCTACAATATTGTTCTCGGGATTGATTCTCTGGGATAGCTTATCAATTATATCTGCATAAAACAAAACTCGCAAACTTAACAAAACACAATGAACTCAAAATATATAATTTAAAGATAACTGATAACAGAATGACTAACTACAAATCGATAAGGGAATACACAATAACCTGAAGAATCAACCATCTGTTCATCATCAACCTTCAGTATCGGCACCTTCTTGTAATCAGACCATTTGATCTCCTTTTTGCTCATGGGATTAACCTCCATAACTTTGTATGGAATGTTATTATAGTCCAAAAATGCTGAGATACCAAAAAATTTAGAGCTTCAAAAACAAGTGATTCTATCTGTAAATGTAATCAAAGCAACCAAACAAGGTATCATGTAACGCAAATTCGAAATTCAATTTCCAATTCTTACCTCTAACCTTGTTGCAGAAAGGGCAGGCTTCATACTGGTACAGAACGACGTCGTTCGGAGCGAACTTATCGCCGGAGACGTGGGAGTGCACCTCCTGAGCCGCAGTAGTAGAGAACCAAATCGAGCCTCCGGCAGCCGTAGACGGTTTTGATAGGCCAAAGCGATCGACGGAGCTTTGACTGAACCAGAGCGGATTCGAACTCGAGCACGAGCTTATCGTCGCCGCTTGAACCAGCCGCTGTGGATTTGCGCCGGCGACTCTGGTGGCGCCGCCGAGACTAGCGGCGGTGCGGCCGAGCAAAGCGAGTCCGTTAATCCTTCTCATCGTGATCCAATTTTGCTCACAAAGTTTTCAAAACCATGCAATTTTGGAGTAGTTGAAGACTTGAAATAGGGTTTAATCAGGGTTTTGGGGCTGGGAAATGAGCACGCAAACGTTTCGTGTTTTTTTTTTTTTTTTGCTTAGAAGCCTCTGGAAAACTAAACAGACTAAGCTCCGTTGGGTATAATTTCGTTTTAAAAAAAAATTCAGTTTTTATTTAAATTTTATATTATTTGGTAAATTAAAGAAAATAATTTTAAAAAAAAAGTATAAATTTCTAACAGCAGCTTGATTTTATATATTTTGACTAAAAATTAATATATTTTGATTTTATAACATTTTTAAAACTAATATTTACTAAATATAAAATTATTTTAATTTATAATTAATTATTTTTACGTAGAATCAGATTTTTTTTAAAATCACAACAATTACCAAATTAATACTAACAAAAATCGGTTAGTATCGGGTCGGGTTACATCGGGTCGAAATTTACGGAAAGAGGCTCATAAAGTAAGTACTACCGCTGGAGGATTTGGATCGATTCGGTAAATTATAGCTATCTATGAGGGTATTTTTGGCATTGAAAAAGCGCGGAGTTGGTCAATCTAGATCTCTTTATATAGCAGGAGCTGTTAAAAATAACTATCATTCTGTTATATTTGCAAGCCTCGCGTTTTGCTCTGCTAGGGTTTTCAATTTGGGGATTTTGGTTACTGCTTATATAGCAGTCGGGAAATTCGCCGTTGCCGGAAAATGTCTCGGTGCTTGCCGTACACGCCTTCCGTGAAGGCGGCGAATAGAGAGGCCTTGCTCGAACCGATTAAGGTTTGTGTGAGCAATTTTGATTGCTTTTACTTGGCCTCTCACGGCTATCTCTTTCTGCAACAGCATGTGAATATGTGTCTGCGGTTGTATTCCATTCAATATGGATTGAGTAGGTTTTCGTGGGTTTTGTGATTTACTTGGTAGAAATTGTAGGCCGATTTCGTGTTTGAGATTGGCTCCAATCTATTCATGGATTTTTGAAAAACCTAATCTTACACTGTTTAAAGATGAGTGATTAATAGTTTGATGCTTTGTGGGGTTATTGCTTTGATAGCCCAATTGCTCAAGTAGGTGTTCGTTGAATAGATACTGTTTTTCTGATAGGATTCGAGTTTCAGGGTCCGCTATTGTATAGGATGGAGGGTAATTTTATCATGTCTTGATATTAAGATTGGACTCGAGGGTTAGCTGTGCTACTTAAGCGAGGGATCTCCCTAGAATGATGGGGTTTGAACTGTCATGCCAACCCGCGTTGTGTTCCCCAAGTATGGTATCCTGGATTGATCAAATAGTTAGGTTTGATTGTTCTATAGGATTTAAGCTAATCGTGAGAGGTTAAAACTCAAATTTGAACACTGAAGTTGACGCTTCATCTAGTATTAGAAAAGGCTAGTGTCAATGATTTCATCAGATGACTAGAGTTAAGTAGATCAATATTTGAAAATGTGCTGTAACATGAACTTGGTATCAGTGAAACTGTGGGGCATGTCCTTGGTCCTTGTTTTTGTTTTTTTGATGTTTTGGTCCGATAATCAAATGTTTAACTATGCTTTAGTCATGCTAGCTCTAAGTTTTTTTTTTACGGTTTAGTTTTGTGAATCTCTGAGAAGTGATATTTGATCTTAGTGTGACAATTAGACAATTGAACATCAAGTGACTCACTTGTGTTCTCAGTATAACACAAAGCATGATTATTGAAAATTAATCATATCTGTCTTTGTTCACCCATCCCAATCCGCGTAGCATCTCTGCTTCTTTGCTTTTATCATATATGAGTGGCCTTCTTTCATCCGACTTTATTCACTTTTTATACTGGTGCTTCAAAAGCTCCCAAGAGAATTGGAGAAGAAAGCCAAGATACATAGGAAGAAGGAGAACAAAGAGAAGAAGGTGAAGAGTCAGAATAGAAAAGGGCATAAAGAGGATGAGTTATCTACTTGCACTACTATTTGGGGAGTGGATGCAATTGCAAGGTATCCTCAAGAAGTAGAATCTAATCAACTGGAGAAAAGTGACATTACAGAAGAACATGAACTACCAACCTTGTCTGAGAACATGTCTTACTTGTCTGATGGCACCCAAAGTGGTGCAAAAAGGAAAAGTGAGATTGTTGGTTTCATCTCATTTAGATGTCAGCTTACTTGAAGCTGATTAATATCTAGTATCTCCTAACCTTTATTTTTAATATGTTCTTAAAACAGGAACCATCATTCGCATTAAATCATTGTCCAAGCGCAGTGATCCAGTGTCCTCAGATGCCTCTTGTTCTGAGCCTACTGCCAGGAAGGCAGATTTCGAAACAGATCTAAAGATGACTGAAATTGTTCATGCACCTTGTGCAAAGACAAATGTTGAATTTGAGAAAGCCGCTTCTACTTCGGACCAAAAGGTGTCGGCATGTGACCATGCGGAAGATGTACTGTACCAGTCCCTGATTGTTAATTGGGTTCAGCCTCTACTTCAATCAGTACTTGATGATTATGGTGATCAAGATTGGCTCTTTGAGACAAAGCGGGAAAAAAGCCGTGGATCTAAAAGATTCAAAGCTAGCAATGAGGTGTTGTCGGGTTGTACAAGTCAGACGTTTTGGCCACAGGCACACTGGTTGCCTGAGTCAGGCTTATCCGCATTACCCTTTACTGTTCCATTTTAGTTTTTCTAGTCTTATTTGTATACGGTGGCCCATTTTAGTTTTTCTAGTCTTATTTGTATACGGTGGCTTGTCCGTAAAATTCCACTGAGCATCAAGAAGATTGAGTTATTCTTGTAGAAGACCCTTTTGAAATCCTTTGTAATTGAATTATTTCACATCTATCAAAGTAATTATAATTTTTTATCATTGTGTTCTTTTTGTTATGCTACTGCTTAATGTTGGAATTGATCCACTGGAGATTATTAGTTCCACTTAGGCCTCATCATACGGCCTTTCGGTCCTAGCCCATCCTAAAACATGTCCTACCCTAAGGGCTAAAGCTCTACCCGGCCCTCCGTTAAGACGGGTCGGCCCTAGCTTTTTTCAATTAGGGCAGGGCAAGGATCAAGTAAATGAAACACGGTCCTGTCCTACGGTCCTACCCTATTGAACCCTTTAGAGCCAAACCTGGCCCGGCCCAATCCTGGTCCTAAAAACTCGCCCTTTAGGCCATAATAATTATTTATTTTCTATTGTTTTTAATATGTTTTTTATTTTTTATACAATACAACTAATCTTGTAAGTTTTATTTCTTTAATTTGTATTTTTCTTTGTTAAATAATGATTGATTTTTGATGATTTAGAGAGATAATAAATGAAATATATGAATATAACTACTTAGATTAATAATTCTAAATGTCTTAAGTTAAATATAATGTATATGTATGTTAAATATGACAAAAAATAGGGTCGTGTATCATATATATCTCTTGAGATAATATTTGAGAAAAAAAAATTAAAACTCATGAATTTATTTCGTTACACAAAAGGAGTAAATACTTGTGACACCCTGTAGTTTACACCTAAAATCAGTTTTGTCCCTCACTTTTGTTTTTTAAACTGGTATACCCCTATACTTTGAATTCTCGACTGATTTGCCTTTTTCCAGCTGATTATGACTGTGAATAGGGGTATACCAGTTTAAAAAAAAGGTAAATCAGTCGAGAATTCAAAGTATAGGGGTATACCAGTTTAAAAAAAAAAAGTGAGGGACAAAACTGATTTTAGGTGTAAACTACAAGGTGTCACAAGCATTTACTCCAAATATAACGTCATATTCGGCCCTATTAGTCCTAGGGAAATAGGCTTTAAGAGCGGGTAAGACTTGCATATTTAAGCCCTGACCCGACTTTACCCTACCCTAAATTTTGTTGACCAAGGCAAAAGCCCTACCCTAAGTCCTAAAATTTAGGGTAGGGTCAGCCCTAACCCGGCCTAATTCCACAGCAGTCTCCTGTGTATCTTTTCAATACCTCATATATACAACGTAATTTGTTCAATGTAATGATCTGGTGGCAAAGCAATCAGAATATGCACCACCCTAGAAGCATCCCAAATTCAAAAATGATGGTCATGTATAGCTAAGTAGTCCCTCAACTTAAAGCGTGGAGTTATTCCTGCACTGGATGCTGTATCGGTAGAACTTGATGATGAAATGCTACCATCCTTTGAATTTGATGATAAAATGCTATCATCCTTTGTCTCGGACATTTCGGACACTGAATTCGAATCAGGTTCCAGTAAACTATCATCGACGGCTTCATGATAGTCTGACTCATTGGCATCTGTCTCCCCTCTTAAGAGATTCAGTACCTGCCTCATATTTGGACGAATGTGAGCTGACTGGTTTGTACAAAGGCTTGCTGCTGACGACATGCGACGCATTTGGACAATATCATAGTCCCCTTTTAGCTTGGGATCCAGCAATGCTGTAAGATCTCCAATCTTTAGTAGCTTTCTTGCCTGAATCAACAAAATGTGACAAGCTTTAGGATGTGAGAAGTGAACAGAATTTGGTATATTTATTGACAGACTAGGTTAGTGTTCTTACCCACTTGATCAAGCTCTCTTGTCCTTTTGGAGCCTCGACATCAACTGGCTTTCTTCCTGATAAAAGTTCAAGGAGAACCACACCAAAGGCATAAACATCAACCTTGTCACTGACCCTCCCTTGCATAAAATACTCTGGAGCCATGTATCCGAAAGTTCCCACCACATCATTACTTATTACATAACTAGAATCCACTGATCCCCATATGGCAAGCCCAAAATCCGATAACTGCGTACATTGAAACATCCGAAAGATGAACTATATCAGCATTAAAATCTTCAGTATGGTGCAGGAAAATGTAGGGAAAAGCATATACCTGTGGCTGAAGATCACTTGAAAGAAGAATATTTGCAGATTTTACGTCTCTATGAATAATCGGATGGGGGCACTCATTGTGTAGATAATTTAGAGCATCCGCAACTACAACTGCCACGTTGAATCTCACTTCCCATGGCAGTACAGAACCATCATGACAATCTGGTTCAAAATCAAATGTATACAGATTTTGTTAAGCCTTCAATTCAATTGTTTTTATAGAAAGGAATAACTACTGAAGTTATATAGGACTGCAGATTGCTTACCGTGCAAGTTCTCCTCCAAACTCCCCCTAGGAAGGAGCTCATATACTAAAACAAGATCCTCATCTTCCACACACACACCAATGAGAGATGCAATATGCTTATGCTTGATTGAAGACACAAATTTGGCTTCCAAGCAAAAATCATCCCAAGCTTCCTTGTATGCTTTCAAAATCTTCACTGCCACGGATTTCCCACATCGAATAATTCCTCTATATACACTGCTGCACCCTCCCTCGCCGATAAGATTCTCTGTTCACAAACACCAGTTCTTCAGAAAATCAGCTACACAAAGGAAAATAGATACCAACTGAATGAAGATTCTAACTGACCTGAGGAGAACTGAGATGTTGCAGTTCTAATTTCGGCATAGCTAAACATCCTGCAACCTTGTGAGTCATTCTTAACGAGGAACTTCAATTCTTTAGCAAGCTGCAGATTTACAAACGTTGTTCGATTAGGAAGTCCCATCACCCACTCGACTACAGACATCTCTTTAGATTCGAAACTTCTAGCAGGAGTACTCATGGTTTCAGAATTTGCTACACGAAGGAGAGACCAACCCGTCCTTGACAAAGGTGATGCATATTCATCTTCTTCAACCTCCCAACTCTTGGAATCATTAACCGACTTTTCACAAGCTTCCCGAGTCTCAATAGGAACAGTTACTTTCTGAAGGGGCCAACCAAAAATTGATTCTGACATATCGCAACTTAACCATTCTCTATCAGATTCCATTGATGAATTCCTCTTCCTGGTCCTCATTATTTACACCTGCAAACTCAAAAGCATTAGCTTCAGCGTCCTTGAATTTTTATACTCAGCATAGTAATCCACAATAGTATTCATGCTTACATACACATATTTATGCTTGGAACTATATAATAACAGAGCTCAGCCACCTTGACTATTCGATAAATGATTTTCACGCTGTACTTGTTTGTGGAATTTACAATACCTAACAGAAATATTAACGTATATCATAGAAGACTCTCAGGCACATTATTTGGAATATTGTCTGCAAGTTCATCTTTTATTGGTTTTCAAGAACGGAGACAAACAGAAGCAATATTGCATTATATATTATCAAAAATCAAGACAAGGAAGGATCTTCATCATTTTGAAATTCTCGACGGCTTATTATTCTTGCATACAAATCACATCTAATCCAACCAACCTGACCAACCCCTGTTTTAGACGACTGAATATTGCAGCCAAATAAGTACACCTAATGTGACTAATCTCTCCGGCAGGTCAAACTTATTAGGCATTCTTGGAGATAGCTACACGCGAATTATATATAGAAATTTATAAACGATGGGATTCTATTAATTTAAAATTTCATTAATCACAATTTCTATTGTTTGGTTAGATATACATTGGATGTAGAACCTTCAGTGCATTGAGTCGTTTAGAAATTAATCAGAAATTAAAAGAGTTTGGTCAATGGATATTCTTGAAACTTCACAATGAGAAATTTATGATTTTCAAGTTGACGAAAAGATTGATGTATAAGAAATGAGAAATCATCTTGCAATAACATTTATATTGTACTTATCTTCATCCACACAACTTTAGGATGATTATATCAATCGGATCGAATCGAATCACACATTATGAACATAATTTACTTAACTTCACGATGTTGTTGTAACAAAAGTTGGATTTTAACCAAAATTTATCTTTGACAAAAGAAAAAGAAAAAAAGGGAAATCCACCTGAAACGTAAGAACCAATCAAAGCACAGAGTACAGGCCGGGTCGGGTCGGAAAGGATATTCGGGTTTGTCAGAAAAAATTACCAGAAATCAGTTCGTGAACTTGGTGACCTATATCAACTATGACGCCAGATCACAGACTTGAACTCATCTCACCATAGCTCAAATTCAACGTCCAAATTACCGAGAGAGAATGATACTGGACGGAATCGTAGACGAGGACAAATGGCTGGCCGAAGGCATCGCCGGCATTCAGCACCACGCTTTCTACATGCATCGAGCTCTGGTACTGCCATTTCGTGTTAGATTCGTTCAATTTCCCAATCTCTCTGAATACCTAATTTCGATTTCAATCTTTCTCAGGACGCGAACAATCTCAGAGACGCTCTCAAATACTCGGCTCAGATGCTCTCCGAGCTCCGAACCTCGAGGCTTTCGCCTCACAAGTACTACCAACTCTGTAAATTTTTCCTTCTCTTCGTTCGGTTTGATTGATTTGGTGTTTGTGGCTGGAATTTTGATCTGTGAGAGTTTTGTGTGTTGGTGATCGATTTGCGCAGATATGCGAGCTTTTGATGAGCTGAGGAAGCTGGAGATGTTCTTCAAGGACGAGAGCAGGCATGGCGTCTCGATCATTGATCTCTACGAGCTTGTTCAGCACGCCGGCAACATTCTACCGAGATTGTAAGTAAAAATACCTTGACTTGTTCTTTAATTCATAACGAGCTACATTGTTGAAATCATGAAACTCTTTAGAGGCCTCTAGTTAGGAGAATTGTGTAGTTGTAGATAAGAAATCAGAATCAGCAGTGAGAAATGAACTGAAAGTTTTGCGATGAGATTCTAGTTCATATGTTTATTTAGTTGTTTTTTTGTAGCCATATGAAATAATCAATGCATTATAGAGCTGTTGAGTGAGATGCTTGTTGTTTCAGTTATATTGTTATTGGCGGTGCGTATGAGGTTCCTGTTGTGTATTTAACAGGTACCTCCTATGTACGGTAGGATCTGTGTGCATTAAATCAAAGGAAGCACCTGCCAAGGACGTGCTTAAAGACCTTGTGGAAATGTGTCGAGCTGTTCAGCATCCGATTCGTGGGCTGTTTCTAAGGAGTTATCTTTCTCAAGTCAGTAGAGATAAGTTACCCGATCTTGGTTCCGAGTATGAAGGGTGAGAATCGTTTGTTGGCTGACGTTGTTTCCGATAACCATAATCAATGATTTATGCTTGAGATTGGAATGATATATGAATGCATTAGATTTGAATCATGTTTCACTCTCTTTGCAGAGGTTCTGACACTGTTACCGATGCCGTAGATTTCGTGCTACAGAATTTTACAGAGATGAATAAGCTTTGGGTTCGAATGCAGTATCAGGTCTGCTCAATGTCTTTGAAACTTTATCTGCTCTTTTATCTTGACACGCACGGCACCAGAGTACTTGCATGCCATAGAGGTAAAAGTGAGTCATGAGGGCATGATTTTTGGTCATGCAGGTGTTATGGTGCTTATGAATCATTCATACTCTTTGAAGATCCTGAGTTGAGGCCTTGTTTGGGCTTTCTGGTCTGCAGGGACCTGGTCGGTCAAGAGAGAAGCATGAAAAGGAAAGAAGCGAACTTCGTGATTTGGTAATATCAAAGTTCTGAATCTATCAGCAGATTAAATAGTGTATTACACTATTACACAACTTAATTTGAAGTCACACATTTCCGAATTTCCATTATAGGTTGGGAAAAATCTCCATGTTCTGAGTCAGATAGAGGGTGTGGAACTTCAAATGTACAAAGACACTGTTCTTCCCAGAGTATTAGAGCAGGTTCTTCAATCCGCTTCACTTCTGAATATGATTTTTTGTTAGTTCTAAACATTTTTCTTTATGGAGCTACGTGATACAGCGTTCTTTCTAATTTTCTTCAAACTTCCATCCACCTGGTTTGCACAGGTTATCAACTGTAAAGATGAGCTGGCGCAGTATTATTTGATGGATTGCCTAATCCAGGTCTTTCCAGACGAGTATCACTTGCAGACACTAGAGACATTATTGGGTGCTTGCCCCCAGCTTCAGGTACTTAACGATATCCCTCTCAGTTGCCAGATGAAGCAGCTTGTTGACTAATTTCTCCTTCTATGATACTCTTTTCAACTGCAGCCAACAGTGGATGTCAAGACAGTGTTATCTCAATTAATGGACAGGTTATCAAATTATGCTGCTTCAAGTACAGATGTGAGTTATCTAAAAACTGTCGTAATGTCCCTATCCCCCCCCCCCTCTTTTTTTTTTGCCCAATTTGGGTGCCGCTTCTTCTTGGCATGTTTTCATGGTGATGATTGTGTACTTTTTTTGTTCAAGGTATTACCTGAATTTCTTCAAGTTGAAGCTTTTGCTAAATTAAGCAGTGCTATTGGAAGGGTAAGCTGCCTTTCATCAAGTTTGGTTCTAATCTAGATACCAAACTTCCTTATTTCAGCATATTTAAGCTGTTATAGTTTTTTATTTATTGCTGAAAATGAATAGTAAACTTGTGGATTTAAATTTTGTCGAACTTTTGAAATTATACCAGACATATTTTGCTACATTCTGGTATACATTGTTGTTTAACTACTCCCTGGGAAGAAAGGGTACAATTATGCCCACTTGAATGAAAAGATAAGTTAACTGTAATAATCAAGATAGAATGTAACTTTGAATACTACTTCTCAACTAAGCTCTTACTATGTTTCTTTCTTCTATGAGAATTAAAAAGCCCAAAAGAATCAGAATTTTCTGTGAACTTTCTAATATAATCCCAAACATATGCTAAGAGGTATGAAAATTAATTACTCAGACGGGAGATAACGAAGCAAAAAGAGGTGGTTTGTTACTATCTACTCTCAAGATTGAATGTTTTGTAATAATGAACAGTATACTATTAAAACCCTTGGTTTGATGTGTAAACTGCATGATATAATAAATCAGCTAATGTAAATTTCAGGTGATAGAAGCTCAAGTTGACATGCCTATTGTTGGAGCCATATCTTTGTACGTCTCTCTTCTTACATTCACACTCCGTGTTCATCCTGATCGTCTAGATTATGTGGATCAAGTACTGGTAAGGACTTCAAGAAACTAAATTGAGTGTCTTGTTTTCCAACTTTCCCATGCTATTTGACTTGGACTACTTGTCTGTTCCCATGGGCACTCAATGTGGGATGTATCTTCTTCAAGATCTCAGTTGCATATGATTATCTGGGCCATGCTAAACCATGAAGTTAAAAAGAGATGGTTTTTCTTTTTGTATCTTTTTCTTCTCCTCTTTCAGGGAGCATGTGTTAGGAAGTTATCTGGATCCGCCAAGGTTGAAGACAAGAGAGCCATAAAGCAGGTTGTCGCACTATTAAGTGCTCCTTTGGAAAAATACAATGACATTGTCACAGCTCTCACACTTTCTAATTATCCTCGAGTAATGGATCACCTTGATGATGGAACAAATAAAGTCATGGCAATGGTTATCATTCAAAGCATTATGAAAAACGACTCTTGTATCTCAACTGCTGATAAGGTAGATCCTTCTTCTGTTCGGTTTATTTATTAATTTCTCGTCTAGAGAGTTTCTTATATCTGTCATTTCCAGGTGGAGGTATTGTTTGAATTAATCAAAGGGCTGATCAAGGATTTGGATGGTACTTCTGATGATGAGGTTCACCTCCCAATTGTTACTGCAATAGAAATAATTATTCCTTTATCTCTCAGTAACCTACTCTTTAAGTCTCTACATGTTTTCTTTTGATACTATGTTTATATCCATTCTAGACACTTAAGGTTTTTCTCTCCTTTCTTTTCCTATTTCATACTTACAGCTTGATGAAGAGGATTTTCATGATGAGCAAAATTCTGTTGCTCGCCTTATACACATGCTTTATAATGATGATCCAGAAGAAATGTTCAAGGTAAGTGGTATTTGGAAGGTTCTTGTGTTCTTCCTGATGGTAATGTGACTCCATTTGGAAATTTCTTTTGTCAGTCATGAGAGCATGATAATCCTAAGAGCCTGCTGCGAGTCAGACCCTTCAGAACATGATATTCTTACGAGCCCACATCCCATTGGTTTTCTGACCATTTGACAAAATTGGGCATCAGTTCATATCTGAATTGCAGAGTTATGCATTTAGCTAATCATTGTCTAGAACCGTGTGTATATCGTCTTATTAGAATTTTAGTGCATAAGAAAAGAAGCATCTTGATTTATTAGGGTAGGCAACAGTTTTAAAATGGGGCATCATGGCAATGACAAAGAATCCTATGCAATGATTTTCATTACTTATGTGTTTAGGTGGCTCTCCTGTTATTGTATCTTCCGTTAATTTTCTAATTATATGAATTTCAGATCATATGTACGGTAAAGAAGCATATAATGAATGGAGGGCCAAAACGCTTACCTTTTACTGTTCCTCCTCTAGTATTTTCTGCACTTGGGGTATGTCTCTTTGTGCTTCTATTGTGGCAGATCATTATATTTCATTTTATCTTTATATGCATAATGGAGTTCATTAAAGTGATGTCATACTGAAGAGCTCACATGCCGGTTGTGCCAGTTGGTTAGGCAACTGCAAGGCCAGGAAGGGGAGGTATTTGGAGAAGATGTGCCTGCCACACCGAAGACAATTTTTCAGTTTCTTAATCAGGTTATACATCATCACACTTCCATTGTTGTAATATTAATACAGTAGGTCTTGTTTTGGAAGATTATCTGTAAATGAATTGATAAACAAAGTTGGTAATCTATGTTGATTTTGGTTTTTGAAGTGTTATCCGATGGTTTAATTTCATTACCACGATCTACTTTTGTGTGTTCCTGTTACCCATGTGTGTAGTTCTCTCAGTGGCAAAAGTGTTTTACATGTTGTGTGCTTGTCTTTTTCCTGCATTATGTGTGGTCATCATTTACGGGAGATCTCATCCATCTGCATATTGTGATGTTGTCTGCTTTGTTTCAGACTATTGAAGCTCTTTCCTCTATTCCGTCACCTGAACTGGCATTAAGGTTGTACTTACATTGTGCTGAGGTATGCCACATCTACATTTTAGGGAGAGTGTGGTTTGCAGGCTCCCGCTGTTTAAATTGTGTTGAGTGCATATATCTTATATCAATATCCCGCAAACCTTGAAGCTAGGGCTATTACCATTAATCAAAGAAAGCCTTGAATTCTGTTTGAGGTCGTTGCTGTAGACTAACTTCCGGTTTTGTTCCATAAATAATAGGCTGCCAATGACTGTGATCTTGAACCTGTTGCTTATGAATTCTTTACTCAGGCATTTGTACTATATGAAGAAGAAATTGCGGTAATTGTTTGTCAGTCTTGTATTTAAATTTATCAGATATATTTTCATGTGGCTTCTGTGCTTATAATATTTCCATAAAGAGAAATCCAGTGTTGCATTAGCCTTAACCGTTCTACTGCATAAATATGCACTTGATTTTAGGACTCCAAGGCTCAAGTGACTGCAATACATCTCATCATTGGGGCTCTTCAGAGGATGAATGTATTTGGTACTGAAAATAGGGATACCTTAACACACAAGGCAACAGGGGTAATAATGCCATCATATTATTTGATTCATTGTTTTTCCAGACTGTCATAAAACCCCATAATAACATATGCGCTTCCTTGTGTCAGTATTCTGCAAAACTTTTGAAGAAACCTGACCAATGTAGAGCAGTCTATGCATGTTCACACCTATTTTGGGTTGATGATCAGGATGGTGTTAAAGATGGAGAAAGGTAAACGTAGCAAAATTCAATTATTATACTTGACTTCATGTATCAAAGTCACAACTGCTAATGCCTTCTGTTACAGGGTCTTGCTTTGTTTAAAGCGTGCGTTGAGAATTTCAAATGCTGCTCAACAAATGGCCAGTGTAACTCGGGGTAACAGTGGGCCAGTGACACTCTTTGTTGAAATACTAAACAAGTAAGTAGGTTTACTCTGCCAAATAGAAGTCTTTCTTCTGTTTGTTCTCATATTGTTTGATGAATAACGCCTCAGGTACCTCTACTTTTTTGAGAAAGGAAACCCCCAGATTACCAGTGCTGCAATTCAGGGATTGGTGGAGTTAATTACAAACGAGTTGCAAAGTGACTCTAGTAATGTGAAACCAACCTCTGATGCATTTTTCACCAGCACATTGCGGTATATACAGTTCCAGAAACAGAAAGGTGGGGCAATGGGTGAAAAATATGCATCTATCAAGGTGTGACAGACTCATGTTTTAAGGTCTTCTGCTTAAACTTGAGGACACGCAAATTTGTTTGGGTTGAAATGATGGTGAGTGGCCGCCAGATGAGTAATCGAAGGCACAAAAATGCCACTGCACCGAAGTGGCAGCCAGAGCTTCATGTACAGTTCTGTTTCTCTAATTGATAGGACAAGCAACTAGTAGCATGGTGAAGTTGTAGATGGAGGTTTTGTGCCATTATTGCTCTTGGAGTGAAGCTCATTTTTACATTTTTCTTATTCATTTGGCCCGACATTTCTAAGTTTGAAGGTGGTTGGAGTTTGAAGGGTTTTCAACCGTCTCCGTGAAAGATATGTTTGATGCTGGTGGTATATTTGTGTAGGGTTTGGGAACTTGAGACGATACAAAATAGTTGATTGAATTTATTTGACAGACAGAAACTAATCAAACTATACTACAAAGTTACTACTAGACCATTTGGTGACAATGAAATTCGTAACAAAATCATACATAATTTTGATTTTGGAATATCGGGCATTATATTTGATAAATCTTGAAACTGTTAGATCTAGTCAAGAAGTTAAAACTTAAAAGTGGTCAGACACTGTGTCGCAATCCATTTCACATGCACCGAGTTACCGGTGTTTTGAGCCGTGAAGAAACTGGAGTGGGAGTCCGGGACAATTTGGACAAGAGAAGCTTATCTTGGCTTCAATATCCCATTAAGGGCAAGACAGGGAAAGAAAGAAAAAGGGAAAAGGAGACCCATTTGCTTGGTTATTTGCTCCTGTGTAGTTAGCCTTTTAGGTCACTCAGCTTTTCAACCACAATTTGACCTCTTGACTCTCTCAGAGCTGCTCTTCTCCGTTTTCTCTCTCTCTCTCTCTCTCTCTACCAGGTAGGGCTTCTCTCTGCAATTAGGGTTTCTCACCAAGTAGAAACACTAAGCAGGAAGAGAAGAACCATTTGAGCTGGGTTAAGATCTGCTGCTGCTACTTCTTTGCTGTGAAAGAAAATGAGCGCCTCCAGGTTCATAAAGTGCGTGACGGTCGGCGATGGCGCCGTCGGGAAAACCTGTATGCTGATTTCCTACACCAGCAACACCTTCCCTACCGTCAGTCACTCATTCACTCAGTCCCATTTTCGTAATTTCACGCTCCATTTCCTCTCTCTTATGCTTTCGTTATACAGGACTATGTGCCGACTGTGTTCGACAATTTCAGCGCTAATGTCGTGGTGGATGGAAGCACAGTCAACCTTGCCCTGTGGGACACCGCAGGTGATTAATCTCTCACCGCTCTCTTTTTTGTTTTCTTAATTCCTTTTTTTTATTACTATGATTTTTTTTTAATTAGAGAGAGTTGTATATGATCGTTGTGTATACAGGGCAGGAGGATTACAATAGATTACGACCCTTGAGCTATCGAGGTGCAGATGTTTTCATACTTGCTTTCTCTCTGATTAGCAAAGCCAGCTATGAAAATGTTGCCAAAAAGGTTTCAACTCTTTGATACTTGGTTTGCAGCAGTTTTATTATACAATGTTTTCATCGGTGTCACGGTGTTTCGATGAGTTATTTGATTTTGTGTTTTCGGTTTCAGTGGATTCCTGAGCTGCGGCATTATGCACCTGGTGTTCCAATTATTCTTGTTGGAACCAAGCTTGGTAAGTTCTTTTATTATCTTGTCATGATTAGTTGTGATGGTGTATGCTCTGGTGCCTTAGGGAGTCAGGGTCTTAGGTCGAGGACAAAGTATTGCTGATATTATTGTGTGTCACCGAACTAGTAGCTTTGATCAATAATTGGCCATGTACTGCTTGCATTCAGTGAATGTTATTTAGGGTTCTCATCTTACTTCATGGAATGCTTGTGGTGGTTGTGCATTCAGGCTCAGGCCCTCATTGTCATCAATCATTTGTTACTACTAAATTTTCTAACCCTATGAACGACTCAACTTAACATTGCATGTGCAGATCTTCGTGATGATGAACATTTCTTTATGGACCATGCTGGTGCAGTGCCCATCTCCAGTGCTCAGGTAAATACTGCGGCTTCTCCTCAAAAGCTAATCTCTGTTTACTTGTCTATGAGATTGATTTTCTAGTTTTCTTTTTTGTGTAAAGGGAGAGGAGATGAAGAAACTGATTGGAGCTCCTTCGTATATTGAGTGTAGCTCGAAAACACAGCAGGTATGCATATTATCTTCTTCTCTTCTTGACAAATGCATCACTTGTCTTCACATCTTGTTACTGATGGAAATCTGTGTGTTATTGTGATGGCAGAATGTGAAGGCTGTCTTTGACGCAGCCATTAAGGTGGTGCTCCAGCCACCAAAGCAAAAGAAGAAAAAGAGAAGGGCACATAAGGCTTGCTCAATATTGTGATTTCAAGAGATATTTACTGGCCAGATTACCTCTCGTCTTCTTCAGTAACTCCTTTGTACTTAGTTCCTCAAGGAAGCAATGTGTATAGTAGCGACTGACATTCTAGGGATTCAGGTGAAAGCATTAGATCGTTTGTTTCAGACTGGTTTGAAGGAAGAATTAGCTGATTAGCCTTGTACATGTACAACTCATGTATTAACCAGATGTGATGAAGACCCCTATTGTGAAAGAAGTGCTTCCTGGAGTGAATATTGTTGTATTAGTAATCGGCACTCCTAGATTTCACTGTTTATTAGTGTGATCGAGTATGGCCACTTACATTGATCATAAACTTGGTGTTAATTTGAATTCTGCATTGTATCATTCATAAACATGGTTTCTTACTGTATCCAGATATGAGCTTTCTCTTGTTTGATTTGAATATTCTAGGAAGGAAATATGGTATGGACGGACATGGTGGTGGTTTCTTATACCGAAATTGTGAAAGCATTACTGTCTGCAACAAAGCACGGCACACATGTATAATGATCTTATTAGGACATCCCCAGAAGCACGATACACAATATACATTATACAACGATTTTGCAAAGCCTGTGATTGAAAAGAGTGATCAGGTATAATGCTTTTGAAGTAATCAAGCACTTGTTCACTCTTCTCTTGCTGTAGTCTGACTAATTGTTTATACAGACTACCGGGTGTTCCAATCAGCTGCTCATGGCTGCCCATTTCCATCACCCTACCATTTTGCAGCAGTGCAATCTTGTTTGCATCACGAACAGTTGACAATCTGTGTGCTACCAAAATGGTTGTTCGGCCTTCCATTAGCTCATCAAGAGACTCCTGAACCAGCTTCTCAGACTCTGTGTCCAATGCACTTGTTGCTTCATCTAAAAGAAGAATCGATGGATCTTTCAGTATAGCTCTAGCAATTGCCACTCGCTGTTTCTGCCCCTCAGATAACTGTACTCCTTTCTCTCCGACCTGAGTTTTGAACCCTTCAGGCATTCTGCTTATGAATTCATGGGCATTTGCTGCTTCTGCTGCCCTCGTTACCTCAACTTCGGATGCTTCCTCATTCCCATACTTGATGTTGTCATACACTGTTGTTGAGAACAATGCTGGCTCTTGCTGGACTAGTCCTATTTTCTTCCTCAAAGACTTCAAGTTTAAGTCTTTAATATCATGTCCATCAATTATAACTGCTCCGGAAATAGGGTCATAAAATCTCATTACTAGTGCAATCACAGTACTCTTCCCCGAACCACTTGGACCAACAACTGCAAGACTTTTACCTGCTGACACCCTCAGATTCAAGTTGTCGAAAATGGTGATATCAGATCTTGCAGGGTAATGAAAGCTTACATTTCTGATTTGAATGTCTCCTCTGATATCAGCAACCACATTTGTTGTTGGATCATTAGAGTGTATGGCTGTTTCTCTTTTGAGTATTCTAAAAATTGACCCTAGTGCTTGTGACCCTTTCACAATGTCTGGAGCAAGAGCAAGAGTTTCTGCTATGCACAGTGCAGTGACAATCAACACCATAAAGGACTTCATGATGTCTCCAAAATTGGAGTTGTTGTGCTTGATTAGAACTGATGCATACCAAAGGCCGAGTGCATAGGAACAGAATGCAAAAAACTGTGATAGGCCATAGCAAAAACCGGAAATGAGACCTCGAATAACTGCTTTCTTATTTGGCAGAATTAGCTCTGATGCAAACTGAAGTGATATCCGATCCTCAGCCCCAAAAGCAGCAACAGTACGTATGTTGGCAATTGCTTCACGAGCTAGGGAAGTTGCGTTAGCATAAGCAGTATTGTAGTCTCCTCCAAACCCCTTAAGAAACAGTTGCTGCACATATGGAATTTAAGGACATCAACATAAACATCATTAGAGAAATGGAGTATGTGTAGACTGAGTTTTGACACTAACCTCAGTAATGGAAGCTCCAACTAGTAGGGGGAGGGTGGCAACCACAACAGCTGCAATACGCCAACTTAATGTGAAAGAAATAACAAATGCAGTTGCTGTCAGTGATATATTCTGCACTATTATTGATAAACGTCAGCTAGAGCACTTCGGACTCATGTTGCATTGGCAGCTAGGAGTGATGTCAGTGAACCAGTGTTGTTCTCATCCAAATCAAACCACCCAACTTCGTTCGAAAGTATAGCTGAAATTGAAACAAGAATGATCTCTTAGATTTGATCTACTTTGGGGAAGCTTAAACTGTTAAGTAATGATATGGCAAGTAGAAAACAACCTGAGAACATTAATAGGCGCACACGACTTGTGAGCCGCTCCCCCATCAATGTGTAGAAGTAATGCTGCAACAGATATACTGGAACAGTAATACCAGCTAGTGCAACAAACATGAGAGTTACCTTGTCAACTTCATGTTTGATTTCAGAACCAGTTGGAGAATAAAATGCAGACAAGATGTGAGTTATTCCAAGGGCAAAGAGAGGAGCTTCCATTCCTTCCAGAATTGCACCAACTGACCCGAGTATCGCATAAGGCCACTCAGGTGCATTTAGCTTGACTAATTCCCATATTGATCGACTAGGAGTAAAGCTATTTTGTGACAGCTTTTGACCACTTTGATCCTGCTCTATTGTTGTGATTGACTTAACATACTGCTGATTACTATCCTTGGTTTCTCGAAAGCTTGTATGTGTTGAACTTACAGACTGAGAGAGTGAGCTAGAACCTTTGACATGTTCCAATACCTGCAAGCTCACCAGACTTGCATACTCACATTTCTTAGACACCAGTTCTGAGTGGTTGCCACTCTCAACAACCTGACCATTCTTCAGCACAATGATTTCATCCACATCGCGGATAGTGGAAAGCCAGTGAGCAACAATGATTGTAGTTCTATGTGACATAATTTTATCCAGTGCCTGCTGAACAATTTGTTCTGATTCTGCATCTAGAGCACTAGTGGCCTCATCTAAGAGCAATATTTTCGGGTTTCTCAGAACTGCTCTAGCAATAGCTATTCTCTGTTTCTGCCCTCCTGAAAGCTGAGTTCCTCCCTCTCCAGCCTGAGTTTTGTAGCCATCAGGTAAACCTTGAATAAAAGAATGTTCATTGGCAGCTTTAGCAGCTTCTATGATCTCATCCATGCCAGCGTCTTCTTTACCAAACAGGATATTGTCAGCAATAGTAGTGGCAAACAATGCTGGTTCTTGACGTACCAATCCCATCTGTTCCCGTAGCCATCTCAGTTGTAGAGTTGAAACATCATTTCTCCAACAGTATTTTACCTATGAAACGTTGCTGCATTAGCCACAGTATTTGCATATATACATGGAAAGGATTGTTGTATATGTTATATGTATTTATATATACCTGAAGAGGGGTTGTAGAATCGTTGAACCATGGATATAATGGTGCTCTTTCCTGAACCACTGGGACCAACAACTGCAAAAGTCCTGCCAGCACTAATCGAAAAGCTCAGGTTTTCGAACACCATGTTGGGTCGTGATGGATAGGCAAAAGAAACATCACAAAACTCAATCTTCCCTGTTACTTTTGGCAACACTACTCCCTTGTCTGATACATTAGAGGAGCTAGAATCTGATTCAATCATGTTCATGATATTTGCAGCAGCAGTTCGGCCTTTAGAAATGGCAGCCAGGTTTGGAGTAGCTTGACCAAGAGCACTACAAGATTAAAGGTTTGCTTTCAATAAATTTTGAAATCCAAAAATCCCATTATTACATATTGCCAGTAGAAAACTTACAATCCGCTGAAGATGACATTGATGATCATTGTAAATGCTTTGCCTCCATTTGTGTCATGATGTCTTACCATTATGTCAGCATACCAGAGAAGCAATGCCCACGCAGAAAACAACAGTCCATATGTAAAGCCTACACCTACTCCCTTTGCAACCCCACTTTTCTTACCAAGTTTGAGTGCCTTGTTAAGTGACTCAGAGTATGTTTCAATAGCTTCGTCCTCTCCCACAAATGACTACACAGTACGAATCTGTGAAATAACCTGGAGGACCACGCAGAAGGTGTAGAGGAAAATAAAAAAAAGAACAAGATACACAAAGCAGTTTTGACTATGTACCTCTTCAGCAACTTTTCCGGCTTCAGCTTAAGCAGCTTCACCTTTTTCTGATAAGGTGGACATGATTATGGTATAAGCACCCCCTGCAATAGCTATCAGTGGAACCACAGCTAAAGTAAGAAGCGTGAGCTGCTATACAGATGTAAATCCAATGGTGAATCCGGCTTTTCCGGCTTCAGCTTAAGCAGCTTCACCTTTTTCTGATAAGGTGGACATGATTATGGTATAAGCACCCCCTGCAATAGCTATCAGTGGAACCACAGCTAAAGTAAGAAGCGTGAGCTGCTATACAGATGTAAATCCAATGGCGAATCCAACAACAAACTGAGAAAGGTAACGCAAAGTGTGGCCTGTCTGCATTACTATCATTCAAGATGTAAGTGCTCCTTTCGAAACATCTCACTATATATGGTTCTAGATCAAGTATAGACTAGGTTTCTGTATATTTGTTACCTTGTCTCCTATTGCATCTTGGACTAATATTGTATCACTTGAAATGTGGAAAATGATGTTAGCATCTCTGGCTTCAGTGTCGAAGAAACTTATATCCTTTCTTAGAACTGATTGAAGATACTTCAATCGCAAACGAGCTGTCTGCCTCTCACCAGTTCACGTCCAAGATGCCACACCTCAAGGATCAAAATGTCAAAAACAGTATAACAGCATATCTCAAGAGTTGTGCTTTTGAAATTGTCAAATTGAAATTATGAAACATACCTATCCATGCTGATATAAAAAGAACAATTCCAAGATAGATCACGTACAAAGCATACTGCAAATGAATCAAAGGGCGTGTCAGATACATGTACAGCTTTAACGAATTACTGCTAACATGTTGCAGACGACTGAAAAACCGTGATTAATTAATGGGGCTGATTCGTGTACAATCAACCATGCATAACAAAACGTCACTGGAAATTCGATCATTTTTGTTAGCTGTGTTGTGTATGAAATGTTTTACCTCAGAAATCCGGGAAGACATTTCGTTAGAATGCATAGCCATATGCCCCAAAGAATCAATCATCCCACCAAACAAGACAAAGAATACAGGAAATGCTGCACCATGGATACACGATCCGAAACTTCCGAAAAGCATTAAGATATAGTCCATTTGATCAGCAGCAGCAAAGAGACCAAGAAATGAAACACTGCCCAGGTTCTGCTTGTTTGAATGCATTGGTTGGGGCATTTTCGGATGTGGGTTTGTGCCCGAAACCTCACTTGAGTTGGAAGCAAGCTCTACTTCCTCCATTGTATACCAATTAGCCGAAGTTGTTGCTCAGAGAAGAAAAGAAATCGAAATTGGAAAGATTAGCAAAAACTAGTACATTGTTTCATGAAAAATTCATGGAAGGATTACAGTCCATTCCCGCCAATAAATGCAAAGTGCGCATGTCATAGAAGTAGTTAGGCTTTCAATCAATTTACCACAGCTAATTTATTTGCGCCTGATTTCAGTTGTCGGAGTTTTGCTGTATGACAGAAACGTGTTTCTAAAGAAGTAATTGCAGTCATCAGTTCTTTACTGTTCTTGGCTGCCATGCACTATAGGCTTGTTAATTAGCTTCACTAATTAGATGTTAAAATAGACCTAAGCTAGCTCCCAGGGGGTATACTTTGTCTTAATTTCTCCGGTTTACAATATTGTTGTAGCATCTGGATCGATGGAGATTAGTCAATTCATGTCACCAGACATTATATCATCATTTCTCTCGTTATTACGTACCGGTCATAATGTAAATCGTAACTCCCTTTAATTGATATAAGTCGTTACTCTTTAAATCTTTTCAATCTTCTTATTGGCTAACAAAATAAAACAGACATAAAATGTAAAATGTTCGTAACGTTAACAATGAGCATATATGTGTTTCTTTTTCTTCTTCTATTTTAGTTATATGAACATACATATTTTTCTATATACCGTCTTTAATTTTACTTTCTACTTTCATTTTATCTTCTTAGATTCCACGTACGTTTTAATTTATTGGATATCAATCAGATGATTAATCGCTATATATGTGGGTATGTGTGTACGTACTAAAGTTAATGTATGTGGATATCAATCAGCAGATCAATCACTATATATGTGGGTACTGGAAGAAAAAATCAAAAGATTCGGCAAAATTTTCGTTTTTTTTTTCACCTAGCGATATATATTTTCTCTTTCAAGCATTTCTCGTATGAAAACTCCCGATATTTTTTTATTTTCTCGATATTTCCGAAGAATTCTGATATTTCCAACCAATACTAGTGAAAATTTTGTACCTTATAGGTCTTCTACATGGTTTTAAAACATTAATGTAATTTTATGTGAAATGTATCATATGTATATATAAGGCGTGATGGCCTAGCCTCTCTTTGAGTTTCCAGCCATAAAAAAAAAAAATATATATATATATATATATATATATTTAAAGTAAATTTTTAAGAATTATTAACGGTTCAGCACTAATTTTTTCATCTTAACTTACTACGTACAACTTCATATAGATCAATGTTTATTTAAGGTTTTCATTTCAAATATAGTACATAATATAGAAAACAAAATTTCGGCAATATTTTGCCAAAATCGAAATTTTCGGCAATATTTTGCCAAAATTTTCGTTATTTTTTTCACCTAGCGATATATATTTATTCTCCCAAGCATTTCTCGTCTGAAACTCTCGATATTTCCTGATTTTCTTGATATTTTCGAAAAATCCCGATATTTCTGATATTTCCAACCAATACTAGTGAAAATTTTGTACCTCATAAGTCTTCTACGTGATTTTAAAGCACTCATGTAATTTCATATGAAATGTATCATATGTATATAAAGCGTAATAACCTAGCCTCCCTTTGAGTTCCCAGCCATAAAAAAATATATATATAAAGTAAACTTTTAATAATTATTAACGGTTCAACACTAACATTTTCACCTTAACTTACTACAACTCCTTATAGATTAATGTTTATTAAAGGTTTTCATTTCAAATATACTACATAATATAGAAAACAAACATCTCTTAAAGTTTGGTTTAAAATTTCCTTGTTTTTCTTCAAATTTCAGTCAATTTTCTCATTTTTTTTTTACTACAATCGATATTTCTCTGAAATTTTTATATTTTGGAGGGTCGAAATTTCCGTAATCACCAAAATTTTCTTCCTTAACTAAAGTTAATGTGTGGATGACATGTAGTGCAAGCTGCAAGAGTTCTTGTACTTATTAGTACAATCTACAAGATTTATTAGAAACAAATTAGAATCGAAACTTTAGCCTTATTAGGCATTTGCATTTTATTTAAAGTCATAACTAATAAACATCTGGTGACCAACAAAAGAAAAGAAAAAAAAGGTAAAAATTTAAAAGAAAATACTTGGGCATTCTCCTAAGCTTAATGACATGCTGCATTTCCTTTGTGTTCCCCAATCAAAAACCCAGGTGGTGACACAAATCTGCCAAGCATGAGAGGGATCTATATGTAATTATCAGATACCCTCTTCCTTGATATGCCTTTATTTACATAAACAAACCAACATGGCCACCAATCCCTTATACTTGTATTAAGAACGATTTCCAAGCCGTTCATCGGAGACGTAGTAGACGGCAGAGATTGTCCGTTGCTCCGGCATCAACTCCCACAGTTTCTGCCTTGCATCGCCTCGCCGGTTTCAGAGAAAACCTCGGAAGGGGCAAGCTACTCGGAGGTGGTGCCAGAGTGAAAATGGAACCTGAAAAATTGTCCATGTTTTTTCCAACTCCAACACTACCAATAAAAGAAGTCTCACCTGATGAAGATAACAACATCTTAGTGACATCTTTAGGAAGATCTTTTGGATCGGGTCCCATACGGGTGGTGGAAGCAGCCATCACGAAGCAGTCTGTAGGCATGGAATTCATGTCTTCCTTCTTGGATTGCTTCGACTTTGGCTTCTTCGGAGTGAGGGATTGGCTTCTGGCGTTGTTGGTCTTTCTGGCGGTGGGAGGGCGCCAGAGGCTTCGCGTACGAGATGGGAGAGAGGGGAGAGACTGGTGCAGTGGGTTCGAAACCGGCAGAGGAAGCAGTGGTGGCTGCTGCTGCAGTGACTGATGATGAAGAAGCTGTTGCTGCATATAATGATTGAAGAGGGAGGGGTTAAAGGAGGAGAATGGGAGAGGAGGATGAGGATGAGGAGCCTGCAAGAGACCTCCATGGATGTTCATGATTGGAGCAACATTTTCAGAAGAAGGGAAGCTTCTTCTTCCCATCATTCTAATTTGTTTGCAGGAAGAAGACATCGACCTGTTTAAAGCAACAGCCTCCACAGCCATCTGAATATATAAGTAGCTGATCCTAGCTAGGTCTGTGTTCCAAATCTAAAACCAAAGATCGAGCTAGCTAGTTGATAACAGAAACGAAAGCTTTAATTCACAATAAAAGTTGTTTGAACAGGAATAGATTTAGATCGAAAGAAGCAAAGTCTCAAGGTGTGTCTTGAGTTTGGGGACGAGAAAAACAGATCAGATCAAAGAAAATATATCATATATAACCAAAATTTCGAATTAAGTCTGAGATGACTTATAAATTAAATTTCCTGGTCCAGAAATAAGGATCTCAGAAACCCTGATTATTCCAGAGGGGTTGAATTAGAAGTTAAGGGATTGGATATTTTAGCTAGCTTTGTGCTACCTTCTTGGAGGTTGCTGTTCGCTCTGCACCTCCAGCCTCCTTTTATAGAAACAAAGGCTCTCCAACGGCTATTTTATTCCATCCTCTAATTTTATTTTTATAATCTTATTAAATTAAATAAATAAAAGATTTGGTGGTTCTGAAAGACAACCGTTGCAGACGGCTACCCCTGAGTCCAAGACCAGAAATCCACTGTAGGGCGGCAACCGCCATTTCAGTTTCGGCCGTTGGATGACGCCGATTGAAACTGCCGTTGGGGAGATCCTGACCGTCAATATCCTACGCCGGGTTCCCTGTAGTTGGTCCGGTCTATGTGGGCAATCCTCAAATCAAAGCCACACACGTTTCCGTCTGGTGGGTCCCAGCACCCTCTAATGACCTCACGTGCAGGGAAGGGAAGGGAAGGGAAGGGAAGGGAGAGTGGGGCTATTTTACACACGTGGCCTCGTTTCAGCCACCGGCTGCCTTCAAATCTGCGAGAGCGGGGGATAGGATGGGAGCGAGGTTATGTACGCTTATGGTGAGGGCGTGACGTGCAGAATTATTTGCATGGGACCATTTTTACCGAGTGATCAGAATCAGAGGGCAACTGCTAAAGTTCAAAGGTTACGTCATTATTGGACTGTTAGGTCTTTTTTTTTATAGAGAGACAGACACAGACGCAGATTCAACTGCGACCAGGGAAAGGTGGTTCGGCTTGGTTTTGTTTGTGGCTGTTGCTCAAATGACGACTAGATATGACGTCCCGAAATGAATTCTCGTTTGGTTTTACAAACTCTGAGCTGCCATGCACGACCGTACGAAAAGACTGGTGTATATTTTCCGATACGTGTAGAAATTGAGGTTAGGAGAGGATCTGGATCAGTTCTATATACGTACGTACGAGTATTTTTTCGGATCGAAGATTCTAACCTGCAATACCATGTCTATCTCAACCTTTATCTGGTTCTGAGTTTCTGACATGAAGTTTTTACTGGGTTTCTGATCGAAATGGTTATAAGAACTCAGAACTCAGAAGAAGTGTAGGTGAATGTTAATACGTACAGAGCTTGTGGTAATCGATGAGAGATGAAAGGTGAAACGACAGTGGCATTACTTGAGTGCGAGGAATGAATGAGCGTAACCTTTAGCGAACAGATCGAATGGCAGAAGATCAGAAATGTGCGGTGTCCATATCCGATGATCCACCAAAGAAAGTTTCTTTGATTAATTTCATTACATCTTCACCTAACACTCATAATTGCCGTCATGTTCGTTCGCAATTGTAAACATAATTTTTCATGGAACATAATACAATTTAGTATATAGAATAAGAACGAGATTAATGATTCTCGGTCCGATTCTTCATATATTGTCCCCAAAACTTGAACTAACCAGAAGAGCTTCAGATTTCATAATCCTAAACTATATTAAGCATTGCGTGTCTCACGCTTTGATACATTGATAATGACGTCAACGGATACCACCGACCATAGGATAGGAAATTCAGAATAATTAATCAACAAACCCTCTCGTTCTTTACATGTTCCAAAATATATTAATAAGAAGAGTAAATGACCATTTACTACTAATTTAACATTCTTTTAGCCCATTCCAATGAAAATATATTCAGCAACCCAATTCCAATGAATTTTAACAAAAAGACGTCAATACCCTCACCCTAATTTAACTCTTTTTCTCCTCTTTTTTCCCGATCATTATCTCTCTCTCTCTCAGAAAACTCTCCACCACCATTGAAGCAATCTCACTGTACTCCGAGACCTTCTCGGCCGTCTCGGTACTCTCCATCGCCGACTCTTCGTCGTCCTCCACCACCACCACCACCACCGGCTGCTTCATCTTTGCAGAGGAGGAAGGAGCAGAGGTTGGCTCTAAAGAAGGTTGGCCTCCACAGTTCGAATCAATTCTATTAAATTGTTATATAATTTGTGGTACATTTTACTTAAAAATGATAATTGAATGATGATTGCACTCGGATACTAAAGTGAATTGAAGTGGAACAACATTTGAATTCCTGATTTGTTAGGGTTTGGGCCGTATGGTTTATAAATGCTACTATTTGCTCGCGGGTTAAGGGGCTTTCATCTGAAGAGTTTGCAGCTCGTAATGATTTGGCTCATGCATTGACAGATAGGATCCAGGATATACCAGATGGCATTCCGGCTGCTCCAAAACAAAGTGGAGGAGGTTGGACAGCTTCAGCTTCTCGTACTGAAATCAAGTTTGATTCCTCTGGTAATTTTTGACCTTTAGTTTAGAACTTTTGGTGAATCTTATGTGATCACAATATGGGAAATTGTGTTTTCTTTGATCACTTTGGAGTTAACATTACATAAGTGATTCATGTATTCTGATAGATGGACGGTTTGATAATGAATTCTTTCAACAAACTGAGGAGTCCAGTCAATTCAGGAATGAGTATGAAATGCAGAGAATGAAGCAGGTAAGTTATATAGATGGCGTCCTGTTTGTCTACAACTAAGTTTTCTGTTAAAAAGGAAAATTGCATTTCACAAGTTACAGAATGCAATTTGTGTATATGGCTGATTTGTTGGACTTTTTTCACAGGATCAAGGTTTGGATGTGATATCAGAAGGTTTAGATACGTTGAAAAATATGGCTGGTGATATGAACGAGGTTAGCGGTGTCTGTGTGTTGCTGCTTGTTCATATGCAATTTATGTACCCTTGTGAACCCATTTTATAATGTGGTATGTATAGGAATTTGATCGGCAAGTTCCTTTGATGGATGAGATTGACAGCAAGGTCAGAAACAAACTCTTCCCTTCTCTTACTTCATACTGTTCAGTTACAATTCTTTTATGTTTTTCACTGAATATTGCTTTTTTCTTCTTAATAGGTGGACAAGGCATCTTCTGACCTTAACAACACTAATGTTAGATTGAAAGACACTGTCAACCAGGTGATTTACTGCAACCTAGTTGTTTTTTAGCATTTGCACATTATCGATTATACATGTTTACCTTTTCTAGTTCGACCGAAATATTTGCATTGATATTGTATTGTTGATTATCAACCCCCGGTGCCTGGCATAATTTATTTTGTTCTATGCATAATTGTTTTCGTTTGATAAGAATTCATTTGTGTATGATTGAATAATAGTGTTCTTTAATACCTCGTAGCATTGACGGTTGGAAATTCTGCATTAGTAATGCTCTAGTTATGTGTTTGATAAGAGAATGATGTGAAGTAGTGCATTACTAGGAGGTAGTAAATTTGGAGTAAACTTCATTTTTTCACATCTAAGTTGATTTTTCTTATTTTCAATGTGAATTATGGCATTAGAGCTACTGTTTTGCAAGTTTACTACCCCCAGTAAAAGTTTACTAGGGGTAGTAATCTTCATTTTTTCGCATATAAGTTGATTTTTCTTTTTTTCAATGTGAATTATGGCATTGAAGCTACTGTTTTGCAAGTTTACTACCCCTAGTAAAAGTTTACTAGGGGTTGTCATCTTCATTTTTTCGCATCTAAGTTGATTTTTCTCTTTTTAAATGTGAATTATGGCATTGGAGCTACTATTTTGCAAGTTTACTACCCCCAGTAAAAGTTTACTAGGGGTAGTAATCTTCATTTTTTTTGTATCTAAGTTGATTTTTCTCCTTTTCAATGTGAATTATGGCATTAGAGCTACTGTTTTGCAAGTTTACTACCCCCAGTAAAAGTTTACTAGGGGTAGTAATCTTCATTTTTTCGCATCTAAGTTGATTTTTTTCCTTTTCAGTGTGAATTATGGCATTGGAGCTGCTGTTTTGCAAGTTTACTACCCCCAGTAAAAGTTTACTAGGGGTAGTAATCTTCATTTTTTCGCATCTAAGTTGATTTTTCTCCTTTTCAATGTGAATTATGGCATTGGAACTACTGTTTTGCAAGTTTACTACCCCTAGTAAAAGTTTACTAGGGGTAGTAATCTTCATTTTTTCGCATCTAAGTTGATTTTTCTCTTTTTCAATGTGAATTATGGCATTGGAGCTACTGTTTTGCAAGTTGACTACCCCCAGTAAAGGTTTACTAGGGGTAGTAATCTTCATTTTTTCGCATCTAAGTTGATTTTTCTCCTTTTCAATGTGAATTATGGCATTGGATCTACTGTTTTGCAAGTTTACTACCCCCAGTAAAAGTTTACTAGGGGTAGTAATCTTCATTTTTTCACATCTAAGTTGATTTTTCTCCGTTTGATTATGAATTATGGCATTGGAGCTACTGTTTTGCAAGTTTACTACCCCCAGTAAAAGTTTACTAGGGGTAGTAATCTTCATTTTTTCGCATCTAAGTTGATTTTTCTCTTTTTCAGTGTGAATTATGGCATTGGAGCTGCTGTTTTGCAAGTTTACTACCCCCAGTAAAAGTTTACTAGGGGTAGTAATCTTCATTTTTTCGCATCTAAGTTGATTTTTCTCATTTTCAGTGTGAATTATGGCATTGGAGCTGCTGTTTTGCAAGTTTACTACCCCCAGTAAAAGTTTACTAGGGGTAGTAATCTTCATTTTTTCGCATCTAAGTTGATTTTTCTCCTTTTCAGTGTGAATTATGGCATTGGAGCTGCTGTTTTGCAAGTTTACTACCCCCAGTAAAAGTTTACTAGGGGTAGTAATCTTCATTTTTTCGCATCTAAGTTGATTTTTCTCCTTTTCAGTGTGAATTATGGCATTGGAGCTGCTGTTTTGCAAGTTTACTACCCCCAGTAAAAGTTTACTAGGGGTAGTAATCTTCATTTTTTCGCATCTAAGTTGATTTTTCTCCTTTTCAGTGTGAATTATGGCATTGGAGCTGCTGTTTTATAAGTTTACTACCCCCAGTAAAAGTTTACTAGTGGTAGTAATCTTCATTTTTTCGCATCTAAGTTGATTTTTCTCCTTTTCAGTGTGAATTATGGCATTAGAGCTGCTGTTTTGCAAGTTTACTACCCCCAGTAAAAGTTTACTAGGGGTAGTAATCTTCATTTTTTCGCATCTAAGTTGATTTTTCTCTTTTTCAGTGTGAATTATGGCATTAGAGCTGCTGTTTTGCAAGTTTACTACCCCCAGTAAAAGTTTACTAGGGATAGTAATCTTCATTTTTTCGCATCTAAGTTGATTTTTCTCCTTTTCTATGTGAATTATGACATTGGAGCTACTGTTTTGCAAGTTTACTACCCCTAGTAAAAGTTTACTAGGGGTAGTAATCTTCATTTTTTCGCATCTAAGTTAATTTTTCTCCTTTTCAGTGTGAATTATGGAATTGGAGCTGCTGTTTTGCAAGTTTACTACCCCCAGTAAAAGTTTACTAGGGGTAGTAATCTTTAATTTTTCGCATCTAAGTTGATTTTTCTCCTTTTCAGTGTGAATTATGGCATTGGAGCTGCTGTTTTGCAAGTTTACTACCCCCAGTAAAAGTTTACTAGGGGTAGTAATCTTCATTTTTTCGCATCTAAGTTGATTTTTCTCCTTTTCTATGTGAATTATGACATTGGAGCTATTGTTTTGCAAGTTTACTACCCCCAGTAAAAGTTTACTAGGGGTAGTAATCTTCATTTTTTTGCCGGTATGCTTCCGGCAAGATCCGGTGGGTTCCTGTGACATTTTTTTCAAAAAAATCTAATGAGACTCCGGCTTCTCCGACGATTTTCCGATCACCATCAATTTTCCGGTGACCGGAATCCGGCGGTCAGTGTCCGGTGACCGGAATCCGGCAACCGAAATCCGGTGACCGGCACCGGTGTCTGGTGTGCTTTCGGGAAAGTCTTCCCTACTTCTTTTTCATTTTTTCTCTTTAAATAAAGGTTAAGGGTAAAAAAGTCTTTTAAAATATCAATTTATTATATTTTAATAAAGATTTGTGTATTTGGGCTTAAAATAAGTACATTGTATTCAAATGGACTAAGAAAAAAGATTATCATTGAAATGGGGTTTGACTTTTTCTATTTTGTGCATTAGGGCTTTTTCCCTAATAAGAACGAGTAGCCTAGCTAATCAACAATATATTATATAATGTGCGTATAATAATTGATGTCTATAATATTAACTTAGTGGTATCAGCATTGTCACCTTGTATGATTCATGACGAGGGCTCACATGCCCCTTTGCGTAGATATTATCAAATTTGATGTAAAGAAAAGGCCTAACAATAAAGTATATGGTTGCTCACTCATGACATAAAGGCCATCAACTATATCGCCAAACAAATCAATAGGTCGGCTTCTTAAAAGAATGGTCAACTCGCTAAAGTGTTTCATTCTAAAAAAAAAAAATTAAAATTAATAATAATAATAATAAAATCGTTAAATAGGAGTTTGGAGTATCATTCGGTCTAACAGCATGATCTTCCATTAATAAATAGAAGATCTCGCATTTGAGTTGTTTAACTGATAAAAAAATAAAATGTTTAGACTCAAATCAAAGGAATAGGCAGAGCTGCCTAGGACCGGGCATGGACGGGCTGCCTTTTGAAAGATTAAAAAAGAACAGCCAAAGTAGGCCCAAGCGGGCAAGGGGGAGCGGATGCGGGCCTAGGCGGAGTGGTCAACCTTTAATTTGAATCTTTTTAAAAACAAAATGACATAATGGTTTTAGTGAAATTTTAAAATCTATATGTGGGCCTTCTTAGTAAGTCATATCTTCATAGTAAGCCAATCCACAACGAGCCCAAATAAGGTGCTTTTGGACATAGATCTCTTAATGGGCCTAAGCATCACCAATTCTGAACCGTCCTCAATAGCTTCCAAAATTGGATGGTGTGCTGTTTATTTATCTGCTTCTGTCAACCTCTTTTGTCCCTCAAAGTCGTGACATCCTTGGTATCTTTGTTTCTAATAATATCCAAGTGTAACGCAAACACGACCACAGAAAATTCAATAAGCTTTTCTTTGTGTAACTATTTGAGGGTCGTGCTAAGCTTCCCTCACGATGTGGCAACCAAACAGTCATGGTCGACTTTCCTTTCTAATTTGATTAAGATGAACACAGATATTTTCTTTGATATAGAAATCGATCATTAGTCATATATATTATTGATGGAGCTGGCTAGAAAAGGATGTGGCACAAGTGGGTCTTGATGTCGATGCGCTTGTGATTTGGTAATGTTTGTTTGGATATTTGGCCCCGCAAAACAAATTGTTAGTGTTTGATGGGTTGGGGCGTTGGAGCCCATAATGCCAGACGTTGCCATCAAAAGCGAGATGGTGGATTTGGGGTGGTTACGGTCACACTAAGCTTCAATTTGTAGTTAATATCAATATCTTGTATGATGTTTGTTTGTGAACGTGTGGTGATCTGGTTACATGTGCTCTATCCATAACTCCAATATGATCCCACCTTGCAAAAATGTTACTTCAAAAAAATTGGCCAAGATACAAATATTTGGTCATTAGAAACCAAACATAAACAACAACACAAAGTCAATGCAGAGTCATGCCTACATTTTTGCGCATCCCTTTTTTTGTGCTACTTGTGTAAAAACCAGATGGCCGCATTTCCGTTGTTTATGTTAATTTCATGGTATTGTTTTTATGATATTATTTGGATGCGTCTGTTACCATCCCACAAACCATTTTGTTCACTCTAAGTTTTTTTCACATTCTACTTATATATTTTTAATTATAAGTTTACTTTGTTCACTCATTTACAATATCAAAAATATTTTTTTTCCCATTTTTTCTTCCTAATTTTTTTTTCACCCTACATATATTTTTTTCAATTTCAGATTTGCTTTGTTCACCCTACATTCGATCTCTTCTCACCCCGCTTATATATCTTTTAATTTTAAATTTACTTTATTCATCGATTTACAATACACACAATATCAGTCTATTCCAATAGCCATTGAACTTCAAAAACAAAACGAAATTAAAGAAAACCATAAGATTAATATCATGTGGGTAAGTGGAATCACAAATTGAACAATAAATATCACATAAAGTATAAATCCCAATTAAAAACCAAGAAAAATCTCTCAAACTTAACAACTCATTGGTATATGTCGATATTAAGATGCACAATGTTTGTAAAGTGTAAACTCTACTTGAAAAAAGCTCTGACGCCGATGAAAAAAAAATAAATCGAATATATCTAAATGATAGACTAGACATAGACATTTACATACAAAATCGATATGAGAAATAATGAGTAATGAGATAGACGAAACATCAACAAAGAAAAAAATTATATATATATATAAACAGTTCATCTCATGTTTAGTTGAATGTTAGTGTCTTTTTCAGATTTCATAGAAAGATTAAATATGATAAATTATGGAATAAGGTTTATGAAGTACGTGTTTATCTAAAAATAATAATAATTTGTAATTTGTAACTATTTATTGTCTCTTGTTGTAGTTTTACATTATGGTATATTAATCATTCAATAAATTAACAACGTGTGAGGTGAACAAAATAATTTATGAGATGACAATAGACACACCTTATTATTTATATGCCTCTTCTTTCTTGTATTGCATCTTAACTATTGAAATCATTGATACGTGATAGTCTGAGCCACATAATTATAGTAAAAATAAAAAATGAGGTACAAATAAGAGCCAAAAAGGGAAAGGGAAAGTTACCGTAAGTCGGCAGCTGTAACAATTGTTGGTCAATTGTGGGTATCCAACAATTGTGTAACGAAGCCATAGAAACACTAATCATCATCATCTTTTTTGTCCCAATCCCGTAACGCTGCCAAGTATTTAGTAGAAAAAAAAGTCTCGGAAATTTCAAAGCAGACAAAATTAGTGAGAGAGAGAAGAGCCACTTAGACGTTACCGACAGTAGGGACGATACCCCACGCCAGCCAGCCCAGCCGTTTGTGGATCGACTCCTTAGCCTTTGCCCCCAAGAGTAAATGCCTCTCTCTCTCTCTCCTCTCTCTTCTCTCTCTTGTTTTTGATTACAATCTTCAATCCCACTCCTATTGTGTGACCCCTTTGTTCCTCTTCCTCACACAAAGAATGTGATTAGTCCACTATTTTTTTTCCCTTTTGGATTCAAGTTTCTGTAGTTTGAAGGCAGATTCGAGATGGGTATTCTGAGTTCTATTCTGGGTTTCTGTGGCTTTGGGATTGGTACTTCTATTGGGATCGTGATCGGTTACTACATGTTCATCTACTTCCAGCCTACTCATGTCAAGGTTCGTTTCTCTCTCTTTCTTTCTCTTCCGTTTAATTTTCTTAGTTTGGTCTAATTCTGTTTATGGCCCATAATGTCGTTTGTTAGTTGTGAATTATGAAAGCAATTTAGTCTAAGCTTGTATATGAAAGTCATGAGATGTTAAGACCTGCTTAGGGAAGTTACATTTCCTCCGTGAATTTCTAATTGCCGATGTATGTGTGTATCCAGGATCCTGTGATTCGTCCTTTGGTTGAGCAAGATTCCAAATCGCTGCAACGGATGCTTGCGGATATCCCCTTGTGGGTTAAAAACCCTGATTATGATCGTGTATGTTCGTGTTTCGAATCTTAGTTTTAACATATGTGTGATCTATGTTTAACTTGTGATGTTTGGATAGTATGAGAGAATGATGGTAGTTTTGTTTCTGTGTAGCTTGACTGGCTTAACAAGTTTGTCCAGATTATGTGGCCTTATCTGGACAAGGTATGTGTTGCATATCTCTGTTATTACTAATGTTCAGGGATTCTTTGGTTGACTCTGTTGTGTGTCGCTTACCATTATGTACTGGTTCAATTTGTATCAGGCGATTTGCAAAACTGCAAAGACCATAGCTAAGCCTATTATTGCCGAGCAAATCCCAAAGTATAAAATTGACTCTGTTGATTTTGAAGTACTTACACTGGGCACCCTGCCACCAACTTTTCAAGGTTTGGTTCATCCTTCTCACTCTCTTGAGTCTTTTCTGCTCTCTAGGATGTGCATAGACAAACAAACACAATCATGCACACAACTTTACAATTGTTATCCATCTTTTAGATATCATCTCTCATTGATATGCTTCTTATCACTTTCTCTGTTGTTTCTTTTGATTTAAAGAAGGATACAAGATGTATATGCCTTAATTATGTTTGGTTGTTTTACATTGTTTTGTTCTCTCCTGCTCTGAATTCTATTGTTACTCATACTGGTTTCATTTATGCCAGGAATGAAAGTTTATGTCACTGGTGAGAAGGAATTAATTATGGAACTTTCCTTGAAGTGGGCAGGAAATCCTAACATTACTGTTGCAGCTAAAGCATTTGGGTTGAAAGCCACAGTTCAGGTGCTTGACTGTGTGAAACTAGTATCTTTAATGCACGTACGCGCGCACGCGCACACACACATGTACACGTACAACATAATACTTGTGGGCAAAATAAGGAGGAGATTGTTTGTTGAATCAAAGGTTTGAATGGAGCACTAATTCTTTGGAGTCTCTCAGGTGGTTGACTTGCAAGTCTTTGCGTCCCCACGTATCACCCTGAAGCCTTTGGTTCCGTCCTTTCCTTGTTTTTCGAAAATCTTTGTTTCTCTTATGGAGAAGGTAATTATTCCAGTTTCATACTTTTAATACTTGATTGTTGAATAGCAGAAAAGTTAGTTGTTCACGAGAGATGTCATGTGATTATAAATCTGCATATGCAGCATTCTCGGGAGTCAACAATGTGTAGTGTAAGATTGAAATTAGTATCATGAGTAACCTCATCTCAATTTGGTAGGCTTCTTATAATACTAAAAGATCTATGCTTGGATCCGTTGCTCAAGATCCAAGATCTTGCACCTTAGAGAACCTCTGGAGTTATTATTTTGTATCTGTAATAAGGCACTGCTTACTATTATCTGTTTTATGCGATTCTTTCCCTTCTGAACAATTTCATTATGATTGTGCAGCCACATGTTGACTTCGGACTAAAACTCCTTGGAGCAGATGCAATGGCTATTCCTGGCCTGTATGGGTTTGTGCAGGTACCAGTTCTAACTTTTTGCATGGTTAAGCATGGACTTAATTTGCTCTTACATGATTTATGTCCATGTAATCAATATGTATTATTTTTTTATGCACTTATTAGTCAGTATCTTCGCTGTTTCTGTAAGCCTTATACAGAATGTAAGATGCATTTATAGTTTTCGGCATGGAACATCATTTTCGGTTTCATTTTCCTGTTGCAGCTTCCTCACTTCTGTTATTGGAAATTATGTTTTATTCCCTCAGGAGCTTATTAAGGAGCAAGTGGCAAATATGTACCTATGGCCCAAATACCTAGAAGTAACTATCATGGATCCCAAACTGTAAGTGGGTTTTCCCGTTTCATTTCAAGTAATTGTCTCCACCATTTGTGACTTGATATCAATTTTGTTTAATTCTACCAGTGCCATGAGGAAACCTGTTGGGGTTCTCACTGTAAAGGTTCTGAAGGCAACAAAACTTAAAAAGAAAGATCTAATGGGAGGTGCAGATCCTTATGTAAAACTCAAGCTGACTGAGGACAAGCTTCCTTCAAAGAAAACAACAGTGAAACACAAAACTTTGAACCCTGAATGGAATGAGGAATTTCATATGGCTATTAGAGACCCCGGAACTCAAGCATTGGAAATTATGGTTTATGATTGGGAAAAGGTATGGCTATTTATTCCCACATCTCAAAGAAAGTAGATACAGTTTCCCTTTTAGCTTCTTTCTGCTTGGTGCATTTTTTGTACTTGTCTACCTCCATTTGATTTGTTTGAGATGTTGATATTGCTGGAATTTTACCTAGGTTAGAAACTAATGAGCAGTATTTTTCTCATTCTCAAATTTTACGTAGGTTGGCCGACATGATAAGATGGGTATGAATGTCGTTCCCTTGAGTGTGCTTACTCCTGATGAGTCTAAAGTTATGACTCTTGACATACTGAAAAACATGGACCCAAATGATGCTCAAAATGAGAAGTTGCGTGGACAGCTTTTTGTTGAACTGCTCTACAAACCCTTCAAGGAGGATGAGATGCCTGAAGATAAGGAAGATTCAAATGAGGTACAAAAGGCTCCTGAAGGAACACCTGAAGGTGGTGGTATGCTTGTAGTTATCGTCCATGAAGCTGAAGATTTGGAAGGAAAGCACCACACTAATCCACATGTGCGATTACTATTCAAAGGGGAGGAGAGAAGAACCAAGGTATACTAATATGTCTTTTGTTGATGTCACCCTGTCATTAAATCACATTTCATCTGTCAATAGTTGCTGTGAAGACTTAATTCTTGTAGGATTAGCAGAGAAACCCCATTTTAACTAGCTTTAACCATAATCATAGAGCTTATTTTCTATGAAGAAGACCAGCAAGTCAGTAACCATCTTCAGTGCATATATCAGTTGATTGTTGCATTCAATGCAAAATTGTAAAAATATGCATTCTCTATGTATATACCAGCAATGTATCTGAAGATGCATGTGTATATACTATATTGAAGTTATCAGGAAGTTGCTCATATTCTGCTGTTTGAAAGTTTGGAAACGTAGGGATTTTCAACTATGATGCTGATGCAACAAGAAAATGCTATTAATTTATTTGATTTCACACTTTCGAAGTTTACTTGCTATGGTAATTTGTATGTTACCTGACAACCACATTTGGAATTTTATCAGCAAGTCAGGAAAAACCGGGATCCAAGATTTAATGAGGAGTTTAACTTTGTGCTAGAAGAACCTCCTAAAGCTCATGATAGGCTTCATGTTGAGGTAGTGAGCACTTCCTCGAGGATGGGCCTGCTGCATCCTAAGGTACAGATGACTACCATAATCTTGCCTTCTTCTCTTTCTTTTATTCTTTTTTTGGCAAGAGATTGCTTCATCCTTTAAAAGGCTTAAACCTGCAAAGCTTCAACTGATCTGGATATGGACTCGTGTTTATAATCAACCAACCTTTCAAAAATTGGAATCATGTTGTTGGTTTAATATATATCTGGCAAGACCTAATATGTTTGGTAAATTGAGTTTTAAACAAAAAGAGTTTACTGGTCCGAAATTGGAATTATACAAGTGATGCAGTAAGACTGATTCTGATGCATTTACATCGAGCAGGAAAATCTTGGATATTGTGATATAAATCTAGCGGATGTTGTTAGCAACAAAAGAATCAATGAGAAGCACAATCTGATCGACTCCAAGAATGGAAAGATTCAAATTGAGCTGCAGTGGCGAACAGCTTGAGGGTATTGCAGCAGGAGATGCATAGAGAAAAACAGTCGAGTTCTTTAGGTTTGTAATGAATGTAGGTTTCACACAAACTTGTTGGCTTTAGGTTCAATTGGTTTCTTGTTGATATATAATTCCAGGCTCAAGACATTTTGTATCTAGTTGGGAATTATTCCGTGATTTTATATTCATGTTCAGATCATGCCCTCTGCCATTGTTTCTGTGAATTGTTTCACATACCACTATTTGAAATACATGTGAAATTTGGCATGGACGTGTTTAAATTACCATCTTTCCTCGGAAACTATGGATTTGTAATGGCAATTTTCTTGTTCAAGATCAACTGGCTCTTTTACCCTTTAGATCAAAGAAGTAAAGAAAATGCTCACAGCGGATGTGACCTTTGGCTAACTTCACACTCTACTGCTCTGTTTGATTGACACCGCAGAGTGCAGACTGGGTAAGAATATTTCATCATCTTGGAAATCTTGAACAAAGATTTGCCCTATATTTCAAGGACGGTGGCTAATCACCATTCCTCCATCCATCCATCAATTGTCTATGTACCAACTGGTGATTCCTTCCTGATTCCTTCCTGATTCCCTAGGTAAATGTAAAATGTAGCAAAAGTCCAAAGGCTATGGGAAAGGCTGTATAGGCTTTTACCAAAACAAGTAAAAACTAGGTCATCATTGCTTCACTCCTTCACCCATCTCAAGGCTAAGAGATCATAGAACCCCCTGACCAAGAAACGAATCGTGATCATGGAGATTGGCAGATTGCTCAAGGGCTTTTGCTCACTAGTCACTACTAAGCAATATGCACATTTCAGGGTGTAGGAACAACAAGAAAATTATAGAACCCTCTACCTTATTTATGATCTAAATCTGCCTCCTAAATCTTATTGAACACCATTTTCATCTTTTTTGAAAATTAAATTAACTAAACTATGGCTGTGTTTCCCGATTGAATATCTGACACTAAGTTGGGGAAAGAAGAAAGAAAAATTGGCCCAATTTGCACCAAGAAGAGACAAATACGAAGTTTCGTTATAGCCAAGCAAGCATGTGCGTTTGTTTGTATGGACCTCTATGCAACTCAAACACGCGCCTGAGATCCAGAATGACTGAATCTGTTTGTAAAAACGAGTCCTTTCACCCTTTTAACGTCTCAGGCTTTAGCCAGTACTGGTACCCTTAACATCAACCTGTTCAGGCACCAAGACTACAAGTACATAATATAAGAAGATGAAGATGGTCCTCTCTGCCTGGTGGGGTTTGCTTCTAGCACAACCAACCATTCTTACAAAACCAACCTCCAATTCAAGCTTTTGGAAGGAGAATCTGGTTAGAATTAGATTAGTTTAGGAGGTCGATCCTTTCTGGTTTAACTAATAGTTAAGACTTATGTAGAACGATGAGTTGCAGTATGATGGAGGCTTTGTTCCCTGCTGTGTGCTACTAGAAGTTGACAAAAACGAAGCTTTAGAATTTGTACTTTAGAGCAAAAGCAAAACGAATACTAGACTAATATAATCATCAGCCACTTAAAACACAATTACGTCCTAGTCTAACCAGGAAAGGAGCAATTGGCCTTAAGGCTGGGCGTTCGGGCCCAAAAACCTAAAAAAACCGACCCAAAAACCCGATCGGGCCCGTTTTGGCCTTCCTTTTGAAATGCCCCAAAAGGCCTTTCCATTTTGTTGGGAATAATCGGCAATGCTGTTATAAAAACAATCATCTTTATTCTCCTCAATCACTCGCTTATATATTCGTCTAGTTCAGAATTCATCCACTCACGCATGCTTTTGGAGAATATGAATCTGTTCTGAAACTAGTGGAATACTAAAACGTGAAGCAAATATTAGTGAGAATCAATACCTCTGTCTCTGTCAAACCAATCTTGTGCGGCTCTCCAATTATCCAACCCACTCCAATTTTTTTTTTGGCGAACAACCCACTCCAATTTTCCCATCAACATAAGCACCATAGCATGAAACTACGCCTTTCAATTTTGGCATCAAAATCACAAAAGAGCTACATATCCTCCATTAAACTCAGCTTTTCTTGCAAAGTCCTCCCTCCGACAAATATTTGTTTAAACAAAGTCCATTGGCCACAACACATAGAAACGTTATATAAAGAAAAAGAAGCGCATCATAGTCCGGGACCATAAAATAATTTTACAGTCATCTACCATCTTATTGTCGTAACAAATTTAGTAAACTGACTCTATGCATTGATAGAGACTATGTTCGTATGTTACACATTTTTTTTTGATAACTTAAATTTTGTCTTTTAATGATTTAAACATTTTCTTTTTATGAATGTGTTAACCAAAAGAAAAAAAAATGGTATGTAGATTTCAATTTAAGATGTGTGAATTTTACATATGTTTGAAGAATTATCACGGTAAAACGCGATGGAACTTTCCGAAAAATTGAGGGGTGATTGTGTAATTACAGATATTAGATTGCAGTAGGGTCTGGGACTGGGTACTGGGTGCTGAGGACTGAAGGATCCATGGATACCGGTGAAACAAAACTGAAAGAGGAGCTAAAAGACAAGAGGGCAGAGAATGGACTTTTGAGCTCAAGGCCGAAAGCCGAAAGGGGTCAAGGTAAACCTTGACCGTCTGGGAAAAGATACAGTCAGTCTTTACTCTTATCCGGGCCCATCCTTGCTCCCAGCCAAAGCCCATTTCCATGATCCACATCGGCTTCCGTCTAATCATTTTCTCACCACTCCTCCAAGACAAAATCGCATTTATATCGATCACCCTCCAAAAATCTTGCTCCGGGGAACGGTAAACAGTAAAAATAATTAGGAAAAATTACCACGTGAAATCACAACTGGCGGAGCTGACAGGTGAGAGAGCAGCGGATAGAAGAGACAGCTCTGCCACTGCTACCAACATACCACAACCCTGGCACCCTAACTCATCGAGACCAGAGACTACCTAACTCCGTCACTCTTAACGTGGACTCTAACGCACCTGTAACCCGACCAACCATGCAAGTTAACACCGTGAAATAGTACCGTCGGATTAGGACCCCATCCCAAACTGTCTGGTCTTGTTTTGACAGACCCTATAGCAACAGCTAGCTTTGGACTTGAAAGGAAATGAGCCTCGCTCTCTTTCCCACTGTCTTATTTCAAGTTGGATAAATAGATAGATATATACAGGTTGGATTCTCCTCCCAGACTCTGCTTCTTATTATAGGAAAAAGCCTATCCCACTCGGTGATCGCATGCATATATTAACACCAGTACTTGCTTCTATCTGAAGAATTATCCACCCCAGTAGTAACTGAAGCAAGAGAAACGTACACACAGCTATGGTAATGTCTCCCATTATTCTTCACATTATTCTCATCTTCCGTCTCTGCTCGACTTGTTGCGGAGACGGTGATCTTGAAGCGCTGCTGAAGCTGAAAGCCTCCATGATCGGGCCGAAAGGTTCCGGCCTTGATGATTGGAAAACGACGTCGTTGTTGTCTCCCTCGGCTCACTGTGTTTTTACTGGTGTCACATGCGACCGGGATTTTCGAGCGGTGGCTCTCAACGTGTGCGGTCTGCCTCTGTTCGGCGAAGTCGGGGTTGAGATTGGGCTCCTCACTAAGCTCGTGAACCTCACAATTGCCGACAACAACTTCACGGGAAAGCTTCCAGCGGAGATTGGTAACCTGACGGCTCTGAGGCATTTGAACATTTCCAACAACGTGTTCGTCGGGAAATTCCCCGGAGGAATCATGCGGCGGATGACGGAGCTGGAGGTCTTAGACGCCTACAACAACAACTTCACCGGCCCACTCCCTGTCGAGCTTGTCCACCTCAAAAATCTCAAGCATCTTCATCTGGGCGGGAACTACTTCACCGGCCCGATTCCCGAGAACTACTCCGACATTCTGAGCTTGGAGTATCTGGGCCTCAACGGAATCGGGCTGACCGGAAAGTTCCCGGCCAGTCTGTCACGTTTGAAGAATCTGAAAGAAATGTACGTCGGCTACTACAACTCTTACGACGGCGGGATTCCGCCGGAGTTAGGGTCGTTGAATTCGTTACGGGTTCTCGACATGGGTAGCTGTAATCTCACCGGCACCATTCCGATTAGCCTCAGTAATTTAAAGCACTTGCACTCTCTGTTTCTTCAAATTAACCAGCTCACCGGTTTCATACCTCCTCAACTCTCTGCCCTGACTAGCCTCATGTCTCTTGATCTTTCCATAAACCTTCTCACCGGAGAGATACCGGCGACGTTCTCGGAGTTAAAGAACATTACCCTCATCAATCTGTACAAGAACAATCTCTATGGCTCCATTCCCAGATTCGTTGGCGAGTTTCCTCATCTTGAGGTGCTTCAGATATGGGAGAACAACTTCACTTACGAGCTGCCGGAGAATCTCGGCCGCAATGGGAGGCTGAAAGATCTGGACGTTACTGGGAACCACTTCACCGGGCTGATTCCAAAGGATTTGTGCAAGGGAAGGATGTTGAGGAATCTGATACTGATGGATAATCACTTCTTTGGCCCCATTCCTGAAGACCTCGGCCAGTGCAAGTCGCTCATCAAGATTAGGATGAATCGAAACACACTCATGGGGACTATTCCGGCAGGGATGTTCAGTTTGCCTAATGTGATTATGATCGAGCTCAATGATAATTACTTGTCTGGCCAACTTCCAGCACAAATGTCTGCAGGTTTACTCGGAATCCTGGGACTTTCCGGGAATCAAATTTCCGGTGAAATCCCACCGGCCATTGGCAATCTGAAGAATCTGCAGACAATTTCTCTGGAAATGAACAAGTTTTCAGGTGAAATTCCAATGGAAATCTTCAATCTGAAATCATTGGCTAAGATCAACATCAGCGACAACAACTTGAGCAGTAGAATTCCGGACACAATTTCTCAATGCTCCTCCCTGACTTCTGCTGATCTTAGCAGAAACAACTTGGTTGGAGAAATTCCCAAGGGAATTGCAAAGCTGAATGTTCTAAGCATTCTCAATTTCTCTCGAAATCATCTAACCGGTCCAATCCCTATGCAAATCCGCAACATGATCAGTCTCACAACTCTTGATCTCTCCGATAACAATCTCAGCGGCAAATTCCCATCCGGCGGTCAATTCCTGGTCTTCAGCAACTCGTCATTTGCCGGAAACCCGTTGCTCTGTTATCCACACAGTGTGTCATGCCCGGCTGTTCGAGCCCACAATTCATTTGGTACCTCCAGGGTGGCTCTGATCATAACCGGACTCTCTACCATTCTGCTATTCCTACTGATCACAGTTTACAAAATGAGAAGGACAAAGTTTCAGAAATCCATGGCTTGGAAGCTGACCACATTCCAGCGGCTCGATTTCAGAGCAGAGGAGGTGCTGGAGTGTTTGAAAGATGAAAACATCATAGGCAAAGGCGGTGCCGGAGTAGTCTACCGCGGCTCCATGCCTGACGGCGTTGACGTGGCAATCAAACGGCTCGTGGGGCGGGGAACAGGACGAAACGATCACGGATTTTCCGCCGAGATAAAGACATTAGGACGGATCCGGCACAGGAATATCGTTAGGCTGTTGGGGTTCGTGTCAAACAAGGACACGAATTTGTTGCTGTACGAGTACATGCCTAATGGGAGCTTGGGGGAGGTGTTGCATGGGTCAAAGGGAGGACATCTGCAGTGGGACAGGAGATACAGGATCGCCGTGGAAGCTGCCAAAGGGTTGTGCTATCTCCACCATGACTGTTCTCCTTTGATTATTCACAGGGATGTTAAGTCCAATAACATCTTGCTCGACTCCGACTTTGAGGCCCATGTTGCTGATTTTGGGCTCGCTAAGTTCCTTCAAGACGCCGGAGCTTCCGAATGCATGTCTTCCATTGCTGGTTCCTACGGTTACATTGCCCCAGGTACTTGAGCCCTCCATCTCCTAAGTTTTATGTAGTTTTGGGTTCGACATGAAAATGGTATCTTTCAATGTGTCTAACACTTTTTAATCAAAACGGTACATGAAATTTGTGGTTCCACTAGAGATTAAATTGATTCAATCTGATCTGCATGATATTCATTTTGAATGATACAGAGTATGCATACACATTGAAAGTGGACGAGAAAAGCGATGTGTACAGCTTTGGTGTGGTTTTGCTGGAGCTAATTGTTGGGAGGAAACCTGTAGGGGAATTTGGTGATGGTGTCGACATTGTAAGGTGGGTGAGGAAGACTACATCGGAGCTCTCTCAGCCGTCGGACGCAGCAGCAGTGCTGGCGGTGGTGGATCATAGGCTCAGTGAATACCCCTTGGCAGGGGTCATACACCTGTTCAAGATTGCAATGATGTGTGTCGAGGATGAAAGCTCTGCAAGACCTACAATGAGGGAAGTGGTTCACATGCTCACCAATCCGCCGCGCTCTGCTCCAAACCTACTCAACCTTTAGCAGTTTAGCTACATTGGCGCTCTGTTCCACTTCGATGCTTTTGAGTAAATAAAAAGTGCAGAAAGTAAAATAATTTTGTGCTGAGAGTGTAAAAAATGGTGTTGAACAACCGTTTTTGATTGATATGGCAGGACTTAGGAGAATGTCGGTTTCCTGATTGATCGGTTTTTCTTATGTTCACTTGTAAATTACTGGTTTCTGTGTTTAGAAAAATGTAGTATAAATGTGTTGTTATCGACGTGCAATTCAATCAGGTGTAGTTGCCTGCCTAACAAGGAGAAAATCCTAGTGATTGAAAAATAAAAGTTTTTGGCATGATGCAACTTGAGTGAGTTCAAATAATCTATGGCATTGATCAGTTTGATTCTTTCATAGTTACATATATGAGTGTTTCCGCAGGTGTTCTTTGTCCTTCATCTACGATTATGACATCATCGACCAAGTCCAGTCTTTGCCTGCACGTATACGTCCCCTCTTCCTCTGCTGAACAATGTAAGCGTGTATAATTAGTTTAGAAACAGATTTCACGGGATGATTATGAATTTGTATCTCTTTATGAGGTCGTTGATCAACTTTTTCTTGAATATCAGGTTATAAATCAATTTGAGCATTAAAAGAGGATCAGGGATGAGCAGGTGACTGAGATGGAGGAGGAGGCAAAGAGGCAAGGATTAACTGATGTTTCAGAGCTCCAAGTTGGGAAGTTTAATTCTCGACTGTAAAACTGTGAGATAGCAAGACAGAAAGGTTTCTTATCGGTTGGGTTTTTGAAGGAGTAAATTCATAGTCCTTATGTGAGGAACTTTGTCGAGTGATCTCATGGTTTTATTTATATATTGTTGTTCGGTGTAATGTTGAAGAGCTTATGAAGATCTAGCTCTCTCTCTACTATAAAGGGAAAACAACAAGTTAAGAGTTGCCATGTTGCACATTCCGTTGGCCATCTTCGAAGTCCCTATAGCTAACACTGGCTGGAGCTTAGAAACATTGTGGGGGTGTGGAATTTGTGCACAATTAGCCACAGGCTTGGAAGTGGCATGGTTGAATAACATCAATAGAGTCTGCAGGGGAAAATCAGACCTCAAGAAAATCAGACGACATTACATAACTTTTTTTTTATTAACAATTGTTGAGCCATACCATATGTGTATTATACTTTTTAACGGTTTAAGATGATTAATTATCTATGAGCCATAAGGGTCCATCTATACTATTTGCAGAAAATGTTATATTGTTTAAGTGAAAATTTGTACTTTTGATGAGTATCGTACTCTTCAACGGTTTAAGATGATCGATTATCTATGAGCCACAAGAGTCTATCTATTTTTGCACAAAATTTGTATTGTTTAAATGAAAAATAGTACTTTTGATGTGTATTGTACTCTTTAACGATTTAAGATGATCAATTATCTATGAGCCACAAGAGTCCATCTACTATTTTCAAAAATTTTACATTGTTTAGAGAATTTAAAATCTTGTATCATTCCATTGTTGTCAACGAGTTGATAAACTAATAGAGAGAATGAAGGATTACAATACTTACGTCACCAACTCTCTAAATAGCCTAAAAGACTCTAATTAAATAGCCTAAAAAAACGCCTAAGATCAACATTACAATGCACCACCATGAAACTATTGGAAATACCTACAACAGGTCAAAGCTAGTAACCCTTTTTTTTTTTTTTTAAATTTATTTTTATTTGTAAGGATATTTTTAAGCACATGACCAAATTTAAAAACATAAAAACCCCACTTTCAATATTTTCTGTACAAGTTATGACATTAACCCAGACCCAGACTAATGGTACCAGATCTGATCTAGACTTTCATAGACAAAATGACTAAAATGCCAATTTTTCAAATAAATTTATGCAAAATGATATGACAGTAGCACGTCTCTCGTCAACACGGCAGTAGCACGTATCCGGTCGACACGACAATAACACATCTTTCTCCGGTCGACACGACAATAACACATCTTTCGTCGACACGATAGTAGCACGTCTCTCGTTGACACATTAATAACACCTTCTTACACGACAGTAGCAAGTCTCTCGTCGACACGGTAATAACACGTCTCTCGTCGACACGACAGTAGCACGTCTCCGGTCGACACTGTAGTAGCACGTCTCCGGTTGACACGGTAGTAGCACGTCTCCGGTCGACACAGCAGTAGCACGTCTCAGATCGATTTTATAAGTATCATACCAAATTCCATGAATCAATCACCTTTTTGAGAAATACGACTTGATAAATATCAAGTGATAGAGGAGGATCACAACACATATTTTGTTATCCAAGTAGAAGATCTCCGATTACGTCTCTAAATCTCACGCTTCTATATTATGACTATCTTATATGCGTTTAAGCACAGAATCAAATAATATAGTCATAATCTCAGTAATATATATATATAGAGGGTGGCAAAACCGGCAATCGAATCTCCATTTGGTATATTCTCCAGGCCTATATTTCTCATTTCGGTACAGCCCGCCTTTTATTTTTGGGCCCTTTGGCCCAATTTTACGGGCCACAAAGGGGTAAAAGGTAATTCTGCCATTCTCATTCCCATTTCGCCAGAACCAGCTTTTCAATTTCAAAACCAAAACATTTTTAGCGCTAAGCGCAAAACCAAGAAGGGAGAGAGAGAGCGGTGGCCAACACCGATCGGCGCCAACACTATGGAGCCCACAATCCTGGACCAGTGTCCATCCACGGTGACGGTGCGGAGTAACCCTCACCGTAGAGCGAGGCCGCTAACTACTCCGGCAACCGCAGCCGCCGGAATTCCAACTCCGGCATGTACTGTGCCTAAAGTCCCTTTCCTGACGGAAGAGATCCTCTCCATGGACATATCCAACTCGAAACCCGACCCGGAGAATCTCCGAGTCTTCCTCCGAATTCGACCTCTACTGAAGCCCTCGGACAAACGGAGCGGCGTCGCCAGAGATTTGAAGGCCAGATCCAAGAACGTGTGGCCGCAAAACCCTAGGAACGCGGCGAGAGAGCAACAGAAAAAGAAGAAAAGCCCTAGCGCTGAGGTCTGTGTCAAGGTGAACAGTGCTCGCTCGGTTACGGTGTCGCCGCCTCTAGCCTTGCAGGAGCCTAAACGGCTCAAATCTGAGGTCTACGATGGCTTCTCTCACGTATTCTCCCCCGATTCCTCTCAGGTTTTGCTTCTTCGACTTTTATCATTTCCGGTTTTGCTAGTTTAGGAGTTTGATTTTTGATTTCAGTAGCTTTTTTTTTTTCTTATGGAGATGATCAGCATTTCTTAATTTGTGTGATTGGTGATAGGAAGAGGTGTATGAGACGATGGTTGAGCCTCTGGTAGAAGATTTTTTGAGGGGGAAGAGTGGAATGTTGGCAGCAATGGGGCCTAGTGGCTCCGGCAAGACTCATACAGTCTTCGGTTGCCCCAGGGAGCCCGGAATGGTACCCCTTGCGCTTCAACACATATTTAAGCGAGCTCCGGGTAGCAGTACCGAGTCTCCAAGGTATTAGGTCTTATTAACATACTATTAGTCAGCTTTGCCTCTATTTGTTTGATTCATTGCGTTACTAATTTGGAATGTTTGCTTAATCTTGCTAGGTCATTTTTCATATCAATGTTTGAAATAAGTACTGAAAAAGGTAAAGCAGAGAGATGGATTGATTTATCTCCGAATGGGGGTGAAATAACCATGCAACAATCTAACCTGAAAGGCCTACAAGAGGTTTGAGTACAGTCTTTGATGTCTGTTTGGCTATGTGGTTGAATGTCTGAAATGACCAGCAGTTAATTTATTTTGTGAACAGATAGCCATTTCTGATGCTCGACAGGCAGAATCCTTAGTTGCTCAGGCAATGCAAAATCGTGCCACTGCAATAACAAATTCAAACAGCCAGTCAAGGTGCATGATTGCTATATTTTAGCTCTTCAGCATATAGAAATCTTTTCAAGAATAGACTTGCTATGTTATTAATGTGCTTAGTGACACATATTATCATATCATGTTCGTTTATTTCATACTTTCTTTCATCTCTGCTAGCCGGTCACAGTGTATTATTAACATTCGAGGTGTTGCTGACAAGTTTGATGGAGGGGATAACAATAAAGCAAATGAAGTTGTCCTGAGTATTGTTGACCTTGCTGGAGCTGAAAGAGAAAAGAGAACTGGGAATCAGGTTTTTTTTTTTTTTTTTTTTTCATTTTAATATTTCTTCAAACTAAGGTCGTTGTAGAATGTGTTTTTGTTCCTTATTACTATTAACTTTGGTGCAGGGAGCAAGGTTGCTAGAAAGTAATTTCATCAACAACACATCAATGGTTTTTGGCTTGTGCTTGAGAGTATGTAACCTTGAGTTGGTTTTCTGGATCTTCCTTTTCATGTGTGCTTGATGATAACCAATGTATCATTTTCTATGATATGAAATTGTCTGCTGGAAAAGAATATCGAGACCTTTATTTGTTTTCTTCACTCTGTTTCTTTCTTAATATCTATATATGTGTGTGCCCGTAGTCATTCTCCTCTTATTTTTGGTGTTTCAGTCCTTATTGGAGCATCAGAAGAACCCTAAGAAGCCAATGCAAAAGCACTTTCAGAATTCATTGGTAAGATTTTCTTTACTTGTTCTATATTACTTATCAGTAGTCTTTCATTAACTTTTGTTCTCTTTCATCCTTGGTGTTACCGCACCCAGACACATGCATATTAGGATTAGATATGGGTGACATGTTTAGTTAACTCAATTGTGCATCTATAATTGTATCCATATAGGCTTAAATATACCAGTGTTGGTACTGAAAATGTGAAATAGTGCTAGACATGGTTTTTCGAGGCCTTATGATATCTTTGGTACAATTTTAGGATTACTGTTACTGATGATAGATATCTGGACAGTTGACCAAGTACTTAAGAGACTATTTGGAAGGCAGGAAGAGGATGTCATTGGTAAGTTTTCTCTTTTTTTTCCTTCTCTTGTTAAGTTGTTTTTTTTTTTTTTTTTTTTTTTCAGAAACCTATTGAAAATCAGTTTGCATTTTTCTTTGAAATTATTTCATGTTATTGATTTTTGGAGTAAATGCTTGTGACACTTTGTAGTTTACACCTAAAATCAGTTTTGTCCCTCACTTTTTTTTTTAAACTGGTATACCCCTATACTTTGAATTCTCGACTGATTTACCCTTTTTTTAAACTGGTATACCCCTATTCACAGTCATAATCAGCTGGAAAAAGGGCAAATCAGTCGAGAATTCAAAGTATAGGGGTATACCAATTTAAAAAAAAAAGTGAGGGACAAAACTGATTTTAGGTGTAAACTACAGGGTGTCACAAGTATTTACTCCTTGATTTTTTACTATTACAGATCTTAACAGTCAAATCAGGAGAAGAAGATTATCGTGATACATCTCACCTGCTAAGACAGGCCTCACCTTATAGGGAAATCAAGTACAACTTTTCAACACCCTGAATTTGTCTTTCAATTTATTTTTCGCATGAGTTGTTAATTTTGTTATACTATATGTCCAGGTTTAATAATGCTGAAGACTCTTCAAATATTCCTAACAAACGGCATATACAGACTTTGTCTAGAACTGAGCACCATAAAAGAAAGAAATTAACATGTTCCGAGTCTTGTATGGTATGTCTTGTTTTTGAGTTGTTCACTTATTTATATCTTGTAATTGTTCTCATAATTTCATTGGCCGCTTTAGAATAATTTTTTTTCTTCCATTATGTTCTTTAAATGATTCCTTTGAAATGGCAAAATCCCAACATATTGTTTGTTGGCTGGGTTACAGATTGAACAAGAGAAAAGCATTGAAACTGAAGCTGGAGTAACCAAGGAAGGTACTTATGTGTGATAACTTACATTGGTTTACCTTTCTTTTTCTTTTTTTTCTTCTTCCTACTCTGTAGCCTTATTTCCTAATTTTCTTTTTGGCAAATGCTTAATACTTGCTTGTTTTATTATAGTGGCACAAAGACTCTGCAAGTCGGAAATGAGTGGTGGTCCAAAACCGTGTTATGTTGATGCCGCAGATGGAGAGAGAAACCATCAGATTATGCAGAGTTTTGCTAAAACTATATGGAATGTCTTGAAGGAGTATAACAAAAAACTAAAGGTAATAAAGAGTCATACATTCAATTCATGTAGTTTGTTAGTAGATTGCTTTCCTATCATCGAGTCCCTAATTTTGATGCCCATTTGTTGATCAATCTGATGCAGTGTTCATTCTATACTTTGGTGCCTTTCCTGACTAGCTTAATTTTCATCAATTATTTCCCAAAAAAACTGTACTGTACTTATCAATTCTGGTCATAAGCAGGTGGCAAATAACGAAATCAAGAATCTCAGGGAAAGTCTCATGACTGAAAAAACAAGACATCTTGAGCTGGAAAAAGAGCTGACAGATATCAAGTCCTGCTGCACATGCGCCCTCATAAAATCCAATGTTGATCAGGTATGATTTTATTGTCTATTTAACTGTTGGCTTCCGCATAGAGTTCATTCTCATGCTAGAATAGTACATATGGTGTGACAACTGTTTTCTGCACGCATTGGGTGCTCAGGCTTTCTACTCAGGCAGATGTGACAACAATGGCAGACCCAAAAGATTGGATTCGACTTCAAAAGAGGATGACAAAATTTTCTCTGAGGTGCAGGTACAGAGCCATCTTATGTTACCCCTTTTATAATATTTGGCGAACTAAACCCCACCCAAGTTGGTTCTGTAAACTATTCTAGTTTGTAAACTACATCTTTTGAAGGAAATGTCGGAACACTTTGGATCTGCATTTCAAGCTAAAGATCATAGTTACTTTGATCTTTGGCTGTGGGCATCAAGGTGTAGATTTATCTGGTACCTCTATGTTTCCTTTTATAGATTTTCAGAACCTTTTGTTTTGGTTTTAACTCGCAGGGCATTGGGTGTGTTGACAATGAACCTGATGTTCATGCCACTATGATTCAGAGCCATACTGATGAAAAACAATTTGATGCTACTGTAAGCCAAAGATAAATTATACTTTTAGTTGTCTCATTTTAAGGTAATGCCTTAGACTGAGTGGCATCTTCCTGATAAAGGTGAAAACTTCGGATGTTAGCGATGATAGTAATCCGTGCCTTGGACCTGGAAACACAGACCACTGGAATTACCAGGTACAACTGACGAGAGAAGATTATAATCTTATTGTCTTAGTGACTGACATTGAAGATGATTAAAAGTTAACATAACTGTTGTCTGATGAATTAAACAGATATGCGAGGGCCTCTCTGGCAGTGGACATGGTGTGGAAGATGGGTGTGAGCCTAAATGTGTACGAATAGAGGATAGTTATTCTAATGCAGACATAGCAGGTTAGATTTATAGAGTTTAAGCTAGAAATGCATATCATTTTGTAAACGTAGCTTCGTGTATGATTTGAAACATCATAAATCTGGAAATTTGGACACATAGATTCTCTGATAGCCTGATGCTGCTGGGCCTGGAGTCATGTTTGGGTTTCATCAAAAGAAAACTAACTGTTTTGGTCAGGAATTTTTCTTTGAGGGATTTTGAACTAGAAATGATTCAGTAATTAAAACATTAATGGCTTTCAATTATGCCTTTTCTTATTATAGGTTTGTGAAACATATTACTTATCTCAGTTTCTTATTGTAAAGGTTATTTTTCAAACAATCATGATCTAGCATATCAAAATTCATTTGATACAGGGATGTAATGATCTACTTCTGGTATTATCAGCTTTGGAAATGATAGTCCTAGACTCCTAGTGGATCACATGATTTTGCATACAAAATGTCCTTAATGGCCCTTGTTTAATGGTAGTGTATATGTCGCTTTGATTTTACCTTATAGATATCAATTCATTATGGTTTCTATCTTTCATTATGGTTTCTATCGTTTAGTTTACATGCTTAACTCTTGCAGGTCTTTTGGTGAACTCTTCTGAGTCGGTTGTTCTTCATAGAAAGGATAGCTGCTCATCAGTGGAGCTCGATGACCTGCTGAGTGAGGTGGACGAGGTTATACTTTTGGAATATTTTATAACTCTTCATTTTGTTTTTCTGCAGTGATATGTAACTTCTCATAACTTATTACATACTTCTATCTTTTGTGTGTACATGGTCTTACTACTCCAACCAATCTCAACTCTTTTAGTTTATTTACAACATAAAAATTGTTTACTATATCTTTCTTTTTGTAAATAGGAATCATCGGATGCTGTATATACTGAATATTGCACTAGCACTGACGGGTCTAGACTTGATACTTCTTCTGAGGCTTTGCATATGGACAAGTCAGAAAGGTTAGTTATTGGGATTGGATTTCATGATTGTTCCATAGTGTTCTGCCTTTTTATCCTTGTCTTTTCTGGAAACATATGCTGCAAATCAATTTCCTTGACAGGAATGCATGCATATAAGAGTAAATTATCCCTAATAATCTTTGGATATTGTTGTGCCATCAGGAGAGTTTTGCCTGTTTCATCTCTATTGCCAAGTTCTAATGTTAAGAATGAGATCGAGAAGTCAAAGGTAAGAGCTTAGCATTATCCTCCCTTCATTTCTGTTTTATAACTTAAGCTTATAATTTTCACTTGTCTACACATGATTTCACGTAAATGTGGTGTGAAATACCACATTCATTCATCCTTCACTGCTATCCCTTTGGCATGCTATCTTCTGCTAGAGATTTTCTTTGGTCTGGTCTTTTGCTAGAGTTTAAAGTTATCTCTTGCTTACTTAACCATCATTTTAAATATCTGTTTACTGTAGCAATTTCTTGTCCCCTAAAATTAACTAATGGGTCTCTCTCTCTCTCTCTCTCTCAATTTCTTCTTTGGATTCTTCCTTTTTTCTTAGGAATCATTTGATCTGCCAGCATCACTGAAGGAAGATGTTGTTTCGACAAAGGAGTGTAACATTACTGATGTGCCTGATAGTGAACCAAGAGATATACCTACCAAGCCAGAGAAACCAAAAAGGTATTTTCAAAATGTTCGCCAAGTTTTCCTCCGGATTATTTCATGATAAATCTGCTTGATCTTGTTATGTTGCAAAAACCAGGAGACTTGATTAATCGTTTTATTTTGCAATAACCAGGAGACTGTTGCCCGCCTCAGCTACCTTATTAAGAAATTTCAGTACCTTGGACCCTGAGGATGATAATGAGAAACCAAAGGTAAACTTTAAACTTGTTAGATATATGTAATGAGTTTCTAAAACCTCTTACAGAGGGAGGAGGAGGACATATCCTCTGCAGTAAAAAGAAAAAGAAAGTTGCACTGTTTAAATTTTTTGGACTATAATTAGCCGTGCCAGGATTAGTTAAAAGCAGGACAGACCTTGTTGAATGTGAAACTTAGCACACTTGAAATGAGTTGCTTTGCCTAAAGTTTACCGAACTTTGCAGGGCGGAAAGAAATCAGCTGCAGTAGGAAAAACAAGAACGCAAGGTAGCATCTCTCTTGTGCGCTTGCTTCAGAGCAATCTCCGTATTTAGTTACACTCATTTGATAGGTCCACATTTTGGTACTATACATGGGGGGTCGTTTTTGTTTTTGGACCCTTTGTATAGTTTTAACGTTAGACCGCATGTCTAATTTAAGGTCTGGTCTGGTTGATTAGCGCCAATCTGCAATCAAAATGTAGAAAGAAAGGGTGTATAGGTAGATTTCTTCATGATACTTAAACATTTTAGTCTCCTCTAATCAAGTAGTATTAGGCTTGCATCCTAAGGTTTAGGTGATATTTTGACTGGCAGATTTGGCTGACGCACAGAGATCATATATCTTGAATTGTTAGCTCCCTTGTATGTTGTGGTCACTTTCCCATGCCTTAGAATATACTTAGGTCAGGGTTTGTGACTAATGACTGATGTTGGACTGAATCCCAAGTCCCGATACCTATTGATTAGCATAAACTTTTAGAGCCCTCATCCTTCATCTAAATCATGATGTTTGAGCACTTCTTGTCACCAAGAGGAAGCATCTGGTTATGTTTTGAGGAAAAAGGCCCTTTTGAAGCCCATTTGAATTTAGCCTCGGCCACAAAATAATATGAATTAAATTCAGTTTACCCCCCAAATCTTTGGTGTCAAAATCAGTTCAGTCCTGCAACTTTTTTTGAAATCAGTTCGCCCCCTCAACTTTTGTAAACACATCAGTTTGGTCCAATTTTTGAACTGATTTTGAGGGGGCGAACTGATTTTAAAAAAAATTGAGGGGGCGAACTGATTTTAAACTAATGTGTTTACGAAAGTTGAGGGGGCGAACTGATTTTAAAAAAAGTACTAAACTGATTTTGACACCAAAGATTTGGGGGTAAACTGAATTTAATTCAAATAATATTGTCGTAGACTTATAACCAAGTGGGAAACAATGAGATGCTAGGAAACAAGAATCCAGGAAACAATGGGGGAAGCAGGGCTCTGGTCAACCTTTGACCGGCGTCACTTGTTGTGTTGAATGTTGTTAAAATGGTCAAAGTCAAGTATAGAAGACAAGTATGAACTTTGAGCCTTTGTTAGAGATATTTCAGTATACGTATATCTTATATGTTTCACGGGTTCTGTAACGTGGAACAATTTCGAGCAAATTTGGTGGCCAATGTTTTGTGTTTCTCATTATTCGGAAGTACCAAAGAGTTCTGGGAATTTGTTATATCTCTTTAAGGTTGGGAAATGTATGTTCAAGTGTTCAATCGTTCTTCTTTCTCATAGGCGTTACAACAATTAATTGGTGTATACTAACTAATAAGAGCTGATAAATGTCACACCAGAAGAATGATAGAAACGTGAGTTGATATGCAGGCCATTCATTAACTGAACTTTCATAACTATAAAGTTTCATCTTTACTCCTTGATGCATTTGAATGGAAACATGATCAAACTAGGTTGTTAATGGGTCGTGACGTTGTTGGTTAGCTAACTTGTGGTCGTGAGTTTACGTAAAAATGATATGTGTGTGTGGTACACGTGATTAGAGCCCATGAAAACGACAAGGAGTAGCCGCTCTCGTTTTCCGGATAGAGCTATGTTAGACCATGTCCACCCCACTCCTTTCATCAAACCTCATAATAGATCAAGCCCCACAAAAGAGCTGCTTCAAAATTGACAGTTTTGGTATTCGGTGCACCCACCTGTCTTTTTTATATTTTCCCAAAATATTGATAACACACATACATACACCCCGGTTCATCCTAAGCCCGCACACGCGCTACACGTGCCACCTATGCAATTGCCAATTGCGGGCTAAAAGGGAATGAGATGAAAATGAGAAACCCAAGCTCAGACGACTTCAGAATTTCAGAAAAACAAAAACAAAGAAAACGTCCGACTCTTGTCTCTCTTTCTCTCTCTGCTTCTTCGAGCGAGGGTTTTGCGAACCAAACTGAAAAGGGAAAATAAAGCCCTAGGGCTAAGAGAGCAATCCCAAATCTCTGATAGAGCTTCGTCAATTGCTACTGCGCCGGAGCCGGAGCTAGGGTTTTCGAATTCGTCGACCTAGGTAAAGTTTACGATTGAAATTGCGTTTTGTGCATTATGATTTTTGTGTTATTGATTGTTTTCCGGTTTGGGTAATCCGAAATTAAGGCCATATCTCGCCGCATTAATTCTCTTAATCTTCAAAAATGCTTGTGTTTCAGTCCATATCTCACTCCACAGAGCTGTGAAAATCTGGGCCTTTCTCTTGCTTTTAGGTTCGCTAATTTGATTTCTAGGGTTTCATATTATATCTACAGCTAGTCACAGCTCTTTGCCTCATGTTTTTAACATAAATTTGATGAAATTAACGAGTTTTCGTATGTGTGTTTATTGATGTTAGTAGTGATTTTAGTCTCCGGCTAATTTTGAGACTCGGTTATTTTTTGTTATTGTAATTTATTTTGAATTGATTGCCTCTTTGTTTTTGTACAGGATTGGTTATTTGTCTCAATTTATTGCCTCTTGGAGTAATTTATTTGGCGATTGTGATTTGAAAGTTGCAATTGACACCAGGTACAGATTCTCCTATCATGTAATTTGAATCTGAATGATCTTTGAGTTTGTGTTATGTACAAGTTCAAGTTGTGAATAATCTGAATAGTTCCGCCTATGCACGTTCTTTTCTGTGACATACTAGAAAATGTGATTTATTGTAAACTTGAAACTGCTTTCTTCCTGGTAGATCTTTAAACGTAAAAGTTTGATTATATTGTTATCTGTTAGAAAATGTGTGTTCCTTGTAAGATGGCTCGTGATTTTGGAATTGCCTAGTTCATAGGGAAGTGGAAATGTGCCAGGTGTGAATATCAACGCAAATACTTGACCACACTCTTTTACTGCCCTTTGCAAGTAGAGTTATGTAAGAGAGGAATAAAAAAAGCTCCAGCAACTAGATTCTGAATTGGCTTTTGTAGTAGGAATCATAATAAGTTGATCTTTCAGTTATGGTGAAATGGTGAATCTTGTACCCAGATTTTGGTATATGAGAGTCAACAGGACGCTTCATGTGACTTTGGTTGGAACATCAGTACATAGTTCTACTAGGCTCTAGGAGTAAAGTTCTTATACAGAGGAAATTGTTAATGTGTGAAACTGTGGGTTAGGATAGTCCTAACTGTTTCTGATTCCAGTCGATATTGGTTTTGGTCGACCTTGGCATCGGGTAAACAGATCTCTCTTTTATTTATAGATTTATAGATGTTATTGTCTTATGCCAGCATGAGTTGTAAATCAGCTCACTTTTTACTGCCTTGGGGATTTACCAAATATTTTATGGGTTCTAATCATAAGCCAATTTCAACTACTTGCACATCACTGTTTATTTTTCTATTGGATGTTTTGTACTCTTTAGGAGCTCGCAGTACTGGTTCATCTATTATATGATGAAGATATAATCTATTCTAAATCAAGTTCTTCCCTATTAAATATAATTGCAACCTTCCATGTTATAATTCCAGCTACACTAGCTTAATGTACTAAATAGATTATGTCTATTACTAAATGTTCAACTGTAATCTTAGTTTCAGTTTACCTGCACTGCACACGGCACATTTTTCACCAGGCCATGTCACTTTGTACAATTTAAACCACACTATCAAACAAGATACAAAATTGCACTAATACAGTTATAATTTTGTTATAACATGTTGTTGGGTTACTGTTCCTAAAACTATTTCTCAGTTGGCGAAACTAGTGATTAAAGTCATAGTATATGTTTTGATTACTGGAAATACCTAATTGGTGCTTCAAGTTGTTTTTTTTATTTATTTCTTAGTGGAAGACAAAAGTGGTAACTACTGAGAAGTGAAAACTATATTTTCCACATACTGGAGAACATTTTGTTTTCTTAGTACAAAACATTTTTTATGAGGACAATTGCAGAAATGGAATATTCTCGAGATATTTATGCTTGGTGGCTGCACACTGCATACTTACTAATTGATGTCACTTTTGCAGTGCTATTTCACAAATATTATCCTGAAAGTCTTCTGCAGCTCAATGGAAATCATGTACATGGACTTCTTCAGCTTTAAGCATGTTATGTAAAACATCATGACACTCGAAGATTTTTTTACCTTAACTGAGATGAAAGATGGGCTAACTGCTCCATCTCGAGTTGAGGAGCTGGTCACGTTAATGCGGAGTGAGAAAGACTCTAGTGTGAATAATGCTGGTGAGGCAACCCGGCAGTGGGTTGCAGTTGCAAGCACAATTGCTGCCACAGAGAATAAAGATTGTCTTGATCTTTTTATTCAATTGGATGGAGTCTTGTTTGTTGATAAATGGCTGAAAGATGCTCAAAGTTTAGTTCATGATACAAATGAAAGTTTTGTTGAAGATTCAATAACTGCTCTGTTACAGGCACTTGAAAAGTTGCAGATTGACAATAAAAGGTCAATATCTACGGGGATCTGGAGTACTGTTGAGAGACTTCTTGGCCACAAAAGCTTGAAGGTTAAAGATCTAGCAAGACTGCTGTTTGATAGCTGGAAGCAGGATGGTGATGCAGTTGACCATGATATTGAGAATACTGGGGTTCTTTGTGGTGATGGTAGTTCTGAGCTTTCTGTACAAGAGTCCAAGCCATCTGCTTTAATTATTTCTTCTTCAGAAGTAGTTTCTACCAGTGAGAATCACCCATCAGGTACTGCTCAAGTTGAAACATTGCCGTTGAGCAGTTCGGAGGGTCTTCAGCTAGAAAGTGCTGATGTACAGATTTCAACATGTAACAAACAGTCCCCAGCCCACAAACTCTTAGAGATTGAAGACAATAAAGATAGTTCTCCGGATCCTTTGGGGTCTGTTATTTTGGAGGCTATTCAACCAAGTCCTATAAAAGATGAATCCTCTGTATGTTCTTTAGGAGAAAATGCTTTAATTGGAAGTTCTAATCTTCCTGTTGCAAAGATGAGCAGTGCTGATTTGTCAGACGACCCAAAATTAAATGAGGTGCCCAGGAATGAAGAACAGAAGCACACAGTCGATGGTTCTCCAAAGAACTTAGGTGTGACTGACATCTCTTCTGTGTCCGGACCTCCATTGGAATCTGGGGTTGTTTGTTCAGAAACTGATGCTGCAACTGCCCAGGTTTTTGTGAATGATTTACAAATAAATGCAGATGCCAAAGAGGATGGTTTCTGTCAAAAGCTTGATCCTCTGAGTGGTGATGGACAATACAAGATCTGTATATCTGATCCACAGGTTGTGAGGGACGATACAACAGTTGTGGTGGATGGAACTACGGTTGTGTCGGACGATACAACAGCTGTGATGGATGAAACAAGAAATGTTAATCATTGCAACACTGCAGTTCAAGATAGTGACTGTTCAAACTTACCTCAGGAGTCGTCAGGCAATGGTAGTTTGTCTGGAAAAGTTGAAGATATAGAGACTTCGTCCAGGATGGATGACCTGGGTGCTGTTGACGAGGATGAAGGGCAAGCAAGTGATGAAGGGCAAGAGAGTGATGAAGGCAATGAATTGACTGTAGCTAGTGTTTTTCCCAGCAAAGTTGTTTTTCCTAGCAATATATTTGAAAAGAGAAGGTCTGATATCGATGTTGAGTATGGGATGGTTGATGCTCTTGAAGTTGCTCGTCAGGTTGCTCAAGAAGTAGAAAGAGAAGTGGTGGATTACAGAGAACCATACTGCAGTTCATCTTCTGGGAAATTGTCAGGGGGTGCACTCAGACAACCTGGCAGCCCAGACTCTACAAATGAAAAGCAAGACCCACTAACCGAAGTTGCACCAAAGGATGTGCCGGTTGAACAAGTTCATTCTGTGGAGGCAAATGCTGAGAAGGACATGGTACCTGAACATTCCATTCATGACATGGAGTCATCTCAAGTGACTGAAGCTCAAGAACCAGAAGTTAACTCAGAAAAGGGTCTCTGTGGTTTTGATCTAAATGAAGAAGTGAGTTCTGATGAGATGGATTGTTCAACAAATCCCGTCTCTGCTCCAATTCCTTTTTCCAGACCACCACCAGCTGCTGATCTACCTGTGGCCCCTTTGCAGTTTGAAGGGGCAATTGGATTGATAGGCTCTCTTGGCAATAGTGCTTTTCGTCGAGCATCTCCTCGCAGGTTTTTGGAGTCTGAGAAAAATCTTTCTGCAGGGGCCACCACTGATAGCTCAAAGCAGAGGCCAGACTACCAGTGTTTAGATTTGAATGTTGCTCTTGGAGGAGATGATTTGGAAAAACAAATTCCATTGTCATCTGGCCTCCCTTCTGGGGAATCTTCAGGGGAAGTGAGCCAAAGTAGACTGGGTAGGCCCAACTTGGATTTGAACCGTATTGATGATGATGGTGATGCTCTTCCATTGAATTTAAGAGTGGAAGGACAGTTCTTGTATAACCGAAATCCCTGTCGCAGCCCATCTCCTGCTTCATCGTCATCATCAATGCAGCCTTTGATGAGGAATTTTGATTTGAATGACAGGCCTTTTTTCCTTAATGATTCTATTGATCAAGGGCATGGTAAGTCTCCTCAAAGTGCAGCTGCATATAGAGGGCAGCTAGATGGTTCAGTTATTTCTATCATGGGTACCAGAGTTGAGATTAAAAGAAATGATGCTCCTCAAACCTTGTCCCTATCAAATGGCAAGGGTATTATTGAGACTGCAGGAGATCCCAACTTGGCAAGAGCGGGAAGTCTTTTAGAGTTGGGTTCAAGGGTTTCTTACACCAACTCTCCTATTTTTGGGTACAATGGACTGGCTGCAGGGCCCACAATGTCTTTCTCGTCAACCATGTACGGACCTGGTGGAGCAATCCCCTACATGGTGGATTCAAGAGGATCCCCTGTTCCTGTTGTGCCTCAAGTTATGGGCTCTGCATCAGCTGTTCCACCTCCGTTCTCTCAGTCACCATTTCTCATGAATATGAATGGCATGCAACCGGCTCTAAATGGTCCTGGGCCATCGCGTCCCAGTTTTGATCTAAACTCTGGCTTCATGGTTGAGAGTGGCAATAGAGATTCGGGCTTGAGGCACCTTTTCATTCATGGCCAAGGTGGATCTATGGATGAGCATCTCAGGAACAGCTCACAACCCCCTTCTAGTTCTAATGTTGGTGGAAAAAGGAAAGAACCAGAAGGTGGTTGGGAACCATACCCGTTTAATTACAGACATCAGCAACCCCCATGGAGATAGAAATTCTCTAGTCTTAACTGCATGCTGTCCTATCTTTGCAACAGTTTCATAAATCCAACCAGCTCCATTGATGCACTCATCCCAAACATGATCCTGAGGTAGGAGCGTTCATTCGCTTTTATAGAACTGAATGAAGTTGGAGGTAATTATCGATGTAACATCATTTATCGTAAGTGCTGAAGGAAGAAAGTTAGGTTGTTTAATTTTTATTTTCTTTTTTTTTCCTTTTCTTTTCTGTGTTACATACAGGCCTTTGCATCATAGGAGATTTGGTACGTGTAGCTGTAATTTCTTTGCCTATGTATATCACAGAAATTATAGGAACAAATCCTACATTAATTTAGTGGTGCTCGCTGATTTGATAAGCAGGTTTACATGATGTTAAAGAGAAAAATCTTTCCTGAACAAGTCCTACATTAATTCACTTCATTTTCATACACGTCAGCATAGTTAGTTGCTAAAAAGTGACATACCTACTGCTCTTTTTCCATTTTTTAGAGATAAATTACCATCATCTCTTTGCCCACAAGAGGTGGTATCATCGCATCACTTTTTCACTTGCAAGTGCAGTAAAAAAATGTGATTTTCGCAAAACAATAATGAGGTTATGAAGGTCCAACTCTATGGGAGCATCTTGCTGAATTTTCTCCGACTTCAATTTTTTTGTTTAAAAACTCGTTTTTCATCAAAATCTGTACACTACCACACGTTTTTAATTTTTTTACAAACACAAGTTTTTAATGTTTTTACAAACATTTTCACGTATTTAGGTCATAAATTTTGAGCACCTTTTGAATCGAAAAAACTAAAAAAACTCAAGCCGACTTTTTTATATAATTTTTCATAATCAATACGGAGAGGTGGTATTATCGCATCACTTATCCCCTGCAAGGGCAGTATAAAAAGGTGATTAGTTCAAACTATAGTGAAGTTATGAATATCTAAACCCCATGGGAACATGCTGAATTTTCTCCAACTTCAATTTTTTTTTTGTTAAAACCTCGTTTTTCATCAAATTCTGTTGACTATAGCACATGTTTTTTGGTTAAAAATACAAAGTTCTTATTTTTCACAAAAATTTTCACAATTTAAGGTCCTAATTTTTTAGCACACGTTTTTTTTGGCTAAAAAGCAAATTCTTATTTTTCACAAAAATTTTCACGCGTTTAGGTTCTAAATTTTTAGCACTTCTTGAACTGGAACTAAAAATTCTCTTCTATATGATTTTTCAAAATATGAGAAGTAAATACGAGGAAGTAGCCTCATTTTTCCACCTGCAAGTACAGTAAAAATATGTAATTTTTACCAAAACCTAGTGAAGTAATGAAGATCCAAACTCATGAGACCTACAGCTCATTCATCCATTTCAACAAAAAAAAATTGTCAAATCTTGTATAAAAAAGATCTCTTTTTTTTTTTTTTTTTGCCTTTCCAAAAACATCAGAAAGACTTCCGAGCGACATGCTTTTCATGAAGGTTTTGGAAACCAGGGCTATTGGGCCACATGAAGTAAATGGGTCAGAAAGTTGATAAATGGGCATAAGTGCCGCCCAATCTTGAACGTCAGTACCTTATATCGGTCCAAACAAATATAACGAAAAAGATGAAAACATTACACAGAAATTAGAATATCAAAAAAACCTATAGAAGATAAATTACATTAATGGAATACACCATTCCAACAGTGAGGTCCATGGGACTATCTTCGTTTGTACCTGTAAAACAAAACAAATCAAAATTGAGAATATTTTATTACAGAATTTAGGTAATACATGAATATCAGAGTACTCTGATGCGATACTCTTCTCCTATGCACAAAAAGTCATTCATTCCTTTTCTCTCTCCTTTTGATTCTCAAAGAATCTCCAAATACCAGACTAATGCCTTATGTCAGGCATTAGACCATACAGAGAGTAAACAATGCCATGATCATCAATCACTCGCAAATTTGATTTAAACAGAAACCCTGTTTCCATGAAGACTTTGCAATAACAAAAGGACTTGAATGGAGTATGAATAGAATAATCATGAGCTAAAAGCAAACAATGAGTTCCATTTAAGGCTATCTGATGAAAACACAGAATGGTTATGTATGTAACATATCACAAGCAAAAGTGCTTCATACCTTGACTTGCTTTTGAAGGAATTCTTGGACTTTTTCTTTCCTGTGCCACCACTTTTTCGGTTCTGTTTCCCTAGAGTCATATCACTCTGGAATAGGTCCTGCATCTCCTCTGTCCTTGACTGAGTCCTTTGCGGAGGACGATTAGATTTCTTGTTGTCCTTTACAATCTTGCCAGTATCCAATGCCTTATTTGCTGCCTTCACAGCTTTTGCCCGTCGGTAACCCAAGTCAACAAGTTTCACTCCTGTCTTCTCCTTGGTCGTTCCACTACCCTGCAATAGTACATACTAATTATTGTGCGCTACTAGACAAAATATATCTGGTCACGGTCCTTTTGAATTTTTCGTTTTCATTACATGAGCACAACAACAAAACATTACAAAAAAACAAAAACAAAAAACAAACAAACCAGATGAATGCAGCTGTGAGGTACTCGGGAGAGATAATTACTGATGAATTTCAACCAAGGTCAAAGTCATAAAAGGCCAATTATATGAAAGTAAAAGTTCGTCTGCTCAAGAGGTTTACTTTTAGTGACCTTCATATGGATTCTAATGCCATGAATAATCTGATTTTGATCTGGACTTCAGTATAAAACAATTCTCATCATTTGCATGCATTAACCGGACAGTTCATCCAGAAAAAGAAAAGTAACTCTATAATACTATGACTCATTTTCCATATAAAAAAAGGAGCAAACATCATATTGCAAGCATCAATTCTGACATCAGTGAACCAACAACTAATATACTATATATATATATATATGGAGCCGTTCCAAAGAGGATGTCCGCACAGCCCTTAAAGTGTGGACGTCCCTCTGTTCTCCACCGGACGGCTCCGACGACGGCGCGCCTCCACCCGAGTGGAATCCCCGATCATTTTCTCTTCCCGGCGAGATCAATTTGAAGGTCTGGGCAGCAACCTCCACCCAAAACTTCAGACAATATTGATCTCGCCGGAAAACTAGAATTCGGCGGACTCGCCGGGGAGAGAAAGTGATCGGGGACGACTTTGGTGTCCGCTCGGGTGGAGGCGCGCCGTTGTCGGCGCCGGATGATGGAGAACAGAGGGACGTCCACACTTTAAGGGAGGGCAGACGTCCGCCTCTGATCCGGACTGTATATATATATACACATGTATACAAAGGGGAGAGAGAGCGAGAGAGAGAGAGAGAGAGAGAGAGAGAGAGACATACTTCTGACTTTCGATTTTGATTTTCTTCCTCCAACGTTTCTCTAGCAGCTTCCAAATTTCGGCGCTTCTTACGCGGTAAATTTTTCTGCTCCACACTCATGTTATTTTTGCTTCACCCCAAAACAATCAATAAATAATCAGATAAAACAGTGCTAGACTGGGATGAAATATTACCTCGCGCTCTCGTTTCCTCTTTTCTTTCATTTTCAGTTCTTCCGCTTGTTCAGCGCTGATCACCTCGCGTCCAGAATGTTTTTCTCTTTCACCAGATGCCTATCAGTTGATGTCATCAATCATTTTTCTAAAGTAGAAAAAAATATATATACAATAGGAGCAAAAACGAGTGGTTCATGGAAAAAATTAAGTCCATGTTTTGAGGATCTAAGAAGAGTAGCCTTTGGACAATCCAAGCATAAACCAGGTACTATGTCCCAAAAAATAACTATACAGACTCATCTTTTTACCTTAGATGCCTTCACTACCTCCTTCTTCTCCCTTTCAGTCACAATCCAGGTCCTTTTAGGGCGTGAATAAATTTCATCTCTGTGTGCAATCAAATTCTCTACCTGTAGTAAAAGTTACAAGAACCAAAATATCAATGTCGGTAACTATGAAATAAATAACTATACTAAAGCTGTCTGATTTTAGATTATTCTCAAAATGCCACACATTATATAGCTATGGGATAGCTTTGCTAAAGTACCTTTGTTGCTTCCATTTCAGCTCTTCTTAGTGCTGTCTCTTCGCTGCACAATATTTAATCTATAACAGTTTTACAAGAAAAATCAAATAAATAAATATATATGATGTGAAATAGTAAAAACCTCTCTTCTTGAAGAATTGTGGCCACTTGATCTTCCATTTGCTCAATTATCTGAGACCACTTAGTAATTGATTGCTCGGCAACGATTCGACTCCTCAGCTTTGAACCCGCTCTTTTTGCCTATCAAAATAAATTCACCCAAAGGATAGGTTAACACTTTTCATTACAAGAGAAGTAAACACAAAAATCATCAACTCTAAAACAAACTGTTGCTAGAAGAGCTAGAATACTTGATGACAGGTAGAAAAACAAAGAATGGCATGAGAATATGACCACACTTATACTCACAATTGCTTTTAACAGAGATCGGTCAGTATCAGTCACAAAAGTCACAGCGCATCCTACTTTTCCAGCTCTTGCTGTACGACCCACTCTATGAACATAGCTGAGAAAAGACACAAAATGCAAGAAAAAAATAAGAGATATTTACATATGCAAGCACCATATATGCAAAACCAGTAAATGACTGAAATCCAAGGGAAAGACTGGTGAATGGACAAACATGTTATAAAAGAAGCAATTACCTTGTAAGATCACGTGGACATGCATAATTTATAACTGTTTCAACACCAATTATGTCAAGACCCTACAGAAAACAAACCAAACTTTAATGCCATATAGGCGTATAGCAACATATAACATATATATATATATATATATATATATAAGAGAAAAAAACTAAGGCACACCAAAAAAGAAACAGAAGTAGGTTCTTACACGAGCAGCGACATCTGTGGCAATCAAAAAGTCAACCTTTTCCCTCCTGAAAAGTTCCAATGCCTACACCAACAATAAAGATAAGTAGGTATAAGGTAACCATAGAAAAATATAAAGAGTGCAGAAAAAAGTATCTATACCACTATATATATAAGAGAAAACTTCACCAACCAATAATACAATAATACAAATATATGTATATATATTTATCAATGTTCATGTATCAACACAGATTACTCACATCTAGGCGCTGGACTTGAGTGAGATTTCCATGAAGCTCAGCGGCTTTCAAGCCAGCTAACCCAAATAAGATCTTCAACCTATGTGCAGCTTGTTTTGTGCCACTGCAAGAGAGGGGAAAATGAGCACAGACAAGTAACAACAGATATCAGTCAGCCTAAACACTAAAGGAAATAGTACAAACCTGAATATGATCACTCTTTGTTTGAATGTCTTTGTGCACAGTGCAAGTAGAACTGCTTCCTGGTTTAGTTCACGCATACGTCTTATCCGAACCACCCTAGATAATAAACAACAGCAAATTATATTTTCATGAATGAATTGCTGCTGAAATTGATGAACATTTTGAGTATAACTGAATGGCTAAAAAATTTGATCATTACTCCTCAGTTAGTGTCACTGGCCGTTTGGCAGATGGGTCAGCTGAAAGGCGTAGTGGTTTGGTGAGAGAAAGCTGGACAAGCTCATCAACTTCTTCAGTCATCGTAGCTGAAAATAGCATGGTTTGTCTCCTTTTGGGGCATACACGAAGCTGCACACAAAGTATAAGGATCAGAAATTGTGCAAATGGTTTATCAAGACAAAACAAAACAGAATAACTGTGCACTTCGAGAAATGAGCAAGCTTTCACCAAAAGGGCAAGAACATACCAGCTCACGAATTTCAGCACTAAACCCCACTTCCAGCAAGCGATCTGCCTCGTCAAGAATTAGAACAGCAAGATCATCCAAATCCACGGACATAGAATTTCGTAAATGATCTACAATGCGTCCAGGGGTCGCCACGACGATATCCGGCATTGATCTCAAGGCTGCCTCTTGGACCTGACAAATATCATCGCCTCAATATTCTTGCAAAATAATGCAAAAAGATAATAAAAAAAAACATTATGTAATGAGACACATGACAGGCATATAAGAATTAACTGCTAGTTGGGAATACAAGGATTAAAGCAATGTGGTTAGGTATCGGATAAATCCCAATTTCCCTTAGAAATTGCCGCTTTTTCATTTTCTGTTTCACCAAGCAACTAGTGATAATTTATCACAGATAAAATAGAAAATAGGAAAAGGGGTGAAAACACATATAACCAAGTGACCAAGAAGATATGAGCTCGAGGGGGAAAAGAAAAAACAAGAAAGAAAATATACTTTGGCTTCTATAGAAAGGCATTTATTAAAACGATGCAAGTATTCCACCTCAAACCAAAGTCTTATATTTGGTGAAAGGACGTTAAGAAATAAAAGTAAATCAAACCTTTAATGAAAGGCCTCCAACAACCAGGCAACATCTGATATCAGTAAATTGAGCAAGTTTCTCAATCATACTATGAACCCTGAAAATGATGTGGAAAAAAAAAATTAACAAAAAGCAAGGAGAAAAAAGATGAAAAGTTGAACTGAAGGAACTTGTTTACAAAGAAAACTGTTTCTCAAAAGTATTCTATTATATTTGATCAACTGGCAGGAGATAATGAAACCTGCCATTATAAGAAACAATTTTACTGTCTTAGACCCAAAAACACAACCATACTCGCTAGCATTGATGGCATATAGTTATCAGCATGAATAGAGAAATATACCGCATAAGCAGAGAAAATTAATCAATTTGTATATAATTGAAGTGGTTTCAATGTACAGGCTTAATCAAAGTTTTGAGCATAGCCAGATTATAGAAATGTATACACATGATATGCATATGAAACAGAGATATTGTAATAACATAACCAGGAAGTAAATTTGAACTTACTGTACTGCCAGTTCTCTCGCAGGAGTCAGAATAAGGACTCTTATGGCAGGAACCCGCTTCGGGCGAAACAATAATCTCTCCAGTGTAGGTAATGCAAAAGCAGCCGTCTAAACAAAATGATAAAAACCTAAGTTGAAATACAAACAACAACGATGACAATCTTTCATCCAACAACTCAGAATCAAAATGTACCTTCCCCGAACCAGTAATGGCACTTCCGCATATATCACGTCCTGACAAAGCCAGCGGAATGCACGCTGCCTACATCATACAAAACACTACAAATTCAGTAAAGCGAAAAATAGCAAACAAGAAATGAAATGTTTAGTGGAAAAGGTTCCGAAACCTGAATCGGCGTGGGCTTGGCATAACCCAATTTCTCGCAGGCCCGAAGCAGAGGTCTTGACAAATTGAGCTCCAGGAACGAGTTCGCATGAAACGACGTGCCGTCCGACGAAGCGAAGAAAGGCTTATTCTCAGCGGCATTCGTAGCACCGTCGTCTTCCTCATTTTCCGGTTTATAATCTTCCTGAATAATCAACACAACCGATTTATGAGACATTTAATCACTGAAAAATTGAACTGATTGAAATTCCTAGGGTTTAGATAGTTACTTGTTTATCTGATTCGGATCCGGAGCTAGAAGCGTCGTCCGGGTCGGGGAGAGCGACGGCGAGTTGCTGGCGGGCCTTGGTTATCTTCTCGTCGACGGAGGTGGTGCTCCGGCGAGCGTGTTCTTCGGCGACGGTTTCGGAGTAGGCAGCGAAGTCCCATGGGGACTGAGATGTGCGAGGACGCGAGGGTTTTACAGATGCTTCTTCTTGTTCTGGTTGTTCTTCTTCGTCTTCGTCTTCGGCGTCGGAGTAGTCTTGCTCTTCTGGCTCTGAGTATTCTTCATCGCTCGGAGGTTCGAAGACGAAAGACGGGGCCATTGAAATGTGAGGGTCTCTCAGACTCTCTCTGAGTTGAGTCGAAGGGTTTAGTGGAATTCTGGGAGGGATTCGATTAGGGTTTAGAGAATTGTCTACGACATGACGCTGGAATGGGACGACGTCGTTTACCGCTTCGCTCGAAGAAATAAAACGACGTGGACGACCCAAAGGCCTAAACTAAAAGGCCCATAACGAGGCCCAATAGATTATTTTTCTTATTCGAACAAAGAACGTTATGAAAGCGGGTACGGTTGGGAGTTCGCCTCCTCACGCCTGCGTCCTGACCTTTTACGTAACTGTTAAATCCTCCTTTTGACGTCAGAACTTGGAAAAGCCTAGAATATATATTTCCCATTCCATCTCTCTTCTCCAACTGTCTGTGTCTGTTCCTCCCACAGTTCTCAAGTTCGGAACTTTCACGCCAAATCCCACAGTTCTCCAGTTCGGCGTGGAGGACGGCCAGTACGACGTGTCGTCTAAAGCGAGCAGCGACGAGGGCCTCGAGCGGAGAGAGTGTCTGCTTTGGCCAACAAGGGGATCACTAAGCTTTTCCCCATTCAGGTAATTTTATCATTTCCCCAATTGTATTTGCTGTGTTAATGTTTATGAGAGACTGATTAGGAAGTAAGAAAGTGTTTAAATTTCGAAACTTTTTTCGGGTTTATTGATTTTTGTGTAGAAAGCTTTGTTGGAGCCAAAAGGGGACGGAGATAGAAGATTTGAATATGACGGAGGTTCACAAAAACATTGAACAAGATGTGGTGGAACAAATCCTGTCAACTCTGCCTCCCAAATCTCTTATGCGGTTCAAGTGCGTTTCTAAAAGGTGGCGTGCTCTGATCACCGATCCCAAAAGCACTTCTCCATTTCCAAGCTCAACAACCGCTCTACTCCTTGTGTCCTTTTGAAGCGTTTAGTCAATAAGAACACTAACACTAATACAAGAGGTATTCTCATTGCTTAAATTTCGCAACAATACTGATACTGAAATTGATAATCATGATGGGGGCGACGAGCATAGCTTTGTTTCGGGGGTAGAGGACATTGACATTCTGCCTTCTTTGAGTCTAAGGACCACAGGCTCATCGCTTCACATTGTTGGCCACTGTAATGGGATCATCTGTCTAGTTCCAGCCGTTTCCGGTGAGGTGATTTTATGGAACCCGGCAATTCATGAATTTAAGCCTCTTCCCCCTCAGCCATACCTTCCTGATTCCCCAGAAATAGGGGAGTCGGTGTGTTTAGAAATGATTCGTTTTTCGTCTCAGTTGAAAGAATGAAAAAGATACAAGAAACAGAGAGCCAATGAAGAAATGAAAATGGGACTAGATAAAACTACTAAAATTTATTCAACACAATTTTCAGCTTTGAGGTATAAATTGTTCTATGAGTATTTTACATTTTCAGTTTCCGTTTGAAGAGGAGCAGAAAGAAGGGGGTCTCTGTTAGTTTTTCTTCTTTTCTGAAGTCTTGATTGATTTAACAGTAGTCACCATTCAGTTCAAGACTCGGTATATAATTGTGATTATTTGAAACACATGTACACCACTTTCATAAAGATTCACTCATGTAATCAGTTATGCTTTGAACTCTGACATTTCTAAGAAAACTATTTCAATCCTTAACTATTATTCATGGAACTTTAACTGCTCTAGGCTTATTGAAAACTAAAAATTAAAACTTGGGTAAGAACTACAGCTATCTACTTTGAGACAAACATAATCTTCCAGCTATCTACTTGAACTTTGAACTTTCTTTTTGATTACTTTGATAACTTATATGTTGATTATAGTTTGGACTTGTGGGATGAGACCGTTACCCCTCGGCTTCTGGTAGTTATAGTTACAGACTTACAGCAATTTGTTTGGTTGTCGAGCAATTGAAATCAATATAGTGCTTACTTGTTACTTTGTTTGAGTTCAATCTGTTCAAATGTTCAATACAGTGAGACCGTTAATTACCCCTCCTCGGCATCATAGCTTGTGTTGTATTTTTAACTAATGGAATGTGATTTGTGTCCTCTGCACAGGTGTTAGGCCACATTTGAGTCTCCTATACGGAAATCTTACAGGAGAAGAGAGGAGAAAAGCTCAGGAAAAAGTCACTATTCTGGATGAGAGCATTACTAGCATGAGCTTCCCCATAACTCGACTTGCACTGTACAAAACTGACTACAGAGATAAGAGACTCAAATCCTGGGAGAAGATTGCTGAATACACCCTCCAATATTTCAATTACTTCTCCTAATGATTATAGCTTCTTGGTTTTTAATAAGACGTTGTTCACTGTTCTTGCTGCAGTGTATGTCTTGGTCTTAGATTCAACAATCAGAGTACGTATAACTATTTCAGGACATGCATCTTATTTCTACCTTTTATGACGATGGGGTTTTTTCTTTTAATACTTGCGCTTGAAGGAAAGAACGAACGAAGGAAAGGGAAGCTCAGGAAACAAATTTTCATTCAAGTGGGTTTTACTTTAAGGAATTTTGTGCATTTGGACATTTTTTTTTTTTTTTCTTTCGACAAGGGGAAAAGGGTTGGTGCATGTATTGGACGTTTGTGAATTTGTGCAATAGACTAATAATTATTCCCAAAATTACTGCTAGCTATCTACCTGATTGAAATGATGATGGTTCATGGTTGATGCAGAACGACAAGTTTGTTTATGTGCTCAAGTGAATGAAATAAAATTACGGGTTAAATACTTGTGACACCCTATAGTTTACACCTAAAATCAGTTTTGTCCCTCACTTTTTTTTTTAAACTGGTATACCCTTATACTTTGAATTCTCGCCTGATTTGCCCTTGTCGTCAATTGACCGTTAAAGAAGACTGTTAAGTTGCTGAGATGTCCAATATACCCCTGACTACAGTGACTTTTAAAACCAAGAACTCCAATCCACACAGCATAAGCCCTCCCCATTGAAACCACCTCCAAGTCATGAAACTCATTCATCAGCTTCCCAGCATGCTTGAAATTCTTGTAATTGACCATGCCATCTTCGTCGACGTCGACCTTCGTAATCATCCTGGTGCAGTCCCGCTCGTCCATTATGGACTGGTAAAGCTCCCCGAACTCGTCCATTATGGACTGGTAAAGCTCCCCGAACTCGTCAATGTCGACGCACCCGTCTCCGTCGACTTCGATCTTGTTGATCATGTTGAACAGCTCCTGGTCGGGGATGAAGATTCCCAAGTTCTCGAGCGAATGGCTCAGCTCCTCTTTGCTGATGCGCCCGTCACCGTTCCTGTCGAACATTTGGAACACCCGCTTCAGCTCAGTCGGCTGCATTTCGACCTTGTTGGCCGCACCAGCACTGCTTCAGCTCAGTCGGCTGCAATTCAACTCCGATCCTTTCACGGCGGCCATGGAAGAGACTCGGAGAGATTGTTACAGAGATGAATATGACTACGCAGAAGAAGAGTTTCAGAGCCGACGCGGGAGAGAAAGAATGTCGAGAATGCCTTCAAGACACGTCAACGCTTCAATCCGAAAAGGAACCAGGTCTTTATCTCCGTTGAGGATTCCGGACATCATGTTCGACGACGTTGTATCACCTGCTCCGACTACGAGTCATGCCTCTAACAGCTCGATCAAGCCGGCCACTTCTCCTTCTGTACCTTTGGCTTACAACACGATATTGTCAGCTATTTCGTTCTCGAAAGTGAATAAGAAGTGGAAGCTGAGGGATATGTTGCTGTTCCGGAGCGCATCGGAAGGTAGAGCCACGACGGGGAAGGATCCTCTAAGGAAGTATTCGCTTTTGTCGACAAAGAAGAGTATGTCGGAAGATGTGAAGAATTCGAGCTTCCGGTCGACGGACAGCGTTGGCTCGGTTAGCTCGAGGAGGAGAGGACCGGTTTCACCTCACGAGCTTCATTACACGGTGAATCGGGCGGTAACGGAGGAGATGAGGAGGAAGACGGTGTTGCCCTACAAACATGGGCTGTTGGGTTGCTTGGGGTTCAACCATGGCTTGCATGAAATTTCCAGGGGTAAAATTGTCATCTCAATATCTTGGTCTCATACATGTGTCAACATGTTAGCCACATCAGCTACATAACGGATTCACTTGACGACAAGGGCAAATCAGTCGAGAATTCAAAGTATAGGGGTATACCAGTTTAAAAAAAAAAGTGAGGGACAAAACTGATTTTAGGTGTAAACTATAGGGTGTCACAAGTATTTAACCCTAAAATTACTATATGACTAATCATATCATTCATTCATAAACGTATTACAGAAATGATGACAGTAGAATTACAATATCATTCTTTATCAATTACATAAGTATATTACAGAAATGGAAACTATATATCATCCGACATCCAGTCCATTTCCCCTTATTACACCCATTTGTTCATACTTCTAAAATTGTATGTAAAATCAGGAAATATAATATGACTTCCAAATTGTCCCCCAGCGCAATTTGTCTGTCGACCGCAACTGACGACATTGTTTCCCAATTTATCAAAACAAATTATGACTTCCTGCAAAAGCGAATGAACAATTCTTCTACCCACTCTTATCTTCCCGCACATAAGCACAGGCCAGTGCAGAGTCACTCGTTGTATGACACTTTCAAGTTGAGTGAGTAAATAAAATTTTCCAGGGTAGATTGGTGTTGGAGAGATTGCAAACAGGTGATATGCATTGTAATGATCCTGAAAGCTTATTTCAGGAAGTAAGCTTTCCTGAAATATTCCGTCTGGTGCAGATTGTTCTCGGAGCAAGTACCGTGCCTATCGTATTCTTGATGCCAGAAGTCCATATCAGAAAAACGAGCTATCAATTGGGGCCATGCTATCGGCAGAAAAAAGTGTCTCAAACCATGGTTTGCGGTAGATGACATCTAATCACCAGTTAATGAAAACCTTATTAGTATCCATCCGAGAAACACGAAAACAGATATTAGAAATGAAATTAATAAAAGGATCCATTGTAAGAACTAAACGAGTAACTCAGCTCGACTAAATAGGGTGCCAACGCATTTTTGTCCAGGAGTGGAGTAATTACTGGGCCACAGCCCGTGCACCGTAAAGAAACTCCTCGGGGGATTTGGGATACAATCTATTCTGCCATGACAGAATGTAGGCGCCCATTGCTGGACGAACTGCAAATAATCGTAAGTATTGGCTGCATCAGCAGTCCCCCATGCAGAGAGAAGAAGCAGCACGAGTATGATCGCCATGATAATTTGATTCCAAGTGAATACTAACTCAGAATTTGATTGATTGATCGATCATCCACTAGCTAGCTACTATATATAGGCGCTCAAACCCTAAATGGTATTGTAAGTATGACGTTCTCTTACACAAATATACATGCACCAAGCAACATATTATAGGGACTGGATAACAATAACAAAAGCATATCAGGTACGAGGCTGCAGCCAGAGACAAATTTAGATTCAAAAAGAGTAAGTTTTGATGTGTGGATCTGGGTATTCTATTGCTTGCACGATCGATCAAACAATTTAGAACAAAAATAAGAACAAATGTAAGTTAGTCTAAGGCTTACGCTTCAGACTTTGCCAAAAGCATGAATCCAATTAGCTAGCTCTTACGCAACATCTTTAGTCTAAATTAAAGGCGTGAGTGATCTAGAGTCCAGAACGTTTTCATGGGCTTAATTTGCTCCCCTTCCGCCACGAATCAGTGTGCGTATTGCTGTTAGCGACGGTGCAGAGACAATTCAGGTGATTGTGGGGTTTGATGCTTGGAAGGCACTCTCTACGTTGGCTTCGTCACCTCCAACCCTGATAACAAGCTGATCAGCAAGGTCTTGAACAAGGGAGATGTGTTTGTCTTCCAAGTTGGTCTCATTCACTCCAACTGAACATTGGACCCGTTAATGCGCTGTAGCACTTGCTGCTCTTAGCAGCCAGAACCCAAGAGTCATCACCATAGACAGTTTGATGCCTTGGCCATTGATATATTGGGAGTGCTAGCTAGGCTCATGCTCAGCATTCAAATTGCTCCACCACAAGTCCACAACCGATGAGTCAAGAATTTTTGGCGTATCTATGTTGTACGTTTTGGATGATTAATTTTCCCCATGCATAACATGTTTTAGCCTTTAGGTGATTGCAAAACAGGTGCTACTGCCAAAGTAGATCACTAGTCCCGTTTGCTTGAAGACCTGATAGTCTAAGAAAAATATTTCCATAAGCCCCAGAATATATAAGACCTTATATATTAGACTACCACAAACTAGATCACTAGCAATCTATATTTTGTGATATATGGATCAGTAGCAATCTATATTTTGTTTACTATCAGTAGTTCAGGACTATGATGATGGGTATGGTATTATTGGTATACATCCAACAAAGATGTGGCTGCATCACTTGTATATGCTTGCAAGGGGGTGATGGGGTAGGAATTTTGAAGAGGAAGGAACTTGGCAGACCAGACCTGTTCAGCTAGAGATGACCCTGGCCACTCATATGATACCACGTGTTTTAAGGCTGTAGGAACCATATAACGGCAACAGAAGAAGAGTCTCACTCTCTCTCGGCCTCTTTCTCTCTATTCGTGGCCTCTGTTCTCTTTCTCGGTTGGGTGTCTGTCTCTTCCATTAAAATCCATACTTTGTGTAATACTCAGGAAATTCGATTTTAGTTTCTAATATTATTTAAAAAATTTTGAGATAGAAGTTAATATGTTTTTAAGGTTCGAAAGAAGAGTGGAAGTGTTTGGACACATAAATTACCTGAAAATGTCTAATTATAGGGTCATCAAGTTAACTTTTTATTTGTTAGGTTTCTCGAGAAACTTCATTCACAAAAGTTGTAGACACGTGGCACGCGTTAAACGGACTTCATTTGTTAAAGTTATGGTTAACAGAAATGTTATGGCTTTCTGGGAATTTTTAGTATAAATAAGAAAAGTTCCTAGGGTTTCCATTCTTCATTCATTTTCTCTTCCTCTTTTTCTCTCACGCCTCACCCCTTCAGTGTCAGATATTTCCGTTCGACCCGACCCGAACCTGGTCGGCCCAACCAGGCTTTTCCGGCCATCTTCGACCGACCTAGACGCCTGCACCGATCAAGTTCTCTTCCTCTCCTCCGTGCGAGCCTCCCTGTTGTGGAGGCTTGCACCGATTCGTAGTGGTGCATGCGAATCGAAGCTCATAGTGTGCTCGGCGGACCTGATTTTGACCCGACGGCGTTCTGGCTTTTCCGGCGGCGAGCGGAGGTGAGGCTGCCCACTTCTTGAAGGAATTATCATTGTGATCACAACTGTGCAAGCCATTTAGGTCGATTGAAGGTGTAGAATCGGTGAGTTCGAATTTCTCCTTCGCGGCGGCGTTTGTGGCGTTTCCCGTCCAAATAGGAGGTTGCTCAAGGTATGAAAGTTGCTCCCCTTGCCCCTTGCCTTGATGTACATGTTGGGTGTAGCGGGTTGTGTCAATTTGCAGTTAGTAGGGCGGCGCGTGGGGCCCACGTGCAATAATAGCACTCTCATCAAACACAGGGAAAATATTTAGACCTAAGTATCGTACCACGAGGATTGAAAAGCTAACTCAAATCCTCTGTTATACCGGTTACTAAGTCACTAACAAATTCTACGAAGTGATATGAACAATGGGAGTGATCGAAAATGTTGATTATGGTTTTGGAAAGATAAAACTAAAATTGTAATTGAAAACAAGGATAATAGAGACTAATCAAGAAATGAGAATTAGGTCACTAGGGGTATCCTCCTAGCCAAATCTAATGCACAAATGTGTTTCCAATGGTCATTCAATTCCTAACGGCATCAAGAACCATACCAAAGGCTTTTCAAGGCTCATGGGTCATTAGATTCCTTCAATGATGTTCCTACTCCGGATTAAGGGTAGTAGAAACTCAATTGCAACAATCTAGAACCTTGTCAGGGCCTCTAGATAAACCAAAAGCCGAAAAGTCCTAAAATCAAGGTTCTCAAGCTAGCCAATACGGCAATCGAAATTGGTATCATAACTAACCATGTTCTAAACAAGTGTCCTAGCGGTAAACTAGAGAAGTGATTAGGTCCTCTAATTTGTTCTAGACACGCTCATCTACACATTCAAGAGTTAATCAAGCTCCTAATCATGCATCTAAGCCAATGATAATAGAATAAAACATATGTCCAATATGAAATTGAAATCTATTGAATTAAAACACATCCATTACATTAAATCCAAGCTAGGGCTCAAACCCTAGTTTCCTAAATTGACTACTCACAACCCATTAACAAATCAACAACAAAATACATCAAGTAAAGAGGTAAAGTGAAGAGGAGTGAGAAGTAACAAGTAACAAGAACAAGCCACACATTGCTATGGAGCAATTTTGACAAGACTTGATTTATAGCTTCCCAGTTTACCAAATACTCAAACTTGATGACCTTTTAAGCTCCTTGAGATTCCTTATGGAATTGATGAGAATTTGGTAGAAAGAGTGAGAGGGAAGAGATGGGTTTGAGAGGAAAATGAGGTGGTAGTCTTGGAGGCCCGGACTTGAGGTGAGGTCCTAAAATGTTAAGGGCACTAAACATCGACAGTCCACACGTGAATAAGACACAGCGCTCAGTGGGTTGTGTCTAAAGCATTTGTGGGGGTGTCTGGGTGAGGTAGGTTTCATTTTTTGCTTTTGGTTAAATACATAGGACCCCACTTGCTAGCTATTAATATTATCTATCGTGTACAATCATGTTTTGTTCTTTATTATATTTGTACTCCTTTATTGGTGACAATATTTGTACGTTTTTTTTGTTCTAAAGTTTTGAGTTTTTTGTTTTGTTTTGGTCCTTACATTGCTTGTTGTAAAATAATTTATTTTTGTTTTTCTTTTTTTTGGTTAAAAAAATTATATTGATTTATAACATTTTTGGTTCTTTTATTACAGATTAATCATTTTTTTATGATCGTTAAAAGGACACAATTTCTAAAACTTGCCTCAGGTTTTGAAATCGATACGGCCATGTGATCTTGAGGGGAAGTGAGAATGGTCTAGAGGTGATGAAATAAGGATGATCGAGGTGATGTACGTGAGATGGTCTCCTTCTCCGTTTTTCGGAGCTGTGAGGAGAAGAGAGAAAATGATTTGAAGATGGTGCGGCCAGTCTCTAGAGGAGGAGAGAGCTAGGAGAGAGCTTGTTTATTGGATGAAATTTGCAATTTGAAACATCACACGTGCGTCTTGGTCTAATTAATCAATTATTGATTAATTAAGTTGCTTGCAAAATTAATTATCCAATAAATGATTAATTAAGAGACTAATTGCACTTTACTTCTCCTTTGACTAGGGTTGACCAGAAATGATAATTTCGTTCTTTGTCGTCAATTCCATGAGACCTAGGATAGCCGAAGTTTGGGATGGACCAACCGGCCGAGACTTTGAAGAAGTTGGTAAAGATGCTCACAATTTTTGAGGGTTACATAGAGCGATACAACGCAATTAGATGTCCATATGAGCACTCAAACATTCAACAAGATCTCATAAGAGTAAATGACACTTTAGTACTAATTTAAGCTTCTTTTTGCCCATTTAAATGTTTTTAAAAGAAATATGCCCACTTCAATATAAGGTGTGTGAAATGTGCCTTATTGGACAAAACTTTTCTAATGGGCCTACTTTTAATGGTTTTTTCTGTCGAAAATACCCTCAACCTGTAGACTATATATACCAGACGAGATCTATTTTCAAATTTCTGTTTTGAAGAGAGAGAAAGTTTACGATCGGAGAGAGAGAGAGAGAGAGACAGAGAGAGAGCGATCGGAGAGCCGTCGTTTCAGAGAGGACCGACGGCGTTGTTTCAGACGGCGATTTCGAGCCAATTTCCGTTGCGGTTTTCCGGCGGCAGCATAACCTCTCTTCCTGTAGCAGAATTACGTAGTAAATGGAGCTAGATCGGGCTTTGGATTGCTCTTCGGTTCCTACTCGGTTTGAATCTCTTCAATTCTTCTTTTCTTTATGTTTTTAGTTGAATTATATGTCGCTTCTTGAATGCGCTTCGTTTGCATGTTGTTTCGAAAATTTCTGGATTTTTTGGACTTGTTACTGGGGGTAGTAATGTTTGTGATCTATGTCTTATTGTTGTTTTTAATGTTTTTTCTGTGCTTTTTTTTTGTACTTCTAGCATATTAATTATGTTTTTCAGTCTGTTTTTGTAGAAATTGACATTTACTGGGGGTAGTAATATTATGATCTGTGTGTTTTTTTTAAATTGTGGTTAGTTGTTGTTTTCATTGCTTATTGTTTGTACTTCTAGCATATTACTTATGTTTTTCAATCTGTTTTTGTAGAAATTGACATTTACTGGGGGTAGTAGTTTATGGACCTGTGTGTTTTTGTTTTTTTTGCAGGAGCACTGTTGGTTCTTTGTGTGTTCAATTTGTTTGTTCTGGCAATGGCTTTGTTCTTCTTCTCAATGAGCTCATGAATTATTCAGACCTTATTCAATCCATCCGAAAACGATTTAAGTTTTCGTCCAATGATTCTTTTCACCTTGAGTATTCATCACCTGCTTGTTCTTCCGTCTATTTAGATAATGAATCTGATTTTAAGATGCTCTTCTGCTGTGCAAAAATTTATCATATGGATAATGTATTAGTGACAGTAGTCAAGGATGTCGGGAAAAGTTGTTCATCAACTAGTGTAGTGGTTGATGATTGTGCTGAGATGATAGATGAGAATGACTATTTAGGTGATGCTTTTAAGGATGGACCTCAGAAGTTTTTTTTGTCGGATGAATGGGGTTCATATTTGTCACATGCTGGGCAGAAGTTTGAGAGCATTGCAGACTTTAGAGATAAACTGAGGAAGTTTGCTGTTCAAAGTGGTTTCCATTATGTGTTATCTAGGAATGATTCAATTTACGTTAATGCTGTTTGTGCAAATCGTGATGTTGACCACTGTGGCTGGGAAGTACTTGGATCTGTTGCTTCTATTAATCAGTGCTTTTACATAACGCGATTTAATAATGTTCATACATGCAGAGGTATGATAAGGAATCGTTCTCATCGGCAATTAGGGTCTAAAATTGTTAGGACCTGCATTGAGTCTACTGTCTGTCTGAATCTTGGTTTGAAGCCCCGTGAGATCATGAGCAATTTCAAGTCCACTTATGGTTATGAAATTAGTTATAAGGTTGCTTCAAGAGCAAAAAAAAGGTGTGTGGAAAAGATGTATGGCTCGGAATGTGATTCTTTTTCTATGTTAAGCTGGTTTAGGGAAGCTGTGTTGGAGACTAATCCGGGTTCTTCAGTTGTTCTTGAAGTTGATGAGAGTACCGAGAGGTTTAAAAGGGTTTTTGTATCTTATGCTGGCCAAATTCAGGGTTTCAAGTTCAGCCTACCTGTTTTATATGTTGATGGTGCCTTTGGAAAGAGCAAATACAAGGGGCAGATTCTTGCTGCAACTGGAAGAAATGGAAACAAAGGTACCTCCTGTTATTTTACTATGCCTAGTAATTGTTAGTAATTTTTTCATGTTTTTAGTTGTACATGTTATGTTTTTGGAGCGGAACGCTCCCGTTAGCGGTGCAGCGGCACGCTGCTTTTTATGTTTCTTCTCTTTTGTTAGCCTTTCGTTTTGGAGCTGAACGCTAGACTTTTGAAATCTTCATTCTTCTGATTCGAATATGTTTTTCTTATAGTTTTATGGTTTGTTAGACTTTCATTTTGGAGCGGAACGCTCCCGTTAGCGGTGCAGCGGCACGCTGCTGTTTATTTTACTGCCCCTAGTAATTGTTTGTTTGTTTTTTTATTATGCAGGTTTCTTCCCTTTAGCCTTGTGTTTTTCTGATTCAGAGACTGAAGAAAACTGGTTGTTTTTCTTCAAGAACTTGAAGGCTTTGTTGGAACCGCAAGGAAGGATTATCATATTCATTAGTGATCGTGGTGTTGGTTTGTTGAAGGCATTTGATCTCATTTTTCCTGGTAATCCTCATCTTTACTGTTATCATCATTTGCGATACAACCTTAGTCGAAAGTATAAGAACAAAGGAGGGGAAATTGTTGTTGCTGATGTGTTACAAAAATTCTTTAAAGTGGCTTATGCATCGACTGAGAAGTCTTTCTACTTTCATTTAAAAAATTTGAGAGATGAGGGTGGTGCTGCTACTATTGATGAATTCATAAGGGAGATTCCATTGGAACATTGGTGCCGTGCTTTTTTTAAAGGTTGTCGGTATGGGATTATGGCAAATGGTATTGCTGAATCCTTTAATAACTGGATTGTTGCTGAGCGTTCACTGCCCCCTTTCGCTATGTTAGATCAAACTAGAATGAAAGAAATGAAGATGATGTCAGAAAGGAGTGTTGAGTCGAAATCTTGGACTACCAAGCTTACTCCTAAAATGGAGAAGAGGCTGAAAGAGCAGCTTGATAGGTCTCGTGTGTTCAGGGTGATTGCTTCCCATGAAAATGTTTATGAGGTTAGGAATGATAAGTACTCCTATTCAGTGGACATCTCTACTCGTACTTGTTCATGTGTGAAGTGGCAGATTAATTGTTTCCCATGCGCTCATGCACTTGCTGCTATACAAGGTGCAAGACTTGATGTGTATGATTTCATTGATCCTTATTTTACTGCTGAATACTATAGGATGTGTTATAGCTTTCCTATTGCACCTCTGAGTAACGTTGATGCCTCTTGTTCTTCCACTGAGGACTTTATACTACCTCCTGTTACTAAGAGGCCGGCTGGGAGGCCTAAATCAAAGAGGATAGCATCTGCTGGTGAGAAGAAGCTGATTCGATGCGGTCGTTGTAATAAGATGGGCCATCATAACAAGAAGAGTTGTACGGAACCTTTGAACATGTTGCTGTAGTTTCTTGGACATCCTTCTGGTTGTTAGTGGATGTTTGGAATTTGTTGTTTTTTGGATGTTTTTTGAACTATATTCAGATTTCTCTCTATTGTAAGGATTTTGATTGAAGATTTTTGTGATGTTCATTATTGTGGAATTCTCTTGACAATATTATTATGTTCATCTGTCCCAAGCATTAAAGTTCTAAGGGTCAATAACTTTACACAGGATCTTTTTTTTTTTTTTTTCTGTTCTTCCCTCCCAAGTAATAAACTTTACTAGGGGTAGTAATTTTTCCAAGTGGTCAGATTTACTTGTTCTGCACTCTAACACATACTTTACTAGGGGTAGTAATGTTTCCAGAACCTCAGTTTTTGTTGTTCTGCACCCTAGAACATACTTTACTGGGGGTAGTAATGTTTTCCAGAACCTCAGTTTTTCTTGTTCTGCACACAGTAATAAACTTTACTAGGGGTAGTAATGTTTCCAGAACCTCAGTTTTTGTTGTTCTTCACCCTAGAACATACATTACTAGGGGTAGTAATGTTTCCAGAACCTCAGTTTTTGTTGTTCTGCACCCAGTAATAAACTTTACTGGGGGTAGTAATGTTTCCAGAACCTCAGTTTTTGTTGTTCTGCACCAAGTAATAAACATTACTAGGGGTAGTAATGTTTCCAGAACCTCAGTTTTTGTTGTTCTGAACCCTAGAACATACTTTACTAAGGGTAGTAATTTTTCCAGAAACTCAGTTTTTCTTGTTCTGCAACCTAACACATACTTTACTAGGGGTAGTAATGTTTCTAGAAACTCAGTTTTTGTTGTTCTGCACCCTAGAACATACTTTACTAGGGGTAGTAATGTTTCCAGAACCTCAGTTTTTGTTGTTATGCACACTAACACATACTTTACTAGGGGTAGTAATGTTTCCAGAACCTCAGTTTTTGTTGTTCTGAACCCTAGAACATACTTTACTAGGGGTAGTAATGTTTCCAGAACCTCAGTTTTTGTTGTTCTGCACCCTAGAACATACTTTACTAGGGGTAGTAATGTTTTCCAGAACCTCAGTTTTTCTTGTTCTGCACACTAACACATACTTTACTAGGGGTAGTAATGTTGCCAGAAACTCAGTTTTTGTTGTTCTGCACCCTAGAACATACTTTACTAGGGGTAGTAATGTTGCCATAAACTCAGTTTTGTTGTTCTGCACCAAGTAATAAACTTTACTGGGGGTAGTAATGTTTCCAGAACCTCATTTTTTGTTGTTCTGCACCCTAGAACATACTTTACTAGGGGTAGTAATGTTTCCAGAACCTCAGTTTTTGTTGTTCTACAGCCTAACACATACTTTACTGGGGGTAGTAATGTTTCCAGAACCTCAGTTTTTGTTGTTCTGCACACTAACACATACTTTACTAGGGGTAGTAATGTTTCCAGAACCTTAGTTTTTGTTGTTCTGCACCCTAGAACATACTTTACTAGGGGCAGTAAAGTTTCTAGAGCATAAAAAAACACATTGCTGATGGTAGTAAACCATTACTTTACTAGGTATTAAATTCCCTTAAATTTACATGAAAGTTTCAAAATAGAACTTAAAATTGGATCTCAATCTTAGTTTAATTTCGCAAACTCCTCTAACATCTTCTTCCTCATTTGGTTGCCGCCTTCTTGGTTTGGATCCAACCCAGCACACATTGCCTCCATATAATGTAGAACAAATGGACCACAATCAGACCTGCAATAACAAACAATGATACATTTACCAAGGGTAGTAAACTCTCAAAGCATCTGGTTATGTAGTTATCAACCCTAACAAACAATGATACATGTACAAGAAGAATATTCATGTACTTACGATGATACATTTTGCTGGGGGCATGTGCGGTGTTCAGTCAGTTTGTATGGTTTATTATGGATGTTATTATCAATAATCCAACGTCTGGTCACCTTTTCATCGTCTGTCATTTTTACTATGTTGCTTTTTTTTCTGCCTTGACTGTCCTCAGGTGCGTAATCAATCGCATAATCTTCCCTGTATTCATTCTGGTCAAGGTCTTGGCTCAAAGTAAACACAGTTGTATAGTGTATACGTTTGATGAACTCCTTGATGTGCTTCACCTGTATATTAAGCAACAAAACAATTTTTAAACATTAGTTAACCTTAACAATTGAATGCTTTGCATTTTTTTTTAATAAAAATGTTTTGATTGTTTACTCACCACTGCTTTTGCATTTTTGAAGTGATAGTTGTCTTTTTCTTTGTATGGTTTTGGCAGCAAAGAGTTCATGTGATAAAAGCATTTGTTTATGTTGTCAATCAGCAGCAAAGTGTAGTGAAGGCTAGACCCATGATGTAACGGAATGAAGACCATCTGCTTTCCAAACAGGGTCCAAAGTGGGTTATAGAAGTTTTGCTCCATACTTTGTTCATAGCCACTTTTGAAGTCTCCAGTTGCTCCTCCACTTTGCTTGTGCAATTCCAACATTGTTTCATGCTCTATCACATCTTTCTGCATTTAAAAAACAAATATGATAACCTTAGATCAACCAACAGATATAAATAACATTTTACAACCCATAGTAAACTTTACTGGGTTAGTAATGTTCCAAAGCATCAGATTTTGTTGTTCTGCAGCCTAAAACATACTTTACTAGGGGGTAGTAATGTTTCCAGAACCTCAGTTTTTGTTGTTCTGCACCCTAGAACATTCTTTACTGGGGGTAGTAAACTTTACTAGGGGTAGTAATGTTGCTAGAAACTCAGTTTTTGTTGTTCTGCACCCAGTAATAAACTTTACTGGGGGTAGTAATGTTTCATGAACCTCAGTTTTTGTTGTTCTTCACCCTAGAACATACTTTACTAGGGGTAGTAATGTTTCCAGAACCTCAGTTTTTGTTGTTCTGCACACTAACACATACTTTACTAGGGGTAGTAATGTTTTCAGAACCTCAGTTTTTGTTGTTCTGCACACTAACACATACTTTACTAGGGGTAGTAATGTTTCCAGAAACTCAGTTTTTGTTGTTCTGCACACAGTAATAAACTTTACTGGGGGTAGTAATGTTTCCAGAACCTCAGTTTTTGTTGTTCTGCAGCCTAACACATACTTTACTAGGGGTAGTAATTTTTCCACAAACTCAGTTTTTGTTGTTCTGCAGCCTAACACATATTTTACTAGGGGTAGTAATGTTTCATGAACCTCAGTTTTTGTTGTTCTGCACACTAACACATACTTTACTAGGGGTAGTAATGTTTCCAGAACCTCAGTTTTTGTTGTTCTGAACCCTAGAACATACTTTACTAGGGGTAGTAATGTTTCCAGAACCTCAGTTTTTGTTGTTCTGCAGCCTAACACATACTTTAATAGGGGTAGTAATGTTTCCAGAAACTCAGTTTTTGTTGTTCTGCACCCTAGAACATACTTTACTAGGGGTAGTAATGTTTCCAGAACCTCAGTTTTTGTTGTTCTGCAGCCTAACACATACTTTACTGGGGGTAGTAATGTTGCCAGAAACTCAGTTTTTCTTGTTCTGCAGCCTAACACATACTTTACTAGGGGTAGTAATTTTTCCAGAAACTCAGTTTTTGTTGTTCTGCAGCCTAACACATACTTTACTAGGGGTAGTAATGTTTCATGAACCTCAGTTTTTGTTGTTCTGCACACTAACACATACTTTACTAGGGTTGTAAAATTTACATGAAAGTTTCCAGATGGTATACTCACAGTCATTATAGAGATCAAATGAAAGAAAAATAAATATACATAGCAAAAACTTAAGTTTACTACCCCTAGTGCAAAACAATATCTTGATGAAAATATAAGTTTTATTGCCCCTAGTAAACTTACCACAATCTCCATGTTCATGAATCCAACAGGCAGTTTGGCAGCTTCTGTCATTTCCTTCAACAACCTCATGTACACTTGCATGCTCTGCGAACATAACATAAGTCAATATTATTAAATCTAAACTTCACTGAGTGGTGCTAATAAGGTGATATTATTTATTTTTTTATTACTCACACTCGACAATATGTCTGATTGTTCAATGATCCTTTGCAAGTCACTCTTTGATAAACAGTGCCAGCCTTCAGGACATGTCCAGTACGCTTCACTGTAGAAAAACATTGAATTCATACTCCAACACTACCAGAAAATAGTTCTTGGCCGACGAAAAACAATCGTCGCCCTGTTTAAAAATTTCGTCGCCTAAGTACTTAGGCGACGACATGTCGTCGGCCAAGAAGTCGTCGCCAGAAGTCCGTCGGTGAAGAACTTGGGCGACGAAATTTAATTCCGTCGTCGCCTAAGAGTAATTCTTAGGCGACGATACTAATTTCGTCGCCTAAAATATACCTGTCGTCGCCCAAAAATATTCGTCGCCCAAGATTTAACACCTTGGCCGACGAAATTTTTTTTCGTCGCTTAAGATCTTCTGACCTTGGGCGACGAAAATAAATATTTCGTCGCCTAAGATCACTAAATCTTAGGCGACGAAAAATAATATCGTCGGCCAAGGTGTTAAATCTTGGGCGACGATTTATAAATTTCGTCGCCTAAGATATATTTAAATTTTTTTTAAAAAAATAATTAAATAATTATTTTAAATATATAAATAATGTTTTTTTAATTTTTGTCATTATTTTTTTTTCGGCATTTCTTTAAAATTTTCTAATACTAAAATTTAATTAAAACTAACACAAATTTATAAATTTATAAATAATTTATTACAAAAATTCTGCCTATGGATCGAGAAACCCAAAATCTAACTCATCATCCCCGTTCGGAGGGTCCTGAGGCGGCGGCTGGTCAGGCTGAGGAGGCTGCTGCTGAGGCTGGGGCCACTGAGGATGCCACTGAGGTAATGGTATAGGCGTAGGCATGGGCGGAAACGGCTGTCCGGCCGCAAGTGCAGACATGCAGGCAGTCATCCACTGTCCCATAGCCGCCTGGTTGGCATTGGTGACTTCATTCACCCGCTCCATATGCGCAGCATTGGAAGCCGCATATGATTCCGCCATCGCCGCCATCTCCCTCGCTCTTTGGGCTTCCAGCTCAGACTCTCTCGCTCTTTGGGCTTCCAGCTCAGACTCTCTCGCTCTTTGGGCTTCCAGCTCAGACTGTAGGCTTGCGAACTGATCCTATAGCCGAGTGGTCTGGCTGTTGCTGCTTGAGGCTCCGGCGGCTCCCTTGCGCTGAAATCCTGGCGTCGTCTTCAGGATCCCCTTTCCAGCGTCTCCCATACCCCGGCAGTAGTAGGTGTTGGAACGCTGCGCGAAGGCAGTGGCCATAATCCGCGCCCCAACGGTAGGATCTGAAGTGTCGATCCTGGACATGGCCTCTGACATGTCATCCTCTGCCGTGCCCGGCCATGTGTCGTTCACCATGCCTCTGATGACATCTTGCTCCGCCTCCCTCACCCTCGCCTAAATGGATATATTATAAAAATATATTAATATACATTTAATAAAATGTAATTAAAATTAAAAATTAGTAAATATAAGGAACTTACAAGATCCTCCTCAGAATGAGGATATGCCCTCTGAAGGGTCCCCACATAGGGGTTCTCCTCTGGCCGCTCTCGCCGCACGTCGTCCATGATGGCCGAAAACGGCCTCGAACCGGCACGATGGTTGGTTGTGTTCTGTTGCCGGTTCTCAGCGTTCACCCGGGCGAGATGCTTTTTAAAAAAAAATATATCGTTAGTAAATATTTAAAAACATACAATTATAATTAATTCACTAATTAAATATTCAAATTTGTTTACGAATTACCTGTTTGTGAGGGTCGTTGAACTGCGTGACAAGAAGCCACCGCCACTCGTACTCCCGATGCTCGAACTCCTTCGGGGTACCCGAACGGTCGCTCCCGTACTTCTTCCAGTGTTCCCGGAGGTCGTGCTTCCACTCCTTGAACCTACATATACAAAAAAAAATATTAATAATTTTATTAAAAAAATAAAATTTAAAAAATTATTAAATAGCTAGAGGTACCTCTCCCTATGGGTCTTGTCCGCCCAGTCACGTCCCTCCTCGGGAACCACAAACCATTGCTGCATTACCACTTGTTAGTATTTTTTTCGATAATGAAATAATTTATTAGTTAAAAAAATAGTTAAAAAAAAGGTAATTTATTGAGTAAACTCACCGACATCGACTGATGGAGCATCTCCTTCACTCCATCAGGAACCTGGCTCCAGACTCCCCACAACATAGGGAGTCTGGAGCGGATGGTGCCTCCCGCGGCGCGCGTGTACCGGTTTCCCAACGCGGCGTCCACCGGTTTCCCGTTGGAAAACGGGATGGCGATCCGTCCAGCGGACTCGACCGCCCTATCGAGTCCCTTGTTGCTGACGGTGCCTCTCCTGTTCCGCCTTCTCGTTCCGGCGGCTGTGACATTGTGAATCAAATTTAATATTAATAATACATTTTTACAAAAAAAAATTGTAAATCGAAAAAAAAGTAATAATAAATTACCTGAGGATGAGGCTGAGCCGACGGATTCGTCTATGTCCGCCTGCTCGGAGACCCTCACGGGATGAAGAGGCGTGGGAAACTCTCGGTAGATATAGGCCTCGTGCGGTGCCACATGCGGGAGCTGCTCCCGAATCGGTCGACCCTCCTCATCGACGCGAGGTATCGCCGGTATCGTCGGAGGAAGGAAGAGGCCGGACGGCACCATAGGGACCCCGGATGACCCGCCATCACCGTCGGTCGGGGACGACTGTGTGGGGGCGTCGCTGCGGGATCGCGACCGGCGAAGTATGGGTGGATGACGAGGAGCCGTCGCTGCGGGACCCGACTGCCCCGCAGAACCCGAGCCGCTCGCGCCACCCATCAGTTGCGCATGTCGGGCCGTAAACTGCCACGGAAACCCGATCGACGGTGATTCCGACGGGTTGTTTGAGGTACCGTCCGAGCCGTCTTGTCCAGAAGTTCTTCTCTTGGCCATCCTGTTTAAAATAACCATAAATTTATTAAAAATATTTTGCGAACTTATAATTAAGTTCACAAAAATAAAGGCTCGATAAACTTCGAAAAATTTATCAACAATAATAGCACAAATAAAATTTAATAATTATTATAGGATTTATTATTTTTTTTATTCACATAACAAATTATTTACATTAATAAGGGCTTATTATATCACAAAAATTAATTTACGAATATTTACATCCTTACTCAAAAATATTCCATTATTTCTTACAAACCCTAAACCCTAAATAAACCCTAAACCGTAAACTCTAAACCCTAAATAAACCCTAAATTATTTAATCATTTACAATCCTAAACCGTATACCCTAAACCGTAAACCGTAAACCCTAAACCGTACATCACAATTTACAATTATCACAACAACAACAATTTACAATTATCACAACAACAACAACAACAATTTACAATTTACAATTATCACAACAACAACAACAACAACAATTTACAATTATTATAACAACAAAAACAATTAAAACCAATTTAGGGTTTTAGGGTTATACCTTAAATTGTGGGTCGACGTCGGGGTCGGGTTCCGAATTGGGGTCGGGGTCGGGGTCGGGGTCGGAGAGAGGGAGAGAGAGAGGGCAGAGAGAGGATTTTCGGAGAGAGAGAGAGAATATGCTTGGCGGCTGAAGAAATGGTTAGGGTTTCCGAATTTTTGCCTTTTATAGTGGCGTTCTTGGGCGACGATTTTGTAAAAATCGTCGCCCGCCTTTTTTAAAAATCGTCGGCCAAGAGTAAAAATAAAAATTTAATATAATGAAATTTAAATGTTCTTTATTTTATTTTAATTATTCGGATTACTCTTGGCCGACGAAATTAGGCTAATTCGTCGGCCAAGATTATAATTGGGCGACGATATTTGTTAAAATCGTCGCCCAAGAGTAAAAATAAAAATTTAATATAATGAAATTTAAATGTTCTTTATTTTATTTTAATTATTCGGATTACTCTTGGCCGACGAAATTAGGCTAATTCGTCGGCCAAGATTATACTTGGGCGACGATATTTGTTAAAATCGTCGCCCAAGAGTAAAAATAAAAATTTAATATAATGAAATTTAAATGTTCTTTATTTTATTTTAATTATTCGGATTACTCTTGGCCGACGAAATTAGGCTAATTCGTCGGCCAAGATTATAATTGGGCGACGATATTTGTTAAAATCGTCGCCCAAGATTAAAAATAAAAATTTAATATAATGAAATTTAAATGTTCTTTATTTTATTTTAATTATTCGGATTAATCTTGGCCGACGAAATTAGGCTAATTCGTCGGCCAAGATTATACTTGGGCGACGATATTTGTTAAAATCGTCGCCCAAGAGTAAAAATAAAAATTTAATATAATGAAATTTAAATGTTCTTTATTTTATTTTAATTATTCGGATTACTCTTGGCCGACGAAATTAGGCTAATTCGTCGGCCAAGATTATAATTGGGCGACGATATTTGTTAAAATCGTCGCCCAAGATTAAAAATAAAAATTTAATATAATGAAATTTAAATGTTCTTTATTTTATTTTAATTATTCGGATTACTCTTGGCCGACGAAATTAGGCTAATTCGTCGGCCAAGATTATACTTGGGCGACGATATTTGTTAAAATCGTCGCCCAAGAGTAAAAATAAAAATTTAATATAATGAAATTTAAATGTTCTTTATTTTATTTTAATTATTCGGATTACTCTTGGCCGACGAAATTAGGCTAATTCGTCGGCCAAGATTATAATTGGGCGACGATATTTGTTAAAATCGTCGCCCAAGAGTAAAAATAAAAATTTAATATAATGAAATTTAAATGTTCTTTATTTTATTTTAATTATTCGGATTACTCTTGGCCGACGAAATTAGGCTAATTCGTCGGCCAAGATTATACTTGGGCGACGATATTTGTTAAAATCGTCGCCCAAGAGTAAAAATAAAAATTTAATATAATGAAATTTAAATGTTCTTTATTTTATTTTAATTATTCGGTTTACTCTTGGCCGACAAAATTAGGCTAATTCGTCGGCCAAGATTATAATTGGGCGACGATATTTGTTAAAATCGTCGCCCAAGAGTAAAAATAAAAATTTAATATAATGAAATTAAATGTTCTTTATTTTATTTTAATTATTCGGATTACTCTTGGCCGACGAAATTAGGCTAATTCGTCGGCCAAGATTATACTTGGGCGACGATATTTGTTAAAATCGTCGCCCAAGAGTAAAAATAAAAATTTAATATAATGAAATTTAAATGTTCTTTATTTTATTTTAATTATTCGGATTACTCTTGGCCGACGAAATTAGGCTAATTCGTCGGCCAAGATTATAATTGGGCGACGATATTTGTTAAAATCGTCGCCCAAGAGTAAAAATAAAAATTTAATATAATGAAATTTAAATGTTCTTTATTTTATTTTAATTATTCGGATTACTCTTGGCCGACGAAATTAGGCTAATTCGTCGGCCAAGATTATAATTGGGCGACGATATTTGTTAAAATCGTCGCCCAAGAGTAAAAATAAAAATTAAAAATTTCTTTACAATGAAATTTAAATGTGCTTTATTTATTTTAGTACAAACATATTCTTTTAGTATACAAACAATTACAAAGCTAAGGCTCAATTATAACTAAGCTAAGGCTCGTAATCTGAGTCATCCGATGAGTCTTCTTCGGTATCGGAATTAATATCTGGTAATCTATGCCTTAATTCGTCGTCAGAGTCGTCGTCTGTTTCTTCATTTGGATCAACATCAATAAAGGTTGAATCTTCGTCACGAATTCTGAGCACTCGACCATGTTTAACATTATTTTGACGAACAGTAGCTACATCATGAATACCTACTGCGTTCGGCTCCTGGTACGCATCAGCCTCTGGCCCTGGAATGGTCACTCCAAGTGTAGCCGCCCGGTAAATGTTTCGAGGATGCACAATGTTCGCTATTTTCCACGCGTCACCCCTGGCGAGGTCATCAAGATAAAACACTTGTTTTACCGATGTCGCAAAAACAAACGGGTCATCTTCGTAGACGCTTGTAGCAGTGTTGACCGATAAATTGCCGTACTGATCCATCTTCATGCTCTGTGCGCCTGTATCAAACCATCTACACTTGAACAGATGCACTTTCATGCCTTCCGCATAAACCAGTTCGACCACTGAATGGAGAACACCGTAATAGTCAAGGCCATGACCTTTCGCCATCACCCCAGAATTCTGTGTTCTTCGTCTGCTGTCTCTCTCTTCAGATACAAATTTCACGCCATTCACTGTGCAAGTGGGATAAACTCTAGCCCGTTGCGGTTGCATCGCAAGAAGTAATAGTTCGTGCGACCAGTTTGGATTATCATCAGATTTTATCATGTCCATCTGTAACGGATATTGAACTATAAATATCCGAAAATGTATGCAATAGAAAATAATTACATATATATATATAACAGGGAAGATTAAATTACGTACCCAGGTGCGAAAATAATTTGCGAACGTCATGTTGTGGTACTCGAGATCACCATCAACTTCCGGAAAATTTAGGTGCAACTCTTTCCAATATTTAACTTCTTCACAATTGATTAGTACCCACCAGTGCGCTATGGCTATCTCTTCATCCGACAATGCATACTCGGCGGACAGTCGTGCTCCACCAACTTCGACATCACTGGAAACTATAGAGAGATTGAACCGCGGCGCATGTTCCTCCATGGCTTGCGGAGCTCCCAACGACGCTCCTAAATACAACTTCATGTAGGTGACGCATTCATGCGCAATATATGCTTCAGCTATACATCCTTCAGGCGCGGATTTATTAGTGACATAATCTTTGTACTCACCAAGTTGCCTGTAAATATAAGATTGCAAACTATACGTTATGGTTATTGAACATGTACGTACATATATGTATTCTGGAGATGTAAGTGAATAAAACATACCTTTCCATGGGATACATCCAAGTGAAGTGTACTGGACCAGTAAGCAACAATTGCTGGGGAAGATGGATCATCAGGTGAGGCATTATATCGAAAAAATTTGGCGGAAAGATCCTCTCGAATTTACACATGATGTATATGATGTCTGCCTGCATTTCCCGGAGATCGGATTTTCTCACTTCCCTTGTGCATAACTTCATGAAGAATCTTGACAGCGCTACTAACGGCTCCACAACCTGGCCAACCACACATCACAAATTTAATATAAAATCCATTTACGACAGGTTAACCGTAATTTTAACCACAAATTTACCTGACGGTGAAGGAACGGTCGAATGAAAACAGGGAAGAGACGTTGTAGCAGAATATGACAGTCATGACTCTTCAAGCCGTATATCTTATTCTCCCGCAAGTTCACACACCGGGCTATATTTCCTGCAACGCCTGAGGGATACGTCACACAACTCATCCACCTGAAGATCTGGGTCTTCTGATCAGGCTTCACGGTGTAAGGAGCCCAAGGCATCTTTTTCTTCCCCTCTTTCAGCCAAAGATGTTTTCTGATTCCCATTTTCTTAAGATCAACGCGTGCCTTAGGACCGTCTTTCGTCTTCCCCTCCAAGTTGAGCACTGTACCTACCACACTGTCGCAGACATTCTTCTCTATGTGCATCACATCTAGGTAGTGCCTGATCAACAGCGTACTCCAGTACGGGAGTTCCCAAAATATGCTCTTATGTGTCCAGAATTTGTACCTGTCTGGTCTTTCAGGTATTCTGGCCACAATATCGGGATGATTGCTGAGCTGCCCAAAATCATACTCATCCAGCACTGCTAAAATCTCTTCCCCCGACCATCTATGCGGCTCCACACCTCTCTCTTCGGTCCCATCAAATGCCCCGGTATCTATCCGCCAGGGGTGATCATGTGGTAGGTAAGCACGGTGACTCATCCGGACTATCTTGTTGCAATGATTGCTGCACCCCTGGGAGCTAAGGCACTCAGGACAAGCCTTGTATCCCCTAACAACGTTGCCGGACAACATCCCACGTGCAGGAAAATCACTGATGGTACCAACAATCATGGCATGCATCTGGAACATCTCCTTTTTGTGGGAGTCATAAGTGGGATGACCAACCTCCCAAAGCAATTTACACTCTTCAATCAGCGGTCTCATATACACATCGAGACACTTCCCTGGATAACAACAACAACCACAACAAATTCAGATAACGACTATATATGACCAACAATATAGAACAAAAACAATAAATGGAGAGGTGTTGAACCAACAGCAATATATACAATATGAAGGGAAAGTAGATACCTGGATAACCGGGCCCCGGAATCAACAAGGTCAACATGTTGTATTCCTTCTTCATGCACATCCATGGAGGAAGGTTGTAAGGCACCAAAATGACCGGCCATATACTGTACGAAAGACTCATGGTCCCAAAAGGGTTGAACCCGTCGGATGACAGCCCGAGCCTCACATTCCTCACCTCTGAAGCAAAATGAGGAAACTCCCTGTCTATATGCTTCCACGCCTCCCCGTCAGCAGGGTGTACCATGAGGTCTTCGTCATGCACCTCCCTCACAGCGTGCCATCTCATAGCTTCGGCCGTCTTTGAAGACATATACAACCGCTCCAGCCTATCCCTCAACGGGAAATAGCGAAGTACCTTAACAGGTTTCCTGTTGCCTGCGGGAGTCCGCTTATACCTGTCGGTCCCACATACCGGACAACGATGAAGGCCTTCAAGGTCATTACCGTCTGCATCTTTACCCCAGAATAGAACGCAGTCATATCTGCATGCATGGATCTTGATGTAGGAAAGCCCGAGATCTCTCAAGATACGACGGACCTTATGATGCGTGGTGGGATGACGATGACCGTCGGGCAGGAGCGAAGCAGCGTACTGTAGATACCTATCAACAGCCGTCACGGTCGATTTTGTGTCAACCTTGATATGCATCACCTCCATCACACACTGAAGAACGGTCTTCTCATGACCTGGGCACAGAGGGGTCTGTTGGAAAGCAATAAGTCTGTTGTACTTGGCTATACCGGCAGTGTTGACACCTCTAGGGACGGCCTGCATCGGCGCCTGAGGAATGTGCTGTCGTTCAGGGCATACACCGCTGTCATGAGGAAACATGTCGTTGATGAAGGTCGTTGTTGGATCGTTGGATGTACTGCCCGTCTCATCAAACTGTCCATGATCATGCGGGCGTGATGAGGTTTCACCGTGATATATCCAACATATGTAACGTTCCCAGAATCCGTTACTCTTCAGGTGGTCCCATACTGTCCCCAACGGAAATCGATGCATATCACTGCGACACTTACACATCTTGCACGGGCAATAGAACATGCCACTCCCGTCAGCATTGCCCTGCGCATATTGCATAAAATCCCAAACTCCTTCAGCATATTTTCTGTGATATCTTGGAAGAGAAATCCAACTCTTATCCATATCCTGAAAATAACACATATATATATCAATATTTAATGAACATATCTTTTATATATATATATATTAATGTAATACAACATACTAATTATTAATTATATATATCTAGTTCGAGCGGATTCCGTGGTTTCAGAAGGCAAGTGTCAATGTCACGGAGGGCGAACCCCCTACAGGAACCAGGCAGGACTCGTTTGTGATCACGGAGGCGAACCCCTATCGACCCCTTCACCGAGAAGAGTGGTCAGTTTGTGATCTTGAGATCCAGTTAAACAAACCTGTGAACCATATCTATGACAGAACGGCCCCTTACTCAGCTTGGAACAAACTCTATGCATATATATATATATCATTAATTCAACTCAAATAAAACTGAAAATCAATATATATATATATGCACATATATATATGTGCATATATATGCATATATATGTACGTACCTGGGAGTAGCTCCACAAACTATGTATGGACAAATTTCCACAACACCGAACGATTTGAAGAACTAGAGAAATTTATGTTTAAAATTTTCAAAGTTCTCATTCTTCTATCCCGCCTCACAATATATAGAAGAATCTTGGGCGACGAAATATTTGAGTTTCGTCGCCTAAGAATGAAAAATCTTGGGCGACGAAATATCTCAGTTTCGTCGCCTAAGGATAAAAAACTTAGGCGACGAAATAAATATCTTAGGCGACGAAATATTGTTTCGTCGCCCTAGTTTCTCTCTTAGCCGACGAAATGTATTCTTAGGCGACGATTTTATTTTCGTCGTCTAAAGTTGGACTTTAGGCGACGATTTTTTTCCCTTGGGCGACGAAAAAAAAAATCGTCGCCTAAGTTCCCTCTTAGGCGACGAAAAAAAAATCGTCGCCCGGTTTTTTTTGTTTCGTCGCCCAAGACCCATTTTCTGGTAGTGCAATTAAAACAAATATATTTTTGTAATTTTATATAAGCAAACTGTAACGTTTTATATAATTGAGACTTACTCTTCGTTTTTGTTCGGGCGGGCTTCAAACCATTGTTTGTAGTGCATTTTCAAATCGTCGCCCAGTGAATCCCATGTACTGTTGTCACACTTCAGATTCTTGATTATAATTTTTTTGTGGACCTGAATGTCTTTTGGAGTGCCGTACTCCCAGTCAGGATCCTTTGTTTTCTTGGCGTTTCTAGGGTTCAGCTTCACATTTTTTTCTATCGACATCGGTTCCATTGCTTTCCTCTTCTTGGAATAAGTATTCATCTTTTTATCCTCTGTTGTTGCTGTTTGTTTGATCGATGAAACTTGGGACTGAACTGTTGCAGAGATGACATTGTCCTTTTCTGTTGCTGATTGTCGGATGGATGCAGCTTGGGACTCAACTATCTTATCTAAATTAAAGATGTCATCATCTGTGAGCGGCAAGTCCTCATAGTCGATTACTGGAGATACGTGATTCAGTGGTTGTTCATCATGTATCACAGCCTTCACAAAATAAAATAACACATGTTATTCTCAGATTTTAAACAATAACAAAACGTTTACTACCCTAGTAATAGTTTTCCTGGGGTTTACTACCTTGCAACACAGTTTCCCTATTAAGTCTACTACCCCCTAGTAATTTTATATTCTCACCAAAGCTTCTGGTTGATCATCTGCAGATTGTGTTGTTTGTGCAGTTCCAACTTTGAACTTGACTATCAGGCTTCTGTTCTGGTTTTCCTGATTTTTTAATTTAAAAAAAAATATATTAGTTAACATAATAAAGAAAACAAAATAAAGTAAAAAATAGTCTTAGTTATGGTGTAAAGTATCAACTTACATTCCCTTCTGTTTGTTCATCTCCTTGGCAGCCATACTCTTCCCCTCCGAATTGCCTTTTCTGCTCGGGAGGTCCATTTGCTGAGGATTTTGCTTTTTTAAGCTTTCTCTTCAGAGCCTTGATGAGGCTGTCTTGCGCCCTTTTCTCCATCTCCAGCTGCTTTATTTTGTCATCGGCAAGCTGTAACTTGTGCACATAATCATTGACTCTACTCTGGAGTTCTTCGTTTGCTTTGCCGATTTCTTTTAGCTTCTCATTCAAATCTTCTGGGATCTCCTCCTCCAAGTCTGTCAGCAGTGTCTTAAAATTGTCACCCACTCTTCTATTTTCTTCCACTTCCTGCTGGCTTGATAAAGGAACCTGAGACCAAATACATACATATAAGGATGAAGTTTACTACCCCCTAGTAAACTACTTTTTTCACAATCAGGAAAAAAAAAATGTGACTTACTACCCCCAGTAAAATTTTACTGGGGGTAGTAAACTATGCCAAACAGGTTTGCTACCCACAGTTAACTATGCCAACAGTCAACTATTGATTTAGAGATGATTATACAGTTTACTGCCCCTAGTAAACTTGATATCATACACTACTTATGCAATGAAAAGTGAAGTTTACTGCCCCTAGTGAACTATTACTAGGGGCAGTAAAGTATGCCAATGCACTTTTATTTCATTCATTTTACAGACTTACCCATTCTTCAAAGCTCGGGGTGCCATGTTCGTCTGGGGTGCCATATTCCTCAGATCCAGAAGTGCTTTCTTCCTCATCCTTCCATGGACCTTGAGCAACCAGTTCCTGTTTTTTGCAAAAAATAAGATTTGTTCAGTTTTTTCAGAAACATCATCTAAGTACAATGCTGTATAATATTTGGAAAACCAAAAACCAATTTTTACCTCAAGCTTTTTCGGTCTCTTTAGATAGTGGCTTCCGTAGATGATGCCATTTGTGGACCATCTTACAAATCTTGGAATATCTGCTTTTTTCTTCTGGATCCTTTCCTTGATTTGTGTACGCTCCAGGAAGCAGTACAGAGGCAGAACTACACAACCATTCAGACCCTTTGGCTTGCCCTTGTCATGCTTTTTCACCCCTTCATGGAAGGCTTCAATCACCTTTCTTGACCAGTTTATTTTGTTTATTGCTTCTAGGTCCTCACATGTCAGCACCAATTGCCATTCAATTTGGCTTCCAGATGTGCTGAAGAAGAAAGTAGCCAGTAGGTACATTATGATCAAGGAAGCAATTTTCCTTGGTTCTGCCTCCTTGTTCTTAATCTTGTTGAGCTCTTCTGTCAACTTGTCGTGGATCATCTTCCTAAAGATGGATCCTTTCGTTTTGCCGAATATGGTTGACTGTTGGCTGCTCTTCTTTCTCCTGGAGATTTTCTCTTCGTCATTTTCACCTTCTTTTGTTAATCCAAACAAAAGATGCACATCTTCTTCTGTAATCTCCATTTCTTTCTCTCCAAACAAGAACTTTTTTGTCTCCTTGCAATAGTGCCTCAACAAAATTTCTATATCCAACTCAAATCGGCCGACCTGATCCGCACCGATTCTCATGGTTCTGAATGCATTAATCATTTCTCCAAAGCAAGTTTGACTGATCAGCTGCCATGCTTCTGAGGGGATTTTGTCTCTGTGACTCTCTATTAATTTGAAGAATGTTACCAGAGTACATTTCTGTTGAGTGTGCGGAATCTTTTCCAGGTCCTCATCCTCATCCTCCTTCTCATTCTTCTCTATTTCTTCCACTTCTAATGCTCTCATCTCTACCAAATACTGTTCCACTTCTTCTTCTTCTTCTGTGTCATCTTCTTCTTCTTCTTCTTGTCTGGCTTTTTTTTGTGGAACCTTCAATTTTTCCCGTTTTAGATATGAGAGCAATTTCATGCCTGTGTTGACGGACGTAGACGGTGAGCTTTCCTGAGACTCTGGACTTGTAACAAGTTGCCTTCCTGTCATCCTGCATATGCAAAACACCAAAGGTTTACTACCCCAAGTGATTCTGCCTTTATAAACTACATGTTACAAAGTTTACTACCCCTAGTAATTTTCAACTGGGGGTAGTCAACTTGCAATACAACATCCCTCCAAGGCCAATATACACTCTGAAAGAGAAACAACTGATGTGCAGCAAACCAAACTCTATTTTACTACCCCTAGTAACTTCTACTGGGGGTAGTAAACTTCTATTTCCAACACCATTATACACATGCAGACCTAGAAAACAACTTGCATTCAACAAAATCAAAGTTTTACTACCCCTAGTATTGAACACCGACAGTGGGAATAACTGACATGCAAACAAAAATTAAAGTTTACTACCCCTAGTAAAGTTTTACTAGGGGTAGTAAAATTGCCACACCGTTTCTACATTGTCATAAAACACATTGAAGCAGAGAAATATGAACCCAGACAACATTATTAGGGGTATAAACACAGATTTTAGGGTTTAGGGTTTCTTTTCACCTGAAATAGAAGAATATAGCGCGATGTAGTGGTGGCGATGGAGTGAAGCAACAGCGGCGATGGAATGAAGCAGCGGCGGCGATGTACTGAAGCAGCGGCGGCGATGTACTGAACCAGCAAAGCGGCGATGTACTGAACCAGCAAAGCGACGATGTACTGAACCAGCAAAGCGGCGATGTACTGAACCAGCAAAGCGGCGCGCGGGGATGGGTGCTAAGGTCTTGATGGAGTGAGGAGTGAGGCAGCGGCGTCGATGGATTGAAGAAGCGAAGCGGCGTCGATGGATTGAATAAGCGAAGCGGCGTCGATTGAGTGAGAACTGTTGAGAAGGAATTAAATTCGTAGTGGGTTCGGTGGACGAGGGAAGCGTTTATTAAGGCTAGGGTATAACTGTATTTTTACTAAGAAACATTGGTTTGGGCTGTGTAATCTTTTTTTGAATGGTTTGGGCTAGGAAAAAGTATTATTTGTGCATTAGGGCTTTTTCCCAATCTCATAAAGCATTTATGGCAATTTAAGACAACTTGAATGTCTAGATTATATGTTTTTAATTATGTTTGTGTGTTTTTAAATAGGAAATTTTAAATAATTGTATTCTTTTCAGCTTGACCTGTCAATTAAATGTGAAATAAAAAAAATTAATTTCATTATAGTGTCATGTTGTTTATTTAATGTTATTTATTTACAAACAAAAATCATTATTCACACTTAAAATTGATTATTTTATAATTAATAAACAATTACTACCCCCTGACAAAAAAATTTGATTTCCAAGTTCCAACGGATGAAAACTGCTACTTTTTTCAAGTGACCTAGAGTGACACATCTAATGAACCAGGTCATATCAGTCAAGTGACCCAACGGGTGAACATGTTCTTACCGTAGCTCATCATCATCGTCACAAAACCGCCCCCACGCACACTCATTCATGGCGATTACATCATTGGTCTGACCAAAACGTTAATCCTTAATCCAAGTACACACTGGAGAATCCAAAACAGTCAGATGTTTTCAAACCGGGGAAATTGAAAAGATGATAAAATTCAAAAGAAACTGTCGGTGCACTTGTGCGCGCCTACCCGGCGATTAGCTGTGTTTGACTGCTTTTGATCAGAATCAGATACAAAAAGCATGATGCTGTGTAACGAGACACCCTCACCCTCTTCATAAATCATCATCCAAATGATTAGAACAATGACATTAGTGATATACATGTTCAGGCAGTTTTGCTTTCTATCAATCGCAAAAGCTGTGCATAATCGACATGGCATTGCGCCTATTATGAGTCTGACCGACAACGAGAATGCTGAGAACACCAGTTTGCTACCTCACATAACAGTATAGAAAGCAGTGGAGACCGACGTGAACTAAAGAGCACTTACAAATTCCATGAACATGCAGCCACTTAGCTTGAAAATGCACCTCTAAAAGATGATGTCATTGATCATGAGAAGTGTTGTAGGAGTTCTCACTCCCATTCAAATTCAGAAGACATGGTATACATAGATAAAAGAGGTATACATAACTACACAAGTAGATAACCAGATAGCAGAAACAAAATAACAACCAGAACTATCAGGTTGTAGTATCACTCAGCAAAGATATTCACAGTTTCACATTGATAAATTGAAGAAACCACCAGTTCCTGCATTATTGAACTGACTTGGTGAGACTTGATGAAAACCAACACCTAAACTTTCATTGATGAAATATTGTGGCCAGAGCAAACAGTGAAGATGCAAGGTTGTGAAGCAGAAAGCAGATACTGTAAGCATGTAAGTTTAATGGCCTAACAACAGAGGAAATAGATTACCATAGTTTTTATATAACAAACAGCAGGATGCACCAAGGTTTTATTAGACGAAGGCAACTAAAGGACAGCTTTTTGTGCCTCTCAATCAAAGAATAAATGGAACGTAGAATCATGTGCAACCAGTGCACCACAACTGAAAACTATTAACCACAAAATATGAACTTATACATTGAGTACCCTTCTTGGTTATCTTGTTTAGCTAATATAAATACTTACAAACCCATGATCTTAATTCTTAACTAACAGGATGAAGAGAAGGCCACTCTAATCATGAATAGCAGATACTAAATGAACATAATTCTGACCCAATAAGTTCATTTCATCTACGACCCAAGAGAAGAATGGAAAAGCAACTTGCAAGGGTAAGTAGTATAACACATACGATAAACAGGACGAGACATAATAAGAAAGGGTATGCCTCCCAATAATTTGTATCACCGGTAAATCAACAAAACTTTGGGAATTCAAGAAAACTAAAGCATTCTCCCTTTTCAAAAACAAGGCCTTGACTAAATGGTAGCTTGCAGTGTCTGCAAGTCATACTTTCAGGCACAAAATAAGTTCTTACAGAAAAGCAGTGACCACCTTGCTTAAAATCAGCCAAGCTTGAGCCACATTTTATATCTTTTCAATTAAGTCCTTGCTCGGTGTTGTTCTATATGATAAGACCAAATGATTTTAAACATGAGCAAACACCAGCAACAGTTGAGTTGAAATGTTATTTACATCCCGAAGAAAATGAAAGAAGATAAAAACAATCTCAATTTCTTCTTCTAATCGACTACTAACTAATAAACAACCAGAAACAACATAAATAGATTACAAATTAGAACAAAAATTTAAAAAGGGGACATTGCATAGAATTATAATACCAATTCGTTTCAGCCAGAGACTGAATTAGCTCCACCAGAGCCCGAAGCTCCGGCACTCACATTGACAGCATGCTTCTTCCTCTCCTCCTCGTATTCAGAATCATCGGTGGGCAGCTCAAACCGGCAAACAGGGCACGAATTCCTAGAGCTCAGCCACGGCACAATGCAGTCACCATGATATCCATGCCCACATGGCAGCTTCTTTGACATTTCATCAACATTGACCATATCCTTGCATATGGCACACACCACAGCCTCATCAACAGCTGGTAATTCCGATACGACGGCTTTGGAAGCCGGTGGAGCTCCTCTCCTTCCACTGCTATCGCTCTCCGCCAGGGTCTGAAGCAAAGCTTCATAGCCAGCTGCGTCCACGTAATCCTCAGGATTGCCTACGTAACGATCCGATTCCGGCATCTCGAACCGTAACTCGATGGAGTTGTCCTCCAGGCCCATCAAGATCTCGGCCCAGTCGAGAATCTGGTTCCTCCCGCTCCGGGCCCGCGTCGCGAAGTCTCTGATGCGCAGGCGAAGCACATCGCGACGACGTCGTCTCAGGTCCTCTTCGTCACGCTCTTGATTCTCGTCCTCCTCGCGATCCGATCTGTCCTCCTCCTCCTCTTCCGCCTCCTCGTTTTCCACGCCGCCTTCGTTGTGAAACTCGACGCTGTGCGCGTCCTCGTCCTCGTCGTTGTCCCAGCCGTCAAGCTCAATCCTGAGGAAATCCTCCTCCGAGGTAGGGTGGTTCTGAGGCAGCGGCGGTGGCGCGTCCTCGTCACGCGCCGCCTGTGCGATTAGCCGGAGCACCTGGAGGAACGGAGATCCGTAAGGATCGCTGGCCTGATCGGACGGCTGCGAAGGAGGATCCGAGCGAGGTATGGATTCGACGAAGCCGTTCTTGCAGTCGTGGCAAACGATGTCCGGGAGATTAGCGACGGTCTCGACGGAGACGCGCTTGTCGCAGTGGTAGCACCAGTACTCCTGCGGCGCCTCCTGCGTCACGGTTCCCGTTTCGGAGACGGAACGAGACGGCGGCGGCGACTGAGATGGAGTCTCGGCCATTGAGTTTCTGGTCCGGCGGAGAGAGAGAAACCAGGGAATAGAAGAAAGAGCGAAGAAAGTGCGGGGGTGGAGATTAGGTGCTTGAAGACCTCTAGCTGAGAGTGTCGATTCTCTACGGTACGCTTCGCTTTCAGCCGTTGGATGTGGTGATGTGTGTACTTGAGGAAGTAATAGACAGTTGAGGAGCATAGAAGTGGTAGTGGTTGAAAAAGGTCCAAAAATGTTGCTTTGGTAATTTTTAATTATTTACTGCATATAAAACAGAGAACATTTTTAAAGATGATTTTTAAGTTGGTGACTTATTTAAGATTTTTTTTGCTTATCTTACCTTTCGATTTTAAGTACGGTTATTGAGACTTTTAAATTTGTTCACTAAACCTCACTTTATTTTGAATTATTAAATGACATATACATCTTCATACACAATGACTATTAAAGACAATAATTATAAAAAAATAAATATTGTATTTATTTTCTTTAGACTTTCTAATTCAATAATAATTGATTCCATTATTTATTATTTTCCTTATATATTTTTTTTTCCAATTTATTTTTATTAAAGCATATATATAGTTTATAAGAGCTAAAAAATAATAAATATCGATCATGTGACATAAAATTTTGTATTATCATACATGTTGAATGTATATACTTACAAGGTACATAAATATTTTTGCAAAAAAATTAATTAATATCTATCGATTATAGAAAATATATATATTTATGAAAATAATCTATTATGAGGTACAAAATAGAGATCAAATTATTCAAAAGAAAGAAAATAGAGAAAAATAGCATGTACAAAAGAGAAAAACAATTAAAAATATATATAGTAGTTCATGATAGAACATTTTCTTGCATGAAAAAAAATAATCAAAAAATGAAGGTAGGGATAATGGATGTTGAAAAAAAAGAAAAAGAAAACAAAGAATGAGAGGTCTGTTGAGTGAATAAGAGGTAATTAATTGATTGAAATATATGTCAATAAATAACTAAGGTTATGTTAAGATTTTGAAATGGGGTATAGTAAGCAAATGTTTATATTGAAAAGTAAAAGGAGGTGTAGAGAGAATGAGAGGTATAGTGAGTAAATTTGGAGGTCTCATCCACATCTTGACCGTTCAGTTTATAGGTATTTATGAATAGATAATTTCTCTAAATTTTCAGCTATATTAAAAATTGTTAAGACATTCATAAGTGTGATTTATCAATTAAAAACTTGAACGGTTCATATTTGATAGATTTGGTTAGTCTATTAATTTGATCTAGCTTGTTATCTTAACGAACACTAATTTGACTGATAAATGATCTACTTATATAAACCTAAAAACTGAACGGATGAGATGTCAAAATGTGATCGAAAAATAGGTCTTTTAAACCATAAACCGAAAAAATATTCACTAGTCATCAACTAAGAGTTCTTACTAGAACTGTTCCTAATAAAACAGTAAATATTGTGCCACAAAACAAAAATCAGACTAACACAAGGCTTATCGTATTGATACATTATATTAGGCAAAGCTTAACTATATGAGAGGTAAACTAAAGGTTTTGTATCTGTAATACCCTAGATTTTCATACCATTTTCCTTGTATTATGCTCATTTTTTAATGAAGGAAAATTTATGGAAATTCTTTTTAGTTTTTGTGAAGTGGAAGTTTGGAGTTTATTTCAAGGTGCTTTGGCGTGAAAAGACCAAAAAGTTGACTTTACTTTCTGTAAGTTATTTTCGAAAACTTCCTTCATGAAAGTGGTAGAGCTCGTCAATACGAGTTCGTAAACATGTGGCACGCATGAAACAGACGTCAGATGAAGAAGTTATGGTCAGAGGAAGTTAGTTGTCGGGTTTGGAAAGTGTATAATAGGAAAGTTGGGGATTTTTAATCTGTGGAAACCTTTTTTTTCACTAAACCCGTGCAGCTCCCTCTCTCTCTCTTCCTCCCCAAGTCGCCGCTTTCGCCGGAGAAGAAGTCGGATGTCCGACCACCATTTTGGCCGCCATCGGTCCCGTTCGACTCCCACCGGTTACCCCTTCAAAGCTGGGCAGCTGCTGCCAGGCATAGCACGCCGGAAAAGGAGTTTTTGGCCAGAAAAAGGGGCTGCTGTGTCACCAGTTGGAGCCACCGTTTACGGCGGCAAAAAGGGACAACTTTAGGTGAGTTCTGGACCTATCCTCCTCCTGGTTATGGCTGGGCATAGATTGAACCAACCTTTTGAGTTTTTGAACCCGGATTTGCAGGTTTTATAGTTGATTTCGGGTTGCAGTTCAGGGTAGTTTCAGGCCGGTTCCGGCTAGTTTTGGTTGAAACCTCAGGTATAAAAGTTGTTCACCATGCTTTAATCTACAAGTTTCATGTTTTGAGTTTTTCCAAATTGTGAAGTTGGTGAAAGCGCGTGAAGCTCAGCCGCCGTCGCCTATGGCGGCACGTGGGAACACGTCCGGGCAGGGTAGAGACCTTGACTGCTACGTTAGCTAGCCCTTGTGGTTCCTAGGGTGTTGTTAGTGTGTTGTTGGTGTGTGAAGATTGAGTTTTGATTTGGTTTTGCATTGTAGGTGCTAAGTTGTTTCTAGGTGTTTGTTAGGTCGGAAATTTGGGGAAAATTTGGTCTTGGAGGTAGTGTGGTTGTTGTTGAGAGTCTGATGACCTTGGAAGGTCTTGGAGGAAGGATTGTCTTCTTTGGGCAACCTTTAAGTTAAGGGGTATTTTAATTCTTGTGGTGTTTGCTTTTTACTAAGGGTTTTAATTGTACAATTTTAGGTGTTTTGTGAGTTGTTGGGTTCCTTGGCTCTAGTGTTGCGGAATAACGCAGCAGGATTTTTGGGTGAGTAAACCTCACTAAGGTTCACTTTTGAACCAAAATTTATTATGGTTATTTGAGGATAATGTTTAGGATGTGATTTAATATTTTGCTATCATTAGTTTTTAAAAATATATGAGCTTGATCGTCAACGGCTCATAGGTAAGGTAAAACATGTTTTTATTATGTGTTACTCTAAGGCTCTTATGGTCATAATTTTATTAAATTGTGAGAAGTTATGTTATTGGAATAATTTTTATTGTTCATATAATTATATCCTTGTGAAGGATATAATTTTATGATGTAAATCTTGTGATGTTGTTAATGATGTTGTGATATGATGACTGTTGAATAAATAGCCTAACCGGGTTTCAAGTCTTAATTGGGTGATTGGTTACGGTTAAGATGCTAATTTTTATTTTATTTATTTGGTATTGGACAGTCAAACCGGGTTTCAAGCCTTTGGCCGGGTGATTGGTTACGGTTAGGAATTAGAGCTCTAGTCCGTCTGTCGGTGTAGGTCATGAGAGATACTTGATGGTAATCGTGACCCATGGGTACACATATTGTTGTTGTAGGTCATGAGAGGTATTTACTAAATATCTGGGACTCATGAGTACATTTCTTGTTAATGTGTGTTTTTTATTTATTGATCAAAATTCATTTGGGATGTGTTAAATTGTTGGGTGTGATAAATGTGGAGTTTACTTTTGAGTTTACTCATACGAGCTTTTTAGCTTACCGGGTTTGTTATTCTACAATCCCGGTGCACCATTTCTTGGTGTAGGGGTTAGACCTGCAGGTGAGGATCGGCAGAGGTGAGAAGGAGGCATAGTGGCAGGGTTCTTCTTTCTTTCATCAGATTCTGTATAGTTTTAGTTTTTGAATGGACAGTATTTAAGTCATGAGATTGTTCTTATGTTCTTGTTTTGCACATTATGTAAACAAGAAAGAGTAATCTTAATCTAGTGATAGATATTGTGGAAATTTCTATTCTGTAATTGAGTTTTGTTGTTGTTATGTTGTTGTTGACAACAGGTTGAGATGTTAATATTTTAAGTTAGATCATGCCAAAATTTTTAAAAATTCTATTCGAAAATTGGGGTGTAACAGTATCTCACCTAATGACAGTTATGGTTATGAGGTAATGTGGTTAGGCAAGTGTGACATTTGTATGTGTATATATGTAAAGACTTCACAACTATCACGACATTCTTGTTTAAGATATCTAACCTATTTTGATTACGGAATGACTAATGATATACAACAACTATCGTTTATTTTTTATGTAATATACAACAATTGCGATGAGTCGAACACAAACATTTTAACATAATGAATATTTATGTTCTTAAATGAAGAATGATAAGGGTGATTACGTATTTTTTAAGTGAATTTGATGTAGACATGTATAATATATGTTTTACGTTTCTCTTCTCTCACAAGACACATGGTCAATGACCTCAAGTATGCTTTATTACATAAGCCATTGCACACCTATCAGGCCATTAACAATTTTCATAAGTCGTATCACAATCTCTACTCTTATTATACCTACTATGGTGAGAGTGTGAGACTAGAGGTCATCGAAACCAATAATGCTCTACTTAGATTCCCTGATGACAAATTCAATGAGATGCATATTCATCCATGTATGAACTCTATTGTTGTCATGTATTTTATGTTTGAGTTAAATTCAGTTTACCCCCCAAATCTTTGGTGTCAAAATCAGTTTAGTCCTGCAGCTTTTTTTAAAATCAGTTCGCCCCCTCAACTTTCGTAAACACATGAGTTTAAAATCAGTTCGCCCCCTCAACTTTTTTTAAATTCAGTTCGCCCCCTCAAAATCAGTTCAAAATTTGGACCAAGCTGGACCAAACTGATGTGTTTACAAAAGTTGAGGGGGAGAACTGATTTTAAAAAAAGTTACAGGACTGAACTGATTTTGACACCAAAGATTTGGAGGGTAAACTGAATTTAATTCTTTATGTTTTCTTATAATTATACAAGAGTCTACAAATTATGATCCATGTTATATAACCCTCATCGTTCAAATCAAAATGATATTCTTCTTATATCTTTGCTCCATTCGACGTCGTTTTATAATAGAGCTCACAATTTGTACCCCTCTTCTCCCCTAGATTGTAACAAAGGAGAAACCCGATTCCGGTGGTCTAACCACGGCGGTGGCCTTGTTTGGTTAGAATTGGATTAAACGCCATGGATCCTGTCAATGCATGCTCCTCCACTCCCCCATAATTCCAGAAAATGCAAACCGAAGTTTTATTTATAAACACGAATAATTCTCTTGGATTATTTATGTACAATTCATTTCTGTTCCTCCCTAACAAAACAAAAAATCAAACAAACTCCCTAGTCTTATAATTCAAAACTAATTAAACAATACCAACAGAGCAAACCCCTATCTACCTCCATGTGTGTAGGCAAAGGTCAGCTCGATCGAGTCTACTCCACTCTGACCAAACGAAAACGAAGACTCAAACCACATATTTTACATTGTTCAACACCATCAAACACAGAGCCATTGATTTCTTCACGAAGAGCCATAACTAACAAGCTGTTCGGGAAGCCTAAACCGGACCCGAGAAGCCGACGACCGGACGGCGACGCCATGCCAGCAAATCCCACCCTTGCAACTCTCGTGGACTTCGGCATCATCGCGGGAAGTGACAGCATACGTGGCTTTGCGCGACAAGTCCCACGTCAGCGTCAGGACCAGGATAAGGCAAACCACGACGGTGGAGGCAAGTAACACAAAGAATCCGCCGAAGCTCCGACCAGAGACCACGCCGTAGGCCTTGATTCCGGCGATGACCGCCACGTATATCGTCGCCAAGTTCCCCACCACCGCGTCAGAAACCGTCATTTGGCTCGAGAGAAACTTGATGCAGAGCTCTTAAATTGACGAGTCCCGGTTGGCGGCTATTTAAAAGAGATTAGGAGTTGAAACGGGCACACTGATGAAGTGAATTAAGCAAAGGATTAATTGGAACTTGGAAAGTAAGGCTATATACGAGTGAATGAATCTTCTTGGGAATGTTTTGGTATTTATGATTATCATAGTGGAAATGACGAAAACGACATCGTACTGATGATCAGATAGCTCCTTGGCTACTCTTCTTATCTACAGAGTTTTTGGGAGAAGGGAAAGTGGAGCACATTGGTGTCGTACACACCCGCCAAATTGTTTTATGATCACATCATGTGCGTACGTGGCCGCACCGGACTCGGCTAGATAGTTTGGTTTGTAATTAATTATGTTGGAGGCTTGGAGGTTTATAGAACTGAATTCATGGTAGGAAACTATTAAATAGATTTTTCTTGGTTATTAATGGTTTTTATCAAAAATATTAAAAACTAAGATCCGATAATAAGTATCGGATTATTCAATTTTAATGATTTTCATCGAGGAGTTCTGAGTTTCCCAAGGAGCAGTGACGGTAGCCTTCAGTAGTGATATATTAAGTTTACAGGTCCATAATGAGGAGGTCACGATTCAACGTTATGAGATATATTAAGTTGCAACATGAAATAATTAGTCGTGCACCTTTTGTTTATAAGTGGTTTCATTTTGCCCGGGATAGTTTTTTCTTTGGTTATCATCAACCATTTTCTTGGATAGTTGCTGTTGCTTGAAGTGTTTCTTTGTAACCACTCTTAATTACGATTATGAAACGGGACTAAAAGGTGATTATTAGTGCATAGAAATGTGATGGGGGATCTGCATATATATTACATAATAGTAAACGAGATGGAAAAGTGTGATTCTCCTTCTCTTCATAAACATGTCACTGACACTTGTTGTAAGGTAGGTTCTAGGTAATGTTGATCATGCATTTGCATCTTGGTAGATGGATTATGAGATGCAAGGAATTGAGCTTAACGATGGAACCAATTGTACCATTATTGAAATGAACAAAAGGCTTCCATCACTTGGATCCAAATTATTTGTTAAATTCAACCACAGCTAATAGACCAAGTGGAAGAACTGCCAATCATATGCACTATTTATCCTCAAAATCAAACGGAGGAGAAAGAACACCTCTCGGTAAGTGATTAGGATTTAGGACCATTACCATCATGTTGAAGCCCTCGTTTGTCCAAACTCCAAAATCCAAACGCACATACCAAGACTCTTCGGATGGATTATGCATATCCAATTATCCATGAATTATACTGGGTTGTTCCAATAGAGAATCAATATATAATCGTAATAGGCTTCAAGAGTCTTAGCGTGGCAAAACAGCGACATCCCTAATAAAGTAGGCTTAAGATCTTAATTGAATTCCTTAAGCTAAGTCAGGAAATGGTTCTCATCACTAGAAAAGTTTAATGAAGATTTCGGCTTTAATCATTTAGTCTAGTGACATATCTTCCCATTAACAAGTAGAAAATATAAAACATTTACGTTGTTTACCCGATTAAAAAACAATTTAAGATTTAATCAGATGGGAAAGTCGCCATATCGGGCCCAACTGTAAATGGCCTCATCATTTTAAGCTTTTGGATCGTGGCCCACTGTAATTGGTCTCATCAGTTTAAGCTTTGGGCCCAACACCGCTTTCCCACAAAAAACAGACAGAAAATAATTTGAAAAAGAAAAAAAAAAAAAAGACCAAGAGAGCGTGAAGCACAATTAGATGGAAACACATTGTATTTGCAACGAAAATACATGACAGTCCCTGAAACTCGTTAACTAAAAAACTGGAGACAATTCAGGCAATATGATTACAGTAAATCTATTATCTAAAGTCTTAAAACTTGAACAAAACGGAATCAAATTGAGCAATGAAAGTGATTTCCGCTTCTCTAAAGGCTGGTGAACCATGAAAGGCCGTAAAGCTCATTAGGAGTAAAAGTATTAAGAAACCTACAACTCGTCCTTCAGTGAATCTGCATTAGCAGCTTCATACTCAGGGGTAGCATCATTTGCAGGAGTTTCAGCCTCAGCTGCTTCTTCGGTATCATCTTCCTCCTCAACTGTTGCGTCAGGGTTGATGTTTAGGCTAGACTTCACTGAACTGTAGATGCGGGAAGCAAAATCCTTCGGGTCAGGAAGTACAAAGCCACTCTCCATGAGAGCAGTCTGGTAGATAAGCTGTGCCGTATGCTTCACACTCTCATCCTGAAATAGCAAGCCACTCGATGTATAAGATAAACAGATCCAACAGAGCAAAACTATAGGCATAGACTTGGATCACTTGATATGTTTCTGAAGAATGTAAGTGTAGAAGGGGAAAGAGGCCTAGAACATACCTCAGGGTTCTTTACTACTCTCTCCCTGAGCTCCTTGATGATTGGGTGCCTTGGGTTAATCTCAAGTACCCTCTTGCCGCGCATGTATGCTTGCTTGGCAGAATCCGACAAAGTCTGAGATTGCATGATCTTCTCCATGTTTGCACTCCATCCAAACTTTGAAGTAACAACCACGCATGGTGTGTCAGCCAATCGGTTGGAAAGCTTCACATCATCGACATTGTCACTGGCAAGAGCACCCTTCCACCATTTGGTGAGTTCCTTGTATGATTCCTTGAGTTCCTTATCTTTTGAGTCTTTTCCGAGTTTCAAACCCTCCTTTGAGACATTCTGGAATTTCTTGTCTTCATAGTCCATCAAGTATTGCATCAAATACTCATCAACTGGATCGGTGAAAAAGATAACCTGCAACAATTAAATAAAAGGTAAATACAGATGAAACTAATGCCTGCCTTTCTGATGATCCAAAAAGAACGACTGGGAAGAGGCAAAAGGACTGGAGGTATATTTGCCTACCTCGTATCCTTTCTTCTTAAGTCGCTCAAGGAAAGGAGAATTATCCAATTGTTCCTTGCTGGTTCCAGTAAGATAGAATATGTCCTTCTGCCCAGATTTCATCCTTGAAATGTACTGATCCAGTGAAGTCAGTTTGCCATCTGACTTGGTACTGTCAAAGAGTTCAAATTAGTCCGTCAGCCCATGCAAGGACTATAAGGAGAAGGGTTCTTAGAAACTAAATATTGGAACTAGCAGAAAACAAAATATTACATAGCACAAATACCTTTCAAATCTTAGAAGTTTTGCCAAACGGTTTCTGTTGGCCGCATCTTCAATAATACCAAGTTTAATAGACTTGCCAAATTCATTCCAGAATCTTGTATATTGGCCTCTCTTCTCATCATCATCATCGGACTTCTCAACATCTGCATCCAAAGCAAAATTTAACATCAAACAAAAGTGAACAACTAATTATCTGTCCCAGGTATAAGATAACACCAACGGAGCATCTGGCTCAGATTTTCTATACAAATGATAATGAGTACAGTCTATCATTGACATGATAACAATACAGTATTATACTCAGATACCAAACCTTTCTTGGCCTTGTCATTGGACTCATCAGGATCTTCTTCAGCAAGTTTACGGATCATATCAAGGGCTTTCCGGATAAGCTTTTTCTTGATTGTTTTTAAACTGCTGTGTGCTTGAAGCATTTCTCGTGATACATTGAGTGGCAAGGTGTCAGAATCAACAAGACCCTGATCATAGAGCATAAACCATATTTTAGTAAGCATTTGCAAACAAACCCATAGACACGAGTGAAAAAGAAATAAACATATCAAATATTACCATCAAAAAGCTCAGATACTTTGGCAAAAGCTCATCAAATTCATCTGATATAAAAACTCTTCGCACATACAACTTCAAATTGGATTTGTTGGCATTATAGTAGCTCTCATATAGATCATGAGGAGCCTTAGGAGGAACAAACAAGACAGCCTTGAATTCTACATCACCTTCAGCGGTAAAGTGGCTCCAGGACAAAGGCTTTTCCTCACTGAAATCCTGTGGAAAAAAAATATAAAATGAACAATTTATGAATGATGATATGATGACAAGTACGATGAGTGGTTTTTTTAGCTTCTAAAGATTCTGTCATGCAACCAGTAAGTTACCTTGGCAAGGGTCTGATAAAATTTGGCGTACTCTTCTTCGGTCACCTCCTTAGGATTGCGCAACCATATTGCTTTAACATCATTTAGAAGCTCCCACTCCTGACTTGTTTCCTTTACCGTCTTTGTCTTTGGTTTCTTCTCAGCATCTTCATCTTCATTTTTCTCGGCGTCCTCTTCAGTTTCTTCCTCAGAGGGGGTGCTTTCAGCTGTTCACAATGGTTGAGTAAGAGCAATTAGCAATTATGTGCAAGGATATGAACCAAACTAAATAGACTTTTAAGGAATGCAAATACAACATCTTGAAGCTAAGCTTCTACAATAAAGTTTGCATACATGATTCCTCTTCTTCCTCATCAGCAGGGACTTCCACATCAACCTCTTTGGTAGACCAGATATAGATGGGGAAGTTGATAAATTCAGAATATCTCTTCACCAAGTCCTGCAAGAACAAAAAAAATTATCATGGAGATACAAATGTTATTCAGTATCATAACCATAAAATATGGGAGCAAAATGTTTCTACTACGCTAATAGAAGCTAAAAATATAGGCAAACCCACATGAGTAATGGTTCAAATGAAACTAGATAATCACGGTTCAAATATTTTTTTAAGTTCACTGACTTTTAGCTTGCTCTCTTCCAAATATTCCCCTGCTTCTTCTCTAAGATGCAATCTAATTTCAGTACCACGTCCAAGCGGTTCATTAAATGTATCCTCGGAAACTACAAATGAGCCATCAGCCTTGGACTCCCAAACATGCCTGAAACACAAGAAATTAATATGACCATTACTCACCATAAGCCATTTAATTATTCTCAAGCAAAACAAATTCAATTTGTAACAAGTCTTACTGTTTGTCATCATTGTGTTTGCTAATAACTTCGACATTATCAGCAACAAGGTAGACAGAGTAAAACCCAACTCCAAATTGCCCAATGAGATTAAGATCACCACTTGTTTGCATCTTCTCAACAAACGCTGCACCGAGAATTACAATTTCAATCAGCAAACCCAACACTTAATGCACCGGAAACTTTGACACTCGATATGAAAGCAAAAGATACCTGAAGTTCCAGATTTTGCTATAGTTCCCAAGTTCTTGATCAAGTCCTCCTTTGTCATACCTATACCTCGGTCATGAATAGAGAGGATTCTCTTCTCTTTGTCTAACTTAATCTGCATTATGTATTCGTAAATCAGTGAACCAGAGTCCAATAACACATCATTCCGTACTAATAAAGCAAACCAAGCAACATCAACCAACCTGGATTTCGAGCTTAGTGTTATCACCTTCACCCAAGATTTCCTTATCTGTGAGGGAAAGGAATCTAATCTTGTCCAACGCCTGAAATTCACAATTATTTACAATTCAGTACGAAATCCACCACACATTTCTAACAAAACATTGTACGAAAACACTCGAAAAGTCGAAGCATTCTTACATCAGAGGCATTGGAAATCAACTCCCTGAGGAAAATGTCCTTGTTACTATAAAGCGAGTGGATAATAATATCCATGAGCCTAGACACCTCAGCCTGAAACTCAAACTGTTGAGCGTTGCCACGTCTCTTTGACATTGACTCCGCCTCTCTGAGATTACATCCATTCACAAATTACAACAAACTCCGGCTTAAATTTTCGAAAAACCTCTATACAAATCATACATCAGATTATTCAACTAGAAGCTCTAACCTCTTAGCGACATCGGAATCGGTGGAAAGCCCATTCGGAACGGCGCCGATCTTCTCCTCAACCTTCGGCGGATCTACAAGCTCGTCGGAGTTGGCTTCTGCATTCGCCTGTAATTTTCTTCCTGAAAAAAAAAAAAAAAGATCCTCAAAACCCTACCCTTCAGGTACAAACTCATAAACAAAAAGCATGATCTCCGATTCGAGATCTACAGAAATGTATGAGAGAATAGGATAGGTTAAAAACGAACCTTGATCCGGGAGAAGAGAGAGAAGGCACAGTAGTAGCAGAACGGAAGGGATCGTCCACTTCCTCATAGCTATGAAGTGTTTCTAGTAACTTGGCCTCACTCAGATTAGTCTGCTCAAAATTGTGATTGATCTAACCAACGACTTGGAGATGAGTATATATAGCTCCGGTGTGAAGTGAGAGACTGGTTATTAAACTTGAGCGTCACTTTAACGGCGACTTCAATCTGGATTGGCCGGGTTTTGCCAGCGTGGACGAATTAACGGTAAGTGATTTGGTTCTGCATATGTGGCGGAGTTTTAGTGGATGGTATTTGTTCGCTTGACGTGGAGAAACGGAGGAATGCGGACGGCCTTATCGACGACTTGGGACTTTCGAGTCGCGGTTGACCAATGTGGGGAGAGCTGGTGTTGCAGCGTGGATGATCCAACGGCTTGGGATTGGTTTGGGTGACATGGCAGCTTCTTATTGGCATGTTGTTTCGTACTCGACGTGGGGAAAGCAAATGAGATGGGATGTTTATAAATTCGATTTTCAAGCGAAATGAGAGGGAAAGCCCATTCTATTTGATAGGCCCAGTCCAGTGAATAAGATTGGATCTCCCAAGTCCTAGATGACACCCAACTTTGTTGTTGTCTACCACGACAAATCTGCTACTGTCCCATTACCACATTCCCTTGGAGTTTAGCTTAAAATTTGTATTACCCTAGGCTGACCCAACTAGGAATTTTTGTCTTTTCCTTCATTTTCCCCTTCCCTTTATCATCAACTACTTGATCAGTAATAACCAAAGCAATTCAAATTTGTGTAAAAAAGCACCTTATATCTGTTATTTTTAAGAACCAACCTCCCTATAACTGTTTAGTTGTTCAGAACATCAAAATGTGACTCAAATAAGACTAAAAGGTTATGAGAAAAAACAACAAAAAAAGAAGAAGCCCAAAGTTGCAGGTTAATCTGTGGCACAGTCAAGCCCTATATGCGGTAAACACACAAGGTCTTTTAAGCCATATTGTCTTTGACTACATTAAAAGACGATGCCCACTCTAATCCTTTTCTTAATTGGGTTGAATAACTAGGTCCAGGCCTATCTAGTCTTCATGGATTAAATAGTTTTTAAAAGAAATTCCTCAAACCTTTTCTTAATCCTCTTTTGGGCAAATAGCTCAATTTTAAAAACTGAAATAATCTCTTCTCTTGGCAATTAAACTGAAATAAACTTAAAATGGGCCACAAGGTAGACTGGTAAAGCCAACCTAAACTATGACTACAAGTTCATCTTCTTCTTTTTTTAGTATAACGGACACTAGGAAAAAGTATCAATCAAAAGTAGTCTGAGATACAATGCACACGTAGTTTTGAGAAATTTTTAGGTGCAGGCAATGAAGAAAAATGTTGGCATCAACCTCACAATAAATGAACTTCAACTCCTTTGCCCGAGGTGACCAACAAGTTACTAGATTTACTTGACGGATAAGAGCTATTTGAATTATTGAGACTCAAAACCATGAACTCAAGGAAAAACAAGGGCATGCTTCAAAATTATTAAAGATGATAATGTATTGACTAGAAAATAACAATACAAATTAAATATTATAGAGTGATCATTAGGCTGCTTTTAGCAAGGGCACGAAGGAACCTGGTGAGTGATTTTTTGGCACCCACTACAGCTTCATCAATCTTTTCCTTGTTTTCCTCAGAAATGCTTGAGCGTTCCAAAGCCGAATGTACTTTCCGGACAAGTTTACGCAATTCCTGTTATGTGAGGTTGACATTAGTAAACAGACAAGATACAGAATGCAATGCTTCCTGTTGCAACAGGAACATTTGTATGAGGCTTATTGGCCGCGGTTCAAAGAACACAACACAAGCAGTGGTTCAAGTGCATGCTAATTGCCCTCCATGTACGGACTTGGTGAAATATTAACAATCTCACTCAGCCACACCTCTCAGTATTATGAGGTAGGAATGAAAAAGTATTATGAGGTAGGAATGAAAAATGAACAAGAAAGTGACCTAGCTGTAAATGGAACAGCAAACCTTTTTCAAATATCATATTATGGCTATAGAAAAATGTAGGGAATGAAATTGCATAACTATCTCCCCAAACAATATAAACTCAAAAAGACATGCACAACGTAACAACTTTTCACCTGAGTTTGTAACCACATTTGTATGATATTAACAACACGGTGAAACTCACCTGACGATCAAACTCAACATCAGAAATTGAATAAACTTCATTGGTGATATCAACATCCTTATTGATCATACCCTCAAACCATCTGGATGCTACCTCAATGTGAGAACCCTGCAACCAAGGATCAAAACTAAAGTAAGATGGCCTGTGTCCACAAACCATCAAATTGGTAGTGTTTCAGCCAAACTAAATTTAGCATACCTCTTCTTCCTCGTTATCAGATTCTTCAGCTTCTTCTTCTTCCTCATCGTCAATGCTCAACGCCTCTGAACCACATAAGTCTTGCAGCTTCTTTTGGTCACTGTCTTTTGTAGCCCGAATCAAAGCATCCATCAGCTCGGTGTCCGCATCTCGTAGCAGTTTTGCTAAACACAAAATTCAAAAAGATATGAAAATACAATAAATGAACGAAATGATGTACATTCCAGCTTCTAATTAAAAGCATTTGATATTCTGGTGATAATCAGACTACAGACTAACTAATACTACACTCGAAACTCTAGCTACAAAAACGAGAATAACCAAAAGGAATTCCAATTCATACCAATATAATTGTACTGCCTTCTCTTTCCTTCTCGCACATCATTCCCAAATCTCTGCGGCAATAACACAAACACCTTAGCCACAACCACGAAATGAACAACCAAAACTCATTTCCACAGTAAAGAACAAACTAACCACAAAAGTTCAATTTACAGTGGTGGCACCTTCACTAACATAACAGCATCCAATACATCTTCGTCCAAAGACGCCACTCTATCATTTCCAAAGCAAATAACAACTCATAATCTAAAATCCACACTAAAATAGCTAATTTGAACAAACAGAATTTACAGAAACGATTCGAAATTCTAAAGGTACCTGATAATCAATTTGACCTGAGGCGTAGAGAAGGAAGCGAGGTCCATAGCCCAATGCACGGCGCGCCGAGCGTCGCGTTTCAACGCGTTTCGGCTCTTATACGTAATCGACTCCGAATCGGAGCCGCTGCTGTTACCGTCGAGATCGGACGGCGCCGGAAGAGCGTCGCGCGGTCGGAGTCCGCGGACTAGTTTATGGACGCCGCGAGTAGCTAAGTAGATTACCGGAGAAGAACCGCGGCGGGGATTAGGGTTTGTGCTCAGTGGAAGCGAGGTTGAGAAGAAGAGATGATTCAGTGCGACGCAGGAGCAGCACGGGTGCTGCAGCGCCGGGCATTGCCTTACCAGCAGTCTCCCCAGTTGAGCCATCTCACTCTCTCTCTCTCTCCTCTATCTATTTGCCACATATGAATTTCTGAACCAGAGCAGTGTTTTATCTCAATTGGGCCTTTTCTTTGCGGCCCATATATTTTGTGGTTATTAAAGGAGTAGGCCCATGAAATTGTGGATCGTTGTGACCGGCGGAGATTATTTTAATATACGCCGTCAACTGTTTTCCGGTGAGAATCAAGAATGGGTTCGAATTTCAAATTCTTAATGAAAATTTGATGTAAATATGGTCGAATTTAGCAGAAAAGAACAAAATTATATTAATTAAGCATCATCCGAAAGGAGATGTTACATGAAAAAATTACGGGAAGTAGCGTAAATTCCCATATGAAATTTCAGGCTGTAAAAAATGGCGCCTGTAGCTCAAATCAAAGATTTGGAGCTGTTGAGTAGATTGTACTATGTACACAAGCGCGCCAAAACAAGCTGGCTTTTCTTCTAATTAATCCAGGATTAACTAGCACTCTTCTAGTTAATTTCTCTAATGTTTTAATTAGCTACCAGCACTGGTCGGTTTCCCATCTCCTTCCCGACGACGACGACATTGAGAACGAAGAGCTCATCGGCACTGGCCGCCGGAAAAGCATCCGGCGGTCGTAGTCGGCGCGCTTCTGGGGGTCGGAGAGAGTGGCGTAGGCCTCGTGGACCTTCATGAACTCGTCGGAGGAGGATTGACCGTTAGCTGCGGTGACGTCAGGGTGGACGGTTCTAGCCAATCTGCGGTAAGCGGTCTTGATTTCCTGACACGTGGCGCCCGTGTGAATGCCGAGGACGTCGTAGAGGGAGGGGTTTGATCCACCAATGTGAATGCGGGGCCTGTCGACCGTTGATGCAAATGAAGCGGAGATGGTCGCCGGACGGAACTTGACGGACGAAGGCGGGGTCGGAGCGTTGGTGAGGAGTGTTAGGCCGGAAAAGAAAGATGAGGAGGCCGTGAACGATGCAGAGGAAATGGACATCATTGTGTGATTTTGAATTTCAGGTTTGTATGGTTAATATTGTTGGATGGAAAATTCTGACGAAATGAGAGGTGGGGTTTGTGATTTATAGAAAAAGGGGGATTGGGCTTGGTTTGGTTAACCTAAACCGTGGTTGGGTTAACGAAAACCAGAGGCTTATCCAATCCAAATGTACAAGCTGACTCAGCGAGACGTCGGCGTCGACGAAGACGAAGGCACATGAGGTTTCAGGCGTAACGTTGTGATCAGTTTGTTTGTTTCTCACTTGGGTTATTTGACTAATAATTCTGTGAGCTAGTTTCCGGTGGATTAGAGAAAGGGAAAATGACGGAAAAGGACGTGGAGGTTATTAAATTAATGAATAAACAATTAGGGGATTCGCTGTAAGGGGCAGGGCAAACACGTAAACTGCGGCTGGCATGTGGGATTATAGAAACCGACGCGCCGCAGTACCAGCAGCAAAAACAATCGGCTAATGATGGGATTGGATCAAGAGGTGTGTGAAAACAAGCGGCCAGCCACATCACGCGCTTAATAGGACCACCGGTCGGATAATATTTCGATTTCGGTTTTGGTTTCGGACCTATGAGAATATACATGGATGGATAAGATGAATCAAGAGGAGAGGAGGTGGACTGGTGTGACCTGGAAGATCCGGTCCCGCCCTCTTTACTACTCGTTCGGTCCATCTGCCCGACTGTTTCTTGGACTGAGCTCAACTCTCCAAAGATGATTCTAGAGCGTCTCGATGACCCTTTGAGGTTAATATCTTGATACTTTTCTCTAGAAGAGTTGATTTTTTTTGGTTACAGGAAAGAGTTGATTCTTCACACCGACATCTCCCTATTTTGTCTATATGCTGAGAGCTCATGTATGACAAATTTTTAACTTAATCATGAACCCATAAAATCGGACCATAATGTAGAAACAGTATAAAGAATTAGATTTTTGATATTATGTTTTCTATAATTCAACTATAGTTTGTTTCTTTTGCTTGGTATTAATCGCAGCGAATGATATGATCTTATCAAATGCGAAGATTTAGTGAATTATGACCGAAGTAGTTTGATTCATTCATCTTCGAATCAACAATCTTTTGGTTATTTCAAACAGTTGATTTATACAAGTTTGAATCTAACTTTTCTATTTTAAAGACAAATTGTTTCAACATGATATGGTGACTTACACATATTAGTTTTTAGATCTATAAAGTATTTGGATAAACCGGTAATTTTGATGAACGATCCTATATCGGTCCCCTCACAAAACATAAACCAAAACAAAAAAAATCCGTTTTAATGATCCTAATCTAAATTTATTATGTTACTTCAATACTTCTGCCGGGGGTAATTACGGTTTACGTCTTGGAAATTAAAAAGAAACATTCTATTGCTTTTGAGCTCGACATTACTGTACTGCAAAGTTTAATAAGAATGCTCATACAGAAAAAAGAAAAGTTTAATAAAAGAATGCATGCATCTGAGATCTAGTGGGTGGTGCATGGTCGACAAGTGTTTCATTATCAACGACCGTAGTAAGCATGTAAAGCTAGCCACGCGTCGAGTCGCCAGAGTGGGCGGTGGAACGGTGATGGAAACCCTGACACCAGTTTTGGTTTTTTGAAAACCTGAATCTGACGAGCCTCGAATTTTTTTTTTCTTTTTTCTAGAGGGTTTTGGGCGTTCGGGGATAATACCCTTTTATTGGAAACTCAATTCCCGTTCGAGCCGCGTTAGGAGGAACGAGCCTGGAATTTGAGGAATGCATCATGGACCTCAACGGCAGGTCCCCACGTGAGCCCCAACCCGACCCGACACCGTTCTCGATCTTCGAAAAACAATATAGCCATTATGCCTTGTTTGGCGTTCCGATCCTTTTTTTTCTGTTTAATTTTCTCTCCGACCAAATACGTGGTGTCTCCTCTGCTTAGGGTGCACGGTGTGTTTATGTTTCTGCGATCAAATGTTAGATTAGACTGGGCGGGGCGGTTCTGGGGGGAGAGTGGTTGAGACTTGAGAGAAGTGCAGTAAATTTTATGTTTAACGCTCAACTATTTCTGCTCTGTTCTTAAAGTCTTGCCTCTTGGCGAATTATATAACTCTGTCTGCCTTGAAAAGAAGAGGACCTCATCACTTTGGAAAAATATCTTCTGCTTGCGTTTGTACATAGCAGTTGGCGTCTTTCCCAAAAAGGAGGAATCTTATTGCCCTTGTCCGGATTCAAGAGGCCAATCCGCCAATGGAATCTGTTATTGCTGGAACTGATATTTTTGTATTGTATAGTAAAAATGCAACTGTAATCCTCTCTCATCAAGAAATGCCACTCAGCAACTGTTATCTGGGTGAGGTACTGAGGTTGATGGTAACGGGTTGTTTTTGTTTGGGAGGTGCTATTGGTCTTTAAGCCCAAGTAATGAAGCATATATGTCTAGATTAAATACAATCTCATTCAAAATATGAAACGTACTCTCAGGCTCTCAGCCTAAACACAATGGCAGAAGTTCGCAGGCCTGGCCCAACAACAAGCCGACAAGAGAGTTCAATGTTTGGTTCAGGTCACTTCTTCCCGTCTAAGTAGTTACACTACTTGATCTGAATCCCTTAAGGGATATCTCCCATCCGATCCTCTGCAGGGAAAAAAGAAAATGAGAGTACCAATCATGCATAGCGGGATACTCCATAAGTTGCAGTCAAAACCAACAATATTAATATTAGCTCGATCTCTTCTTGTACTAGCTATGGTGTTCTTGGGAGCGCTGTTGTTTTCTTTCACTTCATGTATGATTTAACATTGGCATTGGACTTATTAGGCTTATTGCAGGATGTTGTGTCTCTAAGATCATCAGAGGTTATGTGATTGATCAGAAGTCCAAGAATGCACACTACATAGTATCTGCAAATGGCTCGTCTAGTCCTAAGGATCATCAAAATCATTACAATTCAGGTGAAGTAGCTAGAAGTGTTTATCTGATCAGATGCAAATTTCTATTTTGACTAGCTGACATAGAAGATTGGAATGTCATCTACTGGATTATGCAGCAGTGGGAGGGAAAACCAGCCTTATGTCACTCTGATATCGAGTCCATTCTTGTTTACTTCTAGGTTTCCAATGTGGGTTTGAAAATCCTGACTTGGCCAACAATGTGGACTCAGTCCCTACTCCCTAGTATAATGAACAAGATTGACCAAGGAATGTCATATGACACAGCTGAGAGCTCCAAGGTAGATGGAAACTTGGAAAGACAACCCATTTTTCTATGTTTCCTGCAAATGTCAGCAGATGGCGACGTGCGTGCCGCTTCCCTAATCTTACAGATTTTAAACACCGATAGACCCTTGAAACGGGCTTTGTTCTTATTAAGAAATAGTAATTGCATCACTTGCCAAATTACGCCTCTGTATGATAGTTTGAACATTCTATATATATAGGTCATGTATATGAAGAAACTTTGAAGGTCCAGTCCTCAATCGTTAGAGGCAAGATTGATGTGTCTTCAGTCTTCACCACTGGAATTGAACGGACAGATTCAACGCCGTGTAACTTGTTCAAGAAAAGAGAGCTAAGTTGCCCTAGTGATGATAAGAAGTGAGAATGCGCATGGAGTCCCACATGGAGAAATAGGCAAAGCACGGGTCGAACTCGAAGGTATAGAACGGTGAAGCTTGGGCTTAAGAAAAGCATGATCCTTCAGGCAGAAACGGGATATGATGAGTGGTCAAAATCGCTTTTAATGCGAGATGGGTGCCCGCCCCTGCCTGGTTACGACAATTGGGCATCCTCATCTTAACCATCTGATCCCCAACTCTTTAAATCAGTTCAACATTTTCCCGGTTTCTTGTTCCGTCTCAAAAAAAAAGAAAATAGAAAATTATTTTATTTTTTTTCTTATTTTGGGGTAGTTTAAGGGTTGTGAAATTTACTAATTTTAAATTAAAATCCACACAATTTTTTTTAATTTTATTTGATAAATTTGAGGAAAATGTATTGTTGGTACCTTAATTTTTTTGTGACACGGTGGTATTTATAATTTAAAAACTATCATGAGACCCACTAAAAAAAATGCAATAACAAAAATAACTTTTTAACTCTCACCAGAACCGTTTTCCTTCAAAACCTCTAAATTTGAATTTTCTAGATATCACATTAATTAGTTCAGAGTTTAGGCACTGCTGCTATGTTTATCTGCTAAGAAGAAATATTATGCAATAGCTAGAAATGTAACATAGAAATTCAAACATATAACCAAAAAGGATTGCCAATATCACTGAATTAAAACCAACATCAACATGAGAAACATACTGTGTATCATAATTCAAGCTTAATTGGTTTCTAAAAACTTAAGGAACCACATTGTTTGCAAAAAAATTGATTCCAAACCATGATGAAATACACATTATGTTTCTCTAATTTAAAAGCCAACTCATTAACTTTGTAGAACCTCTTGCTGCATGATTTTGGCTACTTTGAGTAAGAGACTGTGTTGAAGCTGATCCACTACCATTTCCAGCAGAACTACCCTCCATTGTCAACTTTATTTTCTTCCATCCTTTTTAGACTTTATGACCTGGTCCTTGATAGGTCTTGATTCCTTAGGTGGGGCTGGTGCCCTTTGGACTTGTGTAACACAAACAAGACATTTCCAACACAATTCAATAACCAATTTTGGCTTCACACTTTAACAAGATATTTCCAACACAATTCAACAAAAACATTATTTCCAACAGTTAACAAATCATTTAAGCAATAGTTGGCTTCACAACAAGAAGAACAATCAACAATCAACAATCACCACCAGATACATACCTTTGCTCTCACTCTTTTCTTAGTGCTTGCTCCATAAGCGGATATTCCTTCTCCCTGTTTGAACAAAAAGAAAAAAGAAAAAAGAAAAAACAAGTTAAGAATTATACAGAGATTCATAAAAAAATAAATTTCATATTAAATTCATAAACAAGTTGAGACTTTATTAGACACTTACTGCTTCAGCTACTTTTTTGGCTTTTGTTATAGGACATCCAACCTTGTTGTGGCTTTGTTGCCAACAAAGTTTGCAAGTTATAGTAACACCAGTTTTAGGCAACTTTCCCTCAGTTTGAGTTGGTGGTGCTGGGTTCCCATTTTCTCCTTGTGATGGGAACCTCTTTTTCTGGAGCCTTCCATGCAGCTTGCTAAATAAAAGAGTGCAATTGGGTAGTCAACTGGTTCCCAATAGGTGGTACACATGAGGTAATCATGACAATATAAGACAACCTCTTGTTTCTTGAATCTTATGCAGCAAATGGCATGTATAGAAGGTATGCCACTGAGCTACCACCTCTTGCAAGTGCATGTACGGAGACCCAAATCCACTGCATGTTGGCTGCAAGCCGGATGTCTCAAAATAGTGAAACGGGCCAGAAACTCGTGTGCTATATAGCTAGATGTTAACATCTCGAATTGGATGAAACTTAAAAATGAGGGGCAATACATCATTTTTGATACTAGAATGGTTCAAAAGATGTTAGGAAATGTTTATAAGCATTCCTAATCTAGAAACAGCCGGAAGTCTAAAAAATGTGAAACAGTCTAGAAACATGTGTGCTATAGGTAGAGGTTTTGACATAAAATGGGTAAAACTTGAAAATGAGGGGAAATACCTCATTTTTGATACTAGATTTGTTTAAAATATGTTAGGAAATGTCTATAACCACACCCAAACTAGAAAAAACCAGATGTCTAAAAATAGTTAAACTGGCCAGAAACTCGTGTGCTATATAGCTAGAGGTTTTGACCCGAATTGGGTGAAACTTGAAAATGAGGGGAAATACATCATTTTTGATACTAGAATGGTTCAAAAGATGTTAAGAAATGTTTGTAAGCAAGCCTAAACAAGAAAAAGCCGGAGGTCTAAAAAATGTGAAACAGTCTAGAAACAGTTGTGCTATAGGTAGATGTTTTGACATAAATTGGGTGAAACTTGAAAATGAGGGGCAATACCACATTTTTGATACTAGAATTGTTCATATAGGTTACTAATGAGGGGCAATCCCCACCTCATCCAGTTTTCTCATATAGGTTACTAATTTAACCTATTGTGTTTTTTTTTTCTCATTTTCCTAGTAGATGCTCTGATAATTATGGGATGTTTTAAGTGTGTTAAGAGCTGATGAAAAAGATTTATTTGTTTATATTTATTTGAGAGATTATATTTATGGATATTGTTTGAGAATTATTTTGAGTTTGAGGTGTTGGTTATTTATTAGAGGGAGAGGGTGGCTCCAGGAGTCGTGAATTTTAAGTGTTTTTAGATGAGTTGGGTTTGGTGATTTTTCTCTCAGTTAGGGTTACCCATTATCAAGGGAGGTTTCGCCAATATTTTTGGTAGAATTTCCCTTGAGGTGCGTCCCGTAGGATTTATTCCGGATTTCAAGAGGAAATTCGGGGTAGGTCCGGACATATATGCGATGTTGTTCATCTTCACTCATGAAATTTTCTCCGGATCCAACCCATCCAAATAAATCTTCCCCCTGTTTTGTTGAACCTGGGTACCTTGTACTTCTTCGTTCCATCCAATTGCTTATCGAAATAACCTTCATGGAAAATCTCCATGCTATACAAGTGTACTAGAACTGAAATTCATACAATGCATAGTCTTGTAAGCATTGCCTTTTTGAATTGGTTTTCCAGATAAAAAAAAACCCTAATTCGAAGTCTTCAACAACAGTCCAAGAACCAAACCATTTAAAAACCCAGAAAACATTGATCGATTACCTTCAATCCATTCTTTATTAACCACTAACTCGAAAATCCTTAAACTAAATAAATCCCTAATTCGAAGTTAACCAATTTTTAACCCCAAATTCGATGAACCTTTTGATTATGCCAAGAGGAACAATACACGACGAAAACTAAGACAAGAGTCGGAAGCATACAAAAGAGAGATTCGAAAAGAGAGAAGAAACTTACTGTCTTGTATTGGGGGAACAGAATCCCTAAAAATCCCAAATATCTTTCTACTCTCCATGACTCTTTGCAGTCGAATCTCTACTTCCCCTCCTTTGATCAAATATTTCTAAGAAAAAGTGATGAACATGCAAGTGCGATTTAGATTAGGTTTCAGAGAAGAGAAGAGAAAAGGGAGTTCGAGAGGAGATGGGGGAGGGAAGTCGAGTTGACTCGATTTGGGTGCAGACTGTGTAAAATGTAGTTTTTGCCCTTTCTTTGGTGGACCCGATGTTGTCCACATCAGCAAACATACGGCACCGTGACGGAAATTGGCCTCATGCCTTTTCTTGGTAGCAAAAACAAAGTTTGGGTACCACATTGATAGTTTTTAAAGTCTGGGTATCATTTTGACTGTGCCACAAAAGTTAGGGTATCGGTGCTGTCAAAACTTCTTTAAATTTTGTTTTTTAATGATTTAAACTTTGTGAATGTGATAACAAAAAAAAAAGGTGTGTGGATTTCATATCTTTAACAATGTTTAATATTTTTCTTGTTTATGCGGGCTAAGCAGAGGCTTTGGCCGTCTAGGCGTTATTTTTCTTGTTTATGCTAGCTAGGCAGAGTCCTGAGCCGTCTAGGCGGAACCCATTTGTGTTTGGCCCAGGCAGGCTGATTGGTCCTGCCTAAACAAAAAATGAGAGATCTAGTTTAATATTTTTCTTTTTATGCGGGATTGGAGGATTCTTGGGCCGGCTAGATGGTTACCGGTTGTACTGGGCCTAGGCACGTTTGTTGGTCACGTCAAAAAAAGTCAAAAACCTGATCCTCCAGGTTCTCTGTATTTATGGAGCATTTTTCATATTGGAATTTGTAAGCAGACATATCAACTGATAAATAGAACAAAGTAAAACAATACAAGGGATTTCAACTGATAAATGGAACAAAGCAAAAAAAGAAAAATTGAAGTTTCAAAGTGTTTTGCAGGGTAAAAGAACAAAACACAGAGACTGAAGCCTTGAAATGTTTTGTAAGGTTCAAACTGTCGGAGCTGCAATGCTGCATAAAATATGGATTTCAATACCAGTCATTTCATCACTGTTTCACAAGGTAACATGTAGCATGTGGACAATGGGGTTGACAAGTTCACTGTTTTTGGCAGGAGAATCAGTGTAACAATTCAAAGTTAGTAATCAGCAATTAAACTACGAAGAAATTCTCATTGTCTCTGAAATTTTGCCGACTGTAGCGATAGACCTGAACTTTTACGTTTAGGTGGGATTTTTGGCAACTTTGCCGAACACCAGTTCAGCTATCCAAATCAAAGACACCAGTAACAAGCTAATTCCCAATTCTTGTATAAATAAAGCTACCACCGTATAAGGTGCTTATATACACAATAAACCAATAACTCACCTGAAAATATATATATACAAGCAAAGCGATTTGAATACTGGACATATGGTTGTGGAAAAAATGGGAGGCTAAGTTTGAAAGAAGCTCTAAAAATTGAACCTAGCCTAACCCATCAATGACATCCAAGGAATTAGCTCTTGGCTGATCCTTTCCCCTTGCATTACATTCCCTCGGAGGGGAGCTTCCAGTGCTCTTGCTCAAAGCCCAAGCTTTAGTTCCTTTCTTCTTGCACATAGCAAATTCCTGACTCTTGCTAATTCCAGGAACCCTTTTCATCCTCCCTATAACATCATCCAGCAAATTTCTATCTTCTTCTGAAAGTTGTATTCTTCGGGTATTATTTGTACTGTAATCCATGGATTGCATTCGCTGCATCTTGGAGTGCAAGTCCAGTCCCCTACGAGTTGGAGACCGTATAGGCAAGGGCTTTAAACCATGATCACAATGTCTTACAAGGTTGATTAGCTGGTGAAGCCACGTCACTAATTCAAGGATGTACGCATCTGTCTTTTGCTTATCTGCGTGATATAGTGTCTGGAGGCGGACCAAATGGCTTTCCGAGGGTGTATTTTTCCCAAACTCAGTACTGTAAAATGGGAAAGGCAATATCAGAATTCTTTAAATTAAAAAAAAAAATGTACATTGATATAAAAAATTGCATCTTGTCCATATAAATGATATTCAGAGAAAGAGATAGGCTTGACTGACCCAGAGTTTGCCCATTCTCCCACCCACCCAAAACCTTGATGAGCTCTGTTACAAGACAAGAAACAAGACATTCCTTTATGTGAAAGAACATAATCACTCATCAAGAGAATGAAATCAAGCACAAGGAAAACAATTGATGACAGCTTCAAATTACTTGGTTGTATTTGAGGCAACAGGAACAAGCCAGTGGAGAGTCTTCTCCATTTCAGCTTTGACCTGAGAAACCATGAGCTGCAGAAAACATAATACGAAAATAATCAAATAAACGAGGTATAATCTTTCCAATAATATAAAGAGGAGAGAACATTGAGATGTTGTAGACAATATGTATGTGTTGATAAAAATAAATAAACAGGGAATGAACAAATGTTTGAATTTCAGTTGTAATACCTGTTCCTTGGCATCAAGAGTTTGCAATCGGGATCTTAAAGCTTTCTTAACACTATCTGGTAACCCGTGATATAAGTTGTCCCTTGTATTTGGTGGAAGAGAGGTTGGTCGAGACGCCTATTAAAAATATCAGAAATATACAATGAAATTCTGTTTCGTAAGTTTGCACAAACTATAGGAGACAAAGAAAAATGAACTCACAATGTTATCTATCTGGTTTATCATATTGGCATAGTGTAATGCAAGACCAGCTGCGCCTAGTCTTTGAGGATTTTTGCCCTTCTCCCCTTTCACGAGTGTTAAACCTGTCAAGTAACGAGCAACTATCACAACCAGCCACCAAAGACACTGACAAGATTGTGTTACCCACAGGGCCACCAATGAAGTCTACACACCCTAACTTCTATAGTGTGCACAACAGCTCTAGTGAAGAACAAAGCTAGAATACTCAGTTATATCCAGTGACAAATTTCTATCAGCGTGTCAGATGTTGCTCATACCATTATCACCAAATGCTTCCAATATTGCTTGATGTATATAAGCAACAATATCTACAAGTTTCTCGACAATCTGCAAAGAGCAATATAATTTGATTACAATGAGTAAAATAAATCCAACATAATTTTGTTGTGCCCTGTCAAGGGCAAATACTGAGTACTGGCCGCAATATCTTCCAATTCCCTGACAAGGATTTTCCATCATGCTATCTCTTAGAGAAATTACAAAAATGGTTCAGAATAGTACCTCATCCAAATTTTTGGCCCAAAGAGATTTCTTTTTCAAGGTCCTCACAAGCTTTCTTTGTTGTTTTAATTCACTTTGTAACATTGTCAGACTTTCTCCTACAATTTCAAAGATAACACCCAGTTAACATTGCTGCCTTCATGTTGTTCGTAGGTATCAACCAGGAATTTATCATGCACTGACATAAAGAGAACGCATTCAGAAAAAAAAATCAAGTGCTCAACCAAACAATGCACTTTGTCAAGTTAAAGATCACTAAAAAAATGAAATTTAAACAATTCTAATGGGGAACATAGGTCAACCAAAGCAAAATGTGATATGACAGAGCAAGAAAGAAACATAGGTTGCTTGATTCTGGCAGTATTAACAATATCGGCAATGCTGTTTAAAAAGCATGCCTCTGTAGTAGCACATTGCATAAATAGAGAAAAGAGGGGATAGAAGAAAAATAAAAGAATCATAACATCGACTAATTGCTTAGAATATTTTGAATCTACACGCTACACAATAAAGAAGGTTGGACAAGAAAATTCTCATGCCTAACCTCTGAGAGGAAGATGCAAGTCCTTAGTTTCCTCAAGCTTTCTCCTGTAATCTTGTTCGAATCTGTCCAAAGCACTAAACTCATGGTATAATTCCTACAAACATTGAAAAAAGTTAGCTTCCCCGAGTTGGCATTATATGGTATGATAAAACATAATACATTGATAAAATGTACTGATAAAATATAGATACGCAACGTACAGAAGTATGCTGAGCAATAGTGGTCAATTCCTGCATTGTCATTTCTGCCTCTGATCTTAGCATTTTGTGACCTGGATCCTCAGAATCTAATCTGAAATTCAATTATATAAACCATATATTACAGTTAGCATCAATTCGGACATATATTCTACCAAATAGTCTAAAAATCGACCCCACCTTGTGAAATATCGACTCAGGTTATGCCATTGTGGGTCTTTACAGAGGTCGCCGAACCTAATTACTTCGCGTGAGAAAAGATCAAGTTCTTCCCTACATATCCCCAAGAAGCAAAAGTTTAGAGCTACCAGAAGGTAACAAGAACGCTACAAACACATTCACACTATTCTCTCTCACAAGAGTAGAACCTTTTGTCAGAGGCAGCTATACTGAGCAACTCCCTCATATCTTTGGACACCAAATTTTGTACACCTTGCGAATGCATAACCTCTCCTTTGAGGAACTGGATATTCTTTTCGGAAAGCGACTGCAACAAGTTTGCTCCCTTGGTGATTGTGTTAGCTACTTCAAACGATAGTATAGATATTCTAATGCCTCTAGAACCCCCGGTAAGAAAACCGCTATTGGTTTGCAAATTCGACACGCTACTGCCTAGTGTATCCAATACTCCTACTGCCTTCTCCAGGCCTGCAATTCCAGCTCTCCCTATAAATGAGTTCCTCTGCGAAATCTACAACAGAACAAGAAAAAATTACACCAATAATGCCACAACAAATGCATCTAAAATTCAACAACAAAAAAAACTCAATATTCCAATTCTGATAAAACAAACTAATATTATCCGGTGCATAATACAGGTCGCAAATTTCACTTTCGACTGAATTACCTTGGCAGCTCCACTCCTGGCCGGTGTTGACGATTTCAGCTCGCTAGAAAACGACGATCGGAGCTCGCCGGAATCGTACTTGTGCGGTGTTCTGAGGGCGTCAAAATCATCGGAGAATGAAAAATTATCTTTCAGCTCGTTCACACTCTTCTTTAGCTTCCCGGAAAACCCCAAATTTTTAGTATCTTGATCACTAAACCCGGCCGAGCAAACCGCCCCCATCGTTCACTAATTCACTTCACCAATTCACAAATTCAGCTAAATTTCAGGGAATTCGAACCAGAAAACCACGATTATTTCAATTTCTCAGCAAGAAAAATCAAGTGCAAATTATCAGAAGCATTACCTTTAGAATTTCCAAGTCAGTGAGAGCGAAATGGATTGAAATTCTTGCCCACAAAAGTAGCCGAGGATTGAGCTGAGCAGGATTATGAGGACAAAGTCGAGAAAGAGAGAAATGTAGAGAAGAAAAATGGGAGGTGTTTGACTGAAATACAAAAATGACAAGAGAGGAATTTTCTTTATGACTGATTTGGTTTGGTATGGAAAAAATCAGCAAATGACGCGTTTACCAAACGAGGAACGGAAATCTCGTGGGATTTTTTTGACTACCAGAGATGAGATTCATTTGCGTACGGAATCCAAATTTGTTTTTGTTCAGATGCACGCTAATGGACTGTAACACTGTCACTCAAACTTACCATCTCTCACTTGATCACTGAATCAAATGATACAGGAACTACGGAATTCAAATTCAAGCAGTGATTTTTGCTATGGATTTTGATTTTTATTATTATTATTATTATAGAGAAAAATTAAGTGATGGATTTTTGTGTGAAAATCATAACCGGGAGGAGGGAAAAAGGAATGTCAAGTCTCCGCCTACTATGTCTGAGTCTTCACGTGGTGTGACTGAAGCCAATTTCAGGGGGGAATTTACGATGTTGCCCTTCCTATGGGGATTGGATGGATTTACTATGTTACCCTCTTGATTAGTAGCTGATTAAGTATGATTAGTCTCTGGATATTTTTTTTTATTAGTCAATGGTTTGGAGTTTTGTGACTATAAAATGAGGAGGATTATGTAAGGTTTTTTCATGTATGAACCAAAGACTTGGACTATAGATTCTTTTTTCTTTTCTCTTTTTTGGGTGCTATAAATTGACGTATTGCTTATTTTGTGTGTTTAGCGCTAATTAGCAGACACTTTGTCACTTTTCATTTGGTGAGGGGCATTTGTCATATTGGAGACGGGTTTTTGAATTTTTCAACATTGATGTTTATCTCTTATGCTCAAGATTCAAGAGCCTGCAATTTTTGTATATTAACAAAAATTGGTATCTCTATCGAACAAAAAAAAAATATATTGGTATCTCTTGCCCTTATTTGAGTGAATGTGAATAAGTTCATATAATCTCTTATTTGTGTATATCTCTGGCTTTCGTGCTAGGTTACCTATGAAGCATAATTATTGTGACACACAGATTCATGTTGTCACTTTGAGTTGCAATCATTTGATAAAGGAAGATACTAATGTCTACTTAGAGCGGATAAGACACATAATGTGTGTAGCTCGAGTTCGTACCCGTTGTGTTTTATAATGTAAAGGTAAAGAATTATTTCCAATGTAAAGCCACATGCTACTAAAAAAACATAAAACATGAAAATAACAAACCAGCCAAAAAAGACCTCTTGCCCAAATTGGGTCTAAAACCAGGGGCGAAGTCAAAACAATGACTGATAGGGCTCAAGCCCAAACAAGTTTTTTGGAGTTAAAAAAAAAACTAGGTATATTATGTTTTTATTTTTTTGATATATGCATTTTTTTTCAGTCAAGCCCACCCTACTTCCCGACCAGTTCTATATCACCTCTTTATTTATACATGATTACGCTTTTATTCTTCAGTTCCTCAATTCATCTTCCGCGCTTCCTTCTAGTTTTCTAGTCTTCTCCTCTTTAAATCTCAAAAAATCCAAATTGTTAGGAAAAATTTTGTTGGGTTTTCAATTTTATCTCTGATTTTCATAATTTTCTTCTACTTTCATTGATGTCTATTTTGTTTTGAAGACTTATTAACGTCTACTTGAGTTCTTACATTTTGCATGGTTGTATTTGAATTTTTTTTTTCCTTTAACCAAATTAGAAACCCACCCTATGTCGAGATCTTAGATCAACCACTGACCGAGCCCAATTTCCAATCAAAGGGACACTCTCCCAAGCCCATCCCAAGTTGGCACTTACACCTTTAAGCCATCTCACCCACCACCCCATTGATGTCGTGCCTCCACCATCTTGCTTCTTCGTTGATGTCGGAGTGGTCAGACCACCTGTAGCCCTCGAAAACCACGATAACATCCCCTCCCCTACCTCAGTCCAGATCGCATACTCAAAACATCGAGAAGCTCTGTCCATACTTCGTCCATCTCCAACTTATCCTTGACTTGCCCATACTTTCATGGTTTTTATGAGTTAACATTTGTATATATTCCTATTCATTTGTTTAATGTTAACTTTCACTACCAAAGGTGTTCATAGTTAAACTAGTTTGATGAGTGACACATTTTTATTTGCATGTGTTGTAGAAATGACTAAAAAGTTGATTCAGAGTATGAATGTTGTACTAGATCTATTTACTAGATCTATGTAAATAATAATGAATTTGGACACAAAGGTCAGTATTAGTTTAGACACAAATATTGTCTTGTATAGCGGTTAAAGGACAACCAATTTTGCATATTTTTTACTTCTTTTTTCCACCTTGAAATGTACGAAAGAGCATTATACATTTGTGATATATCATATATGTTCCACAGTTCTTAAGACTCCCAGTAGATGAACTTCTATGTTTTTAATTTTCATAATTAAGAAGGAAAATTCGAATTCAAGACCTCATTAGAAATTTCTTTGGTTGGAAAACATTGTCCTGTGTTGGAAATTCCATGTCATCGTGCGTTTTCTGAACCCTTTCTGATTACCTGTTGTGGAAGGGCATAATTGTCAGACTGAAAAGTGGAGTGCCACTGTGAGGTTGCTGTTTACTACTTGAATAGAAACAGTCAGAAAAGCAAACAGAACAAAAGCCGTGAGATCGCGTAAGGTCTTGGTACTGTACACGTGGCACCACCCCATTGGTAATATCGTAGTACTAAAGTGTTACTCGATTGTTTTGCGTTGACTTTACGTTAAGCCTGACGAGGATTTTGGGCACAGAAAAATAATTTCTTGGTTTTTTAGATTTCTTGTTGTATATATACACCGAGTGCAAGTGACGATGTAATTTTACCTCTTCTTATATTAAGAACCACGCATCTATATTTAAAGCATCTTTAACAATACTAGTTATTTTGTTGTTAAATTTTAATTAAAATAGCTAAAAAATTATTTTGACTAGCCACTTTATAAATACATCTACGTTAATATTTTGTATTTCAACTAAAGTTTGATTTATATTATTAATTAAATAAATAATAATAATTTAAATGTGTTTTTATATTACATAAAATAACTTAAAATGAATACTTTGAAATGACTTAAAATGAATACTAAAGTTTGTTTTATGCGGCAGAGACGGCGTGGCATGATTGCAGGACTGATGGAGGTAATTGGGTTGTCTGGGCTGAAGTTGTCTTGGGCCAGGATTCAAGGCTGGACCCGATTGGTCTTGGCCCAATGGTGGGTTTGTTCTAGTTCAATAGTGTTTTGGGCCTGGGGTCTCAATTTGGGTCCAATTCACATTATTATTTTACATTTTAATAATGTGTTATTTATGCTTTTTTACATTTTAATGCTAGTTCTAAGCGGTTTTATGCCGTCAATAATACCCTATCAATTTCTGGTATGGCAAAAAGGGCTTTGTGCCGATATATGCACCTTGTGTGCCCAGTTTACTCTAGGTAGGTGGCGTGTCTTTTGTATCGTCAAATGGTCGCAACCTCCTAGTGGTAGGATGAAACTAAGTATCGTTGAGTTTATTCTCTAACGACATTATTGTAGGAAAACTGTTTTTATTGGATATTCAAATATGTAATCGTGTTACATATCAACTGATCTTTCCATTATGTCACTGCTATCTCAAAGCAAATGGAGTCGTCATTAGTGTAGTACTCTTTGTTAGTAGGTGCTTGTTTGAGTACATGTACTTTGTAAACATTCTCTATATTATTTCGAGACTTCATTGTAATTAGGGGTTCAGGCTTTATGTCCCCCCTTGTATTCGACATTTTCATTAATGAAGGCTTGAGGGCAGCCGCATAAGCCCTTTATTCAAAAAAAAAAATTACTTTGAATTAATATAAATTATGGAGATCCTCATCTCGTTAGCTATATTTAAAGAGCAAGATAAAAGTTAAAATAGCTAGTCACTTACCAGTCTGCTTGAGCTGGTAAAATTGATAAAAAAAAACTAAACTCACTCTCTAAAATGGTTAAGGAACCAATATATATGAAGTCTGATAAAGATGTTCTTAAGTCATCGATTTAGATCACTAACATGGTACTATGTATTTACACAAGCCGGAGCCCTCTGCCTTTGGAATGCAAATCCTTAAATTTATCAGTTTCATTCTTGATGGGGAAATTTATGATTCGTTTAAGGTCAACCTCATAATCTTGGTATCGATTTAACACTCAATTGCCTTCACTTCCAAATAATCAATTTCTTTAAGTTATTCGGGAAAGAACGCATCAATTTTTTTTTCTTCTACATCAATATACTATGCTAAAATAAGTAATTGCGGTTGTGGTTCGAATTCAGACAATTAAGTTGTAGTACATTTTATCTTGTTTTCATATTTTCGTTTTAAAGTGAACGAAAGAGGGAAACAAAAAACTCTATGAGAGGAGCACGACTCCTCTTCTCAAAACCTACCCGTCATGGCTTGGTTTCTCAATCACAGCGATTGACGTCGGTACCAAGCCACGACACTTGATTAGTTCTAAACCCTCTCCGCCTTGGCCTGGGTCTCCAACGACGCTTGATGCCGACTCTAAGCCGTTCCTTCTAGGCATCAAGCCCTCTTATGGAGGCAAACCTTATTAACCTTTTGTGGTTAAACAACCATGGAGGTGGAGGACGAAATGCTACCGAGCATGGATGTGAGGTGGAGGGTTACCTGCTAACGTTGACGATCATTGTACCGACGAAAGAGATTTGGCAGCCGCCGGACATGGCTGCAAGCAAGGATTAGAATCTCTCAATTTGGTTCTGGGTTTGGACTCTGATTAGTTAGACTGAGTCTGAACTTGAATCCAAGAAAGCTGCGCTTCTTCAACTGGAAGATCTGATGATGATGTCGGCGGGGGCATGAACGTCGGTGACGAAGCCATCTTGGTTGCCATTAGTGCGATTGGAGATTGTCGGCAAGTGGCAATGCAAATCTGCTATGGTTTGGGAATGGACTCGGGTGTTTGGGCTTGGGTCTGGCCTTAAGCCCATCAAAATCAAATTTGGAATTGGGTTATTAGGCATGATTTCAAACTGATTGTGGTTGAAGTCGCATGTTTGGATAACTTGGCATACTGAGCAAGCTAGCTGCAACTAGATGGATTCATGAGGCTTGGAGTACCGCAATTGAGCGCCTTGGCTCTAATTTTTATATTTCTTTGGTATCTTGTTTTGTATCTAGTTTAATTCTCTGTTAAGCTCGCTTGAATAAATGAGCTAATTGTCTAATGTAATGATGCTTTGATGTCATTCTTGTATGAGTTTATTAATGAAATATTTAGGGCTGCTACCCCTTTTCCTCTTTAAAGAAAAAAATGTAGTATAATTTAATTTGTCCGAACCAGAGAAACGCACGTAACTATCCATTTAGTATGTTATTATCATCAAAGTATTGGTATTGGTCATCCATCCCGGCCGGTGTTCACTCGTTCACTCCATGAACCACAATCTCTACCTTGAGAACACCATCTCCTTCCCATTTATATTGATGAATCAGAGCTTTTGTTATGTTTATCCAGCAATTGTGCTCGAGAATATAAACTTATTCCCAGCAGTTAGATCTTGAGCGTTGGGGTCCAGTCACATATCGCTTCTGTACACAAGCTGAAAAATAAGGAGAAGAGTACAACTATTGTGGCTCCAGTGGTTTGGACCGAGCGGTGAGCCCAAAATGGTCCCTAGCCCAATGGAGAAAGATTTGTATCTATTCCTTTAATTTGTTGGTTTGATCCGGTCAGTGTATGGAGTTGTCTAGACAAAAACGCACAGAACCAAAATCAAAAGATACACCATCTTCTTACGATTCATTTGAGGTACCCGCATATTTTTATTTTTATTTTAAAGATCAAAATCTAAAGATAACCAAAACAAAATATGATGCGGTAATTTGATCATCAGTTGCACCATGACCAACTGTTGTATATTCTTAGTGTTCATCTTAACTAGGTGGCATGATCCAATTATTCTCACTCGAAAAATAGTTCAACCCCTTGTTCATAAACTGATAAAAGATTATCTGTATTCAAAAACATCATATCTCACCACCATTTCCTCATCTAAATATCCCTAAACGAGATTACTTTTTGCTTTGTCACCCATATATTCATCGAGAAGATTATTCCGATATCTCTGTCCTTACCTATTATCTGAATATCCTTAAATGGGATTACTCTTCACTCTGCCACCTATATATTACTCAAGTGAAGAACCATTGATCACTTCGATATCCTTTGATACCCTCACTCTTTATCCAAATATCTTTCGACGTGATTTTTCGATGAGATCAAGTTTTATAAATATTATGATATATTTTAAATATCAGAGATATTAGACATGTTTAAAAAATATCACATGTACGATAGAAGATAAGATATTTACGCATCCTACAAGATATATCGACTTTTTTTTTTTTTTTTGAAAGGAAACTTGAACCCTTAAAAGAAAAAGAGAATATATCGTCTATATAAAAGAGATTTCAATCATTGTATGCGTCTGATGAGTAAGAGAAAGGTTAATAGGGGTGTTAACGGTTTTATTCGGTTCGGTTTTCACCTAAAACCAGAAACCAAACCGAACAAAAAAATCGGTTCGGTTCGGTTCGGTTTTTTTTTAAAAATGTAAACCGGAAACCGAACTGAACTGAACGGTTCAGTTCGGTTCGGTTTTTTTTTTTTTGAAAAAAAAAATTCTGGTAATTTTAATATAGAGTTCTTAATATGTTGGGATCCATATTCGATAATGCATACTTCCATATAATTCAAACTTAAAAGTCCACAAATTGAAAATAGAGTCCAATGTTCAAAGTTTAAACATTACAAACTAAAAATTTGTTCAAACTTAAAAGTCCACAAATTGAAAATAAAGTCAACAATGTTCAAATCCTTATCAAGTATCAACATCATCTCATCCTTGCAATGTTGTTTGCTTCATAACCTTCATCTTAGGAGGCAACATACCACACTTCACATTTTGCTTACTTGACAATGATAGCATCTCCAATATTTCTACATACAAAAAACAAATACATGTAAATGATGTAACATAACGTAAAACGAATTAATCAAATCAAACATTCAAAAATAACGTAAAACTATTACCTTTTTCCGCCTCTTCACATAGCTCAATCTCTTCACTTGATGGCACATGATTCAAAGTAATAGTTTCACCTCTAAGCCAACTTTGTGTGCATATCAAAGCTTGCACCATTTTTGTACTTAAAGAGCTTCGATGTGGATTAATGATTCTCCCACTAGTGCTAAAAGAAGATTCCGAAGATATAGTGGACACCGGAATAGCTAGAATGTCTTTTGCAATGCGGGCCAATATCGGGTACCTAGAAACCCCATTCACTCTCCACCAATTCAACAAGTCAAACCCTTCATCGTCTCCTTCAATAGGATCACTAATATATCTATCAACATCATTGTTAATGATCTCGGCTTTCTTTGCTTTTCTCTTCAACTCCTTCTCTTTTAGCTTCCTCTCAAACTCGGTAACACCCGTGGCTAAAGGAATCTTAATCATATCATTGGATGCTTGACACTCACTAACCCCTCTAGCATCCTTTTCCTCCTCCTCATACACATTGTAAATGTCATACAAAAGCTCTTTCACACTTATTGAGACAACTTCCACCCTATGGTACTATCCTCATCCCCAAAGACAACTTCTAAATAATCAACAAGTTTCTCAAATTTGTGTCGTGGATCAAGAATAAGAGCAAGAAACACATATTGATTCAACTCATCAAAATCACCCCAATATTTCTTATATTTCTCTCCCATTGGAGGTGCAATATCTCCCATCATAGGGACACTTGGTTTCTTAATTTGTTCTTCTAAAAGACCATATAGATAAAGCAAATCACCAAAAGTGTGATGAATAATAGGTACATTAGAACAACACACTCTTAATGTAACTTCATAAAATGGTTTTAGAAAATCCGAATACACTTCGGCATTCCTCCAATCAACACAAGCGGGTGGCCCTTCCTTTGCATTCTTCTCACCCAATTTGAAATATGCACAATAATTACGAGTATCTTGATCACTCAATCTATCAAATGCCTTCTGAAATTTCAAAGCCGATTCCAACATTAAGTATGTGGAATTCCATCTAGTAGGGACATCCAACACCACAAGCCCCTTACACTCTATCTTCACTCTCTCAACACATTGTTTAAAAAGTTCAAGTCTTTGTGGAGAGGATCTAACATACCTCACCGCATTACGAATAGCATCAATAGACATATTTATTGGTTTCAAACCATCATTCACAATCAAGTTAAGAATATGAGCTACACACCGCATATGAACATTCTTCCCCCTATTCAAAATCATTCTAGGATCTCCCCAAGCATCTAACTTCTTGATTAACTCTCTTATTGCAACATCATTTGCCGAAGTATTATCAACGGTGATTGTTAGAATTTTCTCTATGCCCCACTCCAACAAACAATCCTCTAAAATTTCAGCTATCGACTCTCCCTTATGATCCTCAATGGCACAAAAATTAAGCACTCTTTTATGCAACACCCAATCATCATCAATAAAGTGTGCGGTGACAACCATATAATTAATGTTTTGAATGGATGTCCATGTATCCGTTGTAAGACACACTCTTTTCCCTTTCATTTGACCCATCAACTTCTCTTTCTCCCACATATACACCTTAAACACATCTTTTGCTATTGTTTGCCTACAAGGGATTTTCCAAAAAGGTAACGCTTTTTGCATAAAACGCTTAAACCCTATCCCATCCACATGAGTAAATGGTAGCTCATCTAGAATAATCATCTCCACACACAACCTAGTGAGCTCTTCATTTGTCAAAGCAGAGGTTTCTAACTCCCTAGTCTCTTTCTTAAAACACAAAATCTTTTGCTTTTTAGCTTTCAACATTTCAATGTTAGGAGGATACTTGGTGCACTTGTCTACATGCTTAAGAAGAGATGTCGTACCATTTGAATACGGATCAGCACAATATTCTTTACTGCAATAAATGCATACTCCCTTAACTCTATTCTTAACCATTTTTCTAGTAAAATGAGCCCAAATATCTGATCTTTCATTGTCCTTCAAGTACGCCAAATATTCTTCCTCAGTCATCTCATGATTCTCCTCTTCTTCACCGGTACTTGCTTCAGTTACTTGTGATCCACCCATACTAGGAACCAGTGTCGGTGTTGCCGATTCACCGACACCAACACTATCAACTTGCATCTGCATATTATACAAATATAATCATCATCATCATCAAAATATATATATATATATATATATATATATATATATATTATAACTATTTCAGTAACCAAATTTCAGTAATATACCTGAGAAGATGAGGAAAAATTGTTCATTGTAAAACTCGTAACACCACGGCCACGACCACGACCACGACCATGACCAACTGAGTCAATGGACGTTGAGGAACCGCACTTCACTGCCTTTGATGAGTTCAATCTAACCCTCTTCATTGTGAGAGGGAATGCTGTCTGCAAAAGAAAAAGAATCAAAGATTTAAGCACATAAATTCTAAATTCACTAAATTCCACTACAAAGCAGAGTAGCAGACCACTAAATTCACCAATTCATCAATTCCACTACAAGGCAGACCACAAACCACTAAATTCACCAATACACAATGTCAAACAATCATCTTTCTCAAAATCTCATCAATATGCACAATTTACCTTAATCCGATAATCCGAAACTGACCAGTGTTTGTTTGTAGCTGATAATCCGATCTTCCTCACTGCAGATGATAAGTGCTTTCTGTTTCACCTGTAACAAAGATAAAAAATTGCAGGCCGCATGTTAACAACACGCACACACAAGTCACAACCGTATAAACCATCCAACATGAATTGAAGAAGCTATGCAAAAGCCATTAATTTGAATTGAAGAAGCTATGCAAAAGCCATTAATTTGACCAAATGGATATTGCGAAGTAACCTGACAAATCCAAAGAACAGAAGTACTGGGACTGCTCTATATGAAATCAATAGAGTAATCAAACAGCAGATCATGAAAATCTGATGATTCAAACATATATCACAAATTTAAACCAATATTCTTCGGGTATGGGGAAACCCTTTTCCCAAGCTTTGATTTCATAGGCAGTGTGTGCATTATGCTACTCTCTGATTGCTACTGCTACTTTTCTTTGATTCAATTCAACAACATATATGTATTATTGCTTTAGCTAGCTTTTGGATCACAGTCAAACAATCATAGTCAAATATGTAGGAGTTTCTTTTATGCAGGGGTCGATGAAGGAAATATGATATACAATGGCCATCGCTCAATTAGGTTGAAGTCTGCCTATATATATATTGACCTCTCCACTCTACATGCAAACTTTTATAATATCCGTGATTTTTGCGTGATACATATTCAATTTGTTCATGTCTATGGGTAGTCTTCAGGTTTTACTTTAAACGATAAAAAAAATTGTTGAATGGTCACTCTTTGCCATGAAATAGTTTGACTACCCTCTTTCTCATTGGTAGCATCGGAATGGATAAAACCTGATCCCTGCTAATGATCGACGTATTTGGCTAATAAAACTTCTCGAGAACAATTTGCTTCTGTAGTGATATATGGTTGTGTAATACTCTTCTCCTATCTATGGTTTTATCCCACGTAGTTTACATAGAAAAAGCTTAACGACTCCACTGGACATAAAACCTCTAGTTGTATTTGATGGAGTTTTCTCCATCTTCCCATATTAAAGTTCATCATTCGATCAAGAACTTAAAAAAATAAAGGTAAAAGAAGCAGCTAAACATAAGTAGGATGTTCAATCTGGAAGTGTTAGCTAGGACATTGTTCCCACAATATCTTTTGACAGTTCTCATATACTTCCCCAGAACTTTGTTCCTTGACTAATTCCTTCTGGTTTTGATGTTGGCTAGGATGTTTGTACTCATGTTCTTTGTTCTATAATATACAGTGTTTTCTCGTAAAAGAAAAAAGAAGAAAAAGAAAGAAAAAAAAAAGGGTGAGCAAAGGTAGAAACCAAAGAACTAAACTGTGGTGGAAGGTTTCGAAGGACTTACTGATTAGTAAGATGATATGAGAAGGGCCAGGGCAGATCGGCGACACTCGACAGGGCAGACCGGCGACTGCGTGAGAGACTGAGAGCCGTGAGAAGAGTGAGACTGAGTGTGAGAGCCTGAGAGCCTGAGAGGGAAGAACAGAAGAAAGTCACTGGCAAGCGGCGACACTCACTGAGAGGGGTGTTTCCTCACTGGCAAGCGGCGACACTCGACAGGGCAGACCGGCGACTGCGTGAGAGACTGAGAGCCGTGAGAGGAGTGAGACTGAGTGTGAGAGCCTGAGAGCCTGAGAGGGAAGAACAGAAGAAAGTCACTGGCAAGCGGCGACACTCACTGAGAGGGGTGTTTCCTCACTGGCAAGCGGTGACACTCGACAGGGCAGACCGGCGACTGCGTGAGAGACTGAGAGCCGTGAGAGGAGTGAGACTGAGTGTGAGAGCCTGAGAGCCTGAGAGGGAAGAAGTGTAAACCCTAAACCCGAAGAACAGAAGAAACTCAAGAAAGTCACGAAACGGCGACCGAGACGTAGGGGTGTTAAACTAGGGTTTTTTTTTTTTTTTTTTTTTTTTACTGTTTGACCGTTGACTTCGGTTCAAACGGTTCAGTTCGGTTTTCACTGACCCGAAACCGAAAACCGAACCGAACAGCTCCGGTTCGGTTCGGTTTTTTTATTTTTTGTGCGGTTTTTTTTTGGTGCGGTTTTTTCGGTTACGGTTCGGTTTTCGATGCGGTTTTTTTCGGTTTTCGATTTCGAAGTAACACCCCTAAAGGTTAATGCTCTCAAAATCTATATTAAATTTGAATATTTTAAATCATGACGTCAGTACTATATTACTATGTATTATTTACTCAGTCCACGGTTTGCTTTGATCATCACCTCAAAGGCAACAGCAGAAAGCCTAAGCCGGCCGGCCTCTCGCAGCTGCTACCAGCCTACTAGTCTCTCCTGTCTCCCCAGCAGCCGGTTTGTCTTCTCTTTCCGTTTCTCAGAATAATCATACCAGTCTCCATTCGACTGAGCTTGCATTCAACAAAAAGATGAAGAAATGATTCAATAAAATATCTACCAACTCCATTTCAGAGGCCACTTTTTCAATAAGGTAATACCAGTTCCATCTGTCTCAAGCTTTTCTTTCTTCTCGTATCATTTGTTTTCACTTTTCAGTTTGATTCTTATTTTTCTGTTCTTGGGATTGAGATGATCAGAATTTACACTAGTTTTTGGTGTTTCAAATAATTATGAAAGACGCATCCATTTCTGCATATAAAGTTACTATATGGAGTTGTTCTTGTATATGGTTTTGACATGAATGACGATCAAACATACACTTACCAGAGAATAATCATGTTGAAAATGATAGATTGTTGGTATTAACTAACTCGGTTAACGCTTTCTTGTATGTTTACAAAGACTACTTTTAACCTTTATGCACGACTAATTGCATAACTAGTTTCTGAGAAACCGAGTTGCAGACTGTAGAACTTTATGTTTTGTATAGTTCATCTAGACTAAACTAGTGTTCGAATAAGATTTTATATTTTTTTGAAGACTGCTTAATTTACTGAGCAGAGAAGGGAGAAGCCTTTCGGAATTGGAATGGCTAGAAACTATAAATTTTCGATGGACCAGAAGGACATTGCTAAGGTACTGATTACCACGGTAGATGGTTTTATCCGGGATCAGTTGATCAATAAAGAGCAGAGAAGCCAACACAGGGAACAATGTGCTGAGAGATTGGCAGCTGAAGATGGATCATGTGGTAAAGAAACCGAGGTTTGTTACTCCGATCAAGCAGTGCTAGCAAATCTTGATTGGGGCATTGAAGCTCTTGAAGAAGCGATTGACACTTCAAATATGGAAACTAAGCTTGCAAGGCTGGACCATGCTGAAAAAATGTTGCAAGTTTGTGCCATGTTGAATTGTGATCAGAAAACTGCTGGAGTCCCCAACTTTTACCTCTCAGCTTGGGCGCACCTCAATTTAGCATACCTATGGAAACTGAGGAATAACATCCAAAACTCAGTTCTCCATGTCATTGAGATGTTTACAGTAGACCCTTTTTTCTCACGTATAGATTTTGCTCCTGAACTGTGGAAACTTCTATTTCTTCCACACATGAGCTCCATTATTGGTTGGTATTCGGAGCAGAGGCAACGGCTTATGATTGAAGTAATTCCTGACTCTCAGGATCTGTCTTACACAGCTGATCTTGATCAATTTTTCAACGAGTCTTTAATCTATGTAATGAGGCCGGATCAGATAGATAAATTGCAACAGCTGGAGCAGCTATATGGTGAGTCATTGGATGAGAATACAAGGCTTTATGCCAAGTACTTCAAGGACTGCATGACATCTAATGCAACCTCCAGTAGGAAAGTGATGCCAATGATGCCAATTGCTGAGCCACCAACGACTCCATTGCATGAGGTTAGCCGCTCGATTCCTGATTTTGTCAAGTTTGGTCCTATCTTGCCCAAGAGTGCTGGCGTTTCTCCCATTCTCAAGTCTAAAGATGGCACAAGAGACGTAAATAGGTTAATTAGTCAAGGTTTTCACCCTTCTCCAAGTTTAGTCCACTTCTTGTGTTATGCATAGCTCTAATAATTGTTTACCTTTTGCACATTTGGTTCAAACAGAATGAATCTAACTTCTGCATCCACGCAAAATTTGGAGCCTGCAAGATGGGATCCTCAGGTAAGGCTTAAAAGTTGTTTATCATAAATGAAGGAAGTTTCCATGATTTCTGAAGTCATGTTTTCTTTAAAATTTGTATAAACAAAGCTATAATGTTGTGCAATATTCTGCCAGCAATGTATTCCCGAGGAGAATGAAGATGATTCTGATTATGAGCCTCATGATCCTATGGCTTCTGATCATGAGAAGGATGAAGCTGGAGGAAAAGTACAGTCATCTGTACTTAGGAGTCGAGTACATAGTCCAACAATCTTTTCTCCTCTAATTTCCCCTAAAACTTCTCCAAAAGTTTTAACTCCCAAATTAAACACACATGGTTCTGTATTGCGTTTACTGTCTGTCAGAATCACAGATTCAGCTGTTGCCACCTCTTTGCCTGCTTCTCCGGGAATGAGTAATGATTACAGCATCAGCTCAGCAGACTCCGATGTGGAAGTGATAGTATGCTTCAAACTCTACATATACCGAGTCTAACATGTTTGCCTATCATTCACTATTTGTTTCATTTGCTATATGGAATTGCTGGACTCTTTTTGTTTACTGAAAATGTATATGTGATTAGGAGACTACCAAAAGTTGCAGGAAAGTCTATAGTCGAACATCAAGCATACAAAATGAGCTTGTGAAAATGTCGAAAAATAGGTAACAGCCTTACTTGTATATAACTCAGACTAGAATGTAGACCCATCAATACTGATACTGATTTCCCTTTTGCGTTTAAATTTCTGTAAATGTGTAGTCCACCTAATGAAAATGATGGAGGCCAGAGCTGTGTTTCACTTCCATCTTCGGAGAGGATGACTGCTAAATCAAGACCACCTAAAGATTTTGTTTGTCCTATCACAGGCCAGATATTTAGTGATCCAGTCACTCTCGAAACAGGTCAGACATTTGAAAGAAAAGCAATCCAAGAATGGCTGAAACGTGGAAATACAACATGTCCCATGACACGGCAACCTATCTCTACAACTGCTCAACTGCCTAATACAAACTATGTTTTGAAAAGATTGATAACATCATGGAAAGAGCAGCATCCTGAACTTTCTCAAGAATGTGCATACTACGATACACCTAAAAACTCATTCCAGCGCTCATCTGTGAAAGAAGTCCCTTCTGGTACCACAACTCCACAAAGAATATGTGATTTCATGGGTCATAGAAATACCGATGATTATATCAGTCAAAGGAGCAAAAGATTTATGCAGGCAGTTGTTGCTAAATCACCTACCAGTGTGATATCTCAAGCTGCAGTTGAGACAATCATCAATGGCTTAAAGCCTCATGTTGCATGTTTATGTACTTCAGAAAAACTACAAGAATGTGAAACCGCAGTGTTAGAAATAGCCAGATTATGGAAGGACTCAAAAGGTGATCCTGCAATTCATCCATTCTTATCTGAGCCAACCACTGTAAATGGGTTCATCGAAATTCTTTCAGCTTCGATGAATAGGGAAGTCTTGAGAACATCAATATACATCCTCTCAGAGCTAATATTTGCTGATGAGAGTGTTGGAGAAACTCTTACCAGTGTAGACTCTGACCTTGATTGCTTGGCTGCTCTTTTGAAGAATGGTCTAGCTGAGCCTGCTGTCCTTATTTATCAGCTGAGGCCGGTGTTTGCTCAGATTTCTGCTCATGACCTTATACCCTCCCTTGTGCTGCTACTTCAGAGCAAAAATGAGGAATCAGATGATCTTCAATTAGTAATAGACCCTAAAGATGCTGCATTATCTATTCTTGAGCAAGTCTTAATGGGAGGAGATGAAAACAGCAGATCTATTAGTGCTTTGAGTGTTATTTCTGCGAATGGTATACCTGTCCTAGTTAAGTATTTAGACAGGCCAGAAGGAAGAAGGTCCATTGTTTCTATTCTATTATGTTGCATGCAAACCGAAAAAACTTGCAGGAACTTGATAGCAAATAGAATCGAGCTGTCTCCTGTTCTTGAACTATTTCACACTGGAACTGATGGAGTGAGAGGCATCTGTGTAGAGTTTCTCTCAGAATTGGTACAGTTGAACAGGTATATATATTTATTTTGATTAGATTAGACATATATGCTTATGTGAGTCTTTTACTGATTATGTCCTTCCTTAAATGCCTATGGTCAGGAGAACATTATGCAATCAGATACTGCAGATGATTAAAGACGAAGGATCGTTTAGTACAATGCATACCTTTCTTGTATATCTTCAAATGGCTCCAATGGAGCAGCAACCTGCAATTGCTACTCTCCTTCTTCAGCTTGATCTCCTGGTTTGCCTTTTTCCTCCCATCTACTACAGACCTACTATTATTATCTCTCAAATAGAGCTTTCCTGAGTAAACTATCGGACATAAACATAGATTATGTTTTGGATGTTTCCAGGTTGAGCCATCAAAGATGAGCATTTATAGGGAAGAATCTATAGAGGGACTAATTGAGTCACTCCGAAGGAAAGACTTCTCAAACTCTCAAATGATGGCTCTAGATGCCTTGTTATGTCTTACTGGACGTATAACTTCATCCGGGGAATCATACACTGAAGTCTGGTTACTCAAGATGGCAGGGTTTGATCAGCCTTACAATGCATTAATGAAAGCAGAGCGGCTAAGGAAACATGACAATGATTTGATAGAGACAATGGTGTGCTTTTCCTTCAATTCTTGATCAACCTGAACCCTTCATAGGTTGTGACTCGTTACATTTCTATGTGGTTTAAATCCTGATAATGAGTGCTTATTTGGTACAGGAGGAAGAAGAGAAAGCACTAATCTCTTGGCAGAAACGGGTTGCTTTTGCACTCTGCAACCATGAGAAGGGATCCATTTTTAAAGCCTTGGAAGAATGCCTCAAGAGTAATTCCATTGAGATGGCAAAATCATGTCTTGTAATAGCTACATGGCTCATACACATGCTTTCTGTACTTCCAGACACTGGTGTGAAAATCAGTGCTCGCAAGGCCTTGCTCGAAGAATTGGTAAACGTTCTTCAATCATCAAATAATTTGGAAGAGAAGATTTTAGCAACCTTGGCTTTGAAATCTTTTGTCAGTGAACCAGGTAACTGTGTGCAGAAAGTACTCGCAAACATTATGCATTCCAACTTGTCCACGTAAGTGTTTAGAAGTTAACCTCAGTTGCCAAATTGTACAGCTGCACTTGAAGCACTAGGAGTATACGCTAAATGCATCTATAAAACGTTGAGGAAGCTTAAGAGAAGCACTGTGGAGGCGAGTGACATAATGAAAGCCTTGATGAACTTGTCATCTGTTGACGTAGTAAGTAGGGTGATGCAGCATGAACATTAGTTACGGTAATTTCAATGACAGATTTCTAACTACTCTTAATGTTATGGAAATTAGAAAGAGTTGTGGAGTTGCGCCGAAGTTGTTGAACTAGATTCATGCTCAAATGGGGAGGTTACATCTATGCTTCATCTGAAAGGTCGCGTTTTAAGCAGCCATTCTGATGGAACTATAAAGGTACACACTAGGAAGAGCTCAACTTGAATACCTGCTTGTTTACAGCTGAGATTAATGTCTTTGTTTTAGGTATGGGATGCTGGCAAGAAGGCGTTAAGACTGATTCAGGAAGTCCGAGAACACACAAAAGCTGTCACATGCCTCTATATTTCACCTTCAGGTGATAAACTATTTAGTGGTTCTTTGGACAAAACAATTCGGGTAAGCGATCATCTTAGCCTAGCAATGGCCTTTACAGAGCCACTTCTGTATACATCAGTCCTTCCCATTAGCTTCTGCAATAGAGAAAGAACTAACTCGATTCGTCGCAGGTGTGGGCAATCAAAGGAGAAGAGATCCATTGTCTTCAGGTTCATGATGTGAAAGAGGTAGTCTATGAATTGGTAGCGAATGCTAAAGTGGCGTGCTTCATTTCTCAAGGCACTGGAGTTAGGGTAATCAAATGAACATTACTCTGATATGCAGTATGAACAATTGTGTAGTAACTTTATCGCATTCTCACCCACGCTGCTGTTTGTTTCATGAAAGGTGTATGAATGGTCTGGGGTGCAAAAGCATGTAAACTTCAACAAAAATGTGAAGAGCCTGGCCATGACAGGAAACAACCTCTATTGTGGTTGCTCTGGTTACAGCATCCAGGTACGTAATTCACAACCACAAAACAGAATTCACTTGTTTTTGTGCTTGTGCCTATCAACTTAACACAAAGATATCATAAAAATGCAGGAGATCGACTTAGGGAGACAAATATCAAGCACATTCTACTCTGGCACAAGAAAGCTGTTGGGAAAACAAGTGTTCTATTCCCTTGAGATTCATGATGGCATTCTATATGCAGGTGGTTCATCAGTGGATGCAATGGCAGGGAAGATATTTTCGCTTCCAAACAAGGCGGTGTTAGGATCATTCACAACCGGATTCGACATCCACCGCATTGCCATTAACAATGACTTGATCTTTACTGCCACCAAATGTGGGATAATTGAGGTTTGGTTGAAAGAGAAGTTCACAAGAATTGCTTCCATCAAAACAGCCAGCGGCGGACACTCTAAGATCACATCCTTAGCGGCAGATATGGATGGAGGATTGCTGTTTGCAGGTTCCTCTGATGGCAGAATCCAGGTAACTATCACAAATATCAACTCTTTTGACAACAAATGCCTTGTTATTTTCCTCCCTGTTAGTCTAATGGAGAGCTTGTTTTGCAGGTTTGGGCACTAGATTAGATGCCAGCAAATCCGAATTGTATCTATAAATGTACTCTGCTGTTAATGAAAACTATCATATACAATAATTGTTCCAGGCTGAAGTTTCCAGCATCCATGCAAAGCCCTTCACAAATCAGGGTTATCTTTAGGTTAAATATTCATTTAGCTTGTTTCTTCAAGTAGTAAGAGGTTATGTTTGGATTGCCACGAAGTTTAGTAGTTTGAAGATGATTGTCATAAACCCAACACTTTATATTTGGAAGGTCAAATTATCAAGATTACATTCGCTCCGGTACAAGGATTTAGGGATTTAGGGGAGTACTGCCGATTCAATATGCAATCGAAGGCAACTGATATATTGATTCGGTCTCCAATTAGAAATGCAAGAACCACAACACTGTTGTAAAGCAAGTTGAATGGAATACTGCTAGCAATAAGAAACAGAAAGACGAAGAAACAGCTAAGAAACCAAAATCAAAGAGAAGAAAAAAAAAAACCCAAAAACAGAGGCACTCAGAATGAAAAGGACTAATGATTTTGATATCACCGATACTTAAATCTCATGAATACCACTACAATTTGGATCCTCATTGTGCCTGTTTCAGAGTTGCAACAAAAAACAACAAACACAGAGAAAAGCTATGGCGTACTAAGCATGCAACAAAAAAATAAGAACAAACACAGAGATAAGCTATGGCGAACTAAGCATTCAGAATGAGTAGGAGGTTTTGTAATCCGTTCATGAATTAGTCGGACAAATACAATCCTCATTATGCTGCCGCCCTTAAAAATTACTGAACAAGAAACAAACTTTGAAAGCTCAAATCAAAGATCAAACACAACTGAGAATACAAAACCATCAGAAGCTTGGATCGTTTCAGCGTGGACGCACAAAAGCGTCTCAGACGACCGTCGTGAGATGATTAATCCAAATTCATCATCTGATTTACACCAAAAACAAAAAACACACTATAATGAGAGAGTGAGGTAGAAGCACGAAGAAGAAGAAGACCGCAGCTGGGTTTAGATGAAGAGGCTGTGTCTTTTTATTAGGGTTTCACACTTTCTCATTTGCCGATTTTGCCCTTACTGAGCCTGGATTAGTACCTAATGGGCCTTTTGCGGGCTAGGCGGAGATGGTGCGGGTCTAGGCGGTCTCGATGTTAGTAGGCCGAACCGGGTCGACGGGCCCACCCTATAAAATAAAATGAATATAACAAAATCGAAGACGAACGCGAGGTTTTGTCTCTCTCGCTCTGCGACGAAGCAACACACGATGGCTTCAGAGAGCTCTCCTCCTCTGATTGCAGCTCAGCTCAACCACCTGGTTCTCAACTTCCCTCTTCTCGCGAAGGTAATGCACGCGCTCCAACAAAACCCTAGATTCTTTCTCTGCTTCATTTCTAGCTAAATTCGAATCGCTAGAAGCTTGGAAACTGCCAAATTTGAATTTGATGGATGCATGCGTATGTGTATTTCACTGTGAATTTTCGCTTGCGATTACGCTAAGGCTTATTGATTCGTTTAGGATAAGCTATAATTTACTGTGTTACGGTCTAGGGTTTTGATGAATTTTTTTGCGTTGCAGATTGAGCCTAAGTGGTCTGGTAGCAAAGAGTACAGAGGAGTTCTTGATCGGTTTACTTTAGTCATTTCTTACTGTCTGGACTTTATCAAATGTGAGTGGATTTCTTTGCATTTGTGATTTCGTGAATTATTCGCTTTTGTTTAGTGGCTGAGAGTTGATTGTGTTGTAGGGGATGTTATATTCGATGCGGAGTATCCGATGTCTGCGCCGGATTTTATATTCGGACCTCAAGACGAAAGTTTTCAGCAGTTTCTTGTGTTGCATGGTGAAGATCCAAAGTCTCCGTTGAACCGTTTGGGTGATTGGGATAGTCAAGATCCTACGCAGCTGATGCTTCTTGTTCAGGAGCTGCGGTTAGGAGCATTTCTCGTTATAGGTTTTAAAGATTAAGGTGATTTTTTATGTTAATGTTGGTAACTAGTTGCATGTTCCATTTTTAAGGGATCAATACATGGCCTACCAGAAGAAGCTTGTTGGAGAGGTTCAAGATGACCGCGTCAAATTTGAAATTAGCACAATTGCTTTTCGGGAGGTAGTGTTTTAATTCTATATTGTTTGTCTTGCGGACTGTGACAAAGCTGAATTTATATTCTGAGTGTGAGGGGTTGCACTATGAAGCCTACTTTTGTGAGTTTTTAGTTGGGAACAATTGAAGATACTTTCATTTGTTGCTTTTAAAAGATGGAAAATTTGTAAATCCTGGCATATTGGGTATAATGACTGAAATATTAGTTATTGCTTATCCATTGAAGTTGGTCATCGTAGTATTTTGAATTGGAATGCAACATGATTTCAATCAGAAGCAATTTATCAATTGATTCATTTCTTTGGAACATTTTGACCTGCTACTTTATCAGATGATTGTTTTGATTCTATTCGACCTTCCTGCAGGGAATTGAGATGCAGTTGAGTTCCGGATTCGATAAGGTATTTGCAATTGAAAAAAGAACATGTTTATGATTTCCTTTTTCTATGAGAAGATGGGTGGTGACTATAGGTCTGTGTAGCTTCTGATTGTATCTGTGGTTCCTATGCCTCTGAATTTAGTGTAGCCAGAGGAGGTCAAATTTGCAGTGCCACTAGTAGATACAAACATTAACAAAATGGTGCCTGGATGCCCCTGGATATATCCACAGAAGATATACTTGCAGGTTGATAATTTTGTGCTCTCTCTCCCTCCCCTTTGTTCCAACTTGTTTTTCTTCCAGCGCATCATATCGATAATGTGGTGGTGCAGGTTATATATCCTGTTGAGAAAAAATATGTTTCTACTCCATCAGCTCCTCGTTTAAAACTAGTAGCTACCCCAGACTTGAAGACTCTATTTTCCATAGATGATATCAAACTTCCAACATGGTTGGCGGGGATGTATGTCTGTGTTCTTCCCTGTTAAATTGTTTGATTTTGTGAGTCCTTCAAATTTTACAGCTGTTGGTTCATTGGATGATCTTTTTTATATATTTCATTTTCCCAATAGGTGCATGGCCGAATATCTCCCACCTCTTGAAGAGACTCTTGAAAAACAGGTTTGCTACACCATTCACCTGGCGAATCTAGTCAGTCTATACTTTACAGTTGTAACTGTGAAATGTATCATAACCATCAGTATATTTTGTCTTGTTATTAAGGTTTTGGAGGCAATTTCCTTAATTGATGTTAGAAGGCGCTTTATTGAGGCATTAGCAGTTCAATTTGGAAGACCAGTGGAAGCTGATCCGGTACGCATCCTAGGACGCACTTCTGTTCCAAGTGTTTAAAATGCTGATAGTAACTTCTTGAAATTGTAGATCTTTTGCAGAAAGGCAACGTTTATATCTGCTTCTGGAGTTTTCACATTCATGGTATGCACAATCATAACTGCATCATGATTGCATGTATATTCCTTTAAATCGTAGCCTGTTCTGGGCCATTGTTCAATGGACTTTATACTGCACTATCTTATTTCTTACCAGTTTGCCTACTTCTATAAGTCATGCCAGTTTTATGCAGTTTACTCTAAACATAACAACTTAGATCTTGTTATATTGTATTATTTGGTTTTACTTATGTTTTAATTTTAGAAGGTAGTGTTCTACAATTGGTATACTAAGCTCTTGTTGTATCTGCTGAATGCCTGCATCCTCGCACTTGATAGTTGATCTTCCACATTTAGTGACCAAGCTTATGAGAGTTTTATTTGTATAGGTTCACTTGACAATTACAACTCAGTTTCCAAAGCAACCGCCAGCTATAATGCTTCAAAGTTGCCAGGCAAGGATATTTTCCTCCCAACATGTAGATTATTAATATTCTTGGATACTCTATAAAATTGCAATGCGACAGATCTGAATAGCTCAGATCTGAAATCTGAAACTCAGAGCTACAAACCCTTGCTGATTTTGCAATGGACAGTATAGGACACATGAAAAACCTTTAGTTCTTCTTTCTTGAGATTTGCCTGGTAGCTGTCATCACCACCTTCAACTGTTGAGAATTCCCTACTGTATCTTATTCAAATATCTTAGTTCTAGGACTGATAAGATGGATTCTATTCAGATCTCTTAATTGATGAGTTCTATTCTTGCACTGATGTAGCATTTCAACGCCCAAGGTGTGCCACTCAAATCGGTGTCGCTGACTGATTATCCTTTTAGCCCAAGATGGGAAGCATCGCTAATGGCTGAACGAATATGGTCAGTCATTTTATTTGTATATCTTTGGCTCTGTTGTCACTTTCACATCATATAATGCTGATTCTGGTTAGTGTTTCAGGGACTTTTTGGCGGATGAAGCCTTGATCTTCAAGAAGTACTGCAATGAGCAGTATTAGAGGGTGAGGCTTTTTAGTTTGTTGTCAAATGTTTGGTATCCTCGCTGGTACCATACCAATCGAGCTGTGTAAAGTTGCCCCCTTTGAAATCTATTGATTGTTTGATATTAGCATGGATCAAATAGATTATCACTTGTGTTAAGAACTGGGAAATGAAAGTGATTACAACTGCACTTTGTATTCTTGAACTTGAACTCTCATACACTTCAACATTTGAAGTATCTGTTACAACAACTAAACAAATACATGCTTCTTCTTCCTTTGAATCTTGATGGATAGTGTGTCATTCTTTTTCCTAGTTATTGGGTATAAACTGGCAAATGGCAACAGATCTCGTATGGGCCAAGAGAACAGTGCTAGTATGGTAAGAGACCGAAATTTACAGAAGGTTGATATATTGTGTTGGGGTCTGAATTTGGACTTTGATCCAAAGTTTTCATTATCATGAATTTCTTAATCGCAATGATTATCTATGATAATTGAGTGCAGTCTGCTAAGTGACAAGGTTCTATCTTTAGGGCCAATATATAAACATCAGATCTTGTCAGATTGCGAATACACGTTACCATGTTACGTATGTATTTGAGCAAGCATACATCGATTCTTTATACCCAATTATTGTGGTCTCTGCTACCCAGATAGTTTTACCGTGCAATGGTACTTATAATCGGCGTATTTCACCATCTTGTTCTTGTTATTAAGGGACGTAAAATTACATCTTTCTCATTGATCATATAATTTAGATTCCTGACAAGTACATTATAAACATGGAATCTTGCGTTATGACTAAAATCAAAACGTAAACTGTATAATCGAATTAGTAAAATTGCCACATTGGAAAGTTCTAATGATGATCAAACAGTGTCTAATGATGATCTCTCTAAATAAACGCGTATTTACTTTTTAAAGAAAACATAATAAAACCAGAGTTGTTCATAGTAGTTTGAAGTATTGAAATTTTAGAACTTGAAACCGTTAGATATCACCGCAATTTGCATAATCTAACGGCTCCAGTGCACTAGAATTTTGGAGAAAAACAAAGACGGAAGTCAAATATAGTAAAAAGACGATCAAACGTATTTACACCGTATTTTCTACTGTGCCGACGCCGGAGGAGAGAGAGATAGAGATTAGTTGGGTTGTCCGTACTCACTGCCTGTCTGGCTGTCACACACATGGCCCACATACATCATTTCAATTACATACCCAACAGCCACACTAAACATAAAAAATATAAAAAACAAAACAAAATAAAAAAATAAAAATATCCCTCCATCCGTCTATTATTACCTTCCTAACCTCCGAATCTCCCTCCCTCCCATTTTCCAATAAAACTCCCCACTCTCTCTCTCTCTCTCTGCATCCCAATCCGGACCTTTCCTCCAAAATCCAACACCCCTAAGATTTAGCTTTCTCTCTCATCCCTCTCCGGCAGCCATGAGAGAGATCCTCCACATTCAGGGCGGCCAATGCGGCAACCAAATCGGCTCCAAGTTCTGGGAGGTCATCTGCGACGAGCACGGCGTCGACCCCACCGGCCGTTACAAAGGCGACGGCTCCTCCGATCTCCAGCTCGAGAGGATCAATGTCTACTACAATGAGGCCTCCGGCGGAAGGTACGTCCCCCGCGCCGTCCTCATGGATCTCGAGCCCGGAACCATGGACAGCATCAGATCCGGCCCGTTCGGACAGATCTTCCGCCCCGATAACTTCGTCTTCGGCCAGTCCGGCGCCGGCAACAACTGGGCCAAAGGTCACTATACCGAAGGTGCTGAGCTCATCGATTCCGTTCTTGATGTCGTTCGCAAGGAGGCCGAGAATTGCGATTGCCTTCAAGGTAATAATCCCATCGATTTACATTGCTTATTGCATTGCGAGGTTTTGATGCTTGAAATCGAGTGATTGTGTGAAATGTTGATCGGTTAAGTAATTATATGCATCGATGACTTTACAAATCTGTGGATCCTGCATCAGTAAGTTGCGGATTTTGACTGTGTTTTTCTTACATTTGAACCGTTTTTACAGCGTGGTTGTGAAATTTTTAGTGGCAGTGTGGCGGTTCCCTTTGTTTTTGAGCTCATTGTGATCGCATAGGGTTTTGGAAATGATTATGATATTTTTGGTCAGGACCAGTTGAAGGAATACTAGATTTGTTTGTTACTTTTTGTCTGCATTTTACTCTGGTGATGCGATTCTGGATCTGATTATTGGAGGTGAAATTGGCCGGCACGGACATGTGGGTTTTGGATTTATTATATTACTTTCTTGCTGTAGGGGTAAACTGTTGATGAGCTTGATTGCTTATATATATTTCTGGCCTGAGTTGTTTGTGGGGCCCTTGTTTCTCTTTTCACCTTTACTGACGCAGTAAATCCTTTATGATAGCCTCAGTTATTTTGCAAACCTTGTTTGAGTTATCATGATGTTGTTCAAAGGTTTTGGGATGCTGTTAGCTGAAGAATACGGATATGGAGTTACTATTCTGTAGAACAGAAAATTCTCATGATCACATCTGTGCTATTGTTTTGGATCCAGTAACTGCAAGTCTTCCCTTGTTTCTGCATACATTTGAATTTTACTTGCCAATTTCAGGTTTAATATATGGATACGATGATTGATGATTCCTTTCCTGGTGATGTATGTATCAGGTTTCCAGGTGTGCCACTCACTTGGAGGAGGGACTGGTTCTGGCATGGGAACCCTTCTGATATCAAAGATTAGGGAGGAATACCCTGACAGGATGATGCTTACATTCTCCGTGTTCCCATCTCCAAAGGTCTCAGACACTGTTGTGGAACCATACAATGCCACTCTTTCAGTGCACCAGTTGGTAGAGAATGCTGATGAATGCATGGTTCTAGATAATGAAGCTCTTTACGACATTTGCTTCAGAACCCTAAAGCTCAGTACCCCAAGCTGTGAGTGACAATCTTTTCTTGTTTCAACTCGATAGTTCTAATGCGAAGCATCGTTGCAGTATGTTAGTTTGTTATACTTACTAATTAAACCCCTGTTATGGATTGCAGTTGGTGACCTCAACCATTTGATTTCTGCAACTATGAGTGGTGTTACTTGCTGCCTAAGGTTCCCTGGTCAGCTGAACTCAGATCTCCGGAAGCTGGCTGTCAATCTCATTCCATTCCCACGTCTCCACTTCTTCATGGTTGGGTTTGCCCCGCTCACATCTCGCGGTTCCCAGCAGTACATCTCCCTCACTGTGCCAGAGCTGACTCAGCAAATGTGGGATGCCAAGAACATGATGTGTGCTGCTGACCCTCGCCACGGAAGGTACCTGACAGCCTCAGCCATGTTCAGGGGTAAGATGAGCACCAAAGAGGTAGACGAACAGATGATCAATGTGCAGAACAAGAACTCTTCCTACTTTGTAGAGTGGATTCCTCACAATGTGAAGTCCAGTGTGTGCGACATCCCTCCCCTGGGATTGAAAATGGCATCCACCTTTGTTGGTAACTCCACCTCAATCCAGGAGATGTTCAGGAGGGTCAGCGAGCAGTTCACAGCCATGTTCAGGCGCAAGGCCTTTTTGCATTGGTATACCGGAGAAGGTATGGACGAGATGGAGTTCACTGAAGCTGAGAGTAACATGAATGATTTGGTTGCTGAGTACCAGCAATACCAGGATGCTACGGTGGAGGATGAAGGTGAGTATGAGGAGGATGGTGCTGAAGGTGAGTATGAGGACTAAAAGACCTGATATATAGGACCGGAAAGGAAAAGGGGTGGTGATTTTATGGTGAAGGGTCCCGTCTCGATGCCTATGTTTGTTTTCCAAGTCCCCTTTCTGCTTTGCATATTGTCTCAGCTTGTCAAGCTTTATTTGGTCGATTGAGTATATGATGTTGTAAGACAATATTGTGTGGTTGTTCGTTTTGAAGTATGAAATAAGTCAATTTCGGTTGGGGATTTGTATATCGGAGTTGTGCTCCTCTTCATCATCTGTGTTTTAAGTTTCAGTTTTTTTTTCCTGCTTTTAGGAGAAAAGTCAATTTAACCCCAGGGTATCCCAAACGTATCCGGGAGAATCGATTCGTATCCGGCCATATCTGGCCGTTTCCGATTTGTTTCGTTTTTCAAAACCCTCAATTATAAGGCCTGAGTCTGGCAATCCAGATGTTTTTAAAAATTTACTCGCAAGTGAGAACAAGGATAGCAAAGCTAAGAATTTACTCGGATTTTCTATTAGCAGATGCAAAACAATGGAAAAGAAATCCAGAAAATAAAACCAGACACAGAATAAAGAAAACGGTAGATTTCAGATGCAAGAATTGATGTTTTCTTTTTCTGGGATTTTTAGAAGAAAACTAAAGACATGAAAATGAGGAAGAAAGGTTAAAGATAGAAGTGCATCAGAGTCATGGAAGTATGAGGTGCAACATCGCCCGCATTATATTAAACTGCGAGCTTCTCATACCGGAATATTCTCATCATTTGCACAATTGCGCCACTATTATATTCTACTATGATTTATCCCAATTCCAATATTATTATGCACACAGAAGAGAGAGAGAGAGAGAGACTGGGAGGGTTAGAATTAACTAACAATAGTATATAACAATCAATCAGAGGAAGAAGGAACCAGAGAGAGAGAGGAAGGAGGCAGCTGCTGAAGCATTGTTTATCAAGAGAGTGTTTATATGGAATCATTGGTGATAGGGTTTGTTTCGCGTAGCTTCTATGGACCTGGCGTACTAGTTTGGGCCGTTGGGCTCACCTTCGACTTAGGCCTGGTCTTTTGAGTAACTTTAAGTTTCCGGTCAAAATAGTGAAAATGATGTATGTGTTATAAATATTATAATCTATGTGGTTATCCACGTAATTACTCATTAGTTATGTAATCTGTTGTAAACTCTACATCTATATAAGAAGGCTAATGAGAATTGTTTTGGCCACGATCCTCAGCGCGCGAAGCAGAGGTGAATAGCGAACAAAGAGAAAATGGAGTGTTGCGGGCGTGTCACCTCGCGGACGGGGAAAAAGATGTATGCGTACGAGCTTGACTTCTTGATCAGGAAAATCTCTGATGAGGAATTTACGAGCACAAGGCGATTAATTCTCATGGCGGCGCGAGCAGAGCAACAAAAGGGAGATAAGAGAGAAAACATGGTAGAGTCCGGAGAGCTCTGAAGAATCTTAGGCGGCGGTGCGCTTAGGGTTAGGGTTTTCAAGTAGCTCGAAAAGGGTTTCAACTGGGTTGAAAGGGTTTTGTTTTTTTGTCTTTGTTTAGAGATTTGATTGTCCGTTTGAGAGAGAGTTCGATCCTTTTATATAGTGGTCCGACTTACGGCAGAAGAAAGTTAACTTAGAATCCAAGTCGGACTCTGAAACCTAGTCTCCCAAGGACAAGGTTTAGCCCGCGCGGACCAACAAATTGGTGACACATGTTCAGTTCGTACACTTCAATCCGTAGAGTCCTACGCGAACTGAAATTCATCATGCGGGCTGTCACAGGAGGCTATCTCGCATGCTCCTGAAGCTCTCTTCCATCTCGCGGGCTATTGCCGCTCGCGAGGCTTAAAAGAGATTTTTATATTAAAAGGGCCACATGGATTGGCTCAAAGCATGTCAAAGACTTTTAAAAGTTTTTAACGATTAATGTGATGCATGCGGACTCCGCTTATGGTTTCCTCGCGAAGTCTTTTCACACGAGCCAGTTCGTCAGCTCGCCTTGATATATTCTGTCTCGCCTCGCGTACGCGAAGTACCAATCTCGCTTCCCCTATACGGAGTCAGCAAGTCATTCCACGCGAAGTCATTCGGCGCGCGAACCGCGTAGTCTGCGCAAAGTCCATTCCGCACGCGAGCTTTGTAAGTTAGCTCGCGTTGTCTATTCCACGCGCGAGCTAAGTGTTCCGCGCGAACTGTGTAGTCCACGCTGACTGAGTAATTTAGCTCACGTGGTCTTACTGGCGGCCATTACTTGTAAACGTAAAGAAACTTGGGCTCGCCGATGTGACATGGACCAAGAATTTAATTAATATTCACATAGACATTTACTGTCCAGTAAAATATTAATTTAGGCGTAAACAAGAATGAATGAGAACACTTTTACCTCCTCTAAACTATTCTCTATGTCTTCTCTTCTTTACTTTACAACACGTTATCAACACGACTCTGCTTTTGAGTTGATAACGATTAAACTCTAGATTACCAAAATTGATTTTGTCATTGACCTTTACACCATTGTGGTTTAATTTGTTTTGTTTATCTTTTTATACTCTATGATGATTCATTGAAAGTAATATGGGGTGACATCGTTTGCTTGGCCATAACTCTTGATCTATGAGTTTCATGTTTAATTTTCTCTCTCTATAGTCGGCATAATTTTGATCTTTTTCATTACCCACATGATCAATATCTTTATTTCTTTCCCAATATTATTAACGATTGTAATTATGATCACGGGTGCTTGATGCATCAACGTTGTTTGACAATTGTGGGCCGGGTGTTTGATGCTCAACATTGTTTGGTGCTTAACTTCAAATTTTGTTTCAATTTGGATACGATTATTATCTTGTTAATTCCGTCTTATATATGATTATTATCTTGTTAATTCCGGCTTTGATCGGTCCAAAAAAATTTAAGGTTAAAACCTGGCCCGGTCAAAGTGCAGCCGGCCCGGTCCTGGTTTTTCTAAAATAGTGGTGGAGCCGGGCCCTTGCCCAGCCCTACTAGTAAACTTGTTAACCACCCCAATAATATACTACTGACCCCCAGTAAACTTGTTATCCATCCCACTAGAATATTACTGACCCACAGTAAACTTATTAACCACCCCAATAACATATTACTGACTCCTAATAAACTTGTTATCTATCCCAACAGAATATTACTGAACCCCAGTAAATTTGTTAACCACCCCAATAACATATTACTGACTCCCAGTTTACTTGTTATCCACCCTACCAGAATATTACTGGCCTCTAGTAAACTTGTTATTAACCCCAATAACATATTACTGACCACCAGTAAACTTGTTTTCCACCCCATAATATATTAATGACCCCCAATAAACTTGTTATCCACCCTAATAACATATTACTAACCTCCAGTAAACTTGTTATCCACATCAAAACCGATTCACTTTCACCAATTCACCTGCACCAAGCCCAGTCTTCATGTGAAGTTTCCATATCGGGGATCAGAGAGAGAGAGAGAGAGAGATCTAGCCTTGTTGACACCAAGGCCTCTTCACGTCGCTTGAGAAACCATCCAAACGACGCCGCTGTCGCTCCCTTTCGTCATCACTCTCAACTGCATCAACGACTTCGCCATGGAGCAGGACTACCTATCAGGCATCGCTGCCGTGGAACACGTCCCTCTCAGCCGATTGGCCAACGACATGATCGAGTCCGCCTCCGCCGTCCTTCTCAAGTCCCTCGCGTACCTCCCACGCACCGCCCAACATTGGTTGCGTCCTTCTTTGCCTTGGCTTTGCTGGCCCGACTAACAATTCTTCTCTCACCGCCGAGGAACACGTATGTGAGGAGGAACGATGCGCTGCCATCGGAACCCTAGCCGACAGTGAGGAAGAGATTTGGTGCGGCCTGAAACTGAAAACATTGTAGAATTCTTCTCCGGCCAAAGGTGAGGCTAGTGATATTCGATTGAGACGCCGTCGTCGACACCATCTTCTGCCATGGAGGAGCACTTACACTTCAAAGTGGTGATGGTGGACTTGAGAGAGAGAGAGAGAGAGAGAGAGAGAGATAGAGAGAGAGATCTGGAATAAGAGGCGAATGGATAAGATTAGATGTTAGGGTAGGGATAGAAAAGTAATTTTGATAAGAATAATTAAAATGGGTAATGAAAAATGTTTTTCATCTGAATGGGCAAAAATGCCCAATAACTAGTACCAAATGGGCATTATTCCTTATTTGGGGGATGAGAATTCGGTGGCAGAGGTGGTATGGGATTAGGGTTAGGATTAGTAGGAAGAGTAGTAGATGGAGGTAAGTTCGATGTTGGTGTGATGAGAGGAGCAGTAGGTGTATTAAGAGAAAAAAAAATCAGAAGTGGCTTAATTTTTTTGTAAGCCACAAGGGATAATTGGTACGATCTAGTTTAAGAGAAAGGTAGTTGGTGATGTTGGGTGATTGATCAGTGGAAGTGGTGCTTGAGGCCAAAAGTGGTGAAGAGATGGAAGATCGAGGAGGCGGAGGGCGTGGAGTTGATGGTTTTAGAGGTGGAAGCAAAGTTGGTGGAGGACATCATTTTGAGGATCGAAAAAAAATTGGTCTTTGAAATACTATGATAAAGTAGTCTAAGGTTTACATCCAAAACCAATTGACAATGTATAGAGTGACACAAACCCTTATAAACCCACAGATAAGTTCTCATATTCCCGATGTGAGATTTATATCTCACACCAGGTTCTCATTCTTAGATCCAGTTTCTTGATTTCGTTCGTTTAATTCACGATCTAGATTTCGTTTTCGTTATTGATTGGTTTTTTTGAATCCTCTGTGAAATCTGAGGAGACAAAGATTACCTCACTGCTGAAATAATTTTGATTGTTCTTGCAAGTCTTTTTGATTCTCTATTAAATTCCGTCTAGTTAACGGAACAATTGGTTTCTCTTGTTTGTCTACTTATCTTTTACAAATCTATATCTTAAATTCGTGATTTCCTGAACCTTTTACAGAAAGCACAGATTTTAGAATCTGAGAATGTGAGATCTGAGAACTCCACTGAGGAGTATCTGAATGATGCATGAGGTGTGTTTATGACGATTGTTTGAATTTTCTCGGTCTGTTTGCAAGTGTTTTGGATTATGTCCAGTCAATTCCCTCAATAACCGATTGATGATTATGCTTTGTGGTGCTGCGTGAATTTTCAGATTACTGGAGTGTTCAGTCTCTTCCTCCATCTGGGGAGCAAGAAATGGTGAGATCTCATCGTCCAATGCAAGTAGGTCCGACTGAAAGAGAGTAAACAGAGGGAGTACATCACCATAGATGATATAGTGTACACACCGTAGATGGTAATTGATCCCCCAAAATTTTTCTGTGTATTTGAAAGGGGATATATAGGTATATCCAACTACAGAACTGCTATATTCGATCTCATGTACACTCCTAGTCGATCTAGGGAGGTCCAATATTTGTGAAACCTTATCCTATTCGGAGAAGAAGAGTGAGGCTCGCTCTTCACATTCCTCGTTGATTTAGGACAAAGTAGTCACCTATATATACGTAGTCGACCATGCATGCATCTGCGGATCGACTAGCACTGTTTTGATTCTAGGCTTTTTCGTGCCATATAATAGACTTCGATCACTTTTGATTATTTGTACGTAGTGGCATGTCGTCCACAAGAGAAAGTCATCAGTTCTGTTGCAGTACAATGCAAAAGTACAGACGATCACAAATCCAAAGCGCACGACTATCACCAACAGACTACGTATACGACGACGACGGGATAAAAGTCATGCGGATCATATTCTCTCTGTTTGAGCAAACTGTTGTTTGCAATAAAGATACAGGAGTCAATACTTATTCTGCACCAAACCTGAAAACTCAAAGACGATCATCGATCATTGTCGAGCGAAATAATTATTGGAATTTGACTTGGGACCTTTCGATCATGGGTATCCCACGAATGGAGCATGCTGGATTTATTGAATCAGTATATAGGGTGGTTAGAAAAGCTGTCCCTGAGGTGCCTCTACATATGGTAATAGTGGACGTGACTGTGGCCAGATTGGGCTGTTTTGAGGCTGATCCCGAATACATCAACAGGACCAGAAGTGAAATTAGGGAATGCATTCAAGCTGCTATACACAATAGTTTTGCCAATAGCAACAATACCGATAAGGTAACACCATCAGTTAAGCCTTTGGAGAAACGAAGGCTCAATGATTTGGAAGAAGCTACTCTCAGACAAAACCCCTTATGTGCTATTTGTTTGGAGGAATTTACCAAAAGTCCTGAAGAACTGATTACCCCTTTGCCGTGCAAACACTATTATCATGCAGCTTGTATTGTCAAGAGCCTGAAAATCCGGCTCACCTGTCCTATGTGCCGATACCCGATGCCTTTAATTGCTGAAGTGTTACATGAGACTAAAGATATTTCTCTATATCGTTATATATAGATGGGAAATTCTGTTATGCAGATCCTACTTAGCTAATTCGTGAATAGTTCATCATGAATAATTCGTTAATATGTATTACATCCAAATTATATATCCATATGTCGAATTGTTTTAAAGATATGGAAAAATTCATGTTTTTTTTTTTCCAACTTAGCCGAATTATTTGTGTATAAGTATTTATCCCGAATTATTCGTGTATAAGTATTCTAGCTTCAATAACAACCTGTAAATTATTAAATACTCTTATGAGCATACTCTTTTAGATTGACTACCGATCATTTGAAATCAACAAGAGCTAGGGACGAGTTTTGTTTCGAATCGAACCGGAGATCCTTTACACAAAATAAATATATATATATATATATTTATTTTGTAGACAGTATATATATACCTACTGGATAGTATCTGTCAGTCTATATTGTATTCTAGAGCACTATGTGTGCCTATTAACTCTTTAGTATATTACCAGGGTGTAATTCATAAAAATCTTAGATATTAGCATGTGAAGTATTGCAAGCCTGAAGGGGGTATCCACTACATCTTGTTGCTTCGTTTTGTCATTTGAGTGACATCAATCTGTGAGCAGCATATTCTTGCTGATCGAAGCTAATGTCACAACTCGCAAGCAAGACGACCTCCCCTACAATCAGCCCAGGAACTTCCGGAACAAAGGACATCGTATTATGATCAATAAGATCAACCCAAAGATAAATGACCTCCCTGAAATTTTGAACAAATAGCTTATGGGGAAATAGACTGGAGACACTTGAACAAATAGACGGGAGACACTTGAGGAGCTTAATCATGGCTTATGGGGATCCGGATTCTGACAGTAGCTATGTCCTTATGAGTGATGTCACTTCTGTGGGTAGTGATTCCGAGAACCATGTCATTGTGGGTAAAGACAACTATCTGAGTGCTAATTTAGATGAAGATTTATTTGGTGGAAGCCAAAATGAGTTGGAAATGAAGCTAGTCTGGAAAGAGTGGAACATGATGGTCAAATCAGAATCAGCATCACGGTGTGTCTCAACTCTCAAGCATCTTCATCGCGAACCTTGAACGGCCGGGTCATGTTGCAGGCTTGCAGATCAGATTCAATGCTGAGAACAAGTTTTTTATAGTAAAGTTTTAAGTCAGTTATTTGAAATCCTTCGACTTTCCGGTTATCGTCTGGGTTTCTAGACTGAGAAACACAAAGCCACGCAGCAGGCCCCAAACACTGGCCGAGCGACGAAACGCAGCCCGAGCCCAAAACTGGATGAACAGTAATCAACAAATAGATATATCTATATATATATATATGTGTATGTAGTAAATAAATTTGTCACTGATTCACTGCTCACTAGAACACATGGATTTGTTGCTAAACTAACTAACTACTTCCCAATGCTTTAACATACAGGGCATAGATCCATGAGGAACATTGTTTCATGGATTGGCTATATCAAACACGAACGAGTTTTTGTCCAAACAAAAAAAAAACATGAACGAGTTAACCATTCCTACAATGGCACTACAGATATATCAAACAGCTAAACATCTCCAAAGGACAAATTTTCATTTTAAGCATATTATGGTCAAATATTTAACCACCAATTAGATACAATATATCCTAAAGCCGCAACTAAAGCACCCGTTTGATGCTTCAGCAGTGCCAGAACTCTCCTATCCTTTTTCCCTCAACCTCAAATCACCAATTTGGCCATCAAAGAACAGGGTCGAAACACCAATTTGATGCCTCTGTTGCCCTTTCCCTAAACCTTAAATCATTTAAGTCAAAAAAATACACATCCATAACAATACTGGGGGCTGGAACCGGAACTGAAAGATGCCATCATCCCATCTCATCCTTTTGCAATGCTAAAACTCTTGACTCTGCCTTTGACCTAAAAGAGAGGTTTTTTTAACCCTATTTTTCTGATATCTCTCCTGCCTTCTTTGGGCAGACATAGCCTTATAGAGATTCTTGGTAGCCAAAGAGGAGCTATGATTCTGATTAGGAAAAGAAAAGCTGCAATCAGGAACAAGCATTGAGCCTCCCATGTTATTGCAGCTTACCAATCTCACTCCATTGGTTGAGGCCACTTGAGTGTTTGATGCTCGACACCCATGATTCTCACTAATTACTGCGCTTCGAGTTTGAGCCGTGTGATCCATGATCTGCATTTGATACTGATGAGGAGCAATTTGTTGGTGATACTGCTCTTGTTTAACAACTGTAGGCGCACAAATGACTACGGAGGTTGGTACGAGTGTGGGTTGGCCTAATTGCATATCAAGATTCAAGTTTTGTTCCTCAATTTTCAATTGAGCTTCTTCCTGAATCAATCTTTGCTTCTTTAGCTGTCAGCACAGAAGGTAACCAAATTAAAACAGAGTTCAATTTGAACCATCCCAGCAAAATTTACGAACAGACGAAAAATACCTCTTGATTCCTTGATTGCAATACCAGATTAAAATTAATCAGCTTTTCTTTATAATCCTTCACATTCTGTATCTCCTGTTTTGATTAGTTCAGATAAAATTGTCACTTTTCTTACAGCAATTTTAGAAAAACAAAAAGATAATCGGTACAGTAAATTTGGGCAAAAAGACAAAAAAAATTACTCTAAGATGACCAAAATGACTCACTTTTTGTAGCAAGTCTTTGCGCTTTGATAATCCATCTATCACCTCCAGCCATTCTTCTCTTTTCTACAGGGTCAAGCATCATGGAATTTATATCAAAAGTGCAAAAATAGCATATACCCAAAAAAAGAAAAAAAGAAAAAAGAAGATAATGGCGGCTACATCTACACGACCGAAAGTGGAGGGTTTGAAAGAAACAACAAGACGGCAAGGACCTACCCTCTTCACGGAGACCACTCTACTTCTCAACTGACTAGGAGGCTTCTCCTCGGACTCAAACGACAGCGGCGTGTTGGGGCTCGACCTCTCAACCTTGACAACATTAGTGGCCGGAATTTTCGGCGCAGGATTCGGGGAAGACGAGGACGACGGCAACCGAAGCCTAACCACAGTGGACGACTTCTTGGTCGGTTTCTGGTCTTGTACAGAGAGAGCAGATCTCTTCTTCTTGTGTCCCCACGGGACCCGAATTCGGGGTCGGGAGTCTAATTGGGAGATTATGTCAGGAAGTCCGACCAAGATTTCGGCGATTTCGAACTCGCGAGGTGAGAAGTACGAGGTGTAGTTCTCGAGGAAGGGCTCCATTGTTGTTGTGGGTTCTTGCTCTGCTTTCATTGATCACTCTCTCTCTCTCTCAAGTTTCTTTTGGGTCTGAAACTCCTTCTTCTTTGTGCGTAAAGATGGTTAGGACAAAACGCATAGGGGGATTAGAGGAGAGAAGAGATGAAGGGAGGGATTGGATTAGAGACAGAGCGTTGCTTGGAGACGGGGTTTATTTTTTCTGTTTTGTGTGTGTTTATAAATGGGGGAAGCGAGAGGAAATCCTCCGAGAGGAACAAGGGAGTGACACGTGTTGAATGGAGATGCAGATTGGGGGCGTGTTTTTGTTTTCTGTTTATTTGCTAGGGTTTATGGACGATGAAGCCCCCAAATCCGAATTAGTGTAGGAATTGGTTTACCTACTTTTTTGTGATTTCATTCCCTACATTATTTCACAAGGACAAAAAATAAAAAGTTACGGCAGAAGAGGAAAGGTGCCTCATGTTTATAGATAAATTTTTCTGAGTCACGGGAAATCCACGTAGCAATATGACGTGATCTTACATTTTCAATCAAATATTAACACTGGTCCTACATTTTTAATCAAATATTAATACATGAATTTTATTAAGAAAAAATTACATCAGATATTTTGTTAAATACAGTTTTAGGTTTGTTGTTGCTTTTTAAACCATAAACTATAAACTCTAAACCCTAACCCCTAAACTTAAACCCTAAACCCCAAACCTTAAACACTAGTCCAAACTCAACAAAGACCAATAAAGGTTATTTCACAAAAAATAGAAAACTTTATTTTATATTTTAGTTGTAATAAATTCACGTATCAATATTTGATTGGAATGTAGAACCACGTCATATTGTCACGTGGTCCTCCTATAACATCTAAAAATTTCTCCATATTTATATTACGAGGAAGTATGTTACACTTGTAATATAAACTTAGGATCGAATGCGATTTTTGTTACAATAGTTTTGTAAGCCGCACACATTCATTTCAAACACTACTTAGACCCATTTCCATTGTTAAATGTTCATTGGTCGACCAGTTCTTTGGTTTGATGTGGTTCATTTAAACATTGACCAAACTCAAAATCGATTATATACTTTCGGTTTTGTGTCGTTAGGCCTACATGTCTAGGGAACAAGCTAAGTTGTCGAGTTTTCTCTACTTTTGAATAAAATGTTATGCACCATCAGTCGTGTTCATCTGGTCAATTACTAATCAAGTGATTCATGATCAATTACCATTAGATCTACATCTAAGGGTTAAAAATAAAACAGCTCTACTTAAAAATAATTCTTTCCATCATTGGATTTGTATCTAAAGGTGATTGATCACGAATCTCTTGGTCAGTAAATGACCAGGTGAACACTACTGTGTGTACCATAAGTTCATAATAACTTGTAGAGCATTATTTATTTTTTTGATCGGATTGTAAAACGTTATTTTAAAATGCATTTTAATGGATCAAATGTTGTTATATAATGTGGAGTATCATTGTATTAATATAGCATGTCCACGATTTTGAGGTGTGAAATGATTCAGTCTTGCTCTTTCTTGTTGGTTGCCAAAATTTCTTTTATACATGACGTGTAAACTTTCAGTTGCTTTTTCTTAATAGGGTTTGTTCTCATAAGCCTTGTGTTAATATTGATTTGGGTTGGGCTTACGAGAGTTTGCAAGTCCGCTATAGATAATTTGATCCCATCACTGTCAGTGCAATGTATCAAGCAAATCCGCAAACATCTAATCCATGACAAGAATTCTGTAAAAATAATACAATGCAAAGGACATGAATGAACTATTTAGGAACAAAATCCCGAATAAGGTAAGAACGTATTAAGGCTCCCATCCTTTCCTTTCTATTGCTTAGAAAGATTTAAGCCCATCACACATTTACTATATACTAAAGCTTGGTCGACTGTTCATAAACTTATGAACAATGTTTTTATGAGTGGTGCGGGCTGTTCGCGGGTACTGTTCACAGGCTTATGATACTGTACTGTTAACAATGGTTCGCGTGATACTGTTCCTACGCTTATAAACAGTGTTTTTGTGTGTTGCAAGCCACTGTTCATAAGCTTATGAACAGTGGTTTTGTGTGTTGTAAGTGACTGTTCACAAGCAAGTAAACATTGCTTTGTGATCTCGCTAGAGAACAGTGATTTGTAAACAGTGGAATCCGCGTATAAACAACAATCAAAATCACTATTTATAAGCTTATAAACAGTGATTTGTGAACAGAATCCGCGCCCTTCTATTGGACGGAAAATAGAAAAATCTAGAGAGATTGAGAGAGAGTTCGCCCAAAAAAATGATCTTCAAGCGGACTCCGCGCCCTTTTCTGGGGCGGAGAAATAGAAAAATCTAGAGAGAGTGATAAAGAGTTTGTCCAAAAAAAAATATCTCGCTCAAAAGATATAAAAATCTAGAGAGACAATGATATCCAAGCGGAGTCCGCCCCATTCTCTGGGACGGATAAATAGAAAAATCTAGAGAGACTGAGAAAGAGTTCGTAAAAAAAAAAACATAAAATAAGAAACAGTGCGCGCATACATTTGCAGAAATAGAGAGAGGAGAGAGTTCATCTAAAATAAATAAATAAATAAATAAAGTATTGATCTCGCCAAAGAGATAGAAAAATCTAGAGAGATTGAGCGAAATTTCGGCCAAAAACAAAATAATGGTCTCCGAGCGGACTCCACGCCTTCGCTTCGGCAAAGAAATAGAAACATCTAGAGAAACTGAGAGAGTTCGCGTAAAAAAATAGTAATATCTCTAGATTTTTATATCACGAACCGATGATAGGCGAGGGTAGGCGAGGCGAGGAAAGGATAGGCGAGGCGGAAAGAGATTAAGGGAGGTGAGGAAAGGATAGGCTAGGCGAGACGAGGATAGGCGAGAATAGAGGAAGCGAGGCGAACCAAGAAGAGAGGGGGCGAGGCGAGCCTGGAAGAGAGGAAGCCAGGCGAGAAAAGGATAGGCAAGGCGAACCGACACGAGAGGAAGCGAGGAGAGGGTAGGCGAGAAGAGAGGAAGCGAGGCGAGGCGAGGCGAGGAAAGGATAGGCGGGAAGAGGAATGGCGAGGCGAGGAAAGCATAGGATAGACCAGGCGAGGATAGGCGAGGCGAACCGAGAAATGGCAAGGAAAGGGTAGGTGAGGAAAGGATAGGCGAGACGAGGAAAGTATTGGCGAGGCGAGGAATGACGAAAGGAAGCGAGGCGAGGAATGACGAGCAAAAGATAGGCGAGGAAAGTATAGGCGAGGCGAGGAATGGCGAGGCGAGGAAAGCATAGGATAGACGAACCGAGGATTGGCGAGGCGAACCGAGTGGGGGGGCGAACCCGCTCCAAAGCTTCCGCCTTCGCAGAAGCGAGGCGAGAAGAGAGGAAGGAAGACGAAGCATAGGTAAGGCGAAGAAAGGCGAGAAAAGAGGAAGCGAGGCGAGGCGAGAAGAGAATAGGTGAGGCGAGTGTTGTAACGAATGTAAGAAAGAACACAGATTTACGTGGTTCACTAACGATGTGTTAGCTACGTCCACGGGCAGAAGGAGAACAATTTTATTATCTTGAGGAAAACACTGAACCCACGAATACAATTAGGTTTTGGTCGTTTATATACTAAACCCTAAACCCTATATACTAAGCCCAACAGGAAACCATAACCCAGCATAACAGGTTTCGTGGGCCTCGGGGGCCACGTTGCGCCCCCGAACCCCTAAACCAGGGCGCGTTGCCCCTGGACCCCAACTCCTGAATAGCTGGTACCCCCGGATGGCTAGTTCAAGGCATATATTAACAGCGAGGATGAGGTGAGGCGAGGAGAAGCGAGAAGAGAAGAAGTGAGGCGAGACGAGGCGAGAAGAGAGGAAGCTAGGTGTATTAATAGCAAGGCATATATTAAATGCTTCAATTGTTTTGATTTGTACGTATACAAAACAGAAGATAAAATAGGTGTATTAATAGCAATACCCTTTAATCTATTACCCCGCTGTTTTACAGAACTATTTCTATCATTTTATCTTCTGCTTTGTATACGTACAAATCAAAACAATTGAAGCATTTATATTTTTAATAAAAGTGTATAACACAAAACTAAATATTTTGTTATATAAATGTTGTTTTGTTGATAGCTTTTATACATATCTGAAATATGTACAAAGTGAATACTATGGCGCGGGTATCAAGTTATAGGCCTAGTTCACGCGTCTCTGATTCTCGGAAAATATCTACTTCACGACTGTGCCAGCCACACTAATACTAATTGCCGATCATGCACGACGATGAGAGCTGTGACAACTGGCGGTGCTCGGCGTTGAACAATCCGGTGCTTTATTTGGCCGTGGCGTTTTTGGCTGTGTTCCTTTTGCCGCGGCTGGGGCTCTCCGTCTGGATTTTCTACGAGAAGCGGAGGCAATTGGTGGCTCAACGACACGATCACATAATATCTTCAGCTTCAGACGTGGAGGCTAATGGGAGGATTACGAGTGGTGCTACTGATCATGTTCATCAAAGAGAATGGGAATTGGAGAGTGTAAATAGTGGCGGTCAGGCTAGCGATTGCAAGGAAGGGAAGGTTTCCGACGGCAAGGTTTTGGTGATAATGGCTGGGAATGACAGACCTACCTTCTTGGCCACGCCAATGTGACGGTGGCGGCTGAGGCTAGGGGGATGTCCAATTAGATCCCTACCTCAATGCAGATGGTTTGTAGATTAGTTCTAGTTGTTTGGTTGTTTAAGGGTGAAAGAAAAATTCTGAATATTATGGGATGACTTTGTTTATTTGTTCTTGTTGTTCATATGAACTGCGCGCATTACTGGATTAGGAATTGGACACTGATTAGTTGACATTGTTGAGTGAGCTGCTTTATTCAACTCTTCTACAGTGGAGCAGCAAATCTAGACTACAACAGACATGATCTCACTGCATTAATGTAGTTGCATTGTATGACTTATAGTATTTATCTTTCGTATATAGCTCTACTATTGTATTCCCCTTTCATTACTGGCTATAAGTACAGACATTTGTTGGGTGCTCCATTTGACAGGAGACCATATGTGTTTCAACACCAACTGCATTTGTTTCCAGCACAGATCTTGAATTACATAGATCTCTGACGAGTATATAAACACAAGACCGATCCTCAACTGTAAGGATAGGTTGCTTGCTTGTGCTATAAACAGGCAACCTGTCCCGGTTTATGTCTTCATATATCAGGTCATATAGTTCTTGAAATAACTTTACCATAAGATGAATCAGCAAGTTTGATAACACTTAATGAGTACATCACGTCATCAGAATACACACAGTAGCATAACAAAGGTGATAGGCTACAACTGGTTAATGTGAAATAAGATTAAGCTGCCTTCTATTTCTTTAGTCTCTCGGATATCACAAAGTCTTCGTCTTCGTCTTCATCAGACACAAAGTCATCATCAGACTCAGTCTCTGAGCTTTCATCATCTTTCTTCCGGTTCTTACACAGATTTGATGCACCTTTAGAGGCTGGTTTTGGCTTCTTTTTATTTGAAGAAACCGGGGTTGATGTTGTTTTTTTCTTGACAGTAACTGATGTTGTGGTCTTCTTTATGACTGTTGTGGTCTTCCTTCCAGAAGCTACAGGTTTACTTGAAGAACTAACTCTTTGAAGCTGACGACTCTTCTGCTTCTTCTCAAACACTTTCTTTGCCTCCTCCTTAGGTAACAAACCGGACTCCATCAGCCTGGATTTACATAGCAAATTTGAGATGCATGATTTCATGAAGCAGCCTAGCAATAGTTAAGATATATAGTTGAATGCTGCTACAGTTGTAACATTGGGGTAACTTAAATCATTAAATGGGAGGGTCTAGTACACAAGGTTCAACTCATTGCAGAACTCCAAGGAGGAGAAGTGCTATTCCACATTTTGGACTCTTGAACTTTATGTTGCAAAGAACCAACATTACAACTGCACCAAGACTAGCTCCCTTGGCTTCAATTTTTTTGACATCCCAAATAATGTACATATCCTATCCATACAATTATAAAGCAAAGCAAAACATAAATTATGCTAAGAAAACAAAAGGTTGGATGACAGACACCGAGGCTTTGATTTCATTCAAGAACAAAGCACGGAATACAAAAGATATACATCAGAGCTTTGTATGTGTGTATGCACCTTTGCAAAGCAAGAGACTTTATCGATCAAATTTGGCCACGCATATGAACTCAAATGCCACAGAAACATATAAATGGAAAGCACAGGCAGAAATCAGCCACCAAATTGGCCACTTGCAATATCAGATATTATTTCCTGTGGTTCAAAACCAGTGTTTTGATATGCCAACATACAAAGCTATCAGACAACATTGGTTGAGATATTTAAACACAGTTCTGTTACAAACTATGCTGCCTCAACGCAAACAGAAGAATCATATAACATAAACAACACAAATTATTGTATTCAGGGACAGTTTCTGTAAAGAAGTAGCATTAAACCCCTAATCGAACTGTCAATCTGAACTCATAACAAAAGTTACCTCAGCAAGCTATAAGAGTGCTGCAATTTCTGCCAAAAAAAAAGAGTGCTGCAATCGAGCAAGTAGGAGAATAACCACTTACCAGACCTGTGCCATTTCGCTATTGGGAACCTGCTCATAAAGCGTCTCGTAAAAAATCCTAAGTGGGTCTCTCTGAAATACCAAAACACAACAACACAAATCACTCATAACAACAATCCCCAAACAACATCCCTAAAGCTAAAATCCAAACAATCAAAAGTTAACACAATGTACCTCTTCCGGAGGGTCTCTCTTCTGACCAGGCAAATCATACAACTTCTTCTCCCTCTTCTTCTTCTCCGGTGTCGCTGCCGCCTCTTCTCTCTTCCTCTTCACACTCTTCAAACACCCAAAAACCACATTAACCAATAAAACCCAACACAAATTTTAAACGTTCAAAAATTTAATAAAAAAATAAAGAATGACAAAGTCTAAGAAACCTTATCAGGCTTAGAATTGGAGCTCTTCTTAGCTACATCCTTCTCTTCCTTCTTAACCGGCGCTTTTCTCTGCTTCGCGCGAGCAATCGGCTTCTCATCATCATCTTCAAAATCGCTTTCGCTTTCTTCCTTCTTCGCGATTGGCTTTCTGGGCTTGGGCTTAGGGTTCGCGAAACCGTTGTCCAGCTCTTCTTTCTTCACCTTCGGCTTCGCTACGGCGCTCCCATTTTGTTTCTTCTTGCGTATCAACGAACCCAACGCTTCGTCGTCGGAGGCCATCGTTAGGGTTTCGCGGCGGAGGTATCAGAATTTGGGAGCAAAAAGGTCGAGTCTAGTCTTTATTTTTGGGGGTAAATCCCTCCGTTTTCACGCCATTCCCAATGTGAAACGTTTCGATTAAAAGCCCTAATTCAAATAGGAGAGACACCAATTTCGACCCAAAGGGGCCCGTTATGGGATTGGGTTAGTTAGCTGTTTGGGTGAGTTTGATCTTTTCATCTTTGGATCACCTTTAGCATTTTTAATAGACTTTCTGTTTTAACTTCTTAGATATTTTAGAGAGCGTGTTTAGTTTTTTTGGATATTTTAAGAGCTCTAACAGACTAGCCAAATTTGAGCTATCATGATTTTTAGCTATCCCGTTAGCTAAAAATGACTCAGATGAGACTAGCTATAATTTAATACATTCATTGTAAGATATTTTATGTGATATATAAATATATTTAAACTGTTATAGGATATTCTTTATGTGTGTTTTGGCCTTATGTCATTAGGATATGTAGTTAGAATAAGACAATGTATTCTTTATCATTACCATATTGGTACTTTATAATTTCCTATATAAAGGGCTGATATCAATGAATAAGATAATGATTTTCTATTTTCTTACTAGATCTCTTTGTCTCTACATTTTATACTTCATCACGTTATCATGAACTTTGTTCTAACCCTAGAACTAATAGCCCACTATTTGTTTTCCAAAACCCTAAAAAAGTGTTTTTCGGCTCCTCTGTCCGACCGCAGCTGCCGCCCGTTTTCCCGGTCGCCGTCCGACATTATCGGCTGCCAATCCATTGGCCACCGCCCGCCAACAATTTTTGGTTTCCTCCGACTACAATTTTCGACTTCTTCAAGTGTTTGAAGTTTCGAATTGTATGTTTTGAAACCTTAAACTTTTCCAAGTTCAATAACTCGGGGAGGATAAAATTCTTTTCTCCCTTCTCCATCTCCATTCTATGCTTAGGATTTTGTGTGTGCAGGTACCAAAATCCCGAAATTTTATTCGCGGGTGAAGAGTATGTTTGATCACTCTTGTTTCCTTGTTAGGGTTGTGTATGATTAACCTCGACCTTTTTCCGGATTGTGTTTGATCAATCCGAGACCTTTTTCCGAATTGTGTTTGATCAATTCGCGGCTTTTCCGGATTGTATGTGATCAATCCGAATGACAAACCATTAAAAACATTGTTTGTGACCTCTATTGAGTCTCATAAAAGCTTGGTTTTGTATGCAATAGCAACGTAACATTCTGCTCATCTGAGTTTTGACGTACTCGATACCTAAGGCGAATCTTCGCTTAGTATATGTGGAACCTTTCATTGGAAAGGATTAAACCACATGTTTTGACCCCCAAGCTAACAAACCTAGATACCGAGATTTCACATCTCTCGCGCTCAAAGTTTTGAAGCGCCACATCGACAAAAGTCTTCAATGGCAATATGTGCAAAAAGTAATGACCCAAAGTACCGTGGAATGCACTCATGGAGCGTTTATTGAAACGTTCATATAACTCTACTTGTTGATTTATTAGTCAAGTGAAGTGCTTACCACCTTAATTGACTATATATTATCGATGATCTTTTGTGGCATCATGATCCATAATCTTTAACGGATTCAATCATCATCAAGTTCTCTAGGTCCTCCAAGTTGGTTTAGAATTACCAACGAGACTTGATTTTGATCATACAATTGCAAACGAGAATTGTACATACGCTCATGCGATAAACGTATTTGAGATTATCCCCTAATGTGGGGACAACAATATGGGTCACGGCAACGAAAGAAAATGCCGTGCCGATGTCCAGAAAAGAGGAGGACGTGTCGCCGGCCCTAATGGCGACACTCCCAATCAAGACACTAATTTGTCAAAACTACTTATGCTAGCTCATGACAATGCAACTGTTGTGGATCTCCGGATCACTGGTTCAAGAGTTGTCGAGCTCTCCTTCAAATTATGAATGCATACAAAAAGGTACAGAAAATCAATATGAGGACAATAACGTCATCCTCATGATCATGAATTTCAAAGATTCGGATCCAGCTCTAGCTACCCTTGACTTTGACGTCATTGGCTAGACATTGATTTCCTTTCCAAGCTATATGTAATAAGGCGTCGTATCGACGTCCTTCGTCTATTTGAGACCTCGATGTAATCACATTAGCAATAATGAATGTCTTAAGAATTTTTTTGAAGTTATGAAACTATTCTCCTTTTATGGTTCGTATTGATTTACAAACAAAATGTACATTTTTATAACGTCCTTAAAAGCATGGCATATTTACAATCTACATGGTTAGATTGTGTCGTTTTGGTCTCTTCCAAGTGAAGATGATATACGGCCTTGCATCCTCAAGGAGGATTGCCAACGTGTTTCCGGTTAAGTCTTCTACCCTATAGCGGATTTTCCATCATCAATTTTTCAACTAGGCTCATCCAAGCTCAATGTAATGTCTTAGAATTGTCTGAAATTAAGGAGATAGTGGTTTTAAGTGTGTCTCGCACTACCGACCCTCCACCGACATGTCTGGTCATACTAACTTGGAGTTACCGAAAGTTTTTGATTTTGGATCCCCCTACGCTATTAAACCAATTGTCATCTTGCAAAATTCGTTGAAGACTTATCAAAACCGGACAATCATCATCATGATTGAATCCTCTAGGTCTTCTGAGTTAGTTTATGTTCATGTAAGCAAGCTTTTTCTAACTAGTCATGGATTTTACGACCTTGGAAAGACCCAAAAGACTTTATTTTGATCATATACACGTCATTTTGGCTTTGTCTTATACCCACATGCCATCCGCAAGCTTCAAAGCTTTGCCAATGCCAAATTTGCGAAAAACATCAATCTGTCCCTTCTGGACAGTCAACTTCGTTTAAGCTTTGTGAACAGATCCGAAGGAACCAGATAGTGAGCTTTATACAATTGGAAATCTCTATGAGTCTAGTTTTAAGAACTTTTCACGGTTTGTCCATATCTATTTTAACGAAAAAGTTATGGCTGTTTTAGTGCGCAAAAGTCATTATGCGCGGAAATTTTTATGCACTCTCGGGATTGCAGCTTTCTGTAGCTTTTTTCAATCCTTCTAAATGGTTCAAATGGAACTATTTACTCTTTCATCTACTTCATTTTGTAGATCTGTCTCATAGAGACATTGAGTGTCTCTCAGATAGTGAAACTTCCCACAACATTCTAAGAAACCGACAATTATCTCTAGATTTTGTGCATTATAAATCTTATGTGACTACAATGATTGAATCATACCGGTCATTCAGGGATGCAGTTTAGCTTAAATCTTGATGCCTCATGGTACCATGATCAACATCACAGATGCCCTCTATGCATTGAGAGGCAACCGAACCATGTTGAGCTTTAAAGACATTATTGCTAATAGTTTTCATTTGAAAACATATTGTGAGAATGAACAAGAGTTTTTTTGTGTATACCTCCTCATGAATGCGGACTGAAATGCATCTTAGAGAAGTTTATGAGTCAATCTAGTGGACTCTATGTCACTATGATTCGAATATCGAATCACATGTTGTCGTCAAATATGATATTTAGGACATCGACTCATATAGGCTTTGGTTTGACCAAATCGGTCATCCTAGAAGAGATATAATGATCCAAATTTTGAAAAATTGTCATGGAAATCGATTCTTCCGGTCAAAACGAAGACATTCGGGATCTAGCTTCTCCATGAAGCATGATGGTGACACCATGGTTGTAAATGAAGGCACCCTGGGGACATTGACGTCACCCGAACACTACTCCAACTTCCTGGAGGCCATCCGGTCAATCCCTCAAGCAATTGAGGTGCACCTGTCTTTCCTCGATGTCTCATTGGCCCCCTGTAATGCTCATTACTCGTTTTGAAAACCTATTCTTTAGCTAAATTAGGAGAGTGAGACCCTCCTATGCTAAATATGACACAAAAGTGAACATTGCATTCTTACATCAAACTATGTAGATTGATACAACCAACTTGCGGACATATTTTTATGTTTTATGGTGTTGGTTGAAGTGTCAACACACCGGTCACGTGTTACACCATCGTCTTCTTATGTTGCTTATACTTCTACGGGCTCACAACCCATTATTTAAAGAAGTTTATTGGGATATAAGTTGAAGTGCCTTGTACTCCATGTTCACACGTAATACGGTCTCACCGAGGCTACGACTAAACAACTTTAGCTTGTCCCTCGAACATTATTGATGCGCACCAATCTTTTTATTGCGTCTTTGGGCTATGCAATATTTGCATGCAGCTTTACTATTCATCTACGACCCACCATCATTGAATATTTTTGTATAACAGCTTATGACTGTGTACGAGGATTGACACGAAATTGCAATCCTTGAACTCGGCAGGATTGAAATGGATCTCCAATCCTTGAGCTCGGTTAGATGTTATTTCTAGGTGTCAAATCGCAATGTCACTGAGCACAATGATGGGTCATTTGAGATGAATAAGTTTAGGTTGGATATGAACCTCCACCTATAATCCGCATATGTAGAAACCTTGTCAGGCGATCTCATTCACCGCTAAATTGCGGACTGTCACTTTGATGAGAAAATATTCTCGCCGTTAGGGGGAGACATGAACACAAGTGTTCAAGTGGAACGACGTGAATTGTCCTGGTTTGTCCCCACTAAGTCTCATCTTGATCCCAAATGCTTAAAGTGTTAAAGTGACGAGATCACATGCTGCAAATATGTCTGCAAAGATTGATGTCCTATCAAGAGGACATGGCAAGACTTAAAGGTGTTGGTCTTAACACCATCATCATGGATGGTGATATGGTAATGCCATATAGTGGCAAAAGTGATGTCAGAAGGCCGTTTGGCTCCCCAAAAAGAGGAAGACCCTTATATTCGATACTTTCTTGCAATAGGAAGAAAGCTAGCTTGGCACAACCTGATCCATTGATCAGTGATACTCAAATCTGTCTCATGAAGTTTGAATTGTGATTATCATTGGGGGACGCCTCAATGTCAAATTCAATCCATATAGAGATCTTTACAACTATTACACTAGTGTACATGAGGACATGTGATAATGAGTCTACTATCAAAACCATCATTCGTTGATGGATATCAACTTAGTTGATTGGCCTAATGGAAAGATGTGATCCAGTAATAACAAAGAAATAGGTCATTGGGCAGGTGATGCCGACGCCGTAAGAACAAGAGTAGTGAGAACAAGCTAAACCCTATTAATTGTCTTTGTTAGATAGCGTAGTGAGAACAAGAGTTTAGACTCACCTTATGGTGCAAGGTCTCTGACTAACATGCACTGAGATCTACTACGATGAGATATGCTCTCGTAATGGATGTCATTGAACTCCACTAGTCTGTCAGTTTGGTAGAATCTGAATAACTGAACATGCAGCCTATGAATGTGGTCATAATAACATCTCTACAGGATCAGAGATATACATGAAGGTCTTAAATGTACTTCATTCATCCGAATCAAGTGACTCCAAACAACAGGAGCACGCGCTTGCTAAAGGTATTGGAACGCACATGGACTCTACTTGATTTGGAAGAGATATGGTGAATTATTCCTTGCGTGTTCATTCCGGATTTACATGGACTCTTGATGGATCAAAAGATGTCAATATGTATCAACATCCGAAGTTACAATGAAAAAGATCTTGGGAAGACACGGTCTCGAAAAGACACTTGATGACTGTATTGATAATGATTTTCCATCAATTGGCTTATGCGCTCTATAACTAGTGAGGCCTACATATACACCCATGATTAGTCAAAGTCTTTGCTCTAAGGAGAGATCCGTTGTTTTGTCTAAAGAAAGATGACAAATATGTGTTAAGAGATGGAGTTTCCATCTAAGTATAATAAGACGCATCAGTGTACTCAACACAATACAAAAAACTTGACATCTCATTCGTTATGAAAAGTTATAAATCTAGGTGTAGCTATGCACCCATGCAATGCCAATGTAATGACAGTAACTCATTTTTCAATACTTGATGGTATGAAAGGTTGAGGGTTATTCTATCCCTACATATGAAAGACGCATCAAAAGCGAAATCAGAATCTGCTAAGTTTCGTAGGTCAACTTCCGCGGGAGCTACAAGAAATCTCACTCACTTGAAAATGGTGAAATTGGTACCATTGGAGAGGTTTATGTACTTTCCAGAGACACGAACTATTTGATCATACCTATCATATTGAGTGAGTTATGACCATTTTCGTAAAGTATGATGAATCTGTCCGAGAATCTGATTTTGGCAAAACAGTCAACTTCGATAAGACTTTGTGAACAGCTCCTAATGAACCAGAATGTGTATAATATACGGTTGAAAAGCTAAATGAGTCTAGTTCTAAAATCGTTTACGGTTCATTCATACGTATTTCCTATAAGAAGTTACGGTTGTTCTAGTAACTGAAGGTAATACTGTACGGAAATCTAATTTCTTACATGAACTTATGTTTTGAGTTCACAAGCGGCCTTCTCCTCAAGATCTAAGTGTAAAAGATCATGTTTGAGGACAATACGGCATGATCTAGTTAATCATTGCCTAATGCCACATTTGAAAACATGTTATTGAAATTTTCGTGATTAGTAAGAATCAGGAAGAGCTCTATGATTGATGTAAAGATCAGGGGGATGTGCGAACTTCAGGGGGAGTCTAGCACATACATACATGTCACTATCAAATGTGAATGATGCGTTGTACTTTTTTTCTCCTACCATCAAGGTTTAGTTTTTCTTCCACATGGTTTTTGTTCCTTGACGAGGTTTTTAACGAGACGACATATCAGCACCACCGGCATACCGGCGCGCAGCACAAAAGGGAGTGTTTTAGGATATTCTGTATCCTTCTAGGATATTCCTTATGTGTGTCTTGGTCTTATGCCATCATAATATGTAGTTAGAATACGACTATGTATTCCTTATTATTACCACATTGGTACTTTGTAATTCCATATATAAATGGCTCATATCAATGAATAAGACGATAATTCTCTATTCTCTTACTAGATCTCTTTGTCTCTACACTTTATATTTCATCATAAACTATTTATTTTCTATTTGAAGAATAATGTTGATAAAATACTAGCTAAAATAGAAAACATTGATGCAGCACATTTCTAAAGTGGTTAACCAAAATGACATTTTAGCTAATTTAACTAAAATTTAACTTAAAAATAGCTAGTATTGCTAAATATGCTCTAAGAACATCTCTTCATACATACATACATACATATTGTCTAAGAAAATAATTTGTTTGATGTATTATGTCATTTCATGTTTTATGTGTTAATCTAAACATGTATATGAGTCGTTGTGAATAGTTGAATACAGTTTTGTCATGTTTACCTTTTTAAGTCGATTTCAGAACATACTTGATATCGGATAAACTATTTGTTAAATTAAAGAGAATGGAGAATGGTGTTGGAAATGGTGATGCACTTCACTTTACATCTCAACATTTTGACGATTTCAAGTTTGTTTATCTCCCATTGTTCCTACCCTTCCCATTTTCATTTCCTAGATTACAAACAGTTAACTGAAATGAGCTTCCTACATTCTCAAGATTTCCATAAGAGATGCATATACCGTAAAGCCTTTTGATTGGTCTCGCATCACAGCAGAGAACAGCATATACAAACTTTCCTTGGACATCTGCAACCGAGAAAGAAGAATATATTCATCCTTCCCTGTCTGCGTCACTTCTACAGTTGACACCAGTGTGAATCACCATTTTCGTATCAATCCTAACTGGGTGGGCATATTGGCAAAGAAAACTGAACGCAAGGGGCGGTTGTGGATAGAAATCTTCAGAAACAGAACTTATGCCAAAGCAGCAAATGCATTATTATCAGATATATATATATATATATATATATATATATATATATATATATTTGTGACTAACACAAAAAGCTAAGGCTCTATTTCCCAGGTCGACCAGCTCTCTCTACTATATATACAACACCATCTCAAGTCACATTTAACAGTTTACACTTGGACAAAATCGAGCCTGAATTATCTTGGAGAAGTTAAGAGACATATTTCATTTCTGATGGAGTCTGCTGTGATTGAAACAAGGGGACCAGTGAAGCTAGGGTGGAGAGACCAAACCTTAGCCTCCATGTCTGCACCTCCTTCTCCTCTGCTTGCCCTAGTTGGCATAGTCGTTTTGTTATTGTACCTTTCATCTTACTCAAACTATAAGGCGCAGATGCACAAGAGCCAAGCTAGTTTCAATCTTTTTCTCTTGTTTTTGCCTATGATATTGATATTCCTGGCCTACTACATGACCAAGTATGGAAGGTTTATGAGTCCGGCGATGAAGGAGACGGTGGTGAATGATCAGTCCGAAGCGTCGCCTTGGGGGGTTAGTTTGTTTCTGGGGATCATGCTGGTCTTGGTCTCCTATCATTCTTATTTTCAGTCCAAGTGGTGGTCGCCCTGGGGTTCTTATTAGTTGGTTTATTATCCACCAACTTCACTCAGTCTGTTTTTATTGCAGAGCTAGCAAGTAGTTTTGAGGTTACATCCTCTTCATCTACTCTGATTTTGGAATTGTAGTAGTTCATGGTGTTATTCAGTGAAAACTTGATGTGCATGTAGTGTGTTACATGGATTTCCTGTGCTACACTGAATGCCCTCTTCTTGTGATATGACCTCAATTTGAACTAGCCATGAACTTCAGTATGAATCTTGAAGCTTTAAGACAATATATCTAGTCTGCTCTAGTCTGCTCTCCATATCTTTTATATGGAAATTGTAACAAAAATGATATTAACAGAAGAAAGTTAGGAAAATGACATAAAACAAAAAACAAACTCATGCTTAGAGGCCTTTTCACTCCAAGGATCCAATAACTGGTGGATCCTAACAAAATCAAGTCATGGAATAAGGTAATGGAATAGCCGAGAGAAACTACGTAGTTGTTGCCAAGGTGGGAATTTACACCATAAATGTGCATGACAACATATATAGATGCAACTACGATCATGTTGCATTCCTAATGCTAAAATGTCTGTCATCATATGACAGATCCGAAAGCTACAATCTTACAGGCTGCAAGCTACCAGAACTCGCCCTAAACCCTATAATCAACACATTCTTTACAGGGAACCAAAGCAATGCCTACAAATGGATAGGATAACACAACACAAGCCTTGGGCTTGTCTGGAGTTGTCCATAACAAATCACAATACAATCTTGATACTGGAAGATGATGCCGCAGATTTGCTTGATGAAGGAAAATGACTCTTCACTTTTGGTACTTTGAAGCTGGATGTGAACAACTTTACAGTTCCCTCGGTTGTTATAACATCATCTCCATTTCTCTTTGAACTGCTCCTCCCCTAATTAACCAGAAACAAACAAATAGAGTGAGCTTAGGTCAACAAGCATACAAAGATTAATAAGTAGCTTTTGATTTTCTAATATCCTGCGTGCAACAAACTTAGCAAAACCCCATGTATGACAAACATGAGCCAGTAACACTGAAGCTCCATCCCACAAACTGATTAAACTCAAGTAATTTATAATGCAGTGCAATAAATGATGCTTCATTCTTCAACTTAACCTTGAAAATCACATATAATAGTTTTACTGTTTTAGTGTAAGATTGTTTCTTCGATCAAATGTACCACCAAGTCAAAGCTAATAGCAGATGTGTCATAGAAGCTAATTAATTTGAATGGATAAAACAAAGAAAGTTGACAGTAAAAGTACCATTTTGGTGTTCTTAGAAGGATCAGTAAGTTGTGCAACAGATGGTTCTTTCTTGACTGTCACAATATTTCTATCCAGAGCACTATTTTTGCCTCTCAAGTTATGTGCTCTTGTTCCTGCTGAGCAGTGGTTCAAAACAGGAGTGCCGGGAGCACTAACAGACTTTCTTAACGACTCCAGTTCCCTTACAACTTTGGAATTCTCTTCCTTCAGCTTGGTGAAATCAGTCTCTAACAATGCAATCTTATCATCCTTTTCTTTGTTTGCCGACTGTAATTGCTCCATACTGGCAAGAAGAGCCAGTACCTTTTCATTAGCCTGGTCAACCTCAGACTGCTTACTCTTTAATTTCCCAACACAGTCTTTTTCCATAAGATTATACTGATTCCACACAAATTTCTTCTCCGCCAAGAGTGCAGAAACCTCAGTTTTCTTTTCTGAAGCAAGCTTATCATATTCCCCCTGCAACTTCTTTAGTTCATCATCCGAACCTCTAGAAAGCCGCTTTTCTTCTGTAACACTTTTCGACAACTGTTTATTGCTATCATTTCTCCCTTTTCGTTTACTGCTCTCCCCGCCAACCTATAGCCAATCGGGAGCTTAGAACAACACTCGGACACAAACCAACACGAAACTGCAACATAAATGAGGAAGCTAGCGATATATACCTTTGGATCACAAGAGCCTTCGGCGTGTAATTTGACCCATGTTATAAAATCGTCCAAGTCCTTCTGTGTATCCTCTGCATACACAAAAACATCAGTAAACAATGATAAAATCACACTCACAAACAAGTAGAATTCTCAATTTTGATGCAAACAAGATCGAAAACTAACCCAACTTAGTAGCTTAAGCAGACATTGTTGCCACATTAATCCCAATAATCAGAACTATAATGAAACCAAAAAAATAAAAATAAAAATGTCACCTTTTTGAAATTTGACGAAAAGAGCCTCTCTTTCCTTCAAGCCCAGAAGCAATTCCAGCTTAGCCACCTCAACCACACCACTCTTCTCTTGCGTAACCAAATCCGCCTCCAACTACACCACAAATTACAAAAAACCGCAACAATTTTCAGAATTCCCCCAAAAACCGAGAATTTCAAAACCCTAATTTTGAATTGGGGGAAATTGATTTACCTGGGCAATTTGATCCTGCAACAATCTAACGTTGAAGGGCCACTTGTCGTATTCGGTTTGGATGCGATCCGCGAGCATTTTGCGCTCTTTGGCCATGGTCTCCAGCTGTGACTGCTGCTCCTGTAGAATCTTGACCATGGCGTTGAATATGTGCTCCCAGTTTTTTTTTTCCGACGAGGATTTGGGGCCTGTTACGGTGGCCATTATTGAAGAGTGATCGGAGAAGATTGGAAGTGAAAGTTTGAATCATCAAGTAGAGCGAAGAAGAAGAAAAAGACCGTTGGGGAGTAGAAGTGCTTTGAAAAGGGGTTTGGTGTTTAGATCAACGGTTGAAATTTAAGGGTGAAGAGGTACGTCTGGTAAACAACTCGGTTTTTTTTTGTAGTCTTTTTCTTTCTTTGTGTGTGATGTGTTTTCTTTTGTTATAAATGAAATGGGCCTGAAGTGAAGCCCACAAGAATGAGGAATGAAAGGAGTTCATAGCAAACTTTAGTGATGATGGTTTAGGTCTTCAGAAAGAAATATCGGAAATTGATAAAGAGATGATAGTTTTGGTCTTTAGGTAATGAATAAGATTACACAATCAATTAATTTACTTGTTCATCCACGTAAGCTCTTAGCAGTTTTCACTATTGATCTTCAAACCGTAAATTTTAAAGTCTATTGATCTCGACAGGTTATGTGTACTTGTTAAAAAAGAACAATTAGGAGTTTGAAAAAGTAACCAACTTTTATAGTCTAATATTGAAGAATAGTACAATGCAAGTGCCTTTTCTTTCTTGGTTGGAAGACAAATGCCTTTGCTTCAGTAAGAGGTTCACGTATTTTCAATGAAAAACAATTGCAACACTATATTCTACTTTATACTTTCATCATCTTTACTCAAATCACGCAAATTGCAAACAATATAAAAAGTATTCCCTCAATGTCTTTATATTAGAAAATGAAAAGAATTCATAGAACTATCAAAGGGAACTATGCTATTTCGGGCAATACAAGACTGGATCGAGCAAGATGTCAAAATTATGATCATAAAATTACGGCATCCTAACTTAACATGCTATCAAACTATCAATCACGTACGTTTTCTTCTCCCTCCCCCCCCCCCCCCTCCAAATTAATTCCACGATTTGACTCACAGAGTGTTCTTCAACTTTGCTGACCCTGCAATCCATATTATTCCCTGAAAACGGTTGCTTACCTCTTAGAGAAGCCAGAGATCGAGTTGAGAGATTGAAGAAAAACAGGGAAGCTGCCTCTTTGAAGTGTAGAAAAGACGATAACTAATGGATATCATTATAATTAAAATTCTGGATTTGTTTCCAATTCAGTGTCAGCTTTTGGACTTTTCTATTTTGTAGTGAATATAACTTAATCCACTGATCGGAGTTGGGATCAAAATAAAAGACAAAATGTGGGGAAACTCCCAAGCCGTCATCGGATTTCCCAAGATCACCAAGCCATATATATACCTCTACATTCAGCACCCAACTTCATTTCAGAAGCACAGGTACGTATATCCTGTTACATCAATCTCTCTTATCTCTGGTAAGCGTATAAACTTCATTGAAGAATTGTATTGATCCATGTTTAACTGAATATATCATTACCCTTATATCTGTTTCCTGTATATTGATGACTGAAAGTTCTGCAACCCTGAACCTGCAGAGATATCTGAAAATCGACATGTCTCCGACTGCGGCAGCCGAGAATGGAAATGTAAGAAGTAGTCATGAGGCAGCCGGCAGCATCTTTGACATCTGAAACTCCGATTTTCTCAAGATGTTAGAGAGACCTAGAACAATAAATGTGGAGAGGAAGAGGTCCTTTGATGAAAGGTCATTCAGTGAAATGTCAAACATTGAACACCTCGAATATATGTCCTCGTCTGTTTTGAACACTATTACGCCTAAGTCATGCTATGACTCGCATCTCATGGTTTCCGATGCTTGGGAGACCTTGCGGCGCTCTGTCGTTCACTTTCGTGGTCAGCCGGTTGGGACTCTTGCTGCCGTCGACAGTTCTGTTGAACAACTTAACTATGATCAGGTTAATCACTCTCTCACATTTTTCTTTTATATGTAGAGGAATAGAATCTCAATCAGAGCCTTTGCATGAAAACATCTAAAATCGTACCGAGTATGCATTCAACATATACACCATGTTATCATAATGTTTCATTAAATGACGTGGATATGCTATATCAGCCGGGAACTATACGTGGTTCCTCAAAATGTTGTTCATAAGGGTCATGGATATCTTGTTTATGATTAATTGATCCACTTTTTATTTTAGATTTCAAATTTTGTGTGCTTTCCTCAAGTATCTGATTTGGTATGAGCAATGAAGCAAAGCATCTGTCCTAAATTGACTTCATCAAATTGAACGGCAGGTATTTGTGAGAGACTTTGTCCCGAGCGCATTGGCCTTTCTGATGAACGGGGAAGAAGAAATAGTGAAGAACTTTCTCTTGAAAACGCTTCGCCTCCAATCATGGGAGAAAATAGTCGACGAGTTTAAGCTAGGAGCAGGGGTAATGCCAGCCAGCTTCAAAGTAGAGCACGACCAAGTCAGAAACAATGACACCATCACTGCAGATTTCGGCGAGAGTGCAATAGGAAGAGTTGCTCCTGTTGATTCAGGGTTCTGGTGGATCATATTGCTTCGTGCTTACACTAAGTCTACCGGAGACTCTTCACTGGCCGAATTGCCCGAATGCCAAAACGGCATTCGCCTCATCCTTAGCCTCTGCCTATCGGAAGGCTTCGATACTTTCCCAACTCTGCTTTGTGCTGATGGATGCTGCATGATCGATCGTAGAATGGTAAGTTTATCAGCTACAATAAAACGCTTGAAATCTTAAACTTTTATACTATATGTGACTGCCAAAAAATGTGACATCTACCATGTTAGATGTCATGCAATGATCTTCGAATTCGCATTTCGTATAACTATTCTAGCATTGCTCTTTTACAAAACCTACAGGGCGTGTATGGGTACCCCATAGAAATACAAGCATTGTTCTTCATGGCTTTGAGATGTGCTTGCTTTCTTCTCAAGCAAGACGATGTGGGTAAGGAATTTGTAGAGAGGATAACTGATCGTCTCCATGCTTTGAGCTTTCACATGCGAAGCTATTTCTGGCTGGACCTGAAGCAGCTGAATGATATATATCGTTACAAAACAGAGGAGTATTCTCACACAGCAGTGAACAAGTTCAATGTGATGCCGGATTCGCTTCCGGATTGGGTGTTCGATTTCATGCCGAGTCGTGGTGGCTACTTCATTGGAAACGTGAGCCCTGCGAGAATGGATTTCAGGTGGTTTTGTTTAGGTAATTGTGTGGCGATTATGTCGTCTCTGGCAACTCCTGAGCAATCCGCAGCGATAATGGACCTTATTGAAGAACGTTGGGATGAGCTGGTTGGAGAAATGCCTTTGAAAATTTGCTATCCTACTATTGAAGGCCATGAGTATCGAATTGTCACTGGCTGTGACCCTAAGAACACCAAGTGGAGTTACCACAATGGGGGCTCTTGGCCAGGTCGGTTTTCTATGTTATACGTAGTAAGAAAAATTATAACATCACATACTTCGGAGCATAAAGTTCATTGTTTTTCGTCGCAACTATACTTATGTTAATTTGTGATTGCAGTGCTACTATGGTTGTTAACAGCAGCGTGCATAAAGACTGGACGTCCCCTAATTGCAAGGCGTGCAATCGATCTGACTGAGAGCCGGTTATCCAAAGATCACTGGCCGGAGTATTATGACGGAAAGTCAGGGAGGTTCATCGGAAAGCAGGCACGTAAGTTCCAAACGTGGTCTATTGCAGGCTATCTGGTGGCGAAGATGATGATGGATGACCCCTCTCATTTGGGGATGATATCACTAGAGGAAGATAAGCAGATGAAACCCCTTATAAAACGATCGGCTTCATGGACATCTTAGATGTTTTACATACTTGTCAAACACAATATAGTTTCCATTTCAAATTTGTGAGCGATCAATTATTGACATGTTAAATTTTGGTACAAATAGAGGGGAACATTAGCCTTCACAATATGCTACTATGTTCTTTTCCACATCATGCTACGAAACGTTCTGAGAACTTAAGGTGAGAATTTTTTTACAAGAATTTAGAGTTCATGACCTTCTCTGTTTTGAGTTTAGAATGTTTCAAAACTCGGTCGGAGTATTGAGTGTATGACTTTGTCGAACTCTAGACATAACTTTGTTTGGAAGTTGAATTATAATGATAGTTCAACTTTGGACATTTGTATGAATCTCAACTTTAAATCTCTTGTTTTGTCTTTTTAAAAAAAAATCAATGTAAATAAGAAATATTGTGACATGAACCCAAAACTGTGACGTGAACAACACAATGTATGACGTGAACCCAAAAACTAGGATTTTTTTTTTTCAAGGGTTTGAAACCCAGTCTAGCTAGGAGGCTCAACCCCACGTTCGGATTTTAATTAAATAACCAAAAAAATTACAATGTCTGAAAATAAAAAAAATTGACGGAACAAATAAAAAAAAGAAAAAACTCATTTCTTGTACAAAACCAAAAGAAAAAACATAAGAAAAAAGTAGTCATTCTAGTTAATAAGGCCAAAAGTCTTCGACTTGACTTTTTCCATTCCCGAAAGTGAATACGACATTAAGAAAAGAGATAGACTCCACACACATTAATTCGCCCTATGGTATGGATTACCCATTGCATCCATATGCAAAAATAAGATAAGTTCAGTTGGGAAAAAATCATACCAAATTAAAGATGTGAATGTCAACTGAAACTCGTTATTTTATCAGCCACTGCGTTACCCTCACGAAGAATATAAAAATAAAGAAAAACTAGGACATGATTCTAAAATTATAAGATGAACAAAAAAACGGTGACATGAACTAGATCCACCATAGAGCAGAGACGTAGGGTTAATTAGAGGAGCAGTCTGGAATACTCTCGGAGTAATCGAGCCGAACCGGCTTAGGCAGCGCGCTGCAGACGTGGCAGACTCACAACCACAAGTCGGAGCCATCAATACTCTGCCGTCTGTTGACCGTGAAACGCAAACAGAAGTGAAAAAAAACGCAGACGCCGGCGTGAAAAGGGTAGGAGAGTATTTGCAGAGGTCGCACCCCCCTAAATTAGGTTGGTATCCCCCCTTATTTTGGTGGTTTTGGGAGGGTTGGATTGCCGATTTGTGGTAGACTGAGCAATGAGGGCTAAACAGTGAAGAAGTAAACCAGATCGAGTGAAATGGTTGATTGAGCGGGGTGACCGAAAGGGAGTGAGAAGATCGAAGCAAGTGAGTGTTGTGGGCGTCATCATCGGAAAAACGAAAACGATTTCGTCTTCGTCGTCCTCTCCATCTGGTAGTTATGTTTGTTTTGGTTTGTTGGGTTTACTTATTCCATGCTCAGCGACGATTTAGTTGCCCAAATCCTGAACAAGATAAGCGAATCAGAAGACATAAGATCATTCTCGGAGGTGTGCAAGCAGTGGTTAAGAGTACAACGTCTAAACCAAACATCGCTTCGGGTCGACGTCGGCTTCCCCCAGATTTTACTTACCAGATTCCCGAACCTGCAAGAGTTGAGAGTATGGGAGGTTACAAAAGAAAAGCCCATTAAAGAAGCGCCGGTGAGGTACACCCACACCCTCTTTCTTTCCTTTTTTTATTGCAGTTCTTCGATTTTCTTGGGTCTAATCTGGCTTGCATTGTTTTCCAGTGAATTTGAGGGAGTAGCTAGCCATGTCGGACAAAGGTGGAAAGGGAAAGGGAAAAGGAGGCAAATCTTCACTCAAGGAAGGTCTGCTTCTCTCTCTCTCTCTTCTTTCCTTGCTTCCTTCAAACAATCTCTCTCTCTCTCACTAATCTCTATTTTATATTTCTGTTTCTGTAGCTACTCCCAAAGGCAAGGACGATGGCTCAGCAGAGTCCAAGAAGACCAGAAATGTTCAGTTTTCTTCTCAAGGTTCGATCTTTCCTCTTTATTCCCAACTATTTCACATTTCCGTCTCATGCATGTCCTTATCTTCTTCCATTTTCAATATTTCAGCTGCTGCTTCCACCAAAGGTATGGTTTTTTTTTTTTCGATTTTCATTTTCATTTTAGTCCCATCTGTATTTATGCAGTGGTGTGGATCTAAAATCATTGTGATTTTGTAGCCAATTCAGGAAAGGGGGGACAAGCCGATGGTGGAGCAAAGAAAGATAAAGAACCACTGCAGCTCAAAGTTGAGAATGGTAAACCATTTCCCTTCAAACTTGGTGTGCCAATTGTCATGTGTCCTGCATTACATATACACAATTAGAGTAAATCTTGCAAATAGCTTTTGCAACTTTCTTTATCAAATCGGAAATATTTTGTCAGTTATAGGCTATGATATTGTCATGTTTGTTGTTGTATGTAGAATTGCCAAAGGGTGCCAAATGTCTGATGGATTGTGAGGCTGCGGATATCTTGCAAGGAATTCAGGACCACATGGTCATATTGTCCAAAGATCCATCAATTAAACTCCCTGTGTAAGAGTGTAGTTAATTAACAGAAGAATGGTTGGTTATAGCTGTCATATTTATGTTGTGCTCATATGAAATATGCTTAATTGTTTGGTTCCAGATCCTTCGATAGGGCACTGCAGTACACACAAAAAAGCACCAACTATACAGATCCTGAGTCTGTCAGACAAGTTCTTCAGTATCCTTGATTCGTTTCTAAAACCTTTTTTGTGTGTATGGTGTGCTTGAATATGCTTGTTTTCTGTCTGGAGTCTGTAGATAAATACATTTCTCTCCTGTTGAACTCTTAACTGGTACATAGGAATCTCAAAACATATGGTGTCACAGATGGCGAGGTTACATCTCAACCTTATTAGTTGTGTTCTTCCTTGTTATTTAAGCATTGGTCATGACTTTAGTTCTTTCCTTCTGCAGATTTGTGTGATGGCTAATGTGTATCCAGAAACTGCTGATGAAGTTTTTGCTCTACTCCCGTCCTTGAAGGTAAATTAACGTTTAAGATTGTTGTTTTCAGTTATCATTAGTCTTTGGACCTTTGTATTTCCTATTATGAGACAATTAATGTATTTATGTTTAGTTCTTGCAAGTAATATCTCAAGAGTGTTTTTCTTTTTTGTCAAAGGTTTAAGTTTGATAAATAAATATGAAATTAAACAAACTGAACTTGCAAGTTCATAACTTTCAATTTATTATTGGAAGGTTAATCTTCCCTGATCTTGGAGAGTAAATTATACAATCACCCTTGCAATATTGGAAGGATTTATACATTGATCTTCAGCTATATGAGTTGCTTTATGGATGATTCAAATATAGGAAGTCACTTGAATTAGCTGTGGTGTGTTACTTTATTTACAGAGCTTAGATTTGACATGTAATGTAATATAACATGTAATGTATATATATGAATAAACGAAAAATCATCAACTGCTTTGTTAGCTTATATGTGGATGATTGAACATGCTTTCTCTTGTTGCTACTTTGTGTAAGAGTCTTCTGAATGTTGTCTTTGCTTGCTCCAATAATCAATACTACATGATTGCTGCTATCTTTTAGTCAAGCATCTCTACTCATTCAGCTTCTGAATACTTTGGTTCCCTTTCCTTTTAATCTTGACTAAGTCTCAACTCTCAACAGAGACCGCTCTCACAGGCACAACAAAAGAAAAGATGACCATGCGCAAATTGTGTTGGCCTGCAGTCGTACAAGTGCTTTGTGCTTTGTGGCGCTGAAATGTTGGCTTGCGCTGAGAAAACGTTTAAGAAACCTAGTATTTGAATATTAGCTTGCTCAATGATTGCAAAATTTAAGTACTCTGGATGATCTGTTGATTTTTATCAGTATAGACAATCTGTAGTTGTCGTTAGTTTATTCCCCTGTAAATTCAATTAACAATACTTTTGCTTTCTAGTATTTCATCATTAGATTTATAAACATCAACATTCAAACAATTCAATACTCTTACTATGAATACATTCACTGAGTACACACCACCTACTCTAAATCTTGGAATAATTTATCTGATCACTAGTATTCATATCCTATGATGCTTATCACAAAGAGCAGTAGTTCCAGAAGACAGGGACTTTGAAAAACCCGCTTGAGGAACCTTATATCACACAAATCCAAACCCTCCATGAAATAAGAATCCGAATCCAAATCCAAACAATGGCCGAACTGTGTTGTAGCTGAGAAAAGGAAGTAGCACTAGATGTAGTAACGCCCACAAGAAACCTGCACTCACCCATTGAAGGGTCTAGAAAAGTGACCATACCAAGCCCATCAAAATCACAGCTCTGTTCTTTCTGCATTTGGACCTGATAGTAACTGTTGAAGGCATATGAGATATTTCCCTTTGCACCGATTCCGTTACATGATCCCCCATAGCCGTGTGTGGTGCAATCTGCAACACTACATTCAAGTTTCATGTGGCTTTCCACAGCAGACAAATCCCTCGCTGGGACTGCCACGCACCACCTAGATGGTAGATACTCAACATTCCTTGCATTTATCAATCGTCTACTGCCTAAACCAAGGTTCAACAGATACTTAGCCTGGCCGTCAAAGGAAAAAATTCCCCAGTGCCTTTCAAAGGTGCCTGGAAGTGTGCTCTTTGCCTCTTCATCAAGTAGACCAAAAAGATATACATCCATCGGAGGGACACCTGGCCTTAGAGGAGTTCCTTTGTTACTTAGAACATTTTTTATCAGGCCTTGGTTGAATGTCCTTGCTGCAGTGAGATTTGCACTGATGGCTCCATCTGTCGGCCAACCCACTTCCCCAATAACTATAGGCATCTGACCATATCCCAGTTTGCTCAGGGCCGCAACCAGTGTGTCAAAATTTCCATCAAATGCATTGTTATAAACAGCGGACCCATCTGTGACAGAATGGCTAGTCCCCTCGAAGAATGCATGTTCTTGAGGGAAATCTGAGCTTCCATAGAGACTTAGAAATGGGTAGATATTGACTACAAAAGGAGAACCATTTGAGTTGAGAAATGAAACAAGTTGAGTCATAATTTGTGTTAGTTCTGGTCGAAATGCCCCTTGAGAAGGAAGTGCAGCCTCATAGGCATCAGCATTACATGGTACAACTAACTTCACATAACTTGCGAGATTCACTTTAGCCAAGGACTGTTGAAGATTGAGCAAAGCAGGCATGACATAAGGCTGATATTGACCCGAGTAACTTGTAAGGAATGGCTCATTTCCAACTGCAACATACCTGTCATCATAAGCCAAGAACTAAATTACAGAACTTAGATACGTGTGCCAAAAAAATCTAATCAAAAGGATGTATAAGAAGCAATTCTTACACTAGACTGTCAACTCAAGTTAGGTCTTTCAGCAGAATGAAAGTCTGCTGTTAGCAGAAGAGAAACTTTCTCATAATCGAGTTAAACTTGTGTGAGAGATGCCCACATGGAACTGTTAGGCTTACTGACAGTGAGATCTTCCTATGTGGTTCTGATATACTAATGTTGGATAACAACTAGCGAATAGCATAGTGCTCCCACAAAAGCTAAAAAATAACTTTCCCTCTCTATAATGAGATATACTTATCTTTTTAGCATCAAAGTGGTCTATCATATCTCCTTACAAAGGATTTACAAACTTTTTTGTTGGAATCATTTGCTTTCGGTGTAGATATAGAAACTTAAACAATAACTACGCTTAATGAAGTTCCCCTGAGGCCTTATCTTAACTAGGAAGCCTGTTGAAGGTGGGTCAACCTCATATTCCATGACATTATGATGTCTGGTTTCACAAGGAGCTTGCAATGAAGAATAGAAGGGAAGTCTGGTCTAGCAAACACAACATGATGAGTGAACCAGATATTAGAGCTTTCTTAAATTACAGATCTATGTGTTAGGAACAGTAGGGTAGAATTTAGCTGCATAGGATTATCAGAAGTTTGAAATAAGACTTGTTAAACACACATCAATGCTGTGCCACCAACGCACGTTATCTTTTATGGATATAAAGATAAAATGCAAATGGAAACACTATCTCAAATGCCATCTGTTCCTGGTTCCCAACCCGGAACAGAAGTACCAGATGTTCTAACCCTTTCTGATACCATTTGTTCATCCATGGCTGCAAAATATTCAAAATGCTGTTAATTTTGATATTGACATTCTGTTTAAATAGATCATCTTCCTATCAAAACCAAACTGAATGTTCAATACTAATACTCTAATGAAGTTCAGTATCAAACAAATGCATAGTCTTTGCAAATCATAACATTCATCTGCACCGACTTGTTTCGTCTGCTATTGCTTCTCGGATAATGGTACAGTTGACAACTATCAGGGCTTAACACGGAAATTTAAAAAACCCAACACCAATTTGAAGAACAGATAAATTAACAAAGAAGCGAAAAGATATTTACATGTAGAACAATCCATAGTGAATTCCATCCATCAGGACAACAATGCAGAAATCAAGTGAAGGGATGATATATCAGACAGAGAAATACAAAAGTTGCTAACTAATTTGCTACTCGCTGTCTGAGGATTATGACCCATAGCACAAAGCGGAAGCATAACCATGAAATTACCATCTACATATCAGATATTGAAAGCTTCAAAATTCATAACATTTGACCCATGGCATATTCAACCAAAAAATCACCATCTAACAATCACCATCTACTCCTACTGCCTCTCTTACTTAATTCAACTTGGCTACTCCATAGGATGAAAAAGTAGGTAATTATGAGCGAGGACCCAAACAGAAGAAGAAAAAGAAAAAACAAGAATCAGATAGATAAAGGTACCTCTGTTTTCGGCGGAGATAACATGGAAACACTTGATGTTCTCTGCCGGAAGAGGATCGTTAACTTCATGATTGGATTCTGGTGGCTCAAGGACAGTGAAATCGTTTTTCTCCCTCATCAGGAAAGGGTCGCTAAACAAATGATCAGATTTTGGCTTCTCAAGGACGCCGAAATCACTCCTCTCGAAGTTGTGTTGCCGGGTTTCTCTCGCCTCACCTCTCATTCGATCTCATTTTGTGCCGGGTTTCATCTCCTTATTTCGCCTCGTTTTTGCGTCATTCTACCACGAAATTGACAACCCTGCCCCTCAGTCACTTTTTCGATTTTTTACCCGGCTGAACGGTCGGCTTGGACGGTGACGTCCGGCTTGATTACTCCCGGTGTATTGCAGACTACTCCTTAATTAGAAGGTTTATCTTTCGAAATATCAATTCTAGTGGAGTGGTAGTTCAGCCTTTTCGATCTATACATTGGGTTTGTAAAACTTGAAAAAAGGTGAGATACCTCGGTGCAAGAACAGATCTTTCTCCTTCCTTTTCACCCTCGCATCTGCATATTCATCTCCTTCAGTGAAACTGTGAAAAGAAGAAATGTGAAAGAAAAAGTTTCGGTGTCGTATGTAATCGGAAACACGTTGCCTACCGTGTGGTTCCTTGAGCAATACAACTCCCTACCACCATGTCAATGTCTTTTAGTTTAAACCGGAGAAGACCCACATGCCTCAACGTCAGCACCCATCATTTATGCAAATTGACAAACAAGAGACGCAGCAACAACCCAAAGACCGAGGAATATCCAAGCAGCCGGAAATGGACTCTTTTCCGGTCCCGGACGAGATTGCCCTTAGGATCGCTTCGTTACTCGATGTACGGTCCTTGATGGTTTCAGTTTCTTAGTTTTTCGTATTGTGACAGTCAGAAACTTGTTGATGATTTTGTGGCTCTATCTTGGAAAAGCAGGTGTGGGATTTGTGTGCGTTGGCTTGTTGTTGTAGCTCTTGGAAGGAGCTTTGTGAGTCTGATTGCCTGTGGGAGTCTTTAGCAATAAAGAGATGGCCTTCTTTGGAATTCTCAGATGATTCTGAGTCTGAGTCTTCTTCCACTGCAATCAAAAGGCCGAAGGACAAGGTACTTCATTCCTTAGTGTTCTGCACTTTGTTTTTGATTTTCTTGATGATGAACAAACCTTCATAAAGATGTTGACTTTTCAGTAAATTAGATGATTTAGTTGCATGAATATTTCAGCTTGTAGTGATAATGATAGATGCCTACTGAGATATATATGATTGCTTAGAAAGGGGAACACTTCTATACTTCATGTATGTAATCATATTATGCACTACAGGGATGGAGGCTTTTTTATGAGGAGATTCACAACCAGAAGGCTGCTATTGCTGCCGAGGTGATCGAGTATGTGGAAAAATGTTCAATACATGGATCCATTGAGGTTACACATTATCAGAAAACAATTTGGGACTTGTATGCGATCAAATTTGGATACGAGGATGCTGTATTCTTCCTTTTGAAGCCGAATCTGGGTGTGCAACTCAATCTACTTGGTTTGCACTATTGCCTGGATTGGCTAAAAGTGCCGGTATGTCTTTCACTTATGTGTCTACTTTTGAATTTGGTTTACAAATATATGTTTCTTAGTCTTCTATATGCTATTGCATTGCATGACACTCTGTTACTTCAACCTACGGTTGAAGAAAAAACTGATCACAACATCATCCAATCTCATGTTGCAACTGCTCTGTATATACATTTAGTTATTGAAATACATAATTGGCAGACCACTCGTGTTGTAAAAACACTCCGAAGAAAGAAGATAGCAGCACGGGAACTTTGTGTTAGATGGTGGACGCTTGGCAAATGGTCCAATGGTTACGGTATTCGCATGAATGATGAACTGCATTCTCATCATTTCACACTAATGAATATTGCAATTGGCAAAAACGAGGAGGTTCTTGCAGCACTTTATCGTGGTGCTATTCATGAGGTACTACGCGTTCAGATCACGTTCGGCTAAGCCCTCAAGTACACCATCATCTTCCTTGCGTATATTTTGAAGAGTCAGTGGATTCAGCAGGAATGACAACGTTTGTAGACATTGTTCTCATAGTTCTTGCATAATGTTCTTGATCTCTTCTGTTGTATGTGATGCACATAACCTATAACTCTTTCACCAAAGACACTTTCTTGTGTGTGTGTGTGTTCAGTATTCCTAATCGAAACAGGTTAACATCATCGATAGTTAATACTGCCATGAAATTGTTCCAGGCCCTTAACAGCTATTATCATGTCTTCATTGAACAAGTGATCATCTACATAAAAATGGCAAATAACAAGAAAAGAAGTTAATCATAGTAAAAAAATATATTACTTTTTACCTTTATCAAGTGCAGTACCGTGGGTTTGTCCGGGGATGACACTTATGCTGTGCGACTGACGTGGCGCAACCCCATTGGATAAGTGACACCATACTACAGCCAGATCTGTGGTTGTTGAACAGCCGATCTAGTAGTTTAACTGCTCGAACTAAAACCCCCTCGGACTCGTTTAAGACATTACAAGTCTCCTTCTCTTCTTCTTTCTTTCTTTCGAATCCAAACACACTTCGAGTAAAATCCGAAACCCCGATGAAGGGAGGCAAAGGAGCCACCCACGCGGTTGCGACATGGGTCCGGCGACAGCCGCCGAAGATCAAGGCGTTTTTGGCGGTGGTGTCGGGTATGTCCGCCTTGGTGCTCTTACGTATGATCGTGCACGACCACGACAACCTCTTCGTGGCTGCCGAGGCTGTCCACTCCCTCGGAATATCCGTCCTCATCTACAAGCTCATGAAAGAGAAGACCTGTGCCGGTAAACACCCATGTCTTTTTTTTTTCTTTTTTTTTTTGAAGTTAAAAATTCTGATCGGATTTCTGTGAATTTGCGTTGGTTGAGCTTAGAGGTTGCTGAATTTGGTGGGTATTGTAGGGATTTCACTCAAGTCGCAGGAATTGACGGCTCTGTTTCTAGCTGTTAGGCTGTACTGTAGTTTGGTTATGGAATATGACATTCATACGATACTGGATTCGGCTACATTGGTGACCACGCTTTGGGTTATTTATATGATTCGGTTTAAGCTCAGGTCTAGCTACATGGATGACAAGGACAACTTCGCTATCTACTATGTGGTTAGTTGTCTGTTTCTTCTTTTTTTAGTTTGCTCTCTTTACTGTTATACATTTAGTTTAAGAGTGAAATCAACTGCGGCATTTTGAGTATGTCACTATGTTTCCGAATCTGAATCAAATTCACTAGGAAGATTTTACTCTTTTAGGTTTGATTCGTGTTGTTTAACTAGTAAGTGAGTTAGAAGAATGTTGCTGATAATGTATTTGTGCTGCTGAGAGCATTTGGTAGATATATTTGTTGTAATTGTCAAGATGTTGAATAGTATTCTTAGGACCCTTTTGTCAAGTTTTTTACTTTTATATTGTTCTCCTCAATTTGTTCAATATACAATCAGGATTCCATTTCACCAATCTCCTTCTAACTGCTGGTTTCTGGATATTGGTATCGGGTGGAGTAATGATAGACTGAACTGAGGTTTTATGTATCATTTTGGATTCATTGTTTTCTGATTTCTTACACTGTAGGTGATTCCTTGTGCTCTGCTTTCATTAGCTGTACATCCCACGACCCATCATTTTATTGTAAACCGAATTGGCTGGGCATTCTGTGTTTATCTTGAAGCTGTATCAGTACTACCTCAGCTTCGACTCATGCAAAACACTAAGGTATCACACAAGGACCTGCATGCCTGTTACTTTGTTTTCTGAATTGTCGGTTTATGCAACTCAGGGAGAGTGTCTTTAACAAAGGAGAATTAACAGTTGTCTTTTGATATGCGATCTTTTGCACTGTTATTATTTCATCTAATCCCTTTTATTTTACAATTTCAAAATTTTCAGATTGTTGAACCATTTACGGCACATTATGTTTTTGCCCTGGGAGTTGCACGGTTCTTGAGTTGCGCACATTGGGTCCTCCAGGTTTGTCAATCACAGATTATAGCTCTTTTGGTATTGATGTGTGACTATCTTTTTGCAATATGCTTCGGGAAGAAATGAGCACTATAAAGTAACTTTGCAACAAGCTCACATATGATCCCCTCGTTCTCTGTTCCTTTGTTATCCAAGAATTTCATAGCATGGATTTATGTTTGATTACTTGAAACTTGCATTAATTCTCATTAGGTTCTTACTGAAACAGTCTTTCTTTGTTATATAGTCTGACTCAGTTGCTCCATTAGATGTTTGTTTACTTCATTTTGCCTTTTATATAATAATTAGCTTTAGGCTAGAGGATTCTCAACACTATTGGTTACTAAAAGTTGACCTAAGGTGATAGTCATTACTATCCAGTTGATATAAAAATAATTTCTTGGTTTTTAAGATTATTGCATTTTGATGATCCATTAACATTAACTTAGCCTTATATTCTTCTTAGTTGGAGTTGTTCTGTTACTACCTGACCAACAATTAGTATGTGGTTGTTGATTGTATATTTACATCAGTGTATAAGCAGTGCCTTGTTTTTTTTGTTTTTTTTTTAGATTTGCCCTCTCGGACCTCAATCTTCTATAAGTGTGTCTAAAATTACTTCGTCTGCCTTATTTTGACAGGTAATGGATACTCGAGGACAGTTACTGACAACTTTAGGTTATGGGTTCTGGCCTTGTATGGTTCTTCTCTCAGAAATTGTCCAGACTTTCATACTTGCAGATTTTTGCTACTACTATGTCAAAAGGTGAGTAACTTCATATCCTAAATGAGATCATTTTGAATTCTTGTTTTTATTGTCCAAGTTACTGGCAACACGTGATCTTTCTTATATGTTCATGATGAGCTTTCTCAAATTACTGCTATTTTGGTTGCAGTGCTGTTGATGGGCAACTTGTTCTACGCCTACCCTCTGGAGTTGTCTAAGTTTAAGCTGTCCAGCATGCAAGATCAAACTGCATCGCAACTCAAACCTTTGAGAATGTAATTGCCTGGTTGCCCAAATCCGTTTCTTGGGCGGCTATTAAGAGAATGGCCGAGAGTCATTGAGTGAACTGTAAAGCTAGGGATGTTTCCTCACTAGTGTCAGGTTTACAATGTAGTCATTAGCATATACACTCAATGTTTAGAACATTTTCCTAGCAGACTTTTTGTGATTCTGCATTTAGTTTTGAAGTGTTATCAGTGGATGCTATTCTCTCTGTTCTTTGCTGGTTTAACTGAAAAGAATGTGCAACTCTCTGGAAACGGGGGTGGAAATGTAATACGACATTTTAGCATACTTTGTGATCTGTTGAGCTATCTCTGCTTCGTGATCAAGATTTTCAGTTCTAATACTGCAAATGCAAGTTGAATGGCCAATGGAAATGGAATGTTGTATGAGAATAGATTTTGTGTTCTATATTTGTTCTTCTTGCATTGTACTGGCTCATGAAAACTACAGTTTGAAGGAACAGGACAAGTGAAAAATCAATGACAAATAATGCCTGTGTTGGCTTGTACAGGTGCAAACGCGCTATACATGGTCCATTTGTTCTCCTTGCCATACTCGTTTTCTTCAGATATCTTTGATGAGTAAAGCTGACTCCATCCAACCTCTGGCCGCCTATGTGCATTGTTCTCCTGTTTTGGTCCCCAACCAAACATAAAGGACAAAAGGGGCAGCAGAGAAATAAACGCAGTTTGGGAAGCGAATATAGGTGTGGTTTTCTTTGTTAGTGTTGAGATATCAATCCCACATCATGAATATGAGACCTAATATAGGTGTGGTTTTCTTTGTTAGTGTTAAGATATCAATCCCACATCGGGAATATGAGACATTGTCTGTGAGTTTATAAGAGTTTAGGTCACTCCACTCATTGCCAATTGGTTTTGGATGTGAACTTTATACTACTTTATCAGTTAGTTCACATTATTTGAGCTTTTCTAGTTATCAATAATCCACCACTATTTGACTTAAGTCCTAGATAGGATAGGACTATATAGAAGATGTTGCCAAATTGTGATTTGGCGTTTGGTTAGAGTAAGCAGATTACAGCTGTTGAGGTTGAATAACTTAATTGTCACGTAACCTACCCCCTCGGCAATGAGTTTCATTCATTCAAGTTGAGAGTTGAGATAAGTATTCAACCTTAATTGTCACGTAACCTACCCCCTCGGCAATGAGTTTCATTCATTCAAGTTGAGAGTTGAGATAAGTTTCGATACTAGAGGAAGGTAGAGTACGTTGCCATCAATCATCATCATCACCTCCTTTGTACATACATATATTATAAGTGTGAACCTTTGGTCATGCCCTTACTCACCACACCCATCATAGCTTAGCAAAAAATAATCACAGTATATGATGCACCACAGGACAGTGGAGAAATCAGCTCCTAGTTAGCTAGTTTGGTAGACTGCAGTGATGGACAGGGGAAGGGTTAATCCAATCCCAGCAGTACCTAAATGTTTGGTTCCTGACAAAGAAAGAAAGGTGAGTGTTTGACTAACCTAGCCTGGCATAGCATAGTTGGTACTTGCATACGTGATTGAATTGAGGCTTGAACATTTCTGGCATTTGATACTGAAAGACACAATGTACATGAAAACTGTCAATATATCGATCTAGGCTGCTTTTTTTGTACCCTGATTGTGTTACCGCTGTGCATAGGAAAATTGCATTTGTGTGTGCTAGACCATGAAAACTACAGGTAGAGGAAGAAGGAAATGACAAATTAAACAGCTAGCTATTCCCAGGAAACGGCCAATATATCTCTTGTCATGTACAGTTGCAACGCACCACCTTACATATATGGTCGTTTAGAACATTCTCCATATCGATCTCCTTGCTGCACTTCAAAGTCGTTAACCCTTCGATGTGTGATGTATAACAAAATATCTAATTACTTCTCTAAATTCATATGGTTAGCAATCTACATTGTTCACCTGTTTTGGTCTCCAACCAACATAAAAGGGGAAAAAGGGGAAAACAGAAAAGGAAACCGTGGTTTTGGAAATGAAATATGGTTGTGGTTTCCCTGACAATGAAAGATCACAGAAAGACTGTGATTAGTATTCTTTCATCTGTAGCATTCTAGCTAATTAAACCAATGACTCACATTAGCTGCATTATCAATAATGCACTCACCATTGTGCTTCCGAAGATTAAACTTAACACTAACAGTGGTGTTGCTAGAATAGTCGGCAGCCTCCCAGGTCGGTCTGTATATAGAAATGTTGCCAAATTAGGATTTTGACGTGTTCTATAAAATAAAATGAGAAGAATAATACAGCTGTTTGAAGTTGAACCTAGAGCAACTTTATTAGCACGTAAGTTAGTACACCAGTACTGCTGTGATGAGTTCCTTTCATTCGAGTTGAGAAGTGAGGTAAAGTTTCAGCAGAGGGGCTTTAGAATAGCCATCAATCGTCATCATCATCGCCCTCTTATGTCGGTAATATCTTCATTCTTCACACTTTTTCTATTTCTCAGATCCTTGATATTTCTTCGATTCTTGATATTTGATCATTGATGAATGATCAGCACTGATAATGCATCAGAGTACACAATAGCAGCAAGTAGAAAACAGATTAACTTAGTTGGTAAGCTAAAGTTAATTACTTTGTTGGTATCCAATCCCAGTAGATATGGCATAGTAGTTAAACACTTGGTTGGCTGCAATCCAATCCCAGTAGGTACCAAAATCTTATGACAAAGAAAGAAAGGTACTAAGTTAGCCTATCATATATAGCACAGTGCAAATGTGTGTGATTGACTTGCACAGTGCATTCTCTTAATGCGTGCGGCTATTAAGTTACCATATCTGGCCTGTGATGCGAAAGGAGTGCTGCCAAACAAATTAAGCAAACAACAAAACAGACCATCTGAGAGGTCGAAATGAATTGGTTACTAAACTCGTCTATTAATCGCAGCCACTTGATCATAAAGAAATCCAGCATGCACCAAAGATTTTTGCTTGTTCCAGCCATTGAAGATGGATTATCGACCATATCCTTCGGATATTTGTCTACAGATTTTGGTTCTGTGCAAGTATCGACGAATTTGCCTGCGTCCTATATCATGGAATATCCCCACTGAAAATAGAACTTGGGGAACTAACACATGCATGATTGCTTGCCACTTATTTGGTAACCAGCTAGCAAGAAAGCTACCTCTACCTGACCCTGAAAAGACTAGTCTCTACACGAGCTTCATCGAGCACAGTCAAATCAGTCAAACTCGATATTCTATTAGCACAGAATATGAATTATTAGTCTTAGGATTAAAGATTAATTAGATATATGATATTGCTGTTGAAGATGGATATAGATAAACCATGACAGGGTTTGAGGCAGCTGGTAGATATACTAGCTAAAGCCCAAAGCCTCCTCAAGCCACTTGTAAAAGAAAAATCCCACACAAGGAAGCAATAGAAAACAAAAGAGATAGCCGGCTGGTTAGCTTTACTTGTTCCAGATGGTTCTAAATGCTTTAGCTTTTGTAGCTTCCACTAAAGCTTAGCCCCTCCATAAATATATATATATATATATATATATATATATATATATATATATACTTCATTATATACGAGTATATCTACTTCATTATTAGTCTGAATTAACGTGTATATTTAGCTTCTAAATGATTGTACGTTGTAAATTAATAAAAATTGAAATTTGTTTAGTCTTTCTGGTTTAAAGTCGATATCTATTTAGTCCTTCTGGTTTTATTTTAATCTGAATAGTACTTAAAGTCACGATTTTTCCTCCAAATAGTCCTTATGGTTTTATTTTAATCTGAATAGTCCTTAAAGTCATGATTTTTTATCCAAATTCTAAATAGTTATTCCGAAAATTTTCTCAGTTAATAAGGACTATTTTGATAAAAAAATCATGACTTTAAGGACTATTTAGATGAAAAATCGTGACTTTAAGGACTATTTAAATTAAAATAAAACTATAAGAACTAAACAGACGTCAACTTCAAACCATAAGGACTATACAATATTTTACCAAATTAATAATTACAAATCCGCGTACTTACCACAAACCATGGTCATGATAGAGACCTACCTACCAACCTCCCTCCTCTTCTTCCATCACTAAACCCACTGTAGTCATCTGCAGCCTATAAATAGAGAAGCCATGCATCTCAGTTTACCAGCAAAACCAATCAAGGTGCTCAATTAGTTTTGAGACCAATTAGCAAAAGATTATCAAAGAGTTTTGCTTTACTGTTTCGCGATTGATCATGATGATGAACTACTCCAGGCTTGTGTTTGTTTCAGTTCTGTTGACGATGATGATTTCCCTTCTTGTTTTCAATCCTGTTGAGGCTGATGTAGTGGTAAGCTAGCTAGCTATAACTAGTTTAGCTAATGAAATATTTGTGATACAGTTTCTTGAATCACTTATATGCTTGGGAATATATTTGCAGGTGAACAACGGACAACATGCTTCAATCCTTGCCAAAATAGGTATATATATTCTTTTTTGGCTCTTATATATGTACATCTTATCCTGGAATATGCATGATCAACATGTATGTCGTTAACTGTTACAGACTGCGGTGGAGCGTGCACAGCAAGGTGTCGTTTATCGTCTCGGCCTCACCTGTGCAAGCGGGCATGCGGGACATGCTGCCAGCGTTGCAGCTGCGTTCCTCCCGGCACGGCTGGAAACTACGACGTCTGCCCCTGTTACGCTACCCTCACCACCCACGGCGGCAAACGCAAGTGTCCTTAATTCAACAACATCAAAACTACTTCAAACAAGCTTATGGCTATATAGCTAGCTTGATCAGATATATGTGCCGGAGCTACACAGAGTGGGTAAAATTGCATGTATAAGTTTAAATTAAATTATCTGTGACTTAGTTGGTTAAGGTGTTTAACTGACAACTTTGAGGTCATGGGTTCAAACCTCACGACATATGTAGGGTGTGTGAGTTATTAATAAAAAAGTTTTTTTTTAATAAAAATGGTCACTGCTTGTAATTTCTGCTGAATAATAAATCAAAAGTGAAATGTTTATGATTTCTTCTTCTTCTTCGTAAAGGCATGGGCCGTACTTGCCATCCCATTTCCTTTAGAAATGGAGCCCAGTTCAGCCCAAAAACTAAATCATAATACAACCAGGGTAATCAGTTTTTTATTTTTTTTTATTTTTATTTATTTGGATTATGACTTTCGTTAATCACGACTGAAACGGCCAAAGAATAAATTCCGGTCAATATAGTGGTTGCTAGATGTATGTATGACATAAAACTGCAATAGGTGCTTAATGACTAGTGTAAACTCTAAGCCAATCTACAAGGATCTGACATAAAATGTGTAGACTGATGAACTTGTATATAAATATTAAATATCATCGCCACTCTTCTCTTTAAACTCACCAATTCGCCTGTTAAAAAAAAAAAACTCACCAATTCTCAATTCTTATACTACCAAGTCCCACAACTTTCATTTCTTAAATTCAAGATCCATGACCATCTTTTGGCCATTATGATGAATATCCTTACTGTCGCGATACGAAGACTCACCGCGGCCAACCCAAATGCCTTTAATAACATTTGAGTTTTCATCTCACAGCATGTTTATCATCATCTTCGATGATCGCTTATGTATTATCTATAAATAAAATAAATTTTGAAAAGAAAAAAAAAACGGATAAAATATCATCACTTACTAATGGCATTGATGGTGCAACCAACTTTGTGTCTATGTCTTGTATAATTGACAACCAGATATGTTTGTATGCATATATGAAAATGACCAAGTCCAACACAGGCTCTCCTGTAAAATTAAATTTGCAATATCTTATATGGCAAAGTCATGACCATCTACTAGCAATTCATACTAGTCTCAGTGCATTGCATTACTCACCTGACCTCCTCCATAAATACCACCACACACCAGTTCCAGATTGAAGCACAGATTACTTGAGCTTCTAACTTTCATTTCCTTCAAGGCTCCAAGATGATGTTCAGGGCTCTAATTCCTCAACTTCTCGTTTCTATTCTCATTTTCCAACTTGTTTGTACCGCTGTCCAGGTAAAGCTTTTTGAGCTCGCCGTTTCTTTTGATTCAGTACAGTTCTTTTCTCTACTCATTACTAGTAGGAAGAAGTAACAATGCGACATGTTTAGGTGACTAATCCTCCGGTTGGATCCCCTCTTTCCCCAAAAACAGGTATGATTTTGTTGTATGCTAGTTAGCTTAAACTCCATTTCAATTGTGTAACTTTTCGTCATAGAAAAAACTATTATGAGTCGATATACAAATTAACGAACGCAGATTGCGATGGAGCTTGTGACGTAAGATGCGGTTTATCATCGCGGCCAGATGAATGCAAGAGGGCTTGTGGGACGTGCTGTGCTAGATGCGGTTGTGTTCCACCCGGCACTTCCGGTCACTATGAAGCATGTCCTTGCTACTGGAATATGACCACTCACGGTGGAAGGCGCAAATGCCCTTGAACTTGAGCTTAAACACACCGTCTTCTTCATCATCCTTATTTCATTTTATTCTTTCTTTCAGCAATGTGTTTACCTTGTTTGATTTGAATTTAAATTTCAAGAAAATTGTGCAAATAATGGGTTAGCTAGTGTCTTTGTCCTAGAATCATAGTTGTGACTTGTGAGTTTTTCAATTTTTGATTTTATGTTGTTTGTTTTGATAAGAAATGAATCATTCTGCGGCCCACTACAAGTACAGCCCATTGACCCAAACAGTTGAATGGGTTTTTATGACCCAACCACTGCGTCAGATTTTTGATTAAAGTGTTACACCATATGAGCCCAAGAACCTGATACACCGCTCTACAAAATAACACCATCACCATTTTCATGAAAGTGGCACAAAATCGGTACACAACGGTAGACTAGATTTAAATTTTTCTAGCGTGGAGACTAATTCGTACCGAAAAATCTTCTCAAAAAAACGTCCTCCCTTCTAGTCACTAAGAGTATACTGAGCATTTGAGATATACTTCCAATTAGGATCGACAAGATTCAAACATAGATATATGAGTTTCATATCTAGATTTTTACCAACTCAATCACCTGTGCACCGTAAATACAGTTATACATAGCAGAAGCCCCTTTGGAGTTGGAGGGCAGAATGGTCTTATTAAATTAGAGGTTCCAATAATTTCACCGGAAAAGAACAAACAGACTCTCACTTCACGCAACTCGCATGACTCTCTCTCTCTCTCTCTGCCACGCCCAGACTTGCAGAGAGAATATAACTCCAAAATTATCCCCCACGCTAAAATCGCCGGTTTACTCCAACCCCAATTACTCGCCGACATCCCCCCTTACCTTTTCGGCATGGCGCGTGTAAAACCACCACTCCCCTCGCACGTGCGTGTCTCCCACACCAATCTCCACGTACAATTTTCGGCCCTCTCTTTCCGTACACAAAATCCACGAGGCAGCTCATCTCACCGTTCCCGCCACGTGGTGCGCCTCCTCTGATCATCCTACGGCCCTGAGTGAATCTGCAGAGCTCAGTGAAAAGCTTCGGTTTGTGCTTCATTTTGATACAGAGAAGAAAAGGACTTTCCTAGAGTATTTATGATTTTTTGACTGAAGAAGAATGGAAACAATGGTATCACGGGTGGCGTCTTCGTCTTCTATTTCTGTAATTTTTCTCTTTTCGATTTTTACAGTGTGGGAGTCACACTATCTGTGCCTTTTTGTGACGATCAAAGCTCTCCAGTGAGAGAGAGAGAGAGAGAAACTGATTCCATTTCCACCTTTAACATCCTTTTTCTTTTTGCGTCTTTTCATCTCCGGCAGTCTAAACTGAGAGAGATATCCGGCAACGAAATCGGAATATTTCTCTTTATTTGAAAAAAAAACCCGAACCCGCCTTTTCCGGTTTTCTTTCAGGCGAGCTTTTCGGTAAATAACTACTAGCAGTACACAGACCCACAAAAAACGAAATTAAAACCACAACGAACAACTCTCTCTCTCTCTTTCTTCTTTTCTCTCTCTCTCGTTTCACTTTCTTCAGCACCTTTCTGCATCTGAGAGCCTCATTTCTGTGCTTGATTCTTCGTTTCAATCCAGCTCCTGACGTCAATTCTGAACCGCTTGATTCTGTAAATGTTGGTCTCATAAATGGACAAGCTCGGAGCCATTCCCTCTGGAAACACCTTCGTCTCTGGTATAGCTCAAATCCCTTTGATTTTTTTTAATAAAAGAAAATGGTGAGGATTTTTGGTTGTTGGAGTTTTCTCCGGAGAGAAAAACAAAAGGCTGTTATGGCAGTTGTCGTTATCTGTGTCCTTATCGTCTTTTTATTTCTCGTTTTTGGAAGGTGTTGGTGTGCTGCTTGAGAAATCCAAGAAGGAGAGGATTAGGAAATTGAGTGCTATTGGAGGAAGTTCGAGCTTCGAAATGGGGTGTGATGTGTCTGATAGAGAAGATGAGGAGCAGCTCCCCAGTAAAAGATTTAAGCTGCCCAGAAAGGTTGGTTTGCTCACTTGGATTAATCCTCTGTTTTTTAGTGTTGAATTACATGAAGAACTGGGTTTCTTTCGCTCACAGTTTTCGGGTGACTGCAATGGCGTTCATCTGGGCTCTGTTCCGAGGAAGCTGCGTTCAGGTATTATCTGGGTTTAGTATTTTTGTGTTTTGGGTTTAATTTTTGGATTAGGAGTGAAGCAAAGCTTGACCTTTTGCTTTTTTCGTTCTTTTTTTTCTGGACGCAAGGTTCTGTCTGTTTTTTTATTTCTTTGGGTGTTGCCATTTTTGATACTTTGAGATTTTAATTTTATTCACTTTGAGGTTTTTGCTTCCTTTTATTCTCTTCTCTCTCCGCTTTTCCAAAAGGGATAAAGAAGCTGGCTTTCTATGATTCTGGAGCTTTTGGATTGTAGGGAATTTTAAAAACCCTTTTTTCTTGGGTTTTTTTTTTTTTTAATTGTTGTTTTTGCACTTGCAGCAATGAATAAGCGCCATCGTCAGTCTACTTCTCCTTCTTTGCCACATTCAAGGAAGCTAATGAGTAGCATTGAGTCTCTCAGCTGCGATGGTGTAAAGAAACCATGCTTGGTACTCATCTCCATCTGTTTTTATGTTAACCTTTTGTTAAGTTTCGTCTTTTCTATTCAGCACTTTGATACATATATATGAACTTGGTTCTGAAGAAACAAGGTGACAGATCCCCTAAAGAGACTGTTTCTGGGCCTATCACAAAAGATGAGGAAGAAGTTGTGGAGACCTTGTATGCTTTGGCTGGATTGGTGTTCCCCAACAATGAAGCAAATGGTAATAGCAAAGTACACTCTGAAGCTTTTGATGCAAATGCTTCAGCTTTGACAGAGTCGAAGAACAGTGCTAAGCCTGAAGTTGAAGGTTTGTTTCATTATTCTGTTTTCAGCAATCTTGTTTCTAATATTCCTGCTATTTCGGTAGACTGATTATGCTGGCATTGGCCACTGCAGTTGGAGACATAAAACTGGATCCAGTTTTCCCCTGTAGAGCTGCCAGCTCCACCAGTCAATCTTTCGTAGAAAGAACCGATCAAGTTGATTTACTGAACAAACCTGGTACTCAATCTCAGCCTAAATTGCCCAACAGTGGCAAGTCCTGTACAGAATCCGATAATAACATCACTCAGAATTAAATAAACATTTCATCCTTGTCAGCTAAGGTTGAACAGTGCAATGAAAAGCCTTTTGGCGATGCTGTCAACTTCCGTGATCCATCTGAGTTAAGCCTGGACAGTCGGTCGGTATTTTTCAAATTAACTCCAGCTTCTTTCTTTTGTCAATTTTGTTTTAATCCTAATTATTTTCTAACCTCTAGCAGGTTAAAGCAAACTGTAGAACAGAAGACCTCAGATTTTGGGAGAAAACCAGAAAATTCAGTGGAGCTGGTAAGCATAACACGCCAAGTGTAAGTTGAGTACTGATAGGATGAGAATGCTCTGATATTGAGACATGAATTACTCTTCAGGGCACAAACATTGGGAGTCAAGTTCAAAAACATGAGATGCTCCAGGAATCCAGGAAGAAAGGTATAATTCTTGCTTGTTTGGATTTTCTTCAATGCTGGAATCTGCAGTTTGATTGTGAAATAGGATATGTCGTTAGTGCATATCAGTTTCTCGAAGTTAACCTGATATTGGCTCTTTTATTGAAGGTTCAGGATTGTGGCCTGGCTTGTCTTCAAATGTCTCGCAAGCTAGGAGTGATAGTCCACTTCCACAGTAATATTCTTTCTTATTATTTTACATATTTCTGGATGAGATCCCTATTCTCTATATTTCTTCCACTTGCTCACTTTTGGCCATCTTAGGAGCCCTGCTGCTACACTGCCACCCTGGATGGATGCTCCTTGTTCGACCTCCAAAGCGCTGGCCCCAAATGGTTCTTCTTTTGCAGAGGTGAAGATAACTTTCGTTGTGTTGATGATTCCAAGTGCTACCGATTTCTTAACAAATGTTTATACCATGTCAATAGTCTGAATGCGAACTATACAGGTTACTAAAGTTGTCAACGGTAGAAGATCGTGTAAGAAATATGCAGCTCATGCCTACATAAGTCATTTGATCCAGTCTCTTAAAAGCTCTGAGAACAAAGATAAGTTACTGTTACAACCTAGTCAGATGAGAGCATATGAAGGATCCAGACAAGGGGTTTTTCTGGGATTTAATACCTTTACTAATGTTAAAAGTGGTTTCAATGAGGCTGTTTCCAGTAGTAGCATAAGTATCTCTACTGCTGAAAATGTTTCAAATGAAGCTAAGAACGGCATTCTTCAGCACAAGAAGCTTCATCTAGATCAGCCATCGTCTACTTTGGCATCTGGCCCACACACTTCACCAAAACAGGTACAGCTTGATACTGTAATTGCCATAGGTTTAATGCTTACACTGTTCTCACCTCTTACCAGTCTCTTTTTTCCTGCAGACTTTTGATTTCCTTTCATTGTCAGCTGGAGGTGGCAGCTTGGAAAATAATGATAGTTTTAGTAGAGGTAGATATGGGATGGAGCTGTTATCACAAGCCCAACTTCCTTATCTTCATTCTTCTGTGCAGCATCACAATCTCATTCCTTTCTCTTTGAACCGGTCTCGCTACAACTCTTCTGCTTCCCTCGACAGTCCCTCTGTGTCACAGCAGCTAGTAAAGCTCTTCTTCTGTTTTATTCTTGTATTTCTCCTACTGTATCTTTGTATTTCTATTCAGCATAAAATATTTTTCTTTTTCATTTTTTACAACCAAGGATTGAATCTATTGTGCACCTAGAACACCAGAACTATTGTTATTTCTGACTGGTAGGAAGCTAATAGAACCGATTCTTGTTTTTTGTTATGTTCGTAAAAAATATTTCATGTTCAAACTGCAATTACAAGACGATGCTGAATGCAGGGCCAACTACTACCTTTGTATGGCAACAAATTCTGTGGTCCTCAGGCAAATGCCACAGCCTTGACAGAACAACCAATTCAACCCCAACAGTTACATCTGCAGCAGCAGCAGCAACAGCAACAATTACATTTGCAGCACCAGCAGCATCAACATCAGCAACAACAACAATTGCATCTGCAGCAGCAGCAGCATCAACATCAACATCAGCAACAACAACAATTGCATCTGCAGCAGCAGCAGCATCAACATCAGCAACAACAACAATTGCATCTGCAGCAGCAACAGCAAAGGCTTTGGGCAGCTCAGTTGGCGAGGGTACAGGCCAGTGGGAACTTTGGCAGCCACAGCACCCTCACCGAGCTGGCAAAATATAAAGCAGGAGAATTGTAAACTGATTCAATGTGGACAAGCTCTCCTTTCTCCTTCCCCTTCAACACTTGAACTAGTAGGTCCCAAGTATGCACCACTATCTCAACATCAGCAGCAACTAATGACAGTCACTTCTTTTCCTCCCGGCAGGGTAAACCAGCATCTGCCTTCCGTATATGAGGAGTCTCTAGGTGGGTACCATGCTGCGAGTGCACTGCCATTACAATTACTCTGCAATGAGCGCCTCTGATAAGAGATAATCAATGGGAAAGTCGCCGGTTAATGCATTTATTTAATTCTTTCGTCTCTTCAGACGGGGGAGTAGGACTTGCTGCGCGACTTTGTGGTGACTTGCACAATAATAACTGAACATGGTAACCCTGCATTTGCTTTCATAGTTAGATCAACTGCGGCACTAGGATGTTAGGCAACAATGTGTTGTGCAAACATATTTGAGGGATATTGATTATCATAACAGAAAGGTTAATTTTATCTTCCCCCTTTGGTTATATTAAATTATCCGCAAGACATACTTTGACCTACATCTTCCATTGTTCAGATCTATTACAAATTATCCAGGAAAGCCTTGACAGTTTCAGAAACAGCACACTACACAAACCTCTGAATTTCATTATCCATGATACAACATTACATACTCAGAACTACAAAACTGAAAATCTTGCTTTTCTTGTCCAGAACACACGGCCTCTGATATGTATTTTTTTTGGGAGGGGGAGGGAATTCAACCACAAATGGCAGATAGGGAAACCCGGAACAAAGGAGATAGGAAAAAAGGGCTATATTGTAGTTCATTACTTTTATTATACAAGAAGAATTGACACAAGGAATGGTAGTGTGCAAATTAACTGGTGTGTGATCAGCAGGAACAAAGATCCAAAAATCTTGTCTCGACAGGATAAATACAAACTTCACTCCAGCTTTTCCAGTTCCCCCATTCTCTCTATAATCGCCTGCAATTCAAAATAGATTCGTTAATGTTATACACTTGTATTGCAACAATGATATACCAAATGGAGAGCTGTACAGAGGCTACTGAATGCATCGGGAAGCAATGAATAATAGAAGCACAAAACCAAGCTCATGACAGTAAAACAAAATGACTCGCCAGGCAAAACATTCCGAAAACAAGACTGGATCTTTTATTTCTCTTTGTCGTAGTCAAAACAAGGACAGAGAAACAGGAACGATCACTTGAATTGCTATGATGAAATTGCAACTAAACATTGACATGTGGGACAAGGAAGGCGTGAAGACTTTGTTTCATGTAATGAAGACGCATACATAGGCTTCACAATACATAAGCATTCAAGAAATAAAACGTCAAAGGTAGACAATCTCTCTTAAGGGAAAAGGTCGAGGATCCTCAGAATAATAACACAAAACAACAGACCTACAAGACCGCATCAGCAGAAGAAGAAAAGCCATATTGACTCACTATCTTAGTGCATTTAGACAAAAACTAAATAAACATATAGAAGTACGAAACTCATAGATATTCTCACCTTCTTGCTTGTTTCTTGGAGCTCTCCAGCAAGAATGAATTCGTCAAGTATCAGATAGACCTGCACAACAAAATGTTAAGGTATATATAATGTACAGTAGAAAACAAAAGAAAGCCACCCAGCAGTCGGAGATGGTATACTTTGAAGAGACAGATTATCATTGACAAACATCTATTTCTGTTTATAGAGGTTATATACATAAGCAGGTAATCTCACCAGAACAACGTATTACAAACACATGCCATCAACTGACTAACCAAGTTAAATTCTTTAACAACCAGTTAGCCACTAATCTCATTACAACAGCTCTCAATTGCAACTACTAACCAATGCAAATACAGTGACTGATACTAACGCAATGAGTGATAGTCAATAACTAACAGACCTTGTGAAAGTTGAAGACCAAATCAAGCTCGCAAACGTTGCTGAAGAAATGATCCAAAATCTCGACGAATAGATGAATGCATTCCAAATAGGCCAGCTCATTATCAGTTATATCAACACACAGCGAGAAAAACAACCCGGCATATCGCCTGTAGATCACCTTGTGTGTACGGAACTACAACAACATAGTTACAACAATCAGCTACATTAAAATAGTATTTCAATTTTTCATACACCTAAAAACATGCAGCTAAATTTGCAATAAGCAAAAGAAGTCATAAAACCTCAACGAAATTGGTGAACTTGGGATCTCTATTAACCACCAAACGATGAACCTGCATCGAATTCAGAAACACTAAGAACATTTTTGTTGCAGAAAATAAAATAGAATACAAAAAAGGAAAGCGGAATTAGGGAAAGTTGTGTTACCTCGTATTCGACCTTGTGCTTCTCGGAATCCTCGAGAGGAACGTAGTACTTAGCTAAACGTGTCTTTCCCTGGCGGTTCTGTAACAATATGAACCGGATCTGCCACAAACAATATAAGATCGATCAGAGTCTGAAACCGAAGACCGATTCAAATTCCAAAGGTAACAGAGAAGTGATCATGGGAGGGAGTACCATTGTTGTTGAAGTCGAAGATTTTAGAGAGAAAAATGGGGAACAGAAGCGGAGGAGAGGCCCAAAGCTTTCGGAGCAAATTTTGCTAACGTTTGCTGCGATGTCGTTTCGTCGTGCCCCGGTGAGTCGTAGCTCCGAGGTAAAAGAGCAGAGAAACCGGGTCTAAGACTTGTCGCCGTTAACTCTTTGGTCAACAAGTATCCGACGGCCAATTTTGCTAGTCAATGTAAGTCACACCATATTATGATACAACCAGCACCGCTGAATCACAATTTTGACATGAGCAAAAATAACATAAAAAAAATTGTGACATGGACAAAAACACCCATGAACTGAAAACTGGCTTTGAACAAAAGGACATTGACATGAACCAAAAACACGACCATAACTAAAATTACAGGCACTTGGCTTTAAATCAGTTTGGTCTGAATTTTTACAGCACCTGAAGATCATGTGACAACATTCTATCTATAATCAGAAACTACTTTTCATAATGTTTTTGTATCAAATGAATGACAAAAATTTGTGTATGGTGCATCATAGTCTCACTACTTATACAGGCTCTACTGCCGGAAATTACAATACTGAAGTGAATCCTAAATTCTCATCTTCTTATTCACTTTCCTTATTCCCCAATCAAATTTCATACAAACTCTTGTTCGGAGACTAATTACATGGTAGTACAATACCTTGTTGATTCTTCAACAATGTTGTGTCCTGCCCTACGAGTCATAGCTATGATACTTGGAATTTGCAGCAGCCAGAAGAGCAGCCCCTATACCAGACCCATCTTTTGAATGCTCTATCACAACATCCTTTGCAATATCATCCCCTAGAAGCTCAGTGACAGCCTCGCTGAGATATGTTCTGTATTGAGGGTAGTTCTCATACAAGCCTCCATCCATAGCAACAACTGTTCTCTTGCCGAAGATGACACCTTTCGAATCCTCCTCCATCTTTTGCAGTATCCCTACTATTCCTGCACCAGCTAAGCGCCCTCCTCGCTTCACAATGGTGTCGCATACCTCCACCACAATCTTTCTTGTACTTAAATTGGACTCAACCTAATCACATTTTTGGAGAAACAAAAAGCTGTTGGTAAAACAAAGGAGCCTTTCACTGTGTTGATGCATTGAATCTCATATATGAACTATATTGGCTCAATTTCTAAAGGATGAACAACATCAAGAGTTTACCCCTGCTACATTGTATAGGATTGATCCAACATCTTGAAGATCATCAGACGTATCCTGCTGCATAGCACATAGATCTGGGGTCCTATTACACAGTTCAAAAACATACTTCAGCAAAAGAACTTGGTTTCTATGATTTTAAGTCAATTATGAACTCCTACAGAACATAAAGGGAAGTTGATGTTACCTGAGTGCAAAAGGTGTTGATAATTTTTCTAGGATTGAATCACCAAAGAGCGCATCTGCTTCAGCCATCTTCAGTAGTACTCTTCTTACAATTTCACCAAGATACATTCCAGAGATTGTTTTCTCAAAGATCTGCACAATATCAAATATGACAAACAAGTAACAAGTGTATGACCTGTTTGATTTTAACACACGAGATAAAGAAAACTAATACTAACAATAGAAACATAAGGCATATATACCTGCTCACCAGGGTTGATGCTAGCAGCATCCATATCTCTATCAAATTCAGTTAACGGAAGACCATTAGAGAATGCTCCCCACTCAGTGTTAATAATCTGGACAAAGGTCATTTTGGAAAGATTGATCAATGAAGTTAGGCAAATCAATACAGAAAAGAGGAGAAAATGTTTTACACACAGTAGACCCAAAAGAAGACGCATGATTTTGTAGTTTAGGAATTGCATCGACGCGCTCAACATAGCAAGCATTGGTTCCAGTACCTAAAATGACAGCAACCAAGACATCATCATCCCAGTATCTTGCTCCAGCTAATGTTCCAACAGTATCATTAACCTAGTAGAGTTCCACTCATTAGTGTCAAATTGCCTTTATAAGCATTAAATAGGATTTAGTGGTAGCATCATTCAAACAAGCATACCAGGGCAGACACACGCATATCTAATCCTAGCCTTTCCATAGCCTCATTCAAACAAGCAACAACATCTCTTCCTGCCTGTAAGTAGCAAGTTAGAACATCCTGAATTCACCAAAAAAATGCCAAGTTAAGACCTAATTAGGCGACTTATATGTAATGTCACATATGAATCCAATGAAGAACAAGGTACAAACCGTTCCAGAGACTGAAAATCCCTTTGTCCATTTAATTAGTATGCCAGAGTCAACTGAGGTCTGCTTCACAGGGAATGAAAATGTGAATCCAATCTCTCTTTTTGTACCAGCTGGAAGGTGAAACTTGTTACCCTCATTTTCTGCAAACTTTGCCAACCCGGAAGCAATAAAATCGAATAGTTCCTGCAATGCTGTGAATCAAACTTGTTACAACACATGCATATAATTGTTCTGCGACAGAAACCATCATTCTCGTACTAATTAAATTGTAGGTGAAGCAAGCAAAGCACAGACCTCGGAAGTGCCAAACATAAGATCCTTGGGGATCGAAACTTGATCAAATTCAGTGGCGATCACACGCTCTTCCTTGCCTGCTAGTTGTACTCTCAGCACCCTGAAGTTTGTGCCTCCAAGATCCAGTGCATAAAACAAGCCCTTCTCATTCCTTCCTTCCAAAACACATCAAAACACACATAATTAAATTGAATGAAACAAAATATATGTCATGTTTACGCAAAAAAGTACAAACCTTTCTCTACCATGACATTTCTACTAGTAGAAATCAAACGCTATCAGAAGAGTCATACCATGAACATAGTTTAAACTTAAAAGCAAAACAGCAAAACTAGTTACAGTCAAACCCAACACACAAAGACTCAAACTTCAGTTGAATATGGTGTCGTAGAGAATCATTACCCAGTTGGGAGGCTATCAACGTAGCTGAGTATCATCTTGAGATCACTCCCGCCATCCACGGCGAGACCAGCCCGCATATCGGCGGCCATGGCGTCCGCCACGTGGCGCAGCAAAGGGAAAGGAGTGGCACACTCCTTGCGTAACTTGGTCACCAGAGGAGTGACAGATACGGCAGTAGATCGGACGGTCATCCTGAACCGAGGGAGACCCGCCGGCCTAGTTGATCGGCGGCAGAGGTGGAAGGACCCGACCGAGGGTGACGTGGCAGCTGACATTGTTGAGTTGGTTGACGTACGGTTACAGTTATTACGTGGAGATCTACGAAAATGAAGTATGAGATCATCAACATTGGCGTTGTTGATCTTTATTTCTCGATGGCAACTGGAAGAGGCTCCCCAACAGACTTGGGATCCAGACATTTAATATTTTTATGAAAATTGAGCAACAAAACGACGTGGTTTTGGCTACAGTTAAGAACGAAGTACATGACTGGAACTGGTCGTTGTTTTGGACGGAGGTTTGGATTGGGCGGAAAATGCAATGTGGGATTGTGGACGAAATGGAACATCGATCTGTGCTTTGGTGGAGTTGGGTCGAATTGATAGTGACATTCTTTCACTGTTTTTAAGCATATCCTAAATATATACTAGAAAGATACCCGCGTCTTGGCGCGGTGTTTAGATACCTTTGTCTCTTCTCGCCTCGCCTCGCCTATCCTTTCCTCGGCTCGCCTCGCCATTCCTCGCCTCGCCATTCCTCGCCTCGTCTATCCTTTCCTCGGCTCGCCTCGCTTCCTCTCTTCTCGCCTATCCTCTCATTTCCTTTCCTCGCCTCGCATATCCTATCCTCGGGTCGCCTCGCTTCCTCTCTTCTCGCCTATCCTCTCTTTTCATCGCCTCGCCTATCCTCTCATTTCCTCGCCTCGCCTCTGTTAATATATGCCTTGAACCAGCCATCCGGGGGTACCAGCTATTCGGGGATCTCGCCTATCGTTTTCTCGGTTCGCCTATCCTCTCCTTTTCTCGGTTCGCCTCGCTTCCTCTCTTCTCGGTTCGCCTCGACTATCCTCACATCTCCTCGCCTATCCTTTTCTCACCTCGCTTCCTCTCTTCCCGGTTCGCCTCGCCTCGCTTAATCTCTTCTCGCCTCGCCTATCCCTTCCTCACCTTGCCTAATCTATTTCTGCCTCGCCTATCCTTTCCTCGGCTCGCTTCACCATTCCTCGCCTCGCCTATCCTATCTTTTCCTCGGCTCGCCTATACTTTCCTCGCCTCGCCTATCCTTTCCTCGCTCGCCTCGCCTCGCTTCCTCTCGCCTCGCCTCGCTTCCTCTCGCCTCGCCTCCTCTCTTCTTGGTTCGCCTCGCCTCGCCTCCTCTCTTCTCGGTTCGCCTCGCCTTCTCTCTTCTCGGTTCGCCTCGCCTCCTCTCTTCCCGGTTCGCCTCGCCTCACCTATCCTTTCCTCGGCTCGCCTCACCTCCTCTCTTCTCGCCTATCCTCTCTTTTCCTCGCCTCGCCTATTCTCTTCTCGGTTCGCCTCGCTTATCCTCACCTCCCCTCGCCTATCCTTTCCTCGCCTCGCTTCCTCTCTTCCCGGCTCGCCTCGCCTCCTCTCTTCTAGGCTCGCCTCGCTTCCTCTCTTCTCGCCTATCCTCGTCTCGCCTCGCTTAATCTCTTCTCGCCTCGCCTATCCTTTCCTCTCCTCGCTTAATCTATTTCCGCCTCGCCTATCCTAGGTTCGCCTCGCCTCCCCTCGCCTATCCTAGGTTCGCCTCGCCTCCTCTCTTCTCGGTTCGCGATATAAAAATCTAGAGAGATTACTATTTTTGCGCGAACTCTCTCAGTCTCTCTAGATGTTTCTATTTCTTCGCCCAAGCGAAGTGTGCGGAGTCCGCTGGGAGATCTTTTTTTTTTTGGCGAAATTTCTCTCAATCTCTCCAGATTTTTCTATCTCTTTGGCGAGATCAATACTTTATTTATTTATTTATTTTTGATGAACTCTCTCCTCTCTCTATTTCTGCAAATGTATGCACGTACTGTTTCTTATTTTATGTTTTTTTTTTTACGAACTCTTTCTCAGTCTCTCTAGATTTTTCTATTTATCCGCCCCAGAGAATGGCTCGGCCTCCGCTTGGATATCATTATCTCTTAAATTTTTTTTTTGGACGAACTCTCTCTCAATCTATCAGATTCTTTTGAGCGAAATAATTTCTTTTTTGGACAAACTCTTTATCACTCTCTCTAGATTTTTCTATTTCTCCGCCCCAGAGAAGGGCGCGGAGTCCACTGGAAGATCATTTTTTTTGGCGAACTCTCTCTCAATCTATCTATTAAGATTCTGTTCACAAATCACTGTTTATAAGCTTATAAACAGTGATTTTGATTGTTGTTTGTGCGCGGATTTCACTGTTTACAAATCACTGTTCTCGGCGAGATCACAAAGCAAAGTTTACTTGCTTGTGAACAGTCACTTACAACACACAAAATACTGTTCATAAGCTATGAACAGTAGCTTGCAACACACGCGAACCACTGTTCATAAGCCTGTAAACAGTGCCCGCGAACAGCCCGCACTACACACAAAACCACTGTTCATAAGCTTATGAACAGTGCCCCGCGAACCACTGTTCATAAGCCTGTGAACAGTGCCTGCGAACATCCCGCACCACTCACAAAAACACTGTTCATAAGCTTATGAACAGTCGACCAAGCTTTAGTATATAGTAAATGAGCACAATTTGGTTGTTGGTTAAGAAAACTCCTAAAGCAAGAGTTTATTAATGACATTGATAGATGATTCTAATCGTAAAATGCGTCTTCCTAGAATTCGGATGAAATTCTATAATATGTATAAACCTTCTGTATAAAGTTAGAAATGATGAATTAAGGATTTTGTGGATTCTAACGATGTGCCGGAATGGTAGAATCTCTTCTCAAGTTGCCGTCCATGGATAGTTTCATTTGACATAGTGATAGAGGACATGGTTTACGATCGTCATTGGTCCATGGAGCATGATGGAAGCGCAGCTACTATGGTGATTCGAACTGAAGAAGGAATGAAGTTTTTGCCGACCAGCCTGGCCGGACTTATTAAGTTTTTTTTCCGACTTATTAAGTTGGACCACGCTCGTGTTGTAGTTTCACCTTCGGTGGCATGGGTCTATTTGGGGAGGACATTTAGCCGGAAACAACAACCAAATACGTTAATATTTGAAAGATGGTAATGACTTTTAATGAATTTATGACGTCTGTTTTATCTTTTAGCGTAAAATTAAATATGTTATATATTAGCGTAAATTTAGATATACAATAGGTGATAGAGAACACCGGAAGACAATGATGCAACAAATCTCTACCTCTCTAAAGTTGAAATCACTATTCAGTGGGAGTAACTTGTTATTAAGTCTTACTAGTGAGAGAATCAGAGTAACACATGATACCAAATTGCAATTTGGCATTCGGTGGGGAATTTGTTAGTTTGTTTTTTGAGTTGGTTATAGGCGAAGCGTCCCTCTCTTTAGGCAAAGAGCAAGACCTGCCACCCACCACCTCTACCGCCTTCACATACACACAAACCAAATATTAACAGAATTCTAGTGAAGTGGACGCGAAGAAACGAATTCAAACTCCCCCATGTCATTGTCCTTTGCTTCCTCCATCACCTCCGCCTCATCTCTATAACAACTCTCTCTACCCCTATCTCTCTCTTTCACTTATATCACTCTTAGTTCTAATCATCAATCCCACATCTCCCTCTCTCTTTCTATGTTCCAAAACAAAATTAGGACATGTACCCTCGTATTCATTTTCATTAATTAAGCTTATAGTGCACCAGCCGGCCTTAAGAGTGAACTACTAGTTGAAGATGATGAAGAGGGCGGAGATCGATACGAGGCAACCGTTCCGCTCAGTGAAGGAAGCTGTCGCATTGTTCGGCGAACGAGTTCTTGCCGGAGAGGTTTATGCCACCAAGCTTAAACAGGTCTTTTTTCTACCAGCTACCTTATTTCGTTTGTTCATTACACATCTCCATACTATACGTACGTATCAATAACTTCACTTCAATAGTTAATTTGGTTTAACTGAGGTATACAAGCATAAACTACTTATCGTTCTGTACGTGTTTAACCCCAAAGATGCATCTTCCCGCAGTTGTAGAAAGTATAACTTCTTCCGAGACAACACCAGTGCCCAATCTCATATATAGAAAAGCATTTCGACTCCATATATAATTAGTAGGAGAGTTGTGATATTGGTCCTGCTAGGAAAAGTACTGTCAAATTCGTGCTTGCTTGCAGCTGAGTACAACTTTTCTACACACATATATAGTTGTGTTGTGTGTACTTTGTTGTTGATTAGCTTCAATTATTTGTCATTATACATAAGTAATTAACAGAGTAATTATATCACGACTACATAGTGTATAGAATAGTGCGTCCTATCAAACAGAGTTTGATTGAAGAATATTTGAAATCTTCACTAGCTAGGCCTATTTCCTTAACAGCTTTATTGATTAGGGAATCTAGTCTAATATGATATAATCATATTGGCTTTCAAATGAAGTTTATCTCATAATTTATCTAAACTTTCGACGCCAGCAAAGTTAAGCATCAATTAGCTAGCTAGTACACGTACCCTTCAGTATATGATACATTATATGATACATTTTCCAAAGGACTAATTAACATTAATCTCTATTGAATCATATGCCATTTATTTTTGTATACTAATGTGCCTTTGATGCTTCTGTACACTCAGTTGCAGGATGAAGCAAGTGAAAATGGGCATGGCACATCCAAAATTGGAACTGTAACAGCTGAGCTAGAAGAGACAAAGCAGAACCTCCAGAAAGCCAAACAAGAAAGTGAGCTAATGGAAACTTGCCTTTCTTCTCTGAAACAAGAGCTTGATCGGACAAAGCAAGAGCTGCAGCAACTCAAGGAAAGGGAATATGACAAACACTTTATAGAATCCGATGAGATTGAAGACGTTAAGATTGTTGAAGACGATCGTTCAACCAAAATCGAAAACAAAAACAGCACACAAAGAAACAACGTAGCTGATATGGATGATGTTGGACTTGAATTCCAAAAGAAGAGATATGTGACATTTGCGCATCCACCTTCTGTGGCAAAAGTAATGATTCCACAAGGTGGTGCTGGTCTTGAGAAACTGGAAAGACATTCATCGCTTAAGAAGAAGAAAAAGAAGCCACTGATTCCTCTAATTGCAGGTATCTTTACGAAGAAGAAAGGAAGCGATCCGGTAGCTTATGCTTGAGTTTTGCAATTTGCCCTTGAGAATGTATATCTATGCATATTTTTCCTTCTTGGTTCCAATAATGATGCCATTGCCAACACTTTGTTTTCTCAATGTTTTGTATAATTAATTTTCCCTTTGTGTATCAGTTTCAGTTTGGCTCGAGATAAGATGACAATGTAATTGTAGTGGTATCAAATGAACGCACCTAATAAATTACTTTGTCTTTGTTCTCTTATATACAGTTTTTTTTCTTTGTCATCGCAAGAATTTTAAGCAGCCTTGGAAAATATAGCTGATCTCAAGCAAAAGCAATGCATGTATTTGAAAAATATGATATATGTGTTCTATCAAAGGTTGTTTTCTCAATAATGTACAACATGGGGCAAACGTAGAACCTCTGTTATATGTTGTAGGTCCAAAATCCCACCATTGATGTAATAGAAAAAAGAAAATCAACAATTCAATACGAGGACCAGACATAGAAGGCATATATTGTTATATCTCAATTTTCGAAAGATAATTTTTCAAATTTTTAACATGATCTAACTTAAAATATAAATATCTTATCATGTTTCAACAACAATCCCAAACATCTAGAACTCAAAAGCTGAAAATAAATATTATACAACTCATCTCTGAGTTAAATATTACACTTTTTTGTTTACATAAACTTGCAACACAAGAAACATGAAAACAATCTCATGAGTTTAATATTGTCTACTCAATTAACAAAACTATACAGAGTACAACAAAAACCAAAAAGAACATTGTCACTAAGCATCCGCTTCAACTCTGCTGATCTGACCCCTACACCAATAATTGGTGCACTGAGATTGTAAAATAACAAACCCGGTAAGCTAAAAAGCTCATATGAGTAAACTTAAAAATAACTCAACATTTATCACATCCAACGTTCCACAAGAGAGATTTGATCAGTAATTAAAAACCACAAATCCAACACATTACCAATGAAATATACCCATGAGTCCCAGATATTTAATAAATACATCTCATGACCTACAACAACAAATTGTGTATCTATGGGTCCCAGATACCATAAAGTATCTTCAATGACCTACACTGACAGACGGACTAGAGCTCTATTCCTAACCGTAACTAATCACCCGGCCAAAGGCTTGGAACCTGGTTTGACTGTCCAATATCAAAACAGAAAATAATAAATAACATCATAACCATAACCAATCATCCAATTAAAGGCTTGTAACCCGGTTTGTCTATTTATCCAACAATCACAACATCATCATCAATAACACAAGATCATATCATAAATTATATTCTTCCATATAGATACGTTTATATGAACAAATATAGATATTCCACAAGAATAATCTATCAAAAATCAATCAATTATGATCACATAAGGAAAACTTGTTTTAATCTTATCTATGAGCCGTTGGCGATCAAGCTCATATATTTAAAAACAATTAATAACATATTATTAATCCATCGTCAACATCCAATGATCATAATAAATTAGGTCCAAAAGCGAACCATGGTGAGATTTACTTACCTAGAAATCCCGCTGCTAAACCCCCAACACAACGAAGGCAAGCCAATCACAAAATCACAAATCACCTAAAATCACACAATTAAAAACCTTAAAAACCTGTTTTGGCTACGATCCTCAGCGTGCGGAGCCGAGGCAGATAGCGATCCAAAGAGGATGGAGAAGTTGCGGGCGTGCCACCTCACGGACGAGGAAGGTGATGAAGGAGTGCGCGGGCTTGATTTCCAGATCAGGCGAGCGGAGTTCCAGGTGCCACCTCAGATGAGGAATTTACAGCACAAGCGGTCGATACTCACGGCGGGGTGAGCAGAGCAACTATAGGGATGCTTCCGAGGAAACGGGGGCGAGTTCCGGAGAGCTCTGAAGAATTCTAGGCGGCGGGGAGCTTAGAATCAGGGTTTCGAAGAGGCTTCGAAGGGGGATCGGCTCCTTGGAGCGCTAGAGGTTTCGACGAGGTCGAGAGGTTTCAACGAGGTTGAATGTTGTTTGTATTTGATTGCTTGATTGATTGATTGTCGAGGGATCGATCTGTAAGCCGTGGAGCTTCTTTATATAGTGGGAGAGAGCGAGAGTCCGCCGCGAAAGATAATGAGAAACGTGTTAGACTCTGCAACATGAAGCATGAAAGAACTGTTCATCCCATGCAGACCGATCCGCATGTGACATGTATCCAGCTCGCATAGTTTATTTAGAATATGACACTGCTTCTGGCGCGTCACCCACTGTAGAGTCCTATGCGGACTGTTCTTCATCCCGCGGGCTGTCACAGGATGCTATCTCGCGGACTCCTAAAGCTCGCTTTCATCTCGCGGGCTTTCACAGCTCGCGGGCTTTAGATGGGCTTTTTATATTAAAAGGGCCACAGGGATTGGCCCGAAGCATGTCAAAGAGTTGTAAAAGTCTTGAACGATTATTGTAGGGCGCGCGGACTCAGCCACTTCGCTTCCTCGCGAAGTCCCTTACGCGAGCCAATTCGCCACTTCACCTCGCCTTTGCCTACGGGGAGAGTCAATCTCGCCTTGCCTACGCGGACTACGCGGACTGGCATATAGAAAATCCGCGCGCTGACTGTGTAGTCCGCGCGAAGTGTGTAGCTCGCCTATGTCCATTCCGCACCGAGCTACGCGAAGTCCAGTTCGCATAGCTCCCTAGCGGGCCGATATTTGTATTCTTAAAGGACTTGGGCCCGCCGGTATGACATGGACCAAGAATGTAATTAATATTCACATAGATATTTACTGTCTAGTAAAATATTAATTTAGGCGCAAACAAAATCAAAGTACTAAAGGATAACACAATACCCTTAAACTAACATTTACCTCAAGGGATGACAACTTCCCAAAGTCGTTGAACATAACGACACAATAGAGCTACCTCAAATCTTCAAAACCTAAACTCAAATTCAACCAAGCTAAAACAAATAAACCTAAGTCCTAACCTGCAAACCTTGCTCAAAACCTAGCCATACTACCTCTCAACAAGCTCACAGCAGCAAGGACTAGCTAACCACATGAAACTAAGGCCACAACTCAGCTGGACGCGCCGCCGCCTGTGGCGGTGGCAAGTGAGCCCCACACGTCACCCTAAAACTTCCGAATTAGGAGAAACTCACAACATGAAACTTGTATATTGAAGCATGGTGAACAACTTTAATACTTGAGGTTTTGACTGGTTCGGCTGGAATCGGCTTGAAAACGCCCTGAAACTCCAAAACAAAATCAAAAACCAAACCTGCAAAACCGGCGCCCAAATTTGGTTTTCAAGTCACCAAAGACGTATAAACATCACTAGAGAAAGGAGAGGAGCATGACTCACCTAACTCTCACCGAAAACGCCGTCGAAATCGTCGGTTTTCCGGCTATACAACAGCAGTTCCGTTGCTCCGTGGCGGCTTTCAAGCGGCGCAACAACGAGTGAGACTGCTCCAGAAATGGAGAGGGCAGCTGTGAGAGTCGAACGGGACCTATGGCGTCCGGTTTGGTGGCCGATGAGGGAGAACTCGGCCGGAGAAAAAAGGAGAGCGGGAGGAGGTCGGGAGCGTCGGGAGAGGGAGGAGAGAGAAAGTGTCACCGGTTTAGGTTTCCAAAAATAACTTCCTTATATTTTTCTACTTATACAGTTTCCAAACCCGGAAACTAACTTCCTTTGATCATAACTTTCTCATACTACCTCTGTTTCAGACGTGTCACATATCTACGAACTCGTATCAACAAACTCTACAACTTTCAAGAATAAAGTTTTTAAAGATAACTTAGGAAAAATAAAGTCAATTTTTGGCCTCTTAAAAGCCAAAGTACCTTAAAAATTACTCCTGAAACTTCAATTTCACACAAACTAAAGAATTTTCATAAATAATCGTTTATTAAATATGGAAATAATACAAGAAAAATAATATGAACATCTAGCGTATTACATATATTGATATATATATATATATATATAGTTGCATGCACCAGCAGCATGCACTTGAAACTTTAAATTAGAAACCGAAAAAGAATTTGAGCAAAGATCACACTTGTATTCAGAATAAAAGTGAAGCAAAACATAATAATCCAAATTGTAAGTGAAGCATGTATGCATATCAAACCATATGGCAGCCGGACTGATCTGGATCATCGGAGATTATCCCTCCGCCGGCCTCATGATCATCTTGGCTAGACTTGTTAAAGAACTCGATGCAGTCAGAGATGGCCTCGTTGTAATGCGAATGAGACGAGTAATACGAACTGCATGAAGTCTTTGGGGGCTCAAATCTGTCACAGCTAGTACTGCTGTTTCTTTTCCTGCAGGGTGTACTGCTACTCATTCCATGCTGTGTAGTTGCTGATGAGGAGGGGATGGAAAACAGTAGTTTCATTATAATTTTCCGGAAACGATTGAAGATTTTCATTGCAGACAAATTCAACTTAGGAGAGGCAGCTTCTTCTTCTTCCCTGCTTACTTCTATGATAAAGCTCTCTGATAATGGTCTTGGATTATCCCTAATATTATGCATTGTATCCTGTGTTTTAATTCTCTAGCTTCCTCCGGGAAATGTATTGCTATCATGGATGGTGGTGTGTGTGTCGTTTCATACAAATTTAAAATGAGGGGAAGTGTGATTTTCCAGGCTTGAGTTTATTCTATTTGGGCAAAATTCAATAAACTAAAACAGATGTTGGGCATTGTTCATGTGCTCAAATCATTTGCATGGGCTTCACTTGTCCTCTCTAAATTCTTTCTTTACTATCCCTAGCAGATGTTCCCTTAATTATCATCAACCTAACAAACAATCAAATTCTAACAAGTTTAAGGAGTAGTTCGTAAGTTTCAAAGTTGGATTAAGCAAGAAAAATTAATAGTAGTCCGAAATATTGAAATTGAGGATAAATCGAGAACCATTAGCTTAGTAAGTTTTTTGCACGGCCTCATATTATCAGATAATCTAACATCTCATACCAGCAGTGTAGAACACCCTATAGTGATATTACTGCACTTATCTGAATTACATCTAAAATGATTAGTGATTCATGCTGATTGTTCATAGAAATGCCAAAGTTTACCATTCATTTCTTGCAGCCTCTAATTATGCAGGTACCTGCAGACTACAAAGTAATAGAGTAAAGCTGACCTAATGATTATAATTAGTCAAATCCATAAAAGTAATCTAGAATCAATTAAGAATTTGGTACTTGATACAATATCCAAATAGAGAGTTGAAGTTCTTCTGTAGGTGGTCCTGTGGTCCTGAACATGTGCAAATAGGATTCAAGTTATATGTGTTTCTCAGCCTAATTAATTGTGCCCTGGAAACATGGGTAGGAGTGAATCAAATAATGGAAATGTTATTAGTTTAGGAGATTGTGAAGAGATTTAGATAATCTTTGTGTTAATGTGAAAAGTGGATGAGGGCCAAGCTTGTTCTAATGATATATGCAGGACATCATGATTGTGTTTAACTACTTTCCTTACGAAAGGGGGTTAAGAAAATGTGTTGATCATGAAGTAAGAACCTGGCTCATATATGAACTCATTAACCAGACTAGGTGAAGTCATCCATCTATCCCATGTTTAAACTAATTAAGTTTCATAATTGTTCTGTTCAAACAAGAAAAAAGAATTAAAAGTTGGAGTTAATTATGATGTGATTCCACCTTTAATCTATTCTAAATTTCTTTGGTTCATGAACACAACCCATTTCCTAACCTTTTTCCTGAGACAAAGATTATGGTCTGGGCTTTGGAACAGGCTCATCTATAATATGCTCTACAAGCTTGGAACAAAGTACACCTGAGTGACCCGGCCTAAAAAGCAACTCCAATAAGAAGGTCAAATTCTAGGTGGAGGCCCAACGTCCATAATTGATAGCCCAAATTTCACTCCAGTCAAGTGGTCATATACTACATCGATGACCATATTTGCCACATAGATGACTACCTTGTCAACTTTGACATAGACGAAGTCCATGTCTTTTATTTTTCTATTCATTTCTCTCTCTCCTTAATCTTTTTTTACCGACTCTCATTTCTCATTCTGTCTCCTCTGTCTGTTTCTTCATACCCATAACCAATCCACCATCTCTTATTCATAGTTCATACCCATAATTCGTTATCCTTCCATCTTCGGCAATTGAGATATTTCATCCCCTTATATTTCCATTCATAGATCTAACTGAAAAAAGAAAGGAAATTTCCCCAAAACTCATCCAAGAGATCTTTGACTCCAAAGCTCAAAAATATTCAATTGAAATGAGTTGATATGATTGCCACAATTAACCCAGATTGTTTTTTTTGATTGTGAAGTACCCATAATGTTTTTTCGACAAGGAAGAAGAAACCCAAAATGTTGACAAAGAGAGTAGAAGAGAAACATGGAGAGAGAGAGAGAAAGAAATAGAGTTGTGTTTATTATTATAAAATACTTCATCCTAGTGATATATTATTTAAATTTTTTTTACAGTTTTATTAGAGTGAAATTTTGCCAAAACAGTCAAAATCCAACTCATCTGTCAAATTTAAAGTTTGACAACAAAATTTGACTCCGTTACTAGAGTTGCTCTTAGGCAATGGGCTTAGCCAGTTAACATTCGGCATATTTGTTTAATTAAAATTCTTATATGCATAATGTATAATGAGCTTAGGCAGCTAACATTTGGTATATTTGTTTAATTAAAATTCTTATATACATGACGTGTAAGTATACGCTGCAATCTTAACCGTTTATAACCATTTATAGTTGAAATTATCATACGCGTCTTGTACTACATATACAAATGCAATGCATGTTGAAAAGTATTGTAATTTATAAACACAAAATCTCAACCAATATCAATGATTTCATATACTAACAACAATCGTTGTTTCTCATCTCCCCCTAGACCAATTATTCAATGTATAATTATGTTAGATATATTAAAGGAGTATTTAGTTGACGAGTAGAGCGACAACGATCGGTAGACGATCAATAATTTTGATTTATCGACTAGCCAATGCATTATTGAATGCTAAAGAATACTTCAGCTTTCTACTAATTAAACTAATTACCACAGCTTCCTATAAGATTCTCAGTGTCTGACAATTATCACCGAGTTTAACTAAGACCAGCATGGCGTAATTACTAATTAACACAGTTTTACGTGTAAGATTTGCATTAGAGACTTCTTTATTGTAATCATATGCTCTAACAATACTTATCTGCTGCAAAATACATTATATATTATCTTAAATTTTATATCTAATTGGCTTCTCTCCTGGTTCAAAAAACACTAGAAACGATGAAAAATAGTGCAAGCAAGCATGTGCATGCAATTATATACAATCTGTCAATTATATAGCGAATCAGTGATCGTACGTAGGCGAAAAGGTTTGGTCAAGCCAAACAGGTTCATCGATCTCTACCTTCCTTTTAACTTTCTTAATCATCTAATTGCCGTAGTTAAAGCCAAGATTAACTCGATCACATTATTCAGGCATCATTTATTTACTGTGTGTTCTTTTATTCTGCTAAAAGTATCCCCCAGGTGAAAAATAAGGGGAAGAAAAGCAAGCTAGGAGAAAAACTCATAATAATGCATTATTATGGAGTTGTGCTTGCGTGTGCTACCTCGAGTCTCACCTCTCATGCATATATGACTCATATGGGGATCGATATGAAGCCCACAACCGGCAGAAATAAATAGGATCGGATTAGGTTGTGTGCGATTTAGACAGTGAAATATATCATTGAAGACGACAGAACATGAATGCCTACGTTTCCTTTGTTATCGATCTGCAACTACTCCCACTTCAATTTTTGCCGTATTTGCTTTGTCTACTAGTAGAGTAGCACTACTCTTGGCTATTCTCGGTTACAGAAGATACCTCATCTTCTTCATAGCTCACATAAATCTTCAATGTTTTCGGTGTTCGTATATAATTAAAATAAATGCTTACATAAAATATAAATCAGTTTAACAAACACACTTGCAGTCGATCGAGCAATTGAGCTAGATATATAAACCTAAAATTTCTAACAATTTTTCTAAAATTTCTCTAAAATGAGAAAACAAAAGCTAAAATCTACAAAAAAAATTATGATCAAAATCTAACAGTTTCTTCATTTTAGAGATTTCGGCATTTAATACAACAATAAAATATACTGTATCATTATTAATTATAACAAAAAACATTATATATTTCATTGTAACAATCAAATACCCAATAAAATATTCTATTGTTGTCTTTAATTCGTTGGAGCACGTGAATAATTTAATTTTAGGGATGAAAGACTTTGCTGCAAATTTAATGAATGAAGACTTCTCTTTCTTTTCCATCCCTATTTTGAAAAATGTGATGAGGAAGCTGTTAGGTCTAAAAACATCTTAATATTCTCTAAAATTAAGAAGTTCAAAAAAATAAATAAACTGTTAGAGATGCTCTAATAAATTTACAACAAAAATGTATGTACACCAACCACGCACACAGAAATTAATTTACTTGATACGTACTACTGGCACCCAAACAATGAAATACAACATAGGATTTTCCTTTTTTTTTGGGTAGGGATAGAAAATCCTATCTTGTATCGAAATGAATACATAGTAAGCATAACGAGCTAGCTAGGCTAGGGCATCTATATCTAAGAGTCAAGAGCTTTGTAAATGACTACGAAACACGGGAGTATCGCCCTCGGATTAAACACAACCAGCTCCTCTAGATTCGAGTACACCCCGGCGTACCCGGCGACGGAGTCGTACGTCCCACCACCTGATGATGATGCTGTTACACCCTCCTCCTCCACCGCATTTTCCGCAACCCGCCTCACCCTGCCGGCAATGACCCGGCAAACCAGCATTGCCCTACGCCCGTCCGTACAACGCAACGAGTCGTGGGCCCTACCGCTGCTGGCAGTAGTCCGCACTCCCTTGCTGCCAACCTCACCTCCTCCGTGGCCTTGCAGGCCGTGCCGGATGGTGGTGCAGACACCGCAGCCAGGGACGGAGCCGCAGAGGTTGGTGGAGCCACGCGCGCCTAGCGTGCAGGAGATGCTGGTGCAGTGGAAGCGCAGCAGCTCGTTGCCGTCGGCGGCGCAGCGGGGATTCTTTCGGGCGCTGTTAAGGGCTCGGTTCTTCACGGCGTCGCGGCAGTCCTCGAAGCGTTGGATCGTCCGCTGTGTGTTCTGGACCTTGACTATCCGTTCGATCCTGCAAATGGGACTGTCCTTCTTCAGCCAGCTCGACTTGAATATTATCTCCACGATGTTTCTGCCGGAATCTTCCAATCCTAGCTCCGATACTGTAATAAAGTAATAACAGGATATTTCATATATAGTTTATATTCTATTTTTCAAATTAATGTACCAAACAATATCAATTTCAATTTGCCTCAAACACAATAAATTGAATTTCCTGGCTGTCGGTGGTGACAGTATTAACGTCATGCACTTCTCCTAGGGGTGGGTGGTAGTATAAATATCCAATTAAGACAGTCCACCTTACAATATCAGTCATTTACTTCATTATTTCTTTGTGCATGGACAGCTGTGGTTTATGCAACCCTTCAAATGGACCGTCTTTATTGTCGTAAAAGGTTTTATCTACGTACATATACATATTGTAAATATGTCTAATTATATACTATACAAGGATTTTTAAAAAGGTAAATAGTTTTTACATAGTCATTTAGTTACTTTTTCAATCAATAATAGTCACAAATTTTGAGAGACATGTTATACCATATGATATACTAGAATAAATATAACACATGGCTGAATTTGATGTAAATATGGTAAAATTTTCGCCCTTACTATTGGCTGCTAATAATTTTAGACACCAAACAAGAACTCAGAAGACAATTTCAAAGATTATATGTATACAGCAGGAAATAATTGAAAACAATTTAATGTGATTAAGTACCAGCATGGCGAATGGATTGGTGAAGTTCCAAACTCTCCAATTTGGGGAAGATCTCACCGCAATGAGGGCAAGAGCAGATAGTAGACCTTGGAACTGGGTACCTAATTAGCATAACCATGTTGTTAACTTACTTGATTAACCATTTTCCTAGCTATATATGAACAACCTGCTGGAATATTCATGGCAGAAATAATTGCAAGCTTATAGTAATTAGTTCCTATGGAATAATTAAATGTAGGGTATACCCTTAAATATATACCTGCTGGGGTCAACGATGTAATAATGGCACTCGTAACACCCGGAGAGCTTCCTGAACTGCATCCCTCTAGACGAATTAGATGACGTATAACCAGCACCGCCGCCGCGGTTGGATCTAGAAGCTGACCCTGACTCAGACGGGGATGTAACTTTCTGGCTCAGCAACCCGGTTTCTTGACCCAGCGAGCTACTGTCCGGCGAGTTATCGGCTCTGTGAACAACCCGGCTGGTTGTGTTTCCGTGAACAACGTCTTTGAAGCTGCATATAGAGCTGCAGGAGGACCCGAGCTTGGAGTACCCGACGGCGTTTTTGGAGGGGTCGTGGACTCTGGAACCCTCGATCTGTTTGCAGGTGAGGAGGTTCTTGAAGTGATCCCATGAACAGGTGGAGGGGGGCTTTTGCGGAGGTGGCTGCTGCTTTTTTGAGGAGGAGTGCTGCTTATGGTGGCTGCGTTTAGAGGGTGGTTGTGGTTGTGGTTGGACATGTTTCTTCTTCTTCTTGGGCTCTGTGGCCTCTGGTTGGAAAGTGAGAAGAGCCATAAAGAAAAGCAGATCAAAACAGAAGGAGAGGAAGTTGCAGGACAAGAAGAGCAAGCTAGCTCAGCTCTCTTTTTTCATATGGAAAAGAGAGAGGGCTAGAGAGTGTGGTGGCGGTGGGAGAGGGATCCGAGATGTGTAATAACTAATAAGGAAGACAAGGCGGGAGGTCTCTATGGAACTATGGTGGGTCTTTCCCTCTTTTCTTGAGGAATTAATATTTATTTCTGTCAATTTATTTTTGTTAATGCTTCTGGTTTATGGATATTCCTACTTAACTAATGTGAAGTTGAGCCTTTGCACCAAGAAAGAGTTGACCTTTTGATTGACCGGTCGATCAAGAACTTACATGAAAAATTATCTATTAATTAATATCTTGAATTATTGATACAATGTCATTCTCATAATTATGTTATTATTCGTAGACTTGGTATAAAATTTTCATGAATATCGAATTTTTGTTTATATCTCGGTCGTATATATTGAAATGCATGGTCGGTATTTTTGTCCCACAAGAGAAGTGGATGAAGTAGGAGATCGATCGAACATGTTATGTAGGTACTGGTTAGATCGACGGTATGTGTCGTGGTTATGCAGATCATATGTGCTTTGCATGCTGTCTTAAATTGGAACTATGCTCTTGTGCTGTCTTTGCCTTTTGATTATTCTCTGCGACTTCTTTTTGCAGTGAAGTTGAAACTTTTGTTCGTTTGTTTTGGCCGTTCTTGCGGTAGAAGCCATTTACATAGGTGCAACAAACGGAACCTAGAGCAAGATTTGGTATTATCTCTGGTATAAGAATTTCCACAACATGTATCCGAATTGGGGAAAGAGTCGAGTATATTTCCATTGTTACATGACACGAACTAGAACACAATGATAATGTAATGGGGGTCCAGAATCTTAAAGGAAGGAAAAGGAAAAGTGCCAGGGGTTAAAGAGATCGACATCATACAAAACATGCAAAAAGAATAGAACTAATACTAGTACTAGTCCAACCCTTTTTCCATCTTCCATTGTTTCCCACTAGCTCTAGCTAGTTCGATGCATCCATTTCATTACACTAGCGCATGACCAGAAATGAACAAAACCTATCCTGATCTTATTCTGTTTTATTGATCTCAAAGTCTCCGATACTTTTCCTACTAGCTAGGCCAAGCCACTATCACTAAATTGACCTTTAGAAAACCATCCACTATACGTAAAAACAATAATACTTGCACTAGTATATAAGCTGATTATTATAGTTGTCGTATGCATTCCGTCCTCTGTAATGTACGTAGATTCCGTATGCGTTACTCTGATTCGATAAAAAAATTATCGTAAAATTAAGAGTTATTAATATTTTTACAAGTCGAATAAACATATATGCATATATAGTCAATTTAAACAGTAAAAACAGATCGTTGTGATTCGATCATTACCCAAAGTAGAAAAGATAGATTTGATGATCAGTCCATTTTAATCATAAATCACGAGGTCCTTGGTTCATATATTAATTTGCGCATGGAAAAGATGGTAGAGACAATGAGCATGGTGAGCCCAGTTACGCAGCTGCTCTAGATCCCCACGCGTGGCATGGATCAGTGTGTGTGTCAAATTATGAATTAATCAAAGATTAAAACTTAAAGGCGAATTACATTCATATCCTTTATATATTTATATTTCGAGTGAGAGTAGTTGGAATTGAGATTGGATTTGGCCAACCACTGCATGCGTTGAATATATATTTTTAGTGAAATTTCGTTGTTCTTGTTCCCCATCGCTCTACATCTGATCCATCACGGTTCAACGTACACCAAGCCTTAAACAATTCCAGGTTTCCAACCCCGGTAAGGAATAATTAACTCAGAAATTACGTACCCACTTAAATACTTTATGCAATATTCCACTCTTTGTAGCTTATACTTTGTTTGATGTTCCAACCTAATTTATGGCTTGATTGGCTTCACAAATTGTTGCGAGTTGTGACCATAAATTTTAAGTCTATGAAACTAGCTAGTACTAAACTCCGGCCTCACCATTTGTCTTATTAGAAGAGTCCTTTAACACTTGCAACAAATGTAGCAATAGTGCAATTTGAGGGTTGGATCGAAGATCGGATTGAAAAACATCATCCATCAATGAGAAATTAGTTCGGTTTAGACGTGGGTCTCACATGGAGCCCACTTAACCCGACTAATGCATGGGGTAATTCTTAACCTATGGATTAGTCCGAACCACATTGCTATATAAATGTGGGGCCTATGCACATAGTATTGGTTCAAAACAATACAAATGTTAATATAAAAATATTTTTTCTACAATTTTTATAACAATTGGTCCTTAGATTAATCTATTGTATTGTCGAGCCGATGGTCAAAAACTGATTTAGATGAATAGTGTATTAACTTGGGTTGAAAATCGGTCCAACCCTTGAAAAATGGATGCATTTGCTCTTATAGATCACCTACTCTTATTGATGCTTATATGACGATATAAATCTTTTTCATTGCTCACTATTTATTATTAATTAATTATATTGATTGAGAAAACGCAATGTAAAAATTAGGGTCACCTTCTCCACGAGCCCAGGCATGTGCCTCATATTCTGGGTTTGAACTAATAGCCTATATAGTTGTTAATTCTGGACCAAGCCAGGTCTTATATATGCTCCATGTCCGCTTCCCACTTCTGAGGCCCGGCCATGTGAAACAGCTGCCTCATATAATTACCTTGAAGAGCTGAAGATAATACTAGTTTATTCTGCCACTTAGCTCTATCGTCTATATATATAAAACGTTTAGGACTTGAAAATTTGCTTAATCATATATTATATTAGTGAGCTCCAAGGCCACTGATGAAAGGGTAACAAATGGGTTCAGGCTTTCCAAGGAGGCCCATGTTTCCGAAGACCATAATGGGCTCATTACGGAAGCCATAACCATGTTGGTCTGGAATCTGGATTAAAATAAAATAATGGGCTTAAAGTTAGGCCCAACAAAATTCGGGTAATCTTCGCGGGTAAAGTAACGACCAATCTTCTCCACTAAAACCCTAATTGACAGAGGAAGCTGGGGTTTTTGTACTAATACTTATTTACAGCTTCGTTTAAATCCAGAGTCCGCTTCGATTCTCTTTAATTCTTTCTGTAATAAAATCGGAGATGTCCGAAAATAAGGTCCACGGCGACGCTGTGGAAAACCCTAGAGTAACCTGGGACGGCTGCAGCGTCCTGCTCGACATCAACGACGGCGACCGTTTGGTTTTCTCGCGGCTCTCCGGTGGAGCGTGAGTCCCAATTTATATTTCATTTATTTTTTTTAATTATTTTTATTTTTTCCGTTATTTAATTAAGCTTAGTGAAGGATGCAGAGCTAAATGTGGTTAATGGATTTTGCAGAAAATTGAAAATTGGGAACAAGAACTGTTCCCTGCAGCCGTTGATTGGCTGCCCGTTTGGTTCGTTTTTTCGAGTCGAAAACGGAGAAGATGGGCCTTATTTGTCTAGATATACTCCGTCCAATGAAGGTTGGTTATTGAATTGCAATGCTGCTTCTGTGATTCTCATTGTGTTTAGTGTTCAGTGTGTTTTGTATTTGAATTGTTCAGGAAATAGTGTTCAAGAACAAGGAGATTGCCAATTGAAAGACGAGTTGAGAGATAATCGAGCATTGGTTGATAACAATAAAGCGCAGAGCCTTACCGGTGATGCCATCAATGAGATGCGACGGTGAGAACTAACTAGCATAACTTTTGATCCATTACATTGAACATTAGTATGCTTTTTATCTTGTTAGGAAACGTTTTGCATTGGAGTAAATGTGACCAAATGTGTTGCATTGAATTTGTGTTGAGATACTTATGTTATTCTGTTGCTGGTTTTGTGCTAGGAAATTTGGATACTATCTTTTTTCTTAGTAACGCTTATGATTCTTTATGTTAATGCAGACAGGGCGCAACTGGTGATGAAATAGTTGAAGCTCTCATTGCCAACAGTGCAACGTTTGAGAAAAAGACAGTGTTCTCGCAGGTAATTAAGAGTCTCTGAATACAACGTCTGGTATATCTGAACTGAGCTAATTTCCTCGTTGCCTCTTTCTGCAGGAGAAATATAGGCTTAAGAAGCAAAAAAAATATGCTCCAATTGTACTTCTTAGGCGGCCTTTCACAAGAAGGTAATAAGATATTTGAATCATGAGCCTTAACTGGAGATTTGATGACTTGAAAAAACAACCTGAAATATGCCATAGTTACAATCTGTGCAAGAGTTCGGCGAAATCTGGCAATTGGCATGTTGGTTACTGCAAAGCAGGAATGTTCAATAGAATATTATGGAGAACGTAGGGTGGTCACTTAGAATATTAATTAGTATTTCTTAGAGTTTTTAGAAATGTTCAATAGAAATAAAAAATAGTAAGAAAGACACATTATCACAAAGATTGAAGCTGAGCAAGTACATGCTGAGTGCAACTATAATTGCAAAATCTGAAATTCTATCCACTGACATATCTTTCTTGTTTTTTGTCTCAGTATATGTGAGGCGTACTTGAAGAAATATCCGGTTAGAATTGGGTAATGACTTGTCACTTATGATTTCCATCCTTTTAAATGCCAACTTTGTCACTTCCGAAATGCAATAGCACCATCTTGAAACTATAGTGGATGTGTATCTCATTGAATAAGTCAGTTGATTCCTTTACTCTAGATGCACTCTGTACATTATTTTCTCAGTATTTATGTCCTACATGTTTCCTTCTGATTCAGATTCTTGCGGATGGATACGTTATGTCTGCTGCTTTCCATGGCTAATGTTTCTGCTAATTCCGATGTCCTTGTAGTCGACATGGTTGGAGGGCTTCTTACTGGTGCTGTGGCAGAACGTTTAGGAGGTCTGCTATACAATCCCTTTACTATATGCTGCTTTGAGTTGATTAATTTAAAGTGTAAAATGGGGTGTTGAAGAAGTGATATTTGAGCATAATTCTATAAAACCTACATAAAACAAGTTCTGGGTGTGACAACAGTTCTTTTTGCATATGATGTGTGTGTGTTGTTATGATTCTTTGATATATTTATTTTCAGTCAGTTTATTAGTTTTGGAGTTCTGTGAATGCAAATTTTTTATACATTGAATTATGTTCTATGTTTGACAGGTACAGGTTATGTCTGCAATACATATCCTGGTGGCTCACCTTATCCAATGGATATAGCGAGGATATTCAACTTTGGAGAAGAAATTTGCAAGAGGTAGATTTGCCTTCTAGTCATACCGTTATAAAAAATGCAGTTGGATGAAAATTCTACTACTTGACCCTTGTGCTAATCTTATATGCATTTATTCCAGGATTGTGAGGTCTCCTCTCACTGACCTTCTTTTGTCCGTCCAAACTGAAAAACCAAAACTCTCAAGTCAAAATGGGGACTCTTGTAGCATGGAAACTGAATCAAATGTAAGCAATACTTGATGAAAAATTGTTTTAAAGTTTCGTCATTGTGTCTGATACCAATTCGTCCAGGAACAAATATCTTCAACAGTTGGCACAGAAGAAGTTACTCTCGCGTCTGAGAATACCAACTCTGTCGAACGAAAGCCGAGCAAATCAGCAAAACTAGGAGAAAAAGCACCACATGATATCATCTGCATGTGGAAAGAGAATGGCTTCTCTAGGTAAATATTGTGTTGCATACTCATTTTACTAGATGAAACTTGGATGTGGTTGTTTCGTGATACTTATTCAACATTGTTTCTGCAGTTTAATAATAGCAGCGCCAGAGCTGGATACGTGGAGTTTAGTTAAAGAAATATTGCCACTCCTGTCAAATTCTGCTCCTTTTGCTATTTATCACCAGTATCTTCAGGTAATCATAACAAAATAATTACTTGTGCACTACACACACCACTGTAGGTATGTAAGCATAGATACCCACATACCAAACTCCTTTGTAGACTGTCTAAGCAGCCTTTCTGAAATTTTATACACTATACTGCATCTTAGAATTTGGTTGCCTGGCAAGTTTAACAAAAAAATGTTGTTCTGTTTAAATGTAGCCGCTCGCAACATGCATGCACAATCTACAAGTTGGGAAATTGGCAGTTGGTTTGCAAATTTCAGAACCTTGGTTACGTGAATATCAGGTGTTGTTTGGTCTCCTTTCTATGTCCTCTATAGTCTATACAGATCTAATGTCCTTATACACATACTTTCAGAGTTATAAGCAGTTGTTGCTGATGTCCTTTCAAATAACAATATATGCAGGTACTTCCATCAAGAACCCATCCATGTATGCAGATGAATGGATTCGGTGGGTACATTCTCAGCGGGACCAAGATATGTACCAACAGCTGATTGATACTATACAATAAAGTCGGTAACAAGAGAACCGATATCAACAAGCGAGTGAAAAGGAAGCTCATGACCCCAATAACCACGCCGTGAATGGTGACTCCATGTAACAAGGACGTCCGTTGGCAAAACCACCGTCTTCGTATTGTACACTAGTATTCCCTTTTTAATCTTTCAACCCTGCAACTGCTGCAATCCTTTTTCCCCAGCAGGGTCTGCGTTCTGGTTTCTGGTCCTTATGACCTTCTGTATTTCCTATAGCAATTCATTTGTTCTGAAACAAATAACGAGTGTTACTCTGAACTTAGTTAAATTTTCTTGTGAAAGAACATTATCGGCTCCTCTGTGTTTTACTAATGAGAGGGAAAAGGACTTGAAACTCAAAGGACCCAACAAGAGACTTGGTAACATTGGGCCAATGAAAGTCCAAACGAGGGCCCAGCCCAATTAGGTTGAGACACGACAGAGATTCGAACCGACCCGCCTTACAATTTCCCGCTGCTGCGTCACCTCCGCCTATCACTCTCGACTTTGATACGATTCTCCCAATTTTTATAATTTATAATTTTTTCTCGGAATCCCATAGAAACCAGGCGCACGCAGGAAATTGAGTAATTAATTAGTAATTACCCAAACTATTTTCCCTCCACACTCAAAAAAACCTACCCCTCTCTCTCTCTCTCTCTCTCTCTCTCTCTCTCTCTCAGATATGGAGGATCCGAGTCGCCTACCTCGCCCGCCTCAATTCCAGTACCATCTTCTACATCCTCACTCGCTCCAGACTCCCAGCTCTTCTCTGCCGTCGAATCCACGCCGTGTCCGCCGCTTCACTCCGCCGCCGGACCACCAAGATTCCAAACCTCAAGGCGTTTCTGATAAGGCTCTCAGTTCACGCGCCGACGCGTACGTAGCTTTCTCTAAGTTTGAGGTCTGGCTCGGCTCTTCTTCCACCGCCTTATCTTGATTTGATTTTTTTTTTTTATATTTTATATCTTTTGGATTTATTTGCTTGTTAGGTTTTGATTGATTTGGATTGTTGTTAGCATTGTCAAATCTGTAGAGGTCTTGATGTTTGCTTCACTGGTCTTGAGGTCTTGATGTCCTGAAATCACTTATGTTTTCTTCTGCATCCATTATGGTCCTGTTTTTTTTTTTTTTTTTTTTTTTCCTGTATTTTATAATCTGCTTACAACAACTTTTTTCAGGTACCTCTTTTTGAAGGAGGGAGATATCTTGAGCCTTCCCTGCTTCCAGGTTATTATGTACTTGCATTTTTGAAACTGTCTTTAAAGTTGGTGCTCTATCTAATTAACTTCAATCTCACTGTTATATTATTGATGTTGTGACAGAATCAAACTCTTATTGCAATAAAGCTCCTCATGCTAGTACTATTGAAGTTCTTGATCCTGATGAGGTGGGTATTGTGGGTGGATGTGGTTTGGGAATTTGCTAATAGCATTAACATGTGGTGTTTTTTTTTTTTCACTCTATCAGGACAGTACAGAATGACAGTCAGAAGCGCCATGGGACAGATAGATTGTTACCTTTTAAGGTCTGCTATTTACATTGAATACTTGTAGAGATGTAGGGTATATGCTAATTTGGAGACCTTTTCTTTTCCTGAATCACATGCATGATGTTTTGTTGAGTAACACCTTTATGCTTAATAACTGTAGTGATTACCAAGGCCAACAACAAGGCATCACCGTTAAGCAGGAAAACTCAACAAGCTCATCTCCTTGCAATAACACTGGCTTTTGCAGAATGGAAGATGGAGGGATGTCACCAGAATTTCACAGCTTACCAGACAGAGCCAGAGGCATCTTCTGGGATGCAGAAAATTGTTCTTTCGCACTTAAATGTTAGTTTTTGATCTCTCATGTAGCTTTACTAGATGCCTTTCACTTGTTGATGTACAACTCGAATATTTTTCGGTCGCTGGTCATTGCTTAACCTTACCATGTCACTTCTGTTTGCAGGCCAACGATGACTATTGGTTTAGATCAGAACCAGAAGTCAGCCTTACTGATCTCTGGGGTAAGCTATATTTTCTCTAGAGTCCTAATTTCTTACAATTTGAAATGCTCACGTATTAAAAGACTTCTTTTCTTGTTCACTTGCAGCAACTAATTAAGCAACCCCCTTGTAGACAATTCTGTGAAGAGTGCTGCAGGGTTTGGGTTTGGCTGTAACCTAACTGTAAATAGGTACAATGCTGTTGATTCTTCCAGACGACATGAAAGACGGTGCTCTTTCGTGTTCCAGAAGCAAATCGTGTAGCAAGTTTTTTTTTTATTCTTCTTACTAACAATCCATAGTTATACCACCTGAAAGGTTTCCATGGCTGCTTAAGCCACTCAAAGCATGTATACCAGTTTCAATCAAACGAAGACCTTAAATTATTTTCCGAGAAATAATGCCATTTTTGGCAATTTTAGGCTATCAGTAATCCAACAACCTGCGTACTATTATTAGAGCATCTTTAGCAATGTTAGCCATTTTTAAGTTAAATTTTAGTCAAATTAGTTAAAATGTCATTTTGGTTAACCATTTTAAAAATATGGCTGTATCAATGCTCTCTATTTTAGCTAGTATTACGTCAATATTATTCTTCAAATAGAAATTAAATAGTTTAAATATATTTATATATCACAAAAAATATCTTACAAGGAATGTAATAAATTATAACTACTTTATAGCTAGCGAGATAGCTAAAAGTTATAATAGCTTAAGTTTGGCTAGTCTGCTGGAGTTCCTAAAACATCTAAAAAAACTAAACACGCTTTCTAAAATAACTAAAAACTAAAGTAAAAATATATTAAAGTTGTTTTTAATACTGATGATGTAGATTGTAGAACATACACTACCAGCGAGTAGCATGAATTTGATAAGCGGTCACTGAAACTGGTTTATTTAAACAAGGATCACCATAATTTCACCTAATTTCTTATCTCAAACCTATTCCTCTTATCCATTACCTTCTTTGTATATCAATTTTCTGGTTCCTCTGCCAAAATTTTCCATTTTTTTTTTTGAGATAACATTTTCCAATTTAAGTTGAAGAAAGAAACACTTGATTCTACATTTTCAGACGATATAGCTAACAAAACTCCGTCGACATCGATATACTACTGTGTCAACACATTTAGGTACTAGATGCAACTTCACTTCGTTATTTGAGTAGTTAATCAACCCCCCACAAAATCAGAACCCTTTGTTGATGTGCTGAATGACGTTCAATTAATAAAAGGAATGGAATGGAAAACTAGTGGACACCACAAATTTACATCAGTGTCTAGCGTCTACATCAACAGTTTAATGAGCATCATTTGTCCGGCTACTGTTTAGCTAGCTTTGCAACCGAATTTTTCAAAAGACAAGACTGCTTCAATGGCTTGATGCTGCTGCTGCAGAACGGGTTTTCCTTAACGATGCTCGGGTTTGCCGAATGGTACCTTCCATTAGTGTATCTTTTGGGGGAGGAATTGTACTTTCAGTTGCTGCAGTGGACATCACTGCATCAGTCTCCATTGCCTCCGTCTCTTCAGCTGGTTTAGATTGGCTAGATGATTCAGGTGGAGCTGGTGCTTTCTGAGTATTTGAACCTGCTGCTTGGGGTGCAGCTTTAGGCTTTGGTAAAGGAGCCAACGCTTCTAATATCTCTCTTTGGTCCTTACTAGAAGTTGTACTGGACGTGGGAGACGGTGGTTCTTCGGGTTGAGATTGCGGTGTTGCAGCTGGTTGGCGATTTGGAGATGGAGCAGGCTGGCGAGCAGCAGGGGGTTGGCGACCCCTAACACCTGGTTGTGGCTGCAATTTAAAGAGTATAACCTTTCTTAGCAGGGTCCCCATAATACTTAAATTTGAGGTTACATAATATACATGCAAGACTGCAGTAACTATATATAAACATTAAGGGATCAGATGACAGTCATGACACATGCATGTAGTATATTCAGAGTATAAAGAATAAGAAGTTACTATGTCTCAGAAGGCATAATGCATTCTTATAACATAACAACTTGAAATGGAGCTATACGATATTTGCTTAAAACAGTTATGGTGTATCTCACACAGAACTAAGCTGATATCAAGTCTGATTCAAGTCACATACCTGAGCAGGGCGAGGCCTTGGTGTTGGTGTTGATTGTGCAGCAACATACTGTAAAATATCAAATACTCTCGTCTGACCATAGCTTGCAGCTCTTTGCCAATATAAAATAGCGATATCACCAGCCCTAGTTCTTAGTTCCAACAAGTTCCTATCAATATCGTTCTCATGCTTTGCGAGATATGGTCTAAAGAAGGAATCATACACATAAGTCGTTCCCTGGAATATAAAGTAGCTGTCAGTACACAAAGAAAAGAGTTTACTAACAATAACGCAAACGAACAGTAAGTAAGCTGATCACCGAGAGGGATAATATACCCTTGTTTTAGGGAACCACAGATATATGATGAAAAGCAACTTAGCTTCACTATACATCGGAACCCTTCAAGAAATAAGACACCTAAAATGAGACAACGAACTGCCACACTAAATCATATCTTAATTTACTAGTATAGAAACACAAAGTCCTTACCATGAAACAAAAGCATCACCAACTCTCTCGCATACTGTTAAAACAGCCACCAAAATCCTGCAACTCGAGAAGAAAAGAAGATCAGCAGATGGACCGTCAATGACTATTTCAGACACAAGTAACAGTTTATATAACTATACCAATACTGGCACCAAAAGCGAAGTTGCTCGATCTCCGGCTTGTTCTTTTCAACAGTTTTGTAGCACTCATAGGCTGGATAAGCATAACCAAGGATCATCCTGCAAATGTTTTGATATGGGGCATTATAATCCAAAGATAATCATATGTACATATTAAGAAAAAAGACAGGGGAGGGTCGTTCGATGACATACACAAGTCCTCTGGTAAGAAATGATCCTATCATCTTGTGTACCTAACAATAGAAAAAGAAAACAAGTTAATTAGGCACCAAATCAAATCAACAATCTGGAAAAAGTAACAATACAAAAGAACAAAACAGCTCACGTCCATACCAAGCAACTGCAAAACTTTATTCTTATAATCATAGAAAATCTAACACATGCTCCCCTAAAAACTTAGATATCGACCACCTATTAACAAAACTAAAAGCAGATAAATCACAAAACACAAGATTAAAACCATAATCGGATTCCGAAACAAAAACAGAAGAAAATCAAACACCCAAAGTTCAATGCTCTCCTTCTCCGGTTCATAAATATCATAAAATGCGGATTAGTCTAGCAAATTAGACTCACAGAATTGGATTTTATGATCAAAAAACAGCATAAAAACCCATGAAAATCAAACTCATGACCTCGATTTTCCTCGAAACTTCTCCCTTTCTAATCAAAAAGCAAAGATTAACACCAGCTTCATAAAAAACAATTGAAAACACTCAAGTTCATGATCACTGCCCTAGAAAACCTCATTGCCCTATCACAAATTCGACAAACCGAAACTCTCTTATTACAAAATCGGATGCAGATAACGAATCTCAGTTTAAATCAAAACACACACGAATACTGAAAATCGTAGCAGTAAAAGCTCAAAGTCTCAGAGATTGAGTGAGAAAGCCGATGCGTACCTCTCGAAGACTATTCCGAACCTTTTTTGTCGGATTAAGAATAACAAAAACGAATAGCTTGTGTTACGAGAACGCAAATCGCCGTCGTCGGAAAACAGCGCCGCCGCAACGCCACGGCGTAGAGTCTCCGGTGTCGGCGGCGAGAGAGAAAGAGAGAGAGCGTTTAAATTTTGGATTTGATTTTAACAGTTTTGGCGTCTTGCGTTTTTGGGTTCCGTATAAACCAGAGCGAAGAGTCTTGCGTGTATTTAGGGTGCACAGCAACGCCATACGCTTTAGGCCCTAATCACCGTTAAAGCTAAAACCAACGGTTCACCTTTCTCCTTGTTTCCATCAAATCGTGACAGATCATCTTCACGGGCCGTGTTATTCGGGCTGACGCTCTTGCCCTTATGAATCAAGAGTGATATCCACGTTATTTTGGTACTATATGAGTAAGGAGTGGCAATTTCGTCAATTGACGTGAGGCGTGACATTAGCATATGGTAAAGTGGATGGTTTAGATTCTGTGATGAGGGTAAAGTATGTGATGAGTGGATAAGATGGATAACGATATCAAAATGTAATTATATAGTGCGGTGGGGTCTATGGAATAACGGTAACCTCCTCATTGGATTCTTTGTTTAAGACCTAGCAGAGTAATATATTTTTTTATAGTATCAACGACCGTATTTTCAAAGCTTAAAGGTTCAGAGATTAATCTGCGACGACGGATTTCTTTAACTGTTTTACATCAATTGAGGAGACAAAGTGATGAAGGAAAGAAGCAAAAGATTCATAATACAAGTAGGTCTAGCTCAATCATAATCTACTATTTGAAGTGAATAATGTTTAAAATTTAGCTTCATAACATGAAGTGTCATACTTGGTCGTACATTGAGTTCAACCATTCTAAATAAATAGATTCCATATGTAAAGACATGTACAGACGGAGTTGTCCCCAAGTGACACAACTTTGATATAATAAGGGGACTTATAAATTAAACACGCATGGATTAGTAATAAAATAAATAAACATAGTGGTAGGACTATGGGCCATGGGGAGTGGGCTCAAGATCTTGTGAGTTGGTAGCTAGAAGCCACAATATTGAATATTGTCTATGATGGTAAATAATAATGAGAAAAAGAACATGCCTTGAGCTTCAGGCTGTTTCCTAACGTAGAGAAGAAGTTGCAATCCGACTAATCATTAAAGCTCTAAAGTGTGAATATGCAGATAAATGAGATTCTTCCCTAGCTAGCTAGGATGAGAAAGTAATTTGACTCCATTTCCGTTACGAGTTTAAAGCTCACTTTTACCTTTTCGATTGACCATGAGAATTATCGAATTACTGGAATAGCTAAATAAGTGTTTTATGCGAGTTTCAGTCGACAAAAGGAAAGCGCAAATAAGCTTAAAAACAACCTGAAGAAGAAAGAACAGAAAAATAAGAAAAGCTAGTGGTGAGTATTGGTGATTTGGAAGCCACAATGGACCCTGGCATGGCATAGGATGATGCAGAAATAGGGGGTTCCAATAGGCTTATGGGATGTAGCCTAATTGCCCAAATACCATGTGAATCGAAAGTGGGGATGGATGGAGGTTCACGATGTAGCCTTGGATTCTACGTCTTCTCATTCTCTGTTACGAAAATAAAGTAGAACTGGTACTTGAAGATGGGGGGTGGGAATGTGAGATATGGTCCAATATATATAAATTCCATAATAGAGGGGACACTATGGAAGGACATGAGTCCCCCCACTCTGCTTGGTTGCTCGAATTCATGTGCTTGTTATAATACTTGTTTGTTCGCATGTCATTCTCAATGTAAGCCAATCTTACCCACCATGCATATTTCACTCTACCTACCTTTTCTTAAGTAATCGTGTTATGAAATTATGAGACTACCCACTAAGGAATTGGCTCTTACTATATTTGGTGCTCCATGATGGCATTGCACCGGCCTCTACAAGCCTTGGTTCTCAAATCTTAACCCCTAAATGTGCGTAGTTTCGACGAATCATGAGAATCGTTCACATCGCATCTATCCCAATGTGCTATTCCATGACGGTACGTACTTGCTACATGGTTACTACTTACTAGTCTATTCATTCTGTTACAATGGAACGAGTATGTTTAGCCAACCCATTATCCATTGGTAATCATAAACAAACACTAATGAGAGATTGACAAGTCTCAACAATAATCATAAACAAACATGTCAAACTCAAACTCTCATGTTATGTCCTTAAATTGCAGCCAAGTCTTTTAAAATAAACATGTGTCTCAAGTTCATTGGTTGTGGTCACCTTAAGGTGACCATCCCTTGTCACCGAAATCGGATTCAAACTACATTGACTTGTAGTTAGTGCCTCGCAATAGCGATAGCAATACTTGCACTCACACATGTTGGGATTTCTGGGTTAGCCTTCATGGTCACATTGGTCCGATTGGGAGCCCATATATTCATGGGGCACCCAATGGTCCTCCTTTCGAGCGCCAAACTTTTTAATTCGTTAGGCAACTAGCACATTCATGTTCATTCATTTTTTCTGAAATGTGAAAGCCGTTATATTTTGATTGAAACATGAACATGACATTTAACTTTGTTCATGCAGTTTAAGATGGAGAGTAACTTAAAAATTTTGTGACTATTCATGATATATATTCTATGATGTATCTCGATAATATTTCAGGTGGTACAAACTACGTATCACACATTGCGTAAAGAAAAGAAAAAGAAACAAGTAGGGTTAGATTGATGCGCGTTAGTTATATGATATACAACCGATCTTACTACATGATATAAGATTTTGGAGAAAACCTAAATATTTAGCATTTTGCCGAATGTTGGGGTGATATATTCAAGGCCGAATATGGCCCGGTGCCAGCGGTGCGACAACACTAGGCCCATGTTCATAGGGACCCAACTTGTTAAAGACCTTTTGATGCTCTAATCTGTTACGAAATTAGAAAAAGCAGGAAAAACACGTCATCCTTTGAGACTCAAACTCTGGTGGCTTAATTAGAATAAGCAGCACAACCATCCCTACTGCACACCAATTTAATTACTATCTTCATATGCTTATATTTATTACTTTAATCTCGTGTTTTAATAATTATTTTTCAATAGCCTGTTTCAGTAATTCTTTTCCAACACTGTTTCATAAATTAATCAAAATTATTTTCCTAAATACTTTGTATCTGAGTAAATTACTAGTGTCTACAAATGTTATTTATGAGAATTAGTAAAGTATTAAGATTAGTCTTCTCAAAAAGAAAACATATATTCATCTTTTCAAGAAAAATATTATAAATATTCATTGAATTAAATTTTAAGAAGTGTCATCTAATCTATACTAATTCACGTATACGATACTAACCTATCATGTAATAATATCTTTCTCATATTTTTGTTTGTGATACATTACATAGATGGTGTAATAGACATCTCTTAAAGATATAAAGACTTTATGTTATTATGCAAGTTTCCAAAGTTTTTGTTTGAACGATCTCGATATTTTCTCAAATTTCCATAGAAACTTTTGTTTATCGGATCATCGACATTTCCATGATCTTCATTATTTTAGTCATTGGTATGAACAGTATAATTTATTATACATTGTAGACAAAAATGAAATGAATATACGTAATTAAGTGAAAACATTATTAGAGGTGTTTAAGATAACAATACTAAGAGTATATCGACATATTTGAAACCCAAAAAATGGGTATTTTTGATAAAAACCGATTTTTTTTTTATATAAGGGGCCCACAACTTTCCTGGGCTTTTAATTCTTCAGGACCGGCCCTGGATATATATTTTTTAGAAAAGTATATATGGTGAGAACCATGTAGAAATTCATAAGTCTTCACTATATATAAAGGAATAGTTGTGCTGACTCGTTTAACTCGGAAAAAAAAACCATCAAAGACATGTATCACATTGTGCAATTCATCACAATTAAATGACCTAGTTGTTATTCAATCCGTTACATTTTCCATTAATTAATTATATTGTTCAAAATCAGCCATTCAAATGTTATATATATTTTTGGGTGAAACACATCACCCATAAATAATCTTGCAGTCAACAATGACTATCAAGTCTTCCGGGCTTTCACTATCTAAATCAAGATTTATAATTGGGCTGATGAATATATTTTTTTTTTTATTTTTTTTTTAGAAGGGTTTTGGGCGTTCGGGGATGATACCCCTTTATCGGAAACCCAATTTCCATTCGAGCCGCGTTAGGACCGCCCGTAGACGGGGAAGCTCTCCCAAGATTGTTGCTGCATACACAAGGATCGAACCTTCGACCTTGCTTAAGCTACACTAGCAAACCAAGGAATTGGGCTGATGAATATATTAAGCCCATCTGAATCATCATTTCAAATATAACGAGGACCAAACCAAGGAATGTACGTGGCAGACGCAGAAGACCGAGGGAGAAAAGCTCATCATCTCTATCAAACTGTCTGGTTGTTGATACTGCCAACCCCACAAAACATATCCATATTCTTCTTTCTTCACTACAATGCTCCTCCTACAATTCTCAATTCTCTTCTGGGTAGGACTAGGAGGAAGGAGTTCAAGTCGTCTGAGTTTTCACCTGTGGAAATGTCAATAGCACCCTCACTCCCTCGTCTACATTCTCCTTTCCTATGTTGCCCCCTCAACCGTTCTTCCTCTTCTCCTTGTCTTTCCCACAACTTGGCTCGACGCTCGCCCAAGTCCTATCCATGCATCAGAGCTATTGATCTTGATCAAAACACGGTTATTCTTCTTTCCCAATCTTCATCAGCCTTGGTTTTCTCAGAGCGAGCTTGTTTTATCATTGTGTTGGTTAATTTGGGTCAAATTAGTATTCAATATGCTTCAAAATGTGATCAGGTAGTGGCAATCTCAGTAGGGCTGGTGAGTGTTGCAGTTGGAATTGGCATTCCGGTTTTCTACGAATCCCAAATCGACAATGCTGTTAGTTCTCTCTCTTTTTCTCTATTACCTAACCTCGATTTCTCTTATAAGCTCTGTAGTTCTGCTAGTATGATCTTATTGAGGAGATAATGTTAATGCAGTCAAAGCGAGACAACACTCAACCCTGCTTCCCATGCAATGGAACTGGCGCACGTAAGTGACTAGTAATTTAGCAATATTACAGCTTTGTTTTTATCAATGGTATGTAGTTTGATATGATAAAACTAGAAGCATTCATGTTCATATATTAGACCTTTCATATTCATGTTTATGCTCATGCTATCTAAAGTTTGGTTATTTTGCTGAAAGTGGATGACCCTTCTTGTCCCAGAGAGATGCCGATTTTGCACTGGAAGTGGCTCGGTCACGGTAGAGCTTGGTGGGGAGGAAAAAGAAGTGTCTAAATGCATTAACTGTGAAGGGGTCGGATCATTTACATGCACCACATGTCAAGGTTCTGGGATTCAACCTCGATACCTTGATCGAAGGTATGAAATGGGAAATGTCATCATCTTTTGCAGCAACTAGAAATGTATTGAAGATATATGCAAGTAGGTTTTATGCCTAGTGTTCTTACAAGGTGGCAACTAATATGTGCATTTGGTTGATTGGAGAAGAACACATTACAGTACTTGAAGGGATTGAAAGATTGAAGAAGTGTTGAATTGTCAGGATGTTAATTTGTGCTTTGTTTTGAACAGAGAATTTAAAGACGATGACTGAAGTCTATCTGCGAGAACAAGTAGCTGGATTATTCGACTCTCTTCGTGTCAGAGGGCTGCTTAACTTAAAAGCGGAGTTAAGGTCAAGAAATGTTCAGTTTTTTGGTTTTTTTTTTTTTTGTACACACCTTTACTACATTTGTCCAATTGCTTTCATGCCTTCTTCCAAATCCACATATAATGGAACAGTCTAACCTGTTCTCTTATCCTTCTCCTTCTCCTTCTCAGACTAGTGTTTATGAATATAACATAAAACTAAAAGAATATAGTTTGTTTTGTTATATATGTTGAGGAAAATGAAAGACCGGTGCTTAGTGTTAGTAGAGCAGACTATATTACTTTGAGATTTGGCTATGTGCTTAACTTGGAAACATTGAAAAGGATGAACAGCTTAATTAAAAGGATGAAATGTACATACAACAATGCGAGTATAAAATCCAAAACAAACTACCACTCAGCCAAAACTGGCCTAAACCCCAAAACAATTGGTAACCCTGCTCCAAACTACTTCTGCTCCTCGATTACTCGTGTTACCTTGCCCAGAGCCACAGTATTCCCTAATGCTCTCAAAGACACACTCCCTAGAGATCTACATTTAGAGTACTCTGCCACACAAACTGGCCCTTGCAAAAGTACCTCTACAACAGCTACCTGCTTTGCAAGAAGACATCGAGGAGACTTTTTCGCCACTTTAAGAGTCTTTGGATCAAGTAATCCTGCTATTTTCACGACTCTTGCTGCCTCTTTTGCATGATGTATGTGAAACTCCAGCTGAGAGCCAGCCAACATAGGCTGTGCCCCGTCCAAAAGTTGCACATTCAATTCCAAATGTCTCGCAAATGCAACTGGAACATCAGGGTCACAGAGCACGCCTCCTGCCCTCACATGATGAACATCAATCCCTTGTAGAGTAACAGCCACATTATCACCAGCTGTAGCAGTCGAACATGACTGAGAGCCGTCACGTTCTAAAGACCGGACAGTTCCCAATTCTCCAGAAGGCATAACACGAACCTGAAGGCCATTTTGAAGAGTTCCAGCTTGCAGTTTACCACAAGCAGAAACCTGCCCTCTAGACGATTTAATGACATCACATATAGGCATGAGCAGTGACTTCTCAGACTCTCTCTTAGGAGGTTGAAATGAATCAATGGCATTCAACAAGCAAGGTCCACTATACCAAGACAACAAACGTTCATCACAAGGAGCTGACACCAAGTTCTGATTATCCATGGCACTCAATGGAACCCAACACACCGAGGATTCCTCAAAACGACAGGAACGCAAGAGAAATGTTCCTAGTGTGTGTTTTATTTCATCAAATCTATCCTTTGAGTAACCAACAACATCCATCTTATTTACAGCAACTATAATCTGCTTAACACCGAAGCTTTTGATGATCTGTGCATGCTCCTTAGTCTGTCCTCCCTTCATACCAGCTTCAAATGCACCATTCGAACCATCAACAACAAGTATTGCAGCATCAGCTTGTGTTGCACCGGAGATCATGTTCGGAACAAAGTCTTTATGCCCAGGGGAATCCAGCACAACAACCTTGTAGTTTTTGGAGTCAAAATATGCGACAGCAACACTCATAGTTATACCTCTTTCCCTTTCTTCTGTGCTCTCGTCCAGTGCCCAAGCATAGGCAAAGGACCCCTTCCCCTGTGACTTTGCCTCTTTCTCATTTTTGTGCATTTCCTTTTTGGATATCCGTCCCAATAGATGAAGCAGTCTACCAGAGAGAGTCGATTTGCCTGAATCGACATGTCCAACTATGGCTAGATTGAGTTGAGCCATTATAGAAGAAGAGCTATTCTAGGAGAGTATGAACCTGTGGTTTTGAATATCCAAGTGTTTACGAGTTTTATTTGAAGGATGTGTGATAGGTGTATTTATACTAATCCCACTATCCTGTTCCTAATCCTAATCCGATAGGAATTCCTAATCCTATAGGAAATGGAAATAGAAATAGAAGAAGTGACAAAAAAGAAGAAGAAAGGGAAACCCTTTTTCCGATAAGAAATAGGAAAGTGCAATGCTCGTATACAATGAATGATAAACTTGTCGTCTCTAACTGGTCAGTTTAAGTTCTCTTAAAAGTAACATGTACTGTGAAAAGATAAGTTAGACTCAACTAAGTGTTGTAATATTCTTGAAATTACTAGGTTGGGCTTCCATCAAACAAGGTCCACGAGAAATTTAAATAACCCAACCCAACCAACCCACCGCCGTATAGCTCTGCGTGTTCTGAACTCGGCCAAGTGAGGGAGTTGGCAACTGGTTTTGACAAGTAGGGTTTCACACTTGCAACTTCTAATCGAAAAACACACCCAAGAAGATGTTGTACATAGTTGGACTTGGATTGGGGAACGAGAAAGACATCACTTTGAGAGGTTTAGAAGCAGTTCAGAAATCTGACAAGATTTTCATCGAAGCCTACACTTCTCTCCTCTCTTTTGGTCTCTCCTCCGATGGTCTTTCCACTCTGGTAAATCACCACTTTCGTATTTTTGGGTATTTATTTGTTTTGTGAAGAGAGTTTGGTTTTTGAAGAAAGAAAGAATGATTGCGGGAAAAGTTGTATGGAAAACCGGTGATACTTGCTGATAGAGAAACCGTGGAGGAAAAGGCTGATGAAATTTTAAGTGCTGCTGCTGATTCTGACGTGGCTTTCCTTGTTGTTGGGGATCCTTTTGGGTATGTAGTAATCTAACATTGCTTTGTAACCCTTTGTTCTATTTAGGTAGTTTAATTTGTTATTTGAAGTTTGAAGTAGAATTTGTGAATTAGGATTGAAATAATGCCCATTTAGTTTAAATTTTGGAAAATTGAGATTTGGCTTACTTAAGTTGATGTGGGATTGCAGAGCTACAACTCACACTGATCTAGTAGTTCGAGCTAAGAAGTTGGGGATTGATGTCAAAGTGGTGCACAATGCATCGGTTATGAATGCGGTGGGAGTCTGCGGCTTACAGCTCTACCACTATGGAGAGACAGTTTCGATACCGTTCTTTACGGATACATGGAGACCTGATAGTTTTTATGAGAAGATTCAGAAAAATCATGGGCTTGGACTACATACTCTCTGCCTGTTAGGTTTGGTTCTAGAAACTTTCTGATTGGAAATGTTGCCTAACTGATACTTATATTACTAATGAACTCATTTACCTTTAATTGTAGATATACGTGTGAAAGAACCCACCCTGGAATCCTTATGCAGGTATGCATCTAAATGATTGATCGGCTTCTCTTTCATTTCATCATCAAAGAGTTCAATCTGGTGTTTTCTTTTTCTAGTTCTTGTGTGCATCAGACATTGCATAGACTAAATATTGTTTCTCTGCCTCCCTTGAATTTTTCAGAGGAAAGAAGCAGTATGAACCACCTAGATATATGTCAGTAAACACTGCAATTGAACAGCTTTTGGAGGTCGAGCAAAACCGAGGAGAAAATGGTAAGGCATATAGGTTTTCTCCTTTCTGGCTTGTATACAACTTGAGACAACTTCCAGTCGCTGTAATTTGATTTTTTGATTACCTTGCAGCATACGGTGAAGACACCATGTGTTTTGGGTTTGCTCGGCTAGGAAGTGAGGATCAGAAGATAGTTGCTGGTACAATGAAGCAACTGGAATCAGTTGATTTTGGTGCACCTCTCCATTGCCTTGTCATAGTAGGCAAGACCCACCCAGTGGAAGAAGAAATGCTGGACTTCTACAGAACTGTATGAATAACCATATCTTTGAAAGGAGCAGTTCTACTTGTTTTATATGCAGGCAAGTGTTTTCCATTTAGGTTTCTATCCAGTGTTCTACATTTTCTGGTTATTCGATTACTCGATGGACTTTCACTTGATCTATCTGTCTACAGCGAAGTAACTTGTACTATGTATAGCAGACACAGAAGAGGAGGTACTCTGGACTGGCATTGAAGAAAGTTAGGAGGACATCTTGGATTTCTTTTGTTTTCCTTGGTGGTGCAACTGTAACTTGACTCTCAAGAAGAAGCGCCAGCAACAATACCATACTCTATAATCTCCATATTTGATTGGGATGATAGCATGTTGTATGATGTTACTATCTGTTAAGTTCTCTAATGGAAGTTGATCAGATTATGTAGTAAAGTTTCATGTTCGCTTTTCAGTTGCACACTTTCTGTACAATCTCTTGGATATTTGCTATGTTATTCCTCTATTTATTTCAGATTAAACACTCGTGAAAAACAAAGAATGGCTAGAAAATTGTCAATACAATTTGGGAAGTGTTTCACTTCCCTAAAAATAATGGTTGAATCCAACATTGAAGGACCAGTTTATATAGAACTTTATGAGATTCAAGGCACAAACATGCTGAGAGTTTCATCTTCAAAGGGCACAGCAGCCTCTGCTTCTAGTCCCTCAATTTCCACAGCAGCCTCTACTGGTTAGAAGTCCCTCAATTTTTCCAGTCCCTCGTGATCTTGCTGAGAAAGTGATACAGGCTTGACCTTTATACATTTATTCAGGTGGTTTCAAGTTGCAAATATAATCAAAGGCAAGCCAATGAAGAAAAGATATATGAACAAAGTAGTCTGACTATTTCTTCTCCTGAATAAAGCCATATTATGAACAAGTTAGTGGACTATAATTCTAAAAGAAACTGTTGCCACCAAGATCAGTTCTATACTGACAAAAAATTCTGAAAGTTCTAGCCCTAACCTAACTGTAGGCAGTTTTACTGCACTTCCCTTGCAACCACGTCAACCGTATATGAACACCTTTTAGAGAGATGAATGTCTCCCTTAAATTAGGGTTATCAAACAGGTCAACTGCAGCAAAGTAAAGCTGTTCGTCAACGTCTTTCATCTCGTCCAATGCTCTTATACAATTACTTATGCTAAACTTGTCATCTCTAGGCATTGTCGCGGCTGTCCTCAGCTTTGAGGCTGCAATCATATCTTGTAGGGCTTTTGCCATAGTATCACATGTTTCTTGATCTCTTCTGCTTTGACTCTCAGAAGCCTGTGCATCAGATGTACGCTTCCTTTTCCTCTCTACTACAAGCTTGGTAACCTTTTCTGCTAATAACAAATTTCCTTGCACAGGTCTTGAGGATGGTGTATTTTCAGAGTGAGGGGCTTCACTGAGAGGACAGGAACTGAAACCTACATTGTCCGTTCCTGCAGACTTGTCTAACCCTTCATAATGACTAGATTGAGCGTATTTCCCATCAGCTGCTGAGTCTGTGAATATTGTGCACAGCTGATCATATATGGGACAATCCTTTACATTAGAAGTTTCAGCCCTCGGCTGCTGTGCCTGTGAGAAGAAATGGATCAAGAACTCAACATATAAATGCAACAAAATAGAAAAGTGACCCCAACAAATGATAACCTCCAGAAGAAATGAAATGTACCCCCAGGTCTGCCCATAGATGATCAAACTCGATACAACACGAATCTTCCAAAGCATAGTCATTAGGTTGATCATAAGCCGACTTCAGACTGTAGAAGCGTGTCCTTAGAACGTCCAGGTGCTTCCTCAACTGATTGTTGTTGAAGTTGAGATCCGTTAGCCTGTTAAACTCATCGCGGATAATATTCCACGTTTTTTTTATCAAAAACATTGTTTGGTCTGTTCCCCAACTGAATCTGCTTAATAACCAACTCTGCAAATGTCTTGTCAAGGGCTGGTGTCCACCTCGTCCTCGAACGTTCTTGCTTCGGTTGAACACCACCTTCATTATCCATCTACAACTACAAATCTATCTGCAAACACAATTCTAACATTGCATTGAATCAATACTATTCCCATATTACAAAATGTATTTGTTAACTAAACAAGAACAGAAATTCATCATAGTAACATAGAATCTCACATTCAGCACCAAGATTAGTGAAATTACATGCGTTTTGAGCTAAAGATTAAACCTTTGGTATCTCTTGATCTGTAATTTGGTCAAATTGCCCATATTCAATCAAAAATGGCTGCAAATTAAAACCCTAAACGAAAAACAAACAATCCCGCCTAAAGAATACAAAACCAAATTTCCTGTAATAAATAAAACCATAAAAACAAGACATTCAGATCAATCAGAATGCATATATAACACTAAGAAATTAGAGAATCATTCAGGGGACGATAAAACCATTTGAACAAAGAAAAAGAGAAAAGCAAAATAAGGGAAAGACTGCAGATGAAGATTGTGATAATGAGGAGGGAAGCAAATAGTGAAAGATGAGAGGTTCACCGGAGTAAAGATGTCGCCGACAATCGCCGGAAAGAGTAAAGCCTCTGTTTTTTTTACCAGTCTCTTTTTTTTCGTTTCGGAGAAAATGCGGAGGGTTTATGCTTTAGTCGCGGCAACGTGGCAGGATATTATTGGTGGACTTCGTGCATCTACATAGTGGCGCAACAAAACGCTGCGTTTCGACTGAAATATAAAGCACAGAGAGAGAGAGGTCATGGGTTCGCTTCATATGAACAGCAATTTCGTATCATATATAACAAGTTGAGCTAGTATAGGGTAAATTTAAGTGAACATTTTCTTTTATAGATTGGCTATAATACAACATTAAAGATACAAAACTACAGTGGGAAGTTCAACAATTTTACACAAGAGATTTACACTTGGCCTTGAGCCATGCCAATTTGATATCACTTCTGATGCATATAAATGTTTCTCTGCGGTCTGGATCCTGGAACAAATCCAAAGCAGCTAGATAAACCTCTTGATCCACCCCTACCATCTCATTCAACACTTCAATGCAACTAGATATCGAGAATCGATCACCACTCTGTGCTGCTACTAATGCTGCAGCTAGTGTCTTGTTTCCCTCCTCATGTTGGGAGACGTCGTTGATGCCAGTCTGACTAGTTTCCTTACACACTCGCCTCCTCTGGCGAGTTGAGCTTATAAGTGGTTGTAACAAACTATGGCGCTTGTTTCTTCCACTAGACATATTCACTTCCTCGGATAAGCGTGATGATGCCTCGTCTACTGCAGGTTCAGCAGAATCACTTGCAGTTTCAGGAGTGCCATCCATTTCCACTTTTTGTTGATCCAACTTCACATCATGACTTGATTGAACGTGTCTTCCCTCTGATCTTGGATCAGAAAATAATATGCACAACTCTTTAAAAATCGGGCAGTCCTTGTTCCTGACTGTTTCAGCCTCGGGATGTGCCTGCAAGTAGAACCCAACAATAGTATTATCACTGCGTCAATAATGTGCCAATGTGGTACAGATAAACTTGCAGATATAGGGGACTTACCATAATGTACTTCTCCCACACTTCATCATCAGCCACTACCACATGCCGAGACTCATCCCAACTAAAACTGCCTTGATCAAGAACCGTCTTTATGTTATTATACACCCTTCTAAGAACATTTTGGTGATTCCTCAACTGTTCCCCATCAAATTTTAAACCAGTTCTGTGATTGAATTCATTTTGTATATGTTTCCATGCCTTCTTATTAGACATCTTATTCTGTCGAGTTTGCTCCATCAACAAGTTTATGAGTATTCTATCCAGTGCCACAGTCCACTTTGCTCGTGATTGATCTTGCTTGGATTGATCTTCACTAGGAAGAGTATCCATCTAAAATAAATTGAAAGAAACAAAGTGGGTAAACATGGAAATTTCATGTCACCAAGCCACCAATAAAAATGAATGACAGCACAAAGGTACCTGGAAAGCAGCTATTTGTAGTTGAGGGACTTGAGGCACTGCACAATTTCCAGCACTGGCTGGCTCGGAAAATATGCTGTCCAACTGTTCGAAAAGTGGGCAGCCTTTGACTCTTACTGACTCAATTTCAGGATGCTTCTGTTAAACAAATACGTTAGAATCATGTTATGCAAATGGAAGAAACAGTGAATGAAAGTATGAGTTAAATGGAGAGAATCTAACCTCAATGTAATTTGCCCACACATCACTCGCAGCAATCACCATGCACCGGGACTTGTCCCAACTAAAGCCATCCTGATCAAGCAGTGACTTAACACTATGGTAAGACCTTCTCAAGACACCATGATGATTCTTCAACTGCTGCTTATCGTAATTTAAACCTGTTTGCCTATTGAACTCATGGTGTATATACTTCCATGCCTTGTTACTAAAAGCATTGTTCGACCTATTCCCTTGAGCAACCTGCTCAAGCATCAAATCCGCAAATACCTTCTCAAGCGGCATACTCCACTGAGCCCTGGATTGCTCCTCATTCATCTACAACACTAACTCTACTTAGTCAAGCAAAGTGAAGGATGTAATGTGAGACTTTCTAAAACCCATGAAACAAACACAATTAAGTACCTGATGCGACACTGTTCCTGAAATAGAAACGGCATGTTTCTCATTGATTCCAGAATCTGATGAGAATATAATGCAAAGCTGTTCATATATATCACAGCCCCTTTTTCTGATAATGTCAGCCTCAGGATGTGCCTGCACATATCATGCTAACTTAGAAGCCTCATAGAATCAACAAAACAAACATTGAAGTCAGAAGCATCTAGAAACTCTACCTCAATGTACTCTTGCCATACATCATCTTCAGCCAGAACCATATACTGAGCAACATCCCAACTAAAACCAGTGTGATCAAGAATCGCCTTCACCGAATTATACCTCTTTCTGAGGACATCAAGGTGGTTCTTCAATTGCTGCTTGTCAAAATTGAGACCAGTCTGCTTACTGAACTCATCTCTTATAATCTTCCAAGCTAACTTTGTAAAAGCACCGCTACCCCTATTTCCATTGCGGATTTGCTCAACCAGCAAATCCGCAAATATCTTAGTGGAAAATGTAGTCCATTTAGCTCTTGATTGTTCTTGATCTGACACACACTCAACCATTGGATTTGATAAACCACCCTATTCAGATTCAACAGCAACTTCAGCTTCAGGACTCAAATTCATATCACAATATACTTCACTCAATAAAAGAAAAAAATCGTAACTAAAACTTATGACAATCAATACAAACATGCTAACTTAAACCCCTTGAAAATGAAATCTTGAAACAGAAAAGCAATAGCTAGTTTGTTTCTTTGAGCAATAAAAAGGCATTGATTTACATGATCGGAGTTCAAAAGTAGAAGACTTGAGGAAGAAAATGCCTGATCAGAATCAAAAGCGGTTCTTGATGATCGAATCTCAGCTGTCTAACTAGAAACCATGTGAAGGATTTGAACTTTCAAGCCCAAGATCCAGCAACACTGTAGTACAAGACTTCAGGAAACACAACACACACAGTGGAAGAGTGTGAAAATAACTTGGGTGTGTTTGATGCTTGATGCTTGATGCGTTTACAATTAAACGAACGGTTTTGCTGGAAAGCCGCGGTTTCTTGAGCTAAAGTCTTTTACGACTCATATTTTCAGTTTTCTTCGTATACGTTTTCATTTTCGAAACGGTGTTTTCTAATTATACAATCATTAAATCATACGAGACACCTGCAGACTAAAACGTTAAACTTGCATCTAGAAACCAAAAGAGATTGCATTTTACAATCTAGCATTTGCTATAGTTGTAAAACATTGTATCATGTTCTTTACTGTTTGGTCAAGTTAAGAGAAATCATTAATTCGACTGACATATTAGATAATAAGATCTTGAATTCGACTCACACATCAATAAAAGTAATAAAATTAATATATAAAATTCTAACAGACAAAAAACAAAAATTACAAAATCATATATGAAACTTTAAAATAACCAATAAATAACTCAAAAGTTAGGATTACAACTTTCTTAAGTCGAAACTTACAACTTAGCTCATACGTACTCACAATATAAAGAACAAGACTCCAAATATAAAATTTTAAGTTTACACATACATTAAATGTTAAAAGTGTATTTAAAATAAGAATACGGAATATAAAAATTCATGTATTGTACGAATATTAGAAGGTCTTATTTTTATTTTTATTTTTTGAACAGGATTAGAAGTATTTTATCTAGAAATCTGACACGACACTCTAACCGAAACTGGACCGTCAATAGCAACAAGCCAACACAAATAGGTCCCGCGTTAGACGGGGCTGACATATGCAACAACCACGTCTTCCACAGTTTCACCGATCCAACCTCCACAGTAGATTCTTTTTCACCCTTCTGTCGGTGCCCCCTTCAGCGGTCCATATCATTCGTCTCCAAATCTACGGCTCACGTCAGTTGACTCGGTCACCCGCCGATCTAGGCATCTCAACCTCCCCACATAACTCCAAATCCCGGCCTCAATTGCCAGCCTGCCAAAGGGCATTTCCGTCATTCCGACACAACTAAAGAAAAAGAAACCTCGTCTCGCTGTCGGTGCTTGAAAAAAGCAACACCGGGGGAAGTGTCTCCGATCTGGCCCAATAAAAACCTCAGTTCCCTCTAAAACCTCGGTTTCTTTTTTCCTTAATGCGTTTGCGTTAGATCTCCGAAGAGCCTTGTGTTCTGTCGGTGGTCGTTTTAGCTCTGTCGGAATGGGAGCCAAACCGGCCTCCAAGGGCTGCAAATGGCTGAGCTGGTTCATCGTCTTCGCCGTCCTCGCCGTCATCACCGGCGCCGTCGCTCTCGTCATGATCAAAAAGAAGCAAAACGAGAAAGACAATGAGGTTCCGACTATGGGCCCACCCGGCGTCGTCGTCGTCAAATACTCCGACGCCCTCAAAACCGCTATGCAGTTCTTCGACATCCAAAAATGTACGCACACTATAACACATTTTCATCTATTTCGCAATCGTAGATTTATTTTCAATGTAGTTTAATTATCTGATGATTTGTTTTTTGTAATGTAGCTGGGAAGTTGGTGAATAACAATATTTCGTGGAGAGGCGATTCGGGGTTGAAAGACGGGGAGGATGTGAAAGTGGACTTGTCCAAGGGAATGTACGACGCAGGAGACCACATGAAGTTTGGTCTTCCGATGGCGTTCACTGCTACGGTTTTGTCTTGGTCGATTTTGGAGTACGGTGACCATATGGATAAGGTGGATCAGTTGGCGAAGGCGCAAGATTCGCTTAAGTGGATCACTGACTTTCTTGTCAAGGCTCATCCTGATGACAATGTGCTCTACATTCAGGTTTGTTTGTGCTACTTGCGCTTCCAAGTAGTTTGGATTCGATTAGAGGATCTGATGTTTATAGAATGTGTGTTGAGTTAGAAGATACAGAACTAGTTTGATTAGCAGGTATGATGTTTATAGAATGTGTGTTAAGTTACTGAATCTGGATTATGGGGCAGGTGGGTGACCCTAAAGCGGACCATGAGTGTTGGAATAGGCCTGAAGACATGACCGAGGATAGGCCAGTCATCCAGGTGAACATATCTGCCCCGGGGACTGAGGTTGCAGCTGAAACGTCTGCTGCTATGGCTTCGGCATCTCTGGTGTTTAAGAAGAGCAATCCCACGTATTCGGATACTCTTCTCAACCATGCCAAGAAGTTGTTTACTTTTGCCAATGAAAATAGAGGGTCTTACAGTAAGAGCATCCCCGATGTTCAGAAATTTTACAATTCGACAGGTTATGGAGATGAGCTTCTGTGGGCAGCCGGGTGGCTTTATCATGCAACTGGGGATAATACTTACCTCGACTTCGTGACAGGAGATGGAGTAGAGTTTGCTGGTTTTGGTAAGCCATCATGGTTCAGTTGGGATAACAAGCTTGCAGGAGCACAGGTATCAATACTCCTCCTTGTTTGTTTGTACCATTCTAACGGAATCAGGGTTTGAGTTGACAATGTGTTCTTCCTGAACTGTTTAGAATCCCTATTTCCCATTTGCAAAATACATTGTCATTGCTTCTAGTGAAATTCTTTGCTGAATTATATGAGCAATTTTGCAATTTCGTGCAGGTTTTGCTATCCAGGTTGACCTTCTTTGGTGGAAACAAAGACAATTCAGTGCTTCAAAAGTACAAGAGCACAGCTGAGGCTGTTATGTGCGGCCTCCTGCCAAAGTCTCCAACTGCCACTACCAGCCGAACAAAGGGTATGCTTCTCGACTGTCTTAATACATGGATATTCATGCATATGTATCTGAACATTATTATTTCAAACATTTCCAACTTTATCAAGTGCATGTCCAATGTCCGAAGTTGAAAACACTTGTGGATGATTTTGAGTTGAATTGTTCGGTTGTTTCTGGTATCTCTCGTTCTCTTTCATTTACCATCCTGATCTCCACAATGCAGATGGCCTGATATGGATCAGTGAATGGAATGCTCTGCAGCATCCCGTTGCTTCTTCATTCTTGGCTGTTGTTTACAGTGACTATATGCTCACCTCTAAGACAGCCAAACTAACTTGCAATGGAGATTCGTTTAAGCCAGCAGATATTCGGAAATTTGCTGTATCTCAGGTATGCTCTCAGGTTAATTTTCCTTGCAATATGTTCCATCGATTCAATAGTAATAGATGTTAGCTACCAACAGCCTTAACGATTCAGAAACTGTCCATCCTAATGTCTCTCTACTTTCTGTAGATTGAGTATGTCTTGGGAAACAATCCTATGAAAATGAGCTATCTTGTTGGGTATGGGGATAATTATCCAAAATACGTCCACCATAGAGGAGCTTCAATCCCAGCTGATGCAAAGCCTAGCTGCAGTGACGGCTTCAAGTACTTTAAATCAAGTGACCCCAATCCTAATGTAGCTACTGGAGCACTTGTAGGGGGGCCATTCCTAAATGAAACTTACCATGACATCCGTGACAATGCCAGGCAAGGGGAGCCTAGCACATATAATAGTGCTGTCTTAGTTGGCCTCCTATCAAGTTTGGTCACCACCTCTTCTGTACTTGAATCACTCACCTCCTATCCTGATATGTAACACTTCTATTCAAAACACGTCTGTATTATATACTGATGTACCTGTGTGCCCGACCTGTATGTTTCGATTTAGTGCTGTAGTAGTTTTGCTTTACAAAGTGAAGGCTTTATTTCTGCTTTGGAGTCTTCCCTCAGATATAATTTTTTGTATTTCTGGGTTACCTATTTTCTGTAAATGTCAGAAGTGCGAAACATTTTCTCTGGTCGAGCCCTTGAAAGTTCAACATGGGGTTTTTTTTCTGAGAAAAATAAAAACTTTGATCCTTGGCAGCTCTGCAGGTGAAATTCTACTCATCCATGTTTCGAATGATTTTGATATTGAGAACACTAATCAACTCAGTAACCTCGGTAACCTGTAATACTGATAGAAGATGAAACATACTTCTTAATACTGAATGAAATTCACAACATAAACATACGTGCACTGCAGGCACTGGACACCATGGGGGAGGATCACAACCAGCTTTTCTGATACGTAGAACTAACATCATTGTGCTTTCTTGCAGTCACCTACCATCTCCCCTTACGTTCCACGTTATATGGTCCATTCAAGACATATTTATGATTGGATAAACAATTTAAATGTCACAACTAGTTTGTCGTATGTTGAACTTAAATCTCTCACTTACGAAAATGAGGTTATTTCACAGGACCAAATATTATCGCGCATTCAAGACATTTCTAAAATCACTTTCCCATCATAACTCTACGGAAAACGAATGATGCGAAACTCCTTCATAACTTACTGAAAATGTAACTTAGAAGACTCATTTAGCTCATGTCGTCGGTCTAATCAGTTCTCAGCTTCTGGTCAGTTTAGTTCCTAGTTTTTGTGTGAGGAAAAGGTCAAGTAGAGAGAGAGAGAGAGAGAGAGAGCTGGCGAGTCCGAGATGAAGGTGACGGGTGACTAGAGCAGCGGTGCATTATCGCAAAAAGACAGGGATCGCAAAATAGGAAGGAGTCACATGAAAGCTGGGTTGTGCTTATCCAGATTTAGACAACCACACAAGAGAGGTCAAGCAAAGCCAACAACCATGGGGATACTCCGGTCTCAATCAAAATGCGATGCCCACGTGGGGGGGAGGGTCGGACCCACGAGCTAGCCTCTCTCTATCATCTTCAACCTCCGGTGGCCAATTAGCACCGTCAAACCCAGGGGGGCCACCTCACTCTGTTTCCGCCATCGACTTTTCTTCCTCATTCCATTCCTTTTGCACATTGCCAACCTCCAATGGCAGTCTGTAAGTTGTACGGTCCAGGACGTACACTTGTCCTTTTGTATACGTTAATTAATGATCCATAACGATCGATTCTTAGTCACCACTCCAAGTCCAAAGTCCTAATCCCTCTATAGTGTCGGATCAAACGAATTCGAAATAACACCATCTGTATACACAGTTTTCGTTATATCTCGTATTTTTATATTTAGATTTCGAGAAATGAAATCCACACATTTTAAATTGTAATTCACATATATTTTTTTTTGTAATAACTTAAATTTTATTCTTAAAAACTTAAATTTTAACTTCATATGATAATGAGTACTAAAAATAAAAAATGAGTATGTGTATTACAATGTAGAATGTATGAATTTCACATCCCTAACGTAAAACTCGTGTTTGTTTCAGGATGCTTGTTAACAACTTGCAACAGCCCATCAACCATACGGAATAAGTTTTGATAAAATACAAAAAATGATAAATCACCGACACAAGAGGAACTAGTAAATGAAATCACTGCCATGTTGATCCAGGTCAGATTCTAAATTGACAAACTAAACAAAGGGGGAAATGAATAAAAACGAAATTCAAATGAAGCATGATTCACAGCTAATTAAAACAACTGTATAGGTAGGCACTACTACTACTACTTGGTCTAATGGAGCTCGCATCTGATCTACAAGAGTTGACTGGTTTAGTGTATTTTAGAGAAACCTGCTGTAATCTAGGGTTATAAATCCTCCACGACATTGGCATTGCCGTGTATTATGTTTACAGTTCAACTTCAACTTGATGAGGAATGGTTGGATCTTCCTCTTCTTTGTCAACGAGCAATGTCTGACTTCGCAATGTATTCCAGTTGCTCCTTCTCCCAACTCAGCCCAGAATGCTTGGGAGTATATTCCTGTTCAAACACATCACCGATTAATCGACCGCTAAGATCTCATCGATCATCATTATACGATATAAAAGGGGGGGGGGGGGGGGGGGGGGATATAATGTACCTCAAGTTTGCACATAAGTTCATGCGCAGTTGGAGCAGACACAATAATGTGCCTAGCTGCAGGGTCTATGAAACCTTCATTCACAGAATTGTCTATGAAGGTCAGGAGAAAGTTGTAGTACCCATCTACATTTAACAACCCCACCTGCAACAGAAAATTTACTTTTAGTTGCCCCTAACAATTACAGTGGTAATAATAGCAAGCACGAAGTTAAATTATTTCCTGTCTGTAACTAAAGACTGTAACTTACTGGTTTATGATGAATTCCCAACTGAGCCCAAGCGATCACTTCCAAGAGTTCTTCTAAGGTACCATAGCCTCCTGCAGTTAAACAACAAGGAACACACACATAATGGGAATTAGCTTAACCAGAAACTGCTTGTTTCGACATGGCTACTTTTCAATGAATAAGGTGCTTGTTACTATTAGTGAGGGAAATTGGGTACCTGGCATGGCAACAAAGGCATCGGCCTGGCGAGCCATTTCGGCTTTGCGCTGGTGCATACCAGATACAGCTCTTACTTCTCCCACTGGATCTCCAGTGATCTAAGATTACATTATATAATGAACTATATGAGTTTGAGGAACTTTGAGTTTATCAGTACCTAGTAACACTAAAAGAAAGCAAGGCATTTCAAGTACCTCTCTTGGCATGAGAGTTAAGGGCATTACTCTGCACAGTGAAACAAAAAGAGATTAATAAACAAATCTCGCTGATGATTTGAGCTTGAAAGAGAGCACTAGGAAGCGTATGAGTTACCCCAACACGTGCCGACCACCATCATATACAGCTTTTGAGACTCGGCCCATCAAACCAATGCTACCCCCTCCATAAACCAAGTCAATGTTTCTTTCAACCTGTAAAACCTCTTTTATATCAGATACCTGACGTGCTTGGTTCAAACATTGCATATAATTACATATAAAAACCCAACATCAAAGAACACTATAATCACGCCACTTTATTCAATAATTCTCTCTGACCAATTTTCAATCATTCTCTTACTTTACTCCATTATTCATCATCCATTCATCCACTCAATCAAAAGTTCAAAACAACAAGCAGCTGATAAACAGGTCTTTAACCAGACCGTGATCCAAAACGTGGTACTACTACTTGGATTTGGCTTCAGAATCATAAAATGGTAGAACTACTCAAAGACAGAGAAGACTTATCCATTGAACTAGTGAGCTTTCATACCAACAATACCTCTGTGAAAGATGCTGTCTTTTTGGTGTTACAAGTGAAAGATGATTTCTTTTTGGGGTTACAAGTGAAAATGCCTTTAGGTGTAACCGGATAAGTGAATCCTAGAAAGTAAACCTAACATGCTTCATGAATGACACATAAATCTTGATTTTCACATGTTGGGCTTCATATAAAATGAAGAGTGGAGCTAAAGATGGAAGCTTTGCACATTGAAGCTTTGCAAATAAAGATGGAAGCTTTACAAATGAAGAGTGGGATGAAGTGAGAGTAAGAGTAATACCAGCTGTTTTCCAAGTTCTACAGCAGCAAGCTGGTAACTTGGGTTCTTTCCAGGACTGCTACCACAGAAAACACAGACACGCTTGAATCTTGAAGATTTCATAACACCCTCTTGTTGTTGTGGTGGTTGTTCTTGAATGTTCTCCATCAGAGGAACTTGAGGTCTGAAATGGATGACCAATATATGGTTTGATTCAAACAGGAAAGAAGCTTGAAGAAGAGAGATAGGGAGACCCTAAGCGTGAAATGAAATGGACACCAATGTGTTTGTTATACTCAACACTCAGAAACGAGCTGTTAGGAATGCCAAAATGGAATTTGCTTTGGGCAAAGAGATGAGGGGATGAAAAATGGTCCTATTGGATCCTGTTTTATATAGAAATGGCCACACCGCGATGACACGTCATCTCTTTCGTGATTTATTTGAGTTGGTGAAATTGACAAACAGCAAAGAAAAATGAACCGCAGTAAAAAGAAACTACCACATCTAGACCCAAACCTGAAAGAGAATCTGGGTTTTCGTAGTAGCTCTGTAGTAGAGCACCATAGCCCTCCCTCTCTGTTAGTCCAAAGATGCCGATTGCCGAACGAGTTAATCAGAAGTCCAATGATCCAAGACTGAGGACTACTGATGCTATCACGGCTTCTGATGCATCCGATATGTAATGGATGCAAGTCCTCCATCATTCCACACTACCTCCCTCTCTTGCTCACGCTCAGTTTCTCAAGATTTCCACCGGCGGCGGTGGAGGGCTGACCTTCTCCTCACAGTCCTATTCGGATTTGGAATTATTATTATTTTTAGATAATCCTTCCCGTAAAAGTTAGAGTATCTCTAACAATAAAGTTAAATTTGTCGACATTAAAATTTAAAATAATAATTTTTAAACTTTTGCTCTAACGGTGTTGCTAAATTATATACATTAATTAAATTTTAGTTAATTATCTTCCTAAGATTATAAATTTATCATTTTTTTTTAAATGGATGAATAGCTTCATTGATCTAGGAATCATTACATTCAAAAGAAATTAGATAGAACCTTCACAGACCGAGGTATATAGATTGTGAAACCTGTTACAAGGGCTGAGGCATGTTGTGTCGTAAGGTGATCGAGCTGCCATATTGGCAGAACGAGGAACAAAGCTAACTATTAATCCATGCCAAAACCCTCAACTTGCAATTTGTTGTGATCCACACACAGTGATGGAAGCTCACCAGTAGTTATACTTATACCTTCCCCATTCCCTTTGCCTCACACACATTATGGCCTGCATAGTTTAAACTATATATGAACATCTCTTTTGTTTAAATTTAGTTGACAATAATGATAACAAACGTTAAAATAAAAATCCACTTGGCAAACAGTTGAGCTCCATGTATAGCAATTTGTTAGGCCACTCAACTCAACTCAACTCAACTCAACACAACAATATATATGTTCATGATGATGTTACAGTATACAGTCACCAGGACATGCAATATGCTTGGAAGATTCTCTAATTAAGTACATTAGGAAGTGACATATTGCACTATTTGAGAGAAAAATACTACTATGCTGTAGTAGCCAGATGGTTTTTCGTGCAGTGTTGTTCTTCTACTTGCAAATTTAAATAGTTAATTATCTGCTGCAGATGTAACTACAAGTATATATAGCAGCATATGGATCGAGTAACTTACCAATATATTGAGATTGAATCATAGATCTATATTCATTATATATGATCAATAACATGAAACCCTAAGAGCACGGTTTCGAACATCTTTCCAGCCCTTCAACGGTGTTGGAAGCAGTTATTATATATATTTTGCGTATGAATTATATTTTACTAAATAAGTACCATTATATATGTTTCATCATTTAATTTGTTTAATCGTGATGGTTTTAATAACAGGTATTCATTAGGTGGCAATTACTTATAATCATGTCCTTTCCGTAGGTTTAACTATCAAGCATTTCATATTTGAAATACATACATACATACATACGACGTGTGTGTATATATATTTTATGTGAGTCATGTCATACAAGTCATGTATCATTGTGGAACCACATGATAATTTCTTTGTTCTAAAGCTATGACAAAGATAATATTATCATGTTTTGTGAATGTGAATCCCAGCTTAATTAGAAACAACTTTTCAATACGATGCAAGGATTTCTACGTTAGCAGAATATTCCTGTTTAATCAATCAATCCAAGTTCAATGTGAAAGATACATCGAGGGACATTGGATCTATTGCTTTGCATCAGAATATTACAGAGTAAGTTTCATTTTGATCTTTTGACGATCAAAGTTCCGAAGCAACTTCTGAACTCTTTGCAAAGACAAAGTAATGATTTTTCCTCCAATTTTGGGCCGTAAATGACTCTTCTTGGTTTCTCTATGCAAAATTAACAAATAGCAAAACTCTCACAAGCCACAACTTTCACAGGTCGGAAAGCATAGCTAGGTCAAATAGCAAATTAACAGCCGGTTTAAGAAAGCATTATATTAGGTAGCAAGGAATAATTATTATATGCCTTGTGGATCATGATCATTCTAGTCAAATTCTCCACATACAAAAGGAGAAAGGTTCGTGCTTACGCACAATGTGTTATGGTCTTTCTCTTTTTGACCAAAAAAAACTAAAAGAACCCTCTGATATATCTACCTTCTAAGATAACATTATACATGTTTCATAATTAATAGAAAGGAAAAAGGAAAAAGGAAAAAATGACATACAAATTAATACGAAGAATCTTGCTCACAAGTGAAAATCCACATATATAGCAAAAGATATTATGAATCTTGCAGACGAATATTTAAACGGCTCTACTCCAATCAAGGAGGTTTCCCACAAGCTAGCTAATCTAATCTGTCTCAAATATATTGGGTGGCCTCGTGTTAGGGTTCTTATTTCTTCAATCATATCATCTATAATATTCATTCCCTTCGGTTCTTCTCAACGCTAGCTAGTTGCATATTTCTTAAGCTTCAATTTAAGTACCAAATTGCACATAACGGCCATAACACCTACATACACACCTGTCGTCGTCTCTAGCTGCAACTCCGGCTCATCATCTTCAATGGAACATTGCTTAGAACGAGACAAGTTTCATTCTTTATTTCTACGTGTTGTTCTTTAATCATATAATCTGCACAAAAAGGCGATTTTTGGCGTCTTTACACTAACAAATGGATTCGTTAGGGTTTGGTTATTAGATTGTTTATATATAATCCTGTGGTTCTGAGACTAACACATCTCCAGAACAAGGAGAGGGGGGGGGGGGGGGTTGATCAGCTGGAAAAACCAAACTAGCTAGAAACGACCTGCCTCCTCTCCTAAGTATAAAGAATCAAACAGACTGAACTTTTAATATATATATATATATATGTGAAACAGACGTTCGCATTGTCCTTAAAATGCAGATGTCCCTCCATTCGCCATCGTTCGGCACCGACGACGGCGCGCCTCCACCCGAACAGACACCAGAGGCGTTTCCGACCACATTACATTCTCGATGAGTCCGCTAAATTCCAGTTTTCCGGTGAGATCGATCTTGTCTAAAGTTTTTGGTGGAGGTTGCTGCCCAGACCTTCAAATCGATCTCGTTGGGAATGGAAAGTGGTTGGGGATGCCTTTAATGTCCGCTCGGGTGGGGGCACGCTGGCGCCGGACGGACGTCCGCTTCATATCTGGCCTGTGTATATATATATATATATATATATATATATATATATATATGAGGGTCATTCCAATGAGGGGTCCTTTTTTTGTTTATTTCTAGGGATATGATATTTGACAAACTTCCTGATCACTAAATCACATCTCCACCGTTCAGTTTGTAGGTGTATATGAGTAGATCACTTCTGTAAATTTTCAAAAAATTTGGTGATCGTTAAGTCATCCAAATATTTGATTTATTTTTAATGATCTTGAACGGTGTAGGTTTGACATATATAAGTGTTAAGTTTTTTGTTTTAATCTCAGTCATCCAAACTCGTTAAAAAGCAGATATAATGGTGTAGGCTTATCCCTAAAAGTGATTAAAAAAAATAGGGATCCCTCATTGGAAGGACCCTGTATATATAGCTTTTCAATCTAATTTTCACATCTCCACCATCTAGTCTTTAGATACTAACGTATAGATCATCATCTATGAAAAATTTCAGCCAATTTGGTTATCATTAAGACACTCAAACTTGATTAAAACAATGGATGAACATAATTAGGTTGAACTTGAACCGTTTATGTTTATAACAGAAAAACGCAGTTTTGAGTGCCTTAATGATAACCAAATTGACTGAAATTTTGCAGAGATGATCTATACATTAGTATCTAAATACTAAACGGTGGAGATGTGAAAATTCAATTAAAAAGTGAGTGTAAAGTGAAAATCTGCACCGTAAAAATAAAGAATGATGTCTACAGCTGAGAAGCTCTGTGTGTGTGTGTGTGTATATATATATATATATATATATGGATGATCTAAAGATGACCTCCTTACTTTAAGAATTTGAGGATATCTATTATTTTATATTAATAGATGACTTTATTTGACGATCTCAACCGTTGATCCTCTAGATTCATATGCAAGAAATATGTGTACAAAATTTCAACTAATTTCATAATCATTTGGTCATTCAAATTGATGTAAACAATTGTAAGCCATTAGATAAAATTAAAACGAACTTGTCACCACATTTTGTTATTTCTTTTTTAATAATGATTGGTTGGGGCTTCCCACCTTTCGTTTATGTTAATTTTTGTTGTTTTGTTATGCGTTATAGGTTTGTTTCTAGTTTTTGTTAAGAGTGGAGTTAGGTCCCTCTTTCTCTTGTGATTTATTTTATTTTTTCAATAAATTACCCTTGTTTCATCGAGGTTTTAAAAAAAATACTATTCTCCGTTGTGAAAAAAAAACGAATATTGTGCTAATAAATATATAAGTATATAAGTATATATATATATATTAAAAGTTTGAAAGTATATAAGTATTCTGGTTAGGTTTTGGGAAGCAATGACGTGCTTGCTTCTTTTGGATTTGTATGACCTTTTTCCGAGTCTAATCTCATCGATCTGTTTGGGTTTATATATGTAATGCCAACTTCGTTTACTTTTAGCTCTCAGACAAGCTGGTAGAGAATTCGTGATCGATGGACTTGTCGTCGTCCGCCGACCGCCGACTTCTATGACTCTCACTACGGAAACCACGATCCACGTGGCGACGGAAAGCAGCAGTCCTACTTAGAAAGAGAGATTAGAGAGCGACATGGGTAAATTGCTTTCCCCCCAAGTTAGTTACAGGTCTAAGAGCTGGCGAGTGGGAACTGGGCAAATGAAGAAGTTTGTTGCAGCCACGCACCACTTAGCAACGACATAGTTTAGTAGTCTGGTAGATTCAGAATCCTAGTATAGTAGAGACATTTGTATAAATAATGGTCACGATTAGTGTGATGGGTTCTATTATATTGTCTAATTAGAGAGATGGATCAGTCTAATTCTCTAGCTCTTTACAGTCTTACGTATAGCGAAATATACTATACTCGAGCGAAAGTGTAAATGCGTCAGACGTGACCTAAGGATGATCCATCGATCGGTTTGCATGCTGCTCAAAGTCCAGCATCCATCTATAGGATAATATTGCTAATCAAATACCATTTCTTGCGGGGCGTAGAAAGCAGCAAGCAAAAGAGGGATTGGCATGGTTTGAGAGGCTTGTGTTGTCAAAACAAGTCAAATCTTAACACATCCTTTCTCGTTGGAATCAACTCTTTTCACAATCTCACCATCCAGTTAAACAAGATTTTTGAGAGCTGCTCCAACTGACAGACTGCAAGAATATCAAACGCAGATTTTGTTCACGATTTTGTCAAAAAAAAAAAAAAATACGATTTTGACTCTGAAATCGTGTGCTGCAGTCTCACGTTTTTTTAGCAAATGATCAATTTTTCAGTTTTTGAAGAATTTTGCGCAGTTGATGCCCACAAAGTCGAGAAAGCATACAACATCTTCCGGCATGGTTTGAGACATTGGGCATTCCTTAGCATACTTCCGTAGTTTCAATGTTACAAGCTCCTAGTTTGTTAAAAAAGTTTTAGGATAGTTGGCGCGCTTTGGTTGAGAATTATCAGCAACTCAAGCACCGAGGCCATCTCCACGAGTAGGATACAAGCCATCTCCAAGAGTAGAATAGTACACTGAATCCATATATATAACCACGTCCTGGAAGCAGCACCGCCCCTTTCAGCCGTTTCTTTTCGTTCATTCATTGAAGGTAGCTGTAGCTTGTTTCCATTCCAAGCACTAGCATGTTGAAGCTAGTCACCAGCAGCGAACTTCCGGCTGCAAGAAGCCTCTGCAGTCTATTAACTAGAGCCAGCAGAGGCCGGGTGACGGAAATGGAAGGCCCTATGAAGTTCAGGGAAGTGCTTGAATTTTGAAAGTGTGCCAAAAAATGTAAAAACGTCATCCAAGAGGGGGAATATATGGATCATATATTTAGAAGCATACACATGCATAATAGAAGAAAGAGTTATTCACATGGAAAGAGGTATGTAAACACCAAACGACCATTACCATTCATACACCCTTAAGAAAAACATAATGCAGTCTAACACCAAACTCACTAGATACAAATTGCAGAGTAACTGCAGAGCTTTAGATTCTGATCCCAAGAAAAGCAAGCGACACAGCAACATTGTAATCTCAGTCAAATGGCCATCCTGAATAACCCATTTGATTGCTACTTTCATGCGCAGTTGGTGGGCTGCTTTCATGCGGTGGGTTACGGTTAGAACTAGAGCTAGAACTAGATGCGCGAAATGGCCACAGAGAAGCAAAAGGATTTCGTCTTCCTTGGCTTTCCCTACCACTCTCCCTTCCAGTGGTATTACCACTGCTTCTACTTCTACTGTTTGAGCTACGACCACTTTCAGAACCTTGCTGATGTAGTTCTTGGCGGCAAACAGGGCATGAGTTGTGCTGGACTAGCCATGGTACAATACAATCTGAGTGATATACATGTTTACATGGCATTTGCCTTGCTTCAGATCCCAGCTCAAATTTGTCTTGACAAACAGGGCAATGCGAATCGGAACGAAGATGCTTATTTGTGATCTTAATAGTTGGCATTGCATCAATTGAAATCCTTGATGCAGGGGGAGGGCCCCTCCTATCATTTGCTGAAAGCTGCTCAAACAATTCTTCCAAGCCAGGACCAACAAAATAATCACCCACATTACCCCGTGTAACACCTATTCCAGGAGATCCATTGAACAGAGCTTCAAATGCACCATTGCCAGACAAGCGGAAAGGAATTTGGCCACCAAAAATCAACAATGGAGAAAACCCCGGGGCATGTTCAGGAACTAAATCTGATCTACCTCTTATAATATCACTACTTCTTCTGTCTGTCAACTGCTGCCAAGCTGAGAATGCATCCATGAACCCAAACCTTCTATCATGGTCCTCATCATTGTCCGATCCAAAGAAATCTAGTGGGCTGATATGAACCATGTCATCAAGTTCTTGAACAAATCCTCCACTGCAGTTTTGGCAAACTGCATCTTGCCCTTGCAGCCTTGTTGGCCGCCTGCATCTGTAGCACCAATGGGTGTTTCGACCGCTCGACATGCTCTTATTCCAAACTAGTATGGCACAAACAAGATGTTTTGCCCCCTCAACTCCTCAACAATGACAGCTCACGCCGAAGCTCTGTGCACACCCAAAGAAGCAAAAAATGAGAACTAAGATGCTACAGAAATCATATCACTCCAGTAGTTCCATCAAAAACCACAAGACAAGTTATATAAACATTGATCCCTGGAGTAAGTTAACGTATTTTCAGATACATTACAAGCACATCCGTATATTCTGCTTGTACCTAACCTACTCTTGAGGCTCAAATGCATCACGGAATCTTAAGCACAGTTTGGCAGTATAAATAAAATGCTGGAAATATTTTGATCTAAGCAGTACAAGATAAATGGAATGGTACCTGAAACAAGAAATCCAGGCATGTGCCAACAACAAATAACAGGTACAACCGAAAAATCATAGATCTCTCTCTATAACGGAATTCAGGTATTACCGAAACAGGTATCAAAACAGTAATTTCTAAATATAGGAAGTTGTAATCGGATGCACCAGGAACAAATACAGGTACTCACTGAATCAATCCCTGCGTTACCGGCTCAGGTCGTCCTTGCTGAGCCGATACGACGATCTTGATCGGAGAAGACTGCCGGCTATGGCGGAGGCATCGAGAAGCAGAGGCCTGGCCTTAGCAGATAGACAAGGACTTTTGGGATAGAGAAGACCAGAGGATGATTCGAGACCAAGTAGATCTGCCACCTCCTCGCCGTATCCTTTAGTACGTCATTTTTTCACCCAGGTGCGTAACAATTAAAAAAATCATCTACATATAATTATATATTCTGTTTTCTTTTTCGTTATGCAATTATTGCTTTTTAAATTATCATTGTTACAAGAAGCCAAAATTGGTTTAGTGTGAAAGTGCGACAGATAGATAAATAGTTTCATCTGTTTTTACTTTTCCTTGTGTACGATTTTTAAGGAATAATAAATAGACTTATTCGTCTTCGTTACAACAAAAATAGCAATAAATAAGATCACTGTCAAATCAAAACAGAATTACAATACAATTGGAAACAAGAAAACTACTCCTCAAGCTCAAAGCGTTAACTTGGAGTCTTCTGCGTCGCCTCTTTTATGTAACTGATACCAGTCGATCCGCTCTCTACTTGTCAACAAGTAATACATGGGCATTGAAGAATGAAGACCCGACTATAGTACAACAATATCATACAAGCAGCTCACTCTTCTACTTCCGCCCATGCTGGGACGAAGGCGGTCTCCTGCTTCCTCTTCTGTCCAATCCAGAGTATTGGTTTGCAGATTGTTGAGGACGACCGTATCCTCTGCCCATACTCTGGGGCGGTGGAACCCAGGCATCATGGCCTTGATAACCAGGTGGCCCAGCTTGTTGGTAATTCCGAAGGTTGATATAACCAGCAGCTGGATACGGACCTGGAACGACCCCTGGTGGAGCAGGTGTAATAGGTCTATGAGGGTACGCAATACCACCATTCTGATGACGGGCCGACTGTTGGTATGCATGACCGGAGTTTCTATCATAATGTTGAGAATGAGGTCTACTCGGAGGGTGGGGCTGGTAGGAATTTTGGTGTTGCGCTTGAGGATGCTGGAATGTTCTAGGTGGTGCTATACTGTGGTGTCCCTGATCATATCTTCCGTTACTTGCGTAAGAAGAGTGTGGTGGGTAATATGGAGGCTCTGCATAAGGTGGTTGATGGGCGGGCATCTGACTGCCATACCCATCGCTGGTTGCCTTGACATGTAAGCTATTAACAACAAGTCGACGTGCAGCATCGCCAAGCTGTCTTCCAGAAATGCTTCCAGGAGGGTGCTGCCTGAATGCAGAGGGCAGAAAGGAAGAGGTGTAAGGACAAACACATGAAAACGAATAGAGTGAATATGCACAAAGAAAGAGGATTTACCTAGAACTTTCATGTGGATTACTCCCTGAATTATCATTCCATGGCTTCCTCCCTGCATTGTCATGCCATGGCTTTCTCCCTGAATCCTCATGCCACAAAACAGGTGCAGGCTTCAGATCCCCGGATGAGACAATCTGAAATGGACAAGTTGATGTAAATCAATATATTACAAGATGGAGAACATTAGACTCCCAGAATTTCATAACATTAGGGCCATAACAGTCAACAGCAAACTAGTTCAGAACAAACAAAAGCAGCAACATGCCATTGCTATATAATATACGCTTTGTAATGATGAATTCCATTCCAAGTATTTTTAATTAACAAAACCCTGACTAAAAAGCTGGTTGAGCTCATGACGAGGTTAAAAATATAATAGAAAAAAGCAGATAGTGCTTAATGGCACAAAAATACCTTCTTAGGAAAAATGACCCCTGGTGGTGGTCGAGTTATATGCTCATGCACATCAGGTAGTCTGTATATTGCACATCTGAACATCAAACATCGAACATAGATTAGGAAACACAAATCAGGTTCTTCTATTTACTACACATAACATCCCTGCAAAGATAAAAATGAAAATAATAATGGTAATATTAATATTCCTCCTAATTTTCATGGGCATTCTGTTTATAACAAATATAACAGTTCCCTTAATATGTACACATTTAATAAAATAACGATTCTTGTTTTATAATCAGCCAATGGTCCTGGAATTACTTGGGAATGCAAATAACACGTGCCTATCAAATATAGAGAGAGAACAGATGAACTTTTGGAGAACATACATGACTTGGTTGTCCATAATATCCTCCATGCTTTGAACAGGAGAACGGAAAACGGGCGGACAGGGCTCTCCAGCACATGGAGATAGATAGCCATTCATCCCTTCACTGCATGTATCCCTAAATAAAATCAGAAAATAGTCCAACAAGTTCTTAAAATATGATCAACATACAAAGTGCAGACAAAAAAAAGTGTTCATCATGTTCCAAATATTAGAATAAATACAGCAGTGTCCCAAATGAATCATGATCTTACTCTCAGCAGTGACAGATTAATTAATCATGTTTTTCCTAATCAAAAATACATAGCATTCAATAGAGGGTAAAACCAGAAACTGCTAGGCGTAAGCTTTAACAGTGAGGGAGTTGGTGAAAAATGACCCACTTTAAAATGTCTCTAGCTTCTAATGAGCAAACATCAATTACATTTTGGAAGGGATCCAACTTTTATAACAAAAGCTTAAAAGAGAATAAACACGTTGTTGCTCCAATCCTTAGAGTAAATCTAATGAACAACAGCACAAACCTGTATTTTGGATCAATTTGTTCCTTAACCCCAACACGCTCTTTGTCTGTCAATTGTTTACAGCGATTGTCAAGAGAATATATGCACACACAGAGAGGATGAGAAGATGTAACAAAGAGCAGCTCAAACATCACACTGTTTCTTCGTGCTTCCTCCTCCTGCACCCAGAAATGGATATTTCATTTAAGAAAAACACCGAGAGGGTGGAATGGCGAAGATAGAGGTGTTCTCATCTAATGCAAATTCATATAGATACTGTACCGTTAATGTCTGTTCAAGTTTTTCAACCTCAGCAAGAAGACGGACTTCATCAATGAAAGGGAGTTTTGCAATGCCCTGAAAAGCAAAAAGATGATGTCGATCCACTTTAAATGATTACAGATGCATCATCACTGCAAAACTAAAATACACATTCAACGTCAAGAAGGAATATTATAGAAACCCACCTGCCAGGCAAATCGTTTCCCATTCATATCAACTTCAAAGTCTGACAAAAAGAAAGGTTTAGAATAGCATCTCACCAAGTCAAATGAAATAAGATCACCAAAACAAGTTGACACAGAACATACCAGAAGGGTAAAAATCAATTATAGGCGAGTTTGGATCGGTCATTAACTTCCTGTACGCCTCTGGAAGGGCATGGGCACTACAAAGGAACTTTTATTAGTACTTTAGTAGCTTAAAATTTACAAATAATATCTTTATTCTTCAGTATACCTTGCAGCAGGGAAAACCCCCAACAGCTGATTGAATGGTTTAAAGGGAGTGCCCAATTCAAAACTTATATCTAGTTCACCGAGGTCCTTGAGATCAGAAGCAAAAGGCGCATAATGGTATGGGTAAAACCTGAAAGATGATTCAGAGGCACCATAAGCATAAGGGATCAAGATTAAGAACACTATATCTTAGTAATTCAAGACTACATCTTAGAAGAAAAAAAAAATGAAGAAAGTCAATCTAGTTAATATGCTAAAATTTCAACTTTCTTTTTTGCTATATTAGGCAAACCCTGAACATGCATATACCAATCCTTATAGAGCACAAACAAGTTAAGCACACCCGATCTAAATTTGGCAGTCAACAAAAGGTTACAAAATAAAGGCCGTGATTGGACAACCATCGCATGTACTCAAAATCTGCCTAGTTTTACTGATCGTACAAAAGCACAATCCGGAACATGCATATACCAATCCTTATAGAGCACAAAAAAGTTAAGCACACACCCTATCTAAATTTGGGAGTCAACAAAAGGTTACAAAATAAAGGCTGTGGTTGGACAATCATCGCATGTACTCAAAATCTGCCTAGTTTTACTGATCGTACAAAAGCACAATCAGAATCAGATACTTTTAGCTGTAATAAAGTGCAAGCAAGATGGTCGAGGTAGGGAGAACAAAATACACACCACTGCCATGAACAAACCCCTTCATAATAATAGTGCATCACCCAACACAGACCTTCAGTGTAGCGCAAAACCTAACCACACAAAGCACAAAATATAAGACCAAAAAATGGGGATACTATAACTAATAGCAGAAGTCATTAACTTACAACATCTCTTCTAATTGCTTCACGTTCTTCGGGAGTTTTTGCATTGAACTTCTCTTCATAATACCTATCTCTCCATCCAGGTACACCCAATTTAACCTAGCAAATTTAAGATATCAAGGCTGCTTAGTAAGGAATGCAATTATCAATTGATATACTGACTTGCATGCAGTGTTTTAAGATAATAACAGGATGGAAAACACACAACAGAAAATCGTGAAATAAACAGCAGACCAACACCTTTAGAATAACCCTACATAACCAATTCTCAACTTATTCTTTAAGATGCAACTAAAATGAACACCACAGTAAACAGAAAGGACTAATATCATCAATACAACCTCAGCTATACTAAAAATAGTCACGCAGGTGCACGTTCAATTTTCTCCATTTACTTTTAGCCATTTGTATCAGAGACATTCCTAGTGACATGCACTAATATGATTTGAATAGATCAGATTCACTTAGAAATATTAATAGTACCAATAACCTTATACCAATAAACACCGCATAATAATCAATACAATAGAAAGAATTGCGTTCAAATGCTTTATAATGAGCATGTTATCTACCAAAAAAAAATTAGTATCACATCACAAACCTTGTCTTCTTCAGGATTTTCAGAGTTAAATGCATCAGATTTCTCACGAAGAACCTCCTTGAGCTTTAATTTCAAATCTTCTTTGTTTTCATCAACCTGTGAAACATTAAAGAAATGAGAGCTTAATGAACAATTAACAGTTTGCACAAGGAGAAATCATTAAATGCTAATTATGAAAGCAAGTCACAAAATATAGTACAACAAACTATACATCTAAATCTGTCACAAATCAGTTAGTAGGAAACTTATATATAAACATACATCTTCAAGAATGTTCTCAGCTTCAACAATAGCTGCACCGACAGTTGATAACTCTGAAGACAAGCGCGGAACCTTTTGAGGATTTCCGCTACCAGATCCAGATTGTTGAAACGGCACAGGTGAAGGACCTGAAGCAAGACGAGAACCATGAAATCGATTGACTGCAACTAAAGAATCTGGTTGCACTTGGGGCTGCGCGTCATCTCCTCTTCGAGTTTGTGCCTTTTGACGCTTTATTCTTTCTGCTTGCTTCTGAAGATAGAAGAAAATTGAGTAGATGTAAATGTTTCATACTGTGGTAAAGTTATTAGAAAAAAGAAAAAGAAAAAAAAAAAGAGGTCACCCTCATGAAAGCTGCAAATGATGAAATAAATCATTACTAAATTTTGGCAAGTGTAAAGAACATAACAATGATCTTTAATGATTTAAAATGTATGTCCTAAAAAAAAAAGAACAAACCAGATGCAGCTGAGCTCTTTTCTGGAATATTTTATCTTCATAACATCCAACTGCCTGAATGAAATGCTCCACGCAGCTCAAATTTGGCTGAGAAATGAAAAAGAAGTCACTAACAATATTATAAAAGAAACCTGCCATAAATTATCATAGCGAAGTAAACAAAAAAACAATCATCACCTTGCTTGCATCAGTCAAATATCCGCCCATTGCCCTAAATTCCTTTTTATATACAGCCAAAAGCAAGTTGATTGCGCCCTGAAAAATCAACAATCGAGCATATTTACCTTTGAAACGTAGAGAAAACCACAAGAGGTAATGCAAAAACTTCTGTGCATTGCAAGATAGACTAAATTAAAAAAAAAAAAACTTTTTCATTCTCTCTATGAAAGAAAAAGAAAAAAGAAAGGAGTGTGCAGGAGTGTTACGTTCCCTACACTTAACCAACAATTCAACATACCTCCCGAATCTCCAATGTAGGCATATGAGGTAAGAAATCATTTCCGACAAAGAAACAGAGGAATATAAAATCATCCACAATGCGCTCAATATCAATCTCAAATGGGCCAGCTGGCATCCGCATCTCGTATTCCAAATATTCTCTAAGAGTCCAAATATTAAGAAACTGCCGAAAGTGCAATGTGTAAGATATACAACTAAAAAAATATCATAAATTATCCGAAATACATAATGATCAACATAAAAAAAAAAATTGATCTAGCACCATGACTATTCAGGGTACAGAGTTAGTGCCATAGACATGCCCCTCTTTTTGCTTCCTCACCAATAATTTTATTTCAGAAACTATCTTTTCGTAAGTGAGAAAGAGAATTTCATATTTTATTTCCATAAGACCACACTATGCCACCACATATGTATGGCAAGTTTCTAACCTGGTACGGCTTTTTGGCCACAGCCACAGCATCACCTTTCTCATCAAGTTCTCCAGCCTTCCGTTTAGCCTTTCCTTCACAATTTGCGGCTAAATGACCCACCTGACCACACAGGAAGCACTTGTCCTGCTGTCCAGCAATGAAAACAACCTGAAATGTTGTATTGCCAAAGGCCACACTCATTAGTTGGTAAAAAAGGAATCACGCGACTTAAAAGAAAATGCAATGTGGTAGGGAAGCGACATGAAATCCACACAATTCTTCAATCAGCATCTTCTAACCAAAGGTAACAGTAAAGAGATAAAGTTGTTTTTATTTGAAAATGCAAAATCATAAAGACAAACCTCTCGAAGAATAGAGAAATGAACTTCATGGGTGGCCAAGGCAAGCATAATTAAATCAGCATCCTGTCAATCAGAGGAGACATTTATACCACAATCAGGGTGGTTTTGAGGCAATGCAGAAAGAGGTAAGAGTAAACTTCACCTATAAATAAAAGGGAAGATATATACCAAACCATACAGGCAATGACGTGTATTTGGATCATAACCAGGAAGATTTCTTTGAAGACGAATGTATGACATAACCTTGTGCTCCCCTTCACCCGGAACATTTGCATCAGATAGAATAACCTTCAAATATAGAAACATTAAGTAACATATACTTTTCAGCATTAAGAATTTAACCAAGGACTATATCTTACATAACTGCAAAATAGTCAAAATACAATTAGAAAGAGACAAATGAAAAAAAAAAATTACCTTAACATTTTTCCATCCAGGATCGTTATTTAATCTAAGATGAATATAGTACTGCAATGCAATTGACAAAACAGCCATAAATGGAGTTCCGGGGGTAATGACATTGGAATCAAAAGTTTGTGAATGCAGTTTGGGTGGAAGCTTTCTCCCCTCCATTTCAAACTCTTCACGTAGCCTTTCTTCTTCAGCTGCCTACAAAGTCAACAGTGGATAAAATTAGTTCTTTTCTACTACTTAATTTGGAGGCAGACAAGCAATACATGACATGTCTAGTAGACCTAATGTGTAGCAAGCAAGCACATATGAAGTTGTCACAGACAAAGATAGGAACTCCTATGTTCTTTAGGTAAGTCAAGCAAATGAAGCCTTTTTGTATCGTTCAGTTTGGGTTATTAGTTGCACACTTCCAATAATGTTAAATTCATGTGGATGCAGATTATTTTCTGCATCGGCACTCTTCATCAGGTCCCTTCACTTGAAGCAGGATATCATTTCCTTCTTTGAGGTTTGTACAGCTTAGTATACTGTCTTGTTGTGCTTATGACATGTGTAGCAACCAAGATTTTTCTAATCAATCAAACATATGGATAAGATAAGATAAGATGGGATAATAGAGTGCCTGGAATCCTACAAATGGCTTTAATTACTGCATTTCTAAAAAGAGGTTCATAGTGCAGATATGCATTTCCACACACATATAAAAGAGCATATTTATTCATCTACAGGTTGAAGTTTACTTTTGCAGAAGAATACGCAGTCAATAATATTAACAATAACGCAAAGCCCTTCACGTGCAAACACATGGAGGACCCACCTAGTATCCACAAAAGGACGTACCGCGTCTGCTGCATCTTTAGCAGCTCTAAACCGCCGTGATCTCTGTTGATTCATTTTCGCCCTGGGGGCAACACCATCTATCAATTGCATTCAACAATTAGTATTGCAAAACTACATGTAACATTAGATAATTCTGTCATAATTCAGTTCCGATTCCAACACTCACCAATGGCCATGTATAATAGCTTCCTTGGCCGCACCATCACAAAAAGCCTATCAATGTAGTCAAACATGCACTGAAATACCTCATCAAACGTAGTCGGCGAAGGCTGCGAAAGTGAAACAGAATGTTTAGGCATAAAGACTTGCAGATAACACATTCGACAATAACACGTATCGATAAACAACTAACGAATTACAGGTCCAGCCTAAAATTTCATCCAGAAATACAAACAGAGCAGCTAGCGATGATTTCATGATCGAACACAGTAAAAACTAATCGAAATTTCACAAACTCGAGACTAACACAACTCAAGCTCAAATTGCACACACGAATCGAATCTGGTAACAAAAAGTAACAGCCGATTGAATTTCACAGCCTCGAAAGCAACACAATAGATAGGGAAACAAGATTTTAACAGCGATGAGGTAAATCAGAGAAGCGTACCCTATCCTCGGGGTGAAAACAAGGGTGAATAATCCCATTCATATCGAGATAGAGATTATCATACTCGCCGTTAGGGTTTGGCTTACTGGTGTCGACCGGAATCGAAACGTCGTCGATTACAACCGGCTCTTCTTCCACCACGTCGACGACGACGAGAGGGTACTTCTCCGCCAGCCATCTGTAGAACGCCGGAACTCCCATTCTGAATCTCTATCGGAGGGCGAATCGAAACCCTAGGCTGACTGAAACTCTCCGAATTGAAAAGAGGAGAAAGACGAAACCGCGCGCCCCGAGTGTGATTTTGTTTGGCAGCTTAAGCGAGATGGTTCGCTCCCGAATTAGGGTAGGACAGTGAGGAATGACGGTACTGTCCTCGGTGAAGAGTGAAAGGTGTTGCTGTTTGGCGGAAAGATATGGGGGTGTTTACGTATTTAGAGCAGTAGTAGGTCGGTTAGGGGATATTGTTCAAGTCACACCCTATTTTGGTCGACAGCAAAATATCTGAAAGTAACGGACTTGCGCAATAGCCAATAAGCTCAAGAACATGCAGATATATGGATTGGGCCGGGCCATAATCCCGGGTCGGGTTTCGACGCGTGGATTCTGAGCTAATTTTACTTATAAACCACCTTATGTGGTTGAGTTGGTAAGAGTTTAGGCGTGGAAACTCATACTCAGTTTTGAATCACAGTGATGTTGATTGTGATTTAATCACAATTTATTCTTAATAGTTAAGAGGATGAAGCGTTATAGCATGATTCTTTAACATGTACAGTCTTGAATATAAAACTTATTCAAGACTCTCGTGATCGGATTTCATCGAACCTTGTCTTGAATCGGTTCTTTATGGCCAAATTTCTATTTGCAATAGTATTTATTCTCGGGGCATGTCTAATGGTCGATGTTTCTTGAATGAGTAGCATAGGTTTTGGTGCGTGTGGAGCATTTTGATTCATCACATCTTGTATATTGTCGATTCATGTCGATAAAGACAACGTGTAGAGCTTTACGTGTGTCGTGTCGTGTTGATGGTTTATTTTTTTTTCTTTTCACTTTATTTGATTTTTAAGATCCACGCCAATCATCGTATCTCATTACACTCGCATACAAGTTGTCTAATTATGTTTTCATGGTACTATTTACGATTAAGCTACGTGGTTATATATGTGTGTGCATGCCCGGATATGAGATTTTTAGACCAGAGTCGAACTCTTAACGTTGGGCCCTTAAATCGTAGTTTACATCTACGTAATTTTTTAATAGAGTAATATAAGAGGTCGTTTAGAGAGAGAAGCTCCTGCTTCTCTCTAAAACCCAAGCTCCCTCTCATCTCCCAGCAAGCTATTCTCACTTTTTTCTCTTCATCCTTGTGGTGATTCATCATCCATAGTGGTGATTCCTCACCCCTTAGTGGTGATTTTTTCTTCGTTTTCTTCGGTTGTATCTGATTTTGCTCATCATAGATCATATATGTTTTCATATCTTAGATCTGATATCCTAAGATATACTCCCAGATCTAATCTCTTCATGATTCTCAGATGTTTGTATTCCCTTGCTCCTTAAGATCTTCAGACCACGAACACAACTCTTTCTTCTCTTCTGTCTTTCCATGCCATTGAAGGATTCGTACCCTTTTGCAACCACCTCTTTAGATTTCAGTTTTCTTTGCATAGATCTTCTTTGGTTTGGTTGTGGTTACTCTTCTATGTGAGATTGTCTCGTACTTGGTTATCTGGATAATGTATGGCGGCTCCAGCTGTATCCTCACCTATGCAGACCACCCTTGGTTCCCTCATGCTCGCGTCTTCCGACGGAGCTTCGATGGTGACATAACTTCTATGGCGGCAACAAGACAGATCTGAAGAAAAAGTTGTGATTATGGTTTGCACCTCTTGGGCTACTTGGGCCTTTATGTCTTTTGTTTGTTTTATTTAATTGCTCTACTCTTGTCTTGATTTCCTAAGAATCTAACTTTGAGAGACTTGTTTTGGGTCTGCCCATAACTTTGTTTGGGCCTCTATTTGCTTTGTGGCTTTTATGATAACTTGTTTCACGACAAAAAAGAGAAGTAATTTTTTAATAAATATTTTCAAGAACTAAATCTTTAAACTCAAAATTTACTATAAAACAACATATTCAAAATATTTAGATTATGATTAACATTTTAGTAATTTTATTTACATTATAAAACCTATTTTGAGCTCACGCCTCTTCTTTTCTCTTTTTGAAATTTACTTGAATTGGGTACAATTTGTAAATAGATTTTCTTTCTTTTAAAATCTTAAATCGTATAGACTTTTAACATAATTTTCTTTTTTTTTGACTCATAATGTTATATTATATATGTACCTCTATATACGTATATATAATTATAAAATACTAGTTTGGGCCCTACTGTCAATACTCTTTGTTTCTTTTATTACAGTAAAAAAAACTCCAAGCCTTTGACATAATGATTATTCCTTGCATTATTTAAGTGCATTTACTAACGGAGAGAGGTGTGACTTTTTTTTCTGGGTTCCCTAGATCTCTGGGTCCTGAGTCGACAGGCTCTTCAAACTCCTATCAGGTCCGGGCCTGTGTGTGTATGTAACTATTTATATTAAGTTACGGGTACATGTTTTGATCTGACAGTTTGTTTTGAATGTTTGTAGTTTAGTAGCTACAATGATCGTGTTTGAGATAATTTTCATGCTCATGTGTTTCTTTCTAGCTATTTTATGATCACACTGATCTCGTTTTCGTGTGGTTATGAGATGAATCCAACAAACCCATGAGAACCATCCATCTTCCAAAGACATTCACAACTTGGAAGACAATGGTGTGCCTTCTTCTTCCCTTTCCAATCATCCCCATTATCTTTTGCTAAACCCCTTCACAACATGAACATAATGCACATACACATAAATGTGGTCTCAATACAAGAAGAGAATAAAGTACAGCTAAATAATAGAAATTTGACCAATATGAAGTGTCAAAAGCTTGTCTGTTCTGTGGATGGCTGGGCTTCACATCACCATCACACACCATTGCTTTTTCAACCCCAGGCCCATATTAAACACCCCATTCCAACACCAGTCGCGCACCACCATCACAAACTCAGTCTTAAATTCAAACATGTGGTCTCCTTCGGTCCAGAGTCCCCAAACCAAAAGACTAGGTTGTTGTTGCTTCACAGTTCACACTCTCAAGTCTCAACTCTCCACCACCATAACCGTCCAAGATGTTCGCCGACTGTAGAAGAAGCCACCCCACACTCCCCCACATTAACCGGATCTCTGATTTCTCCAGTTTCAGCAATAACTCCGACTCCCAAAAACCATGTCTCTGACTCTTAAGCTTCACGTCACCACCACCACATCCCACCTCAGCCTCAACACCACCTCATTTCAACGACCCATCACCACGTTAAGAACCACCAAACCCATCTACCACTCCAACCCTTTGTCTTCCCTCGTGTACAAACACAAACCCACAACCACAATGCCTCATGGTTCTGGTTCTGCTTCATTAACCATCAAGAGCTCATTGATCGACCCCGACGGTGGGACCCTCGTCGACCTGGTGGTCCCGGAGAGCGAGAGGAGGAGCAAGGCAGCAGAGGCGGAGGCGCTGCCGAAGGTGAAGCTGACGCGGATTGATGTGGAGTGGGTGCATGTGATCAGCGAGGGATGGGCGAGCCCTTTGAGAGGGTTCATGAGGGAGGAGGAGTACTTGCAGAGCTTGCATTTCAATTCGTTGAGAGTGAAAGACGGGTCTGTTGTTAACATGTCGCTTCCGATAGTGTTGGCTATTGATGATGAGACTAAGGAGAGGATCGGGAAGGAGACGAATCTGGGGTTGGTTGGACCTAATGGAGATTTGATCGGGATGTTAAGGAGGTCAGTTTTGATGTTGAACTCGATAATGTAGTTTACTTTAGTGCTTGAAATGTTTGATTGGTTTATTCCATTTGATTCGTTTTATTTTATTTTATTTATGCAATATGGAATGTATGATGTATGGATTCAATCTTTTATGTGGCTTTTTATTCTTTGTAGATAGATTTATAATCACCCATTACTGTCATAGATATTGAACGTTTAGCAGAATGGAAGATTTGCACTTGAGTATGATTTTTATATAAGAAGTCAACTGGTGTATTTTATTTCATTAACATGTACTAGCGCAGTGGAAACTCTATTTGTATTTTATATATCATGCAACAAAACTGATAGTGTTCACTTTTGGATTATTGACTTAATGACTCGTGGATAATGTGTGTGTTCATGCTAGTCTGTGTCAAATCTTTGTAAGAATGTGTATCTGCACTTTTATAGACTATAATCTACAAGTTCCTGGTTATGATTTCCAAAACTGATTTTGATTTGGTATAAAAGCTCATCAGCAGTACTGTTTTCTTCAACGCTGAGCCTTTTTTGATTTCTGGCAGCATTGAGATATACAAGCATAACAAAGAAGAAAGGATTGCCAGGACTTGGGGGACAACTGCTCCAGGATTGCCATATGTTGAGAAGGCAATCACTCCAGCTGGGAACTGGCTTATTGGTGGAGATTTGGAAGTACTAGAGCGTATCAAATACAATGATGGGCTCGATAAGTATAGACTCTCTCCTAAACAACTCCGAAATGAATTTGATAGGTGCCAGGCTGATGCAGTTTTTGCATTTCAGTTGAGAAATCCTGTACATAATGGGCATGCTCTATTGATGAATGATACACGCCGACGACTATTGGAAATGGGTTACAAGAATCCAATTCTATTGCTTCATCCTTTAGGAGGTTTCACAAAGAAGGATGATGTGCCCTTGGATGTTCGAATGGAGCAACATAGCAAGGTCAGTGACATATGTATCAGTTGATAAATTGTGAGTTTGATCTGAGGAGACCAACCTATAATAACAAAATGAATCTATAAACTATCAGTATAGAATAACTCTGATTTCTGTAGCCTACAAACTATCTGTTTACATTGACCATTACCATATACTTGTTGCAGCTTTAGATATCAAAACTCCAAATGGGGTGTTTGTTACTAAATGTTTTGCTTCTGCTCAGGTACTAGAAGATGGAGTTCTCGACCCCGAAACTACCATTGTGGGCATATTCCCATCACCTATGCACTATGCAGGTCCAACTGAGGTACAATGGCATGCAAAAGCGCGCATAAATGCAGGTGCAAATTTTTACATTGTGGGGCGTGATCCTGCTGGTATGGGACACCCAACAGAGAAGAGGGACTTGTATGACCCTGATCATGGGAAAAAGGTTTTGAGCATGGCACCTGGCCTTGAAAAGCTCAATATTTTGCCATTCAGGGTAAGTGAAATTGTCACAATTTCTAGCCTTCGCTACAATTCCATTGATTGTGTTGCATCAGATTTCTACTTGCTGCCATTTCTACTTACTTTGGTTGTGGACCCTGTAAGACATAGTTACATGTTCATTAGATTTGGCCCTTGAGGCTATCTTTATCAATATGACTGAGTAAGGGTTGCTGGGATCAACAGTTGATATCAGATACCGTAATATCCTCTGTTATGCTTGCTGATTAATCTTTTGATTTACTTATGAATGGCAGGTGGCTGCTTATGACACGGTGGAAAAAAAGATGGCATTTTTTGATCCTTCACGTGCAAATGACTTCCTCTTCATCTCTGGAACCAAGGTAAGAACTAAATTCAATTCAATATTAGTAGTATATCCTGCTTTCATTCAAGTTGCTATAGGTTTAAGAGTAATGAACCATATCGGCTACGCATTTCTGTTACTGTAGTTTTACACCTCATTTGGTGTTTCAGATGCGAAATTATGCAAAGACTGGTGAAAACCCTCCTGATGGATTTATGTGTCCCGGAGGATGGCAGGTTCTAGTGAACTACTACGAGAGCTTGCAAAAGGAAGAGTCATCACTGCAACAAGCTGTAAAATGTTAGGGTCTTTGTTTAGGGTCATTACGGTGTTGCAGGGAAAAGCTTAGTCACTCAGCAGATTATAACCGATCCAGCACAAGGTCTTTGTTTTTCATTTTAGTAACTGCATCATATCTGCTGATGCTTGTAAAATGTTGATTCTTTTTTGTCATCCTATTTTTTATGAGGTTATGATATGAACAGAAATACTTGAGTTTTACAAGGATGGAAGAAAATCAAGAAATGATTGGATTTTGGGCTCTTGAGAGGAATCCTAAGAGATTAGATCTTCCAAAGCGGATTGGACCAAATTGAGTTTCTGTTTGGGCTCGAAATTAGAAAACAATGTTTTTTTTAAAAAAAAATAAAAAATATTACACTGAAGAGTCTCTAACAGGACCAATCCAAGAAGAATCTATAAGAAGAGCCATATGAGCTTCGGGAGGAACCCCATCAAACCAATACATTGGTGACGAAAGAGACACCAATCGAAGCAAAAGCATCCGCTACAAAATTCGCCTCTTGAGACATGTTGTACGAGAGAGAGGTTTATTGGATGACATATTGCTTAGCTCAAAAATCCTCAAAATTAAGGCCGTGTTCGGTGTTGTTTTTGAAAACAGTTTTCTGTTTTACAAAATTAAAAACGCGTGTTAAACGCATTCGGCTGGATGTACTTCAAAAAGTCAGAAAAGTCTGTGAAGATACCGTCGTTGATACTGTAAAAAAAAAATTCTTAATTATAGAGTAATTTTGGAAAACGTCTATACGACGTTCTCGCTGTTCTTGAAGAATGCGAAAAACACCGAGTATTCGGTGGGTCTTATTGCAGCACACAAACTATTAACTGATACGCCATCAATTCAACCTTGCGGATCAACTGATTTCATACTGAAAATTGGAGAAAGTTGTTCATACCCAGATGTTCATACCAATCTGAAAGGATTCTAGAATTCACAAAAATCCGAATTATTTAGTTGCTCCACACTTTGATATATCTAACACTATTGTGTCGGCGTTTCTCTTATTTTGTCATTGAATACGGGGTACGGTGGAGAGGGAGACTCTTCAATCCTTCAGCTAAGACGATTGAGTATTGAAGTGATTTCATGAGGGTTTGAGAAATTGAAAATGATGGATGGATGAAATCTGATGAAACAATCGGCAAAAAAGATGTCAGGAATACCAATAGATGAAGACAATTACAGTGTGTTTTAGATGCACCAGACTTGCTCACTGAACATGTTTTTAATTTTCAGTTTTCGTAAAACTTTTTTACAACTATGTTACCGGACAATTATCTAATTCATAAAAACATGAAATTTAACTATCCATTTTCATTTTATAAATGATTTTGTAAAATGTTACCGAACAAGCCCTAATATTTCACTATGCGAGTAAACATTATATCTTCAAAAAAGATCCTAACGAGATCTTACCTACAAACAAAACTAGCATAATTTTCCAAAAACATGTTAATCCCATCACATGTTGATAACAACACCAACGCAATTTCAGATCTAGAAAGTAGAAATCAAACACACAAAAACTCACATTCCCACAGTAAGTGTTGAAATCTCGTCCTCTTTCCTTTGTTTCTTTCCTGCAGCTTCATCAAAAGGTAGTTGACACATCAGTTTAAACGTACCCCAACGTATACGGGTAGTCCCCCTAGTCTTACCTAGCTAGCCGCTGGGCCATGAAACTGTGGATTATGACGCCCCCTGAAACAACAAGATTATATCTCATTGCAGTTCGGCCAGTTCCCATATATTTTAAGCCTCCAGATAACAATCCAAGCTGGAATTGGACCCCCTGAATATAGAACCCTGTTGTCCCTGTTCTTGTGGTGGGTCGCTTATGTTTCACTCTGATTTGAGCTCCAGAGAATTTTCCCCCCAAGAGAATTACAGTACATGTGCACCTTCATAAGGTTCAGGTACATCCATGGTAGTCCTTTCACTCCTTTGCATTCTCGACCTTCCACGCTTAGCTGTAATGGGGTCTCGTTTTGAATTTTTAGGGTTTAAATGAATTTTGTAGATGCTGACATACATGTGTGATTATTAGGGTTTAAGAGAAATAGACGGCCGGGTGAGCTTCTGGCACTGATTGAAGGGCAATTTTTCTTGTTATCAGCTGTCTGGAGCTTGGAACATGTTTATTTTCTGTCTAACTCGCTTTTTTGTGATAGATCGTTTTCCATTCAATCAGCATCAACCAGGTTATTGAGTACCATATATGGATTCATATGTCATCGATCCTAGGCTAGGAACTCAATTATAGTTGGAGTTAGCATGGCGGAGCTGCCATAATTATTGGGTATAATGAACCCTAGCTAGTTACTTCTTTAATCGTCCATTAAGCAATGATATTGAATCTTACTTTCAAAGGAAATGAGCAATGTGTTGATGCAAGGATACTTTTTCTCAAAGACGGAGAATGTTCCACATAATGGTTTAGTGTTCGTTGAAGTGTCTCGACCAAAATAAAGTAGGTTGAAGCACATACGAGGATCGAACATCTTAAGTATTCCAGAAAGAACGATAAAGTGTTTGAGAAAATGTCTCAACGAAGAGAAAGTTAAAAGCACGTATATCTACGGCAATGCCTACACTCAACTTTCTGGACTAATCAGTAAAAGAAACAAAAAAACGTAAGGAAATTGAAATTCGCACTCCTCGCTGTGCTTGATTTTCTTGAACTTTTCCTTTCACGCCCATAACAGCTCCACCGCACCGGCCACCATCTCGTTTCTAATGATCTCTACATACTGACTCTTACGCATACAGGAAACTTTGATCTTTAAGGTCTTGGGGTTATGTCTGCACCAGTTTGCTCAAAGTGATTGAAAAGCATGCATGCTGTGCTGCCATTACAGAAAAAGGAGGTCCTAAATTTGAATTCATGGGGGCAACGCCATGTGCAAAAGTCGGGTCAGTTTCGAGTAGAGGAACAAGCTAGAAAAAAAAAAAAAAATCATAGTAAACCTTAGCTTCTTTTGAATCGTAGAACATGGGTGTACCCGGTACCTATCCTTTTTTAAGAATTGCTGTTATCCTTCGGCCCCAGTTAAATAAAGCAGTAACTGACGAATACTTATGGTCTTGTTGAACTAGAGCAGTTGAGCTAGCTTCATTCTAACTCCATTTGTGATCATGAACCCTAAGTTCCATGTTGAAAATGAGCTTAATTATCAACATGTGCTTTGATGATCGTTTGAGTTTTCGTTATCGTGATTTACAGCTGATAACAACCGGTAATTAATCTTGCTTATCAAATCAACTCATTCAACTGATCCATCTGATAAACCCTAACACGGCGGCATTAGCCTCTTGATTCAGAGGAATCAAGACCAACAGTGGCAACATGCAGGACCAGCTAGCTAGTTGAGCGCGCTGCCTAAACTAGTCCTAATTAAACTTGGGAGTTCTTCTAATCTTGGAATTATTTGATGAACAAGCAAGCAAGATATTCAGGGCTCCAAATCCAACCCACTGTACAGGGCTGCAGCTGGCATGTACAGAAGCACATTGTAATCCTACTATTATATATGGCTGAACATGTTCACACGCACGCGAAGGCACACCATGGTCGAACCATATGCACGTCTGTGGCGAGAGGTCCGTAGTGTTTGCCGGACAAAGCCGTATGCTTTCGAACATTCATTAATGAATCAATAAGTGAATGAAGGAATAGAAAGGAAAATAGGGCATTGAATCATAGATGGTGTTCTGGTAGAGATAAATATTTGGAAGAAGAAACATTTCCACACTCCACAGGTTTGGTGTTCTTATTATTGGCCTCAGAACATGGGGGGATCGGATATAATAGGTAGAGCCAAGTCCAGGCTAGCGGTGGTGGTGGCCGGGAGGGCTATAGCTCTCAATTCAATTCTTGAATTTATTTGTGATTGGGACTATGCTCCTCCTCCTCCTCTTCTCATTCACTGTGTACGTACTAGTGCTGCTCTATATGATATCGTTTCGTACTAACACAAGGACCACTTCAACACATGCACATATCATTTCTGGGCAAGAATTTATGGATCCAGCAACCAACCATATATCCATCCATGGGATATCTTAAAGAAAAAGACACCCTCTTAGCTTCTTCTTTATTTCGATCTAGTTTGGCTGATAAAAACACTAATCGTTTATCAGCGAAACTAGATCTATATCATTCCAGGGATTGATGAATTACTATCGACATTTTTAGCTAGCTTGAAGACTACATATCTGGTCAATGTTGCATTGCTGCTATAAGATGATTTTAAAAAGAGCAGTTAGCTAGGGTTAAATAAGCTGCTAGCCGTTGGTCCAACCAACCTCCATATCAATGGCAGATATGTCAAATTTACTGGGGTAGCTGTGGTAAGTAATGTCACAGAGAGAGGGGGGGGGGGGGGGGGGGGGCAGGTGATTTTGACAGTGGAAAATAATGCATATGCGAAAAGGTAGTACACTATATATGATGCAGAGTCTCGTCAATAATTTTTCATAGTCTATAACTTGATTATTTCCACAACGACTACATCTATATATTTGTTGACGTCGAGTTTTAATACCTCACGTACGTATGTTTAAGTTTACACAGTTACTTTCCGATTAAGTAAAATTTTGACACAGCTATAATCTAACAACTAATTGAGCAGGTTGACATCAAAACTTTAAGATTATGATTCTGTGAATACTAGTCTTCCTGTAAACGCGTGCAGAATGAGGATTACCTTAGGATTATGAAGATGGGTTAAATGTTGATGACTTTTCTTATTGCAGATATTGCAGAATGCAATGTGGGAAAAGTAGAGGTAGTAGTAGTGTTCAGTCTTCTTCTGGTTTTGGGGGATTCCAAAGCCAAAAAAGCCTGAATTATGAAACAGAGAAATGGAAGAATGTGTCAAACAACCCAAAAAGAGGAGACAAACCAAGATTTGCATCATCTTTCTACCCCAAAATTATACTACTCCAGACGGACCAGTTGAGTTGAGTTCAACATTGCATATGAGAAAAGTTGTTGCTAGCCAAATAGCCTCCTAGCTAGTAAAAGTGTAAACTGCAAAGTTCTACTGGAAATTTAGAGCAGGCAGTCAAAATTAAATTCACCCCTCCTTTATAGTCAAAAAACAAATTGCCAGTCACAACGTCAGAAGTTGGCTTAGTTACCTTTTGGTCCTAACATGATTTTTGTGGTTATCTTTGCAAACAAACATAGTTATTTCTGTTTATTTAGTGACCCCAAGCATGACATACAAAGTTGGTTGTTTAATTAAAATGTACGAACTTAAGAGATACGCGTGTTTGCTGTTAGAGTCGAGGATGATGCTTATGCTTACCTTATTTTTGTACCTATTTGTACAGCCTGTACTAAACCCAACTAAGGGAAAAAAATTCCTTATTCAAAAGAAACAACGCCGAAAACATTTCTTGTAAACAAATTCCACTACAAACGATTTCCTGGAAATTTCACTAAATTCTTTATATCTTTTTGGGGAAAACTTGAATGGAAGAAGCAAGAGTAGTACTAAGTTGAGCATGGGAAGGAAAGTGGTGGGATGTTTCTCAATATCCAAGGTTCATACAATCATATTGTACAGTAACCTTAAAGACAAAAAATCCTACTCGAAAATTGATAAAGAGAAGAAATGAAATGTGACCAAGTGAAGAGAGGAGGGACCAAGTTGTCTTTTTTGAGAGGAGCAAGCTTGATGTGAACCCCAATGGGGTTTGGCTCTCCTCAAAGGACCTCTCGTAGTTTCAGACCTCAAAACACACCCTACGCCTGTCGTTTTGTCCCCACAACCCCACATGACTCTGCTCCTCACCCTCCTTGTATACCCGTCCAAACCCTTTCTCAATCCCACAAAATTAACCTCCTCATTTTTCACTTCACTTTAGCCTCTCCGTTTCTCTCTAGTTAAGAAATGGCGATCAGAAAACCCAACAGGCTTACGCAAGCGGCGATGCTGAAGCAGATTCTGAAGAGGTGCTCCAGCTTGGGGAAGAAGCAGCAACACTTCGATGAACAGGGCTTACCTTTGGACGTGCCAAAGGGACACTTTGTGGTTTATGTTGGGGAAAACAGAAGCAGGTACATAGTACCCATCTCTTTCCTGACCCGACCCGAGTTCCAGAGCCTGCTTCACCAAGCTGAGGAGGAGTTCGGGTTCGATCACGACATGGGTCTCACCATTCCATGTGAAGAAGAAGCTTTCCAGTCACTAACATCCATGCTGAGCTCTTAGGAGGATTCCTCGCTCTTTTTGTGAGAAAATGGCTCAAGAAAAACAAGATGAAGCTGCTTTACTTGCTTCTCTGTTTCTTTCTTCCAAGATTTTCTCCTTGCAAAATTCAAAAATTGACTCTGACCCGAGAACGGATTCAAAAACCCAGATGGATGTTATGATTTTATTTACCATCTGGGTTTGGAAATGTAAATTTTATCTTAAAAGTATGAGGAATTTTCATCTCTAGCTCTCACGGTGGTGGTTGTGGGGATTTGTAGTACCAATGTAACCCTGTGGAAGAAACTGATATCAATATTTATAATATATCAGAGCTTGTCTTATTATTATTATTATTATCAGTGACACATTTCTTGCTCTCCTCTTTCACTTTCTTCTTGTTTTCTGGGTTTTGTCTGGTGTGCCTGTGTATATAAATAAGACTCAACATATATGTTTCTTCTGGTGATCTGTGACTCTCTGGCTAGGGTATTATTATAATTCCTCAACGGTTAAAACTGTTGCATACCACTTTAACGGACGCGACAGCTGTTGTGTGTGGAATATTCTGTTGAGCAAGCAATTCTCCCTCTGTAACACTTCACATTTTCAGTCTTGATTCTAAGGTTGAAGATGATACATTTCTTTCTAGGGTAAAGATTTGAAGTACTCTCGAGTACTTGTGTACGGGGAAACTTTTTAATTATATATATATATTTTTCAAATAATGTTCATACAGTTAAAATAATAACCGATATGTTATAGTCTATCTAACTTACAAAAAAGAAACAACTATAAACCTACTCGAAACACTTTAGTACGCTCACAATTAAGCAACACCAAGAACCTCATATTATACAGCATATTAATCGCGCCTAACCTCTCTTGCCAATTAGGTAATTAGGGTACAAGTAAGAACCAAACACAGTGAATATGTTAGTTTATGTACTGCATAAATCCAAATACTACACTACTCCACTTTGCACAATATAGTCGTGATAAAAGATATATATCTTCACTTGTTTTCTTCTTCATTATTTTTAGAAAAATTACTTCCTTTTTCCAAAGCAGTCAAAGCCACATACCAATCTTGCAGTACCATTGCAACAAGTACTTCCAGAAAAAAAGCCACTTTTGGGAGATTAGTTTATACAATTTCCATAAGCATTAGTACTCTTGCTCTTGGTGTAAGTTACTTTTCCAGAATTAGGTTCAATGGGGTCTTCAAATTACAAACACTACCCTTGATCAATCAGCAAGCTGTATATTGGTCCAAAAGTAAGTTGTATTATATCACCTTAAATTGCAGACCCACCAATTTAGATGGTTCAGATTTGAGACCCACAAGTCATTCTCAAAATTAGTTTTGATTTCTTATCATTGCTTAGTGCTAGAACCAGAATTTAAAAGATGCTGGATGTTGCTAGTTGTTGGCTACTAGAAAGTTTGCTCTTTTGTTGTGAAATTTTATAGAAGCAGAAGTTTCCTCAATCCTTTTTTATTTTTGGCTTTTTGCAGAGTAAAAGATGAACTAAAACTCTAAAAGATTGTCTTTACAATACCAGAAATGAAAATGCAAATATGTCAAAAAATGTAAATGAAGTTTTGTGTTCTGATTTTAAGTTGGAACACCATAATAGATACAAATAAGAGTCAAAAATATATCACACAACAAATAACGAACTATCTTTTACGCAACAGGTTATTGCAAGTAGCACAGTGATCTTACTATCATGATCCATTGAGATTTAGTCATGCGTCGCTTCAATTCATCCCTTAAAAAAAATTTAAAAAAATAACAAACTACCATGATTCATACCTAAAGTTTAGTAACTCAACTGGAGAAAGAAAACACAAGTTCTATGAACAGGATCATTCTCATGATTTGGCTCTAACCAAAGAGTAAATTATTCAAACCCAAAATACAAAAGGTCAAAACACTAAAAGATCTGATTTTCTTAATCTCTGATATATAACACAGGCCCCAACTAAGATCTTCTTATATCTTTGACCTGGGAAGAGCTCTAATTATTATATATGCATACTGTTTAATCAGCAGAACTTCCAATGTCAAGGAGTGAAGAACATGGCTACTTGAGCTAGTGGTGGACTAGAACTGATGACCCTGACAAGTCCTTATGAGAAGTAGGTGATGATTTACTAGGAAAGCATGAACAAGTTGAACTAACATAAGAACAGGCTTAATTCACTGAATCAACAAAGTTTTCTACTGTATCCAATTCCAATCACACACGAGTTTCAATTAGTTGAAAATTAAGCTACCTCAATTCTGCTAATCTCACCCAGGAATCAGGACCTAGCTAGCTTCCTTCTTCTATATTCTTCAGCTGAAGAGGAGGAGTCAGCAAGCAGCAGCAGCAGTAACATGCATGACTTTCCTTACCTTTCCAAGATGTAAGTTTTACTCTAAACCAGTAATTTCTATGATCATCAGCAAAACATGGTAGCCATAGATTGCGGATTTAATTAATCATACTGTCGTAAAACCAATATTAAGAGAAGTTTATTGGCTTAATAACTAGCTTAATTGAGACCCGAAATCTAAGAACAAGGGACCACTGTGTGGAAAACAAGACAAAGTTCACATGTGCAAATAGCAGATCATGATCTGGGAAAGAGCAGGACTAGAAATAATTTAAGGGTAAAAAAAAAAATTACAGTCAGTTAGATAATCTGCATTAGAGATCTTAATCTTGCTCTAATCCAAGTAGTTTACATGGTCTACTGTGAGAAACATGAACCAGTAGTCCTTATCTGCAACAAGAACCAACCATACTTGATCTATATATATTCCAATTTTGAATGCCAATCAGCTGTTGATGATGATAGTCTATCCCTTCATATTATTATTAGTCTTCAGATTATGCATGCCATCATGCACTTGTTTGAATCATATTATAGCCAAAATCAACATTCTTGATCAGTCTAATACTCCATTATGATCCATGTGAGGCTGATAAAATCAAAGTAGTTATCAAGTCGCATTAATATATACGCTTTGCATCGATCATCATCAGAAGCCATGAAGCATGCTGATGCATATAGCATAATTATTGATTGAACAGATTGAAAAAGAAACTTTCTTTAATAAGGAAATTAATAATTCAATCTGGAATTGACAAGGAACTCTTTTACTAGCCAGAAGAAATCGTTCATATCATCGAAAATGTCGAAAAAGCGATATCCTTGGCGTATAGATATTAAAAGGTAATAGATTTTACTCCAGTACGTACTCATTTTTCCCAGATTCAGATGTTTTTCACTTCTGAAAGGAAAAGGTAAAAAAGAAAAGGAGCTAGACATTGATAATTGAAGAACGATCAACTCCATCAGCAAAGTCTACAAGAAACACATTTTCTTTGTTCAATTTTTTCTTTCACTCACTGATTTTTTTTTTTTCTTCCTCAAATTAAAGCCTAAAGCTGATGGGAGTTGACATGAAGATCCTCCTCCTCCCAACATGAAAAAGCAGAGTTGAACAAGTACGTACACGATCATAAATGGTGCATGGCTGATAGTATTCATCCTGATGATGATAGATCTTAACCTGCACCTTCTGTGATCGTCACGTCGTGGCCGGTTTCTTTGTATCTGTCATTGACTTAACATGAACACATTACGTTCAATTGTTTTCCATCGGAAGAGTCAGATAAAGAAGTTGATAGGTAGAGTCGGGTGCTGGACAAGGAGAGCCATCTATGTTGGGAGGTAGGCGAAGCAGTAGGGTAGGCGTGTTGGATAATATAGAATCCATCCATAGTTTCAACTTAATTCTCTGCGTTCCTGCCAAACCATTCACGTTTTCATATATAATCATATTCCTCCTGTTATTATTCATCCATTTTAAACCTCAAATTTCTCTTCTTGCAGGAGCTGTAGCTAATCAATTGTTCAATTCCTACCTACATTGTTCAATCTGCTTGATAGTACTGCCCATGTCGGGCTGCACAACACATATGGGCTTATACAGGTGGAAGAGCCCAGTAGTGTTGGGACATGAACCCAGTATTAGCCTCCAATTGCACTTTAATTTGGAACATCTTCGAGGATGAAGGGCATTAGGAGCTCGTGAGAAACACTGCTAGTCTACTACTTCCTGCTTAACAGTGGTGGAATCTAACAACATATTTCATTCGCGTAACACAAGGGGCCGGAGCTACCGTAAACTCAGCCAAAATATTAACATGGAAAAGGCGAGCACAGCCAAAGTTAAGATCCACGACTACTTGAAATTAAAACACATCTTTCACATAACACATTTCACTTTCTATGTGGAAACTTGCACCAAGCCCTATCCTGAACGCCGCACGGGAATTTGACAAAAGTTCTCCCATTTGGAAAAGAAAAAAAAAAGGCCCATAAAGAAGTTTAGTCAACGAGTAGTCCATTACAAGTGAGATTCAATAAACTTGAAAGCCGAACAGATGGGAGTGTTCTTGCAGAGAAAGAACGAAACGTTCATTTATAAATACGGTGACACACATTCAAGATTGTTCCAAACACTTCATAAACTATGCCATCGTTCTCAATTGAAGAAAATACATAAAGAGATTAACAAATTAACAGATTTGGATATCGTATACAACCATTAGTTACAAAATTACCATCTAACCTCTTCACAAGTATCCATCCCCAAAGATTTCACACCTAGAAATTCCCAAAAATGATGTCTACAATCCGAATGAAGGAGGTCTCCATCTTTGGTGCTTCTTCTAGTTATTACTTCCACCGGGCTTTTAACACATTGCTCCAGGCTCTCGAGGTGCAAGCCTAGTGACCAATCTTTCCCTTGGAGGAGAAAAACCTGCTGAATCCGTGTGGATGTTTCTCCGGTGTTGGGTTAGAAGAGCCGCCGGATGAGGAACTAGACGTTGTTGGCCTGTGTTTTGGGGTTATGCCATTACTAGGCAATTTCAAGGGATTGTTCCCATCTGGGCTGCATGGTGCATTGTACAGATAGATGGGTGACTCGCCACCCGCTCTAAGAACATTGGGAGAAGCAGCACCTTCCATCTCAGCTTGTTCGGAGTCGTGTAAATTCATGGCTCTGGTAGTGGTGGGTTCATCTTCGGTGAACCCTTCACCCTTTAGACTCCTCTCATTGTACGGAGATCCCATGGTCTCTGATTGAGGATGCAATGATTTCAACTGCTTGCCGAGAAGAAATATGGTTTCTTGACACTCTGCAAGCTTCTCTGCTGCATCGGACAATTCCCTGTCCTGTGATGACCACAAGAGATGTTCTACTATTAGGAGCATGTCAGGGAAAATGAGCCGTAGCTTACTTAAGAGTAGAGTATTTGGGAGTTTAGGAGTAAAGATCTGTTCATCTGAAATAATTGGAAAATATTGGTTTATTAATGTCATCTTCTCACATCCCTCCCTTATATTTGGAGTTACAAGGAAACTCTAATTCCTGGGTGGCAGACTTTTTTTTATTTTCCTATTCAAATAATGGTAATATTAGGCAAAGCGAATGTAGCTAACCTGTTTGGTCTTGAATTCTGTCTCATCTGCTGTCTCGGCTAACAAGGTCTCCTGCCTGAAAAATTATTGAGAGACACAGAAGTTAGAGGTAACGCAGGCATGTTTTTCAGTCAACAAACAGTTTCATGTCCACAAATGAAACTAATATATTACTGAAACTACTAATTTCACTGAGAGGCAATAGCATGTTAGACTGGTTCATCAATCATCAGTATCAGTTTCAAGAAGATGCCAGGTTGTTAAACAAACAATCAACTAACCTTTTCAACTCTTCTTGAAGTTCTGTGCATCTGGCCAAAGCATCTTGATGATTCCTCTTTTCTTCTTCCAGCTCCTTTTCCAGAGTTTCAGTTCTGATTTGTAGTAGTTTCAGTTCAGTTTCTAACTCATGGGCTCGTGATTCCAGTGTCCTGTATGATTCTGCCATACATTTTAGCTGCGTCTCACTCAAGCTGTTTGAATTTTGAGCTGAAGCAAATCGTGTTTTAGCTTCTGCAAGAAGCTGCTCAGTGTCCTGTAACTTTGACGTAGTCATGTTCAAATTTTCCATGCATCTTGCCAAATCCATCGCAAGGTTATCTTTCTCTGATTTCAATTGCTCAAACTCCTCCACTGAGATTTTGCATGGGGAGGCCTCTGACCCAAAACTGGAAACTAAATTTCCATCATCAGGAACTTCAGGGTTAGAATGATTAGAAATGTCGACACAATGATTTTGATATCTTTGTGATGAATCCCTCTCAACCACCTTATTCTCTGGTAGGGCAACCTTGTCAATACAATCAGGACTATTCCTTCCTGCTTCAACACCCTGGAAGCCTATAACATTAAACTTGAGTTCACTGGCATTTGCTAACACATGAGAAAGGTCAAGAACCAAATCAACCAAACTTAAGTTCCCATGAATAACTTTACTAAATGTGCCAGAAAATTCTTCAATCTTCTGACTTAATTCATTGCTATCAGGAAACGTGTCATGGACTCCCACTACTTCTTTGCCTAAGAACACCACAAAGTCATGGATCAAGGAAATGGCAGATGCCAGTTCTTCACTTATTGCACTCATCGTCTCTTTGGCTGTGGTTTCCTTTTCTGTACTAAAAACAGAGTCCTCAGGGTGTGCCTGCGTATCACATATGGCATCAGCGCTATGAATTTCTTCAGAAACACTGTTTCCAGCGTGAGGTTGCAGAGTATCTTGTGCTTCCTGGACCACATGCTTGATATCCTCAATAACTTTACCATAATCAGTGTCCTTGGATAATAACTCTAAGAGCACTGAGATTCTTGATCGGAGCTTCACCAGAGGCAGCTTGTTTTCATTAGCTCCAGGGCTGAGAACTGACAGGTCCCTGTTGGAAGATGCTTCATGCTGCTGCTCAGATTGGATATCTTTTGGGGCAGTGACTTCTCCTGATGCCTCATTGGTCTCTATTTCAGATGTCTTAACGCCATTTGAGTCATTAGGCAAGCAAGCCAACTTCTCCATCTCCAGAAAATCATCCATAAGATTCAAATGATTTTGATTTTCAGCTTTGCTCGACTTTTCATTGTTCTTCTCTTTCTTGCTGTGTGAGAGATCAGAATTCAATGTTGTGCCCCATGACTCAGCACAGCTTCTGTCATCATTATTTCCATCTTCAGACATGGAAGCAAAACTTGGTGGATTGCTTGCATTCTGACTCAAGGAACCTTCAGTGCTGATGTGAACAACAGATTTTGGGGAACCTTTCTGTTGACCAGTGATCTGAAGCTGTGCTTCTAATGTTTGAAGCTTGCTGACTGTCTTCGCACAAATGCTCCTTGAAGCCTGCAATTCGCTGTTACGTTTTGACAGAGCTTCTTTTAGCATTTTTGTTTCTTCTTCCATTGCTAGTAACCGTTCTGTCAGGAATTCATTCTCCTTCTGAAACTTCTGTACATTGTCAAGAGAAAACTCAGTCACCTGGGACATCTGTGGACTAGAAGGCTTAACAGGAGATCTCTTTAATCGAGTTTCTCCATAATCTCTGCCTAAACTCTCAACCTCTAACTTCATTTGGGCAAGTGCAGCAGGACCAGGCAACTTCTTCCGCACAAGACCACGCAATCTTTGGCACTCTGCTTCTAGCTTAGTAATCTTTTTTACACCCTCCATATGCTGCTTGTTGGCTGCATCTGCAGACCTCACACTCATGTTCTTTTCCTCTGTACGAATTTCTAGCTCCTTGGCAGCTATGTGAAGTTCATATTTCAGAGAGTTGATTTCCCGTTCACAAGACTCAAGGTTGCTCTTGAAACGCTCAATTTCAGCCTCAGCTTGTGACTTCTCTTCGTTTATCTTGTATAGCATGTTTGACCGCTCTTGTAAGGACCTTGAAATAGCAGCATTTTCAGCAGCAGACCTTAGGAGCTCTTGGTCTAAATTACCTATCCTTGTTTCGAGCTCATGCTTGATTTTGTCACATTGCTTTGTTTTGGTGAAAACAACTTCTTGCAATTTCTGTTCATGATCTTCCTTCAGATTTCTAATTTGTCGCATGCACTCTTTGAGAGCACCATCCAAATGGGATGCTCGATCTTCAGCAGTCAGCTTCATAAGTGTTACAGATTCTAAATGAGTTTTTAATGCAAGAGCTTCTGCTTCAGCCTTTTCCCAACCTACGCAAAAAAAAAAAAAGAAAAAAAAATATATATATTAAAAAGGTTTCAAGCCAAGAAACCAAGAACCTAATTCTTTCATATAGTAGGATTATATCACAGTTATACCTGAGACAGCTTCTTCGGCAACTTTAGCATGCTGTTTCATTTGGCCCTCCTGGGTACTGATCTCAGAGTGGGCTGTGGAGAGCTGTTCGTTCAAATCTGTAATCTGATCCTCCAATGTCTGAAATTGGTCCTCGTACGTCTTCACTTGATCCTCATATGCATTCACCTGATTCTCGTATGCCTTCACTTGACTCTCATAATTCTTCACTTGATCCTCCAAACCATTCAGATGTGTATATTGCTCCACCGAAATTTGAACATAATTTGGTTTCTTGTAGTTATCCTGATCGGGCAAGAAGAAAATCAGAAACAACATTACTTAATATACTGCACCAAAGTTGCAAAAACTAGAAAGATCAACAACAAATATAATGCAAAACATCTAGATGCAAAAATCTTTCCCCCATTAACATGTATACTAGAAAACCTGATAATTCCATCAAATCACAGACAATGGAGCATTTATCAAAGACAGAACACTGAACACACCTTCTCTGCCTGAGGCGTCGGAGCAGACTCTGCTACCGCTAAGGCCTTCTCAGTTGCAGCTTTGTCTGATGACGACTTTTTCTTCCACGGCCAACTCCGTCGGTCCATAATTAGACTCTAACCTCTGTAGAAATCCACAATGAGAATGATCGGTTCACAGAAAACAGTAAAACAAAGCGAATTTATCCACACAAGAATGACTGATTAGGAAACCAAATTACATTGAGCTTAATGACCAGTTAAAACATAATCATCATTATTATAGATTCCAAATCACACAAAACAAAAATTTGTCAACTAACGCAGAAGAAACACGCCGAGATCTCGCCCGGAGCTATTGCTTTCCGGAGATCCTATAGATTTCAAAACCGCCGGTACAGTACTCCAGCTTTTAAATAACCAAAAATTAAATAAAACTCCATATAAAAATTCTGAACTCGCATTCGATCCATTTTCATCAATGAAAATATATCTCCAACTGTCAGTGTGGAAAATAAAATTATGTTTTCGCAATTTAATCCAAAATCAACTGCAGAGCACCAGCAATAGTCTGACATTGAAAACCTCAATATCATCTTCGAAGCGGAAACCAATAGCTGTTTATTTTTCTCACATAGCTAGCGAAATTGGGAATCCAAGCACCGAAAGCAAAGATGAACAGCGAATAAGAATCCTCTAAATCCAGCACCAAAACCTCACCGACAGAAATAGATACAGAAAATATCGCTCCAATTCGAAAAATAAAAATCTCAAATAAATCTACAGCTTGCTTTCAAACCACGAAAAACCGCATTTTTTTTTTGAATTTTTTTTAAACACTTTTTGCATTCTCTAATTTCAGAAACTTCTGGAGAAGAAGTCGGCGACCAAGAAACGCCGGCGAAATCGGCTTACCGGAGCAAATGCAGCTTCGAGTATCGGACACTTGGTTAGCACCGACTTGTCAGTGAGAGTCCGAAATGGAGATCCGAAAACAGAATCAGTCGCTCCGGTTCGTTTTGGATACCGGAGAGAGAAAGTGACCGACGGAGTTGGAAGAGAAGAGAAGAGAAGAGAAGAGAAGAGAAGAGAAGAGAGAAATGGTGGTTGTGGTTTGCGAGTGAGACCGTGCGTAGTAGAAGAGAGAGTGAAATATTCGGACTTAGGTGTCACTTAAAAGCCAAGACCCTCCAAAAAAAAACTCCATCAGTTTTTCAATTTTTTTTAAATTAAAAAAACTATAAAAAAAAAAAGGAAAATGATTTAATAAAGCGTTGGGGAATGGTATTTCTTTCTGTTTTTATGTTTTTTAAATCCGCTGTATTTATTAGTGGGGAGGAGCCAAGTTGGGGATGCGGGTTTGACGGAAATGCCCCTGCTGTTCTCCACGCTTGTGCCGGAAGCAAGCACCTAAAGAGGGTGAGCTGTAAGCCTGTGACCGATATTTGGAAAGTTCTGTTGGACTGTTGGAACGGAGTTGTTATTATTGTGATGTTTATGTTTATATATACACGTAATTACGGCTATATGGACCACCGTCGCTCACTCCCCAGCTCATCATCACTGTATCCGATGTGTCGGATACAACATTTTCCGATTTTAGCTTCGAATAAAACTTCATTTCCGATCAACGGAAATGTGCTCGGCCGAAGTATCAAACTATATTGGTTAAATTATTGGTTCGGGTAAAATAACGACAGAAATTTTGAAGAAATTTAAGCTGTTATTTAGATTAGCTAGATAGGTGGTGCGGCTATTTTACCGTAGTTGTGCTAGATAATGTGAGGTTTCCCGTCCCATATTTAGCATCAGAATTATGAGGTTTTAATATTCTCAGCGAATATATAATTAGTTCTGGATGTTGGTTTCCTAATATATCTACTGAGGTAATAATGGTTTTACCCTTCGAGTGGAGGATAAAATATTTTAGGTGATCTGCTTTTAACCTAATCCCTTGGAAATAGTTTGTTGTACAACGGTCATGGAATCCAAAATATGATATTTTTTGTCTCACCCGATTTTGTATAAGACATTTATGAATTGTAGAATTTAAAAAAAAAATCTCTAGTGTATTCTTCCTTTCATAAATGGGAAATTTTGAGTTCGACACAATAGATTAGTAGTAGCATTCGAGGTGTTTAATTGATCAACAAAGAGTTATGGTTTATGCTATATTTCTAATAGCTCGAGTTTAAATTCTAATCTTCTAGTACCGTTTAATCTACCACGAGATATAGTGGGAAGATCGGTGAAGATGATTGGTTTTTTACATTATGCAAAATTAACATGCAGCACCACGGTCTCTTATATATGCATGCTCCTCCTTATAATTCTTTTTCAGATCAAGCCTGCAAAGTAAGAATAAAACAACCGAGCAAAGTTACTACTATTTTGATGAAAGATGATACACAAATTTACTTGACAATAGGCAGCTCATTACACCAACGACTGAAACACTGTGACTGGTAAAAAAATGCAGTCAAATAGAATTTGATCCCATTCTTGAAACCAAAGCAAGACATAATCAAGTAGGCAGAGAAAACAACAGTAGTAAGTTTGGAGTGTCGTTATATTCTGGGGAAGAGATCGATGAACGTTGACGTTAGATTCCGAATATCTAACGCAGCAATCTCACCGTCGCTTTCTACAAGCCAGGCCAAGGGGATCCATTTTTTTTTTTCTTTCTTTCTAGAATTGTGTTTAGGATCTCAGAGCTACTAGCTTCATTTAGTAGCCAGTTAGGGCGGGTTTTCCGCACCAACCAATCGAACCGAACCAGCTCTGACATGACTTTGCTTCGCTGCGTCCTCGGACACCAGTCACACCACTGTTCAACGTAGCCATCACAGTAATAAAGAAGAACAAACACCACCTGGGTCAAATGGGGCATTTTCGTCATTACAGAACAAGCGACCGGCGACTGATCGATCGGGAAGCACGGACAGAGATATAAGAAAACTGTTACCTGAGACGGCCGGGGAGCAGTACCTAAACCAGGGCTAGCTTCAAGACAATCGCCTGAATCTATGAATCCATGCATGGTTTTTTTTTTTTTTTTTTTTAAAACCTTTTATTAAATAACTCACACACACTATATATGTAAAAAACATTTTATTAAATAACTCACACACACTATATATGTAAATGAGATTTGAACCCACGACGTCAAAGTTGTTAGTTAACCACCTTAATCAACCACGCCACAGCTCACCGACATAAATTCATGCATGGTTGAAATTATGTTTGTTCGTAATAACTAAAAGAAGAAAAACAGTACGTATACTGCAACAAGTGATCCATTTTTAGTATTTTCAGTTTAAAGTTATGATTTAATTGAAAATAACAATGTCGCCGAAATTAAACAACATACAGATGTGATTCATTTTTAAAGGTAGCTAGGGATGAACATCGTACTAAGGATTGTGTAAACAATGTCGTTGATGCTAGCTGATAATGATTCTTACAAAACAAAATTATACTTATGCATACACATACACGTTTGAAAGGGTGACAACCTACTTGATCACAAGTCAACTAATTAGCTAAGTATCATGCATGATGATGTTTATTATCATAACGTGGGATATATATATCAACTAACATGTTTAAGAAATTTTAATTGTCCAAGTTGTTGCCGCTAATTAAAGAGTGAATTATTCCGCGTTGGTTATGTCCTTATTTCGAAGTCATATATTTAAAAATATAGTTTATATTATTTAAGTAATTAATCAATTTGATTTTTTCGTTCGACTATAGTTTAGTCCTTAATATTTCTAAACACTTGAAACATAAATGAATGACTAAGATAACGAATTCAAAACACATATCTCATATATAACTTGACTTTGCATATTAGATTCTACGTACATAGTACATACAAATTGTTATTCATATTACAACCATTCCTCTTAGTATGGATTAGGAATCAATAAAACATGGATCAGTACCAACAATGTGTTAGATCAGAATAAGCTCCACAACAGCGTTACTTGTTTTTCGCACCAAAACGGATCATAAAATCTCCCCCCATAACGTCACAAATTAGGTGTCGAGGTCCCATGCCTTCCCGAGCGAGTGGCCCCCACACGCTAGCGGAAGCGCGTCCAGGCAATAACAGTGTTCCTGTGTGGTGGAGGAGAGCCGGGAACCCAAATGGGAGCTAGCGAGGTGAGTTGAGAAAGGGACACGTGGTCCCCGCGCGACACACGTTTCAGCTCCGTCCGGTCAGTTTTGTCAGAGAGAGGAAGGAGGCTTTTTTATCGGGTGTGGGGACCACCACAGATCCCTACCGTGCACCTCACATCCCAGATAGCTAAAAAGAAGACACGTGTCGGAGGGAAAGAGAGAGCGACGACGTTTCATATAACTTTGGCTAATTGGTTGTGATTAACCACTTTAATCACCGAAGCTGACAGCGTCGGCCGTCGGCAGCCTTCGTGTTTTTTTTTTTTTTTGTTTGTATGATGATGATTAGGTTTGCTTGCGAAGACGACAATGTAAAATACAAAAGAAAACTTAACCTCGCTGGCTCCCAAAGCTTGACCTAACACGATACAAGATCACGTACACCAACAAAAATTGATCCACGACAAAGCAAAGATTATCTTCTTCATCGTTCTTTGCTATTTTGGACTCCCTGAATGCCTCTCCCGAGTAGTTTCATAGAGTAATGTTGAATAGTGACTTGTTATGTTCCTCTTATGAGTTTTTGAATCCACATTTTCATAGGACATGGTGCAGCTGCTATAACTTTCAAATTAGCTTGATTCGTAATCATGATGAGTCGACAGATTTTCGTGATACGGTGTTTGTAACACTTAACCTTACATTCTTAATCAATCAAGGGCCGCCTAATTTGATTCACTAGAAACCAACGTGAGTAAATATCAAAGTCGTGTCATGCCTCTTCATTTGTCATCAACAGTCCGACCCACATTTTCCTTTCTTCTGTCTTCGACTCATTGACAAAAGTCCCAAAACTACTGAGCTACGGGTCACCTACTTTCTTCACTTATTTTATTTACCTCATGTCTCTTCACTTCATGTCTCCCTTTGATCTTGTTTATTTTACGCGTACATACAAATTAAGGATGCTAAAGTCATGTCCAACATGCCCATTTCAATTGCAATGTTGCTTTTATTCAAACAAGAATCAAACTAAGTACTAGGTTGAACTAAACATTCGTAATAATTCAACACATTGGACATGCATGAATTTCACCGGGGATAATTTGTCAAATTGTTTATGGACTCGATATATTAAATCGAATGTTTAGAGGTTTCATTAATTGATTATGACATTTTGTTTTCTCTTATACAACAATTTCATGATATGGTTTAGTGACACTCACAGCTCAACTTTTTGTTTTCGTTTGTTGGTAGTTCAAAATCTCAAAGTTGTTATTTGTAGAAAATGAATTTCTTGACGTTTTACTTTAAAATCGATTAGTCAATTCTACTTTATACTTTAAGATGGATTAGCCACTTATATTTATGGATCAGGGGCAAGCAAGCACGTAGATATAACTCTTAAGACCGATGGAAGTGGAAGTAGGTAAGCACGCACACTACGTAATTGAACCATCATAAAACATTAACATCAATCAGACATATATAAGTATGAAAGTAACCCATGTATTCGATCATCAGCTTAGCCATGATAATGCATTTTATCAAAACGGATAATGACACTTCTTTTATAAACCGGCTATTTGCATGGTGTTGAATACTAACTAATTGATGCCCCAACCCTCAAAAATCCAAAAAAGGGAAGAAAAAAAATGAGGGTCCTGACGCAAATGATGGTAGAAATAGTGTTGTAAAAGAGCTGTCGGTTTAGAAAGTGACCAAATGCTAAAGATATTAGTTATTGGTAGTGTGATTATGTTTAATCCAACCTGTACGATCTGCTTGTTTGAGCTCATTGTATACAATACAAGACAATATTCTCTTGATAGCTATTGCAAGAAGATAAATTGGATAAAAGAAAGGGGGGGGGGGGGGGGGGGGGAGATGCTTGCTTCCTCGGTGCCAAGTGCCAACTATACCGGATTGTGAAATTCCATTCCAATTTCAATTTGCCAGCTACAATGATAGCATCACACCCTGTATATAATAGTACACTCCTTTGCTTCTGATTTAGAAATTGTGGTGCGATTGTGATTAGCCAGGATTACGACGAGGTATTATATCCCGATACCATGTATTAATTAACTGTTTAATCCAACCATTTGTAAATAAGACATATTACATTTCGTAAACTCACTTCATGTGTGCAATCCATACACAAGTAGGATTTTTTCATCATTTTTTTGATACCAAGTTTTATAACTCTGAATCTAGAACTGTGGTGGCAATGTCGCTCCACTGAAAACCTTGTAGTTTTCAATAATATTCAAGATGAATTTTTACCTTGTATGTTTGATGATTTGGTTCTCTCCCTTCCTCAAACACACATTGTTTTCTATATTTGGTCGTATTGGACATCGGAGTGCTTTGGGTTCCGAATGCTCCAATGCAACCTAGGAGTATAAAAACAAGAAGAAATGAAAACAAGTTGTCATATAGATATAGTTCTAAATAAGCGAGAAGTGGTTTGATTATATATTGGTTAGAGGGCACAAGCAAGCATGAACATGTAGTTGCGTGCAATATATGTATGTACAGGTTACATATAAAACGTAACAAGTAGTGTAAACGAAGGAGGAGGAGGAGGAGAGCCAGACATTACAATATGGGGAACATCTCAATTGCGCTCCTTTTACGTTGGCATCGCACATGCACCCGCGCTCCCCTACGTAAGCATTTTGCGCACTGTTACAGACACCGTAGTGCTGCTCCGTACTCTTCATAGTTGTATTATCGGAAATTTAAGTGCTCATAAAAAAAATAAAAATTAATCGATATGGTTTTTCAGATGTTTCGAGTAGTATCGCTTAGTTGATGAAGTTATCATGTACCGATACAGTTTTATATGCAAACGTTATGCTTTAGTGAATACTGTATCGGATAGTTGATTTCATTTATGCAATGAATCATGTTACATTAAAATAGATAAAAAATTAAAATTTCAGTAAGTATTTTTTTAAAATGTTTAAAATGTTATATATATTAGGAGTAAATGCTTGTGACACCCTGTAGTTTACATTTTTTTTTTAAGAGGACGGGTTAGATGCCCAAACCTCTATTGAGATTTATTTAAAAAGAAAAATAGAAGAATACAAAAGTAAGGAGGAGACATTAAGCCTAATTCCTTAATAAGAAAAGTTACCAAAATAATAAAAAACTCTAACAGACAGATAAACAAAAACTAATATGCAACAAAAAACATCATACCGAAAACGAAAGTTAGGGAGTCCCATATAGTCTTTATGGCAATGAGATAGAATGAAATGCGGAGGCAAATCCCACCATATTAAACCATTTGAAGAAAGGCCGCAGTTAGCAAGAGCATCTGCTGCTTGATTACCTTCACGAAAAATATGAGAATAACGAAAATGCATCTGTGATATCCGATGTAAACAGTTTCCCCACTCAACCCTTAGCTGCCAAGGCACTAAATGCATTGTTAATGAGCATGTCACAGTCATAACCAGCTGAGAAAATGACAAATCAGTCGAGAATTTAAAGTATAGGGGTATACCAGTTTAAAAAAAAAAGGGACAAAACTAATTTTAGGTGTAAACTATATAGTGTCACAAGTATTTACTCCTATATATTAAAAGTGATGAAAGAAATAAAATGTCTTTTATCTATAGGCATGGCGGTGCTTGAATGATTGCTACCATGGAGACTTGAGAGAGTGGAGATCAAGATGCCAAGAAATAACAGCACTCATCTATCATTATGTGTTGTTTCATCTTTTCTGGGATTTTTTTTTCAACCTAGCTATCTATCTTTGCTTTGTTCCTACGAAAGAATTTATTTGCGAATGGATTCGGAGTCATTTTTATATGAATCATATAACTTATTTTTTCAATAGTGATATATGAATTATATGGTTGGAAACCATAAAACTACAGGCATTCTAATTCCAAGGACCCCATACCCTTACACAAGACAGCTTTACTCCACCCACCCTCTCTACCATATACCCAGAACTTTTGGATCGATTAAATTTCACAAACAAAAAGTAATTCGGTTTTTTTCTTTCATTGGATTCGATATTTTGCCTTTGGTACTTCTCCAAGTCACCTCCTCCCTCTCTCATACTTTTGCCCACACAGATCATTATCAGCATCATCATTCATCACCTAGAAAACAAATATCATAATCCTCATTGGTTTTTTTTTTCTATCCTGATTCGCACCTAGATAGAACTAGCTAGCGTGCATACAAGATTAAGAACAAGAGCAGTCTCATTCGATTTGCTTTTAAGAAAAAAAGAAGAAGTGAATGATATGATATTACAGACGGTACTAGCTGATCATGCATCCTAGAGTGGAGTGAGGTCAGGATTATATGAGCAAGTATGTAGGAGAAAAATGAAGGGTGTGGGTAATTTTCCAGCTCTATTTTCTAACAATAGAGAGGATCAATTTCATACATAATCGACTTACCTAAAGTTATTTTGTTGCGTTCTTTAGATAGTAACGTTAGTTATTATGTAGACATGAATATCTTAGGATTTGGATTTTGACATAAACAAAACGGGACGAAATGAAACGAACTGGATGCAGAGGCTTGGGGACCCATGATGACATTATACTGTCATCTTGATGTTCATATATGAGTCGGTTTGCTGTAACATCGTTTCCGATCACCCAAGTCACAAGCGTACCTAAAGTATTCCCTCTCTATGTTAGGTAGACAGAGGGGGGTTCTAAGCAGTTCAATCTAGCTAAAATAACGAAGGGTAAATTCCGGTGACCTCTCCGGCTTTGTGTTCAAGGCTAAGAGAGGTACGAACTACTACTACGAAGGCTAGTATTATGGTGGTGGCCGGTGGCGGTAGCGGCAGTGTTGATCATAATTTTACTACTTAGTTATAGTTTTCATGAGTTTGACATTTTGTGCTGCATGGGCGATCATTAGAATCATAATTAACAAGATCGTTTGCTGTAAAAGTGCTTATTGTTGTCATTGATAATGATAATAGGTCGGTCTTGGTCATAATGACAACGTTAGTGATCACAGATTCATCATTTAGCTTAACTATTTCCTTTTCTTTTTTTACTTTCCGTAATCCATCAAATTTAATCTTGACCTCTACTACAAAGTCCATACATGCATCTTAAACGTACAGTAAAAAAAAGAGTGAAGGAAAATAAATTAAAGAGAGCAAAGTGAAAATCCAGAAAAGTATGCAACACACTAGCTATTACAGCAGAAAGCAGTTGCATCATGCCTTTTCCTTTTCTGGCAACTTCGGTATTTGTTGATGATGTCCTGGGAATGAAGCTAGCTATCATCATCACACAGCTTTGTTTCTTTCTTTTACAGGCAGCCACCATTTACGTCACCCATGACAGTAAAATCCTCACAGTTCGTTAAATTTCCTTTTACAGACACAAAAGTTACAACTACTTCTTATCCTCCTTGTTCTTGTCTCTGTCTCTCTCTATTACACCATGCAACTGCTACCACGTAGAGGTTGACGGTAAGAAGACAAAAACAGGTAAGTAAAATCCAAACCAGTAATCATTTAAGGCATGAAAACAAAATGTGGTCCATTTGGCTAGGATCGAAGAAAAAAAAGAAGATCCAACCTCGTCTCCATTCACAATGTTTGTCACCTTCCTCGATCACTTACTGTTTGGTTTTTGCATGTATCATCATTCATGGTTTGATGGACCTCCCTCCTCCTCAGTCTTCTTCAGACTCTCTTGAGAGCTGAGAGGACCTGACCTGACCTTTGCAGCGGTCTCTTGGGTTCTGTAATTGCACGTTTCTGGGTTCACATATATGCGTCCCATTAGTGAATTGCCTCACATGAAGACCGTTCTGTCACTTCAGTGTTCGTATCAGTAAAATTGTAATGTAGGGTTTCACAAGTACCAATACCCACTTCAAAGAATATCTTTTACCAAATAATTTTACACGCAGTGCACAAACCTGAAGGCCCAAAATCTTGATTTTGATGATGCAACCGCTGGGCTAATCAAATGTGTACTCCGTCGTTTTAGGCCCAAAATCCACTCTTGGTCTTAAAATTTTTCTCTTGCTGGACTAATCACGAGTCATTTTGGGTCAATATTTGTAGCCCAAAACAGCAGGCCAGTAAAACAAAACTGATCCACTTCCATACAATGTTGCTTTTTTTTTTTTTGAGAATGATACAATGTTTCTTTTTGGATATTAAGAAATCTTGGATTGTTTCTGTTACAACAACCGAACCCCGACTGTTTCGGGTTGTTTCTGTTGAAGTGCAAAGAAAGCGTGGGGACTCTTAAAATAAATAAAAAAATCTAGTTGGTTTTGGTCATAGTTCAAGACAAAACAGGTTCGAAGTAAATGAATACTAGCTTGTGCCAGAAACTCCTCAAATTCGTTAGCCACTTCCCGAAAATGTTCCAGAACATCAATCACCGGCCACAGCTAGGCCCAAAGCAGTGGAGTCACTCGGTCGCTCTCACCTTTTCGTTTCTTTCTTAAGTGGAAGGAGACTGACTCCTAAAGAAATATATACCCACCCCCTGCGTACCCTTCTATATCAAACCGTCCATATATTTTAGAAAGCGATCCATCAAGATCAAGATCCTCCACAGTCCTATACCAAACCGAATCAAACTGATTCGACATAGACATCATACCCTCCTACCGCACCTGTTGCATTTCTGATCACCATTCATGCACTAAAACCGAACGAAAGTTCAACCTTACATTCTCCAAAAAAAAAAAAAAAAAAGTTCAACCTTCAAGCTTCTTTTAGCAGAACCCCATCACTGAATTGACTTCCATTACCTATTTTACATTACAACTTTTCAATAATCACCACTGGTTTTGCTTTCAGTTCATGACTGCGATATTTTCGAACCATCCCTTTCGAATATCTGCGTGGTTTTGGAACCGAATGTGTTAATAAAGGTTGAGAACAGAGATAGCACGTTACATGATTAGGAGACCCATTTTCCAAATTGGTCTGGTTTCTCACATGGTTTTGTTCTCCGTTGAAGTCTGTTGTGTTCGTACTTGACGGATGTCATTTTCCGATCCCATATTCAGACTGTACCCTTCGGCACGGCACTGTACAATCATCCATCCATTATATAATGTCACTAATTCAACGCGTTCCATCTCCATCCTTTAGGGAATTCTGGGCTGTTGCTCGTTTCCATTTTCGATAATGCAGCTTCAATTATATGCATTTCTCAACAATCCGCATGTCATCTCTTGACTTGCTAGCTCGATCCATGAGTTGGAACTTGGAGCTTCCAACTAATTTTCCTAATTCTCTTCGATACTGAAAGACTAACTGACCACCCACGTTTTGAAATTGGAACAATAAAGACAAAAAAGAGAGACAGATGATGAGAAGCATGACCAACGAAAATTTAAAAATTATGGTGTTTGCTACTTGTATACTTTTCACCAGTTAACTAGCTCGATGCGAACATAGAGTAATTTGGTTTACTATTCCATAGAATTTGAAGCTACAATGGTGATCTCACTCAGAGTTAGTTTATTAGTTTAAGATCTTGCAAATTGATCTCTAAACAGCCTTTATGTCTAAACAGAGTGAAACTATTGGCATGGCTCATATTTGTATCCAAGACTTGTTCAACAATGGAGTATTATTCCAAGCTAGGTATCTATAACAAGTAAATGGGTTTTATAGTATCATTGCATGATTGGTTTTGATTAGTGCATAGAACTGACGTTGTGCTTTGCCCATCAGAACAGTTGTTGCCAAACGTGATTGAGAAATGTTCAAACAGTTTGATCATGAATTTAACAGAAATATATGGTAACAGTTCTTCCAAATTAATTTGATTCAAATTTACTCGTTTTCATTTATGAATTTACAAATATGACTGTATTGATCAAGGGTATAATAGAGTTCCAATACATCAAATTTTGAAGCCAAAAATCGTAGATTAGTACAACGAGCTATCTAATGGCCCCCGACTCTGTAATCTGGAGTTTCAACATTACCATGGTGTGTTTCTATATATGCAAAATCCAAATCCGTCAGAAAATCGATCGAAATCTGTAAGTTTATTTGTAAAAGATTTCGAATCGTATTATATCTAGGTTAAAAAGACAAAACCAGATCAGGTGAAACAGAGCAGCTCATGCTCTGCAGCTGCTTTCACGTGGGCGCAGGTACCATTATAACTTCCACAACCGCTGCCATGATTGAAACCTTCAAATGCATATTTCAATTCAAAGTTGCAGAAAAATGGTGTAGATCACATTAGTTGTCAAAACCAGGTATGATCGATATCCATTATGGAGCATGATCATGCTGGAACCCTCTACAATTTTTTTCATTGATTAATCAATAAATCACAGAATTTACAAAAGTTTAAAAAGAAAAGAGACCCCTAATAATCAGCGACTCTTTGTTCCTCAGAGACTCGTAATAGCTTGATCTTCATCTTCAAAAAAAAAAATCACCAACTCTGCTGCGTCTCAATTCCGATTCGAACCCGGGACGACTCGGTGTGTATGTAATTCCCCACCCTTTTTGCCATCTCCATAGCATTCTTCGGAGTTTGAACTCGGTCACTCGCCCTCACTACTACGTACCCCAATGCCCCAATATTTCGAAAATAAAAATAAAAAATATAAGCAAAAAACCCCATAACCCAATAAGCTATCTGGGTTAACTCGGACTGAGTCACCACCCGGGTCAGAGACGATTGCAGCGTTTGTCTTTGTCGTGTATACAATAATCCTTATTCGTTTCAGAAACCAAAGAACATACCAACAACGAAAGCAGCTGGTTCCTTTTACCAGATTGCCTTCTCGGAAAACCCACGAAGCAACGGTCGGGAATCGGCCAAGAAATCGAAGTTACTCCAGACGTCAACGTGGCAGTGCCTGTCGAACCTGGCCGACCCGGCGGACTCCGATCGGGAAATGTACCGGACCACCTCTTCAAACAACGACTCGTCGCATGGGATCGCCAAAGGGCCTTGGTTGGTGAAGCCGTACTCCTCCTCCGCTTGTACTAAAAGCTTCTTGAACACGGGGTGGTTCAGGTACGACGCCGGCATCACGTACCTGGTGCAGTAGGCGCCGACACGGATGGCCACGTGTCCGGCTGGGACATCCGACGGTGTGCGGTTGGCCGACGACTTGCGGGCCTTGCTGCGCCACCGTCGCAGCAACTGGCGGAGCTTCACAATGTGGCGGATCTTGCTGCATTTTGTGGCTCCGGTTGACATTATTTCTGGCGTGAAACGACGGTGTGCTCTGCGTTTTGGTTGAGAGGTTTGGTTTTGCTGTAGATGAGTGAGTGGAAATTTTTGAGGGTCTGAGCTTCTGGGAGGGTGGCGGGTCTTATAGAAATGAGATTTGGGAAATGCCCTTGGGTTTTGTAGATAATTACAGGGTCACTGTCTGCTGTTCACGCAGCATTTTTTAAGGCAGTGATTTTGGTGATTGCAAGTAGATTTATGTTGTTATTTGGGTGAGAGGTATATTGTACTCTCTGTACCGTAATAATGTCCATATTCACCAAACAAAAATAAAAATATAATAATTTCTTAAAAAGTTGGATGAGTAAATCCAATTAGGATCAAGATTGCTATGATGTCACTTGATATTTGAATTGAAAGACACCGGTTATTAACATTGAATTCGCAATTTCAAATGAATTTGTGGTCCATTTAATTTCCGTATTAACTGCTGAAGTAATTTTTTTTTTAAAATAGAGATGTAAAGGTTTATAATCATACTCTCTTATATCTTACAGTAAAAGTTTTAGATACTGCTAGGAAACTACTTAAAAATATCTGTAAAAAAAAAGTGTGGATTGCTTACTATACAAAGGCGAAGAAATTGAATCTAGACGATTATGTTTACGCGGTGTGAGCCATAGTAAAAATTCAATATTTTGATTGCTAGTTTCTTATTTGTGAGATCAACATTTATTTGGTAAAAATGTATTCATTATCAATGGTATTGTCGTTAACTAAATGTTGAGTGAAGATATTGGTAGATGAAAATTAGAGGTGGTCAGGATAAGCTGTCAACTGATTTTTAATATCTGAAAATTTGAGGTGCAAGGTTCCCCGTAATCTTGTTTACATTTACGAGGTTACAAGTTTGTTTTCAATCCAATTTTGAACAAGAAGCAAAGTTAACAAGGTCCTTGGCACAGAGTAGTACGTACGAGTCCTAAACCAATTTATGTAATCCAAGAACGTTTGTATTCCAAAACCTAAACAAACCCCCGAGCCGCCGGTGCTGCCGGAGCAATGAATAAAAATGAAAGCAAAATAGAGTCGATCGGGAATTAGAGACTTGAGAGCAAGAAACAAAAACAACCATGCTCCGTAAGCTGTTGAACCTCTATCACCTACGGAAGATGCTTCATTCTTTTTTGGCTAGCTTTGTCCCAAAAATATTATAAATTACGTACTAATAATCACTAATAATACCATAATCACCTGATTAGCTAGCTCCAAGCACTTCCAAAGGCAAGGATTTTGTATTCTCCAAATCTGACCAAGCCTCCATGTGCAAGGATGCCCCAGCTTTCGTTTCCTTGCTTAAAAAATATAAACCCCAAAACAAAGAGCCAAAATGTCTCCTCCTAATCACTCTTTTGGAGCATCCATTACCCAATCAAATTCCAGTTTAGTCTCTCTAATCACAGGGATCGAATTGCGACGTCTGGCACTTAAGTGACCATTGACATTAATCATTTTCCATTATCTCGGCCCCTAATATATAGTCTTATTAACAAACCTAAAGTCACTATATTTGTAACACAAATTTAGAAGTATGCTATATGCGCACTACTAAGTCTAAGAGAGAAAAAGAAATACGGTCAATGTGAGGCAGAGGGCATAAGATCGAATGGGTCCACGTGCATGTTATGGGAGGTAGGGTGCATCCCCCCGAACGTCACATTAATCTGCATGGTTAGTACTTGCTGCGATTTTAATTAAGGAATATCATGGCGTATATTCATGTCGCGAGACACATTGTTTTTTTTCTTCTTTTTCTAAATTAGACATCAAATCTTGGCAACATGGACCTATATATATATATATATATATATATATATATATATATATATCCTCGATATCATCAATTATGTTTGCTACAATTTTAAAAAAATTCCAAGTTTGTTTTTGCCTCCTCATTTTTATTTCTCTGGCCCCCTTTTTTGTTTGTATTTTTTTATTTAATCGTACAATTATGATTGAAATGTTACAACGAGTCTATTATGAATCGAATTCACGATCTCTCATTTACAGATGAAATACTGATTTCGGAGAATATATGCACGAGTAACAGTGAATGTATTTTTCATTCCTATTTTATTTTATTTTATTCAAAATTTATGGTGTTAGTTATCTTCATCTCTATCGTTCAGCTGGGCGTTTTGTTGGGGCTATGGTGACTGAACTCCACATCCGAGTGCACAGCTCTCCAGGAATACCGTTATCCCACGTCACTGTTAGGGCTGATGTGGCCTCGTCACCCGTCAATTTGGGTCAATCAGCCAATAAGAGAAGAGAAGGGTAATGCGTGGGACCTGCTGCCCTCCAAAGAGTCCAATGGGGGCTCCCTTTATAGGGTATGTGGTGGTTCTGCAATAATAAGGAGGCGGGAACTTTTGTAAAAGGCCGTCCAGGTTCGAAGTTGCACAGAGCGGGCTTCCCTCATGGACCCAGAAACCCGGGAGGGCTAGTCGTTCACTTCCCGTACGGACGGCGGTCGTATGTTTCTTGAAAAATCAGAATACGTTAAACTAAAATAATAACCTCCGGAGACATTTTTCACAAGTTGAGGTTCGAACATACTTTATTACCAAAATAAACCATACATGATCCGTATGTTTGAAGTTTAATATATTTCCACTAAATCAACCACAATAAATCCACTTTATATCATTTTAATGTTACCAGAATTGCGTTTTTGTTTCCTCACTCGTTATGCAGGTAGATGATGCATGCACACAACAATGATCGCAAAAAAAATTAAAAGGTTGCACAGAAAAGTACTTGAACGTTTACTTAGTTTTAAGAAATTATATACCGTTCATCAACAATTTCAACAATCAGATAACGTCGCAATACTGTTAGAAAGCTTGAATCTATGCACTTGACAACTTTTTGGACATCTGAATTTCACCGTCAACTGGTTGTACTCCGTAGAGTACGAAATGTCCTAAAGCACTACGCAAGTCACATTCATGTGATTCAAACAGTGATAATGTTAAAAATAAAACAACCAATGGGCAGTTGTACTAGTACTCCTAATGACGTCTTGTTATAAGTTAAGAGAAAGGTTAATATAAATAAACAAGAAGCACTTAGACAAAGCAACAAAGCTGTAAGTCGCTTTTCTGTTTCGGATGGTGGATTGAGGACGTGTGCTGACTGTTGTTTGTGACTTTGTTTAATTCACAGAAAACTTTTGTTAAACCAAGTTTTGTTGCTAGTTAGCTCCAGATTTAAGTAAACTGGTAATGTTTGCTTTGGAAGAATGTCTAATCATTCTTAATCCACGAATAAAGGCAATTAAGTCTCATCAAGGGCGACAAAACCACCTAGACTACCCAATTATCTTGTACGTAGCTGGCACAAGCCAAATGCTCTAATCTAATACAGTGACGTACGTACTTAAAAAAGTAATTCTTTATTCTTAACAGTCCCTTTAATCCGTTGATGGGATTACTTAAGCCTAATTAATCATGTTCAGATGTATAATCTAACGTGCTTTGGATTTATATATATTGGAGGAGGAGGACACCACCCACTTTCGGTGCTGCGCAGTAAAGTTCTTAATGTTTTTGAGTACAGCAGAGTACAGTTTTCATAGGCCGCCACGTACCAGAACGACGACGGTTTTGCTTAATCTAATTCTCTTGTGGTTTAATCACTTAATCAAAGATTAAGTCTGTCTTACAGGGGAGACATCCGATAATCAGGGTAACTGAGACTAATACAAGACATGAAACAGACTGGCTCGTACTGGAAGCAAATTCTTACATGGATTCAGAGTTTGCATGAGAGAACCAGACACAGTAACTTTGAATATAATTGTAAATTGTCACCGATTAACTTGGATTCACGACATGCTAACCGTCCATGTCAGAGCATTGCCTTCAGAGTTTTATTTGGTTTTGGTATGTTTGCGCACTTGTCATTGTCTTAACAGCCATTTCTGGTTTGCATCGAGCTCGTTTTATAATTAACAATTTCGCTAATTGGAATAATCAAGAATACAAACTCAACCACAGCTACTGAGGAGTTCACACACTTGGGTTCTTCTCCATATTCAAACCACCAGCTCATCTGATTCGTGGTCGTTGACGCATTTTCCTCTTCCTTGATCGATCATCTGTATAAAATTATGAAAACAGAAAACCAGAATATTGGGGAAGCAAGTCAGTGGTTCCATACTGAAGTGACCTAGAAAAAAGGACATGATTATCATAGAAAAAATGTGGTATATCTGGAGGCTGGGGTTGAGGATGACTTAAGCTAAGGGTACACTGAATGTACAGTTGTACCTTGCGCCACCGTAGAGCTCGGCAGCTACGCGTGTTGAAATGGAAGCCGGTGGTGCTTGATGATGAACTCTCTCTCTTCTGGAAGTCAATGTTTTATTTTTGCAGACGTGCGCGATTGAGCTGCATATAATTTTTTTGACACTACTACGTACTACATGTAGAACCGACATGGATGTTCATATTGTGCCTGCCGTGTGCGTCGATTCATATATTAACTTGTACATATTAATGGATCCTTGGCCAGATTTACTTGATTTTAGATGATCGAGTGTGTGGAATTACCAATACTAGTGGCCATATGAGGTGCATATATCTATCACGTTAGGGTATGGCTTGAGCCACCACTTGTTTTCTGGCATCTTCTCCGTTACATCCAGATTTGTTTGTCTTGTGGCTACTGGCTATATATATTCTTGTTCTTGGATCTGGTTTGTTTAACATTTACCATTTCACGGTTTTACTGCCACCCTGGTATTTCTGAGTCCAAGATCTTCAACGGTTACTTCAGTGTCCGAAACAAACTAACTTTCACAGTAAACTCATCATTTTGATTTTACTAGATTCAACCGGGTAAAGATCAAAGTATGTCATACTCCGAAATACGGTAAATTCTATAACATTTGGGCATTGTAAATATGAGGACAAAAGGAGACAATAATAAAAGGTTTGCATAATACATAGTGCGGTGTGTGCAGGACACAATTGAGTGTCAAAGTTTTTCTGCATATCTGACGCAGAAGATGAGCGATTTCATCAGTTCCGTGCAGCCGAAAGGGGAAGACAGTACAGATACAAGTGCGCGCACTATCTGTATATATGTACGTACTGCAATGCAAAAACATATATATATATATATATATATATATATATATATATATAATAAGAGATACCCGTTCCTACTCATACGTAACAATTCAAAAGCTAAAAGCTTCGCTAATAGCTAGCTGTTTACAATTATATGAAGACGCACGCTCACGCCCTTAAAAAGCCAAACCAAACCAGAATCGCAGCTTTTCATGAGGCCACAGTAGTCCATCATCATTATTCATTTTGGACGGTGAAGAAGAATCTATGTATGTTACCAAAAATTTCAATGGATTGATGAATCGGTAAGTACAACTAATATAATCTGCCCACAGATTCTTAAGAGGTATTACATAAATGAAGAAGAATATTGAGCAATTCTGAATCTGTCTCATAATCTCAGATGCGCATGGAAATTGTAAATTTGTAACAGTGGCCAGCCCATACAGCTTATCTGCAAGACTGTAACCAACACAACAAAACTACAAAATCCCTCTTTTATCATGCTCATTTATTCATTCTTTCCCAATACCATCACATTTAGACCCATCCCTTTCCATTGATCATAAGATTAGAGAACATCAATGGAAAGTAATGTAGAATATAAGTTTGTAACTAACTGATAATCTTGTTAGCTACTGTGTCAGACTAATAGAGAAGATAGCATTTCTGATAATATACAATAGTACAGGAGGTAGGAGCTTTTCTAAATATGAGAATGGATTAATAGCCGCGCTCTAATATTCTAGAGGCTTTGGAAAAACAAGGATTCTTAGCTGTATTAGAACTTTGATTCTTCTAACTGTCTTTGACATATTCCTTCTCTAAGCTAGGATGATGGTGGTCATAGACTCGTTACATGTTGAAAATCAAATATATACATGCTTCTAGTGACCCTTTGACAAGATTAAGGGCTCGTTCCCATTACAGGAAGCAGTTTAGTGCGAGCAACAAAATGTGGTGGGTGAGGTGTTAGGCACCAGCAAAATTACTCAAATCCACCTTTAATAATTTCTAGTTTAGTTCTAAATTTAACAAATGATTGAAAATGATTAGCAAGCTTGAGAAATAAGATTTGGTTGTTAGTGCCTTACTGCAGTGATTAGTATCAAAATATTATGATCAAATCAACCTAATAGATCATATCCAATATCAAATTAATACGGATTCAGGTTCTTGATGTATCTGGGTAGAGTACCTCAACAAATCTCAACATCTGCCAATTCAATCTTGAACAAAATCTTCGCAACCTGACTTGTAACATGGAAGAAGATTAGAAGTCAGATGATGAAAGGTTAAGAAACAAAGAGATTCTAAGTAAATGATCGACTGAATGTAGCTAGCTAGCTGCACACATGGTGTGTAAGTATGCATAAATGGACTGACTAACTAGCAGCCAAGCTCATGATGAAAGAAGAAATAAGGAGAAAGAAAATAAGAGTTTCATATCAGGGAAAGAGCATGTTACAATTGCCGGAATATGTGGGAGACTTTGTCACGACCCTTTCTGTCTTTTTCTCCCTTTAGAAATAACAACGGCTCACATGGGAGTTGGATGGAGCTGAGAATCATTCACCAACCTGAAAACCCCATCTTCTCCCACCACTTTTGTCATTTCATATACACATCACTTCTAAATCTGTAAATCTCTTTCTGTTTTTGATCAGTAGGTTTTAAGTCTAACACAGGTGCTGCTAGATGGAAAATAAGCAAATATACCAGTAATACGCAGATTCTTAAGAAGTTATGAGCTAGATTTTAATATACATTCGATGCTGCGCGCAATAAGAATAAAAATTACCAGAATTTTGACAGATGAATAAAGGGTTTAAAACTACTTGAATTTTGGAGGATGAACAACAGGGGCCTGTAACTCGTGTGGGCTGTTTTTGATAGAAGCCCCATACCAGACAATCATGGTGATCCGATTATGATTCTACTAACAAATATATAAACTAAAGGGTTTTTTTTTTTTTTTTATTAGCTACCCATACTTGAAGATGCAATTCCAATCATAAGTACATGGTGCAAATGGAATGTACTTTTAAACACCCACATCCCCATGAAAATGATTGACAAACCCAGCTATAGGTGTCTTCTATATAAATTGGTCTAAATTTCAAGTCCAAATGACTAGGTATTTGACATCTGTTTTATCTTAGCTGTGGCAACTACAAATTCATTGAATTCAAATTTGGATACAACCCCACAAAGAATCCAACTGTAGGAAGAACTTTTAAGAGTTATGACATATGGTAGATATTAGATATAGATCATACAGAACAAGGCCGGAGAAGAGTACGTACTAACATGGCTTGCCTTATGTGAATTGAACCCATCACTCTTTTGGGAAGAAGAAATCAAATCCTTTCATTATTGTAAACAAGAAAACAAGAGAGAAACAGAGGAAGGCATTTGATGATCAATGTGCATGACCTTAGATTGATATCAGATAGAGATAAAGAACAGTGTAAAACAGAGATGCGTGTGCAGCATAGCATAAGCCATATATACCTAACTCTCAAAAGGGGATTTCGAAATGCCATTGAGATGAAGATGGCCTGCTGGCAGAAATGACTTCTGTAGCAGCATCTAAGGTTCATAGATCCTGAAGAACATGATAAGAAAACAACAAAAGAAGCACGGTGCCAAACTGAACTGGTTCTAAATTTTCTTGGAAATTATGAACCGATTTTGTATGGACAGCAAAAGAAAACATGTCATGTTGCAAAATTTCTGAAAACTAAAGCAATTTCTAAATAGCGATTTGTAAGATATATAGTCTGAATTCCCATCTAAATCTGATGCTTAGCCTCATTACTTAGAGGTGGGATAACCTAAGAGACAGAAGCAAAAGTTTCAAAGGAACTCTACTATGAGGCCACCATTAAAGACCGGTCAAATGGTAAGTACAGTGCACCACATTCCTGTACAGATTCAATAACAAGATGATGCTGACAAAGGTTAATTTATTCTTGACACTTGTATATACCAACTAATTTGCACTCAATCACTGAAAACATTATGGGATATAGTATGTATTGCTTAACTTGAAAATGACTATGCTGTTTGTATCACAGTGGAATAAGGATCCAATTCCAGAAAATACATTCATGCTCCTCATCAAATGCCTCATTGAACAGAAACTACAGCATCAATTTGCGAAGACTAATTAACAGTTAACATTCCTGAAAGTGTTCAAATTCATAGTGTCAAACAATCAAACATGATCATGACTCAACCTACAGGAAAGTAAACCTGGTAACCAAAATGCTTCAGTATTTTCAGAAAGAAAAACAAGAAGCAGTACTGTGACAGCAACCAGGGGCGGCCTCTGGGCCGTACGATGTGTGCGGCCGCACAAGGCTGAAGGCTTCCGATTTGCGGGGGCTTCCGAAATTTTTTTATTTATATAAATATGTAATAAGTACTAAAAATAACTAATATGTTAGCACGTGCTCTTGTAGCATACTTAGCTAAGACTTTTCATCTTAATTCTGTTACCCAAGTTCAAGGCCCACAACCTCTTTTGTTTAGTATTTTTCTTCCTTCTTTTCACTTCTTTTCTTTTCTCCTTTTTTTTTTCTTCGTTTTTCAACCCTTTTGTTTTGTTGTTGTTTTTTTTTTCTGCATTCCATCCCCCTTTTTTTTCATCTGCGTTTTTTACCCTTTTTTTCCCCCTCTTTTGCGTTTTTCTTGTGATTTCATAACTATGTTTCCTACAATTTTATTTTCCTGCATTTTCACCCTTTTTTTTTACGTTTTCACCTTCTTCTTTTTTCTCCCCTTTATTTTCTGCGTTTTTCTTCTTGCGATTTTATAAGGGATTGTTTCCCTACCCCTTTTTTTCTTTTCTTTTTTGCGTTTTCACCATTTTAGATGAATCTTAGGAATATGTTATTTCATGTACTTCAACGAGAGATTGTGAGTTTTAATATTAGTTTGTACATTCGAGATCTAATTTGTGTAACTAAGGCCACATTCAAAAACAAAAAAAGGCCACATTCAAAGTTTTGCACAAGGCCTCATATTCCAGAGGACCGGCCGTGACAGCAACTGAAACCTTGAACTCCTGAACCTGGCGCTTAAGTAAACCGGAGCTAGGGTTTCATAACAAGCTCATGTATAATGTACATGGGCTTTAGGTTCAATTTGATACATGGGCTTCTTTAGGCTAATTATGTATATGGGCTCTGAGGCAGTAATTTTGAGCCCGCATATGGAAAATTGGAAATGGTTCACACTCTGAAATGCTTCTTAGCCCAAGATTTAAAAGCTAAATTGTTACAAAATTAAACAAACTTGTTCCCATGGCATGCACTCCCTTATCTTGAAGGAAATGATTTCGATTATAATGTCACCAGGGAAAGGAATGCCAGAGTGGTCCATATAGATTCTCTGTGCCACATTGACAACAAATTAGATGTGCATAAATATATTCGATTCAATTATGACAAATATTCTAATTCAAAACTATTTAATTGTGTGACATATTATCCCTGTGAGTGAGCTGTGTTTGATTCCCCCGTACTTCATACCCAGAAACAAACATAGAACAGGGGCTCTGATGGATCCAGCTCCAGGCATAGTGGATTAGATGAATGAGTAGAAGGAGGACCAAATGAAAAATAAAGGCCCTTTTATCAGTCTGAAAAGCCCTTAAAGCTGCCTGGAATCTCGGCCCACATAAAACAACAAATAATTGAGTGTAAGACAAAAAAATATACAATCATCATATATCAGAGGCGATTGTCTGCTTGCATCCCTACACACTCTACTGCTTCCATGTCCCCTTCATTCCACGCTTCTTTGTTTTTTCGGGTTCCTTCCCTCCCTCTCAAATATCACTCTCCAATTCACGGGTGCGGACCCTCACCCCAACCCGAACCACATCATGTATTATTTTGGGCGTACTCTCTTTACTAATTTCACCGTGGTTAATTCTCTTATTAATCCTCTTGTTTTGGGTCCTTAATGATAGGTTATAATGTGAGTAACCACCTTAATCATTTGCTTGCTCTCTAAAGTTCACACCCTCACCCGACCGACCCATCTTGTTCAATGTTGTGGTGATTGATTACCTTGTTTTACCACTCTCTTATTGACCTAGATGTTTGATAATTCTTAATGCAGTTTAATTTATGTTAGTGGGATTGTGGGAGTGACAAAGAAATCATATGACAAGAAGAAAACAAACCTTACCATGTTGCGGCGATGGAATTTAGACCTATTGCAACCTATCATCTTCTAGTAGCCTGTTCTCGTTCATGTATAGTTATTTAGGATAATTGATCTTATTATGTTTTGTATTAACTTTAGATGCGTCGAATTCTTTAGATTACAAAATCATATTTGATGACGGGTAAGTGCGGTTTTGATTAAAAGCCTATACATGGGTTGATTTGAGACCCAAGAGAGTGCGATACATGCATGTATCAAGAGGTGTTTGGGATTTTTGAGGAGGTTGTCAAAGTTAAACTAGGAATTAAGTGGTGGATAAGCCGAGAATACGGTGAGTTTAAGAGTTCCAACGCCGTTGAGCACAGTGCTGCTCCGTCCCGATAACTGTTGCGCTCGATATCTGCGCTACGTAAACGACGTCGCATCGCTCTTTCTGTGATCCAACCCGAAGAGCGGTGGGTCCGGGTCTCACAATTTCTACGGCTTGGATGCTTTTTTAGTTTTGGTGGGGCCATGAAATCTGTTGTGGTCGATTTTGCCCATGCATCAAATAATGGCAGAATGGATAAAGATTTTGTTTAAAGGTACAATCATATCAAATCAAACTAATGCGGGTCTTCCACTCAGGGAGTAGTTCTAAACTTCTAACGAGGACCACTAAGTTAATGACTAGTTAAGGATTTTTTTGTTTCACCCATTTTTCGATCGTATATTCACATCTCGACCGTCTAGTTTGTAGATATATATATGAGTGATCATCTCTACAAATTTTCATCCAAATTGAAAATCGTTAAGGCAATCATAAATATGATTTACCAATTATAAACTTGAACGGCTCTTGTTTGACATATTTGGATTGTCCATTGATTTGATTTAGTTCGATCCCTTAATGATCACCAATTTTGCTGAAAATTTGTAGAAGTGATCTACTTATATAGACCTAAAATTTGAACGATTGAGATGGAAAAATGTAATTGAAAAGTGGGTGTAATAAACGATTAATGAGAAAGTCCTCAACTAGTCCTTAACTTAGTGGTCCTCATTAGAACCCCTCCCCTTCCACTCATCCAAAAAATAATATCGCGGATCATAGAGATTATCTGATTCCCATTCTAAATTATGATACTTATCCTAGTTCATTTAAGTCTTCCTCTTAGGGAAAGCTGACAAATCCTTTTAATTGCATAAGCTAAAAACATTACATAGAACATTTCCAATTAGTTTTTAGTGATTTACTTAATTTCATATGTCACTTATGATGTCAAAAGTGTTGATGTATGTTTTCATAACTCTTGATTGCTACACTGGACTTGGTTTTAAAGATATGACATGAATTCTCAACCTTATTTTATGCAAATCAATCGTTAAAATCGTGACTCAATCTCAAGTATCTTTGCAACTGACAATAAATCCGTTTATATGAATAAAGACTGAAACTCAAATATTTCATGTGACGTAAGGCGGAGCCATGATTTAAAGTCTGGGGGAGGGGGTTCAAATATATATACTGGAGCGTATGTTAAATTTAGTGAAAAATTACCTAACTCAAAGTTTTGTATTTTTTTTCTTGTATAAGATGATCAAATGAAGATATTCAAATAAAGCAAAATTTTGTAGAAAATCTTCAAATGAAGCAAAATTTTGTTATATACATCTCTTCACTCGTAAAAAAATTTAAAATATACAAGGGAAGAAAGTAGTAATTTATTCATTATTATTTCACAAATTTTGTTTTGGTAAATTTTGTTAGTAGTAATTTAATTTCCTATTAAATTTCTTACCTATTTTGATTGTCATGACATAAAGACCAATCAATCTATAGATACATTTCTTAATATAATTGATTTGTCATTTAAATTGATTGATTATGAGAAATTCTTGGGAGGGGGGGTTAATGATAAAATTTAACCAATTTTTAATGATAATTAATTAAATTACATACTAAACTTCAAATTTTTCAAATTCTAAAAGGGTTCGGACCCTTTCGGGCCTAATAATGGCTCCGCCCCTGTGTAGTTGATTAATCCCAAGAACAATCAAAAGATTATTCTTCTCAATCTTACCAAGAGGATATCGTATCATCTTGTATTTGTTTATCAAAATCATACTGTGCGGGAAATGCAAGTAGTGTTACGATAAATCTCGAGGGTGAGATCAATTAAGAAAAGCCGTGAAAATGGAAGAAACGTGTGAAACGGAGAAACGGCGCCGCGACGGATCAGACAGGATCCCGTCACGTGTCAACCCCGGTAACGTGCGCCTCCCCTGTTCTCATTTTTGTCGTGAACGGCACGCGTGGCCGATCAGTCAAAAACACCAGACGCAATTACAGAAGCCTCGGAAAGTTGCTTTTCTTTATTCGAATTATTCTCCGAAATAATTAACAAATAAATAAATTAAAATAAATAAGAAGTAGCTGGTGGAAAAAGCCCAAAAGCTGACGAAGAATAGGACCCTGCGAATCCTCGTAATCCACGTGCCAATTTAAATGCGTGACATTCTTTCAAAAATCTTTTTTGTTTTTTCTATATTTTTATTTTTATTTATTTAATTCACATTCTTGGAGGTAGCTAGCTGACTAGCTCACTGTACTGAACTGTTTTCGTGTTCATTTGGTTCTGCTCAGGTTCTTTATTACAATGCTGAAAATATAAACCATTGAGGAAAAATATATTTGAGTTTTTTGTGTGTGTGTGTGTCATAAATAATATTCGGAAACAGTTTAAAGCTGCAACGGAATCACCCCTATACAGAAAGTGTGTGCGTAGGATTGGAGCATGCACGCTCTTTTTTCCAGTTTCAAAGCAAAGAGAGGGACTTTACTTTGCCTTGTTAGAGAGAGAGTTGGAGTTGTTGTTTATTGTGTAGAAGTGGAGGTGGTGGTTCATTGAAAGGTCTGGTTCTTTTAAAGAGGTAAAAACAAGTACTCGATTGAAAACTCATGCTTTGGTCGGCGTGCCCTTTGATGCAAAGTTAGTGATGGGAAGAAGAGCCAAAGGCAGAAGAGGAGGAGGAGAGCCAGAGCCAGAGCCAGAGCTGGAGGAGAAGCTAAGCCCCACTTGGAAAAAAGAGAGATCATAGCAGGGGGCCTTTATGCAGGTTTTGTTCCTTGGTTTTGGTTGGACTCTAAGGGCCTTTGTGCTTTTTGTGTCCTCCCCTGCTCAGCATTGTAGTGTTAGATTGGTTGGATTGGATTGTTTTGTTCTACAGGATTCTCAGAAACAGGGTCAGTTGTTAATTTTGGAAGGAATATGGGACAAAGCTAAGCCTGGTCAGAGTCAGAGGAGGTTTTGGAGTTTTTAGGGGGAGGAAAATATGAGAGGTTTCTTCTTGGAAGGAAGTGAGCGGCTTTTGTGTATTTGGGTTTCGGGTTTTGCATTGGAGATGTGAAAGGTGAATTCTTTTGGTTCAGGACGAGTGATAATGGAGGAGAAGATGAGAGTTGGAGGAGGGTTGCTTAGTGGAGCACAGTCTAGTATTCTGGAGGAGATGAAGTTGTTGAAAGAGCTGCAGGATCATTCTGGTTTGTTTATTTGTTCCCTTCCTCGTAGCTTTTTGTTTTTCTTCTTAGTTTAAATTTTAAATTTGGGTAGTATTCTTTGAGGTTGATGAGAATTGAATCTTGAAGTTAAGAATGAGCCGGAGTTTTAAGAACATTTAATATCGATGTTCTTAAATCGAAGTGTGTATTTGTTGATTTTTTGCAGAAGCTGATAAGTATCGTGCCTCATTTTAAATGCTCTTATTTATTTCCAGGGTCCCGGAAGGCCATAAATTCCGAGTTATGGCATGCCTGCGCCGGCCCACTTGTTTGCCTGCCTCAAGTGGGGAGTCTTGCTTATTACTTCCCTCAGGGACACAGTGAACAGGTTAGATTCATCATCAGTTTTGTCTCAGCAGATGAGTGTTGAACTAAATTGAAGTGTAAAGTCAATCCCTGAGGGCTTATGTCAACACATTATTAAAAGAAGCAACAGAGTAGTAGTATTAGTAGTGTTGTTTGTACTTTTCAGGTTCTGTGGGAGTGTTCTTTGTATTTTTTGCAGTGTCGAAGTTGATCTGTTTCTGTTCATTCAGTTACGTTTGAGAAAACTGATTAGTGTGCTTCTCATGAAAATATGCAGGTGGCAGTTTCAACAAAGAGAATGGCTACCTCGCAAATTCCCAACTATCCAAATCTCCCGTCTCAGTTGCTATGCCAAGTTCAAAATGTTACGCTACACGTATGTTCTCTTTCACACTTGTTTTCGATCTGAATGATCATAACTTAATAAATTTTTGCAAAAACTTCTGTGTTTAACCCTCCATCTATGTTTCTACAGGCAGACAAGGAAACCGATGAGATCTTCACTCAAATGTGTCTTAAACCAGTCAATTCTGTAAGCTTTGTTACCATTATACCTTAAACTTATTCCATTGTTAACTTAGTTGTGCAAATGTCTGATTGAGCATCTTCCAACTACTTCATTAATGTATCAGGAAAAAGATGTTTTCCCTGTTCCAGACTTTGGACTGAAGCCTAGCAAGCATCCAAGTGAGTTTTTCTGCAAAACTTTGACTGCAAGTGATACAAGCACACATGGTGGTTTCTCTGTGCCACGGAGGGCAGCTGAAAAGCTATTTCCTCCCTTGGTGAGTTCTTTTTTTGTTCTTTTTCTTTCTCTTTTTGCCAATAGGAGACCTTTTCATGCTCTATTGAAACAGAGGGTCATTTGTGTTTTACATTTTGGTCATAACTTTTGCCAGGATTTCACAATGCAACCGCCAACCCAAGAACTTGTTGTCCGGGACTTGCATGATAATACCTGGACATTTCGCCACATTTACCGTGGTGAGAATGCTTGAGATAGTTTCGTTTATATTTAGTGTCATTGAATAGTTAAACTTCAACTTAATTGGTGGTATGTATCTGCTAGAATCTTATTGGATCTTTCTTGAGCATATCCTATTTTTGTCCATGCATGTAGGCCAACCAAAGCGCCACCTTCTCACAACTGGTTGGAGTTTGTTTGTTGGCACAAAGAGGCTTAAAGCAGGCGATTCTGTGCTGTTTATCAGGTACAAAGTATGACATGCTTGCAGACTTGCAGTATTGTTTGATCTTACTTGGCCTTGACGTTTTATGGACAAAAAAAACCCTGGCATAAACCCATTAGTATGTAAATGCCTGCTTATGCAAACAGCATGTTGTAAGAGCTAGTCACAAATCTTACTTAAACTTAGTGTTGCAAGATCTGAGGAGGAATCAATCTAGCTATAAAATTCACCAGCTTTCGAGCAAGACTCAGCTAAGAGAAGTTTCTTAGTCATAATGCTGTAAAGTTATAAATCTGAGTAACATGGTGTTCAGCCTAAATCCTAATTTGGTTTAAACTTGCTAAATAGTAAATAATATGAGATATGATATCTTTCAATATGTATTTTGTATTTTTGAAAAGGATCTTTCAATCTGTTTAGAGTCTGTACTTTTTGTTTCATGACCAAGTTTTTCTTTCGATTGCTTGTTAAACACATCATGCATTGGATTATGGTGCTAGTTACTATTGTTCTGTATTGTGTAAATTATTGTTACTATTACTAGGGATGAGAAGTCGCAGCTATTGGTTGGCGTAAGGCGAGCAAATCGTCAGCAAACAACGTTACCATCCTCAGTTCTATCTGCTGATAGCATGCACATCGGTGTCCTTGCTGAAGCAGCTCATGCTGCTGCTAATCGAAGTCCATTCACTATATTCTACAATCCAAGGTTTGGATGATGTGTGTTCTTTCAGCTAGTTATATTGATAATATTATTTAGGTGTCTTTACTTGACTGTACTCCTATTTCTACTGAAATGTAGGGCATGCCCTTCAGAGTTTGTTATACCTTTGGTCAAATTCCAAAAGGCTCTATATGGGACCCAACTTTCAGTTGGCATGAGGTTTGGCATGATGTTTGAGACAGAGGAGTCCAGCAAGCGCAGGTAAGGTCTACATTTAATCATTATATCTGCTTGATACATCATTATAAATGATATAGCTTGATTATGCAATAGCCAATGGTTAACCACCTTCTTTAAATTGTGCAGATATATGGGTACAATAGTTAATATTAGTGATCTCGATCCACTGAGATGGCCTGGTTCCAAGTGGCGAAATCTTCAGGTTGCTTAAAACATCTTTGGATTTTGCCAATTCCATTTGCTTTATGTTCTTATCTAGTATGAACAGTAGAAGAGGGTTTCGTTTGTGGGCTTGCTAGCTCAACAGTTGATCCTTATAGGCTTTCATGATTAACAGGTAGAGTGGGATGAGCCAGGGTGTTGCGATAAACAGAATAGAGTCAGTTCATGGGAACTTGAGACCCCTGAAAGTCATTTCATATTTCCTTCCCTGACTTCGAGTCTCAAACGTCCATTTCACCCTGGATACTTGAGTAAGTGTTTCTTGTTTTGTGTTCCAGCAGTCTTGTTACATGTTTATCTTATGACCTTCTCTTGCTTTCAGGTGCAGAAACTGAGTGGGCCAATATGATTAAAAGACCCTTCATCCGGGTTCCTGAGATGGGGCACATGAACTCTCTTCCATACCCAATGTCAAATATATGTTCGGAACAGCTAGTTAATATGCTACTGAAACCTCAACTTGTTAGCCAGGCTGGAACATTATCTGCTCTACAGCAGGAATCAGCTGCTAATGGAGGTGCACTAGAAGATATGCAGGCCATGCAGGCGAAAATGAACCAAAAGAATCTGGCTTTTTGTTCTGAAGGTATGTCTCTGCAGAGTCAAAACCCTTCCCAGTTGATCACCACAGCTAAGTTTGGAAGTCAGACACCAGTTGGAGCCAACACTGACAAGACAAAGTTAGAACCTGATCTTTCAACTGATCAGGTAGGCCAGTTGAGCTCTACGGGACAGGGCAATGAGGAAGAACTGGCTAGTAGCCCTTATAACCATGCATTTGTCAACCAGAACCAGGGCCAATTACAAACTAGCCCATGGCCTATGCAGCAACCAATGGAATCATTACTCTACCACTCCCAACAAACTGATCTACCTCAGTCAGATTTTAATAGCGCAAATAGTTCACTTCCATCCATAGAAAATGATGAATGCATGTTTTACCAACCATTTGCTGGAATACTGAGATCACCAGGGCCTTTGTCTGCATATGGGTTGCAGGACTCTCCATCTGTTTTAACTGAAGCAAATAATTTGTCGCTAACTTCAGTGGGTCAGGAAATGTGGGATAATAGCCTCAGTAGGCTTTTACCGCAAGTTGATCTGCTCACGTCGTCCCATCAAGACCTGTCTTCCTTTAATTCTATTCCCAACTCAGGCAGTTTGAGAGATTTGTCTGATAAGAGCAACAACCAAAGTGGGGTTTATGGTTGTCCCTCTGTTGATGTTGGTACTGGTGTGGCTAATATCGCTGCTGACCCTTCTGTTACAAGCACCATAATGGATGAGTTTTCTAAACTAAAGCATGCCGAATTCCACAATCCTTCCGAATTTGTGGTTGGCAACTTGAGCTCGAGTCAAGATCTTCAGTCTCAGATTACCTCTGCAAGCCTAGGTGATTCTCAGGCTTTCTCCAGGCAAGAACTGGCAGACAACTCTGGTGGTACATCCTCGAGTAATGTTGATCTTGATGAGAGCAGTCTACTGCAGAATAGCTCGTGGCACCAAGTAGTTCCACATGTGCGAACTTACACCAAGGTATGCAATATACTCATCCTTCTACCATCATAAATTTGTTATCGGCTGGTTTAAGTCGGCTATCCTCACAAAATTTCTGACAGTGTGGTGATTGACTTGGATTTGGCTGACAGGTTCAAAAGGCAGGATCTGTTGGTAGATCAATTGATGTTACTAGTTACACAAACTATGAAGAACTATGTTCTGCAATCGAGTGCATGTTTGGACTGGAAGGATTGCTTAATGACCCAAGAAGTTCAGGGTGGAAACTAGTTTACGTGGACTATGAGAACGATGTCCTACTTGTCGGGGATGATCCTTGGGAGTAAGTAAAACCTTCTCTTCTTAATACGTTCCATTTCAATGAGCATATTCTAATGGCTAATTGCATAAAATGCAGGGAATTTGTCGGGTGTGTGCGCTGCATCAGAATCCTTTCGCCAAAAGAAGTTCGGGAGATGAGCGAAGAGGGAATGAAGCTTCTAAACAGCGCTGCTGCATTGCAAGGGATGCATACCACTGTGTCGTAAAGACTGCTACATTGTTGAGGTGGTCTCGGCTTGATTGACCTGTAATCTTTGCCTGATATATATATATTTTGAACTTACTAGTATCTATTCAAACTCAAAGCAAGGGGCCAGTTCATGCGGCCTCTAATGTACTTTAGGTGGAGTTGATGATGTATTCATAACTGACATTAATCAGTAATTCAGCATGGTCTGAAATTAGATGAAGTGAAACTTTACTAGTGTGATAAAGTTATGCATAATTAGATGTATATCTAATGGTGAAAAATATTATTTTAAAGTTAAATTATTTTTGTTTTTAACTTTTAGATGTAAATCTAAGAGTGATTGATCATGATTCTTTTAGTCAGTTACTGATAAGATGAATGCTACTAAAGCTATGCATATTGTTCTTGGTCACTAAAGGTAAACACGAAAAAGTAACCTCATTGTAATTTTTTTTATAGTTTAACCAAAATATGGTTAACTCCTTTTGACTTTTGATTAAGGTCATTTTCACATTTGAAAACAATATCTAATATCTAGTTTTCTTGTCCGGCTGCACCATCGCACAATCGCAGGCTCTCGGTCTCGTTGGTGCTACCTTCAATCTGGGTTTGCAGAGGAGGGCCTCTTCTGCTTGTGATCGGACGGCGACAATGAGGCAGTGATGGTGGTGGACCAACTATGGTGGTGGAGTGGCAATGGTGGAGGCGGGATGGTGTTTGTACGATTTCGAGAGCAAATCAGGAGATGGAGGTGGGCTACCTTGGCCTTTTGGGGTCTGGGTCTTGTTGATGGGCTTGATATGGACCGGAATAAAGGGTTTGACTTATTTTTTAGGACATGTCCCCCTTATCGTTGGTTTTTATTTATTATTCTGTTTTTGTTTTTGTTTCTTAATTTTAATTTGGTTAGTTGTTGAAATAAGTCATCATTTCTATATGGCTATACCCTAGTAGATGTGTTTTTTGGTTCTTGCTTTCTTGTTTTTTAGTGGTATTGGATATTGGTGGACTATGTCCTCGAAAGTGCATACAGAGTGCTATGTTTGTTCTAATGAGACGGCGAGTTCCTTGCATCGTCAAATGGTAGCAGTCTCCTAGCGACAAGATGAAACTTAGGGTCACTGATAATTTCCAGTGGCATCATAATCGGAAAGTAGGGGTGGATTCGGTTTTGTGCGGTTAGGTTTTTACCTAAAACCGGAAACCAAACCGAATAAAAGATTCGGTTCGGTTTGCCATTTTTTGAGACCTTGAACCGGAAACCAAACCAAACCGTGATTCGGTTCGATTTTGGTTTTTTTCGGTTTTTCTTCTTCTTTTTTAAAATAATTTTTCTTATAATTTATATGTTTTTAGCTTAGTAAAAAATTATTGTACTTTAGGTATTTTTCTTCCTTCCATTACTTGTTTTTATAATGACATATAATATATCAATAAAATTTATAACAATGATTCTCCAACAAACTAATTAGATACTTTGAAAGTTTAATATATACTTAATAATTTCGAAAGTATTGGGAATTGATCACGCTAGCACACCATGAAACCGAAATTTTAAAACTTCTAAGTTCATCTTGAACACAAAATATATACTCCATAGTTTAAAGTCCATCCAAATAAATTCTAAATTTTCAAGTTTAAAAATCTTAAATTTGAATAAAAAAGAAAAAAAAATTAAATATTATAGTCCATCATCTAAAGCTCGTAAGAATGAGGTATTCGATTTTAGAGGTAACATATCACTCCCTATACTTTGCATACATGACACATAGAACATTTCTATATGTACATAAAATGAAAATAAAAAGCAAAATATTAAAAAAGATAAACATATAATTATATAGAACATAAAATTAAAAATCATATTCTTCAAATCAAATATTTAATAAGAAAATAAAGACAAAAACGATGTCGTTTTAGAGGGATTCGGTTTTTCGGTTCGGTTCGGTTTTTTAAGAGCCGAAACCAAAAACCAAACCTAACTAATTCGGTTCGGTTCAGTTTTTCTTAATTCGGTTTGGTTTTCGGCTCGATTTTTTTCGGTTTTCGGTTTCAAAATTCCACCTCTACCGGAAAGCTGATAAACATAGTAACTTATGGATTTGTATGAACAGTTTTTTTTTCCGGTATGTCGTCAAAATTGTAAAACAAATGGAGTAGTCAATGATGAGCTTTTTGCTAAATAGTGCTTGCTAAAATGCAAAGATTTTGTAGACATGTCTAATATTATTTTAGGGTGTTCTTACAGTATGAGGTTTAGATACAATGTCCCTCATATATGTGGTTTCGTTAATAATTATGACATGTAAGCTGAAAGAAGAAAAAAAATTACAATATAAAAATGTGTTTTAACGGGTTAGGATAAATTCCTAAACCCAGGCCCATATGAAACTTTTGCTTCCTTCGTCCTCCTCTGTTCCTCAAAAGTCTCTTCCACCCCACCCCACCCCACCCCACCTCACCTTTTTGCTTCAGATTCAAATCCCTAGCTCTCCCCTACAATCTAATCTCAATTCTCAATTCCTGATCCCGTACAAATCCAACGTTGGATTTTGAGGGCACGGTGAGTCCTCTGTTTTGTTTTTGTTTGTTTTCTTTGCGATTCCTGGTTTGCATGAAGAAGATGAAGTTGTAGAAACAGCTGATCGCAGGTTTTAGGATAATTGGTTTGTTAAGGTATGGCTTCTGATGTTTGTGTTTCCTCGATCATGGTCGTTCTGGTCGTGTACGGATTATTTTTATGTTCTGTACTGTACCACCCCCACTTCTCTTTTATTATTTTCTGGTATGTCTTTTTGGTGATTGTGATTATTGATTTTTAGTTCGGTGTGGAGATTGTAATTTTATGTAAATTTTACCCTGACATGTTTATGTTTGAGTTCGAATTGGTTCTGCAAGAATCAGTCAAATTTGATATCTTTTACTTAACTGAGTTCATGGTTTTGATCGTGAGGTGAAAATTTATTAACCACGAGGAGAAAAATCACCCTACGTGCTTAGGAAGATTCACAAATTGAATTTGATTACTATATGATAGTGTGTGCTATATAATCTTGCTGATAGACTCAGACTTGGTATTGCTAAAGATTGCAACTTGATTGGGATTTGTACAGGCCAACGAGGAAGCGATCTACATCATGAAAAGGGAGAACAACAGTGGAAGTATTTCTAGCGAGGACTCTGGTTTTTTTGAAGAAGAAGCAAATGTGGACTCCGACGATGACTCAAACTATGTTGAAGGAGGTAACACAGACGCTAATGTGTTCTCTAGGAAGAATTGGTCAACTGTCTTCTTGAGAGAAGAAGAAGTTAGCAAACTTCAGGAGGATGATATTGCAGGAGTGTCAGCCCTCTTATCTATAGCGAGATCTGCTGCATGCTTCCTACTATGTCACTTTAGTTGGAATGTCAATAAACTGCAGGAAGAATGGTTTTCTGATGAAGACAAAGTCCGAGAAACAGCCGGCTTGTTAATGAAGCCGGTATTCCTGCATCAAGTTGGTAGTGTCAATTGTGGAATATGTTTTGAAGACTATGATCAATCAGCCGATGGTGCTATTATCTCAGCTGCTTGTGGTCATCCGTTTTGTAAAGATTGTTGGACAGGTTATATTAGCACATCGATTAACGATGGGCCAGGATGTTTGATGTTGAGATGTCCTGAACCATCTTGTAGCGCAGCAGTTGATCGGGATTTGATCCGAAATGTGTTGAAAAACCAACATGATCATGAGATTGAGAGGTATAAGAGCTACCTTCTGAGATCTTATGTCGAAAAGCATAAGCAGATGAAATGGTGCCCTGCTCCGGACTGTCAGTATGCTATCAAAGTGTTTGACGAAGATTTGACTGGAAATGGGAACTGTTATGATGTTTCTTGCATTTGCTCAAATAGTTTCTGCTGGAATTGTGTTGAGGAGGTTCATAGTCCTGTTGAGTGCGACACTGTGGGAAAGTGGATTTTGAAGAATAAGGATGATTCTCAGAATGCACAATGGATTGTGGTTAATACTAAGCCATGTCCCAAGTGCAAAACACCGATCGAGAAGAACAATGGGTGTAATCATATGAGGTGCAGTCTGCCTTGTGGGCATCACTTTTGCTGGTTATGCCTCGGGCCACTTGGTTGCAAATGTAATAGTTTCCAACGAGATGCAAACCAGAATGTGAAGGAGGAAAGTCAGAGTGAAAGGGAGAGGAAGAGGCTAAAGATGAGTTTAGAGAGATACAATCATTATTATGTTCGCTGGGCAAACAATCAAGCTTCAAAGAAAAAAGCTATTGAGTCATTGCATATGGCGCAAACAGTCCACATTGTGAAACTTGCTAGCAGATCAGAACCCTCACTTACCCAGATTAATGATTTCGAATTCATTATACAAGCATGGAAACAGATAATCGAATGTAGGCAGGTGATCAAATGGACCTATGCATACGGTTATTACATACCCGAGGAAAATAAATATGACAAGAAGCGGCAGCTGTTTGAGTACTTGCAGCGCCAAGCAGAGCACAGTCTGGAGAGGCTCCACAAATGTGCCGAGACTGAATTGAAAGAGTATGTCCAGGATTGGACCCCATTGGAGAAGTTCCCAGAGTTCCGTCTAAGGCTCATACAACTGACAAATGTGACCGGAACTTATTTTAAGAAGCTGGTTACAGCCCTGGAGAATGGTCTCTTGGAGGTGGAGACTAGTTAGTTTATGTTGTTTCTACCTTGTCATTTTCTATCCTTAGTATTTTCAGTACCTGGTAGTACTATCATCTGATTGAGAATTCAGCTGCTGCTAACAAGTTATCGACTGCCTAGCAATATGCTGATGCATCTCCAGTAGGTTGTATCTCTCAATTTCCTTCATGTGAAAACTTGGTTTAATCCTGTTTATTCCAACTATGCTGCAATAAATCAATCAGAATGTGCTTGCTATATACTATTTTAATCTGTTGCCGCTGTTTAGAACTGCCTTCTGCATTCGAGCTTAGGACAGTTAACTGTGCAAGGTTCAAGTAAGTATGGAAGAAATCCCAGTAGTATAGAACATTTTGTTTGGAAATGAAACATGCAGATATTCAGAACATTAATAAAGTCTAGTGGGTTTTATCATTAACGTCCCAGCTCCTCTTGAGATTTTACTATCTCAAACTGATAACTGATGAATCCCCAATTCAAAACATTACAGATTATTACCCAAAAAAGATTAGGTAGGTTATGTGATATGTACAAGGTAATCCGGATCCTGTTTCCTTATAGGAATAACCAAATTAGATCTCTATTGTTATTATTCTTTTCAAATAAGGAAAATAATATCACAATACCAACTGCAAATAGGTATAAAATCAAGCTTTCCTTGTAAGACTCTTAGATGTTCTTTTCTATACACCATAGAAAACAATACAACCAGCAGTGCTGGCTGGACAATCAGATTGAGAGAAAACGTGATCATCCAAACCCTTTCAGAAGGAACAATCTCACACAAACCTTCAATCTTTTCAAGGTTTGTTGCTTGATGAAAAAGAAATAAACTAGAACTTCTTTTCTTTGTGGGGAAAACAGATCCTAATCTCTGTGGGAGATCAATCCTTTTAAGTCTTTGAATTCTAGTCGAGTAATAATTCGTCTTGCATTACTTCCTCTCCATCTCTGTCTCCTTGTTTTCTCTTCCAACACAATCTATTAATCAAATTTTCTGTTCTTCAAATTGCACCAAGGCCATGGCTGAGAAGAAGATTGATTTGCAGGGTCTAGCCATGGCTGAGAATAACGTAAATGCTCAGGCTTTGGAGAAGACAGACCAGAACAAAGGTGAAGAAATCTCAACAGATGATCACCCCCTTGACGTTTCGCCAAAGAAAGCTGCTACAGAACAAGGTCATTCTGTTGACGGGAATCATATGGAGAGCAACATGGTCAATTTGAAACCTTCTCTAGCAATTGAAGCAGCTCAAGAACCAACACCTTCTCAAGCAATTGAAGGATCTCAAGAACCAGAACCTTCTGAAGCAATTGAAGCTGCCCAAGAAACAAAACCTTCTCAAGTGACTGAGGCAGCTCAAGAAACAAAGCCTTCTCAAGTGACTGAGGCCTCTAATGAACCAAAACCTACCCAAGCGACTGAAGCCTCTCAAGAAACAAAACCTTCTCAAGCGACTGAAGCCTCTCAAGAACCAGAACCTTCTCAAATAATTGAAGCAGCTCAAGAACCAGAGAAAGAAGAAAAGGGCATACACGGTTTTGATCTAAATCAAGAAGGATCTTTTGTTGGATCTGCTTCAACACCAGCAGCAGCCAAAGTGCTGTTTGATCTGAATGTGGTAGATGGAGAGGGTTTGGAAAACCAAACTTTGGCACCATCTGATCTTCAGGAATCTCCAAGGGAAGTGAATCAAAGCATGTCTGAGAGGCTGAATATTGACTTGAACCACTGCCATGAAGAGGGTGATGGTTTCATCACATCTCCACCTGCCTCACCACCACCGTCCTCATCATCATCAGTGCTGCAGCCTTCTATGGAGGAGCACATTGATAAGAATGGCACAGAGGAGCCAAATATTCACAACTATTCTGTACATGATGCTGCAGCTGTTCGTATTATGGGAACCAATGTGACGATTAGTCCTGAAAGAAACAAAGGTGGTGTTCCGGAAACTCTAAATCTGCCGAGCAACAGAAGGGATCCTAAGCTGTTTGGGTTCAGTCTTGGTGGAATGGCTACGAGGGCCACTTGCTCTCCATCGGCTGCTAACGAGCCTCATCTGTTGCCCCTTTTCTGTACGAGTTCTACTGGTGGCTTGAAAAGGAAGGAACCAGAAGGTGGCTTAGAACCATACATGCTTCGGGGGAGCAACGGCAAGGAACCTAAGCTGTTTGGGTGCAGTCTTGACAGAAGGGCTGCGAGGGCTACATGCTCTCCATCGGCTGTTGACGAGCCTCATCTGTTGCCCCTTTTCTGTTCTAGTTCTACTGGTGGCTTGAAAAGGAAGGAACCAGAAGGTGGCTTAGAACCATACACGACTGCGGAAAAGGTGGCCAATTCTAGTTCTTCTACAGACGGTGGGAAGGAACCAGAAGGTGACCAGGAAACATACGTAGCTGGGACAAAGAAGGCCCGTTCTTGCTAATGCGATGCATGGCTCTAACTAGGCCACTAGGGGTTAGGTGGTTGTGTTGTTTGTTGTGTCATGTGTAATTTTTGTAGGTGGTCTCAGCTTGATTGATCATACATCTGATCAACCAGCTTGATTGACATCTGATCTTACTGTATTCAAACTGAAACTTCAGTTGTAGTGGAGAAAATGTTAGTAGTCGTTCATTAGGAGCTTAAGGTCGACTAGATATTTAAACAATGATGTATCTCCAATGTCAGCAATTTAGTCACTCATTCAAGCTCTACATTACAGTTTGTGATGCAAGAACCCCCCTGTTGTGCTTCACAAACTGATCTATACTAAGTTATGAAAGTTGCTTCAGTCTTGGATTGATAGATTTAACATGTAGTGCGCAGACAGCAAACTGCTCACTGGAAAAGAAGGTAGCACAATAATTGGTAGACAATTGGGAGTGAAGTCCATAAAAGAAAATTCAATACTTCAGTTGTAACTTAGCAACTTTGAGGTCAAAAAACAGCTAGCGATTCAATGTAATAGTGGCTTACAGCCCCAGAACTGAAAATGCTGGAGGTAGCTGAGTTCAAGTTTTTAAGGAAACTCAGACCATGATAACCAAAGAATACAACATATATTGAATACCTTAATAGATTCAAGAATGCATCAAGTTTAATTCTATCATTTCCTAACAACTCATTGTCCACAGAAAAAAAGAAGAAGTTATCCCTATCACCAGTACAGAAGAAGCAATAATATAGCTTTTCAATTAGAGAATAGATTTCATCCTCTACCATCAGTTTGCAGTAGGGAAAACAAGCAATTGATGCCCTTATTGCGATATTGAAGGAATTTCATGACGATGTTAAAAGCAGTGTATTTCTGTGCGGAACAAGCAATTGATGTTAAGAGCATCATAGGTTTGTACCTATTGCAGTTTTTTCAGACCAGAACCCGATCATCATCATACCCTAACTGGTTTTTGCAGAACCGCAGACAAGTAAATTGACCCTGATGCAGTATCTACTCCAACCACCCATTTCAGCTTTTTATATCCAAACCTCTCGATCAATCTGGTCAAGTCCTTTTTCCTTTCTTCATTAGCACAATGAAAGTTGTCGAACCAAAACAAACCTCCAGGCCTCAAGATCCGATCGATATCAAACATCAAGAACTCAAACTTCTCCGGCTTTCCACCAACATCCAATCCACTCGCAGCATGAACCAAATCAAACACATTATCATAGAAAGGAAATCTATGATCCAAGCTCAAGAACAGCGGAAACAGCCCTCTTGCAGCTATAAACTCGCTATAAGGCGCATCAATGTTCAAAGTGTTGGTGATCACAGTCACATTCCTCTCCGCCATCCTAGCAGCAAAAGTACCAGACCCACCTCCAAGATCAAACCCCACTCTCATTCCTCCACCTCCCAAAGCCAACACATCATCAATAACAAAATCGTTCTTGCTCCTAGCCTTAACAAATCTCTGCTTCTCAGCCCCACTACCCAAATCAAAGCAACCGACGCATTCCCTACTCAACTTCTTACTACTCAAGCACTCAAAATTCTTACACCCTAGACCACTCCAAGTCACACTCTTAGCACTAACATTCTTCCAAAGCGAAAACGGGAAACTAGACAAACCAACCTTAGGTACTGCCTTGGGAAAGCACCTCCTCCGCGGAAGTGGCTCACATCCGCGGAGGATCAACCTCTGGGCCAGACTCCAGTCATCGGGGCATGGCGCAGAGGCCTTGTAGCTCATGTACTGGGACAACAGCTCCGCGGATTTCTCGCAAGAGTGGCCCACCGAGGCCACCATTTCCGTGATCCCGGTTCTGGAGTCCTTCCCGAGAGGGAGAGTGTGGTGGTTTAGGAAAGCTTTGAGCTCGGTAGGTGTGTTGGGGCGCGTGAGATCGATGCTGTCGTAGCCGAGGAGGTCCTTCTCCATCTGGGCGAGCTTTTTCTGGGAGGAGTCGATCTCGCGGAGGATGAGGGAGACCTGCTCGGAGATGAGGGAGATGTTCTTGTGGGTTTGGTGGAGGAGGAGGCGGTGTTGGTCTTTTGGGGAGTTGGAGGAGGAGGAGAAGGCGTAGAGGGCGAAGAGGTTGGTGGTGACGACGGAGAAGAGCATCAGAATGTTGACGGCGGAGGAGCAGAGGGTGGCGCGGCGGAATCTGGCGGTGCCGTCGCCGATCTTCAGAGAGACGGAGCCCATCTTGGAAGCGAGAGTTTGGACTTCGGAGTCAACTGGAGAGAGATGGAGGGCAACCGGGAGTGGAGTCAAGTTGGGGGAGGAGATTAGAATTACTAAGTCAGATTTAGAGTGGTTAAGACACGGTGGCTTTTGTCACGACTTTGTGTCGGTTGCGGCTGTAATGTGGCTCTATGAGAAAAGGAAAATGGCCAAAAGAGAATAACAGAAATAGAGGAAATATTGCGTAACTTCTATTGAGCTATGACGTAGATTTTATCGAGATAATATTAAAGACTTTTTAGATTTAAAAATTAATTTGTGTTTGAATGAAAATTCTTTTACGCACGACTTGTATTCACATGACGCAATCTTAATCATTTATACCAATTTATATATTTGACCACCATGTTTCTATATTATTTCCTCTAATTCTGATGTATGTGAAGATATACATCGTGTATTAAATATGCTTTTGTGTTTGAAAGTTTTTTTTTACCACTAAGAATAAATTAAGATTCAACTCCAATCAATGTCAAAGGTTTCATACAAGGACATATATGTTTATACATCTACTGCTTGTCTGTGTTGTCAACCAATCCGTTGTAACACGATAATAGGTCATTGTCTATGTGTTTACTATTGTTTGAAGGTGTTGTCAACAATAAACGATGATGAAAAGGAAAGTTGTTTTGTGTTCGTTGTTGTGGAATCTACGAAGAACGGAAGAAGAAGAGGTACATAGAAAAGAACCCGACTTCAGTGACAATAGCTGATCAACTTAAGGTGACCACAACCAATGAACATGAGACAAATGTTTATTTTAAAAGCTTGGTTGTGATTTAAGGACATAACATGGAGTTTTACGTATTTGACATGTTTGTTTATAATTATTGTTGACTTGTCCATTTCTCATTGATATTTGTCTCCCATAAATGACCATACTTAGTCTCCCAAGTTATAACTGAGGGTAAAAAAAAAAAGAGTTCAATGACAAAAAAATGAATATTGTGATTCTCCAGGGTTGTCCGACTCCTAACGTTTTTTACAATTGAAACTGGATATTGTGATTCACCGGGTTCAACCCCTGGCACGGAAATTTCTTATTTCTTCTTTTAATGCCAATTCAACAAATAAGCAGTAAAAAAGGATAAAGGACCACTTTTACCGAAGAACAATTATGCAACCTACAAAACAGCATTCCAGAATCAACAGATTGTTCAAATCTCCCAAAAGGCTGGGTTTATACCAAATGTTTAAAGCTCACATAAGGCGGAATCAGCAAAATAAACCCCGACCAAACAAAGACAGGTAAACGTTCTTCCAGCAAGAATATGTAACGATCAAGCACAGCCACAGCCACTTTAGCACGTCAATGATGAGCCTTGGCTTGAGCTTTGGCAAGAGACTTGGCCTTTGACTAGTAATCACAAGAAAAAAGTAAGTGAGCATTTATACAAGCCAAACAGTAGAATAACCAACATGCAAAACCAGCAAAACATGCACACAGGGAAATATTCTATCTCCCTCCCTCATTCTCTTCCTCTTTTCTTCACAAGGCAGACCAAAGCAAAGAGAGATATTTAGTTCCACAACATTGCTTCCATAGTAAATTCCTTTCGGATACGATTCCAATAGTTGTCTGATGTTTTTTCACAACTTAAGTTACAAATGTAGAGATACATAAATGGAATTCTACAGGGTCTATTGGTTTACTGATTCTTAAAAGAAAAATCAGTTGATGAAAGCAGGGTTGTCATTCCAGTCTAATCAAACCGAAAATCAGGACAAGTAGCGCTAGGACCTTAAAACCATACGAAAACAGGGGTTTCCCTATTACTAATTTACACTAGACTGTAACACTGGAGAAATTTCCACAAACGAAAAGGTATGTAATCAAACAATGCAGTTATCTGAAGCATAAATTTTGAGAACTTGGAGCTAATCAAACGGCAATAACCACCAGCAATCTAATTTGTATCCAATTATTCACAGATACACTAACAAATTGAAGCACTATATCGCACAGCAGTGAATTTTCAAGAGGAATATGATCACAATATAAGCACCAGATCTGGAAAAAAAAAAACAGAGTGAGAATGAACCAAACCTTCAAAATTTTATGCTTCACGCTTCCGTAAACCACACCGAGAGTGACGGCCGATACACGAGAAACCTAAAAATCGTTCAGAAATTCAAACAATCAAACAAAAATTCAACTTCATATTTCTCCAGAAACCAAAACGGAGGCTGAGATTTTAACGAATGAGTAAAAATACAAAGGTTAAAAAAAAAGAAAAGAGTTACCAGAGCAAGAGTGCTCGTGCCGGAGTAAAGACCTGGAGGCGGCGCCATTGAACTTGATGATGAAGAAGATGAAAAAATCTGAGCTCAAAATCTCGGCGAAACCCTGATTCAATTGCAGACGGTGGAGTCTGTTTTCTTTTGGATCCGCTAAAATAGTTTCTTTCTCTAACTTCTCGGGTTGGGTCAACAACACGATCCGAACCCGAAAACGTGGCGCCATCTGGCGCTGTCTCGAGCCACGTGGACACTTACTGGCCACACTACGACGTCGTTTTCAGGATAACTAAAAATAAGATATCTTGGGGAAGAGAGAAAAGATTCGGATTTCGCGGAGAAAATCCAGCGCAAAAATGGGAGCGTCATCTTCGTCGGAGCAGTCGGTTCCGATCGAGCAACGAGAGGCCGAAACCCTAGCTGCCTCCACCGGAGCTCTCTCCACACTCCAGAAGTGTTTCTCTAACCTCGCCGATCCTCAGTCCGGCGCTATCCCCATCGACTCTCTTCAGGTTCGTTCGAAAATTTGAGTTCATCTTCAGTTTCTATCCTATCTGTAACTTTTATATGCTTCAGTTTTAACTACGGTAACTTTTTTCAGCAATGCTTTCGTTTAAGTTACGAGAATCCGGTGACCGGAGCTTTTGAAATTCCGGATTCTTTTCCGGCGGTGTTGGATCAGCTCGGATCGTGCGTGGTGGACTTGTTTTTCGTATCGGAGAAAGGTGGAGTGAGTTGGATTGAGCTTGTTAGAGGCTATAATAGGTGTTGTGCTAGAAAGCCTTTGTCTATGTGTGTTACTGCTCTGCTTAGAGTTTTTACTGTGACGCTTAAGAAAGCTGGATTGAATTGTAATTTGGAATTTGAGACTGGTGATGATGATTGTAAGATTAGCGGGTGGCTTATGCCTGTGGATGTGGTTATGCTTCTTTGGATGTGTTGGGGGATGTCTTGGTGTTGTAGGAGTAGAGAGTTTTCAAAAGAGAAGGGGAGTTTGTGTCTGCCGGATGTTAAGCATATTGTGTTATCGGCTGTTGAGTCGTGCGGTGAAGGTGATAGCGGATTGAATGTGTGGGAGCGTGAGGTTTCGGGTTTGGAGGTTCGACTTCCTGTGGGGAAGTTTGTTAGTTGGGTTATGAAGACAGTGCCTAGTGTCCCTGGTTGTTTTACGGAGTTTGTGTATGCTGTACTCAAACATTCTGCTACTGAAGAGGTATCTAATCTTCGTGGTTTAATACATTGTTCATGTTTCCATTTCCGTTGGTACTTCATTATCGTGATGTTTTGCCATAAATATCATGTGTTTCAGTTCATTAATTAAAACTTTGTTATGACATAACTGCACTCATGACAATGGAAGTGCTGTATTCATTTGGTACTAGCTTATAGAATGATGAACTATTTAGTGAAGTCAGGTGGTTTAGTTTTTGTTGTCCTTATCCATCAACTTGGATGTTTCTATTATCTGATTGGAAATGGTTTCTGATGGCAGGCTAGACCGGAATGTTCGACTTCATCAGCTGCAGATAGTTCGTCAACTGGGGCATGCAGTTCTGATCTTTTGTCCCCTGGAATAGCATGGGCTATTTCAATCACGCTAACAGGCCCACTAAGTGAAGAAATATCAAGGGCATGCTTCCCTACTGATGCAAATGCAATAAACAATGATCTACTTTACAGGTTTGTCAATTTCTTTCCTGATATTGCATTGTATGAATCGCCTTCTCATTTGCATCCACATAACTCGACTCTTCTGGATGTTTGATGTAACACAGTTGCGACCAAGGCATTAGTTTCAGAGTCGCCAAACTAAAATAATTCTCTCCCATTACAATCAGTTACAGGGAGGTTGCAAATTATTCGAATCAGTATGTGAGAAAAACTTTGAGAACCTTCTTCCACAGTTAAATATTAAAAACCATTGTGCTGATATTTCCTTCTTCAGTAACTTTTGTACTAACTATGTTCCATACTTTTCAGTTCCAGTATTGTCTATTTAGCATCTATGGTATAATATGTAGGTCACATCTTCATGGGAGAGGGTTGAACAGGTTCTGGTCTAATGTTCAAGGTTACCAAGGTCCACTGCTTGTTCTGATTTCTGCAACCTCAGAAGATGGTAGTGCCAACAAAAGAAATTGGATTATAGGTGCTCTCACACATCAAGGATTTGAGAATAGGGATCTCTTCTATGGAAGTTCAGGAAGTCTATATGCTCTAAGTCCAGTCTTTCATATGTATCCACCCACTGGTAAGTAAAGTGCTGCATTTCGTTTCATAGAAATGGCTGAGTATGTCTGTGAAACTAACCATGTAAAGATCTCTGATCAATGACAGGAAAGGAAAGGAACTATGTGTATAGCCATCTCCATCCCACTGGCAAGGTGTATGAGGCGAAACCAAAGCCTGTTGGTATAGGATTTGGTGGAAGTATCGGAAATGAGAGAATTTATGTGGATGAAGATTTTTCTAAGGTCACCATTCGCCATCATGCAGCTGACAAAACTTATCAGTCTGGCTCCCTCTTTCCTGATCAGGTATAGTCATAATCTTGCAATGAGTATGGACATAACTATCTAACCCTTGGATCATTTGACGTTGTGTCAAGAAAGAATGACTTACAATGTTACAAAACTTTGATTGGTACAACTCAGGGCTTCCTACCTGTCGAAGCTTTGATCACAGAAGTTGAAATTTGGGGACTTGGTGGGAGAGGCGCAAAGGAGGTGCAAGATTCATATAAGAATAGGGAACAACTTTTCACTGAGCAAAGGCGAAAGGTAATCAACCTACATCATACTTGGTCAATATATTGCATCTTGAGATTAACTCACTCTTTTTTAACTCTGTTTGCTTGTATCTTTTTCCAGGTCGACTTGAAAACATTTGCAAACTGGGAGGATTCACCTGAAAAGATGATAATGGACCTGATCTCCAACCCCAATGTAATTCGCCGGGAAGACCGCTAAATGGCACCGCGTCTGTGATCTGTATTTTACTTTTTGGCCGGTCAAAATGTAATGTATTTACAACAAAGAGATCGATCTTGTTGGGCAAATGATGATAGCGTTGTATATCAATGGATAATGCGTGTGAAGAAACTCGATGTGTGCCCAAACAGTTGCATGTTGCAATTACAGCTTATATGCTTTTACAGAACTCACTGTATTTATCTATTCGCAACTAAAGCTGTGCATATGATAGGGTAAAATGAGCGGTAAACTGCAGATCATTAATATATTTGACCAACCCTTGGAAATTTGTTTTTGGAACAAGATTAATGAATTGATGTGCAACCTACAAGTATTGCCTCGTCTGATCTAACTCTTACAATGGGTATTCATTGTGGGATGGGAATATAAATATTAGAATTCATGCATTGCATACAATGGGGTTAGAACTCGGTGGTTTATTTCTGGATTTTATATTCTTTCCTGCCTTAACTTACATCATGCCAAACAATGTCTTTGAGGTCAAAACAATGTCATACTCTGCGGATTTTAACAAGAATCAAATATGATCAAATGCTTCCACAACAAAAATGGATTGAAACATAGAATCGTTTATAAATGTTCCCTTTACCAAAGGAACCATGAACTGAAGTCCAGCAAGGCTGACCAAGGAACTGCTCCCATAGATCAAGCAACATAGAGGTTACTGCTCCTTCTCTTCTGCTTTCCTAGGCTAAAACAAACAACACATGGTACCGTGAGACAAAGAGTACATAGCAGACAGACAGTTTGAGGCCTCAGGCCAAAATGAATGTAAGAAGAAGATAACCAAAAGAAAGGCCTTCCATCCCCTTAACGGCATTGGGAGGCTGCAGATAGAATAGGCTGTGGAATGATCGTACAATACATGTAGCCACAACTCGCAGACAGAAGTTCCCTCTAATCATACAATAGAAAATGTAGCATCACAGTTAATGACTCGTCAAACATCCTATGACCTTAAGTTCAATGATTCACAAAACTACGGGATAGATGAGACAACTGCAACAATTCCAGACACGACAAGGCCTCTGAAGCAGTGGCAGTCATAGTGATGATTACAATTCTTTCTAAACACTCAACTACGACATCCTAACTTCTTAATTTCACTGGACAGCATCTGCAGACTAAATATCAAATTATCTCATTTTCTGTCTTTGGAAATTCATTGCACAAAAATAGGGTCGAAAATGTTGAGTTCCGTCAACTCAAGAACTACTTAAAAATCAAAATTTGAGGCTGGAAAGATTTTGGTGGGAAAACAAGAAAAAGCGATTTCGGCCAAAAAAACCGTGTGCAATAGCCCACAGTTTTGGGTGAAAATCAACTTCTCAGCAAAGTTTAGATTTTGAGTGAAAGACACTCAGTGATTCATAAAAACCAATCATATTTGGTGCACAAGTGATCAGACCCTCGTAGTCACAAGTATTCACCTTGTTTAGCTTCAGCTCAAAACCTAAGCTTACATCAAATATGGATTCACCCTCAAATTTACAAATCTGAATAGTCACATAACAACGAATGACAAACAGCTCGCTGAAAATCATACTCAAATTCATGTATCAGACTCTTAAGTTTCTTACATTCATCATTGCACACAACATGTTCGACGAAATGCCACAGTGAGCTAACAGAAGCAAAATCAACAACAGGGCAACAAAACAACACGCACCTTGGTTCCAGGAGCCGGTTGGGTGAGCTCCTCGTCCGGAATAATCACCGGCCAGGCCTCGCCGGCGTCGCGGAACATCTGCTCCGTCTCAAGCATCCGACCTTTTTCAAGAATCATGGTCCGAATGCTCTGGGCCGGCGTGGCGGTGGCGTCGAAGACCTCCTCGACTCCATTGGCGAAGGTGACGGTGATCTTGGGGGGTTCGTCGTCGGTGCGGCGCTTGACTTGGACGGCGCAGCTGGGATTGGACTCTTTGGCCTTGGGGGCGTTGCACTGCGCCAAGAACTCCATGCACGAAGCCGTGCGTGGGTCCAACGCGTTGAACTCGATCCTCACGCGCGAGAGGAACTTCAACATTTTCTCTCTCTCAGAATTTGGAGTGCCGAAGTTCTGCTGAGAGAGTGAGAGGAGGTAGAGGAGAAACACAGATGTCGTTGGGTTTTAGCTTTGAAGGGTTAAAACCGAAAATTGGGCCGGCCCATTTATTTTTTTCTTTACTGTTTTGCTGAATTTTAGTATTTTACTCTTTATGCTCGAACTAGTTGCTCTCTTCTGTGTATGTGAGAAATTCTGTGTTCAACTCATAAACGATTATTAATTGTATATACAATCAACTTTGCGAAAAAGGAAGAGGTAGTCGGGCAAGATATAAACGAGAATTTTTAGCAACAAGAAAACACGAAACTTCTTTATAGTTTGTACAATAGTAAAAGACACGAGAATTTTCGACAATGCAAAAAAACATAATACATTTTTAGTTTGTACAATAGTAAACTGACTACTTGTATAAGGCATAAACACAAGTACTCTTATTTCTTAAATAGGCAAAATGCAAAGAAGAAACTTCAGAAATACCTTTATGGATGTAATGACTCAAGTTTATCTAGACAGAAGATTACTCATGAGGAAAATGTCCAATAGTACCAAGTCTAAACTACTCCAGATTCTCAAAAGGGCTAAAATCCGAAGACAAACTTTTTGAACGTAACAGTCCCATTGTCCTTGAACCAATGTGGCAGTCACTGATATTGAAAGCAGTTGCTACAGCCTGCATATGAATTCAAAAGTAGCAGGCAGTACTAGTTCTTTAAGCTGCTGAGTAGCTTGTTTTCTTTCCTTCTTTTCTTTCCTCTCCGCAATACTTCTGCTACCATACTGATACCTCCGGTCATAAGAATACCACTCTCGAACAGGATGGATAACAAGTTTTTCTAGTTCAACAGCATTCTCTATCAAGTATCTGACAAGTTCGAAATCGCTGGTACGACCATGATACTCTGCCACTTCCACTACCCTAAGGTATTGATGAGAGTGTTTGGGAGCTTGCTTAATCTCCAAATCTCCAAAATAACATGAAGAGATAGTCGCAGACAACTGCATCAAGGAAACAATTTAGTGGATCGAACAAGAACCAAGAATACCAAGTTACTAACTACGTACCATATAATAGAAATTTGCACTATTTCATCATCTCAATGGATAGTCACATACTTGCAGCAATTGGAATGAACAAAATCCTCCAATCCCAGAAAATGTCGTACTAACATTTAGAGATTATAGATATGGTAGAATTGCCAATTAACAATTTAACATTATTTTACAATGAACAAGAAAATGAAAGACATTACGAAATAAACAAGACAGTAAGAAAATAGGCACATCACATATGGCACCATGCCCTACTAAGAAAAACAATCAAGGATAAAAATCCACCAAGGTACTGAAGAGCTAGAAAGATACCAAGTTAAATTTAGCAAGATTATGTACCTTCAATACAAGTTTGTGCAAATAAGGAGATGCTCTCATGAAAGAAGCCAATTGAAGAAGACAGCTATGGTCACGTTCCTTCAATCCTAGTTCCAAATGCTTGAGATTTGCATATATAGGAAATACATGTTCATCATTGTTTAGCTGAAAACCAAACAAAGGGATAAGGCCCTAACATAATCCAACAAAAGGAAATCAAAACCAACACATATAACTGATATAACTGACCACAAATTTGCTCAGTCTGAAAACCTCTAGTTGAGAAAGCTGAGAATCACACTGTCCAACTGAAAGTCGACGGGAAAAAATGGAGACCTCAACAAGCTGTGGCACATTCCTAAGCAGCAACTTAATCTCCTCCCCACCATAACTAAACGAAACAAGGTTTACATCACAAATCTCAATGCTCGCAAGACCAGAATGTTCATGTTTGTTTAAGTATCTCAAGACAATCGATGGACCGGTGACTTTAAAACTATACAACCTCACAGGGCCAACCACTGTTAATCGCTCAAGAACAGGGCAGTGAGACAATAAGAACTCCAGAACTCGTCCAGTAAGTCCTTTAACATACCTGAAATCTAAAGCTCTGAGGCACTTCGAGCCAGTGAATGCATTAATACAACAATATACACAAGGGTGTAGATTAAGAGGTTTATAGAGCAAGTGATTCACAGGGTCTGCTCTGTCCACATTTAAAAGTTGGTACGAATGAGGAAAAGTAATAAAATCCGCCTTGATCTCGTTTGCACCACGCAAAACCCTGTCTTTATAAATGAGCAACTCAAAGCGTTGGACTCTGTTTTCCGATGCGAATCGAACCCATGTATTAATGGAAGTGTCAAACTGGGGATTATTATCTATTTCGGAATAAACCCAACACAGTTTGATAATTTGGCCTCTATGTTGTTTCGCTACACTTTTCACCCAATTCAAGTACCTGTCAACTTCCAACTCTATTTCTACTCTGAATAAACGACGTCGGAAAAGAACATCATGGTGAAAATCGAGAGTGGTAACGAAGGCCCAGATATGGCGCCATCGAGTAGACAGAACACTCGTAGCTGCTGCTTCCTTTAGGTTCAACAGAGACACTATACTAACTAGAAGATCATTTGGCAATGCACTAATTCTGTCCACCGCTACCACCAAGTTTTGCATATCCTCCTAAAAATATAAACCGTAGAAGAATCAAAATGACAAAATCATGAAACCAAATTATTAGCGATCAAAGAGCACTCTGATCGCTCGGAAAAACCATGCAAACTTTGACATATAGATCTTGGGCTTAAGGTTTACCTCCTCAGGCTGAGCGACATGAGAAGCTCTATAGGACATGGAGTCCGCCGTCAAAGTTGAGATCACTCTCCGTCTCCCACAAGGAAAAGGAGCGGTTTGAGGTTTGAGTTTTCCGATACGAATTTGAGGGGTTCGTTGCGAGGAAGCCAAGGTCATCTCCGGTACGAGACGGCTATATTAAAGCAGAGCTATAATTTAGCCCTCAAAAATAATATTATTTTTTATTTATTCATAAATTATTAAACCATCTTTAATAAGAGAGGACCAAAGTTTAGTCCCATCAAATATTTTATAATTTCATAATATATTTTTCTCAATATTTTTCACTTTGCATATAAATATGTTGTTACGTTTGTAAATGTAGGTATACGAGTAGTATATACGTAGAATTTCTCACTTACGATTTATTTTATTATAACAATATTTGAAATTGTACCAAAATTAATTTTTGAATTATTTTGAGATATAAAATATTTTGCATATGTTGTAATTATGAGATGAGAATGAAATCAACCGATAGAAATTTGACAATTGTTATAATTTAGGTGTTTATCAATCAACCCACATGCACATTTTTAATTTTTTAATCTGATTTAGGACCACAATTTGATTTGACCTGGGCTAACCAAAGGGCTATGTTTAGCCTTTTTGATGACCCTTTAGCTTTCTTCTGATTTATTATTGGAGACCAAAATTTAAAATTTGGCTATATACCCTCTATTACCGAAGATGGCCTAAAGACTGATAATGACGTCCCAAACTCTCAATACAAGAGAACAAAGAAACCTAATGGGCCTTAAGTTGGAAGCTCTTTGCTGATATGTGGGCTCACCTTTGGGCCTGTCGAGTGATGATTACAAAGAAAGAAAGTAGTGTTGGTCATGAGAAACCGAGTGTCTGAACAGACTGAAAATCTCAGTTGGTCACCCACCTTCGTCCCTTTTGATTGAAGCAACCATCAATGTTCAGAGAGCTTGATATTCAGTTGTACTCACTACTATCCTCTGATGATATAAATGGAATAGAAAGGTAGCACTAACATGGTAAGAGGAAAACCATAACGATAGTCAGGACATACAATTGTAAACAGAAGGAAGAAGAGAGATGAAAAACCAGAACCCATGCCAAATGTGACAGAACAAATGTATGGCTGCCGCAAACGATAAGAGTATGATAATAAATTAAACCAATTTTGACAAAACCAAATCTGAAAGAAATTTGAGCCACACTAAAGGCTCTATTCGAAAGGAAAAATGTACATACAAGCACTACATTAGCTACTTATCTCCCTATCAAATTTCATTCTCTTACTACTCTGCACCTCAGGGACACGACTACCCTGCTGTTGAAAAGACGCATCATGTTGGAATGAACAGTTCGCTCCATGGCGGCATCCCCTCGAACTATTGAAATATATGCAAGGCTTCATAATCTTAGGCTTTGGATCTCTAGATTTGTAACCATTAAAGGATTCTTGGTTTCCTGAATGGGGACTACGATGATTGCTGAATGGTGGAAAGGAGTCATGTCTATCCCCTCCATGTTGTTGAATCAAGCTTTTAAAATAGTTGATATCCTTTGCTGGTGGTACAACAGCAGGTGAGGAAGAAACCGGAACAGTTGATGGATCAGAAAGATGTCCCATTCCACCCATATTTGCTTGAGGATAAAAATGTCCACTTGATGGAGCGGTTGACAAAGGTGTGATACTTTCTGCGTTATGAATGTGAAGAGGGATTGGATCTGATGAACTCATGGATGGTGATCTAGTCACTGCCTGTGGATCTGTAACTAATTTCTCGATCATCTTTGGGTTGCTCAGAATCTTAATCAGCAATTCATGGTCAATGTTTCCTTGCTCATTGTTGCCATTCATGATTGCACCTAGGGCAGCAGCTACAACATTCGGTTCTAACCCTATAGGGGTCCCAGCTGTTGGCTTATTAGAGGCCATGAGATCCCTATTACTAGCTGTATTGCTCTGAGATTGGGCAGGAGTTCCATGCATTGATAGGAAGGATGGTGAACTTGTGGGAATCTTAAATGGCACCATCAATTCAGATGATGTAGCAATTGCTACATCTTCCTCTTCAATAGGAGTAATAGGTATCGAAAGAGGTTGTGCATCATTGTGACTAGACTCCTCCACATCTATAAAGGGGCTGCATGTAAAAGAATGACAAGTGGGTTAATTCAACGGTGGGGAAATCCAAGAAGCATGCCACAAGAAGATAAAAAGTAAGAACCGAACTTGGGAGGAATAGCAGACGGTCGTGGATAAACTGCTTCCAGTACTCGTAGCTCTCTCTGATTTTCACTCTCCACCTCTTTGCTTTCTTCCCCAGCAACAACTTGCCAAGCAAAGTTCAGTACAACCTGTGAAAAACTAGTATTATGTATCAAGAATCTCAAAATGAATTCAATGCCCTAAGTATTACTGACACCGCAAGGCAAATGATCAAGATTAAAATACATAAATAAATAAATAAACTCTGATTACAAAAATAAAAATAAAAATAATACAAGAGTTCATGTTTACCCTTGGAGGGGTTTTCCATCTAATTAGAGGAATTTGAGACAAGTCAATCTGTAGCTGATTTGCTGGATGAGCACTCTCAAAACCAGGGGGCAGATTGTCGTCAGAGCCTGTTCCAGATGAATGTGACAGCCATGATGTCTTTGCCTGGAGGTGATCTTGAGCACTCAACCCAACTTGTGATGGAGATTCCTCCAACAGAAACAACTTAACCTGCATTAGAAATGGTAAAGAAGCTTAGTACAGACTGTACAGTATAACTGTCTACAATACTTTTAAAATCATCAGGCCTTAGCATCATTCTTTATTCACTCCTTCACAATATGCACAAGCAAACTGAACCGAAGACTAAAAGTTTTAAGCAAACTGTAAACATCCAAGTGGGAAGAAAAAGGATCAGAACGAAAGAGAAGGTAACGCAAAGTTAAAAAACTACAGAATGCAGTAACCAGAAACAAACTATACCATGATAAGATGAATCACTCAAGTAGTTCTCAAAAGAAAAGATGGTGATTTCATTCCTAACATACAAATCTCTTAACTCAACAGTGGTGGAAAAGATTTGCATATAGACTTGATAGAGATTTGCAGAACTACTATAGGCCAATAAACCACACACCACGCCTTCCCATTTATAGCAAGAGATAACCAACTGCTCAACTATAGTATGTGATAGTTCAGTGAAAACATGGTCACTGGTTGCAGACTTAGACAGACAGGAGTGGCTGATTTATTACAGTACATTCCTAAGCAACAGGACAATGTTATAAGCTAGATATTGCTTTCTCAACTTCCCTCGTGACATTTGGCATCTCAAAACAGAAAAGCCAAAAATGAATCTAGATGTCAAGTTTCACACTTCACCCCGGCATAATTCAAAGCTCTTCCACAGAAGTAAAGATCTGACACCTAACAACATTCAGAAATCAGCATTCTTTCAGCCATGATAGAAATAAAAAAGAAGCAAAACTATAATGACATGGAAGAGCCAGAGGTCTCTACCACCAGTCCAATGGTAGATAGGTGAGGTTAAGGAAAGGATCAATGGACATGCTGTGAGAAGTTCACTTGCAGAATGGGGCTTAATGGCTCATTTAGCTTTATCCATTACTGATAAGTATACCTTACATCCAAACTATTCTTTGAAAACCTCAATCCAGACCCTGCATCTCTCATGTACGACATTAATTAACTAATGGGTACAACAAAAACTTGAACCCACTCAAGAGTAGAGACGCATCGACTTTTGCGTTTACGGGAAGGTTATATTCACTCTAATTGGATTGCCAGCCAAGATCCAAATGACCTTTTGCTTTCTTAGTTTTGCATGCCTCAGCAGTGAATGCGGAAGTTAACACTACGATTTTGCCCTCCCAAGTTGGAAGCGGCTCAAGTGTTGGACTCATTTCCTCTTCAAACAAAAAAGAAAAGAAAAAATTTAGAAACAAAGCGCTTCTGAGTTAAATTCAATCCATGCTAATGAATGGCCATTAACTTTTCTAACAAAAAGAACCAAAGAAACTGAAAAAAAAAAAAACACAAAAACAAAAACAAAAACCAAAACTTTTGAAGATCCCAAGCACAATATTTATTTATTTTTCTACAAATTTGTTTCTGCCTTCTCAAACATTTAACATCTAATAGAACTGAAACTAAATAAAGTTCAAGACAGAAAGACAGCGAACCATTCAAGGAAGCAACTACAGCTTAGACTCAATAAACCATATAAAACGAGAAATGCATATTTCATGACATGGATATATCATATGTGTGAAAAAAATACTCCCACAACAAAATTAGTAAAGAACCCGACTACTTTGTGGTGCCACACTGAAATGGGATGCCAATAGCAAAAGAAATACAAAATAGAACAAGAATTGGCTACTGATCAATGAAGGTAATCAACAACAACGTAGGAAATGTGAAGACACATCAGGCCGTCTTCTGTCCACAGGAAATTGGTGTACTTCTCAAAGAGAACACTTCCTCAGTTTCATTGCATAAGACCACATTGTTTTTGTAGAACCTTTAACACCCTTGATAACTTCTAAGTTGCACTTATATCATCATCATACTTTTTTCCCTCTGCATAGCCAATTATTAATCAACATTCTCAAACTCCTTCAAATTTCATAACATGAATTTGTAATCTGCATTATGTTTGACTGTACTTGCCATTGCATATGCTAATCTGTTTAAAATTACATTGAATGGCTATCTTCAAAACATCTCCAGAAATGGTTTCACTGCTAACATTTTGCAGATAATAGTGAAGTTCTATCTACCCTCATTTATAGTCAAATTCTTCTTGATGGGTTGCTAATATTTCTAGACGTTTAAGCCACCCTGTTCCAATGTTCATCGTCCCTCTAATCCAATTGCCTTTAGCACGATGGCAATTGACTATTTCATTAAAACACCCCCTGGATGACAAACTCATTTCAATTAAAGAAAATCAAAAAATAGATGTTTTGTCGCCCCATCTAAGAACTTCAAATAAGCAAGCAATAAGTCAAATAATACATGAGATCTGAGCTCCAGAGTGAATTTAGCATCATTAAAAAGGTTTATGTTCATTGTCTTCTGACTTAAAAATTACAGCCTCAATCAGAGAATACTTCTACAACAAACTGAACCATTTCAATCGGACAATAACAATCAGCAAAAAGGGCACTTTTTTCTACAAACTTTCTTCAGTTACCAAATTCATTAATGCAAAAATTGCGAAACCGTTCCACAAATGTCTCAATTCACTTGTCAAACCAAACACACTGACTCAGCAACAACAAAGTCATGAGAAACCAAATAACACAAATCATACCAAACCAATCATGCACAAAATAAAACATAGTACAAAACTTTCACGAAGTTCAGATAACTGATGGCCGGTGTTCATTTCTCACTTGCAATAACCTCAAAACCAAACAATCAATTTGGTCACTGAAATGCAACTCTTTACCTGCTGAAGATTAACATCTGAAGCCCAAGTAACCCGTTTCTGCAATCCCCGCATATTACGTATAATCCCAAGAACCCCTTCTTTTCCGGCTCCAATTCCCAGTCTTTAGTTTATCAGTTCCAATTTCCGGTCCGATCAAAACCTAAAAACCTCAACCTTACTCTCTCAGATTCGAAACCCCTAGTGTTACTGTGTTCTCCAAATCCCTTCACAACTTGAATCTAAACCAACACACAGCCTATTAGATTAAACGCGATCCAAATTGAAGAAGCCTCTATGCTTTCAAACGCGGATCTCAATCTCAAGTTTGGCCTACCACCAAAACCCTAATCTGACACCAAATCCAGTCCTCTGGTTTTTATTTTGGTAATGGCTTTTCGCCGTAACCTATATATCTCCTTCTCTCCTTTTCTATTATCGCTATTCTTTACCTCCTTTCGGTTCTTGGGCGCGTGGAGTTGCGGCTGTTTTTGGCGGTTGCGGAGGTGTGGTGTACGCGGTGGCTGTGCGAGTGGGTTTGGTTTTACCAGGTAACGGGATGAGATTGGGCTTGACCATACCCTTTTTCTCATACGAGAATATTGTCCTACCAAATATTACTATTTACTGCATTGCTGCGCACCACTCTCACCTATCTGGGTCGGCCCAAAAATAACAATATGACGTATAGTTTTTGGTAAAAGAAATATTTATTTAAAATGGCAAAAAGTTAATTTCATTAACTCACCCTTTCACATGTTTCAGGTGACGTACCAACAAGTCAACAACAATTTGCTTGCTGTTATTTTAGTTTCTGTTGCAAAATAAGCTAAAAATAGCAAATATTCGATCCATGAAAAATAAATAAATTTGAACTTTGCTCTTCTTTCTGGTTCAAGTATATATGAAGTAGATGTATGAACAGACTGTTAAATTTAGGTTAGGGTTACTTGTTTCTAATCTTGCATTATATGGAACTATGAAAGTGTAAGATTTGTAATTTGTGATTGCTTCGGTAACATGAATGATGCTATATCGTAGTTAAAATCGACATGAAGTCAAGTGACATGATAGCAAGGACTTAAAAATCGATAATTTAGCCGAAATTTCGGCGAAATTTTCGTTTTTCCACAACTCCGATATTTTATCTTCCCACAAGATTTTTTTGCTCGATTTTTTCGATATTTCGTCGAAATTTACGATTTTTCCGAAATCGGGCGAAATATCGCGATCGCCAAATTCCTTAATTCCCGCGCTGACCCCCCCTCACTCTCCCAAATTTCGCCATCTGTCCCTCATCCTTCCACTTGCCCACCCATTCCCGTGCTGACCCCCCTCACTCCCCCAAATTTCGCCATCTGTCCCTCACGGGTCAGTTTTTCCTTCCACTTACCCACCCAACTAAAAGTCTAAAATTCAAACATAAAATTGCACCCACCAGCAATCGAACCCTGTTTGTGTTAACCAAGATCTTCATATTAACAAGACAAAGTCAACTCTGCTGACCCCCTTTCTTGTCCATATTAGTAAATTTATAATATATAAAAGGTTATTTTGCAAATCTGAAAAAGAAAAACTTAGGTAAACGTCTAATCTTCATCTACAATTCTAAAATCCTATTCAATATACTTATTTTAATTCCATGTAAAATGTATAATATGTATATAAGGCGTGATGTCCTAGCCTCCTTTTGGGTTTCCAGCCATAAAAAAAAAAAAAGATGTTTAAAGAAAAGTTTAAGCATTATTTACGGTTTAGCACTTACATTTTCTCCTTAAACTACCATAATTCCATATGAATCAATGTTTATTCAAAGTTTTATTTTCAAATATAATACATTATATTGGAAACAAACATCTCTTAAAATTTCATTTAAAATTTCCATGTTTTTCTTCAAATTTCTGTCAATTTCCTTAATTTTTTTTACCACAATCGATATTTCCCCGAAATTTCCATCGAAATTTCCATTTTCCGGAGTGTCGAAATTTCCGAGATTAGCGATATTTTAGTCCTTGCATGATAGAATTCCGGTAGATCATCGCTGCCGTGGAAATGCTAAGAAAGCAAAGGAAATGATACCAAAAGCTTTCGAAAGGCAAAATGAGTAGAGAAATTCAATTTTATTACAATAGACACCTAGCGAAAAGCTTTCAAATGCTTTTCACTTTGTATATAGTGCCTCAAACTTTGGCCATAACCAAGCTTAATCATCTGTACCAAACCCAAACAATATCACACGCAGATTTGTCCCATTTGGAACAAGTTACAGAAAAAAATAGAAAACAATAGCAGCAGTAGCAGAAAAGGAAAGAAAAAATGTACATGGAAACCTCGCTCAGTTCCAAATATTTATAGAACTCCAGTAACTAGCGTGGGTTAACTAAGGAGCTATCCAAGCGGAAAAACTAGCTACCAGTCAAGTAAACAACAGACTCCAAATTTCCAGTTAACAGAGTTGGTCTTCTGCCACCATTGTCTTTCATGTCTGATCACTTCAATTCTTCACCTTTGCCATTTTCTCTCTGAAAATAACAGAAATCAAGCGGTAAGACATGTAGTCCCACGTTAAATGTGATTGTACATACATTTTGTTTAGGGATTATTATGAGAAGTAAGCATACCTGTTCCCTTTGCACCCGGCTGTGCCTGAGCCTGAGACATGGACCGTTGGATGCGAGGAGATCCCTGCCTTCCATTCACACCAGGTAGGGAATGTCTCTTCTTGATGTAAATCTCCCTGTCTTGCACATCTGGACTCGATCTGGGGGAGGTAGTTGGTTGAAGCTTTGCTCTAGCTGACTCTGTGACTTGCATGAAACGGGGGATAGAATTACTGCTGCTGCTATCTCTTGGCTCTTGATCAGCCTGATCAGGTTTAGTTGAACCAGATGAATTGTGTCTCTTCCCATTCCTATGATCTTTACTTGATCCAGAATCATGATTTGGATTAGAAGGCGATTTCTTTCCTGCAGACAGTGACGTACGTTTTTTATTGGATCCACTCTTGTCAGCTTTTCTCCCTTTCGCTTTCACTGATATCAGACTAGAAGGTGTCCCTTGTTGTGATTCAGGGACAGTCAAATGGCTTCTTGGAGAGGCTTCTGGGGATGACCCATATGCTTGCATACTTGCTGCAGTGTCATCCTGTTCTCTCTGTACGTCAGATGTGGTTCTCTCTGGCTTTGACTCTGTTTGTAGGGAGACCATAGCAACCTCAGTATTCATGGTTTCACCATTGACAACATCAGTTTTCTCTGGATCTGCAATAGCGTTACATAAGTTGGAGACTGGGGTTTCAGGGAAATCCTTAGTTTCAACATCAATGTTTGTTGTATTGTTTGGACTGCAAATCCTTTCCTCCGGAACTTTCACATCATGGTCATGGTCATGCTCCGCTCCGATATCAGACCTATCGGGCGAATCAAGAGTTGAAGAGATAGAGATTTCGGTCCCACACTCAGAACCACCCACCTGAACTTGTGATCCATGAGGGACGACTGGATTCTCTGCTACACTTGGCTCCTTTTCTCTGACTTCACTATCAACCTCAGAAGAGAATGTGTCCCTCTGTGATTCAACTCCAGAAGCATCCTGAAGAGATGAACCGATCGTCGTAGCTGAATCGGTTGTTGAAGTCATCCCTGCAAATTTCGACTGAGCAGCAATAAATGCAGGATTAGTCACCTTCCTGGATCCAAATACTGATTTCTTTCCATCAGTTTCCAGTAGTTCTGTGGCAGATCTTTTCATAGAACGTTTAGGTTGTTCAGTTTCGATTACAGGTTTCGCAGATAAAGCTTTGAACACCATGTTAGAATCTGCGTCTGACAGATTTATTTCTACTGTGGTCTCTTTCACAGCAGACATACTGGTGTTCTCCAACTGAGGCTGTTCATTATTGTCTCTCACAGTATTAGAGATAGAATGGCTTGCCTGAAAGTTCAGATTGTCGGCATCATAAGTAATCAGACTTTCTTCACTTTCAGAAAGAGCAGTTGATTCTTTTATGCTGGAATTTGATTCTTCCATCTCACAATAATGAATTTTAGATTCAAGAGGAGACTCAGAAATTTCTTCCTCTTCTGTTTCCTGTTGCTCTACCATTGTCACGGCTTCATTTAAATGTGGAGTATCCTTTGTTGAGACTGCCATCCACATTTCAAGCCATTTCCAAGCAGAATCAGGCTTAGAAGGATCACACTTAATATGAATAGGTTGGTTCTTCGGTGTTGATTCTAAGAGCTTTAGTTAAAAAAAAAAAAATAATAATCAAATTAGTTGGGACAATTAAAGGTACAATAGACAATTCTGAAACACATGCAAAACATATGAAAAAAATATGCCAAGTATACCTGCCGGGCAAAGCTATTGCTGAGTAGCTTTTCAATGGAAATATAGGTTACATTTGCCTTCTTCTGAAACACGAAAACACAAAAAAGTATGGAGTCAGAATTTCAGCTGACAAACTGTCTATAAAGTACATTCCACAGCTAATTTTCCAGAAGAAAGTAATAACTAATGGCAATAAAAATAAAAATACTATAGAAATTTAGTAAATTAGGGATATATCTACATTACAGTAGCATTTTAAATATTCAATTTAATTGAGATTAAAAAAAAATTAAACAAGACAAATTTCAGTTAGGCGTTTATATATTAAAATTCACGCAATCCCTCCACAGTCTTTCTTTCAGAGGTTGAACGCAGCTGTGATATGGGAAACATGTATCTCCTTCTCATATAGTGCCATAGACTTTTTGATCAAATAAATCAGAATAGAGTTTTGCTTTTCATGAGTGGGGTTGATAAATCCTACTTAGAGTTGTTCCTATCAACTGACAATGGATGTTTGAAAAAGGTTATGAGCAGTATATAAATAAATACTGCCAACTACCATAACAAGATCACAGAAACGTAATATTTGAACTACGGTTTGAATCAAGTGGTATTACCGAGGTTTTTGAACTACGGTTATCCTTCTGAAGAGATTGATGAGCGCGAATAAGATCTTGCATTTTGACAATGGCTTGAACACAGCGTAAAGTTCCAACAGCATGCCTACGCACCAAATGCCCGCGGACAGCAGCTTGCAACTTAACTACATTTTCCAGCTCCTGCAGTGATCTTTGGGCCTGTGCAAATAATTTGAATAAAGACTTCAGTTGGAGTGCTAACAACTTGAAACTTAAAACTCATTCACCTGAAAGAAAACTTACCAATGATCCTCTGACAGTAGTCTGGACAGCAACAACAGCAGACTCATCCAGTTTGTCATCAACCTTGCTTTGATCTTCCAGCCTGTCATCAACCTCGCTTTGATCTTCCAGTTTGTCATCAACCTTGCTTTGATCTTCCAGTTTGTCGTCAACCTTGCTTTGACCTTCCAGTTTGACATCAACCTTGCTTTGATCTGCCAGTTTGACATCAAAGTTGCTTTGATCATCCAGTTTGTCATCAACCTTGCTTTGATTTTTGGAGGCATTTTCAGTTGCAGAAACTCGTGGGTCCTCTTGAGCTAACAATCGTGGTTTCTCATCGGTGCATTGTATTACAGAAATTTTCTCTGGAACAGTCGTGCTAACTGGTGATTCGAAAGCAAGAGGGGCAGATTCTGGGCTCTTCTCATTTCCTGAAGTGGGGGTTTCAGTGATCACAGTGTTGCTCAGTACTCGATGCCGTGTAGACCTCTTACGGAAACTCCAGCCTCGTTTGTCACTTGAACCCTTGCTCTAGAATGAAACCAAAAGAGTATTGAGCAATACACTTTTGCAGAAATTACCTCAAAGGCATGGGACCTCAATGTACCAAAATGAGTCCAAATCATAAGATCACAAAATCAAGGCCGATTATTATCAATATACTAGATAAATTTGAACAATAACTTCATGGAACCTCCCTACTTGCAAGTTGAAAAACTAACATACTTCCATAAAACAGGACACGGTCACCTAAGATCATATCATTCCATAACAAACATTGAACAAGGCCAGAATCCTCAGACAAACCAACATTCACTATCAAATTATTCAAATCTTGTCCTGTTAACACACGCGTCAATGTCTCAAAATCATAGCAACAAATCTGTCAATGAACTACCTCCTTCAGTTACACAAATACAATCAGCAATTCACCTTCATCCCCATTATTAAATCCACACGGCAGTTACGACCAACCGAATTTCCTTCCATGTTACCTGGTCTTAAACATTACAACAAACAGAGAAATCGAATCCTGCTCGTATGGAATCAGCACACGTCACACACTAGTCAATTACAGATCCAACTTCTTAGATCTTACTACAGCAACTCTTCAATGCTCAAATTTTCACCGCATCTCAAACTTACATTAATCCAAACACACTCAAAGTCACAGAACCTCATAAACTCATGTTTTACAGTTTCAATGCATATCTGAAACTAAAAATAAAATAAAAAAACCCTACCAATCGAATCAAAGAGAACGAAAAAAAAAAACAAACCAAACCAAACATAACTGAAAGAGTGAGGAACCAATCAGATACCTCAGAAACATCGAGATCGTCTTTGTCCGCTGAATCGTTGCCGCATGTGATAATCTTGAAGCATGAGTTCGGTTTCCCCATTGTGTCTCTTCTCGCTCTAAACTCACACTCTTGTGTTTGTTTCTCTCTCTAAACTGACTGAGTGTGTTTCTCTCTCTACGAGATAAAACCGCCTTGTGTTGTGGGAATGTGGCAAATGCAGAGCAGGGAGCTTAAGGAGCACGGACCCCAACACACTCCTTAAATATAGCTTACTCTTTTATCTGGAGTCCGCCATTTTATCAGGTCCGTTGCGCCATTTAACGGCGTTCTGCTCTGTTCCTTATGGAGCGACTAAAATATTTTATCGGAAATTGAAAAGTTAAAGAAAAGCTGTCAGATCTCTCTCTTTTTTTTATTTCTAAAGAAAAAAACTATTGGAAATTGAAAATATCGTCATTGATCACCTTGCTCCCGATAAATTTAGTGGTTGCAATTGTAATTAACAAAAATTATATTGGTTTTTTGGTTAATTTATTTGATAACACTCCAAAATTGCCTGCTTTCGTCGATCCTATCAGTATTAATTAAGCCAATTTGGCTTATGGAACCGATTTTTGGTTAAATTTTCAGATATCCCAAATATTGCCCCTGCTAAAGATAAAAGAGATTGAAGGAAACAATATATACATGGGTTAAAATGGTAAACTACAAAAAGGAAAAGCTAAAAGAAAATTAGAAGGAAAAAGAAATTAAAAGGGGTACAGAGACCCTTCACCCACGTTCAATTTTATGAACTGCCACTTGCTTAATTACTTTTATTACCTCTCTCTAAAATTAAACCAAACAAAACAAACAACATAATAAAAGGATACAACAGTAAACTACAAATCAGAAAATATTACAAAAGGATAGAAACAATTGAATGGGAGGATAAAAATTTCAGAGTTCAAAACCAATCGGTTGTTCAGTTGAACTCCACTACCCAGAATATCTCCCCTATCGTCTTCCTCCTTTTACGTCTCCCAACTACTCATCTTCTTCACAAAACGTGTTCTCACTCTCTGCTAATTTCTTCATCTCATGTAAGAATTTTTTTTCTTTGCCTCATGGATTATTTGATCCACCTGATAATTTGATTGATCTTATGTATTCCAAACAGAGGAGCTTTCTTGCTTTGTTTGCTGTTGTCGTTGCTCAAACATAAAAGTGAAGTTGAACGGACATAGAAAAGGTGTGCTCGATCACTTATTTTCTGCATCATTGTAAATTCATAGCAAAATTGAATGGTGTAGTCGGTAGCGCAAGTGGTAATTTTTACTTCCGTTTTTGTTTTTCTGTGTTGTTTCAGGTTTTGATCGGTACCAAACTCCCGACCACATTCTAAGGAGAGATCGATGAGGAGTTGTCAACTCACAATCAAATACAGTTTCTCATACGTCTATGACGGAGTGCATAATACGTTCTCTTCTTGAAAGGAAACAAGGAAGGAAGGATGCACGTCTTATGAGAATTAAGAAGACAAAAGACGCAGTCAAGTTGAAGGTTCGATGCTCCAGTCAGGTACCTTTTCACAGTATGTGTTTTCAATACTGAGAAGGCTGATAATTTGAAGCAATCTCATCCTTCAGGTTTCACCGTTCAATGATCTTTGAATGCCCAGTAACCTTTTCTTTTTGTCTTTCAGCTTCCACAATTCATGGCTTGATCTTAACGTTGCTGGTGTTAGATTGTATGCCCCGGTATGTGGGTTTTTATAAGATTTCGTTTACTATCTAGCTGTTTGGATTCGTTGCTATTTGGATTTGTTGGTGAAGTTTACATGGATCTGTTGTATCTATTGAAGTGGACAAAGAACGTCCTTGAAGCAAGAATGTGCTACTAAGAACTAATATATATCTATCAATTTATTTATTTATTTAAACATCATGCAATAATTAGTAGTTGTTTTGTTTTGATTTAATTTTTCGAACTATAAATTTCTTGATGTTAGATGTACAGTGTAAGATGCAACAGCATCCTAACAATATCCTTTGATCGATACTTAAGTATAGTTTTATTTTTTTGTGGTCTATATATCATAAAATCAGTGGTTTAACCCTAATATCTTATATTCTAAGTTACATTTAACCCTATTGCCAAATTAGGGCTCTTCGTCTGTTATGGTTTAAGAGGTTTGCTACGAAGGAACATAAGGTTTCATCTGTTAATTAACATAGTATCAGTATTAATTAAGCCAATTTGGCTTATGGAACTGCTTTTGGTTAAATTTTCAACAGCCTAGAAAGTACCCTTCTCCTAAATTAAACCTATCAACTCAGATTACATTAAAAAAGGCTAAAACAGTAAACAACCAAATCAAAAATAAATAAATGTTTAATTAATAGAGAACCAAAACCACCAACAAAGAGAATTCTACGGAACCTAGGAAGCAGTTCATTTAGGATAACAATTTCAAAATTCAAAACAAATCAATTGTTTAGTTAGTCTTCCTCATCTATCTTCCGGTCCCTATCTTCCTCCTCTCTACGTCTCCCAACTGCTCACATTCTCCAGGAAAAAAAACCCTCTTCAAACGTCTCTCACTCTCTGCTAACATGTTGGCTCAAACTGGTGAATGCATTGCTCAGTGTGACCTCCCGAAATAGTTTCTGAAAGAGGTCAGTGCTACAGGAAAAGTTGCTCTATGACAACGTTCTATATAAGCAGAGAAAACTAGAAGGTAGAGAGAGAGTAAACAACAACATTCACCAGAAGAGAATGTATGACGTCATAAAGCAGGTTTGTTCAGCCTTCCTACACGTGAAAATTGGATAAAGGATTGTGACGTTGAAGATGCTAAAGAACCTTAAGCACTAAGGATTGTGAATAATGTAACCGATTAAAATAATGAGCACTAAGCCTTGAGCACGGAAAGGTTCTATAATGTAAATTCTAGGAAGGATTGTGAATTCAATTGTTGGTATGTTCATTTGCTTCCTTAGGTTATTGTTGATGAGCCTTCTTACTTTGTTGAATTTGTCTTCAAGGCAAACGTGCATAGAAAGAAGAAGCTAGCACAGATAAAAGGTATGCTTACGCAACTTCATCATTGTAAATATCATTTGTTATTCTCAATTTACTTAATCATACACCTTGCAGTAATTACCAAATGTTGATATTGGCAGGTTGATCGAGTTGAAGCCTTTAACCTAATCAGTGAGGTTCAAACCGACAAACAAAAAGAAGACAAACAAAGTAAGTATTATGCAGTGAAGCTGAGGTCAAAGTCCTGTCAGTTTTATTATGAATTTTGTGATTGATCGCACGGTCATCAGTATTATTAAGTCAATTTGGCTTATGAAACTGCCATGGTTAAACTTTCTAAAACCCTGAAAATACCCTTTTTTGGTTAAACTGTTTTGATAAGAAGTTGGTCTATTGCATGGACAAAATGGTAAAAACAAAACGGAAATATAATAAAAATCTCTATTAATTAAAGATCAGATAATCTTGCGGGTAAAAGTAGATAACTCCCACAATTTGAGTTAATTTTAATTAAACGACGGTTGAGGTTATCCCACTAATCAAAAACTACATAAAACTGTTGATCCAGTTTTGATTATGAAGCATTTACAATACAACTAATGGGCTATCAGTATTAATTAAACCAATTTGGCTTATGGAACTGTCATGGTTAAACTTTCTAAAACCTTGAAAATACCCTTTTTTGGTTAAACTGTTTTGATAAGAAGTTGGTCTACTGCATGGACAAAATGGTAAAAACAAAACGAAAATATAATAAAAATCTCTATTAATTAAAGATCAGATAATCTTGCGGGTAAAAGTAGATAACTCCCACAATTTGAGTTAATTTTGATTAAACGACGGTTGAGGTTATCCCACTAATCAAAAACTACATAAAATTGTTGATCCAGTTTTGATTATGAAGCATTTACAATACAACTAATGGGCTATTTTTGATAAAATAAAAAAAGGAATTTAATTTACATATGAATAATCATACATCACATGTATATATAGTCACGTATTTCTTGAAAAACAAATAATCATACGTATGAGCGCGACCTTTTTGCATGCGCATAACGCGTGTAAGAAAGCTAAATACAGAAAGATGAACATTGTATACATTGATAAAAAAATAGTTAACTAATGTTAAAAACGTAAAAAAAATTAAACGCACGCGCGAGCGCGGCCTTTCGCACGCGCATCGCGCGTGCAGAAAGGCTAGTCCTAATTATGCTTCTTTTGGTAATGAACTAATGATTGATACATATTTAGGGTGGAGAGTTGAACTAGGAAGCATTATGATTAGAGGTGGGTCGGAAATAACAGAGCTTGTGCTAGTTGACCAACCTCTAATGATGTTCTTTTCTATTGCAAACTACCTATAAACATGATGATCATGAATGATTGAGTTTTCCGCCATCAGATTACAACTCTAACCAATCTAATTGTAAGAAGGTATTGTATGTTGGTTAGAAATTTTTCGATAATTTTAATACGTTTTGTTTATGTTGCTTGATGTTAACAACCATATGCATAATTATAATAACATCACTACTATGGACCGACAATAATAGCAATTTTGGTACAAACTTCACAATGTTTCATACATGTTATGTTATAACTAGGACGGATACATACCGATTAATTTATTTTCTCAAAATAAAACCATGTTATTAAAACTTAATTTAGAACGGTTAATATATTCATTCAAGATTTTTAAAAACTGCATGAGATATAAAGCTGAATTAACTTCAAGGACTTTATAATTTTTTAATTTTATATTTTGCAACCTCATCTCAGTATGCATAGTCATTTCCGGTTCCCATTCAACTCATTTATAATTTATAATCAACAACCCATCGGTCATGTTTTAAATATTAAAAACTTAGATATGTTTTACATTTCTATGAAATTTGATAGAAACATGAGTTTAAATTAATTTATTTGATCAGCTGGACAGCATTACATTGAACCGGTCCCCGATCATAGCTTGCATGTGAGTTGTACTGGATCCTGGTCCTGATGCTTAGCAAACATTTTAGATAATCTTTGATTAGGCAAGTTACTCCAAGTTTAATGTTAGAAAATCCGAACCTAACATATGGTCCCCGGAAGAGAATCTCATGTGATATTATCACGAGAATAACGTCGCCGTCGAGATATTAGAAACGATAAAACCGACGGTGGGATTGTGGGGACCCAACCGTGGTTTTTTCTGGTGAGAGGATTAGCTAAACGACGGGGAGTGAATGAAAACGGTGTTTTAACTAAGGGTTGGGAGGGGAAGAAGAACAACGGACTAATTTCCTTTTTTGATAAGTAACGCTGGCATTATTAGGAGAAAATTTTAGATCGATTTATATTATGTATAGAAGCACGTCTATATCACTGATCATATATATAAGTAGAGGCCTATTTTCAGTGTTTGTTATACATATTTGTAATGTTTTTAAATGATAGATCCGTCTTAAAAAAATTGATAAATCAGATTCGTCGCATGACATCTAATGCACAAGAGTCGCGGAATTTACTTTTTTTAATACCTTACTAGGGAAATATGGTTTAGATTGAAGGTGAATAATCATTATTCGGTAATTACACCACACAATAATGTCAAGACGTTTTGTATAAACCAACCACATTTCGTTTTTTAACGGGTGACAAAACTATAAAAAGTATCGACATTATTGAACTCGTATGTGAGATTCGTCCACCACTTCCTCACAACATACACCACGCTTACTATTTAATCTAATTATCTGACTTAATCTTCTAAACTCATCAGCTTGGCAATATGAGATAGGTCCGTCGGAGAAGGCCATCATGAGTTAGTCCGGCAAACCTATCATGATTCCGTCCGTCCGACTTAAGACTTTCTCCTTTTCAACGGCGTATGACTTTCTACCTCCCGGTCTTCTTTGGGGAAAGGCTGGTGGAGCCCCGTCACATGGGAGTGAGGGTGAGAGCTTTCTAGCCGATAAGACGAGGATCTCAATGATGCAATGCTCTTTCCCAAGGCCATGATTGAAAAACAATCATCCTATCTAATGTAAGATTTCACAGAAAATAAAATGGAAAAAAAGAAATATATGTTATTTTGAAAACTATAATATGCTTCATGTTCATGATTGACTCTCAACATAAACGAGCATTATCTTTATTTTGTTGTCTAATTAGCCAAATAAATTAAGGAAGCAAAGAGCTTTCAAAGATGCTAGTCTGGACATAAAAGGAGATTTCTCAACTCCCTCCTCTTCCGGTGACAACCATTTCATTAGATGTTTCCTCTCATACGGACACAAAGTTGCAACGATAATAAAAGATGGGACCTGTTAGGCTGGTCTGGCTTTAGTCGGATTCCAACAAAGCATACTCGTATGGAGCATGGAGTAAGGTGAGGACAGTATTCAGTTTCACGTCGAAAGTTAATGATGCTAAACCTGGTCACAGCTTTCCATGATTTCAGAAGCAAATACGAGTGCTTTCTGGCCCCTACACGGAAAATTTCAGAGCAGAATGTATCAAGCTCAAAAGCCTCAAACCATTCACTTCCCGGTCCCTGTGTTCTATGGGCATTTCATTGGAACATGAAAAATAAGAATAAATTTACTGAAAATTTGGTACAAGCTAACACTCGCATTCTTTCTCTTCAGCCGGATTTTAAAAAATGGAGTGTAGGCCACTGTTTTTATCGTCAATTGAAAAGTACATGAGATGCAAACAATTGAAAAGGGCGCACATAGAGCAGCCACAATGTGATAGAGTACACTTTCTCTACATTGAGAGAACAAAATTTTTCCGATTTGGGGACTGGAAAAATTGCAGCTTATGACTTGCGAGGCCTTCCCCTCTTACCGGTCTTCCCAGCTGCAGGCTTTGGGCTTTTACTTGCTGAAGGAGGGCGGCCACGTCCACGTTTTGCCCCATTACTTCGCCCTCTACCAGAAGCCTTCCCACGTTGCCTAGAATTCTTGCCGTTGACCTGTTCATCATCACTCTCCTCACTGTCATTGCCATCTTCGTCTTCGTCTTCATCCTCATCTTCATCTTCATCTTCAGAAGACTCTTTCGCCTTCTTCCTCTTGGAATTACTAGACGCCTTAGCAACACTCTTTTTAGGAGCTGGCTTCGTAACTGGAGCCTCATTCTGTGGTTCCTCACTCCCTGTACCAAGGGCAATGCAAAAAATTAGAAACCAGGTTAAACTCATTCCTTGAGTTTGAACCAACTCTTTTTATCCAAAAATGAACTCCACAAACAAGAGCAACAAACTCTACTACTCTTCAACAACATCAAAATACCACAAATACTAAAGATACCACTAAAGACACCCATGGTTGAGTAATAACTGCATTATCAGCATACCTTCAGCAGAAGCTTTGCCATCATAAACATCAAGCTGCAAAAAGAACATGTTAGACAGCAGCATTGCTATAACCAAATGACCTCAATTAAACAAGACTTTTGTGGAGACTAGAGGATTACCTGATCAAGTTGGTCCCCAATAGTTGTCCTGTCAACAATGACCATGGAATGGTTCTGGCCACATGCAACACTAGGGAGAAGAATCCTCCATCAGCATGACCAGCAGGTATAATTGAGGCTTATGGTATATGACATAATAGGTATGTACACACTAGACAGGATACCATGGAAAAAAAAATACATACCTAATAACATGCATACCCTCAAGAATGTCTACTTTTTTGGGTACTGCAGAAGACCTAATAAGCCATAGGAAAAACCCCATGTTAAGAAGGTAAAAGTGACCAAATGACACAGAGTACCATACAATGAGAGATCACTTACTTCTGTCCATTGGGGCCATATCCCAGCTCTCCATACTGAGCATGGCCCCAACTTATGCAGGAAGAATCAGCACCAACGAAATGGTGCATGCCACCTGAATCCATGCAACGCAAATTCCAACCACTGCCAACAAAGATGAGGAAAATTTTCTCAGCAATTATGCCAAAGCATTGAACATCTTAAATTATCAATTTGTGGATAATAAAATCCAAGCTAAGCTGATAAGAGGGGCTGAACTAGAAACAGTATCACAAGCAAGAAACAACTTCTAGAATTCAGAATAGTTCGCCCCTTACCCACAGTAGAAAACAATAAAAAAAATAACAGACAAACTTTTCCAAAGTAAGCAGGAAAGCATTACTTATTAAAAATAACTAGGAAGCAGAGCGGAACCTTAAATCCATGAGGGGTTTAGGATACATCCAGTCATCACCTGTGCTTTTAATTTTACCCCACATATACAACTGCCCTCCACCTGGAAAACAAAGATATTATATGCTCAACACATGAGAACCATATTGTAGTGGTGAAAGATTGTGTGAGTTATACTTTAAAGCTGTTAAAGAGATTGATTCCCATAAAAAAAAGATAAATCATCAATTAAAGATTTGTACACCAAAAGGTGCTCCTACGAAGGTTATTTTCTGTTAGACATGAGGTAAAGGTGCCATGGCCTTGTAAAATGTGAGTATTCAAGGTGAAAAACCTATGCTTGATGGTTAAAAGCTTCCCCTCGGGTAAGCTCAGACACTAATAAAACTATGACTAACATAGGAACAAACTGATGCAAGCAATTGACACAAAGAAGATTCATCACATACTAGTGTGGAGAATTTAATAGAGAAAATTAATCACCATGTATGAACAAATAATTTCATCCCAAGTGTCGGATCCATGGAAAATTCTCAGAATAATAAGGCTTCATTGTTGAGCAAACAAGAACCTATGAGTAGAAGAGACTTTTACAACAGTAATTGGGTACCTGCAGTACATGCCGAGTTCATTGAGCCAGCTGATATCACTGCATTAGGAGGCAGAATATTTTGCCTCTGGAAAACATCAACACGACGAGGAGCAAACTCATCCTTCTGCTCTCTATGTCCAAGCCTATAAAAACCAGTTCAGGAATCATATGACTGATGAGAGCAAAAACATGACTACATAGAGGTGATGATACAGGCATAATCCAATTCATCGATTTTTAATTAATTGTGATGATGGTATTAACAACACTTATCATCAGAATAGCAATCTGCAATATTAAGTACCAACCTTCCATAACCACCGAAGCCCCACCTAAAGTAAGAACATTGAAATTGCATGTCAGAGATCCATGATAGTGGCAAAATGCTTCAAATTTGGAGTGGAAGGTCATGCCATATAGAAATACTTACGTATATACATAGCCGTTAGCATCCACTGCCACTGTAATAACAAACGAACTAAGTAATTAAACGGGGAACACATAATTACACATTCACAGAGTAGCAAACATAGCAATAGGGCAGGCATCATAATGACCTGTATGGTTTGTTCCAGAGGCAACTTTCACAATGGTTTCCCCAGCTAGAGAAGCTATTGCTTTAGGGCGTGGTTGAGCTTCGTAAGCAAGCCTCACTGAGCTGTCTTTAGTGTTATACTGCAAGAAAATCCAACATTTATCTCTGTTAAATTAATACCACCAACGGAGAAGGGATATGCAGTAAATAAATTTGCCACATTATACTTAAGAAAACAAATAACAGGGAATATTCACGAAAGGCAGCATTGTCCCAAGATAATACGAAGCATAGAATATATTCCTGAGTAGCACAACAGCACCATAATCACTCAGAATACCTCATTATCTGTTCCATGGCCTAGTTGCCCATACTGTGGAAGACCTGCAGTTCTGGAAACCAAGATAAAGTTTGTGATTCAGTCAGTAATCATACTAGATTGAGACCAACCAATTAATTGACATATTAAGAAACTCAAGTGCATCACCATACAGGATAGAAGCTCCTTCAACTGAAGATATCCAAACAGTGAAGTCACCGCCACAGGTAGCCGTTTTAACATCAGAAACTTGACAGCGAACAGGGGATGCCTCAATTTCTACGCAAGACAAAAGAAGCATGTAACCACAAAGGATGTAAGTCTCACACAGATAAATTTTCAAAAATTGAAAGGGTTATGTCAAGTACACTAAAGAGCTATGAAAGTAACGTGTACAAGCACTTATCCCGTTATAACGGTCACTCTGTTGTTCATCTCCCGGCACATTATATATTCATCCACAAGCAACAAGTGGAGCAAACAATTTCTCATCAGGTTCTTGTTGCAAGATCAAAGACTTCATCAATCCAACTTTACAAAGAACAACCTACCATTTTTCACTGAACCAGAACCCAGCTGTCCATGCTTATTCCAGCCAAAGGCCAGAGAATGGCCATCCTCCGTAACCACAACTGTATGACTCCTCCCTGATCCGGCTCCAACAATTTTGTACCTACACATAAATTTCAAGAATTACTTGATACTTCTTCAACCATAACAAAATCACAATTCACAATGTGGCAGTACAATCAAAGCATTCCATCAACATAACCTATAAAACTAACTCGGGACCAGTCATTCCAATTCAATTCACCAGAAACATACTTTGAAAGTTCAGACACTACAGTCGGCCTATCTCGCTGAAGCGTATCTCCATGGCCCAGCTGTCCCTTCTGCACAACCATAACCTCATGCATGAATACAAACACCACTTAAAACATAAGCTACAAAATCGAGAAATCCGACTACATTCATCAACAAATCAATCCAAATCAAAATTCAATCATGCCTCATTTCGTCCCCAAGTATAGCACCGCCCTTCCACATCCAATGCCACACAATGACACGAAGCTAAAATCAAACATTCAAACCAAAATCAACACAATCATCATTTTCCGAATCCGAAATCAAACCAAAACCAAATCACACCAAGTTGAGAGAGTTAGTTACCGCAACCGGAGGCGATGTACCGGATATTAATGCCGACGAGAGGCCGGAGGCGAGTCGGAGAGACCAAATTACCTTCGACGGCGCCTTTGCGGCGACCAACGATATCCCAAGAAGTACCGCCGCAGAACAAAAGCTCTCCCGATTTCTCAGCTTCCTCGACCTTCTTCTCCGCCTCGACCGCAGACATTGCAGGTCAAACTCCGGCGGGTCAAACTCAACTCACAGACAACCGGAGCGGCGGATCTAACGGCTAATTTTCAAAAAGCGGCGCCCAATGAACGGTTGGGAAGATTGGCGGGAAATGGAGGGAAACGGTAACGGCTAGTTTGAGGAGAGATCGGTGGGGGAGCGAATTTAGGGTTTGGGAGTCTGGACGGAAACGATGAAGGTGAGAGAGAGAGAGAAGAATGGAAACCCTAAAATTCAAGTGGGAAAAATGAAATATTATAAGGACGAATTGGTTGGGTTTCACGAGAACAGGGACCGATATTTTTAATATAAAGCTAAAAACGCAATGTAGATAAATCTTGAAGAGGAAATGTCAATTAATTATTTTGACATCTTAATTTTAAAATTATGATAATAATTTCTTAATAATTACACTCAATTTAACATTAGTTCTCTTTGTGATTAACACCATTAAGTTGGATTTTATCCATAAGCAAAATTGTCTTTTTATATTTTCCCTCTACAAACATTTCTCTCTAGAATAATGTCTATTTTCTCATCAGTATCAGAATTTATGGTGAGTCATGTGTTGGTTGTATACAAAAATTAGAGACATCTATAAATTATAATACACCATTGACCATTAATATTCATCATTAAAAGTAGCTTTTGCAACTCATCGGTGAGAGAAAGAATCAACATTGATTAAAATGCATTTTGTATCAAGTACAGAAGTTCATGAAACATATATACTTAATAGAACAATCAAAGATAACTAGGTAATATGACTCACATTCATAGTTGATATCTTCAGGTCGAGAAACTCTAATTCAACTGACAAAGTTTGTGAATGGAAAATATAAAGAGACAAAATTTACCATAAACAAAGTCCAACTTAACAGTGTTAATCATGGAGACAACTAATGTTAGGTTAGGTTTAAATATTTAGGTACCATTATTAAAGTTTTCAAGATTGAGATGTCAAAATGATGAATAGACTTAATTTAAGACACCATTTAAAAAATTTCCTCAATCTTTAATTTTCTCTGATATTCTCATTCTGGCTTTTCTTAGATTTTAGTCAATTATAGTCCACCTATTTTCTCTTTTCACTTTGATAAAGACTTGATGAGTGTTTCCTACTTTCCTGCGAGCTTGTCAGGATTTGGTAAAGCAAAAATTAACGAATATCGGAAAGTGATGCCCAGATAGGGTAAAGGTACTGTAACAAAAAATAAACAACAGGGTAAAAATACTTCCATTTGCTTACCAAAACAAAAAGAATTTTAATGCCGATTACGTTAGTAAATTAGTAACACATTAACAGTAGTTAACAGTCGGATAGAAGAAAAAGAAGAAATTTTGTGGCTGGACTAAGTGAAAATGAACACGAGGTCTTGATTTGGATACAATCTAACAGTCAATGGGAAATCTCGAAACAAAATCTACATGACACTTCTCCATGGCTTGATGTTTTCCCTTGTAAACCCTTCAATACAACAATCAACCCAATAAACCAAAAAAATGTTCTTACCTTTCAAGTAAATTTAATTATAATACAGAAATATATATATATATATATATATATATATATATATATATGTCAATAAATTTAGACAATTATATAGAATTATACTATTGATATTAGAAAGGAATTTGGCCATCATTAACATTCGCAATACAAGCCAACATCTGAGAACCCCGCTACTGCATTGATTCATGCTTTGAAGCACTGCCATTCTGCTGATGGGAAGGTGGTCTGTTTTGTTGTGGCTGCTGCATCATCAGTTGTTGAGTTTGCTGTTGTGGCTGCTGGTGCATCTGGTAGAGGTTGAGTTGCTGTAGTTGGAGCATTTGTTGATTAATTGAAAGCTGCTGGGACATGCGGTTTGAAAGGTTGCCTTCTCCTCCAAGCTCTGCAGCAGAAATTCTTAGGCGCTGGACTTCCCCTGTCAAGGCCTCATTTAAAGCTGCAACATCAAGACCAAAAGAAGCAGATACAGTTAATCCAGATATTCTTTAGCAGGGATACGGAAATCAATATCCGCATGTGCCAGGATATTCGGCAGCACATAATTGTATAAATATTGATAACGCGGAAGCAATTATTAATCTTGCTCCACAGATTTTTACTTATTGGCAACTTAACAATAAGAAAATGACAGAGTAAAATATGACTGAAAAGCCAATGTTTTAGAAACAGGAGGGAGGGTTCAATGTCTGTTCTTTTGGTCTGAAAGTGTCGATCAAGATCAATCCCTTCAAATCATTTGGCACCATTTTATAAACACATCGACTTTATGCCTACAGGATTAGAATATATCGAATACAGAGAAGTCTTCCTTTGACTTATCTTAAAGTATTCATTTAATGTCTAAGAGGAAATCGCTCTTACTACCCTAGAAAATTCATGGTAAGCATGGGCGAACATTAGCATGCAAATGCAGCATCTTTACTTAGAATTCTCAGAGACTATCTTGGTATATGGATTATCTATTTTTTCCCCCTACTTGTTTTGAAAGAGTATCGAAGTTTCTACAGTCTTTTTTTCTCTTTCTATTAGGCCAAAAAAGTCCTAGTCAGTGAAGGCGTCTACTGGATATGAAGACTTTAAGTTTATCACTTGGGGACCAAAAGCCTACTCAATTAATTCAAATCAAACATACTGTTGAAATAATGAAAAGAAACAAACAGATGGGTTCCAGCAGCACTTTTTCTCTACAACATACAGCAGCACAGTGTAAATGCTAAAACTCACTGATTGAATAGGTTTTCCTGAACCGGTAGTATCTATGATCAAGGAAGTGAACCATCATAACATGAGGGTAAATCAAAGAAAGGCTTGGACAGGGTAAATTCTGTATGTAAAGATACAACAAGAAGAGTTCTTAATTAGTTAATTATGTACAGCCATTGTTAGGTAAACTCTAAAGTTTAATGGTTTCTCACTTTTCAAGCATCATCATTAAAGCTAGGGGTAAGCACAAAGGAACCTCTCTTAAGCCAAATCTAGCACTACATGCAACCAACCTAGAAATATGATTCAGAATGTAGGTCAATATGAATTCTGAACTTCAAACAGTTGGCATCATTCATGTGAAATCATCAAAGACATTGTAATCATATGGCAGAGATAATCATTATTGTTTTCAACAGACAAATAAAGAGCTCAAAGTAAGTACCATCTTTAAGTTGTGCTTGTTGCTCCATGGCTTGAAGTCGGAATTTCAGCTCATTGTTCTCACTTGTAAGACCCATAGAGTCCCTCTGCACAAGAATACATAAATAGGTCTGTACCATAAAATGAAGATTAAATTCACAAAAGTGAAGAGGTATACTCTAGCATCTGAAAACCGTATTACTAACCTGCAACTTAGTGACCTGGGTAGATAAAGTCGTTGCCTCAGTCTGCAGGGTTTGCACCTTGTGTTCCAATTCTACAATGTATCGCATCTTCCTCTCCTTGGAACGAGCAGCTGACTGACGGTTAGCTAAAATCCTGGATACACAAATCAGATATGATAAATTCACCCAAAAATGCATTCCTCGCAAATAGGATCATAAACAACTGAAAAGAACACAGTACCTCTTTGCCCGTTTGGGGTCTGATACAGCTATCTCAGAAAGCTTTTCACTCTCCATTATCTTTTTGAGCTCAATTGCATTGAACTCACCACTTCCAAACTCCATGCTGAACTTAGCCGAGTTCCCATCAACCGAAGTGCTAGGTGACAGCTGACCCACCCAACTTCCCAAAGGCAGAGGCTTCAGCAGTTCATCATCAAAATTCAAATTATCCATGTAACTATCCATGGAAACACTCCTACAATGTCGGACAGTGCGCGCTGCGTCTCCACCAGCAGCCCTCTTCCCCCCTTCCCTCTTCTCACTCGAAAACCCAGAACTGGACCACTTCCCATTCACCCCACTCTCCACCTCATTATCACTACTCTCGCCCCCATTCTTTGAGCCACTCGCCCTACTATCCAAATCCTTGTCCTCGCCACTCGGCGAGTTCATTTTATCAATATTCTCCAAATTCATATAAGCACTAAACAAATCATCCACAACTTCCCCACCCGATTTCCTATCCCCCATCACCTCACAATTGTTATCCCCACTCGATCCTTGCCTCACCAGCTGCACCGGCTTCGCAGCTCCCACGCCCTCCTTCCCATCAAAACAAGCCCTGCGCCCAATCGGAATCAACTGCGGCGAGGACTGAATCACAGCCGAGAATCCCAACGGCACATCACTGTTGGACCTCCTGTGCCCTCTCCGCGGAGGAAGCCCCTCCCCGGCCCAAAACGGATTGCCGTCAGTCACCGGAGACCTCATGGGCTGGGCAGCATGGGAGTTCACCACAGACTCCTCCATGTTCACATCCGCGGAATTCGGGTCCGAAAGCGAAGAAGCCGCGGGCTCGCGGTAAGAAGTCAAAGGGCTCAGAGGGGGCAGACTATCCAGCGAGAAAAACGCGGGCTGAGACAACGACCTTGAATGAGCTGAACCGCCTGATGAGCTCAAATTCCAAGAAGGCGGTTGAGGCCTCATGGGGTTGATGGGATGCGAAGGAGGGATGCCGAGTCTCTTGGAAGTCTCCGGGCTCGGCGCCGGCGACAATTGACGCATGGGTAAGCCTATCTGAGCTGAACTGAAATTGGGAATATCTAAATGATGATTTGGCCTCGCAAAAGAAGCAGACGGTGAGGACCCGAATGGAGTATTAGGTCTTTGCTTACCGCTACCCGTCTCATCACTCCCCTCCATTAGCTAGCTAGCTGAGCTCAATCAAATCAAACCACCATAGTACTACTGTAAATGACAAACCATAAACCCGAAATCGAAAAAACAAACAAATCCGGGAGAATCAGAATCAGGGTAAGACAGATTTAGGGTTAGGGAGAGAAGGGGTATATAATCCAAAGGGGGGGGGGGGAGTGGGAGGTCAATGAAGAGATAACCAGAATATTGTCAAAGGCGGTGATTTCACGGTGGTTGTCATAAAAATATAGTAGTTGTTGACTACAAATACAATGCTGGCAGGGAGGCCAGTAAAAGCATAGTAGAAGGGGTTGAGACAAGGCGAGCCTCCGTGAAAAATAATTGCGAAATACGCGGTCTTTTTCTTCCCCAGGATCACCGGCTTGTATTCAGTACAAGTGTGGACAAAGGATTTGTATTAATATATTGGGGAGAAGATTCTACAAGAAAAATAATATACCATATATCTGATCTGAAAATATTGATTAGTGATTGATTTCTTTCCTTTTGGATTATGTCTGCGTACATGTATATTACATCGAAATTAAAAATAGCTCAAGACTTTTAAGTTGATGATTTTTCGATTTATTGTTTAAAAGACGTATTTTTCGATCATATTTTGACATCTCGTCCGTTCAGTTTATAGGTATTTATGAGTATATCATTTCTACAAATTTTCAGTCAAATTAGTGTTGTTAAGATAACAAACTATATCAAATTAATGGACAAACCAAATCTATCAAATATGAACCGTTTAAGTTCATAATTGATAAATCACATTTATGAATGTGTTAACAATTTTCAATATAGCTGGAAATTTGAAGAAATGATATACTCATAAATACCTATAAACTGAACGGTCAAGATATAACATTGAAAGTTGGGATAAGCCGAAAAGTCCACAACCTAAGGGTTCTCATTAGAAGAGCTTCCTTACGTTGAATTATGTTTTCCTTTTATGTTTCTAAATTGTCTACATACATGTATTTTGTTCTCTTTTTTTGGTAAGAAGTTATTGTTTAAATTGAAAATTGATCGAGTTTAAATTATATAGAGTCCGACTTCCGGCTTTATTAACCATTAATATAACGGATATAACGCTGGCTCGTGATATATGTTGATGATATTCTTGTATCAGGCACTCAGCTTTGGCTGCCTTTACTTGTGTGTTATTGTCTTCGACACCCTCGAGATCACCAATAGGTAATTTGAAGATTGCGCTAATAGCTAAATCACTTAAAACTCATGTTACGGTCCTTGATGGTTGTGTGTTGATTATAAATGAGCAGACAGTTTGATATAAATTGATATGGTTTTCGAGCCATTTTTAGTTTTGTGGCTCAAACTTGTTTTTTAAAATATGTTATTTTCGAAAATTAGAACGGACAACCATAAGAACTTTGATAGGATGAGGAACGATATGGCAGAAAATAAGATTGTTTATTACTTCCTATACTTATCAACCAACGATTAAACCGCTGTCATTTAATAGTTTTGAGCCAACAAAGAAATTATTTAATCGAGATATCAATTTAGCATAGATTACTTACGACTGGTTGGATAAGAAGTATCAACTATTCGAAATTATTAATTGATCTAGTAATTATCGATTATTATGTTTTTTTAGCATAACTCACAAAAGTCGATGGTTTCTGTTGGTGTTCTCCAAAAGTCCCTAATTAGTGTCACTTTCACAAGTTTGATTAAGTTCTTTTTTTGCTAAACCTGTAGACCATACTACTGGATACAAATTTGCTCCACACCCTTACTTCCCCACATTCATCCACACTCATTTACACATGTCCATTTTTATTAACTCACATAACCATAGTTAATAATATAAATTATTTATTTAATATAAATATGAGAGGTTGGGCATTTAGGGTTTCAGGTTTCAGGTTTTAAGGTTTGGGGTTTAGGGTTTAGGGTTTTACTTAACTAGGGTTTAGCTAATTATGATAAAAGAATGAGCTCTAAATTCCAAACCCTAAACCCCAAACCTTAAAACCCTAAACCCTACACCTTAAAACCCAATACCCAATCTTACAAATTTAAATTAAATAAATAATTTAATATTTATATTGTTAACAATGGTTAGATGAATTAAATAAAATAGGACATGTGTCATGCATTTATATAGGTGGGGAAATAAGGTGGGGAGCAAATTTGTATCCACATACTACTATACCATCCGTTTTCATTTGATTCTTGACGGTTTGCTCGTTTTGTGCTTGTGTTAATGTTCTTCAAGGTTTCTAAGTAGTGTACAGTGCACCGGAAACAAAATAGTGGCAGACGAAGCTGGGTGTGCAACTTGAGTTTGGTAACAATTGCTTTTAGTCTTAGGGCTAATTTGTTATTGTTGTGACTTAAAAAAATATTGATTACGTTGTACTGCGAAAATAATCAGTTGTGAATTAAAATAATTTTTCATTTGGTAAATATTAGTTCTAAAACTACTACAAAGTCAAACTATATTAAAATCTAGTGTTTTTATGATAGTTATTTCTAAAAGTAATTTTTAGATTGTTTATAAAAGTTGCTGCAAGTGACATGCAATTTTTTTAAAAATTGTATTTTTTGATTTACCAAACACTATAAAATCTAAAAGTTCAGATAAAAGCTGATTTTGTTAGAAGCGAAGCTATACCAAACGGGGCCTTAGTTTCCAATTCTTATTGATTTGGTTTTCTTATTGAATACTTGTGATGAGCTAGTACTATGATGAGCTCGATAGAATTTGTATTCTTTTGAGTTCGTTATCTATTGGTCATTTGTTGTGTCAAGTTTTAGGCGATTACGTGTACTTTTAGTAAATTAAAGATTTTATACTTTGAAAATACTTTTACGTTTTTTTGTGTGTTTGTTTAAAAATTTCTCAAGTAAAATGTTTTGTAGTTCTGGTAATGTATATTTTAACATTCAATTTAGAAATTGCGATGTGGTTAACTGAAAAGGTGCAGTTTTGACACTGCTACAGCACAACAAAAAATATTATTTTAAGAATAAATATAACTTTCTCTAGTACAAAAGAAGAACAAAAATGTAATATAAAATGTTAAAAAATAATGTTCCTGCCCGGGATCGAACCGGAGACCTTTTGCGTGTAAAGCAAACGTGATAACCACTACACCACAGAAACCTTTATTGAAAGACTGATATAAAACTAATATAAAAAGAAATATAGATTGAAGTTCATCGCATATTAGATGGTCAGGCCCATCAGACAAACGGACTATTCGCTGAAGCCCATCACTAAAATAAATCACAAATCTCAGCCGTCCAATCAAAACCCCCGAACCCTAAACCCTCTGCATACAAACTCTATAAAAACAGGCCAAACAGCTCGCCTAAAGCAGCACCTGTAAAACCCTAGTCTCTCCTCCTCGCCGCTCACTCCGGCCAGGTTACCAACTCAGGCAGTTCTAGCATCTCATCTCTCTTTTCTCATCGTAGTTTTCAACTTATGCATAGAGGCCAATGGATGAACACTTTCTAGTGATGAGTGCCTGGATTTAGATTCGGGCATGTGATTCATTCTTACGTTTGATAGGAAGATCTGATGCCTCTCCTTCTTTGCTTTTCTCTTCTAATTTCCTATGATTTGCCGGTGATGACTATGAATTTTAGCAGAAGCACAAAATTTGTGTATCTATGTTGAAACAAATTATCATGAACTAGGACGGTCTGAGGCTCTCTGCTTTTTCTTCTTTCTTTTTTGTTCCTTGTTTATGATTTTGTCTTTTAAATGTGTTCTTTTATGGGGATGATGAGACAATTTTATTAACAGTTATCCCTGTCTGATTTATGGATGCTGAAAATTTGTTATCTGACCCAAGCTCTCAAATTACGTTTTTTTTTTTTGTGTGTGGAGGTTTTTGATTTTTCATGGGCTTTGGATTTTAATAATTGAGATGGAAGTGATGACTATTTCCCCAGATGATCGAAGCTGAACAAACTGAGCTATTTACATCTCTGTGTTTCACAGAGATACCAAGCCAGGTGTATCTGATCCATCCTCAATTAACAGCCTTGTATTGGGTTTCTAATCGAAAAAATCTTTGCATAATGTCTCTCGCCTTTTGTGTTTAGTTCTTCGGTTTCTTAAAACTGATATGCTCCTGGTTGTGAAAAGAGCTCTGAAACGGGAGCATAAGAGTTTGATCACATTTTGTACACCAAATTGAACATATAATTATCAGCAACTGAACATATAGTTAACTCTTGCAATGAAATCCAAGTTGTTAATTAACTTGGCAAGTATGAAATGGATTGACACCTGGGACTGGCAAGATGATTCACAACCTATTGTTGTTTGTTATGATGAAACAATCGCAAGAAAATGTTGCGTTGTACTAAGATGAAAAAAATTATACAATTTAAATTATGGGAATACACTTTTAGATTTATGTTACTGATACAAACACAGTTCTCTAGCCTGAGATGATCCGAGTCCTTCCTTGATGGAATAGACTCAATTGACAGTAAGCATCTACAATGTACCAGATACAATGGCAAGAACGCAGTTGGTTTATAGCTGCATTGGAACGTAGATTATGATAACATTGGAATTCCTCAAACCCAACTTCAACCGCCTATAATCAATTCCTTATTGCCCCAACAGCCAAGCTGAAGACAAATTTACATGAACACCTATGTGCCCTTCTCTCCTCCTACCTGTCTGTACCCTCTACCCAGTTTAAAACTGCTCCCAAGTCTACTTGATCGTAATGTAGCGATTTGTTCCATGCTTGGCCCAGTTGTCCTTGAGATCAACTGGGTTCGACAGATCATGGCCTTCAGCTGCCAGTCGACTAAGTAGCTTGTTGAAAGCACTGCCACTCATCTTACGGCCACCTACTCTTGCATGTCTTTTATTGGGCACTGCCGGTAATGGGTATATTGACATCGTAGTAGTGCAACACGAGGATTGCCAACCCCCATTTCCCCACTTGTAGCACTGCCTCAAAACACCAGTGCAGGAGCACACCGGTGCTGGCATGGTTGAGTCATCGTATGCAACCTGGTTCAACCCCAGGTCCTGGCATTTCCAATCAGACTTTGACACACCTAACTGTTTGTTAACATCTTCAGCACCACCGCACATTTCCTGACCTCCCTTCCACTCATGCAATCTATCAAACGTCATCTTGTTTAAGTCCTCGCTCTCCCTCTTGACCTTCCTTGGAGATTTTGCCGGTTTTTTGTTTGGGGGAATCGTCTTGGGCTCCTTTGGTCGTTTGGTCTGCCCAGACTTGGGAGCCAGGGGAGGATCTGGTGGTAGTGGCAAGGAATCGTTTGTGTGCATCTCCCTTGTACCATAAGAAGCTTCATTCATGTGGGGTAGATGGTGTACATGCTGCTGCGGGTTGTGCATATGTTTGATCCCACGTGAAATTTGGCATCCTGGCGGACATGAAGACATATTGCCACTGGTTAAAGAGGAGTTTTCTCGGTACTGAAGTGTTGCAATGGCATTGTCTCGTTCCATTATGGCATTATTTCGTTCCGCAATTGCTGCATCTCGCTGCAGAAATGCCATGTCTCGCTCTGCAAGGGCAGCCTTTTTCTCAGAGAAGGCCACATTTCTTTCTTGAATGGCTGCATCTCTCTCGGCCATTAAGGCCATTATCTGTTTCATGGATGGCTGATGTGGTTGATGTTGCATCAACCACTTAAACAACAAATAAGAGAAAGTATTAGATTACACAGGTGTATAAAAACTTCAACTTGTGTTAGTTCATGTCTATAGAAACGTGCTTCCACATACCTGACCCTGAGCTGCTTTATACTGTTCTGCTTTGAGTCTTCCATTTTCATGATGTCCACCATCATCCATCTGAGATCAGCAAAGAACGGCAATTGCAAAAAACAAAATCACACCTCTACCGAATTATAATTTCTCAGCTGGTTAAACGCCAAATTGATACTCAGGCTGCACATCTTGCAGAATCCATCAAAGTGGAAAAAGAAAAGGGTTCAGATTCCACACATGGCAGAGCATTCACCCAAAACAAGACTCAGAAGTGACACTACACCCCAATCGAAGCAAGACTATAGTTGCATTACATATTTACACACCATGACATGTTATGGAATCTGTACTGATGTCAATGAATCACACACGCTCTTATCGCTGGACCTCGTATAAATGTACTAAACCAGTTCTCCCAAGCATGGCTCTAACTACCCCGGAAACAGAACTCAAAATTTGACTTCTTCATGTACTTTTGGTCAACACAAACCAATTCTGAACATAAAACAGAATCTAACTCCAAACCTAAGATCAAGTAACCAGAACCCATAAAACCTACATCAGCTTCAAAACAAGCATGTAGCTACAACCCTGAAATCCAAAACCTCCAATTCAGCTCCACAGTAAAAAGCTTCATTTTACACACTGGAACAACAATCTTCACCAAAATTCAACTGACCCAAAACACCAAACCAATCCCAACCAGCTCCAAAAACCAACCCCTAAAACCAGACACAACCCAAGACCGAATCATTTCATATAATCAGAGACTGATGCATAACTAAAGGGAATCACCATGGTAGGTAAGGAAGGAAATCGAAACACTTACCAGATAGCTAGGGGAAACCCTGATTTGAGAAGAAGAAGAAGAAACGCCGTGAAAGAGTGATGGTCGGGTGTAAGAAGAAGAAGAATTTTCAAGCTTTTGGGCTCTTCTCATATCAGAGGGGATGATGTAGATGTAGATGTAGATGTAGATGTAGATGTAGATGTAGACTTGGAGTGGTGTGTGGGTGGGGTTTTACCTGTCTCTGTCTTGACATCTTTTTCTCTCCTCCTCGTTACTATTCTTTCTTTCCCGTTTTTTGTACTCCCCTGCTTTGATCCCGCGGTTAATTTGAACAAGTTACTCGGCGGGGTTTTACCGTGTGACAACCCTAGAAATGTGTGCAAACGTCAATAAGTTTCTTTGGCAAAGAAGGGGCAGTGTGACATCACTGACATGGGCAAAGCTGAAGAAGCTTACTGTGGTTACTTTTGAAGACCATGTACTGAACTGAAGTCATACTTGAGTTGAGAGATCTAGGAGAAGGAATTTACTTTGCTTTGACCTCGGGATTTTACTAGTTTTCAGTTTTGTTACTGAGAGACAAAGCAAACGTGTGTTGTGCAAGTAGAACTAGTCTAATGTGTTGTGTTTCGAGTAGTTCATGCCTTCTCTGCCCAATTGAAACGTCTAGCATATGGGTGATTAGCTAGTTTCTGAGAACACTCTGCAATGTCAGTTTCTTGTAGTCAAGAAGAAAATAAAAAAAATCTTCAGCGTAGGCTAATGAAATAGAGTTTGAGAGAACTGTAATGAAACTAGTTAACATATGAAATTAGAAAACTTGAAAGACACCAGATGAGCTCTAACCAAACAGTTTTATACAGAAATACTCCATTGACAGGAATGATAGCAGAGCTGCTACAAAATACAACTTTGACAATAGGACTATCAGATAAAGCCCCCGATGGTGATCTTTTCTCTAGGGTAAAGCCCCCGATGTTTGCAATGTTGCATGGCTACTGCTCGTAACAAACGCGTGGATATGAAAGAGGAAGCAAGACTCATTCTGCATCTCAGTATTCTTGAGATACAAATACTTGAGAAAACAGAGGTGCTCTTAATTTTATGAGAAAATTAGACAAAAACTCAAAAAACCAAACCCCTTTTAAAATAAACCCATGCTCATATTTCATTTTAATTTACACCCAACTCTATTATTGAACCTGTCTTATATGTTTTATTTTTATTTTTAAAATTTGTATCCCTCGTTTCCTTGACTCTTTTGCCCTTCCGTTTTTTTGTTTTTTCTTAAGAAGATTTTTCCCTTCTGATTGAATGAGAAGACATTCTCTAAATGTGGCTCTTGACTTTCTTCTATTTTAAATTAGACTAGGGTTTAGGGTTTAGACTAGGGTTTAGGGTTTGTGGAACCGGGTTTAGGGATTAGGGTTTAGGGTTTAGACTAGGGTTTAGACTAGGGTTTAGACTAGGGTTTAGGGTTTGTGGAACCGGGTTTATGGTTTAGGGTTTAGACTAGGGTTTAGGGTTTAGGGTTTAGGCGTAGTCTGTGGAACCGGGTTGTCAGCTACCGGGTAATTATGTTTAATGAGTCGGCCAAACAGCTTGTTAATTGCAATGGTTCAGTTGGTGGCATTTCAGCAATTTCCTTCAACAACAAGTTATATTGTTTAGATAAACAATATTAATATTTTTTCTAAATCAACCTAATTAATAAGTTGGGTGTATTTCATAAGAGTATAACATGTGGGTGTAATTTAAAATGAGTCTATGATTTTGGGTGTAACATCAAATTCCCCTAATTTTATGCATATATGTTGAGTTGAAGACATTACATGAGTAACGAAATATTTGAACATTGAATTTCGTGCTTAGTGCTTACAACATGACTTTTTTTGTTTCTGAGTTATATACAGAAGAAGAATCGCATCCGCTGGCAACAAATATGACATACTCTCTGGTCATTACCAGTAAGACAACTTTGCTTTAGACCGGCTTGACTTTCTCAAACTGCCTCTACTCTCATTCGCTCTCGTTGTTAAGTTGCTGTTAGCCTGCAACCAAATCACAGCTTAATCACAGCTTTATCAGTCTTGAATGATACATTATACGTTACGACTGGAAGGTATCAAATTCAGTAATCTATCAGAATGTCAATGATAATGCAGGTGTATAATATGGAAAGAAAAACATCTGATTTAATGAAGCTTTGTGCAAAGATTGCTATTGACAAACAGCTTCATGAGCTAAAACAAGTTAAATAAAAGGATGTATATGATATGTGAAGCGCAGTAACACAAAATGTAGTTTTCAGAACACATCAATTTTGACTCTGCAACAAACAAGCTTCATACTAAGTTGAATAGAAGAAAGACTCATACAAACCTGGAGGCAGTAGTTCCTCTCTGTATCACAAATAGGATAATCATGGGGACAACAGTGAAGTCGATCCTTACAACAAACTGCAGAGGCTAACTCGCAGCATCTCCAAGAGAGGCATATTCCCAAAATCTTCTTTGCACAACAGCAGGTTTCCCCAACTCCACACTTAGAAAATAAATCACATTTTGTTGGACCTGGAGGAGGGGAAGGTGGGGGAAAAGGAGGATTTTCCCCAGTCTTTGTTGGATATGAAGCCAACATGTTGATTCCGCAGAGCCCTTTGGAATTGCTATGATCCCGCAGCATGTGGATATAGCCATTCATTCCCCAGTTCTTCCCCCATGAATTCTTTACAATCCAATAGTCCACCCCATTTTCTGAACCATAACCTACAATTAATACAGCATGATCCAAAGTAGTTGAACAAGGGCCAGCAAATATCCCCTGTCACACGAATACGTAAACATGTTAACACATAATGATCAAAAGTGGGTCCTAATGCTATAGGGTTCAGATCATTGAGACAAACCTTCGAGTAGAACTGAAATTCCCTGCCACTGCCAGCAATGCCTACACTCACAGGTTGAGTTGCCACAGCCTTTAGGAGTTGTTCCTCATTATTTGCAGGCACATCAGTATAGCCATCAATTGTCACAACATGCCTCTTCAACTGAAACGAGAATCTAAATTAGCAGCATGAGAAAACGGAACATGGTACTTAAAACGTACTAAAGTACATGATGAAATACATTGGATGAGATAAGGACAACAATCCCTATGGAAACATGGAAGAGTGACAGTCTCTTGTGCAATGGTAAAAGTCTTGGATTGTGTCGCTGATTGTATAGAGTACTGAGGGGAGAGACAAAACAGTAAAGACCTTTTGCTTATTGCAAGTGCCATCTGCTCCTTGATAAGGGTAATCCTCCTCAGTGTCAATCCCATTGTTATCTATGATAAACTGAAAAGCATCGTCCATCAGTCCGCCATTGCAGCCACTATTTGGATAAACTCTGTCGCAATCAATTAACTCTTGTTCGGAGAGGCTGACCAGTGATCCCGTGACAATCTTGTTGATGCCTTCAATTGCACCAGTAGCTGAGAAGGACCAACAAGCACCTGTACAGATATTGAAAATGTTTATACATTCAAGGGAATACATGCCCCCTAATATAATACCAGAGCAAATGTGCAATGAATCAGTTATAAGAATTTATGAATTACGTTTCGTATTAATGTATTATCATTGTCCAACATTTGCAGAATGATCAACTGAAAATGAGCACTAGAAATGTAGCAAACCACAAAGCAACTACGATTCAAGAATTCAAAATAGATGCAATCCTGCAAACATCTTTACTTAACTAATAGCACCAACAAACACCTCCATCTAAAATTGCACGCACGCACACACACACACACACACGTCAAGTTGAAAAAGCATCTTGCTTTATCATTCTTAAAGTGCAGAAACCTCAATCGACTTTGAGGCAATTAGATAAGCCACAGTAGGTTGAAGCGGGCAATCAAACATTATAACATGGTTACCTTAATTTCTCATTTCTCTGTTGTTAAAATCGGCAGAAAAAACTTAGGGGCAACAGTAAATATCAGATTCATTAACAAAAGCTAATAATGAACTGCAAGACGATATCTTTAATCTAGTAAATGTTACAACAATAATAGAAAAAAGTTCAGAGATTGAAAACAGAGACCAACATACCACAGCTGCCTTGATCTTTAACATTGGTCACAGCTCCATTCTTCCTCCAATCAATCGAAGAAGGAACATGACGAACCACACAGGGTTTCGGGTCTGATTTCCGGTTAACTCTGAGAAACGTAGGCGAAAATCCTAAGCGAGATGCCATAAACTCATGGTGGGCGAGAACAGAGAAGGAATTGAGAGAAAGGGTATAAGAAGAATTGCCCAGATCGTTGTGCTGGGTAATGAAGGCAAGGTTTTGCTCAAACAGACTAAGCCTGTAGAGCTTTTCTTCTTGCGAAGAGTATGACTTGCCATACTGTTTGCACCAAGCTTCAAACAGCTCAGAGGAAGAAGAAGAAGAAGAAGAAGAAGAAGAAGAAGAAAGGCAAGGATGGGAGAGAAAAAGAAGAAGAAGAAGAGTTAGAAGTGAAAGCAAGAGAGGGTTCATTTTGTGTGGAGGGAGGTTTGGTTTTTGAGGTATGGTTCGTTGTATTTGGTGCCTAGAAAAATGGAAGAACTGTATGATTGGACCAAGTTTGTTTCTTTGAAGGGTCTGACGCTGACCAGTTAAAACTGGACATTGAATGGTAAATAGTAAGGTTGATTTTTCCTTATACCCCCATGCTTGGACCAAGTGTAAGCTTCTGTTTCTTTTGAAGCAACACTATCAGAGGGAGGCAGATGTGTGATTTATTCCATATCAATCATTATGAGAACAGTGACATGTCTTAGAAATGTGAAATGAGAGTAAAGAATTTTCTTAGCAGAACAATAGAGTTGCGAACACACAATTATCTTAATCATATGGATAATTAAGATATTAGGATACTCAAAGTCAGAAACTAATTCATGACGGACGATTATGTCAAACATTTCTCCTTCTCAGTCAGTAAAAATATATTAGAATTAAAATTTGTTTAGTTCTTATGGTTTGAAGTCGACGTTTGTTTAAATCTTGTGGTTTTATTTTAATCTGAATAGTCTTTAAATTCAAATTTTTTTTTATCAAAATAGTATTTATGATTTTATTTTAATATGAATAGTCCTTAAAGCCATGATTTTTTATCCAAATAGTTTTTAGGGCATTTATCTGAGAAAATTGTCGGAATGACTATTTGGATGAAAAATTATGACTTTAAGGACTATTCATATTAAAAATAAAATCATAAGGACTAAACATATGTTAACTTCAAAACAGAAGGACTATATAATATTTTACCTAACATATTATGATTTAACTCGAATAAGGCGTATTCCAATTTGGTTACAGAGGTTTCACATCTTACTAACTCAATCATATATAGTGGTTAATCTCCATAAACACAAGAACACGGGGTACTTAAATGATACTAAATAGAATCTTTCAATTTTTTATTTTTGATTGTATAGGAAAAAAAGAAAGAAGAAAATATAATATATATATATATATTTACCATGACTAAATTACTATGTTAGCCCTCATAAATTGACCCGAACCCGAAGGCACGTATGTCAAGGACCCCTAGCGCACTGCAGCGAAGCTAGAGACGGTAGCGGTTAGAGTTTCAGTTAGAGTCGGAGTTGGATAAACATAAGTAGCAATCAGATCACACACCCCAGACACACCAAACCCCCTCAGGAACTTAGCAACCCTAAACCCCTCTTGTCTCCTCAAACCCACCAACGTTTTTTTCTTCAATCATGGACGTCGATCCTAGTAACTACGATCAACTCGTAAGTATCCCTTATTTGTTTCCGGTTTCGAGTTGTCGTGACTTTTTAGGGTCAACTTCACTCCCAATCACTGTGATTATATATCGCACTGTTAATTACAATCCAGTTTGGTCTTTGACTTGTGTAGCTTCGTAGTTCCATTGTATATGTTTTGTGGTTTTCTACATAGTACTGGCCTGGTTTGAATAAAGATTATGTTACGGAGAAAAAGAATGCAGCTTTTCTTTCGCTGATTAACCTGTGTTTCTGGGTTTAATTTGTAATTAGGATTTATAGTATTGTTTCTAACTGCAGGGGTCAATTGGGGCATTGATTTCTACATTGATCTTGATGCTGTATTTGGTCGTGCATTTATGTTTATGATGGTGATTTTGTGTTCTTGTTATGACAGGCTATCAATGAGAACGTCACTCATGATGTGGTCCTATCATATCTGGTGCACAACTGTTATATAGAAACTGTGGAGGCATTTGTTGCTTGTACGGGGATGAAGCAGCCTGCCGATTGTAATGATGATATGGAGAAAAGGAAAAGTAGGTGATCTTTTATCGAATATGCTCACATTTGATTTGAACTTGGGAGATAGTGTTGTAGTGTTTGATTGCTGAGAGTGGTAAGCGTATGTATTTTTTCTCAGGTATTTATCATTGTGTGGTGGAGGGGAATGTTCTTAAGGCGATTGAACTGACAGAACAGCTGGCGAATGACTTACTGGAGAAAAATAAAGACTTGCATTTTGATCTTCTGAGCCTTCGCTTTGTTGAACTTGTTTGCTCTAGAAAATGGTGAGCTAAGTTACAATTTGCCAACGCTTGTGTTAAGCATTTCTTATAGGCAATAATTTGGTATTTCTTTGGCAGCACAGAAGCTTTGGAATTTGCTCAGACCAATTTGACCCCCTTTGGGAAGGTGGAAAAATACGTTGCAAAACTCGAGGTATGCTTCAAAAGTTCAAAACCTTCACTATTTGTCCCTGCTATATTTTGTAATCATGTATGTGAGTATGAAGCTGAACTTTGTTTTTGCTTTAGGACTTCATGGCTCTGCTTGCTTACGAAGAGCCGGAGAAATCCCCAATGTTTCATTTGCTTAGCAAGGACTATCGGCAGCAAGTTGCAGATAGTTTGAATCGAGCAATTCTAGGTTTGTGACCTACCCTTCTCCCTTCATGGTTATGTATGTACCTATGCTGCCATGGAGATATTTTTATCTCTGTTACTTTGTTGTCAATTTGTCATTGAAGCAATCACTAATTTACTCCCTTTTACTCTATTTATTGGTTTTTAGCACATTCAAACCTTCCCAGTTATTCAGCAATGGAAAGGCTAATACAACAGACAACAGCAGTTAGGCAATCTATAAGTGAAGATAATGCCAAGGTAGCATGCAGCTTGTTATTCATCTTTAGCTTTTTTCCTTATCTTTTGAGATTGGATTTGGAGCTGAAGTATCACTTCTCATCTGCCCTTATTTGACCTGTGAAAACTATATGTTTGCATGATGCTGTTAAGTGGTTAGAGGGTTAGATTATTTTTTGTATGGCTCAAAGTGTTTAGTTGGGCTGCCAACTTGTTCACTCTGTTGTACGCTTGTACATATGCTATGACTCGAGTCAAATAATGGTTCTGTCAGTACACACTGAAAGATCCTACTGAGTGAAGTTCACAGTGAATTTGTCCATATTTTGTTTTTATTTGGATATAGAATAAACATACAGATGGTTTTGTTGGCTTCTACATCGCCATAAGTCTAGTCACCAAAGCTATTGGGGACATGGTCTCTTTTGTAGCCCATGTACAATGATGGAAAACTGATGGGAAGTTGAGAATTTATGCTCATGATTGGAATAATTTTGATGGTTCTATGAGTATGGATTGAACAATTATGCTTGCACTCATTCATTACTCTGATCGTGGTTGAGCGTGTGTGCTTATGTGTATGTTAGTGCACATTCTGAGGATCAACTTCCTAGAAAATGCCTTCTTACTTTATTCTCTGTGTGGTTTTGCAGAATGGGTCACAACCATTTTCTTTGAAGGATTTTCTTAGCAGCTGAATTGAGGAACGCTCCAAGTACTACTGGTGAGGAGCTATTGCGGGTGATGAGCTTTCAAGTCCTACTGTTCAATAAGTTTTCTTTCAATCTTGTTGCCACAAGTGAAGTCTGGGTCACTGATTGTTTCTTGTATAGAAAGTAGGGATCAATGCTCTATGGATTTTCAGTTAGCTGGCTATATAGAAAATCATTAGTTGGGTATAAGATTTGTGCCAATGGGTTTGTTTATGGGGGATTGTTGGTGGATCTAATGCAAGGCTTGCATCTGGTATTTTTCTTAAAACCTTTCTCTTATTCTTTCAGTTGCAAACTTCTGTAATCTATCTTAAGTATAATGTCACATGACTTGACGTGATGTAATTTTCTCAATTTTCTTGTCAGACTGGATGTTTTTCCTTTTAAACCAAAATATTAGAACCATATGCTTTGTGGATTACTAATCCAGTTTATAAATTATAATTATCAATCAATGTGAACCATATAGCTTTCCTGCTGCACAAATCGACTCGAGCAAATTGAATAGCTCAAAGGTTACAAAATAAAGTTAGTCAGCAAAAAGGAAAACAAAAAATTTGATTTCCAAGCTGAAGCAATTTTTATTTTTATTTTGTTTTTGAGAAAGAAAGCTGAAGCAAATTAAATAGCTCAAGGTTACAAAATAAAGTTTGTCAGCAAAAAAGAAAAGAAAAAAAAATTAATTTCCAGTGCCAGGAGTCGAACCTGGAAGAAATAGCTGATTTTCCATAGCATGTGCTACTGCTACACCAGATTTGATACCAGTACTCTTGTTTCAGCTTTATTTAATAGGAAACACATGTATGGACTTTGAAATAGCGAAGCCCATCACCTAGTCACCAGGCCCAAATTTAAATGGGCCCGGATTAGGATTATCCATCCCGCCACACTGCTCGTCTACCTCACTCCCTCTCTTTCTGCAACTCCCACTCACACAGATATGGCGTCTCTCTTCTCCACACCAACTTCAACTTCCTATCTCTTCCGTGAAAAATCCCCATTATACGGCGCCGTTTTACCTCTCAGGTAATTCTCCCTCTTTAATTTTCCAAACGCTAATTCTAAACGCCGTTAAAATTCACGGCGCGTTTTACAACACAGGTCTGACCGGAAACCCCGCAATTTGAGAAGCTCCGGTGTCTTTGAAATTAGCTGCCGACTTAGCACCAGAGCCAAGGAGTCGTCGTCATCGTCGCCGGCTTTGAACCCTGACTCTCTAATCAAGGAGCCTCATAAGTACTTTGACCAGGTCGTCATCACGGTCCGGTCCGGCGACGGCGGCCACGGCGCCGTCCTGAACATGCCGAACCAGAGACCTGCGAAGCCGCCGCAGGGGAAGGTTGAGAAGGAGAAGGCCAGGAGGAGAGGGTTGTTAAAGAGAGACTTCGGTGGGTCCCTCATTCTTCCCACAGGTGGCCATGGAGGTGATGTGGTGATCTATTCTGATGAGGAAGAAGATACATTGCTGAAATTTCATAATAAAGGGAGGTACAATGCGAAGCGCGGCGGCAATGTGGCTGCAATGGGGGTTTTGACCTCACAATTGAGGGATGGACTTGCTGCCCCGACTCTGCGCATTGCCGTGCCTGTAGGTTTGTGTGAAGAGATTCGGTTTGTTATTCGGATTTGATTTGTTGTGTAGTGTGACTAGTGTAGCTATGTGTTGATAGGATGGAGAATGTGATTAAAATTCAGCGTTTTTGTGTGCATTGTGGTGATATTAGGTACTGTTGTGAAGCGGAAACGAGGGACGCTGTTGCGTGATCTGGCACAGCCAGGTGATGAGATCCTTGTAGCAAGGGGAGGACAAGGAGGGGTGAGGAATTATGCATCTTTATTGGAGTGGAAATTTTCTGTAATTCTTTGCATAATACTGATATGTATGTTAATTTGCATATGCATTGGGTTATGTTTGGTTTTGTGCAGATGAGCTTGGTAGAAATGCCGGAGCGTAGCAAGAAAAAGTTGATGGCTTTGACCACTAATGTGATGAGAGACGATAGCGATAAGGTAAAGTTGTCGTTCTTATTCTCACTTAGAATTGCGGATGTGATTCATGTCTATTGTGATTCGTTGCCTTTTTAGTACTTTTTCATCTCAGTCATTTCATTTTTTCTTATTGTTGAGTTGAGTAATATCAGAAGTTACGGTCATTCGTAAACCTAGTTCCATTAGTGGTCCAGAATTAGAGTCTGGCGATGAGATTTGTGACATTGTTCACTTCATTTCCTCCTCCCAACAGTTACTTTTAGACATCGAGTAACAGAAGCTTTAAGTAAATGTAGGTTCAACTGTAATTGTTTCAAAAAACTAGTCAAGTGTAAGGTATGGATTTCCTGCTCAAGAAGATGGTTACCCATTACTGTACAATTTGAACAACAAACTGTATGCAATAATCATATTATGTTTTCTGTTTTATATTTTAGAGAAGTTGTATTCATTTTTAGAATATTGCAGGTTTTATCACTTGGTCAACCTGGAGAGGAGGTTACTTTGGAGTTGATTCTACGAGTTGTTGCTGATGTTGGTTTGGTTGTAAGTGCTCTTTCCTGCTTTCTCTATTAAAATGGTATCAATATGCCTTTCATCAAATGAGAAGAACAAATTATAAAACTAGACTACTTACAGAAGGTATTAATATGATCTTTTGACTGTTCAAACTTACTTTTGATTGTTTTAGGGCCTCCCAAATGCTGGAAAGTCAACCCTTTTGGCCGCCACTACCCTTGCAAAACCGGATATTGCTGATTATCCTTTCACAACCTTGATGCCAAACCTAGGACGTCTTAATGGTGACCCAAGTTTAGGGGCACAGATGTATACTTCTGAAGCAACATTAGCAGATTTACCTGGTCTTATTGAAGGTGCTCATCTTGGGAAGGTAATGTCTTGTAGCTTATTTATTCAACTGTTTGTAGCTATAAGCTGCTCATGTCAAAGTGTCATCCTTTAGGGTCTTGGTCGCAACTTCTTGAGGCATCTGAGGAGGACTCGGCTATTGGTACATGTTGTTGATGCAGCAGCCGAGGATCCTGTTAATGACTACAGAACCGTCAAAGAAGTATGTGTTCCCTGATACATATTGTATGTACCGTATTTGGGTGATACTAGAATATATTCCCTCTAATAGTAACTCACATTCCAAAAGAAATAGAACCTTAACTTTCATTTTGTTGTGATATGGATAAGGCAAGAGTTGGTTGATCTTGTTATCATTATTCAACAGTTTCAGCTGTTCTTTTCTTTCCAAATATCAATATGTTGATCTTACACTGACTAATTTTAGATTTCATAATTTCCAGGAATTGCGAATGTACAACCCTGATTACCTAGAACGACCGTACATTGTGGTATTGAACAAAATCGACATTCCCAAGGTCTGTGAACTTTCTTTTCATTATTTCTTTCTTTCTTCTAGCAAGGGCAATGCTTTCTGAAATCATCTCATTCTCACTGCTATCTCTTTTATATATCAATATGTCAGGCAAGTGAGAGGCTTCCGTCTCTGACTGAAGAAATAATGAGACTCGGTAGTGATAGGCCATCTACTTCAGATACAACTCAACCACTGCCAACCGAAGGTGAAAATCCAGATGTACCTTCTTCAGGAGTTTGTAGTAGAGACAGAAAGGAAAAGGGAATTGAAGACTATCCACGACCCATTGCCATTGTTGGAGTCAGTGTATTGTAAGTTCATCTCTACTATCACTTGGGATGCTTTGTCACGTTACTAGTGTTATACTTAAACTGTCTTTTCTGTTTTTAGTGCTATCTTGATTCTCTTGGCACCTATAAAATGCAAACAGTTTTACTGCAAAGCCAAACAAAAGGACTTTTCCGATTAAAATGATTTTACTATGCAGGAACAGATTTTCCTGTTCAGTGAATTATTTATACCTTGTAATAGTTAATCAGAACTACCCCTTCTTAGTTCCAAGTACTTGTAGTACAAGAGCAGCAACCTAATAGAATGTTGCATTATATTGGGTTTTGCAGGAAAGACATCAATATCAGTGAAATGCTGAAGGAGATAAGGGCTGCTCTGAGAATGTGCCGCGACTGAAATGTAGATTGAGTGTAAACTGCGGGATTTATATAGAACAGAAACAACGCCCTTTATTGCATGAGGGTCTTCTCAGTGAGATAGGTTAGACAATTTTGTGTTGTATCTGTATATATGTTGAAGATGTATAGTTCATGAAGTAGAGACACATGATTAATTATAGTCCTCTTCTTTTTCTTTTTCTTTTTTACGGATTAACATAGTGAACGAAAGCCTAGCCCCGAAATTTCTATTTTGTGATGACACTTGATAATTGATAGGGAAAATTTTGATAATAGTACATGAAGTATGGACCACAATGATGTCTGAAGTTAAAAGTTCAAACCAACTTATGCACACACCGGCAATTACTCCGTTAATTTGTGTGATTTCCGTCAAAATTGTGAGGGCAAATCTGTCACCTTAGTATATCAGTCCTCTTCTTTGTTGAAACCAACAAACCCAAGTCTTCTTACCTCGTCTGAGCACACCATAACTGCTCACCGCTCTCTGCCAGCCAAATCGACTGGCTAACCATCAACACCGGCAGCCACCTAGCAACTGTGAACATCTAGAAACCGATCGGGCATGATTGGTGGAGGCAGTGAGTCCTTAGATCCTTGAGAATATTCTCGCTTCTCGGGTGAGGTGAGGGTGACACCTCAATTGTTCATCTTATAGCTTTCATATCAAGTCTTGTACTCTCAATAATCATCAAATTATTAAATCAAATGAAGAAGGAAAGAAGATACATCAAAACCCCAAACTAACCTAGGTTATGACGAATTCAACAAAGGGGTATTGAATATAAATACCCAATTACAATTACCGAGTTTGTAGGCTTTATGGGACTGGAAAGCCTCCTCTGACCTTTGTTGCAATCAGATCGAGCTCTACCATGGATGCTCTAGATGTGCAGCTTAGTCTTCTTGATACACTGTTGGCTTAAGTAGTTGAGGAGTGTGAATGACCATCTGTGAGGTGGAGAAGGGTGTTGATGATGAGTGGTTTGGGTGGACTAAAATACAATCGAGTACAAAACCACTGGTTGCGGTTCTGGTGATTATAGAGAAGAAGATTAGTTTTGTTTGGTGAGAGAGATCATTTGAAGAATGTGTGAAAATACAATTTTATCCAAGAAAAATTAAGTAACTGCATAAGAGTTAACGGGGTAATAACAACATGTAATGAAAATGTGTTAAGTTTATATGGTCATGTACTATTATGATATTTTAGAAAGTATATTTACCTTAATTCTCAGTGGATCATACTTCATGTATTGTTTTTAAAATTTTCCTTAATTGATATCTGACATTATTCCAATATTAATAAGGGGAATTCTTGTATGCATGATGTATATTTACATGACACAATTTTAACTGTTTATAATAATTTATATGTTTGACCATCATGTTTATATATTCTTTCCTCTAATCCTAACAATTCATATATGTATGTGAACATACATGCCGTGTACTAAAGATGCTCTTAAATTAATACATGTCAGAAGACTTAGGTTGGTCATCGACTCATTGTTTTCTGATAAGCTTGTACTTCCCTTCGATATTCTTGATACTTGACATATATACCTTGGATTCATCAGTTACCATATCAATCGGCATATCCGTTTGCTTTTGCACCGATTATTATTATTATTATTATTTTTCTGTTGCAATTTGCATCAATATTTCCCTTCACAGACGCTTCAATGTTCGTGTTTGTGCACGCATTGATATTTACTCACATCGATATGTAGTTCATTCTAATACTCATACTTTACGCTCGATCCGCACACAACGTTACACGCTTGCATAACACTCACGTTGCATTATGGTAGCATTATAATCACATTGCTATTTTTGTTTATGCTCGCATCATCTGCACTCATATCGCGCTTGCATCGTTCTCGCTCGCATCGCCATTTCCGTTTGCGCTCACATCAATATTCCGTTAACATCCATTATCTACTACATTGTCAGCTAAACATCAATGCATCAGATTCAATCATTCATCACACTCTTCTGATTCTTCCATAGTATTTGCGGATCAAGAACTACAATCACAAGCAGTCTCAAACATTCCACTCGGTACTAGGAAAAGATCTTTACTACTTTGCTTATTTAATGTACAAAGTACCGGAGCGGATTCGGTGTAGCATGGTGCACTTAAACCGCTCATGTATAGGTCACGTGCACCGTTAGTTGGAAGACGGAAGTTAACTCAATCTTTGGCCAGTCAAAGACGATAAAAACTGAGACCAAAGTTCCTAGTGCAGTCAAAAGATAATATTACTACTGAATCTTCGATCATGGCTCTCTCACCTCCTTCCCATTATTCATCATCACCTGTGTCAAACTACTCAGACCCAACCAGACCAAATAGCCATCATCGATCACCAACCCACTTTCATATAGACTCAAATTCTGAACCTTTATTCATCTTATGGGTATTGCCTCTCAAAGGGATCGGTTTTCCTATTCCGACTACGACTGCTCGATGGCGGCATCGTTCATCAACATCGTGGGTGGCTGAGGGTGATCTTTTAGGGAGAAGGGAATAAAGGGATGATTGTGGGAGTGGCTGACGTTTTTTCTGGTAAATAGAGCGGCTGAGGCCTGAGAGAATTTTAGAGACAGAGATGATAGAGACCTGTTCGTTTTGGTTTTGGTTAATGTGTTTGTTATTATTATTTTTTTCATTTTGTTGAGCAATCTTTTGTTTTTCTTTTCAAAAATGTTCGTACTTTTTCTATTTAACGAGGGAGAAAAAAAAATTAAGGTAGTACAGTAAGTAGAGAAATAAGGATGTTAATTAAAAATAAAGCTTTCTAATTTGTAACTAAATTTAAAGAACACTTTTTTTTCATTAATTATAAATTCATAACAACAATTTAAGACAAACCTTAAACGCAATTTCTAATCCGATTCTTCCCATTCTTGTTCTCACCATTTCTCACTCTCGTTTGTTAATTTAATTTTAATTTTAGTTCATGTAGTTTATTGGCGTCTCACACCATACCATAAGGATCTCATCACGCAAAGATTTTGGTAAAGAATGGAGATATAATTTCAAGTGGGTTCGTGCTTGCTTATATATAATAATGAACCTAACATGTGTACTCCTCTCCTCTAATATTTTCCTCTATTTTCATTTTTAATTTGTATAAAATAATATATTTGTTGATAGGCAATGAGTAGCTCGATCTTACGAGTTCGGGTTGTTAATTAAGTCGTGACTTAAATTGTATGTCTAACTGTAGTCGGTAATCAGTAAATTATCTTCTCGGCCCATAGACCAGTCATGAAACTTGTAGACCGATGTCCAGGCTATCTCGTCATGGTGAAAGATCATCGGTACCATATCGGGAAAGTGCTTCTCCAAGCTCCACAAGAAGACACAATGATAAGATATTTGTATAGTTAGTCTCACATCCGAGACATGTAATAAGAGGGAACATTTCTTATCTATAAAAAGGAAGGCTTCCCCTATGTAGGAGGGACTCTCACACTGACAAAGATATAGAGATGTGATACTCTCTCTCCCTCCCTTACTCCATCCAGGAAGGTTGATGGAAGCTCATGTAACACTTAAGGCATTGAAGCCTTATGATAGTAGATTCAAGTGGACGTAACCATGCCCTCCGATGACATGGTGAACCACTATAAATGTTGTGTCCTTGTTGTGTTCTCATTCAATTATGTTTTTGTATAGCCTGCAAGATCTTACAGAAACATTAACCATTTTCTTTTAATATAAAACTCACATATTTTAAGTCAACTAGTATAATATACTTACATGACACTAACCCCAATTTGATCTAATCCCTTAGTGTGTAGTTATAAGAAAAAATTGTAACGTGTAGTTTATAATTTAAAAAAAAAAGAAAAAAGAGAGAGGCTTTTTGCCATATACAAGCCAACTAGTTATATAAAAATCTGCCTTTTGCCATATAAAAATCTTCATTGCTTCCAGTGTTTTTCTAATCTCCACCTTAGATGTACTTCCGGTGGTCGCCATCGCCGATGGCCTTGATATCCGATCAAATCGCGACTCCATATATGATGAAATCTCCGCCGTTACTTCGATAGCCATCGTCATCGCTACCCTCCTCTACGAAACATACCCTTTTGATTTTCATATATCTCCCAAAACCCAGATTACTTGTCAACATCTATATTTTAGCTATAATGGGTAAATTTGATCTGTTGAATCAATATTTACGAGTGTTGACCACGTTTTTCTTTTTTTAATTTTTTTAACAGTGTTAGTATTGGGGTTAGTGCGGGGTTAGATCAAACGAACAAATTCTGATGGTTGGTTCACTTGCACTGAAGAATTTTCGGGAAAAATCCTTAAGATTCAGTCATGCATCTCTGATTCCAGCGTACGGCCTTATCAAAAACTTGATGGATCCCACCCAGCAGACTCCACATTACAAATAAATAAAAAATGTTCCTCGATTCTATGCATGGATATGGGAAACCAAACACGTATCAAGTAGCATTTGCTAATTGTCTCTGCACTGGGCCCACGTATCAATCTTACAGCACTCACTGCTAATTGTCAAGCTTTGGTTTTGGGAAGTAACGCACACCCTTATCCCCAAGCCGTTGCAACACCGCCCCCGATAGTAAATGACCATTGTCCACAATAACTCCCTCTTCTAATCCCACAAACACATTTCCATAAACAAAGAGAGATTGAAAGGAAAATAGGAAAAGAAATTGAGAAATATGAAAAAGCAAAACTGGAATGTTGCTCCTGGTTGTTTGCCACCTGACAAAGTGTGCAAACAAAGTGCCCGGCCATGTGTGTATAAGAGAAGTTAACAGTCAGGCTTGGCTATGGACACGATCTGTCTTGTTCATCTTGACAAGTATCACTGCAGCCACAGCAGAAGCCACGTTTCAGGTATGCCCCATTTAACTCCAATCTGGCTCTTATAAACCCGCCACCCTTTTCAGTTTTGGCTCAGAAAATTCTTTCTTTGCTTCACAGTTTTTTCGCTGATGAAAATGTTGAAATCCGGGATGGGTAGCAGTGTGGGGGTAGCGGAGAGGAAAACCATGAAGAAGCCGGCACAGGCCAGCTCGAGGAAAGGGTGTATGAGAGGAAAAGGAGGGCCAGAAAATGCTATGTGCACTTACAAGGGTGTTAGGCAAAGGACATGGGGGAAATGGGTGGCCGAGATCCGCGAACCTAATCGCGGAGCTCGGCTCTGGCTTGGGACGTTCGACACGTCCCATGAGGCTGCCACGGCCTATGATTCTGCTGCCAGGAAGCTCTACGGATCCGAGGCCAAGCTCAACTTGCCGGATCAGATTGTACCTCAATTTCCCAACCCTCCTGTTCACAACAATAATCTCCACATGGCACCAGTGGTCAATAGTTCATCTTCCAATACTGCTGCATGTTTCCCGCCAGATATTTCGGTACCGATTATGCTCCAGGACCGTACTAACTTCCCGGTTCAGATTCCTTTTCCTAATCCGGGCATGCAAACCTCCTACGGTATCGCATACGAGCAGGCCAACAGCAGCAGCAGCAGCAGCAGCGGAAGCAACACTACCATGCCTATGGACACAAAAGAGGAGAAGTACGAAGGAGTTGACAAAAGGTTCTGGGAGAACGTAAGCACGAACGTGTTGCCGGTGTTTGATGACTCCATATGGGCCGAGGCCGCCATGTCCCTCGATTTTCCGGTGAGCGAGAATCACGGGATTTTCGCCAGCAACTTCGTTGATGGAAATGCTTGGGAGGCTTTACCTGCTTCTTGGTGCGCTTAGATACTTGGAAGCTAGCTATACCTCAAGTCTCAACATGGTGGGAAACAAAGTTGGCAACTAGGTATAATGTAAACTAGTACTTAAGAGTATATATATACGTATTTGTATCGTGTGGACTGTGTATATATACTATATAATTATATATATAGAGTAGAAATATGTATTATAATATGGAACTATGGGCGGCACCGCCGAGTGGGTTTATGTGGGCTGTGTCATTCTATATTTGTGTATATATCCGAACCAGAGCATCTGGTCCTCTATGTTTCTGTTTCGTTTATCTTTGTTTTAGGGTCTACTCGGTAATATTTCTGAGTCAGCCCTTGCAATTATATTGTTCTCTGCAAGGGCTATTGTTCTTGTGTATGTATGGATATGGGTGCAAATACTTTACATGTCGATCTACTAGCTAGTGCCACTCTGTGTGCCTCGATCTACTGCTGTTTCTGTCTGCCTAGCTTTATCTTTTCTTTGTTTGATCACAGATAAGAATAGCAGAGCTAAAAGCTACAATATCCGTCCTGTTATGAACAGTCGGAGTACGTTGCTCTAACTTTTCTTTCAGTGCATATTGCATTTTCTGAAGTAGGAAATGTATCGTCTCGGAATGTATACCTCTGTAACCTTCGAAGTTTGAACTTATCCAAGTGAAACTAATCCATCCTAGCCTGTTTTATGCAAGTTGTCCATTATATGGAGCAATCCTAGTGACAAGACCAAAGCTTTCATTCTAACGCTATCATCTGTCGAGTGATAAACATCACCGCAATAATGTGCAAGAAAGGTGCCGGAAGACCACTTTCCGGCATGTAACTCGCCGGTAATAATCGAACCCTCAAATGATATAGAGGCAGGTCTTCTGTTACATACGAAACTGTGAAAATACATGGTTTGCGGAACACAATACCAGCTAGACTGGGAACTTGTGTGATCGACAGCAGGGCTGAAACACCGGCCGAATTGATGCATCACCCTTCTTTGTGGGAAAGCATATATAGCAATTAGTTGAATCCAAAATTTGTGCCTTTGTGCCTCTCTATCTTTTATTTATTACTTTCAGATAGATATAAACCATTAAGTTCCCATCCAATTTCTCCAACTACATTTTCGTCAGCTTTTGGCTGCATGAAAGCTATTTCGTCTTGTTATCAACTTTCAGGTTTCCTTTTCCTAGTTTGCTTACAACTTGTACTTGAACGTTTCTGTCTTTATTGATTCAGAGTCAGTTACTCTGAGACCCTTGGTCCTTCAAGTTCAAACTTATCTATAACACAGCTCAGGCATGACTACAAATTGCACACAGCACTGCAGCACTAAAAATAAATTTACAATATATGAAAGTAACTGATCTTTTATGGAGGGAGTAGCTTGTTTTGGGCCAAAAATTGAGCAATTACAATTCACAATGCAGCTATAGGGATGGTGACTGCTCCATAGTAGTTTTCCAGTATCTGTTGTGTAACCATAAAGAATCAGCTTCTACTGCTTCACCATCTTGATTCCTATGCCAACTGAAAAAGGCATAGCTTCTGTTTTTTATCTCAAGAATTCCATGGCCAAAGCTAGGTTCACGAAATGCCGAGTAGCTTGGCTGCGGTTCTGTCATTCTGCATAACAAAATGAGTAGTCAATACTCTGATCAATAGAAGAGAAAATATTGCTAATATTACTAGCATTACATACTCTGTGACCAATCCTTCTAGATTTCCTCCATCTCCAATTGTTATGTAAACTGGGGCAGATTGGACACTTGTGGGAGTGCAGAGTCCATTTGTGATGTTGTATACAATGTTTGATATCCTTTCCTGTGATCCAAAAATATATGGTTTTAGACCAACATCACCGAAAAATCATCATCCTCGTGTACATTATTGTACGTCTACTTACAGATCGTTCATAGGCATGAACATGACCAGAAAAGACAACGTCTACTTTGTAATCCACAAACCATTCCTCATACATAACTCTCATGCTTTCACCTTCCATATAGTGATGCACATAGCTGCTATACATTGGACAATGGACAAGCACAATAAGCCATGGTGTCTCAGTTCTGTTCACTTTAGGCAGTTCCTTTTCAAGCCACTTATACTGAGGAGTATATTTTCCTGCAAATTGAAGTGCTGTGAACTTTCTGGGACTTCGAATAAACGATATGGAAGTGATGAAACTAAATATTCATATTACCTACCATATGCCGAATAAGAGGACAAAACTATGATATATGCTGAAGCTCTCTTGATGGAGTACCACAGAGGAGATGTACTATCTGAAGCTTTGTATGGAACAAAATGGCGACTTGTATATGGTTTGAATGGTATACTTTCACCCTGCATTAACATTTGCACAGTTATTTTAGTATGTCTTAACAAATGCAAGCATTGGTGAAGCAAATTCTAGAAGGCACAATCCTTCCTGCAAAATTTTAAGCTGTAGAGGAAGTAACACACAAAAGAGAGGCATACATATTCAGGAGCATAATCAATTTCATGATTTCCCGTAGTCCATATCCAAGGTTGATAGGCAACATTTCTCTCTAGGAATCTCCCCCATGTATCCCATCTTCTATTGTCATGAAATGGATAAGCGTCTGCATAAGAGAGGTCCCCAACGAACAACACTGTGTCCTTTTGCTGGATTTTTCTCATAATGAGTAAGCGTTCGGTTTGAATCAGGGGTCTGACCAATATCCCCTGCTCAAAATACTCAGCTAAGTAAGAGCACAATACAATGCAAAACTATATAGTTCAAAAACTTCATAAAACAAGTATGTCTACCATGCATACGTAGTAGATGACATGTTGATCTTAATCTGATTTAGCAGCAATGATTAGTCAGTTCAATGATTCCAGTAACAACACATGAATTCAGAAGAGATAGTGAGTTAGAAAACAGAATCGAACTTACCTATGAGGCCAAAAGTATAGGGAACATCAGGACCAGCTTTAGGAGGTGTTATAAACCAAAATCGTCTTGTGGTATTCCCAGTCCCAACTTCATAATAGTATTTGGTCCCAAACTGCAGTTGTCATGTAACAAAGTATGTACCTTCAATTCGATTCGATTAAAAAAAAAACAAAGAAATAAGAGGAACTACTAACTCTTAGCACTTACCTCCAAATTGGAAATGGTACAGTGGTGAATGTAACCAGAAGTGTAATTGAAATAGTTGTAAGTAAGAACAATGCCATAAGCAGTCTTTTTCAGATTGCTGCTATTCTCTGCCCAATAAACCACAGTACTTGAACCAGGTTCATTTGGGGTCAGCCAAGACACAATCACTCCCTTCCCTTCATGATCCCCTTGTGTTATATGAACCTTCAACAATCAAAATCAATCACATTCTCAACACCCAGAAAGTTGATCATTAATCATAACACCAAAATCGCCCAAGTAAATCAAAACCCACAAACCAAACTCATAATCAAAGCAACGATCTTGAACTATCCATACCTGTTGAGGAGCATTATAACCAGGAGGTGCTCGGAACACATCAGAGTCTAAAGGCATGTCATGGACAAGATCATCGTTCCTCAAGTAACTACTAGTTATCCCACTTTCACAAAGCTTCACAGAAAGAATCAGTACTAGTATCGGAGCCGATACAAGTCCAGTAGAGTAGTCCATCTCTGTCTTCCTTATCCTATGCTTCATCGAAAGACTGATATTTTAAGGGTGGACTAACTCTGTAAGTAAACAAGACAACTTATGTAGGTTGCTATATTTGGAGTGTTACCGCGGACAGAGAAGGCAAACAGTCGCTAAAAATGGCCAATTGCTTTCCTTGTTTACGCATCGAATATTCAGTGTTGGAAACGAATATACGTTCCCTGGTTTGATTCCAATCAATGCGATCAGCATTCTTCTTTTTCTTTTGGATCAACAAAACCTAAGCTCTGGGAATTCAAATGCTAGAATTAATCTTTTACGAATTAAATACACAGCCTCTAATTTTAGGAAGAAGATTAATGTGATTAGACCAAATAGTAAGTACCCAGAAGTCTTGATTAATTGTATAAAAAGCAAACAATTTGGCTGTAGATGGGCTTAAGTTGATGAATTCCATAAATTTATGGGCTTACATACCTTGCACCTGGAATAGGCCCGGTTCAATTGGGGCAGCGTGTTTGATGATAGTTGTACACTCTGGTCCCCAAACTCTAAAGAGAACTCATACAAGTTCCTCAAGGCTCAAACTATACGAGTTGTGGACACAAGAGATCATACAAGTGTTCTCGCTTATCCCAGCCCTCCCTCTCGTCATGATCACTTCAAAAAACCACTCTCCTCTAGAGTTGTTGATCATCCTAGCCGTCCATGTCAGCGCATTAGGCAGCGATGGCCCGAGGCACATTGCGCAGCTTCATGGCACCTCAATTCGCCGTAGGATTTGATCTAGGACGTGGCAGCAAACTTATCACGATCAGCATGATCCAACATGAACCAACTTGATGGAGCTGCTCCCCTAATCTCACATCCATCGGAGCGTCTAGAACACAAGCCATGATCCAAGCAGGCAACTCCGACATGTTAACATGACAGTCCTGCTGATGCAGCATGCTCGAGAACAACCTCAGGGCCTCCGCGTGGTCGGCATTAGCAACTATATGTGGCCCAGGAGTAGTTGAAGCCCTTAAGCGGCATTTCATCAAACAGTTGGTGGGCATTCTCTAAACAACCTTTGCCGACGTGGCGGAGAAGCAGGCGGTTGAGCAAGTGTAGAGGAGGCCGTGGGTTGAGGTGGCTATTTCTAGCTGCGCCGGAATCGGAGCAATCGTACATGCCATTGTCAGATGCAACTGCTATTTCAGCGACGACAATTATAAGTGGAGTGGGCCTTGGCGGGCTAGCGGACCAGAGGCGCGGCCAAGCGGTCGAAGGATATGTGGGCCTAGACGGATTGGGCTGCCCTTCATTAAGAAAAAAAACAAAATAAAGGCGAACTGGGCCAATGCCGCTAGGCGGACCCGAGACGCGGCTAGGCAGGCCTAGACCCACCTTTAAGAAAAATAAAAAAATAATAAATCAAATATACATCCTCCAAAAACGATTTGAAACACAAATAAAACAACTTGTATTGTTGTTAAACAAATAAAAACAGTTTTTAATAATTAAGGACAATCTTTTCTCTGTATATTATGTGTCATGGTTTAATTTACCAAACTAACCCTACACTAGTTAAATATGTTTTTAGAAGATAAAAGTCTCTCATTTTGAGATTTTTCAGTAAATGAAATACAATAGCAGATTTTCAATAACTTAGTGTAGTAACAGTTAATTCTAGTAGAAATAGTAGCAGAGATTAACAACCCAATAGTAGCACAAGTATGCTTCGACAATGCTCTAGTTTTGTCGAGACCTATGTGTAGGTCTTGCTGCTACTGTATATTTTCATGACGTTCAGATCTTGCTGCTATTGTGTATGGTCATGTCTTGCTGCTATTGTGTATTGTCATGAGTGCTACTGTATATTGTCATGACGGTTAGACATTGCTGCTACTGTGTGTGGTCATGTCTTGCTGCTACTATATATTGTCATGACAGTCATATCTTGCTACTATTGTATATTGTTAAGTCTTGCTGCTACTGCATATGGTCAGGTCTTGCTGCTACTGTGGCGGTCAGATCTTCATGCTGCTGTATATGGTCAAGTTTTGCTGCTACTGTTTATTGTCAAATCTTACTGCTACTGTGACGGTCAGATCTTCCTGCTGCTGTATATGGTCAAGTCTTGCTGCTAATGTATATTGTTAGATCTGGCTGCTACTGTATATTGTCAGATCTTATTGCTACTGCTCTCATGACGGTTAGATCTTGTTGGTACTGCTATCATGATGGTTAGATCTTGCTGTTATTGCAGTCATTTCGGTGTTTAACCTGGGTTTCTCATTCAATTTGTAGTTGCGGATCAATATGATGTGAGTTTTTTGAAAATCTGAAACTAGTGGATGAGAGATTGAAAGAGTGTTTCTATTAGCGTTGGTTATGTGAAAATCGTTGGTTATGTGTGTTTTGACCACGATCCTCAGCGTGCGGAGCCGAGGTGATTAGCGAACAAAGAGATAGGAGGAGTTGCGGGCGTGCCACCTCGCGGACGAGGAATGTGTTGAGTGCGCTGCGCTTGACTTCTTGAATAAGGCGGAACGAGTTCCAGGTGCCACCTCGCGGACGAGGAATTTACTAGCACAAGCGGTCGATACTCACTGCGGCGTGAGCAGAGCAACTATAGGGACGTTTCCAAGGAAACGAGGTCGAGTTTCGGAGAGCTCTGAAGAATTCTAGGCGATGGGGTGTTTAGAATCAGGGCTTCGAAGAGGCTTCGAAGGGAATTGGCTCCTGGGAGCGTTGGAGGTTTCGACGGGGTCGAGGGGTTTCAACGAGGTTGAAAGTTGTTTTGTGTTTGTTTTTGCTTGATTGATTGATTGTGTGTCTGTGTTTCAGCCTTCGAGTTTCTTTATATAGGGGAGGAAACCTTGTTGCGAAAGACAATCAGAATCCCTGTTGGATTCTACAACGTGAAGCATAAGGATATTATTCCTCCAATGCAGACCAATCCGCATGTGACACATGTCCAATTCGCACAGTCCGCATATGATAAGGTCTACACTCCCATGCGAAGCGGAATGAAAAGTAATCCTTATCCCGCGAGGTATCACAGTCCATGTAGAATACTAACTCGCGCGGACCGCTGACTATTGCACCTCGCGGGCCAAAAAAAGACTTTTAAATTGATAAGGGTCACAGGAATTGGCCCAAAGCGTGTCAAAGACTGTAAAAAGTCTAAAACGATTACAAGCAACCCGCGCGGACTCCGCGTATGTGCACTTCGCGAACTAGCGAATCAGCTCGCCAGTGTGCCTAGATACATTCCGCCTCGCCTGACGCCAAAGTCATTCCGTGCGAACTGTGTGTTCTGCGCGAAGTCATTTCGCGCGCGAGCTGTGTTTTTGTCCGGAGGTGCGCGAGATCGCCACTTCACGCTAAATCATTTCGCGCGCGAGCTCTGCTTTTGTCTGAAAGCGCGCGAGATTCGTTAGTACGCGCAGAGTCATTCCGCGCGTTGACTTTGTGATCATCCAGCGTGGTGCTGGCGGGCCGTCATTTGTAAACTATAAAGGAACTTGAGTTCGTAGAATGATATAAACCAATAACTTAATTAATATTCACATTGACAATTGCTGTCCAGTAAAGATATGATTTAGGCGTAAACAGTGTGAGTTGTCGACCTACCCACTAGAGCCTCGCGACTCGACGTTGACGGTTTAGATGAGAGAGAGAGAGAGAGAGAGAGAGAGAGAGAGAGAGAGAGAGAGAGAGAGAGAGAGAGAGAGAGAGAGAGAGAGAGAGAGAGAGAGATTAAATATATAAGGGAAAGAGAAGGGTGACAACGTGTGTAATTCTATTTGTAAATTGGACATTTTGGTCATTTTACAATGAATATTGTAGTGAACATGTGGTACTATTAATCTTGGGTCTAGGTTTTTATACTTATTTGTTTAAATCTTTTGAAAGATGAGTTTTTTGTGTTTTGTTTTTTGTGGTAGTGAGATGTTATTCTCTAGAGAAAAAAACTAATGGACCAAGTTCTTCAAAATATATATGAGTTGTTCCAACTATGGTGTTGCTTATTGATCGATTTATCTTCTTAATAACCAACCCTGATCGATATCACCGTGTCGTAATCTTTTCCTCCGACCTGGAACAATTTTTCCCCAATTGATATCACCGTGTCGTAATCTTTTCCACCAACCTGGAACAATTTTTCTGCTATTACAATTTAGTCTTTACATGTTTCTTTCTCTAGTGTAATTTTTTAGTTTGATCGAGCAGTTGCTTCACCTCTTTAGTTCGATCAAGTATTTCCTATTGGAGTGCGTCCGTTATAGGCATTAACCTAATGCCATATGGATACATGTCGAGTAGGATTCTTGTCCTTCACCTTGACTAGTTCTCACTAGTTCTGACTAATTCCTACACAGAACTCTTCCATTTCTTTCATCATTGTAATGTCCACCATCACATTTTGCCTTACTCTGCAGCATTTTGCTAGCTCATATCCCTCAAACTCTGGGTATTAAATCATACCTCTTGTCTGCCGCCCACCAAAAACACTTCAAAACACAAATTACAATCCGGACTTACTTGTCAAATACTGCGTAAACGTCCAAGTCATATAAGTCAAACACAAAACCTTTCTTTCACAATGACAGTGATGAAGTTCGATCGTTTTAATTGGCTCTTGCATCAAATGGAGATTGAATAAATAGATACTTCCAACTTGCATGGAGCATCATAGCCTGAAACTCAAAAATCTGATAACTTGAGATTCAATGGAGAAACCTGAATCTGCTGCAGCTGTGGCTGCTGATCACCTCTATGATAAGTCCTTCATTCAGCCATCGATGGAGAAGTTTGAACCAGATTTTATTGAAGATAATAAGAAGGTAACATTACCGTCCCATTTTCATTTTTTGACAATCGAAGGTACTCATCGATCACTTGAATAATTCTTTCTTTCCAACATAAACACGTAGGTTGGAAGCCTATCAACTAGTTTGGTAAGCAATGGATGCATAGACTTTCGCGGAAAAGCTGCAAACAAAGAAACAACTGGTGGGTGGAAGGCCTCTCCATTTATCATTGGTACTTAACTCTACTTAGCTACTTGCATTAGTTACAAGTTCACCTTAATTATTTCATGTACTATTGATTTAATTTGTACGTAATTTGCATGATTACAGTGAATGAGGTAGCAGAGAGGCTCGCATTTTTCGCGATTGCCGTGAACATGGTGGCTTACTTGGTGTTTGAGATGCAACAATCGCTTCCGAACGCAGCGACTCATGTAACAGATTGGATCGGAGCTGCATACGTTCTCACTCTATTTGGAGCTTTTCTTGCTGATGCTTCTTAGGCCGCTTCAAGACCATCATTATTTTCTCTTGTGTTTACGCAGTGGTGGGAAAAGGATTAAAACTATTTTGGGCTTGGGCCCCATTCTTTATACATGATGGGCCTAAACGTACTCTTTTCCATATATAGGGGATGGTTTTGTTGACTGTGTCAGCCTCCGTGGACAGTTTACGTCCTCCATGCACGGCAAGACCATGCAACAAAGCAACCGACGGCCAGACATGGTTCCTATACGCTGCACTCGGCCTCATAGCCCTCGGAACCGGCGGCATCAAACCATGCGTCTCGTCTTTCGGAGCTGATCAATTCGATGAGGCTGATAAAGATGAGCTCCTAAAGATAGAAATTCTCGTTCTTCAACTGGTTCTTCTTTGGCATAAATATGGGTGTGCTCTTAGGCATTACACTACTCGTTTACATACAAGACAATAAGGGGTGGACTTGGGGTTTCGGCATCCCAACAGTTGTCATGGTTTGCTCAATTGTCATCTTAGCTGCCGGAATTCCTAAATATCGTTACCAAAAACCAATGGGTAGCCCCTTTACCAGGTTTATTCAGGTCATCGTTGTCTCATTGAGGAATCATTCTCGAGGTGTTGAAGTTGGAGGTCAAGCAGTGTTATACGAGGTCAAGACCAAGGAGTCTGATATCGTAGGTGCGCGAAAGTTACCTCATACTACACAATACAGGTTATTTACGTACTCAAAAAATGTGGTTTACTTAACATTATTTAACGTAAAATGCACATGACATAACATTGTAGCTTGTAAACTAGTTTAGTAAGTGTAGCGTATATCTAAAACGTGCATGCATACTTGCAGATTTCTGGACAAAGCAGCAGTTGTAACAGACCTAGAAAACAACCAAAAGACTCGTTGGAGGCTTTGCACCGTGACCCAAGTTGAAGAATTCAAATGCTTTGTTAGGGTTCTCCCCATATGGGCATCAACCATAGCTCTATCCATCTCCTTCGCTCAACTCTCAACCTTCTTCATCAGCCAAGCTCCCCTAACGAACCGCCAGCTCGGCCCCAATTTCGTAATCCCTGCAGGATCTGTCCCTCTCTTCAGCGCCATCAACGCCCTCATCCTCGTCCCTATCTATGAAAAATGGATGGTTCCGATCTTACGTAGGCGGACCGGCCACCACCGTGGCATCACATCGTTGCAAAGAATGGGTGTCAGACTCTTCATCTCCATCTTTGCTCTGGCTTCGGCTGCTTTGGTAGAGAAGAAACGCCGAGACCACTACTCAAAGCCGTTTAGCATGAGTGTGTTCTGGTTGCTTCCACAGTTCTTTCTAATCGGCGCCGCCGAGGTTTTCACTTACGTTGGACAGTTAGAGTTTTTCTACGACGAAGCTACGGATGGTACGAGAAGTATAAGTAGTGCAATGTTCCTGAGTGAGATAGGAATCGGGAGTTGGTTAAGCACTGCACTGGTTAAGATCATAGAGAGTGCAACTGGCGGAGAAAAAAAAGGGTGGTTGAGGGGTACTCTTAATAAGAGCAAGCTGGATTATTTCTATTGGATATTGACAGCCATTAACGCCCTGAATTTCTTGGTGTATCTATGGGTTTCACGGCGTTATAAAAGCAGACATGGAACCGGCATAAGTGTGAGAGACGGGGAAGAGGTGGAGAATTGATCATGATCGAGTTTGAAGCATTTGGGGGGGGGGGGGGGGGGGGAAGAATATATAGCTGTGCTAAAGCGTGATTATAAGTTTTAATCTGTTTAATGTGATGTACTTGAAGTTTCGATCTGTAAGTTAATGTAATTTTGAAGTATTTGCATTCATTCATTTTTTGTTCTTAGATACATAAAGTTAATGCTATGTGTTCTCTCTAACAACTTAACAAAATTTCTTAATTCATGCCTATTAGTCTGTTATGTCTTTCTTTTTCCTTGGTGGAGGGACAAATGAATACATGCACAAGATGCCATTCACATCATCAAAAAGAAAAGCAGTCTACATTATAATAGAAACGCAAGCTTTGGCAAAAAGTTACAATGCTATCATTATGGAGCCATATATATATAATATCAGCATAAAAACTCTTTGATGATGTGATCTTGGGATCCAAGATATAATCATAGAAAAAATCTTACCTACAATTGCTAGCTAAATTTCTCCGAGCCGAAAAGGATTTAGTTTTTTCTTTCTTTCTTTTAAATAAGTAGTGAGGTAACAAGCTACCTTGATCGCTAGCTAGTAATACATTCACTTGATAAGTATTTAAATCGAAGTCCACGAGAGTATCCTATAAAAGCCAGACTAATCTTCGACCACATGCACACGGACCCAGAGCTCCATCAATGTTGGTCACAAATTGGGGGAAGTTGTGACTCGAACTTTAGACTTACACGAGGGTTCCCTAGTTGGCAGCTCGGCTAGATTTACCACATCAAAAAAGAGGGTTTAGAATTTACTAGTGCCCCAGTCTCTTTGTAACCATCTTTGAGAAACTAGACATGTCTGTTGCATCTCATGACTTTGTAATTGGTCAAGTTACTAGTGCTCGAGTATCTTTGTAACCGATTAGTTGCTCCTTTTTTTTATAAAACCTAGCTATATATGTGTTCAAAGAAAAAAGAAAATGCATGACTTTGGCCGATTTCAGATGTAGATTAATAAAATGTAGCCATGTAGGCAATCCTTTTTGGTAAATCAAACCATAAATTAACATAATATTAAAGCATACTGTTCGGTCCACATAGCTGACAATGATCATGATACTGATCCCCCCGAGACATCTCTCTTTGATTTTTCCCTCCCTCTCCCGGACTAAGAAAGCGCTCAAGTAAAAGTTCAAAAGCAACCAAAAAAAAAAAGAAAAAAAAAGAAGAACACCTTCATTACACACACAAGTTTTCTGATCATCATCATATATAAGCTACTGTAGTACTACTGGTATTCTTCTTTTATCTCCTCCTCTTCTTCTTGAAGGACAAAAGCTGCATGTCGTCAATTAAACGATATAAGAAACGAGGTGGATGGATGGATCAGACATTTTCGGTGGATGGAGGAATGAGTGGTTGGGTGAGGGACGTCTTGGTTTGGCTTTTCCTGTTGTTTGAGTGCACATTATCACTAGGAGTCTGGATTGGAACTCTTAAGCTGGCCGCAGCAAACTTCCTTTCTTCGCTTTTACCCCACAACACCGCATATAGTCCCACTATGATCAACACCGCTCCGATGATCCTGCACGTCCAATATGAACATTTTACTCGATTAACAACAACAAAGATGGAACCAAAACAAGTCCTAATGATTCAACACTTTATTATATGTGTCTTTTAACAAGCTAGGCTTGCGCATGTGTGCATTATTGGGGTTGTGAACCAAAATGGATCAAAGCACAAAGACAGGAGGTGTGTGTAGGGTTGCGATATCAATCTTCATACTGGGGTTTTGATTCATGAATGGAGGAGGCAATAAGGGCTAGCTAGCTAGGAGAGTGTTGGATTATGATTCATGATCAATGGAGCCAGGGCTAAGTGGTTAGGGCTTACCCTCCCAAGTAGAACTCCTCGCCTAAAGCGACGGAGGCCATTATAGCGACAACGAGAGTCTGAACAGGTTGATATACAGCTACAAAAACAGGGCCCCCTCTGTCGATGCACCATATCTGTACAGCGAATGCGATCCCTGATGCAACCACTCCCTGCAGATTAACTTCCATTAATTCACCAAAAACATAAATATTTAATCAAAACTGCAAGTTAGTGAATCACTCTCTATCATCATCCTTCCAGTTTCGACACCCACCACCCTCCTGCATTATTGCAATTCGACACAAACTTCTTTTTCGATCTCTTTTCCAGTATATTATAGAAAGAAAGAAAAACCACGATAAAATTATCATAGAGCCAAGAAACTACTGGTTCGCACATGAACAAGCTACCACTTTTGTTAATGAGAATAGACTTGAAACACTTTCTTTTTGCTCTGACAACTATCGCTAACTAACTATGAAAATGACACAAATAGAGCAAAATATTTCAGTGAAGTCAAGGTCTTCAAGCCTCAAGGGTAGGAAGACGTTAAATATTAAAGATATTTTAGTAGAAAATCTTATAGCATTAATTTTTATATCGAAATAGAATTTTTTCTGGTTTAATTTGATTATGTTACTGACCGCATATAAGATGCTGAAGGCTTCTCCGCCACTGTGGAAGATCCAAGCCTGAGCGTCTCTTTCGAAAATCGCAGCGATAATGATGAACTGAATGAGACCAAAGAAACAGGTGTAGGAGGTGACGGAGAGCCGGGCCGGGTACTTCTTGAGAACCGGCGCTTGCAGGACTAGCCAGGCGGACCACGAGAGGCAATGGCCGATCAGGTAGAGGCAGCCTAGAGTCCAGCTCTTACCCTTTGCATCGCCAAGAACTGACATGGCGCTAGTAGTAAAACTCGACATGGACATAGATGGTAAGGCAGTGCTCATCATCATCGTTTGCAGTGGTTTTGTTGGGCTGTATATGGTTGGACCTTTGTATAGAGTTATCACTGATGCTCCGGCCACACAGAAAATAGTTCCGGCAACCTTTGCAATACCGTCCTTGCGGTTTAGTCGTACCTTTTCGATTCTGTGCACAAACAACTTAGTTTTAGACATGAACACGAAATAAACTGTAAAAATAACATGTAAAGGAAACTAATTAATTGTTTACTTAGTTAATAACAAACCTGAGTACGGCTGCCATGAGAAAAGTAATGGCTGGCACGGAGTTCTGTATAGCGGAAGCAAAGGTGGGTGATGTGTTGTCTAATCCCAGCAAGTAGAATCCTTGGTTTGCTGTTATTCTGTTTAGTAACCAAAAATCTCATCAGTCAATTCTTTAATCAGCCGAAACATTTTTTCTTATAAAAGGGAATCATTTTGTCCGAATGTGTATTTTTCTGTTCTCGTACCCGATAAGCGCAAGGCAAAAGAACTGAACGAGAAAGTTGAGATTGATCGGAGGCCTGTCCTTCCTGATCACCACAGAACAAGAAGAACGTTAATCACTAATCACAGAATTGTAATAACATGCTGGTTTTAAGAAGTCACAAAAGAAGGGTGGTGGCTAGCTATGTACTTTTCTAGAAAATAGGCAAAGGGAAGGAGGAGAAGCAAAGCGATGATGTTCCGGTAAACCGGAAAGACAAGCTTAGAAATGCCCATATTGAGAGCAAATCTAGAGACAACATGGAAACCGGCGTAGCCGAACTGCAAGGCCAGCATGGCTCCATGAAGCTGAAACTTCTCAGGCACCGAGCACCACATCCTTTTATCAGAGCCACCTGGTTCAGCCATTTTTTCCGATTGAGTGAGAGATCGATCGATGAGCAGGTAATTAACTAAAGATGAGCGAGGGTGGTGATGGATGATGAGTTAGGGTAAGAATCGAAGGGTATAAATACAGAGAATGAAGGAATAGCGAGGACCCTACAAGGGCTCGAAAAAGAGGTAACGTCAACTGTTGCTAGCCTTCAAATGTTTTTGGCTGTCTCCCACATACACATATATATATATATTCCTACTCGGTACCTTTCACTCCCCAGCTGACAAGACAACCCTAATCCATCGCACTCCCACTATATTACCATCTTTGAATTATGAAATTTGACGTAGAGGTTCGTCTGTATTATTGTCATAATTAGGGTAATTAGTGTAAAGGATGAACAGTTTCTGTTTTGGCACCACGCTCTTAATGATGAAGATTAAGCCTCCGTTGAATGCATATTTTCTTTTTAGGAAGATAGATATATAGCGCGCACGAGGGGAGGTGGGAGCACCATGCGGCCTCATCCCCTCCATGATCGATCAAGTCATCAAACCCTTAAACCCTACCACACCCACATCTCCATTCCCTACCACCCTCGGTCACAAATAGGTCAGCTTTATTTTCAACAACTTTTTTTTGAATAAATGGCTGATGCGGTTACCCTGCCCTCAAGTCTCGATTAGTGAAACCGTTGAATACAAATGGGGACATTGAGTCTAAACCATTGATTATAAAAACCTAAAATAATATCATAAACTTATACAATACTCATGTACTAAACAGGGCACCGGCTAACAAAGAGATATTATTCTAATAACGACTCTATTTGTTTTGATATAACGGTGACATCCTTCAAACATCAATAGATATGTAACACACTTACACGTCATATTGTCCGATTCTAAATCAAGAACATTACATTCCCCTAGAGCCATATTTTAGTATATATGATATACAAGTATTAATCTATATCGGCCGTACATTCATCACACATGGATTTACATTAAGGAATATCCTTTGTAATGATGTTTGCATTACCTTCTCACCACAATATTGTATGTACATGGGGATAATTAAGTCAATTAGCAATTTAATGTGATTATTAATATTTATTTGACAATATGCATGATTTTTGAAATATTATTCACTTAAACTACCAGAAAATGGGTCTTGGGCGACGAAACAAAAAAAAATCGTCGCCCAAGGAAAAAAAATCGTCGCCTAAAGTTCAACTTTAGGCGACAAAAATAAAATCGTCGCCTAAGGCTAAATTTCGTCGCCTAATATAGAAACTAGAGCGACGAAATATGGTTTCGTCGCCTAAGATATTTATATCGTCGCCTAAGTTTTTTAATCCTTAGGCGACGACACTAAAATATATCCTCGCCTAAGTACACTACCAGAAAATAGTTCTTGGCCGACGAAAAAAAATCGTCGCCCTGTTTAAAAATTTCGTCGCCTAAGTACTTAGGCGACGACATGTCGTCGACCAAGAAGTCGTCGCCAGAAGTCTGTCGGTGAAGAACTTGGGCGACGAAATTTAATTCCGTCGTCGCCTAAGAGTAATTCTTAGGCGACGATACTAATTTCGTCGCCTAAAATATACCTGTCGTCGCCCAAAAATATTCGTCGCCCAAGATTTAACACCTTGGCCGACGAAATTTTTTTTCGTCGCTTAAGATCTTCTGACCTTGGGCGACGAAAATAAATATTTCGTCGCCTAAGATCACTACATCTTAGGCGACGATATTATTTTTTCGTCGGCCAAGGTGTTAAATCTTGGGCGACGATTTATAGATTTCGTCGCCTAAGATATATTTAAATTTTTTTTAAAAAAATAATTAAATAATTATTTTAAATATATAAATAATGTTTTTTTAATTTTTGTCATTATTTTTTTTTTCGGCATTTCTTTAAAGTTTTCTAATACTAAAATTTAATTAAAACTAACAGAAATTTATAAATTTATAAATAATTTATTACAAAAATTCTGCCTATGGATCGAGAAACCCAAAATCTATCTCATCATTCCCGTTCGGAGGGTCCTGAGGCGGCGGCTGGTCAGGCTGAGGAGGCTGCTGCTGAGGCTGGGGCCACTGAGGATGCCACTGAGGTAATGGTATAGGCGTAGGCATGGGCGGAAACGGCTGTCCGGCCGCAAGTGCAGACATGCAGGCAGTCATCCACTGTCCCATAGCCGCCTGGTTGGCATTGGTGACTTCATTCACCCGCTCCATATGCGCAGCATTGGAAGCCGCATATGATTCCGCCATCGCCGCCATCTCCCTCGCTCTTTGGGCTTCCAGCTCAGACTCTCTCGCTCTTTGGGCTTCCAGCTCAGACTGTAGGCTTGCGAACTGATCCTGTAGCCGAGTGGTCTGGCTGTTGCTGCTTGAGGCTCCGGCGGCTCCCTTGCGCTGAAATCCTGGCGTCGTCTTCAGGATCCCCTTTCCAGCGTCTCCCATACCCCGGCAGTAGTAGGTGTTGGAACGCTGCGCGAAGGCAGTGGCCATAATCCGCGCCCCAACGGTAGGATCTGAAGTGTCGATCCTGGACATGGCCTCTGACATGTCATCCTCTGCCGTGCCCGGCCATGTGTCGTTCACCATGCCTCTGATGACATCTTGCTCCGCCTCCCTCACCCTCGCCTAAATGGATATATTATAAAAATATATTAATATACATTTAATAAAATGTAATTAAAATTAAAAATTAGTAAATATAAGGAACTTACAAGATCCTCCTCAGAATGAGGATATGCCCTCTGAAAGGTCCCCACATAGGGGTTCTCCTCTGGCCGCTCTCGCCGCACGTCGTCCATGATGGCCGAAAACGGCCTCGAACCGGCACGATGGTTGGTTGTGTTCTGTTGCCGGTTCTCAGCGTTCACCCGGGCGAGATGCTTTTTTTAAAAAAAATTATCGTTAGTAAATATTTAAAAACATACAATTATAATTAATTCACTAATTAAATATTCAAATTTGTTTACGAATTACCTGTTTGTGAGGGTCGTTGAACTGCGTGACAAGAAGCCACCGCCACTCGTACTCCCGATACTCGAACTCCTTCGGGGTACCCGAACGGTCGCTCCCGTACTTCTTCCAGTGTTCCCGGAGGTCGTGCTTCCACTCCTTGAACCTACATATACAAAAAAAATATTAATAATTTTATTAAAAAAATAAAATTTAAAAAATTATTAAATAGCTAGAGGTACCTCTCCCTATGGGTCTTGTCCGCCCAGTCACGTCCCTCCTCGGGAACCACAAACCATTGCTGCATTACCACTTGTTAGTATTTTTTTCGATAATGAAATAATTTATTAGTTAAAAAAATAGTTAAAAAAAAGGTAATTTATTGAGTAAACTCACCGACATCGACTGATGGAGCATCTCCTTCACTCCATCAGGAACCTGGCTCCAGACTCCCCACAACATAGGGAGTCTGGAGCGGATGGTGCCTCCCGCGGCGCGCGTGTACCGGTTTCCCAACGCGGCGTCCACCGGTTTCCCGTTGGAAAACGGGATGGCGATCCGTCCAGCGGACTCGACCGCCCTATCGAGTCCCTTGTTGCTGACGGTGCTTCTCCTGTTCCGCCTTCTCGTTCCGGCGGCTGTGACATTGTGAATCAAATTTAATATTAATAATACATTTTTACAAAAAAAAATTGTAAATCGAAAAAAAAGTAATAATAAATTACCTGAGGATGAGGCTGAGCCGACGGATTCGTCTATGTCCGCCTGCTCGGAGACCCTCACGGGATGAAGAGGCGTGGGAAACTCCCGGTAGATATAGGCCTCGTGCGGTGCCACATGCGGGAGCTGCTCCCGAATCGGTCGACCCTCCTCATCGACGCGAGGTATCGCCGGTATCGTCGGAGGAAGGAAGAGGCCGGACGGCACCATAGGGACCCCGGATGACCCGCCATCACCGTCGGTCGGGGACGACTGTGTGGAGGCGTCGCTGCGGGATCGCGACCGGCGAAGTATCTCTGGATGACGAGGAGCCGTCGCTGCGGGACCCGACTGCCCAGCAGAACCCGAGCCGCTCGCGCCACCCCTAAGCGCCGCATATCGGGACGTCAACTGCCACGGAAACCCGATCGACGGTGATTCCGACGGGTTGTTTGAGGTACCGTCCGAGCCGTCTTGTCCAGAAGTTCTTCTCTTGGCCATCCTGTTTAAAATAACCATAAATTTATTAAAAATATTTTACCGTCTTATAATTAAGTTCACAAAAATAAAGGCTCGATAAACTTCGAAAAATTTATCAACAATAATAGCACAAAAAAAATTTAAAAATTATTATATGATTTATTATTTTTTTTATTCACATAACAAATTATTTACATTAATAAAGGCTTATTATATCACAAAAATTAATTTACGAATATTTACATCCTTACTCAAAAATATTCCATTATTTCTTACAAACCCTAAACCCTAAATAAACCCTAAACCGTAAACTCTAAACCCTAAATAAACCCTAAATTATTTAATCATTTACAATCCTAAACCGTATACCCTAAACCGTAAACCGTAAACCCTAAACCGTACATCACAATTTACAATTATCACAACAACAACAATTTACAATTATCACAACAACAACAACAACAATTTACAATTTACAATTATCACAACAACAACAACAACAACAATTTACAATTATTATAACAACAAAAACAATTAAAACCAATTTAGGGTTTTAGGGTTATACCTTAAATTGTGGGTCGACGTCGGGGTCGGGAATTGGAATAGGGGTCGGGGTCGGGGTCGGGGTCGGAGAGAGGGAGAGAGAGAGGGCAGAGAGAGGATTTTCGGAGAGAGAGAGAGAATATGCTTGGCGGCTGAAGAAATGGTTAGGGTTTCCGAATTTTTGCCTTTTATAGTGGCGTTCTTGGGCGACGATTTTGTAAAAATCGTCGCCCGCCTTTTTTAAAAATCGTCGGCCAAGAGTTTCTTGGCCGACGATTTCGAAATCGTCGCCCGCCTTTTTTTAAAAATCGTCGGCCAAGAGTCTACTTGGGCGACGACATTCTTCACTATAAATATCGTCGCCCAAGATGAAGAAAATCGTCGGCCAAGAGTCTACTTGGGCGACGACATTCTTCACTATAAATATCGTCGCCCAAGATGAAGAAAATCGTCGGCCAAGATAGTATACTTGGGCGACGACATTCTTCATTATAAATTTCGTCGCCCAAGAGTTCTATCATAAAATTCAGACTATTTGACCATCCAAATCACGTAATCTGGCCGGACCTTCAACTGAGAATAGTTTCCAATCGACGAGACTCTTACGGGGCTATAAAAATTTGGTAAAAAATAAATAACCGGGATAGGGCTACCACTAGGCAGAAATAAATGTGTTTCGTGCGACCGGAACAACCGGCACCGAAACTTTACCGGAATATCTTCATTTTTCACGGGTTGACGTATTTCACCGTTCTGGTCATATCTTATTTCACGACTTTTTTGCGTTTGAGGCCTCTACGTATACGTTGTCTTCAAAACGACACTTAAACTAAACACTTATATAAAAAAGTTATACAACATTAGTACATATAACGTGAGTTTATTGATCGGAGAAGAGGAACTGAAAACCGACCGTCAGATTTGACCAGCATAACGAATTACGTAGGTGGAAAAAAATTCAGCTCCATCTGACAAAGATAAGCGCTCGATCCGTCCGGTCAATCGGCGCGGTCAAACCCCTAAATGGACGGAAACGGCTATTCGACCCTCCAAATCACGTAATCTGGCCGGACCTTCAACTGAGAATAGTTTCCAATCGACGAGACTCTTACGGGGCTATAAAAATTTGGTAAAAAATAAAGACCCGGGATATTTATTTTAATTATTCAAATGAAATTTAAATGTGTTTTATTTTATTTTAATTATTCGGATTACTCTTGGCCGACGAAATTAGGCTAATTCGTCGGCCAAGATTATACTTGGGCGACGATATTTGTTAAAATCGTCGCCCAAGAGTAAAAATAAAAATTTAATATAATGAAATTTAAATGTTCTTTATTTTATTTTAATTATTCGGATTACTCTTGGCCGACGAAATTAGGCTAATTCGTCGGCCAAGATTATACTTGGGCGACGATATTTGTTAAAATCGTCGCCCAAGAGTAAAAATAAAAATTTAATATAATGAAATTTAAATGTGTTTTATTTTATTTTAATTATTCGGATTAATATTGGCCGACGAAATTAGGCTAATTCGTCGGCCAAGATTATACTTGGGCGACGATATTTGTTAAAATCGTCGCCCAAGAGTAAAAATAAAAATTTAATATAATGAAATTTAAATGTTCATTATTTTATTTTAATTATTCGGATTACTCTTGGCCGACGAAATTAGGCTAATTCGTCGGCCAAGATTATACTTGGGCGACGATATTTGTTAAAATCGTCGCCCAAGAGTAAAAATAAAAATTTAATATAATGAAATTTAAATGTTCTTTATTTTATTTTAATTATTCGGATTACTCTTGGCCGACGAAATTAGGCTAATTCGTCGGCCAAGATTATACTTGGGCGACGATATTTGTTAAAATCGTCGCCCAAGAGTAAAAATAAAAATTTCTTTACAATGAAATTTAAATGTGCTTTATTTATTTTAGTACAAACATATTCTTTTAGTATACAAACAATTACAAAGCTAAGGCTCAATTATAACTAAGCTAAGGCTCGTAATCTGAGTCATCCGATGAGTCTTCTTCGGTATCGGAATTAATATCTGGTAATCTATGCCTTAATTCATCGTCAGAGTCGTCGTCTGTTTCTTCATTTGGATCAACATCAATAAAGGTTGAATCTTCGTCACGAATTCTGAGCACTCGACCATGTTTAACATTATTTTGACGAACAGTAGCTACATCATGAATACCTACTGCGTTCGGCTCCTGGTACGCATCAGCCTCTGGCCCTGGAATGGTCACTCCAAGTGTAGCCGCCCGGTAAATGTTTCGAGGATGCACAATGTTCGCTATTTTCCACGCGTCACCCCTGGCGAGGTCATCAAGATAAAACACTTGTTTTACCGATGTCGCAAAAACAAACGGGTCATCTTCGTAGGCGCTTGTAGCAGTGTTGACCGATAAATTGCCGTACTGATCCATCTTCATGCTCTGTGCGCCTGTATCAAACCATCTACACTTGAACAGATGCACTTTCATGTCTTCCGCATAAACCAGTTCGACCACTGAATGGAGAACACCGTAATAGTCAAGGCCATGACCTTTCGCCATCACCCCAGAATTCTGTGTTCTTCGTCTGCTGTCTCTCTCTTCAGATACAAATTTCACGTCATTCACTGTGCAAGTGGGATAAACTCTAGCCCGTTGCGGTTGCATCGCAAGAAGTAATAGTTCGTGCGACCAGTTTGGATTATCATCAGATTTTATCATGTCCATCTGTAACGGATATTGAACTGTAAATATCCGAAAATGTATGCAATAGAAAATAATTACATATATATATATATATATATATATATATATATATATAACAGGGAAGATTAAATTACGTACCCAGGTGCGAAAATAATTTGCGAACGTCATGTTGTGGTACTCGAGATCACCATCAACTTCCGGAAAATTTAGGTGCAACTCTTTCCAATATTTAACTTCTTCACAATTGATTAGTACCCACCAGTGCGCTATGGCTATCTCTTCATCCGACAATGCATACTCGGCGGACAGTCGTGCTCCACCAACTTCGACACCACTGGAAACTATAGAGAGATTGAACCGCGGCGCATGTTCCTCCATGGCTTGCGGAGCTCCCAACGACGCTCCTAAATACAACTTCATGTAGGTGACGCATTCATGCGCAATATATGCATATATATGTACGTACCTGGGAGTAGCTCCACAAACTATGTATGGACAAATTTCCACAACACCGAACGATTTGAAGAACTAGAGAACTTTATGTTTAAAATTTTCAAAGTTCTCATTCTTCTATCCCGCCTCACAATATATAGAAGAATCTTGGGCGACGAAATATTTGAGTTTCGTCGCCTAAGAATGAAAAATCTTGGGCGACGAAATATCTCAGTTTCGTCGCCTAAGGATAAAAAACTTAGGCGACGAAATATTGTTTCGTCGCCCTAGTTTCTCTCTTAGCCGACGAAATGTATTCTTAGGCGACGATTTTATTTTCGTCGTCTAAAGTTGGACTTTAGGCGACGATTTTTTTCCCTTGGGCGACGAAAAAAAAAATCGTCGCCCGGTTTTTTTTTTTTCGTCGCCCAAGACCCATTTTCTGGTAGTGGTATTTTATTTTTTTATTTTTACTTGGCCGACGAATTACACTAATTTCGTCGGCCAAGAGTAATCCGAATAATTAAAATAAAATAAAACACATTTAAATTTCATTGTACAAGATTTTTTATTTTTACTCTTGAGCGACGAATTTAACAAATATCGTCGCTCAAGTATTATCTTGGCCGACGAATTACCATACTTTCGTCGGCCAAGACTAATCCGAATAATTAAAATAAAATAAAACACATTTAAAGTTCATTATACAGGATTTTACTCTTGGGAGACGAATTTAACAAATATCGTCGCCCAAGTATTATCTTGGCCGACGAATTAACCTAATTTCGTCGGCCAAGATAATCTGAATAATTAAAATAAATAAAGCACATTTAAATTGTAAGGTAATGTTTTTTATTTTTATAGTCCCGTCAGCGTCTCGTCGATTGGAAACTATTCTCAGTTGAAGGTCCAGCCATATTACGTGATTTGGAGGGTCGAATAGCCGTTTCCGTCCGTTTAGGGGTTTGACCGCGCCGATTGACCGGACGGATCGAGCCCTTATCTTTGTCAGATGGAGCTGAATTTTTTCCCACCTATGTAATTCGTTATGCTGGTCATATCTGACGGTAGGTTTTCAGTTCCTCTTATCCGATCACCAAACTCACGTTATATGTACTAATGTTGTATAACTTTTTTATACAAGTGTTGAGTTTAAGTTTCGTTTTGAAGACAACGTAAACGTAGAGGCGTCAAACGTAAAAAAGTCGTGAATAAGATATGACTGTAACGGTGAAATACGTCAACCCGTGAAAAATGAAGATATTTCGGTAAAATTTCGGTGCCGGTTGTTCCGGTCAACGAATTTATCTTATTTCTACCTAGTGGTAGCCCTATCCTGGGTATTTATTTCTTACCAAATTTTTATAGCCCCGTAAGCGTCTCGTCGATTGGAAACTATTCTCAGTTGAAGGTCTGGCCAGATTACGTGATTTGGAGGGTCGAATAGCCGTTTCCGTCCGTTTAGGGGTTTGACCGCGCCGATTGACCGGACGGATCGAGCACTTATCTTTGTCAGATGGAGATGAATTTTTTCCCACCCACGTAATTAGTTATGCTGGTCATATCTGACGATAGGTTTTCAGTTCGTCTTCTCCGATCACCAAAATCACGATATTCTGAATTTTATGATAGAACTCTTGGCCGACGATTTTCTTCATCTTGGGCGACGAGATTTATAGTGAAGAACATCGTCGCCCAAGTAGAGTATCTTAGGCGACGACATTAAAAAATCGTCGCCCAAGATTATCTTGGCCGACGATTTTCAAAAAACAGGGCGACGATTTTTAAAGAATCGTCGCCCAAGAACTCCAATATAAAAGGCAAAAATTCATAACCCTAACCATTCGCGCAGCCCTCTCTCTCTCTCTCTCCGAAAATCCAAGCCCTCTCTCTCTCTCTCTCTCCGAAAATCCACCGAAGCCCTCTCTCTCTCCCTCTCTCCGACCCCGACCCCGCAACCCGACGCCGACCCCGACCCACAATTTAAGGTATAACCCTAAAACCCTAAATTGGTTATGTTGATGAAAATTTTAATTGTTGTTGTTGTTGTTTGAAATTATTGTTTGAAATTGTGAAATTGTTTGAAATTATTTGAAATTGTTGGTGAAATTATTGTTGTGTTGTGAAATTGTTGGTGAAATTATTGTTGTTTTTGTTGTAATTTAGGAAATTAATGGTAAATTAGGGTAAATTTGTGTAAATTATGGTAGGATTTTAGGGTAAATTATGGTAAATTGTGATGTAAATGATAATTGTAAAATATTAGGGTTTAGGGTTTAGGGTTTAGGATTTGTGGAAATAATTTGTAAATATATTGTAAATGATTAAATAATTTTTGATTAAATAATTAAATAATATAAATTATAATTGTAAATATATTGTGGAAATTTTGTAAAAAATAATGGATTATTTTTGAGTAAGGATGTAAATATTCGTAAATTAATTTTTGTGATGTAATAATTGCGAATTAATGTAAATAATTTGTTATGTGAATTAAAAAAAGAATAAATCCTATAATAACTATTAATTTTTATTCAGTCGATGTCGGTGAGTTTACTCGATTAATTACTATTTTTTTAACTAATAAATTATTCAATTATCGAAAAAAATACTAACAAGTGGTAATGTAGCAATGGTTTGTGGTTCCCGAGGAGGGACGTGACTGGGCGGACAAGGCCCATAGGGAGAGGTACCTTTATTTAATAATTTATTAGTTAAAATTTTTATTTTAATAATATATTTAATATTTTTTTTGTATATGTAGGTTCAAGGAGTGGAAGCACGACCTCCGGTTACACTGGAAGCAGTACGTGAGCGACCGTTCGGGTACCCTGAAGGAGTTCGAGTATCGGGAGTACGAGTGGCGGTGGCTTCTTGTCACGCAGTTCAACGACCCTCACAAACATGTAATTCGTAAATAAATTTGAATATTTAATTAGTGAATTAATTATAATTGTATGTTTTTAAAAATTTACTAACGATAATTTTTTTTGAAGCACCTCGCCCGGGTGAACGCTGAGAACCAGCAACAGAACACAACCAACCATCGTGCAGCGTTCCAACAGCTACTACTGCCGGGGTATGGGAGGCGCTGGAAAGGGGATCCTGAAGACGATGCCAGGATTTCAGCGCAAGGGAGCCGCCGGAGCCTCAAGCAGCAACAGTCGGCTACATGATCAGTTCGAATGTCTACAGTCTGAGCTGGAAGCCCAAAGAGCGAGGGAGATGGCGGTGGCTGCGCATATGGAGCGGGTGAATGAAGTCACCAATGCCAACCAGGCGGCTATGGGACAGTGGATGACTGCCTGCATCGCTGCACATGCGGCCGGACTTGATATTCCGCCCATGCCTACGCCTCTACCATTACCTCAGTGGCCTCAGCCTCCTCAGCCTGACCAGCGGGCCTCAGGACCCTCCGAACGGGAATGATGAGTTAGATTTCGAGTTTCTCCGTAGGCAGATGGACTGAATTTTTGTAATAAATTATTTATAAATTTATAAATTTGTGTTATTTTTAATTAAATTTTAGTACTAGAAAAATTTAAAAAAATGTCAAAAAAAAATTTCAGCAAAAATTCAAAAAACATTATTTATATATTTAAAAAAATTATTTAAATATTTTTTTAAAAAATTTAAATATATCTTAGGCGACGAAATTGCTAAATCGTCGGGCAAGGACTTACCATATAAGACGACGAAAAAAAAGTATCGTCGCTCAAGTTCTTGGCCGACGCACTTCTGGCGACGACGTCTTGGCCGACGAAAAAAATTTCGTCGCCCCAGGTTATAACATCTTAAGAGACGAAAAAAAATTTCGTCGGCCAAGGTGTTAAATCTTGGGCGACGAATATTTTTGGGCGACGATAAGAATATCTTAGGCGACGAAATTCGTGTCGTCGCCTAAGAATTACTCTTAGGCGACGACGGGCTGAATTTTCGTTGCTCAAGTTCTTGGCCGACGCACTTCTGGCGACGACGTATGTCGTCGCCCAAGTACTTAGGCGACGAATTTTGTAAACAGGGCGACGATTTTTTTTCGTCGCCAAATTGAAATTTCTGGTAGTGCCCTTCAATCTGTTATCAGATTCAAAGGATGGCATTCAATTTTGCGTCCACATAATATTGGAAACACGTATGAAAATGATATCCCATTATTCTCCAAAAATTATGGATGAGTTTGTAGTACCAATTAATTAAGAATACTTGATATTCATTCGAATCGTCTCAGGTTTTGACGACGTTGTTTGACGAAATTAAAATGAATTAACCAGACTCAAATGGTTAAGTGAAGTATCAAGCAGGGATCTAGGAAAAAATTCTTTTGGATTAAGGTCACGGTTGTTTGAGATTGGAAAGGGAAAGGAACAAAGATGTACCCAATTTTCTTATCTCTAGCTAGCTCAGGACCATTGATCAAATACTCTTGTTCCCCAAAATAAAAGTAGCAGCTAACAAGAAGAACCTCCATCGATCTTTTCTGCGCGCGCTTTTCTTTTTGGGATATACACAGACCAGCAAATTATAAAAACGACCTATAGAACTCAGAAACGTTAATCAATTGAGTTAAAGCTTCTTTAACGACTGTGATATTATAAGAATAATTGTTGATCCTCCTCCTCCTCCTCCTCCTTCTCCTCCTAAAGCAAACCCTAATTAATCAAAAGAATAGTGCTTCCACTAAGTCAGCACTACCACTCCCGGCCAGGGACGTGCAGTACTCCGATATGAAAAAATGAAATGAAGCAGCTCTTCACTTTAAGAGAATGTTGCCGGCCACCCCTTCACTTGAGACCTCCATCATTTCTATAAAAAATTAAAAAAAGCAAAGAGGGAAAGCTAAGCCTGCAGCCTTGCCCAGGAAGAAGATCGAATATATATTTGTAGATTTTCTCTGGATCGTTAAAAGTTGACATAAGGAATTTGTAATAATACAATATACACTAGTGGAAAAAATCACTTAGCCGACGGAAAAATAATATTTTCGTCGCCTAAGATCTACTTAGCCGACGGGAAACCTTCCGTAGCCTAAGTTTTTACCTAGGCGACGGAAAAATATTCCGTCGGCTAAGAAAATCTTAGGCGACGGAAATTTTTACCTAGCCGACGGAATATTTATATATAAATATAAATGATTATTTATGATAACTTAGGCGACGAAAAATTATTCCGTCGCTTAGGTTATATCTTAGCCGACGGAAATATCTACTTACTCGACGGAACCAAATTTAAAAAAAAATTAAAAAAAAAAATTTTGGCGGGATAACTGCCGCTTAAATATTTTGAACTTAGGCGACGGAAAAATATATTCCGTCGACTAAGTTCAAAAATTTTAAGCGGCAGTTATCCCGCCAAAAATTTTGAAATTTTTTTCGGTTCCATTCTATAACTTTCAGCTCTCTCTCCCTCATCCTCTTCATCTCTCTCTCCTTAGCTCGTCTGCTGCTCTCTCTCTCCCTCGTCTGGTTGCTCCCCCACCACAGCGGCGCCTCCTCCTCCTCCTTCGCCGCGGCACCTCCTCCTCCTCCAAGCAGTGCCGCCTCCTCCTCCTCCTCTTCTCGGCGGCAACTCCTACTCCTCCTCTTCTCGGCGCCTCCTCCTCCTCCTTGGCCGCGGCACCTCCTCCTCCTCCAAGCAGTGCCGCCTCCTTCTCCTCCTCTTCTCGGTGGCAACTCCTCCTCCTCCTCCTCTTCTCGGCGCGCGACACCTCCTCCTCCTCTTCTCGGCGGCACCTCCTCCTCCTCCCGGCGAGTTTAGCGTCGGAGGTGGAGTGGAGTTGTTCGGGAACACGCAAACATAACCGTCGTGGTCGCCGGAGAAGAGGAAGAGAAGGAAAAAAAAAAGACCTAAAAAAACGAGAAAAAAAAACCGCGCCAATTATTCTAAAAAAAAAAATTTAAATTTTTACTTCCGTCGACTAAGATCTTAGGAGACGAAATATTCCGTCGGCTAAGAAAAACTTAGTCGAAGGAAAAGTAATTTCCGTCGATTAAGTTCCGTCGACTAAAATCTTGGCAGAAGGAACTATTCCGTCGACTAAGTCCCACTTAGCCGACGGAATCATCAATTCCGTCGGCTATTGTCTTAGCAGACGAAGCTTAGCCGACGGATCTTAGCCGACGGAAATTCCGTCGACTAAGATCTTTGCAGACGAAATATATGTCTTAACCGACGGAATGGTTCCGTCGGCTTATAGCCATAATCCAGTAGTGATATTGATTATATATAAATTTGTTCTTGGGACAATGTCAATAATACTATTGAACTGGGAAAAGTTAAGAGGAAGGACACGGGGGTCTGACCCGGCCTGCATGAACCGGTCGGACAACACCCTAACCAAAGCCACTTGGGCTGCTAATTAGTATGTTCTTTCTCAATAGTAACTACATGATGCCTGACAGCTAAATTTAGATTTGCTTTGCACGAGCAAATCTTCCAACTCAGTTTTTGGTCGAGCCCCTTTGACTCCTAGCTTACACACTAATTTGATTCCTTCTTCTCCTTCAATAATTTCTAACACGTACTGTAGTAACGTACTAGAATACATGAAATATATATACACAGGGCTTGGTTAGGAATGCTAAACTAATTAAGCTTTTCTGGGTTATTGAATCCCACAATCTTGGCTAGTGCAGACATAGATCTTTCAAGTATGGTGGAATTGATGATCGAGCTTTTATATATAGTTATACACTATGATTCTGCTAGCTCCCTTCATATATATGGAGAAGGAATATATATCCTATAGGATATGCGTGTGTATGCAGAAATTTAGAGCGAAGGAACTTGGAGGCTTGGAGCTAAGTATACTATTTCAATGCCAAAACTTGGAGTCTGCATGTGTTCATCAAAACAGAAGAGAAAGGACTTGGAGTCTACATAGTGCATGAAGCAATTATTGCTGAAGAAATAGTTTTTCCTTTTTATTATAAATTGTTTTTGATAAGGCTGTTACTTTGGGAGTTTGGTAGGGAAGCTGCTTCCTTTTCGTGTATTCGTTTTTTTTTTTCTTTTCTTTCAAGCGTAATAACATAATAAGCTCTCTAACTTACCCTCAAATTAATGTGCATACGTGTTGGTGACACCAACCTTACATGTGCATTACTGGACAGCTAGGGTTTTCAAAAACACCGTAGATCTCATATACATCGAGGGGCTTTGATGCTTTAGCATGCAGTTTCGAATTGATTCATATTATTATTGCTGATGATGTCGTTAATAGACTCGCCAAGTGTAATTAACGTTAGCATGCATGGATTAAGGTAAGACCCCATGATTAAGATGTTGGAAAATCTTGGGAGGCAGCTAGCCATATTGAACTGGTTGAATGCAACTAGAGTCGTCTTCCTCATGCCTTCGGTTTCATGTTTAGCACTTTCGAGACAAGGTGCGAATCTTGTCTTATTATTTCCCAGGCATATGTAAGTTAGCTAGCTAGATGCCTTGTACCCTCGACCACAAATATAACTCACGTTAAGTCGCCTTCAGTGTTAGCTAGCTTAATTGGTTTTGCTTCAAATGAATCTCAATATGTAGTTGATTCGCTTTGATGTTAAATATGAACTATATTGTCCAATTCTAATTTTCAGCTTTATTATAGGCCAAACAAGGGATATTCATCTTCATCTATCTTCTCATCATGTATAGGTTTGTGGGTCAAGAATGCAACATTACAAAGGGGTTCACTAAGCCTGCTACCATGCAAGTGATGCAGCTATCGATCACTACTACTATACAGCTAGAGCGATTAAAAAGGAAATGCAAATCTAATTGTGGGGATTAACGTTTAAAAGCCAGCCTTGATTATTCACTAAACTTAAAGTTTAATTGGCCTTTGGAATCACATTCGATCGAATTCTAATTCTAATTGATGGTAATGGTTTGTGGCCTACTATCATGATGGTTGGATGTTTTTCGTGCTTGTTCTTAATTAGTATCTTTGCTATTGTCTCGACCTTAGCTTGCTTGGAAATAGTACGCATACTTGACATGAAATTTGCCTGACATATTATATTTCAATCGCCTCAACTAAGTTTAGACCCACTTATGTAAAAGCTCTAATAAGCCAACAAAGACATGTACAAGGTGATGATTTGAAGTCACAAATGACTAATAACAAGTGGGTTTGATTGTCTCATGCATGCACTAATACTCCCTGAAATTCCGGGTTTAATTTGGTGAGCTATTTTCGTTTGGAGTTTTAGGAAATCATACATGCTTGTTGTAGAAAGTATTCACTAGACGACATGTATCTACACATTATGCGCGGATCACTAAAATTACACAGATACTATATATTACTAAATCATATGCATGATGGTCATCACATATAAATGGTTATGATGAATAACTAAAAACTACAATGCATTCAACTTCTCTAAGCGTCAATCTAACGAATCAAATAACGCCACCGGCTACGTACAATTGTTAGTACGTGCATGTTTATATATGTAGGGGTTTTAAACTCTTATGCGTTACCACAAAGTTCAATGAATCGATCACTATAATTCAAGAAGAGAAAGAACTAAACCCTATATCTTCATGTTTTCTAAAGTCAGAGAGCCAAACCGATTATAGATCCAACCTTTGGAACCTTATAGCTTTATATATATGGTTTGGTTATGGTTTTGATTTTTTTTTAATTTTTTTTTTCACATTTTTTCAGTAGCTAGTAGAGTGAGAAACCCACTAGTGATGATCTATCTCTAAATATTGCTTTTGTTTGGCATCTTTTGGCACATAAAGTTATTCCCACTCCCCGCGAACACTTATGTAAACATTGCAAAGTGACTAAAGACGCATATTGTGTGAATATACGAAGTACTTGGTATATTATTAACCAGGTAGCTCTTACTTTGTCTGAGAGATCGACTACCCTACATGATTAGATACGGGTTCATGAAGATTTTCATGAACTAAATTGCGTGTCTAGTAATCTAAAGAGTGAAGAATTGCAGCCAATTCGCTGCCCATCAAAGTCATCAGTTGCCTTCATCAGATCCCTTTTTGACTGAAAATCTTTCATAGTGATCGATCAGGACAGTTACGTTATATCTAAAACAATCAAGTACCTCTTGTATTAATTTGTATGTTTCTTAACTGGTTTGGTTATTTCCTGGTCTGTCTAGTTTAGAAGTGAAGGAACTTGATTCGCTGAGATTGATGCACAACGAGAAAGTTTTCTCACTGATAGAAGGGTTAATCTGGTATAGATGTGCAATGTATGAGAAGAAAGTCGATTAGTTCGAGCACTAAACCAGAACAAGAAGCTGAAAGAGGAAGACACGTTTTGCCAAAGAGATCGAACTGTAAGTGTCATTAGCATCTTGTAGGGTTAAGATCTGATCTGTGCAACATGCTGTGGCAGACCATCCCCAACACATAATTGCCATCTTTGAGATTTCTTTCAATCTAGCTAGCTTTTCCATCCATCTTCATTAGTTGGTTTGCCACTTTTGGTATCCACGTCCATGGGATTGATATGAGTTTCAATTATGCTTCACTTTCATTTGCAACATTGTGGAAAAGAAGAAGAAGAAGGCTAGCCAGGGTCCCAAAACTAAAGGTATACATCCCAATATAACCCACTAGTTGTACTACTGCCTCATCAATGTGCATGAAGTTTGCCTCCTTCATCATCGATCACCATCATTCCTCAACTCGAGCATATACCTTCCTCAGTTGATCGATCATATATTGATCTTTGAGAAGATGGCATTGGAATCTTTTGAAACCAAACTAAAGGTGCTTCCAAATCGTCCAAAGTTGATACAGAAGATTCCTAGTTTGTCAATTTACGACCCCTCTTTGCGTGATTCATGACATTTGACAAGGCTAGGCCTGAACCTCAACGTAATTCTAACGAGGCATGATGTTATATACATGTTAATCAACCCACTCACACCGATACATTAACTAAACTCATAAGCGCCGATATTTAGCCAGGTGTTCACTCTAGCTATCTGAGTATCAATATGTTTTCGTGAATTACAAGTCACTCAGACCCTAGGTTTAGAAAGACTAGTTATCAAAAACGTACGTGTTACCGTATATGTATCTTTACTCTTCTCTTGCTTGACGATCTTGATATGTTAAATTTAGGGAGCTTTGTATAGGTCAATCCCACATCGGGAATATAAGACATTGTCTGTGGTTTTATAAGGGTTTGAGTCATTCCATCAATTGCCAATTAGTTTTGGTTGTGAACCCTAGACTATTTTATCATGGTATTAGAGCGGATCAATGGCCACACGTACTCCACATCCAAATGTTGTCTACGTGTTATACTTAAAAATTAGCCACACGTGCGGGGGCGTGTTGAGATGACTTAACTTCGAGCAAGTTCAATTGAGAATTAGGATTCTGTAAGATGTGAATTCGTGAGTTTAGTGGTAGAGAATCTTCATCGACGAATGTACGTGAAAGAAGAATGAAGATTCTCTCTATTTTGGGGTAGAGATAGTGCAAGAAATGATGATATTTTAGAAAGATCAGTCTACGATCGATGTGTATCGCACTAGTTTGAATGGGAGATATACATGTTGCTTTAGTGGTGGCTGCTAAATAAAACTTCAAACAATTAGGTACGTCTTTGATGTTACATTACATGCGGATTGACACAAACTCATTATAAGCTTGTTGAAAAACTTGTTAAAGGCATGCAGATATGCGCATCTGAATTTGATTGATTGAGTTTGGCCTGCATGGCTGCAAGTGTTTCAAGACAATACGAGGCTTTATTCCGTGTTCTGTCCAAATTTCTCGAAGGCAAGCACGACATATATGGAGAGGCTTGCTTGATTGAGAAAGTCACACCATTATTGAAGCTTTCCACTGTTTATGATATATCATACAGAGACAACAGCCTAACATTTGCAGTGGAATCAGAACTTGATAGCACAATGTTGTAATCTGGTTTGAAAATCATACATGCCGGTCAGAGTTGTTTTTGGAGCTGACTGGTGTAACAAGTAGGTAACTGTGCTAAGAATGAACTCAGAGGAAAAACTATAGCAGAGGCATTTGAATTTTCAGTTTTGTATCGATATGACTGCGTTTAAAGGGCGGTCCTAGCAAGTATTCCAGCTATTTTCAAACTAAAAAACTAGGTAAACCAGTATTATGATGTACACATTGAATCAAATATATGCATCCTTGTCCTGTTAAGTTTAAGGAAGCGTCTTTATCACTGGTCAGATCATATATGAGAATATAACTGGGAGTTAAAACAGATGAAATGGGACTAATGTCCCCCATGTTTACAGTTCTCGCTTGATGGTGTTACTTTCTCGTACAATACCTCAGGCAACCTTTCTTCCGCAATTGAGAACTTGCGGTTGTGTAAAGGGAAAGTGGATGGTGCTTAGATGTACAGAGAGACATTATTCTGCAGGTGTATCATCAACAGATTTTTTGTACTCTGGCTTAAGCTCGTAAGTACCCTGGTTGGTTCCCCTTTTGTTGTATACACACAGCTCATTTAGTATCTCTTTCAAGAATTGCTGCAGATGAAACCATCAGAAAGTTGTAGACATTAATTAGAAGTTGCTGATCAGTAAGGAGTGAGTACACTATTCAATACATAAGCAAATGGGTAGAGAGGTAAGAAGACATACTGCAGGTTGATCAGTCTCCTGCACAAGCTGCTTCAATGCCCAATTTGGTTGTCTTTCAAATAACTTGAACATGATATCCTCCAGTTCCCCACGATCCCTTCTAGTCCTCTTGACATCTGATTGTTTAACCGGTACAGGTTTCTTCTTATCCTGGCATATCAAAGTTCAAGTATTATCCCTTTGTTACTTCTAAGTTCTAAGAATGTGGCCAAAGATTTATATCTGCATGGGACCACACTTCACACATCTACACTCTAAAAGAAAGTAGATAAATTTCATTTTACTTGTTCTGGTAACCACTATGACTATGGTTTTCCTTCATCCTGGAAAACATTGTGATCACATGACCACCATCAAATGCTAAAAATGTTCTATGCTAAAAGATAATGTATCTGTGGGCTGGACTTCTAAGGCTAACAGAATGAGCTCTCAGAGGGCGTAAGGAAGAACAAGCAAATAAACAGGACACACTTTTAACATTCTGGCATTTTTTGTGGAAGATAATGGATTGAAGGAAGTTGATACCTTGGGATTGGTAGAAATCAAGCCAATCATACCAGGCATGGGCCTCATATGTACTCCTCGGTCATTGTCGATCACCTTTCAATCAGCAAGAGAGAAAAATAAGTAAGATCTTGTATAGACTTATAAATGAGCTACCATATAACATGATCATATGGAAGGTATGGGGTACCTGTATTTGCCTATTCTTGATCATGGACTTGTTTGTCCTTTCTCGACACAACTTCCCATACTCCTCAAAGTTTGTACCATGGGGCTTCATGTCAAACTTGTGCTCTACTTTTCCTTCCACAGAGATCTTGCCTAAAATGAAGGCAAATGTCAACAATTATTTTCACAGGGCAATTATAAAAGAAAGGGGAATGGGTGAAAGACACAATGACATATGATTTGACAGATATGAACATAGATATCCATTACTTAGTACTATTTGTGCAGCTTAGCCCAAGTAATGGGACTCCTCAGTTGATGAAGGAGTAAATCATCAGCAACATAGACATAGCACATATCTTCAACATGACAATTTCTATAGGCGTAACAAGTAACAAGTAATTGTCTTATACCTATTTCAAATTTGCAGTCATTTAAATCTATTCAAGTTATCTAAACAATCATATGAAAGGCAGTCAAATGAAAATCAATCAATCTACTTCAACAACTCAACAACCATTCAGTGCATTTTCCTAGTGTGCACTCTAAAGAATCACATGAAAACCTACACATAAGGCTGAAAACTAGTTCTCATAGTGCACTCAAAAGGAACTGAGTATATCTGATACGATTAATCAAAAAAATCTAATTTCTGATCCTTACCTTGATTTGCCTCGGAGAAAACGCACATAGGAATAAAGTCCTTCGACATATTCATCGAATAACTCTTCGCCTTCATCCCAGTCTCAGTGGGGGCGACCTCCATTTTAAACTGATTGCAAATTTATAAGGTATTAGCACCAGAGACTATAAATTTGAGAACAAGTATGCACTTCAAAACCAAATTCAGTTACAAACAGAATCACAGCCTCGGTATTTTCAATGCAGCTTTCCTAATGTTCTAATACAACACAGAACACCTACTGATCAAATTGCAATACAAATTAGGGTTTCGCTGAATAACACAGATCAAAGAAAAACTGCAATCTCTCTAATACTCGCCCCTAATTCAACAAAATCTGCGAAGAACTAATTGATTGCATACATTGTAAAACCCTAACAATCAAGAACACGATCGAATTGAGAGAGAAGTAGCGAGTACCTGCACGGCGGCGGTCTCATCGGTTTCGAGCGGATCGAGGGAGAGGACGACTTTGGCGACGGGGTGAGGATCCGATGAAGGGTGCGAGTTCCAAGACTTGGCCACCGCCTGCGGCAGCTTCATCAGCCACACCAGCTTATCGGCTTTCGCAGTATCCAAGCTTCTGCTCCCGCCGTGGTCCTCCTCCGTCTTCACCTTCTTCGCCACGTGGTCCTCCTCCGACTTGACTCTCTTCCCCGAAGGCTTCTCCTCCATCTGTTCTGAGCTCGCCGGAGCTTGATTTGACCGGAATTCAACTCTAGCTTACCGCCAAGTCAAAATTGGCAAAGAGAGACGGGAGTTCTGCCTCTCTCCAGTCTTGCACCCTCTACATTCGGTGCGCTGGGCACGTGTCGCGATTGGATTGGCTATGTTCCGAAGGGTATTGTTGGTTTTTTCTTACTTTCCAAAACTTTGATCGAGCGTACAAGTGCGCTCCTGACGGCGGCGGCAAAATTACTGGGCCTTTCTCTCACTAGCTGCTCGATGGATCTGGGCTTTGAAAATAAATGGCTGGTTTTAAATCTCTTAACGGCAATAGGCCCAATATTTCTTTTTGCTTTTGAGAATGCCAACAGGCCCAGTTTGTTCTAATGAAGATTTTAGTTCATAACGGTATCTCTAATTTCATATCAACAAGCATGTTCATGAACACCTCAAAATGCCCTCATTGCTTTGAGGGTAGTAAATTTGTCAATTGTGCTCAAATTTAGTGCTAAAATGTTCTTGGTTGAGTTAGTAGTTTTAGTGACTCACGGGTTAATGTACTCGAGGTTCTAATATTTAGATGATTTCTTTGAGGATGGAGGGATGACTTCCAGGATGGCTTCCTTCATCTTGGTTGTGGATCTAGTAAGCTCCATCACAACACGCTACCTCCACGGTGGAACTGACTTTCAGACAATGCTTCCCAACAATTGTGAATGCTTCAAGTTTTAAAACTGATGTTTGAATAGACGCTCTAACTTCGTGCCAGAAAAATATTTGACGTCCGCTCATGTGCATGATAAGAGCATCTAAAATTCATAATTCGAATTTAAATTTGAAGTGAATAAACTCAATAAAGAAAGGAAAACTTGATTTTCTTCCCATTGATGAGAGGCATATTATTCATTAAGAAACAAGAATGGACCAGTCATCCATGAAGAAAATGGAGGGAACTTTGAAGAAGACGGGCAACAATAATGGAGTAGCGCTAAAGCCAAGCCAACATTTTCTCCTATTTGTTACTTACCTCGCCACTTGGTGACAAATACTCGTACCACAACAGCCCACGTGTTTTACAAATTTCTGGGAAGCTCACCCACACAAAGAATACCAAACCCCACAAATATCTCATCACACATTATATCCCCCCACTCCCTTCCCCACACTCAACTCACTCACAAACGATGGATGATCATCATCACGCTCTCCTCCTCCTCCTCCTCCTCTCTCTCCTTCTCCTCCTCTCCTCCGCCGTTGCCTCCACCGTAACCAACGCCGGCGATCCTCTCATACGACAAGTCGTATCAGGCGCCGCAGAGGAGGACGAGCTCCTCCACGCGGAGCGTCACTTCTCGAACTTCAAAGCCATGTTCGGAAAGAGCTACGCCAGCCAGGAGGAGCACGACTACAGGTTCGGCGTATTCAAGGCCAACCTCCGCCGGGCGAAGAGGCACCAGGGGCTGGACCCCACCGCCGTACACGGTGTCACGAAATTCTCCGATCTCACTCCCAAGGAGTTTCGCCGGAATTTCCTCGGGCTTAAGAAGCGTCGACTTCGGCTACCGGCCGACGCTAACAAGGCGCCGATTCTTCCGACGAATGATCTTCCCACCGACTTTGACTGGCGCGAGAAAGGTGCCGTCACGCCGGTGAAGGACCAGGTAGTATAGTCTGTAGCGCATGCATATGTTATGAATATTAAGATTAAGGGTAAAATATCGTATAGAAGTTGACATTATTTAGTTCTTACCGTTTTATTTTAATTTAAATAGTCTTTAAAGTTATAATTTTTTATCTTAATAGTTTTTATGATTTTATTTTAATAAATTCATGATTTTTCATCTAAATAGTTCTTATGATCTTTAACCGAGAAAATAGATCGGAAGATCTATTTGGATGAAAAATCATGATTTTAAGGACTATTTAGATTAAAATAAAACCATAAAAACTATTTAGATAAAAAATTGTGACTCTAAGAACTATTCAGATTAAAATAAAACCACACTAAACAGTTCGACTTCAAACCACAATGATTAAACAAATTTCAATTATAAGATTAATTATTTGATTTTTAAATTTTTTTTGTTTATGTTTATGGAGTATTGATTGTGTGTTGTGGGGTGTATAATAGGGTGCGTGTGGATCATGCTGGTCATTTAGTGCGGCCGGAGCACTGGAAGGAGCTCATTATTTGACAACAGGGGAGCTTGTGAGTCTGAGTGAGCAGCAACTTGTGGACTGTGATCATGAGGTTTGTTCATAATTTACAATCTTAGATATAAATGTATAATTTGATATCTGCTATTTAGCCTTAAATAATTGAATTTTATGTCTGCAAAGCTTAAAAGATTGAATCTTTAGCTAATTGCTTAATTGAGTTGAAGGTTGACCCTAGTTTAATTTGGCAGTAGTAGAATCTGAAACTCCATGTATAGTATGATTAGTATGTTGCTGATGTAATATTAAGTTGATCTATGATGTATCTGTACTTCAAGATAATGAATATTTCCTAGATGGTGGTTGAGTCACTTGAGTGAGTGTTCATTTTAACCTTATGGATTTGAATTGGGTTGGAATTACTTGCTCTTTTGAAGTTTTTGTCTTGTCTTTAATCTGTATATAAGATGGTTTTTGAATGTCCCTTTTATTGGTATGAGTCTCCTTATACTCCTGTTTCTCTACTCGAATTCACATACATTCATCTATTATATCTGCAAAGTTTATCGGTACCAATGCTAGTATCAGATATCAGCATAGTTAAGGCAGTTGGTTGCTTTCTTATCTCTAATGGAATGGTGGTGCATTGTATTTGATTTGATTGTTATGATGGGGCATTGTCTTATAATGAGCCTGTTATTTGCAGTGTGATCCTGAAGAATATGGTTCATGTGACTCTGGCTGTAGTGGTGGACTAATGACCAATGCCTTTGAGTACGCACTCAAGGCTGGGGGTTTGGAGCAAGAGAAAGACTACCCTTACACTGGGACGGATCGCGGTACCTGCAAATTTGACAAGAGCAAAGTTGTTGCTACTGTCTCCAACTTCAGCGTTGTTTCGCTTGACGAAGATCAAATTGCTGCAAATTTGGTCCACAATGGCCCCCTTGCAATTGGCATCAATGCAATGTTCATGCAAACATACATTGGGGGAGTCTCATGCCCTTATATCTGCGGAAAACAACATCTGGATCACGGGGTGCTTCTGGTGGGTTACGGCTCCTCCGGCTACGCTCCGATCCGATTCAAGGAGAAGCCTTACTGGATCATAAAGAATTCATGGGGACAGAGTTGGGGAGAGGAAGGGTATTATAAGATATGCAGGGGTCGTAATGTGTGTGGGGTGGATAGCATGGTCTCTACTGTTGCTGCTATGCACACATGAAAGCAGAACCATTAGGAAATCAAGGAATTTTTATTTATTGTATTAGACTTGTGGGGCTATTGTACATATAATCCTATGATCTCCTAGATGATAATTTCAGGAGAATCTGTAATAAGTCTGGTAGTCTTATGTTGAACTTGTATAGTAATAGACTCTTATGTCATCTTTACTAGGGTGTGACCGTGTGATGTTTTAAGCTTATGCTATGAACTTTTACGATTTGCCCCATTTGTGTATTATATGCCTGAATCCTTCACCCTAGTTCTCTCAGCTTGCCATCTCCTCTCTATAGGATGGAGGGGTACTAATGTGTAAGATGATCACAAGTATGAAAATATATATATGTAGAGGAAAGAGCTTGGGGTGCCATGGCCACTTTTGGCCTGGCCTGTGCATAGCTCCCCCTATAAATGATTTATGTAGTCTTATTTTGATAGTGATTATTTGATAATTTTAATAGTACATGGTACTAAGATAAAATAGTTTAGGTTTCACATCTAAAACTAATATTAATATAACGTGGAATGTGTGGCTATTGGGCTTCATACGTGGACGTGGTTAACTCGTTCTGATATCATGATAAAATAGTTGGGAGTTTACAATCAAAACCAATTAACAATGAGTGAAGTAGCCCAAACTTTTATAAATACACAGACAAAATCTCATATTCCTGATATGAGATTAACATCTCAACAAACTATGTTATTACGTTCCATCATGTCCGAATTGATCACCGCCGGCTGTGTGCTCATCCTCTAATCTGATTGGTGGGTCAGACTTTGTTGGGCTTCTTTGGAGCTTGAATTCGTAAAAACAAGTTACTTTCGGCCCAGCGAACTTTCTGTGGGTTTTGGAGCCGGACAAGAAGTAGCATGCTTCTGCTTTGACGAGACATGATGACATTTAGGCGGCCAATAATCTACTTTTTCTATAAAAGTCTCAAATCTAATTATGTCGGGGAGTGGACACTATGAACCGCCAGTCACACCCCACCTCAACTTGACGCTCGACCCACCCTACACTACTAATTTCTACGTACAATAAAATTCATCAGTATACCGTAGACGTATCCTTGCTTGGTACTGTTATACATATACGTAGTTCTGTATTTTTTTATTTTTTTAGATTGTGATTGGTAACTGCAACGGTAAAGAAAGTGTGAGAGATCGATCAACTCTCTTACTCCTTGGAGGTGAGAGGTATAATACATATGAAATTTTCATCTATTAAAGCCACGCCAAGAAAATCCTTTTTATCTATTCCTTCACGATAACATAAACCCTGAAGCGCTTCATATAGTCTAATTTAATACATACTAAACAAGGGTAAGACATATATAATTAATACTAGGCAATTTTTCTAGTGATGATGATTACATTGTATTACAAAATAATAGCATCAACTCATCACAATGAGATAAAATGATGATTTAAGCTCGTATCAATAACATAATATATGAAACAGGAAAATGAAATTGACATTTCTTAAATTGTAATTCACACTCCATTTTCCTTTTTTAGTTAACATACTCACAAAAATTTACACTCCTCACTAATGACAAAATTAAAGTTACCAAAAATAAAAACATGGAATGTGAATTTCACATCCCATAAAATATATGTGATCTTATACATCGTCATTTAAGTCTCGTTACATAAGTGCACAAGACTTGTAATGATGATATATGATACATAATGATAGTTTAGTATTACAGTTTGTTTTCAAAATCATATGATTTGTTTCAATGTGCGGCACAAAACGAAATCTGCTGGGTCCGATGAACCGGACCTGATGGTCAATGTAGGAGAAGTGCATGCAAATGTATACGAACCTTTTCGCCAAGGATGAATGGTGTTGAGAGCTTTGCCCATCCAGGTAAAAATGGAGAGCTTTCGACACAAAATTATAGTAGAGAGAAAGAAAGCGAGAAGGACAACGATTGGAGTCAATAGGAGGAAGAAGGCTCTGGGCTCGAGAGCAAAAGAAAGAAAGACATGGACACAATAATTGGAACTTCCACACAGAATACCATTCATCTCGTCCCCAATAAAAATCCCCCATCGTCCTTTCTCTCTCTCTCCCATCAATCTCTTTCTCTGGTCTTTTTCCGGGAACCCTAGCTAGCTTTATTTTCTTTTCTTTCTTCTATTTACCTTTCTGATTATCGATAAATGGCCTCATCCGAATGTTCCTAATCCGGCATCAGAAAATATTGATAACACCAAGGAAGCTAGGCCCTCATTAACTGAGCTCGATGCAAGTACTTAAGATTTGATTAAGGCAGGAAGATCGAATTAGGTTAAATAATTAGGGTTTGTTTTACCTCTCGGCACCAGATCGAGTCAAGGGCAGCGTACGGCGCGACTTCGGCTAAAGGCGGCCGGAGCTCTACTTTTGCCTCACATATATAATTGAAATTCAATAATTAGTGGGCACTAATCTGGGGGATTCACGTGACTGTCTTTCATGAAAAGCTAATTTTCTCTTTACTAAAGCCAGCTTTTGGTCAAATGGCTTTAATCTTCTACGTCCCCGAGCCAAGATTTGCTGAACTACACTCCACAGCAGCAACCCTATTTCCTATCGAATTAGGCCAATCATGGGAGAGACTAATTCGATACCTTAATGAACCACTAATTATGCAACCATCGATAAACTAATTGGGTACGGGAATAACTTCATAAGATGTGTATCATTAGGGGAGAGATGTAGAAGATTTCAAAAAAAGATGAGGGTTCAACTTATACAGTGTAGACGGTCGAAATAGAAGCGTCGACATAGTAAAAGAAAGAAATAGAAGCGTCGACATAGCAAAGGAAGGAGTGGACCTTGCTATGTCGATACAGAAGATTGTATGCTTATATTCTCACCGATGGATTAAGACATTGTTAAAAGTAGAAAATATCAACAAAAAAATCTTGATGTCTTTAAGAAACACATGCATGTGGCCTGGGTTTTGTTTTCTTGGATATGAACATGCATACAATTACAAAATTTTGAAATGAATAGTTACCCAAGCTAAATGATAAATCGTTGGAAACAAACAGCATCTAATCTCATCCTTAAGATAAACTAATTAAGTTTCCAAATCAAACAAAAACATTGGTCAAATCAACAAAGTTTTTTTTTTATATATAACAGAGGACGGGCTAGACCATACCTCTATTGATCGAGTTTTATTTAAAAAGAAAAATAAAAGAATAAAAAAATAAGAAGGGGGCATTACCTTGCTCCTGCCAAAACGATCGATACGAATTAGCTCTAACAGACAGATAAACAAAAATCAAATCTACAAAGTAGACAAACTTTTGAATTAGAGTACTGTACTGTTATATTCTTGCATAACAGTAAATTATATATGCTGCATTTTGTTCGTGATCGTGTATCATTGGAAGAACAATCTTTGTTTGATGGGAAAGACAAAATTATAGGTTGATAATAACACGAAAGCAATTAGGAGATCGTCATCAAGAGCTTTGAACATTCACTTCATTTCTCATAGATTCCATGATATCATAAAATGTACAACACAACAAGTTTGACAAAACAAATTATCGATCTTGCTGCCTGCTGGCATATAACCAACATTTGATCCAGGGTTCACGTCCTACAACACGTACCAACACACATAGGAACACCCCATCTAAGCCTAATTCTGTTAAATATAACCATCAACCTTGTTGACCTTATCATCATAAGCAAGTGATTCAACTATATATACCTCTAGCTAGTATGTATCATCACCCCACTACTGTACAAAAACCAATTTTTTTTTTGTATCGATTCGTCAATCGTAAAATGATTACAATAAGAATTTTTGAGTGGAATATTACGGGGCAATTTGCACAAGAAAACAATAACCCCACAATTTCATAAACCTCAAAATTAAGTTACCTTAATTGTTGCTTATTTTATAAGAAATTTCTGAGGCTTGTTATCACAGGCTCGTGATCGCTGCTAAAACCCTCGATTTGAATATATATATATATATATATATATATATAGTTTTATTGGCCTAAAACTACACGTGGCGCGTGGTGATAGGTTTCTGCTGCATGTCCTCTTTTGGGAGGTAAGATTGCTGGGTGTATTGCACTCGGTAAAAAAAAAACTAAAAAAAAAACTTATTAATGCACAGGGATGGTCAGAAAAAGAAGTAGAAGTTGCGGGTTTTCCGGTGTGATCACCGACACGTGGACGTATAGTGACCGTTCCGGCCTCATCAACCGGAAGAAAGACCAGAGGTGAATTGGCCATTGTTTTATTTTCTTTTAATCTAACTCAGTACTAGCTTCTGAGTCTGAGTGAGTCTCTTTCCCAGTCACTCACAGTTTCTTATCTCTCCTACAGAGAGAACTTGTGTGTATGTGACAGAGTTAGAGCTAGCCAAGTGAGCGAGAGAGAGAGGTAGGTTTTCGTTCTGGCGTAGTTTAGCTTAAATGGTCGATGAGGGTTAAGTAGAGAGAGAGAGAGAGAGAGAGAGTAAAGATCGAGCAGAGTGGGTGCAGTTTCCATGGCGGCGTTGCAGGGCTCTAATTCCGTGCCATTATTGCTTCGAACAACGACACCACCAAAATTGAGAACCCAACTCTTCATCAACAACAAAACAACTACTTAGTTTTTCCTTTCTTACCCTAAAATATTTTAGCCCCTCAAAAAAGCTGCCAAACAAAACCCAAAAACCTCCCCACCAGCACAGCAGAGAGAGATCACATAGCTAGATTCACGCAGTACTCTATCTATCTATCTATCTATCTCTCTCGAACTCAGAGTGAGTGAGAGTGATCGGTAGTACCATATCGGTCGGTTCAAAAAAACAAGGTCGAAACCCTGGAAAACCCGGGTGGTGTCCGAATCACTGATCCGCAAACAAGATTTGGTCTTCTGATATGGATTTTTACCCCAAATTGAGGTCATTTTCGTGTGCGAGAAATGGCTGGGTTCTTCGGTAGCTTAGGGGGAGGAAGAGATCAGGGGGTTAGAAACAAACAAGGTGGAGACGATGAAAGAGGAGGAAACTTAAACCTGTTTTCGTACGGAAACGAAGAGATCTACAACAATTCCAAGGGCGGATTCGAGTTATGGCCACAGTATCATCCTCACCATCCTCATCATCATCATCAGCAGCAAAGCTTGAACTACTACGCGTTTGGAGTGGATCCTAGCCGTAGAAGCAACCACAACAATTTGGAGGGCAACGTCTCGGATGACTCATCTTCGGGGCTGAGACTCGCTGTGATGCGGCAAGGAAGCGGTACCGGTGGCGGTGGTGGTAGTGGTACTGGTCTAGGATCGGGCGGAATTAATTGTCAGGATTGCGGGAATCAAGCTAAGAAAGACTGTCCTCACTTGCGGTGCCGAACCTGTTGCAAGAGCCGAGGGTTTCAGTGCCAAACACACGTCAAGAGCACTTGGGTACCTGCAGCCAAACGCCGAGAGAGGCAGGAACAATTCTCTGCTCTTCAGCAGCACCAACAACAACAACAATTGCAATTTCCTAAAAGGCAGAGAGAGAATCAAGCAGGAGGCTCATCTCTAGCCTGCGTTCGTTTACCCACTAACACGTCAGGTAAGCTTGGAGTTTACAATACAAACAAACACTAATTATATACGATTTTCAGACTCCAATTTTGGATATTGACAGTAATTCCATGACAGAATTTTCAAACACTGTTCAATTCTCTTATGTAAAGAAAAAAAGAAAAACAGTAATTAAGATCTTGTGGAAAATCTGGACTAATTTCACTAGGAGTTGGATGTATCCCATCAAATCCAATCCTTTGCGTGTGAGAGAAAGTCCACCTCCTCCGGAACATAGTCATCTTATAAGTCACACTCACTTTGCTGTCTCTCTTCTGTTTTCATTCTATCACTGTTCGTTGGTAAAACTGACGAAAAGAATTCCATGAAATTCTTTGCACTCATACACTACTAACTGCTCCATTACTTTCCCTTTTGTTTTTTTTTGTTTTGTTTTGTTTTTTTTGACAATTAATTCTATAAATATTTTCATGAAAACACAAATTAGGGTTGGAGCTTGCACCATTTCCAGCGGAGGTGAGTTCGCCAGCCGTGTTCCGGTGTGTGAGAGTCAGCGCAATGGATGATGTGGAGGAGCAGTACGCGTACCAGACGGCTGTGAACATCGGAGGCCACGTGTTCAAGGGACTTCTCTACGATCAAGGGCTGGACAATGCTAATTACACAAGCGCAACCACCGCCGGCGAAAGCTCCTCGGGCGGCCAACAAGACGGAGGAGGAGGGTATCATAATAATCAACAGCAACTGAATCTCATAACCACCCCTACAAGCACAAGTGCCAACCCTCCTACGGCGACGTTGCTCGATCCTACTATGGTGTTTCCGACTCCGCTCAATGCTTTTGTGGCTGGTACGCAATACTTCCCACATCCGAGGTCTTAGAAAATAAAAACAGCAAGGGCCAGCTTGCCATTGGCTTCGCTTTCGTTTTTGCAACTCAAATCTTCGTGTCTCAGCTACTAGCTAGCTAGATCGAACTAATATTGATTGTTCCTCTATTAATTGCTATGCCATTCGATCATCATCGTAGATCAAGTTGATTTATAGCTTTTAACATGCCCTAGAAAACAATGATGATGATGATGAGAACGATATTGGGATGTTTGGTTTTGTTTCCGAGTTTCAATTCTGATTAATTAGAATTAACTTAATCATTCAGTTTAATTTTGGCATTATAATTATTGTTTGTGCGGCAGCAGCAGCCGCTAGGTTGCATTATAATACCTCTTGTTTTTCCATGGTTGACTAGTGTATAGTATTCTAGAATTCTCTTTAATTGTCTCTGACTCTCTGGGTTAGATATTACTGAATGCGGTTTCTGGGCGGCGGTGAACTCGAAACCCCTTCCCTCTTTTCCCTGTTTATCCGGTGTCTTGCCGGAAATGTAAATGGCAGGACAACTAGGTTTCGTGTTTGGCTAACCATACATTTTAAATTCCTATGTCAAAACCTGTCTGAAAAAGAGAGGATGGGAATAATGAACGGTGCAGATATGCAGAGCCTTTAGATCTCATGCAATGCCGATTGGCGAGCAGTGAAAATTGATTAGTTACGTAAATGGGTAATTACAGAGGGCAGGTATGCCAACTACTTACCTGCCAAAGCTGTAAAATTTAGCAACTTGAAATAGACGTGCGAGATGTGAGTTAATGCAGCCGAAATTATCCGAGTAGATGCATGTGAACGTCTATGTATATTTGTTGTGTATGTAATATGTATATTTATAGGCTATGTAACAAATGTGATGTAGGGCTGAGCGGAGAAGGTACTTATATGTATGAGCTACTGAATGATGGTTCCTAGGCTGCTAGATTTGGTAGTAACGAAAGAAACTTACACCTTATGAAAAAATTTCCATGCTCTTGTAAATTCTGACCCTTATCATGTGCAGCCTCATCTCAATCTCTATCCCTCTCTATTTCTTGGAATCATTTTGTGTTTCCCATTTCTTTGTGTTAGATATAATATCTCTCCTTATCGATCGGGTAGCAGTATTCGCACTCAAGGAGCTGGAATTGATGCTTCGTTTCTTTAATTTGTAGTTGCTCTACATATATATGTGACAGCAGCATATGTTGTTTGATTTAGGGCTTATGGCTTAGATCGAAGAACCTGTCATAGTATTTGGTATCTGTGGAGGTCTAGCAAATCAAATCTAGCTAGAAATTGGAACTGGATTAGTGCATGGTGAGCAAATTAAGGTTCTTTATAATTGTATGGGTAATGACTAATGGGACATTGGGAGCAATGGTTATATATATATATGGAAGCAGTGTCTTCAAATGTTAGTTAAACAAATGATATGAGATATAGAAGTGGCTTGACTATGTGTGTTGCCTTTCTCTCTGTCACAAATGTGGATAAAAGCTAGGGCAAGGATGTGTTGGCTAGAAAGCTTGAGTGATTGTTATTTTGCTGATATATGGTAAGGTATGGAGACCTGAAAGCTCATTGTCATGGTTTTGGGAAGTTGCTTGCATGATAGGAGCATATAATGCAGGCAATCCTCTTAAAGTGAGCACTACTTCAAGAAATGACACTAATTATTATAATTAAAGAATAAGAATTTGAGTATTATTTCGTAGGGTATGCATGCATTATTTGCACTAATTGCCAACACATGTATTATGTATATTTAGATTCATTCAGAGGAGGGGAATTAAGAAACTAAGATACACATCATTCTAGGTTCAGTAGAAGTGTCTGTGATATGTTAATTCCAGCAGAGAAAGATTCAGTATTCCAAATCGTACTGGCCGGTTTTATAGATATTGATGATCTTGCAGTAGCGAGCTTACATAAAATGTCAGTCAAACAACCGTGCAAGCTAAAAAGGCTTGGTTAACTTGCAGTCTGGACATAGGCCGGCCAGACTAAATAGCTGTCTGATTTGACTCCCACAGTATATAGCAAACTTGTGATGATCATTCAAATTCTTCATAATGTAAAAACACTGTTCAGTCTAGACCAGAAGAGACAGTAGACCTACGAACACCTTCTATGTGCTCTCCGGTAGCAAAGTTCCAAATATATTGAAGCTTTGAAAATCGTATACTGTATGCAGCTACCAGTTATTCTTTTTTCCCCGGAAACTCTTACAGATAGACAATTACATTGGTTAAATCAGTAAAAACGTATTCTAAAGTTACGAAATCACTTTGTCTGTAATTGATTTGGAGTAACATTTGTTATAGTACGTATTATACTTCTGGAAAAGCTTCTGGCATTGAGCAACAGTACTGTGTTGAATCTGGGTCCCTTTTTGTGCTTGGAACCTCTGTTCTGTCAATTTTTTCCTTTGTAAATATTTCTGTTATGTCATTTTCAAAATATAGATGAACCGACTATGACTCTAGTGACCCAAATTAATTTGTATTAAAAACTGGGGAACACATATATGATATCAAATGAAACATTTTTCTCTAACCCCACAGAAGTTCAATCTAGACGTTAACGTAGTTGATGAAGACTTGAAGGCTTCATCATGTAATCTTCTTTATTTAAATTCTCTGGGCATCTTCTTCTCTAACTTCAGTAGTGTTCCTTCACTAGCAGTACTGCTTGTGACGAACTTAATAACATTGGTTTGTAGTATAGTGTAGACTAGAGAGTACTATAGGAGGGGTATCAACCGTAATTAGTTGGGACAACTCTTTGCATATATAAATGTGTATATATACGCAATCAATCGCCCTTGTTTTCTGGCTTTGTTCATAATAATATATACTTTCAAATCAACTAGCTCCCGATTTATCTAGGTCACGAGTCAAGGGATTGTGAAGCTAGAGAAACAAGTTAATGCGTGATTAATAGTAACAAGTGGACCTATGTGGTCTCATACTATATGCATTACGGATAATTGGATCTAATTATCATATCAATGACATAAAAACCATATCGTCGGAGTTCAGTTCATCCATGTCTAAGTAAACGACTAAGTATGAGACTCCTTCCGCGGTGATTCCTAAGTGTTACGGTAGACCTGCTAGACGAACACACGCGGTTAGAGGGAAGATCGGAAGCTCCGATCGCCATTACTGGCATAGTGTACGTGGAAGGGTTGATTGCGGTTGTGGTTAACCGTAGTAGAAGATGAGTGTATATTTGAATACCGATCACTAGATGCCTGTGTGTGTGTTAAATGTGAGCTGCTACAGACTTGATTCAAGACCAAAATAAGAGAGATATAGCTAGCCAAACTGATTATGGACCCTAGAAATCATGAAGGAAAATTATTAGTTAGTTGTCTGGAGTTCGATCTTCAGATCTTGACTAACTGACACGAAATGGGCATGATTACGAGTAGTAGCTCTCTGATCTGATGAATCGAGTGGTTGAATATCCTTTTCTAGACGGCCAAAACCCTAGCTGCTGGCTACGTATTTATGACGATATACATAATGGGATCGATCAGCAGAGTTATTAATGTTTGGGGGTTTTCGTCTAATACGTAGGCTCTCCAGGGCTAGTGGAGCCTTTAGCAAGGTAGGGTTGCGGCCAGAGCCAGACGCATGCGAGTGATCCGATTGCTCTCTCTGTTAGTTTATAATGGATCGTCTCTATTTATATCTTTCTATATGATCTTGGCTTTCGATTCCCTTGTTGCTAAGCTAAGCTAATGATCTAGGCTTACAACGTCAACGTGGTCCAAACTTGTTTGTGTGTCTCCTACATAGCTTTGCCGCTATATATATTACAGCATTCACGATTGTGCTGTAGTTAATTAATTAATCGTTGTGAGTTTCTGTGTGAAAGCCGTACGTAATGTCCCTGATTGGCACCACTGCCTGGCTAGCTGGTTATGGCCTCAGTACTGTAGAGGTTAATTAGCCACGGAAATAATGAACAATCTCATTCTCATCTACTGTCTCTCTGCTTTTCTATAGAAAGAGATGAGATGGGGGCGGCTGATGGTGACGCAACGGTGTTAACTTGGTGTTCTTTTGCCATTCCGATCCTCAAGAATTAGAGAAAAGAAGAGTGCGTGTTATTGGATGACTTGGTTGCAAGAAATTTTTACAGAGGGCATGGACCAAAATTGCCAAAATCCGGCTGCATCTGAGTTTGGCACAGAAACATAGCGTTTCGCAGCATATTCAATGAGCGTTATCTTATTGCCAGTAAATTTAACAAAGCTTGAAGCCAGTTTGAAACAACCCATGTTGTCACACTTGAATGAGATTCAGATAGTGAGCGCGCTGGTCTTATGCAAAGAGGAAATAGGTGTTAGTCTAATCAGATCTTCCCAGCAGTTGGAAGCGCAGTAGCTGTGTACGTTCGTTCGACAGCACTTGGGTGTGCTTTAGGTTTTGCATTAAGAGGTCCTTCTGCGAAAGATTTTTCATGCTTACCCGATTATGATGTTCAAAGAAGACTGTGTATATTCGAGGAAGGAAAATACTTGTGTTCAGACTAATACGTACGTGTGCGTCCGGACTTTTTCTTATTTATATACATTTGTCGATGCATATTATAATCTTAACATTTCCAAAGTTAAATTAACTAATAAAGATGAGCATCTGCTTTGGTGGTCTGAGACTATCCTATCCAACAATGTGGTTTTGAGCGGCGGCGCTGATCTGATCTGAGATGACAGCAACCAGCTCTGGCACTGCTACGAAGGTTGCCTGCCCATGGGCATTCATGTGCCCTTTGGATGAGAGTTCTCCTCCAGAGTCGCATATCTCTAAAGCTAAGACGTTCGCTTCTGTTCTCTCTGCGTCGACTGAATCTTCTGTTCCTATTACTCAATTGCCGATTCCTGTTGTTCGTGGGGATAAAACCTATGTGAAAATCAATGAGGCCCTATACCAAGAACAATTGAAGAACTTCAAAACTAATCTTATTGGTAGGCTGTTGTTACGTAAGGGTTCAACTCCATTGAAGACTTCTGCTCTTAAACAATTACTCAATGATCTTTGGAAACCTGTGGCACCATGGCGTTTGGTTCCACTTGGGAAAGGTTATTTTGATATTCACTTTACCATCGTCGATGATTTACGACGAGTTTGGGGTAGAGGAACCTGCTCTCTTGCCGATGGCCTTTTTAGATTAGCTCAATGGAAACCGGATTTTGTGCCAGGGGAAGACCTCCCATATACACACGCTCAACTTTGGGTCAGACTTTACGGGTTAAGCCAAGATTATTGGCACCCCCAACACCTTATGGAGATTGCTCGGGGAGTGGGTACTCCATTGCAACTGGATCGAGCTACAATAGAGCGTGAATTTGGATATTATGCACGAGTATTGGTTGACGTAGATGTTGCTAGTGACTTGCCTTCTTCATTGATGGTGGAGCGGGAGACTCATTGCTTCCCCATTGAGGTTGTATATGAGAATATGTGCACCCGTTGCCGTATTGTTGGGCATACATCAAATCGGTGTCGGCAGCTAAATAGTGACAAGGAGCCAAGGAACATTGGGGAGAAGCTTCTTATAGCTCCTCAAAATGTGTCTCGTCAAGAGTATAGGGTGAAAACAACATCGAAGTTCCAGGAGCTTGCTGAGCCAACAATGACTACTAATCATGCAATTGAGTCAGTAGCTTTGTCAAATGAAGATAATCATGTGATTACTCCTATTGTTCCAGGTGTTGATGAGGGTTCACCTCAAGAGGACCAAGTTCCTGTTCTTCAAGTTCAAAACCAATCTTTACAGGTTCAAGAAAATCAATATGCTCTTTTGGAACAAGAAGTCATCGATGGTGCTGCCAATGACTTAATTGTAGAAATTGCAGATCGAGTGATTAATGAAACAAGTGACCAATCCCTTGTGGACTCTGTAATAGTTGGAATTGTGTCTCATGCAACACCTAGCGTTTCAAGTCCACAACAAATAAGATTAAGGAAGGATACGCATGAGGACATCGTTGCTCCAACAAGATCTGCAATTGATGACAATGTCTCGACTAATAACAGTTTTGAGATCCTAGCTCAAGTGCAACAAGAAAGTTTAGTTGGACTCCACTCAAACACTTTGGTTGACAATGAGGATTCTGCTCTAGGAGAACATCCGGTTAAGAGGGTTTGTTGGGGTGATTTGGAAAATGAAGAACCTCTTGGTCATACACATTATGTTTCATCTACTGAGATCAATTATGAAACTTGGTATCATGAGAATGAAACTACATCAGATGAGAGACTTCTTTGTGCTTTGCCGAAACCTCAACACAAAAAAGTCAAGGCAAAGCAATATCAATCGAGTTCAAGATACCCTGCACGTAATCGGACACCTCCCGTGCGTCTTGACCTTTAGTTGTTTTGGACTTTAGGTACTCTTCTACCATGTTGATGGTTTGTTAATGCTTTTTGCATTTTTATTATTTTTAAGGGGCATTGGTCTTACGTCCTCCCTTTTTTGTTGTTCTTACCTATTTTTAATTGAATAAAATTATTGTTTTGCTAAAAAAAAAAAATTAACTAATAAAGATTACCTCTGCAAAAGATTAATGTAAACAAAAATAGTTTGCTAAGCCGAATGAATCAAACAAATTAACGGTTAATCATGAGACTGCTAACTTTCACCAGAACTGTCAATTTATTTTGTTTAATTCAATCGGCTGAGCAAACGAGTTTTGTTTACATTGATTTTTTGCATAGATGATTTTTATTAGTTAATTCAACTTTTAAACGGTTAAGATTATAATTTACATTGATAAAAATATATAAATAAGAGAGAATCCAGACGCATACGTACATACTACTCCGGACACAAGTATTTTCTTTTCTTTCGAGGAAGCATGAAAGTCTTTGGCTATTGTAGCCCTCGGCATTCATGTAACCACAGAGAGTGGGGAGGTGACAAAACCCTACACTGCTTCAGTACTTCCTCACAGAACCAGAGCATTCTCCGTAGGTGCATATCTATCCAATCAAATAGAACAAACAATGCAGCCCACTTCCGTGGGCCTGAATCTTGGTGGTTGGGTTGTTGGGTGTCACTGATATATTGAGTTTTAGTCCAATTCAATATGTCCAATCATAAAGAAACATATGCCGAAATTACAGGCATCGTTTAGAGCAAGCTAACTGGGACTTTGACTTTGACACTTTCGTTTTGAATCACAAGTGAGGTCCGTCCCCTACAGACCTACACACCCTTGAAGAGCGGTGCAGAGGGGTAGTTCCGTCATTCTCAAGTTAGATATTTCCCCTAAGATGGCGCGTCACGGTCGCGCGCGCATGGACTTGGAAGTTTAAACCGGTGGAGGGAGGAAAGCCTCTTCAGCCGATAACATTTCATCTCCGAACTCATTTCACCCTATCAAGAAACGCCACGTAACCGTCAAATATAAAGTGGTCACCATAAGAAAAAAAATAGCTCCAGGAAAACGGTACCGTCTTATAAACGCTTCAGGAATATAAAATAAAAAAAGTGCACAGCATTTTGAGCCCCGGAATCAGATTTTGATCTGGGTTCGAATTTAGAGCGCCTGAAATTCACAGCAGAATAGATTTAAAATTAGAAGCAACAACAATTTCATTGAAGCTCTTGTTGATTTTTGTGTGTGTGTGATTTTGTAAATTAAAAGCAAGAAAATGGATGGTTGGCCAACGATGGATCTGTTGCGGTCGGAGCCAATGCAACTGGTGCACCTGATCATTCCGATTGAATCGTCTCGCCGCGCCATCTCCTATCTCGGCGAGCTCGGCCTTTTTCAATTCAAAGATGTTAGTTCCCTAATCCCTCTCATATTTCCTGCTTAATTTGATGATTTATATGTCTATTAATGTCTGCGCGTATCAATTTTTATTTGAAGCTCAATGCGGAGAAGAGTCCGTTCCAGAGAACTTACGCCGCTCAGGTACATTCATCGCCTCTATCAAAATTGAATCAGCATATAGCAATTTCATGTTTATATATAAGATGAAAATGTTTGCCACATTGTGAAGTAATTGTGTTGGATTTGGAATTGGATGTGATCTGGTGCGTGTGGCTGTGTAGATCAAAAGATGCGGGGAAATGGCTCGAAGGTTACGATTCTTTAGAGATCAGATGAGGAAGGCTGGGTTGTTGTCACAATCAACAATGTCGACAATGAGCAATGATACTGATCTCGATGGCTTGGAGGTAGTTTGACAAGTTGAAATGCTGTTTTTGAGTTTTTTGAGACTATTGTTGTATCAGCTTCTGATTTGGGGGAGTGTGGCCAGGTTAAACTCGGTGAACTTGAAGGTGATTTGTTAGAAATGAATGCAAATAATGAACAATTGCAACGCACTTATAGCGAGCTATTAGAATACAAGCTTGTGCTGCAGAAGGTATGAATTGTTTCTTAACTGCTGTTGCACTGATTTATATACGAACATTGTTTGCATTTACGTTGATGTGATACAGAAAATTATTACTACATGGCTGAACTTTTTTACTCATTTCAGGCTGGGGAGATTTTTAGTTCAGCTCAAAGTAGTGCCGCAGCTCAGCAGAGAGAAATTGAAGTGCAGCCCATGGGTGAAAGATCCATGGACAGTCCATTATTACTCGAACAAGTGCAGCTTTGTACTTTTCTATTTCGTTTTTTTGTCATTTTAAGTTCCTTTTCCTTTACCCTTGAATGATGTTATGGTTTTATTTTCTGTAGGAAATGACAACAGATCCATCAAAGCATATAAAGCTTGGGTCCGTGAGTGGTCTTGTTCCAAGAGAAAAGTCTTTGGCCTTTGAAAGGATTCTATTTCGTGCCACCAGGGGTAATATATTTCTGAAGCAATCTGTCGTTAATGGTGCTGTTGTTGATCCTGTATCAGGAGAGAAGGTTAATACTCAATTGTCATTTTAATGTTCCAAGATATCGTTTTAGTTGTGGTTATGGGGACAATGCATGGTGATTTACATGCATCTTTCTTCTTTTCAATCTTAAATTTTGTTCCCACCAAGTGTTGTAATTTAAGGAAGAGTTCCTCTTATGTATGTGTAAGCCTTAATCAGACAGAAACTAATTGTTTACTTCCTGCATGCTATATATTGTGTGTGTACAAATTTTCTGTATTTTTTTTCCTACACTATGTGTTTGTACATATATGTTCTAGATTTCATTCTCATCCAACTAGATGGTCAATCTTTCCAAAGTTCTCTCCCCCCCCCCCCCCCCTCTCTGTATGTCTTCGTCGGCGAAATTGATAAACTACTGTTTTACAGGTTGAGAAAAATGTATTTATCATCTTCTATTCCGGAGAAAGGGCAAAGAGTAAAATTCTGAAAATATGTGAGGCTTTTGGAGCAAACCGTTACCCATTTACAGATGACTTGGGAAAACAATATCAGATGATTACTGAGGTAGCCCCTGTTCTTTTGCTTTATATGTATACCAAGAGCTTCTGGATACTGCAAATGTTGAGCTCTCTTGCCTTGCGGTATTCATGTGTATTTGAGAAACACAGAGTGGATAGACATTCCTTTTCTTCCAATTTGTTGTTGTTAAGCTTTTGATTAGTGTCAGGAGTTGTGATTTGGTAGCTATAGTGTGGTCACAAGTTGCTTCTAGAATGGTTCTGCATCTGATATGTCATTGGATGGTCTCATTTTCTCACTAGTGCCAGCATAAACATAACTTTTATTGCTTAAACATCATCTATAATGGGTTTGTGTATTGCACACATGTATTTTCAGAAAGGTTTTATACTTCAGGGTTTTGGTTTGTATATCTGAAACTAATATCACTAAAATCCCAAACACTTTGTGCTCATGAAAGATAGTAGTAGCATTTTTGCTAAAACAGCGTGAAGCAGTCATGCAGAGGAAAAACTTGGTAAACTTGCTAGACATGAACCATCATATCCTAGTAGCTATAGTGGTACACTCCGTTTTGTGTAGTTGTGTATATAGCATTAAGAGAAGTTACTGTACAATCTGAACTCTATAACCCCTTTAATTTCTAGGTGTCTGGGAAAATTTCAGAGCTGAAGTCTACTATTGATGCTGGACTGTTGCATCGGAACAGTTTATTACAGACAATTGGACATCAATATGAACATTGGAATCTTCTGGTTTGTTGACTTTTTCCATTTATCTACAGTTTCTCTTTTCATTGTCTAAATTCTTAGACTGATTCCCATGTAATTTTGGTCATTCTCTTTTCATTGTCTAATTTTTATATTTCTATGACTTGATAGGTGAAGAAGGAAAAATCCATTTACCACACCTTAAATATGCTGAGCGTCGATGTGACAAAGATGTGCCTTGTGGCGGAAGGTTGGTGTCCTGTATCAGCGTCACTTCAGGTCTGTTCTTTTATTCCGCCACAGTTTCCTGGTGAAACACATAACATTGCATTCATTGATAAAAGAATTAAATTCAGTTTACCCTCATGAAGTTTGGGAGTAACTTCATGTTAATCCCTATACTTTCAATTTCATCAGTTTACCCCTCAAACTTTTGAATTTTTCTCAAGCGTGACCAAATGTCCTATATTCTGTCCAAATCGGACGTTAACTACTGATAATTTTAACCATAACTGTGAGGCTAGTATCTAGAATTTGGGCAAATCGGACCTTATATGTCCAAATCGAACCTTAACTGCTGATAATTAAAGGTCAATTCAAACGGAATATGAGAATTTGGGCACGGCAGACAGAAGTTGAAGAGTTCAAGGGGTAAACTGATGAAAATAAAAGTGTAGGGACTAACATGAAGTCACCCTCAAACCACAAGGGGGTAAACTAAATTTAATTCTTAATAAAATGTTGACTTGAAGTATTAACAAGTGTATTGCATCTCGAAAGGAATACTTATTAATGCAAGTCCGAATTTTTTAGATCCAAAATGCACTGCAGCAGGCAACCTACGATAGCAACTCCCAAGTTGGGGCCATATTCCAGGTTTTGCACACAAAGGAATTGCCACCTACGTATTTCCGTACAAACAAATTTACTACTGCTTTTCAAGAAATTGTTGATGCATATGGGTGAGTCAGTTTTGTAGGTTATGTCTCTACAAGCTGTAGGACACATGGAGGTTATATACATGGATAATTTGATTAAAGTACTATCATCACAGGGTTGCGAAGTATCAGGAGGCTAATCCTGGTGTATATACCATTGTCACTTTCCCTTTCCTTTTTGCTGTGATGTTTGGAGACTGGGGGCATGGTATTTGCTTGTTGCTGGCAACACTATATTTCATCATCAGCGAGAGAAAGTTTTCTAATCAGGTAATGGTGCATGGCTTTCTGGCAGGAGATTGTCCACTCTTTCCTTGTGATTTTGCATTGTTATACAACTTCTACTTACTTAGATTTGTTGACCACAGAAACTTGGGGACATTATTGAAATGACGTTTGGTGGGCGTTATGTTATATTTATGATGGCGCTGTTCTCAATCTATACAGGATTGATATACAATGAATTCTTTTCAGTCCCATTTGAACTGTTTGGCCCTTCTGCCTATGCATGCCGCGACCCATCCTGCAGGTACACAATCTATCTGAGATACTTGAACATATTTTTGGTATTATGGTATACCATTCCCATTTGAGTTGGTTACTAGTTTCTCGTTGTTATTGCAGGGATGCCACAACAGTGGGTTTGACTAAGGTGCGTGACACCTATCCATTTGGTTTGGACCCTAAATGGCATGGTTCCAGGTCCGAGTTACCCTTTCTGAACTCGTTGAAGATGAAGATGTCAATCCTACTAGGAGTAGCGCAGATGAATCTTGGAATTGTATTAAGTTACTTCAATGCAAAATTTTTTGCTGATAAGCTGAATGTCTGGTAAGCTGCATTTCTCAACTTGATAGTTGGTCCTGCATGTTACTTCATTATGCATGTGTATATGGTACTAAGTAAAGTTAGTCGAATAATCCTATCTTAAAAGAGAGATTGAGGTCTTGTATATCCTTTATGCACGTCTGCCCTTCGGTTTGCAAATAGCTACTCTTGTTTCAGCCTTCTGTACTTCTGAAGAGTCAGTCATGTTTAAGTGTTATAAGTTGGTTTCTAAATGTTGACTATCAAGTCATCATAACTAACCATGTTTCTGTAGGTACAAATTTGTTCCTCAGATGATATTTCTGAACAGTCTGTTTGGCTACCTTTCGCTCCTAATTATTGTGAAATGGTGCACTGGTTCAAAAGCTGATCTGTATCATGTAATGATATACATGTTCCTGAGTCCTTTCGACGATCTGGGTGAAAACCAGCTCTTTTGGGGGCAAGGATTCCTTCAGGTTTATTCTCTTTTCTTGGATTTTGCCAAAATTTGAAATACAGTGATATAATGGTGCTGATCTTAAAATTCCCTGTTTCTAAAAACCAGGTTTTATTATTACTATCAGCTCTTGTTGCTGTGCCATGGATGCTGTTTCCTAAGCCTTATTTCTTGAAGAAGCAGCATGAGGAGGTATGCTTGAAACATCAATGTTTCCTTTATAGTCTAAAATATAGTTCTTGCATCTACAACCCTTCATTCTTGCATTGAAATTCTCCTTTTTTTTAACATCCTATTGCCATCTCTTGATACCCTGTTTCCTCAGAGGCACCAAGGTCAATCCTACGCGTTGCTTCTGAGCGGGGAGGATCCTCTTGATGAGGACCAGGAAGACCATCACAACTCAAAAGATCATGAGGAATTTGAATTCAGCGAGATCTTTGTACACCAACTTATACATACCATAGAATTTGTTCTTGGAGCAGTGTCCAATACAGCTTCATATTTGCGTTTATGGGCACTCAGGTAGGTGGCTGAAACTTAAACCATTTCGTATTTTCATAACAGACAAGCTGATTTAGACATCTTAACCTTCAAGGACGTGTGTAATTGCACATCTCAAATAGTTGTTGATACTTTCAGTTTTTACTATTAAATGATGATCCTCTTGCTTGTCCTTTTTTTCTTGTGTATGTTCAGCTTAGCACATTCAGAGTTGTCCAGTGTATTTTACGACAAGGTTCTGCTTCTAGCTTGGGGGTAAGTTCCTTCTTTCACTCGTGTCTTTGCTCCTATTACTGAACTTTGAGATCTCAAAATAGCCAAGTAATGAATGAATCTCGTGGGAATTACTACTGCAGGTACGACAATGTCATTATTCTAATCATTGGCATAACCGTTTTTATAAGTGCAACTGGTGGAGTGCTACTAGTGATGGAGACCTTGAGTGCGTTCTTGCATGCCTTGAGGCTTCACTGGGTGGAGTTCATGAACAAGTTTTATGAGGGCGCTGGTTACAAATTCTACCCCTTTTCATTTGCATTACTCAGCAGTGAGGACGACGATTGAAACATTGCGATTTTTGATTCGTACAATCCTATAATTCAAGATGTAAAATAGAAATGTATTGATTCGATTCATTATACACAAAGTATATACACTGTACTGTAAGAATGTATTCCTTCCACAATGTGGAGTTTTTGGGATTGAAAGAGGATGAAATATGCCAGTGTACAAGTGAATTTCTCGAGTGAGAGTGGGCCTTGGGCCTCTTACTATACTACTAGGTCCAGACTTGGCCCCCAATATTGGTATATTGGCCCATTGATATTTGTTTTGTTAGTTTCGTGTGGTCGTCAATTGATTAGACGTTTGAAAGGACTTTACCTTGGGGTTTCGAACAACGTTAACAACGTAGAAGTTCCGAGAGAACAGCTACTTGGTGCAGCTATATGAGCACATGCTTCAACGCATTCAATGAAAAACCCAGGGAATATTAACCCTTCTAATTAACCAAAAGAACAATGATCGACTTCCCTAGCTTTGGCCACTGGATTTTACATCTCTGTATATGATGAACTCGATCTACATTTTCGAATATTGCACAATTAATGATTCGGAGTATTGAAATTTCAAAGCTGGAAGTTGCTATTTTCTATCAATACGGTAGGCTAATCCGCGCCAATAGGTCATGTCAAAACTTTTGTTGAATTACTGGATATAGAGGCTGCACACACACATCAACTCGGTGGTTTCAAAATCCGAAGTTGCTAGGTTTTTTTTTTCCTTTATTCTACACGGATCAACACGGTAGACTAAACCATGCCAATAGGTCTTTCTATATGGATCAACACGGTAGACGGTAGACCAATCCGCGACAATAGGTCATTTCAAAACGTTCATGGATATAGAGGTTGCACACATATAGGCTCTTAACTCCGTGGGTCTCGTAACTCTGAAATTACAGACTTATGTATGGACGGTATGGTGGTGGACTGAGTTTAGTTTAGTTCCTCGTTAGGGTAACCATGGAGGAAACTAACTTAACATGTCTCTCCTCGATCTTCGAGCCTGTCTTAGATTGCCCAGTTACATCAAAACGGAAAACGGGGGACGGAAAGTGTAGTGATGATCATGGCTTATACTGGTCCCCCACACACATCGAAATGCGAGCCAAGGAAGCAAACCAAGAATGACATGTGAATCACCAATCCCCAAACCCCTTCCATTCTCAGTAATGCCTTTCTTCTCTGCTTCTCTATCCACACATTAGCCCTGTGCTTATTTTCTGTTTAGGTTCTTTATATCTAGAGCTAAGCTAATCCTGCAACTCAGATCGGACTACAATGGCTAGAGGTAAGATCCAGATCAAGAGGATAGAGAATGTGACGAACAGGCAGGTCACCTACTCCAAGAGAAGGAACGGCCTCTTCAAGAAGGCCAGTGAGCTCACTGTTCTCTGTGATGCCAAGGTTTCTCTCCTCATGGTTTCCTCCTCCGGAAAGCTTCATGAGTTCATTAGCCCCTCCACCACGTACGTAATCTTAATCCTTAGCTCCGAGATCTCATTCCGCTTCTCAAACACCCTAGCTTCAGTTTTAATTATGTTACTACATTTTTTGTGTGCAGGACAAAGCAAGTGTACGATGAGTACCAGAAGCTTCTTGGAATCAACCTTTGGAAATCGCACTATGAGGTGATCTGATCTTTCTGACTATTTATCTGTGTCTAGCTATTCTAGTGTAACCAAGCACATTTTTATATGATTGTGATAATTTGTGCAGACGATGCAAGAAAATTTGAAGAAGCTGAAAGAGACTAATAAGATTCTCAAGAGGCAGATCAGGTAATATTTATGCGAAATCATATTTTTAGTTAATTTTCTTGCTGATTGTTTCATTCCAAAGTGTCATGAGTTTGATGTTCTGGCTGATGAGTTCTTGATTTTGACATATAGGCAAAGGCTGGGCGAGTGTTTGAACGATCTGAGATTTGCTGATCTGCTCAGTCTTGAGAAAGAAATGGAAACCGCTGTAGAAGTTGTTCGTCTTCGCAAGGTTGTTTAGATCTTTGCTCCTCGATCTCTTGGTGTTCAGTAATCTATAAATCATAATGGCTCTTATTATTTGTTTTCTTTAAAGGAATAGGTTTATTGAATGATATCAAGAACTACAAAGATGGGAGGAGCCGCATAATGTGACTTCTTTATTAGAATTTCATGCTTAAAATCTTCACTGAAACAAAATCGTAACAATTCTAATGGCTGTTGTATAGCTCACTAGGTTAATCAACGACATCAAGTAATTTCATAGCCAGTGTATTAAATTAAAAATTTACTGAATGAATATTGGTGCAGGCCGTGCAGCAAGTTTAGGGTTTAGGTGAATATATAGGTGCAGCAAGTTAAACTCATATATAGGCTAGCTAGAGCTAGCTGTGAGTTCACTTTCTTTTCTTTGCAGATTTGTTGTCAAGTTTCACGTCTGCATAGTTTGGATCCTTGATAGTATGGAAGATTAATTGCTGTATCTTTAGACTAAGTGGTCTGTCTAATGTACTCCATGTATTCCATCTCTTCAATCAGATTGATGGCTTGTGTTTTGGCCACTTCAATCTTGAATCACTTTCTTAATAGCCTGTCCTCTTTTCAAGGTTTTATAAGAAAATGGGTGATTCACTGATTTGGAGGAGGTTTGATCACACGGGTTTCTTTCTATATATATTCTCCTCTCAAATAAATGGGTGTAACTGGAATATATGTATATTTGAGTTTCCCTTCAATTGTTTATTTCTAATTTCTGCTGCAAATGATCTTTCATGTCCTTCTTTATCAATCTGTGTATATTTTGTTTGAATTTATTTGGTTACAGTTTGATTTTGATCTATTTAAGAAAGAAGATCTATATATGAGTTTATTGCTAGCAGGGAGACCTAGCTAGCATTAACCTACCTTACTAGAGTCACTACCTAGTTTTTTTGTTACTGCATTTTCTTCTTCCTAATGTAGCTGTGTTAGCTAATATTAACATCTGTGATGATTGACAGGAGAAGCTGATCATGAACCAGATCCAAACCAAGACGAAAAAGGTAATCTCATTCACCATGTATATATATATATGGTTGGCAATCCTTTTTGTCCATTGACATTAATTTGTTGATGCATGTATTCGTCTATGTATTTAGAGGAATCTTTCTCATTCTCTTCATTACTTGATGACAGATTCGGAATGCAGCAGGGTGTAACAACAGGCTCTATGAATTTGTATGCATTACTTTGCAGTAAAGTTTATTGATTCTTGTCTAGCTAGTAATTCAAACATACATCGATCTTTGCTTCTTTGCCCTATATATACTTTCTGTTTCTTCTTTTTCCAAATTAAGAAGCTAGCTAGATCATTGTGAGTGCTTTCTTTAAACTGTGTTATTTATAGAATATGGATGATCCGCACTATGGACTGGTTGAAGATGGAGTGGAATATTATGATTCTGCGGTCATTGGCTATTCAGCAAATGAACAGCCTCACAATGTATTTCCTTTAAGGCTGCAACCTTCTCATCATCATCATCCTAATCTGCACCATGGAGGAGGAGGAGGAGGTTCAGATCGCACGACCTACACCTTGCTTTGATGGAGTATCATTCAAGGAAGTTGATCGATCTCAATAACAGGTCGAAAACATTAATCTTTGCCGCAATGAAGTTCAAAACTGTGGTGGAGTACTATGCATTCTATGTATTAATATTAGAAGACGAAATTAAGCTGTTTAGCTAGCTAGTAGTAGATGTTATCTTAAGGGATGCTTGGCTTGTTGAGATCGATGCGTGTATTGTACTGTGTCCATGACATTCTGATTGATCCCGGCATGTCTTTTGTTCTTTGATTGCCATCTGCTTGCTAGAACAGTAGATTTGATTGAAGACTTCCTGATCAGTGGCTTATTCACTTTGTTGCTTTTCCTACTACGTGAAAGCCTCCTCCGGTTTAGAACTTCTTTTTTCCCTGATTGGCATGGGCCTCCGGTTCACAACTTTGGATGTTCAGTTTCTCTAAGCTATTTCCATTCTCTAACTAATGAATCTTCCATGTGTTTTTTGTTCCCCCCAAAAATTACTTAAACATGTCTAATGTCACTCAATTTAAATATTTACGTAATCTAGAATATAATGTAAATCTTCAAATTCCTGTTCGAGCTAAAACGTTTCGTATAATCGTCCAAAAATAAGAAAACTATAATCGAAAAGGGCAAGAAGCATTAAAAAAGAAAAAGAAAAAGCAAATATATTGTACCCAGAAAAAGAAGCAAATGCAATTTATAAGTAGTTTTCTTCGGAAGTAGGGACTCTGTGGTCAATGGTCAAACCCCGGGCACTGAGCAGGAGAGTCCTCGCCAACCTCTGCACCTTCTTCTTCTTCCCCAACCGCCTCACACCCGTCGCCAATCGCTCACCTCAAACGCCGAATTGGCGGTCCACGTGTCGCAAAACCTCTCTAAAGCCCTTCCCAACCCCTCTCACCTATGCTCGACGAAGCTGAGGCGTAGGCATGGCCGGGGACGCAGCTGCGCGGAGCTCGGTCGTCGGCGCCTGGATTCCGGCCGACGATGTTTTGCTCAAGCACGCCGTTGAGGTCAAAATTTTGAAGTTTTGATGTTCTTCATTTACCTATTCTGATATAATTCGTTTAAATTTCGAATTTTTGTATGAGGTTGAAATTGTGAGTTTTTTTTTTTTTTTTTTACGGTGGAGTATGAATTGTATTTGAAGAATGAGGGGATTTGATGATAGGCTTTAGTGTTTAAGTGTCAATTCAAGCAATAGAATCAAGAGATTGATAGGGATACCTATTACTCTGATTAAGGACTAGTTGCCTCTGTTAGTTAGGGTGGGTTGTCCTGGTGTCTCTTTCAGAGATGAGTGAGAGTTTGGCATTTTTCAAAGTGTTGATTTTTGGCCAGTGATAATTTGTTATGTAAGTTACACAGAAGCGTGATACATGAATGTTCTTTCATGAGGAGCCTATCTATTTAGGGCTATGTTACATGTGCAAGACATGTCATTCTAGTTGTTATTTGGCTTCTTTAAAAAAGTTGATGTCTTGATAGGGAATCTTTATAACGGAAAATTTCAGGAGTTGGGGGGTGATAATAACTGCTGTTAGATTACGAGAAGACTATATTCTTGCAAGTTATATTTGGATTAATAGTTGTATATATCTTGGAGGTTAGATGTATTCTTTTGTTCTGTTTGCAGGCTGGTGCTTCCTTGGAATCACTTGCTAAAGGTGCAGTTCATTTTTCTCGAAGGTTTACTGTGCAAGAACTGCAAGATCGGTGGTACTCTATCTTGTATGATCCAGTTGTGGCTGAAGAAGCTTCTGCTCTCATGACTGAGTTTGAGTGTGCTACTCCAAATTTTGCATCAAAGTTTAGTAGGTTAGGATGTTCAAAAGAAAACAAATGTGCACCTGGAAAGAGAAAAGCTGAAAGTGTTCGGAGTAGTTACTATGCTCTGCGTAAAAGGATCTGCAGCGAGCCATTTGACTCCATGGACCTCAGTTTTATACTTGCACCCAGCGATAGCAACTATATTGTAAATGGAGACAAGCCTCTCTCTGAACATGTCATGACTGGAGATCCAATCGCACATAATTATGGACTTAACGGATCAGATATGGATAATACTATGCATCAGACATTTCCACAAGATCTGATGCATGACAGCACTGTAATTGGTGGTATTGAAACTGTGGATACATTTGGAGCACTCCAGAAGCCCACTGAAGAAGATTTTTTAGTTGAACAAGATAGTCTACATATCGAAGTCAATCTGCCAATCACAGGGAATGGATCTGAGGTCAATGAATTCGGTCAACCAAAGGATTTGCCGTATTGCAGCATGTTCAGTGCTGGTGATTTAGGAATGGAACCTCCGTGTTCGCTTGATCAAATTAATAATGACGGGGTACATTTGTGTTCCACATTCGAAGGGAATCAGATTTTAAATGTAACTGCTTCAGAAAGCACTGCATCATTTCATGACTTGGAGTATTCAACTCAACTTCCTGAACCACATATCTGGAGCACAGTTCCAGCAACATCCGTGCCGGTTGATATTGGCCCCAGAGAGAATGTTACTTGTACAAGAGATTCTTTTGAACTTCTTGACGATATTGGTGCCAAGAACACTACAATATCAGGATACGATGGCGACCTGGGGCCAGAAGTCACAGTCAGTGATTTCAAGAGTCCGGCTATCACTGATGTTTATTTGGCAGAATTATCCAATTCCCTTTTAAACTTTACAAATGAGGAGGAACTCATGTTCAAAGATGAGATCGATAAGTCATACTATGATGGCCTGAGCTCACTTTTGATGAGTTCTTCAAAGGATGATATTGAAGAACACATGATTAATCTAATTGAGCCTGGGACATCTATGGCTCCACCTATGTACCCTATGGATCCCTCTTGTATAGATCCTGCACTGGCAGATGACATAAGGGGGTCCCTCCCTGATGATGATATGAATTGCCATCCAAAGATGCTGATGCAATCATCTTCAACAGCTTCAAACTCTCATTTTCCTGAATATAAAGATGGAGTTATCTGTTGCACGTTGAATACTGAGGAATGGGAAATTCCATGCAACAATCATGTGCCATTGTCATCAACTCACTGTAAAGTAAAAGAAGACAGTGAGCCAAAGCCGATATGTGCATCTGTTAAGGATCTTACAGTTAATCAAAGAAAGGGTGATACTAGAAGAAAGGGCCCCAGCTTAATGCCAAAAGAACAAAGGAATCCTGGAAAATCACACTGTATACTAGAAGTGAGTTCAAAACAACCTCCGAGTGATTTTGAGCTGTCCAAGACTAACCCGGTTGATGTGGCTTCTACAAGTACATGTCATGTCAGTGGTAATTGGGGTCAAATTGACTCGGCTAAAGCAATCACAAATCCTCTTCCCGGAATTATGGAGGAAGACAGTACGTTGACAAACTATCTTGGGTATACCTCAACAGAGTCTCATATGGCTCACCCACATCTTGATTACGATTGTGTTAGAAGCTATCCTGAGCCATATGCTACTGAAACTGATTGGGAACCTGATGCATCAGCTACAATTAGAGATCATCCATCATTACTTGCAGAAGTTGCACCTATGGATGATGCTGTCTTAGAACCAGAAGTAAACCCGATGACATCAGATTTTGAGGGTCTTTTAGAGAGTGATGATGATATACCGTGTTATTCAGATATAGAGGCAATGGTGAGTCCTCAAATGCCTGTTATCTAGTTGATAAGTGCTTGTTTTGCTTTCATTATCGTAGCTATGTTTCAATTTCCTTTATTTTTGTTCCACCTGCAGATACTTGACATGGATTTGGATCCAGATGACCAAGAAATGTATTCTGGTGAGGAAGGTAATACTCAGTCGAGCTTCTATCTGATTAGTGATCAGCTTATTACTTGTATGTTCATAGTAGTTATAAGTTGGTAAATCTATTTGCCTAATAACTGGTACAGTTTAGTTTTATGTGTAAAGTATCCATATGAAATTAGCTTCTTCTTTGGGTTGGTCATGTGTTGTAATTTACATCTGGAGATATGTTATATGCTTTTATATGATATATGTACGCTCATCTGACACATCAGATGGTAAGTGTTCCATGAAGTAGGATTATTCTTGGTCTATGCTAGTTTGCATCACAACAGATGATGTCCGCATTACTCTATTTTGAAATAGATTCTGTAGTAAAGGAAAAGGATGCATTACATATTGGATATACTGGGTGCAGTTGGCGCTTCCTTATTGAATGATCATTAACTTTGAGTTCCACACTATATATACACATATATCATACAAACTTTTCTTTTCCTCCCAATTTCCGTATTCAACTAATATTTTCGTTTTTTGAATTCACCATGTAAAAGGCCTTGTTAATTTTGAGTTCTCTATATGTAGTCTCAAGATATCAGGATGAGGACACTAAGAGAGCAATCATGAGACTGGAGCAGGGTGCTTATTCGTATATGCAGAGAGCCATTGCATCTCACGGTGCATTTGCCATTTTGTATGGCCGCCATTCAAAGCATTATATTAAGAAGCCTGAGGTATTGGAGTTAGTCTTGAATTCTCTTCAGGACTATTCTATGGACCTTCTTTTGGATCTCTCTCTCTCTCTCTCTCTCTCTCTCTCTCTCTCTGGGGTTGTTGGGTTTGGGAGAGAATCATAAATTGTTGAATGTGATTTCTCTCTGTTTAACATAACTCCTCGTCTTCTATATTGTCCAAGTGATCAAGGTACATATGCATTGGAGCGATATTATTTTTATTTTTATTATTATTATTTAAAAATTGATGGTTTTGATTTGTTTAGTAAATTCACTTTTGATCATAAATAGGGTTTTTGAAATTCTTTATTCCAAAAATACTTTTAAGAGACCAGAGTAAGGTTTCGGGTCACATAATTTGTCGAAGTAAGTCAGTCAATACTTCATGTGATGGAGTTGTGACTGTATAATTTTTGACCTCCACAGGTGTTACTGGGTAGGACAACAAAAGATCTTATTGTTGACATTGACTTGGCAAGAGAAGGGAGTGGTAATAAAGTCTCTCGGCAACAGGTATGAATACTTATAACTTATTATTCATATCGTTCATACCATTATCCTTCCAACTGTTTGAAGCACATAACTTCAGATCTATTTATGTGTTATGTTTGTTTAGAATTAGATGTTCTCATATTATGTTGTTCATATCTTGTTTCGAATCACTAAAAAGGGATAAGTTCTGTGTCGTAATGAAATCACTACATTTTTCTTTTCTTCTTTTTTTAGGCAACATTAAAGATGGAAAAAGATGGATCCTTCTATCTGAAAAATCTTGGGAGTTGTTCAATCTCAGTAAATAGCACGGAATTAACCCCAGGACAGTCTACGCCTTAGTTCCAGTTGCTTGATTGAGGTATGTTCTGACATTTCCTTTTGGTACATATGCCATTGAGTCATAGATCTCCTGCTCTCCTTAGCGTTACCCTCAGGATGATTCAGATTTTGGCTGGGGTTTTATTTGCAAAGCAGTGTGTGTGTGCGCGCGCGCACGCATGCATGTCTCATGTTATTTTGAGTCATTAGAGGCCAGGTTGTTTCTTGTAGATTATAGTCATATAATTGGAGGATCTCAAGCACCTATATCATGTCAAGAGACCCCAGGCTCAAAAAACACTAATGATATTGTAGTTAAGTGTCTACTGCTTGTATGAATATCATTTCTTTAGACGTAAACTAAATGTTTCATCTCCGCAAATGGTCAACTTGCAGATACGCGGAATGCCATTCATATTTGAAGTGAACGAAATTCGTGTGAAGCAGTATCTAGATAGCATAACTCAAGGTTAGCACAAGATAACATCCGCGTAGGGCAATGAAGGTGCCATGAACGGTGATGCATGCAGAAGGCGCTAATTTTTCTGCACCTTCTGGGTTCCCTAGCTAGTTAACCCATTTTGTTCTCTCTCTCTCTCTCTCTCTGTTGTATCACCTGTATGTAACTAGTGCTGATTAGGTTTTTCTTTTAACCTCCACCTAACAAAAAAGAAGACGACTGTTGAAGGCAGGTTTGCAATAGTAGCCGGTTTTGTTTCTCATGTTCATTTCTCTAAACTATGCTGATTAAGTTTTTCTTTTAGAGCTGCTTCAGTGTTAACGGAGCTTCCTTTGCCCTGTATATCGGATCTGGTTTTGATAAGTTTGACTCAGGTAATTGTTGTATTATCTGCTATGGCCTTGGGACTTGAGAGAGGCAGAGAGAGAGAAGGTGAACCCCATCGGTCCTAATTTGGAGACAGAGACAGCTAGCTAGTTGCAGAAATAGAATGGTCTGGTGCCCAAGTGGGAAGGGAACGAACCTTTGCAGAATGAACAGCATTCTGTCTCTGCTAATAACTAGGGCAACATCCTTATCCTCTATTCCGATCCTATCTACGTTCATATTCGTTTTATGAATTACATTATAGTAGGGCAAAATTTCAATTTGATCGTGTGTTATTTTGTAATTTTTTTAATAAAAAATTTCATGTATCAAACACTATTTTTAAAAATAAATTTTACACATAAATATACACTTACACCATTAATTGACATCCCACTTGCGCAGACTTCACATATATACACCCCCCCCCCCCCCCCCCCCTAAAAAGAAAAGCGCATTATTTGATCACTTTTGCAACAAGTTGTTGCCTGTGATGGTATGCATGATGGCACAAGAGAAAATAGCTACGGTCTTGGGTGGTGTGATTTCACTTTCCATATTAATACTTGCCCCAATATGCCTCTATGATTCTCGAGGTTTTAGTTTAGTAATGTGGACTGGTCATGGCTGGTGGCCTGGGATTGAACTAGCTGTACCAACGTTAAAAATTACCAGCAGCTTCGAGGCCTTCTTGTTCCGATAAATCTAACCAGTTCTTGCTAGATTTCCCATGTTGGCAACATGGGCAAGACGCTAAAGGTCCCAGAAAATTGGTTTTATACTCTAACCCTACTAGGAACAATCCCAACCGATTTACTTGGAGTAAACAATCAAACCAATATTGTTTAATATGAGATGAGATAGAGAATAGCAAGCTCATTTCTGGTGTGGCAAATGGGGACAAAACACATATCACAAGTTCAGAGTGAAAAAATGCGGGAAACTGTAAATTTTGATCGGTAATTTAAAACACCACCCGCTATCCCTCTCCTTCTTTGCTTGCTCCGATGATAAAGTAGAGACCTCAAAGATTTCCCAGATATCGTTGTCAATATTTTATTACCTACTAATTCAGTGCTCCCTGTTTTAGTGATTCCCTTTATATTTATTATTCTCCTCTGGTCTTTACCTCGTCTGCTTCCTTCTCTCTAAAAATAGCTTCAATCCAAATCTCCCTTTCACTTCTGCATGTTCAGCCTAGCAGCCTAGGCCAGTTCTATCTTCAAATCCTCATCATTGTTTTTCATAATCAACTTTTACGTATGAAGATCCAGTGTGACGTGTGCAACAAGGACGAAGCGTCGGTGTTCTGCACCGCCGACGAGGCTGCTCTCTGCGACGGCTGCGACCACCGTGTCCACCATGCCAATAAGCTCGCCTCCAAACATCAACGCTTCTCCCTCATCCACCCCTCCTCTTCCAAACTCTCCCCTCTCTGCGATATCTGCCAGGTATTTGATTCATCTCTGTTTCTTTTAATCAAAAGATCTCGGTACAATATGTTATGATCCAACCGGCTGCTTATAAGTTATATTTTATTTGTTACCGGTTTGATGTGACTTCTCTCCTCTCGAACATCTCTGATTATGTGATGTGGGTTTTGTAGGAGAGACGAGCTTTCTTGTTCTGTCAGCAGGACAGATCAATCTTATGTAGAGACTGTGACGTTCCGATTCACTCTGCAAACGAACACACACAGAAGCATAATCGCTTTCTTTTCACAGGGGTCAAGCTCTCTGCTATCTCTACGGTTTACACATCTACTGAGTCTGCTGCGGTTACTGATCCCAAGCCTCAGCCTTTGAAATACAAGCAGCAGCCTGTTCCAGTTTCCTCATCTATTTCAAATCCCTTTTTAGTTCCCAAGATTTCAACTACTACTCCTTCAGTTCCCAAGATCTCAACTAGTACTAAAAGTGGTGCAAGTTTGATACCAAATGATGGGGTTGGATCAATGAGTAGCATATCAGAGTATTTGACTGAGACGCTTCCGGGTTGGCACGCTGAGGACCTTCTTGATATTTCGTCTAACCATCCCTTTGGTTTCTGTAAGGTTTGCATTGATATGATCGGTTTCTATCCCTTTGTTGGTTTTAGTTAAGTTTTGTTGGAATCACCAGAGTTGGGTTTTCATCATTCTTGTCTATATGGACCTGACCTGGTTGATTGATTTGCAGGCTGACAATGAAGCTTTAACCTTTTTCGATGATGATATCCAAAGCAATCTCAGCTCTTTCTCGTCAGATAACCTGGGGATTTGGGTCCCTCAAGCACCAAATCCTTCTCTGCAACATTCACAAATGGGGTTCAAAGAGACTACAAAGGAGGCTGCTACAAATATGAACATGACCAAAGCCAACTATAACAGCAATTACAGATCAATGTGGAACGTCGACGATAGCTTCACAGTTCCTCAGATTATTCCTCCATCTGTTGGCTCCAAGAGGTTTAGACCATTTTGATACAACTTTTACTTCCAACAACCCGGTTCTTAGATCTTTTCGAATGTTAATTTCCAACGGTTGTAATTTTGTGTCAATTATCTTTCGGTTTTTTTTCCTACTTTTTGTATGAAAGCCTGCTTCATCAAGCCAGATGAGGTTCAGCTAGCTCTCCTTGTACTAGTCATTGTAAATATCAAAGAGTTTCTGCAGCTTGCTTCTGCTTTTCAACTTTCATTCAATTAACTAATCTATGCAAATGGAAAAAGTTGCATTCTTGTTGTTGAAAATGTGTGAAATTGCAATAAAGTGTTATACCTCCAAGAACTCAATTCTAGTTGACTTGGACTCTAAGGTTTGTTGTAAGCATGACAGTAGTAAAAGTTCTATATATCTTCTGGAGTATTGAAACTCGACAGATATGAGTTGTTAGATTAGTCCATTCAATATATGTTGAACTAATCTAACGATTCATGTCTCTCAATCATCACTTGAGAACTCTGTAGAACATCTTCGGATTACAGATATTTGATAAGGTAATGATGTGGATGATGAGCAAGAACAGGTAGGCAAAAAGGGATGGCCTTGTCTTATAGTGAATACAGAACCATTTTCTTTGGTATAGAAAACGCAAGTGCGGCCATCACTTTCATTACAAAACTAGAAAGATCGATGAAATTCCTTAGCAAAATGCTCCACTCTGGTCTCTGTAGCTAATAGCCTCGCTGCTCCTTTTGCCAGATAAAGTTGCGAATTCAAAACGTCATGGCAAACGTAGGTGGTTGTGCATACGAGCGAAGAGTACTCCCCACCTAATAATGAAAAAAGTGATTATTTGATCTTGACGGGTAGAAATAGATAGGGAGGTTACTCCCCACAACAAAAGAAAAAATGTTGTTGGAGAGGCACATTCCTCAGTTCACACGACGCTTCGAATATTCAGTAGTCCAGTTAACATGGCGATGTGAATGATCAACGATGTGTTCATCATGAGAGACGAGAGAATGCAGCAAAGCAGTGAGTCGTTGAGAATGATAACTTGGGGGTGTGATTTTGTGATGGTGCTGCTTGTATTGTACGGTCAAGAACACAAATGGTTGCTATTGTCCCGGCCAATTTATAGCCACGGGCCCTGTTTGTCTTTCAACATTGAGATGGTTATGTATGAAGGTTAATCCGATCTTCCATCCAGTTTAGGTGGTTTAACATCAGTAGGTCAGGGAGAGAGGAGACCTTATTCTGTGCTCTAATTCAAAACTTGACAATGAAGAAAGATAAGATTTTGGTCTTCTTTTCACTCAATATGTAGAAGAGGATACTTCAAAGAAAGTTTGAAAATAATTTGGGGAAATAGTCATCACTTTCAAAAACAATCCACGTGTTTGTTGAGAGAATTGAAATCTCATTGTGTACTAATGGACCGGTTTGTGCCAAACCACCAATTTGCTATAGCATAAGAGTTTTGTAAAATGAATTGAAAGGTGTATCATAATTGGGAAACTGGTTATCTTTTCTCGCTTCTGAAGGTAAAACTATCTGCACAAGAAACCCGACGAATAGCCATAGTATTCCTTGCTCTGTAAATGAATGACCTATTTAAGAGTGCACATATAACTAATACAAACAACTTTGGCTAATGGACAATGCTGATTACCAGCTGACAATGAATTGAACAAACAAACTCGACAACTAGATAACTCCAGCTTGAAAACACAAATAGTAGCCATCGGATAGTAGATTTAAAAGACTGCGGCCACCTTGCTCGCCTGAACACGTTCCCGCCTTTCTATGTAGTTAACCGGGAACCAACCTGCTTTTCCCTTGCACTCACCTTCAGCCCAACCGTTGTTTGAAACCTGCTCAAGCACATGAGAATTTAACTTCAGTATGAAAAAGGGAAAAGGAAAAAAGAAGTCAAATATATGAGGAATAACGATGGCAGTACCTTCCGGACAACAACATAATCCCCGAAAGACAAACTTGACTCCACATCAGTTACACCTTGAAATGTGTACATAGCCTGTTGCAGTTAAAAAGGAACAATTAGTAGAAATTATACAGTGCAAAAGACTCATCAACCACACAAGTATCAGTACCTCTCCTAAGAAATAGTCCCTGATGTCTGTTAAATCATCATGGGTTTCAGAAGTAAAGTCATGGTTGACCTCTTCATATGAGGGTGGTGGAGGCATAGTATTCTCTGCAGCTGGACTGGGCGATGCTTCAATTCGTTGGTGTTCTGACAACATCTGTCCAACAAATAATGTCTATCAGTCCTACTTAAAAGTAACATAACACTGATCAATAAATGAACTGGGACCCTAAAAAGGACATCTACAAGATGTTTCATACCTCCCCTTCAAGCTGATCAAGTATCTGGAGGACATTCTGATGATAATTGCGCTCCGCTTCAACCTTGAATGGGAAAGGGAATAGAACAGATGACACTCACAAAGTTAATTTCCTCTCTCTTTGTAAAAGAAAGATAAAAACAGGACTCAAGTAGGAAGGGGACATGAATGAATTACCATGGCAATAAGTTGCTGAAGAGTCAACCTCTGTTGTTGACCTTCTACAGCTGCCATTGCTGCAGCAGCTTCTTTTCCCAATATTGCAACATTGGATTTTAGCTCCTGAAGTTTGGCTTCGGCAGCTTCTAGTTTCATGATAATATCTGAATTACCTGCGGATTCCCTCACTTTGACTTGCCGTCTGGAAACATCAATAGCCTGTCTGAATGCGAGTTAGAATACGCGGACAACTATGTAGGAGTAAGAAAAGAACAAAGTTTCCGCTTATGAATTGATTTTAACTACATATAAACCCTATAAGTTTCCACAAGATACTAATCTAGTTCTGAAAAGCATCAAGTTAGAAGCTTGCAATTTGAAACTGTTCCCATAAAATTGTCACAATATACAGAAGGGGTAAGAAAAAGCAAGAGAATACTCATATCCAGCAAATCCGCCAACTATGTAAGCATCATTTAATCCCTACAGGTAGGACAGGAAACAAAAGATGATGTCATTTACCTGAGCTTCAGCTTCTTGTCTCAATCTACTGTATCGTTGAGCAAGATGTCGAGCATCCTCCAAGGGTGCACCCACTACCATCGCTCTTAAAGGCTCTGCAACCTAGAGAAACAAGTTGATAAGTTAATTACCACAGAAAATGTAATTATACAAGCCTGTAGGATGACATGGGCTTGAGCACACCATCCCTGGAAACACACATGCAAAACTATGCTTCCAGGAGACATGATCTAGCTTCACGAGTACAATTCACAAGATCTTAAATCTGATATACCCCATCAGATTCTTTCCTATTTTCCCCCTCATTTGATTTTTGCTCAAGGACCACAGTATTAGCTTTTGTTATACCTGCGTGCCAAGGGCTTTCAGTAGAACTCCACACTCCTTTTCCATTTGGGCACGAGCTCTTCCAAAACTCAGTGCAGCACGGGATAACGTGTTACCAGTGGTACAAGTTTTTTCAGAACCATATTTCCTGCTATCTTCTGATAACTTGGTACCTGTTGACAATGTTACATTCACAATTCGCATAAAATAACCTGGAAATTGTACCTGAATGCCCAATAAGGAACAACAGGCAACATTTTAAGAAGCTCACCTATTTCAACTAGCTTGGAACCAGTTACAATATAACCTTCCACACCACGCACGATATCCCTTTGGTAATGCTGTTAACGAGAGAACATTGTTAGTTAAAGAAGTAATGCTATCTGATAATTACTCCTAAGCGTAGGAAAGAGTAGCAACCTTGCCGGCACGAGTGGATATGAACAACTTCTCGAGTTTCTGATGCTGCTGGAGTTCTGTTTCGTCCACAACATTATCGGAACTTCCATACATGCCACCAGCAAATTGTTTGAAGACAGCCTGAAATCATCAAGGCCTTTAAATCACAACAACATACCATCAAGATTCAAGGATCATCTGATATAAACAATATAAAAGTTCCCGAAACCAAAATCAAACCCCAAAACTTCCCCATTTTTAGGTTAATTAAGTCTTCTTCGGCCAGAGATGACCTCCAACAATAAATAACACCAGCGCCGCCTAAATCAGCTCAATAGTTACAATATTATTCGATCCAATTTTGCTTCTAAAACAAGAAAGCCGATTATCGATCTCATATCAAATTGATTCACAAACAGATTCGATCACGGAAAATCAGATTGTTTTGAATCACACAAGGACCGTTCTTCTTGTTCCCAAGTGAAATGGAATCGAGAAAGAGTGTACCTGCTGCTGTTTAGCGACCTGATCTCTCAGCTTCCGGATTGCTTCCATGGCTGCTGGGAACAATGGAGCGTAGCTTTGGCTGGTTCTGGAGACGACGATTGGGTTTTTGAACTGGTTTTCAGCTTTCAAATTTCTGCTACACGATTTTACTGCGGAGGGTGATTTAGTTTGCCTGAAATTGACCGCCACGTCATTGTCATCGTGCTATTAGTTTTCTCTTATCTCTCTTAACTTTTGTGTTCATATCATCGAGTGCTTCTTTTTCTTTACAACTCATCGCTTTTCGATTACAAAATTGTGGTTCCGAGTTTCATCTCTCAGATTACTGAAATAAACGGAGGGTAATCTTCGAGTGAAGACTGAAGCCCATTCTTATTCTTATGGCCCGTAATAACAAGCCTGCTTCATTATCACATGTGAACCTCATTCCACAAGTTGGCCCAGATACTTTTGGGCCTATACACCTTTTGGCCCATTTCAACTGTTATACCAACATATTTGTGGGACAATGTCTAGTTTTACTCTGCTCGCCCATTCTAGTTTTGATTGCTCAACGCCAAGTCTTCGATACACGTCATGTGTTTACATATGGCTAAGACTATATGTCATCAGTACATGATTGCACCGTGTACTTGTACCGTCGTATATACATAAATGACAATTACATTAACACATTATGCGTCTTACAAGCTTTCAAGATTTATAGTAACATTTCTATTGTGGTTTTGTTCCATTAGCCAAAACATGGTTAATAAGAAATTCTAAACCGTTGGAACTAGTACTTCGGTCGACAAAAAAAAGGAATTAGTACTTCATCAAAACAACAATCGTTGAAATCAGCACAAATGATGTGACAAAGTAAGATCAACGGAATTGCAAATGAATGCGTACGTAGAAAGCTTAGAAGACATAAACTAGGGTTTAATGGAACTGAAAATTAACCAAACATATATGATCATCGACGTCGACAATGAGCCTTGCACATGTCCTGGCAGTCGTAGTAGCAAGGTCCTCCACAGTGAAGAGGGCAATCCAATCTCTTCCCTTGACACCTCCCTTTACGCATGCATTGTGCAAACTCTCCTAGCTTGTAATGATCCTCACTGAACCTCCCCGTCCCCCGGTACACATGTTGATGATGCCTTCTTCCTCCTCCGTTTCCGCCGCAACCCCACTTCCACCAGCCACTCCCTCCTCCTCCTCCACCCCATCCCCACCGGCTACCTCCACCACCGCCACCTCGTCCACCACCACCTCCACCTCCACCACCCCAACTCCACGAGTAGCCTCCTCCTCCACCACCACCACCACCCCCACCGCCGCCGCCTCCTCCACTTCTTCCTCTATTCATCCAAGAGTGTTTGTTTTTGCTGTTGATAACAACTTCAGTAGTGTTAGAAGCGCTCTTGTTTCTTGCTTCTGTTGTGTTGCCTTGATAAAAAACAAGAGTGCCTACTTGACTAGTAGAAGTGCCATTTTCCACCTTAGCATTACCTTGTAAACCAACAATGGCTATGGAAATAAGCAAGATAGCCCATAAGTTTCTCAGTGTATCCATGACGCGCTAGAACGTTGGAGGTCGGAAATGAGATGCAAAATGTTTGCTGGGTGACCTAGCATAGTTCCAGACTTCCAGTTATATAATGCAAGTACCAACTACAAAAGGTGGACGAAGATACGAATCGTGCTCTTGACAACTTAAACTTTTGTCCCCACTCGACTCAAATCTCTTAGGAAACCCAGCCCTTCTCTCTCAACTCTCAAGCTCACCGGCCAAAAGAAGGAGATGCCTTGCGTCTCACTTTTGTCCCCCACCTGTGACTAATACAGCTAGGCTGGAAGCTTGGCCTCGCCCACTTGAATGGCACGCGCGCAGCTAGCAAGACCGTCTCAGACTACTAACCTTTACCTACTAATTTCGAGTTAGTTACTGGACCTCTTCTAGTTAGAGTAACAGGGTTATTTTGGTTATATTAGAGGTTCGGTTTTATCGAAAAAAAGGATTCGGCTCGTTTAAAGTGAGGATAATCGAACTTTTATCTGGTGACAATCGTATGTTCAAATAACACGTTACTCGCGATCGATTAGTAATCCCATGCCCTACGATGCGAGTACGTACTGCTGTACTCATTGCATTTTGCTTGGCCTTTAAGCCTGCTGGACCTTGAAGGAAGTGTATAACAATACCAAGCAAGAGTATAGTGGGGTCAGAGTAGTGGTATACCAGCTACAATTACAAGTTTATATGATGCCCTCATGTCCATGTAAAATGTTAAGCGCCTAACCTGGTAATTATTGTTGCCTTGGCATTGGTTTAGGGCAAAAACAGAGTAAAATGCTAAGCAGTGTGCAAAAACAAGAACGATTTACTGTAATAGGAAACTGCGAAGTGGTGAAAGTGGAAAAACTGGGTATGATTCAGCATTTATTCTGAAGTGTCCAGCTTTGGAGTCGGAAATGATCATTTAGACCAGGGGACCAAATGCTCAGGCACTCAGTGAGGGCTGGAGCAAAGTGCATGTGAGTGTTGCCTTCCATCATGGCAACAGAGAAACCAAGAGAGTGATGCTAAAATATTATTGCAACAGAAATGTGATGATGCTGAGCTCAATACCACAAAGATATGATGTATGAGAAATTGGTGGTTAAAAAGCTTGATATCCAAGAGAGCTCATGTTTCGTTAAACTAATATAGTATCATCATCGACATTATCGAATTAAATCTAATAAAAGTATGCCTTTGCACTCGTTACATTGTTAGAGAAGCCTTGATCACTTGGCTTAAAAATAACAAGAAGTGAGGTGGGGTGTTGCTTCTCATCATCACCCACCAAATAGACCTTCCAACAATCTCATCTCTAATTCTATGTACCTCAATTGATTTGCAATACAGAAATTAATCAGTTAATTTCGATACAGATGAACAAAAAGAAATCAAGTTAGAACACAACAGAACTAGGAAGAAGGGACAGAACTGGTAATGGGAACATGGCGAAAACTCTGTGTCAGCCGAGCTGTTCTAATTTGTTTTCTTTTCATCCGCCGAGCTGTTTTGTTCCTGCGGTGTTTTATCTTCTGCGTCTTCTTTTCTGAAAACAGGGTAGTAAGACTCAAGTTCAAGTAGCTCCAAGATCTGTTTTGTCTTCCAAAGATAGGATGAATGGCCTTCTACAAATTGTGTTACATCAACCTGCAAAGCGAATGGATAAGTAAGTTTAACAGTAAAAGAGACACAACTGCGAATATAAGACGGGATTTTGAATTAGAGAACTTGCATTTTCGATGCCAGGAACATTGACAGCTTGAATTCCAGCCAAACCTTGAGATAACAAACTGTACAAGATAGACCACTTGGTATCAGATTTGAAACTAGCTTAAGCGTTTTATATATGTATAAGTAGTAACCTGATTACATATCTTTGATACAGAACATTTTATGAATTAATAACATTAATACCTTGCACGGAAGGCAACTCCTAGTGTCCAATCATTTGTAGAAAAAGCATTCACAAATCTCCCAGCCACCATCTGTGAACCAGAAATAGTTTGTGTTACTTGTACAAATAGTACCAGCACCAAAGAAAACTTGCATAGAAAACCAATCAAAAGTATGTGAAACAGAACAGGTCTAGTAGTATTTGAAAGATTAGTACTATAGTATTAGCACAGACAAAACTTACAGCAGAAACCAATTTGAATATGGAAACAAAAAAAACAGATAAGTCTACCTTCCGGGCATCTTCCCAATTTTCATCTTCTATTGACACTGGTGCTCCAAGTAGGACAACCCTTTCTACCAGACCAGCTATACAAGTGCAAAATCAAAAGTATATTTGAGTACATAACAACTAAAATTACATACAGTAAGATGAATCAGATGGTGGTGGTTACCGTTGTTCCCTTCTGCTTCAGCTAAACATTCCAGACATTTAAAAACCACTCTGCCCCCAAGTGAGAATCCTATTAGCGTCACGGGCCTGGACCATCAATGGCGAATCTAAGTGAACAATACATATAATGTTTCAACAAGTGAGATGGAACGCATCTTTTTTTTACCTGTTGCCTTGCAGTCCCTTCAACAATACTTCAGCAAGCATCTTCCCAGCTTTATCTGATCTGAGCCAGAAAAAAAAAACCTGAATTTAATATTTTTTGTCTCCCACTCCAAGTATTAAAAGCCAAATTGCCAATAATATCAAGTGCATCATATGAGTCCCATGGCCTCACCTTGAAAGCTGATAATATATGAAACACATGATAACTATAACAACTTAGGCTGAACTAAAATTTGCAAGGGGTGGGCAGTCATAGCACCAATGAATTTGGCACTTTAAATGAGTCAGTTCATTGTGGAAATGAAGTGGAAAAGGGATAATTTACCTGTCAACTGCAATCGCCCATTTACTATCAATAAGATCAGATGCAGTAACCAAGGTTGCTGGCATAGCAAACGCTGCCACAAGTGTGTTTAATACGGTCAGCATGGCACCTTCTTTCATCAACTCGAGGGCAATTCCTGCGACAGGATGCAATAGTATTGGTGGTGGATATGCCGATAGTCAGATAGAAAAGGTGACAGATAAGAGGTTATAGAAGTACTTGAAGTAAGCCAGTCTTGGATTGCAGTGCTCAATGCAACCAAATTCTTAGACTCCCACCACAGTGCATACCTAAAAGTTCACTACATAAATACCGATTACTTAGCCAGCAATGATGAGTCAGATCCTATCTAAGGCTTCTAAAGGACAAGATACTTCCAAGTGAAGAATTAGCAAATAAATAGAAGGTCTTCTTGAGCAAAAAAAAAAAAAAGAGAGAGAGAAAAGTTAACTACACTAAGGTTCATCATGATCTTTGATGCACATGATACGATATATTTTCTTACCTCTCCAAGTGGTCATTGTAGCCTTCCCAAGGCCTTACAAAATCTTCATCCTCAAACACAAGTCCTGAAACCACTATTCCCATTCCTAGCCGCTGAAAAGGTTTACTGAAATCGGTAAGCATTTAATTCATAAAAGATGGGGTTATGCCATAAGAACAATCTCCATTCATTATTACAATATCATAAGAATCCCTTAGGAACACATCACAACACTCCCTACCCACCAAAAACTTTCAAAGTAATTAATAAAATCATTAAAATGTCAAACTTGAACTCACTCCTTGGTTATAAGTTCCTTCAACTGCTTTGAACTCAAATTCTTCAATGTTGCCGATTCTTCTAGCCATTTTAGTCCCGGTTAGTCCAGCTCCAGCAGCTGATATTACGAGAAAAAAGTAGTTAAGTATCTGCTCCATGCCCCTTTCTTTAGATCGAAGATGTAATATCTCTTAATTGCTGCCCCCAAAGCATGAATTATGTCTAAATAAGACTACGCTTCATACAAACTTCAAAGTCTAAGACAAAAGGTAATCGGCTGATTGCTAACACAGATTTTGACGCAAGGTATCATTGCCAATCTTCAAATGGCTGAATGCTTTAACAATCACAGGAACTTTTTAATAAAATTCAAATTATATTAAAACAAAAAAAATCACTTTTGCACCTCCAAATGATGCAGCAATAGCAACAGAACCAGTAACAGACCCTGTGGCAGTTGCTGCAGCAGCGAAGCCAGTTGCTCCTATTGCAGGAATAATGCCACCCAAGATAGGAGCTAGAGCACTCAATCCCTGAGCAATTGCAGGAGCAGCTAGACCTGTGAAAAGATCGAAGACAAAACAGAATAATCTACTGCTTCTGTCCTAAGATTGTACAGCAAGACAGCTGTGTGATCACTACAAATTGACAGATCTCATACCACCAGTGATAGTCATTAAAGTTCCTCCTGTTAAAGCAGCTGCACCAATTAGACCTCCACGCTTCCAGTTTTCCCATGAGGTATCATCATTTTCTTTTTTCTCTCCATCAGCATCTTCTGTCTTCTCTGCATTAGCGCTCTCTTTTAAGGAAGCCATGAAAGAACAAGCAACCATCGTCTCCATAACTTCCTGCAAAATAGAATATTCACCATAACTGACTATATTGACACAGACATGAATGACCACTTAACAATGAAAAAAAGGAACTGCTACTATATAGACGCACCACTTTTAGCCATTCCACCCCAAGCCAAGTTGCCAGCAACCTCAGTGCAACGCGGTGTCGAGCATCATAACCGTTCCTTACTTTATCGCCACTTACACTACTGTCTGCCACACAGGCTGACAGAATAGCATAAAGAACTGTTATTTTCTTCTCATAGCTAAGCGGCCTTCCCTCTTCAACAGGCACGTCAAGGTGTTTAGATTCAGTTGGATCTTTTATTTCAGTAGATATCACAGAAACGGTCCTCTTTGGGGCCTCATAAGGCTTGTCAGCGAAGTCAGACGCTATTTCAGTTTCAGTATCGGAAAATTTTTCACGACATTTAGCTTCATATTCATAATTCTCACTTCTATCCACTAAATGAGCATCGGCGCTTTCCTCACTACGAACCATGGTATCAACAGTTTTTGTCAGAGCAACTTCCTTCTCAGTTTTCTCAGCTGTCTCCTCCTTTAGTAAGGTCAAGAACTGAACTAAAATAACTAAATCAGTACAACACCCAGCAAACTACCAATTACAACACATAAAAATGATAAACCAAAATTAAACTTGTGAGCCAAAAATTCAATAAAATATGTACTCCTCTTCCAAGCAAACAATGGAAATCAAACTAAAAGCGGTAACCTTCAAGCTGCATTACATTAATCATACATGATGCCAAGAATAATGACACATTTATCGATTTCAACAATTCGAAATTCAAAGAAATAAGAGATGATGAATGAAGAAAACACACAGCTCCTACATGATGCCGAACTTGTGATGATGATCCTGCAGTTTCCTTCAGCCCCTTCCATGATTTGTCCTCCACTCCAAGAAACCTAAAATTCAACCAAAACAATCAATCTTAAACCAAATATAAGCACAACTAATTAGACTGATTAGTTTTAGAATACCTGAGAACAGGATAAAGCAAACCAGAACTCTCGTGGATCCAAAGCCCGGGATCGTCCGAAACCGAAACGGTCCGACCTATGCCGACACCGTCATTGATCGTCTCCTCCTCAAGAGGAACCAAAGCATTCAACGGCTTGGTCTGGTGGATCTGAGTCTGGTGAAGCGCCAGGGCGAACAACGCTCCAGCGGCGTATCGCTGAGTCTGAGTAAGTACTACCTTCGCCTCCATAACCGGCGGTGTTTCGGGTTTAGAGGTCACAGAGCATCGAAAACGCAACAGATTAGAATTAGCAAACGGAACCAGAGGTTTCAATGTAGCGTAGATTCTCATTCAGAATTGAAACTCACATGAACTCAGAATGTTACCCAAAAAAAATAACTAATTCTCCCGTCCTATGCCTGAGATTCGTTCAACGGGACACCGGCTTTTTTCCCGCTGTTGGCGCGAGGAACTCCAACGGCCGCCACGTGGCACTAATAAATTAGCGTGTAACTGAACGGAAATAGTTTTTACTCTAGCCTGGACCGCCTAGACGCGCGCCGTTTCTGCTAACCCGCAAAAAGCCCATTTCCCACTAATTTTTAATTTTTAAAGGATTTGACCCCCTGGCCCGTTTTGGCCCACTAAGCATCGACCGCCTAGCCGCGCCCATGTCCTCCTAAGCCCACAGAAGCCCATTTTGCTTCTTCTTCTTTTTTTTGTTGCTGTAGGGTTTTGTAGCTCGGATCCTGTTGGTAAGGGTTTTGTGCGGCGATTCTTCTTCTGCAGTTGTGCTCCTATCAGCTTTTCACAAATTCCAAGCAAACCTTCTCTGATTCATTCATAATAATGGGGAAGAAGAAGTTCATCGACAAGAAAAAGTCGTCGACTTTCCAATTAATCGCCCGAGACTCCTCCGATCCCAACTACGACGACTCACCCGGCGGCGACCGGGTCTTCATCCAAGTCTCCGGCCGGCCCACCGACAATACCGATTCCATCTTTGCCGACGCGCCTGAGGACGAAGAAGGTGACCACTACTACGACCACGCTTACGGAAGCTATTATGCGGCGGCGCCTCAGCCCCTGCCGGAGAAAGTGAGGAAGGAGATTCTCGACCTCGGGTTTCCCGACGACTGTTACAACTACTTGAACCATTTGAGGGAGATTAAGAACACCGGCGGTGGCTCCGTGTATTACTCCAATCCCAAGGCTAAGCTCGAGCAGCTTCCGCATGACGTCAAGGTGAGTTTTGTACATCTCATTTTCTGTTTCAGTTGTAACAAACTTGTTGGAATGTGTTATTGAATGAGTTTGGTGTGGATTTTTTAGGCGTATGATGCTTCGAGATTGCGAATTTCGGAGAAGGAGGCTCCGGATGAGAAGGATATATACACTGTGGCGTCTAAGACTGTCAATGTGAGGGTTCAGAGAGCTGTTGATCCTGAAGTTTCTGCATTGCTTGATGATAGTGATGCGGCGTCACGGTTCGGTTCTGATGATGAGGATTTGGAGGAGGATTTTGTGATTAAGGCGAATCTTGCTGATGGAGACGAAGAGGAGGAGGAAGAGGAGGATGTTTGTGTAGGTGATGGGCCAAGTTTTGTTGAGCAATCGGAGAGCAAGAATGTGAGCAATGAAGTTGGTGTGGTTGAAAGGAATTGTGTGGAGAGGGGAAAGGGTGAGTTTGTGGTGGATGATCCACGAGCTCGGAGGGATGTGGATGACGAATTTGATATGGTGAGTTGTTTTTTGTGTTATATTTCGGTTGTGTGGTCTATTTAAAGCCTACAGTTTGAGTTTTATGAAGATGTATATGGGTTAATGTATTACTATTTCATGTTTTGGTTACATAAAAATCAGGTCTTAAGTCGGGAATATGATAATGAAGATGATGAGGATGACTATGATGGTGGTGATCATGATGATGGTTATTTTTATGGAGATGAAGAGGATACATCCATTGAGGAGAAGCTCAAGGACGTAAAACTTAATGACTGCGTGAAGGATGACTTTGAACTTAATGAATACGAGGTCCCGGGAGACGGTGAGGAGATACAAAAAACAAAGCAGCTTGGGAAGATATATGAGAATGAAGATCAAGAGGACGAGGTGGTAATTGTAGAGGAGTCTAGTGATGAATCAGAAAAGTGGGACTGTGAGACTGTTGTTACTACATATTCAACACTTGAGAACCATCCTGCAAAAATTGGAGCTCCAGAACTAAGTAGAAAGAAGAAGCAGCTTTCAGAAACTGTTTTTAAAGGCTTGGATGCCTCAAATACTTTGATAAAACTTGGAGGAAAACAGAGGCTGCCTGTGGACTTCTTGCCTGGTAATAGAAGACCTCCTGCTGCTACAGAGAAGGTGGAAGATACAGGTAGCTTGAAAACTGAGCAGCAGAAAAGGAAGCAACATGGTCAGGAGTCAAAGGAGGAGAAGAAAGAGCGGAAGGTATGGGTCTGCTATTTGTTTAAGCTCATCTTGGACATGACATTCCATTCATCTTGCCTTACATTGAAAGATTAATGTGCCAGCTTATGATGATGAAAATCTGCATTCAAATATCTCATAACTACTGATCTTGTCATTTAATAATATCAGGAATTGTACCGTCTGTTTTATGGTTCTGTTGGTAAATTTTGGTTGTTCCTTTGATGATAACGTGAACATATCTGTGCAGGTGGCTGTGAAGGAGGAAAGACGTGAAGCACGGCGTGCTAAAAAGGAATTGAAGGAACTTTACAAGGGTGAAGAGCAGTATGCTCAGAGAATAGCTGCTATATCTGGCCCTTCTTCCAAGCGTCTGATGTGATTGTGCTGATCATCAAATGGTAATTGGAATGGAATCACTATTGACTTGCAATCAGATTGGTGACTGGTATGTTTTATACTGATCGGTTTGTTTACATGTGTTCCTGTAGGTGAGACTTTAGAATGCACTGGACTTTTGTCAAGTGTGGCATCCCCTCAGCTTTCATGGTTTGGAGCGAGCACATATATGTTAGCAGTTTTGAGAGAATGGATATTTGGATTGCTGTTGGTTTACAACAGCATATCAAGTCAAATCTCTAGTTCTGTTGTTTTGGGCATGTCATAATATATAGGGTATGAGTTGAGTAGTTCTATAGAGTGGATTATGTAATGTGGCTGGAGCTTGAAGATAATAAACCGTCTCTCTTCAACTTTCCAACATATTTCATTTATTTTTGTCTGGAAATTTCTAATGTATTCATCTTTTTCGTTTTCCATTTTCACAATGATACTAGTTATCTGCTTGCTTTGCAAATGATAGTTGCACTTGTATTTCTATACTCCTGCACTTCTATTATCCTTTCTTTACACTTGTATATGTGCTCCATGACATTTGTTAAAGTAGGTTGGTGTTTCCTCAGCTTGGATTTCGTCTTGGTACAAGAAAAGCAGCTCCCCTTGCCGACTGTTTCAATATCTTTGCTACATGGGATTATATGCATGATAAACCAAAACAGATATTCAATGATGATGTGAAACAACTCTGCGTTTATTTAATTGTTTCCAAGAAACGAAAAGTACAACAATATAATGCCTAATGAGGAATTGGAGCCATATTGCCTCTACCAAAACAGGGTGTGGGACTCCAGAGGCCATAGTCTTCCAGAGCAATTTCCGATGGCTCTGCTTTGTACTCATCCTTCCTTAACGATACCTGATTTTGCAGCTGGTGGGAGGGAAGATATGATGGTGATGGGGCTGGAGCTGGTGATATTGACGATGGTGGTAAAGCCGTCACTCTTGGCATATTCCTCAATATAGACAGCATCATCATCACGACACAGAAAATATGCTTCGCTGAGCTTACTGCTACTGTTGGCATGATGATTCTGCAGTAGCTCTGGTTATGGTTTGAATATCTAACCCCAGAGTGCATTGACATTGTCAGCAACAACTCCTGATTTTATATACGAAGTATTATCAAGTATGATAGGAATTCGTTCTTTCTTTCTCATACCAGATGGATGACTTACCATGTTTCTTGCATGCGTCTAGTGCTTTCAAAGGAATGGATGCTCTACTCAAAGATTGTCCCCAGAACTTTAGAAAACCAAATAAAATGCGGTTCTGCATTTTCAACGATAGCTGCACTTACCAGTAGAGCGCTTCAATGCATTTCAACTCCTGTTTAGGCTATAATGTGTTTCCCTTCTTATTTATCTGTTGGTACTGGCGGCCCTTTTCTTTTCGAGGGTAAATATGTTTATGTCTACAGAATTTTGTAAAGAGCGTCCTGTAATAGAAGGTCTATATTAATAGTCAGAATTGTAAACACAGACAACAGAAAGCAGAAAATTCATATGTCCTGTTTTCGCAAGACACTGATAAAAATTAATCTACAAGAATATGCAAAGATGCCAGCCCTGGATACAAATCTGGATTAAGCAATGAAAGAACCTCCCAAGAAGTGATACAACAGAAAAACAAAACGTCTCCATACAAGTAGGAATTGTACAGATGATATCGGCAGAGAAGGACATCAGAGGCGTAAACAGAATCCATGGAAACAAATGTAACAAGGGCATGATTCCCATATAACACATTCATGACATGAGCTATATTGCCTATATATTTCACACTGAACAACTAGAACATCAAGAAGGATTATACAGAATAAACAGAAACAGAAAACTGAATCTAGCTACAGGTCATTATGGGATTGCAAATTAAAGCACTTGCACTTGTCTTTCATGGCTTGGCTCTCAGTTCCATACTCTCTGAATCTGTACTCTTCCTGCTTATTGGCAGGAGGAACTTTTCCCTCGCTGTAGCATTGATTGCACAAACTGAAATGAGATTTTATCTCCTTATAACGAGACCCAATAATTGGATATCGGCAAACTGAACAGACATGATTACCATGGCGATTCCTATCCCCAGTTTCAAGCTTCAACAGTGTGGACATGATACCAAAACCCCAATCAGGGTCGTTGAACATGACTAGAAACTCTGTGTAAGACATTGTTGAAAGATCTGTTTCTCCATGGAGTTCTAGCATCTCACTAACCCCATGGGAAGGGACATATATAGCTCTCAACAGTTCAATATATTTAGTTGCGTCAGATTTTCTTATCTGAGCACCACCACCTTCATTCACAGGGCGCCACAAAAGCGCATCAAAAGCAACTCGCTTTCGCTTTTCTGGCGAGCCACTGCAAATAGGGGCTAGAACAGCAAAAAACATGCCCAAGTCCACCCTACCTGCACCTGTATAATCAAAAACAGAGAGTATCCTCTCGTTTATGGCTTTCACAGCTCCTTGAAACGTCTCAGGCTTTAGGAAAATAAGCAACCTACGAAGAATTTCTTCCAGATTAGGCTTCCGTATGGACCTCTGTGGAGCACCAGTTCCTGAATACGACACTGGTACATCACCATCACTCATCTCCTTTTTAAGGAGATCCACATCACAACGACTCAACCTGGTAATCCTCTGAAATGCCCTAATCTCAAGTGCAATGGCCAAGTCTTGCCTCAATGTTGTCTTCTCCCCGACTGCCTTAAATTTTGTAGCTTCCACAGTGACAAAGGAAGTTTCCCCATTGTTACCCCCATTTGCCTTCACCTTCTTCTTCTGCAGCTGCTTCAAATGTGCAATGGCATCATGCAATTCAACCCTGTTGGTCATTTTCAATGCTTCCTTCAAAGCTTTCTTAGCATCCTCAGTTTCCTTAGCTCCCAACAACGACACAGCCCTGTTAAGCTGAGCACGCCAATGGTTGGGCCACACAGCTAAAACCCTAGTATACATCTCCGAAGCTCTCGGGAACCTTCCCAAGTCCATATAAAGCCCACCCAGATTGTACAAGGCATCAACATGGCCAGGTTTCAAATCAATGGCTTTCTGAAAAACCTCAATCGCCCTCTCATCCTCGCCCAAAGCATGCAATGCCGAAGCCAAATCACAATGTGCATCAGCATAGTCTGGTTTCATGAAAATGGCCTCTTCTAAGGCCTTAACAGCCGCCCTATACTCCCCAACCCCAAACAGAGCACTTCCCAAAAGCTTCAAGGCTCTAAAATGAGTCGGACAAAGTATAGCAGCCTCTCTATAATACTCACAAGCACTTAAAACCATACCTTCACCTTCAAGCGAAATCCCCAAATTCACATAAATCTGCGGAAGCAGATACGCCCACTGATTCCCACCGGCCTCGGCTGCTTCCAGCGCCAACAAAAACTCCTCTTTCGACTCCTTACACCTGCCAAGAACATACAAACAATTTCCGGCTCTGAAATGTGGCCTAACATCCACCGGCTGCAACTCACAGGCCCTCTTGAAACTAACCAAAGCCTCCTTAAACAGCTGATGCTCATACAAAACCCTCCCAATGGCCATATGCCCATCGAAAGCCTGCTCCCTCGACCTGGCTCCGTCGGCACGGCTCCTCAGCACACCCAATTCCTTCACAAACAGAACATAATCATGCCCGGACTCCTCCCAATACACTCTCTTCTCCGAAATCTCCGAAGAAGGCCCCAACTCTCTTGACCACCCGGCCTCCGAATACGAGTCCAAATTCTCACCCTTCACCTTGCCATTGCTCCCCGCCTGCTTCGCCTTCAACCTCTTCACCAAAATCTCCAAATCATCCACAATCTTCCACGTGTCATCAAACACGATCCCGTGGTTCGGCGACACCGCCCACGCCGCCGTCCGCTGCTTCTTCTGCGACTCCCCGACTCGCTCATCTACTATCGACGACGACGACGCCTCGGAGGCCATGGAGGCTCCTTTAACCTCATCCAGACTTAGCTCCAGACCAAGCGCGTCGAAGTCACGGTCGACGTCGCCGGCGCCGTCGTCGTAGGTCCGCAACAGCCCCTCATACGTCAGGCCCTTCTCGCCGTCGATGAAGTCGCCGTAGGTCCGGAAGACCTCGTCCAAAATGGCATTGATCTGCTCGTCGCTGAACTTGACCCTAGGGTTTACGGCGACGACGAGGGCAGCCATTTCCTCACGGTTGAGACCGCCGTCGTGGTTGACATCGAATTGGTAGAAAATCCGCTTCACCTTCTCTGATCTGCTCCCTCTCGTCGCCATTATACTCCTCTCTCTCTCTCTCTCTCTCTCTCTTTCAGAGCTCAAATTGAATTGCTTTCAATTTTGGTTGGTAGGGTTTGGAATAGAGAGAGAGAGAGAGAGAGAGAGAGATGGGAAGAATTGGTATAAATGGAAAAGAGAGTGAGGGACCAAAATTAAAGGGGCGCTTATTCATTGAGGGGGGTTTAAAATTGAATTGATGAAGATTGAAAATTTTTACAGGGGGGCTTCTGTTTCATTTTTGAGATTTGGTGGTGGTGGATCTGGGCCATCTGGCTTAGGATTAGCCGAAAGGGGCACCAGAAAACTATTGTCTTGCTCTTTTATTTGGCTATCTTTTGCAAATTTCTATTTAATCTGGTTTTGGGGTTCTTACACTTGCTGGTGAAATGAGAAGAGAATCGAGTGAAAGTGATGATGATGATGGGTGGTGGCAAAGTGAGAGGCTGTCATGTTCTCTTTTTTGTTTTATTTTCTTTTATTTTGTTTTGTCTAGTGTTTATGAGCTGGACCTAGGGATGACAATAATCCCTAACATGTATGGTATCTACAGGAATTCGATCCTAACGAGGAATATATACGGGTAACGGGGATGGAGATCTCCAGTATTTAAATTTTTAAATCAGATACGATGCGGGTATGATATTTTGATATTCGCCCTTATCCCCATCTATTAAGAATGAAAATATTTTTATATATAATTTATTATATATATAATATATAATTTATAAATAGATATTTATTATGATTCTCTTAAAAAACTTGTATTTATTTTTATTGGATTGAAACACGAAACTTATTTATTTTGGTATTTGATTTTAATTTCATATTTCTATATTTTGTATTTTTTTTAAAAATAATAATTTAATACATGATTGTTAACGGGGATCAAAGCGGGTATGGAAATATAATCCCCAACGGGTACGGGTACGAGGAATCTCCATTATCTAATTACAGGGATGAGAAATGTAAAAGGGTATTGATATGGTATTTTGATCCCCTTACCCTATACCATACTCATTGTCATCCCTACCGGACCTCTTACCCTACCCTACCCATTGTCATCCATACCTGGACCTCTTAACCCATTATCTAATTACGGGGATGAGAACCGGTACGGGGATGAGAAATGTAAAAATGTATGAGTATGGTATTTTGATCCACTTACCCTACCCTGCTCATTGTCATCCCTACCTGGACCTCTGGGTTGTCGAGGAGGTTTAGGTTTTGTGTACTAGGGTAATTTTGGAAAACATATTTGATGTGTTGCCGACGACAATCGGAAGCCGAAAAATAGTTTAATTTTCTTTTGAAATCTAAATGCCAATAAGATTAACGACAGACGTGAAATAATAGAATGGCCTATGAAATGAAAGTGTGAGAAAAAAAAAAAGGTAAATTATAAAATGAAGAAATTTTTGCGCAAACTCAAACAAATGATGGATATTGACGGGTTGAGAATGTGGAAGGCGTCACATGACTCATTTGCTAATCTTGACAATGGCGAAAGCGAAAGTTAAGAACTCTGAAGAACACGGTAAACCTGACTTGTAAGTTCTGAATTATTGTCACAAATGTGTAATCCCTTAAAAGAAAATCTTGAAAACTTATTTATAATGACAAAATATGCCAAAAGTGGTATACTGTATTTTATGCAAGGGTGTGTCCAAGACTAAAAATGACTCATTGCCCGGTGCATATGTTCATTAACACGTCAGGTTGTATCTAGTTGTTACGTTTGTCTTTTCTTATTCGATATATTTTATAGTCTCTCATTTTGTTACATAAAAAGTAGATTTTAGTTTCCTATATAACTATTACATGAGAGGGTTTGTCCAAGACATTACAAATAATAAGATCAAGTTATATCAAGTCGAGCCTAGTACCGTTTAGTCATATAATAAGGTCAAGTTATATCAAGTTGAGCCCAATACCGTTTGTCAAATAATAAGATCAAGTTATATCAAGTTGAGCCTAGTATCGTTTAGTCAAATAATAAGATCAAGTTATATCAAGTTGAGTCCAGTACCGTTTGGTCTAGTGGCATAAGTCGTTCCTTATAAATAAGAGATCGTAAGTTCGACTCACAATATTATAGCACATTAATTATGCATTTGATTAAAAAAAAATTACATGAAGTTGTTACGTTTATTTTTTGTTATCTTATATGCTTTATTGCTGTTTAACAACAGGATCATGATAATTTAGTTGCCATGGGAGTGTGTGGGCTTTCTTTCACAGCCGAACAATGGGACAACTGTGCTGTGGATGAGGTCAAAATAGTAAGTTCCAATATGGTTTCGGACTATTTTGTTAGCTCTTGGCGGTTGGTCGTATATCTGGGGTCGTTAGAATCCAGAGCGAGAGACGGGGGAAGCAAACGGTTATCTGGCCACCGTTGCTATTTCCTTCTCTCGTTGCCTTCATTTTCAGGCCGGCAGCAACCCCTTCTGGTCTTCACGGTTCGGCCAAAAACCAATATTTTGCTCCAGATTCCGACTTTCCTTCTAGAACGTTTGGCCGTTCCGTCGACCCCAGAAACAAACACAAAGATAAAAAACAAAGGGGTGTTCTGTTCTCTCTCTCTCGCACATATCTTGTTTTGGTTACTCTAATCTGCCTCGCTTTGCTGTTATAAGCCCCTACACATTCTGTTCCACATTACCCCATTTTCGATCACAACGTTTATTTTACGTCTGGAGTTTATCACAGAACAAGGTAAGCCTGGCAAAAAGAAGAAGAAGAAGAAGAAAAAGGACATGCACATTGGGATGAAATCATCTGTTTGAGCATTTTGATGAGGTGACTGTTGTGGTTGCATTTTCTGAAGCTGGGAAATCTTAAAGGTTATACGGCTTTATTTTTTGTATAGTTCTAGGGTTCTATTGCTTGTTGTTGTTGTTCCGAGAGAAAATAAACAATGGCGACGGAGGAGCATGCGAATGAAGAGAAGATTCTTGTTTCGGTTAGGGTGAGACCATTGAATGACAAGGAAAAGGCAAAGAATGAGGTTTCCGATTGGAAATGCTTCCACAACACTGTCATGTACAACAATAACCAAGCTGATCGGCCCTCGTCTCCCTCTGCTTATGCCTTTGGTAATTTCTACACACATAATGCACTTTCTTCGTCATCTGCATTTTGTGAAGTGGTTTCTTTTTCTAGTCCTTAACACTGTTTTTCATGTCGAGGACAGACAGAGTCTTTGGTAAGGACTCTTCTACGAAGCAGGTGTATGAAGAGGGAGCTAAAGAGGTTGCTCTTTCAGTCGTCAGCGGCATCAACTGTGAGTGATCATCCTCTAGTTCTTGTTTTCTGATGATACTATAGAGCAAACAAGGATCTTATATACAGTCTGATTGAAATATAATGTGCAGCAACCATTTTCGCCTATGGACAAACAAGCAGTGGAAAGACGTATACTATGAATGGGGTGACCGAATTTGCAGTTTCAGATATATATGATCACATGGAGAGAGTAAGTATACTGTCTACTAACATTTAAATTGTCATATCAACTAACTATGTTTCAAGGGCCTCGCATAATTTGAACATCTACGTTTCAGCAAAGTGATCGAGAATTCGTGTTGAAGTTCTCGGCCATGGAGATATATAATGAAGCTGTCAGAGATCTCCTCAGCTCCGAGAATGATCAACTTAGGCTCCTAGATGATCCTGAGGTGAATGATTTATACATTTGAGTAGCTGTTATTTATTGTTTGACAAAGTTTTAACTAATACCACTTGAACAGAAAGGTACAGTGGTCGAGAAACTTTCAGAGGAGGTTCTGAGAGACCGAAACCACCTGGAGGAGCTTCTTTCCACCTGTGCAGCTCAAAGGAAGATAGGAGAGACCTCTTTGAATGAGACTAGTTCAAGATCTCATCAAATTTTGCGACTGGTATGCTTAATTGGTTTGCCATTTACTAAATAGTTACTTTTGAATTTGGCATGAGAACTTTGTTTTGAAGTCTTTTGTTGGAATCAACAGACAATTGAAAGTACTGCCAAACAATTAGACGGCCTCCAAAGTTCAGGCACTCTTGCTGCTACTGTGGTATGGAAATACTTATTTTACCTTGGTAGGAATACTTATTCGAATTGCTTATATACTAATAGGAATGAAAACGGAATTCTTTGTGCAGAATTTTGTTGATCTTGCGGGCAGTGAGCGTGTTGCTCAGGCATTATCGGCTGTTGCAAGATTGAAAGAAGGGTGTCACATAAATAAAAGTTTACTGACCCTGGGAACTGTAATCCGCAAATTAAGGTTCACTTGTTCTACCATCTAACTAAACGAAGTTCTTGTTTCGTTTCTAAATCTCTACACCTTTTAAAATCTTAATGAATTGAAATAATGTCATTAATGGATGCAGCAAGGGAAGAAATGGACACATACCTTACAGAGATTCCAAGCTTACACGGATACTGCAAAATTCTTTGGGAGGTAATGCTAGGACAGCCATCATTTGCACCATGAGTCCTGCACGAAGTCATGTTGAGCAATCGAAGAACACCCTGTTCTTTGCAAGTTGTGCAAAAGAGGTTACTACTAATGCAAAGGTCAATGTGGTAAGGTCAGATAAGGCATTGGTAAAGCAATTGCAGCAACAATTGGCGAAAATGGAAAACGCATTAAAGAGCTTAGAAACAAATTCTATGAAAGAGAAAGAACTTTTGCTGCAACAGGTGAGGAGATGACCTCTGTGACTAACCTTATACAGAAAAACTTCAATGTGTATTTTATAAAAAGTAAAGACTACGGAAGAGTTTTCTGTTGCGTTATACTTCGTTCTTTGGGATGCTAATGCTTTGGTTTAATGTTACATTATGCAGATGGATAAAGAAATAAAAGAACTGACCAAGCAACGTGATCTAGCTCAATCTCGGGTTCAAAATCTGCTAGAATCAGTAGAAGAAGGCCGATCTGGAATTGACGAAAATTCAGGATTGGAGTCAACAGACATTAATGTAAAACCATGCAATCCACCAGATAATACTGACAGACCTAGTTGTTCCTCGAATTCCAGCAAGCACATCCGACAGCTTTCTGAGATTTCTGACGAAATTTTTCTGATGGATGGTATTGATCCAAACTTAGAAGGTTGGCAGGATATTGCAGAAAGATCTCAAGCAGAACCCAAATATATTGCACAAAGCTCTCATGCAGAACCTGGAAACAATGCACGAATATCTCACGTAGAACCTCAAGGTATTGCACAAAGCAAAGACATTGCACAGGAGCATCTTACAGAACCTGAAGCTGTCTGCAAGGAGATTAGATGCATTGATCAAAGGGAAGAATCAATCATGGACGAGAATAAAGTACCGATGGATGACGATGCAGGTTCATTGTCACTGCAGAAGGAAGATGCCGAGTTGAGAAATGCTAGTGAAGAGTCTGAAGCATTGCAGAGGAAAATACAGGATTTGCAAAGGACGATTAACACTCTTGTGAGTCTTAATGGCCCTCTGGATCAATCTCCTTGTTCTTCTGAATCGAGCCCTGCAAGCGTAAGCTTCTCCAGAAGTAGAAGTGCAAGGACAGTTCTCCTAAGTCCTCTATCTCTCTCTTCTCCAACTAAGGAGACGGTACAAAACGAGACCGTCACTCCTACTCGGTTCAAATCAAAGCAAGTTATCAACATTGAAATGTCACCCAGAGAAGATGTTCAAGCGCCTGTCATGAAAGCAACTACGAATAAAGAGGAAACTAGAGAACATACAGCAGAGGAGGACTTGCCTGATAAACCACAAGAATTCTCTAAGCGCAAGGTGTCTAAACCGAAGCATGGAAAGCTAACCCGAAGAGACTCTGGTCGAGAATCTCTCTTGAGTGTTCAAGTGGAGGCAGAGGAGCGAATGCCAGATGAGGACAATGTTGTGGAGGAGTTGCCTAGAGGTTCAAAAGGTGGCTTGCGGTGGAAGCTTTTTAAATCAAAACAGCCTGGTTCTAAATCAGTGATGAGTTCTAAGGCATCTTCTGTTTTGAGTGCTCCGGTGGCTTGGAAAGTTATCCAAAACTATTCAGAGGCGGATTTGGAGGATAACGTCAGTGTTCTCAATTTTGATGATGAACATAAAAGAGACAATCATGACAAGCATGGACGATCGTCGAAGAGGCCTGGCCGTATGGATACTTCATCAATACAACGAGCATTGAGAAACAATTCTGATTGGCGGTCTGAATTTGAAAGACAGAGGGAATTGATAATCGAACTCTGGGATGCTTGCTATGTGCCATTGGTTCACAGATCCCATTTCTTCCTTCTTTACAAAGGAGATCCATCTGACTTTCTCTACTTGGAGGTAGAGCTTAGAAGACTGACCGCTCTAAGGGACACATTCTCTGACGGAAGTAACAGAAGTTCAGTGAGTGATCGTCATGCTCTCACTCCAGCTTCAAGGTAATCTTTCAGATTCCAACAAACATATCCACCTGGAACTTAACTGCAGAACACAACATTTGACACTGCGCTCAACCCTTTTCTATTTAACCCTATTCTAATCTTTTTTCTTATTTGAACTGGGTAAAAGTCTGAAGGCTCTTAAGAAAGAGAGGGAGATGTTAAGCAAGAAAGTGCATAGGAGGTTCTCAAGAAAAGATAGAGAAAGGCTTTACCAGAAGTGGGGGATTAGGCTGAACACGAAGGAGAGGAGCCTACAGCTGACAAATAATCTATGGACGAGCACAATGGACATGGGACACATCAGGGAGAGTGCTACACTTGTTGCGAAGTTGATTGGCCTTGCAGAGCCACTTCAGGCCCCCAAGGAGATACTTGGAATCAGCTTCTTATCGCGACCAGTTCCAAAGAAAGCCTCTTTCTGGAGAGACACCATGTCTACTCTATAGAACTGTTTGCTCCATGTAGAACAAGATGACTGTAGATATAGCTCAGCTCGAACAGAGATACTGATTGTAAACGAAGCGGCAATCTATAATCTTACTATGATTATTTGATACCTCTTCCTTCCCATGTTTGATGTATCTATGCTGCTCAATTGGACATGCACTAGTGAACTCCATAGTCCATATAGATGCAAAGAGATACAGCCATATCTAGTTATTGTCTAGAAAGGTGCCATACCTTTTAAAAGGATAATAACAAAGAAAATGAGAGAAAATTGCTACTATATTTTGACTGATATTCATATTTTACTGGTAATTCTTATGTTCTTCGTTTTTTATCTCCCTCGTATATTCTTTTAACTAAGATTAATTTACAAAGAGAATAGAGGGAGAGTGAGGGGGATGGAAGGATGGAGTGAATATATATATATATATATATATATACATATATTTATTTATTTATTACACCTTATTTATTTATATATTCATGCTACTGATAACATCTCAAAGTTTTGACAAATTACACCTTGTATATATAAACGTGTTCAAAGACAAAAGGAGACCATCTACATTAAAGCATTATTAAATCTTACATCATTGTTCATGATTGGAGGACAGCTCCTTCAGTGATTTTCCATCCTGAGCTTGAACAAGACATCTCATATCTTGTAGTGTATGTTCTGCTATTCGAGGCATCGTGCTCTGGATGGAGCACATCAGTTAATTGGGCTAGTTCTTCAAGAGTTGCTTCCACCACAGCACGCTGCCCATCTAGCGACACTGTCACACTGTCAATACTCAAGTTCAAAAGGGTGTAATCATAGGACCAATTAAGCAGTGCAATTTCAGTTGCACGATCTGTCCAGATCTTCAACATCTCACCATCCAAGACCTGCCAGATTTTGCAACGGCAGGACAAGCATAAAGATATTGAAACATTTCTTTGCTGACTAAATGGAGGGTCATTAGATGTGGTTAACACAGCAAATTAAATCAACAATTGTAGGTATCCATATCCTCGACAGATTCAGACTTTGATGTGCATATATAAAACTACGTAGTGATGCAGCAAATCACTGATGTTTATATGACATCAAAAGAACTTTTCTGATGAGGCCTTAAATGATTCAAAGATATGGCATTTCACCCACCAAAACTAAGGAATTCTCACCTCTGACAATTTATCCACGGAATGCCCAGGTCCAAAAGCCTGACATTTTATGTTCTGCCATTTTCGAACTAGACCTTCAGCAATTTGTGCGTCCATTTTGGGTAATTCCACTGCAGACTTGACATCTACAGTTATACAGTAGTTTCTAGAGTGAGCTTCTACTTCATATAAATTGGCATATAAACACCAAATGGATGTAAAACGTCGTAAACAACAAAACAACAAACGTCTTTTTATCATGAAAGAATCAGGAGATAAGGATCTGGGTGCATCAGCTATGAAACTGTATGCTTATGGTGTGAAATAGACTCAGATAAAATCAGAAATCAGCCCTTTCTGCTAGCTAGTGGCTATCAAAAGATTCATATGGATGCTTGTTTTTATCAGTTGGCTGAAATAGCATGTTTCATTAACTATAATACTATATGGAAGTAGAAAGAGTAAAGAGACCAAAAGTATTTATGTTCCAGACATTAACAGGTGAAACCGTGAAAGTAAGGCTGCGTTACTGCATAGTTATGCAATAAGACATGGTTATAATTGTACCTGAACTTGTGACCTCAGATGTAGTCACTGAAGCAAGTTCTTTGCGTATATTGGAAGAGCTACTCCTGCCAGGTAAATACTTCAATCCAGCAAAAGTCATCAGTCCAATTACCACACCAGCACACATAATCTTCACACTTGCATCTTTGATTTGCTCAGTAATTGATTCTTCTTTAAGTGTATCAACAGAACCTTCTCTTCCGGAAACCTCAGCGACACGGATAGAATCATCTTCATAGGATTCTTCCATAGGGTCTTCACTGTCTTCAGGAAGAAGAGAATAATTCATCTCATGATCTTCTTGAGGTGTCGTATTCTTATATCTTTGACCTATAGGAAACACCTTCCGCAGGGCCTGAATTGCACTGGTCTTGACACTATCAAGAACTGCAGTAGCTTCAGCACCGATCCTTACTATCGCTGCTGCTGCAGCTAAGGGGGAGCCATTAGTTCCGTCCAGCCTTTCTAAGTATCTCAAGACTGTAGGATCATCATAATAATCACCAAGGCTGAACTCAATATCTTTGGTGTCTCTAAATCTGGGGAATACCACCTCCATTAACCATGTCTCCAATAGCTTGCAAAGTCCGGGAAGATCATTGTCATCATCATCCTTAGCGTTCTCCAACACAAAATCGACTACAGATGGATTTCTATATGGTGAGTCATCACTGTCTAGGCCCAACCATGAGCGACACTCATCAAGATCCCCAAGAAGAAGTGAACAGAGTCCCCTCTCCAAAGCAAAGTCTATCTCACTATTTTCAATGGTTATATAGGTATTAACAGAGTGTCCTATAGCTGATACCTTATTCTGCTGAAGTTCCCAGAACAGGCTATCAGCATCCTGAATGTGATTAGGTTTTTTAACAACAAAGCCTTGAGCAACAAGCGCAAGCGCCACTCCATAAACTTCAAAGCTCTCGGCCGGGATGTTTTTTGGTGTTGATACGTATAACTCCACCTTTCAACAATAACAAAAAAGATAAAAAAACCACCACAAAGATAGGGGAAAAAATTAGACTACAATATAGATCATTGGAAGCAATAAACAGAGACAACAAGGCTACCTGCTCAGCAGCAGTCATACGTAAGAAGACCTCGTTCAGGAAACTGTCACGCGTGAATCCCCCAGCAAGGGCAACTGCTCCGCCTCCTCCAACAGACCACAATATGTTGCGGACACCACGCAGGCCCTCTTCCCTTTTTGATTGGTACTCTTCGTCAAGTGGCAAACCTAGTAGCTCCAAAATGCAACGTGGGGTGATCTCTTCCAGCGTCTCGTCAATTTGTGCTTGAAGATCAGGTGCAAGGCTACTTGCACCTTCCTCCTACATTTGTAACATCAGTGTTAATCACCTTGAACTAAACATACTTAACATCAGCATGCATAGAAATGAGAACTCGGTCTTTACCTCCAAGAGCTTCAAAGCCCTCTCGAGCACCTCACATCCCTGAATAAAATCCGGCGGGGACAATGCTATAGCGTCCCTCGACATGTCAACATAAGCAAGAGCCATCACCAAAACCACATCCTGCTTGAACGATTTCGGCAGCCTCTCTCTCAGCAAGCTCTCCCCAATTCGAAGCACCAGCTCCGTCTTTCCAGCTTCTTGCAACACACACAGCGCTCCAGGTACCTGCAAATTAACACACCGCATCTTAATTCCTCAACAATTTTCTCCATTATCCGTATGATTCTCAAACCGAAACAGAATCGAGAGTAAATCTCAGTAATTAAATTACCTTATCCCAGGGAACGTCGGTGAGAATAGTTCCGTCTTCGTCATCAGCGAGGGACCGATTGTACTCTCGTCTGGAGGAAGGATCGGCTAGGGTTTCGCAGGCGGCCTGGAGAATCTGTCTCCGGCTGACCAGGGCGTCTTGGGAGAAGCCGTACTGAGGCGGCTTGGAAGCCCTAGCCTCGTAGGCTCTGCGAATGCCGTCGGCGAGGAAATGGGACTGGGTGCCGAGGAGCTGGTAGAAGTCGAGGGGGATGGAGACGTAGCGCTCCGGAGCGAGCGGGGGAGGAGGAGCGATAGTGGCGGTGGAGGAGTCGGAGGAGGAGGAGTCGCCGAGGAATTGGAAGTCGGAGAGGAGGCGGTCGGCCCATTTGCTGGCGGAGGAGAGTGTGGGCTTGAGGCGTTGGGGTTTTCTAGGGGCGGAGAGTCTTGGAGAGAAGAAGGCAACGCCTAAGTGGGTCAAGGTCTCCATTTACTCACTTGGAAGTGCCTCCGCTTAAACCCTCAGCTGCTCTTCTTCTGGGTTTCACGTTAGAGTTCACGTTATTATCGGAACGGATTGGTGCACTCTTGCACTGTTAACGTGTAAATGTTTAAATAGATGAAGAGTACATGTTTTTCGACTAGTATTACTAACATATTTGAGACAATTTTTTTAAATTTTAATTTTGTTAACAGTATTAGTAGACCTATAAATGGACCGGATCTTAATCCGGACTCGTTCCGGATCCGTGGTTTTTAAACGGGTTTGGATCGAAAATTAGACTCGTTGATCCGTTAAGGACCCGAATCCGTTTACCCCTTTATTAAACGGATCGAATACGGATCGAGGTTGATCCGATCCGTTAAGGACCCGGATCCGTTTAAAAATAATTAAATAATATTTTTATAAATATAATATTATTAATAAATATTAAATAATATAATAATCATTTGGATAACCTAAACGTTTAAATTGCATCTAAAGTATGATCATTTGATGAAGTTGAAGGTTACGATGCCTATGTTTTTTTTATGCTCTTTGCTAAATACATTGGAGGTTTAGTATTTTGAATATATTAGTTTATTGTTAAGAAGTATTTTGGCCATGTAATTCAACTTTTGATGTAAACATTTATTTTGTTATAATATTTCATTAGTGTTTTATGAAAATTTATGATAAAATTAAGAAATTATTATTTAAAATTTGAAAATATTTATAATCATAAACGAATCGAATTAACGGGTCGGGTATCCGTTAACCCGTCGGATCCGGATTTGGATCTAGCTATCAAAAATCCGGCTGGTAACGGGTCGGATCCGGATCCAAAATTTATATTACGGATCCGGATCCGGATCTAGGTAGATCCGTTCCAGATCCGGTCCATTTACAGGTCTAAGTATTAGTAGGTATATATGTATATAATACGACGTAAATGGTCTCATCAAAATATTGTATATCAATTATTTGATTCATTTGTGTGTAGACATGTTTTTACATTATCGTTACCTTCCTTTATTGTTTTTAACGTATATAGTTTGTATCTATCTTTCTAGGTCTAGTGTTTTCTCTTTCATAATTTGATCAGTAATCCGTTGTAGTCTTGTTGGTCAGGATGTTCGGCTCTCACCCGAAAGACCCGCGTTCAAGTCCCGGCAACGGAATCGTTTTTTTGACACATGAATTGGGCTGAGAGGGCTCACAAGTCACAATTGATGCTCGGCCCAATTAATTTCAGATGTTTGATTGAATAAGCCCAATTTCTGTTCCTGTAAACAGACTAGATCAACCTAAATTCAAAGGGGCTATGAATGCCATAAATGTAAGAGTATAACAGAAATGAGAAATCAGTATGTCATGAATGTCTCATATTTCCGGCATTTCTTCATTAATAGGATCAACATCTCTCATTTTTCCAGCATGTCTTCATCAATAAGGCCATCAAAGTTTCAGTTTTTTTATAAAAATATTTTCAATCTGCTAAAAAATACAGATATGTAAGAATAAGAGAAATGAGGTGGCAAATTGCATTTTTGTCCGCTACTCATTGGATAAGCAAACTCAAACTTGCCATCTTGCGGCATTATAAGTGGGGATTAAAGCCTTTTGACCTGGTTAAGTTTTTGCTGTTTAAAAATATGGATTCCTTCTAATGTCAGTTCTACTTTGTAATTCCCATCTTTAGGAGCCTGTTGCCTTTGTTTTATAAGCCTACCGGTTGGCCTGCTCTTTTTTGCTCCTTGTTGACCATTGAGTTCTACACAGTTGTTTTATGAGTTGGATCTAGCCCTTGTTTATCTACACAGCAAGAAAATAACCCTTTAATCATGTATTTTGTAAAATTCAGAAAATTCTATGATACATTATCACATTATATACATCAAATTTAAACTTGTTACCTTTAACATTAGATCAGTTTTGTACCATCGTAGACTAACTAATTCATGATCATGTTAAACATAGTAATACTTTTATTCTAAATCATTACATTTCTTGTATATATTAGTAAACGCCAGAATTTGATCACATGTCGTCGTTTCTTCATATTTGCAAGTAGACGTGTCTTTAAGTTAGCTATGGCAACATTATGCATGATTTTATTTTTGTTACGTGCTTGCTCTCCCTCCAATGGGCCATTTCTAAGAAGAAGAAGAAGAAGAGGTATAAGCGCCGAAAGAAAGTGACCATCTCTTCTCATTATCACAGGCACAAACCCCAGTCACACTGTAACGTCCTTTCTCCCTTTCCATCAAAACATGCACAAAAACAAGAGAGAGATTTAAATACACTAGTTTTGGGGAACAGGGAAGCCAAAACCAAAGCTTTTAAGCAGAGAGGAACAGAAGCCACTTACTCGGGTCGCCCACCAACGGCGTCGTTTCTCCGGCCCCCAGAAAAACCCTATACCTCTGTTTCCACCAAACCCCATTCTCAGTTTCCGCACATTCCTTTCTCTAATGGCAACGGCTAGTTTCTTCTTTGGTCTGATCATCCCAATGCTCTACTTCTCCGCCGCGTTTACCGCCGCGCAACTCTCCGAGATCCAAGCCCTAACCTCCTTCAAGCTCAACCTCCACGACCCTCTCGGCGCCCTCACCGGCTGGGACCCCTCCACGCCCTCCGCCCCATGCGACTGGCGCGGGGTCGTCTGCTTCAACAACCGAGTCCGCGAGCTCACCCTCCCCCGCCTCCACCTCGCCGGCCGAATCTCCGACAAAATCGCCGCCCTCCGTGACCTCCGGAAGCTCAGCCTCCACACCAACAACTTCAACGGTTCCATCCCTCCCTCTCTCTCCCAATGCGTGTTGCTACGCGCCGTCTACCTCCACGCCAACTCACTCTCCGGCGACCTCCCGCCGGCGATTCTCAACCTCACCAACCTCCAAATCCTCGCCCTTTCTCACAACTCCCTCTCCGGAAAAATCTCCGGCGAATTTCCGGCGAGCCTCCGTTACCTTGATCTTTCGTATAATGCATTCACCGGTGACATTCCGGTCAACTTCTCCGCCGGCTCGCAGCTCCAGTTCATCAATCTCTCCTCCAACCAGTTCGCCGGCGGCGTTCCGGCGACCATCGGCCGGCTCCAGACGCTTCAGTATCTCTGGCTGGACTCGAACAGGTTAACCGGTACAATCCCTTCTGCTCTCTCCAACTGCTCCTCCCTCGTACATTTCAGCGCCGACGACAACGCGCTCCGAGGTCTAATTCCGGCGACTCTCGGCGCCATTCCGAAGCTTCAGGTGGTTTCTTTAGCTCGGAACAGCTTATCAGGCTCAGTCCCCACAGCTTTATCATGCAATGGGAATGATGACTCTTCTTCTTCTTCTTCACTGAGGATAGTGGATCTAGGGTTCAATGCGCTCACGGGAATTGTGCCGCCGCAAAATGCAAGGTGTTCAAGCATCTTGGAGGTTCTGGTTCTTAGAAGCAATCGCATTGGCGGCGCGTTTCCGAACTGGTTGAGCAATGTGACTACGTTGAGGGTTTTCGATGTTTCTGGAAACTTGTTTTCGGGTGGATTGCCTCCCGAAATCGGCAATCTTTTCCGGTTGGAGGAGCTCCGGGTGGGTAATAATTCTCTGATTGGTGAAATTCCTGATCAGATTGCGAAATGCAGCTTGTTACAGGCTCTTGATCTTGAAGGTAACCGCTTTGCGGGTCAGTTTCCGTTGTTTTTGGGAGGGATGAAGAGCTTAAAGTTGTTGTCTTTGGGTGGGAATTTGATCTCGGGTACCATCCCTTCGAGTTTGGGATCACTTTTGGGGATGGAGTCGTTGAATCTGAGCGGTAATAATCTGACAGGGGAAGTTCCGGTTGAGGTCATGCAGCTAGGCAACTTGACTAGCTTGAACTTGAGTAATAACAAGTTTTCGGGTGAGGTTCTTGGGAATGTAGGAGCATTGAGGAGCTTGCAGGTTTTGAATGTGAGCAATTGTGGGCTTTCGGGTAGCGTCCCTGCGAGTATTGGAGGTTTGATGAGGCTTGCTACGCTGGATTTGAGTAAACAAAAGCTTTCTGGCGAGTTGCCTACTGAGGTTTTTGGGCTGCCAAATTTACAAGTGGTTGCCTTGCAAGAGAATCAGTTATCTGGGGATGTTCCTCAAGGTTTTAGTAGCTTGACTGGTTTAGTCTACCTAAATCTCTCCTCCAATGCCTTCACTGGTGTTATTCCATCCACTTATGGATATCTACGGTCACTGACTGTTCTATCTTTGTCAAAGAATCGCATTTCCGGTGTGATCCCACCAGAGCTTGGAGATAGTTTGAGCCTTCAAGTACTTGAGCTTAGTTCTAATCAATTGGAGGGCAAGATTCCTGGTGATGTCTCTCGTCTGTCTAGTTTGGAAGAGCTGGATTTAGGTCATAATAAACTGACAGGTGAAATACCAGAGGAAATTTCCAAATGCTCTGCTCTGACTTCATTATTGTTAGAGGGTAATCAACTTTCAGGTCCAATACCGAACTCCTTGCCTTTGTTATCGAACCTTGTGGTGTTAGATCTTTCCTCCAACCAGTTGAGTGGAGCAATCCCGGCAAATATTTCACTAATTCCTCAGTTGAAGTCCTTAAATTTGTCTAACAACAACCTATCTGGTAAGATTCCAGAGCCATTGGGTTCTAAATTCAGTCGATCTGTCTTCGCAATGAACCCGAGTTTATGTGGGAAACCATTGGACAGAGAATGTGGAGATGCAAAGAGGAGAAGGAGAAACAGGTTGATTTTATTGATTGTGGTGGCTGCTAGTGGAGCTTTGCTTCTGTTATTGTGTTGTTGTGGCTATGTTTACAGCCTCTTCCGCTGGCGTAAGAAGCTTAGAGAAATGGTAACTGGGGAGAAGAAGCACCTCAGTCCAGGTCGTGCAAGTTCAGGCGGAGAGAGATCTGGTCGCGGAAGTGGAGACAATGGAGGTCCAAAACTCGTTATGTTCAATAACAAGATTACATTTGCAGAGGCACTAGAAGCAACAAGACAATTTGATGAGGAAAATGTGTTGAGCAGGGGAAAGTATGGATTGGTATTCAAGGCTTCATTCCAAGATGGAATGGTGCTCTCAATTCGACGCCTTCCTGCTTCTTCTCTTGGTGTGCTCGATGAAGAGGCATTCCATAAAGAAACCGAAGCTCTTGGCAAGGTGAAGCATCGAAATTTAACAGTTCTGCGAGGCTACTATGCAGGTCCTGATGTGAGGCTACTTGTATATGACTACATGCCTAATGGAAACTTGGCCACTCTGCTCCAAGAGGCTTCTCACCAAGATGGTCATGTACTAAATTGGCCAATGCGGCATCTCATTGCACTCGGCATTGCTAGAGGAATAGCTTTCCTCCACTCAGTCTCAATGGTCCATGGTGATGTGAAGCCGCAAAATGTTCTCTTCGACGCTGATTTTGAAGCCCACCTGTCGGAATTTGGATTAGACCGGTTAACCATATTCTCACCAAAACCCTCATCCTCATCATCCACCACAGTTGGTACATTAGGCTATGTGTCACCCGAAGCAATACTAACCGGGCAAGCAACAAGAGAAGCCGATGTGTACAGTTTTGGAATTGTCCTGTTGGAAATCCTCACCGGAAAGAAGCCGGTGATGTTCACCGAAGAAGAAGACATTGTGAAATGGGTGAAGAAGCAACTACAAAGAGGCCAAATCACAGAGCTGTTAGAGCCCGGACTGCTTGAGCTGGACCCGGAGTCATCAGAATCAGAAGAGTACTTACTAGGAATAAAAGTCGGACTCCTCTGCACCGCACCCGATCCAGTTGACAGACCATCCATGGCTGACATTGTGTTCATGCTTGAAGGCTGCCGCGTCGGACCGGACATACCATCGTCGGCCGATCCAACTTCATTGCCTTCACCGGCCTGATATTCTTTTTTGTTGTGTTTTGTTTTTCTATCAAGAAAAACGTCATCATTGATCATTGTACTTGTAGGTGTATTCAAACATTGTGATTAAATGATTAGTTACCAATTCCACTTTCTTCTATCGGCGGTGTATTCAAACATTGTGATTAAATGATTAGTTACCAATTCCACTTTCTTCTATCGGCTTCCTGCTTTTGCTCAACCACATTATATTAACCTGACGGCGCCGGAGGACCACTCAATCTCCACGGTCACCTTCAGCGAAGACTTTCCGGTATTTTGTGTAAGAACCAAAGGGACCCTCTGAACAGCGTTTTTCAGTTCTTTACTGCTAACTTCCCGCCAAATAAGTGGCACATAATCCGTGCCACGTGGCGGGGATGGAGGGAAGTGGAGAAAGTAGCCGTTAATGCGGCAGAGGCGCCCTCACCGGAGATGGGGTCCCCTTTATTTTTATCGGGAAAGTGTTGACCGTCACGTGGTCACTGACCGGACCTAAAAGCTATCGCCACTTTAAACGTGAAGCAATAATACGAACCAGCTGGGGCAGAGTGTATCAGAGTGGCCGAGTAGAGAGGACAGATTTTTTTTCAGAGTTTTTAGAATCCTTGTGATTTGAGTTGAATAGGACAAGAAGTGAAGCAGAGCATCCCACATTCATTTCTGGGTCACGAAGATGGAACCGAACAGGATCAGCTATGCACGACATGTCGTTCTCAGCTTCACTCCGGCGGCCCTACGGTTTTGGCCTCTGATTCGGACATATGGCATTGAGTTGTTGGGGGCTGACATTTGGTTGTCATGGTAGCTCACGAGTAATTACACACACAGCACACAGGATGTGCCAAATTTTACTGTCATAACGAAACCTGAAACTCTCGTCCACACAAACTTCTACCATGTTCCCCCGAGTATACGATGCTTCGAGTTTTCTAAAGTTACAGCTTCTCTATAACTGAATTCACACTCTGGAACTGCTTTTCACCAGCTAATCGATTTCAGAGTTCAGATCTAGATGAGAGCCATGTCAGACCCAGCATACATACTCAACTCAATTAGAAAGGATCACTTGTGACGAAATAATGATCGCGAACACAACAGTTCTAGGAAATGCAACTGAAACAAAACAGTCCTTGAAAATGAAACTGAATGGAAAACTGGACAAGTCGTCTGTCCTCTAAAGATATCATAGATGTACAGATACCAAACACTGTCAGGTCGGTATTTATGCATACATGAGTATAGCATATGGGATCTCATAGCAAATACATATACTCAGAAAGAATATATTGATTGAATCAGTAAAATTTGGATGAATCATCTTAAATAAAGAGATTGATTGATATGTAGTTCTGTACAAAGGAAATGAGAAAGCAACTAAGTATTCATTTCAGACAGCTGTCAAACCTTCAGGCAAGGATTCATTGTCTGGGTCAGGTGACAGAAATCTCCGGCAAGCGTGGAAAACAGCTGAATGGAAACCCTCCGGATTGTCTATGAATACAAAGTGTCCCGCCTGCAATTATTTACGGGAAAACATTTATTGATACAGACCTAGATCATATACACTAATTATGGAGAAGCAATATACACATTGAGGGAGGAGAGATACTGACCTCAGGAACTCTAATAATCTCACACGGGACCTTCATATCCTTGCGAGCTTCTTGAGCCCCTTGATAATTCATCCAATCTTGATAGCCATAAATAAAGGTAGTTGGAACTTTCCACTCTGATGCACTGTATATAAAAGGGAACATGTAAACACAGGATCCCCCGAAACATATCAAGATAAGAAAGAAAATAATCAGTAGAATCAACAGACCTCTGAAGAAGCGGCTTCCGAGCAAATGCTCCGAAAGAAAAAATATATTTCAAGCACAACTCTCCACTTGCTTTGGCAGCTAAAGTATGGTACACGTAATCTTCAATTGAGAAAACAAAAACTGTTAGAGATCTTCAAACTATGATAAGAGCTGTACAGAAACAACTTAATATGTACCAACCTGTTAGCAGTTGGGCTTCATGCTCATTCAGGGTGGTCCCTGCAGCACGAGCGCCAAATCTACTATTTGTGTAACCCCGAACAATCTTTGGACCCCAAGGCCCTAACCCTCTGCAAAATAAATAAACAAGATAAATAGGATAACCAAATCTTTCTCTGTTTAAAAATTAAATGGAATAGATTCTTGCACCAATGGACCTACAGCATAATGCTCAAACTAGCAATTTGGGGCAAGAAGCAACAAATCCATTGAGTTTACAAAAGCAAGATTGGAAACAAAGGTAAATCTAACTAGTACTGCGTACTTATTAAAAGTTCAGTGTGAATCCATCCATTCTTCATTTCAGCCCACACACAGGAAGGGGCTGGAAGGTTTTGGATAGTGGAATCATAGGAAAGCAGTACGAATTGAAGAGTTAAAAGTTGTTCAAAGTAAATGCCAAAGAAACCCTTTGGATAGAGGATATATGTCTCTAGGCCAACAACCAGAGAGAAATAAAATGATCCCAGAGACAAATATGGTAAAGATTTGAAGAAAGTAGACATTATGAAACTGTATACGTACAGAATCAAAGCAGAGAGAAACACTATAAAATAGCTGCACTTTTGCAATCATTCCCTCAACACATGAAACTCTGTGACGCCTTTAGTAAGTAAGCTAGGCATGCACATACATGCTAATGTGCAGTGTGTGTGTGTGACTTTGCATTATGTATGCAATTATGCAAGCACAGGCACATGCACATGTTATCACTATAAAAATCTAAACAACACAAGATGAAATGTATGGCTTAAATCATGGAATTGGATATATCACCACAGATAATACCCTTTTTGCCTATTTAGTATATATAGTAGAAGAGAAAAAGGGAAACAATGGTATATACCTGATTAATTTCTGAGGAGTAAAATTAGACTCCCACAAATGGTTAATAATTGCTCCTTTCCATGTTGTTTTGAACTGCATGATCCATTCATTCCTTGCGTCTTCTGCCGAGGAGAAACCAGCAGAACCCACTAAAACCAAATGCTTAATGTGCTCCGGATGCTATTACATAAGTAAAATCAACATCAGCACCAGAAAATGCCATAGCAATGCCAGATTCAAGATTCAATATGGAAAGACAAATACCTTTAGAGCATACTTTGCTGCAACATAGCCACCAAATGAATGTCCAAGTAATATAAAGTTGCTGAGATTTTTGGCTTTCCGCCATTCTTCCAAAGAATCAATAAACCATGCCTCGGTTTCTGCATTCCCAATTCCAAATTCAAATAAAATACAAAGATATACTCTTATTGTCAACATTAGTCAAGAATTACATCATTCGTCCTAATACATTAGTCATATTGAAAGTTCAGTTTTTTGATATAGTAGACCTACCTTCTGTGCTTTTGCATGTAAAATCGGGTCTGCTTGATCCACCCCAGCTGCAAAGTAGACCAAACCAAGAATTTAAGCACAAAATACCTCACTACTAAAGACCCCCAAAGAGCACCACCCACATCCCAAAGTTCAAAACTTTTCACAGTAAAGTAGGAAACTTGTAGTTCTTACGTCAGTTGCAACAGAAAAGTTTCAATCTTTCACAACAAATTATCAATAATGCCAGTGAATCAAGCTCTTTTACTATATCATGGAATCAAACTTAAGCATGTCATCGCATTTAAGCCGAAAATAGCTCACCCTAGCTGATCAATAGCAATGATCCTGAACCGACTCGCGAGAGCATCAAAGTTCCTGAAGAAGAAACCTTGCGAGGCACCGTATCCATGAACCATCACAATAGTAGGAGATTCATCTTTGCTGTCAAAAGTGACAGTGTTGATAAACCTGTCCTCATTGCTTGCAGACCTGAACCACCTCACTTTCGACCCGGGCGGGCCCGACCCGATATTCACCCGCTCCACCACATACGGAGTCCTGCAAAACCCGACCCAATTCACACAATCATTTTAGGGTTTAATCAAAACACAATTTTAGCCTAATTCAGCTTCAATTTCGATTCTTTAGGAAATGAAATTCGCAATTGTGATGAAGAGGGATTGGATTGGTTAGTTACTTGACGATAGAGAGGAGGCGATTCTCGGCGGCGATGATGTGATCAGTGGAGGTGGGGATCCAGCGGAGGACGGAGGGCCACAAAGATTTTGACTTTGACTTTGCGATGGCGGCGGCGGCGGTGGAGGCAGAGGGTCGGAGGTCGGAGGCGGACCTGGAGATTTCTTCGGCCATTCTGAAAGAGAGAGCCTTCGCAGGTTCATCCGCAATTCAAACGCTTTGCTTTGTTGAAGGGGAATTTGGTCAGGCCAAGCCACGCGCTTCAAGTTTATAGGTGAAGTTTCACGGCCGATGTGCGCGCCCTTTTTGACTCGGAGGGTGAAGAGAGCTGGGAACTACGGCTCGTGTGGATTGGGGAGCACTTCATCTATTGGCCCTTGCTTACGTGATCAGTGACTGCTAATGTTGAGCTTGGGCGACACATATTAGACGTTGTCCATGACGTAACAAGATTACAAGAAAAAAACCTCATTTTAGTTGGGACCTAAAATCTCAGCCTCACATATTAGACGTTGTTTGATTAGACGTTCTTAACGTACGCAAGTTTTTAAAGAACAATTTCTCACGTTGTTACAGAGAGATGAATATGTTAACTGATATTATTTTCGAGTCCAACCTTGGCATTGCATTTGTGGTGCAATACTTTCGACAACCTCCTTCACAAGTTGTTGAAGCTGTTCTTGATGACTTGTGATTTTGTTAAATTTAGGACTGTAAGTCTGTAATTCTTAGTTTTTTGTTTGGGTCTTTGCTAAATTTGTTCTAGATGCTCATCTTCTATCTATAACTCGGAAACTCTAAGGCATGCTTGCTTTCAAATATAAATGGGTTGCAATCCTTTACTTGAAAAGGGAAGAAATATAAACCAAGAGGTGTTCAGCCATGGTGGCAGGTTTGCAGGAGAACGGCTCCTTTACTTGAGGATTCGGATCCTCTCCTCATATTGCCGCATAAGACCATCTTAGACCGTTCATTCTTAATTAATGGTCAAGATGTCTCTTGTTTAGTTTCGAGATAATTTCGTTTCTTTTATCTGTCTCTTCTCAAATTCTCGTTCATCCGGTCCTTCCATTACTCTCTCTCTCTCTCTCATCCAGTTCTTCCCTCCTCCTCTCATCCTCGCTTGAGGAAATTACCTTGACAACCAATGCAAATTGATGCAACCATTCATCCCGATACTGCAAATTAAAGTTAAACTGTTTAGTTCTTCTCTCCCTGTCTCTCTCATTCTGGAACTAAGTTAGTCATATTCGCTGGTGCGTAAACCATCGAGGAGCACCCAACTATGATTTCGTGTACTTGCAACCTCACCAACACCATGAGAAATTATTCCAATCCTGAAACCAATTTTCAAATTGGTATTGTTGTCTCTCTTCTATTTCTTGTCTAAACCGGGTACATTACATGCTCTAATCTAATGCAATCAAATTTGATCAAAATGATGAGATATCACGTACCATTAAAGTGATATGAAGGCCAAACAAAACAGATTTTAAAACAAAGTAAGAAGCCATTGATTCCATCCCCTCAAACAACTCTTACTGGACTCGAATCCGTCTTAAGTTCTTAAGTCTTAACCATGGTCTCTACTTGTAAATAGCCTCTTCTGAACCATGGGTCATTCGCCGTCCACGGTGACCCGGGTCATCGAGTAGGTGACCAAGAACAGTTTCAGATCCGGCGACCTCCACTTCGAGCACCGTCGTACCCATCATTGGTTAAGAACTCCGATCTCTGTATCTGAAAAATGTTCCTTTAATCCGGAGGGGGGGGGGGAGGAGGATTCGAGAGGGAGAGGGAGAGAGAGATGGGAAGGAGGACTCGATGAGAGAGAGGGAAAGGATGAGAAGTCTAAGACTCTAAGACGAGAATCTGATGAGAGGAGATGCTGAGAGACGCGAACAGATGAAAAATATCTCCATACTAAACTAAGGGACATCTTGACCGTTGATTAAGATTGGACGGTCAAAATTGTCTCATGAGAAATATGAGGAGAGGATCCGAATCCTTCGGCAGAATAGGGAGACTGTTACTATGACTGGGATAAAAAAAGTAATTCATATAAGAAATTACTCCATGTTCGTACCTGAGATTTGAAATTATAATAGTAATTGGGGTTTCTGAGACCTCATGTACCGGTATATCTATTTCCCATAGGGTCTGCTATAACACTGGATCCCAACAGTACAAAAACCAGAACATGCAAAGCACCAGACTATTTTATTGTTCGAGTCTGTCATCTTCCATTTACAGAACTCAGAGATATTCAATCTCATCAAGCCATGTCCATGACTTGGAATTATAATGGAGAATATGGTATATAATTGACATAACAATATTTCATCTATGGCCAGCCACCCAATCAAAAGACAGAATATGAAGAATATAAATAACATAATGCTACAAGAAATAATATTGGACAAATTAATTTGAATTCTCAATACAGACCGGTCTGTTGAAAATTGGAAAAGGATGCAATTTTAAACTTATTTAGAAGAAAAACTAATTGCTAACTCTAATTTCTACCTTTGGCACATAAATATCCGGGATCACAACAAACAAGAATCTGCAGTACACTTCCAAAACCAAAGAAGATCTTATACCAGAACATAGAGCTTGTTTAAAAGCAGCATTCGAGGAATCAACCCAGCATAGCCTTTTAGTCAGCTCTTGACTGACCTGCTCGGGAGGAAAGAATGATGCCAACAATGAGACCATACAGAGCAAGGGCTTCAGCAAAAATGAGAATGAGGATCATCCCAACAAAAAGCTTTGGCTGTTGAGCATTGGCTCTGCAAAGTAAGAAAAATACAATCACAAGAGATTATAAACCAAGCACAATTAGACCTACAATTAGTAATTAGGATATTTCAACTAGATATGCAATAATGCAGTGAATGATTTAGAAAACCCTAAATGGTGTTACCAAAGGCTGTAGATGTACCGCTTAAAACAATTGTCAGAAAAAATATAGTTCCCGACGGCTGACGTATCCTAAGCTAAACTAAAATGTTATACTATGCACAATTGTCAGAAAAAATATAGTTCCCGACGGCTGACGTATCCTAAGCTAAACTAAAATGTTATACTATGCATTTCCAAGATCAGTTAAACTAAACCATGTGCAAAACCAGCTCATTATACTCAAGATATACGACATAATCTATTTATTACATTGTCATCATGTTCATCAAGAATAAATCAAATATGTGTTTACACTTCAACAGACGCAGGTTAAAATTACAACAAACAGATACAAATTAATCGAAACATAAAAGCAGAATCACAGAGTATATACGCACTAAAGTATTGAGAACTAAAGAAACCATACCTAACACCAGCATCACCAACAATGCCAATAGCCATACCAGCCGAGAGCCCAGCAAGGCCACAAGCGAGACCAGATGAGAGATGAGCATAACCATCAAACAGGTAATACGATTTCGCCTTAGGGTTGATACCAGTACTGATAATAACAGCGATAATAAGCCCGTAAATACCCAACACTCCAGCCATGACAACCGGCACGATCGACTTCATAACCAGCTCCGGCCTCATCACTCCCATCGACGCCACTCCTACTCCACTCTTCGCCGTTCCGTACGCAGCTCCCATACCTGAGAAAACAAACAACAACCGATCAAATCCCTAATCGATAAAACGACGTCGTTGAGGTCAGATCTAAAACGGAAACGGAAACGTACAGGAGAAGACGAGGGCCGCGGCGGCGCCGAGGAAGCCGAAGAACGGTGCCGTTTCATCGCCGCTGAAGGTTGTGGAGGCCATTCTCTTGTCAATTTTACGGACAAGATGATACGATCGGATCGGATCGGATCTGGATTCTGGATGTTTCTGAGACTCTCTCTTTCTCTCTCACTGTTAAAGAGCTTTAAAGCGTCGGAAATCTCAGCCTCACACAGGAAGCTTGTCATTTTACGATTCTGCCCCCGATTTTACAGGAGTCACGGGCGCGTGGGGACATGTACCATGGGCCCAATTCGAAGTTGGGCCGTTTCTTAGCCTTTACCCAATTGCTTGTGACCCGAAACATCGAAACGCACATATGCACGAAGCTATGATATTCCTGAAGAGAAAATAGAGCACATTCTTTATCATTCAAGCCATTAGCCTTCTTCATTTTTACCCACAGAATAAAGAATAGAAAAACATTCATATTTGTACACTTATAGCAGTAAGGCTTCATTTATGTACACTCCTTTTTTCTAATGCAATTTGCGGTCGTTTTGCGAGATGGTTGCTCTATATAACAAAGCTATTGTGAGACTCTGCACGCTTATCTCACAAAAGGAACATAAAATCAGCCATCCACTAGTAGAGACTAGAGAGCAGCAAACATTGTGAAACGACGAAAAGAGCAAGAACTTCCAAAACAATTTCAAGATCAGAATGTTTTCCAACATACGTGAAATTTGGACACTTCTAAAAGCTTTTGGTTACATTCACCAGAAAAAGAAAACAAACAAAAGAATGAGTAGCAAAAGAGAAGACACAACTCACACAAGCATGTCTCAACACAGCCCGTGCGTAGTTCTCTCTCTTCATATGACAGTATATCTCCTCAAATTCTAGTAACATCTATGTACAAATAATGACAGATTTCAAATGCTAAGACGAACATATAAATCCGGTAGCAAATGCAAGGGGAAAAAAGTACCTCAAATTGATAACAACGAATAACTTCAAAGTCAAAAGTCTGAGGCTATTCAAGAGAGCTTATGCTAGTTCTTAAAATGACATGGTATAAGCCATGACTTTGCAAGCATATAATATCACAAACTCTACCACAGTAGATGACAGTAGATAAAATATTACGACTTGGAATACTAACTGAAGCTCAGCTAAAGAACACCAAATTAAATTAACACATACTTTCCAACTCTAGCAAAGAATTATCTGTAACAGCTAGCCATACCAAATACAAGCCATCACACAAATGCAGTTCTAAGCAACAGTTGACTACAATATACATACCTTTTGTCCTCAGAACAGCCAAAATAGCTTTCCCAGCCTAGCAAAAACAAAAAGGAAGTTTGGTCAGTGAGCTGGACAGACAAACAGATGAAAGAGAATGGATGATCAATTAGCTTCTGATTGTGACATGTTCAAGCAATAGATCACGCCCTGCATTTCATTCTGCAACCCCAACCTCAATACACAGTTCCAGATGTATAAGATGAACATCAAGTACAAAATATATACATATTCGCCTTCTGGATCAAAATTCACAATATCATATATAGATGCTATAGTGGTTGGAAACTGGACATGGTTGAAAGTAATAGAGTAACACACAAGCCTCCTCACCCAAGGCATGCACCCAAATAAGACAAAATCCAGTAAGCAGAAACTGCAGCCCTTGCAAGGCTGCTAATAATGTGAGATGGAAATTTAACTTCGGGGAACAAAAGTAAAATTAGTGATCAATGTTAAATCAAAAAAGTAAACATCACATATTACTTTGGCCATGGAAAACTGTTCTGTATTCTTCTTGTTACTAGTCACCAACACAATCCTAATCTGTACACATTGAAGACCATCAAAAAAGTCGACGATTATTAGTTTCTCCTCCCTGAGGATCCCTGAATAAAAATTAGGGTCTGACGTCTTAAATTTTCACCAGTACATCCATGATGGATGACTGGGCCAATTTCATATCATCCCCATACCCTATTGAAATGAGAAAGCAACTTGTTTTGCGCTTACTCCCGCTTGCATCTGGAAATGCTCATTACTGGCGCTTACTCGACCAGTTCTAATTGCAGTTCAAGATGCCCACCAAATATGAATCAACCGACGGCAGCAAACCATGCCCTTTGTTCCACAGCCTCCACAGTCATACAGAGCTTGTTGGCAGTTTAACCAAGAATCTAGTATGATATATCTGTAGCCCCACACTGCCAGCTAAAGCTGTGAATTCATCCCCGAACAAAATTGCGAACTTCTGCACAGTGCCGGTAGTGCATCGAAGACACAGATCAGTGACCCAGTATCAAGATTTCACACCAGGCTTCACTGCCATGTGCTTCTCGATCAATTTATCCACAAAGGCACGAATCTGCAAAAGGAGTTGGTAAGAAGAAACTAAACATCATAGAAAAACATGAAAGAATAATAACACTAACACTGTTCATGGAAAATTCAAGATAGCGAATACAAAATTCCAATGAAACTTTAAGGTGCCAACAACTTAATTATCTGTTCTTTTATGCAGTCGATAAGAAATGAAATAAGAACAGATATTTTACATATGGATAGATAGATCTGATGAAAGAATACCTTGTTCCTGCGCTTGAAATCAAGAAACTCGGACACAGCCATTGCTTTCTCTGAATCAGTGGCTTGCTCCATAACCTGACAATTGAATTACCAAAAGAAAAACTGAGACTAATAGATTAAGGGGAACAACTGTAGACAACAGATCAACAAACTTGCACCAGATTGTAACCTGCAAGTAAGGTGTCTTTTCTAATTGCTACAACAGTAAGGAAAGGGATGGAGTGAAAGAAAGAAAGGAAAAAAACAACTCACCTTGGTAGCACTTTTCTTCATGATTGACTTGTATCCCTCTCTATCAATCTTTTTAGCTTTATAGAGGGGCATAAGCAATGATGCCACATAATCAACAACTGCGTGCTTAATTTGGTCTGCTCCTTGACGATGATTTTTTGAAGACCCCTTGTTTACAGTAACTTGCGAAACAGAGCTCTCATTTACTAGTCCGTCATGCTTCCAACTTAGTCCTTTAGAAGTTGTATTTGAATCTTCCTCATCCTTTACATACGGATCAGGATGGTAGAAATCAGGGTCAGCCGCCGCTGCTTGAGATTGCCACATCTCAATGGCATGATAGTCCTTTACCCCAACACTACCAGAAGTATCAACCCATGCTTTTGTATAGATACTACTGTCAACAGCAGCACTCTCTCCTGAGTGCTCACGGAAATTCAACTGACTAGTGATTTCGTTGGGATGGCTCCGCTCTGATAGGTTATCAACTGACCTTCTTGAACTGTCAAGATTGACACAAGCAGCGGAGAAATCAACAGACCAGTTCCTTACTTTGCAGTTCCTTGAGTCTATTTCTGATATGCAATCTTCTCTGCCCAGAACACCACCAGACCACTTTCTCCTAAAATCATACTCATCCATTTGAGCGTACTGCTCCCGTCGAGCAAATTTATGAAACGACAGAATCTTAGGAAGCTGAAGCAATGAACTGCTCTTGGCTTCTGAAGATGCATATGCCTACAAAATACAACAATAAGAAATGGGAGAGAGAGAGAGAGAGAGAGAGAGAGAGAGATGAAGGAGGGAGGAAGAGGAAGTGTAGTGAGGAAGATGACAAAGGAACAAACCTTTGCGGCTGCAAGTGCTGCTGCGCGAGCTGCTTCAGCAGCAGCAATGGCAGCTCTTTCTTCTTCAGTCATAGTGAATTCATCATCATGTGATCTGCCTGTTGAACCTCCAAATCTTGAAGAATTTGCTGTTTCAAGTCTTATGGTTTTGCCATTCATTTTCTTCGCATTTGAATTCGAAGGCAATTGGCTTCCGGTGGATGCAGAATCCTGTAAACTTCCTTTGTGCTCAAAAGCACCATGATACAAGTGTAGTGGTGGCTTTCCAGAAGATGAGTCTCTGACTGTCTTTCTCTTCAATGAATCTACACCACTGGCTTGCCTTGACAATTTCAGTCCTCCATTAGAAGCTTTTTCTCTGCGGAAGACTTCAAGCCACACGCTAACTAGCTGACTTGCAATGGCACGTATATCACGGCTAGTGTGTACACAAACTTTCTCTCTTACGGTTTTCCCAATGCCTGCACCACACAAACAGAAAGATTAGCTAACTTTAAAGAAATACATTTTGCTGATGACAATTTTAAACCTCCCATTCAACAAGAAAAAAGTTGGAAAACATATATAAGCAAATGATTATGAATTTCATATGTTATTAAACTTCAAGAACAATAGACAGATTCCCCAGTTTGACAATGAAGTGCAGATAATTAAAAGAAAAACAAATCAATTGAAACAGCTAACAATTACACAGTTCATTAGCATAAAGAAGATAAAAATTATTTTCATTGTTCATTTCAATTATCCACATCTCTGTACACATACCTCCATACATTTACACATAAACATAGATCACAGGGAAGTACATTAGATATACAACAAAAAAGGAGACAATACCAGACAAGCGCACCGCCAGTAGGTCTGTTGACACAAGAACAAGCAGACGAACACAATGCCGCAGGAGTTGAGTCCCTGCTTTCCCCATTGAATCCTGTTATAATTACAAAATATATATCTTTCAGAAATTTATCTAACAAACAAACATCCTGTCACCACCCAGGCCATATGCATGAACAAGCCTTAAATTCAATAATGATTAAGCAATAGATAATATTCATGCAAATTACCAGTATCCATGAGTTAAGCGTGGTTAGCCCCTCTTTGGTGCCAGCAAAGGACTTCAACGTTTCAGCAGGAAGAGTCAACAACTCTTTGGCCAGATGCAACCTTCCTTTAGTAGTTTTTGCATTAAAGAACAAGTCCTGAAGTAGGGCTTCCCTGTTCTTGTAAAGGACACTGGAAAGTTCAACCGCATCAAGTCTCCTTGTTATGTCCCAAACTTCATCCTTCTCAGAGGCAGACTCACTCTGTATGGACTCCATTGCTTCTGCTTCTGCTGTGTAATCATGACCCGTTGTCAGTATGTCAATTATACGTACTGCCTCTCGAAGACCACTCATCATTGCACCACCAACAGTGTCGGGATGCTCCTTGCAGGTAGCTTCACCAGCGAAGAATAGGCAGTTATTAACAGGTCTCCCTAGTATGTCATAGTCTTTTCCGGAAGCTCCAACAGCAACATATGAGTACGCACCATAGCTGAAAGGATCCCTGCCCCAATCTGTCACAACTGATGCAACTGGATCAGGTACTGATGCCTCTCCAAACAATTTACGTAGAGCCACCAATGCATGGTTAACATGATCAGAAGAACTCATATTTTGGCCTTTTATAGCTGCCTTACCAACCATTAAAGCAATAAGAACAGGAGCCCCAACAGTTTTCTTGATATTCCAGAACATAAAGCACTGACCCCTCAGGTCTGTTTCTTCAGCAGTTGCTCCAAAGTAGTCCACAGAGTCATCCCAAAAGACATCTGGAAATTCCAAAACTACTTTATTAAGAACGCCAAATCCAAGCCGCGTTATAGAAGAATGTTTCCACTGGGGCAATGGTGGGGAAAACTTTATGGTTTCTGCTTTTAGGCACCCAAGAGGCACTGTAACCAAGACTGCATCTCCACAAAAGATACTCCCGTTTGATGTGGAGACTTTGACTTTGTTACGCTGGTTTTTATTCAATTCATCATCCTCAGCGCCATATGAAATATCAGTGACTACATGATCCAAGTGAATGCGCAATCCTTCTCCAAGAGACTCAACAACAGTGCTATAACCCCCTTTAATCATACAGTGAGCTCCCCCAAAGCCACCATAAACATCATCTTGGTTCCAATGGGGGAGAGACACCTCCTTAAGCGGAGCAGCACAACCATACTCCAAATTAGCAAAATGCCAATCCATAACCCTCCTCTCAAGAGGACTCAATAGCTCTTGCTTAGAACAACTTTTATCAGCAACTCTACCATCAATATTTGTTCTGCCATCATCCCTTGAACCATGCAATTCTTTTTCTTTAGCACTCCCAGACTGTGCCATACGACGCCCCTTAAGGGCATATTCAAAACCTTCCTCAAGAGACATTCTTGCTGCACGTTCTCCCTTCTGTGCTACAAGCAATACCATATCATCAAGAAGGCTGTTAAACTCTGCTTCCAATGCTTCATCCAGCTCTGCAGGAACTTTTTGACCTGTTTCAATATCATAAAGAGGGCAATCACTGTTTAATACAGTCAACTCGAGGCCCAACTGAGCACAAACCAATGAGGAGGGATCGGGTCTTCTTTCAGTTGCCCAATCAGCCTCAACACCAGTAATAATGCTAGCACCAAGATCCACCGCCACTGATAGAGATGACCGGTCTGTAAAAACACGACCTCCTATTCGACTCCTAGCTTCAAGTACATTTACTGAAAACCCCTGACGCTTTAAGTGCCGTGCAGCAGTTAAGCCAGCAGGACCAGCACCTATGACAATGATTTCCTTTCTGACTTCTGGACCATATTGCAGGGTGTTATGACTCGGTAGATGATCATATGGTGTTGACTGAATACTCTGTGATTCATGCTTTATCTCTGGAGTTACAACCGGAACGACTCCACCATCCAATGTCTCACCAGATGGATCACTACTCGAAACATCCATATTGTCCAATCGACTTTGGAACCTCACATCAGCACTACAGTTTTCCAGGTAATCAGTTTGGCATTCTGCAGGATTTTTCGCATCAAGTAATTCCAAAGCCACTGCTCCAACATGCCCATTATCTTTTGTGGCTCCCTCAGTCAAGTTTTCACTATTAAATGTAATTCCATTCTTAGCATCAGTGGAAGCTTTTGAATTCTTAACCTGGCCAATGATAAAGGAAACTCCATCCTCTGAGTCAGCAACTGAAACCCCAGAAATTTCCTCAAAAGGTTTTTCTCTGAGAATTTTATAGTCATGCTTAGAACCAGGTTCTGCTTTATCCTTCTCGGCAGCAATACCAACATTTATATAACCCTGTAAAAATGTTTTGCATTAATCCAAGAGAATGAAAATACAGCCCTTCCTAATAACTGCAACAGTTAAAAGTTATGGGAAAAGGACTAGAGGAAAGAATGAGTAGGCTGATCAATCTTGGTAAGGAACAGAGGTACATAAGAACAAGTAAGAAAAGACAGTGATTACTTACACTGAGATCTAGAAAAGCATAAATATCCCTGATTAGGGAGGCACGCCCCGGTTCATCCACACAAGCAGACTCTGCTACCCCACAGTCGGTGAGAGGCAAAATTCGACTAACATCTTTGCTCCACATAGCTAAGATCTGATTCCTGAATTGCACCCAACAAAATAATCTTACTGAACAAGGTACAGCTCGTCCAAGCACACAAATAAACCACAGGAAATTAATTGACAGCTTCAACGAAAGATTCGAAGATATTCATCCAAGGAGAACAGACAACCATAACTTGCAACTGGACGAGTCACTAGACCTCTTAAAGGGAAAACAAAAACTATAAAGAGAAATCAAACATCAAAGGTCAAATAGGATTTAAGCATTTGTACTGATAAATATCATCTAGCATTGGTATACTTGCAGAAAGATACAATGCATGCCACAAAGCTTATCATAATCCAGTATTTCAGCTGGTTTCAGAATTAATAACTAACCTGCATTCCAAGTAATCCTGAAGGCCACCTCTGCGCTTCAAGATCTCCTTGAATTTAATCTTCTCAACAGGACCCACTGCGTGAGCTTTAAGACCAGCAGACACTGCTGCAGCACCACCACTTTCAGCTTCTGTGCCAATACTTGAAGAGGAATCAAGTTTCACTCTTGCTCTAATTGAATTGTCACTATCAAATCCTTGATCATTTGTTGAAATCTCCCAATCAACATCCCCCTCATAAGCCATGTCTCCATGCCTGCGTTTCCTAATATTCCGTGGGGCGCGCAGGATGGCTGATAGCTTGCTGTCTTTGTTTTCAATATCAGGTTGAGATACTGAGTCTTCTGGGAAACTCTCATTCACATCTAGGGTCGCATATAAAGGAGGAGAAGCACCATCAACCTCTTCATTGCCAGTAATATAATCATGTTTTGGAATAATCCTCTCTTTTGATGCTTCATCAGAAGACAAGTCTTCACAATAGCTCCCCTTCTGAATGGAGGCGGTTTGCAAGGCTTTCACTTGATGACTGAACTGGATTGAGGATCTCTGACAATCAGCTATTATCACATTCTCTTCATGCAAAGGACTGGAATCAAGATTGTGCCCCTCAGTGTAAGCAGTTCCACAATCACGAGGAGTTTCTTCTCTCTTGAGTGCATTCGGGGAAGAGTTAGATTTGTTCAGCAAATCATCATTGTAATGACACATCAGAATTTGTTTTCCAGCTGAAGAAGATATTTCACAGTCTGCACCTGATGTGCACCTAGCTAGAACATCTGCAGACTGAATGGACAAAGCATCATCAAAGCCCCCTTTGGAGTCGCTGTTACCAACCCCAGGCATTTCCCCCTTCTGTTCCCAACTTGTTAGAGTGCTTGAGTTTGTCACAGAGCAGTGCCTCATTCTGTTCTCAACAGTTTGTGTTTTCTGCAAGTGCTGGTTATCTGAAACCTTGGGTCTTTTCCCTTTTCCTTTAAGCTTGTTTTCAGCCTCTACATCCCTAATCACATCACATCCATTATCATCACCCATAACCAGACCTTTCTCTGCGCTTCTCGACACTGATTTGACATCCGAACCCCCATCCTGATCTGAAGACTGCACAACATCCAAACTAGAACTCCTTCCCCTCGCCCCAGAATCCTTCTTAGGACCCTTGAGCTTCTTCCTGAAACTCGCCAAGGTATCATCCAATCCCCCCAAATCCTCCTCCCCAGCCTCCACCTTCTTCCCCCTCTCACCCTCCAACCCCGGCTTAACCTTCTTAGGGTTCCGCTGCCTCTTCTTCAGCAGCGACCCAATCGGCTCATCATCACCATCCGAATTGTGATTAACCTCCATCAACTTCGATCTCTTCTTAGCCCCCAACCTCTTCTCGTCTCCTTCCATCTCCTCAAACCCCAAAATTTCAAGACAACACACCCTCCCTGAACCCTAGGCCAGCTTCAGTCCCCGAATCACAAAAGCCAAGCATCACCTTCCATTTCTCTATTCTCAGAAAATTAAAGCACATGTTTAAATTTAACCTACAATATCCAAAATCCGAGCCCCATGGAATCACAGAGAATCACAATCACAACAACACAAATCCTTTCTCGATTTCTCCGTAAATTCGTAAACCCTGGCCTGCCTCTAGCTTAATCGAGACAATCTAACATTGAAAAATCGAAAACGAAAAACGAATTAAAGTCTTGCCTAGGGTTTATGATTCAGCTCCTAAGCCCTAGCGAATGGAATATTAGAGAGAGAGAAAGTGAGATGAGGTTGGAGGTGGCTGACCTGTGCGTGCGTGCGAGCTGAAAAGCTCCGGTGCGGCGGCGGCGGTGGATTTGCCGGAAAGAGTGAGGAGGTGCGCACGTTAGCGTCGGGAAGTGGAAATTGAGGAGGAAGAGTGTATAAAGTGCGCCGCCGGTAGAAATTAAAAAGGGGGAAATAATAGAAAGGAGGGAACGTAGCGATAGAGGGGTTTTTGGCCCGACACGATTTGTGTGTGTGAACATAAAAATCCGGAATCCGGAGACCGTGTTTGGACTGGTAACTATATATTTTACTCGGTTTCTATGATGTTATATTTTACTCGATTTTTGGTCTTTTCATAAATGTAACCGAATGTACAGAAATATAAGTACACTTTATATGTGTTGTAACAAGGCGACTATATGTTCGTGCTATGAGCAAGAAATTAAAATTGAGAGGGGCCAATATGCTGTCAAACTCATGGGGTTCAGTTGGTAGCAGACTATTCTTGTAAGTTGGACGAACGCTACAGCGATACTCCTGGTAGTAAGGAGGTCATTGGTTCGATCATCCGCTTGTGAAAAATATTCCATGGGAAGAGGTTTTACCCGCGTGCTCTCGGCCCCGGAGTGGTAGTCCCACCCGACCATCATTTTTCAAAACAAAAAAAATATGCTGCTAAAACAAAAGAGGGGATGCCGCTATATGAGTTTTAGCTCTGCTGAACTAATTTCCAAATAAAAAACATCCACATGACTTGATGCTACTTATGTAGAATATTTTGTATATGCACATCATATTCTTTTCTACTACTTAAATCCTCAATGGACATCTGGTTGATTTTGCAGTATTGTTTTCTCTATTTTGATCATATAAAATTTTCATATAATGACGATAGTAATTGACAGTGATCTCATGTCAATAAGTGACCCAAGCAATTGCTCTTGATCATCTATTGACAGACGTCCAAATGACCAAATGTGTAAAAACAAAACGACTCGCCACAATAGTTATTCTCTCCAATCGTATCTATACAATGTGGTTGGGCATTATTTTCCTCGTCGATATAAACATTTACAATGATGAAACAATAACCGAAAAAAGAAAAAGAAAAAAAATCTACTTCGTACAGAAGTAGACCCAAACAGTCCCTTGCTCCCTGACGTCGTCGTTTTAAGGTACCGATTTCTTCTTTTACCGAGCCTCACTTGTTCTTCCACGTGTTAGGGTCATGACAGAACCAATGAGCAAACAAAGACGGCCACCGCCGGACCCAGTGGCTGTGCTGCGAGGTCACCGCGCCTCCGTCACCGACCTTTGTTTCCATCCATCTCAACCTCTCCTCTATACTGGGTAACTATCTTTAATCCAATCCTAGACCTTTTTCAACTGAATTCATCTGTTTGATCAAATTTGTTGTTGTTTCAGTTCAGCAGACGGTGAGTTGCGGATTTGGGACACTCTCCAGAACCGGACAATAGCATCAGCAGGGTAGTTGATTTAGTCGCATTTTGTATCATGATAGTTACATGATTAGTTTTAAAGAGTAAAAGAATTAAACTTGTGGGTATGCTTGCAGGGTGCATAGCGCGGCCCATGGGGTTGCTTCTGTTGCCTGTAGCTCTTCAATTGGAGCTGACAAAGTTATCAGGTGCATTTTATTTTATAACCTATAGTTGTAGTTTTAGAAAGAAGAAATGAAATTTGAGTGTGTTTGTGTAGCCAGGGTAGGGATGGAATGGTCAAGTGCTGGGATATTGGCGACGGAGGTATATCCAGGTTTGTTTGCTAATTCTCGTGGTTTTCGCCTATAGTTATTTTGATATTGTTGTCTCCTGTTAAAAAGATTTGATTGTTTTACGCGTTGCATTTGTCTTGCAGGACTCCCTCTGTGAGGATCAAGACGAATGCTTACCACTTCTGTAAGCTTTCGTTGGTGAAGAAGCCGCATTGTAGTTCTACACAAGCTGATGAACGAAAGCTTTATGACGGAGATGAGAGGGAGAGTACTGGTGGGGAAACTCTGGATGATAGTGAGGAAAAGGTTCAAGGGTATCTGTCTGAACAGTCCAGAACTGATGAAGGTGTGTTAAGATTGGTAGCCTGATGTTGTAAATGCACGTCAGTAGTTTCTTCCAGGGTGCAAGGGCCAAGACTTGTACACGCACACATATTGCATATCAATTAGTATTGAATTTTACATGTGGTTTATAGTACCATACATTTTGTTGTCTTCATTGCACTTAGACAGTTAGAGGCGTAAACAATGACGGACAATATTTCTTTGAAACAGAAAATACTGAAGTTGGAGGATCTAAATACATTGCTATAGCAGGAGAGGAGCCATCTGAGGTTTATACGCAACCTTGGTTATGTTTACTTGTTTCCCCATTTCGTAGGCTCAGTTGTTCATTATCTTCATGTGGTTTATGTGCCAAGGTTGAGATTTGGGATCTTAATACTGCAGAAAGGTGTACACGGCTACCCCAGAGCTGTTCTGCTGGCTTGTCAGCTTTTTCTACCAAGGAAAGAGGTCAGTCACTAATTCCATTGAATATTTACTAAAGACTGGGTAGAAATGAACTTAAGTTAACAAAGGTAGGGCCATCATGTGTTTACCTTCATAAATCAAATCATTTCATGATTCTTAGTTCAGATTTAAAGCGTTGCTGTTAATGCCTGCTGGCATGTGCAATTAAATGTCTCATATAGAAAAGTTCATTTCTGGGGTTCATTTGGACCATGGCCTTCATGGCAGTAGGCAGGTGGTTCAACTATGATCATATGTTTACTGATCCTACAATTGTTTCAAGTGATGCATCATTGTTAAACACAAATTATGTGTAATTGTTGAAGACTACCTTGGACTATCACTTTTCTGTTCCGTCTTTCCTGTCATTTCATCCCATTTTTGACATCGTAGTGATTGTTTCTTGGTAGGAATGTGCATGGCAGTTCAAGCATTTTCACCATTGGAATCACAGGGATTCATAAATGTTGTGGCTGGGTATATTTTTCTAACCTCACTAGCAATGTAGTACGTCTATGACTGCAGTGGAGATATCACAAAAACATAGTATCCAAAGCTGATATATCAATATATTGTAATAATGGCTTTGATACTAATTGATAAATAGGTTTCACCACCTCTGAGTGTGGTACCAATAGACTCATGATGTCTAATATTTTGTCAACGAGCACCTATATGCATAAGAACTATACTTGTTACAAAATAACATTCTGCATTTGGTTTTGGGACTTGAAGTTTGTGGCAAATTTTGTGTTGGATTTATGAAATGTGATTCTGTTTGTTTATTCTATAATTATTTAATGTTATTGTGCACATAATGCAGTTATGAGGATGGCTCCATGCTCTGGTGGGATGTTAGAAATCCAGGTGTTCCAATTACATCTGTCAAGTTTCATTCAGAGCCAGGTGTGGGAGTCAGAATCCAAAGAACTCGATTGCACCTTCTCTTTGTATTCTTCTCATGTTCATCATATATCACTCTCTGCAGTTTTAAGCCTATGCATTGATGGGTCATGCAATGGTGGTATCTCAGGAGCTGCAGATGAAAAAATTATGCTGTATACTTTGGATAATTCCATGGTAATTCCATTTTTGATAGTTCGTGTTACCGGATATATGCATCTCACGCCTCTTAACTTTTTAGATGGGTGGCAGATGTTTAGTTATAACAGACAGATAGAATACTTCACTTTCATATGTTTAGCTGATGTCATGTCCATTTCTGTCATGTCTTCTCCAACCTAGGGTACATGTGTGATCAAGAAAGAAAGAAATTTGGAGCGACCTGGCATATCAAGCACCTCTATTCGACCTGATGGTAAAATATTTGCAACAGCTGGCTGGGACCACAGGTTGGCAATCGATCTTCCTCTGTTTGAGATCTCAATGATAAGTTCTAGTCATGTAATTAGATGTAGTAGTTTACATGCAATTAAATCGTAGACACTGCCGAACAAACATTAAATAAAGAACTTACAAACAAATAAAATCCAGAATTTCTGTTTTCTGTTTTCTTGCAAAGAAAGGCCCTATAGTGTTTCTTTCTCACCTTTGTTGCATGCTTGCATCAAGGCCATGTCATCTCCCATTCTGCTTTCTTACCTCTCTTTTTCCTTTTTACCTCTTCATTGCAGAGTGAGAGTTTATAACTATCGCAAAGGAACTGCTTTGGCAATATTGAAGTATCACCATGCAACGGTATAGTATTACTCTTGGCAGATGATATCTATCCATTTGGCCATTTTTGCATTTCTATTTCTCTCATTTGAGTTCGAAATGAGTACCCATTTGTTCTTTTCTTCAAATAACTAGAAACAGTGACCCCCAAAAAAAATGCTGTATTGCACTGTATATAAGACCAAGGCTGCTTCAACTTGCTATGGCCTGATTTTGTGAATATTGTACAGGAGTTTTGGTCCTTTATACATTATTGAGGGCCTGATTATTTGCATATACTCTTTTGGTCTTTTGCAGTGTAATGCAGTCTCTTATTCCAAAGATTGTAAGCTAATGGCTTCTGCATCAGATGACACAGTGGTTGCACTTTGGAAACTCTACACTCCTCAAACCTGAGAATGATATTATTTCGGCAAAGATATGCATCAGGATCACATCAAGAATCAGTAAATGTTTCTGTTTGTGTATATATTTTAGCCAGTGTCATATAAGCCTATTCTACATCTGTCTATGACCATCTAGAAGATACCCTGACATTTGCATAACGATCCCATTCACTGTATTACACTGTTTACTAGTGTGACTGATTAACACCAGTCTTTGAACATATTCTGATCAAGACTGAATGGGCAGCCAGGGAAGAACTAGTTGCACACTAGCACGTAATCTTTAGAATTTCATAACCATAGATGATTTACTCCGAGAGTAGGTTTCCATTTTTTTCAATATTGAGGAACTAGTGATTACAATTGAACTTGTTATATGGTGACTTGTGAGAGCTTGTTGAGTCTGAATTATGTATTTTCTTATAAAAACAAAAAACAGACTGTTTTTGGGTCCAATTATTGTCAAAATGAACCAGCAATGCCGAACGACTAAGGTCCCAAAGCAGTTGTCACTCCTCATTCTCAGGTTTGGTACATCTCCTTCTACGAATTGCATTCATGTTTGTGGGGATGATATGATAGTCCTTCTCATTCCCATCAATCCCATGTGCTACTCTTATATGGTTCCTCTACCAGATTTCAGATCTATGATTGAGAACCCCAACTTTGTATTCGGGGGCAAACCAGAAGTAACTTCTGGGAATCGTATGATGATGTTCTTGATTATTCTGGTTTGTTTTCACAAGGTTTTAAGACACATTATTGACATCACAAAAGGCCTTCACTCCAACACAACAACTTTCAGAGAAACACGAACACCAGTTGAACAAGTCATGCACGTCAATGCAGAATTCAGATAAAGCTAAACATAAGATAATCAATAATTCACCGAACGATAATCATATTCTTCCCAATTTATGCTCAAGGATGGCACGCATAAATTGAGAAATTGTCTCAACTTTTCAAACAAAAACATAATTTCTTCGTCAAATCGAGCATTCAGTGGTTGGGCGGAAATATTGTGCATACCTAACCACTCTAGTTCAAGTTAATCCCTAAAACATACTAATCCTTTTGAAGACCTTTCAAAGCGAGAAGTATCGAGAACCAAGCTGAATACTACAGACTTTTCTTAGTTTTCTTAATTTCTTTTGGTTTTATTGAAATTTGTTAGCTTGTACATTTTGTGAAAACGATGCACTTGATCAAGATGTTATATAATAACTCGATCAAATTGAGTGAACAGATAAGCTTTACCATCTAGGAAGCGTGTTACATCTGTATTTGAAACTAGGGGACGAAACGTTTTCTGGGTCCTCAAATCATCATATAAAAATGCATATTAAGTTCTTGCAGCACTGTTTAGCTATTTCGTTTCAACATTGGTTTGCATTGTCCTCATCCAAATGGTAAAGCATCCCTGTGTTCCTATGTCCATGATGAATCATATGTTTTGAGTTGCACACAAGGTTTAGAATATGAGAACACCAACAAGAAAAATGATTGGCAAAAAAAGAAAAGAAAAGATCGAGGTAGGTACTAGCTAGTTAGTGATGAAACTTTCATACTTGGACTGAAACAAAGAACATCGAGACGAAGAATGTGATGAACTAAAAGTCATCGATCGCCTATATATCAACAAATAATTTGCAAGTGTATGATATTCCTGTATATTTAAACTATTAAATTCATCATACAAGTTATATAATTTCCAGAAGACGTGCAGGTTTTATTTCCACGCCTCAAAATGCTGACACAGCCAGATAGATTGTTCATGATTGCAAGGATAATATCAGATCAAAAGAAAAAATTGTAATCTGATTCGAAATTGATGCGATCGACTACTCACCAACAAGAATCAAAGATCGAAAAAACTGATTCAGCCAATTGAAACTTGATGTAGTTTAAGTTCATATTAATTATATTGACTATGGACTAAGCACGTCTCAATCTCATTCTGTTAGGCATTGAAATTATTTATTTGCTGAAGCTTGTTTTGTTGGCAATACATTAATTAATCTTGTTTTTGTAAAGTTTTTCATTTTCGTCTTCCAATATGTTAACCCAGATATCATCGAGAACAATATATATGCTTGCATGCTTTTCTTTACCGCAGATCAAAAAAGACCTAAACCAATTGCTGTAGAATCTATTTTTCTTTTCAGTTTGTCAGCACCGAAAGACGTAGTCACCTTTGCAAGCACAATATAAACGATCTCCAAGTTTCACCACCCTAAAAAGAAAATTCGATCTGATACCTTCATAGACAAGCAATAAGCTTTGTGTGCCAAAATGGGCAAGATAAAAATGAGGCCAGGGTGCACCAACTTCTCAAGCAAATCCAAGCTTGAGACTTTGGAATATGACAGCAACAGATGCCTAACATATTAAGCAAAGTTATTATACCAATCAAACTTTTTGGCATGGTGTAAGGAAGTGACAATATAATTAGTTTCTGATTAATGCATGCTGTAATGAGTCAGCTTCGAAGTCGTTTTTGATTCTGTTGATTAGTAGTGATGCGTCAGCAAACTACTTGATAATACATAGTTACATACTATACACTTAAGAATCAAAACGTTCTTTTTGAATCCCATGTTTTATTTTGTCGTCGGCTACTTGTCTTGCACCTCCCTTTTAGAAATTATAATGAATCATTGAGTAAGAAATGCATCTTCCTTAAACTATCTTAACTTTGTGAAGTAATTGTAAACAATTTGAGATTAGTCACAATGGTGTAAGATAGTGAATGAGTTAGGTCAAGATGATTTAAAAGCCCTAATAAGTTATGTGCATGGATACGCAGACAATTTTGAACCCTAGCTAGCTTACCACGAGTGTCTATGTCTGGATCGAATTAATACTTGAAAACTCTAATAATATATGTATGTATATATATACAGTCGAGATCAGAGGAGGACGTCTGCACGCCCTTAAAGTGAGGATGTCCCTCTGTTTGCCACTGTACGGCTCCGATGACGGTGCGCCTCCACCCTAGCGGCTTCCATCAGCGTCCTCGATCACTTTCTCTCCCCGACAAGTCTGTCAAATTCTAGTTTTCCGACGAGATCAACTTTATTTGAAGTTTTAGGTGATCTCACCGGAAAACTGGAAAAGAACGGACTCGCCAGGGAGGGAAAGTGATCGGGGACGCTGCTGGAGTCTTTTGGGATGAAGACGCGCCATCATCGGCGCCAGATGGTGGAGAATGGAGGGACGTCAGTATTTTATGGGCTGTGCGGACGTCCTTTTTGAAACGGCTCCGTGTGTGTATATACACACACGTGCAAACAATTAGAAACCATGCTACAGGCTGGCGTTTATGCATTAGATTGAAATCTCTAATTGTTATCACATACGTATACACACAAACAATTATAAACCCTAATCAAATGTACTTAAATACTCATAAAATTGGAAATCCTAATCACAAATACTCTAACCGCGGGTGGGTTTAAACGTGGACTCGCTCGGAACCTCACCGTTTATGTAGGCTAGGGTTGGGAATCTTGGGATCAAAGGAACTACCCGACGAGACTGTTGGTGAAACCTAACCATTTCTAAAGACAGAACCATCCAATATGAAAAACAACATTAGAAGAAGAATATATTTCTGGTTAAAGTGAAAGTCCATATTATATCATAAAATATGCAGTACAGAAGAATAATCCATGATTACCAACAAAATGCGATCACTAATAACGTAAAAGTGTAAAACATATCTAATTCTTGAAGCGACTCTAATGGCGCCACTAGATCGAGACGTTGATGAAGAAGTAAAAGCATCATCGACGTCTATACAGCAGAAGGATAACGACTGAGAGAGGAAATGACAAATGATTGAGATGTATAATATATTCGACCCAGTATATGCTCCAGTTGAAGCTAGCAACCCTCTTTCTTACACGTGCGTTCAAAGAGCTAGCAGCTTCAGAAAGCCTTCAGAGTATGCATATATGCGTATATGAAGATCAGTAATGTTAATTAGTCGCTGATCTAGTAAACAACTACTCCATCCTTCCTAATTTGGTATATTCAATCCAAATAGCTCTCGCTGACTCTCTGCTAATTAGACTCTTCGCATAATCGAAAGTTATAATATTTCAAAATATTGGACTTTTAAAGTCTTAAATCCTTTATATCGCGCGACTAGGTATTTCATACGAAATCATTTCAATTCAAAATTTTAACAATCGAGAATCCTATATGAATATATATGTAAAGAAACTATATATATCAAAACTAAGTAATATACAGACGCGTACATTTTAGTGAAATATGATACAGCTAGCACGTACAAGATTTGTTTCCTCTGTTTTGATTTATTTGACCGGTGCCGGAAAACGAGTTACCATGATATATGAAGGCACTCATTCAAGAATCAAGTGTACTGTAATTTCACATATACCTACCAGAAAAAAACGAATCAATATTCATCATCAATACTAGAACAAACAAAAATAAAACCTATGAAGGAATATTAAGCATGCAGCTAGCTGAGGCTAGCTAGCATTCCTACTAAGAATTTAGATTTTGCATCAATGCATTTACAAACCCAGAACAATTCAGCAGGTCAGTTTTATTTTCAAACATGAACAAAACAACGGTCCGTCGTTTTCACCAACCCTGTCCCATACGTTTACATATATGCATGCGGGAAGCTCGATCTTCTCTCTCTCTCTCTCTCTCTCTCTCTCTCTCTCTCTCTCTCTCATCGTCTCCTCCAGAGACCACAAGCTCGCTACTATATAAAGGAGACAAATCTCGGACACTAACAGCAAAGCCACTTAAACAGTTAGACCAATATTCTGAGACAACAAAAACAGATCAAAACACCAAACAAGTTTAGTCCTAGAGAATCAAATCGATGCCCCCAATTATGGAGAAGAAGAGCTCAACTCCTCTACCCCATCTACTCATTCTTTCATTCCTATTCATATCCACTTCTCTCTTCTCCCTCACCCACGCCGCCGGCGGCAAATGGCAGCTGCTTCTCCCAAACGTCGGCATTTCAGCCATGCACATGCAGCTCCTCAAAAACGACCGCGTCGTCATGTTCGACCGCACCGACTTCGGAAAATCCAACCTCCCCCTCCCCAACGGCGTCTGCCGCAACAACCCCAACGACACCGCCCTCAAAGTCGACTGCACGGCTCACTCCGCCGAGTACGACGTGGCGGGGAACAAAATCCGTCCTCTCTTTGTGTACTCCGACGTCTGGTGCTCCTCCGGGTCGGTAAACCCCAGTGGAACTCTAGTCCAGACGGGTGGTTTCAACGATGGAGAGAAAAGGGTGAGGACTTATGACCCTTGTGCTACTTGTGACTGGAAAGAAATCGAAAACGCGCTGACCAACCGGAGATGGTACGCCACCAATCATATTCTCCCCGACGGACGGCAGATAATCATCGGCGGACAGCGGCAGTTCAACTACGAGTTCTACCCCAAAAGTGAAGGATCCATGAACGCACATAGTTTACCTTTTCTTGTTGAGACAAGTGACGGCACTGCCATAGAGAACAATCTCTACCCTTTTGTTTTTCTCAACGTTGATGGCAACCTTTTCATCTTCGCTAACAATCGAGCCATTTTGTTCGACTATGTAGCCGGTAAAATCGTCAAGACCTACCCTACTATACCCGGTGGAGACCCACGGTCGTATCCGAGCGCCGGTTCCGCCGTGTTGCTACCTCTGAAAAGCTCAAAAGGTCAGGTTGTGGCAGCTGAGGTTTTAGTATGCGGTGGAGCTCCCAAAGGCTCTTATGTTAAAGCTGCAAGTGGGACATTCGTGGAAGCATTGAAGACATGCGCACGGATCAAAATAACCGACCCGAGCCCGCAGTGGGTTATGGAAACCATGCCTCTAGCTAGAGTCATGGGTGACATGACGTTACTTGCCAACGGTGACGTTTTAATCATCAACGGTGCCGGACAAGGTACCGCCGGGTGGGAGCTAGGGCGGAATCCGGTGTTGAACCCGGTTGTTTACAAGCCCAATAATGCGGTCGGGTCACGATTCGAGAAGCAAAACCCTAGCACCATTCCACGGATGTATCATTCCACTGCAATACTACTACGTGATGGGAGAGTTCTTGTTGGAGGTAGTAACCCTCATATTCGTTACGAGTTCTCAAACGTGATGTTCCCGACCGAGCTTGCCTTAGAAGCATTCTCACCTAATTACTTGGACTCACAATTCGCAAGCATACGTCCGAGCATCTTTTCACCTCTGTCACAAGTTACGGTTGGTTACGGCCAGAAGCTAGCCGTTCGATTTTCGATAACTGGGAAAATAGCACTAAACTCTGTGTCTGTTACAATGGTGTCACCTTCGTTTAATACACACTCGTTCTCGATGAACCAGAAGCTACTGGTTCTTGCTTCCGAGAATGTTATAGCAGTGGGGAACTTGAAGTTTGAAGTTCAGGTTACGACGCCGGCTACCGGTAATCTTGCACCGTCTGGATATTATCTCTTATATGTGGTTCACCAGCAGATTCCAAGCGACGGTATTTGGGTCAAGATTCAGTAATATGTTACTAGAAGATAAGAGATATAGGTATAGTCGTATAATTGCTTTCTCAAACTTATTTTCATCTTTTACATTATTTATTCCTACAGTTTTTACGAATTGTATTAACTGTATCAAATATTTGTATACATACAGCACATGAATCTGAATAAAGTCAGTGGCTAGCTAGGATTCTTGTTAATAATTTCATGATCGATCTAGATCAAACCAATATGTAAATAAAATTAAATTCAGTTTACCCCTTAAATCTTTGATGACAAAATCAGTTCAGTCCTGCAACTTTTTTTTGAATTAGTTTGCCTCTTCAACTTTCGTAAACACATCAGTCGGTCCAATTTTTGAATTCCCCTCCTGTTCATCAGGACTGAACTGATTTTAGTGCGACTAGTTATAACATTGTTTGTTGCTACCTCCTCCTGCTCAGGAGTCAAGTCGACTTGCTTCCCATCGTAAAGCATCTTCACCCCGTGAGGCTCGTAAGGTGGTGGAAAAATTACACCGTTGTGAACCAAACTAGTCCACTTCTGCGTATTATCAGATTTAGTGCTAGCATGATCCTTGGATGCTTTATCTGGCTCTTTGCCCTTTTTGATCATTTTGGATGATGAACTGATTTTTGGTACCTTAATTTTGCTCTGTCCTCGTCGATGGTTTGTTAACTGATCTAGTTTTCTTCATTCTCTGTGCAAGTGTAATGTCATCATAATCTACCTGTGGCTCTTGTTTTGCTGATGATAATACCTGCTCATTCTTAAAAGGGAGAGAAGAACCTGAAAGTTTTGCTTTTTTCGGTTCAGACTGCTCGGAAATATTGGTCTGGTGATCTAGAGGCCTCTTAGGAATTTCCCCTTTACCCTTTAAATACCTTGACGATAAAGGTTTGTCATCATCAGAATCACTATTCTCTACCGCCGGAGCAAAATGTTCAACAGAGGCAGACGGCATGGTTTGTTCTGGAAACTGTTTGGACTGATCAGAACTTAACACAGGTGACCAAGTCGAGGCTTTCGGGCTTGCCTTCAATGGAGCCATGTGGAATCAGTGCTTTTGCCGTTTGAGAACTACAGGTTCTCTCTTCTCTTTTCCGATCTCCTATTTATAGATAGCTATTTATTTATGGCAAAGTTTATATATAGAAGGTAGTAGATCACAGTAATATTAGGAAACCCTGTATAAGTAGGACACTCTTCCCAAACCCAGTTCGACTTGTTTATCAGACAAACATTCCAATATAGAGTTATTATGTGCCAAACATCTAATCATTCTAAAAATCTAGAGCAAAATTGAAAATTTTTACACACGAGTTTGCTTTACTTCCGTATCCTTTATGGAATAGTTACTGAAATTTGTGGTGTAAAAATTGGGCTTTTGATCATTGATACCTCAATTACAGCCGCAATAATATCACACCGGAAGTAAATCCCATCACGAAGACGATGATGACGGAAAAACGTCTTTCACGGCGGAGGCCGCCGTCAAGTAATTGAGCGTGTTCCTCAGCGTCTCCTTCTCCCTCTTCAGCCTCGCCGCCGTGTCCTCCAGCTCCAGCAAGGCCTGCTGCTCCCTCGGCGCGCCTTCGAAAGTACTTCCGACGAAGAACGAGAACGGCGTCGGAAACAGATTCCGCCGCAGGTCCTGCACCTCCTTCTCCGGCTTGCCGCCGAGCCGGTTCGAGAGCCGAATCACGTCCTTCATGTAGGACTCCACCTCCGTCGACAATGCGTCCAGGTCCTCCTCGCCGTCGCCGGACGGCCGGTCCTCCAGCCACTTGACCTCCGCCACCAGGTAAGGCTTGGTCCGAACCAGGTCCGTAACCCTAAACCGCTCCTGACCTTTGCAAATCAGGAAGAACCGGTCGTCGACGAGCCGCTCGTGCTTCACAACCTCGCCGACGCAGCCGACGTCGGCGGTGCCGGAGACGGCGTCGCTGTAGATGACGCCGAATCGGAGATCGGTCTGGAGGAGCGAGTGCATCATCATCCGGTACCGGAACTCGAAGATCTGGAGCGGGAGAATCGCGCCGGGGAAGAGGACGAGCGGCAACGGAAACAGAGGCAGCTCGACGACGTCGTCGGACTTGGAGTTGGTGTGGTGGCGCTCGGAGAAGGAGGAGGCGGAGCATTTGAGGGAGGAGGAGCGGTGTCGCTGGCGGCGGAGGAGAGGAGTAGATAGGAAATTAGGGTTAGGGTTTAAGGGGTAGGGGAGTAAATTGGGATTGAAGGAGGGTTTATGGTGGAGGGAGGAAGAAGAAGAAGGGGAGGGAATGAGCTGAGGGAGAGCCATTGAGGATTTGAGAATTCAGATTCTGGAGAATCTAGAGCGCCATTAGTGTGAGTTAGAGGGTTTAACTGTTTCTGGTTTATCTGGATTTTTTTTTTTTTTTTTTGGTGTGAAATAATTGGGGTAGAAGGAAGTGTGGTGGTTTTGAAGATGTGGATAATGTGGAGAGAGAGAATATGGAGGGGAATTTGGGGTCTGTGGTTATTGGATTTTCCACGTGGGAGATGGGCCTGTGGTCTGTGATGTTTGGGCTGTCATTTTCGTCCTCCCAACACAAAAATCTTAGTGCAAGTGCATGATTGAGAGAGAAAATTTCCAAAACTTGCTTTGTTTTGATTCAATCGTTCTCGGGGGATTTAGAACACAAGAGTTATGATTCATGAGTAAAAATGTATGAAACAAGAGGAGGGCTATCATGTACTCAAAACAAAGACACTCATGTCCTGAATCGAATTGACTCTCAAAGTTATCATAACAAGTTTAAACTTTTTCGTGTTCTTCTTATTCGAGGTCGTTAGATAGTAAATTAGATTTGCATAGTATTAAGAGTATTGTGTATGGTTATGGAGGTTTCGTTGCTTAATAATAAAGCAAGTGATATCTCTGTACTACTCATCCGTCTCAAAACAAGTCCTGAGTTTGTTATGGTATCATTGCAAGTTTGCAACTGAGACCTCCTACCGCATTTGAATGGTTCAGAGGTATATCATAGGCATATGATCGATGTATAAAAACATGATTCATTGTTCATGAAACATTTCTTTGTCATCAATTAAACAATGGACTTAATCGACTCGTGAATTGCATCTTTGATAAGATTCATATTTCAATCCTTCATTACATTCTCTACTCATATACTCATAAATTGAATTGAAAGAAGTAACATAACATGTCATAAATAAGAATCACTCGCTGCCTTCATGAATCTAAAAAAAACAAAATTGAGTCTTAAATCTCAATATTAAGTAACTACCATTGCATAAATTGTTCGAAAGAAAAGAGATATTAAATTTATCAAAACTTGAAATCCGATCAAATTAATTATTGCACATTAGAGCAGACAGTCTTGCTTAGATGTTGCGCTGCTTTTTCTTTATCTCAAGGCTGCTTACACACTCCGCTTGAATTTTCGGGAGCAGTTATGCTGATCTAAATATATGAACCTGCAGTTTTACAAGCTTACTAATTCAACATATGGCCTTTCGAAGAAGCACAAAATATACAAGCATAAATCTCCAACCAAGTATAAATTAAGAATACACTGCGAAGGTGTATTTGATGACTTCAAATGGGTAAATGGTAATCTGATTTCCACTGGCCAGGGCTCATCATACTAGGTTGAGAAGACCCAAAGCTCATTTATAGTTGTGTTCAAGGTGGCTTACCTTGAGCCTTTTTGGTTCAGTTCTTTGAAACACTATGGCGTCGCCTTCATGTAACTTCTTTTTTTGGGCAAATTTTTTCCAACCTCCGCTTAGCCCATGTCGCTCCGGAATATAGACAACAGTGAATTGGTCGCCATGCTCGTCTTCCAACGTTCTGTCCGACTTCTTTTTGACGAGGTTCGCATCACAAAAATCTTTCGGAAGGCCCTTGAAAATGACAAACATATCGATTAGATACTCAATCTATAAATTACATATTGTACCTAGCTAGACTATTCTCAACATAAAGGATCTTACACGTAACATATATTTACTGCTACTTACCAACCAAAACACTCTGGAAACATGCGAATAAACCATCGATTTGACAATCGATGGAGTGCTAGAAGCTAAACCCATTTGATGAGCTTTAGCCGCTTCATACGCGGCGCTCCTTGCTGCATCAGAGGCATTTGTAGGCTCCTCCCTAACTAATACATTTTTACGTTTCGTTCCAGGGATAGACGGGGTCGACTTGATTCTTTGAGTTGATGGTGCTGTTGATTTCGTCTTTGGACGTGGAGATGGAGGTGGTGATATCTTCACCTTCAGCGCAATTGGTTTCACAGGACTGCTTATGTCAACCTGCCAATGATGCATACATACGTGTTACTTTGGTTAGTAAAAGGAAAATGAAAAGCTCTGCATATGAAATGAAGTATACGTTGATAAGCTAGTGTTCCTTACTTCAACGAAAGTCCCTCTAGATTGCTCTACAATCTTGTGCTTTCTGAGAGAAGGTGGTGCCTTTGATGAAGTTTTTTCTTTGTTTTTTGACTTTTTCTGCAATGGGGAACAAAATCCATTTTATTTGTTAACTTATGAAAATATAATACTTCTATCATTTGAAATAAGCTAACCATAAGGCACAAGTTGATTAACATAAATAACCAAACTTTGTGCTGCATTAATGTTTTTAAAGCTAGCATCACTTACACTTGAGTCGAGCATAATTTTTCGTCTTTGAGGTGGATCGTGTATCGAACATCTAGTTTTGATCTCTCGATATTTCCTATGGACACCGTTAGGCTTCAATGGCTACAACATTAAATCAACAATAAAAAACCACAATAAGTCGATCAATATATATGACTCAATTGGCTACTTGATTCAAAAGTAAATATCAACTAAATCCATTTGTACGAATATATATATATATATATATATATATATATATATATATATATATATATTGTCTTCATGATTCATGAAATGTTTTGTGACCCTTTGTTCATAATTACAGTAAAATGACATAGTTATGAGGTTTTGATTTTAATGCTACCATCATATCCAGTCAGTGTTCTCCTGTTTCAAGCTTTTACTGGTATCTTAACAGGATAACAAGGCTTCAAGAAGTATTTCATTGGTATATTTCTTTGTCAAACTCTGCCATTTATTATAGTTTGCACATCTGTAATATAGACGATTCAACATCTAAATAAATTTTATAGCATTACCTGTCATAAGTTTCGTTTCGAGAAGTATCGGAAATTCAAAATCAAATATAAGCCGAACACACGTATCAAAGGCATATATGATCAAGTATAAGCTGATGAGACATACATATCAATTTGAACTACTGACCTGCATTTCTGCGCTAACCGTGTCGACGTTGGTGCTAGCCATGATCCAGAAGCAGGTTTCGAAATTCAGATAGAGGAAGAACGCTTGTTTTCTTTTCTTGTGGGTGAATGATTTTAGTGGTGATGACTAGTTCATATGTATATATTGGCTCAATCCCTAAAATTTTGGGTGGGTTAATTTGAAATCTCGTCGCGTAAGGAATTTCACATTTTGAAGATATTTACAAAATAGGGAATCGATTAGATATTTACAAAATATGGAATTGATCTTCAACGGATTAATTTGGTATTACACTAATTTTGCACTAATCGAATTGTTCCTTCTATACACTTTTAAACTGATTCTACATTTTAAATATGAGTGATTTTATTCACACATCTTTTTTTCCTTCGTACACATTTTGAATATTCGAGTCCCTTTTTTCTTCATCCCTTTTTTCTTCATACACATTTTGAATATTCGACTAAAGCTAATTTCCTCAATAAAAGGAAATAGTATTACACTCGAATTGAACCTACCTTATGTAGATATGAGTGATTTTATTCACACAACCCTTTTTTCTTCATACATATTTTGAATATTCGATTCCCTTTTTTCTTCATCCCTTTTTTCTTCATACACATTTTGAATATTCGACTAAAGCTAATTTCCTCAATAAAAGGAAATAGTATTACACTCGAATTGAACCTACCTTATGTACGTGTAAGTACATCGTAAGTGCGCGCAAGTACATCGTAATGTTTTGGGCCTTTTAAAAAAGGCAATGCCGCGTGAATATATTCGTTTGGGCCCAAATTCCGAACAAAGCAAAGCCGTAAGCGTAAACGTCAGTACGTCACTGACATATGGGTATGCGTCACACTCGAACAAAACGCCGCGTTTTTGAACACGACAACCACACAGCCACACGTAATGGCATTTACGCAATTAAAGTTGACTTCTTGGTCGGCCGTGGGCTATATAAACCCCGTAGCCTCAGCCCATTTTAATTCACCGCAGAAAAAAAAGAGAAGAAAATCCGAGAGCCTTTCAGACAAGCTAAGAGAAAGAGAAGAGAAGAGAAGAGAGAATGGCCGCAGAAGAGGGACAAGTCATCGCCTGCCACACCCCTGAGATCTGGGAGGAGCAGCTCAGGAAGGGAAACGAGACCAAGAAGCTGGTATTGCTCTCGATCCCGATCCCAATTTCTCTAAGCTAATTTTTATTTAAGAGAGTAAAACTAATTTTTCCGGGTTGTTGTATATGAAGTAGTTGAAATTTGTGCTTACAGATTTAGGTTAAAATTGGGATTTTCTAGGTAGAATTATGGGGTTGTCGATGTCGGTATGTTAATCAAGAACAGGATTTTGGTTCGTCTTATGAATAGAAAGAATCCTGTCCGACTGCTTTGTGATATGTACATGGCTTGATAACCTTGTTTTTATGTGGTGCCCTCTGATTTTAGACTGACATGCATTACTGTGGTGCCCTGTTTTAATAGATTGTGGTGGACTTCACTGCTTCATGGTGCGGACCATGCCGTTTCATTGCCCCAGTCTTGGCGGAGCTGGCCAAGAAGACCCCGGATGTGATATTCCTGAAGGTGGATGTTGATGAGCTGAAGAAGGTTGCTGAGGACTGGGCTGTGGAGGCAATGCCTACCTTTGTGTTCCTTAAAGAAGGCAAGATTGTCGACAAGGTTGTTGGTGCCAAGAAGGATGAGCTTGTGCTCAAAGTAGGCCAGCATACTGCTGCCTGTGCTGCAACTGCTTCTGCTTAGTTTCTATCTGCAGAGACAATAAACCTCATTCTGCTTTAGTGTCTGTATATTGCTACCTCCAGTTTCCCTTGTTATGTGAAGCATCTGTGAATGCTTTTGTTACAATGTTCAGAATCTGATGATGATATTCTAGCTATGCAATGTCTTTAAGTCGGAGTTGCATCCCTTTTGCTCAATACTTTATGCAATTTCAGTTATGCTTCTTTCATTCACATAAATTTGGATACAACTATTTGGTCTGAGAAGTTTTAAACGACTCAAATCAGTGTGTTGTGAAAGAAGTCTCAACAAGAAGCATCAATATCATAATTTTCATTCAATCTTTTGCTAAATTGCAAATCAAGAATAATTTTCTGAGTCATTTACGTGTACCAACTGAAGCAATCTAATTGAACTTTGTGGCAAATGCGCTTGCCTATACTGAACAAACTACTGTACAGAGAATCATGTTGCGAATTCAGACACCCATTCTGATAGTTATTGATAAATAACATTCAACTATATCCCAGAGTCTCTGCTTCAGGGATTAACTTGGTGTGAAGACAATGTTGATGATAAATAGGCTTTCATCTTGTCACTGTTCTCTCAACCAGGGTGATCTTCGATGGATCGCCACCAAGTTCTTCAAAAACTACGAGTAAATTTTGTGTTGGCTTTAACCAGGACCGAGGGACATGATACCTGTAAAATGAAACCAAATGTGTTTGACAACTCGGAGAAAAATTCATGTTTGTCTTAACAGTTCAGTAGGTTTTAGGTATTACCATTGTTGAGTTGGTCGACCACAGCCTAGTTGACACTTTGTCTCCCGGTATGTCCCGGTGTAACTGCACGCACTACAGTCACCCTTGGCAAAAGCCATCCAGTATCTTCCTATACTCTGCCCGTTGATCCACACTTGACCCTTTCCCATGCTCCGCATGTCCAAAGCCAATGGTTCATTTCCTACAGGTGCATTAAAATAGGCCTGCACATCCAAAGCCAACAGTTACTTTAGCTTATACTAATTCTTACCACAGATAGCTGTTTATGTGTTCCTGTGCTTCCTATTTCCCTCATTGTTTTGATATCCTTACCTTGTACCATTTCAACTGCTGGTTTCCAGTAGCTAGTGATGCTCTGATCCAATCAACAGATGAGGCTCCACTGGGAGAGATCAAATTCATTGCTTCTCCATTTAGGCCAACCTGTTTGGAAAGAGTTTTATGTAAGATTGAAAGCTCTGAGAAAGGAGAATATTTAGGGGGAAGTCTTTTCCTGACCTTGTAGAACCACTTCTGCATTGTTAAATCTTTCCTTCCCCGGCTAAGACCATCCAGAAAAACTGGACCTTGGATTCCTGTTGGCCATGTCTCGTAATGTAACCCACCATTCTTCAACAACAAAAACATAACTTCATGAGTGACTGAGTTAACTAATGGGATTAATTTTCTAAAGCATGTGTTGAAATTTATTGTTGCGGACTGATTCAGCTCATGCTGTCATGCAGCGTCATCTAAAAGTCGAGTTAGGAAGGGCACTAACCTGTAGCCCAACAGCTATGCTAAGCAGTGCAATTCTGTTTATTCCAGCATGGAGGTTCACAGGTCCTGTAAATGTAAAATGCGTCTGCTCCCTTGTTCCAAAAGCCGACCCTGTAATTATGTTCAGATTGGAGTCAAGAAAGATGGAAAATTTGAAGCCTGAATCAAACACAACTATAAGTTCCTGCTCACTTTCTGTGGTAGAACAAGAAATGCTATGACATACCTGAGAACTGTCCATTGATGAAGACATGGACGGCATGGCCTGCTGACCGCACAGTAAGAGTTGGCCATTTTCCTCCATGGAGAAATGACTCCCATGAATTGATCTCAACGCTAAATAACAAAAAAAAGAAGGTCAAGTATGATCACAAATGATGTATCTGGGGAAGAAGTTACTATTACCCTACAACTAGAACAAAAGCAAGTATGACATGTTCAAACTGTGACATTGTTTTCATATTGAAGAAAAGTGCAGTACTCACTTGGTCATGTACCACAGATAGTCACTGGTATCTCTAGTGACATTTATCTGCTCTAGAAAGCCAATAGTTGATATGCTCGACCTATCATGTAGAGAGGAAAGATCTTCATCATAAGTCTCCCAATAAAGCAACCGACTGTGAGTTGGGGTCATATGCACATGTGAAGTTGGGACTCCCACCTTGATGAAACGAGGAAATTGTATCAGTAACTTCAGTAACTTGAGAAAAACATAAAGATTAAGACTCATCATAGTTTTTGACTTTTTGCAGACACCTATTAAAAATGAACGGAGATTGCAATATGCTACTTCTTTTTTGCTTACCTTTGCAGTGTTGAATACTGCATTTCTGCAATCAGGAAGTATACTGATGGACCAAGCAGGTAGATCATAGTGCATGTTATTAAAAGTGACAGTTGCAGCAGATTTCATATGAAAGTTCGATAGAAAAGCTGCACAGCTTCCTGGTCCTTTGAATACATAAGCCTGCAAGATAACCATACCACATGTAAACTTTTCTGCAAGTCATCATAGCCAGAATTTTCCTACTAAGAGAAAAGGTATGCATAAGAAAAGTACTTGCTGATAGGTTCCCAATGAAGTAACAGTAGGATCAGAAGAAACTAAAGCATGTTCGGATAGCTTAATAGCCCTATGAAGCGCCTTCAGATGAGAATATTTTGGTTCTCTGATCAAACCTGAAAACAGTTGAGCAGTTAGTTCCAACTGAGAGCTCAACGATAAGAAATTTTTGAGGAACTTTTCATGATTTCTGAAGTTAAATTTATTTCGAAAATTCAGAGAATTGGAATATTGGAAATGAAGATAAAGTCTTCAGACTTTTACCATATTCATCAATTGGAGCATCATAGTCATAGCTTGTTGTAACGAATGGACCTCCAGCAGTGCGTCCGAAATTGGTACCACCATGATACTGTCATAGACAATACACAGTGAGGCTCAAAATTCCAGCTTTAGATTTTAGTCTTGAATTTGAACTGATTAACAGGGAGACCAACCATGTAGTAATTAACATATGAGCCACCCTTCTGTATGAACCGAGCGACTGCAAATGCCAAGTCTTGAACAGGTCGGTGGGGAACTGTGCCGCCAAACTCAGAAAACCTGATCATTTTTATTGTGTTGGTAGATATCAGAAGACTAAATTTGCAGAGGAAATCAATCAACTTCAGAGGTTACGGTAAAGATTCACACTTACCAGCCACTCCAAGCCTCGGTCCACAAAGTAGGCTTGTAAGGTTTGTTGGGAGTGAAACCATCACAGTAAAAACCGTTACATGCATTTATCTGTCACCAAAATACAATCAGATCAAACCCAAGATACACTCTTGAACCAAATCTGAACTTAATATTCAAGAAAACTGAAACTACTGAAATAGCTCACCATAGGGTCTGGGGCATCATCTTCCTTGCACATCACCCATGGGACTCCGGTATGCATTCCAACAGCCATTTTGGCAGCCCAGTCTATGTAGTTATGACCAGCAGCTCCAAGTGCCTTGGTTTCTGGGCCATATTCATTCTCAATCTGCATATACACAAACAGACCAAACAAGTTCATGAGTTTTGGGGAAAACGCAGTTCAGTTAGAATGTGCTAAAATTCTACCAAAAAGAGTTCATAGGATTCCAATATATTACAAGCATATACATCAAGAATCTTGTTACCTGAGATAGGATTATGGGGCCACCTTGTGATGCAAATAGCCTTTCATTTTTCATCATCTGGACAATTTTCTGGGTAAACCCTTGCATTGCCATCTTCAAATCATAAATAAAAAGGAAAATCTTATAAATTTCAACCCACATTAAATCTTGAAAATTTTAGTAAAATAAGGGAATGATGAAATACCTTGAATGGCCCATTGTCTGTTCTGAAGCTGATACCAGGTACATATTTGAGCCAAACAGGAAATCCTCTGTGTCAAATCAAGCACTGAAAATAAGATATTTGCCTTTTGCCAGATAAAAAATATGAAGCTAAAGAAATAAATCTGATATGAATCGTTTACCCTTCTAACAATAACAGACAGAATTCACATATAAGTCAAGAATTAATAAAGATAAGAACCAGTACTGTACCCAAAATTCCATTCTGCACAAACATAAGGTCCAATTCGCAGATGAAGGTAGAGCCCGGCATTCTGTACTGTCCGTATGAACCGTACAAGATCGTATCTCCCCTCAAAATAGTACTGCAAACTCAAAAATCAAAACAAAATAAAAATTAGAAACCAAAAAATAAAACTTCAAGATTGAAACTTGACAGAAGCAACTAGAGAGAGGAGATCCAGAATAGTACATTGCCTGGAGAAGGTTCATGACCATTCCAGAAAACATAAGTATCAATCACATCCAACCCTCCATCTTTGGCTTTCTGTATAAGACCTTCCCACATCTGCAACAATCAACACACCCCATTTCAGTATCCACACGAACAAAATCACCAAATATTTCAAAAGAATTACAAAAGAACCAGACAAAAGTAAAGAAGAAAAAGAGAGTGAAGTGTATACTTCAGGGGTGCTTCTGGGATAGTGAATTGAGCCGGAAATGAGTAGTTTTCTCCGGCCATTTATCAGAATGGCCTTCTTGTCGTAGCTCACGGTGGTGCATTGGATCAGCTCAGAACCCACGAACAAGAAGGCCACCAAGTACAATGCTAAGAGCTTGGAAACGGAGTGAGTTTCCATTTATGTAGAGGGAATTTTGAATTTTGAAATGAGAGCTTTAATGGTGTAATGTGTAGAAGAAGAAGCAGCTCTGAGCTTTTCTGATGTATAACTCTGCAACTCTGCAGAGGCTGACAGCAATCACTGAGCTCTTGTTTGAAATATATAGTACTGACTAGTACTGCAACTACAACTTTATAATCAGTTCTCTGGTCATGGTATTTTTATAAGTATTTTTATAAGTATTTGTTCAAATCTTAAACTGACTGTTCAGAATCATAAGTATTTGTTCTGGTCTGGTCATGGTATTTTTATAAGTATTTGTTCAAATCTTAAACTGACTGTTCAGAATCATAGTCAAACAAAATCGTAACTACACTGTGTTCTTGCTAAAAAGGTCACACTAAGGAAAGCATACGTAACTCCGGAAATGTGAGATGTTATACTAGTTAATTACTATTTACGACATGTCTCTTACATAATGAACTAATCTAATGATTCATAACCAAGAGTTACGTCATACGTCTTACACAATGAACTAATCTAACGATTCAGAATCAGGATTTACGCCATGCGTCTTACACAATGAACTAATCTAACGATTCATAACATTGTAAAACATCATGAGTTTTTCAATGATTAATCATAAATCAGTATTCAAATCCTAGTAGGTGAGATGGATTAGGAAGATGAAGATCACATGGCCAACATAAAAGACCCACATGCTTTTGGGAGCATGTAAAACAAGCTCTCGTGCTTCCGTATAATGCATTTGCTATTTTGCTATATTAGTTCTGGAAATGGAGCCCATTTTATTGTGCTATTTGCCTTTGTTAGTTTGTTGGCCAACTCCATTCAAATTATTAGTGTATGATATGATAATGCAGGGTTGTATATCTATCTATATCTAAGCCAAAATACAGAGAGCCTTGTCTGATAATGAAGGGTTGTATATCTATATAGGTCTGATGACCATGTGATGTGTCCTCATGCTTCTGCTATCAAATCCTTTTCCTATCAAATTGTTAACCAGTAGTATTTATGGTATAGAACCAACTATTTATGTGGAGATCATGAAAAATCTAACATGTTTAAATCTAAATGGGTCGGACTGTTTGGAACTTGCTCATGACTCAACACCAACCCTCGTCCTTGTATGCACCGTCACCTATGAATCCTGATAATATTATCAATGGTATTTTTCAACATTATTTAAGATTGTGAACTTTTATATCAAATTTAAGTATCAAATAAAGTAGTGTATATTGTGTCGGACGTTGCGTTTTCAATTCTAACACTGTAATTCGATATATAAGTAACTGTTGTATGCAATATCAAATATCATGTCATTGGATGATCATATTGGAGGAATGATTAGGAATCAATCCGGACTACATTTTCATTGCTTGTTTCTTTTTCTCACGTCTTCCGGAATAGTGAAAGGCAACAAAGCAGGTTGGATGAGAAGCAAGGACACGTACTAAACCAGCAGCCCAGATATTGCAGGGAACATGATGGATGTTCAAAGCCATTGACACTGGTCTGGTCCACTCCCATTGAGGCAGTTTCCTTCAAATCCACTCTTATTATTTGAGTGTTCATTTAGTGCGGCAAGGCACCTACCCTAATGTTTAAGGCACTACGGTCCTTGTAAACAGGTGGAAACTGGGCAATCCATGAAACTCTCCTGCATGTGGTCTTTATATGATTTCAATATGTAACAGAAGCAATAACTCTGCTCTTGGGTTTGGTATTTTTCACGCAAAGGCCATGTGATTAGGATTTATTTCTACTATAACTTCAATCTGAAGCATGAAATCATAGAGAAGACAATGAGTCAATGACGACTAATGTTTTCACTTAGATAGCCTTTATTTATGCAATTATGGACAAGACTTATGGGGGCGATATTTTTGTAAACATAGAGTAGTATAAAGTATGTTTTGAAGTTCAAATCAGTCCTAATCATCATCACCATTTCATAGGAAAAAGGAAAGCACAGTAAATTACTGATAGAAGCTGTCGATCACCAAAGGAAAAGGATGACACAACCTGGTTACTCAAAAAATGAAAAGAACCAAAAGAATCGGAAAAAAGATTACACACTATCCGTCTTCCCCTGTTTAAAAATTTATGACGTGCGTAATATTATTGAAATGAAACGTATAGAAACTAATGAACCGTTCTAATTACAAATTTATGAAAAGAGAAATACGGCATGTACAGATTCAAAATGTCCTTTGTTAAGAAATTGCGCAACTATTCTATATCTTGGCTCAAACTTGAAGCGCAAGTTAAAAATGTCTGTTTTAAAAACCGAGATATCATTGAACGATGAGTTAGGAACGTGTAACGGGCCACCGTTCACGGCCGTCTGTTTCCCTCTCTACTTCATAGCTGGTCCCACTCAGCCACGCTAATCTCCGTTCCGTTTACGTCGGTGCGAATCATCATGATCCATATCAGCCGCACAGTCCGAGATTTTCGATGTCTTTAATGGGCTTGAAGTAATGCCCGATTGTGTGATTTGGGCCGGAAATGAAATGAAAACCGAACTGCGTGAGAGCCCATTTGCATTACGCACTGTGATTTGACATAATTATCCTTATTGCAGCAGGCGGTATATTTCAAGGTGGGAGAAACAGAGAGATTGAAGTGCGAAACCTTTCGGAGATTTCCTCTAATTCTGTAAGTTTCTTTTTTATTCTTATAATCACTTCTGTGCTTATTAGTGAATTTAGGATCACTCTAAACCTTTCAGGGTATGATGTGGAGTTTAGCGAGGACATGTCTACCAGCCTTGATATCTCCAACAAGAACGTTCCTGCGAAAATATGGGTTCTTTTGGTCCTTCTGGGAACCATAGCAACCTCCCCAGCTCTCAAACAGCACAGACTCCACCGTAACAGCAACTCTGAGATTTTTCTGTTTTTATCGAGAAACTAATAGCCCGGCCCAATATTGAAAAATCCAAGCCTGCAATCGTACTTCAGGTATCTACAATTCTCTCTCTTTGTCACTTCTCCTTTGGATTAATTCATATAGAATTTCTCTCTGTCTTTGTTTTTGTGTGTGAAACTGTGAAAGATGAAAACATAGAAAATAGTGTACTTCAATTTTGTAATGTTAGTCTGGATCATCATTAGCACATAACCCTTGTCTGAATTTGAGGAGATGAAAACGTGCGAGTGTCTTCACCATTGTTTGTTTGTTTGTTAGGCATTGTAGGTGTTGTGAGAATGTCTCAGTGGCACTATTACTACTACCCGGATTACAAGCCAGACATGGACTATTACATCAATGGTCCACCGAGGGAGCCCCAGAAATTCAATGGCAAAGGTGATTTCAGGAGTTGGGAATGTGATGTATATGATATCCTTGGGTATGAGGACGTCGCTGAAGCTTTGGATGGGAAGCCGGAGTCTATGAAGGAGAAGGATTGGAAGGTGTTCGATGCGAAAGCTTGCTCAATTCTGCGGTTCTACTTGTCCGACGAGGTCAGGAACAAAGTGGTGGCAGAGAAGACGTCTAAAGACATTTTGGAAAAACTTGAGAGGATTTTTTTGAAGAAGGAATCGTTCATCGAGAGGATCAGTCTCAAGATGCGGCTTTACTAGATGAGGATGGATGAGAGCACTACTAGTTTAAGGGACCATCTTGTGGAGTTTGACAGCAGGGTGCATGAGCTTTCGGATTTTGATGTGGAGCTGAGTGAGGATGACAAGGTTTGACTTGGTGATGGGCATGTTGTATGCAAAGGACAGTGTGGTATGTGATGAAGTCGAAGAAATGCTCCTCTTCAATGAGAATAGGAATGCACTGGCCAGAAATCAGAATAGGAATGGTGAAGCGAAAACTGGAGTGAACAAAGGTCAGGGTTTCTGTGGTGTTGCAGTGAGTTCCTCTGGAGTGAACAAAGATCAGGGTTTTTGTGGTGTTGCAGTGAGTTGCTCTGGAGTGAACAAAGATCAGGGTTTATGTGGTGCTGTTGTGAGTCCCTCTGGATCTTCCAAGTCGACAAAAAATAAAAAAGTAGTAGAGTGTCATTACTGTCACGAAATCGGACATGTTCTGAATCACTGCCCCAAACTGGAGCTGAAGAAAGCGAGGAATATGAATTTCTAAAGCATGCTTACTTAGGTTGAATGTGTCTGGCTAAACTAATTTCTTATGGGATTTATGAACATATTTTACTTTCCTTGGATTATTAGTATTCCAAACATGGTGATGGTAGTTTTCTGTTATGATACTTCAAATTGAAGGCTGTGAAGTACATTATGAAGCCATGACTGTTAGTTAAAAAAAAAAAAAAAGGCAAATAACACTAAAATACCATTTGAAGGTACAAATGATAAAAAAATCATCAATTGTTCCATATGTTAAAATTGTCACCTCCAAAGGTTATTGGATGATAAAAGGGTTATTTAATTCTATATCATATGATCTAATGGTCCTCGCTAGTTATTAATTATGATAAAAGAGTCTACATTTAATAAATTTGGAATGATGACTCTACCCTTTATATACATCGTTCTTTTCACTATTTCTTTCATCTTCTCTCTCGATCTCTCTCCTCCTCTCTGTTTTAGATCCAGAGCTCCAATGGCGGGACGCAGAAGTACAAACCGGAAACGCCGATGGCGGTGACGATCACGGTGTTCAAGGACAACACGTTCGAGTTCACAGTGAAGTCGTCGTCGGTGACGTGGTACTTAAAGAAGGCGGCGGGGATAGAGTCCGAGAGTGGGAGCACGGGGCAAGTGACGGCGTCTACGGTGTCAGTGAGATCGCGAAAGTGAAGTAGTCTGATCTGTACTGCTAGTACATGCCGTTTGAGTCGATCTGCAAGTCGATTATCAAGACGGCAAACACCATGGGGATTCAGGTGGTCAAGGACCTGCAACGATTTCGCCGCGAAATCGGAATTCAGAAACCCTGGGTTTGTTGCTATCTTTGTAGTTTGAGGTTTGATCGATATGAATTTATATGAATAATTGAATAGCTTAGCTTTGTTGTAGCTGTGGTTTTTTAGTTGTTGTGTTTAGATTCTGAATGAGGAAATGAGAATAGAGTTTGATTTCAGTTAAGTTTTGCTTGTTCTTTGTCGATTTTTGCATGAGTTGCTGATTAGGTACATTATTGGGCCAAGTTGAATCTGATTGAATCAGTTGTGATTTTATAAGGTTGATACTTTAACTCTTGGATTGAGTAGAAAGTATAAAATGAGTTCGTAATGCTTTGGCGATAATACAGTTGTATTTCTAGTTGTTAGGTAATGGCTTAGACTGTTAGTAACTCAATACAACGACGTATCTGAGGTTTTACTTGGTGGTGCACCATTGAGAATATAAGGTTGCGAGGGGAAGGGGAGTTCTATGTATGTGAGTGAGGTTATGTTCTTGAAGCTATTACATTTCTCTTTCCTAAACTTTCTAGGTCAAGTCATTCTGTTCATTCAACCAGAGAAGTGATGACTATGTGCCACTGTGTACCAGGAATAGAATAGTCAGAGCTTCCCTTACAGCCTGATGAAAAAACATAAGAAATACTGATCAACTTTCACTTGCTTTAAAGTTTTAGTGTGTCGTATGGTCAACTGTGTGAGTGCATAGCAATTATTATATTTTAGAATTTTGGAAATTAATGTTATTGCTGCTTTGGGGAGCTTAGGGTTCTGCAACTTACAACAGCAATAGGATATATATGATTTAGGAGGTGGATTTGGATGATAAAGTACTTTACTAAATTTTTGAATTATTGATGAGCATATATGTGGTTTGACTTACAGCAGCAACGGGTTGCTGATAAATCACCTAATGATTCCCTTGAGGAATCCTTTGTTGGGAATTAGGTATTCTTCTTTTGTATCTTTGCTAAATGACCTTTAAGAACTGCAATTACAAAGGGCATACAGGCTCTGTGGTTTTTAGTGATTTCTTCAATTATTGATAACTAGTTTCTTTTCTAGCTATTCTTCTAAAGTTCTTAGCAGAGTTCGTAGTATAGTAGCTTGTGTTCTAGTTAGATGTTATTGCTAGTACGTGTATAATATACAAGTTCATATGTTCATGTAACTATGCATATAACTATCCATGTAATTATCCATGTAACTATGCATGTAACTATCCATATAACTATTCATCTATGTAACTATGCATGTAACTATCCATGTAACTAGGTATGTAACTACCAATGTAACTAGGTATGTAAATACCAATGTAACTATCTATGTAACTACCAATGTAACTATGCATGTAACTACCAATGTAACTATGCATGTAACTATCAATGTAACTATGCATGTAACTATGCATGTAACTATCCATGCAATTATCCATCTATGTAACTATGCATGTAACTGTTATCCATGTAACTATCCTTGTATCTATGCATGTAACTATCCATGTAACTACCAATGTCACTATCCTTGTAACTATTCATATAACTATCAATGTAACTACACATATAACTATCTATGTAACTATTCATGTAACTATCCATATAACTATTCGTGTAACTATGCATCTATGTAACTATATATCCATGTAACTATCAATGTAACTATCCATGTAACTATGTATCTATGTAATTATCCATGTAACTTTGTATATAACTATCCATGTAACTATGTATGTAACTATCAATGTAACTATTCATGTAACTATACATCTATGTAATTATTCATGTAACTATACATGTAACTATCAATTTAGCTATCCATGTAACTATCCATCTATGTAACTATGCATGGTTACAACTTGAACTTATGACAATATAATTTGTATGCTTTTATAAATATGTAAATTAGAAATTAAGAAGTCGAAAACCCAGTTTGGACAAGCAAAAAAGGACTAGCAATTTTCTTGGTATTTGCCTAAGTGCCTCGAAAAATTTGTATCGAGAAAGAGTCAAATAGCAACTAGTTTGTTTATCTCTCTGAAGGAATCCTTAGTTCTTCGTACTTAAAAGAAGAGAGACATGGTAATTAAAAACACAAATCATAGGATATGGTCATTATTTTACCAAAAGCTTGCTAGTTTGGCTCGGACAGGTAAGTTCATTGCTTAAAAACAAATGATGTTACAGCTTACAAGGGTGCTGATCAAGATCACATGGAAAGAGATTGGCACTACAGAGACCCAAGAATATATATCTGAGCCTCAATTGATCATGAATCTAATCCAAATACATTAAAAGCATTTGTCGTCTTGTTGACGTAACTGATCGAAAGATTGAACACCTTCCAGTCGCCACCATGAATCATCTCGTTTGGTCTTTGCATCGAATCATTCCAAATCAAAATGATCAATTAACTTAGTCCAAAATAGAAAATGATCATAGTCCTCACAATTATTAAGGACACCTGTCTTGCTCAACTTAGATTCTCCATAGGCATCACCTATCCATTTCTTGTTGTCAGCTGCACTTTTCCATCTCTATAACAATCATGCTTCAAAGCTTTACTCCTTCATAATCAGTAAACTAACAATGCCAGCAACTACATGAAACTTCCTTCACCCAAAACAGTAACTTCACAGTGGCCACCCATTGCCAGAATCCCAACTGCTTCCAATTCTCCAATTCATCTAATTCCAACATATATAACAATCACAAACATGCTTTGAGATTCATAACTACTGGAAATCACTAAACTACGATTGAACCACCACTATTACCATCACTGCTAACACCAAACACAGTAAACCCAAACAAACATGCAACTCAGCTCTCTACCTCTAATTCGACAATTTCTATAATTCCAGACAACATACTAATCATCAATCCAACTCCAGCATACAAATTCAAAATCAGAAAATAATAGAAACACCTCCACCACCGTCGTGCACAACAACACATACGGCGGTCCTCCTCTGCTAAAACCCAACTTCTTCAACACCCAACCAATCTCAATTCCAATTATAGAAACATGTAACGCTCATCGAATAGACCAACTTTAATACCTGTGTCGAAATAGAAGCTCATCGGAATCTGTCAAACTCTCGCCGGAAAATCCCAGAACTTAATCTCTTCGATTCTCCCTCCTCCGAGCTTCTCTTTGAAAAAATAAGGTCATAGAGACGTTCTTCAGATTGAGGCGATGCTACCACCACCATTCATGTTCGTCGCCGTGGCCAGATTCGTAAACTCGCCGGCGAACCCAGAAAACACTTCTCTCCTCCGATTCTCTTTCAGCATCGCTCGTCCATGAAATCTGATACAACAGAGATGTCGGGGACGGTGAGAGGAAGACGTGGACACCAGCCTTGCGCTGGGAGGCGGCTGGATGACAGAGGAGCAATTCGCAGCTCCACCCCGCTGCAAAATGTCGACGTCTGAACGAGATGATGATAGTTAATGTGTTGTTATTTTTGTTAGTGACATGGTATGTAATTTTTTTAAAATTTATGGGCAACATGGGCAACAGTTTAAAGAATTTAAATAGATGTATTATTTTATTATCAAGAAATATTTGTTAACATTTTTATCATTTATTACTTCTAAATGTATCATTTTATCATTTGCCCAAAAAAAAACCATCACTGAATTATTTCAGTTATTTGGTTTGAAATCTTTTGTATTTTTCGGCCAATGGTTTGGAATATTTAGTTTATGTAAACCAGCACAAGCAACCCGAGCATCTACATAAAACAAACAGTAGTGCTTGCTTATTGATTTTCTGATGCATAAGTTTCATGAATCTTAATTCCCACGGAAAAAAAATTGTCATTACAAAGTATAATTTTGTAAGGAGAAATAGATTTCTCAAATCCATTCTGTGATTTACTATCTAGTTTTGATAAAGGAGGTTGTTTAGTTTCTCGTTTTGAGAAGGGTAACTTAGTAAACGAAAATCTTAAGTTTGCTCATCAAGGATCTCTCTTTCCTTTGAGTTCAGATTCCTTTGTACTTTGCGTTGCTTGAAAGCTTAGGAAAGAGAGTATGAACCTATATATACTGCGCCTTTGATCAGTACTACAGGATTATCCAAGGCTTCTAGTGGGAGATCAAAGTACAAGAAGTACTTAATTCACAATGTATGAAATTGAGGACATAGATAAATATGATGGGAAGAACAATTTAAGGACATGGCAATGTGAAGTGATGAATATCTTAGCCGAGGATGATTTGGAAGTTGTTTTGGAAGGAAAACCCTCTTATATGGAAGAAGACGAGTGGCGTAAGCTTGATACTTATGCTTGTTCTATAATTTGGTGTTATCTATCGAAGGAGATCAAATCTACTATCACAAGTGAGACAATGTCTGCAAAGGAGGTTTGGGAGAAACTTGAAAACTGTATTGTAGAAACTTCTGCAAAGCGGATCAACCTCAAGAAGAAGCTTCATAGGTTCACCATGGGTGAAAATACAACAATGGAGGACCATATTAAGGAGTTCAACAAGTTGCTAAAGGAACTGTCTGACTCGAATGTGAGACTCACCGAGGAAGACAAGGTTGCTGTTCTTCTTGCCTCACTACCTGAGAGTTTTGATCCTTCTTTGAAGTCCATGCTAGATGAGGATGATGATGTTTGTTTGGATGTAGCCATATCCATCCTTCTCAGTTCTAGTTGATGATAATATGAGTCTGTTTGGTATTCATAAAGCTAGATAAGCCAGCTGAGTAAACTTTATTATTTTGTCTCATCAAGTATGTTCTCTTGATCTGAATGTATTCGGTAATCTGTATAAAATACAAATCCTGGCTAGCTTTTATGCAGCTATACATAAGCTGTACATCTATCTTAAGTTAAGAAATAAAAGCTTGTTCTACATAACACATGTAGTTGAAAGACAATATACTCATTACAGTAAATGGGAATGAACCTGTAATCTTCAATTTTCATCACACTGGTTTGCAGATTAGCCGATATGGTGACTTACAGAGGTGAGTATGGACTAATGTTCTTTGTTATCCAGTGTTTCTATAAACTCGATGTTACAGTAGTGGTAAATCGAAATATCAAGAAACGAATCATAGCTAGCTAGCACACTGTTAGCTGAAACTAGGCTGGACAAAAACTGTGGTCAATATAGGCAAGTGAAAATGGAATACTAACTAGATTCTTGATGGTATGTTGTAAAGCAGACCAGTACTTACAGAAAGAAGAACATTGCTTAAGAAATTCTGAGAGGAATGATTCATGATTGGTCATGTACGTGCTGAAAATTTTATGGAATCGAATCAAGTTGGAATATCAGAGTTTTTCAGATTACGTACGTGTGCGTGTCCAAATTATCCTGCATTATAATACGCCATTACCAGAAAATTAGCTTCCTATATTCTCACATCAGAAAAGCTTCCTATATTCATGACGGAGTGAGTGGTTGCTGGTTTCTGTTTCTCAATTAGATGATTTCGTTTCGATGGAACTGTATGAGAAACAGGACAAACAAACGCTATCTAGCTAAGCAAAGATATGGAGGTCATGCCATTCCTATACCATACAGGATTTGAATAATTTTGATGCTTTAACTTGGAAGCCTATCGCTCCATAGTGGAAAACAGAATTAGCTTCCTCTATACCATTCCAAGCTACTTAATTTTTTTTTATATGCGCACACTTTATAGTTTATACTCGGTATAAATTCCTCATTCCCTTGACATCATTCTTCTCATTGCAGCTAGCATTCAGTTTCATTCATCCACAGCCTCACATTAGCTCCCCATCTCTTTCCATTGATCACTATTCCGGAATGGTAACTAACTATACTTCTTCTGCGATTCATTCATAACTTGTTGGAGTTTTTGTTCATTTTAACTGACTAATTAGAGTACTGTTTGGACATAAATTTGCTACAGAGTGCTTTTGAGGAACCGGAGAAGAAAGCGGTAGCGGTTGGACCATGGGGAAGCCAAAACGGGCTTATGTGGGATGACGGTGTTTACTCAACGGTGAGGCAGTTGGTGATAGCTCATGGCTCTGGGATTGACTCCATCCAGGTTGAGTATGATAGCAAAGGGAGCTCATTTTGGTCAGACAAGCATGGTGGAAATGGAGGCTGGAAAACAGACATGGTTAATCCTCATTTTGTTACATGCACATTAACAATACTTTACCAACTAGCTAGCTTACGGTATATTACTACTGCAGGTGAAGCTTGATTATCCAGAAGAATTTCTGACTTCATTTCATGGATATTATGGTAAGATAAGTGAATGGGGAACGGTGTCTCTTCGATCGATTACTTTCAAGAGCAACAAAAGATCTTATGGACCTTTTGGAATGGAACAAGGAACCTATTTTTCACTCCCAGTGACAACTGGTAACAAAATTGTTGGGTTTCATGGGAAGTCTGGCTGGTATGTCGATGCAATAGGAGCTCACCTGAAGCCGGTTCAGAATGATCAAAACAAGGTAGTTATGGCTCAAACACAGTACAGTTATATGACTGGTGGTACTGACATCCCTGCTGGCTACTCACTACTCCAAAACTGTGATGTGTTTCTTGCTATAAGACCCAAGGATGACTCTGTTACTACGAAGCCTTCAGCCCCAGTGCCCAACAAGGTCTATAGGCAATTTTCTAATAATTATGGAGACTCAAGTGATGAAGGAATCAAACACAAGGTGATTAAGACTGTGAGATCAATCTTTTTGTTTTATGTTTCTTCTATTGTAATTGTATAACATGAAGTTTCTAATTCCAGACACCAACTATTGAGAGACTTCCTTCAAAAGTTGAAGGGGTGGTGACATATGGTCCTTGGGGAGGGAGTGGTGGTTTTGTGTTTGATGATGGAGTTTATTCAGGTATTCGACAAATCAAGTTGTCCAGGAACATCGGAGTTGTATACATAAAGGTTGAGTATGATCGCGATGGTGAAGCTGTATGGGGTGGCAGGCATGGAGGAACTGGAGGATATAAAAGTGACAGGGTCTGGTTCATGTACTAGTATATATCTCAATTTCAAGTATGACATGCATAGTTACTTATGCTGTTTGTACATATTACAATTCTCTTGCAGATCATTTTTGATTATCCGAACGAAATCTTAACTCACATCACTGGAACGTTTGGTCCTGTAATGGGGATGGGACCTAATGTGATCAAGTCAATGAGCTTCCACACGACGAAGAAGAAGCACGGGCCATATGGAGAAGAACAAGGAACTCAATTCAGTACTCAGCTCAGAGAAGGAAAAATTGTTGGAATTCATGGGAGGACAGGTTTGTTCCTAGATGCTATTGGAGTCCATGCCATAGAAGGAAAGGTGAAAGTAGAGACTACTAAGACTAGTACTGAGACATCACCGCCTTTGGCCCTCACAAATTCTTCTCATAATGCCATCACCGCTATGGTCCCAAAGGAACCTGCAGGTGCTATGGTCCTAAAGGAACCTGCAGGTGCTATGGTAGCAAAGGAATCTGCAGGTGCCATTACTGAGATAGATCAGCCTCACTGGTCTAGCAAACTAGTACGCACAAACAAAGGACCAGTTGAAGAGGTATGAGCATCCAACCCAAAAATAATTTGACAGCGGAGTAAAGGTTGCTTGTTATGTAAATAATTTTGTTTTTTTCGGGCAGGTTACCTGTGGGGTGGTAAAAGAACCGGCTCCATGTGGACCGGGGCCTTGGGGTGGAGATGGAGGGAGAGCATGGGATGATGGAGTGTTCACCGGAATTAGGCAGATACATTTGACACGATCAGCAGAAGGAATCTGCTCAATGCAGATTGAGTATGATCGAAGTGGTCAGTTCATTTGGTCTGTTAAGCATGGAGGCAATGGAGGCACTTCCCCACATCGAGTATGTAAACCTTTTTCCTTGATCCAAATAATCTTCATTGTTCATTTGGAGGGCCAATATATTAACAAATCTTACTGTTGTTGTTTTATACTTCGCAGATAAAATTGGAGTATCCACATGAAGTGCTGTCTTGCATATCAGGCTATTATAGTTGCATTAGTAAAAATGAACGACCTCAGATTATAAAGTCCCTGACATTCTATACAAGTAGAGGCAAGTATGGTCCATTTGGAGAAGAAGTTGGAACATTTTTCACTTCGACTACCACAGAGGGCAAGGTGGTCGGCTTCCATGGCAGGAGCAGCTTGTATTTGGATGCCATTGGAGTTCATATGCAACACTGGCTAGGAAGCACTCAGAAAACCTCCCGGATTTCTCTCTTCAAGAAATTCTGATCATGATCATGTCAGCACTTCAGCATGGAATAAATCTCCACTAAGCTGGGAAAAATAAGTTTTGGAGTCATCATGATAAATAATACCATTGCCTTTGATGTCATTTGCTTGTTTAATTCATACACCATTAAGACTGTAAACATAGAATAAGAAAAAAGGCAAAAAAACAATTCCGTTGCCGGGATTTGAACCCGGGTCTTTCGGGTGAGAGCCGAATATCCTGACCAACTAGACTACAACGGATTATTTGTACAATCTGCTGGAGTTTACATCTAAATACCTACATTGTATAGATGATGCCAATTAGCTCCCAGCTAGAAAGAAATAAAACGCATTGCCAAGAAAAGAAAAGAAATAAAATGGGACCTATGTCTTGTGACTTGTGTTGTGGGCAATTCCAGAAACAAGTGATGTCAGAACGAATGCAACCAAGTTGTTTACAAGTTACAAAATGGATCTGGGAAAATCTTCATCGACTACTGCATGCAGCGAGCTAGGGCAGACTGCTAACATATATAATTCTATATTTTATACCGTGCATAGTTGCATACACAGAGTCTTGGCCCTGGCTAGATGATGGACCGAGATTCTGTGCTAGATTTTATTTCTGTAGCTTAGCTATCTTCCGCATGGGGGAACGCAAGCACCTCATGCTGGATATATCTTTTTCAATTTATTTGATATACATTGTAGAATATTCTAAAAGTTTAATATGTCTCAACTTCTTCTCGATCATATTACTCAATTTAACATAAACCAAGACTAAAAGGGTCTAGTTTCAATGTTTAATTACTCGATTTATATCGTGTTATATATGAGCAAATTTCATATTTTCATTTCTATTAGACTATTAGATCATCACCAAACTTGCTCCCTCCGCGCGCGTATATAAATAGAACTCTTTGCATGCACATTCTTCCATAATTGAGTATTAGGATGCAATAGAAAATCCATTTTAATTTTGTTGTAACAAATATAAGAAAGAACACAGATTTACGTGGTTCACTAACGATGTGTTAGCTACGTCCACGGGCAGAAGGAGAACAGTTTTATTATCATGAGGAAAAACAGAATCACACAACCACAAAATACAACTAGGTTTAGGTCGTTTATATACTAAACCCTAAACCCGATATACTAAGCCCAACAGGAAACCATAACCCAGCATAACAGGGTATACTAATCCCAACAGGAAACCATAACCCAGCATAACAGGGTTTGATGGGCCTCGGGGGCGTTGCCCTCGAACCCCCAAACCAGTGCGCATTGCCCCTGGACCCCAACTTGCTGACCGGGCAACGAGATCCCCGAATAGCTGGTACTCTCGGATGGCTAGTTCCCCCGGATGGCTGATTCAAGGCATATATTAACAAATCTCCACCTTGACTTGAAACCTCTCACAAATAACAGATGTATCAGATGCACCACAGTGATGCCAGATGTACCAGATGCACCATAGTGATGCTAGATGTGCCAGATGTACCAGATGCACCATAGTGATGCTAGATGTACCAGATGCACCACAGTAATGCCAGATGCACCACAGTGATGCCAGATGCACCACAGTGATGCCAGATGTACCAGATGACTCCTCTGCCTCAGATGTTGCCCCCAAAGGGCAACTAACAGCTTGTAACATTTAGCAAGTCCAAACAATGTTGGAACTTGCTGTGCGGAACCAGCAGAATTAGGGCAACATCTTCATCATCAACTTTAACATCAATGTTACGCAACTCTAATAGAATTGTGTTTAATTGATCTAAGTGATCTCTTAGAGTCGTGCCCTCTTCAATTCGCAGACTGAACAGACGTCGCTTTAGAAGCAACTTGTTGGTTAAAGACTTCGTCATGTATAGACTCTCAAGCTTCAACCACAGACCAACCGCAGTTTCCTCCTCTGCGACCTCGGTGATTATGTCATCTGCAAGACACAACAAAATTGTCGAGTGTGCCTTCTCCTCCAGACTGGCCATCTCAGCGATTTCTGGATCCCCCGACTTCTTCACAAGCGGTGCCCACATCCCTTGTTGTTTTAACAAAGCTCGCATCTTGATCTGCCATAAACTGAAACTGTTTCTCCCCGTGAATTTATCGATCTTCACGGTCAAACCAGACATCTTTCTTCCGTCCCAGAATTCGAACTCCCCCTGGAGCTCTGATACCAATTTGTTGTAACAGATATAAGAAATAACACAGATTTACGTGGTTCATTAACGATGTGTTAGCTACGTCCACTGGCAGAAGGAGAACAGTTTTATTATCATGAGGAAAAACAGAATCACACAACCACAAAATACAACTAGGTTTAGATCGTTTATATACTAAACCCTAAACCTGATATACTAAGCCCGATAGGAAACCATAACCCAGCATAACAGAGTATACTAATCCCAACAGGAAACCATAACCCAGCATAACAGGGTTTGATGGGCCTCGGGGGCGTTGCCCTCGAACCCCCAAACCAGTGCGCATTGCCCTTGGACCCCAACTCGTTGACCGGGCAGCGAGATCCCCGAATAGCTGGTACTCCTGGATGGCTGGTTCCCCCGGATGGCTGATTCAAGACATATATTAACAAATTTAAAACGAATCTAGAGTTAGATTGCTTGAGAGTAAACCAATAGAGAAAGAGAAGAATTTTTTGTTTTTTTTTAAGGTTGGAATCTCAACTAATATATAGACAGAAAATTTAAAATAAAATTAGTTGAGAAGAACAAAAGAAAAATGAAAGGGAGAGTGTAGTGTTGCTTTCAGATATATAGTTGTTGTCGTTTATATATGCATGTGCAATTGTGCAACCTCTATCTAACAAAACGCTAACAGAACCAAACGTGAAATTAGTAGCTAACAAACTAATAATGATGAAGAACTAAATTCTCTCATATATCTGAGCTGCCATAGCTCCCATGTTTAGGGCATTATCAGGAGCTTTGGATGCTTCTGTGAACTGAAAATGGAGAACCAATAATTGAAGATGATCGAAAGAAATTGGCCTATTGGGGATGATCTGTAAATCTGTATATATAATGCATGTAATGAAAACCACGAAAACCTAACCTAAGGAAAGCAATGTTTCTCGCTTATATATGAGATTGCAAGCACTTGCGCGCTGTTTCCTTTTTCTAAAGGCTACACGATTCTATAACACATATATATACCTAGACCGAGCTATATACATGGTCGATTTTGCTTCAATTAATTTAATTAGTCATTATCTTTAGTAAAGGAGCGAAGGAGGATCTGATGTAAAGAAGATGCAGCATAATGGTGTCAGGATGGGAAAAAGCGAGGCCATGCATGGCAGTGGGAGCTAGCTGCTATCTTTTCCGGTAACACAAAAGAGATTGTGCATTGCTTTACTGAGCAGCAGCTGCCAGCTTGCCTGTAAAGCCAAACCTTCATAGCGCCCATATGAATTCTTATTTTGATTTGCTGCACTGTGTACTTTGGTTCTTCCTCTTTAATGGTTCTAAAAGATGGCCCTGCTTCAACTTAGATTTAAACTCAAAAGCAAGACAGCAACATGGGCTAATCACAAAGCGCGCTATAAGCAGCAAATGGACAAAATAATGTCTTTCTTTTTTGATATCACAGGTACTTCGCGAATAAAATCCTTTATATTCACTACATAAAATTACATGTGTTTCCAGCTAAATATATAGTGCAATTTTTATGCAAAGGAAACAAAAATTTGCCAGACATTATATTACATATATAGTCCCATGGACAATTATATATTGATCGAGTGTTGGCGGGTCGATCAGATTTTATATACATTAGACGGACTTGAATGATCTATATGATCTCTTAATTAATCTAATCTTCTAAGTTAAGTTTTAGTATTTTAGAGGAAAAAAAACATTGAAAACAATATAGATTAGAAAGAATGACATTGTTGTTTTGGAACTTATTAATGGATCACTTCCATCCAACGCTCACGTTACGCCATAATATGATGATACACTACGTCATTAAGGTGGACAGACGTGAGTATAAATATATGCCCATACCTCTTATATGAATTAAACACTCATATATAGCTACTACGCGTCTACGCTTGCGTCCAACGCTCACGTCACACCATAATGCGGTTATATACTACGTCATTAAGGTGGACAGATACATATAGCTAGCTAGCATTTATATACATAGTCTCCTCATAAATATATTATAATTTACATAAAATCTCATTTCCGGTAACTCACCACAATGAATAAAATCGTCAAATAAAAATGACTTTCAATGCTCCAACAAAATAAATTACTCAACAATAAACAATTGCATGCACATTATTTAAACCAAGAGTCAACTTACAACTTTAGGCATAATCCCGACGAAATCCAATTCGCCACTCAAGTGAGGTTTCCTCGAATCCTGGCATAATAATCATGCTTAGGACCAAACTTCAATTTTAGAAAAGAATAATATTTAAATATATAACTCAAAACTCTTCCGCCTAATCCACTACCATTTCCAAGGTTAAGCTTATCGGATTCACACCAAACTCCAACCACAATCCCAATTCATTTATTTCAACATTCAAAAACAATAGTAAGGGAAATTCAAATGCCAGATTCTACTCTAATTAACCTCAAAAATACCAAACTTTGAAAAATCTCAAACATCCCAAACGTCACATCATTAGTCTCTCATTAATATAACATATTTAAAATCATGAAAATCCCTTTAACAGCGGCTCCGCCGGCCGACTCCGGCGACCTCCAATGCCTACCAAATTTAAACAGCATCTTCCTCTCAATCTCCTATACAACTTTTCTAACTAGCATAAAGTCCAATTTCGAGCTTAACTAAGGTAATCGACTTAAAACAGTAAGTAGAGCCCTAGAGTTTCAATCAATGATTTCTCTTTACCAAGCACGAATCGAACTGAAACCTTTCGAGGGATTACTACCCTTGATGAGAGCTATAAGCCGAGTTAAGGATTGCTAGCTATGGTGGCCGGAGGAGGGAGCTCCGGCGAGGGGGCAGCCGGACTTCCCGTGGCGATTTCCTCCACGCGATGGCGGTAGGGGTTCGATCACCTACTCAGAAATGGAGAGGAGAAGACAACGGATTGAATGGGACCGGAGCGGCGGTTTGAGGCGGCCGGATGGCGGTAGACTACCATGAAGAAAATCTGGTAGAGAGAGAGTGAGAGAATCGGGAGGGAGGAGATTCTCACCAAATAAAAACTCAACTCTAAATATTAAACACCCCAAAAATAATACCCTAATAAAACTTACCATTTTACTAACTAAAATTTACTATTTTTACCATCTTTAAATATTTCTCATACGAATAATTTCTCCGAAATAATCGTCCATTGACCCCCCTCTAGGGACCTTTGAAACTATAAATTCATTTACGAAGAATGTAAAACTCTTATTAATACCAAGCTAGTAAATAAGGTATAAATTAAGAATCGGAGTGTGACATTCGTGGTCTTTGATTAATGTTCACACCAACAATTCATATCACAAGCTAATGCAGGCGTGTCCATCTCGTGTTCATGTGGGCATGTTTCTTCGAGATAATTAAGTGCGTGCTTACGTTCATGATCAATCACTTCACTTCATGCATAGTCGGTATCAATCTGGTTTTCTGTTAGCAGTGAAAGCTAGCTATTTTCAACATGCACCGGCCAATTATTATTTGTTGTTAGTTTATCGCCAAACAACTACGTGATCCAAACAAATAATCCCGACATTGAATTTAATTTGACATATAAACTGGGTCGTATTCAGAATGCGATCTATTTGTTTTATTTTCCTAACATAAAAGAAAAGGAAAGAAACAAAACTAACTTTGAAAAATGAGCATGCACCCACAGCTACTTAGTTTAGATTTTAGACAAGACAATTATTAAGTGCTCCATGAATAATGCATAAAGCTCAAGATGTATATGCACTCATCGTTTTCATTCTTCTGGCTGATAGGTCACAGACAATGTGAAACAACATTTGCCTATCGACGCCCATACGCAGATGTGGATCTTCTTCGTTGTTAATCTTCATTGTATACTTAATAATGTTTGCTACTTATATTTCTTCTTCTTCGATTCTTCTTCTAATTCCACGGCATTGAGTCACCAAAGTTTCGAAACCAATATGTACGTTAAACTTTCATATAAGGATTGAGGAACACTTATCCACACGCAATTGACGAAGTGGAAAACTCATTGGAAGCAGGTAAGTAGTTGGATATGAAGAAGTTAGTGGTTTTACAATCTATCATTCGTTCTATTCTTATCCATATATCAACGTTTTCCTAATCGGTATGCCATCTCTATTGCATTATTTGTCATTGGCTAACTACTTGATTGAATAGAGAACTTAATTATAGACTTGTATAGATCAAATAATCCAAAAGTGGCCACCAATTTAATTGAAACCCACTTGAGCTCATATGTAGCAGCAAAATTGACATTTTTCCTATATTGTATGCATACACCCTAGACTTGAATTAGTTAAATTAACCAACTAACTAATTAATTTCCAAACACACGTACCCACTTGTTGTGTATGATTGTCTTGATTTGCTAAGCTCTCATATTTTACCTTAGCTTTGTCGAATCATAACTGCCCGCTAGCCTCATTGCGATCTAAGGTTTAGATTCTGTGATTTTCTTAGGACTTGATAATTCATACCTGATTAGTTAATTATTGATAGCATACTAATTATGTACTTATTAGATTCATTTATTAATATCAGTTAATCGATTCATATTAGTCTTGTAGTTGAAGATATTCTTCAACAATACGTAATGGAACTGCCCATAATTGTGCGGCTTTGTCCTCGCTAATTATTGTTTAAAGATTAACGAATTGACGATGCGATGCGATGTAGTACTTTTCTTATCGCTGATCTGTGTAATACGTTTTAGTATCATAATGTAGTTATTTAAAGAAAGAATGAATCATGCTTTGATCGGAGAATTGAAAACAAACCCTAAAGCTAGCATTGACACCCGAAAAGAGAAGAAGAGGAAGAAAAGCCCTAAAACCCTAAAAGCAAAGAGCATAAAAGAGAGAAAAAAAAAGAGAGAGAATCTTTATCAATCGTCGTTGTTGCAATTAGGCATAAGCAGCATAAGCCTAACGTCGTCGTCGCCCACGTGAACTGTACCCTCGCTCCTTGTCCCCACACAGATCCTCCATATCCACCAGCGGGCCCCCACCCCATGCCATGCATCCTCTTCCTCTTCCTCAAAGGGTGGGGACTTCGGATAGGTACATCATCTCCCATCCTGTCCCGTACCCCATGTCCCGACACGTGTCCATCTCCCTCTCACGTGAACGAACCCTCACGGGAGCTCCTCTGAGGACCTGCATGTTATATCCTAGACACAAACGCAGAGAAATTACGAACACAGTCCGGTCTGAAATAATCGATCTGAACTTTCCTTCCTCCTCGTTGGCTAGCCTCGATAATGCTATTGTTTAGAATGTGATGCATCAGTAGTGTATGGTCCAAACCAAACCCACACCCGTCGATCGTACTTGTACCAAGATCGAATCTCTGTACGTGCATGTTGGTTGCGTCCCAGAATAAAACCAAATCACAGCTTACGTTCGCTAACATCACGACTCCCAAATCCCAACATCTCTGCCTCTAACTTCTGTCTTCACCTCACTGCTAGAACAAGAAGCAGAGCACGGAGATGGCTATGAAGCTCGTTTTGGTTATATTTGCTATATGTAGGTTGCTTGTCACGGTGGGGCTGACCATGGACCCGGCGGAGCTGCTACGTCTCGTGGTGGACGGCCAGCTCAGCTTGGACCCTTCCGACGTGGAGACGGCGTCCAAGGACTTCGGTCTCATGAGCAGAGCGGAGCCCTTGGCCGTTATGCACCCGGCTTCGGAGGAAGACGTAGCGCGGCTAGTGCGGGCCGCGTACTCGTCGGCCAAGGGCTTCAGCGTCTCAGCTCGTGGGCACGGACACTCGATCAACGGCCAGGCACAGGCGAGAAATGGGGTGGTGATTGAGATGAGCGGCCGGAACCGTGCAGGCGGCCGGAGGGAGACGGCGGGTGGGGTTGTTTCGGAAAAGGGTTTGTACGTGGACGCGTGGGGAGGGGAGTTGTGGATAGAGGTGTTGAGGGCAACGCTGGAGCATGGACTCGCCCCCAAGTCGTGGACGGACTATTTGTACTTGTCAGTCGGCGGTACACTCTCCAACGCCGGAATCAGTGGCCAAGCTTTCAACCATGGACCTCAGATTAGTAATGTTCTCGAGCTTGACGTTGTTACAGGTCCGTTCCTTAGTCACATTCTGTTAATTTCAATCATTTAGCTCAATATGAGTACAATTATTTGTTTTCGTTAATTGATTAGGGAAGGTGTCCAAAGTAGCAAGGTAGTTTATGAAATCACTTCTTTGGTACAACAAGATATACCATATCACATGGGCTCGTTTTGTTATGTACCTGATATTTATTCATGACACAACAACACCATTCTAAAATTATGAAGTTGTTTCTGTCGTTATTAATTAGCATATATATTGTGTGGAATGTCTTTAACATGTGAATCAAATGCAGGCAAAGGCGAGCTTTTGACATGTTCAGAAAAGAGAAACGCAGAGCTGTTCCACGCTGTTCTTGGTGGGCTTGGCCAGTTTGGAATCATCACTAGGGCTAGAATTGCCCTTGAACCAGCCCCCACAAGGGTACAATTCACTTTTCCAAAACTCGTTATATATATATATACGATTGTTTACTACAGATTATAATCTCGTTAATACCGGTCCCACCTTCCACAGTGTTAGTGGGACAGATAGACATACATAAACTTTTTTTGCAGAAAGGAAGTAATTCCTGGGTTTTGTTTATGTTGGACAAAAGCCACAGAACCTAAAAAGCTAGGAATCATGACCTAATTTTTAAGGGATATCGAATCTCAAATGTGTGGTCCATTTACTCGAAAGCTGTTTCAACTTTTAACCCATTCAAACGGCTCTCTTCCATAGCTGGCAATGTTGTTGACGTGTCCTAGTTCTGTGCTGCTAATTCTATTCTGGGTTTAACTTTCTTCTTTTTGCTGATTAATTTAAGATTACTATTTTGTTCTTATTGTTCTTATTGTCAATAGGTGAGGTGGATCCGAGTACTGTATTCAAATTTTTCGGCTTTTACCAAAGACCAGGAATATCTGATCTCTCTGCATGGGCAACCCAGCAGCCGGAAATTTGATTACGTCGAGGGTTTTGTCATCGTCGACGAAGGCCTCATCAACAACTGGAGGTCATCTTTCTTCTCCCCAAGCAACCCTGTCAAGATCTCCTCCATTGATTCTAATGGGAATGGAGGTGTTTTGTATTGCTTGGAGATAACCAAAAACTACGATGATTCAACAGCTGATTCTATTGACCAGGTATATAAATATCCATGTTTATTTTCATGATTAGTGCGTTTTGATTAGCTACCTTGCTTATAGTTCAATTTCAAGACAAAGCAGCATTCAGTGGATCCAATTAGTGAAAGATAAAAATTCTATCAACACCTACCTACTAAATATAGAAAGACTGAAAGTGGGTAATTGTATACAATGCTATATATCAGAACCCTAAAACATATACATGGTCTGGTCACTACAAGCCTGCATGTTAAACAAGCAAGACCACCGATTGGATGCATGGTTGGTGCTCCAAGACTTTTAGTCCTTGATAAATAATTAACATCATTTTGTTTTGTGCTTGGATTAGAGTAGCTTCCAGGCCTGGCATTGTTCATATTTAATCCAATGAGAGCATATACAGTTTATTTTGTTAGCTAGATTTTGGAGTCCTGCGTACTAAAGCTTGGTATATGATTGAGATTAGTCCTTTTAAGTGTGTAAATATACTCATTTGTTACTATAATAATGTATATATAAGACATACGTACGCAAGAAAACATGGAAGATCTGTGATCTATATATTATTGTATACCAAAACCTAAGATTGTATACAAACTTTCATTATTTTGTTCCTAATTATATTATTACCAAATCTAAGCCGCCCACCCACCGAATTATTCTTCTAGTTAATTAGCTAGCAAGTAATTAACTAACTAGAATGGAACTTATCCTGACAAAAGCATCTGTTTGATAGCAGCTTTAAGTCATCTTTGTGTACTTTGATTGCGTTTTATTAAACCCTTCTTCTCAAAACGACAACGAGTTCAAAGGTCTGATGAGTTTAGGTTTCTTACTTTGTTTCTTTGTTTAATATTCTTCACGCAGGAAGTAGTGGCTTTGTTAAAAGAACTGGATTTTGTACCGACATCAGTGTTCACTACAGATCTTCCTTACGTGGATTTTCTGGACCGGGTTCACAAGGCCGAGTTGAAGCTCCGGTCCAAGGGCTTGTGGGATGTTCCCCATCCTTGGCTCAACCTTTTTGTCCCCAAATCAAGGATTTCTGACTTCGACGAGGGAGTCTTCAAGGGCATTCTGGGAAACAAAACCAGCGGCCCGGTTCTTATCTACCCCATGAACAAAGACAAGTAGGTTCCCACTGCTGCATATATGAAATAAAAAACGCCAATCAAGTTTACGATTGCATCCATGTCGTTTAACGTAGACAGTTCCAGAAACACAGCTCAATGCATACGTTGCCTTGCATGGGCATGGAACGACATGTCACTCTGTGATGATTCATTCTGAAGCATCAAATCCTAACCACCTTATACGATGCCGCTGCTTTTGGCGTTTGGTGGTGGTTTTGGTGTTAACATTTTGATTGTGTGTAGGTGGGACCAGCGGAGCTCGGTGGTGACGCCGGACGAGGACGTTTTTTACCTGGTGGCGTTGCTGAGATCGGCTTTGGATTCCGGGGACGAGACTCATACGTTGGAGTACCTCACCAATCAGAACCGTCGGATATTCAAGTTCTGTGATGAAGCAGGGATCAAGGTCAAGCAATACCTTCCCCACTACATAACACAGCAAGAGTGGATGGACCATTTCGGAGATAAGTGGCCTCTGTTTTACCAGCGGAAGATGGAGTTCGATCCCCGCCAGATTTTAGCCACCGGCCAACGTATATTCACCGGCCCCTCCTCGGTGTCTATTGCCGGTCACGATCAACTGTGATCGGAGAATTGATGCATCATGTACAAACCACTCAGTAGTAGTATTAGCCGCAAGCTTAGGGAGGGGAGAAACCTCTATAATTAACTAGTCTGATGTACAAATTAGTTCTAGCAGGAATGAAGGGTATTTTTGAGTTTTGGACAATCAAAACTAGACAAGCTTAAGGGTTTTTTCTGAAGGTTGTGTCCCCATGGGCCATGGCAACTGCAAATGTTGTTTGTATCATGCAGCGCCCGTGAACCCGACAGCCCAGTGTGTCTGGGCCTGGGACATCACGGTTTGGCAATTTACTGTCTTACCCTTTTTACTACAGTGTTGTAATCAATTAGAGACATCATTCAGTAAAACAGTGACTACTAGTCTCTACTACATCTCTCTGCTTTTGCTCTAATTTAAGCAGCACCTGTAATCTAAGAACATACAGAAAGGGGTAAAAATGTAAAGCAAACCAGACATACAAGTCAGTTGTTCACTCAGCAGATTGTACTTTTACACCAGGAAGCAACTGAGGTCACTCTTGATGTGGCTTCAATGGATCTGAAGAATCACTATCTTAAACAAGTTGTTGCTTTCCGAATTTTCTCAATGCAATTGAATATATCGTTTTCCTCTTCACCGATGTTCCATCAGCTACTAATTTCACAGCCTGCAAATACAGATAAGGATCATGATGAGATGGTCTGCTGGAATTAAAACAAGACACAAAATTACTTCCGACCTGCTAACGATAACTCGAAATTTCTGTGATGCTTATATTGTGAACAGGTAAAGTGACAGATTCTGACAATTTTATAAGTGATGGTAAGTGGATCTTGACCAATAGTAGTTCTTATTTCTAAGATATCCTAGCTTGCTATCACCAGCAAGAACTATACGTCTATACCAAGTAATTCCAATCAAATTCCAATCAAGTAAAATAAGTCTAACAAAACAGCTTAGAATGAACTACTAAGGGAATATATGCAAGTAGAACAAACATGCAAGATAGATATCATTACCGTAGAAAGACTGTTCCCATTAGAGATCAATTCTCTCAACTCATTCTCAAGCTGAGATTCCGATGGAGTTTCAACTAAAGTATCCTCCTTTCCTTCAATTAATACAGTAATTTCACCTCTTGGCTGGTGAGTTATAAACCATTGTTCTGCTTCTCCCAACGTGCCCCGCCAAAACTGATGAGGCATCAAAACAGGGCACATGTCATAAGCCAAGATTTGAACATGAAATACATAGCAGGCTTGTAATTTTGAAAGATGCTCTTTCTATGAACACCATACATATCACAGCACCTGAACAAGGAAAAAAAAAACAGCAATGTTCTAGCATGTTCTGTATCATAAGGCGACCCAATTGATTTACTCAGTTATTCCCGAATTATGCAATCATGGTTGAAGAAGTTTAATCACATAACTAAAGGCTCCTAATGTGGTTAGATCCTGCTCAGATACAAACAGTGCAGGAAATGCCTGCCAAATAAAGATAGAAAAGTATAGAGTCGGAAGAGCAGTACAGAGGCAAGGGAGATAACTCTCGAAATGGTGGATAGGTCTGTGAAAGTTCCTCATGGTATCATTGAAGATATATTGGTCAAGTGAAATTATTTGTCCTACACAGAGAACCTATCAAATCATTTTTAAACAGGGTGGGGGGAGGGATCTCTTTTCTGCAATAGGAAAAGAAAGAACGGAGCAGATTTTACTGGGCACAATCTAACGATTCATTCAATACCAATGATCTGTTTTATTATTAGTCACAATTAAATTATGTTAGAAAACTTTATATGTTGTATCTAGAAGGTTAGATCCTGCTCAAATCTAAAAACTGCAGTAACAGTAACAACAAAAGAAACACAAGTAGAGTTGGAAGAGTAGTGCAGATACAACTCTAGAACCAGGTATTATCAGTCAATTGTCTTAAATTATGTCGAGAACTTTAGAGCTAGTATCATCTAAAAGAAGAATCAAATTACTCGTGAATCTACAGTAGTGCAGTTGTTGATGGCAAAACAAACTGATTTTACAACACTACAAGGTCTGATGCCATGAGATTCATCACATTTGTGCACATTGTTCAATAATTTCGGTCACAACTAAAAAGTGATCATCACGGTTAAGGTTCTTAACAACACATCAAAGCAACATAACAGACATTATGAGAGAGGTAAATAAAAGTTACCTCTTCGTGAATTTTTGTCAGTTCACGAGCTATTACGCATCGTCTGCATTCCAAACTAAAAGTTAGCCAATTCAAGTAGAAAAATAATAGTCTTTATATTAACGAGTAAGGGAAATGCAAAAGAGACGTATACCTTGTAACACCAAAAAGTGAATTAGTCTCTTCAAGAAACTGAAGAAGCTTGTGGGGAGGAACATAAAATATCTGTGTTGTTGCCTCACTTGCAGAAAGTGCAAGCCTCTCTTTCCTAGTTCCAGAATGCTTAGAGATGAATCCAACTGAAGACGTACAATTAGTATATCACCAGTCACACATATCTACCAAGAAGGCAAGAATTATGACATGGAATATAACAAAACTCACCGAAAGTAAACTCATCAGTGGACAGGCCTGAGGCAGAGAGAGCAGCCACGAAAGCACATGGCCCAGGTATAGGAATAACAGGAATATTCTCATTCGCACAAAGTTTTGCCTACATCAAGACTTGAAATTTATACTCTCACCATTTATATTCTTCATAACGCATGAAAACTACCACCACCATCCTACATTGCTATCCAATAGTAATACTGCTCGAACAACTTCTAAATCACATTGTCAGTTTGTTACTAACAAAACTAACCAACACATTTACGAAATGTAGGTGCAGGCCCTCACCAGTTGGGCACCAGGATCACTAATGCCTGGCATTCCAGCATCGCTTATAAGCGCGACGATTTCACCTTCCTTCAACCTCTTCAACACCGTCTGCTCCCTCTGCGCTTCATTGAACTTGTGATAGCTCAGCTGCAATCTAAAACCATAAATAACCATGACAAACACTAAACAAACAACCAATCAAAATTCAACCGCTCCATACTTACCAGAGGAGTCTTGATATTGTAGTGATGGAGCAACTTCCCGGAATGCCTAGTGTCCTCGGAAAGTATCACATGAGCTGATTTCAGTACACGGAGAGCCCGGAAGGTGATATCTTCAAGGTTTCCAATCGGAGTTCCGACCAAGTATAAACCGGAAATGAGAGCGCCCTGCGAAACAGAAACTAAACTCAAATTAATTACCGGAATTTTGGATTTTTTTCAATCTTTGAAATTGCGATAATGAGATTGGAGGGTTTACTTGTTTTGAGGAGGGCTGGGGGAATGCGTCGATTTGAGAAGTGGAACAGAAAGCAGTTAGGGTGAGTTTATTAGGGGAAAGAGGGAGTGATCGGAGAGACGGCGGAGTCCGGCCCAAGTTCGGCAGCCCGGCCCAGCGGCGTGTGAAAGCAGCCGCCGTAGACGGAAGTCGGCGTGTTAGCATTTGTTCAGAGTGAGAGCTCACGATGCGCGCCTCTGATCTGATAAGTGATAAACAACATTGAGGAAAAGTCGTTATTACCCCCGAAATCTAATTTATTTACGGATAAGTATCGGACGTCGGCGGGAAACTATGAAGAGTTGAGACTCGTACACTTGATGATTTTAAGAGTGTATGATCATAAGTTCGTTACTGCAGCATTGCTTTCCCGGTGGGTACATTTTTGTGACCTTGGAGTTTTTTTGTTTCCTTCAGTGAGAGCAACATGTATGCAATGCAACCTGACCAAAGATGTAAAGAGAGGCGGGGGAGGCCAGCTCCCCTTTTGAATGGCATTGATTAAATAGTATTCAGGATCAAAGCCCTATTTCTTGATACATAAGTTAACAAATTATTTGTTATGTCATTACACCTTGTCATCATGGAACCACCACCTCGTCTCCTTGGGAGATCGGCCATTCCTGCAGTTCTTCACGTATCGATCATTATCCGCTGGGCGTTGCTGCACAAATGATGAATTGAATGAGTGTTGGTCGTGAGTTTACTTTGATTACACAAAGGGGTGAGAGTAAATCATCAAAAACTTCAGTTCAACAAATCAATACAAACCTTCGCAGGGGAACTCGACAACATGGAGAGTATGCTGATACAGATAGAACTGACAGTCATGGCTGGAGACCATGAGTCATATAATATATCTGCAAACGATTATCAAAACCAGTAAGTGCCTAAAAAATAGTGAAGTTGCTTGAGTGTCGCAATCAGATAACAACCATCACAGAGCAAGTGTTCTGTCGCAGAAGCAAGAATATGTAGGAGATAACACTAAATTTAAAAATAAAAGTAGTCTGAAGGTAATTGTTGCTTAAAGCAGACTCTGGTCCCCTTGGCTGATCTTCCAAAGGAAATAATAGACGACAAATATGTCAGGATAGACCTGTCAATTTTCGTTACCACATCTTCTTCAGAAACCAAACACAATTTTAGACTAAAAAATGCACTACTACATAGCACCTGAAAGACATAAAACAATTGTAGTTTGAGCTTTACAGCTTAATACCATTCCATTCAATAACAGCCTCAAAACTCGGACTATGATCTTAGAGGGTACCTCATGCCTTCTTTGGAGTCACAAGTTTTTCCTCATAAGCAACCAGAGGAGTTGGTATACAAAAGAGTGAAAAGACTAAGACTCACTCGGTACTACTTCGTCTCTGTTCAGTTGCTGAACCAGTATTGGCTGGGGGGGGGGGGTGGTTAGGGTGGCTTTTAGAGTTTGCTACTAGACCTGATTGTGGGCGAGCACTGGACCTTCTGGTTCCCTTTTTATTTAAGCTACATGCACTGCCTAATATAATCTAACAGTCGCATCCCAGCATAGCTGGAACTCAGTTATATACTGTAATTCTAATCTTGAAATACTCTTCCAGGTATGAGACCTGCATCAGCTTGTAATTTCTCTTACAGATAACAAGAACCAAATAAGACAAAGAAACACTCTAAATAGTGCTATGATCCAAACAGATGCAAGTGGCAGGCAAAGTAAGCTTCTTCAAGCTTAGTTGAACAGCTAAACTCGCATGGTCTACAAATTCAACATAATCCATATCAACTTTATTGTGAAGTAACCCAATTTGTAAGTAACCAGCAAAGATGTGACAATTGAACAAACTAACAACCAGCCATCATCTTTCCATAATCACATCAGTCAAAAGCATCAACTTACATGCAGGTACCTAACTATCTTGCTTATTTCAGCGTCTTTACCTACTAAACCAATCTCCATCAAACCACAAAAGGATACACGCAGGAGTACACTGTAAACTATATAGAAAGAAAAAACATGAAAACAAAGTTCAAAGAGTACAAAAGGTACCTAAACAGATATGGCCATTGCTATAAATGTGGGGATGCTGAGGAGCTGGAGATAAAAAAATCACCTGTAAAAGCAAAATCAAAACCACATATCACAACCTTCACTTAATAAAACAGTGTTTACTTGCAGAAAATACAATACAATTCCTATAAAAATAAGGAATCTTTAACAAAATTTGGGAATCTTGAATGGACCTGTGGAGCTTCCATGGGATAATGCTCAGGAAAATCAACTTGGAGCTGATACATTTCATTGGCATAAAGAGTCCCCGGAGCTCCGTTGACTTCAATCACCCATCTTCACCAATAATTAAATCAGAAACAAAATTAAAAATTAAAAATTAAAACTTGATCAAAGCAATTGAAAAAAGAAGCAACCTTTGAAGATTATCAGTGACTTTGTGCTTGAATCCGGCGGGAGGATTGACCTGCCACTCCACGAGCTCTTTCTGGAGCCGATTGCAGGCGATCTTGCTTAAAGACTAAGCACCACACATCAATTGTATTAATAATTTTTTTGAAAAGAAATTAAAATCGAAAAATGAAAAACAAACCTTGCGTGAAGCGGCAGAGGAGCTGGTCATGTTGCTTCCTGAGTAAGCTGAGCGGCGCAACGGCGGCGTTTTGGGAGGTGAGTCGTCGGGGGGCTTCTAGGATGCTCTTCTCATCGACAAATGTTTTGAGAGCAAGTAATGGAAAAAAGGTCGGACTGAGAATAAAGAAGCGGCGACCAACTGATTTTTTTTTTCTTTTTTTTTTTTCTGAGTGTTGGGAATAAAGAAGGCTTTTTTGGGTGTGATCACGCGCGCATCTTTAGTGTGGAAATATCTGGGTGGGCCCCGGACGGAGTGGGAAGCGGCCGATGTTGCCACGGTGGTGATGTGGTCGTGTAATCGTCGTCGTCGTCGGCGATCCGGTTTAGCTCTTTGTTCTCTTTCGGTTTCATCGTTTCTCTTGTTTCTTTAGTGGATCAACTGGTCTTTTTCTCGCACGAGATATAATGTGTTAAACTAAAAAGTGGTTTTGGTTTTAATCTAGTTCCAATTCATGTGTAATAGCTAATAGTCATAATTTGTCGTTTTGGTTTAGTATAGTGCTGTAGTTTCTTACAAAAAGACGATGGTAGTAATCGAGAAGTTCTAACTTCAACTCGAGATTGATTGTCGGTGTTGCGTCCATTTGTTATCTAACAAATCATGACTCTATGACACAATTTGTGTTACGAACGAAACTTTTAAAGTTTTTATCCCGTTAACTTTTGTAACTTCAAACTCCACACTTCCTTTGACCGAAAAGAAACTTTCAATCATTTGCAAGATGCTAAATTAAAAATCCAAATCCACAATGATTTGGATTATGCCACCAACCTTCAACCTTATACCTATGATGAATTACGCAATGTTTTTGTAATGCGAGGTACTAAATCTTATACTATGATTAAATCCTTTATAATCTTTGATGAGTTGTAAGGTTTAGTTTGGTATAACAGAAACAGAAGCTGGTAATGCAGACCCTTTCAGACATGACAACAAAGCTACTAACCTGTGAAGTCTTACACTAAACACGTCTATATTGCACTCCTTCCAGTTCGTCATGTCCACGTTTTCACCTACTACCTACCACCCCTCTTCAACCTACAGCTAATAGGCCTAACACAGAGACACACAAGCCCAACAAAGCCCACACCCATAGACCAAAAACACAAAACCATCACACATGTGGCCGAGTTGGCATGAGTCTAGATGTGAAATTTACGTATCTAAGTGTAGTCGGTAGTTGGAAACTACATTCCCCACCCATAGACCAGTCAGGAAACTTGTAGATATCGGTATATTCTACCTCGCCATGGTGAAAGATCGTCAATACCACATTGGGAATGTGCTATCCGAAGCTCCACAAGAAGGCATCGTAAGAAGATATATATGTAGTTAGTCATACATCGGAAACATAATATGTGAGGGAACCTTCCTTAGCTATAAAATGAAAGCTTCCCATAGATAGATGAGAGATGGATGAGATATGGATGATAGATGTTGAATGGATGGATCTCTACTCACTCCCCAAAGGCCTATTGGCCATAATAGTTGATTCGTAAGTGGACGTAGTCATGTCCTCCGATGGCATGGTGAACCACTATATGTCCTTGAGTTTCTTGTGCATGATTGTCTCTTGTTTATATGTTCCACCGTGATTCTACATAGTCTCCAGAATTATGCAAAAATATTAGGTTTAAGTCATGTAGACGCTGATCGGTTAAATCTTAATCTATTCTTAATGGTTATAGACGATTAAATGTTCGGACATGATATCTCAACACGAATTAGTCTCTCGGCTCAAAAAACCTTTCAAGAAACGAACTCGATTAAAACAAACCCAAAAACACGGATAATCAAAATAAAAATGAAACCAAACAGTCCCCTCTCCCACCACTTAACTTACCAACTGGTGGTTACTGGTTAGCGTAATAGCGTCTAAAAAACCCTGCTAAGCAAACAACCACCACCACCAATATCACCACCTTCCTTCCCCCCTTGTTGTTGTTCCTCTTAGTCATCATCTTCTTCTTCTTATTCAACTTCAGGAACTTTCTCTTTGCTTGTTTTTTTCGGTGTTAGCGTACACTTATGGCAAAAATAATTTAAAAGATAGTAAATGAAATATTATATTCAAGTTGGTGTTGATTATTCTCCCTTCTCTTTCTTTTATTATTGAATTTCGAGTTTTATATGATTAGTATTGTTTGAGTTGGTAACCGCTGCTCCAATCATAAGGAGGTTGGTCTTGTTTGGGAAGAAGGAATTTATATCTCTTGGGATTGCTGTTTGTCTCCGGATTCTGGGATAGTCTGATAATCTTCGTTTGCATATAGACTTTTCTTACTTCAATTTTAGCTTCACACCGTTAATTTTCCCAGAGCTTGCTTTCAGGTATTTGGATATTTCACACTATCTCTGTTGGTCTTTTTCCCTTTTATGTATTTTTCAGTTGTTAGTTATAGATAGTGATCAAGCACCCTTCTTTGTCATGGCTTTTTGGGAGGTTGATTGTGTCTGTAAATTAGTTAAAGATGCTTTCTTTGAGAGATTGATTGTTGTGTCTTTAATTAGTTAAAGATGGTTTCTTTTTAGCAGCAGTGAACAAGGGTTTAAAGTACATGGGTGATTTGGTTTTGGGTTTAGTTTGGCTTTTCAATTAGTTTGGTTTTATGGGGTTTATTGGGTTTAGGGGGGATCTTTTGGTGTTCTTCTTCAAGATAATTACTTGATTTTGGTTGTTTGATTGCTTTGTGCTTGCTAAGTTTGACCTTTTTGCAACAGTGTTTGATGAGTTTATTGTTTTGTGTGTGTTAGGAATCAGTATATAATATAGATGGGATTCACCAATTCAGACCAGTGATTCTGTCTTCAACTTCAGATTAGTTGAGGGTCTGGAGTAAGGGGGAAACAAACTATGGCTACATATTTCCAGAATTTAAGTAATCAAAATTTGTTGACCCCTTATCCAGGGGATGAGAAGCTTGCTTCGTATCCTGAACAGCCTAGTAATAACATGATGATGTATCTGAATCAAGCTTCATATCCCGGATCCTACACCGAGGTCTTGTCCGGTGGCTCTTTCTCCCCTAATAAATGTGCTGAGTCTGATGGTGGTAGGAATGAAATGATGTTTATTCCACCTACAAGTGGCCCGGTCAGAGATTGTGTTGGTGGAGATTCATTGGTAGGGTCTCTTGATGGCAAACGTGGTATGCAGGATCACGGATTATCTCTTAGCCTTGGCACACAAATTCCACCTGGGGGTTCTGTTCCTTCGTTTCAGTACCAGTATCTGAATTCAAGTCTCCCTTCGGTTTTGAGCACTTCTCAAATCTTAGGGAAGGGAGAATTTCAATGTAAAGGTGATGATTACAGCCAGAGTGACGAGTTTAGAAACTTTGAAAATTTGACATCTGGCTTATATGACTCTCTCAAAACACAGAATTTCTCCAATCCTATGTGCTCCATGATCCCCAAAGAAATGCATCCCGAAGCATATATGTATGACTCATTAGGTTTTTCAAACTCCTTATTAAACTCCAAGTACCTCAAGGCAGCTCAGCAATTGCTTGATGAAGTGGTAAATGTACGAAAGGCTTTGAAGCAATCTAGATCGAACAAACATCAAAGAACAGATGGTTCTAAAGAGAATGATGGGATACGAATGTCATCTGATCCTAATGAGGCAAGTGCTGTATCTTCGGTTGAGTTATCACCAGCAGAAAGGCAGGATTTGCAGAACAAGAAGACCAAACTTGTGTCCATGTTGGATGAGGTAAACAAGACTAATTGCCAAGTATCTACTGAGTTCCATTTAAAAATATTGTTGAGATGACAAAAATAATTTGTTTGTGATAAAAGTTACTTGGTTTAATTCAAATTATTAACCTGATCATATAGTTTTTTTTTTTCTGAGAGCTGCACACATATTGTAAGGTCAGTAAGTGTTATCTCCTGGATGCAGGTAGATAGAAGATACAAGCATTATTCCCATCAAATGCAAAATGTGGTACAATTTTTTGACAAGGCCGCAGGGAATGGGGCTGCCGCACCATACACAGCACTAGCTCTACAAGCAATTTCCCGTCATTTTCGCAGTTTGCAAGATGCAATCAAGGGCCAGATACAAGCGGCACAGAGAAGCCTGGGAGAGAAAGATACTCCATCAGAAGCTCAAGGAGAAGTAATACCTCGCCTCCGCTACGTGGACCAGCAGCTCAGACAGCAGAGGGCATTTCAGCAGCATGGTGTAATGCAACATTCATGGAGACCTCAAAGGGGCCTCCCTGAAAGCTCTGTTGCAATCCTTCGCGCTTGGCTATTTGAGCACTTCCTTCTTCCGTAAGTAATTCAAAACCTTTTCCACTTGCTTGAATTCATGAAACTGGTACTTTCCAACTTTCTACAATCTTCATTTCACTGATTCTTTCGTGGTTTTGGTGTCAGTTACCCGAAGGATTCTGAAAAGGTGATGCTAGCAAGGCAGACAGGATTAACCAGAAACCAGGTAAGGTGACTTCTAGCTTTCTTACAGTTCAGTCACCAGTGTGGCAGTATATATTCTGTAATGGTTCCTTAACTTTCATTGGTATTGTTATTGGGAGTTATATAATAATTAGTAGGTTGGAAATGTGAACATTCATCCTCAGACTCTCGGAGGAGCCATCCATTGTGACTTGTGAGACTAACATTATTCTTGTTCAGGTTGCCAACTGGTTTATAAACGCAAGGGTACGTCTTTGGAAGCCAATGATTGAGGAAATGTACAAAGAAGAATTCGGTGAAGACATGGATTTGAAATCTTCACCTGAAAATAGGCTAAAAGAAGCCAGAGTTGATTTCTCATCTGAGGATAGGAGAGATGAGTTACAGGAAAGCCTGATGTCTGCAACTGCTGATAGTGTTGAACCAGGGCAACTGCATGACTCGAAGTCTGGAATAACAAAGTTACAAGATCATGGTCAAAGGTCTAATGGAGACGACCGTGGTCTCTATATGGATGCCAAGGAGACTGCCATTGCTACATATGATATGTCAGGGTTGGGGAATGCAATCGGTAGTGAGGTCTCACTTGCATTGGAGTTGCGGCATTGTGAGGAACACGATGAATTTCCGGCACCTAATGGATCCGAAGTAAGAGGTAACGATCCAGAAGCTTCTTTGGATTGTTACTATGGAGATCCAGGGCAGCAGGAATACAGGTTTGGTAACTCACACCTACTACATGATTTTGTAGTCCGAGGGAACTGAATTGTTGCCTCCAACATCAAAAAAGAAAATGTAAGAACATAAATGGGAATCCTTTGTTTTGTTGCTGTAGCTGTGCCGAATTTGGGTGCTTACAGTTCGAGGAGATTGAAGCTGCTAGCAATGGAAATAGATGTAGATGCGTGTATGATACCAACATGTAATACAACAGAGATTGGTGAATCCCTAGCACTAGTCATATATGTAAAGATAAACTGTAAAGATAAGATGAAGCAATATCTTGTGCATTCCATGGAATAAGGTACTTGAACTTTGCACTATGCATAAGTACTCCACCTGTAGTCTCATTTGGAAATAAATGTGATAGAAGAAGGGGCTTATTTTCAGGTAGGATTGTCAATGTGAAGAAAGATCATCTAGCATTCTAGCTATCATTTGTTCAGTGAAACTGAGCTGTAAACTTACACATTATAGGATTGATATCTCGTGGATGCCAAAAGACTTAAATTTAACCAATACATGTATAGTTTATGCATGATCCTAACTTGTATTTAGTCTTCAAAAATGTAATCGTTTTTTTGGACAACGTAATCTAACATGTTCTTAGGTTTACTTCTTTTAACCATTGTTCCTTCTCCCACCTCCTTAAGAACTCAGTGGCAAGCTTTAGGACTTGAGAGTGAATGAAGAGTAGAATAGCAGTGATATTATCCCCAAAAAAAAGTAGAATAGCAGTGACCCTATGCTCCAAAGATATGAATTTTCTGATGGACCTCTTTGTGCATTTACAATCAAATTGTCCCAAAAACAATAGGGTACCCTTATATTTTGGACAGAATTGGACGGTGATTATCCCAAAGCATAATCACGGGGGACAGTACTGAGTTCTGGCGCAAATTTTAGATTTGAAATTTACTGGGATGGTTGATGATGCAGGATTTTGCAGAGAGAGAGAGAGAGAGAGAGAGAGAGAGAGAGAGAGAAGGACAGAGTGACAGAGACGGACACAGCTTTAATCATAGTAATAGGAGAAAGGACTGTGGGCCTTTAGGGCCCAAATGAATAGCAAAGCTACAAAAGCAGAAGAATCAGAGTGACAACTGGTGAGGAGGCCAAAGAAACAAAGATGGCAATGATTACTAGCGCATCCTAAATAGACCAACCAAAAATAGAATCAAGCCACCCAGAAAACCAAGAATTAGTACCAATCCTGATTAATTAGCTGCACAAGAACCCATATTTATTTACAATTCAATGGTGATTTCAATGTCCTTTCATTATCTAACAGAAAAAAAGATAGATATTCCCATATGTTTAGAGGTTCAGAAGCTGACAATCCTAGAACTGGGAGTGTGCAAAAGACAACACACTTTTTCTCTGCCTTTTACAGAATGCAGTGCGTACCAGACTAGTGAATAGAACAATTTTCATTTTTGACATTGCCTCTGTGTATCTGTGAAATGTGTTATGATTCATACATCCACATACACTGTTGGAGAGAGAGAGGGGAGCTGAAAGAAACCACCTTTTGAGTTTCCCAAAGAAATGTGAGCATTGCATTGCAGGACACTAAAGCTGGAAGGCTTGATATATAGTGCTTTTGCTCTTGGGGACCAGCTTCTCCTGTCATTTTCTGAGATTTAACTTGGCCAATTAACTTTGTTTCTTTTGAAGAACTAGCACAAGTCTATGTTCATAGCTTTCTGCTGCTTGGATTAGACCTGTACATGTTAGGACAAGACATGTAGAGATAGAGAGGGAGAGAGAATCATTGCTTCAACAAAATTAAAGGCAATGTTTGAATACACAGATTGGTCATTGGTGCTTGCCTTGCATAGCTTCTGCATTCATTTCCATGCTTGTTTAAAGGAAGGGTTGCTAGTAACTAGCTAGGTAGGTCTTCATCTTTCCTCTACCAATCAGGGTTTGGTATTAGTAGCCCCAAGGTCTAATCAATCATCTTTATATCTTTTCATCTCACTCCATCTCTTTCACTGTTGATCATGAATTGAGTTTTGTCATGGGTCATCTCAGCCCAGCTTGTACATTCTCATATCCAGGTTGGGTTTTCTTGCTGTCCCATCAAAAGGGTTTTCCTTTAAGCCTCTAATTCAGTAATTACTAAGTACTGCACCTATCATCTTTATGGGTTTTGCTTATAACTTCCTTGGTTTCAGATAAGATTTCTTCTTCAATGCTAGGTCTCACTCACCTTCCCCACTTCACATTGATTTCTTCTTCTGTCCATTCATAGATTTCCTAAGGGTATTTGCTTTGCATCTTGACATAGACATGTTACCATTGCTGTCTATGACAAGCTGACTGCCCTTAAATTTAGTACCTTTTAGCCTTCAAATTCTGGTCTACAATGGTTTCACAAGACTCACCCCCTAACCAAGCCTCAGGTATTCTCCACCAATTCATTGTCTCAGACTCCATGGCAGCTCAACACCACATGGAAAACCAACACCAGCTTGATGCTGCTTACTCCAATTTTCGAACCAGCACAAGCACATACCCTGGTCAACTTCCCAGCATTCATTCTCTTGAGGAGAGAATGTCTAGATCACTAGACCTTCTTCATGCTCCTCCAACAGCAGAGGGATCAGATCATATGAGCCACAGAAGGCTTGTAATGGACCAGCACCAAGCTCTCTCACTGTCCCTTGGCTCACAGATGCTGCTTCCTCATAATTCTCATCCTGCTCATTATGTAAGCGATGACTATTCTTTCATGGGGAATGCGCTTGCTTCGTCTTCAAACTCACTGAATCAGCAGTCTTTGGGAGCTGTCATTGGGAATTCAAGATATCTGAAGCCAGCTCAGTCACTGTTAGAGGAGATAGTTAGTGTTGGTGGGAAGTCAGTTGATATCAGCACTGAAAAACATGTAGGGAAGATGTATGGTGGAGGGAGGAGAGGTTCTTTGAGCCTTTCTTCTGAATTGAAAGCAGAGTTGTGCTGCAATGGCCTCATGTCAGCTGACAAACATGAATTCCAAGCGAAAATTACAAACCTCATCACCTTGCTGGAAGAGGTAGTGCAATGTGTTATATATGATCTTGATTGTTAGTTTATTGGAATGGTTACCTAATTTGAACTAACATATATGTTTGATTCTTTTGGTTTGCTACTTTGATCAGGTTGAGGACAGATGTGAGAGGTACTATCATCAAATGGAAGAAGTGATGCAATCGTTTGAGATGGTAGTGGGTGCAGGAGCAGCAAAGTCTTACACAGCTCTGGCTCTCAAGGCAATGTCTAGGCACTTTGGCAGCTTAAGGGATGCTATAATGTCACACATAAATGCAGAAAAGCGGAAGTTGATGCAAGATTTTCCGAAAGTGAGCAGCGGATTAGCGCAACTAAGCTTGCATGATCGAGAGTGTAGACAGAAGAGAATGTCTCTTCAACAGCTTGGGATTATCCATGGCCAAAGGCAAGGTGCTTGGAGACCAATTAGAGGGCTGCCTGAGACCTCGGTGGCAATTCTTCGCACTTGGCTTTTCGAACACTTTCTTCATCCGTAAGTTACCAATCCCAATCTTATTAGTAACTTACCCTTTCTTTGAAGTGGATTCAGATTAGCTAAACTGGTAAATATGTTGTATTTACATATGGTGATCATACAGTTATCCAAATGACCCTGAGAAGCTAATGTTGGCATCACAAACAGGCCTATCCAAGAACCAAGTAATACTTCCGAACAGTTTTGTCTATTCCTTAATTTCATCATATGTCATCATCCTTTCATTACTTAGCGTAACTACATGATGATGTTGATATGTTCATTAAATCAATGTCTGTTTCAGGTTTCAAATTGGTTCATAAATGCTCGGGTTCGACTTTGGAAACCTATGATAGAGGAAATGTACAAAGAAGAACTTGCAGATTCTTCACAAGACTCCAATCCATTAGCTAGTGGTTCCATGACCGGTGAAAGCAACACAGATCACACAGATGATTAAAGTAGAGAAGAATTAAGGACTGGGATTTCAGGTCCGAGTTCTCTATTATTCTGGCAGTAATTTCAAGTGTGAAGTTTCAGTGTTGAACGTTACCCCAACCTTGTTTTGTGAAGTTGATTAGCAAACTTTTGGAAAGTCGAGGGTTTGCTTCATGTACTTTGAACTACTAATTATATTTAATTTGGAGGCTCATATTAGTATATTGACTAGAATTATTTGAATCAACACAGACATGCTGAATATCAAAAAGTGATTACTGCTGCACGGGCGTGAAAAGAAATATAAGAACTCCAAAAGAAGCTTGTTGCAAAATGAAAAATCTATTAAAAATGCTAGTCATAGTTTTCATATTCTGCTCCCATCGTTCCCTCTATAAACAGGAATTCTACATATTTCCTTTTCAAAAGTAAGTAGCTTCTCAATCTGATTGTCACCAGTGTAACGAGTAATTATCCTGGTGTACCTGGCTCTACATCCACAGAAGCTTCAGATTTGCATTCAAATCAAGCCTTGCGATGTTTAATGCTATGCCAGAGGTCATATAGTAGCAAGCCACATTCTCAGATTAATACTCGGAGGGAACACAAAGAATCCTCTACTAATCAAGGTTTTTCATTGGCACCCAGAACATAACCAGCAACAGACTATCGCTTAAACTACTTGTCACACTCCTCCTGGACTTGACCATCTGCAAAGAAAACAGGTACCGTTGCCTCATTTGAACGTTTAAAGAATCTAGTAACTGCATAAATGCAAAGTCAAATTTGAAAGTCCTACCAGCAAGAGTGATTGCCATGTTCGCTTGAGCATCTGCCTCAGAATTTAGCTTCTTTACAGGTATACAAGAACATGTCAAAATGGTATAACCCAATGAGGTAGTAAACTTGTCAAATACTCAAATATGAAGGAAAATTATATACGCTTGCAATTAACAATATTATCTGCAAAAGTGCCATAGAGGAGACAAACAGAATCAACTTCTCTCACCCTAAGAACATGACTGATCTTGAAGGAAACAAATCTATCCTTCAGTTTCTTCACCTCTTCATACAAAGTAGACATGTTCTGATTTTTCACCTGCCATAACCCCTGAACCTGTGCCAGTAACCTTTATTAGTTAGCTATACACATTATATCAAACAGATAGTTTTAACGTAAGATGCCATCTCAGTATACCAACCAATATATTTGTTAATAGAGGTCCAGGGATTCATGAAAAACAATTCAAAACAGAAAAGGGATAGAAACACGATAATTGAAGACCATGAATCAGAGATGACACAAACTGCTTGAGAAGAACAAAATACCAACATAACCAACCTGCATACAAACAAGTTTGGAGTCTCCTTGAACAAGAATCCTGGAAAAACCTTTTTCAAGCGCATATTTCAACCCTAAAATAACAGCTCGGTACTCGGCAACATTATTGGTTGCAACACCCAGACCTTCTCGTAGTTTACAGATCTAGAAGAAGTACATGGTCAGGACCTTAAAAGACACAAAAGAACAGAAATAAACTTCAGAGGTAAAGTTTATACCAATGTTCCATCATCCGCTCGCAGTACAGCTCCCGCACCAGCTGTCCCAGGATTTCCTTTTGATGCGCCATCAAATTTAAGAGTACAGCCCTACAATTGTAGCATGTACACATTTTTAGACTTTTGATCCTTTTTCCCTTAAGAAAAATCTAGTTTTTCTAACCATCACCAGGACTTGAACTCACACAACCCGAAGGGGGAACTTACACGACCCAAAGGGGGAACTTCAACTTCAGCCTTTTTCTTGGCCTGCTTTCTGGAAAGAGTGTCTGATACGGAAGCTGAACCAATTACTTCCTACAAAGAAGAAAAAATTATGTAAACTAAATGCAGCCATATGAAAGTCCATCCAACACGTATCCTTCAAGGAACATATCATACTATAATCAATCAACAACAGCAATAAGTTCTGACCACATTATATACATAAATAAACTTAAATATTGAAAAGGGATAAACAAAGACACAACAGAACTAACAATGCCATGGAACACAATAATGTTCACGAAATAGTCAGAAATGCATGATTCTTTGCTTTCTTGACTGACAACATTTAAGTTCAGAGATTGTTATTATTCTAAACTCACCACATTTTCTGATTCAGCCTCTTGGTGGGATCTCTTTTTGGCTGCAGTCTTACCAGACGTTTCGCCTTCTGAAGCTGCCGGATCCTAAAACGTCAAACAAAATCACATCACATTGCCAAACAATTTATGTGAGAAAAACACAGAACCTCACAACTTAAACCCTAAACGAGAATTTCCTCTTTACAAAAAACTAAACATTTCTCATTGAAAAAAAAAAAAGAGAAACTAAACAAGCAGTCAAATCTTACTAGAACAAGACAATCCACAAGCTTGCCAAACAGCTCATCTTTCATATCGGCAGCCGAAATCGTATAAAGCGCATTCTGAAGGCCACAGGAAGCTAAATACTGCTCATCCTTCTTAGGCAAAGAGTACCCTTTGTACACACTAACAGGAGGATCACATATCTACAACACCCAATTCAAAAAATACAAAAAAGATCACAACTTTACCCAAATTCAATTCAAATTTAGGGTTTAGGGTTTTAGCAAATTACCGAAGAGCCCTGCTGAGCTTGGCAATCAGCCAAGCTCTTATAGACACCGACGACGTTTCCTTTGCGGACCACGTAGAACGCGTCCTTCTCCGGCGGGTCCATAACTGACTTCTTCTTCCGCGGCCGAGACAACGTCGCTTTGCTCTGAGACGAGTAGAGATGAGTCCGGAATCGCGAAAGGGTCGGTTCGAGGCTGATTAGCTTCACCGCGGCATGGACGTTCGATTTTCGCTTCCAAGGTGCGTACAGAGAACGACCTGTCGTTCGGAGAATCTCCGCCGTGTATGATGAGAACTGCGACAAGCAATTCATTCCACACTGTTTATGTGATGAACTGTGAAAATGCGGGGAGGTTTTGAAGCAAAACAAGAGTTCGGGTTTTCCGGCGGGTTGAAATTCTGGTCCAGTGTAATTAGTTGCGCGTTTAATGTCTTTATTTGAAGGGAAAATGCCCTAATGTTCAAATATTTACAAACTAAAACTCATTTCAATTAAAATCTTATCATTGTGCTCATTTCAATGATTCTTAAGAAAAAGACGGTATTACCCTGTGTTTAATTAAACCTACATCATTCTTTTCTTATCTCTTTCTTCTTCTTCTCTCTTCCTGATCCATTCCTCTCTCTCTAACCGAGTTGCTCCACTAGAAACCCAAAACCGCCGACCGACGCCGACGACCGACGACCGACGCCGGCGACTGACGATCCGCCTCGATCTCATCCTCCTCATCCGGATCCAGCCTCTGGATCCTCCACCCCCTTCAACATAGTCGAGCGCGACGCCGACATCAACCTCTCCCTCCCAAGCGACGCCTTCGACGTCGTCATCCGCGCCAAGATCGTCGTCGAGCTCGCCTGCCCCGGCACAGTCTCCTGCGACGACATCCTCGCCTTCGTCGCCCGCGACCTCGTCACCATGATGGGCGGCCCTTACTACTCCGTCCCCCTCGGCCGCCGCGACGGAACCCTCCCCTTGCCCACCATGACCATCTCCCAGATCATCGACGTCTTCGGATCCAGAGGCTTCTCCGTGCAAGAAATGGTGGCCCTCACCGGGGCCCACACCATCGGATTCTCCCACTGTAAGGAGTTCACTTCCGCGATCTACAACTACAGCCGGGCGGAGCAGTCCGACCTGGAGTACAACCCGAGATACGCGGCCGGGTTGCGGAATGCATGCGCGGATTTTGAGAAGAACCCGACTTTATCGGTGTTTAATGATATCATGACGCCGAACAAGTTCGACAATGCGTATTTCCAGAACCTTCCGAAGGGACTGGGGCTGCTGAAGTCGGATCATGCTCTGTTTAACGACCCGAGGACGAGGCCGTATGTGGATCTTTATGCGAATGATCAGAGCAAGTTCTTCTATGCTTTTGCGAGAGCGATGGAGAAGCTGAGTGTGTATGGGATTCAGACCGGGAGGAAGGGAGAGATTAGGCGAAGATGCGATGAGTTTAATTGATTAAAGGAACGGACTTTGCCACTTTGGTCAGTAACTGGTTACTGGGTATCAGTAACTGAAAATAACATGATTATTGGGTGATTACTGGGTGTCAGTAACTGAAAACAAAGTGATTATTGGGTGTCAGTAACTGAAAACTAAGTGATTACTGGGTGTCAGTAACTGAAAACTAAAAGTTATTGGGGGTCAGTAACTGGTTACTGGGGGTTAATAACTGGTTATTATGGGTCATTAACTGGTCAGTAACTGATTATTGGGGATCAGTAACTGGTTACAGAGGAAAATCCGGTGACCGGAATCCGGCGGTCAGAGAAATTCCGGTGACCGGAATCCGGCGGCCGGTGATCGGAGTCCGAGGTTCCGGGCAAGTCTTTTCATGTTGAAGAGGTGGGGTCAAAATAGTCTTGAAATAATATGGTTTGTTAAGACTTTAGTAAAGATTTGTGCATTTGGGCATAAAAATGGTTACCTTATATTAGAATGGGCTAATGCAAAAGATTATCATTAGAATGGGAAATAAGAGGTTTGAATTAGTACTAAATGGACATTTTCCCTTCTTTTAACAAGAAAAATGGTCTAAAAACAAAAGTTTTGTATCTCAACTTTGAAAAACTTCGGAATAGTATCAAAATTTGTAAATCTTGTTAAAAAACTGATAATTGTAGGCTATTTTTGTCTTTTCATATTTAAACATTTTTCTTCTTCTATTTTTCTAGTTTCCAAAAGCTTTCAATGAAAAATTAACAGCAACCTAACATCATTTAAGCTCTTCCAATGAAAATAATGTGTTAAAAAAATAAAATAAAAAAGGTAGGAGAAACTGCTCTTCTCTTCACATATGGTCTCTCTATTTTTCTCATATTCATATATGGAATGTAGACAATGGCTGTATACAACCAACAATTTCAAAAACTCACCCAGAATCTTCGACTTCTAAATCAATTATGTTTTATATCTGCTATATATATATGGTAAGGAATGAGAATCTTGGCATACATCAATTTATGCTATAAGTCCTTAGCCATATAAAATTAAGTGTTTTTTTGTTCTAAATATATAAAAGAAAGATTATCATAAACAAAAAACAAAGGTTAAATAAGTTATTTTATGACAAAAATATGGATGCCGTCAGTAACTTTAACGGAGTTAACGGCTCCATATACACATCTTCAGTTAGGTTAAGAACGTAAGATACAATTATGAAGTTTTTCAAAGTTGAGATACCAAACATTTGCTTCTCTAAAAGATCGGACACTGTTTGGACAATTTTCCCTTTGACAAAAATTAAATGAAATTTTGGCCTATACTAGATTTCTATTTACTACAACATGAATCAACAATGTGGCAAAATTGACGGATGACCGTAATGAAACACTCAAAGTCATGGCTATTGTTTTTCGATCATCTTTCATTAGTTTGTGACCATCATGCAAGGTTTGAAAACTCGCTACGCGTTTAGAAGGCGGTGGACAAGCTTCTAGCTCATGGTCGTCCACGTTAGAAGAACGATGGACATGTTTTTAGCGCCCATGCAGGTTGGGTGGCCTTTGTTTTGAAACACTGCTAGCATGTATGGTGGGTTTTTGAGTTGTGGTGCTTGCAGCGGATGATTTTGTTTAGATATTTTCCTGGATTTTGATCTAAATACTCGATTACTCACACCAACCTGTCGAGATTCCCTTAAGATCTCCTTCTTGATCAATAACAAATGCAGCATTGTCATCGTATTGTATTATCACACACCATTATCACGTTTGAGTTATTTACAAGTACGTACAGTTACATTGTGGATCACTTTTCATCTTTTTAAAGTTGTACTTGGTATCACTTTGTTCATTACAACAACAACGACGCAATTGTTGTGAGCATATCGCTGATTAATAGTTCATATGTCATAAGTTCTTAACTCTGACTCTTGTCCTTGAGATCTTAACTCGCTCATTTCCGTCTAAAAGAGAAATAAAAATACAGAATAACGACGTGTCGACTGCAGAACGCGCGAGATAACTACATAAACGACCATTAATTAAATAAGCTCGGAAATTGAAAGCTGAAGAAGAAGGTTCAGTCTGAGACGGGATTGAAAGATAATGAGCGCGAGTCTGTGCTGCTCTCTGATTCGTTCCTCACCTCTACTTTACCACGAACCCTATCTCTCATGGCCTCTCGCCAAACTCAACCACCGCCAGAGTTGGTCTATCACGCTCCGAAACCATCCCCCTGCTTCTGCCAGAGTCGTCGCTAGAGCCGTCGCCGACGGCGGCGTCGGCGTTGTGTCGTCGGACGACTTGTCTTTTGAGGACGCGGCGGCGATTGAGACGGATGAGGTAGGAAATGGAGAGGTTGAGGGAGTCGTGGCGGAGAGTAAATCGGAGGATAAGGGTCTGCGTCCGACGACGAAATACAAGAAGAAGAAGGAGGATGAGGACGGCTTAGAGAATAGGTTCAAGCTGAGGAACGGAAAGGAGGTAACTTTTTTATCTTAATATTACCTTTTTACTATGAGATTAGTTTTTTACTTTGGTGGATTTCTAGAGAATTACATTTTGGGATTTTTGGCTGTAGTTAGATATTAGATGGAATATTAAGTCATTTATTAAATAAAGTTTCGAAATTGATGTCACTAGACTCTTCCTAGCATTTCAGTTGTTTGTATGATCCAAAAAAAAAAAGTTGACAGCAATGGCATTGTGGTGCCTCTCAATCTTTCGGGTTAAGTCTACATTTTGATTGGTGTTTATAAGTCCAACTGTCTCTTTTGTGTTTCATCTTTGTTCATTTTTGCCCAGATTTTTGAAGAAAAAGCCTACATTGTTGGTGTTGAGCACAAACGTAATTCGACGGATTTATTTGGTGTGGAGGAGTCACTCAAGGAACTGACCCAGCTAGCTGATACTGCTGGACTAATGGTTGTTGGTTCCACATATCAGAAGTAAGTAGTTCTAGATGCTTATATAGTTCACTGCTAGTATAGAGCTTAGAAACCTAGCTAGTTAGCTTAAATTGCTTGTGCTATATGTAATGCAGACTAGTATCTCCAAATTCAAGGACATACATTGGATCTGGTAAGGTTGCAGAAATCAAGAGTGCTATTAATGCATTGGGTGTCGAGACCGTGATATTTGATGATGAGCTCTCAGCTGGGTAAGAAACATACTGATATTATTGTTGTTCCACACATGTATTTGATACTGTTGAAATTGATGTCTATGAATTAAACAAATTTATTTTGCCAATATCGACTCTCCCTGCCTCCCCGCCACTGTATCTATTGGTTGTGTTGTGCCTGTTGAAATTATACTTGTATGTATTACAAGATTTCGAACCAGAATTGAATTATGTTCTCTTGATGTTGATCTGGGACCTGTATTATATTTCACCCGCTCAACCTCAACCCTTAGAAAACTTTACCAGCAGAATATTTCACCCTTTTTACTGATTATCAACAGTGTCATATTCTTGAAAGCTACATGGATCTTTTTATGATCGTTTGTAAGAAATATTAGGCTTGGTGTATGATGAGGCTTAATTATGCACATTTTTGTTCTCTTAAGATTATTTTTCTTTTTTATTCAAGTGTTACTATTCTAGGCAACTACGCAATTTGGAAAAGGCCTTTGGTGGAGATGTTAGAGTTTGTGACCGCACTGCCCTCATTCTTGATATTTTCAACCAGCGGGCAGCAACTCATGAAGCAGCTCTACAGGTGAGTTATTTTGTTGTTTATTTAGTACTTTTAATCTATTCATTGCATTTGAAACTGAGTGGTGATAGTTGGGAATTCCACCTCCCTTTGGGGGTTTTAAGTTGTTCAATACTAAGACCATTATATTTCCAGAATTCTCACAGTGATAATTGTGATGTTTCTAGGTTGCATTGGCACAGATGGAATACCAGCTACCTCGACTAACAAAAATGTGGACTCATCTTGAGCGTCAATCAGGAGGTCAAGTGAAGGGTATGGGTGAGAAACAAATTGAAGTGGATAAGCGTATCTTACGTACTCATGTAAACCCCCATCATATAATCATCAGTATTCCAATATCTTTTATCTTAATACAGATCTATCTATAGCAGTAGTAGATTGTAGGTTCCAATCAATGCAATGAAAATGTTTCTGTTTTGTTCTTTTCCTTGTCTCAATATTTTATGATCTACTTTTTGATAAAATTACAATCGTCTATTCAAATTGATTTTCCTGCAAACTTGTTTGTGATGCTAGATTGGTGTTCTCAAGAAGGAGCTAGAATCTGTTAGAAAGCATAGAAAGCAGTACCGGAATCAGCGGCTTTCAGTACCTGTCCCAGTAGTATCCTTGGTAAGTAAATATGTACCGTAGTGGATTCAAAATTATAGATGGTTTAAACCTGTTGCTGATGCTGTATGTTTCGGAAACTAGGTTGGGTACACCAATGCTGGAAAGAGTACTCTTTTAAATCAATTGACTGGAGCCAATGTGCTTGCCGAGGATCAATTATTTGCCACACTAGATCCAACTACAAGAAGGGTTCAGGTAGGTTGATCACAATCAAAAGATTCTCTTATTACAGCATGAGTATGAGTTCTCTACCGTCTAAATAACTGAACAGTCTAGTGACTATAACTATTATCACCATTCAGAAGGTTGCATGTGGTGCAAAAGTTACCTCCTTTGTGTTTTTCAAGTGATTATGAACTACTTTCAATAGCCTATAGTCCAGATTATGGGGTTTATATAATCACTCAATGACGTAACCAAATGCTACGGTAGAGACATTGAGACTTCATATATACATAATACACTATACAGAATCATTTCAGTTTTTTCCATTGATACATGGTTTTGTGCTGAATTTTTAATATTTTATATCTTGAATAATTTGTGGTATGCTCTATTCTTGTTTCAATTTCTTCCAGATGAAGAATGGGATGGAATTTCTCCTCACAGATACTGTTGGTTTCATTCAGAAGTTACCAACCACAGTGGTGAGATACTTGCATATTTTATTGATAAATTTACCACTACTTGTGCAGTTTGAATCTCTTGCCTTATTCATTTTGAACTTAACTGCAAGAGTCAAGGTTTTGATGCATGCAACTCCAATTTTAGAGTCAAGCTGATAATTTCTCACCTATGTTTTCCAACTGCATCTTACAGGTTGCTGCCTTTAGAGCAACTCTTGAGGAGATATCGGAGTCGGCATTACTGGTGCATGTGGTTGATATCAGGTACAAAGTGGCAACCTATTAAAATGATACATCATGGTGAAAGTCATTGAGATCTTATTATATTGCTATCAACTTCAGTCATCCACTGGCTGAGCAACAGATAGAAGCTGTGGACAGAGTGTTGTCAGAACTAGATGTCTCTTCTATACCAAGGTTGATGGTTTGGAACAAGGTACTGTAATTCTTTTTGGAGATTCAGTAACTAAACAATATATTTGAACTCTTTCATCTTATCTGCTGGTTGTTTGATAGGCTTTTTAGAGTCGGATCATCATTAAATTAGATGGGAAGCTATTCTGTTGATTCCATTTAGCCTACTGGACAAATGCTTTGAAATTGCTAGATTAGACTCACTAAAATAATGGTATATGTAATGTACTAGCTTTTCATTCCTCAATTCTAATACACAAGATTGATGATAGACAGCTATAATTTTGCAGGTTGATAAGGTGAGCAATCCTGACAGCATCAGAATAGAAGCAGAAAAGAGATATGATGTTGTTTGCATATCTGCTCTGAGTGGCCAGGGCTTAAATGAATTCTGTAGTGCAATCCAGGAAAAATTGAAGGTACTTGTGCTTGTTTCTCGGTCACATTTTCATACTCTTGAGTAATGTATGTGCTCCTATTCATTGGAAGATAATAACGCCTTTTGTTTAACAGGACTCTATGGTATGGGTGGAAGCCTTGATCCCTTTTGAAAAAGGAGAGCTTCTTAGTACTATACATAAGGTTGGAATGGTGAAGAAAACAGTAAGTATCCGGTGGATGTTGATTAATTCTTTGTTCCTACTATCTTCCCTTCTTTCTCTTTTGTGAAGTGTAGGAACTACAATATTTTCAAGTCCTAACATTCTCTATATTTATAGGAATATACCGAGCACGGGACACTGATCAAGGCACACGTACCTCTACGGTTTGCAAGGCTACTAACTCCATTGAGGCAAATGTGCATATCAAGATCTTAATTTTCTTCCAGCATTATCCAATACAGTGGAGGTCTTCCAAGTTTCATCTTTGATCCGATGGCCGGTGATATGAAATTGTAATTATTCTGTACATATGTTGTATCTAGCTAGTTTCTAACGAGTGTAAGATACTTACAAGCTAGTGATGGTCTAATAGATTATCAGGAGTAAGTTGCAGCATTTCTTGTCAGATTGATTTTCAACCTAATTCATAGCATCTCAATCACAACTCGCTGAAAATCAATCATCGAGGTGTGCTTAGACATGGTCATCGATATATAGCTTGCACCATTGAAGCGTTCAAACACCGATACAAAATCAACAATGTGACACCAAAACTGTCAGAATGTATTTCACCAAATACGCGGTTTCATATTTTTGTGTTGTCTTCTTTGCCATCTTGTGTAAAAATGAAGCTCCAGTGCTTTGAGGTTCAAAGTCGAAGCTATTCCAGTTCTGCATGTTCAGCACCGGCATTTCCCAAGTGGAAGAGGTCACCTACCCATAAAAGGAATGAGGGTTTTCAACTGTGGCATTAGTGACGTGGAGGAGATTCGAGCCTGTGGAAAAAAAAGTCATGGAAATGACTACTTGGATCGGAGCAGGTAATACCAGAAAGGCAGCACAAGAAATTGTCTTGGCTCTTGTTATCCACATTAGGTATGTCAGAGAGGATTTGGTAGAAGAGTAGTTCGATTGGTTCTCCATTGAGCTCTATAAATTGCCATGGGGGCAAACTAGTAAGCCAGACACTCAAACTAGGACTCAAAAAGTCTTGAGAAATCTTCAATGGCAGTGTTCAAAGTAACTTGTGTAGCTCTTGTGGCAGTGACATTGCTCTACTTGGTCACACTCGGCGTAGCTCACCCGGTTGGTTTCAACTTTGGCTGGGGATGGGGTAGTCACGGTGGAAATGGTGGCCACGGTGGACACAGCGGCAATGGTGGAGGAGGTTACTCTGGTCTTTCTCCAGAATACTATCAGTTCTCATGTCCTCAAGCTAATGACATTGTCATGTCTGTTTTGCACAAGGCCATTGCAAACAATCCCAGAGTGGCTGCCTCTTTGCTTAGGCTTCATTTCCATGACTGCTTTGTTCAGGTCTATATTGGTCATGTTCACTATGCTTTGGTTCTAGTAGTAGTACTGCTTTTTATAGTAGATCACATCTAAAATATGAGTTTATATTTTGACAGGGTTGTGATGCATCTGTGCTACTGGACGACAGCGCTACAATTTCGAGTGAAAAGAATTCTGGTCCAAACAAGAACTCACTTAGAGGGTTTGAAGTGATAGATGAGATCAAGGCTAAGTTAGAAGAAGCTTGCCCTCAGACTGTTTCTTGTGCTGACATTCTTGCCCTATCTGCTAGGGGTTCAACTGTACTAGTAAGCCAATTCAGTAACAAAGTCTCAGTTAATTTTAAGTTACTTGAGCCTCCATTTACTAACTGAGCAAGCTTGAATGCAGAGTGGTGGACCAAATTGGGTGTTACCTCTAGGAAGAAGGGACTCAACTACTGCAAGTTTAACTGGCTCAAACAGAAACATACCTGCACCAAATTCCACCCTCCCAACCCTCTTAAACTTTTTCCAGCGTCAAGGCCTCGATGAAGTAGACCTTGTTGCACTCTCAGGTACTAAACTTTCATGCCATTCGGTTTTGAACCTCGCCTTTGTTCCATTTTGTCACTAATATTTGTTAATGCAGGAGGGCATACCATTGGAATTGCAAGGTGTGTGACATTCAGGCAGAGGCTGTACAACCAAAACGGGAACAACCAACCTGACTCGACTCTTGAAAGATCCTACTTATTTGGTTTGAAATCGGTTTGCCCTAGTTCAGGTGGTGACAACAACATAAGCCCTTTGGACTTTGCTTCCCCTGCAAGATTTGACAACTCCTACTTCAGGCTCATACTTATGGGAAAAGGACTTCTTACTTCTGACCAAGTGCTTCTCACCGGTAACGTGGGGAAGACAATGGACCTGGTGAAGAGCTTTTCGGATGATGAGGGCCTCTTCTTCCAGCACTTTGCTAAGTCCATGGTTAAGATGGGGAACATTAGGCCTCTTATTGGATTTAAGGGTCAAATTAGGAAGAACTGTCGCCGTGTTAACTAAGTACTTCATTAACTGAGAAGCACTAGCTTCTTCATTTTTATGTGCTGAATAATTCAGAACTGTTAACTTGGTGTGATCTATAATCTTCAAATTCATGTAAACTAATGGACCTCTGACGATGAATGAGAGTTTAATTTCTACTAATTACTTTGGTTCAGTACTTTGTTAAGCCTTTAATTAACTTTAGCAAGCTGCAGAACAAATCCACAAGCACTTTTCAGGTTTCCACTTTCGGCTTTTCTTGCCTCCTTTCACATATACAACAAAGCTAAGCACCCACAAATCCCACATTATAATCAAAAAGTTAAACACATCTTTAATCATTGTTCCTTTTCTCTCTTGTTGGTTATGCAGTTTCTGGAATCAGGAACTTCATGCACACAAAGTATTATTCTTTTCTTTCCCGAGACCAGAAAAGAAAGTATAATTCGTTTCTTTCATCTCTTGGGAATATGTGACTACCTTTTCACGTGTATGAACTCTTGAGGAGCAAATGCCAAAGTTCTTTTCTTCCTTACCTTTGCTTCCTCTTTTATCCCAATTTTTTCCTCCTCTTTTCCCAATTAGTATTCCATAATCCTTCATCTTGCTGGTTACACTGAGCACCTTAATATCCTAGATTCATAATACCCCACACTAATTACACATTAAGCATGGAAGTAGACAACAAACAAACATATTACATTTTCATCATTTCTTTATTTTCTGTGATCGTGAACATACGCCATACATAGTTAACATAATGTAACATTTCACTCTATATAATTTTACGATTCATTTATGTGTTGATAAAATAAGCATATAAAGCAGTAATGTCGGTTGTGCATCGTAATATCAAACATCATGTCTGAAGTTCGAGTCTCAACTCCTATCGGGTCTAGTTTGTGCCCGGCAAATTTGAGCGACGCAACGAGGGATTAGTCGGGCTCGTTAAACATGGATAAGAAGAGCGTAAAAGGCCTGTGGGGTAGAGAGAGCGGTTGAGCCCACACTAAGCAGTAGTTATCTAACATCAACTACTGTGCACAGGAGGCTGAAGCTCTTCTCAGTAATTAAATACTCTCAAACAGCCAAAGATCCCAGATTTGATCTAAAATTGCAAGGATTGTCAAACCTCACAATCATCCAAAAATCCATGAAATCGAAAACAGAGTAAGAGAAAGATACAAGTTGTTCCATGGCGAAGCAGGCCAGTAACGCATGGATTATGCAGAAGAAGAAATGGTCCCTGGCGGTTCTGGCATTGTTCTCTCTCTCCACCGCCATGGTTTTCTTGATGAGAGCCGCCTTCGATTCCTGCAACGCAAACACCGCCGCTCGTTTCGAAGACGATAACAACAGAGTCGCCGCGCCGACGGTAATCCGGCACGACGGCGCCGCCGCCGGACCGAGGGCTCTCCGGTTCATGAAGTCGAGGCTGGTGCTTTTGGTCTCCCACGAGCTCTCTCTTTCCGGTAACAATCTCGCTTTTCTCTAATTTTCTTGTGGTTTTCTGGAAAAGGAATTAGAAAAGTGAAAAAAGAAGATGTGGAATTAAATTTTTGATTTTTGATTTATTTTAATTACGGTGAAAATCAGGAGGTCCATTGTTGTTAATGGAGCTGGCGTTCTTGTTGAGAGGAGTCGGATCGGAGGTTGTTTGGATTACAAGCCAAAAGCCACCGGAATCCGACGAGGTCATTTACAGTTTGGAGAATAAAATGCTGGATAGAGGAGTACAGGTATTCAATTTATTCAATTAATCGCTGCGAAATTGTATTACTATGATAATGTGATTTTGAGGAAGTATGATTATGAATTTTTTTTCGTATTGTTTTGGCAGGTTCTGTCTGCAAAGGGTCAGAAGGCTATAGATGCAGCTCTTAAGGCTGATTTGGTGGTTTTGAATACTGCTGTTGCTGGAAAATGGCTGGATGCTGTGCTCAAGGAAAACGTTCCTCGTGTTCTTCCTAAGGTGTTGTGGTGGATTCATGAAATGCGGGGGCATTATTTCAAAGTGGAGTATGTTAAGCATCTCCCTTTTGTTGCAGGTGCCATGATTGATTCCCATACGACAGCGGAATATTGGAAGAATAGGACTCGGGAACGCTTAGGGTGAGAAGAATCGCATGATATATAGGATTACATGCACCTTAGTTCTTTCCGTCAGTGTTATTCTAGCATGGTAATAACAAACTTGATGTATTGTCCTTGTGATTTGCAGGATTAAAATGCCTAAGACATATGTTGTGCACCTTGGAAATAGTAAGGAGCTAATGGAAGTGGCAGAAGATAGTGTATCCAGGAGGGTTCTCCGTGAACATGTCCGAGAGTCTCTTGGAGTGCGGAATGAAGATCTACTCTTTGCCATCATAAACAGTATGCTTCCTTTTTCATTACATAAGTTTCTATTTGTATGCAATCTAATTATAGTGAGAGATTATAGATTGAATCCTTGCAACTAAAATCTCCCAATTCCTATTCAATTTCATCTGTTGTAGTAGCAGCAAGCTTGCCTGTGAGTTCTGCTAGGTAGTGTTAGAAATAAGATAACTTGACCATATCCTTGTAACCTGATACTTTTGGTTGAGGGAAAGTAACAACCCTGATCACTTCTTCCCGTCCCAAAGTTCACACTTTCCTTGGTGAAAGATTATCATTATGGTCTGAGGCTGTAGTGGTTCCACATTGGGATTAATCTCTTTCTTTATAAGCCCTTTGTGTATGATGTTTTCATCAGTTCGCCATATTAAATGTCCAAAATGGTACCTACTCGATTTCGAATTGCAGCAATGAGCATACACTGATATTCTTTCAATACGTTACCTATTCACTTCTCTGTTTATCTATGCACTACTCTATTTTGCATGAATTTGCATTTAACCTTACATTCTGAATAATGTATGTGATTTAACTGTAGGTGTTTCACGTGGGAAAGGTCAGGATCTATTTCTTCGCGCTTTTCATGAAAGTCTGCAGATTATTAAGGAGAAGAAATTGCAAGTGCCGTCTATGCATGCAGTAATAGTGGGAAGTGACATGGATAAGCAGACTAAATTTGAAACAGAGCTGCGTAACTTTGTGATAGAGAAAAAGCTTCAGGATTGTGTTCACTTTGTGAACAAGACCCTGACTGTGGCTCCTTATCTGGCTTCCATTGACGTTCTTGTTCAGAATTCTCAGGTAGGTTGCACTCAAGTCAGCAATTTTTGTAGGAGATGATATCTTGCTGGGTGGTCTTTATTTGAAAAAAAATAATCAGGGAACAAATATCAGTATCTCAGTCATGTTGTGGTGTATATCATGGATGAAGCTTAACTTTATAATCATGTGTAGGCTCGAGGAGAGTGCTTTGGAAGGATAACTATTGAAGCAATGGCCTTTCAGCTGCCTGTACTGGTATGTTCTGTCTACACAACCATACTTTTTCTTCCAATGTATGATCTACCTGTATTACTGTGCAAAAATCATGCTTATTTCCTGAAGTTGTCCTATGAGTGTTTTGTTTGGTCGATGAACAGGGTCCAACTAATCTTCTTTTTTCTTTTCTTTCCTTTTGTGAATCACTCCAGGGGACAGCAGCTGGTGGAACCATGGAGATCGTTGTGAATGGCACAACAGGACTGCTGCATCCTCTTGGTAAAGAAGGCGTGTCATCCCTGACGACTAACATCGTAAAATTGGCCACACATGTAGAGAGGAGATTGACGATGGGCAAGAAGGGACACGAGAGAGTGAAGGAAAGATTTTTGGAACCACACATGGTGCAAAGGATTGCTTTCGTTTTAAGGGAGGTTTTGCAGAAAGCAAAGAACCACCACGCCAATTCTTAATTTGCAGGAGGAGCACAATAGTAGTTAAAAATGTTTGCTCCTCTCCGACAGGAATGCAGCTCATACTTTTGTAAGTCATTGTATCATATGTAGCAAGATAAGGTAGACAGAGAGAGTGATGTGGATACCAGGAAATCAAGTCTGGTCATTGAGTTGCAAAATGTTTATTCATCAATGGTATACCTACAGTTTTGCAAATGTAAAAATCTGTCCCAACCGTATTCAATTTTCACTTTTATGGTTGATATCAGCCTCCTTTGCAGTACTAGTCCTCTTGGTCAATTTGTATATCACCATTCTCGCAATCTTGTAGAACCAGAAAGTACTGACCAGCTGCAGACCCACTGCCATTCCCTGGAGTTTGTAGACAATTCATTCAGGAAGATACATGTGAAATTATATTGAGGCCTCGGACTATAAATGTACTGCTGTGTTGTTAGTTCTATTGTTCATAATACGAACCTTAATGAGGAAAGGATTGTGAGCAGATAGTGTTACGTATGTAAGATAAGGTCCGCCTCCCATCCTTGCAACCGAGAATATAGCTGCAAATGAAATCTGTACATACAAACATGAAAAAGGAAATTAGAGTAGCGTCTGTTTCTGTTTCTGCAATTCTGCTACAATACAAAAGATTATAACATTGTGGAATCTGTTTGAGAGATCAGCATGCATCTGCTGCTAAGTTTAGGTCGGTGTCCCTGTAACCAAGCTCTTTGAGAATCTCCCTCAAGTGGAGGAAAGGGCTAGAGACCTCTGTTATCCACAGTGCTGCTACCATCTCTGACCCACACTATTGAACCCAACAAAACTACTATCAGTGGTAGGAGAAAAAAAAAAAAGAAAAAAAGAGTATCAAAACGAAACTAAACTATACCGAGTTATACTAGTTTCTCCTAGTGATAACTAACTACATAATAGTAGACCAACTCTATATAGTTTTGCAACAGAGGGTTACTTTGAGTTAGTAACCTATCATTATCAGAAATTAATGTAACTAATTTGCTAAAGCTCCCAGACTTACATGGAATACCCAAGTACTTGTTTCAAAGCTAGGATCAAAAGAAATGGCAATCAAGTTTGGGAACAAGGTAAAGTACTAACCCTTTGATATGAAAGGCCTGCTCCAATTCCAACAATGCTCACCAGATGGTGGAAGACATTGTCAAGACTGAATTGCTTGTCAAAGAGGCAACATATGAGATCATAGATGAGATATGAAAGACTCACTGCTAGTGCTTTCATCTGCACCACCAACATTCAAAAAACCTCCGAAGTTACTAATTAAGCCACTTAACCAAGTTTAAAAGCACACCGTTACAATGACTATTAATCTTCATGAAACTAAACTGAAAAATTAACCTGCTGAGGAGAAGATTGAGCAGCCAGAGGACAAACTGGGCACCTCCAGACTTCGACGGAGAGCGAAGCTAGGGTTACAGCAATGGTTGCATGAATTGTCGAAACAAGGCGGTTGCAGAATACAAACGATCTCTTTGGAAACATTTTTCTGATGAATAAAAATGCTGTTGTCCATGAAATAACTCCCAGAACTACAAGGCTTGTAACTCCATGCTCTTCCATCTTTCTTTCTTCTAGTTTCTGCTTCTTCTTCACTGAAGCTTAATCATAAACTGGTTTTCTGGGTTTTTTACAAATCACTGAGAAAGCAAGAGGGAGAAAACGAGAGGAGAGGTCATGTTCAATTCTTTTATAGTTGAACCTCATTTAATTTCGGAGCTGGATGTAGGTGGAAGTAGGTTAGTTGTACCATCAAGGATTATTTGGACTAAACTTTTGGTATATCTAATAACTATTAACTAACCGGAAACAAGAATTAATTGAATTATTTGCAGCATTCTGTTTGAAATTTTGGATCACGCATGTTTGCTGACATGAACAGATATCATCAACTTTGTTTATTTGTTGATTAAATCTTCTAGTGTTGTGACCTGGAGTATATTCTTGTTTCATAATACTTCCAGAATTAGTGCACTACTATATAAACCATGTTGGTGAGATTCTCTGTTCTTGGTCATTTCTCAACATTATACGTACACTAGTATAGAACCACAAGCATTTTCTGTTTCCCTCCCAAAATTTTGTCAGAGGAAATAGTCTCTCTTAGAATAAGCTAGTGTGTGTTAGTTGACAAAATCAATTAGTTCTTATTCGTTCCTTCATATCATTTTTCTTCTAAAATTAATTATCATTATTATAAACAAATCAGTAGCCACAAACATAGGGTAGTCCAAATTTTTAGCCTTCATGTTTACCTTTGAGGTAGGAAATCAAAAATGAGTATTCTTTGCTCTCTTTCTGATCGCATGGTCATTTCTCAATCCTTAAGCCTTTGGGGCTTGTAATTTTTTTTATCAGGTAAACAACTTAAATATTACAAAGTCGTGAGTTAAACTTATAACATCTCACTTACTAAAAGGAGACTATATACTACTACACCAAATTATACTCGGCTTAAAGAATGTAACTTAGGTTTTTCTTTTAAACTGGAAAAGAATATAAATTGTAAAATTATAAAAGTAAATTGTAAATTGCAACCCCGTGATTTCTTTTTACTTTTTATAGTAAATGTAAATTGTAAAAAATAAAAAAATACGTGTGTTGCCTTGTTAAACTTTGAAGTGAACTGTTGCTATCTCAGCTCAACCGGGTCTGACCCTCACCATCTCTCCGATGGAGTTATGTCAAATTTCGGGTCAATTAGCATTCAAATCGGGTCACCTGCCCCGAAACTCCGTCACTCGAATGACCGGCGCACCGGACGTAAAATCTCCGAACCGGATATTCATCGCCGGGATGGGTTTCGTCGGACAAGCGTTGGCGATTTACCTCAAGAAACAGGGATGGTATGGTTTCTCTGAACTTAGTTTCATATTCAGGGTTTAGGGTTTAGCTAAAGCTCAAGTCTTTCGATTGTTAGGTATGTCTCTGGTACTTGTACAAGCATTAACAAGAAGAAGAGACTCGAGGAAGAAATGGGCTTTGATATGTACCTCTTTGATGCAAATGAACCAGAGTTGGTCAAACTTTCATTTCTTGTTAATTTGAAATAATGATGAACTTATGCAAAGTTTGTTTCTTTTTGCTATTTTGGGTACCCAATATTGGTTTATTGTGAAGTGTGGCCACCATTGATGTTATGAAGTTCCATACTCACATGGTTGTTTCAATTCCTCCGGTTATTGGTTTTGGCGATCCGGTACGATATTAATAAGTACTTGTTTATGTGTTTTAAAGCTGTTTCGGTTTTTAGTGACAGATGTTTAGCTGCAACTGATGTTGACTGTTGTATCCTAGATGCTGCAACATGAACAACTTTTGAGGAAAGCACTTTTGGGTGGAAATCTTCAATGGCTTTGCTATTTGTCCTCAACTAGTATGTTCCTTCGCAGATGGTTCAGTTTATCAATCATTGTATTAGTAGCTTAGTTGAAAGAGTTTTCCAGACAATCTAGTAGTGTGATATTTCGTCGATGTCATGCAATCTGAATGTTTGTTTTGACCATGGTGGAATTGCTTCTGTTAGGTGTGTATGGAGATTGTGGAGGTACATGGGTGGATGAGGAGTAAGTGAGTGCATGTGGAATTGCTTGATGTGCAATATCAACTATCACTAAATCTCTAAGTATAATCTGGCAGTTATCCCCCTAACCCCACAAGGGAGGTGGGAAAATTAAGGTTAGCTGCTGAGAAAGGATGGTTACAATTGGGGCAGAGTCTGGGCCTCTCAACAAAAGTATTTCGGCTTGGAGGTATCTATGGTCCTGGTAGAAGGTAGTGATTGATCTTTCAGCAGTATGAAACTATGTTGTCTTTCTGTTTCTTTCTTCATCAGTTGTATTAATAGGAAATCTTCCCCCGTTTTTTCATGGAAATATTGGGAAGTACATTATTATGGTTGGTTTTTTCACTCCAGTATTATGAAAATTAGAAAATTTGTATTTTCAAAAATTTTAATGTCTGCTTGTAAGGCCAGGAAGATTCAGAATATCCAAACTAGTATCACATTTCTTGTTGGCAGATTCAGAGCTTTTGTTTCTTTCTCACACTAAAAGATTTATAAATTGTTTCCCACTACAGTGCTGTTGACACCGTAATCAAGCAGGAAGCCTTATCAAAAAGTCAGAGAATGAGGGGATATAGGCAGTTCACATCAAGGATTCATGTTGAGGATATTTGTCAAGCCATTGAAGCCAGTATTCGGATGTCTTACTCCAGGTAGGTCTTCATAGTTCTTACTGGTTTTTTTCTCTTTTGACTTATCAATATGTATTTCAACCTGGAATTTGCATACAGAGAATATAGTTTATATGCAAATTTCCAATACACACTTGCATGTGTATATAAGGAAATTGAGGCTGTACTGAAGAGTAAATAATAGTTCACTGTGATTGCTATAGTGTATCAGACTTATGTTCACTGGCTTGTTAAAAATACTTTCAGGGAAATTTATAATATTGTTGATGATGACCCTGCCCCAAGAGAAGCAGTGTTCGAGTATGCAAGAGACTTGGTTGATAGAAAATGGTCAGGTTGGATCAAACAGTCTTCTGAACAAAGAGAATCTACAGATACTGATAAACAAGATAGTTTGTTGGGTGAGAAGAGAGTCTGCAATGCTCATATGAAGAAGGAGCTAGGAGTCAAGCTTCTTCATCCTAGTTATAGATCGGGATTACAAAGTATTATTGACCAAATGGATAAACCATTTTCAACATAGTGAATGTTGATGATGGTGGCAGTCAAGCAGTAGATTTCACTCCCACAAGTATTCCAAACATGTTAAATTCAAATATTCTTGGAAAATATACAAGTGCAGTTGATGATGTTGGTACTAAATACATTACAAAGCATACGTACCAGATAAATCATGATATTACAGGGTAGTATTACATAAAATTCAACGACTTGATTCAGAACTCGTCAAAACCATGCATCATCATGCCCATTATCATTATCATCATCATTTGCATAATAAGACTCATCCTCTTCATTGTACTGGTTTTCATGCTCAAACTCATAATCGTCGCCATAGCCTTGTCCGTCTTCAGCCTCTTCAGTGTGCTCTGCACTAATGACTTTCTCATTAGATTCCAAACGTTCTTCGAACCTGTAATCCTCTTCATCTAGAACACTATAGTTGATTTTCAAACTCCATCCTGTTTTGACTCCCGGTGCCAGATTACTCTCCCCTTCACTCGATTTCTTGGTGTTATCCGTCGACTTGGTAGAAGTTTTGGCTGCCTTTCTCCGAGGAGCAGCTTCCTCGGCTTTTCTGCCTCTTTTTCTAGTACTTCTTCTCTCAACATAATCCTTGTTCATTGCTTCCCAGAGTATGGTTTTATGGCATGGAGAGCCTCCTCCTTGCTTAATAGGTACGGAGAAATCTCGGCATCGTCAATATCAAAAAGGCTTTCTGAGACATGGTCACTACTATCCGAGTCTGAAGTACTTGAGCCCTTATCAGCTTGCTGCTTCTGCCTCGACTGGGATGAGTTGGATCCCTTTCGAAATGCCATAAATTCTCTTCTTCGATTAGGGTTTCGTTCACGTCAAAATCACTCCCCTCGTTATATAAACCAAACTAAAACATTAGGAAAAACACCAACCGACTAGGAAACATAATCCAACCAGGAGTACGAATACATTTTCTGAATATTTATTTATTTATTTATTTACCCCCATTCGGCCCATTGGGCTTAAAGCCCATATCAGACGGCCTGCTTTGTCCGTCTCTCTTGTCTAGTCTACCTCTAATCAAATACGGTGCGTCTCTCAGAGTCTCAGTCTCATCTTCCCAACTAGAAATTGGTTACGGAAAACCCTAAATTGATGCTCTCCTAGTAGCTACTGCGCTCTGTATCGCCAAAAGGTAGCTCCTTTCTTCATTTCCGATATGAATTAGGTATTGGGTTAAGGTTAATTTCATTTCTCTTAGCGTTGTTTATATCCAAAAGCTTCTTGATGATGGTTAGGTTGCTGAGTTCTAAAGATTCGTACTTTAGGGTTCATTTCTCTCTCTTTTTTCAATGGTTTGGAGTAGTTGTTAGTGTTTCTTCAAATTACTTAGCTTTCTTGGATATAATTACAGATTGAGATTCTGGGTTTCTGTATTTGTTTCATTTAAGTTTTGCATTAGGTACTTAATATGCTTTTTGAGTTTTCGCTTATGCGATTGGTTTTACAATAGGTACTTGGCTATGATTCCAAATGCATGTGCCAGACCCGGTGGGTTTATCTCTGTGAATTCGAGAGAATGTAAGCATTCGATATGCGGTAGCCCTGTGTTGTCATGTGTTCCTCGTTTTCGGAGTAAGAGTGCTTTTCAATGCATCAGTTCATGGAGTTCTTCTCAGAAAGGTAAAGCCTTATCCTGGTTGTATAGGACGCTATGATTATTTCTAGTCCTTTTTCCTTGTACTTGATTAATTGCATTTTGCGTGTTTACATACCCGTCTCAATTTGCAGCAGCATTCTCTGAATCTGTTCCACACACATTACACTTAATGTTTAATCAAGAAATTACTGATTTTCTCAAGTAGACTTATCAGAAAGCTAGGACATTGGATTCTGCAATCTCTGGTATCTCATGCTAATACATATGTTGAGTGCTTGTTTTAATTCTTTATGGTATATTGGTTGTAGCTATGCCACTTCTGCACCCTTGTGCTGCGTCGAGCCCATTTTTCAGTGGGGATCAAGGCAGCCTTTTACGCATGATGCCCACATTGCAAAGGCGAGGCAAATCTAGTATGGCCCCTCAAGCATCTAAGGATGTCCCATACAGTTTTCGGTTCCCTCCCATGATGAAGAAGCCAAAGTGGTGGTGGAGGACATTGGCATGTCTCCCCTACTTAATGCCCCTACATGAGACATGGATGTATGCTGAGACAGCCTATCACCTGCACCCTTTCCTGGAAGACTTTGAGTTCTTCACATACCCATTCCTTGGTGCCATTGGGAGCTTGCCCAGCTGGTTCTTGATGGCCTACTTTTTCGTTGCATATCTTGGAATTGTGAGGAGAAAGGAGTGGCCTCACTTCTTCAGATTTCATGTCGTGATGGGCATGCTGCTGGAGATTGCGTTGCAGGTGATAGGGACTGTGAGCCGTTGGATGCCACTTGCTGTTTACTGGGGTAAATTTGGGATGCACTTCTGGACAGCTGTTGCATTTGCTTACCTATTTACAGTGTTGGAGTGCATGCGCTGCGCTCTTGCTGGTATGTATGCTGATATCCCCTTCGTTTGTGATGCTGCATATATTCAAATTCCCTACGACTAATAGATGGAAGGAAAGTACAGGAGTAAAATCAGCTGTTTTTCCATCTTTTTGAACTTTGTTGTAAGAGAGGAAACTTGTTTTGTTCTGAACCAGCCTATGTGTAGAAGTTTTAATTGGATCAGTTGCATTTGTGTTGTAGCAGAATTCTCACCAAGGTGTTGTTTGCTTTCTTTTCATTGTTGTTGATCAGAGATACTCATACTCTTGTGTAATTTCAAATGCTGTGGTATGTTGAGAAATTAGAGGAAATGGTACCAAAAGGTTTACCCGATATAGAAATCAGTTTGGCATGCATTTGCACTCTGGAGATCCTACTGGTATGTTATCTGATATGATGCATGGGCCTGCTAATAGAGATGTGTCGAGGCACATAAAAGTCAGACCAGAGACAAGAAACGTGATGCATGTTTCTTCATAACCTAATAGAACTGTGTATAGAAGACTTGAAATCTTGAATGATGTAAACTTAACCGATTAATACAATTTTAATTGAATTAACAATGTCTGCAAAGTAAAAATAATGCGAGGCAGAGGTGTGAGCCCTTTATGTTCTAGTCTTTAATTATGAGCTTATTTATCTAATTAGGTTGGGATGTCATGTATATAGGTGCCTTTTCATGCAGCAATCCATTTCTAAAGCTTAAGTTGCATAACCTCAAGTCCTCAACTCTAATCAAATTACACAGATATCAAATGTTTGGTCATCTTACGTTGATTGAGTTGAGCTGCTTCAATGTCATTTTCGTCATGATAATACAAGTGGAGTATCACTTCTTATTATAATTGGCATGCATGTCATCATACGATTAAAACTACTAGAACACTAAAGCATTTTTGACAATGCCTACCATTTGTTTCCTTTAAAAAATTTGAAACGACCATCTAAACACACTCTTGGAAGTGTTTAGTATATTGTGTATGATATACCATCACAACCTTTCCTCAATACGTAAAGCCATTTCACTATAAACAATATTACTAGCTAAGCTTTCCACTACGCCAAAAGTCCGAGATCGACATCATGATTTTAGTGAACCCTCACAGCCTCACTGCGTTTTGTTTAATACCTGGTAAGTTAAGGTGGGTTACTTTCATCATCATCAACCTCCTTATAACATTGTTTAATCTCAACTTTCAAACTTTTTACTATAGCATTCTACTTATTGATTCAATACAACAAAAATGGGAAGGCATTACTGTTGATTTCATCATCCTCTGCTTCCTCTTTTGGATTGATAAAAGAGACCCTCTACCTAATTAACCCACTTCTCCCACCTTTCTTTGAGTTTTGATCATGGATTACTACCCTGTTTGGATCGGAACACCATCAATATAGACTGAATTGCAGATATATCATCAGGTAAAAAGTAGGCAGCAGAGTATGTAAACGTATCAATACATTAACTTCAAAGCGAACTACGAGGTGGAGTCGTCCATCGTTTTATGTTGTATTGTATCGTAGATGTCTTTTATCTTATAGAAAATTAAATAGAAACAGTATATTGATGCATAGTAATATCAAATACACTGACTTCATATAGTGATAGACTGGTTCTCTTGGTATAGGTGGTAAGTAGTTTGGTTTGGAAACCAAATCTGAAGAGGATTTGGAATATACTTGTTTATATGGCATATACTATACCATGGGGGATATGAGCGTATCAACCAGAGCTTCTTGATCGTTATTTCATGGCCAATGTACTTTACCTACCAGGGTGCCACCAACATGATGTTTCTATTTTTATATGATCATCTGCTTCAACCAAAGTTTGATGAAGGTAAATCAGTATCATATACCACCCCTCCGACTTGGTAATTCATTTGAATATTTAAAGCTGAAGGGCATCAAAAGGGAGCACTTTCATTTGATTGTGTTGGCTTGTTTGATTGCAATATTAACATGATGAATTCAAAAATGGAGGAAATCCTGGTATAGCAGAAGGATCCGTAGCAGAAACCTTTCTCGATCAAAAACAGAAAACATTGAATTGAACCCAGATGCAGCAAGATGATTGGTTCAATTGGAGCCAGCAATTGGCCCGAAACATGGGAAAGAGGTAGAGAACAATCAAAGGCAAATTGATAATGTTTCTTAATTGTATTGTTTAACTTATCATCCATATTCGAAAACAGAGTAGTAAATTTTAAGCTGTAACTGGTATATTCTTTTGCTGATTTCCTTCTTGGAAGTCCACTACCTGTTTTTATGATTATGAAGATATACACAGTTTCACACCTAACCAAAGAGGGGTAAAAGGAAGGTGAAAGAAAACCTTGAGTTTACCACTCCATGTCTCCATTGCTTCTTCATTTCAAAGGAAATAATGAATTAGGAAAGTGATCATCTCCTTATATATTGTGAGTATGTGTTAAAACTTTAAGTATCGTATATTGTTACTCAAGACGGTAGTTAAAAAAAGATTCGAGTCTATTGTTTTTTAAGATTTTTATATATTTAGATCAACTTTAATCTTCGGAGGTTCGGACTAGTCTCTAATTGGCAAATTAATTTAACTTATAATCATTAGGTTTACAACTTTTTAAGAACTTTATTGTACTGTTGAGTCCTAAATAATCATTTTGCATTCCTCTGTGATTATTTTGTGAGATGAAAATGATATGTTTTCTAGAGTGTAAAATGAGTTTTTTCAAGTCCTAGTGACAATCTACTAGGAACCAGAACAATCCAACCAAACTCTCATGTAAGCATCATGAACAATGAAATATGGGTTGGACAAACCAGTATTTGTCAATTATTTGTCATCAGTATCATATGAAAAAAACTAACTCTTTGAAAGCAACCAAAAGCTCTTTTGGTGTGAACCTCCCTTTGATAAACAACGGGTCATCATACATATATATATAACACATTTTCCTCAGAAATATCAAGCCAAAAGCATTACCTTAAAACAAAGAACAAAATTAAGAGCTAAAAATACCACTCAAAGTGAAGACCAAGAAAATCAAATCTAGAAACATTACATAAAATCCCTTCATACAAATACAAATAATAATACTGGATTCATGACCCAACTTCCATTTTTACAAATCAAGAACTCCCTTTTCTGGGCTCCATTGCTAGCTATCTACCTTTCCAATTTTCCTTCAGGCCAAGCTCTCGTCATCACAGTCATTTTTGGCTTCACCTAATCACTTGCCTGATACATAAATATTCCAGCTTTACATTATATAAATTTCTCTATATATATAATCTTATATATATATATATATATATATATATAGCAGCAAACAAAATATAAGAACACCCTGTTCTTTACTCTCACACTCATTGAGACCATAGTACAAGACAAACAAGGAAAGGAACAGACCAATCATGCACGGAGGGGCCATGGTGGATGGTCACGAAAAATTAGTACTGAAGCATATCTGCTGTGGCCATGATGGGCAGGTTTGAGTAGAGCAAATTATTCCAAGGGTTCATCATGAAGCTGCTGTTATGATCGGCAGCGGTGTAGCCGGTCTGAAGCAGCTGGCCGGCCGGTTCGGTTTCGAACACCCCATTATTATTCGAGTTACTATTGTTGTTGCCGTTGATATAGTTGAGGATCTCGGTCAAGGAGTCCAGTCTCTGGCTGAGCTCCGCCATCTGGGCCTTGAGAACCGAATTCTCGGCCTCCACGTTCATGTAGTGCTGGGTGGTGATGTTAATGCTGGTCAGGATTTGACCGTTTTCCTTCCTCAGCTGGGTCACCTGAGCCGCCAGCTCATCCAAGTGCTGCTGCTTCCGCATCCTCGACCGCCGCGCAGATTCCCGGTTGGACTGCATTCTCTTCCGCTTTCGCTGATCAATCGCATGCTGAAGGTCCCCTTCCGATCCCGAATTATGAAGCTGTGAACCAGACGAGTTTCCGCTCGAAGTAGCCATTATAAAATGATAATATCAAACACAGATTTGAACTTTTATAGATTTAAACACAGACGCAGGACCCGATTATTGGAATAATTATAGGGTTTAATGATATATTAGGCAGTATAATAGTAGTATTACGAAACTGTGTTGGGAGCTGATTTATGAAAACACGTAGAACCAGTAAAGGAAGACGACGGAGAGGGATTGAACTAGATGGGTCCTGCGCCTGAGGGAGGAATCTACCATAAACCCGGAACGGAGGATTTCACTGAGCACCGGAGACATGAATTTCAAACATCAAGGACAGAAGAGTCAGCATCAAGTTTAATTTTCCAGGGTTTTTTCTTATCGAAATAACCTCAGATATTGATTGAATCTATGTAGGGTTGTACGTTGTTGCTAATAAACAACACAAAACCCAAGATTCAAGAACAAAAACCCAGAAAACCCCAGTAAGAACAAAGCCAAGAAAACTCAGAGCTAGAGCAAAACCCTAAACCAGCAGAGCTTCAGTGCTCAAAAGAAAGAAGGAGGAGGAGGAGGAGGGCTAGCTAAGATCTGAAAGCAAGAGAATGGGAAGGAGAAGAAGGAGCGGAAGAGGTTGATGATGGTGAGGAGGGGCCAATATATAGAAGGAAAAGGTAAATTAAAGCCCTGTATTAAAATGAAAATTAAGAAATAAAAAGGTAAAAAATAAATAAAGGGATTTTGCATTGGAATCTCCTCCAATAATCAAATGAGGGAGGGAAGGTTTGATTGGGCATGTGAGCCCACAACCGTCCAATACCAGCTGGTGAGCACAAAATTAAACCATTTCACTTTTATTTTTCTATCGGCTGGTGGGTTTTTTTTACCTCTGTTTCACCGCCATGCTTGTACCAGATTTAACCGTTTAGAGCACAGACATAGTACGTTTCGTTTATTTTGACCGACCGGTTTGTCCTTTTAACTGATGGGCGAAGAAACAAGTGGCACCTGAGACCGTAGCATCTCAGGGGGATGGAGGTGGTATAAATGATGTCGAGCGAGTATAATAACGTCATTGAACATTGTCCTTTTTGTTAGATGTCACATTCTTGCTAACCCGATCAACTTTTGTTTGGAAAAAAAAAAAACGAAAAAACATGAGAAAACATTAACTTTCAGGGTTTCTACTTTCTAAAAATATAGGTGATTCAACATATTTATTTTCCAATTTTACGTTTGAGATTTTTCAGTTTGATTTATGTGATATAAGTGACAAGATTTTGACCTAGCACATTCTTTTAGGGTTTATACTTTCTAAAAATATAGGTGATTCTACTTATAACCCGACTTCAGTGACAAGAGTTGGTCATCTTAAGGTGACTACAACCGATGAATATAAAACACATGTCCATTTGAAAATGTTTGGCTGTAATTTAAGGACTTGACATGATGGTTTTAGTTATTTAGCATTTTTGTTTATAATTATTGTTGACACTTGTTCATCTCTCATTAGTGTTTGTCACCCATTGTCCATCTCTTATTAGTTTTTATCACTCATAAGTGACCATAGTTGGTCACCTAAGTAATTTCCTTCTTTTTTCAATTTTACGCCTGAGATTTTTCGGTTTGATTTATGTGATCTATATTGTGCGTTTCTAGAATTGCATACCATAAAAAAAATCACATCAATCTTGATTATATTGTGATCAGTGTTTTGTTCTACGTAAAACTATAGCGATCCAAAATGTCTAATAACATCTTTTTTCTTTATCTCATCATAACACAACTCTCCTTAATTACAGAGGTTTTGAATAAGACCATTTTCAATTCATTATCAAATATGTCCCTTCTCCTACTCTTTCGCATCTTTCATTCCATTCAATTGTCAAATTGTCTACGTTTGTCTTTCACAGTGCATGAAACACCTCTGTCTTTTACAATGCATGAGATTAATTTTCTGAGGAAAGAAAATCACTAGTTCATATGTAAGATCGACTTACACATTGTCTTGGATTATATTAGACATCAATAATTGGACTAAACACTATTATGTAATATAATCATTTTCTAAAATTAGATTTAACACTAGTCGATCGAGCTAGACATTGTGGGGTAAGTTGACCCATATTTTAGCCAGCTAGGCTTCCGAACTTCTGGAAACTAGTCCCATCCGACCACTTTTTAGGCAATTAGGCTTCCAAAACCAATTGTAATCAGAAGCATATACCAAATACTTAATTTGCAGGCAGTCCCTTCGGTATATAATCATCGAGCTAGCTAGACTACTATATATATAAAAGAGCATATATATATATATATATATATATATATATATATATCTCTCTCTCTCTCTCTAATCAACGAACATAATACCTGCAAAGTTTTATACAATTTGGAGATCATTTAAGCTTTATAATCATCGAACATAATACCTGTAAAGTTTTATGCAATTTGGAGATCATTTGAGCTTCCGTAATTGTAATTTACACGAACGGTTTTCTTTGGACAGATTTTGTTCAGTTGATTCTTTTAATCTAATTCGGAGTTATACTCGGTGAAAATGAGGCCAATATAAGTCGTATGTCGTAGTTTTTCTTGGTACGACACGCATGAGATATATATATATATATATATATATATATATATCTTATATGTATATAGTTTCGAATTCGTATGATTCTTTCAACGTAACCATATATTGGAGCCGCCCATTTCAATGTATATAGTTTCTTCAGTTGCCCCCAAAAATGACTCCAGATGCTTCTATTGCTTTGCCTTTTGTTTTAGAGTTCGCATATAGTATAGTATATATAGAACTACAGATCTCTAAAAATTACTTGCACACACTTTACAAAAGTGATGTAAAGTCTCATCGCTCGATTTCTGACCGTTAAACATTCGATCAACAGTAAATAATCTCATTGGCTTAATTATGTCGACGCACAGGTTAATTATTTAGTAACAGACTAACAGATGAGGAGAACTCGATCAGATTAGTAGCACCGCACAGGTTGCACCCTGGAAATAACGAGAAAGAAGATCGAGTCAAAATTGTAGTTATGGCTTTTGGGAAGAGAGAGGAGATCAAAACAATCATTGGCTTATGTCGACGTCCTTGGATCGATCATGTGTTTTTCTGATGCAGAGTGAGGACCTAACTTTCTAACTTATATAATGGTTCGCTTTCTTTTCCTTACTTCCAATGTTAAGCAAGGTACACAATGTGATGAGGTGCTAATAACACTTGGAACATTTCTATCAAAGTTTAAGCTACTCTAATTTCACCTTTAAAATGATAGACTCAATAATAAAATTTGAAAGGGAATGAAAGTCTCAGTAAACATTCATTATTTGCAAGCAAAGCCAAATGTTCAAAATATGGAGATTATTCAAAGAGAAACTCAGTTTCTACTATACGTCTATAACTAGTGAAGTTATCAATGTGTAAGGATTACTAAAGTACAAAGTGATAAAGTGAGAAAGACGCAAATAGTTGGGAAGGGGATCGAGCTGTATCTTCTCAACTTACTCCCCTCTTTCAAAGTCACATCTGTATCTCTAGGGTGAGGTTTCTATTTTCAACCCTCCAACTTGTGCATTGTGGCCACTTCGATCAATTAAATTCATATGGAGCTGGCAATTATTCCTGACAATGACCCAGCTGAAGCTCAAACTGATGCAAAAGCGATCCAACTATACCCAGATTAAGCTGGTTGCTCTAGTTGCTGGAAAATTTACCATATTCAGAAAAGTTTCACCTCAATTATTGTTGTTGGAGGCTAAAGTCGAGTGAGTGTTTACTAAACGAAGGGGTTGTGATGTACACTCATGGTGATTCTGAAATGACGAAGTGGTCCCTTTAAGCTAAGCCAGAAGATCGAATAGATGGCGACGGTGAGAAAAGCCCACCGTTAAAATTCTGGTAAAAGACTAAAGCTGGAACTGGAGCCACAAGGAAGTGTTCATATACATTTATAGAGAAGAGGATAGCTAGCTAGGGCAAATAGTGTAGACTGTAGAGTACCTAGATCCATTTGAGGAGACACAAGTTGTATCCCCACCCACTTCAATGCAATAACTGGTGCACCTTTGCTAGCATGTGGACGAGAAGGTCTTCAATCAGTAGGGCATATCGTGATAGATGGTGTGGTTTATACGTGATAATAACATCGGGAAAATTCTTATACGAGTTAATGCATGCTATGCATCAATAGTACCGTGTGGATACGTACATTCATTTCTTTTAGTTACCGTTTTGCATAAGAATATATATAGGTCTCGTTTGGTTCGCGGAAATGAAAGTTATTTCTTTGTCTTTCCTACGGAAAGTGAAAGAGAATGGAAATAAAATTTCTCGATGACAAGAAAAATCATCTGGAAAATTGTTAATTAAAATAATATATTATGAGTAATAAATGCAAAGAAAATAGATAAAAAGTGATTCCTATGGATTTTGGAAAGAACAACTTTCCCTCACATAATTTCTCAACTTTCAGGTTAGTATTTCATTTCCTTCAGCATTCTCAAACGCAAGAAATGAATAACTTTCATTTCATGATAGTTACTTTTTATGAACCAAACGAAGCCATAAAGAGTGACGGAACTACTCAAATTATTAAATTAGAAATGTAGAATGTACGTGTCAGTGTAAAACATAGTAAAAGTTATGTTACAGAACGTCATAGATGGTTCCTCAACTTATTTTTCCTTGTACAAATTGGGATGATGAAAGAGCTCTATGTACAGATTACATATAAAAGGTTGAGAAATTAAGAATCAATATGCTGTATATGAATCGTATGGCCCCACGTACCCCGGCCCCCTCAACATTCCAAGCTTCCAGAAAGAGATCTTGATCAAGTGAAAGCAATATATGCAATTGATTATTTGATCCCAACATCGATTGTGGATCGTCCAATTTCCTTTCTCCTTACAGCTAAATTTGCCATCTTTTTCGTTTGTCATCGACTGTGTAAATATAGGGTTTCCTTGCGAGCACCCGATGATAATCAGCATTAAACTAAACAATGATAATTATACGATACTGTCGTTTACCCTAAAACGAGAGAATATATGATGGAGCATAGTAAGATAAAGTTTTTGGATTAGTGCAATACAAATTAAAATGCTCAAACCCAAGCATCATCTGAGCCTTGATTCACCAAGATTTCAAATCATTAACAACAACAACAACAACATTGGCCAGAAAGAGAATTAGTTTTTTCTTTTTCTTTTCTCGTTTTGAATAATTATATCAAACCAGAAGGTAGGAGAACCAGTCGGCCATGGGTCTTTAATGTTGGATTGTTGATTGATCAAGCAAGATTGAGAGGAAGAAATAAAAAGTCATGGTCGGTTTGTAGGGATAAACATATGAAATCTGGTTCAGCTTTTTGCAAAATTCGGGGTCCCAAACAACTATTTTTGGTCTTTTTCCTCATTTTTCTGCAGAAGTGGTGATGAGTTCCGCATCCTTGTTTTCCTCAATTTTGTTTCCTTCCTTCTTTTCAGTTTCCAAACTTATTGGTTTGTTCATCGATCCCTTTGTGTATCTGTGGGGTTGTGTTCGGACGTCTTCTTTGGTCTTTGGAGCAGTTAATTTGTGCTTCTTCTTTGGTTCTATCTCCTCGATCTCTCTAGAAAAGTTCGAGTTGGGTTAGATACCTCAATCAGTTTCTCTAGCTTTTCTCCCCCCCCCCCCCCCCCCCCCCCTTTTCTTCCTTTGCACGCTTTCTACCTCGATATTCTCTCCAGGCTTACGACGTTTATGGCTTTTTTCGTGCTAATTAACCAGATTTCACAGTCACTAGCTATATGACTCTCTGATCGATATATACTCATACGAATACATATGCTTGTGCAAGAACTGCATGCATGTCTGCAACTGATAGTTTACAATCGGCAGCAATGTTAACTACATATATGCATGTGTTTCGTATTTGGTAGGAAATAACGTGTTAGTCAAGTCACAGTCAACTTTGTTTGTTTACGGATCATCTTCCTCCACACTCCAGAAAGCAAGAGAGAAACTGGTTTCCCAACATGTGAGACTGGACCAAGATATCAGTGTACTTAAAGTTAAAAACTTCGAAAGGACGTAAAAAGTAAAGTTTTCATTTACGTACACACACTACTGCTTGTCGACGTTTCATCTTTCTCAATCTGCTCACCTACCTGTCATTACTTTCAAAAATCTGCTCACCTACCTTTTACTTGTCCTTTACTTCTTGCATTCCTCTACGTACCTTCCCTGTGCAGCAGCTGCGCTGCCAAGTGCTTACACCAAGTAGAATTCAGAAACTAAACCCAGCTAGCTAGAAGGATCAAGGTTTTCATTAATTTCTAGCTAGCTTTTCATCGATCAATTGGTACGTAGCGATTATAATAAGAATCGTATTCGATATATGGAAGATCAGGATGCATGGATCTGGAAGATTAAGTTCAAAGAAAATCCACAGATGTGATGAGAATAATATTTTGTGCAATCAGTCAATCAAAACGGTCGACGAGGAGATGAGCTTCATATAAAATATTACATGTTAAAAGCTCCACACACTACCAGAAAATGGGTCTTGGGCGACGAAACAAAATCGTCGCCCTGTTAAAAAATTTCGTCGCCTAAGAACTTAGGCGACGACATGTCGTCGGCCAAAACTTCGTCGCCAGAACCGCGTCGGTGAAGAACTTGGGCGACGAAAATTGATTCCATCGTCGCCCAAGAGTCATTCTTAGGCGACGATAATAATTTCGTCGCCTAAAATATACTTCTCGTCGCCCAAAAATTAGTCGTCGCCCAAGATTTAACACCTTGGCCGACGAAAACATTTTTCGTCGCTTAATATCTTATAGTCTTGGGCGACGAAAATAAATATTTCGTCGCCTAAGATCACAACATCTTAGGCGACGATATTTTTTTTCGTCGCCTAAGATTATAAGATATTAAGCGACGATTTAGAAATTTCGTCGCCTAAGATATATTTAATTTTTTTTTTAAAATAATTAAATAATTTTTTTAAATATATAAATCATGTTTTTTAAATTTTTGCTGGAATTTTTTTTTTCGGCATTTCTTTAAATTTTTGTAATACTAAAATTTAATTAAAAATAACCCAAATTTATAAATTTATAAATAATTTATTACAAAAATTCAGTCTATCTGCCTATAGATCGAGAAACCCGAAATCTAACTCATCATTCCCGTTCGGAGGGTCCTGAGGCTGAGGCGGCGGCTGGTCAGGCTGAGGAGGCTGCTGCTGAGGCTGGGGCCACTGAGGTAATGGTATAGGCGTAGGCATAGGCGAAAACGGCTGTCCGGCCGCATGTGCAGCGATGTAGGCAGCCATCCACTGTCCCATAGCCGCCTGGTTGGCATTGGTGACTTCATTCACCCGCTCCATATGCGCAACCGTGGAAGCCGCATATGATTCCGCCATCGCCGCCATCTCCCTCGCTCTTTGGGCTTCCAGCTCAGACTCCCTCGCTCTTTGGGCTTCTAGCTCAGACTGTAGACTTGCGAACTGATCCTGTAGCCGAGTGGTCTGGCTGTTGCTGCTTGAGGCTCCGGCGGCTCCCTTGCGCTGAAATCCTGGAGTCGTCTTCAAGATCTCCTTTCCAGCGTCTCTCATACCCCGGCAGTAGTAGGTGTTGGAACGCTGCGTGAAGGCAGTGGCCATAATCCGCGCCCCAACGGTAGGATCTGAAGTGTCGATCCTGGACATGGCCTCTGACATGTCATCCTCTGCCGTGCCCGGAAATGTGTCGTTCACCATGCCTCTCATGACCTCTTGCTCCGCCTCCCTCACCCTCGCCTAATTGGATATATTATAAAAATATATTAATATACATTTAATAAAATGTAATTAAAATTAAAAATTAGAAAATATAATTAAACTTACAAGATCCTCCTCAGAATGAGGATATGCCCTCTGAAAGGTCCCCACATAGGGGTTCTCATCTGGCCGCTCTCGCCGCACGTCGTCCATGATGGCCGAAAACGGCCTCGAACCGACACGATGGTTGGTTGTGTTCTGTTGCCGGTTCTCAGCGTTCACCCGGGCGAGGTGCTTCAAAAAAAAATTATCGTTAGTAAATATTTAAAAACATACAATTATAATTAATTCACTAATTAAATATTCAAATTTGTTTACAAATTACCTGTTTGTGAGGGTCGTTGAACTGCGTGACAAGAAGCCACCGCCACTCGTACTCCCGATACTCGAACTCCTTCGGGGTACCCGAACGGTCGCTCCCGTACTTCTTCCAGTGTTCCCGGAGGTCGTGCTTCCACTCCTTGAACCTACATATACAAAACAAATATTAAGTATATTATTAAAAAAATAAAATTTAATAAATTATTCAATAAAGGTACCTCTCCCTATGGGCCTTTTCCGCCCAGTCACGTCCCTCCTCGGGAACCACAAACCATTGCTGCATTACCACTTGTTAGTATTTTTTTCGATAATTAAATAATTTATTAGTTAAAAAAATAGTAATTGATCGAGTAAACTCACCGACATCGACTGATGGAGCATCTCCTTCACTCCATCAGGAACCTGGCTCCAAACTCCCCACAACATTGGGAGTCTGGAGCGGATGGTGCCTCCCGCGGCGCGCGTGTACCGGTTTTCCAACGCGGCGTCCACCGGTTTCCCGTTGAAAAACGGGATGGCGATCCGTCCAGCGGACTCGACCGCCCTATCGAGTCCCTTGTTGCTGACGGTGCCTCTCCTGTTCCGCCTTCTCGTTCCGGCGGCTGTGACATTGTGAATCAAATTTAATATTAATAATACATTTTTACATTAAAAAAATTAAAATCGACAAAAAAGTAATAATAAATTACCTGAGAATGAGGCTGAGCCGACGGATTCGTCTCCGTCCGCCTGCTCGGAGACCCTCATGGGATGAAGAGGCGTGGGAAACTCCCGGTAGATATAGGCCTCGTGCGGTGCCACATGCGGGAGCTGCTCCTGAATCGGTCGACCCTCCTCATCGACGCGAGGTATCGCCGGTATCGTCGGAGGAAGGAAGAGGCCGGATGGCACCATAGGGACCCCGGATGACCCGCCATCACCGTCGGTCGGGGACGACTGTGTGGGGGCGTCGCTGCGGGATCGCGACCGGCGAAGTATGGGTGGATGACGAGCAGCCGTCGCTGCGGGACCCGACTGCCCAACAGAACCCGAGCCGCTCACGCCACCCATAAGCGCCGCATGTCGGGCCGTCAACTGCCACGGAAACCCGTAAGACGGTGATTCCGACGGGTTGTTTGAGGTACCGTCCGAGCCGTCTTGGCTCCTCGCACCCGAACGTTGTCCAGAAGTTCTCCTCATGGCCATCCTGTTTAAAATAACCATAAATTTATTAAAAATATTTTACCGTCTTATAATTAAGTTCACAAAAAATAACCATAAATTTTTAAAAATTTTATTAACAAAAATAGCACTCTTCGAAATTAATAGTTATTAAAGGATTTATTATTTTTTTTATTCACATAACAAATTATTTACATTAATTCGCAATTATTACATTACAAAAATTATTTAATCATTTACAATAAATTTACAAATTATTTCCACAAATCCTAAACCCTAAACCCTAAACCGTAAACCCTAATATTTTACAATTATTATTTACATCACAATTTACCATAATTTACATCACAATTTACAATTATCACAATCACAACAACAACAATTTACAATTTACAATTATCACAACAACAACAATTTACATTAATTATCACAACAACAACAATTAAAACCAATTTAGGGTTTTAGGGTTATACCTTAATAGTGGCGTTTTAGTCGGGGTCGGGGTTCCGAATTGGGGTCCGGGTCGGAGAGAGGGAGAGAGAGAGGGCAGAGGCAGAGAGAGGATTTTCGGAGAGAGAAATTCGTTGGCGGCTGAAGAAATGGTTAGGGTTCCGAATTTTTACCTTTTATAGTGGCGTTCTTGGGCGACGATTTTTACAAAATCGTCGCCCGCCTTTTTTAAAAATCGTCGCCCTGTTTTTTGAAAATCGTCGGCCAAAATAGTCTACTTAGGCGACGATGTTCTTCACTATAAATATCGTCGCCCAAGATGAAGAATATCGTCGGCCAAGAGTCTACTTGGGCGACGATTTTCTTGACCATAAATATCGTCGGCCAATAGTCACTTGGGCGACGATGTTCGTCACTATAAACATCGTCGCCCAAGATGAAGAAAATCGTCGGCCAAGGTTTCTATCATGGAATTCACAATATCGTGATTTTGGTGATCGGAGAAGAGGAACTGAAAACCCACCGTCAGATATGACGAGAATAATGAATTACGTGGGTGGAAAAAAATTCAGCTCCATCTGACAAAGATAAGGGCTCGATCCGTCCGGTCAATCGGCGCGGTCAAACCCCTAAACGGACGGAAACGGCTATTCGACCCTCCAAATCACGTAATCTGGCCGGACCTTCAACTGAGAATAGTTTCCGATCGACAAGAAGCTTACGGGGCTATAAAAATTTGGTAAAAAATAAATACCCGGGATAGGGCTACCACTAGGTAGAAATAAGAGAAATTCGTTGACCGGAACAACCGGCACAGAAATTTTACCGGAATATCTTCATTTTTCACGGGTTGACGTATTTCACCGTTCCGGTCATATCTTATTTCAAGACTTTTTTGCGTTTGAGGCCTCTACGTATACGTTGTCTTCAAAACGACACTTAAACTCAACACTTGTATAAAAAAGTTATACAACATTAGTACATATAACGTGAGTTTGGTGATCGGAGAAGAGGAACTGAAAACCCACCGTCAGATGTGACCATCATAACGAATTACGTGGGTGGGAAAAAATTCAGCTCCATCTGACAAAGATAACGGCTCGATCCGTCCGGTCAATCGGCGCGGTCAAACCCCTAAACGGACGAAAACAGCTATTCGACCATCCAAATCACGTAATCTGGCCGGACCTTCAACTGAGAATAGTTTCCAATCGACGAGAAGCTTACGGGGCTATAAAAATTTGGTAAAAAATAAATACCCGGGATAGGGCTACCACTATGTAGAAATAAGAGAAATTCGTTGACCGGAACAACCGGCACAGAAATTTTATCAGAATATCTTCATTTTTCACGGGTTGACGTATTTCACCGTTCCGGTCATATCTTATTTCACGACTTTTTTGCGTTTGAGGCATCTACGTATACGTTGTCTTCAAAACGACACTTAAACTCAACACTTGTATAAAAAGGTTATACAACATTAGTACATATAACGTGAGTTTGGTGATCGGAGAAGAGGAACTGAAAACCCACCGTCAGATATGACCATCATAACGAATTACGTGGGTGGGAAAAAATTCAGCTCCATCTGACAAAGATAACGGCTCGATCCGTCCGGTCAATCGGCGCGGTCAAACCCCTAAACGGACGGAAACGGCTATTCGACCATCCAAATCACGTAATCTGGCCGGACCTTCAACTGAGAATAGTTTCCAATCGACGAGACTCTTACGGGGATATAAAAATAAAAAACATTACCTTACAATTTAAATGTGCTTTATTTATTTTAATTATTCGGATTATCTTGGCCGACGAAATTAGAGAAATTCGTCGGCCAAGATTGTACTTGGGCGACGATTTTACGAATTTGCCTGTATTCGTCGGCCAACATAACACTTGGGCGACGATTTTTATTCAATTCGTCGCCCAAAATAAAAAATTAAAAGAAATTTACCATAAGTTTTATTTTATTTTAATTATTCGGATTATCTTGGCCGACGAAAACGGGCCAATTCGTCGGCCAAGATTGTACTTGGGCGACGATTTTTATTAAATTCGTCGCCCAAGAGTAAAATTAAAAATCATATTAGTACAAACATATTCTTTTAGTACAAACATATTATTTTAAGGGGTTTGGACAACAATTTGACCGCATATCTTTATATGAATTTGGACAACAATTACAAAGCTAATGATCAATTATAACTAAGCTAATTAAGGCTCGTAATCTGAGTCGTCCGATGAGTCTTCTTCAGTATCGGAATTAATATCTGGTAATCTATGCCTTAATTCGTCGTCAGAGTCGTCGTTTGTTTCTTCATTTGGATCAACATCAATAAAGGTTGAATCTTCATCACGAATTCTGAGCACTCGACCATGTTTAACATTATTATCGCGAACAGTAGCTACATCATGAATACCAACTGCGTTCGGCTCCTGATACGCATCAGCCTCTGGCCCTGGAATGGTCACTCCAAGTGTAGCCGCCCGGTAAATGTTTCGAGGATGCACAATGTTCGCTATTTTCCACGCGTCACCCTTGGCAAGGTCATCAAGATAAAACACTTGTTTTACCGTTGTCGCAAAAACAAACGGGTCATCTTCGTAGGCGCTTGTAGCAGTGTTGACCGATAAATTTCCGTACTGATCCATCTTCATGCTCTGTGCGCCTGTATCAAACCATCTACACTTGAACAGATGCACTTTCATGCCTTCCGCATAGACCAGTTCGACCACTGAATGGAGAACACCGTAATAGTCAAGGCCATGACCTTTCGCCATCACCCCAGAATTCTGTGTTCTTCGTCTGTTGTCTCTCTCTTCAGATACAAATTTGACGCCATTCACTGTGCAAGTGGGATAAACTCTAGCCCGTTGCGGTTGCATCGCAAGAAGTAATAGTTCGTGCGACCAGTTTGGATTATCATCAGATTTAATCATGTCCATCTGTAACGGATGTTACACTGTAAATATCCGAAAATCTATGCAATAGAAAATAATTAGATATATATATATATATATATATATATATATATATAACAGGGAAGATTAAATTATGTCACTACTACAGAAAAAGTTTCCATGACAGTAAATCAATGACGTTTGCCCGAAAACGTCATCGTATGTCATTTTTATGACGTTTGCTTCCACAAATGTCATGAATATGAATTTATACTTTCTTTTATGACGTTTTACAACTGTCATCTTAGGTCTTGATTTTTAATGATGGGTATCAACTGTCATAAATTTTATGACGTTTTAGAATCGTCATCATATATATTTCCATGACATTTTTTAAACGCCATTTGTGAAATATTTTATGACAGTTTTCAAGCGTCATTAAATCATTCGACCCAATCGTTCGATGACGTTTTTTGAGTGCCTTGAATTCCAGGATGGGCTATGACTCTTTCCCAAAGTCGTAAAATCTTTTGGCCCAAATTTTTGAAGACCCCGCGTGTTGGTATTTTCACTTGGCGCCTAGCCCAAATTTATGGCGCTGAACTGTCCTTTTTATTTTTTCTTTTCCATTTTTTGGTTTACCAAATAAGATGAGACATATAAAAGGGGGGATAAAACCTAATTTTCAGATAAACCCGCACACTTTTATTTTTATTTCCACTCAATCTGCTAGCTTCTTCTCCGTGCTGGAGCTGTTCCCCACAACTCTGGCTGGTGCTGTTCCCCTGAACTAACCGCCCAGCCACCGCACTCTCAGCTTATCTCCTTCCTTTCGTCTGGTCCGTACTGTCAGCTTATCTCCACTCCTTTCGTCTGGTCCGTACTCTCAGCTTATCTCCTTCCGTCCGGCTTCTCTCTTCCTAGCCAAACCAAAACCTGGTTACTTGTTCAGGTACTATTGATTTCTCTCTATTTGCTTCTCTTTGTCTGTAAAATTAGGGCTAAAGTAATCTGCCTTGCTTTCCTATCAAAATGATGAGTTTAATTGGAAATTGGGGGCAGGACCAATTTGAAGTTCTTAGTCTCTCTTTTACATTTCATGAAATGTGAGCTGTCTGTAAGGTTTTGAATATGTTGTTAGGTATGACTTGGATTCTGGAATTTGTGAGACGATTGGGAACCATGATGACATAGCAACCTGCATTGGATATTCCGATGAAACAAGCAAGCTTTTTATTACATTGTTATTCTGATTGTTGTTGGATTCTAAGTTACCATCTAAGTTTAATTATTCTTTGCTAGTTTCGGGGAAAAAAGGGTGGACTCAATTTCTGTTAGGAAGCATAATTAACAAGGACCGATATGAGTTTATGATTGATTTATGTGTTTGTGTCATATACTACTGATTGTTGTTTTCTTTGTCAAACATACAAGTAACAGTAGAATAACAACTATGCTAAAGTTATTTGATGTATTTGCCTACATTTGTGAGACATCCTTTGACTCGTAGTTAGTTAATCTAGTGACCTGATTAGGAAATTTGTTGCTGATTTCAATAGGCCCGAGAGAAGGGTATGGGAAGTTTAGTTCCAGAAGTTTTTTCATGTAAATCCTATGGAAATGTTTTACTAGTTGGACTACCTAAGGTAAATGTATGAGTTGGATGTATTAGGGGATATTTTTGTACATTTGAAGCACCCTCGATACACCTTACCTATGTTTAAGATTGGGGTTGAGGATTCTACTGCCCTTTTGCTCTCGTGTTGATTCTCATAAATTTGGGTGCTTTTTTGTGTAGTTTTTCTGAATTTTGATGAATTTTGTGATGTTGTGCTTGCTGGTTTGTTTGATTGTGCGGATAAGGTGAGAGATGGAGTGAGGTTTTGTGGGTTTTGGTTGGGGAGAGTTGTGAGGTAAAGGAAATGTTGGAGAATTGGGGATTTTACAATTTGCATCCAAGTCTTGATTTCTGTGTTGAGTTTCCTCTTTAGTTTTGGGAAGAGATTTTGAGAGTATATAGAGCTTATGTTATGTGACAGTTACTTCAGGAGCTTAGGTTGAGAGGTTTGTTATTTATGGGCATTTACTGTTGAGGGTTTGGCTTGTTGGGGTTGAATTGATAGCTTTGTGTAGGGAGCTTGACTGTGTTACTAGGCAATTACTTGTACTTGTTTTTTTTGTTCAGGTTTCACATTAAATGGTTGTCTCAGTCTAGAGTAGCAATCTAGGTATCGAATTTTGTATGAAGAAAATGATTGAGGTTGGTTCGCTTGAGGGTTCCTTTTCTTTTTTGCGGGTTTGTTTAGATGGAGCTTGCTCTTATGGGAAAACCTGAAAGGAGTTTTGACACTGTGATTATATGACTTGCTGACATACTTGTAAATGATGATTATGTGTTATGTGTTATTTAAATTTAAATTTTATGATTATGTGTTATTTATGATTATTGTTCTGTTTAGTTGTCCAGGTTGAAGTGTTTTTTTTGTTCAGCTTTTGTAATTGATACCTGATCAGCTTTTAGGTCTTGATTGTATATGTGTCCTGATCAGCTTTTGTAATTGATACCTGATCAGCTTTTAGGTCTTGATTGTATATGTGTCCTGAGATATTGTGAATAAGATATTATATATAATGATCGTTTCAAACAAATATTGTTACAATGGTCTGGAAAACTATTTGGTAACGTGTGTTAAGCTAATGTGCTTGTGAATCAGTACTGTTATTATTATTATTATTATTTGGATATGTTATGACTTTTGTAATTTCTACGTGTTAAGTAGACTATGTCAACAGGGAGGAAAAGAGGTAGAATGGAAGGGCCTGTATCAGAGGAGCCTGCTGCACAACCTGAATCAGATGCACCTGTTTCACAAACAAGAGAGGAGGAAGAGCTTACTCCTGATGATGCTAACACAGCAAAAAAGAATGTAAGAGGTAAAACTACCATGCAGGCTATTCCTTCAGGACAGTCCCAGAAAATAACGATTGAGTGGAATGAAAAAGGGCAACCTGTTGGAGAGCTTTCAAAAAGGTTTAGCTCAACCATTGGGGTTTTAATAAGAGAACAGGTGCCGATCAACATAGAAACTTGGCATAAAGTGGATACTAAGATGAAAAATGAAGTCTGGGATCTTTTGATGGTAATATGTTTTCCCATTTGTTATGAGTTTTTCTTGTATTTGGAATTATATTAATACCCTTTAAGTATGAAGATGATAATAGTTTGTTAATTGTTTATGTAGAACAAATATAAGGTGGATCTTACTCATAAGACATTCATCCTACAACAAATGGGAAGGTTATGGAGATCATACAAATCTGAACTCTCCACTAGCATTAGGAGAGTTATAGATTCTCGAACCACTAAGACAGAATCTTCACGCCTACTTAGCATGCTTAAACCCTCTGATGTGCCACAAAATGAGTGGGATATGTTTGTGGCAGAACGTCGATCAGCGGAATGGAAAGTAAGTGGATCACTTTTCATAATGTATGTGCCTTGTTATAGGGAACAAGTGAGTTGAAACTAGGTGTATATGCAAGACAATATTATGTTATGGTGTCATGATTTGCAGGAAAAGAGCGAGAAAATGAAGATAATCAGGGGTAAACAGCTTCATCCTCAAACACTGAGCCGAAAAGGTTATGCAAGATACGAGTATGACTGGAATACGAACAATCCTGGAAAGCGGCTGTGCAGGACAGAGTTATTTATCCATGGCCATCAGCAGAAGAAGAAGATAAAAAATGTGCAGATGGCTGCCACAATGGTGAGTATTCTCCAATACATCAGGGTATCATCTATCATTGTTTATATTCCAAATTTGTTTTAGTATACTTGTTGCTAGACTGATATTCATCTGTTTAGGCTGAGCTACAAAAAAAACTTGATGAGCAACCGCCAAATGAAGGGCCTATTCCTATAAAGTTTGATGTATTGAGTCAAGTTCTTGGTAAGGAGAAAAGTGGTCGTGTTAGAGGTATGGGAGCAGGTGTTACACCTTCGAGGGTAGATGCTCAGATACAAAGTGCCTCTTGGAAAAAGTCATTGGAGGAAAAACTTGAGGCGAACTGTGAGCGTACAAAGCTTCTCGAGCAAATACTTTTTAACTGGGTAAGTTTTATGCTCTGAAAGTGTTCTTTAGATCTAGTGTTCCCAGTCATGCATGTGTAGCATAAATTGTTTGTGATTGTTTTAAAAGAGCCAAAGTGGTACTGGTGGTGGTGATCCAAATAGTGGTAATGGTGATGGTGGAAGCAAGCGAACAAGCAATACTACTAATACTTCACAAGTAAGTTATTGTGCATTGTTGTACTCTTTTGGTTACTATATATACTATTTTGTTATGATGTACTGAGTTGGTATTTGTTATGTGGTATTGAATTGAATTTGATTATATGTATTGTCTATAATGGCTTAGTTGAAACTTTGTTCTTTCATCTATATGTACTGACTTGCCTATATATTTACCATTTAGGTTGGGCCTGAAAATTGTGAAGTTGGAATTCACTCTAGCTCTCAGATTGGAACTTCTAAGGTGAATATACATTATTTAAGCATATCAGTTAGTGTTTTAGGTTTGTATGTCAATCAAAAGATTTGACCAATCTGTTATTGGACTTTTGATTGTGTAGTCAGTACAAGGGAGCACCTTTTGTGTCAATGATCTGTGTGAAGTGCTCGATTGGGAGGGCACAGGTTTAGTAGTGGCTAGAGGAAAGATTTCAGCAGTTGACCCAACTACAAAAGTGCATGGCTACAGTCTTGGACCTGACTGTTATAGAGTTGCTGTTGAGGAAGCTGTCGTTCCTAGAGCTGAATTCTATCGTCCTCAACCTGAATTTTCTGCCATGGAAGATGCAGTTGGAAGTACCATTGCTTGGCCAACAAAATACATTGTCCCTCTTTAAGTATCGGTATTGATGTTTTCTTTTAATACCTTGTTGTTGTGGCTATGCTAGTTTGAATTATTGCTGTTTTTTGTTACAAGCATTATGAATCAGCAGTCTTTTGTACTATTGTTGTTGGTTTTAGGATGTTGCTAGGCAATATGTTAATAAGTAGTACTTGTTTAAACTTTTGTTGTTGCTTATGGTCAATGTATATATATGATCATGCCATGCCATAAGCTGCAACTTTCAGCTAGCTAGCTAGGTAGGACAGAAACAATTTGATGGTTGGACTTTTGTATCATAAGCACTATTTGATGATGGATGTAATTTCTTGTGAATTATAGTTTCTAATGCTATTTGAATTCTGTAAATTAAATGGTATAATTTTTTTTTGCCCAATTGAATGTATTTTATGACACTTTGACATTGTCATTAAAAAACAGATAATGACATGTAAAAGTGTCATTCAAACATAACATGACAATAACAAAATGTCATTGAAACTATTGGATGTAAGTTATAAAACGTCATGGAAACACTACTGATGGCGTTGGATAAACATCATCTAAAAACAAATGATGACAATTGGAAACAGTCATGGTACATATTTGATGACAGTGTAAAAATGTCCTGCAAAAACTTTAAATGACACTTTCCAACCGTCGTTCTTATTATCTATGACATTTATGCACCGTCGTTAAAAGTTATTTTATGACGTTTTCTAAACGTCGTTGTTTCAGGCCCCTTTCCATCACTACGGTTAAGACGACGAAGTAGATGACGTTTGATAAAAGTCATGAAATCGCTATAATGACGTTTTCCAAACGTCATGGAAACTTTTTCTGTACTAGTGCGTACCCAGGTGCGAAAATAATTTGCGAACGTCATGTTGTGGTACTCGAGATCACCATCAACTTCCGGAAAAGATAGGTGCAACTCTTTCCAATATTTAACTTCTTCACAATTGATTAGTACCCACCAGTGCGCTATGGCTATCTCTTCATCCGACAATGCATACTCGGCGGACAGTCGTGCTCCACCAACTTCGACATCACTGGAAACTATAGAGAGATTGAACCGCGGCGCATGTTCCTCCATGGCTTGCGGAGCTCCCAACGACGCTCCTAAATACAACTTCATGTAGGTGACGCATTCATGCGCAATATATGCTTCAGCTATACACCCTTCAGGCGCGGATTTATTAGTGACATAATCTTTGTACTCACCAAGTTGCCTGTAAATATAAGATTGCAAACTATACGTTATGGTTATTGAACATGTACGTACATATATGTATTCTGAAGATGTAAGTGAATAAAACATACCTTTCCATGGGATACATCCAAGTGAAGTGTACTGGACCGGTAAGCAACAATTGCTGGGGAAGATGGATCATCAGGTGAGGCATGATATCGAAAAAATTTGGCGGAAAGATCCTCTCGAATTTACACATGATGTATATGATGTCTGCCTGCATTTCCCGGAGATCGGATTTTCTCACTTCCCTTGTGCATAACTTCATGAAGAATCTTGACAGCGCTACTAACGGCTCCACAACCTGGCCAACCACACATCACAAATTTAATATAAAATCCAACAACGGCAGGTTAACCGTAATTTTAACCACAAATTTACCTGACGGTGAAGGAACGGTCGAATGAAAACAGGGAAGAGACGTTGTAGCAGAATATGACAGTCATGACTCTTCAAGCCGTATATCTTATTCTCCCGCAAGTTCACACACCGGGCTATATTTCCTGCAACGCCTGAGGGATACGTCACACAACTCATCCACCTTAAGATCTGGGTCTTCTGATCAGGCTTCACGGTGTAAGGAGCCCAAGACATCTTTTTCTTCCCCTCTTTCAGCCAAAGATGTTTTCTGATTCCCATTTTCTTAAGATCAACGCGTGCCTTAGGACCGTCTTTCGTCTTCCCCTCCAAGTTGAGCACTGTACCTACCACACTGTCGCAGACATTCTTCTATATGTGCATCACATCTAGGTAGTGCCTGATCAACAGCGTACTCCAGTACGGGAGTTCCCAAAATATGCTCTTATGTGTCCAGAATTTGTACCTGTCTGGTCTTTCAGGTATTCTGGCAACAATATCGGGATGATTGCTGAGCTGCCCAAAATCATACTCATCCAGCACTGCTAAAATCTCTTCCCCCGACCATCTATGCGGCTCCACACCTCTCTCTTCGGTCCCATCAAATGCCCCGGTATCTATCCGCCAGGGGTGATCATGTGGTAGGTAAGCACGGTGACCCATCCGGACTATCTTGTTGCAATGATTGCTGCACCCCTGGGAGCTAAGACACTCAGGACAAGCCTTGTATCCCCTAACAACGTTGCCATACAACATCCCACGTGCAGGAAAATCACTGATGGTACCAACAATCATGGCATGCATCTGGAACATCTCATTTTTGTGGGAGTCATAAGTGGGATGACCAACCTCCCAAAGCAATTTACACTCTTCAATCAGCGGTCTCATATACACATCGAGACACTTCCCTGGATAACAACAACAACAACAACCACAACAAATTCAGATAACGGCTATATATGACCAACAATATAGAACAAAAACAATAAATGGAGAAAAAATTGAACCAACAGCAATATATACAATATGAAGGGAAAGTAGATACCTGGATAACCGGGCCCCGGAATCAACAAGGTCAACATGTTGTATTCCTTCTTCATGCACATCTATGGAGGAAGGTTGTAAGGCACCAAAATGACCGGCCATATACTGTACGAAAGACTCATGGTCCCAAAAGGGTTGAACCCGTCGGATGACAGCCCGAGCCTCACATTCCTCACCTCTGAAGCAAAATGAGGAAACTCTCTGTCTATATGCTTCCACGCCTCCCCGTCAGCAGGGTGTACCATGAGGTCTTCGTCATGCACCTCCCTCACAGCGTGCCATCTCATAGCTTCGGCCGTCTTTGAAGACATGTACAACCGCTCCAGCCTATCCCTCAACGGGAAATAGCGAAGTACCTTAACAGGTTTCCTGTTACCTGCGGGAGTCCGCTTATACCTGTCGGTCCCACATACCGGACAACGATGAAGGCCTTCAAGGTCATTACCGTCTGCATCTTTACCCCAGAATAGAACGCAGTCATATCTGCATGCATGGATCTTGATGTAGGAAAGCCCGAGATCTCTCAAGATACGACGGACCTTATGATGCGTGGTGGGATGACGATGACCGTCGGGCAGGAGCGAAGCAGCGTACTGTAGATACCTATCAACAGCCGTCACGGTCGATTTTGTGTCAACCTTGATATGCATCACCTCCATCACACACTGAAGAACGGTCTTCTCATGACCTGGGCACAGAGGGGTCTGTTGGAAAGCAATAAGTCTGTTGTACTTGGCTATACCGGCATTGTTGACACCTCTAGGGACGGCCTGCATCGGCGCCTGCGGAATGTCCTGTCGTTCAGGGCATACACCGCTGTCATGAGGAAACATGTCGTTGATGAAGGCCGTTGTTGGATCATTGGATGTACTGCCCGTCTGATAAAACTGTCCATGATCATGCGGGCGTGATGAGGTTTCACCGTGATATATCCAACATGTGTAACGTTCCCAGAATCCGTTACTCTTCAGGTGGTCCCATACTGTATCAAACGGAAATCGATGCATATCACTGCGACACTTACACATCTTGCACGGGCAATAGAACATGCCACTCCCGTCAGCATTGGCCTGCGCATATTGCATAAAATCCCAAACTCCTTCAGCATATTTTCTGTGATATCTTGGAAGAGAAATCCAACTCTTATCCATATCCTGAAAATAGCACATATATAAATCAATATTTAATGAACATATCTTTTTTTTATATATATATATTAATGTAATACAACATACTAATTATTAATTATATATATCTAGTTCGAGCGGATTCCGTGGTTTCAGAAGGCAGGTGTCAATGTCACGGAGGGCGAACCCCCTACAGGAACCAGGCAGGACTCGTTTGTGATCACGGAGGCGAACCCCTATCGACCCCTTCACCGAGAAGAGTGGTCAGTTTGTGATCTTGAGATCCAGTTAAACAAACCTGTGAACCATATCTATGACAGAACGGCCCCTTACTCAGCTTGGAACAAACTCTATGCATATATATATATCATTAATTCAACTCAAATAAAACTGAAAATCAATATATACATATGCATATATATATGTGCATATATATGCATATGTACGTACCTGGGAGTAGCTCCACAAACTATGTATGGACAGGTTTCCACAACACCGAACGATTTGAAGAACTAGAGAAATTTATGTTTCAAATTTTCAAAGTTTTCATTCTTCTATCCTGGACTTCCAATATATAGAAGAATCTTGGGCGACGAAATATTTGATTTTCGTCGCCTAAGAATTAAAACATCTTGGGCGACGAAATATTTGAGTTTCGTCGCCTAAGGATAAAAAACTTAGGCGACGATATTTATATCTTAGGCGACGAAATATTATTTCGTCGCCCTAGTTTATATTTTGGCCGACAAAATTTATTTTTAGGCGACGATTTTTTTTCGTCACCTAAGAGTAAACTTAGGCGACGATTTTTTTTCCTTAGGCGACGAAAAAAAAATCGTCGCCTAAGTTCCCTATTAGGCGACGAAAAAAAAAATCGTCGCCCGGTTTTTTTTTTTTCGTCGCCCAAGAACCATTTTTTGGTAGCGACAACCAAAACCAGACAAGAGAATCAAATATATGCAGGCAATCTCTAGCTACTTTAGGAATTTTTTCCACACACATATAAATATATATATATATATATATATATAAAATGTTAATGCATGGAACTATATATATTCATGCATGTGACAATATATACTGTATTCCATCACGCGCAACATGAACTTTACCTGTGTTTTATACTTTTGTTAGGACATGATCTAATCTCAAGGATTCTGCAATTCTGTAATACATCACATTACACAGATTACTAATTGTATTTGAGATCTTTTATCTATGATTCGTGTGATATTGTTCTTGGAAATCAAACACATTTGGCGAAATTAATAGATAGAAGCTGGAGTATTCCAAGGACTTCCGATCCGAACTGTTTAGCTGCTTCTATATATAAGCAGGTCGGCATAGCTTCCAAACTGTTTTTATGAAAAGCAGTATATGGAACAGATCGAGGGTGTTTCATTGCAAGTAAAGGCTAAAAGGCATATATGAATACACAAAGCATCCATATTCTCGATCGTTCGGTGCTCTTATCTTATCATATCCTCATGATAATCAAACGAAAGAGGTGAAGCTAGCTAGCTAGGTGTCACGGCCCGTCAAATTAACAAGGAGTTTCCTTGAGCATTTTGATGCAAGCATGGCTCAAGGAAGGTTTTGGAGAGCACATGAGCATTTTAGAAGCATCCAGAATATTATGGAAGGTCTTGGAAGCTTCCGGAAGGATCGAGAAACATTCAGATAACTCTGGAACTCTCTAGAACCTTAGAGAGTCTTTAGGACACTCTGGAACTCTCTATAACTCTAGAGAGGCTCAAGGCTACTCTGGAAGTCTCTAGAATACTCAAGGTAACATTTAGAGTTGGATAGCAAAGGGGGATGATGCCTATAAATAGGGAGACACCCCTCTCATTTGAGACATAGAGAGTTGGATAGCATTCAAGTTCACCTGTAAAACTTTATAAAGTTCTCTTAAGCTTAATACAAGTTCTCTATTTCAAAGATCTTCTCCCTTCATTCGGGTGTTCTAGCCAAAGTGTTTGCGTGAGGAAGGCTGACTTAGCATAAAGAAAGTGTTAATGCCGCATGAGAAGCTTAAGAAAAAGGAAGCTCGTGACATAGGGCATGCAACTTAATTTTGGTACCACCAAATTGCAGAGTTTGGTTGCGTTAGTTGGACATGGACCCGAAGGTGCAGCTCAAAAGCGTACGTTGCTCATCTTAGTGTTTTACGTGCTGCTCCACTTTAAACCTAATTGCCACTTCCTCCTTTGCTAGCTAATTGGACGAGAAATTGGTCTGATCCCAATCACATTTAGACACCAAAACTAAAAAAAACTATGCCTAATACTGTAACGGTTTGGCCTCGATCGAATCATTCACTCGTTTCTTTTTTAAAAAAAAATTGTACACTAAGGTGTGAGTGATCGGTCGGTCAAATTTGTTGATCAGATGATCTGACAATATATTATATTCTTTCTTTTTGGGACTGTGGGAGAGCGTTTATCGTCACAAATCGGTCGTTGTCGCGGGAGCTAATTTTGCCTAATCCTTAATTTATTTAAAAAAAAAATTGTGTACTGAAATGCAACATATATACAATCTAGAATACACCTTTTGTTTTTTTTCATTTGGTCTGAGATCTACAATGCACCTTTAGAAAAAGAAGAAAGAGTTCCAACAAAAACTGAAAAAGAAATGTCATGAACTAATTATAGCTTTCCCTTTTTCTCGATCTGTTTCTGTTTCACTTTTTTTTTAGCCTTCTGGTTCGGCCGGGGGAACACCACCACATGAAAAGTCTCCGACTTATCCCGGTCTTGGTCAGATGAGTTAGGACCATCCTTCTTCTTTCGTCGAAAGCGACCATCCATTTTTACACCCACGTTGAGTTTGGGGTTTTGGGCCACACAAAGTGTTGGACCACACACGGCCCAGTTGTAGCTATTTGGCCCACCCATATGAGAACAGATAAATTGGGATACTGTAATTTAATTTTACAGCTATGAATCGATGGTAAATGTGCAGTACATAAATCAAATAGCATCAACGTGGTTCGGGGGTGTCTAATTACAAACGGAAATAACTCCCAGATACATAAGAGCACATACAATTACAACAACAGACCTATATACAAAACTTGAACAACCACCACCTACATGCAGAGGGCTCACCGTAGCTCATAACATATAAACAAGCTGTCCGAGGAGACGAAACCTACTGCTGCTGCATGCTGCTTCAAGATTATTAGGAGGGAAGCGATAAATATGAAGCTAGCTGGAACAGTGACAAAAATATTCACCTTTCCTATTGACACCAAAAACAGCTTCCAAGGCCTCTTTGCCGAAGCTAAAGCAAGATGTTTAGGAATACACCTGACCATTGCTTGTAACAGCTTCAGGATGGTAAAGAAGCATTTCTCTCCACATCATCTCCCTTATCATCTCTTCTCCCAAGTCCTCGTCCATGTCAAGATCAATTGGTACCTCAGCGGGAGGGTTACCATTGGGATCATACAATTGGGACATGTAAGGGTGTTGGAGTGCTTCAGTGACACCGATCCTCTTTGATGGGTCAAAAACAAGCATCTTCTGTAGTAGATCGATGGCCAAAGGATGGGCATCGGGGTAAAGACAGGAGAAGGGCGTCCCAGGAGAATATGGCAGTGACTTGATGTACTTCTTCGCCTTTGGATTGTCTATAAATTCAATATCCTCCTCCCTCTGGCTGCCAAGGATGTTAATTATAAGTTTAAGTTGGTTGAGACATTCTGTGCCAGGGAAGATAGGCTTCCGGCCAAGAAGCTCAGCAAAGATGCACCCAACAGACCATACATCAATGGAAGTTCCATAGTTATCGCAGCACAGGAGGAGCTCTGGAGCCCTATACCAACGAGTGACAACATACTCAGTCATGAACTGGTCTTTCCCTTTACTCGTACGTGCTAGCCCAAAATCACATATTTTAAGGTCACAGTTTGCGTTGATAAGAAGATTGCCAGGCTTCAAATCACGATGGAGAATGTTTGCAGAGTGGAGATACTTTAGGCCTCGAAGCAGCTGAAAAATAGCATCTCATTTAGTACAGGAGAAAAAATGTGAATGCAAAAACAGAAGTCAATCTCTCTAGTGGAGCTTTAGAAACCACTAAACTGGATACCATTTTCCAAAGTTACAAATCAAGAACATGGAGGACAACTCTAATTCCGTACAAGGAAATAAATAAATAACAATAACGGTGAAATATATTCTTTTTTCTGAAAACGGAACAGAAAGCATAACGATACAACCAGCATAGATACAAAGGCTAAAGTTTATCCACTCCCACTTCTCTCTTAAGAACAAACTTTGGTGCAGACCAATCAAACAGCGAAAATCATGCATACGAAAGAGACCTCTACACTAGTATGTTTCATAAATACTATAATACAGTATCGTTCTACAATGGAATGGCTGTTTCTGAAACTTGCAACCCACCTAGATTATGGTTTATAGAATGCCTTACTCTCCCAGAATAGCAAATAAAGCAGCGCAGTATTAACTTGTATGAAAATGCCACATGCCTTGGCAAAAGGTAGTTTCTTTATAACTGATTCTGAGATGCATTGATGATTCATTTCCTGTTTAACTACCAAGCTATGGCATACATCAGAGCTGACAATATCTAAACTTACCAAAAACAGTAACTTACCTGAAACAGGAAATACTGGCAATGATCATTCGAAAGCGGCTGCGAAGATTTAATAATCTGATGAAGATCCGTATCCATGAGCTCATACACCAAATACACATCCTTGAAACTATTCCTCTGAATCGGCATCATCACATCTTTCAGGGCAATCACATTCTCGTGCCGAAGATGCTGCAGCAGCTTCAATTCTCGCAAAGTCCGCAACGCATCGATACGATTCTCGAACACGTTGTTGATCTTCTTGATGGCCACTTTCTCGTTGGTCTCTCTGTTCACAGAAGAGCACACGATGCCGTAGGCTCCTCTCCCAATCGGCTTAATCGGCACGTATTTCGTGTCAATCTCAAACAACGTCTGCCACATCGAAAAGTAATGCTTCCCTTCTGATCTCACACCATTCGGAGGCTCAACCGGAGTCGCCATTGCCTCAACTTCACACGCCAAAACTAACTCTTAACTTGGATCCATTATTAATAATAATCTTGTTTTCACCTGCTCATAATCATAAAAAAAAATATCATAATTCGTAATCAAACGTGTTCAAATTCACATAATCAAACTAAATAATATTCACCTCTGTTCTGGTGAAATCAATCCGATCGAATCAAACACCTCGCCGGAGCCGTTGACCCAGCCCCGATTTCAAACCAATTTCGCGCCAGAATTGTCGCCGGAGAAATTGTGATTGGAATTCCAAGTTGGGGATCGGATTGTGAAATATAGAGGCGCGCTTGAGATTCGTTATCTCGTCGCGATCAGAAACCAGAGAGAGCGAGGAAGCTGCTACTGTGTGAGACAATTATGCGGATTTTTGTTTTCATTATTATTATTATTTTTATTTTCTTGTTTTCTCCAGTGGATGATGGGATCTCACCGGGTTTCGCTCTCGCATAACGGATATTTTTAATCACCGGCGGGGCCCATTCCCAGAAATAAACGACGCTACCTTCATCGTCGTTTTTCGTCAGTGTCACTTCACGTGCCTCACCCGTGACGTTTAAAATGCTACCGCCATGCGTTCGGCTTCTGTTTCCACTTGTCACTCTTTTAGAAAAAGCTCGACAGAAGCCCTTCTCAGAATTGGAGTGCTTTGATCGCCGTTAGGGCAGTAGTGATGATTTCCCAGTTCTTTGTTCTGTCTCAGAGAGGTGACAATATCGTCTTCCGTGACTGTGAGTCCATTTCTCTGATCACTCTGTGAATTCTCTATTTTGGATTTTGATGGATTTTTGTGCTGAATGAATGCAGATCGGGGTGAAGTACCGAAGGGGAGTGCGGAGATTTTCTTCAGGAAGGTTAAGTTCTGGAACAAGGATGGAGAAGGGGACGCGTCACCTGTCTTTGTAGGTATTTTCCCTTTTGTAGGTTTAGTTTCGCCATTTTAACAAGTCTGTTTCATGATTTATTGTGATGTGATTGGTGTGAAAGAATGTGGACGGTGTGAACTATTTTCACGTCAAGGATGCTGGATTGTTGTTTGTTGCGACGACGAGATTGAATGTGTCGCTTTCTCTGGTTTTGGAACTTTTGGGGAGGATTGCGCGAGTCGTTAAAGATTACCTTGGGGTTCTTAGTGAAGAATCGTTGCGAAAGAACTTTGTGCTTGTGTATGAGTTGCTGGACCAAGTGATTGTAAGTGTCCTGTAAACTTGAGCAGTACATTGCTGCATGCTACATTTTATGACTGTGTATGTGGCAGGATTTTGGTTTTGTGCAAACTACTTCGACTGAGGTTTTGAAGTCGTATGTGTTCAATGAGCCAATTGCCGTTGATGCTGATCATCTACAACCCCTTGGTCCTGCTGCGATTTTTATGGTATTGTGTTGGTACAAGAATTGTTGGCTATCCCTTTATGATCAAAACACAAGGATACATGCTACATGTTGTAGCCTGGTAGCAAGGACTACTCAAGTGAAGAATGAAGAACCTGACAGATTTCATGTGCATCAGGTAGTTCATGCATGTGCATCACATTCGTTCACTAAGGATGGTAGCCGTGCTTGCCATCCCGATTAAACGGATACTCCTGCTGTATCTGTTCTATCTACTGGGTCTGACCATGTGCATATTCAAATGTGTTTGCTTCAGTTTCTAAGTGTTTGAATTTCAAATACCTTTTAGCAATACATTAGTCTATTCGTACTTGAGCTCTAAGTTAGTCTAGGGTGGTGTGGCAAACCAACCCGTGACCACATAACTTGAGCCTTTGGGAACCAGCTGGGTTTTGTGATTCAAAAACCAAGTTGACAGCTGCCCATGTGATGCACCGCCCAAGCTATCAGCTGTCCTAAGTGTCCTCTTAGAAAAAGTGGTTTTGTAGAGTCTTTATGCTTGACTAAATCTGATCTAGTTTTCCCAAAACCTTTTGTCTTATCCTTTTGGCTTTAGTCTTTCCTAGGAAAGTCTATTCTCAGCTTTTGTCTTGTGAGTGGAGGGATCCCTAGGGTCCTATCCGTCCTAGTATTCCATAAAAGCAGTTTGAGTCCAAAAGAATCTTGTTGATGTGGCAAACGTGCTTGCTTCCTCATAGCTGTGCACTTTGCCTATAAATAGAGAGCAAGACCTCTCTTGCTCGTTAGTTGTTGAAAATTGTCATTTGCATTTTCTCCCTTTGAGTCTTAGCTTTATTGCTTCTTTGCTCCTTTGCTCTAAGTCTTCCTTGTTGATTATAAATCTTAGAGCTGAGCATCAAAACATTTTCAAAACCCATTTCATTGTTCATTGTTCATGCATACCTTGAGAGTGTCTAGGTGATGCAACACGGAGAAGTCTTCATAAAGAATTAGCAAAGGAGTTAGCTAAGTTCGTGTGAAGCAAGGTGTAAGCTGTCCTTGAGAATTAGCTAAAGGTGTTAGTTGAATTTTGCATAGAAGCTTAGATTCGAGCTATGTGTAAAACACTTGAGTGACAAGAGAGCAAGTTCAGTTGTGTGCTAGTAGTTAGACTAGGCAGGATGGCTAGGTGTTGTGCCATCCTCTGAGTTGTGAGTCTTGTAAGAAGTGTCTTTACAATAGTGGAATAGTTTGTCTCTCAAGAGTTAGAGGCACGCAGTTTTTCTCCCTGGTTGCAGGGTTTCTGCGTATAAAAAACGTACTGGTGTTATATCTTTTACTTTCAGTACTTGCCTCTTTATTTACACAACTTAGTCTCACAGCAAACAGGATAGCACAATCTTTGCTATCCTTGTGCGCGATTTTTATGGTATTGTTGTCATGATAGTGTTCATTTATTGGCACTGTTTTCTTGTTTATTTCGATATTTTCTATATGTGTGGTTTGATGGGCTCCTTAAACTTGCATGTTTGCTTCAGGCCAAAAGAATGCCTATGACAACTATCGCAAAATCTGTTTTAGCAAATGAGCGTGGTGGTAGGAAGAGAGAAGAGATTTTTGTGGACATAATTGAGAATCTGAGTGTCACATTCAGTTCTAGCGTAAGCACTTCATTTTCTTTATCTTCTTTTTGTTAATTTGAATCCTTCATCAGAATTTACCGGTTGTAAACATTGCTTCTAAGTGATTTCCAGGACAGTAATTCATTTTGAAGGATTTGGCCAGACAAGTTCAAGTTCAAATGCTCTTGTTTCTCTGTTGTGATAAATTTACCTTTTCTGAAATTTTAATCCATAATTTTTTTTTAAAGCAGTTATTACAACAATGTTGTTCATGCAGGGATATATACTTACTTCTGAAATTGATGGCACTATTCAATTGAAGAGTTATCTGACAGGCAATCCAGACATTCGACTTGCTCTTAATGAGGAAGTGAGTATAGGAAGAGATGGAGGGTCAAGTTATGGTAATTCTGTACACCAGATAAACTGCTGTTAGGATGTTCATATTTGTTTTTTGTATATGTTGTTCAGAACCTTTCTTCTTGTCTTTGTTTTACAGTTCCCTGTAATTTGTCAAACGTGTATGGATTAGATGATAGAACTGGATAATCTTAACATAATATCTCCTACTGTAAGAGCCAGAAATTTTTTATCCATGTTATCTTCAAGAATGAGAACGAAAATGTACTAAAGCATAGTAAGGTCATCTGTGAGAACTGCTTGTGATAGACTGGTATACTATTATTACTGTTAGTGTCCTCCCATGATCATCATGTTCAAAATATGGGGTAGAACAGAGCTCGTCCCCATTAAGAAATATGCTTCAACGGCACTATACTCTTTTCGTTCCTCTGTCTTCTGAAGGATATACTTTTAGCAGCACTGCCTCATAATATGATTTCGCTATCTTTGGAACAGATTATGGTAGTCCGTTTGGATCAGGACCTGTTATGCTTGATGATTGTAACTTCCATGAATCTGTACGTCTTGATAATTTTGACGTTGACAGAACACTGACACTGGTGAGTATGACTAAGAGAAAAGCTCGATAAACATATGCAATAGTTTTGGACAGTGGAGCCTTGTAACTATTTGTGTGCCAATCTTCAAGCTAATACCTCATACCCCCTTTTATGTAGGGATCAACAGATGGTGAATTTCCTGTCATGAATTACCGCATAACTCAGGAATTCAAGCCTCCCTTTCGTATTAATGTGTTAATTGAAGAATCAGGGTCCCTTGAGGTGATTATATATTATTCCTATCTTAGAAATATTAACATCTGACTATATCTAACAGCCTGTTGTCTTATCTTAGGCTGAAGTGACTATTAAAGTGCATGCTGAATTCCCGTCGAGCATCATTGCAGAAAAAATTATGGTGCAGCTACTGGTGCCTCCATACACAACTAGGTAAATTGTTTTCCTTTGCTTTTGGAAGATTTGATACATGTTTATAATGTAGAGGAATATGAATAGCTATTGTTCTGCTAAGTTGCTGAGTTTACCTTTATGTTTTATTTTTTTGTCATTGAGTCAAGAGCATGAGGTATCTTGGTAGCTGATATCACATTGTTAGACATTGCTTGTCCTGATTCTAGTTTGTGTGGCCTTGACTAACAGAACTTTTGCCTTAGACATTATTTCTGTCTTAATTACTGATTACTTGTCTGCTGTGGAATAACTTCAGGGTTAGTTTTGAGTTGCAACCTGGAGCAGTTGGAAACACAACCGACTTCAAGGAAGCAAACAAGAGAATCGAATGGGGTTTAAAGAAGGTGGGTTTATTTTTAATCTTATTTTTATCTCATCCTTTACGTTGAAGGCTTTTTACATTTTGCAGTTTTAGTATACGTCTTCTTTATTGTCCAAACTAGTGACACATACATTACATTTGTAGATCGTTGGTGGATCTGAACATACTTTACATGCAAAGCTGACATTTGCACAGGAATTACATGGTAATCTACTGTTTTTGGTCTGTAATAAATCATTCTATTTATTCAAAAAAAAATTTATTCTATTAAATATTTTAGTTTGTATGGTACATTTTCTTCAATATCGATATTTGACAGTAAATAAATAGAAGACAAATTAATGGTTGGTAAATACCCTAACACTTTGCTGTGTACATGTAGGAAATATTACCAAGGAAGCTGGACCTGAGAGCATGACCTTCACAATACCCATGTACAATGCTTCAAGGCTTCAGGTAAGATTGTTTCTGAACTTCGGAAAGACCTGTGGACTTATGGTACATACTAATAGATCGAAACCCCTTGAGTCTTGAGTAGTAGCTTCATTTCATATTCAGGAGGCTCTGGATTTCCTTGCCTTGGGATTTCATCCAATACTTTGATTGATGACTGTTGGGGCATCAATCCCCTGAGATCATGTTTGTTTTAGGAACTGATACGTAATGAAAAATAAGGTGCCAAATTAGCTACCTAGATGAGTTAGTTGACGTTGTCCAAGAATCAAACTGACAACGTGAATCATCAGACTTGGAAACTATTAGTCTGTCAGAGATAACATCTGCCCTTGTGCGCTTGAGGGCATGTTTGCTTTAAGTACTGAGAGCATCACCTGAGAGCTTGTTTGTTTTAGGAATCTGTAAATGAAAAATGAGGTGCCAAATTAGCTACCTAGATGAGTAAGTTGACGTTGTCTGAGAATCAAACTGACAACACGAATCATCAGAATTCTAAACTATTAGTCTTTCAGAGAAAAAATCTACCACTATGCTCTTTCAGTGATTTTAAATTGCTTATTTCTCCATTTGCTTCGGTGCAGGTAAAATACTTGCATATATCAAAGAAGTCAAAGAGCTATAATCCATACAGATGGGTGAGATACGTCACACAATCAAATTCCTACGTTGCTCGGTTATGACCTTATTTCTTGTTCTGTTCTTTTTTCTTGCTTCTACGACCATAATCCATAGATTAACCCAAGATTGATGTAGCTGAACAAAAAGATTTTGTCTCTGTCTTTGCCCTGTGTACTGTCATATGTGACTCACTAAGCATACTTTCTGCGATTGGATAGAGCTTGAAACATCCTTTAACATCTAGAGTTGCCTACTGTATTTGATTTATTGCTTGCCCTCTGGTCAAGTATAGTCTCTTTGATAATGGATGTGGGGGATTCTTTAGCAATGTAACAGAGTCAGTCTTAGGATAGCATGCTGGTAAAGTAGTAAACTGATTTCTTTGTGTTAGAGAGCTCGCATTATCCCGTCTTTCTATTGAAAGACTTGAGTGACATTTGACGGTATCCAACCGTCTAGTTATTTTACCATCTTTACTTGTAATAAGAAAATGTGTCATGTTGGTATCTTCTTCTTATAGTTTTGTGACTTCTGTCTGCTGGAGATGAGGGTATATATACTGTCAAGTTTGATGGCGCCGAGGGGACTAGATTCCATTTCAATAATGAATGTAATTAGTTGAGATGAAGAATGGATGGGTCTCATCTCATATATCTTTAGGTTATCTTGGGCTGCCCTTAAGAAAGTGCCTATTCCAAATGGCTAATCCTAATGAAAGTATTGACGCAGCTAATCTAGACTATGAGATATCCATGGAAAGTTTTTGCTGCCCTTGAATTCAAAGGCTTGATCATCTTTGACATGATCAATTTTCTAATTTATTTAGCTTTAGGTAGGAATTCGATGCTAGTCCCATTACTTTCTTTCTGTTCAAGAAGATCTTTAGCTTTTCCTTTTTCCTAGTGATGAATACTGGTTGTGCTGCTTTATTTTGACTAATTATTATCAAAGGCTGGAATCTGTCTTAATCATTTCAAACGCAAAAGGTTTGCTGAAACTGGAAAGATAAACTAAATCTCAGTTAAGCATATGTAATACATTGAGGGGGTGGAATAAAGCTATACGTTGTTAAATACTCTCAAGCTGTTCCTTGTAATGAATTATTGCTTTCAGAGTAGCCTAGAATGGATTATAATTCAATGCAGCAGGAGACAGAAATATTTCGAACACCATGGTGATGATGATTTCAAGCATAGAGTGGATTCAGTTTGACATGAAATGGAATATATAGTGTGTTATGCACATGGAACCTGGATTCTTTGGGTTGGCAACAAGGTTCTTATTATTTGTTATATCTATGATCAGGATTCATGCTCTGACTACTAATACATTACACAATAATGATAGCAAATTAAGAAGAACGAAGGTTTAGCCAAAGAGGAAAGGAAAACTTAGCACAGCATCATCAGAAAGCGGGGGAGAATGCGAAGCTCTGTATAATCATCATCAGGATTCTGTTACATTGCAAGACAGGAAATGGGGCCTGGGGAGGCGCCCTCGGGTCTGGTTAACAATGAATGACTTTCATGCTCCGTTCATGGGTGGAGGTGGAGACCAACACCCCCTTCCTCCTTCCCCTTCCGGCCCTTTCCGGCTTTCCCTTCCACAGACCCGTACTCAAGGTACAGGCCGGCAGGTGTTAGTGGGAAATGACCCGTGGAATCTTTTTTTTTTTTCTCTTTTCTCAATACTCATAAACACGCAGGGTTAGATGGGGACATCACCCAACTGCCTAAGTTGTACAATGACAACCTGGTAGCCGATGATGCATGCAGGCCCGGCCCCAACCTCCAAACAGGAAGCACAACGCTGCTTGTCTCTTTTCCCTAAGCTAAATCCAACACTAACTTCTTCCTCTCCTCTCTGAGACTCCTCTTTACCTTTTGCCCTCTTCTTATGTTTTATGTATCTGACTAGCTCCACGTCCAAATTGTTATCATGAAGGCCAGTGGCGGACGCAGAGACATATGTAAGTGGGGGCAAAAAAATTGAGGAAGTAAGGAACTTCTAGAGACAGTTCACTGTTCATCTCTTCCTCTCCAATCTCCAATTTTTAGTCACACATCAAGATAAGTCAAAGATTTTGAACTATTCTAGTGATAACAAGACACAATTATGGAGTTTTTCCTTTGTTTGATTAATATGGTGTAACATATTCTTACACGATAAGTTTATATTTATGTGTCAATGTCATGACGGGCAAATTCGACTAAAACATTAGGCATACATATGAAGCTGTTAGGCAAAGAAGGAAATTCATCGGGGGCAACAGCCCCCTCTCCGTCCGCCGCTGATGAATGCTTTGCCCGGAAATTTACCATGCGTCGGTAGAAGACAGACGTGTTCCAAATTGTTTTCATCGTTCCTGGATTAGTATATATATATATATATATATATATATATATGGCAGTCCTGTACTCATCGATCAGGAAGGTGCTCTTAGAAGCTTCATAGTTGATTTATAGTGGCATCAGCTTCTCACCGGAAGTTGTACTTCAGATACTGCCTTTTGGGACAAACAAATGGAATAGATCTTTAGCCTAAACCAAGCTAGCCACCGATATGTGTGATCACCTTTTCCCCTGATTTTCTTTTGCTCTCTGCCACCAATCCAATGACAATTACAGTTTTAGGGCCGTGATTTTGCTGATTTTGTTCATAAAACATGAGAGGAAAAACTGAGCAATTGTTCCGATTCTAACTTTCTTCTCTTATGCGTTATCGACGCTTTCTAAATGTCATAAATTACCTACCAAATCAAAATTTCGAGTAGATTCTACAATGTAGTCTAACTTTTTGGGAGAACCGTTACTATTTAGTTCAGAATATCACAAATGCGGGCATATTGCAAGAGCAATGCACGCGCCCTCTCCCTGTCTTTACCCCAAAAAAGGACCATCGCCATATCCAACCGTAGATATTGTTTCTCCACTCTACTTAGCCAGCCAGCGACTCCTCAGTACTTACCTTGTCTTTCAATCAATACCTCTCTCTCTCTCTCTCTCTCTCTCTGCTTCAAATCTTCAAGCTTTGAACAACACAGTCGTCGTTCAAGATAGGCAGAGAGGCCGATCGAAACTAAGGACAAAGGATGTAACACCTCCAGAAGAGCTACCAGATTGTTTATATGCAACACAACCAACACTAATCCGCCCAAACAAGCCAACTCCCAAGCATTGCCTCCCTCTCTCCAATCTCGATGACCAGAAGTTTCTCCGTTTCTCGATCAAATACCTCTACCTCTTCAGAACTGCCGTAAACTTAGACGCCATGAAATACGCCCTCTCCAAACTCCTCGTCCTCTACTACCCTTTGGCCGGGCGCTTGAGGACCAACCCTGACCATGATCAGAAGCTCGAGGTCGACTGCAATGGAGAGGGTGCTGTGTTTGCTGAAGCCTTCATGGATATCACTGCCGACCAGTTTCTTCAGCTTTCGGAGAAGCCAAACAGGTCTTGGAAGAAACTCTTGTATAGGGTCGAAGGAGCTCACACTTTCTTGGATGTTCCTCCTCTTGTTGTTCAGGTACTACTACTAGCTAGATGACTAGCTCCATTTCTCAATAATTTCAGATAGAAAACTTTTCTTTTCCCCTTATTTTGTACAAGCTAGTGATCTTTGTTTTGACTTTTTACCGTCATTTCTGTGTTAAAAACTTTACTTAATCCACACCCTAAGAAATTAAAAGAAAATTAAGAATATCATTTCCAAAGTTCCAACTTGTTCTTCTCTTCTATAGTCGATTTTGGCTTTGCATTCATCAACTAGTTTTGAATCAGATGATCACAAGTTTTACGTACAACCCAAAATTAAGGGAAAAAATAGAAATGTGGCCTGACATTTTACACTAGGACCACCCAAAACAGGGTACTTTTGTTCTTTTAGATGAGGTGACGCAAAATTTTCAAAATTTCAAAAAAGAAGAAGAAAAAGATCCAGATTATGGTCTAGTTAAATCATCAACATACTTTATTGCGTTTTCTTACAGGGTGATACTTTTAACACACCTATTTTTGTTATTAACACACCCTACCGATGAATATAGGTAATTATGAAACAAATTTAAATGACAAGTTTATAAATAAATTTGAAATATGTGAATAAAATAAAAACATAAGATGTGTTAATAACGAGTGTGTTAATAGCAACACCCTTCTTATATCAATTAGTAAGATCGGTAGTTAAAAGAATGCACAAACTTCATAAATAAAACTAGACTATATATATATATCAATAATGGATATTCTCTGTTGAATATTAAATAAAATTATTCTATATTGAAAAACACATGATCGCAAAAATTACATAGTTTTGCCGCCTGGCTGACTACGACACTACAAGTAACAAAGTTGCACTTCACATTAGGAAACTTTTGAGACGTGGCCCAAATCCTATATTCATATTGCTTTAAGATAGTGACCCGCCAGCTAAAGAGTACTAGTGACCCGCCTACTCCCTCTCGTCCATGGTACCGATTATTCACTTAATTAAGTCTTTACAGTGATTTCATTTATTTATTTATTTATTAGTAGAGAGCTTTATAGGCGATGAACGAAACTAACATGTTAGCATACTTGTAATTTAGGTAAAAATTAAGAATATATTCGGTACACGACGTGTATATTCACATATATATTTGAATGGTCAAAATTAAAAAATATATTATAAAAATATAATGATCAAACGTTTAAATAGTTATGAATGGTTAAGATCGTTTAGCCGTCAGAATGTTCTGAATTTCTGTTCTGCAGGTCACAAATCTACTCTTTGGAGGTATGATCCTCTGCACCGCTATCAACCACTGCGTATGCGATGGCATCGGCACGTCACAGTTTTTGCAAGCTTGGGCCCACTTAACAGCCAAACCAGATCTCCCTCCACCAATCTCGCCCGTTCATTCCCGCCACCTGTTAAAATCCCCCTCTCCTCCACAGGTGACTTTCCGTCACCCGCAGTTCACCGTAAATAAGGACAACTCCCACGTGGACGTCCTGAGATGCCTCCAGTCCCAGCCGCTCGTCCCCACATCCTTAACCTTCACCCACTCCCATATCCTTCACCTCAAGCACCGCTCCTCACCCTCGCTAAAATGCACCGCCTTCGAGGCCCTAGCAGCGCACACGTGGCGGTCGTGGGTTCGATCCTTGGACCTGTCACCCTCCCTCAACATAAAGCTCCTCTTCTCCGTTAACGTCCGGCAGAGGGTAAATCCGGAAATTCCACAAGGCTATTACGGTAACGGCTTCGTGCTAGGGTGCGCACAAACCACCGTGAAGGACCTCGTCTCTGCTAACCTGCACCACGGCGTTAAGTTAGTCCAACAAGCCAAGGCGGAGCTTAGTGACGACTACGTGAGGTCGATGGTTGATTTGCTGGAGGACAAAACGGTAAAAACCGATCTGTCGACGAGTTTGGTTATATCACAGTGGGCAAAGCTAGGGTTAGAGGAGCTGGATTTTGGAGAAGGGAAGGCACTTCACATGGGTCCGGTTGCAAGTGACGTTTACTGCTTGTTTTTACCGGTTATCGGAGACTCGAGTGCGGTGAGAGAGCTGGTGTCGGTGCCGGAGAGAGTGGCGGAGAAATTTGGGTATTGCATGAGTGAGATTTTGGATAAAGAGTTCAACAATGGAGATGAACATCGATCATGCTGTTAATGGATATCATCATGCAGCAGATAATGGAATTATGGAATATTAAGTATTATTTTGATCAATTTTTTTTTTTATGCAGGATCTAGCTAGAGTGATTCTGGATTATGTGTATGTTTGGTCTGATACGTCTGCGACCGCACTCTTGGAAGATAATGATATTCATGTGGAAATGGACATTCAGATTCACCTCGATAGGTATATATAAATGGATTTGGATGAAGTTCCGGCAAGTTGAAGATATATATATATATATATATATATATATATATATATATATAGCAGCAAAGCATATAGTTGTTTTCGTGCTTGTGTATATAATATGCATGACAGGTATAAGGTTACTAGTGCAGTAGAGCATGCTTAGGGCACTACTAGGTTTCTTTATAGACCCACATGAAACCATTGTGTGTTTTGCTTTCTTTGAGCTCTTAATTTCAAGTATCTGATATTGTCGTCGAATCAAGCTCTTAATTTCAAGATCGATGCGACTACATTGTGTTGTTATCATGACCGTTATAAACACAGTATTATAACTAAATAAACAACTGCGTGGAGATGTGAATGGACGTGAGTCACGTGACATTAACACGTTTTTGCTATATAATCACGAGACATACAGTTAACTAGTGACGACGCTTTTTTTTTTATATTAAATAAATAACTCAGATGTAAGTTTACTGTGAATAAAAAATCACAATCCCTTATGAATCTAAAATTACGATCTTTTACTTACAAACAAAAGACCAAATGATATTAAGCAGTCCGAGCTACATATGAATTTTCTACATTTATTCTAGAGAATTAGAATTTTAAATCTCACCTAACGTAAGAATAAACATCGTTGTACTAATTAATTAATAAGTTTTATTTGTGAAGTAAAATACCATTAGAAGAGAAGACAGTTTCTTTGGTAATCATGACACTAAGCTAGCTGCCGACTTGTGAGTTAACAATGTTGGTGAGGAGTGAAAAAGGGCTGCGATCGGTGAATTAAAAAGTAATTTCCATGATCAATGAATTTATATATTGCATCTCATTTGAACTAATTACATGGGATCAATTTATAAGGTGAAATGTAAAAGGTAAAAGGCTGAATCCATTACAAAAAGAACAAATTAAACTATATATATATATGATATGAATGACCAACTTTCTTGGTGAACAATTACATCGAAAAAAACTTATTCGGTATAAAAAAGGATCAATTACATCAAGTGTCAAATATTTGATTAGAATGTAGGACCACGTACGTCATACTGTCACGTGGTACTCCCGTAGCGCTGAAAAATTTCTCAAAACTAAGAGCTTCTATTGGGCATTTTAATCAATTTGAATGCTACAATCCATAGTGCTTCATTGTTCTATTTTTCCTCTCTATAAGCCACAGTTCCACACACCATTGCCAGGTTTCGAAAACAAAATTTGCAAAACAATACGTATCCACTTTATGCAAATCAGGAGAGTTTACTGTTCTTGAACCATGTAGCACTCGATACAATGTTCTGAATTTCAGCATCTAAAAACTCCAATAATTTCATGTAGGCATTTTCATAAACACCTGGAGCCTGGAGGTCATAATCATCATACATCTAAACCATGCATATTTGCATATATAGGAAAAGAGTGAATACCTTCTTCGGATTATAACACCCCCAAAAGTATTACTCGTATATGTTTATCATGTGAAAGCTAGGTATGATCTTGGTTCCTGCAGCAAAAGAAAACTGTTAAAAAAAACAATTATTGAAGAATGAATTGGGTATATTCGGCAGTTCATAATTTAATGAAGCTTTCTCACGCCCTACTTCATAACAGTAGAGATAGAGATGTGAGACATCAATTTCTGAAAACTAGAGGATAAGATTGAGCCCATTTACGGATATGACTTGAGAATGACCTACTTTCATCCTCTCAAACGGCCCAAGTCCTAACGTCAACTTCCACATGTCCGTCTAGCGCGTAGAAGTACGCGTATTGCGTGCCTGCAAAGAAAGAGACTTCACCCAAAAAAAAAAAAAACTCGAGTCAACGCCACGTCGGTCGTCGACTTCAATCTGGAAAAATTTTAGAAACTTAGAAAAGATATTTTGCTTCCCTTATGTCACCCGCCCGACGGCGGAAGCTAGGGTTTCCCAAATCCCTAAATTCCGAATTGCACCGCCTTCGAATCAGCTCCATTCCTTCACCTCCATCCCTCCCAATTCAATTCGCTTCTTTTTCTTCTTCCTGTAATTCACCCAAACTCTAGAAATTTCTTAGCTTTCTGGGTTCTAGAGGTCTCTGATAATCCAATCGGCGGCGAAATTCGAGTTTCAGATTCGGTAAATTTCGTTCTTTACTACTTCATGGTGTTCTGAACTTGCATTGTTACTAAAGATTTGAAATTTCCAAGTGTAGTGTTACTCTTTCGATCATTACTGTTTGGGCATTAGAATCCAGACCTATGAATTGGAATTGTACTGTTAGGGCTTAGCTTTGACTCGTTGATTTCTTGTGTTAGGTTGCGGTGTGAGTTCAAATTTTTCGATTGTTTTGGTTTGATTGAAGTTGCAGTAATGGTTATGTGAATTTGAGTTTTTTTTTTTTTTTTTTTTTTTTTTTTTTTTTTTATATATGTGAGATTGTTTGGAGGCTGATGTCATGTTTTGAATTGATTGGATTGGATTGGGAAGGCTGAGTATGGCGAGGCCGGTGCCTGAGAATCCTCGTGAGCAGGGGATTGCGAAAGCTTCGACAAGCATGTGCATTCCACCCGAGGCTCAGTGCCCTGTGCGCAAGTGGCATTTTACGAAACAGGAGATTGAAGACTCTCCGTCCCGGAGGGATGGCCTCAGCATGAAGAAAGAGTCACATTTGCGGAGTTTATATTGCTCGTTTCTTCAGGAGATTGGGATGAAGCTTAAAGTGTAAGTTTTGAAACTTTGAGACATATGTTGATTGTATCTTAGGCATTTTAGTTTTGAAAATTTGAGGTTCTTTTATTATATAAAAATGTATTTGCGCATTGATTTCAATAGAATGGTCATCTATTCTCTGCTTGTATGTACTAGTTTTGCCTGGTTATCTATTTTGAATTTACTGTTTCCCTTTTATGTCATGCAACTTCTTATCAGTTATTTGATTGTGATTCCATTGCATAAATAACAAAGAACAAACTGTGATTGATATTATATATCCTTCAGGCCACAGTTGACAATATCATCTGCAATGATGTTGTGCCACCAGTTTTATATGCGTCAATCTCACGCTAAGAATGGTTGGCAGGTAAAGATTCTGTGTGTGAATAATGTTGTATATAACTTTGTTTTGTATACCTAAGGTGCACACTAGAAAATATAGAGAGATGCCCTACAGTGTTTGCATTTTATTTCGCTTTAGTAGGTATGCCTTTTTTATTTATGTAATTGTAAACATCTCACAGACAGTGGCCACCGCAAGCATCTTTCTCGCATGCAAAGCAGAAGTTACACCACGCTATCTGAACGATGTCGTTGTCGTTGCATATGAGATGATGCACAAGTTTGATTCATCTGCCTTGCACCGTATCAGGCAAAAAGTATGTGAACCTCATTTTTGTTCAATTTTTAATATTTTATGATATCATTCTTGCTTAGATTCACCTTCCGCATTTAGGAATTTGTCAATAAGCAAAAGGAATTGATCCTAGTTGCGGAGAGACTTCTGCTGTCAACAATTGGCTTTGATCTGGACATACAGCTTCCATACAAGATACTCGTTGCTGCTTTAAAGAGATTAGATCTTCTCCCTGACCTTGCTAAGGCAGCTTGGAGTTTTGTTAATGATTGGTGAGGATTTATTCTTGCCTTACTTATGAGCAGAGCTCTGTGTGTGCATCCTGGTGGAGATGTAAAGTTGGATTTTATGTTTGTCTTTTGCATGATGAAATCTTTTTTATGAATGGATGGGTAGGCTTCGCACATCATTGTGCTTGCAGTACAAGCCCCATTACATTGCAGCTGGTTCAGTTGCTCTTGCTGCTAGTTTTCAAAAAGTGAAACTACCTAAAGAGAATGGAAAAGTTTGGTGGATGGAGTTTGATGTTACGCCGAAACAGTTGGATGGTTAGTTGCAAGCCCTTTCTCCTTTTCTTCCATATTCTTTCCTTCTGTTTAATGTTTTGTCTATTTAAGTCACGTGTTGATTTGTCTTTCTAAAACATAGCCCATGTCATAAAAGAAGCATGTTTAATCGTTTCTTATTGTAGCTTCCTAACCTGGTGTTCCATTCTATAATGGTATGAGATTATGGTAGGTTTTTGAGTAGTAAACTTATTGGTCAGGCATAGGTGTCATATTTTCATCCTTGAGTTTAATATTGAACAGTTTCCTTTTCTGATGTTAGTGATGTCTTTTATATTTCTCAGAGGTCATTCAGCGGATGCGTAGTATGTTCAAGCCTGTACCGGCTAAAACTGGGAAGGCCGTTCAACCTGAAACTTTACCCAAGAAGCCAATTGATAGTAGCCCTCAATCATGTATTTCAAGTGAAGCAATAGTAGACCAGTATTCTAAGCATGGTGCCACTGCGGATGATAGAGGATTGGGAGGAGAGTCTGTCGTGTCTTCGTGCAAGGAAAATCTTGGAGGTGAGAACAATGTTACTGGGAAGGATGCTTTACCATGCCAGACGAATGATAGTAGTGTTGTCAAGGATGGTGGTGGTGAGATCAAGCCAATAACAGGTGAATCGGATGATCAGAGCTCAAGATGCAAGATTGTTGATGTTCCTAAAAGCTGTGGTAAGATCAATATTAACCGGATTCGAGAATTGAAGAGGAGAAGATGTGATAAAGGTGTAAATAAGAAGTTGGCGGGCTCCACAACTGATGAGTTAGATCCTGAAGCCTGGATAGAAAGCGAGCTTGAAAACGGAGTAGAGCTTGAAGATGCATCTGCTGCAAAGAAACAAAGGAAGGCCTAATATAATTTGTATTGTTGAGGAATCAGGAGAATGTAGCCTGAAATCTACAGGCATCATCTTCCTCTATATATTATTCCAGAGTGTCGAACATTTCATTAGTTGGGTAAGTATTCAAAGTGCATTTACATTAGCAGTGTAATTCTTTGTGATCACATTGCTACAGGCAAATTTTAGCCCTTGAATTAATGCAGGTCCTATATGTTTTTGGTTCGTAATCGTAATAAATCTACCATTCTTTATCAAGTAAACTTCATTCGTTATCCAGTTTATTCAACAATATTCACATCTTTATCAGGTATCTGCTTCAATCAACAAATCATCAGTGATGCTTATGAATTCATTATCATTACCATAAAGAGAAGGATGTTTGCAAAAGATACATATCCTTGGGCCCAAAGGTTTCAAAGGGTAACGAAACCCAAACAAAAGTGGAAATATAAACACGCCCACTCCCAAGTTCTTCGGCAAGTACTAAGGACACCCCTGTGCTCCAGGTATACTATTACACAGCACACTTATCTCTCTCTCTCTCTCTCTCTCTCTCTCTCTCTCTCTCTCTCTCTTGTTGGTGGAAACAGCCAACTCTATTCTTCAACCTGTCACTTATACTTTAACTTTAAACAAGCTGCAGAGAATTCCTCCCATGTCGGATTGGGATGATGCTGTTCATACGCATTCATCCAAATCGACGGGTCCGGGCCGAATAAGCTTGCCACGGTTTGCACTCTGCCATGAACCGAAACATTGTTCATACGGAGGTAGCGCTCCGCCATCGCTAGCTAACCCATAACATCGTCGCCGTTGAAGCGAGGGAGCTCAATCTTTGGAGGGCGATAGTGGTTTTGTGGTGGAGGATGGTAATAGTGATACTGAGGTTGGGGCGGGATGAATTGTGGATGTGGTGGTGTGAGTGCGGTTTGGGATTGATGTGAGTGCGGTTGTTGTGGTTGTGGTGGTGTGAGAGTGGGTTGTGGTGAAGACATGGTGTCGATTTTTTAGGAGTTTGTGGTGGGAAAGAGCCAAAAGAGATGGGTGGGGTAGAAGGGCTTCGAAATCCCTGGGAAAGGCTGGGCTGCGGGGGATGGTGGTGGCAGCACGATGTTGTTGTGGGAAGGCCCTGCCTGGTGTGATGTCGTTGTAGATGATTGGTGACCAGCGTTGTAGCTCAGGAAACCAATGCTTGGAGGAGGCCCGGTGGAAGGAGCTATGGTAGGTGCACCCGCTGATACATTGTGAACCGCCTGATTCATCCACATATTCTGGATTACCGCAAACTGATGTGCCATGAGAGTCTGGCTGCGAGCTGTTGCCGCGATGGAGGAGTGGAGTTCCTCGTTCTGAGATTGGAAAACCTCAGTCTGGTCGTGCAAGCTGTCCACGACGGCCTGAAATGTGTGCAGCTGATTTGTGGAGATGGTGTAAGTGTTTTGTTGTAACAAATGTAAGAAAGAACACAGATTTACGTGGTTCACTAACGATGTGTTAGCTACGTCCACGGGCAGAAGGAGAACAGTTTTATTATCTTGAGGAAAACAGAATCACAACCACAGAATACAATTAGGTTTTGGTCGTTTATATACTAAACCCTGTATATTAATCCCAACAGGAAACCATAACCCAGCATAACAGGGTTTCCCGAATAGCTGGTACCTCCGGATGGCTAATTCAAGGCATATATTAACAAATCTCCACCTTCACTTGAATCCTCTCACAAATAACAGATGTACCAGATGCACCACAGTAATGCCAGATGTACAAATAACTCCTCTACCTCAGATGTTGCCCCCAAAGGGAAACTAACAGCTTGTAACATTTAGCAAGTCCAAACAATGTTGGAACTTGCTGTGCGGAATCGACTTAGCGAGATCCCCGAATAGCTGGTACCCCCGGATAGCTGATTCAAGGCATATATTAACAAAAATTGTTGGAAAAAGTGTGGCTTAGATTAGAGCCATTTGGAATCCCACATCAGAAACGTGAAGAGTTATCATTGTGTTATAAGGAATGGTACCACACACACTAATGTCGAAGCCTTTTGTGTAAAATCTCATACCCGTTTCGCATCCGGGTGGCTAAAGTAGGGGGAGTATCGAAATTATTGGACCCGTGTGTGTGAGTCGACCCTCAGGGCCCGTCGGCCGCTTCTGCATAACATGTTTGATAGGGTGGAGTGGGCAGGGGTAGCATGGCGGAATGGTGTTTGGGTGTTGGGTTGTGGGATGGTTGGAATCCTGCCCTCAGAATTAGGGAGGGAAGGGCGGGGATTTTGGATGCCTCGCATCGGAACCAAGCTCTAGATACCACCTGATGAGGACATTGATTAATGGAAGAACGAAAGTAAAAGAAACACAAATAACTAAAAAGATTTCATATTCATTTCATACCCATAACTAGGGAAGAAATTACAACTTAAAGAAGAGAACAGATATAGACAAAAGGGAGTGCAGCTACTTACTCAGGTGGTCCTTAGAATTATGATGGGTGTCCATAGTAGTTACAGCATAGAGAACAAAGTGTAGTTGATCCATCTTGGGTTACTAGTAATGAAGGATTAAGAAATGTGATTGCAACACAAAATTATCTTCTTCTTCTTTTTCTTTTTTTCTTTTTTCTTTTTTTCCAGACCATTTTGGAATATATAATATATTTGATTCATGCTCGGTTGGTTTGATTCCTCACAATTCGAGCCTCCCTTCTCTTCCACCTTTCTCACTAACCATATCTCTTTCTTTCTGTATCTATCATTCTCTTACCACCGCTTTAGCATTCAAGTATATTTATCCTCATCTAGTTCCTATTGGATCACAAACTCCTGTTTGCATACAGCAAAATATCAAAATAATAGCTAGAGTTATCACTTGCCTAAAGACAAGGTCAAACTGTTACAAATCGAAACCAACCTGATCAGAAATCCTACAGACCAAAAGTTCATTCAGCTAAGCCTGACTAAACCCTAAAACAAGGTAGGTAGCAGATGACCCTGTCCCACTAGGCGTGCCAATGTTTTGGCCACGATCCTCAGCGTGTGGAGCGGAGGTGAATAGCGAACAAAGAGAAAGGGGGAGTGTTGCGGGCGTGCCACCTTGAACAAAGAGAAAGCCGCTTTGACCCGTCTTGAGCCGCCTTGACCTGCCTTAAGCCGTTTTGGATCGCCTTGACCCGCCATGGGCCGCCTTGACCCTCCTAGACCAGCCTAGGGTTGCCTTAACCCCCTTAGACCTGTCAAGAGGCTGCCTAGGGCCGCCTTGACCAGCCTTGGACCGCCTTGAACCGCCATGACTCGCCATGACCCGCTGAGGCCCATCAAGGGGCAGCCTTTACACTCCTTGACCCTTCTAGGGCCACCTTTACCCGTCTAGGGCTGTCTTTGACCCGTTTTGGGGCCGCCTTGACCCGCCTAGACCCTCCTAGACACGCCAAGGGGTTGCCTAGGGCCGCCATCGGGCCGCCTTGACCCGGCTTGGCCCGCCTTAGACTGCCTTGACCCGCTATGAACCCCTTGGCCGCTTTGACCCGCCTTGACCCGGCTTGGCCCGCCTTCACCCTCCTAGACCCACCTAGAAGCCGCCATGACTCGCCAATGGATTGTCGTTACCCTCTTAGAACTGTCTAGGGACACCTTGACCCGTCTAGGGCCGCCTTGACCCTTCTTTACCAGCCTTGGACCGCCTTCTTGGGCTGCCTTGACCCGCCTTCAACCGCCTTGGGCTGCCATGACCCTCGTAGACCCGCCTACTGCAGTCTTGACCCTCCTAGACCCGCCTAGACCCGCCTAGAAGCCATCATGACCCGCCATGGGTTGCGTTAACCCGCCTTGACCCTCCTAGACCCGCCAAGTGCCGTCTTGGCCCGCCTTGACTCGCCTTAACCGGCCTTGGACAGCTTTGGGCTGCCTTGACCCGCCTTGGGCTGCCTTAACCTGCCTTAACCCGCCATGGGCCGCTATGACCCATATAGGGCCGCCAAGGGGCCGCCAAGGGGCCGCCTTAAGCCTTGAACCTCCTAACCCGCCTTGGGCCGCCTTGACCTGCCTTGACCCGCCTTAGGCAGCCTTGACCCACCTTGGACCATCTTGACCCTCCTTGACCCGCCTTGACCCTCCTAGACCTGCCTAAGGCCCCTTGATCCTCTTAGACCCGCCAAGTGGCTGCCTAGGGCCGCAATGGGGCCGCCTTGGACTGCCTTGTTTCGTCATGACCCGCTATGGAACGCCTTGACCCGCCTTGAGTAGCCTTGACCCTCCATGACCCGCCATGGACCGTTTTAGCCCGCCTTGACCCACCTTGAACCGCCTAGGGCGGCCTTAACCCTCCTAGACCCGCCTAGGGCCACCAAGAAGCCGCCATGACTCACCAAGGGGTCGGCATGACCCTCCTAGGCCGGTCTAGGGCCGGCTTTACCCTCCTTGGCCCGCCTTTTCCCGTCTCGGGGACATCTTGACCCGCCAAGGGACTACCTTTACACGCCTAGGGCTGTTTTGACCTTCCTAGAGCCTACCCACCCCTGCCTCGGGCCGCTAAGGGGCTTTTAGGGCCACCATGGGGCCACCTTAACACGTCTTGGGCCGCCTTGACCCTCCTCGGCCTTGCCCGGCAACCAAGGGCAGCCAAGGGGGTGACATGACCCACTTAAGGCCGCCACGGGGTTGCCTTTATATGCCTTGACCCTCCTAGGCCCGCCTTGACCCTCCTAGGCCCACCTTGACCAATCTAGGGACGCCAAGACTCCACCTTGACCTGTCTAGGGTCGCCAAGGGGCCGTCTTGACAAGCCAAGAGCTGCCAACGGGACGTCATGACTCGTCGAGAGGCTGCCTTTACACGTCTAGGGTTGTTTTGACCTCCCTAGGGCCCGCCTATGGCCGTCAAGGGGCTGCCTAGGGCCGCCATGGTGCTGCCTAGGGCCTCCATGAGGCCACCTTGACCAGTTTGGACAGCCTTGGGCCGCCTTAACCCGCCTTGACCCGTCTTGGCCCGCCTTGACTGTCACACCCCGACCTTGGGATATGACAATTGTGGTGGATTTTGAAATTTGAAAATCAATCCAGAAATATGTTTTTTTTAGAAGATCTGAATAGCACCTCTTGTTTAAAAGCAATTGAATTAATACAAAAAGGGATGCAGCATAAGCACTTAATTATGGTTAAAAGGTAACAAGTATAGTGGCCAAAGAAATAGGTTTAATGTCAACACTGAAAGCAAGTATTGTGTTTGCGTGAAACAAAACCTGTATAATGGAAAAGTATATGAACTATTCAAATGTTGGCAAGGATCCACTCGTAGGCAAACTGAAAGTTTTGAGAACTGAATTATAACCTTAAACTTTATGGTTTCCAAAAATTTAAAGAGAAGCATTTACCATAATTCAACGAGGTAAAAGTGCTTCACTAAATACATTTACAAAGGATGTCTTTTACTTACAAGACATTCCACCACTTGATATCAAGGTTATATCAGGTAACTAAAAGAGTAGTAAGCCTCCTACTCCATTTAGTAATTTAGCAAAACCAACCTTTCAAAACCAAAACACATACTGAGCATAATCTAATGAAAACCACAACAGCAACACATACTCAGTAAAGCAAAAAGCTGCCAAGGGGACGTCATGATCCGTCGAGAGGCTGCCTTTACACGCCTAGGGTTGTTTTGACCTCCCTAAGGCCCGCCTATGGCCGTCAAGGGGCTGCCTAGGGCCGCCATGGGGCCACCTTGACCTGTCTAGGGCTGCCTTGACCCGCCTTGACCCGTTTTGGGCTGCCTTAACCCGCCTAAGGCAACCATGGGGCTGCCTTGACCCACCTTGGACAGCCTTGGGCCGCCTTAACCCGCCTAGACCCGCCTTGACCATCCTTGACGCGTCTTGGGCCGCCTTGACCCTCTTTGACGCACCTAGTGCCGCCTTGACCCTCCTTGACCCACCTTGACCAGCCTTGACCCACCTTGGGCTGTCTTAACCCGTTTTAACCCGTCTTGGGCCGCTTTGACCTATATAAGGCCGCCAAGGGGCCGCCTTAAGCCGCCTTGAACATCCTAACCCGTCAAGGGGCCGCTGTGACCCTCCTAGGGCCGTAAAGGGGTCGCTTTGAACAACCTTGACCCTCCTAGACCCTCACCTAGGGCCACCTACCTTCCTAGACCCACCAAGAGGTTGCCTAGGGCCACCATGGACAGCCTAGGACACGCCTTGGACCACCTTAACCCTCCATGACCCGCCTTGGACCACGTAAGGCTGTCTTGACCCGCCGTGGACCGCCTTAACCGGCCATGACACCTTGTAAAGCCTTGACCTGCATTGGGCCACCAAGAAGCCGTCATGTCCCTCCGAGGCCCGTCTTGGGCCCCCTTAACCCGCCTTGACCCACCTTAACCCGTCTTGGGCCTCCTTGACCCTCCTCGGCCCTACCAAGCAACCTAGGGCCGCCACGGGGCTACCTCTACACGTCTTGATCCTCCTAGGCACACCTAGGGCCACCTTTTTACCCGTCTAGGGACGCCAAGAGGCCGCCTTGACCTGCCTAGGGCCGCCAAGGAGACGTCTTGACACGTCGAGGGGCTGTCCTTACACGCCTAGGGTTGTTTTGACCTCCCTAGGGCCCGCCATGACCCGCCTATGGCCGCCAAGGGCCTACCTAATGCCGCCATGTGGCTACCTAGGGCCGCCTTGACCCGCCTTGACCTGCCTTGACCCGTCTTAACCCACTTTGACTCGCTTTAACCCGCCTTGACCCGCTTTAACCCGCCTTGGACTGCTTTGGGCTGCCTTGACCGGCCTTGGGGTGTCTTGACCCGCTTTAACTCGCCTTGGGGCCGCCTTGGGGTGTCTTGACCCGCTTTAACCCCCAAAAGGTGGCCTTAAGTCGCCTTGAACCTCTTAACCCGCCAAGGGGCCTCCATGACCCTTCTAGGGCCGCAAAGGGGCTGCCTTGAACCGCCTTGACCCTCCTAGACCCGCCTTGGGCCGCAAATAGACTGTCTTAACCCGTCATGACCAGCCTTGGACTGCCTTGACCCGCCTTTGATAAGTGCGTTTTTACGCCATGATCTTAATGGATTTTCACCCCCATTTACACTTTGTTTGTGCCTTAGTATGTTTGTTTTTACTTATTTTAGAGTCAAGAGGGTTTTTCTGTAGAGTTGTGGCTACTAGTCGTTTTTATACAGAAAATTGCACTTAAATGATGAAAACCGTTTTTGGACTATCACTTGGACGTTTTACTGTGATTCGTTATTGTGTTACCTTGTCAGTTTTATTGTATCTTGTTTAAATGTGCAGAAGACAGGTACATGAACGTTACGTATCAAGAATCATGGTGAATGGACTCATGAATGACAACAAGTGAGGCCACGGAAAAGGAAGGAACACTTCTAGACATTGTTTTTGGTCTCGGACAGAATCTGCCAGAAAACGTACATCTACTTCGGAAAATCATATCTCGAGATCTAGGAGGAGTTAGAAGGCGTGCCACATATGGAATTAAATCTGTGTGCGTCTAGTTTTCAACCCCACTTGGATCGCAGCAATCGGAGTTGAGACGAAGGCGTTATGATCAAAACAGTGGACAGAGGTCAGGCTGCAAAACTGGGCAGAAACTGCCTTAGTTGTCAAACGAGTTTTGGGAGATGATTCTTCAACAAAAGGGCTTTCCAAATTTGACAAGAGGTGTATCAAGAGCCTAATGGAGTGTTGGGAAGCTGAACAAAAGGATAAAATTCGAAGAAGCATCAAGGCAGCCTTGTTTTGGTTAAGTTAAGGTTTCCCGGTCAAACCGGGAAAGCTTGACCTTGCGGAACTCATCACTGCTTTTGGCTGCCATCAAAACCCAAGATTTCGTACATGAGTCCTACATGGATCCATAAACATGTAGGAAGGTCCAAGGAATCAGAAGATGGAGTCCAAATTCGGATACACAAGCTGCATTGAAGAAGGAATCATTGAGCAAATAGGAAAGAGAGTTGGAATAGGACTGCCTTTCCTTTGCCGATGCAGCTAGGGTTTCTCTATAGGTTTTCTGTATAAATAGGGCTGTTGTATGCATAGTTTAGGGAGTCCTTCAATTGTTTTAAGTTCTAGCAAGCCTAAACTCTACATAAAAACCCTCCCTTACACAGCAAACACAAGCACAGCCGAACCATTCCTTGCCGCACAGCCATCTTTGCCGACTGCCTCCACTGCCATCTTCCACCAATTTCCCTTTCAACCTTGCCGAACCTTATAGGTAGGGTAAGGATGAAGACATCCATGGTTTGTGTTTGTAATTACTGTGTAAGAACTTTGAGTTTATTGATAAATATTTTCTGGTTTTTGGTTTTATATGATATGTGTGATTGTATGATCTTCTTTGTGACTTGATTATGATTGTACATGTTGTGTAACGGTTTAGTATGCATGTTAGGATTATTAAAGAAGTAAAGAATCTGTGTTTATGTGTTTAGTAATTGTTAGGTTAATTAATCCTCACCTGATCACGTAATCGAACCCTAGGTTAATTCAAAGTACACGAGTTAGCCATTAGGGGGGAGTTTAATATGCCGTGGTATTCTAGGTCGAGTTGAGCGCAAAGACAACTCGGTTCTAGGTGCTGCATAGGGTAGGCAGGGTGAGTGATTTGCATGGGTTCGAGGATGGGTGACGCCATTGCTAACGAGCATGTCTCCAACGACTCGTGGACGGTAAGTGTTGCTTGATTAGATTGAGCGCAAAGACAATTTAGTTAAGTAGTCACATAGTTTTTGGTTGAGCGCAAAGATAACCTTAAACACATGAGAAGTCTTAAGGGTTGGAACTAACTTGCAATTGTGAAAACATAGATAAGATAATTTAACCTTTCATAAAAATACTTGCATGCTAATCGGAGTTTATTTGTGAAATGCTTACAACGTTGAAGTGACCAAACTTTGTAATTATTTGCCTTTGTTTTATTTTCTTTATTTTCTGCCGATTTCAATCCCCCATTTTATTCTTTATGTATATATTGTGTGAATATTTCTAATGACTTTGTTTTGTAGAATAAATTTTTCCCTAGTGTCCCCGGCTAGAACGATACCCTACTTACATGTACTACAACTATAGGGTTTTAAATTGCACTAACGTCATCTTTTGACAGGTCAGCCTTAAACCGGCTTGGCAAGCCTTAACCCGCCTTAGACTGCTTTGGGCCACCTTGACCTGCCTTGAGCTGTCTTGACCCGCTTTAACGCGCCTTGGGCCGCTTTGACCCATATAAGGCCGCCAAGAAGCCACCTTAATCCGCCTTGAACCTCCTAAGCCGCCAAGGGGCATCCATGACCCTCCTAGGGCTGCAAATGGACTGCCTTAAGCCGTCATGACTCGCCTTGGACTGCCTTAACCCGCCTTAAACCGCCTTGGCAAGCCTTGACCCGCTTTGGACCACCTTGACCTGCCTTGAACTGCCTAGGGCCGCCTTAACCCTCCTATACCCGCCGAGGGCCACCAAGAAGCTGCGATGTCCCTCCGAGGCCCGTCTAGGGCCGCCTTAACCCGCCTTGACCCTCTTCCGCCCTGCTAAGCAACCTAGGGTCGCCACGGGGCTGGCTTTACACGTCTTGACCCTCCTAACCTTGCTCTGAGTCGCCTTGAACCGCCTTGGGCTGCCTTGACCCGCCTTAACCTGTCTTGGGCAGCCTTATCCCGCCTTTGGCCACTTTTACCCATATAAGGCTGCCATAGGGCCACCATTGGGGCCGCCTTGAGCCGACTTGGACTGCTTTGAGCCGCCTTGACCCGTCTTGGGCTGCCTTGACCCGCCTTGACCTGCCTTAACCCGCCTTAGGCCACTTTGACCCATATAGGGCTGCCATGGGGCCGCCTTAAGCCACCTTGAACCTCCTAACCCGCCAAGGGGCCGCCATGACCCTCCTAGACCCGCCTAGTGCCGCCTTGCCCTTCCTAGACCTGCCATGACTCGCCAAGGGGTCGTCATGACCCTCCTAGGCTCGTCTAGGGCCACAAAGAAGCCACCATGACTCGCCAAGGGGTCGTCATGACCCGCTAAAGGGTCGTCATGACTCGCCTAGGGCTATCTTGACCCCCTTTAACCCGCCTTGAGCAACTTTGATCCATATAAGGCCACCAAGGGGCAGCCTTAAACTTCCTAACCCGCCAAGGGGCCGCCATGACCCTCCTAGGGCCGTAATGAGGCCGCCTTAAACTGCCTTGGGCCGCCTTGACCTTCCTAGACCCGCCAAGTGCTACCTAGGGCCACCATGAGGCCGCCTTAGACTGCCTTAACCCGCCTTGGACCACCTTTAACCGCCTAAGGTTGCCTTGACCGGCCTTAACCCGCAATGACCCGCCTTAAACCGCCTTGGCAAACCTTGACCCGTTTTGATCGCCTTGACCTGCGTTGAACCGCCTTGGGCCGCCTTGACCCTCATAGACCCGCCTAAGGCCACCAAGAAACCGCCATGTCCCTCCGAGGCCCGTCTAGGGTCGCTTAACCCGCCTTTACCCTCCTCGGCCCTGCCAAGCAACCTAGGGCCGCCACTAAAGGGCCGTCATGAGTCATGACCCGCCATGGGTTGCCTTAACCCTCCTAGACCCGCCAAGTGCCATCTTAGCACGCCTTGACTCACCTTGACTTGCCTTGGCCCTCCTTGACTCGCTGTAACCCGCCTTAGACTGCTTTGAGTCGCCTTGACCCGCCTTGGGCTGCCTTAACCTGCCTTAACCTGCCATGGGCCGCTATGACCCATATAGGGACGCTAACGGGCCGCCTTAAGCCTCCTAACCAGCCTTGGGCCGCCTTGACCTGCCTTGACCCGCCTTAGGCAGCCTTCACCTACCTTGACCCGCCTAAGACTGCCTTGTTTCACCATGACCCGCCATGGACCGCCTTGACCCTCCTTGGACTGCCTTAGCTAGCCTTGACCCACCTTGGACTGCTTTGACCCTCCATGACCCGCCATGGACCGCTTTAGCTCGCCTTAACCCACCTTGAACAGCCTAGGATGGCCTTGATGCTCCTAGACCCGCCTAGGGCCACCAATAAGCCGCCATGACTCACCAAGGCCCGTCTAGGGACGCCTTTTCCCTCCTTGGCCCGCCTTTTCTTGTCTTGGGGACATCTTGACCCACCAAGGGACTGCCTTTACATGCCTAGGGCTGTTTTGACCTTCCTAGAGCCCACCAACCCTCGCCTAGGGCCGCTAAGGGGCTTTTAGGGCCACCATGGGGCCACCTTAACACGTCTTAGGCCGCTTTGGCCCGCCTTAAACCGCCTTAACCTGCCATGACCCTCCTAGGCCTGTTTAGGGTTGCCTTGGCCCGCCTAGGGCTGTCTTGACCCCCTTTAACCCGCCTTGGGTCGCTTTGAACCATATAAGGCCACCATGAACCTCCTAACTCGCCAAAGGGCCGCCATGACCCTCCTAGACCCCCGCCTAGGGCCACCTTTACCTTTCTAGAGTCGCCAAGGGGTTGCTTCGGGCTGCCATGTGGCCGCCTCGACCCGCCTCGGACTGCCTTGGACCGCCTTAACCCTCCATAACCCACCTTGGACTACCTAAGGCTGCCTTGACCCGCCTTGGACAGCCTTAACCCGCCATGACCCGCTTTGGCAAGCCTTGACCTGCCTTGGGCTACCAAGAAGCCGTCATGTCCCTCCAATGCCCGTCTAGGACCGCCTTAACCGGCCTTGACCCACCTTAACCCGTCTTGGGCCTCTTTGACCCTCCTCGGCCCAGCCAAGCAACCTAGGGCCGCCACTGGGCTACCTTTACACGTCTTGATCCTCCTAGGCCCACCTAGGGCCGCCTCAACCCATCTAGGGACGCCAAGAGGCTGCCTTGACCTGCCTAGGGCTACTAAGCGGACGTCTTGACCCACCGAGGGGCTGCTCTTACACGCTTAGGGTTGTTTTGACCTCCCTAGGGCCCGCCTTGACCCGCCTTGGACTGCCTTGGACCTCCTTAACCCGTCATGACCCGCCTTGACAAGCCTTGACCTGCGTTGGGCCACCATGAAGCTGTCATGTCCCTCCGATGCCCGTCTAGGGCCGCATGAAGCGGCCTTGACCCGCCTTAACCCGTCTTGGGCCTCTTTGACCCTCCTCGGCCCTGCCAAGCAACCTAGGGCCGCCACGGGGATACCTTTACACGTCTTGATCCTCCTAGGCCCACCTAGGGCCACTTGACCCGTCTAGGGACGCCAAGAGGCCGCCTTGAGCTGCCTAAGGCCGCCAAGCGGACGTCTTGACACGCCGAGGGGTTGCCCTTACACACCCAGGGTTGTTTTGACCTCCCTAGGTCCCGCCATGACCCGCCTATGGTCGCTAAGGGCCTGCCTAATGTCGTCATATGGCTACCTAGGGCCGCCTTAACCCGCCTTAGATTGATTTGGGCCGCCTTGACCCGCTTTAACCCGCTTTGGGCCGCTTTAACCCATATAAGGCCGCCTTAAGCCGCCTTGAACCTCCTAACCCCTTAAGGGGCCTCCATGACCCTCCTAGGGCCGCAAAGGGGCCGCCTTGACCCTTTTAGACTCGCCTAGGGCCGCAAAGGGACCGCCTTAACCCGCCATGACCCGCCTTGGACCACCTTGACCCGCCTTGGGCTGTCTTGACCTGCTTTAACCCGCCTTGGGCCGCTTTGACCCATATAAGGCCGCCAAGAAGCCACCTTAAGCCGCCTTGAACCTCCTAAGCCGCCAAGGGGCTTCCATGACCCTCCTAGGGCCGCAAAGGGGCCGCCTTGAACCGCCATGACCCTCTTAAACTCACCTAAGGCCGCAAAGGGACCACCTTAAACCGCCATGACCCGCCTTGGACCGGCTTAACCCGCCTTAAACAACCTTGGTAAGCCTTGACCCGCTTTAGACCGCCTTAACTTGCCTTGAACTGCCTAGGGCCGCCTTGACCCTCCTAGACCCGCCTAGGGCCACCAAGAAGCCGCCATGTCCCTCCAAGGCCCATCTAGGGCCACCTTAACCTGCCTTAGGCCATCTTGACCCTCCTCGGCCCGGCCAAGCAACCTAGGGCTACCACGGGGCTGGCTTTACACGTCTTGACCCTCCTAGGCCCACCTAGGGCCACCTTAACCCGTCTAGGGATGCCAAGAGGCCGCCTTAACCTGCCTATGGCCGCCAAGGGACATCTTGACTCGTCGAGGGGCTGCTCTTACACGCCTAGGTTTGTTTTGACCTCCCTAGGGCCCGCCATGAGCTCCCTAAGGCCGCAATGGGGCTGCCTTGACCCGCCTTGGAATGCCTTGGACCGCCTTAACTTGCCATGACACGCCTTGGACTACCTAAGGCTGCCTTGACCCACCTTGGACCGCTATAACCCGCTATGACCTGCTTTGGGCCACCAAGAAGCCGTCACGTCCCTCCAATGCCCGTCTAGGGCCGCCTTAACCCGCCTTGACCCGCCTTAACCCGTCTTGGGTCTCTTTGACCCTCCTCGGCCCTGCCAAGCAAACTAGAGCCGCCACGGGACTACCTTTACACGTCTTGATCCTCCTAGACCCACCTAGAGCCACCTTGACCTGTCTAAGGACACCAAGAGGCCGCCTTGACCTGCCTAGGGCCGCTAAACGGACGTCTTGACACGCCGAGTGGCTGCCCTTACACACCTAAGGTTGTTTTGACCTTCTTAGGGCCCGCCATGACCCGCCAAAGGCCTGCCTAATGCCGTCATGTGGCTACCTAGGGCCGTCTTGACCCGCCTTAACCCGCTTTAACCCGCCTTGACACGCCTTAACCCGCCTAAACCTGCCTTGACTCGCCTTGGACTGCTTTGGGCCGCCTTGACTCGCCTTAGGCTGTCTTGACCTGCTTTGGCCTGCTTTAACCCGCCTTTAGCCGCTTTGACCTATATAAGGCCACCAAGAGGCCGCCTTAAGCCGCCTTGAACCTCTTAACCTGCCAAGGGGTCTCCATGACCCTCCTAGGGCCGCAAAGGGGCCACCTTGAACCGCCTTGACCCTTTTAGACTCGCCTAGGGCCACAAAGGGACCGCCTTAACCCGCCATGACCCGCCTTGGACCACCTTGACCAGCCTTGGACTGTCTTGACCTGCTTTAACCCGCCTTGGGCCACTTTGACCCATATAAGGCCGCCAAGAGGCCACCTTAAGCCACCAAAGGGCCTCCATGACCCTCCTAGGGCTGCAAAGCGGCTGCCTTGAACAGCCATGATCCTCTTAGACTCGCCTAGGACCGCAAAGGGAAAGCCTTAACCAGTCATGACCTGGCTTGGACCACCTTAACCTGCCTTAAACCGCCTTGGCAAGTCTTGACCCGCTTTGGACCGCCTTGACCTGGCTTGAACCGCCTAGGGCCGCCTTGACCGTCCTAGACCCCCCTAGGGCCGCCATGTCCCTCCGAGGCTCGTCTAGTGCCGCCTGAACCCACCTTAGGCCACCTTGACCCTCCTCGGCCCTGCCAAGCAACCTATGGCCACCACGAGGCTGGCTTTACACGTCTTGGCCCTCCTAGGCCCACCTAGGGCCACCATGACCCATTTAGGGACGCTAAGAGGCCGTCTTGACCTGCCTAGGTCCCCCAAGGGACGTCTTGACCCGCCGAGGGGCTGCTCTTACACGCCTAGGTTTGTTTTGACCTCCCTAGGGCCCGCCATGACCCGCATATGACTGCCAAGGGCTTGCCTAGCACCGCCATGTGGCTACCTAGGGCCGCCTTGACCCGCCTTGACACGCCTTAACCCGTCTTAACCCGCTTTAATCCGCCTTGGCCCGCCTAAACCCATCTTAACTCGCCTTGACCCGCCTTAACCCGCCTTGGACTGCTTTGGGCCTCCTTGGGCTATCTTGACCTGCTTCAACCCGCTTTGACGCAAATAAGGCCGCCAAGGGGCCTCCATGACCCCCATGACCCTCCTAGGGCTACAAAGGGGCCGCCTGGAACCGCCTTGACCCTCCTAAACCCACCTAGTGGTCACATTGACCCCCCTAGACCCACCAAATGGCTGCCTAGGGCCACCATGAGGCCGCCTTGGACTGCCTTGGCCCGCCTTGGACCGTATTAACCTGTCATGACCCGCTTTGGATCGCCTTGGCCAGCCTTGACCTGCCTTCGACCGCCTTGGCAAGCCTTGAACCGCCTAAGGCTGGCTTCACCCGCCTTAACCCGCCATGACCCGCCTTAAACCGCCTTGGCAAGCCTTGACCCGGCTTGGAACGCCTTGACCTGTCTTGAACCGCCTTGACCCTCCTAGACCTGCCTATGGCCACCAAGAAGCCGCCATGACTCGCCAAGGGGTCGCCATGTCCCTCCGAGGCCCGTCTAGGGCCGCCTAACCCGCTTTAGCCCGCCTTGACCCTCATCGGCCCTACCAAGCAACCTAGGGCCGCCACGGGGCTGCCTTTACACGTCTTGACCCTTCTAGGCCCACCTAGGGCCACCTTGACCCGTCTAGGGATGCCAAGAGGCTGCCTCGACTTTCCTAGGGCCGCCATGACCCGCTGAGGAGCGGCCTTTACACACCAAGGGTTGTTTTGACGTCCCTATGGCCCGCCATGACCTGCATATGGCTGTCAAAGGCCTGCCTAGGGACACTATATGGTTGCCTTGACTTGTCTAGGGCCACCTTGACCTGTCTAGGGCCGCCTTGGCCTGCCTTAGGCTGCTTTGACCCGCCTTGGGCCTCTTTGACACGTCTTGACCCGCTTTGAACCGCTTTAAGACGCCTTGACCCTCCTAGGCCCGCCTAGTGCCGCCTTGACCTTGCTAGACCTGCCTTGACCCTTCTAGACCCGCCTTGAACCATCTTGGGCCACCTAGACCCTGCTAGACCTGTATAGGGCCGCCATTGGGGCCGCGCCTTGGACTGCTTTGGGCCGCCTTAACCCGTCTTGGGCCGCCCTATCCCGCCTTCGGTCACTTTGACCCATATAGGGCTGCCATGGGGCCTCCATTGGGGCCACCTTGACCCGCCTTAACCCGCCTTGGGCCACTTTGACCCATATAGAGCTATCATGGGGCCGCCTTAAGCCACCTTGAACTTCCTAACCCGCCAAGGGGCCGCCATGACCCTCCTAGGGCCACATAGGGGCGCCTTGAACCTCCTAACCCACCAAGGGGCCGCCATGACCCTCGTAGGGCTGCAAAGGGGCGGCCTTGACCCGTCTTGAGCCGCCTTGACCTGCCTTGACCCGCTTTGGACCGCCTTGACCCGCCTTAGCCATCCCAGGGCCGCCTTAACCCACTATGGGCCACCTTGCCAGCCTTGAACCGCCTTGACCCTCCGAGACCCGCCTAGGGCCGCCTTAAGCCGACTTGGGCCACTTTGACACATAAAGGGCTGCCATGGGGCCGCCTTAAGCCACCTTGAACCTCCTAACCCGCCAAGGGGCCTCCATGACCCTCATAGGGCTGCAAAAGGGCCGCCTTGACCCGTCTTGGGCCGCCTTGACCTGCCTTGACCCACCATAGGCCGCCTTGACCTGCCTTGAACCGCCTTGACCCTCCTAGACCCGCCTAGGGCCTTCTAGGGCTGCCTTGACCGACTTGAACCTCCTAGGGCCGCCTTGACCCTTATAGGGCTGCAATGGAGCCGCTTGGGATTACTTTAGGCCACCTTGACCCTTCACCTGCTTAGGGCCACCAAAGGGACGCCTTGACAAGCCAAGAGCTGCCAAGGGGACGTCATGACCCGTCGAGAGGCTGCCTTTACACGCCTAAGGTTGTTTTGACCTCCCTAGGGCCCACCTATAGCCGTCAAAGGGATGCTTAGGGCCGCCATGGTGCTGCATAGGGCCGCCATGGGGCCACCTTGACCTGTCTAGGGCTGCCATGACCCACTTTGGCCCGCCTTGGAACACCTTGACCCGCTTTAGGCTGCCTTGACTCACCTAGGACAACCATGGGGCCGCCTTGACCCACTTTGGACAGCCTTGGGCCGCCTTAACCCGCCTTGGGCCGCCTTGACCCTCCTTGACGCGCCTAGTGCCGTCTTGACCCACTTTGACCCGTCTTGACCTACTTTAACCCGCCTTGGACTGCTTTAGGCCGCCTTGACCCACCTTGGGCTATCTTGACCTGCTTTAACCTGCCTTGAGCCGCTTTGACCTATATAAGGCCGCTAAGGGCAGCTTTGAACATCCTAACTCGCCAAGGAGCCGCAATGACCCTCCTATGGCCGTAAAGGGGCCGCTTTGAACCGCGTTAACCCTCTTAGACTCCTGCCTAGGGCCACCTTGACCTTCCTAGACCCGCCAAGGGGCGGCCGTCTTGACCCGCCTTGGATGGCCTTAACCCACCATGACCCGCCTTGGATGGCCTTAACCCACCATGACCCGCCATAAACCGCCTTGGCAAGCCTTGACCCGCCTTGACCTGCCTTGGGTCACCGACAATCCGTCATGCCCTTCGAGTCCCGTCTAGGGCCGCCTTAACCCGTCTTGACCTGCCTTGACCCGTCTTGGGCCTCCTTGACCCTCCTCGGCCCTACCAAGCAACCTAGGGCCGCCATGGGGCTACCTTTACATGTCTTGATCCTCCTAGGCCCACCTAGGGGCACCTTGACCTGTCTAGGGATGCCAAGAGGCCACCTTAACCCGCCTTAGCCGCCCTGACCTTCCTAGGCCCACCTTGACCCTGCTAGACCCGCCTTGAACTGTCTTGGGCCGCCTAGACCCTCCAAGACCCGCCTAGGCCGCCATTGGGGCCGCCTTGGACTGGTTTGGGCTGCCTTGACCTGCTTTAGGATACCTCGACCGGCCTTAACCCGCCTTGAACCGCTTTAACCCGCCTTCGGCCACTTTGACCCATATAGGGCTGCCATGGGGCCGCCTTGTACTTCTTTGGGCCGCTTTGACCCGCCTTGGGCTGCCTTTACCCGCCTTGGGCCACTTTGACCCATAAAGGACTGCCATGGGGCCGCCTTAAGCCACCTTGACCTCCTAACCTGCCAAGGGGCCGCCATGACCCTCCTAGGGCCGCAAAGGTGCCGCCTTGACCCGTCTTAGGCCGTTTTGACCTGCCTTGACTCGCCTTGGACTGCCTTCACCCGCTTTGGACCGCTTTGACCCGCCTTAGCCAGCCTTGACCCTTCTAGACCCACCTAGGGTCTCCTTGGGCCGCCTTAACCCGCCATGACCACCATGGACCACCTTGAACCGCCTAGGGCCGCAATGAGGCCTCCTTGAACTGCCTTGGGCCGCCTTTACCCTCCTAGATCCGCCAAGGGGCTGCCTAGGGCCGCCATGGGGCGCCTTGGACCGCTTTGCCCCCTTGGATTGCCTTAACCCGCCATGGACCGCCTTGACCCGCCTTGGATCGCCTTGACCCGCCTTGGACTGCCATGACCCGCCTTGAACCGCCTAGGGCCGCCTTGACCCTTCTAGACCCGTCTAGGGCCCCCAAAAAGCCCCCATGACTCGCCATGGGGCCGCCTTAAGCCACCTTGAACCTCCTAAGCCGCTAAGGGCTGCAATGATCCTTCTAGGGCAGCAAATGGGCAACCTTGAACCTCCTAACCCACCAAGGGGCCGCCATGACCCTCCTACGGCCGCAAAGAGGCCGCCTTTGTCCGCCTTTACCCGTCTTGAGCCGCCTTGACCTGCCTTGACCCGTCTTGGATCCCCTTGACCCGTCATGGGCTGCCTTGACCCACCTAGACCAGCCTAGGGTTGCCTTAACCCCCTTAGACCTGTCAAGAGGCTGCCTAGGGCCGCCTTGACCAGCCTTGGACCGCCTTGAACCGCCATGACTCGCCATGACCCGCTGAGGCCCATCAAGGGGCAGCCTTTACACGCCTTGACCCTTCTAGGGCCACCTTTACCCGTCTAGGGCTATCTTTGACCCGTTTTGGGGCCGCCTTGACGCGCCATGGGCCGCCTTGACCTGCCTTGGACTGCCTTGGGCCGCCTTGACCCGCCTAGACCCTCCTAGACACGCCAAGGGGTTGCCTAGGGCCGCCATCGGGCCGCCTTGACCCGTCTTGGCCCACCTTAGGCCGCCTTGACCCGCTATGAACCCCTTGGGCCGCTTTGACCCGCCTTGGGCCGCCATGACCCGCTTTGGCCCGCCTTAACCCTCCTAGACCCACCTAGAAGCCGCCATGACTCGCCAATGGATCGTCATTACCCTCTTAGAACTGTCTAGGGACACCTTAACCCGTCTAGGGCCGCCTTTGACCCCCCTTGACCCGTCTTTACCAGCCTTGGACCGCCTTCTTGGGCTGCCTTGACCCGCCTTGAACCGCCTTAGGCTGCCATGACCCTCGTAGACCCGCCTACTGCAGTCTTGACCCTCCTAGACCCGCCTAGGGCCACCAAGAAGCCACCATGACCCGCCATGGGTTGCGTTAACCCGCCTTGACCCTCCTAGACCCGCCAAGTTCCGTCTTGGCCCGCCTTGACTCGCCTTAACCGGCCTTGGACAGCTTTGGGCTACCTTGACCCGCCTTGGGCTGCCTTAACCTGCCTTAACCCGCCATGGGCCGCTATGACCCATATAGGGCCGCCAAGGGGCCGCCTTAAGCCTTGAACCTCCTAACCAGCCTTGGGCCGCCTTGACCTGCCTTGACCCGCCTTAGGCAGCCTTGACCCAACTTGGACCACCTTGACCCTCCTTGACCCGTCTTGGACCGCCTTGAACCGCCTTGGGCCGCCTTGACCCTCCTAGACCTGCCTAAGGCCCCTTGATCCTCTTAGACCCGCCAAGGGGATGCCTAAGGCCGCAATGGGCCGCCTTGGACTGCCTTGTTTCGTCATGACCCGCTATGGACCGCCTTGACCCGCCTTGGACCGCCTTGGGCAGCCTTGACCCTCCCTGACCCGCCATGGACCGTTTTAGCCCGCCTTGACCCACCTTGAACCGCCTAGGGCGGCCTTAACCCTCCTAGACCCGCCTAGGGCCACCAAGAAGCCGCCATGACTCACCAAGGGGTCGGCATGACCCTCCTAGGCCGGTCTAGGGCCGCCTTTACCCTCCTTGGCACGCCTTTTCCTGTCTTGGGGACATCTTGACCCGCCAAGGGACTACCTTTACACGCCTAGGGCTGTTTTGACCATCCTAGAGCCTACCCACCCCTGCCTCGGGCCGCTAAGGGGCTTTTAGGGCCACCATGGGGCCACCTTAACACGTCTTGGGCCGCCTTGACCAGACTTGACCCTCTTCGGCCTTGCCCGGCAACCAAGGGCAGCCAAGGGGGCGACATGACCCACTTAAGGCCGCCACATGGTTGCCTTTATATGCCTTGACCCTCCTAGGCCCACCTTGACCAATCTAGGGACGCCAAGACTCCACCTTGACCTGTCTAGGGTCGCCAAGGGGCCGTCTTGACAAGCCAAGAGCTGCCAACGGGACGTCATGACCCGTCGAGAGGCTGCCTTTACACGTCTAGGGTTGTTTTGACCTCCCTAGGGCCCGCCCATGGCCATCAAGGGGCTGCCTAGGGTCGCCATGGTGCTGCCTAGGGCCTCCATGAGGCCACCTTGACCCGTCTAGGGCTGCCTTGACCCGCCTTGGAACGTCTTGACCCGCCTTGACCCCCTTTGGACAGCCTTGGGCCACCTTAACCCGCCTTGACCCGTCTTGGCCCGCCTTGACTGTCACACCACGACCTTGGGATATGACAACTGTGGTGGATTTTGAAATTTGAAAATCAATCCAGAAATATGTTTTTTTTAGAAGATCTGAATAGCACCTCTTGTTTAAAAACAATTGAATTAATACAAAAAGGGATTGAGCATAAGCACTTAATTATGGTTAAAAGGTAACAAGTATAGTGGCCAAAGAAATAGGTTTAATGTCAACACTGAAAGCAAGTATTGTGTTTGCGTGAAACAAAACCTGTATAATGGAAATGTATATGAACTATTCAAATGTTGGCAAGGATCCACTCGTAGGCAAACTAAAAGTTTTGAGAACTGAATTATAACCTTAAACTTTATGGTTGACAAAAATTTAAAGAGAAGCATTTACCATAATTCAACGAGTGTTGACCCGTCATGACCCGCCTTGGACCACGTAAGGCTGTCTTGACCCGCCGTGGACCGCCTTAACCCGCCATGACGCCTTGGCAAGCCTTGACCTGCATTGGGCCACCAAGAAGCCGTCATGTCCCTCCGAGGCCCGTCTTGGGCCCCCTTAACCCGCCTTGACCCACCTTAACCCGTCTTGGGCCTCCTTAACCCTCCTCGGCCCTGCCAAGCAACCTAGGGCCGCCACGGGGCTACCTTTACACGTCTTGATCCTCCTAGGCACACCTAGGGCCACCTTTACCCGTCTAGGGACGCCAAGAGGCTGCCTTGACCTGCCTAGGGCCGCCAAGGGTCGTCTTGACACGTCGAGGGGCTGTCCTTACACGCCTAGGGTTGTTTTGACCTCCCTAGGGCCCGCCTTTGGCCGCCAAGGGCCTACCTAATGTCGCCATGTGGCTACCTAGGGCCGCCTTGACCCGCCTTAACCCGCCTTGACCCACCTTGACCCGTCTTAACCCGCTTTGACTCGCTTTAACCTGCCTTGACCCGCTTTAACCCGCCTTGGACTGCTTTGGGCTGCCTTGACCCGCCTTGGGGTGTCTTGACCTGCTTTAACCCGCCTTGGGGTGTCTTCACCCGCTCCCCAAAAGGTGGCCTTAAGTCGCCTTGAACCTCTTAACCCGCCAAGGGGCCTCCATGACCCTTATAGGGCCGCAAAGGGGCTGCCTTGAACCGCCTTGACCCTCCTAGACCCGCCTAGGGCCTCAAATCGACTGTCTTAACCCGTCATGACCAGCCTTGGACTGCCTTGACCCGCCTTGGACCGCCTTAACCCGCCTTAAACCGGCTTGGCAAGCCTTAACCCGCCATGACCCGCCTTGGACCACGTAAGGCTGTCTTGACCCGCCGTGGACCGCTTTAACCCGCCATGACGCCTTGGAAAGCCTTGACCTGCATTGGGCCAGCAAGAAGCCGTCATGTCCCTCCGAGGCCCATCTTGGGCCCCCTTAACCCGCCTTGACCCACCTTAACCCGTCTTGGGCCTCCTTGATCCTCCTCGGCCCTGCCAAGCAACCTAGGGCCGCCATGGTGCTACCTTTACACGTCTTGATCCTCCTAGGCACACCTAGGGCCACCTTTACCCGTCTAGGGATGCCAAGAGGCCGCCTTGACCTGCCTAGGGCCGCCAAGGGGACGTCTTGACACGTCGAGGGGCTTTCCTTACACGCCTAGGGTTGTTTTAACCTCCCTAGGGCCCGCCATGACCCGCCTATGGCCGCCAAGGGCCTACCTAATGCTGCCATGTGGCTACCTAAGGCCGCCCTGACCAGCCTTGACCCGTCTTAACCTGCTTTGACTCGCTTTAACCCGCCTTGACCCGCTTTAATCCGCCTTGGACTGCTTTGGGCTGCCTTGACCCGCCTTGGGGTGTCTTGACCCGCTTTAACCCGCCTTAGGGCCGCCTTGGGGTGTCTTGACCCGCTTTAACCCCCAAAAGGTGGTCTTAAGTCGCCTTGAACCTCTTAACCCGCCAAGGGGCCTCCATGACCCTTCTAGGGCCGCAAAGGGACTGCCTTGACCCGCCTTGGACCGCCTTAACACGCCTTAAACCGGCTTGGCAAGCCTTAACCCGCCTTAGACTGCTTTGGGCCGCCTTGAGCTGTCTTGACCCGCTTTAACGGGCCTTGGGCCGCTTTGACCTATATAAGGCCGCCAAGAAGCCACCTTAATCCGCCTTGAACCTCCTAAGCCGCCAAGGGGCCTCCATGACCCTCCTAGGGCTGCAAATGGACCGCCTTAAGCCGTCATGACTCGCCTTGGACTGCCTTAACCCGCCTTAAACCGCCTTGGCAAGCCTTGACCCGCTTTGGACCACCTTGACTTGCCTTGAACTGCCTAGGGCCGCCTTGAGCCTCCTAGGGCCACCTTGACCCTCCTATACCCGCCGAGGACCACCAAGAAGCCGCGATGTCCCTCCGAGGCCCGTCTAGGGCCGCCTTAACCCGCCTTAGGCCGCCTTGACCCTCCTCCGCCCTGCTAAGCAACCTAGGGTCGCCACGGCGCTGGCTTTACACGTCTTGACCCTCCTAACCTTGCTCTGAGTCGCCTAGACCCGCCTTGGGCTGCCTTGACCCACCTTAACCTTCCTTGGGCAGCCTTATCCCGCCTTTGGCCACTTTTTGCCATATAGGGCTGCCATGAGGCCACCATTGAGGCTGCCTTGAGCCGACTTGGACTGCTTTGAGCCGCCTTGACCCGTCTTGGGCTGCCTTGACCCGCCTTGACCTGCCTTAACCCGCCTTGGGCCACTTTGACCCATATAGGGCTGCCATGGGGCCGCCTTATGCCACCTTAAACCTCCTAACCCGCCAAGGGGCCGCCATGACCCTCCTAGACCCGCCTAGTGCCGCCTTGCCCTTCCTAGACCTGCCATGACTCGCCAAGGGGTCGTCATGACCCTCCTAGGCCCGTCTAGGGCCACAAAGAAGCCACCATGACTCGCCAAGGGGTCGTCATGACCCGCTAAAGGGTCGTCATGACTCGCCTAGGGCTATCTTGACCCCCTTTAACCCGCCTTGAGCAACTTTGATCCATATAAGGTCACCAAGGGGCAGCCTTAAACTTCCTAACCCGCCAAGGGGCCGCCATGACCCTCCTAGGGCCGTAATGAGGCCGCCTTAAACTGCCTTGGGCCGCCTTAACCCTCCTAGACCCGCCAAGGGCTACCTAGGGCCACTATGAGGCCGCCTTAGACCGCCTTAACCCGCCTTGGACCACCTTTAACCGCCTAAAGTTGCCTTGACCGGCCTTAACCCGCAATGACCCGCCTTAAACCGCCTTGGCAAACCTTGACCCGTTTTGATCGCCTTGACCTGCGTTGAACCGCCTAGGGCCGCATTGACCCTCATAGACCCGCCTAGGGCCACCAAGAAACCGCTATGTCCCTCCGAGGCCCGTCTAGGGTCGCTTAACCCGCCTTTACCCTCCTCGGCCCTGCCAAGCAACCTAGGGCCGCCATGGGGCTGGCTTTACACTTCTTGACCCTCCTAGGCCCACCTAGGGCCACCTTGACCCGTTTAGGGACGCCAAGAGGCCGCCTTGACCCTCCTAACCCGCCTTGACCCTCCTAACCCGCCTTGACCCTCCTAACCCGCCTTGACACGCCTTGGGCTGTCTTGACCTGCTTTAACCCGCTTTAGACTGCTTTGACCGATATAAGGCCCACCAAGGGGCTTCCATGACCATCCTAGGGCCGCAAAGGGGCCGCCTTAACCCTCCTAAACCCACCTAGGGCCACCTTGACCCTCCTAGACCCGCCAAGAGGCTCCCTAGGGCCGCCATGGGGCAGCCTTGGACTGCCTTGGCCCTCCTTGGACCGCATTATCTCGGCATGACCCGCCTTGGACCGCCTTGACTCGCCTTGGACTACCTTGGCCAGCCTTGAACCGCCTAAGGCTGCCTTGACCCGCCTTGGACCGCCTTAACCTGCCATGACCCGCCTTAAACCGCCTTGGCAAGCCTTGACCCGGCTTGGACCGCGTTGACCTGCCTTGAACCGCCTTGACCCTCCTAGACCCGCCTATGGCCACCAAGAAGCCGCCATGACTCGCCAAGGGGTTGCCAAGACCCTCCGAGGACCGTCTAGGGCCGCCTTAACTCGCTTTGGCCCGCCTTAGGCCGCCTTGACCCTCATCGGCCATGCCAAGCAACTTAGGGCCGCCTCGACCCGATTTGACCAGCCTTGACCCGCTTTGAACCGCTTTAAGCTGCCTTGACCCTCCTAGGCCCGCCTAGTGCCCCCTTGACCCTGCTAGACCCGCATTGACCCTCTTAGACAGCCTTGAACCGTCTTGGACCCGCCTAGGGCTGCCACTGAGGTCGCCATGAGCCGCCTTGGACTGCTTTGGGCCGCCTTAACCCGCCTTCGGCCACCTTAACCCGCCTTCGGCCACTTATACCCATACAAGGCTGCCATAGGGCCGCCTTGAGCCGCCTTGGACTGCTTTGGGCCGCCTTGACCCACCTTGGGCTATCTTGACCCGCCTTAACCCGCCTTGGGCCACTTTGACCCACAAAGGGCTACCATGGGGCCGCCTTAAGCCACCTTGAACCTCCTAACCCGCCAAGGGGCCGCCATGAGCCTCCTAGGGCAACAAAGGGGCCGCCTTGACCCGCTAAGGGCCGCCTTGCCCCTCCTAGACCCGCCTAGGGCCACCAAGAATCCGCCAAGACTCACCAAGGGATCGCCATGACCTTCCTAGGCCCGTCTAGGGATGCCTTGGCCCGCCTAGGGCTGTCTTGACCCCCTTTAACCCGCCTTGGGCCGCTTTGATCCATACAAGGCCGCCAAGGGGCCGCCATGACCCTCCTAGGGCCGCAATGAGACCGCCTTGAACTGCCTTGGGCAGCCTTTACCCTCCTAGACCCGCTAAGGGGCCGCCTAGGGCCGCCATGGGGCCGCCTTGGACCGCTTTGCCCCCCTTGGATTGCCTTAACATTGCATGGACCGCCTTGACCCGCCTTGGACTGCCTTGACCCGCCTAGGGCCGTCTTGACCCTTCTAGACCTACCTAGGGCCACCAATAAGCCGCCATGACTCGCCATGGGGCCGCATAAAGCTACCTTGAACCTCCTAACCCGCCATGACCCTCCTAGGGCAGCAAAGGGGTTGCCTTTGGCCACTTGGACCGCCTTGACCCGCCTTAATCAACCTTGGGCCGCCTTGACCCAACATGGGCCGCCTTGACCTACCTTGAACCGCCTAGACTCGCCTAGGGCTGCCTTGACCCCTTAGACCCGCCAAGGGGCTTCCTAGAGCCGCCTTGGACCACCTTGAACCGCCATGACTCGCCATGACCTGCCGAGGCTGGTCAAGGGGCAGCCTTTACACGCCTTGACCCTCATAGAGCCACCTTGACCCATCTTGGGCCGCCTTGACCCGCCTTGCACTGCCTTGGGCCGTCTTGACCCTCCTAGACCCACCAAGGGGCTACCTAAGGCCGCCATGGGGTCACCTTGACCCGCTATGAACCCCCTTGGGCCGCTTTGGCTAGCCTTGACCCACCTAAGACCACCAAGAAGCAGCCATGACTCACCAAGGGTGGTCGTTACCCTCTTAGACCCGTCTAGGGCCGCCTTGCCTTTGACCTGCTTTGGGCCGCCTTGACCCGTCTTAACCCGCCTTGACCAGCCTTGAACCGTCTTGATCAGCGTTGGGGAGCTTTGGCCCGCCTTAACCAGCTTTGACACGTCTTGACCCGCTTTGAACAGCTTTAAGACGCCTTGACCCTCTTAGGCCCGCCTAGTGCCGCCTTGACCTTGCTAGACCTGCCTTGACCCTTCTAGACCCGCCTTGAACCATCTTGGGCCACCTAGACCCTGCTAGACCTGCATAGGGCCGCCATTGGGGCCACGCCTTGGACTGCTTTGGGCCGCTTTAACCCGTCTTGGGCCGCCTTATCCCGCCTTCGGTCACTTTGACCCATATAGGGATGTCATGGGGCCGCCCTTGGGGCCACCTTGAGCCGCCTTGGACTGTTTTGGGCCGCCTTGACCCGCCTTAACCCGCCTTGGGCCACTTTGACCCATATAGAGCTATCATGGGGCCGCCTTAAGCCACCTTGAACTTCCTAACCCGCCAAGGGGCCGCCATGACCCTCCTAGGGCCACATAGGGGCGCCTTGAACCTCCTAACCCACCAAGGGGCCGCCATGACCCTCGTAGGGCTGCAAAGGGGCGGCCTTGACCCGTCTTGAGCCGCCTTGACCTGCCTTGACCCGCTTTGGACCGCCTTGACCCGCCTTAGTCATCCCAGGGCCGCCTTAACCCACTATGGGCCACCTTGCCAGCCTTGAACCGCCTTGACCCTCCGAGACCCGCCTAGGGCCGCCTTAAGCAGACTTGGGCCACTTTGACACATAAAGGGCTGCCATGGGGCCGCCTTAAGCCACCTTGAACCTCCTAACCCGCCAAGGGGCCGCCATGACCCTCATAGGGCTGCAAAAGGGCCGCCTTTAGCCGCCTTGACCCGTCTTGGGCCGCCTTGACCTGCCTTGACCCGCCATGGGCCGCCTTGACCTGCCTTGAACCGCCTTGACCCTCCTAGACCCGCCTAGGGCCTTCAAGGGATGCCTTGACCCGCCTTGAGCGCCTTGGACCGCCTTGAACCTCCTAGGGCCGTCTTGACCCTTATAGGGCTGCCATGGAGCCGCTTGGGACTACTTTAGGCCACCTTGACCCTTGACCTGCCTAGGGCCACCAAAGGGAAGCCTTGACAAGCCAAGAGCTGCCAAAGGGACGTCATGACCCGTCGAGAGGCTGCCTTTACACGCCTAAGGTTGTTTTGACCTCCCTAGGGCCCACCTATAGCCGTCAAGGGGATGCCTAGGGCCGCCACGGTGCTGCATAGGGCCGCCATGGGGCCACCTTGACCTGTCTAGGGCCGCCTTGACCCGCTTTGGCCCGCCTTGGAACACCTTGACCCGCTTTAGGCTACCTTCACTCACCTAGGACAACCATGGGGCCGCCTTGACCCATTTTGGACAGCCTTGGGCCTCCTTAACCCGCCTTGGGCCGCCTTGACCCTCCATGACGCGCCTAGTGCCGTCTTGACCCACTTTGACCCGTCTTGACCTACTTTAACCCGCCTTGGACTGCTTTAGGCCGCCTTGACCCACCTTGGGCTATCTTGACCTGCTTTAACCCGCCTTGAGCCGCTTTGACCTATATAAGGCCGCTAAGGGCAGCTTTGAACATCCTAACTCGCCAAGGAGCCTCAATGACCCTCCTATGGTCGCAAAGGGGCCGCTTAGAACTGCGTTGACCCTCCTAGACTTCTGTCTAGGGCCACCTTGACCTTCCTGGACCCGCCAAGGGGCGGCCGTCTTAACCCGCCTTGGACGGCCTTAACCCGCCATGACCCGCCTTAAACCGCCTTGGCAAGCCTTGACCCGCCTTGACCTGCCTTGGGTCACTGACAAGCCGTCATGTCCCTTCGAGTCCCGTCTAGGGCCGCCTTAACCCGTCTTGACCCGCCTTGACCCGTCTTGGGCCTCCTTGACCCTCCTCGGCCCTGCCAAGCAACCTAGGGCCGCCATGGGGCTACCTTTACATGTCTTGATCCTCCTAGGCCCACCTAGGGGCACCTTGACCTGTCTAGGGATGCCAAGAGGCCACCTTAACCCGCCTTAGCCGCCTTGACCTTCCTAGGCCCACCTTGACCCTGCTAGACCCGCATTGAACCGTCTTGGGCCGCCTAGACCCGCCTAGGCTGCCATTGGGGCTGCCTTGGACTGGTTTGGGCCGCCTTGACCTGCTTTAGGATACCTCGACCGGCCTTAACCCACCTTGAACCGCTTTAACCCGCCTTCGGCCACTTTGACCCATATAGGGCTGCCATGGGGCCGCCTTGAACCGCCTTGTACTTCTTTGGGCCGCTTTGACCCGCCTTGGGCTGCCTTAACCCGCCTTGGGTGGCCTTAACCCGCCTTGTGCCACCTTGACCCATAAAGGACTGCCATAGGGCCGCCTTAAGCCACCTTGAACCTCCTAACCTGCCAAGGGTCCGCCATGACCCTCCTAGGGCCGCAAAGGTGCCGCCTTGACCCGTCTTAGGCCGCTTTGACCTGCCTTGACTCGCCTTGGACTGCCTTCACCCGCTTTGGACCGCTTTGACCCGCCTTAGCCAGCCTTGACCCTTCTAGACCCGCCTAGGGCCTCCTAGGGCCGCCTTAACCCGCCATGACCGCCTTGGACCGCCTTGAACCGCCTAGGGCCGCAATGAGGCCTCCTTGAACTGCCTTTGTCCGCCTTTACCCTCCTAGATCTGCCAAGGGGCTGCCTAGGGCCGCCATAGGGCGCCTTGGACCGCTTTGCCCCCTTGGATTGCCTTAACCCGCCATGGACCACCTTGACCCGCCTTGGATCGCCTTGACCCGCCTTGGACTGCCATGACCCGCCTTGAACCGCCTAGGGCCGCCTTGACCCTTCTAGACCCGTCTAGGGCCACCAAAAAGCCCCCATGACTCGCCATGGGGCCGCCTTAAGCCACCAAGGGGCCGCAATGATCCTCCTAGACCAGCAAATGGGCCGTCTAGGGCCGCAATGATCCTCCTAGGCTAGCAAATGGGCAACCTTGAACCTCCTAACCCACCAAGGGGCCGCCATGACCCTCCTAGGGCCGTAAAGAGGCCGTTTTTGTCCGCCTTGACCCGTCTTGAGCCGCCTTGACCTGCCTTGACCCGTCTTGGATCGCCTTGACCCGCCATGGGCCGCCTTAACCCTCCTAGACCAGCCTAGGGTTGCCTTAACCCCCTTAGACCTGTTAAGAGGCTGCTTAGGGTCGCCTTGACCAGCCTTGGACCGCCTTGAACCACCATGACTCGCCATGACCCGCTGAGGCCCACCAAGGGGCAGCCTTTACACGCCTTGACCCTTCTAGGGCCACCTTTACCCGTCTAGGGCTATCTTTGACCCGTTTTGGGGCCGCCTTGACGCGCCATGGGCCGCCTTGACCTGCCTTGGACTGCCTTGGGCCGCCTTGACCCTCCTAGACACGCCAAGGGGTTGCCTAGGGCCGCCTTGACCCTCCTAGACCGCCTTGACCCTCTATGAACCCCTTGGGCCGCTTTGACCCGCCTTTGGCCGCCTTGACCCGCTTTGGCCCACCTTAACCCTCCAAGACCCACCTAGAAGCCGCCATGACTCGCCAATGGATCGTCGTTACCCTCTTAGAACTGTCTAGGGACACTTTGACCCGTCTAGGGCCGCCTTTGACCCGTCTAGGGCCGCCTTTGACCCACCTTGACCCGTCTTTACCAGCCTTAGACCGCCTTCTTGGGCTGCCTTGACCCGCCTTGAACCGCCTTGGGCTGCCATGACCCTCGTAGACCCGTCTACTGCAGTCTTGACCCTCTTAGACCCGCCTAGGGCCACCAAGAAGCCACCATGACCCGCCATGGGTTGCGTTAACCCGCCTTGACCCTCCTAGACCCGCCAAGTGCCGTCTTGGCCCGCCTTGACTCGCCTTAACCGGCCTTGGACAGCTTTGGGCTGCCTTGACCCGCCTTGGGCTGCCTTAACCTGCCTTAACCCGCCATGGGCCGCTATGACCCATATAGGGCCGCCAAGGGGCCGCCTTAAGCCTTGAACCTCCTAACCCGCCTTGGGCCGCCTTGACTTGCCTTGACCCGCCTTAGGCAGCCTTGACCCACCTTGGACCATCTTGACCCTCCTTGACCCGCCTTGACCCTCCTAGACCTGCCTAAGGCCCCTTGATCCTCTTAGACCCGCCAAGTGGCTGCCTAGGGCCGCAATGGGGCCGCCTTGGACTGCCTTGTTTCGTCATGACCCGCTATGGACCGCCTTGACCCGCCTTGGACCGCCTTGGGCAGCCTTGACCCACCTTGGACTTCCTTGACCCTCCATGACCCGCCATGGACCGTTTTAGCCCGCCTTGACCCACCATGAACCGCCTAGGGCGGCCTTAACCCTCCTAGACCCGCCTAGGGCCACCAAGAAGCCGCCATGACTCACCAAGGGGTCGGCATGACCCTCCTAGGCCGGTCTAGGGCCGCCTTTACCCTCCTTGGCCCGCCTTTTCCCATCTTTGGGACATCTTGACCCGCCAAGGGACTACCTTTACACGCCTATGGCTGTTTTGACCTTCCTAGAGCCTACCCACCCCTGCCTCGGGCCGCTAAGGGGCTTTTAGGGCCACCATAGGGCCACCTTAACACGTCTTGGGCCGCCTTGACCAGCCTTGACCCTCCTCGGCCTTGCCCGGCAACCAAGGGCAGCCAAGGGGGCGACATGACCCACTTAAGGCCGCCACGGGGTTGCCTTTATATGCCTTGACCCTCCTACGCCCACCTTGACCAATCTAGGGACACCAAGACTCCACCTTGACCTGTCTAGGGTCGCCAAGGGGCCGTCTTGACAAGCCAAGAGCTACCAACGGGACGTCATGACCCGTCGAGAGGCTGCCTTTACACGTCTAGGGTTGTTTTGACCTCCCTAGGGCCCGCCTATGGCCTATGGCCGTCAAGGGGCTGTCTAGGGCCGCCATGGTGCTGCCTAGGGCCTCCATGAGGCCACCTTGACCCGTCTAGGGCTGCCTTGACCCGCCTTGGAACGCCTTGACCCGATTTGGGCTGCCTTGACCCGCCTAGGGCAACCATGGGGCTGCCTTGACCCCCTTTGGACAGCCTTGGGCCGCCTTAACCCGCCTTGACCCGTCTTGACCCGCCTTGACTATCACACCCCGACCTTGGGATATGACTATTGTGGTGGATTTTGAAATTTGAAAATCAATCCAGAAATATGTTTTTTTTAGAAGATCTGAATAGCACCTCTTGTTTAAAAGCAATTGAATTAATACAAAAAGGGATGCAGCATAAGCACTTAATTATGGTTAAAAGGTAACAAGTATAGTGGCCAAAGAAATAGGTTTAATGTCAACACTGAAAGTAAGTATTGTGTTTGCGTGAAACAAAACCTGTATAATGGAAATGTATATGAACTATTCAAATGTTGGCAAGGATCCACTCGTAGGCAAACTGAAAGTTTTGAGAACTTAATTATAACCTTAAACTTTATGGTTGACAAAAATTTAAAGAGAAGCATTTACCATAATTCAACGAGTGTTGACCCGTCATGACCCGCCTTGGACCACGTAAGGCTGTCTTGACCCGCCGTGGACCGCCTTAACCCGCCATGATGCCTTGGCAAGCCTTGACCTGCATTGGGCCACCAAGAAGCCGTCATGTCCCTCCGAGGCCCGTCTTGGGCCCCCTTAACCCGCCTTGACCCACCTTAACCCGTCTTGGGCCTCCTTGACCTTGCTCGGCCCTGCCAAGCAACCTAGGGCCACCACGGGGATACCTTTACAGGTCTTCATCCTCCTAGGCACACCTAGGGCCACCTTTACCCGTCTAGGGACGCCAAGAGGCCGCCTTGACCTGCCTAGGGCCGCCAAGGGTCGTCTTGACACGTCGAGGGGCTGTCCTTACACGTCTAAGGTTGTTTTGACCTCCCTAGGGCCCGCCATGACCCGCCTTTGGTCGCCAAGGGCCTACCTAATGTCGCCATGTGGCTACCTAGGGCCGCCTTGACCCACCTTAACCCGCCTTGACCCACCTTGACCCGTCTTAACCCGCTTTGACTCGCTTTAACCCGCCTTGACCCGCTTTAACCCGCCTTGGACTGCTTTGGGCTGCCTTGACCCGCCTTGGGGTGTCTTGACCTGCTTTAACCCGCCTTGGGGTGTCTTCACCCGCCCCCCAAAAGGTGGCCTTAAGTCGCCTTGAACCTCTTAACCCGCCAAGGGGCCTCCATGACCCTTCTAGGGCCGCAAAGGGGCTGCCTTGAACCGCCTTGACCCTCCTAGACCCGCCTAGGGCTGCAAATAGACTGTCTTAACCCGTCATGACCAGCCTTCGACTTCCTTGACCCGCCTTAACACGCCTTAAACCGGCTTGGCAAGCCTTAACCCGCCATGACCCGCCTTGGACCACGTAGGCTGTCTTGACCCGCCGTGGACCGCCTTAACCAGCCATGACGCCTTGGAAAGCCTTGACCTGCATTGGGCCAGCAAGAAGCCGTCATGTCCCTCCGAGGCCCGTCTTGGGCCCCTTAACCCGCCTTGACCCACCTTAACCCGTCTTGGGCCTCCTTGATCCTCCTCGGCCCTGCCAAGCAACCTAAGTCCGCCACGGGGCTACCTTTACACGTCTTGATCCTCCTAGGCACACCTAGGGCCACCTTTACCCGTCTAGGGACGCCAAGAGGCCGCCTTGACCTGCCTAAGGCCGCCAAGGGGATATCTTGACACGTCGAGGGGCTGTCCTTACACGCCTAGGGTTGTTTTGACCTCCCTAGGGCCAGCCATGACCCGCCTATGGCCGCCAAGGGCCTACCTAATGCTCCCATGTGGCTACCCAGGGCCGCCTTGACCCACCTTGACCCGTCTTAACCCGCTTTGACTCGCTTTAACCCGCCTTGACCCGCTTTAACCCGCCTTGGACTGCCTTGACCCGCCTTGGGGTGTCTTGACCCGCTTTAACCCCCAAAAGGTGGCCTTAAGTCGCCTTGAACCTCTTAACCCGCCAAGGGGCCTCCATGACCCTTCTAGAGCCGCAAAGGGGCTGCCTTGAACCGCCTTGACCCTCCTAGACCCGCCTAGGGCCGCAAATAGACTGTCTTAACCCGTCATGACCAGCCTTGGACTGCCTTGACCCGCCTTGGACCGCCTTAACACGCCTTAAACCGGCTTGGCAAGCCTTAACCCGCCTTAGACTGCTTTGGGCCGCCTTGACCTGCCTTGAGATGTCTTGACCCGCTTTAACGTGCCTTGGGCCGCTTTGACCCATATAAGGCAGCCAAAAAGCCACCTTAATCCGCCTTGAACCTCCTAAGCCGCCAAGGGGCCTCCATGACCCTCCTAGGGCTGCAAATGGACTGCCTTAAGCCGTCATGACTTGCCTTGGACTGCCTTAACCCACCTTAAACCGCCTTGGCAAGCCTTGACCCGCTTTGGACCACCTTGACCTACCTTGAACTGCCTAGGGCAGCCTTGACCCTCCTAGGGCCGCCTTGACCCTCCTATACCCACCGAGGAACACCAAGAAGCCGCGATGTCCCTCCGAGGCCCGTCTAGGGCCGCCTTAACCCGCCGTAGGCCGCCTTGACCCTCCTCCACCCTGCTAAGCAACCTAGGGTCGCCACGGCGCTGGCTTTACACGTCTTGACCCTCCTAACCTTGCTCTGAGTTGCCTAGACCCACCTTGGGCTGCCTTGACCCGCCTTCACCTGCCTTGGGCAGCCTTATCCCGCCTTTGGCCACTTTTAGCCATATAGGGCTGCCATGAGGCCACCATTGGGGCCGCCTTGAGCCGACTTGGACTGCTTTGAGCCGCCTTGACCCGTCTTGGGCTGCCTTGACCCGCCTTGACCTGCCTTAACCCGCCTTGGGCCACTTTGACCCATATAGGGCTGCCATGGGGCCGCCTTATGCCACCTTGAACCTCCTAACCCGCCAAGGGGCCGCCATGACCCTCCTAGACCCGCCTAGTGCCGCCTTGCCCTTCCTAGACCTGCCATGACTCGCCAAGGGGTCTTCATGACCCTCCTAGGCCCGTCTAGGGCCACAAACTGCCTCTGGCCGCCTTGACCCTCCTAGACCCGCCAAAGGCTACCTAGGGCCACCATGAGGCCGCCTTAGACCGCCTTAACCCGCCTTGGACCACCTTTAACCGCCTAAAGTTACATTGACCGGCCTTAACCCGCAATGACCCGCCTTAAACCGCCTTGGCAAACCTTGACCCGTTTTGATCGCCTTGACCTGCGTTGAACCGCCTAGGGCCGCCTTGACCCTCATAGACCCGCCTAGGGCCACCAAGAAACCGCTATGTCCCTCCGAGGCCCGTCTAGGGTCGCTTAACCCGCCTTTACCCTCCTTGGCCCTGCCAAGCAACCTAGGGCCGCCATGGGGCTGGCTTTACACTTCTTGACCCTCCTAGGCCCACCTAAGGCCACCTTGACCCGTCTAGGGACGCCAAGAGGCCGCCTTAATCCTTCTAACCCGCCTTGGACTGCTTTGGGCCGCCTTGACACGCCTTGGGCTGTCTTGACCTGCTTTAACCCGCTTTAGACTGTTTGACCGATATAAGGCCCACCAAGGGGCTTCCATGACCATCCTAGGGCCGCAAAGGGGCCGCCTTAACCCTCCTAAACCCACCTAGGGCCACCTTGACCCTCCTAGACTCGCCAAGAGGCTCCCTAGGGCAGCCATGGGGCAGCCTTGGACTGCCTTGGCCCGCCTTGGACCGCATTATATCGGCATGACCCACCTTGGACCGCCTTGACTCGCCTTGGACTACCTTGGCCAGCCTTGAACCGCCTAAGGCTGCCTTGACCCGCCTTGGACCGCCTTAACCCGCCATGACCCGCCTTAAACCGCCTTGGCAAGCCTTGATCCGGCTTGGACCGCGTTGACCTGCCTTGAACCGCCTTGACCCTCCTAGACCCGCCTATGGCCACCAAGAAGCCGCCATGACTCGCCAAGGGGTCGCCAAGACCCTCCGAGGACCGACTAGGGCCGCCTTAACCCGCTTTGGCCCGCCTTAGGCCGCCTTGACCCTCATCGGCCATGCCAAGCAACTTAGGGCCGTCTCGACCCGATTTGACCAGCCTTGACCCACTTTGAACCGCTTTAAGCTGCCTTGACCCTCCTAGGCCCGCCTAGTGCCCCCTTGACCCTGCTAGACCCGCATTGACCCTCTTAGATCAGCCTTGAACCGTCTTGGACCCGCCTAGGGCTGCCACTGAGGTCGCCATGAGCCGTCTTGGACTGCTTTGGGCCGCCTTGACCCGCCTTGGGCCACCTTAACCCGCCTTCGGCCACTTATACCCATACAGGGCTGCCATAGGGCCGCCTTGAGCCGTCTTGGACTGCTTTGGGCCGCCTTGACCCACCTTGGGCTACCTTGACCCGCCTTGGGCCACTTTGACCCACAAAGGGCTACCATGGGGCCGCCTTAAGCCACCCTGAACCTCCTAACCCGCCAAGGGGCCGCCATGAGCCTCCTAGGGCCACAAAGGGGCCGCCTTGACCCGCTAAGGGCCGCCTTGCCTCTCCTAGACCCGTCTAGGGCCACCAAGAAGCCGCCAAGACTCACCGAGGGATCGCCATGACCTTCCTAGGCCCGTCTAGGGATGCCTTGGCCGCCTAGGGCTGTCTTGACCCCCTTTAACCCGCCTTGGGCCGCTTTGATTCATACAAGGTCGCCAAGGGGCCGCCATGACCCTCCTATGGCCGCAATGAGACCGCCTTGAACTGCCTTGGGCCGCCTTTACCTTCCTAGACCCGCTAAGGGGCCGCCTAGGGCCGCCATGGGGCCGCCTTGGACCGCTTTGCCCCCCCTTGGATTGCCTTAACATGGCATGGACCGCCTTGACCCGCCTTGGACTGCCTTGACCAGCCTAGGGCCGCCTTGACCCTTCTAGACCTGCCTAGGGCCACCAATAAGCCGCCATAACTCGCCATGGGGCCGCCTTAAGCTTCCTTGAACCTCCTAACCCGCCAAGGGGCCGCCATGACCCTCCTAGGGCCGCAAAGGGGCTGCCTTTGGCCACTTTGACCGCCTTAACCCGCCTTAGTCAACCTTGGGCCGCCTTGACCCACCATGGGCCGCCTTGACCTACCTTGAACCGCCTAGACTCGCCTAGGGCTGCCTTGACCCCTTAGACCCGCCAAGGGGATGCCTAGAGCCGCCTTGGACCACCTTGAACCACCATGACTCTCCATGACCCGCCGAGGCTGGTCAAGGGGTAGCCTTTACACGCCTTGACCCTCATAGAGCCACCTTGACCCATCTTGGGCCACCTTTGACCCCTCTTGGGCCGCCTTTGACCCGTTTTGGGCCGCCTTGACCCGCCTTGCACTGCCTTTGGCCGTCTTGACCCTCCTAGACCCACCAAGGGGCTACCTAGGGCCGCCATGGGGTCACCTTGACCCGCCTTGGCCCGCTATGAACCCCCTTTAGACTCGCCTAGGGCCGCAAAGGGACCGCCTTAACACGCCATGACCCACCTTGGACGACCTTGACCCTCCTTGGACCACCTTGACCCGCCTTGGGCTGTCTTGACCTGCTTTAACCCGCCTTGGGCCGCTTTGACCCATATAAGGCCGCCAAGAGGCCACCTTAAGCCGCCTTGAACCTCTTAAGCCGCCAAGGGGCTTCCATGACCCTCTTAGGGCCGCAAAGGGGCGGCCTTGAACCGCCATGACCCTCTTAAACTCACCTAAGGCCGCAAAGGGACCACCTTAACCCGCCATGACCCGCCTTGGACCGCCTTAACCCGCCTTAAACCACCTTGGTAAGCCTTGACCCGCTTTAGACCGCCTTAACTTGCCTTGAACCGCCTAGGGCCGCCTTGACCCTCCATGACCCTCCTAGGGCCACCAAGAAGCCGCCATGTCCCTCCAAGGCCCATCTAGGGCCGCCTTAACCCGCCTTAGGCCGTCTTGACCCTCCTCGGCCTTGCCAAGTAACCTAGGGCCACCACGGGGCTGGCTTTACACGTCTTGACCCTCCTAGGCCCACCTAGGGCCACCTTAACCCGTCTAGGGATGCCAAGAGGCCGCCTTAACCTGCCTAAGGCCGCCAAGGGACGTCTTGACCCGTCGAGGGGCTGCTCTTACACGCCTAGGTTTGTTGTGACCTCCCTAGGGCCCGCCATGAGCTCCCTAGGGCCGCAATGGGGCTGCCTTGACCCGCCTTGGAATGCCTTGGACCGCCTTCACTTGCCATGACACGCCTTGGACTACCTAAGGCTGCCTTGACCCACCTTGGACCGCTATAACCCGCTATGACCTGCTTTGGGCCACCAAGAAGCCGTCACGTCCCTCCAATGCCCGTCTAGGGCCGCCTTAACCCGCCTTGACCCGCCTTAACCCGTCTTGGGTCTCTTTGACCCTCCTCGGCCCTGCCAAGCAAACTAGAGCCGCCACGGGACTACCTTTACACGTCTTGATCCTCCTAGACCCATCTAGAGCCACCTTGACCTGTCTAAGGACGCCAAGAGGCCGCCTTGACCTGCCTAGGGCCGCTAAACGGACGTCTTGACACGCCGAGTGGCTGCCCTTACACACCTAGGGTTGTTTTGACCTTCTTAGGGCCCGCCATGACCCGCCTATGGCCGCCAAAGGTCTGCCTAATGCCGTCATGTGGCTACCTAGGGCCGTCTTGACCCGTCTTAACCCGCTTTAACCCGCCTTGACACGCCTTAACCCGCCTAAACCTGCCTTGACTCGCCTTGGACTGCTTTGGGCCGCCTTGACCCGCCTTAGGCTGTCTTGACCTGCTTTGGCCTGCTTTAACCCGCCTTTAGCCGCTTTGACCTATATAAGGCCACCAAGAGGCCGCCTTAAGCCACCTTGAACCTCCTAACCCGCCAAGGGGCACGAGCTTTTGATGCTGTAATGGTTCAATTGATGTTAGATGATGTGTATAAGCACACAGGAAAGGAAAAAAAAACCAGATGTTCAGAAAAAGTGAAATTTCTTAAAAACACGTGTGCTGTAACAAGAAGTTTTGGTTGAAATTTGGTGAAACTTGAAAAGATGGGTAACACGTATGCTTTTTCAAAATTTAGGTTCCCGATGTTAGTTTGAGAAGAATTGAAGACTCCACAAGCATGGTGATTCAATGAGTTCCACTGACAATGAAAGTAACAGTTCCAACAACTTTACCAAACAAAGTTGTCGTGAGTAATTTAGGCTCGATTGCGAGTAAAATAATAAAGGCCATGAGCTTTTGATGTTATAATGGTTCAATTGATGTTAGGTGACGTGTATAAGCACACATGAACGAAAAAAAAAACCAAATATTCAGAAAAAGTGAAATTTCTTAAAAACTCGTGCACTATAATAAGAAGTTTTGGCTGAAATTTGGTAAAACTTGAAAAGATGGGTAGCACGTAAGCTTTTTCAAAATTTAGGTTACTAAGGTTAGTATGAGAAGAATTGAAGACTCCACAAGCATGACGATTCATTTTTTTTTCCACTGAAAGCAACATTTCCAACACCTTTTCCAAACAAAGTTGCCGTGAGTCATTTTGGCTCGAATGCGAGTAAAATGATAAATGTAACGAGCTTTTGATGGTTTAATGGTTCAAATGATGTTAGGTGATGTGTATAAGCACACATTAACACATAGACCCGCCTAGACCCGCCTAGGGACCACCTAAACCCGCTTAGACGCCACCGCGGGCCGCTAAGGGGTTGTCGAGACACACTTAGGGCCGCCAAGGGGTGCCTTGACCAGCCTAGGGTCGTCAAGACCTACTTAGAACCCACGTAGGGACTGCCGTGGGGCCTCCTTGACCCGCCTTAGCCCGACTTAGCCCTCCTTGGCCCTCCTTAACCAGCCTTGGACCGCCTTCAACCGCCTTGGGTTGCCTTGACCCGCCTTAACGCACCATGGGCTGCCTTAACCCGCCTTGGGTTGCTTTGACCCATATAAGGTTGCCAAGGGGCCACCTTAAGTCACCTTGAACCTCCTAACCCGCTTTAGGCCCCCTTGACTTGCCTTGACCCGCCTTCACTGGCCTTGACCTGCTTTGGACCGTCTTGAACTACCTTGGGCCGCCTTGACCCGCCAAAGGGCCGCCATAAGGCAACCTTGACACGCTTTGGACCACCTTGGATTGCCATGACCCGCCTTTGGTCGCCTTAACCCTCCTCGGCCCTACCAGGCAACCAAGGGCAGCCAAGGGGGTGCCATGACCCACCTAGGGCCGCCATGGGGCTGCCATTACACGTCTTGACCCTCCAAAGCCCACCGAGGGCCACCTTGACCATTCTAGGGACCCCAAGAGCCGCCTTGACTTTTCTAGGGCCGCCTTGACAAGCCTAGGTCCGCCGAGGGGCTGCCTTTGCTTGACCCGCCTAGGGTTGTTTTGACCTCCCTATGGTCGCCAATGGGCTCCCTAGGGCCCGCCTTGTCTCGCCTTGGACCGCCTTGACCTGCCTTGGACCACCTTGACCCGCCTTAGCCCGTTTTGGGCCGCATGACCCTCCTCGGCCCTGCTAGGAAACCTAAGGCAGCCATGATCCACCTAGGGCCGCCACGAGGCTGCCTTTACACGCCTTGACTCTCTTAGGCCCACCTAAGGCCACCTTGACCCGTCTAGGGACGCCAAGAGTCCGCCTTGACCCGCTTTGACCCTCCTTGATTCGCCTAAGGCCGACTTGACCCGTTTAGAGACGTCAAGAGGCCGCCTTGACCCGTCCAGCTAGGGATGCCAAGAGGTCATTTTGACCTGCCTTGACAGGCCAAGGACTGCCAAGGGGACGTCATGACCCGCCGAGGGGATGGGTTTACACGCCTAGGGTTGTTTTGACCTCTTTAGGTCCCGCCATGACCTGCCTATGGCCGCCAAGGGCCGCCTAAGGCCGCCATGGGGCCACCTTAACCCGTCGAGGGCCGTCTTGACCCGCTTTGGCTAGCCTTGACCCGCTTTGGGCCACCTTGACCCGCCTTAATCTGCCTTGACCCGCCTGATCTGCCTTAGGCCATCTTGATCCGCGTTGGGGCGCTTAGGCTCGCCTTAGACCACCTTGACCCGCCTTGAACCGCCTTGGGCCGCCATGACCCTCCTAGACTCGCCTAGTGCAGCCTTGACCCTCCTAGACCCGCCTAGGGCCACCAAGAAGCCGCCATGACTCGCCAAGGGGCCGTTATGACCCGCCATGGGTTGCCTTAATCCGCCTTGGGCCAACTTGACCCTCTTAGACCCGCCAAGTGTTGTCTTGGCCCGCCTTGACTGGCCTTGACCCATCTTGATTTTCCTTTGCCCGCCTTGACCCGCCTTAACCCGCCTTGGACTGCTTTTAGCTGCCTTGACCCACCATAACCCACCATGGGCTGCTATGACCCATATAGGGCAGCCAAGGGGCCGCCTTAAGCCGCCTTGAACCTCCTAACCCGCCTTGAACCCCCTTGACCCTCCTAGACCCGCCTAAGGCCCCTTGACCCTCCTAGACCCGCCAAGGGGCTGCCTAGGGCTGCAATGGGGTCGCCTTGGACTGCCTTGTGTCTCCATGACCCGCCATGGACCGCCTTGACCCGCCTTGGCTAGCCTTGACCCGCCTTGACCCTCCATGACCCGCCATGGATCGCTTTAGCCCCCTTGACCCACCTTGAACCGCCTAAGGCGGCCTTGACCCTCCTAGACCCGCCTAGGGCCACCAAGAAGCCACCATGACTCACCAAGGGGTCGCCATGACCCTCCTAGGCCCGTCTAGGGCCGCCTTTACCCTCTTTGGCCAGCCTTTTCCCGTCTTGGGGACATCTTGACCAGCCAAGGGACTGCCTCTACACGCCTAGGGCTATTTTGACCTTCCTAGAGCCCACCAACCCTCACCTAGGGCCGCTAAGGGGATTTTAGGGCCACCATGGGGCCACCTTAACATGTCTTGGGCCGCCTTTACCCGCCTTGACCAGCCTTCACCCTCCTTGGCCCTGCCCGGCAGCCAAGGGGGCGCCATGACCCACTTAGGGCCGCCACGGGGTTGCCTTTACATGCCTTGACCCTCCTAGGTCCACCTTGACCAATCTAGGGACGCCAAGACTCCACCTTGACCTGTCTAAAGTCGCCTAGATAAGCCAAGAGCTGCCAATGGGATGTCATGACCCGTCGAGAGGCTGCCTTTACACGCTTATGGTTGTTTTGACCTCCCTAGGGCCCGCCTGTGGTCGTCAAGGTGCAACCTAGGGCCGCCATGGTGCTGTCTTGGGCCGCCTTGACCCGTTTTGGCCCGCCTTGACCCGCCTTGGAACGCCTTGACCCGCTTTGGGCTGCCTTGACCCGCCTAGGGCAACCATGGGGCTGCCTTGACCCACCTTGGACAGCCTTGGGCAGCCTTAACCCGCCTTTCCTTGGCCCGCCTTGACCCTCCTTGACCCGCCTTGGACTGCTTTGGGCCGCCTTGACGCGCCTTGTGCCGCCTTGACCCTCCTTGGCCCGCTTTGGACTGCTTTGGGCCGCCGTGACCCACTTTGGGTTGCCTTGACCTGCTTTAACCCGCCTTGGGCCGGTTTGACCTATATAAGGCCGCCAAGGGGCCGCCTTGAACTTCCTAACTCGCCAAGGGGACACCATGACCCTCTTAGGGCTGCAAAGGGGCCGCTTTGAACCACCTTGACCCTCCTAGACCCCCGCCTAGGGCCACCTTGACCTTCATAGACCCGCCAAGGGGCTGCCTAGGGCCGTCATGGGGCCACCTTGACCCGCCTTGGACTGCCTTGGACCGCCAACACCCGCCTTGGATCGCCTTGACCTGCCTTAGACCACATAAGGCTGCCTTGACTCGCCTTGGACCGCCTTAACCAGCCATAAACCGCCTTAAACCGCCTTGGCAAGCCTTGACCCGCCTTGGACCACCTTGACCTGCCTTGAATCGCTTAGGGCCGTCTTGACCCTCCTAAACCTGCCTAGGGCCACCAAGAAGACGCCATGTCCCTCGAAGGCCCGTCTAGGGCCGCCTTAACCCGCCTTGACTCGTCTTGGGCCTCCTTGACCCTTCTCGGCCCTGCCAAGCAACCTAGGGCCGCCACGGGGCTACCTTTACACGTCTTGATCCTCCTAGGCCCACCTAGGGGCACCTTGATCCGTCTAGGGGCGCCAAAAGGCCGCCTTGACCTGCCTAGAGCCGCCAAGCGGACGTCTTGACATGCTGAGGGGCTGCCCTTACACGCTTAAGGTTGTTTTGACCTCCCTAGGGCCTGCCATGACCCGCCTATAGCCGCCAAGGGCCTGCCTAATGCCGCCATGTGGCTACCTTGGGCTGCCTTGACCCGCCTTAACTCACCTTAAGCCGCTTTAACCAGCCTTGACCCGCTTAAACCCGCCTTGACCCGTCTAGGGTCACCTTGACCTGTCTAGGGTCACCTTGACCCTCCTAGACCCGTAAAGGGGCTGCTTAGGGCCGCCATTAGGCCGCCTTGACCCGCCTTATACTGCCTTGGCCCGGCTTAGACCACCTTGGACGGCCTTGACCTGCCTAAGGTTGCCTTGTCCCGCCTTAACCCGCCATGACCCGCTTTGGACCGCCTTGGACCACCTTTAACTGCCTAAGGCTGCCTTGACCCGCCTTAAACCGCCTTAACCTGCCATGACCCTCCTAGGCCTATTTAGGGCTGCCTTGGCCCGCCTAGGGCTGTCTTGACCCCCTTTAACCCACCTTGGGTCGCTTTGAACCATATAAGGCCACCATGAACCTCCTAACCCGCCAAAGGGTCGCCATGACCCTCCTAGACCCCCGCCTAGGGCCACCTTTACCTTTCTAGAGTCGCCAAGGGGTTGCTTCGGGCTGCCATGGGGCCGCCTCGACCGGCCTTGGATTGCCTTGGAACGCCTTAACCCGCCATAACCCACCTTGGACTACCTAAGGCTGCCTTGACCCGCCTTGGACTGCCTTAACCCGCCATGACCCGCCTTGGCAAGCCTTGACCTGCCTTGGGCTACCAAAAAGCCGTCATGTCCCTCCAATGCCCGTCTAGGACCGCCTTAACTGGCCTTGACCCGCCTTAACCCGTCTTGGGCCTCTTTGACCCTCCTCGGCCCAGCCAAGCAACCTAGGGCCGCCACTGGGCTACCTTTACACGTCTTGATCCTCCTAGGCCCACCTAGGGCCACCTTGACCCATCTAGGGATGCCAAGAGGCCGCCTTGACCTGCCTAGGGCTGCTAAGCGGACGTCTTGACCCACCGAGGGGCTGCTCTTACACGCTTAGGGCTGTTTTGACCTCCCTAGGGCCCGCCTTGACCTCTGTAGGGCGGCTATGGGGCCGCCTTGGACTGCCTTGGACTGCCTTAACTCGTCATGACCCACCTTGACAAGCCTTGACCTGCCTTAGGCCACCATGAAGCGGTCATGTCCCTCCGATGCCCGTCTAGGGCCGCATGAAGCGGCCTTGACCCGCCTTAACCCGTCTTGGGCCTCTTTGACCCTCCTCGGCCCTGCCAAGCAACCTAGGGCCGCCACGGGGCTACCTTTACATGTCTTGATCCTCCTAGGCCCACCTAGGGCCACTTGACCCGTCTAGGGACGCCAAGAGGCCGCCTTGAGCTGCCTAGGGCCGCCAAGCGGACGTCTTGACACGCCGAGGGGTTGCCCTTACACACCTAGGGTTGTTTTGACCTCCCTAGGTCCCGCCATGACCCGCCTATGGTCGCTAAGGGCCTGCCTAATGTCGTCTTGTGGCTACCTAGGGCCGCCTTAACCCGCCTTAGATTGCTTTGGGCTGCCGTGACCCGCTTTAACCCGCTTTGGGCCGCTTTAACCCATATAAGGCCGCCAAGAGGCCGCCTTAAGCCGCCTTGAACCTCCTAACCTGTCAAGGGGCCTCCATGACCCTCCTAGGGCCGCAAAGGGGCCGCCTTGCCCCTTTTAGACTCGCCTAGGGCCGCAAAGGGACCGCCTTAACCCGCCATGACCCGCCTTGAACCACCTTGACCCTCCTTGGACCACCTTGACCCGCCTTGGGCTGTCTTGACCTGCTTTAACCTTCCTTGGGCCGCTTTGACCCATATAAGGCCGCCAAGAGGTCACCTTAAGCCACCTTGAACCTCCTAAGCCGCCAAGGGGCTTCCATGACCCTCTTAGGGCCGCAAAGGGGCCGCCTTGAACCGCCATGACCCCCTTAAACTCACCTAAGGCCGCAAAGGGACCACCTTAACCTGCCATGACCCGCCTTAAACCGCCTTGGTAAGCCTTGGCCCGCTTTAGACCGCCGTAACTTGCCTTGAACCGCCTAGGGCCGCCTTGACCCTCCTAGACCCGCCTAGGGCCACCAAGAAGCCGCCATGTCCCTCCAAGGCCCATCTAGGGCTGCCTTAACCCGCCTTATGCCGTCTTGACCCTCCTCGGCCCTACCAAGCAACCTAGGGCCACCACGGGGCTGGCTTTACACGTCTTGACCCTCCTAGGCCCACCTAGGGCCACCTTAACCCGTCTAGGGATGCCAAGAGGCCGCCTTAACCTGCCTAAGGCCGCCAAGGGACGTCTTGACCCGTCGAGGGGCTGCTCTTACACGCCTAGGTTTGTTTTGACCTCCCTAGGGCCCGCCATGAGCTCCCTAGGGCCGCAATAGGGCTGCCTTGACCCGCCTTGGAATGCCTTGGACCGCCTTAACTTGCCATGACACGCCTTGGACTACCTAAGGCTGCCTTGACCCACCTTGGACCGCTATAACCCGCTGTGACTTCCTTTGGGCCACCAAGAAGCCGTCATGTCCCTCCGATGCCCGTCTAGGGCCGCCTTAACCCGTCTTGACCCGCCTTAACCCGTCTTGGGTCTCTTTGACCCTCCTCGGCCCTGCCAAGCAAACTAGGGCCGCCACGGGGCTATCTTTACACGTCTTGATCCTCCTAGACCCACCTAGAGCCACCTTGACCTGTCTAGGGACGCCAAGAGGCCGCCTTGACCTGCCTAGGGCCGCTAAACGGACGTCTTGACACGCCGAGGGGCTGCCCTTACACACCTAGGGTTGTTTTGACCTCCATAGGGCCCGCCATTACCCGCCTATGGCCGCCAAAGGCCTGCCTAATGCCGTCATGTGGCTACCTAGGGCCGTCTTGACCCACCTTAACCCGCTTTAACCCGCCTTAACCCGCCTAAACCTGCCTTGACTCGCCTTGGACTGCTTTGGGCCGCCTTGACCCGCCTTAGGCTGTCTTGACCTGCTTTGGCCTGCTTTAACTCGCCTTTAGCCGCTTTGACCTATATAGGGCCACCAAGAGGCCGCCTTAAGCCACCTTGAACCTCCTAACCCACCAAGGGGTCTCCATGACCCTCCTAGGGCCGCAAAGGGGCCACCTTGAACCGCCTTGACCCTTTTAGACTCGCCTAGGGCCACAAAGGGACCGCCTTAACCCGCCATGACCCGTCTTGGACCACCTTGACCCGCCTTGGACTGTCTTGACCTGCTTTAACCCGCCTTAGGCCACTTTGACCCATATAAGGCCGCCAAGAGGCCACCTTAAGCTGCCAAAGGGCTTCCATGACCCTCCTAGGGCTGCAAAGGGGCCGCCTTGAACAACCATGACCCTCTTAGACTCGCCTAGGGCCGCAAAGGGACAGCCTTAACCCGTCATGACCCGGCTTGGACCACCTTAACCTGCCTTAAACCGCCTTGGCAAGTCTTGACCCACTTTGGACCGCCTTGACCTGCCTTGAACCGCCTAGGGCCACCTTGACCGTCCTTGACCCGCCTAGGGCCGCCAAGAAGCCGCCATTTCCCTCCGAGGCCCCTCTAGTGCCGCCTGAACCCGCCTTAGGCTACCTTGACCCTCCTCGGCCCTGCCAAGCAACCTATGGCCACCACGAGGTGGCTTTACACGTCTTGACCCTCGTAGGCCCACCTAGGGCTACCATGACCCGTTTAGGGACGCTAAGAGGCAGCCTTGACCTGCCTAGGTCCACCAAGGGACGTCTTGACCCGCCGAGGGGCTACTCTTACACGCCTAGGTTTGTTTTGACCTCCCTAGGGCCCGCCATGACCCGCATATGGCTGCCAAGGGCTTGCCTAGCGCTGCCATGTGGCTACCTAGGGCCGCCTTGACCCTGCTAGACCCGCCTTGAACCGTCTTGGGCTGCCTAGACCCTCCTAGACCCGCCTAGGCCGCCATTAGGGCCGCCTTGGACTGGTTTGGGCCGCCTTGACCTGCTTTAGGATACCTCGACCGGCCTTAACCCGCCTTGAACCGCTTTAACCCGCCTTCGGGCACTTTGACCCATATAGGACTGCCATGGGGCCGCCTTGAGCTGCCTTGTACTTCTTTAGGCCGCTTTGACCCGCCTTGGGCTGCCTTGACCCGCCTTGGGTGGCCTTAACCCGCCTTGGGCCACTTTGACCCATAAAGGACTACCATGGGGCCGCCTTAAGCCACCTTGAACCTCCTAACCTGCCAAGGGGCCGCCATGACCCTCCTAGGGCCACAAAGGTGCCGCCTTGACCCGTCTTAAGCCGCTTTGACCTGCCTTGACTTGCCTTGGACTGCCTTGACCCGCTTTGGACCGCTTTGACCCGCCTTAGCCAGCCTTGACCCTTCTAGACTCGCCTAGGGCCTCCTAGGGCCGCCTTAATCCGCCATGACCGCCTTGGACCGCCTTGAACTGCCCAAGGCCGCAATGAGGTCTCCTTGAACTGCCTTGGGCCGCCTTTACCCTCCTAGATCCGCCAAGGGGCTGCCTAGGGCCGCCATGGGGCACCTTGGACAGCTTTGCCCCCCTTGGATCACCTTGACCCGCCTTGGACTGCCATGACGCGCCTTGAACCGCCTAGGGTCGCCTTGACCCTTCTAGACCTGTCTATGGCCACCAAAAAGCGGCCATGACTCGCCATGGGGCCGCCTTAAGCCACCTTGAACCTCCTAAGCCGCTAAGGGGCTGCAATGATCCTCCTAGGGCAGCAAATGGGCAACCTTGAACCTCCTAACCCACCAAGGGGCCACCATGACCCTCCTAGGGCAGCAAAGAGGCCGCCTTTGTCCGCCTTGACCCGTCTTGAGCCGCCTTGACCTGCCTTGACCTGTCTTGGACTGCCTTGACCCGCCATGGGCCGCCTTGACCCTCTTAGACCAGCCTAGGGTTGCCTTAACCCCCTTAGACCTGTCAAGAGGCTGCCTAGGGCCGCCTTGACCAGCCTTGGACCGCCATGACTCGCCATGACCCGCTGAGGCCCATCAAGGGGCAGCCTTTACACGCCTTGACCCTTCTAAGGCCACCTTTACCCGTCTAGGGCTGTCTTTGACCCGTTTTGGGGCCGCCTTGACGCGCCATGGGCCGCCTTGACCTGCCTTGGACTGCCTTGGGCCGCCTTGACCCGCCTAGACCCTCCTAGACACGCCAAGGGGTTGCCTAGGGCCGCCATCGGGCCGCCTTGACCCGTCTTGGCCCACCTTAGGCCGCCTTGACCCGCTATGAACCCCTTGGGCCGCTTTGACCGGCCTTGGGCCGCCTTGACCCGCTTTGGCCCGCCTTAACCCTCCTAGACCCACCTAGAAGCCGCCATGACTCGCCAATGGATCGTCGTTACCCTCTTAGAACTGTCTAGGGACACCTTGACCCGTCTAGGGCCGCCTTTGACCCCCCTTGACCCGTCTTTACCAGCCTTGGACCGCCTTCTTGGGCTGCCTTGACCCGCCTTGAACCGGCTTGGGCTGCCATGACCCTCGTAGACCCGCCTACTGCAGTCTTGACCCTCCTAGACCCGCCTAGGGCCACCAAGAAGCCACCATGACCCGCCATGGGTTGCGTTAACCCGCCTTGACCCTCCTAGACCCGCCAAGTTCCGTCTTGGCCCGCCTTGACTCGCCTTAACCGGCCTTGGACAGCTTTGGGCTACCTTGACCCGCCTTGGGCTGCCTTAACCTGCCTTAACCCGCCATGGGCCGCTATGACCCATATAGGGCCGCCAAGGGGCCGCCTTAAGCCTTGAACCTCCTAACCAGCCTTGGGCCGCCTTGACCTGCCTTGACCCGCCTTAGGCAGCCTTGACCCAACTTGGACCACCTTGACCCTCCTTGACCCGCCTTGGACCGCCTTGAACCGCCTTGGGCTGCCTTGACCCTCCTAGACCTGCCTAAGGCCCCTTGATCCTCTTAGACCCGCCAAGGGGATGCCTAGGGCCGCAATGGGGCCGCCTTGGACTGCCTTGTTTCGTCATGACCCGCTATGGACCGCCTTGACCCACCTTGGACCGCCTTGGGCAGCCTTGACCCTCCCTGACCCGCCATGGACCCATATAGGGCCGCCAAGGGGCCGCCTTAAGCCTTGAACCTCCTAACCCGCCATGACCTGCCTTGACCCGCCTTAGGCAGCCTTGACCTACCTTGGACCACCTTGACCCTCCTTGACCCGCCTTGGACCGCCTTAAACCGCCTTGGGCCGCCTTGACCCTCCTAGACCTACCTAAGGCCCCTTGTCCTCTTAGACCCGCCAAGGGGCTGCCTAGGGCCGCAATGGGGCCGCCTTGGACTGCCTTGTTTCGTCATGACCCGCTATGGACCGCCTTGACCTGCCTTGGACCGCCTTGGGCAGCCTTGACCTACCTTGGACCGCCTTGACCCTCCATGACCCGCCATGGACCGTTTTAGCCCGCCTTGACCCACCTTGAACCGCCTAGGGCGGCCTTAACCCTCCTAGACCCGCCTAGGGCCACCAAGAAGCCACCATGACTCACCAAGGGGTCGCCATGACCCTCCTAGGCCGGTCTAGGACCGTCTTTACCCTCCTTTGCCCGCCTTTTCCCGTCTTGGGGACATCTTGACCCGCCAAGGGACTACCTTTACACGCCTAGGGCTGTTTTGACCTTCCTAGAGCCTACCCACCCCTGCCTCGGGCCGCTAAGGGGCTTTTAGGGCCACCATGGGGCCACCTTAACACGTCTTGGGCCGCCTTGACCAGCCTTGACCCTCCTCGGCTTTGCCCGGCAACCAAGGGCAGCCAAGGGGGCAACATGACCCACTTAAGGTGGCCACGGGGTTGCCTTTATATGCCTTGACCCTCCTAGGCCCACCTTGAGCAATCTAGGGACGCTAAGACTCCACCTTGACCTGTCTAGGGTCGCCAAGGGGCCGTCTTGACAAGCCAAGAGCTGCCAATTGGACGTCATGACCCGTCAAGAGGCTGCCTTTACACGTCTAGGGTTGCTTTGACCTCCCTAGGGCCCGCCTATGGCAGTCAAGGGGCTGCCTAGGGCCGCCATGGTGCTGCCTAGGGCCTCCATGAGGCCACCTTGACCCGTCTAGGGCTACCTTGACCCGCCTTGGAACGCCTTGACCCGATTTGGGCTGCCTTGATCCGCCTAGGGCAACCATGGGGCTGCCTTGACCCACCTTGGACAGCCTTGGGCCGCCTTAACCCGCCTTGACCCGTCTTGGCCCGCCTTGACTGTCACACCCCGACCTTGGGATATGACAATTGTGGTGGATTTTGAAATTTGAAAATCAATCCAGAAATATGTTTTTTTAGAAGATCTGAATTGCACCTCTTGTTTAAAAGTAATTGAATTAATACAAAAATGGATGCAGCATAAGCACTTAATTATGGTTAAAAGGTAACAAGTATAGTGGCCAAAGAAATAGGTTTAATGTCAACACTGAAAGCAAGTATTGTGTTTGCGTGAAACAAAACCTGTATAATGGAAATGTATATGAACTATTCAAATGTTGGCAAGGATCCACTCGTAGGCAAACTGAAAGTTTTGAGAACTAAATTATAACCTTAAACTTTATGGTTTCCAAAAATTTAAAGAGAAGCATTTACCATAATTCAATGAGGTAAAAGTGCTTCACTAAATACATTTACAAAGGATGCCTTTTACTTACAAGACATTCCACCACTTAATATCAAGGTTATATCAGGTAACTAAAAGAGTAGTAAGCCTCCTACTCCAATTAGTAATTTAGCAAAACCAACCTTTCAAAACCAAAACACATACTGAGCATAATCTAATGAAAACCACAACAGCAACACATACTCAGTAAAGCAAAAAGCTGCCAAGGGGACATCATGACCCGTCGAGAGGCTGCCTTTACACGCCTAGGGTTGTTTTGACCTCCCTAAGGCCCGCCTATGGCCGTCAAGGGGCTGCCTAGGGCCGCCATGGGGCCACCTTGACCTGTCTAGGGCTGCCTTGACCCGCCTTGACCCGTTTTGGGCTGCCTTGACCCACCTAAGGCCCTGTTTGGTACGGCTTATTTCAGCTTTGCTTTTAAGCTGAGCAAAGTTTAGGGTTTGGATGACCACAAAATGAGGGGCTTTGCTTTTAAGCACCTCTGTTTTCAGTCCAAAAGCCAAAGCCGGGTTTTAGGTGCTTCTGAAAGCCTGAAGCGCTTCCAAAGCACTGTGGCTAGGTTTCCGAAGGGGAAGAAGGTGAAGCCGAGAGACGAAAAAGCCAAATGGAGAAGCGGCCGACAACGATGAGCATGAGCGTGAGAGGAGAGATGGAGAAGCTGAGCGTGGAGCAGCTCAAGGCAGTGAAAGAGCAGACTGATCTGGAAGTCAATCTCCTGAACGACTCCCTCAACAACATCCGCACCGCCACCACCCGCCTCGAACTGACCTCCTCCGCCCTCCACGACCTCTCCCTCCGCCCCTCTGGTAAGAAGATGCTCGTCCCTATCACCGCCTCCCTCTACGTCCCCGGAACTCTCCAGGATCCTGACCAGGTCCTCGTCAACGTCGGCACCGGCTACTTCATCGAGAAGAACATGCCTCAGGCCAAAGACTACTGCGACCGCAAGATCAGCCTCCTCAAGTCCAGTTTCGAACAACTCGTCGAGGTACAACATGGATTCTTTATCCTTAACATTTTGCCCGTTTGCTATTGTTTCTTGTTTGGTGCTAGTACTACCAATTTTATATTTCGTCTGCTTTGCTATTACTGTAGTTCATTGTTTTGATGCTATCTGTGTCGGAGCTGTAATTGATTAGTGTTTCTATGACATTTGATCAAGATTTTTATGGGGATTGTTGATTGCTGTCAAACTCTCTTGATTCTTCTAAAGAGGAGTAATGCATACTTTAAACTCCTCTAGACAATGGCTACTCTTGTTTCTTTGGTTATCAGTTTGCTTGGCTCATGTTGTTGTTGTTGTTGTATGGGAGCTGTAATTGATTAGTGTTTCTATGACATTTGATCAAGATTTTTTTGGGGATTGTTGATTGTTGTCAAACTCTCTTGATTCTTCTAAAGAGGAGTAATGCATACTTTAAACTCCTCTAGACAATGGCTACTCTTGTTTCTTTGGTTATCAGTTTGCTTGGCTCGTGTCGTTGTTGTTGTTGTTGTTTTCTACTGATTACAAAACTGTGAATTTGATATGCAGATTTCTTCTAAGAAGAAAAGCATTTCTGATGAAGCTGGGTTAGTTTTGCAAGCAAAGCTGAAGCAGATGGCACCGACATCTCAGTAGGAGATAAGGAAAGAACTAGTGAGCTTGATTAAAAACTCAAGATGACAAATTGACAATTCAAAAGAACAACATAAGTATTAGATTTTTACCAACATTCTCTTTATCGTTGATATTGGTCTATAGTACTGCTACTCTGCTAGTTATATATATATATATATATATATATATATACAGATTTTCTCAGGTGCGGATGTCTGCATTTATTTTTACGGTGCATATTTTCACTTTACACTCACTTTTCAATCGAATTTTCACATCTCCACCGTCTAGTCTTTAGATACTAATGTATAGATCATCTCTGCAAAATTTCAGCCAATTTGGTTATCATTAAGACACTCAAACTTGATTAAACCAATGGATGAACATAATTCTGTCGAACTTGAACTGTTCATGTTTATAACAAAAAATTACAGTTTTGAGTACCTTAATGATAACCAAATTGGCTGAAATTTTGCAGAGATGATCTATACATTAGTATCTAAATACTAGACGAGCACAAGGTGGTCGATACTCACGGCGGCGTGAGCAGAGCAACTATAGGGAAGATTCCAAGGAATCGGGGTGAGTCAGGAGGGCTCTGTAACTAAGGCGGCGGTGCGCTTAGTTAGGTTGAGGGTTTCGAAGTGACTTCAAAGAGAACGGGTTGCAGTTTGCTGTGTGTTTCTGTAAGAACTCGTAGGCTCTGCAGAAGCACGGTGGAACATGAATATACGCACAAAGACACAATATTTATAGTGGTTCACCATGCCATCGGAGAGCACGGCTACGTCCACTTAAGATTCTACTATCATGGTCAATAGGTCTTTGGTGTTACAAGAGTTTCCATCCCGCGTGGGGTACAAGAGGAACCATCCCGCGCGGTCTGGAGTAAGGGAGGGATGGGGGAGGATCCATCCCGCGAGGTGGAGTGTTACAATTGGGGGAGGGGTTATCCATCCCGCGGGGTAGGGTATAGTTAATCTCCTCTATCTCTCGCGGGGTGGAGTCTTATTCCTCTTCTTCCTTATATCTCACGGAGTGGGCTATTATCTCTGATCCCTATATCTAGAGGGGAAACCTTCCTTTTATAGATAAGGAAGGTTTCCTCTTACACTATGTTTAAGATGTGGGACAGAATGCACATAACTTCTATCATGGTGCCTTCTTGTGGAGCTTGGAGGAGCACCTTCCCGTTGCTGGCTTGATGATCTTTCTCCATGGCAAGGTAGGTGGGATGTCGGTCTACAAGTTCCATGACTGGTCTATGGGCGAGGAAGGTAGTTTACTGACTACCGACAACACTGTGTTTGTTTGATTGTAATTGATTTGTGTGTGTGTGCTTTTTAAGCCATCGAGCTTCTTTATATAGTGGGAGCCTGACTTCTGCGTGCGGAGAAAGATAATCAGAATCCCTATTGGACTCTGCAACGTGAAGCATAAGGATACTATTCCTCCCATGCAGACCAATCCTTATGTGACACATATCCAATTCGCACAGTTCATTTAGAATAGGAATTAAGAGCAATCTTATCCCGCGGGGTGCCACAGTCCATGTAGAAAACAAACTCGCGTGAACCGCGGACTCTGTAGCTCAATTCCACCTCTCGGGCTATTGCAGCTCGCGGGCCAAAAGAAGACTTTTAATTAATAAGGGCAACATGGATTGGCCAAAAGCGTGTCAATGACTGTAAAAAGCAGTGTTTTAAAAAACGCGCCTCGGGCGCGCCTTGAGGCTTAAAAGGCGCGAGGCGCAAGAAAAATTCCTGGTGTTTTGCTGGTTAGGCGCAGAGGCGCAAAAGGCGCGAGGCAAGGCGCAAAAGGCGCACAAAACGCACCCCAAGGCGCATAAGGCGTGCGCCTCCCTCAGTCCCTCAGTCCCTGATAAGGAAAACGAGGTCGTTTTGGTTTGGCTGAAATTATAAGGCAAACATATTCGTGTGCCTCCCTCAGTCCCTTCAGTCCTTCCCTCCTCCCTCTCCCGATCTCCCTCTCCCTCTCCCGACCTCCCTCTCCCTCTCCTTCTCCACCAGTTCGTGACCAATCGACCACCACCAATTCCCGACCTCCGTCTCCCTCTCCTTCTCCACCAGTTCGCAACCAGTCGACCACCACCAGTTCCTGACCTCCCTCTCTCGTTCCCGACCACCACAGGTTCCCGACCTCCCTCTCCCTCTCCCGACCACCACCAGTTCGTTGTCTTCTGCAACGGCCGGGCAATCGCCTCAAACCACCACCTCGCCTCACCCTCCAAGCCGAAAAGCTTTTTTAGAAAAGCCAGAGGTTCTGGTTACTAGAAATTCACTCATCTCATGTGTTTCTAGACCATCATATCATGTTGGCCGCACCCTCAAACCACCACCTCCCTCGGTCACCAACTCACCATTGATTTGAGGTACGTACATCATTCCGAATTTCCTATTCAATTGTGTTTTCTTAATGAGAAAGATGAATGTTTGAGCTATGTGTGTGGTTCATTGTGAATTTGTGATAGAGTGCTCAACCATCTGGTGTGTGGTTCATTATGAATTTGTGAATTTGTTTATGTGATAGTGTGTGGTTCGATGTGAATTTGTGATAGAGCTATGTGTGTGGTTCAGTGAGTTGTGAATTGTGTACTTTGATCTTTCCACTTGACCCTTTGGACGTGTTTTATGTTTGGTGATTTGTTGGAATTGCATTGTTTGAGTACTTAATACTACTAGGAATGGATGACAATATATAATGTTGTGTTGATTGCAATATATGTTCTATATATAGGAGGAAATTTTTTTTTTCAAAAGGCTTACGCCTTACGCCTCAAGGCTTACGCCTTGGTGAGGCTCTCGCTCTATAGCCTCGGCTACGCCTTAGCCTTTTAAAACATTGGTAAAAAGTCAGAAACGGTTACAAGCATTCGCGCAGACTCCACGTATGTCTACCTCGCGAACTAGCGAATCAGTTCGCCAGCGTGCCTAGATGCAGTCCGCCTCGCCTAAGCGAAGTTATTCCTCGCGAACTGTGTTTTCCGCGCGAAGTCATTTCGCGCGCGAGCTCTGTTTTTGTCTGAAAGCGCGCGAGATCTGTTAATCCGCGCGGAGTCATTCCGCGCGCGGACTTTGTGATCATCTCGCGTGGTGCTGGCGGGCCGTCATTTGTAAACTTTAAAGAAACTTGGGCTTGCCGACTGGCATAGACCAATAATTTAATTAATATTCACATAGACAATTACTGTCCAGTAAAAATATTAATTTAGGCGTAAACATTAGGGAGTCCAACCACTCTAGGCTTTCGAAGGTCGAATGCTTCGTTACATTGGACAGAGCTCGAAACTTTGGGGGTCTCTGAATATGGTCCAAAACTATGTAAAGCGACTGGATTTGAAGGCATTTTTGGAAATTTCAGCCTTGTTGACAGACAACTTCAGTCATATACTTTCGAGTTGGTTAATGTAAACGGTGGTGGAGCAACAACAATTGGATTCTGGACTACGCAAGGCTAGTGAGAAATTTGGGGCCATTACCAAATCCAAGTTCCAAGTGGAATCTAGGACCTATCATATGGACCGGCGAGTCTCTATCTGTCCCCAAGGGATGGGAGCTCCCTACGAACGGGAAGAAGATGTGCATAGGTGTTCCGGTCAAGGTTGATTTTACCGAGCTGGTTAAGGTTAGTATTGATCCAAAAACTGGCACTACGGAGGTCACAGGTTTCATTGTTGACATTTTGAAGGCAGTAGTAGAAGGACTACCTCATGCTCCCCCATATGAGCTCATTCCCTTTGCAAAACCTGATGGCACCAGCTCTGGCACTGAAACTGAACTGTGCTATCAAGTTTATATGGGGGTAAAATTCTTAGTTACCCTTTGTTTTTCCATATAGTAAGGCTCATCATCTAGATTAGTGCACATGCCTGTTTTATTATCAAGAATGAAATCAAACTATTAAAAAAAACTTGTGTTCGGCAAATTTCTATTTTTGGTTGTGCTATGTTATATCCGTGATGATTTTCATCTGAGATAACAATGTGTGTGTATTTTGCAGAATTACGATGCTGTTGTGGGAGATGTAATTATTAATGCAAATACGTCACGGTACACTGACTTTTCAATGCCGTTCGCAGATGCCAATTTGGGCATGGTTGTGCCCGCCATAGACATGAAGAGGAAAAGTGCATGGACTTTCCTCAAGCCCTGGAGCTGGGATCTTTGGCTTGGAACATCTTGTTTCTGCCTCTTTATAGGTTTTGTGGTTTGTCTTCTTCAACCTCCGCCCGATCAACCTCCGCCTGATCAACCTCCAGATCCAAATAATGACCATCATGTCTTAAATCAAATTGGCACCTTTGTCTTGCTCTGCTTCCCAATCGTATATTTGACTAACGGTAATTGTTCTATCACTCTCTAGTTTCAATACCAAGGATATATATGATTTCTTATTTGACCAAAGTAACATACAAATTTTATGTCTACTGCACAGCGGAGAGAGTACGTGGCAACTAGTCTAAGTTTGTATTGATCATGTGGATAGTTCTTCTGGGAATATTGACACAAAGTTATTTAGCCAATTTAGAAACAGAATACACAAAGCTAAATGTCAAGCCTGTGGTTACTGATATCAATCATCTATTGAAGAAGGGTGAAAACATTGGCTACATAGCAGGTGCTTATACTTTGGACCTCTTAAGAAGGGCAGGCTATGACCGCTCCAAGCTGAAGGGTTTTGAAACCATGGAAGAAATTGACCAGGCTCTTTCAAAGGGAAGTGCAAAGGGTGGGATTGGTGCTTTTGTTGGCGGCAACTTCCACATGAACCTTTTTGTTCAAAAATATTGCAGCAAATATATCATCGTTGCTAACGTCATAAAAACGCTGGGCTACGGATTGGTAAGATCTCTAATTCCCTTCTATGTATATGCGTGTCTATCTATGTTTTGGATAAATACTGGTTGACGTACTCGAGCAAGTGATTTCATGATCTTCATATCTCGAATTTAAGATTTTAAGGTTTGCTTTAAAAAACAGTTTGGGATCGGTCAATCAAAATCTTTCTATCATTTCTCTAAAGAAGTGAAATTTGCACTTCACGTTTTATAATCCACACTCCTTCAATTTCTAGTTCAGAATTCATTTTTTTTTCTTTTTTCTTTTTTGTATTGAAATTTTTCTCAAACACAAACTTTAGGTATTTAGGGGGACCATTCATTAGTATATAAGAGAGATTTTCTTATTGGTTTCTGATTTTATTTTGATTAATTTGATGATAATGCAATTCCGCATGTGCTAAAAAAACGTAACCCAATTTTATCAGATATTTCGCAAGCAATTCTAAACTTGAGGGGAGGAGAAAAGATGATCAGCATTAGCAACAGATGGTTCAAGAGTTAGTTCCCTTAAACAGACTTGGGCTTTGACAGTTTTTTGGAGCTCTTCTTGATAGTATTTACCTGTTCAATAGTTGCTGTAATATATAATCTCATTGACGACTTAACTCACTTGAAAACTCTTTGGAGTAATTTACAAGCCTCTGTATGGAATAAAATTACGACCATGTTAAAGTATGAGGACTAATATTAAGTGTTTGTATATTAATACTCTTAGGACTAATATGCAATATCTTAATAGTATGAGGACTTATTATGTAATTTTTCTCTCTATATAAATTAGACATGAGAATCAATAAGATACTTCACTCCATTCTCTCATTCTCTATCTATTGGTTAGTTGATTCTTAACAAAAGTAAATTCTAGTTTATAACAGAAATGATTTATTTATTTTTTATCTATTTATTTGAACTGCCCACCAATGTGGCGTTAGAGTGTTTGCCTTCTATCGATATTGGGCCAGGATAAAGATGTGGACCAACCCAATCGACATTGGGTAAATTGGGCCAATTCAGATTGTCATAAAAGACCAACCCATTGCGATAATTCTAGTTCACTCCTCGAAGCTCTTGACCGCCATAACCCTCACAAAAATGAGCGCAATCAGTCTCCGGAAATCCAACACGCGGCTGCCGCCGTAATGCAGGATAAGTATGGCATCTCCACCAAAGATAAGTAACTAACCCAATACGACGTCGTTTAGACTTTTTATTTCAGATGATTTGATCTAGAATTAGGCAAAAAGGATTTGCTTGTGTGTGTATATGTACAATTCATAAGCAGAAGCTTAATGTTAGAGAGAAAATATGATACGAGGGATTACAAAACTTTCCTAGCACGCTGTTGTATTTGTACAGGAGAAAACATGATTGCAAAAATTTACACTAGATTGCAATCTGGGAGATACTGTTCAAGCCTCTCTTTCAGTTTTTGGCGCGTTACGGGTTTGGGCACAAACGAGTCCATCCCATGTGCAAAACACTCCTCTGCGCTCTCTGAAAATGCATTTGCTGTCATCTGCAACCAAAAAAATCGGATTAGAAACAAGAACATCGGATTGATCGTCTAATAGAGTTACAGTGGGAGATCGGAGATCGTAATGCGCACCGCGATGATGGGGATTCGCTTTCCACAAGGTGCATGGCCGTTTTGTAGTGTGTTTGAAGAAGGCACAGATTGCTCAATTCCAGCTTTCTCAGCAGCTTCCCAGCTGCCAGTTTCTTCGAAAGAGCGTATTATTCGTGTAGCTTGTAGTCCGTCCATAACTGGCATATGAACATCCTGCAAAATGCGGAACAATGAACACCAAGACTAGGATTCTTGTGATTCTTGTGTTTGAAGAAAACTAACAGGTTATGTAGAAATTGCATACCATTAAAATGAGATCGTATCTGCAGCGTTGAACTGCTCGCACAGCATCAGCTCCGTTATTCACAATCTCTATGCTTTGGCCTAACTGCTTCATCATCGACTGTGCCACCATGATGTTGATCTTGTTATCTTCAACAAGAAGGATCTTAGGTTTTGAGGTTGATTTAGGTATTTTCGAACTGTTGCCAGAGCTATACTCTGAATCTTCATCTGGTTTCTCTTGTCTCTTGCACGTTCCTTGTGGTTCTCTTGTCTTTGCTACAACACCATTTTCTGTGCTTGCCTCTGCATGATGATTTGAATCTGATGAAGAATTTTGAGATTGACTGTTCGAGTCATCTTGACCTTTTCGAGCTGGAGTTTCGCATTTAGAATTCGAGGTGTGACTCACTGAGCTCTCTGGTTCTGATAATGTCTCGGCAACATCATCAACTGTTGAGCAGCAATTTTCAACTGAAGTTGTCTCCTCTGGCATGATGTTATTATATGGAAAGGAGTATGTATTTTGTGACAATCCATTGAGTTTATGTGTTAACAGTTTTTGATTCCTGCAGGTGCCATTAGAAGAGAACAGAGAACCTAAAGTGCGTGGTTGGAACTGGAAGTAGCTCTCAGCTACTTCATCATCAGTTACAGCATCATCCATATCCGTCAACTCATCAGGATCATCAGAATTTGCAGACGATGTTGAAACCTGTAAGGTAATACGAACGTGAATGTTGAGCCGCAGTTTACTCGGCTAGACACGGTGAGTTGTCCCCCCATTAGTTCAACCTACACCCAACACATTCGAACTGTCAGCTTCCATAACATGACTGGTTGCATTGTGTGTGACAAATGTTGTGCATTTTTGAAAGAAAAGTTTACCAATTGTTTGCATATTGCTAGTCCTAATCTTGTCCCGCCATATTTTCGAGCATGATCAGCACTCACTTGCATGTATCTTTTAAAAAGGGTCGGCAAAGCATTTTCTGATAGATGAAAACCAAAAGATTAGTCAGTAAAATTAAAAAATATGATCATTATTCATCAAACTGAAGTTGATGGACTTTGAAGTTTACCTGGTATTCCAATTCCTGTGTCATACACATCACATCGTAACCACACTGTTTTTGTTTCAGATGAATGAGGTTCCCCTTCTTTATCTCCATTCGTTGAGGCCTCGCTCTTAACTGGTGTGCTAGGTTCATCATGAATACAACCATTTGTGTAAGGTTCGTTCCCACAAAAGACTTCTCCATTACAACTATTTCGCGATGCTGATTTCTCTTCATTCAATCCATTCACTGAAACAGTTGGTTGAACTGCATCCGGCGTCTGCAGACATCCAGAAGTTGGATCCTCTACCATGTAAAGTTTAATCCCAACTTTTCCTTCATGAGTAAACTTGATTGCATTACTGCGAAATGAACAAAATCTCAGAAATCTTTGCCAAATGCTCTCTTGATTTACATGTCATATAATGATCCTTAGTTCCTTGTGCAGCATATTCCATTTTCTTGTTAGTAGTATTTTTAAATCTACAAAACCTATGGTAAATTCAGATCCACAGCATAACTAAGCTAAACCTTGACTAGAATACGAAACTTAAGAAATGCATACCTGATCAAGTTGGTTAGGATTTGACGAATCCTTAAAACAACTCCAATGACCTGAAATTGGTACATAGAAATCATAAAACTGTCACATGTAAATGGCATAGATGCTATCAGCTATATGCAGAAATGTTTACCTCCACAGGAACTTCCTCCATAATATGTCCTTCCAAGGTTAAAACTTTCTGTAATGATGCTGCCGCAGTCTGTAGTACATGCTTAACCACCTGTCTTGGCCGGAACTTTGTAGCCTCCAACTTCATCACTCCTACACCAAGAAAAGAACTAGTATCAGCTAAATACTCAACCACAACAAAACCATACTCATATGGACTATAGATCAGTTTCAGCTTTCAAATGAAGAGGAAGAACCGAAGAACTATACCTGACTCAACCTTGGAAAGGTCAAGGATGTCATTTATCAGTTGGAGGACCAAATCTCCTGAAGATAACATGACTTCCAACAGCTGCCGTTGCTCGCGGTCAAGTTTCGTGGTGGTAAGAATCTCGGCCATGCTGACAACCCCAGAAAGAGGAGACCGTATCTCATGAGACATTGTTGCCAGCATCTGTTTTGCTCGCATTGTCTCCTCCGTTATGTGAATTGTCTTGTTTAGCTCTGTTTCCTTGGCCTTTTGGACTGCTATTTCCTCACGAAGTTTTGCCATCTTCTCTCGTTTCCTCACCTATTATGCCAGAATTGTAACACAAAGTAATAGCCATCAGTTATCAGCAGAAAAGTCTTGAAACAATTGTGTATGAAACAGAAGTATCATTACCTGATCAGACACCTCCATCCCCATATAATTTATACCAATTGTCTCCCCTGCCTTGTTGAAAACAGGTTCCACATATATCAGAAACGTCTTTAAACCAAATAATTCAGTCTCAAATGTAATCTCCCTTTTCGCCGGTATCCCTTTTTCCAGAACCTCCCTCTTGAAGTCTTGAGATTCCTTAACTCCAGCCCCAGTGAAAATCTCAACATCTGTTTTCCCTATAATATCCTGGTAAAAGAAAGCAAGAACTTTAACATTGTCTTGTATCACACTTAGCATTATGTAAGGTAGAAATCTTATTACTCCTTTGAATGAGAACTTCAGTGAAAGTTAATTACCTGCTCTCCCAGACTTGGGAAGTGATTGTAGATAAAGCGATACCGCAATTCTTTATCCTGAAACACAAAGTTACAAGAGATGTCAAATCTCTTGAAGGTGAACTTGGTGCAAAAAATATGGGAGTAATTAATTACAGTATTCAAGTTACCTGATGACCAATAACAACAGGTGCATTTTGTAGTACAAAATGCAAGAAATTATCTGCTCTTTTCAGAATCTCAGACAATTCTTCAACCGGCGATGACTGTCTTTCAATACTCTTAATGCTTTCCTGCAATTGTTCGACCAGAATCTGCTCTCTCGCAACACTTGCCTCCAACAACTTCTCCAAATTCATAGCCCTTTGTTTCCAGTACACAACACTGTCGTACTCGGCTTCTGTCTCGACTCTCTTACTCTCCACAACAACATCAAGCTTCTTTAGAGGAACATCTGGCGCCCATAACTGATACACTTCGTCCAAAATGGAAATGGGGCGTTTGTTACCGCCATAGTTCTCTGACTCAAAACGATGCTCTTCCAATATCTCCAATTTCTTGAGCTCAACTTCCTGTTTTTGCTTGCTGAGTATGTCAAGTTCTTCTTGCAGAAGGCGCACGACATTCGCCTGCTTGTATTCCCAGTGCTTTACAAGGTTTGCTAATTGGGAAGAGCCTGTATCTGTGTGCTTGGTTAGCTCAAAGAGCCGCTTGAAATCCACGTTAGTCGATTTCTCTTTCAATGTTACCTCCTCCAACATGTCTTGATCTTGTCCTGGCTTTTCGATGTTGAATTGCTTATCGGAATCTATATCCTCAGGCCACATAGAAGGCAGAATTTCCTCCATCTCCATTGCCATTTCTTCAATATTATTGATCTCCATTTCACAAACCATCGAATTCGGCTCGAATTCACATCCAATATAGGTGTCTCCTAAGCATATCAAAACCAAACTGCTACTTCTTCAGTAGTCTCTGCACATCACAAAATCAAAATTTAACAACCAAACAGAAGAATAAGCATACTTTACTAAATTAATTAGATTCCAAAAAGTAATTGAACCCTGTCATCTGCATATTGGTTGGATTAATTTAGTTTATTAGCATGAAAACGAAGGTGTCAAAATCAAGAAAAGGTTGAACGGTTAAAATCTTTTGAGTTCCAACAGTGACAAAAGTACTAAACCCAGCCAAGATCAACACAAAGTGTCTTAATTGCTTCAAATTTAGAATCAAAGGCGAGGCGAAAACATGAATGTGGCGAAATGATGACAAGATCCATGAAGAGAAAGTCAAATACGACTTGATTGGCAAGCTTGATCAATCCTTAGAATCAGAGGAGTAATGAAAATAATTACTAACCTCTTGTGGGGAAATTGGAAGGAACCCTTTGCTTGGTGAAGGAATCAAAGCAGACCCTTTGAAGAAGAAGCAACAGAAGAGAGTCTGGGATGGCCAAAAAGGCTATGAATGCAGATCTGAGAGGAATCTAACATTAACTGCTTGATTAGTCAAAAGCCTAGCTTCAGTAGTTGTACTGGTATTGAATCAGATAGAGAGAGGAAAAGCATGTGAGGAAAAGAGAAACTAAAAACAAATGAGGTAGAGGAAGAGAGAAAACCAAGAAGCCATGTGCATCTGGAGGTCAAAAATATTAGAGAATTATGGGGATATGCCAATTTTTAATGGAATCTGGGGAGGAAAAACTTGCTATTTAATTCACTGTGTTTCTGTGTTTTTGGGTTTTTGAAGTGATCACATTCAGAGCTCCTCCTCTTCTGCAAATCCAAAACCTCAGAATCACAGTCAGCTATGGCTATTGGCTTTGAAGTCTTGGAATGAAAATTCTTCTCTCTAAAAAGAAGAAGAAGAAGAGGCAGTTGAAGACTTTGAGAGAGAGAGAGAACTAGGTTCTTGGGGGAGTCGGGGAGTTTTTAAATGGATTTGTTGTTGCCCGCCCTTTTCCCAGGTGATGACGTGTGTATGACGGCACGTGAGGAGCACGCGCGTTGCTATGAAACTATGAAAGGGGAGGGGAAAGGGGATTTGAGGAATCTTCTTATTTACAAAGCAAAGCTTTAGGCCTTAATAATCGAATTTCAGAACAATTTTAAGAGACTCAATTTCATTCCTTTTGCAAAATCAGACTTTTAGATTTTTAAGGGCTTTGAAAAGAAAATATTCCTTGCTACTTTTGGTACCTTTTATGAATTACGATTGAGAATTATAGTCGATAGATAGGGGACTTAAAGAGAATTATAAAACAATCTATATATATATATATATAATAGAAAGAACTAAAGGAGTCCAAATAATCCAGGTGTGCAAACAAATATTGAAATATAACATATATATAGTATATGATTAATTAGTTGGCGGAAATCATGGGTTTGATATAATAAATTAATTAATTTGTCTAGTCCATGGTAGTGTCTCAATCTATATATATATAGTTTATAGTTTATATGTAACTTAGTTTTTGTCCCAACAAGAGAAATATCAAATATATAACAATTGCATATAGCTAGCTAGCTATCCAAAAATTAAGAACTAAAAAATCATTAATGAATTATGACATACCGCAAGGTTACACGTGATTAGGCATTCACAGATAGCCAGGTCGGATGCCATAGATGACTTTAATATTTAATTTACCTAATTACTTACATAATGACAGGTAGAGACTCTATTTAAAATAAGAATAATCACGACCAACGTTGTTTATGATCTACACGTTCAATGAACGTTTACCATCTACGTGTCTTCTTTCCTGATCAGATCAATCGACGTTTTTGTCTCAGCAATTCTCTGAATTAAGACCTATATATAATTAGACTACTTAGAATAAACAACTAATTAATAAACGGGTCACGTTTCTTCATATTTATCCTGGTTTAGTTTACTGCACCCTAAAGAAAACCCAACGCTCCTTTACGTGAAATACCCACCACAAGATGATAATTTAATCCAATCCAATCCAATCCACCACCCTCTTATTCTAATTAATTTCTGTGTGTGTTTGCTTCAGACAGCTTCCCCTAAACCAAGGGACTAATGAACTCCCCCTTAGTCGATTGGCTCGATCCAATCCCATTCTTAGTACGTGTACCCATGAAAGCATTGTCTTAGGGTTTCTGTTAATTATAGCAATTTGCATTGACATTTCTAGGGTTTCATGTTCTTGTTTTTTAACAGCAACTGGGCATATCAAAGGGATCGGTGCTCGTATATCCTACACAAATTAAAGACGGAGCATAGCATAACATGTGCATGGATTAAAATACACGTGTAAGAAAATGTTAATCAGCACAAACCCCAACATGCAATCCACCATAAATTTTGGTGCCAAAATTAACCAGAAACTTTTGCTGCCATCCGATCTGTCCCTGGGTTGGTCGGTTAAAAACGTATAAAATAGGAAGGCTAGGATTGGATTAACTTAATCCCATGTCAAATTAAGCACATGCATTATACGGTTTAGGTACCTAAAGATATTCATACTGGTTTGTTTGGTTCCGGCGAAGCTTATTCATAGTCATCGTCCCCGACCTACTAGTTTAATCGATCCACTGCAACCGGGTTGGAACACGTAGTACGGGTTGCCCTGGCCTCTGATCCATGCACTTAAAATAAATTTATAGTATTCCGAGTCTCACAGATGATTTGCTGACAGTCTGCCACGGAGTGGCCGGAATCTGCAGTTTACAGTCGGTCGCCGGCGAACTTTGCTTGGCCGAGTTACTTTGAGTGCGGGGCCCATGATTAGTTTTCCCGCATTAGTGGCGCACTTTTTACACGACAGCTAGGTCATCAATCATCGTGTGTAAACAACTCCTTCAGCTTATGCATGTCTAATTATTGATCTTGGTTTTTTTTATTTTTTTTATTTGAGAATAAATAGAATATTTTTCTACTTGGATTATTGAGATATTATGGTTATGGGTACGTTAAATTGCAGTTGGGTCCGAGTTCAACGGAGGTCAACTTTGCATAATTGGGGAGTTGGAGCTAAGCAGCTTGGGCATTTTGATTCGATCCCATCGTGTGCAGCTGATTGAGAGGAAAAGAATTCCTAAATGCCATCTGCGAGCCACAACCCCGAACAAGAACAAGAACAGGGCAGGGAGTTTAGGGTGTAGGGTTAGTGGACGATTATATACAAAAACTTGTCAAGTTTAGCGTTTAGGGTTTAGGACCCCCTCCTGCTATTCCATCAAAAGTAAGAGCATATTGGCATATAAAAGGTAAGGCGGTCCAAAACATGTCGCATGAAATGATCGAGTGCCTAGCTATGAGGCTATGAATAAACTGCAGAGTGATTTGATGTATAACACTCGTCACTAAGGGGTTGGAGATGATGGATTGAAACAGCAATTATGAGTGTGTGATATCGATCTCCCAAGCATTCCTGGATTTGGGAGCTAAGGACGAGCAAGTCTAGAAAACACCTGACCAAACACAATCCACAAACTCCGGACTAAACACAATATCAACAACCTTAATTTGATTTATAAGAGGAATAGTCCTAAGACAACTCCCTGCCAAAATGACCTAATACGCTCGATCATCTATTCACCTATCTATATATTATGGGACTTGGAATATTCACGATAATACGAATGATGCAAATTGTTTAGTCATAAGGGTTAGACTAAGAAGATCGAGGCCATTTTCATAAATCAAAAGATAGAGACGATGGGGATTGGACTATTTGGAGTATTGGATATATAAGTGGCGGACAACCCCATTCCGGGTTTTCTTGCTTAACTTGGTTAACTAACTATCCCCACCTAGCAGATAATCTGTATGAAAACCCTAGCTTTTATTAGGGCCAGGACATTGATTCTCGAGAAAGGTCAATATTATCTATTGGTAAAGAAGAAGTTCGAATGCATATCCTTGTCATCTATCATATATTACTTGGTACTTAGTTCCTAGTATATATATAATCAGTGTACTAAGTATGACATGCAGAATTTTTAAGGACAATAATGGTGTGCACTAATTAGGACCAACATATGCATTTCTCACATTAGAGAAAATATCTAAATAATACTGCAAAGAGAGATTCAGGTCTTCTTTATAGCATTTTGCGTAAGATTAATTTGATATGTGTCCAACTAGTACTGTTGGAGTTGGGGATATTGTACAAGAGCTAGCACTGACTCATGAAATCGATGAATCCATTAGCCGGCCTGGAATCCTGGATTATTCATTTCCCTTCCCATATGAAACAATCAAACAATTAATGGTTCAACGATTAAAGCGACATAAACTTCGATAAAGAGGACTGATCGATTTTTATTTGTTGTTGCAACAAACTTAAGAAATGGAAAATTGAGGCGATCTTATGCTACTTCTTCAATCTGGCCTGGAGTGAAGCACCTATGGCCTCATATATATATTAGAAAATGGCAATTAGTAATGGCACGAGAGTTTTATTCTGGAAAGATAACTTCACTGGCATGCCCTTGTATAAGTTGTTTGGCTTACATATGATAGATAGGGAGGCTAACCAACTTAATATATTGATGGCAAATTATATCTCTAATGGTGCATGAAATTTTCCCACAATAGTACAATTGCATTTTACTGGCCTCTGTGACTTTGTGAAGCAAAATGTTTCTATTTCATTATCTGATCATGAGGACGACCAGTTCATATGGACTCCATCTGCTTCAGGTGTGCTTTATGCTCGTGATGATTATAATTTTTTACGTCCGAAATTTGTTGTTGTTAGTTGGGGAAAATTGCTTTGGAAGAATTTTATTCCTCCACGCATGTCTTTGTTGGCTTGGAAAATTTTAAGGGGTCGTGTTCTTTTTGAAGAGTTCCTTCAAAAACAAGGCATTTCCATGGCATCTCGATGTTCTCTCTGTCATCGTCATGGAGAGTCTCTTGAACACATATTCCTCTCCTGCTCTTTTGCATCGTCAGTTAGGCAGGTGTGCTTTAGCAACAATGTTTCAGTTGGGTGCTCATCATGGTTCTCTATTAGACATGTTGCATATAAGCTTGGTTTATAGTTGTAGCCCTCAATTGCGTGAGTTATGGCTCACTGCTTTTGTTGTTACGTTGTGGTGTATTTGGAAGTTCAGAAACCAAGCTAGGTTTGATGGACTTCAACCTAATGTCAGTAAGGTTTGTAATCTGATTTTTGGGCAAGTGGGTTGCTTCTAACAACCTATTACCACAAGTGCCTTTTGCAGCCTATTACCTCCCGTTGGGTCGAGGAAGGCCTACGACAACAAAAATCACACAGAATTGAACTCGCATGAAGTCGATTATATTCGTTAGTGGGCCTCTTCTCAACACTTAAAAGAGTTTTACAGGCTCACAATATGTTTAGGCCTATACTTGGGGAGGAAGCACAGGCCTAACACCAGTTAGGCGGTTCACTTCTTCACTACAACAATAAGACTAGAAAAGGAAACCAGTCCTCCACTGAAACCCAGAGAGCCACACCAAGATTGACGAAGCCTGAACAAGTCACAGTCGGAGTAGAGCTCGGAGAATGCGAAGTACCCCTGAACAAGAACAAGGTAAAACCTCGCCTTGGATTCTTATCTGGCTTTGAAATTTCATTGCTTTATGGGTATATGAATACGACTCCATGCGCTTTTGGATTGATCTTTCACTATATTTAAGCAAGAATTTGATGAAAGATTTGATTTTTCTCATCTGGGTGATTCTGGGTATGCCTTGGTTTTGGAATTTGTAATCTTTGTGATCATTCCATGTACGAGAGAAAATGACCCACATTGATCAAGATTCTCACTGTTCTGAAGTAGTAGTTGATTTTTTGTTGTTTGATTTAATTCTTTCATTTTTGATTCTGCGTTTGATAGATAATTAGACTAAGATTCCCTCTTTGTCATTGTTCTTGATGCTTTTGATTCAGTTCTTGATACTAAAGCCATCGTTGGTCATTTACTTGTTGGATAAAGATAAACGATTGTGTTGCTTAATTTATTGCAGTGTTTCAATTCCCTGAGCTTTTGTGGATTGTCAATTTGGAATAGTGGTGCAGAAGGATTGTAATTTTGGGTGCATTTCTTTTCTAGCTGAGATCAGTTGGGTTCGGTTTGAGCTTTTGCTGTCAACATGCCAACCATCAAAGACCTACTGGATGAACTATTGGATTATGTCTTTGCAAGATTACCTGTGAAGTCTTCTGTAGTGCTAACATGTGTTTGCAAATCTTTCAAGACTTTAATTACCAGTTCTAGATTCATACACCTTCATCGTGAAAGGAATATGAAAATTGCTTCCAATTATCTACTTGTCCGCAGTGCCGCCAGTACGGAGATTGGTTCCATGTCACGCATTTGTGCTAGAACATTTGCCAGGGAGTCGGACATACAGCTTCCTGAGGATGCAGAGAGGGAGTTTACGGATCATACGATGGGTTGCTTTGCTTATCCAGCATGAATCTGTTTGTAGATACCCCTATATACTTGTGGAATCCATCAATTAGAAAAGTCAGAAGACTTCCCCACGGCCTCATCCCAAGCACCTCTGGTACTGTGCATAATCGCCATGGGTTGGAGTTACTCTCGGATTCGGGTTCCACTCTGATATCGATGGCGGGAATGACTACAAGGTTATAAAGTTTTTACGCCATGCAACTGACAGTGCTTTTAAAGTTGAGGTATACAGTCTTAATTCGAATTCTTGGAAAACAATAAGCAGAGTTCCCCATGTTCCAATAAAATGCTACATTTCGCCCCAAATGTGCATGCTTGAATGGAGTTGTGTATTGACTTCTAAATGACGTCAGATTTACCATCATTTCTTTTGATATGCGGCATGAGTCATTTCAAATCAGGAGGTTTAGTTGTGACTTTTACCCAGTTATGTATCCAAACTGTATGCAAGTGTGGAACAATTTGCTTTCTTTGTTTCGTGTTAGACATGTGGGGGAGATGCCTACTGTGACATATACATTCTGAACATGAAACAGAGCAGATTGGATCTGTCCAGGACTCTTCGTATGGAATGGACTTCTATAGCATGGCCACTGGGGTTCAACACAGGTGGCAGCGGGCAAGGCATTGATGTGGTTATCAGGACTGATACTCCAAGTGCAAGACTTGTTTCATTAATTACTACTGAAAGGGAAGAAATTGAACTAGGTATGTTTGAGGACTGCTGGTGTGTTGATGTTTACAGAGAGAGTCTGCTTCTACTCAACTGAAATCTGATCCAAGTTCTAGTTTTTGTTTGGGTTTTATTAGCACATTTAATGGATAGAATATGTCTTCTAAGCTTCTCTAGCTGGTATGTGGTATATATGCCCTGCAACTGGGGTTTTAGTACACAGAACTTCAAAAGTAGCTGCGAATTGGCTTGCGACTCAGTATGTAAAAAGAAGTTGGAAGAGGCAAATATAGGTGTTGCAGATTCCAATTGCTCCGGTGATTGCTCTGAAGTTTGAAGGTTCCTAACTCCTCTAGGGGTTGATGTGTGCTGCTGTGCTGCAACTGAAAACTGGCTTTTAGTTTCTGATTGTTTTCATGTTTTTGGTTTATCATCCTTCGCTGTTTGTTCTGCTTGTTGAACTTGAAGAATATGCCGGGAATGTATTTTGGATCCATACTGTGGTCACTTTCTTAGGTTTATTTGGTCTGGCTTATCTTTCCAGTATAGTTTTAGTATAGTTTACAACTCGTTGTTTTCTTTATACAGAGTATACAACTTTGCTAACTCTTGTTATTTACTTCATAAATGTTGGCTTGAAGCAATGTGAAAAACATACAAGTACTCCACATGAGTGAACTCATTGAAACTTTACTGCCAAGAAGACTAACATATGTTAGAAAATGCGAATTGAGCCAGTGATGCAGTAATGAAACAAGTTTTAGCCTTCTAGGTGAGCTAAAAATTACCTAGTGATGTATAATTATCATGGAAGAGATAAAAAACGATTTGGCAATTGTGTGGAGTTACTAATTCGGTGGTAAAATTAGTAAATTTACACGGGAGTAAATTTCTTGCCTAGATCAGTAGTAAAAAGCCTTGAAACGGTAAGTTCGAGTAGAGTGGCAGGCCCCCAAGAACAAGAAACGACGTCGTAGCCGAGCCTAAAAGAATCCCAAAGAGGAAATTTCCAGTAACTCATAAATATAATTTGGGTCCAAAAATCTTTGTTAACTTGACCCAAAAGCTAAAAGAACAAAGAAAGAAGAAGAAAGAGGAAGGTGTGTCCGTGTGTGTGTGTATAAATACACAAGCTTTCCCAGTTTTCTTGTACAAGAATAAAACCCTAATCCCAAAAATCATTGCTTTCCCCAAAACCAGGAGAAACCCTAAATTGGAGAATTGGGGCATCATCGATGAGAAGAGCAGAGGAATCGGCGTAGATGCATGTCGCCGGAGTGAGCTTGGATCTGAACTGGTTCCTTCATTTGATATTCACTCTGTTTGCCATAGCGTTTGTGTTGCTTCACTTGGTCAAAAACACGGCCTCGAAGTACTTTGAGGTCGACGCCAATTTCGACGGTGGTGCTGATCGGACGGTGACGGCCCAAATGCCCGGCGTCCCCATCAACGATTCCGCCTGCGCCGTCTGCGGCGGTGACGGCGTCAAGAAGTGCTCTCGCTGCAAAGCCTTCAGATACTGGTAAATGCTTCATTGGGTTGTTGTTTTGAGCTTAGTTTTCTTTGATGGGTTTGTATGAAATTTGGTAAAGGTTTAGTCTTTGATGATTTTGCTCTTGTTAATTTAGTCTTTACTGGTCCTTTCATTGATTTAATTTAGCTGTCTTTTGTAACTTCATTAAGTTTTTACAGCTCAAAGGTCTAGTCTTGGTGGCTTTTAGTTTCAGGGTCCCTTAATGTTGATTCTTTGTTGTCTTTATAGTACTAGGCTTTGATCGCAAAGATGTTCTGTTTTATGCTGGCTATAGTATACTGTAAATTTTCTATATCTAGTGATCCATAACATATCTGTTATGTAATTGTAATGATATACGGGAAGGTCTGTTATGTAATTGAGATTTTATGATATCAAACTTTTCTGGATGGAGGAATGGGTGGGATATTGGAAATGTTATAAAGTAGTAATTGGTATTTATATGAGATTAAGTGTGTATGTTCATATCTTTGCTTGTTTTCTCAGCTCGCAGAAGTGCCAGACAGAACATTGGAGATCAGGTCATAAGAGTGCATGCAATGATATAGCAGCTGGCAGAATCAGCCCAGCTCAAAATGCATTGAGTAATGCTAGATTTAAAACTCCTGTTGCACATAATTTTTTTAAAGGAATTGCACTTGTTCCGACTCATGGAATCATAGCTAAGTGTTTCAAGCAGCCAAAGAAGGTATAGTTCTGGTTCTTTTTTTCACAAGTAAATGCTACTTTCAAATTCTTTGTAATTGCTACTGGAAGCTCAGTGCATTAACAAAAACCTACTAATTTTCAGATTCTTTTCCCCTACGATGAATTTGTTAAACTTTTCCATTGGGAGAAGGCCGGACTTCCTCCTTGTGGACTCCTAAACTGCGGGAACAGGTTTGTGTTTATCCTATTTGTGGTTCAGTGAATTAATAATGCCACACATATATGTCTTCATGAACCTGTTATCACATACACACACCCACTCCCACTCACACTGACTCGTATTGTACATGTTGATTTCCCACGAGCTTGTTATATTTCTAATTTCGTATTATTGCAGTTGCTTTGCCAACGTTGTTCTCCAGTGCCTTTCGTCCACTCGACCGCTTGTTGCGTACTTGTTAGAGAAGGGCCATCGGAAAGAATGTATAGTCTGATAACCATTCCCAACTACTTTATGTTTCTGCGGTTATGGCATTCTTCACTTATATAACAGTTCTTGTTTGTTTGGTTTCCAGGCATACGGGATGACTGGTGCTTCCTCTGTGAATTTGAAAGCCATCTTGAAAGAGCAAGCCGAAGTTCACAGGCCTTTTCACCAACCAACATTATCTCTAGACTACCTAATATTGGTGGAAACCTTGGCTATGGGAGGCAGGAGGATGCTCATGAACTCATGAGGTTTGTAGTACTTGAACTGTTTAATGGCTATTCATTCAATACATTGTTGAATTTAACAATCTAGTGGTATATGATGGTTGGTCATTAAGTTCAGTGTATTCTTTTGTAGGTTTGCCATTGATACAATGCAGTCAGTGTGTCTTGATGAGTTTGGTGGAGAGAAAGCTGTTGATCCTAGCTCTCAAGAAACAACCATCATTCAACATATATTTGGTGGTCAGCTACAATCTCAGGTTATCCATCTTCTGGTCAAGTGTTTACGTCTTTTTATCTGTGTTTTCTGTAGTTGTAATGCAAAGTTACTTACAATTTCCTGTAGTTATCTGGTTCTTATCTTTATAATTTTGAAAAAGAAACTAAATTATTTTGCTTAAATTTTAAGAATTTTCTTGCTGTTTTAGCCTTGACACACCATTTTGTTGGTTTGTTATTGGTCTAGCATATATATGTTGATTATATTTCATTATTCTCCGTACAATGGAAGTAAATATTATCTGGTATTAAGCTTGTGGACTTTGTGACTGGGTGTGTGGTACAAAGTGTTCTTTTCAAGGAAAATTTGATTCCTTTCTTTTACCCCTGCCCATTGCCTTCTGATGTGTTTTCTGTTTTTGGATTATTTTCCAGGTGATTTGTTCAAAATGCAATAACATATCAAACCAGTATGAGAATATGATGGATTTAACTGTTGAGATTCATGGGGATGCGTCATCATTAGAGGAATGCCTAGTCCAATACACTGGCAGGGAGTCGCTTCATGGCGAAAATATGTACAAATGTGATGGGTACGAGTTCTTTCCAATTCTGATTGGTCATTTCTAATATTTTTCTGCTCTTTCCCTGTTTGTGTTGCAGTTATCTTAAGATGATTTTTTGTGTGGGGTGTGTATAATGCGAACATTTCCCGACTGTTGCGATTCAAGTGATTCAATAGACATATTCTATGTGCTTTCCTATTCCATATATCATTTTGATGTTTGTGTTTTTTCATTATGTGGTTTCTTATGAGATTTGATATGTTGCTATATAGGTGCAATGACTATGTCAAGGCTTGGAAGCGACTTTCTGTTAAACTTGCTCCAAATGTTCTGACAATTGCCTTGAAAAGATTTCAGGTTTCATCTCTATTCTCTTCTGATATGTGTTGTTTTCTTAATTGGTTGAACTCGTATTGCATTTTAAGTTTGATCCTTTTCGAATAACTTCATTTAGATGAAAACCTAAATCAAGCAGTAAAACCGTTGCCTCTTTCAGTACCACGAGTTCTTTTGTAGCTCTTACCACGTCTTATTTAACAGTATAGGACTTCTGAAAAGAAGTCGATCTTCTACAGTCCTATTTAGACTTATAGTTGATAGGTGAATATGCTATTTTGGTCAGTTGGCAAGTTGGATTTTTAAAATAACCGTCTATCACAGGAGAATGTTTGTTGTTTGTTGCACAAACAAATTACATAACTAGGAACGTGTTCCAAGTGTAAGAATGCATAATTACCATTACTGAGTATGTAAAAGCTGTACCTTACATAAGTACCTCGGCTAAGAGGCGTCATCATGAGTTGGTCACTTTGGTTAATGCTTGTATCTACTTTGTTTTTATTTATCAAATTCTTAGGCGTTGACATTTGAGTTTTACTGATCTACGATTACTGTTCTGATCCCTAAAACTACTATCTTGACAAACATTTCAGAGTGGACGCTTTGGGAAGATTAACAAAAGAGTTACATTTCCTGCGACACTAGATCTCAGTCCCTACATGAGTGAACCGGGAGATGGTACAGATATTTATAGCCTTTACGGTGTTGTTGTCCATGTGGATATGTTGAATGCTTCGTACTTTGGTCATTACATCTGTTATACCAAGGATTTCCATGGAAACTGGTACAGAATTGATGATTGCAAGGTAATTCCTATCCCTTTGATGAGTTTTATATGCATATTTTACCCAAGAAACTCATTGGCTGACTAATTTTGCTACTTTCACAGGTTATGCCTGTTAATTTGGAAGAGGTGCTTTCTCAGGGAGCATATATGCTTTTATATAGCAGGTGCATATCTTTTTGTCGTAAATGTAGTTTGAGGGTAGTACCTAATAAACATGTGCTGTGTGGGATTGTGGACACTTACTGTACATTGTAAGAAGCATTATCTTGGATACTCTCTAAAATGATCCTGCTTTTTTCTGTCGTTTCACAGGGATCAGGCACGATCACCTTGTCTAAGCATCCCTGAACCTCCAAGGAAGGAGGAAGAAATGTCTGATGCCAGTGTCGAAGTAGATTCTATCCCAGATGAACTAGTTAAATGTTCACCTGTGGAATCTGCAGATCTAAATCGACATTATGGGTCTGAACCATTGGACAGTAGTCTGCGCACACAAATAACCAACTGTGCAGAAGCCTCATCTGCTGTACTAGAGCATCTTGATGGTGTTACAGATGTGTCCCGTCTCATAACACCCTCATCTGCTTCAAAAGGGGTTCACATAATTGAAGAAGATACAGTTGATTCACAGTCAAGTCCATCCATTTCACAGGAGATATCTGGTTGCGTGAACATTCCTGTCACTGCAGCAGATCTTGGTAAAGTAAGCGGAGATTCAAATGGCGTGGATGTAGCTAATGACGAAACATGTCGGTCTGTGTCTGAGGAAGCATTACAATGCTGTGAGAAGGATCTCTCTTCTGCAGATAATATGGAGTGGGAGTCTTCGAATACAGTCGTTGCTCAGGACATTGATTTTTGCAAGAGCAACGGGACAATTGATGCAGTGGCACAGGAAATTGAAGTTTGCAAGAGCAACGGGACAATCAACGCAGTGAATGAAATGACTTCTCCAGTTGAACATCCGGGCTTAATGAACGGGAATGGATTTTATAAACAGATTGATGACGGTTAAACAACTAAAGGTGGATACCTGAACAATAATATTTGGTTGTGTTCATAATTCTTTGGCTCCCCTCGTCATCAGAAGAAAAGATTGGGCTGGGAAATTCTTGGTCTGGGTTTTCACTATTTGCAGAAATCTCAGATGTCATTTTAACACTTTAGTTGGAGAATCGTCCATAATGTAATTGAAACAACGTAATGAGTTGGAGGAGGTATTCTCTTTTTGTCTCTGTTTCGTCCTTAGTCTTAAACCTCCATTGTAGAACTTACAGCTTCTTCTTTTCACTAAACCAAAGATTAACCCTTTACAATGAATTGGATAATTAAGACCATCTCCCATGGTAGGCTAAAAAGCCAAATTTAGCCTATGGTTACTCCCACTATAAGCCAAATTTCAATTTTCAAGGCAAAAAATTTAGCCTAAGCAATTTTGTAAGCCAAATTTGGCCTTCCATTTTCATAGGCTAAATTTGGCTTTAGCCTACCATGGGAGATGGTTTAAGCTAAAGCCAAATAATATTTTATTCAATTTTTTGTTTTTCCATATTTGCCCTTTTACCTATCATCTTATTTCATTTTATATCCTTTTTAAATTTGAACTAAAAATCTTTAATCCCTCACAACTACATAATTAAAAACTCGTTTCTATTTAATTTTTTTACCATTACGAAGATCTCGACAAGACCTTTCATGTAAGCCCCACATCTAATATATTTAGATAAAATCATATACTTGATTAATTATTGAATTAAAAAAAGTACATAGCTTATTCATGAAAAATGTTACATTACTTATTAAAGCCTACGTAAACAACACAAAATGCTAGACTTAACAAAATAACAACATAACGAAATAATATAAAATGCTAGACTTATTAAAAATACATATTATTTTTCAATAAAAAAACCGATATTATAATAACCATCAATTCAGTACTCCACCGCTTTCGTTACGGGGCTCCTCCATGTCCATCGCTTGTTTCAGTACCTCCGCTTCCTCCATAGTTTTTACCTTTTCCATATCCAAAAGGTCCTTCATAAAAACTCATTCCTCCATAGTCACTAATTCCTCCATAATTTGGCGTTGCTCCGTATTCACCACTTGATCCATATTGACTTGAAACTTAAAGTGCATTACCAAAGCTTCTAGAGTTGAATGTAGCTTGTGTGTCACCTTGGAACGGATTCATGTTAGCAAAATTGTCATAGTCAAACGTCATGGGTGATTATTGTTGTTGGGATTCACGAGCTCTTCTTTGCCTAATTTCATTTTTTCTCATCTCAAAATACTCACGATCTTTCGGATCCGAAATGGAATCCAATCACGTTGGGCAATTATTAAAGGACTAGCACGATTTTGGGATAAACGTGTCTTACATGATATAATGACTACATGCATCATAATGCACAACATGATTATCGAGGATGAGCGAGATTTATCGGCTCCGATTGGGGAATTTAATGAAGCACCCGCCCCTACTGTTGAGATGGTGATTGATGAAACAACAAGATTTAACCAATAATTTCTTGATCGCCATAGAAAAATTAAAGATAAGAAAGCTCATTATGAACTTCGAGATGCTTTGATTGAACATATTTGGCAGCGACATGGAAGAACATAAGTTTGAAATCGTGATTGTTAAATGTTTATTTCTAAATAAATATTTTGTTTTCAAATAAATTTGTTGTTGTATTTTTTTTTAAATTTTCGTTGGTTGTATTTTTTAATTATAATATATTGAAGGAATAAAATTCATGTATGTCATTCTCAATATTTGTAGTTTCAAATTTTTTTAAATATTATATATATTTATATATATGAGACAAAACAAAATGCATAGAAATATAACATTACATATATATGACAAAATAATTAGAAATGGTTTTACCTTGAGATTTAGCTTATGGTGGGAGTGTTTTTTAAAGTCAAAAGGCTATAAATTTGGCTAAAGATTTAGCTTATGGTGGGAGACTTTGATAGGCTAAAAAAAGATTCCACATAATATTCTTGTTTTTTAAGCCAAATTTGGCTAAGGAAAGCCTACCATGGGAGATGGTCTAACAAACTTAAAATTGATAGATCATGTTAAAGAAGGAAACTTGGAGACCCGAGCCTGGTAGGCATGTGGGAGCTCTGCGTTTAAAGCAAACGAAGCAAAGCACGGTAAAATAGGAACGTAATCAGCGGCTTTGTCAGTTTTGTCTTTTGTTGTTTGTATTTTCTAGTCTGAAAATTGCTTGGTTGGTTTTGAGTTCTGGGACTCGAAGAAGAATCTGGTCCGGGGCATTGACTTAGAAGACAGGACAGACGGTTTTCTATGTTTTGTTCACGAGTGGACAAACTGAGATTCCTCAACGAGGCCATGACTTGTCGCTCGCTTTTGCTTTGCCAAACTGCAAAGGTCAGCACCACAGCATCTTATTTAGCCCCTTTGACAATGGGAGAGCTTTGTTATTTTCTAGTTGTATTGTTGTATTGTAATGCAAGTTAATGCAACCATGCCCAGATGCTCTCTTTCTCTTTCTTTTAGGTTAAAAACTTGAAAAAAGAAGACTAAAGTGAGCACAAAAATGTATTCCAAATGCCCTAGTCTTTTGTTTGGGCTTTGGAATCCAAGGCCAAAGAGAAGAGGGCGGAGAGCAGAGTCAACTATATACTCTCACTACGAGTCTCTATGCTACTTTCACAGTGTGTATGTTTTTTGGGTGTGTGAGTATGAAAAGAATTACTCTTTTGGTTATAAAATTGGATGAGAAAGCAAAGCAAAGCTAAAACCCTAGTTCTTCCGCTCGTGTATTCTCATATTCGGTTGTGTTAGCGGAGTGTCAACCCTTGCAAAAAGAGATACACAGGAAACTTCCCACCTTCCTTCCTCCTCGCATTTCTCTCTTTCTTTCTTTCTTTCTTTCTTTCTTTCTTTGCTTTGTTGCTTTTTCCTGTCTAACCCCAACAAATTCTCAACGCCCCCATTTTAAAGACCCACGAGCAAAGCCTTAGCTACTCTCAACTATCACTCTCTTGGTGTTTCTGTGTTTCCATTTTAGATTCCATACTTAGCATCAGGTACATTTTCTTAGTTTCTCTCTGTTCTATATTATCTTTTTGTCTTCTTCTTGTTCATTGTGTTTTGTTCTTACTCTCAAATTCACTTGAATTGTAATTATTGGGTAATAGTTCAGGTTACGTGTGAATGTGACTGACTAAGTTGATTCATTGGTCAATTTTGGGACTTTTGTGTATGTTGAAATCGATCTATGAAGTTATGTATGTTGAAATTCTGGGTCTGACAATTGGAAACCTTCAAGTTTCTTCTGGGTTCTAGTCTAGTCTATTTGGACAACCCAGATAATGCATTTTCTCATAAATGGGGTACTGTTTTCAATCCCAATTTGTTTCTGATTGCTTAATTGCCAGTGTTTTTGAGTAACTTACTCTTCAGATTTTTCTGTATGTCCTTAAAAGTTGGAATCTTTATTCACTAGACTCCAGAGTTCTCTTGAAAGTTGGAATCTTTATTCACTACATTCTTATACGTGTTGGAGAATTATTGTGTAAGATGGGCATGGATATAGATTTCACAAGTGACACGCAGTCTTTTGGTTATTGCAGTTGGTTTTGTCTAATTAATGGAGCCAGAAAATTGCTTAGCTTTGTTGATGACTCGGAAGAGAAAGTCCCAAGAAGGTTCAAGCACATTTTTGATGGATAAGCTTAATGAAGATCTTCTTGAAGGGGTCCTTTCTAGGCTACCAACCTCTGCATTTTTCCGCCTCTCTTCGGTTTGCAAGAGATGGAAATCAGTTGCAAACTCCTCAAGTTTCAAGCTTGCCTGCTCACAAATCCCTTCTCGGGATCCATGGTTTTTCATGGTCGAGTCTCATCTCAATCAATCCATTGTGTTTGACTCTGCTGAAAAAAACTGGAAGAAACTTAACCATCCACCTCTTCTCCAGAAAAACTCCAACTACAATTCCATGCCTGTTTCAGCCTCTGGTGGCTTTATCTGTTTCCGAAATTCATATGGCAACTTTATCGTGTGCAATCCTGTGACAGGGTCCTGCAACGAACAACCTCCACTTGATCCAGCCCTACAAAGTCTCACATTCCATGCCATTGTGATGAGCTCATGTCCCAACAAGCATGATCAGTCCTCTTACAAGCTTGTAGTTGTCTTTGGTGAGCTTCCAAAGCTGTCATTTAGAGTGTACAACTCCAGCAGTGGTTGCTGGGAAGAAGAGATCGCCTTGTCCAAGAAGTTCAATGATGATGATAAGTCAAAGGAACTTGATGATTCTACTGAATTTGACTCGAATGATGACAGTGCTGTGTACTTCCTCAGCAAGGCAGGAAATGTAGTGGCAACCAACATGCAAAGAAGCCCATCTAAGCAATACTCATCGGTTATCACTAGCAAAGACGGTGAGGAAATAGTCCATTTCCTTAGCTCCTCGGGTTCAATTGTGGCTTGCAATCTGACCTACAAGTGCTTCATCGAGTACCCGAGGCTACTTCCTGTCTTCTACGAGTACTCCATTGACTTGGTGGAGTGTGGAGGCAGGATGCTGGTGGTTTTGTTGTCAGAATTCTTTGAAAGCGCTAGCCTTAGGGTTTGGTGTTATGATGAGGATATTCGAAGTTGGCAACAAATTGCAGCAATGCCACCATCAATGTCACATGAATGGTATGGCAAGAATGTGGATATCAACTGTGTTGGGGCAGGTGACCAAATATTGATATGCTTAAGTTCTGCTGAGATTTCTAGCTGTGTTATGTGTGACTTGACTGCTAATGAATGGATTAAATTGCCCAAATGCTTTGTGGATGGTGAAGCCATCAAGTTTATGTCTGCCTTCTCATTCCAGCCAAGGATTGAGGCTTCTCTATGATTCGATCATAGTTCCTGGCGCCGGATTCTGTTTTTCTTTGTTTTATTCTCTTACCATGTATTCTTTAAATTCGATTTGCACTGCTATTGTTCAGGCAATTCTTAGCCCATCGAAATTGGCACAAGTTTTTATCCCTCCCTTTTATCTTGTACTTTCTAGGTTATATTTTGCTATTGTTCAAGTCTATCGTGAACAAATTGGAGTTGGTATTGGTTACATGTTACCCTCAAATTTCAAAGTTCTTCCACAATATACAGATATTAAGAACCTGTAGATCCATATACAGATGTGGTTTTAGGAAAATGCAAAGTATGCTGTACAAAATTACAAACTATATATGATATACAACACGTTGCAAGTTGTACCAACATCATCCACAGACATGCCAATCTGCCTTTGAGCTTTACTATAGTGCCATCACTTGCCTCCATCAATCTTTCTAGACCTGGATAAGGATCAAGATGCAGAACTAGCAGTGTCTACATCACTGGTTTAATGTCTTCTGATTCGATTATCCCTCAATAAGTATCTTGTATAATTCATCGTTGCTGTTGTATTCTGGTTTAATGTCAGATACTGGGACTTGGAGCCCATCCATCAACCGCAGAATATCGGAGGTGCTGCAGCTCGACCCATTCTCATTCTTCTTCCTCTTCTTCTATGTTGGATGACTGAAAATTGTATCAACAAAGGTGCTCAAACTCCTAATCCGCCTTTATTAGGGAATGAAATTTTAGAAACCTCTTATACAGTTATATACAGTTGTAAATGTCTAATACTCTACTTTCATCCCTTAATCTTTCCTAACAAGTATAGAGTAAAAGAACAAAAGCTCAGATATACTAACCTTTGACCAAGGAGCTGCAAGAGATAGATATTTCACATCAGAAACAGCAACCAGAAGTGCAATTGCACAAGAGAGAAACTGAGGTGGGTTTTCTGCTCTAGAATCTTTGACATCAATACTGGCATTAATTAAGGATTTGGCTCTCCCCATGAGAACATAATTTATGAAACCATCCTTTTAAAGATCAAGTTTCTCAAGCTTTGGGGCATCGTTGTAAACATTGATACGAGTCTCAAACTGTTCCAATTCATACCTTCAAGAACCTTTTCTCGCCATCCCCACTGGAAGACACATGTTCAGCTTCTTCACTTCAGGCACAGCAACATTGAAATTGTAACCGATATCAGTGTCTCCAATATTAACCTTTCCGCCAATAATTAGATCTTCAAGCACAGGGCAGCAAGAAAACAGCTTTTCCATCAGATATAGATTATCAGTGTCTTGCACATCAATAAGCACCGAGGTATCGAAAAAGAAGTAGTCTCAAGCACATCATCAACAACATTACGCCTAACAGCTACACAAATCCAATCGTCAATGACAGCTAAATGATGGGGCCTGCGAACTGACAGAGAGAATTTGCCAATGTCTATTGAGTCCCGAGTATAGAGAACAGTGCTGACGAACCTTACAAAACTATCACAACGAGGACGACGAAGTTGAACATCATTATCAGCATTATCATTAGGAAAATCTCTTAGGTCGTTGAAGTCGAGATTGGGAACCGAGGTCCACAATTTGTTCCATCTTTTGGACAAAACAGATGTCCTCACAGAATCTAATGTGGGCATGCGGCCAAGTATTTGACGAACTAGTTCATCAGGCAATGCACTAATCCTGTCAATCGGACTCAAATTTCCTACCCTTTTCTTCTTTCTGACAACACCCATTTCTTCTACCAATCCTACCCTATTTTATGATCAGCTCAAAATTTCTTGAAATTTAACAGCAGAGCTCAGAATTAAACACAGAGGGCACTAGTTGATTAACTTGAAGCAAACTGGGTATCTGTTGGGGAACAATCATATATTTGATTATAAATATGATAGAAATTTCAATAAAGAATATAAAAAACATAACACTATTCGTTTAGGATTGAAAGTAGTGAATCAATCCTAATATAGGAGTAAAATAGTGTAAAAATCCTATAAAAGTAGTACAAGGAAAGAAAGAACTGACTTGATATTCCGATTGAGGCATGCATAAATGCACTTGACTAAAGACAGATTTCGCCCCTACCCTTGTGCTTGTAGTTCGATGGGCGTCCGCCTTGTAGAATACAACAATCGATGATCCAAAATAGAAGCACCGCAATTTTGGAATCTAGCGAACCATAAATTGTATCTTATACTCTGTTGACACGAACAAGACATATAGAAGAATTGAGGATTCTCAATCTTATCTTTAAGGAGAAATGAGTATGGGTTTATATAGAACCCCAAGTGAACCAACATGTCCGTCCACTTATCTCCTTGAAGAGACACACTTATTCCTAAAGACACCTATTGAAAAAGACACACCCTTTTAAATGGAAAAGTCATGAGTAATTTTATTTTCATTCATATTGGATATTATTCCATAATTTCTAACAGTATCAACCAAGGAAGTGAAAGGAGGCAACTTTACCCGACAAATGTGTGGAACTCAACCGCCCGTTTCCGCTTTCAGCTGCTGAGCTCAGGTTAGGGTCCGTCATTGCCTACTCGTTCTGGGCCGCACTTTCTTTAATAAAAAAGTAAAAAAAATAATTAGGGAGCGTGTATGCCATGGGACCACGCGCAGGGGAATAGGAGTTCCCGGCCTTCTTCGTTTCTGGTTCGGTGACCTCCTCGCCAAGCCAACCTTGATTAAATATAAACACCAACCCAGCTCAGCTCATCATCCAAAACCCCAATTCCAATTCCCAGTCTTCTTCTCCATCAGATCAAAACTGGTCCAACAACCCTAACCAACATGGATTCCGAAGACGAACAATACGTGAAGCAAAGACTAGACGAATTGCAGAGAGACGTCTCCAAGAAGCAAAAGTTCGAGCCCGCCGTCGCCGCCCTCACCTCTCTCCTCCGCGACCGCTACTCCTCGGCCTCGCCGCCGCTCCGCAAGTCCTACCTCACCGTCGTCTCCCGCGTCGCCACCGTCTTGAAGACCCGCTACACCTCCCCCGGGCTCTGGGCCCCGGGTTGGCCCTCTTCCGCCTTGCCCTAACCCTAGTTTCCGACCCGGCCGAGAAGAGCCTATTGCTCGGTTACATTTCCGACGCCGAGAAAGTCGTCCGGCAAGACGACGAGCCTAACGCTCTCCCGCCCCCGAATCAAGGTTTTAGATCTCTCCGAATCTCAGAGCTCGATTCCGATTTGGTGTTTTTCTAATCGAAAGTTTTGAATTTCTAGGGTTTCTATTCGAGGGGCATCTGACGGTGGATCGGGAGCCGCCGCGGCCACAGTGGCTGGTCCAGGAGAATCTCCTCGCCTCCGCCGCCACTCTCTTCGCGGCGGAGTCTTCGGCTAATTCGGGTCGGCCCGTGACCGAGACCGGCGGCGACTCCCAGAACGCGGCGAATCTGCTGCAGTCGCTGATTGACAACCTGGACAGCGTTCTGCCGCCGGGGATTCTTGACGACGTGAGAGGAGCGCCGAGGGTGCCTCCGGCGAGTAAGAAAGTGGTGGCGAATCTTCCGGTGATTACGATCACGGAGGAGAAGAAGAAGCTTGGAGAGGAAGCGGAGTGCTGCATTTGTAAAGAGAATTTGGTTGTGAATGATAAGATGCAGGAGTTGCCTTGCAAGCACACATCTCATCCGCCGTGTTTAAAGCCTTGGCTGGTAATTATCTAGTGTTACAATGTAGCTCATATTATGATTGGTTTGTTTCGATTTCGTGTGAGTGACATAGTGTGAATTTGGTTGTTGCAGGATGAGCACAATTCGTGTCCGATATGCCGGCATGAGTTGGAGACTGATGATCATGCGTATGAGAGCTGGAAGGAGAGGGAGAGGGAGGCTGAAGAAGACAGAAAAGGCGCTGCCAATGCCGTTAGGGGAGGTGAATACATGTATGTTTAATTGTTTGGAAGAGGATGGTTTATTTGTCGATTGCAGCTTCAATTATAAGTTTATATTCATTCCATCACATTCTACTACTGGCTGTGAATCCAACTACTTGTGTTGTATCTCTGTTAATGTGAGTCGTAATTTAGACATCGAATAGAGTAAATGTTGGCCGTTTCAAGTGATATCATTGAAACCGCTCAGTTCTTTGTTCATGTCTTCCTGAGAATCATGCTTTGTGATGCAATGGCTTCTTATAGTTGATAGGATCAAAGAGGGTCACACACTCACACCTCTACCTGCCTGATAGAGGTTTGATAGCAACCATTTCCTTAGACTCACAGAGCGTAATTGTGCTTAGGGCCCTGGGGTTTAGAATGCTAGGTAGAACGGTGAAACCTTTGACATGATTCAGATTCAAAGGTGCAGCTATTGATTAGAGTTGTTGAAGCTGGACAATGTGGTTCAGATTTTGGTTATTACTAACTATGATCTAACTAACTATCGCCATTGAATGCATTTTCCGGTGCATTGGGACAGTCTGTATGTTTGCCGACTGACTTGGATCAGCGGTCGTTTGTTAATCGGCGAAATTAGGCAACGAGTGTAAAACTACGAGCCCATTTCAAAGGTGGGCTTAAATCCGTCACATTTTCTTTACTAATTTTTTCTTAAAATTTGGTATGACAGAGACGTAAGAGGATTCCTACGACCATGAATCTTGACATCTGAAAAATATGAGAATGATACGGCATTGTAATTAACCCGAAATCTCGTGGCTGTCGAAATTTGCCATTTTGAGGCAGGCATTGGGTTGTTGAAACGAGACCGTGTGGCGCAACCGTCACGCACAAACCCAAGTCACTCTTCTGTTTTATACCTTTATCAGTTTCTCTCACTCTGGCACTCCATCTTGGTTTTACCAAACCCAACCCAACCCCACCCAGCTTACAATGGAAGTTACCACCTGTCTCTCTTCGTCTTCCTCCGCCAAATTTGGATGCTTATATGACTTCCCTCAGTCCCAAATCAATCGTCATAGCCATGGTTGCTTCTTCCGATTTCCGGGGAAGAGCAGAGCACTTGTGGCTGTGAGCTCAGCTTCATCCATTGCCAGCACCACCACTAGTGTCAGTAATGGGTATGTGGGCCCAGGGAGTTCGACTCAAACTCCAACCAATACCAACAGAAACTACACCCGGAGCGGTTCTTGCTTGGTGATCCCTCCGCCTGCCGGCAAGAAGCCCCGGGCTATCATCAAGTTTCTCGGCGGTGCCTTCATCGGAGCTGTTCCTGAAGTCACCTACAGATCCCCACTCCACCAAAGTTCTCTTCTTTATTTTGTTCATTGTTCATTTTGTTATTGAGGGGTGAAGCTTATAGTGAAATTTCATCTCTTGCAGCTACTTGACTGAGCTATTGGCCAAGGATGGGTTTCTGGTTGTTTCAGTGCCCTACAATGTTACCTTTGATCATGTCCAAGCTGCCCACCAAGTTTACGACAGGTTCAATTCTTGCTTGGACACCATCTTGGCCTCTGGATTGCCCAATGTTGATCTCTCGCCTGCCCAACTAGCTGAGTTGCCGGTGTTCTCTGTTGGCCATAGGTAATTTGAATTGAGTGGTGTCGAATTGCAGCATTGATAGTGTCAATGACATTTGTGTTTGTGTTTTTGTAGCAATGGTGCACTACTCCAAGTGCTCGCGGGGAGTTTAATTCTCAGATAAAATCCCAAAGGTAACGTTTTTGTTTAGTATGTAGATTGTGGACTGTTGTTTATTACGTTTGACAAGCAGTATTATGTCATGTGGTAGTTAGGCTAATGCCATCATCGCATACAACAACAGACCAGCTACAGAGGCTGTCCCTTACTTTGAGCAGGTAATTAATATTAACACCTGATTCTACTATATGTGGAGTCTTGGCTATAGGTTACTAACACTGATAATGGTATTGTGCAGCTTGGACCATTAGTTAATCAGATGATCCCTATTGTAGAGGCATCTCCAGTTCCTTCTATGGCTAGGACTGCCTCAGGTAGCCTCCTGGCATATGTATACCATTACCGCGTTTAGTTTCATTACTTATTCTTTTTCTCTTATCTAGTGATGGGTTGCACATTGGCTTACTAGTAGGAGTAGATCCATGCCATCATTTCTGTTTACTGAGCTAGGCAAACTACCCTCTTGGTTTCTTGTCATGCCAAAAGAATCATTTACTTTTTCTGGAAGAACATCGACTGCTTATATTCTTCATAATCCATTTAGTCGCATCGATGTCCTGTGTACATATATAAACTATCTAGATCTACTTTCATTTGTTAAGCCACTCCTAAAAGGAGTGTTGTCAATACTCTGTTCTATATTTATTTTGTATGGTTCATGGAGTGTAAGTTTTTATCCCATGATATACACATGACTGGCATGCCATGCAATGGGTTGTGGGATTTTACAACGAAGTGATAGATATGTATCTGATGCTCCCTCTTTTCACGACTTCCCATATCTAGGAGATGCATGGAAGGCCCTAGTTGATGCAGCTGGAGCAGTTCTACCAGACAACGAAAAGGAAACTCTCAATTCATTCACTAAATTTGTTGATCAGTTGCCTTCGGTGCTGAATGAGGTAACTTAATATCTTTATGGTTCAGAAGATAATCTAGTTTCTTATAGGGCTGTAGGAATCATCGGTTTGCTTCATTCAACTTGCAGTGGTCCTTTAGATAATCTCTTAAGTTATACTAAAACTGTCGTGCATCTATAGAAGATTTGCTCGTAATATCAGAGTTTAGATCTGTGGATTTCAGCCTTCCTTATTCTATAAGAAGTGAATCTTTTGTCAGGTAACCCAAGGGACATCAGAGTTTAAGCCAACACCCTCTGAAAATCGTGAATTCTTTAAGAGCTCATACAACGTGAAGCACACTCTACTGGTATGGATGATGTCTCACTATTGACTATTCTGTATCAAAATCAAATTCAATGGCAATAATATATACTCTGGTTTCTATATACTGCTTTTGCTATAGGTGAAGTTCAATTTTGACGGAATTGATGAGACAGACACTCTTGAGGAGACATTAAAGCCTCGTGTGGAAGCTATTTGCGGGACACTAGAAAAGGTCGAGATAAGTGGTAACCATATCACACCATGTGTCCAGGTGAAGTTAATTTTTTTTTTTTCCTGATATAGTGTTCTTTTGAGGTTATGTACTTCTGTATATTTTCTTCTTGTTTTTGGTCCTTTTCCCCTTTTTGTAGAATCCAAAATTTTGATATTCATAACAAGTTCAGACAAATACTAGCCCCATCAAAAACAGTTACAGATATCAGATTGTAGGTTTTGTACTTGTAGATGCTATCTTTGCCTCTAAACTTAAATTAGATAAATTGCGTCTTAATACTTGAACAATCTTTTAGAATGTAGTCTACTCGTCTATATATCAACTCAAGTATTCGGGTAACTGCATTATGAGCTGCAGTGCTGCTTGTTCTCTTAGTTAGAAGCTCTTCAATTTCCCACTCATTATCCTTATGTATCCTCATTCTTGGTGTTTTCAGGAGCCTAAGTGGGAAGTAGGTGCCTTGTACACTCCAGCAGATGCTATTGCTCAGTCTTAAAACACTTTCACTAAATGACGTTAGAGTCCTATCCAGAACTATAATCGACTGGTTTCGACGTTTTGAAGATTGAGGCACGCAAGCTTGAAAGAAAGTGTATACACATTTTGTATCCCTAAAACCTTCGGGGGAGTCAGACTTACATTCGTATTATTGTATAGATAGCTGATTAATTTGCTTGTATATTATAGCAATATAGCTGATGCTGATACTTGTGCAGTTGGTGCCGTTCTGTGTGTCGTGTATCATGGATATTCCTTTTCACATTGGGTTGGGCCTCAGAATCTTACGCTGCATTTTATGGATGTTGGGCCAGTTGCGCCTATTTATCTAATTTCAATTTCTTCGGTAAAGCCTGTCATGAATGAAAAAAGTCATATATGTTCATGTTCTTTGACTTCTTTGCCGCAATTTTTGAACCGCGAATTTCGATCGGTCAATAATAGGAGGCCATGACCATATCTTATTTAATTTTCTGAAATTCTTCATCTCCTTCGGTTCAGATATTCATCAAGAACCATGCTATACAGTACGGACTGCAAATGAACGGGACGGGGTTTGTGACTGAGAGGATGAGCAAGTAGCCCCATTATTGTTTGCGAGCTATAACTATGCATGCACCGTTCTGTTGCTTTTGCATGCATGTCACACCCGCAGCTCTTATCATGTTGCCGCATTTAATTGACTCACTGAAAAATCAAAAAGCCAAAAGGACCCTTGGCGAGCTGCTATGAGATCATTATATTCATCTCAATCCTGTTAACAAAACTGCTGATGGATAAGTGGATAAATATAAATATACAGATCACAGTTAGCTAGCTAGAGATCGAAGAAGGAAGAATGGAGAGTGTCTGGCTTTTTGTGACCCCCGTAATGATTCATATAGGGGAGTATTGGGCCACAGCCATTGGTAGGTAGCGTGATTTACAGATGTGAAATATGCAGGTAAATGAGGATTGATTTTGCAGGGTTTGTATTGGTTGCAACTTGTTAGTATTACAAGCCAAGTCGTTAAGGCAAAGGCAGCTCCAATCCTCTGAACCGTGATGCCTTATCTGGCCGGTGATGGATGATGATCCATCGATCAGTTTCTTTCTAGAAAACACAGTGGTGACTATTCTGCGTCGAGAGAGAGAGAGAGAGAGAGAGAGAGAGAGAGAGAGAGAGAGATATGGTCCACGGCCACGGCGCCACCCCCACTTATAGCGGAAAGTGACCTTACATTTTGGAGGGTTAAATGATATGATCGATCCCAGTGGGAACCATTTACTCACCAAAACCTTGATCGATCTCTTCTGCGTGTGTGTGTGTGTGTGGGAACTTTGAACATGCAGTTGAAGACCCAATTAACCTAGCTAGCTACTACTTGCATGAATCCTCTTCTTCTGTGCTCAGAGGTCCCTAGCTAGCTTACTAAGTCCACTATCAAATTTACCACTTTCACCGGTTCACACTTCACATGCACAACAAGAACAACTTAATTACTCTGCATGATTCAACTCTCGAATGGTACCGCTCTGCATGATTCAACATGCTTGTATGTATTGTATTGTTTACGCTCACTGAAATAACTCTGACATCAAAATTTTATCTAATCAAACTCATATCGCTATGTTCTTCTTGATCAACTTTGTGCTAATCCGATCATCTGCATACATTGCGTAAGTCAGAAGCAATGGATCGACTGACCTCATGACATGCCAATCTCATGATAATAGATACGGCGGAAGAGAAGCCTTAGAGCCATTCATCTAAGCAAACCACCACAAATGGTTCTCACGTCGGAGTTCGAATCTCGCCCGTTCTAATTAAATCTTGAATTATAGTCCATTGTTAATGATATAAAAAAAGAAGCGTTTTGACATAACCTGTGCGGTGTATAAAACTTGTATCTCAACCCGTTTTAGCCATTTTTTAATTTTTGAAAGAAGGTAAAAAAAAACTGAGGTAAGATGGTAAGCTTTGGGGTATTTGATGGAAGGCGCAGGCTTTTTGGGCCGGGGTAGGGCAGGGTCACATCTCGGCTGCCTATTTTCTTTTCCTTTGGCTATTTCCCACGTGGCAGCTTTGTTCTGATTGGAGCTTAAAAATCATCCCACGTGGCAGCCCCAGTGTCAGGTTCTTGAGTATCGCAACATAAATGTCTGACAGCAACATAGTGTCTGACCATGTCCGCAACTACGTATTAGTGCCTGTTTAACTACTTTAACAGCGTCGTAAATTAAACTAGAGCGGAGGATTGTCTACTTTTATTTTTTTACCTATATACAGTGTCACTGTGCGTCCTGTTCTTAATTCAGATTCTCATTAACATTCATTAAAGGCTAACAACCCCAGAGAAAGAGGGAGAACCTGCAAGGTCTCTCTCTGCAGTGACTCTGAGCCTCTCTATTTCTCTCAGAGGCACAAAGCTCAGTGGGCGCCGAGTGACTTTCCTTTTTCTTCTTCTTTTTGGTGATACCCCAAAAAATAAAGGCGTTTAATTTTTCACAGAGCGGTGAGTGTGAGAGAGATCTGAGAGAGAAGGAAGGTGTGGGAAGGGGCGGTTGGGTTTTGGTGGGTGAATGTGATTCGTCAATACGCAGCTGTTTCTGATTTTGTTTATTTTATATCTACGATTCAAGGAAGGCACCTGCTGCAATATGTTGCTGTGGAAGCAACCCCATTGGTGGAAGCTGGCTGCTTCGCTTTGGTTTTTATCAGACAACCAAAAACTCATCCATCCATCCATCCATCAAAGCTGTTTTTGATGTTATCCACAGACACACCGCAGAAAAGAAAAGAGGCCAGTTTCTCTCTCTCTCCTTTTCTCATTCGCTATCTTATTATTGCAATTTGCTCATTTTATTATTGTTTTCTATTCACCATTGTTATCCCATTTCCATTGTCTACTATAAAGATTCAAACTTTGCCTCATGTTTTCTGCTTGATTTGCAATGTGTGATTCATTAGGCAATGTTAGAACCTTCCCAGCTAATTGGAATAAGAAATGGCATGAGTTAACCCAACCCTTTATGGTATTGTTATTATTAAGCAGGACGATTTTCTTGATTTGGATGTGCTATAGAAAACGTGAGTGTTATATTTGTAAAGACTAAAACTTTGGTGATCATTTGATAAAATGTTGGTCCAAATTAGTTTGTAATGTTAAACTTGTAAAGACTAATACTTTGGTAATCATTTGATGAATTGTTGGTCCAAATTAGTTTGTATGAGCAGTTAGCTTTTGTTGCCTTTCTAGGCGGATAGTTTGTTAAAGTTGAGTTCTCGTTATTGAACTCATTTGGAGGCTTTGTTCATTACTGGGTTAAGGAGCTGCCCTTTTTGTTTAGGAAATCCAAACGGTAATCCTTGTGCAAGTGTTTTTAACTTCTTATCAAAATGGCTACTTTCTCAACTCAATGACGTGAGTGCTTGCGTAGCTTGTCATATTTTTTTCACTCTCATCCCATTCTGCTATAGGTTTGTTAGATGTTTTAGATCGTTGGCCGGCAAGACAAGTCAGCATCTTGTATAATACGTGTTATCCACTTGGATTTCATTTTTTATTTTTTTTTTAGAACTGAATTCTCCAATTATATGAGGAGGACAGAGATTGCATACATTAGAACTAAGGATCACATTGGTAGCTATTTCAATTCCTAAAATTACTAAGGTAAATGCAGATGAGTTAGGCTTCGACTTCTAAGAAAACAAGCCTAGATAAGATTAGATTTTGAGTTTAATGGAAACCCAAGAGGGCTCATAGCATTAGATTTTGCTCATGTATTACGTAAACTTCATATGATGATGATGTTATAGTTAATGTTTATTATTTTCTTTTCGTGATCTTGAAAGTTACTGTATTTCGAATGTTCTTTTAACTTGAAGACAAAAAGGAAGTAAGTTTTTCTACTCGTATATAGAAATTTCCCTACTTAAAAGATTTGAGGGAGAGTTGGTGATAGCTTGCCTAGGCAAATATTTGAAATTTTTGAGAATATGAATACCTATCGTTTGATGTTCTAGTTTATGGATTACAGCCAGCATTCAATTTTTTTCACTCTTCACACTTAGATGAAACTTTCTGTACCAATCCTCTGTTTACATACTTGCATCTCGTTCTGCATACAAGTCTATGCTGACATTTCAGACAGAGTCAAATTGGGCGTGCAACTATTTGAACAGATATTGATGATCTCCCTCCTGTTTGGGGGTATTTTGATTTTTAACAGATATATCCAGTGCATAAAAAATTGCTTCCAATCTACCTTAAAAAAATTGCTCACTTTGATTGGTCCTGAGAGGCTGAGATGTACAGCTTGATTAGTAGAATTTCTTTAAACTTGAGTAGTGGATTTCAACTGTAAGTGAGGCCTGGAAACTTTGCTGTGAGGCACAGAAGCCATGCCTCTGTCACCATTACAGTAAAGAATATGACAGTGAAAATTTGATTAGAAAAGGCAGTAACAAAGAAGAGCTAATAATTTGAGGAAGGTATGGAGCATTTCTGTCCCGTAATATGGTGCGGAAATGCCTTTGCAAATAGGTCCAAGTTCTCTGTCTCATGAACAGACTCAAATCATATTGAACAACTTGTATAAAACAGAAAATATGGATGGTTTCCTTTTCTCACTATAAAAGAAATTATATAGAAGTTACAACAGTAATGGAGATTCTTCTGTCAGTCTATTGTAGGCTTCTGCTGACGCTTCCAGAGCCTGGTCCCCATTTTACTCGTAGACAATACACTAGACTACCCGTCAATTCTTTGATGTCTAAAATGTCCTCTGTATCATCCAGTAATACCTAGTATCATAGGACACAAACTTATATTAAGGAAAATTACTGTTTTTTTTTTTGGTAATTTATGTTTTCCTTTCCATTTTCTCAGTTGGTTTGGTATTTAGATTCTAGGAATGGAGAGAGCGGTTCTTGTGTGTTGTAGATATTTATTGGAACATGTTGGGGAGGTTTCTATGGGGGGTGTGTGTGTCTTTGAATATTTGGTGAATTTATGTCCTGATATTGCATGCATGCCAAGTTTACTCTATCTGTTATCATTTTTATGATCACTCATCCAACATGAAAATAAATATTTTTGTTGAGTAGTCAATGTAGAATAATGTCCTAATTGTACACGGCAAAGCTTCTGCACAAGATATGGTTGAAAGTTATATGGCAATAGTTCACACTAGAATTTGTTCTGTCAGGCTTCAGTTGACTGTAGTTTAGTACCAGACTACTAGTTTAACGAGAGTGTACATGCTTAGGAGTCTTATTAAGAGCATTACTATAGTTTCTTAGTTTCCTTTAACATAATGAGTTTCCTACTTAAGGTGATTCCATTTGTTGATGATAAGCATATGATGAATTGGTAATACTTGATGTGCATAGTTTGTCATTTTTCTTTGTTGAGAATTTGAACCTATGATCTTTATTTTCATAAGTCCTCATTACTTAAGTTGAGACTCATGAGTTACTCTGCACTAATGTTTTGTAGTCATTTATGAACACACTTTATTAACATTACAACTTGGACTCTCAGAAGTTTCCTGCAAAAACCCTATGAATCAAAATGAGTTCAATTTACATCTCTAGTGGTTATTAAGGCCAAACTTCCTAACTGCCAATTTAAAGCGGGTAATAAAACAGTAACAAATGTGGTTTGCCAAATCAGGGAAAAATCCAAAGAAATTTAAAAACCCTAGACTGTCCCCAGCTATTTATAACATCCATGAGTGCCTCCGGACTTCTTCAGATCAACCTGTGCTTATCTGCGGCATAGTGTATTTTGTTCTTCAGAATATAGGAAAAAACCCATGATTCTCCTCCCAACCTACCCACCTCTTTCTTCCTTCCATTCCTAGCTAAACTGAGAGAGATATGAGGCAGAGTCGATCATCAAAGCAAGAGACTGATCAGTTAATGGAAATAGATGACCTTATTAAGCTCAAAGAGGAACCTCATCATCTATCTGGTGCTTATATCCGTAGCCTAGTGAAACAACTCACCTCTTCAAGAACCAAAGACACCATGAACTCCAAAGACCTCCTTGACTGTGGCACCATATTCAGGGAAGGATTTAGTGAAACCCAAATTACACAGCAACCCCAACAACCTCAACAGCACAAAAACCAAGTAAGGAGGAGACTCCACACCAGTAGACCTTACCAAGAAAGACTCTTAAACATGGCTGAGGCTAGGAGGGAGATTGTCACTGCTCTGAAGTTTCATAGAGCGGCTATGAAACAAGCCAGTGAACAACAGCAACAACATCAGGAACAAGAACAACAGCCGCAATCGCAAGAAGTGCTGCCTCAACCCCACCCCTGTTCGGAGCCAGAGGGAAGGATTAAATCTAGGAGAAATCCTAGAATTTACCCATCAAATTCAACCAATTATCTCGAAACTCTGCCTTATTCATCCAATTTTTCCCATCAATATCCCTCTGTTCCTAATCAATTTTCCTGGAGTTCTGCTTCCAGAATTCCTCCTCCACCTCTTTATGAAAACTTCGATTTCACAGCTCTTCCAAGCCAGACCCTCGGCCTCAATCTCAATTTTCAAGATTTCAACAATATAAGCACTGCCCTTTACCACAACAGCAACAGCCCCCCAGTTTACTCAACTTCGGGGTCAGTCTCATTCTCAGCCTCAGCCTCATCTCAATCATCATCTTCTTCCCCAAGTCTTTCTATTGCCACTGATCATGAACTTCCTGGTTCATCAGCCGGAATATCACACATGGAAATGGAGGCCCCTGCAGTAGCTGATGCTGAAGACTCTGGCATCACCACTAGCGGTGGAGATGGATTGCATGCAGCAATGGATGATGAGGAGATGGCGGAGATCAGATCAATCGGAGAGCAGCATCAGATGGAATGGAATGACACCATGAATTTGGTAACATCAGCATGGTGGTTCAAGTTTTTGAAGGCTGAAGATGATGACGGATACAACCTTCCATTTGATGAAGTCCTGGAGTTTCCAGCCTGGTTGAGTGCAAATGAGGGCAGCTTTCAACAACATTTGAATGATTACTACTCAGCAGACTATTTTCAAGATCCTGCCTTGCCTTGGTAAGAAACCACAGAAATTTCATGAAAATATGGCTTTTGTTCCATGGCTTTCTTGTTGCATTAGGGTCAGTCAGTTGTTTCAATAAAGTGGAAATATTATAAGTAATTGCGTCATTAGAATCTGTTTCGTTTTGTCATTTACGTCAACTTAGTGTTTGTATGTTTGAATCTCACCAATTGCCATAGTTCATGTTGTCATTAGTGTGATGTTACCTGGACCCATTAGCTAGCCATTAAAATAGGTGGAAGCCATGAAAATCTGTTACCAGCTTGATCAGCTTCTCACTTTCTTGTTTTTTTCTTTGATCAATACACTGAGAGCTCTTTGAGTGTAGTATGATGAGAAGAAGATGCCCAGAGGCATATAGTGCCTCAAGTGTAACATGATGAAAATTGTTGAAGCTGGTAAACAAAAAATTGTAGGTCTTCATGCTCAAGTCAGATATAATGTCATTTCTATAAAGGCTGCCTTAGTTCTCACTGGAATTATTTTTTTCTCCAACTGTTAATTATTTGTCCTATTTCTTTGTTTCAGCCTTTGAAGAAGGACATTCATTTTGTTGCATGTCTCTGAATTATTCAAGTCATTTGATAAGGTTGCTAACTCAATTCTTGCTCTGTTTGCTCCTTGTGGTTTTTGTGACAAACAGCATGGACATTGGAGAATTTGAAGGTTTTGATGGTGAATGGCTAACTTGAGAATGACAAGGATTGATGTTTTTTAGTTAATCAAATCTTTGGATCTTTTTTTCTTTTCTTTTTAATTCTTTAAATACTTTTTATTCTTTCCTTCTAGTTTCCTTTCGTGTGGAGGATACAATAAAAGGCTTTGCAATATATATTGAACTAGGCAAGAGCCGAGGCCATAGAGGAAATAATGAAGGAAAAGAAGAGAGGAGAGTGTCTGCCTTTTGTCTTTTGCAGCTTGATATTATATATTGAATATTTGATGGAGCTATGTAAATCTGAATCTTTCAGGGATGTGCTCTTCCTCTACGTTTGATTTCCGCCAGCTACCTATAAAATTATAAATTGCAACAAAGAAAACAGGGCATATAAATGTCTGTATTTTCAATAATGAAATCGGGAAACAATTGGCTTTTGAAGTGGTGTTTCTGACTTTATATGATCAAAAAAGGCCGAAGTTTACAACTCCAGTCCTGTCTTGTGCACTAAAATAGGTTTATCAAAGCAGCCGGAAAGGGTCGACTACAAAATAGTAAAATACAGCTTCTTAACAGCAGGAAAAAAAAAAGATTGAGAAGAACCATGAAGATCTGCAAAGAGGTGTTCCATGATGTAAATGTTTCACTTCTTATAAGAAGTCTCAACCACACATTGATCACATCGGAAAAAAAAAACACACACACACGCAAACAACAAATGTAGAGCATGTTAGCATCACCAATGATTTAACTGGAAATTCAAGTCTGGCTGTTCATTGTAGAACACGGATCCGCTACCTTGGTGATCAATAGATCCAAGGTAGAGAATAAGTGTAGTGCCGGAAACAAGATAGTGTCTCCTTGAGGAGAAACTGGAACTATGTACTGACATATTGTGTGCGAGAAAAATATTAATCATACTGATCTAGGAGACAGAAGTGTTCATCAGAGAAACATCAAACTTTCTCACATTCAAATGCACCTACTTGATGAAAAATAGTAATCTTACTGATGTAAGAGACGGCAGTAATCAAAACTCTAAATCAGAGAACAAGTTCTTGGTCTATATCATTCGGCGAGCCCAAGTTCTTTAAAGTTCAAAAATACTGGTCTGCCAGCAAGACCGCGCGAGTTGAATTGCAAGGAATGCCCGCGGAATTGCTCCGCGCGGACTAAATGATCTCGCTCGCTACAGGACAAAAACAGAGCTCGCACGCGAAATGATTTCGCAAGAGCAGGGATCTCGCGTGCTTCATACAGTCCGTGCGGGATGACTTTGGTGTAGGCGAGGCGGAAATGCGTCTAGGCGTCGGCGGACTGGTTTGCAAATAGACATGCACGGAACATACAGTTCGCGCGGAATATTACTTCGGCATTAAGCAAGGCGGAGTGTATATTGGCGAACTGGCTCGCTAGTTCGCTAACTAGCGAAGTGCACATGCGCGGAGTCCGCGCGAAACCTTGTAATCGTTTTGGACTTTTTACAGTCTTTGACACGCTTTGGGCCAATTCTTGTGGCTCTTAAACATTAAAAATCCTTCTTTTGGCCCGCGAGGTGGAATTGAGCTACAGAGTCCGCGGTTCGCGCGATTTGTTTGTCTTCTACATGGACTGTAGCACCCCGCGGGTTAAGAGTTCCTAATTTCAGTCCGTATGGGACTCTACAGTTGAGAGGCGCGTCAGAAGCAGTGTCCTATTCTAAATGAACTGTGCGAGCTTGACATGTGTCATATGCGGATTAGTCTGCATGGGACGAACAGTTCTTTTGTGCTTCACGTTGCAGAGTCCAACACGTTTCTCATTATCTTTCGCGGCGAACTCGCTCTCTCCCACTATATAAAAAGCTCCACGGCTTACAGTTATCTCTCTCTACACAATTACTCAAATATAATACAATACAAACTTCAACCTCGTTGAAACCTCTCGACCTTGTCGAAATCTCCAGCGCTCCCAGGAGCCGATCCCCCTTCGAAGCCTCTTCGAAGCCTTGATTCTAAGCGCTCACCGCCTAGAATTCTTCAGAGCTCTCCGAAACTCGCCCCCGTTTCCTCGGAAGCATACCTATTGTTGCTCTGCTCACCCCGCCGTAAGTATCGACCGCTTGTGCCATAAATTCCCCGTCCGCGAGGTGGCATCTGGAACTCACCCCGCCTGATTCAAGAAGTCAACCAAACACTCCTTTAACACCTTCCTCGTCCGCGAGGTGGCACGCCCGCAACTTCTCCATCCTCTTTGGATCGCTATTTACCTCTCTTCCGCGCGCTGAGGATCGTGACCAAAACAACTTTCATCCAAATTTATCAACTATTTTATCAAGGATGATTGTCACCCTGTAAACTACTTTGTTCAAAGCCCAAAGCCTGACAGCATACTATGCAATAGCATTTCCCATGAAAAAAAAGAAAAATCATTTTGAGATACATTAACACATCATTGTCTTACTTATATTATGAGTGTAATAACTTAATTGTTTTTTTTATGTTATTTTAAGTGTTCATCGGTGTTCTGAATTATTATTTTTTATATATTCTATCTTCATATTTTTCTCAATATTATAATGTCTGCCAGGTATGGTTTGATTGTATTATCACATTTTGATCATTTAAAATGATAGTTAACTATAAATACCGATGATAGAGATGGTCTGATAAATGTTAAGTCGCGTGTACCTCGTTGCATGAGCAATTCTTTAGATAACTACTCGGAACTTGGAAGCGGCTCGTAGAGAGTGGCGTCACGCTCTTTTAGAGTGGAGGACTAGAGGTAGGATCAGGTATCCCAAGCCGTGGCAAAAGGAGTAAAAGGTAAATAAAAGTCTTTTCGAAAAAAATAAACGGTCAACTCAGAACCTTTTGATGTCGCTTAATAAGGAGTGGGGATCTATCCGTCATTATACTATCACTGATGACCAACCGAGCATCGCGCCAGAAGAGGCAAGATACTTGGCTGATGGTTTGCCGTCATCCCAAATGTCATGAGCTGTGTCAAATGGCTTAACAGGGTAATTGTATTGGAACCAAGTCCTCGAGTTATGCCATGGTTTGGTCAAAACAGGGTCGAGCATGGCGATAGAGAAGGTGTGGCTTAGAGAAGATCCTTTAGATGGAGCCGGCCTATAACTGACCTTCCTCGTTACTTTTTTCTTAATGTTTGCATGAAGCAGTAAGACGCTGCGGGGTATGCAGATTTGAAGGGCAAATGGAGTTGCTCTTTGATATGCTCTCTGTTGAACCACTGCTGGTTAAGGTGCGTCTTAAGCTGTTAAGCCTCTCCGGCTTTAACACGAATATTCGATCAACTCAATATGATGTGTATCAAAACTCATGAGTGAGCGCTATACAGGCCTTATACTAGCCAGTTTAATTTATCCAACCTGTTGTTTTGGGGATTATTTTTGGGCCAATTTCAATATCTTCATTGCAAGTTACCTTCTTAAGATCCCAAATTACCCTAAACCCTAGAAACATAAAATCATACAATGATATTCCAAAGTACACTACATTTATCTTCCAATACTGACAGAAATTCCTCAGCAAGTCCAACATCCAAAAATGAAACAAGGCCTACATAAAGCAAACACTGTGTGGACTGTTCAGCATCTGTTTCAGTCCGACGACTGTACAGATCCGTAATGCCCCATTAGCTCCTGCACTTCCTCAATTACTTGCAAGAGCATTCTTAAAGCCCGAGCGGGATATCCTACACACCACACGATGGAGTTGGAACGCAAGAGCTGTAACATGTCAAATGAAGAACCGGAGCAACAGTCTAACATCTGTTAAGCTTCAAATATGTTAAGCGGACACGAATATACATTGTAGAATCATCAAATTTGCATACGAGAAGATTAAACAGCAAACTTGTAAAATAGATTGTAGCAACAGAGCAACAGTTTCAAATTTGTTCCAACATTGGATTTTCCTAAATAGATAATATACAAAAGATGGATGGTAAAATGAACTGTCAAATCATACATTTCCTTGTAGCTTTTACCATTCTTGTTTCACTCTTCACACAACAAACCCAAACATGACCACTCCTAATACCCTGTATATATTCTTATTTATTTTTGTACACTCCTGGCACTGCTTATTTCAACATCTTTATACCACTTTACATAACGTAATTCGTATTTCAAACTCAGTATTGCTTGGTATAGATAGGAAAAAGTTCTTTTAAACTACAAGAAAAAAAAATAGTGATAAAAAATTTTCCATACTGATTGTCTAATCCATTTTCTTCTTAATGCATCTTCAAAATCAATGGGGATAACACAAGCAAAAATCTCAACAAAGCATGGCTGTGACAAGCTCAAATCAAGTAAGGCGAGCAAAGAAATTTTTGTTAATCAAGCAAGCCTAAGTTACACAAATCAAGTCAAATAAAGGCCAAGCAAATTTCAAAGAAAAGTTACACATGTAACATGTCGGAATCATGCGAAAAACTGTTGGTAATCATCAAATTAAGATAATTAAATATAATTTCTATACATGTTATTTCCTGCCTATGCTTCATGGCAATCTATATAGTGATTCATGCTTCAACAATCTATTATCAAGATACACGCAATCCTTATCAACCAAACTATGACTTCCATTACAAACCTGTGAAGCAAAGAAATCAGCAGAGTTCTCTTTATTTATATGGGCAAAACACATACATCTCTCAACGTGTCCAGAAATTTCTTAATAATTAACTTAACTTACACCTAGTTTGTTGGGTAGCTTCTAATTTACCCTAAACCATTGTTCCCAATTCCATTCTAACAGATTTAGGTCCTAACCTGGCAGCATGTCATAGTTTCATTATTCTCTAGTACAAGCATATGATATGACCATCTCCTTTGACGGCACTTGGTAAATTTTGATTACGTCACCACAGTAAATTTAAGCACCCAGCCAGTCCAAGAAGAAGGAATCAATATGTTTACCTGCCACTGTGTGGATATCGTGTCGGTTCATTGTGGCAGACCAACCATTCTTCTTAGAAGCAATCGGAAAGGCTACAAGAGAAAGAAGAACAGCTGAATAGAAAACTAAAATGAGACTTATATGAACCAACAGCTTAGAATCCAAAACCGCGACACTTTTGATATAAGGAGAGATGCCCCAAAGATGTATAGAGGCCACAACCTAGCACTCCAAACAAGATTATAAACCATGGTAAACCCAAACAAGGAAGAGAATGCCAGAAGCACCATTAAGAAAAAGAAGAAGCAGTTTAGCAAACAATAGAATGAACAGCAAATGGGAAGATTGAACAGCATATATGTAATGTAGAGTTTGAAATTTGTTCTAACACTGGACTTTTATAAGTAGACATTATACAAATGATGGATGATCAAGGCATGGAAATACAAACAAGGTAGCAGTCAGAGCATAGTGGCAGTACCAACGCAGCTGGTTATGCCCAAAAATGCAGAGCAACTAGCTAGCTTCCTTGAGTAGATTGAGGGTTAGGGTGTCGACAAGTAGGACAGAGATGATTGATGTGGAGCCACGCGATAATGCAATCTCGATGATAATAATGTGAGCAGGGCAACCGAGTGATGGTATTGCTGGCATGCGCAAACACTTCCATACAAATAGCACACTCTAATTCTTCATCATCTGGTAGACTGGCTTCCTCCAGAGCTAGGATGAATGATTCTGATGCCGGAATCATTTTGGGCTTGAAGTCCTCATCGTCCGGGTTCAAGTTCATGTGCATTGACTCCGCTGTATCTCTACATGTCAGATCCGAGATCGTCACATCGATAGCTTTATCGGGGACGGCTGATCCTGATTTAAGCTTAGCCAATAATGGTTCAATAATATAGGGATGCTTATGTTCGGGAAAACCCATAGCTTTGCAGAGATACCTACCCAGCTTGTTCCGTAACTTGTTAGCTTCCTTGGGTGACCCAGCTATGACCCTTTTATACCTCGCAAATCTCTCCAATCTTGTCTTTGCATCTCCACTGATGGTCTTCTCCCTGGAGAACCGCAACTTGAGAGTTCTCCTAAGTAACAGAGTTGGTGGGTCAACAACATAGCCACGGACAACTGGATCGTAGTTAATATATACCCTGAAATGGAGGAATGTGATCGGAATTATGTCCACGCCGGCTCTGCTTCGGTGCCTGATATTATTGATTTGAATTGCTTGGCTGGAAAATTCATGACGGGTCTCGAACAACGAATAATAATTCTCATCATCAGAAAAGGTGCTCATGCTTGATATTCTTCTCAGCGGCGGCGATAGGGTGGGTGTTTTAACCTAATTTCAACCTAAAGGAAATGCCCTTTTCTTTTCCTTCTTTAAAAGGTGAAAATGCTTGTATACACGATGTGTATTTATACGATACGATCTTAATCATTCATAATAATTCATATATTTAACCACCATGTTTCTATATTATTTTATTTAATCCTGACCATCTATGTATTTATGTGGAAATACACGTCATGTACTGAAGATACTCTCCTCTAAAAGGAAATATAATACTGTAAGGAATGGTTTTCGCTTCCTTCTCTAAAAAGAAAAGAGAAAATGCTTTTGTTTCATCGGCAGGAGTCGTCAGTGAGCCCAAACTAAATGGGCTCGGGCCAGGGCGGACTGGGCTACGACTAATATTTTAAAATTTAGAGCTGGGTCGGGTCGGACATATAAAAAATTGGGTCTTATGGGCTTTTACACCGGATCAGGGCCTACTATATTTATATGTAAAACAAATTTAATAAAAAGACTCAGTATCATCTAATCTGATGGCATTAGTCTCTTTTTTGTAAGTGGAAGATCGACTCACGATATACTCGATGTAGCATTTCACTTTTTTGTATGATAAAAAAAAATACGTTAATGCTTGAACTAAATGTAATATAAAAAAATGAAGGTATAACATAATCTATTATTAGTTCACATATTCAACTAACAACTTTATAAAAAATTAATATTAGAATTGAACGAGTTTTTTAAGATCAGGCTTAACAGGCTTTTATAGGCATGTAATAGGTCAAACCGCAGGATGAGCCGAGATGGACTAATCTATGGACCAAGGAGCTTTTTGACCCACAGGCCAAATATAATGACCCCTCTTGGTCATAAATAGATCATGTTTAACAGCTGGTATACGCCGTTACGCCACAATAAGCTTTTATAAGCATGTAATGGGTAGACTGCAGGCCAAGCCTAGACGGGCTGATCTATGGACCAAGGGGTTTTTAGACCCGCAGGCCAAATGATGACCCCTCCTAGTTATAAATATATCATGTTTAACAGCTGGTATACCATTATAAATTTGAATTCGAAATTTGTACTTCTTCCTCTGCATTTCATTCCCCCGTACCTGTCATTGCTAACAACCTATAAATTACAACAAAGCAAAACGGGATTCCTTTTTTACCTAATAATGAATTCAGGGAACAATTGGTTTTTCCAGTGGTGTTTCTGTCCTTGTATGATCACAAAAGGGCAAAATATACATCTTCAGTTTTGTCCTGTGCATCAAATTAGGTTTATCCAAGCAGCCAGAAAGGGTTCACTCCCAGAAGTTTAGCCCCTCCTTTTTTACTCAAGAAAATTTTGACATTCTCTACTACAAAACGCAGCAGGAAACATAATATTGCAACGGAAAAGAACCAACTGCATAAACCATACTTTTATTCTTTTTATTGATCAAACAGCATATGTAGCTTACGAATAATATAATTATAAGAAATAAATACATAGATGATAGATAAGCATCCATGGCACTCTAATGCCCTAAACATAAGTGATAGACGCATATATGATAGATCAGCATCTGCTGTATGTTAATCTTGGAGTGCAAGAAAATTTAATCCTCCTTCTCTTCATTATAGTCTCGGCTGTTATAAGGGCTAAAAGCCTCTGAAAGCCAGTTGCTCTTCCTCCAAGATTTCCATCCCATTTCTTCGCAAATTTCATCACTGTGGTTGATGCTGAAAGTAGAAATGCAGTGTCTCTTGTAAAACCTCGTCGTCCTCTTCATCACTTCCATTTCTCTGCTTATCTGATCAAGCATTTCTTTCACACTCGGAAGCTTGAACTTGTTCTCAACGACTCTTGATAGCCATTTGCACCTCAATTCTGCTGTCTGCAGATTCGAAACACTCTCTATGAAACCCACAAATGCCATGTTGGGAATCAATGGATGGATTGTACCCCTGCAATTGAGCAATCATTCAAACAATCAGTAATGGAAATCAATGCACACTACCTCTTGTAGTCTTGTTAGTCAAAATGAAGATGATGTGTATTGTTGTATGGGTGTAAATTTGACCTCAACAGTTGACAATCAAACAACATAACATGTAAACTTGAAATCAGTATTGGTATTTTTAGTACCTGTACAAGGGCATAGTGCCAGAAGAGTCGAGCATGAGACTGCGGAAAGGCTCAGGTAATACAGATTGTAGCTTCTTCTTTCCCTCATAACCAGTAGCAAGAAGAACAACATCAGCCTCCAGTCTGGTGTTGTCTTCAAATTCAACTCCACCATCATAAAACCACCACTTTGATGCTCTTTTGAACTTTAAGTTACCCTTGTCTGCCTCGGGGAAGAAGTTCTCAGGCAAAATAGCCATCTGGCAAGAAGCATAGTCCTCCAAAAATGGGTGCTCTGGTTTTAGGCCATACTTCACTAGAGGAAGCTTCCACAGCAAGTATGACTCTATGAACTTGGAAACCACATTTCTCTGTTTGGATCAGAAGCAAGTACCAAATTAGTTCGAATCTTCGTTTATTTGATCTGATGAATGTAGAGTAATTTGCAGTACATTACTACATTAGAGAGGGAAATGATGAATTTACCATTGGGGATGAAAATAGGCAGAAGAGGGCTTTGAGGAAGCTCTGGTTTGGCCTTTCATGGAGGAATTGAGAAGACCTTGTTGAGTAAAACAGAAAAAATGGAAGTCCCCAAATCCAATATGATGGAACAGTCCAATGCAAAGTTCTCACTACCATTGTGCATGGTTGCCCATCTGGTCCTATAAAATCCAGCAACACAAAAAATATAAAACCAATTAAGCACACCAGAAAAGATTACTTGGAACACAAGATTTGAATCCACTTGATTGTTTTGATATATTATATTTTTTGGCTAAACTCGCATATGGTGTGCTACAAATTAATGCCATTTTAGGCTAATTTAGGTTCTTGCTGATAATGCTAGATCAAAGCGTGTGGTCAACTGGGTTTAATATGTTGCTATTGTCACTTTTCATACTGACAATTTCCACCAGCTTGACCATCTTGTCCCCCTTGCTTCATAGAATCAGAATCATCAGTATGCATGATTTTATTCTCGCATTCGGATTCTCATTAACTATGTTAATTTTACGAGTGATTAGTATATTAACTTTGAGAGTTCATAATATTATTTGCAACGTACATGAATCAAAACAAAGAAGCCGGATGCTTGATACATACCTTGGTTAACCTCAGCACACTCGAGTGCCAAATCAATGGCGGACTTCTTGTAGCCCATGACTGCAACCTTCTTGCCCTTGACGAGCTCACGCGCAGCTTCTTGGTCTAGCTTAGAGTAGTCCATGGAGTGCATGACTTTTCCTTTGAACACTTCTTGACCTTTGTTGCGAGGGAAGGTTGGTATTCTTGGTATGTCTCCATATTTCCCGACGCACACCACAATGAACTCGAATCCATACCACTGTTTGCTCCAAAAATATATATAAACTCTAATCATCACTCGATCAGTTTTGTAAAAATACATGATTTCTGTCATATTGCTTATTATATTTCTTAAGATTAATTACAAAACACCACCCGAACTATGATGGTATTTTCATTTTCATACTTAACTATTAAAAACTTATATTTTCATACCCGAAGTTTCATTCTGATTGTATATTTTTGATACCCTAACCACTAATATCGTTAAATTTTAAGGGCATTTTTATCATTTCAATAAATATATCATTTTTTACATTTACTTTAACAAAATAATTTATTTTTTGAGGTAATCAAATACAAATAAAACAATTTACTTTAGTAAAAATATTCAAAATAAAAAACTCCAAAATTAAATATGTATTTTTGCAACAATAAAACAATTTGCTAAAGTAAATTGTTTTATTTGTAAAACAAAATTAAACTTTATGGTCATACAAACTGAGAGGCTCAGTGTTGTCGTGCCAATTCGGATCAGAAGAGATCAGTGTATTAAAGCTTTGGATCTTTTGCGTTGGATCAACTCTCACGTTTAATTTGTTGCCTAACCTAATCAATTGTCGAAATTAAAGCATTAGGTATGAACCGTATGTACGTGGTGGTGACAGCTGAACACGAATAAAAGTTAGGGTTAAGCTTATTTAGTAGCTACTAAATTGATATCGGCTAGATCTGAATTTTATGATTTCCCTTTTGTGTAACAGTGTCGACCTCACTTATAGCTAGCCGGGTCATGCTTTTATTTGCAATTGAAAGCATCAACATGTAAATTAACAAGGTTAGACATAATAAGGAAGTGTTACTGCAATAAATCAGGGTCTCTGCTTGCCGTAAATACTATCAGCTAGCAAATTATTAAACCACACAAATTAATTCATCATATAGTAAGTAGTTACTTTGCAACATCTATATATATGCGCAAGAATTCATCAATATTGCCAGATGTGATGTCGACCTAACTATCAATATGGTTACAGAGAGGTGTCTTCTCACTGTCACTCATGTTTCAGTCTAAAAAAAAGTAGCACATTATTAGAAGGTAAACATCACAAGGATATTTTATTGCAATCATACAAGGCCGGTAATCCCCGGTATGCGTATCAGAATACTATTGGCACTTCCTCTTAGAAGTGCAATAACATTAACACAAGGCAAACGTTCAAAACCCTAATTCAAATACTTTGAAAAGAACTGATTTACAACATCTACATGCCCGAGTTTCTCAACTGCTGGATGTGATAGAGGCAACCGCTCCATCGCTGTTTCACATCCCAATCTGCTCCCCCACATTGAAAAAGGCCCTTCTGTATCCTGGACTTATCGATGTCTTGAGTTCAAACAGAATTAAGGGTAATAATATTATTAAAGAGAATTAAAATAAAAGTGAAAATTTATAAGCTTTTAGTCATCGGTACGTATCATCTAGGCCTCTTCGATCAGCGTCGGTAATCTTCATAACACTAGCTTAGGTAGAGTGGAATCTCAATTCATGACTGGGTATCTTTCAATGCAATCCAGCCATGGATTCCTTGAAGGCTTCCTAACCCGGCGCATGGACATCCAAACAACGCTGTTGCACTTGAATCCAGACCCGAACGCCAACTGCCAAACTCGGTCTCCTCTCTTCACTTTCTCCTTTGCTTCCATGTAAGCCAGCTCATACCATATGCTACTGCTCGAAGTGTTACCAAATCGGTGCAGCGTCATCCTTGACGCCTCCATGTTCTCGTCGCTGAGCTCGAGGTTTCTCTGCAGCTCATCCAGCACAGTCTTGCTCGCAGCGTGCACACAGAAGCGCTCGAATGCCAGCTTGAAATCAGGAATGTAGGGTCTCTGCTTGCCCGACGATAAAGAGAGCTGTGAACCTTCTTTGTTGAACAAGTGCCTCGAGACCAATGTAGCGAAGAAGAGGAGCTGCTCCGAGAAGGGAAGGACTAGAGGTCCGAGAGTGGTGATGTTGGTTTTCAGTGCCTCACCACCGATTTCCACTAGCTCTTTGCTGATCTTTAGCCCCTTGAGCCGTTGCTCATCTTCTTCTTGGTACACACACCTGTATAATAAAAATTCAAACTTTACAGTTAGGTCCAAAATTCTGTAAATAAATGGCGTCAATACGAAAATCAATTTTTGGTCCTGAAATTTTTATTAAGCCCCTCTTGGCCTACACAAAAGGGAAACTCAATTCTCGTAATTAGGGTTGGTCCTATATATAGAAATTATGAATCCGAAGAACCATTTACACTATTTAGGGTCTCGATCAGACTACAATTTTACAAGTTCCATGATAATGTACTAGAAAGTAGAACCGTAGACAAATTATCATACCCTAGCTATTCAATGTTGAAAGGATTGATTAGATCTATGGGTGGTCACCATGTTATGCGGTTATGCACTAAATGAGTTGTAAATGTGGTTGAAAGTTGAAACCTAGCTAACCTGAAGCTACGGTCGTCGGCGCCTTTATGTGTTCGAACGATGTGTTCAAGGCGATACTTGGCACGGTGGTAGTCACGGCGGCGATTGGAGAGAAGCACGGCGGAGCAACCCATGCGGAAGAAACAGTTGGGAACGAGCATAGACCTATCACTTCCCGGGTACCAATTATATCCCACCGTCTCGGTGCTCACCACCACAGCATAGTTGTTGGGATTTGCCTGAAGCATGTCCCTAGCCAAATCAACGGCTATGATCCCAGCGCTGCAGCCCATGCCACCCAGGTTGTAGCTCAAAATGTTGCCCCTCATTTTGTAGTGGTTTATGATCATGGCGGACAAGGAGGGTGTGGGATTGAATATGCTGCAGTTCACCACAAGAACACCTACGTCCTTGGGACGGACCTTGGTCTTTTCAAAGAGCTCGTCAAGTGCTCCGAACATCACCAGTGAGGCCTCGGCTCGACCTTCTTTCATGGTTGCAGTGTTCTCAGTGGAAGTGATCACTGACTTTGGGATGTAGGTCTCGTCTCCTAAACCTGATGAGTTGAGAATTCGAGCCTGGAATTCCAGGCTCTGTTCATCAAACTTGCCTGATTTTCTTGCTAGATCTATGAATTGCTCCTTTGACACCTGAAACACATCACCAAAATAAGCTATTGTACCCACCAATCTGTCACATTGTGCTACAAAATATTAGAATCTGTTTTCCGATTTATGATTTGGTCAGCTGATAGCTACTTAGCTAGACAGTATTGTACAATATCCACGGAATAGAATTTCATATAATTTTTTTTAGGAAAATGGAGTCGAGCTCCGTTCATTGAGATACCTACAAATTAAGTAGCTAGAGAAAATATATTAGATTTCCCGTAGTTTCAAACTTTCGATCGTTCCCTATTTCCATTTTAGAGTAGAGAATTCCTTGAACACTCCACATATAGCTAGAAAACTGTTAATAAATTATTTTCATCGCCAAATATATTTGATATTCCCAAGCACAAGAAATATTAACGATAAACATTATATTGACATGAATCATATATATAAATCACAACAATCAACAATATTCAAGCTACTCAAATCAGTCAAATGAGAATTCAGATAAACGATTTAGCAACATATAAATAACATATCAGATTGGTTAATTAGTGTGGCGAAAATCAAGTACCTTTAGATCATCACTAGGGCGAAAGCAAGCAAAATCAATGAGATAGATGGAGCGAGGGCGAGACATAAAGTAGACAGACAAAGTGAAGACAAAGACCCCGAAGAAGCCAAGCACAGTGGCTAGGTCATAACGAGCATCAAACCAGAGCTTCTTCCACAGCTCCTCCCTGCTGAGACTCCCAACCTCAGCACTGAACACCAGCACTAAAATAGGTATGGTGGCCAGGTATATAGCATTGTTGATGAGGTGGTGGTACCCCAACTTGACGTACTTGAGGTTCACCGACTGGAGAAAGTCCGGCAGGCGCCTCCGGACCCTGACGGAGAAGGTGAGGGAGCCGGCATTGGGGCCAGAGGATTCGATTCCATTGTTGACGATCTCGGTGGATAGGAGATCTCTCTCACTAGCCATATCAACTGACATTGTTAGTGTCGGTTAAAGTGAGTTTGAAGAGAGAAGAGGCTAGGGGGTGTTATTTGTATGAAGAAGAAATGGAGGTGGTTGGGAGCTAGTTATTGCAGACACCAACCGGAAGCAACTAGATGAGGATGATTAGTTGGGAGGATTTGAAGAGTCTTAAATTCTTCATTTATTGTGCTTCATCGAGTCCAAATGGGTCTCTTCTTCAATCCTTGGTTGCTTCACTCGTCTGGTACGACTGGATCGATGATGTGAGCGAGTGTGTCACATGCACTTTGTGAGTAACGAACACACAGAGAGAGAGAGAGAGTCCTAAAATCAATGGCGATTGAAGGAGGGTAGTTGAATAGGGTGTGCTACGTACTGGTTACTAAGTCTGATTAATTAGCTGTCTTCACCTTCACCATGCTTTGTTATAAGTTCAGCTACGTACCATCCCCGTTCAAGAGTTTTTACCAGATTTGTTTCATTTTATCCTCAGGGAATTAAGAGTACTTCAGTACTTCTATGCCTTCAGTACTTCTATGTCCTTGTTGAATCGAATTGGACTATACATATGTTCCGGCCAAAAAGATTACACCAACGAAAGAGAATGAACAAACAATTTTCGCTCTTGTATGACGATCAGGGCTGGTCTCGAAGGATTGAAGGCCCGATACGAAGAAAAGTTGTGGGCCTCTTATATCAATTTTTTTGAGATTGGTATATGAAATTTCAAACAACAATATGAGAAAGATATTGCTGTATAATAGGTTAATTAGTATTGTATAAAATGTATTAGTATAGATTAGATAACACTTATTAAAATTTAATTCGATGAATATTTCTAATTTTTTTCTTGAACAAGTTAAATTTTGTTAATCTTAATATTTTACTACTCACAAATAACATTTGTAGTTTTTTTTTAAAATAGAACACTAGTAATTTATTCAAATACAAAGTATTTAAGAAAATAAATATAATAGAATTTATGAAAGAGTAATTTTAAATACACACCTCTGATCTCTTAATACACCCTTTACTTAATACACTATCTATCTAGTTTTTCATTTCAATATTATACTAAATACACATCCCAATTCAAATTGCCTAAAATACCCTCAATATCTAAAATTTTATTTTCTGTTAGATTTTTCTTGATCGGGTTAGAAATTTTTCTCTTGATATTTTTCAATTTATAATCAAAAGAGTAATATTATATTCGAACTCCAAATCTCCAATATGACATCCATCGGTTAGAATTTGAAGAGAAAAAAATATTGAACATACATAATTTTTTCAAAGTTAAGAAACTAATAAAAGTACAATAGCATAAAAACTAGTTTTTAGTCTGCAAGATAAAAACTAAAGTTGATAAAAAAAACTAAATGAATCGGTACGTAAATAATACATGTGATTAGGACAGTAGTTGAAATTCATGTGATAAATTTTGAAGAAGTTTTTATTTCTTTTCTTTTGATGCGTAGTAATAGTGGAGAAGAGTTAAGTTTCACTTTTCTTATTTTTTTTCTTTTTTTCCCCTAATAATTGATGGATATTTTTGTAATAAAACATATATATAAAATCTGATGTGAAATATAAAATAATAAGGGTATGTATTAAGAGATTAGAGGTGTGTATTTAAAATTTCTCTTTATAAAACAGTGTTGGAAAAAAATTACTGAGACAAGCCATTGAAAAATAAAAAATAAAACATGATATTTAAGATAAATATTAGCATATGAAGTTAGCAAATGAATTGATGTGCGGTAGAGATGGTTGTGTTGTTTGTGTTCCATTTAATCCACTCGAGTTTGAATCACAAAGGTGGGTGTTTGTTTCCAATTTTCTCTAAATTTGGAACTGATTTCTCCAAGAACATTAAAAGGACTTGAGCAAGTTGGGCCCCTATGATCGTGGGCCTAGTGCCGTCTCACAACTGGCCCTAGGCGAGGGTCGGCCTTGATGACGATGAACTATTCTTGATCGACATGCATGAGAATATTGTCTTAAAATTTTCTTTTAACATCCATGGTACAAATTTCTATAACGTTCTTTATATAATAGCGATTGGTTGAGGCTTCTCAGCTTTCGTTTATGACCATGAATTATTCTTGATCCACATGCATGAGAATAGTGTGTGTTGTAACAAATATAAGAAAGAACACAGATTTACGTGGTTCACTAACGATGTGTTAGCTACGTCCACGGGCAGAAGGAAAACAATTTTATTATCTTGAGGAAATACAGAACTGCGCACAGAAGGAGAACAGCGAGATCCCCGAATAGCTATTACTCCCGGATGGCTGGTTCAAGACATATATTAACAGTGTGTTTTTGCATTCATTGTACAAATTTATACAACATTCTTTTCGTAACAGCGATTGGTTGAGACGTCTCAGGTTCTATTAGTTTTATTTATTTTGTTGTAAGTTATAGGTCTATTGTTTGTTTTCGGTGAGAGGAAATGTAAGTCTCTACATTTTTGGTTCTATTAGTTTTATTTATTTTGTTGCAAGTTATAGGTTTGTTATTTGTTTTCGGTGAGAGGAAATGTAAGTCTCTCATAATGTACCGAGTGTACTCTTGTTTCTTTCTGAATTATCCTCGATCCGTCAGAGTTCAAGCAACAACAAAACATTGGCTACTTGTCGATCAACGAATACGATACATGAATCTCATGCATTCATAATCAGGACCCGATGGTTAGACATGTTCGAATACTACTTGAATATGATTGCTGGTCAACATAACCATATATGCAAGTAGAAAAGACGACCCCAACGAGCAAAGTCAGCGGATGATCAATCTGCATTTAGCAATTCGAGCATTAAATTCTTGTTTATCTTCTTCAACGCAATTCTGCAAGTCGCTGGGTCTTTCCTTTCACTATCATCAAAGAAAGAATCCAAGTCAACTAATGTCAGCCAACTGGATATGAGAATGCACTCTATAATAATCTATATATGGTGGATTGTAACTTTCATTACAGAACAGTAATACAAGTAGTATTACATTACCGTATACATATGTTTCCGATGGTACAACTGTGATATTGTGGACAGAATTAAGAAGACAGAAGAGAAATCATGGATTTTGCTGAATCTGGGCCATGATTGTTCACGCTTGGTATAATTTGTACGGGAGACACAAGCTTCACAAATTGTCTGAGTTCTGTAAAGCTCGAATGCTCGCTGTATGGCACCTCATACCTAGAGGATAGGACAAAGGGAACATCATTTCTAATTAGTCATATCATTTATAGTTTCAGTCTCTACTGGAAAACAAGCATTGAATTCATGGTGTTTCGCTATTTGAGCCAAAATACCGCACAGACAGAACATGTTTGATGTGAAAATGGAAAATTCCACTGCAGGGGTAAATGTTTATCACATGAATGCTTATTAGTATTGTTGAGCAATCAATAGAATTTGAGGTCATTCACTTCTAAATTGGGGCACCAGATCAAGAATGACTAATAGTGCACATTGATCCCTGTGTGTTCTATCATTTCTAGTTGAACATTCAAGAAACTGATCATGGATAATCTTCAAAGAGAGTAAATTTTACCTTATAATGGTACCCTGTTGCCACCTCCTTCCAGGAGACTGAGACTTCTTCTTTCCTTTACCAAAAGTCCAACCAGTTGGAGAGAATGCAACAATAAGGCTGTATCGACTCTGATTGTTAAGCAGGTATAAAGGAATCAGTCAACAGCAGTCACTTCTAAACTTCACTTCACAAATTATTAGGACATAGAAATCAGTATAATTTGATTTCATGAATAGTGAACTTTAATCTAGTAACAAAATTCATGATCTGATTATACTACTTGACATCACATCAGTCAATTATCTTATCCTAATTGTCCCAGGAGTTCGACCAATGCGCAGATTTGATTGCTACATCTAATAAATAATTGTCAGGATATATATGTACAAAATCGAGGTCATAACATATGACTGAAAAAGGGTTAAACCTCACCACATATTGATTTGACACATGCTTCAGTCGCTTGAAGCTCGCTGGTGTCCACATAGGCACCACATGGATTTGGCTTTCATGTTCGTTTAATGTAAACCACTGCATATCCTCCTCAGGAAAGTCCAAACATTTTAAAATATGCAGCTTTCCAGCAGTGACATAAATCTTTTTCCGGAGCACACGAGCAACCTCCAAGTAAAGGCGTTCCTTTCCTTTTGCAAAATGATAATACAACACAAGGATGGGGAGTGAGAGATGAGTAAACTGGGTCAAAGAGATAATGGATGATGCAGAGCAAGACAATGGAACAGATGAATTCAGAGGAATTTATAAGCCAAAGGATAATAGGCATGCCAACCAGGAAGAATTAAGGGTAAGAAGGTAGGAAAGAAAAGAGAGAAGTACTGAGTTTACCAATTGTGTAGCTGCCAATCAGAAATAGAGTTTTAGGGTTAAAAGTTTCAGCTTGAATTGCATCGATGACAAACTGAATTACAGCCTCCTGCTTCGGAAAGTCATACTGCAATGAATCATGAAAAAGGAATTATTTTCACTTTGGTTATAGGTATATAATGTACAAATACTTTCAAATGATAGGAAGAACAATTTTGTTTAGTGTAAAAGGAAAAAGCAGTGTCAACTTGTCTCAGACAGTTGCTTTTGAAACAATGCCATAATTCATGTGCTCGAGTTACCTGTGGGTTACAGTAAGTTGTATCAAGGATGAGAGTATGAATGAAAGATGTTCGCAAAACAGACATGCTTGCTGCATCCTCACTAAAGCGAAAGTCCCCTGTATGTAGAACAGCCTAGATATACAAAAAGAAGATGAGACTTATTTTTTCTTTCTTATAAGAAAAGAATACTTGACTACATGGAGTAGGTTAGGGAGTATTTCGGACGCACCTTACTGTTGGGAGGTTCAAAGAGTATAATTATAGAACCAGGACAGTGGTTTGCATCCAAGCAGGTAACATCAATACCTGCAATATTGATCTTTTGGTTGAGGGGTACAACTTGTATACTGTTCCATGGAATGCCAAGCTTCATGTTTACAAGCTTAGCTGTAAAGGAGGAGCAATAGATTTTTCCATGAGAGAATGACTTTGTTAGACCTTGATAATCTGCAACAACAAATGCAATCTCATCAAACCAGACAACCGTTGACATACAAATAACTGCATATATTCAGCCTAGGTAAAAAGATTCCATTGGTCCAACTGCAGTACATATCCAAACTGAAGTTATTTAAAACATATTTAAAAAACAACAACTTACGGTCCATGTGAAAGTGAGTGAGAAACCAATGAGAATAATCTCGTCTAAGATATTTAAAAGCATCCTGCAAATATTAAGATGTATGAAGTTAGCAACAATACCTGCATCATGAGAATTTATGAAGCAAGGTAAAAGCACCATAACTTATCCTTGAGCTCAAGAACAATACATTTTAGAACAAATGACTTTGAACTCAATCGGGTAACACATTTCAAATGTATGTGTTAGAAATGTCTTTGCTACTTACCACTCGAAATGGTGTTCCTGGTACACAGCACCACAAGGAAACATCCCTGAGTTTCCTATTCGTGACGTGATTCTTCACCACAACACGTTTCTGACCAGAACCTGTCTGATGCCTTTCTACCCTTGCCCGTTCTCTAGAAGCACTGCTAACCGGCTTCCTAGCACCACCAAATCCCGGAAAGTAATCTGTAATCAACTTGTTTGAAGCTGATTTACTACCATCACCAACTGCTCCTCCCAATGCATCACTGCACACCTCCACTCCATTAGCGCTCCTTTTTCTCGGACGTGCAGTCTGTGCTTCAATCCCACTACTGGTCCCTTCTCTAAGTTGAGCAATCGCATGCGCAATCTTCTTTCGCGGACCAAGCGTTGTAATGCCAATGCTTAACAAATCCTACACACAGTAAATCAGTCAAAATCACAAATTCAATCCAACAACAAAGCAAGCAAGTACATGTCAAGTCCACTACCTCTTCAGTCAGCCACTGTAGCGCATCCCAATCAATCTCCTCCCTCACGAAAACCTCCTCGTACTTCCCCAAACCAAGCCCCCGCAGCCACTCTACAACTCGCCCCGAAACTCTAGCCTCATCAGCAATGTCAGCCCCCTACAATTAAAATCAGCATTCGCAATCAAAAAAGACGAAATCTTTACACTAATACAAAAACTCATACATACATCTACAGGTCGAGCTTCTAATCTATCAAGACAATCATTACTATGAAGCTCTCTCTCTTCATTGCTCAGCTCAGAAATATCAATACCACAAAGAGGACACTGCACCAAACCCACATTTTCGTCCTCCACAATCCCATCTCCTTCTTCCTCAACCCCATTCAGCCTCAGCAGCACATCAATCTCCTCGAAATCCTCACCCTCACCGGAATCGAAACCCCAGTCGGAAGCTCGAGGCTTGATCAACCTGGACTCTATCGAATTCCGTAAATATCCCCCTTTCGGTTTCGAAAACCCTTTCTCGTTTCCCTCAGTGACGTCAGCGGCGGCAAGGTCGAAGCTTTCGGGTAGGGAATCCAAGCTGCAATCTTCGAAGGAGACTTTGGGGGTGAAGCAACGGGGAGGAGGGATGTTTTCTTTGCCGGAGAGCTTCGGCTTTTTGGAGGGCTTGCGGTGGGCTGTGGCGGTTTGGGTGAGGGGGGTTTGGAAATCGTCGTCGTCGTCGTACCGTGTGGGATTGAATGAGGGCTTCAAGTTGGAGGTGGAGGCCATGTTTGGGTTTGGGTTTTAATCTGTACAGTCCACACTATATGAAGGTGGAGATTACTATAAAAACAAACACGGCGGAAAGTTGTGATCTTTGAATTTTGTTGAGAGAAACGGAGGGAAAAATGAGGGGATTTCCGGATTCTTATTTGTTTTCGGCCCGCCTGAAAGCGGATCCTGAATTAGAGATATATTGTCCGTTCAGATAATCCAACGGCTTCAAATAGACCACACCCGCCAGCTTTTTGTTTTGCAATTTTTCTTTAATTTTGCAAAAGCTGACTCCGTCTCTGTTGCCGTTTAAACGATGGAAGCTCGATGTGTTCATCTCTAGTCTTTTCTTGTATAAAACCTCAATTCCATAAATTGTAAGTATCTGTTTCGATTTTGTTCAAGTCGATAGTTTAGTTTGTTAGATAGATATTAAGGTTGATCTTCAATACAATCTGGTTTATGCATTTGAGAGCCTTCTACAACACTTAAAATATGCATGATCTAGGTGATGACGAAATTCATATCAAATAATCATGACACAACCTTTTTTGTGGCTATTACTTGGATGGTTATTAGATTTTCTTCATAGCCTCACTTGCATCATGTGATTTTCTTTTGTTCCAACCTCCAAGTAAGTTCATCCCGAAACACATACAACACAATTTTTAAATGACTTATTTCAACAACTATTTTCGTTTTCATATTTTTATAGATCGGCTTCTTTAAGTCTATACTCAATTTTGGTCAGTTTTATAAATTTCACGTAGTAGATATGGATGATAGTAGATATGGATGATAGACTTCTTTGATCAAAATTTTTTGTTGTTGCATGTTCAACAAAAATCTGTCCAGTACTATTGGTTTAGTGACAATCTTTATTTCAAAAGTTGTAAGTTCGACTAACTAGTTTTAGGAGAAAAAAATGTTAAAGTGTTATAGGATATTATGTATCTTTCTATATATTCTTTATATGTATCTTAGCCTTATACCAATAAGATATATAATTTGACTAGATCTATGTATTCATTATTCTTACCTAATTGATATTGTGTAATTTCCTATAAATAGGGCTCTTATCAATGAATAATACAGACATCTTTCACGATTCTCTATTCTTAAATTATTTTCACTTCATCACGTTATTAGCACATGGCTCAACCCATGAGATAATATTTTTCCCAAACCCTAAAACCAAAACAGAAGCTCTCGGCCGCCACCATCGCCGTCACTTTTCGGCCGCCGCTTCCCGGCCGTCCGCTCCAGTTCTTTCTTCTCATCCGATCAAGCATTCAAGTTTCTTTTTTACGGTATGTTTACCTTACAACCCTAAAACTCTTCAAAGTTCAATAACCTCGGGGGAGATAAAGTGTTTTCTCCCTTTCTTCTACTCCATTCTATGCTTGAGTCGGTGTATTTGCAGGTTTAAAATCTCGATTGTCCTCTCCGGGTCCAAAGTTGTGTTTGATCAATTTTTGTTATTTCTTTTTAAGCCCTATATATAGGGAATTACACAATGTCAATTAGGTAAGAATAAGAAATACATAGATCTAGTCAAACTACATATTCTATTGACATAAGACCAAGACACACATAAAAAATATATAGAAAAATACAGAATATCCTAGATCATGCAATAAAATTTGTCTTATGGATTTGGCAGGCCTATGTGAGTAACGGAAACTTAACGGCAGTTGTTGTTAGCTGTCGTGGCAAAACCTAGAGCATCTGATTTTGCCGTTGGGCCGATTGGCGGGTACGGTAACACACCCGATCCGTTGTCAACCCGACTCCTGTGATTTTCTTGTTAAGCTTTTTTGTCACCTTCGTCTCTCGTATTAGTCCAACTCACTCACTCCCTCTCTCTCTCAGCCTCAGATCCATCGAGACGCTCCGATTCACTGTCAATCGTCATTCACCGATGGCCGGCGATGACAGGTGGTGCGTCGTCACCGGAGGCCGAGGCTTCGCCGCTCGCCATTTGGTCCTCATGCTCATCCGCCACAACGTCTTCCGCGTCCGAATCGCCGACCTCGGCCCTACGATCGATCTCGAACCTTCCGAATCCGAGGGAGTCCTCGCCGATGCTCTGAAATCCGGTCGTGCCGAGTACATTTCCATCGACCTCCGCCGCAAGGATCAAGTTCTTCAAGGTCAGTAAATCAGCATGCTTTGCTCTTCACTTAGTCGTTCAATTTGGCAGTAAATTTTGAAGTTTTAGAGTTACTGATTGAGTAAATTTGCGTGCTTTGGATCAAATCTGTGTAGCATGTCAAGGTGCTGAGGTTGTGTTCCACATGGCGGCTCCTAATTCGTCGATCAACAGTTTCCAGCTCCACCATTCTGTCAATGTGGAAGGTACTGAATCAAAATTACAATGTCAAGTATCTTTTGCTTCTGTGTTGTTTCGATTTTCGACTGTTTGGTAATGTTTGATAATGTATCGAAAAAAACTGTATGCTATGCAGGAACTAAGAATGTGATTGATGCTTGTGTTGAGCAGAATGTGAAGAGGCTCATCTACACTAGCTCTCCTAGTGTTGTGTTTGATGGGGTTCATAGCATTATTGATGGGGATGAGTCATTGCCATATCCACCTAAGGTAGCCATAATCCCAATTTCGAACAGACAATTTTGCTATTGAATTTCAATAAGAAAACAAGATTGCCATGCCCCTACAGCTTTGATTTTGGATATTTGTTTTCAGCACAATGATACTTATTCGGCCACTAAAGCGCAAGGTGAAGAGTTGGTAATCAAGGCAAACGGTGTTAAAGGGCTTCTAACATGCTGCATACGACCTAGCAGTATTTTCGGACCTGGTGATAGGTTACTTGTTCCGTCTTTAGTTGTTGCCGCCAGGGCAGGGAATTCAAAGGTAATTTGGTTATCCACAAGATAAATTTTAGTAAAAGACACACATACATGTAGTCACACACCATTTTGATATTTGAATTGTGAACATCTGATGCTCAAGTTTTCTACTGTTTTTCAAATGATCAGTTCATTATCGGAGATGGCAATAACATTTATGACTTCACGTATGTTGAAAATGTGGCCCATGCCCATGTATGTGCAGAACGAGCTCTAGCATCTGAAGCATCAGTTGCAGAGAAAGCCGCAGGACAGGTATAAAACTTTTGTATGAAAGCATATGTTGTCAAAATGGAATTGAAAGATGAGTATGGATTTACAAATATAATGCATCTTCTTTACTTAGCCATCACTTCACATTCTGTTTCCTTGCATTTATATTAGAACATGGCTGAGTCATGCTTTACTTTGGATGTCTGCTTATGTCAAGATAAGACAAGTTAGCATTTTAAGCTAAAAGGAGAACTTTTTTTTGCAGGCATATTTTATAACCAATATGGAACCTATCAAATTTTGGGATTTTATGTCTCTTATTTTAGAAGGTCTTGGCTATGAAAGGTACATCCTCTTCTTAGTCTTTTCAAATAAGCATACCTTTTAAGTGATCACTATACTGTTCGTCCTCAGCACCTTAATGTGTAATGTAGTCTATTGGTTGTTATTTTTAATACTTCAAGTGAGCTTCTAAGAATCAAAATTAAAAAGGCAATCTCTCTTTTCTGGTTTCAAACTCTCTCTCTCTCTCTCTCTCAATGCTCAGTTTGCTTTATTTCCCCCCTGAATGAATGTTGTTTGCAGTCCAAGGATAAAAATCCCTGCAGCTGTTATGATGCCAATTGCACATGTGGTGGAGTGGACATATAAGCTTTTAGGCCCATATGGGATGAAGGTTCCACAGCTGACGCCTTCAAGAATTAGACTCCTCTCTTGCACCAGATCTTTTAAATCATCAAAAGCACAGGATCAAATCGGTTACACACCCATCATTTCTCTTCAGGTTCTATTCTGTTTACATAATAAGAGCGATCAACTTCTTTGGTTAGTTCACTGAGATTGCAGTTATCTCTTAAGTCGCTGGAACTCCCAATTTAACACATTGATTGTGCACCTATCAACTTGTAAGAGGACAATTGAGTCATACCCACACTTGAGGGCTGTAAACTAAGTTGTCTTTGGATGTCATTACCAATGAAAGTTCCTAATCCTGTTGGATGTCATTTTCTGAATATCATACTTTGATTGGTGGATATAACATATTCTGATGTCTTCTAAGATGTGCAACACAAGCCCTAAAAATCATGGTAATTAGGTGCTTTTCTGAGTTTTCTCATGACAATACAATATTTATCTTCTTCAGGAGGGTCTCAAGAGAACAATCGAGTCATATCCACACTTGAGGGCTGAACATCGACCCAAAAGAGAAGGACCATCTAAAGCTTCTGTGTATCTTGGAAGCGGAAGGGGTATAATATTCTTCTTTTTTTTTTTTTTTTTGGTTTTCATATTCACTATAAATGAAATTATAAATGAAATTGCCCTGATATATTGTTATAATGATGCAATCCATTTGCTTTGTCGCTCTTACAGTTGCTGATACATTACTGTGGAAGGACAAAAAACAGACATTCAAGGCACTATTAGTTTTGATTACAATCTACTACAACTTCATTGCATCTCAAGCTACAGTTATAACTGTCATTTCAAAGAGTCTCATGTTCGCATCAATTTTCGTGTTCATCTCCGGCAATTTACCAGAAAAGATGTATGCCTGCCCTATGCCCTTGTTGCATATGTTTCTTAGTGTGAAACTGCTCTTTGAGGTAGCTTCCCATATGAACTGAAGCAAGTACTGAATTATTTTCTTTTCTTTTTTCATTACTCCAGATTAGGATATAAACTCGAGAAGCTTCAATCCTCACATTTTCACTTATCAGAAGAGATGTCACAACAAATTGCTGGATCAGTGGCCTCATCATGGAATATATCTGTGAAAACTTTAAAATCTCTTGGGAAAGGAAATGACTGGATATTATTCCTTAAGGTATTGACAGTTTTCTGCTGTTTTCAACTTCCTTTCTGCGTCTAATTATCTATTCTTTTGACAATGTATAAGGAGTTCAGTATTGCATTGATGCATACTTGTAATTTTGTTGATCAGCAGATAATACTTGCAATTATAATGGAACTCTTTGACATTTACTTTAATATTTTGCTGTTTGTAGGTGGCTCTATCCCTATTGGTTCTTAGCTTTCTTGGAGCCATTTCACTTCAGACCTCATTTATTATAGGTTTCTTTCTCTCTCCTTCATAATGTCATTTCACAATGTGTTCCCATTTGTCAACATTAATAATAAAGGCATAGGCATTGTATTCGAAGTTGAAAGCTGATAAAAAGTTTTAAGGTTTTGAAGATGTTGGCAATGTTATGTAGAATTTGAAGTGTTAATATGTAATTACAGACAAACAACTTTGGAATTGTATATCATTTTGGTCAATGGAGTAGAGAGGACAGTGAGTTAGAGAATTTGAATATCTAGGGAGTGCCTGTGAATTATGGGACACTAACTGTTCTCAACTAGTTATGTCATGATGACTCTTGTATTGATTCATTTGTCCTTTTTTGGGCCTGGTTGCAATGTCATAGCTGAAAACTTTTTTATGAAGAATGTATTTCATTCTTTGTTTGTTGAAGGATCAAGAAGCTTCTTCCCCTGCCTTAACTCTTAGTTTCTTTGTTCTCTTATGCTCCAGGAGTCTCGACTGCCTTTCTAGCCTTCTATGCGTACGAAAAGCAAGAAGAAAAAATTGATGCCATGGTCCTAGAAGCTTTCTCACATGGATGCAAATTGAAGTCTGATATACTCCGAAAATTCAATACATCCAAAAAGATTGAGTGACTTGGCGATAATGTTCATAGCCCTGCTGCCTTTGCCGATAATGTTCATGGCCCTGCTGCCTTCATCTTGTCATTCTGGTATAATTGTGTGGGAATTCATAGAGAAAAGTGTGCTGTCCCAGGAAAGAAAACGATTCCTTTTTCTCTAATCTTCAACTAATTCTTTGTAACTACATTGTATGTCCATTTTGTGTATTGCTCCATCTTTTTTTCTTTCTTTTTTTCCCACGAGATGGGACCTGAACATGCTTTCCATAGTATGTTCTTTCCTTTTCATTTTAACTTTACCCACTTTTCATCATTAGTTTTTGTTTCTTGCTTGACATGCCCATTGATCCCCTCTCATTGTTTTAGTGGATGCACTGGTTGGGAATTCCCTGAAAGACTAAAGAACAGTGCTGTCTTGACCGAAAAAATAAAAAGAGACTAAAGAACAGTGCTGCATTTTTGCTTTGTAGTTTGTAGTTTCTGGGGGAGGTTGTTAATGTCATTTTCCTACCTTCATATAGAAGCTTTCATTATTTGTGAAATTAGCATCCATGACATTATGGCATGAGCATGACTAATTGCTTATCATAATAGCTTAAGTTTGAGTAAACCATAGCAATTGTTTATGTGATTGCAGTCACCACTGGTGGCGTCATCGGTTGCACGTTACATCTCTACATTTAGTTCGTATTACAAAATTGTGTTATTGTGTATGTCCCTTGTAAACAATTCAGGTCAACTTTTCCGTGACACAGAAGTGTCAATTATCATGGAAAACGACTGTAATCTGTACAGGACAGCCGTTCAACTTCCAAGAACACCCACAAGAAATAAACAAGTTCAAATTGCATCACCACTGACCATAAATGTCGGTGTGTCTTTTGTTTTGCAGAAAAAATGGGATGCGAATCTGGTATCTTATTCATGTTCAAACGACATCTTCATGGCTACAATCATGGTTACAGACGCATTGATACATGATCTGAATGACACTTATTTTCCCAGTGTTATATCCGTCCCGTGTTTTACTAACTATGGTACAAATTGTGACAACTCAGAAAACTTCCGGTTTTCATTACAAATTGTGTATCTATACATACAATGCGGATGACTAAGATTAGATGAAAGGAATACATATACAAGCGGGGGTTCTACATACGAATAGTTAAATAGCTAGACTACACGTTCTACTTGTATCGTCTCACGTTCAAGAATTTTTGTTCAGACAATTATCTAATCAGTTTTCAATACATGTCACTTATTTCAATTGTGACTTTCCGGCAACCATCTGGTCAGTTTTCAGTAGATGTCATATGAAGTTACAAACCTTGATTATGCTCCACATCAATGATAAACACCAAATCAGTAGTCACCAAGCAAATCATGCTCCTTGGTAATTTAGTATGATGACCCGACTCGTGAAAACAATCACAACTTTTGACCAAGCCCTCTCGTGCCTCTCTCGTCTCTTCCAAATTTGCTTGCATTGCAATTCCCGTTTCTCACTTTATTTCTGCAAAAACCCATCCTTTTTTAAAAGCAGAGACTCTCAGATTCATACACGCAGAGAGATAGCACATAGTTTTCAAAAAACCTCGATTTTTTTTTCAACCTCAAAATCTTTACCTTTACATTCAGTGATTCCCAAACCCAATGAACCCAAATTGACCAAACCCATCTTCAAAAATCCACTCTTTGTCTGAATCCCCATTACACTTTGCTTTCCAATAAGATTCCCACTCCTGCAAACACTTCCACTCCTCTTTTCCCTTTCTGGGTTCTTCTAATTCCTCCTCCCCTGAATTGGGTCTCATCGGTTTTGCTTCAAAGTTCAAACCTTTTTTCCCGCCCAGTAATCCATTGTTGCTGTTATCCATGTGTTTTGGTTTGAGGATTTGAAGTAATGGGTGGAGTGGATGTGATAAAGAGCAAAGGCTGTTCTAGACTGTCTGGTGGGTTATCTTCTCCGCTGCCTTCGTTTAAAGCTCAGAGAGCTTTTGGGCCAATGTCTCCGGCGGCAAACTCTACTGGGTCGGAGACGGTTGTCCGATCAAACGCACCGTTTTCCGGGCTTGTTATTTGCGTTACTGGGTTGTCCAAAGGTAAAAAAGTAACTAGCTTTGAATTGAGACTTTGGTGAATTTTTGAGTGTGTGGTAAGTATTTTGTGGTTGTTGATTTGGCAGAAGCGAGGAAACAAGTTATGGAAGCAACTGAGAGATTGGGTGGGCAGTATAGCCCTCACTTGCATCCCCAATGTACCCATTTGGTGGTCCAAATATCCTTTCTTGCTGATATTATGTTACTTGCAGCTTCTTCTTTTTTCGGGTTTGTTGATATGTTATTGGGGAGATATTTGTCAGTGTTCTTTAGTAGGGTTGAGGTTTATGAAAAATTGATGTACATTGTAAGGCTTGTGTGTTTTCTTTAACAAGTTTTACAGCTTTGGTGGTCGCAAATTTGAGCATGCTTTCAAGCATGGATCAAAAAATGGTCTCTCTATCGTTACAATTGGGTGGTTTGTGGATAGTGTTAGGAAGAATGGTGAGTGTGATGATCTTATATACTTATCGCATGCATTAGTTTGATGGATACTTTAGAGGCTGAACGCTGTTTTATGCACACTTCATTTGAGAAATCCAAAAGCTTAGTATAACTCTGGTTGCGTTTTAATGGTTTGCAGTGAGGCTGAGTGAATCACTCTATAGTATCAAGAGTATGGGACAGAATGGTATTCGTTTGGATGAGTTGAATAGGCTTGTTGGGTTTTCTGGTGCGGAAAATTCTTGTCTTCCTGTTGGTGCTTATGGAAACAAGCAGTTAAGCACGATTGAAGAACCACAATTTTCTGGAAGAGAGTTCAACTGTAACAGAAGTTCTGACTCTACTCTATCTGGTCACTCCATGTATGTTGACTTGGATATATCAGCTGAACTAAGGAACAAGGTAAAGTTGAATTTCAGAGTAATATGTACTTTATTTTAAAGAAACAGTTAGGATCTTTTTCTCTACTCAGTTAAAAAGAAAGATTTACTAGTGATATTATTGGCCAATGTCAGACTAGATAAAAGTGAACCCCTTTGAGTTTTAAAAGTTTCTTTTAGTGTCTCAGTATCATTTCATCGTCCTTGCAGGTTATTCAGGCTATTAGTAGAGAGGGTGCCACGTTTGTAGATCAATGGTTTGTTGGTTCCCGAGCCAGTCATGTGGTGTGTGAAGGGTCTTCCAGCCGTAAATATCTTGGCCACTCTAGCAATATCGTTACAGTGAGACCTGCAAGCCATTCTTGTTTGTATTTTATTTTTGATCAAAGCTTTTGTGTTTGGCGTTTATTTGAATCAGGATCATGTGCAGTGTAGGTCATCTGAGGGTATATGTTTGAGACTTTTAACACCAACTTTTTTATGTCCTATATAATTATTGGCTGTCTTCGTATTGTTTTTCCTATTGTTATGAGCTGCAATCATAAAGTTGCCTATAAGAGATTAAAATAGTTTTCTGTGTATTTCTTGTGACAATTGAATTAATTATGTTTCTGATGTTTCAGCCACTGTGGGTTTTGAAGACAGTCAAGGAGAAGTATGTGCAAAGGCTTGTCCATATATCTGCAGATTTGGCAAGGCAAGTTGGTACGATGCTTGAAGATTTGCAGAATGGCATCGCAGATGAGGTATTTTGCTACACATTGTTGTGTATATGTCATATTTGGACTACTTTGTATCTCTCTTCTGCCTCAAACCCTTGGCAATGCTGAAGTGTGGTGAATGTGTTTCACTCTAAATGATATAATTTTCTTCTGTGTAGTAATATAAGTTTGGTTTTTCCAAGTTGTGCTGCTTGTAATATTTATTCTCTCATTCTACTAGGAAACAACTGAGCACAATGTCCTTGAAGATGCTCAGACTTACAGAAATAAAGCAAGCCTAGAAAAGAGGCAAAAGATTGTGAATTCTGCTAAAACTGGAGTTAGAAATCGCCGTGGTCTTCGGATGCAGGTAATGGTTAATTTTGCTTCGTTTCTGTGACTGTGCTTCTATATAGTGAAATATGATAAGTACTTAAGTTGTGGTGTTTTCTTTGTAGTGGGAGCGTAGCATAGTTTTGCTCAAGTTACAGAATTACTTTTGATTAGCTTAATATTGAGTATACTCTGCTGTTGTCTACGGTCAAGATTTTTTCTTTGTCAATGGAGACTTATGCAACCTAGAATTTCAGATTATAAAAGTGAGCCAATATTGACAATTGTCACATGAATTTAGCTTTTTTTAGCTTTTTGTTAGCTGACATGTAGTTGGGGGATTGTGCTGTTATTTGCTGAATCTTCCAGCTGGCATAGATGACTTGTCAAGCTGGTAAAGTCTATGGTAGGTTTTTAAACTGCTTCATGCCATTAATGTAAGTCATGCAAATACAAGGAAACGATCAGTTTCCTGCCATTTAATACCCTTCTGTTGGTGCATTAGAATGATTTTTTATAGTGCCTGCTTAATGTTAATAGCATCATTGCTAAATAATACGTTACAGTGTATCATTTTAGTTGCGTGTTTTATTGTCATGGCAGACTTGTCAAACCCCCATGCGTCCAATAACTCCTAGCAGCCTTCTGGATTCCATTTGCTGGTCAATTTCAGAGCCAACTTCGGCGGCATCCATCTACACCGAGACTTTCAGTTTTGAAGATGCTGGTGAACATCAAACATCTGTATTTTTTGATGCAAATGGTGATGCCAAGGATTCAGAAGCTTCATTTTCCAACTTAACTAGACCACTCAAGGAAAGGTAGTTGATCACTTTTGTCCCCCATTCCCCACCTCCTTTCCTCCTTAAAGAGCACAATAATTCCCAGATTTGTTTGCTGAATTGAAGCGTATCTTACTTTTATGTTATTGTCCACAGTGAGAAATTGGAACTAATATTTAAAAACCACTTTCTTACCATCCTGTTCCCAATTGACCGATTTGCTGAGATGGGGCCATCCTCCAGAACGTTTTTCAGCAATGATGGGTTTACATGCTTGCAGGTGTTAGATCATATCCATGCATATTACCAGGTACAAATTTAGACACTCAGTTATGTTGCTGCAGACTTCCAAGTCATTGGTTTTATTGGGTCTCATACTCTCTCATCTGTCTTTTATATTGCAGGAGAGCATGTCAGTCCACGAAATAGAGGCTGCAATTCACACAGACTCAAAGCACGCGGATCGGCTTCGATCAGTGTATGCAAGTAAAGAAACAGCAGAACGTGGTTATGCGATTTTCAAACGGATCGACTTCCTAGGGAGTCGCAGAAGTTTTGAAATGTTGAAGCGTGTCAACGGAGACAACAACAGTAATGTATATGAGTTGATAATCAGAGCCTAAGAAGTAAAATCATCTTACAGTATCTCCATGGTAAATGCCTTCATCTCACTTGATGGCTATGATTTCAAAGGAGACAACCAGAGTACACCTAGTACTGAAATTATTTATACTAGTGCTTAACTTTGTGTGCATAAGAAATTTTGAATGAGTGCAAGTACCCCAACATTTTGTGCTTTCTTATCAATCAAATCCTACAAAATCGTTTCATTTGTTGATAGATTGTATATTGAAAAAAGTGATTGGGGTGGTTAATAGGATGCTTACATGCAGTTTTACAACCTAATCAATAAAAGAGGCACTTATTAAGGTTTTATTCACACAGTGCCAACCAAACATGAGGGCCTAACTAGCTACAGCATAAATATATATCTAATAACTCAATCTAGAAGCTGATTATAGCAAGCGCACACACATATATAGATAGATATCTGTGATAATACAACCACAAAGCTAACTAACTCAACATGACATTTAGATCATTCCCAAGCCAATCCTCATCAGACTCCAGAAATGAAGCCAGAGACCCAAAATCAGCAGCTTGAATATTCTTGTCCATCATCTGCTTAGGTAGTACTAAAACCGGACTGCCCTGCTGATCATCATCTCCATCAATGGCATTGTTCAGATTCGCAAAGTCACAGTCCAGTATTTTGCAGAAGTCCTCATGATCATCAGTGTTGAAGTCCAACATAAAATTCGTCGGCGAACTTCCCAAATGATCATCACCATCGCCAGTAGTATTAGTAGTAGTTGTTGTAGATGGTGAACCATCTTCCCTGGACATATGTGATTCAACAGAATTAATAGCCTTGATCAAGTCGTTGGTATTATTCATGGCTACACTATTAGAGAAGTCATTAAGCCTTCTATGATGAACAGGACTAGCTGTTGCAGCAGTTGTAGTAGGTGGTGGCTGTGTTGGAATGACAGTGTTGACCCTACTGTATTGCTGTTGTGGCTGCGTCTGGTCAGGGGCTCTTTGGACAGTTGCATTATTGCATTTGGACTGTGATGAAGTTTGAGCTGCAGCTTGTGCCATTTTCTTGGCCAAGTTGGAGTTCCAGTAATTCTTGATTTCATTGTCTGTTCGCCCGGGAAGTCTTCCTGCTATCAGAGACCATCTGCAACATAACATGAAAGCCAATTCTGTTAATCCATTATTTCTTCCTAATTACTTCACCTTAGCTAACACTAACTAGTAATTACAAAGAAAAATTCAAAAGAAAAAGAAAAAGGAGTACCTGTTGCCTAGGAGCTTATGGAGTCTGATGATTAGTTCTTCTTCGTCATCAGAAATGCTTCCTCTCTTAATATCAGGTCTCAGATAGTTCATCCAACGAAGTCGGCAGCTCTTCCCACATCTCTTTAGACCTGCATATTATCACCATCCATTATCATCAGAAAACTGCATTATATTGAAACTGAATTATATATGTATAGTTGTATATATGCCACACTGTTCTTCATTTTCATTAGTTATATTATGCTACATATTATTCGCATATTTTGTTTATAACAGTCAACCTTCTTCAGCCTCTCATCCCCAGAATGAAGAAACAGCAAATTTCCAGATCAAGTGGGAATGTTGCTAGATCTCTTTTTCCAAAACTTGTTGAAAACAAAGCTTCCTTGGGATCATATCCATTCATATAAAAGAAAGTTTGCCATAAAACTCCAAAAAGCCAGCACACCATTAAACATAGCTATATCTACCTCTCAGCTGAGATCACTTAGAACACAAGTAATGCCATAATTAGTAAGAAAGCAAATGACATCTCTCACTTAACAAGCAAGCAAGCCAATTAAGATGGAATATATTAGCAAGTTAAGAATGAAGGTGGCCGGGATTAATAACCAACCTGTTTCTTTAGCGACATTGCTCCATTTGCCTTCACCATGGTTCTTGATGTAATCCAAGAGCAGTTTATCTTCAGCTTCCAACCAAGCTCCTTTATTGAGTCCATCCTTAGAACACCTTGGACCTCTACCCATCGTTCTTATTGGCTCTCTAGTATCAGTATTAGTTGTAGTAGAAACTGTAGTATAATGCTCGATGGGTATGGAGGCAATTGGCTCGAAACCTCGTGTCTGGTTTTTATAGGTAGAGCCTCCATTATTGAATAGTTGCAGTCATTTTCGGCATATAAAATGTACGTCACTCATTTCCCATAGAGATCTGAGCCGAGCATCCGACCCATAGAAAACAAAAGCGACTTACACACACTCTTAAAAAAATTCCCAACGGGGACCCAACAAAAAATAATAGAAACTAATCTCACCGAATCATTATACAGATTTTTATTTCTCACCCAGATTTCCATATATAGTATCATTAATTTTAGTAGTTTTCTGAAGAAGGAAAACGTGATCTAGGATACTCTAGGCTGCAAGGACGATTTCTAGTTCCGCTAATAATTGAACTTAACACCCTTCATCATCAACATATCTGATACGGCCTAGCTAACTGTCACAATGCATCAGCGATTGAAATTGTTTTCGGAGTATCATCAGCAAGATGATTCAGTGCTCGGATAAACAAATTTACTCGTTACGATGCTTCTCATCGTAAAACGACTCAGGCAACGATCCTCTTGATACCATTTTCTATAACAAGAGTTGCTATCGAGGGGGGGGTTGCATTGCAGCTGCAGCTGGTTAATTTAGGGTGTTATTAGGGTTCATCTAGATCACGTGGTGTAAAGTAATAATCAATATGTGAAAGTTGAGAATTTAAAATGTGATGGATCACCATCGGTTGTCTGTATTTCATAGTTGGGAGGAATGACGACTGTCATTCAACCGTGTCCCTGTTATGAGCAGAAAGTTTGTTCCGGCCATGTTGACTTGTCAAAGACCAACCCAACAAGCTTCTCCTCAGTAGTTTTCCGGTGTTGAAAATTCGTTAGCTGCTGAAAGTTAATTGGGGGACTATCTGTGTGGCATTATTTGAATTTTGAAGGCAAATAGAAACATCCTTTTTTTTCTGGTTCAGCTTGAAATTTAGGTGAAGAAGCTAATGTGGGGCGTGGTCTCTGTTGCTACTTGCAAGTGAGGGTCATTTTCATTAAGCTCTGGTAGGGAAAGATGATCTTTCTTCTCAGATTTGTCACACAGCACCATGCAGATCTCATTAAACGCAGGTTTTCGTGGCCAGTATGAGGTCCACAGCATTTCGATTGACTCGCATACTCTTTTGAGTCTTATCATTTGATAGTAATTAGATCACGAAATGATCTCCATTTAAGGCGAGAGAAAGTGTAAAATGTTTCGATCTACAATAAACACTGAAGCAGCAAACTTCTGGACCACAAGTTCTGGTTACACAAGCAGAGAAAGCTAAATGAAAAATATACACCAACAGTCATATGAGCATTTTCCAACAGTGGCATATAGTTGGTTTCATGAAGTCCACTACTCATCAGCTATCTTATAGTGAAATTCATCAATTGTGGAATATAGTTCGCCGTCTGCTTCAAGAGGCCTGATAGCGTCCCTGTCACAGAAAATAAAAACAAGTTACCCTATATGCATCAGTGTTTATGACTCTGTTTGTGTATACAAGTGTTAAGAGAGGGAGAGCAAGTGTACATGATCTTTTCCATGGGGAGATTTAGGCGCTGGGAAAGCTCTTGTGTGCTTGTTCCATTTCTACAATGCAATAGAAAAGCGGTACCAAAAAGTCAACGCAGAAGGCACAAGAGAAAACAGCAGGCCCAACAGGGATGTGAAATCCACACACCCTTTTTCCTTTTTTGGTTAACACATTCACAAAAAGACAGGTTAAAGTCACTATAAGATAAAATTTAAGTTACCAAAGGAAAAAAGATGTGTGGATTTCAATTTGGGGTGTGGATTTCATAACCCAACATATAACACAAAACATGGGGAGCCTACGCATATTACACAACACACTGTAACACTGTTAAACCCAAAAAAGAAACATGGTAACTCACGTGCTGGAAGGCTGCAGCCTCATATATTCAATGATTAATTCATGAACGCTCTTTCGTCCATCAGCAGTAAATTGGCCCGATAACTACAAAAATTGAACCATTATCGCACATGCTAAGCTTATTATAGTTTGAAGTGTAACTGTTCCTGGTTATTTAACGCACTTGGTTTGATGAGGCGGTCTGATATCCACTTGGCTCACTCTTTACAGGAGTGTACACAGACAACCCCATGGGCTGAGGTTGATGTACAGCAGTTCCTTGCAGCTTCTACAAATGTAGTTACACCATAAATAAAACAAATTACATAATATTTAAATTCATAATCGAGTGAACTAAATCAAGGCAATTGTATCACTACTTCAAATTATTATAGATACCTGTAACCGTAAGTGGTTATATATGCACTCAATGTAATGGAAGGCAACTTCATCAAAGTTCTTCACAGGCCTGAACCAAAAACTAAATGTCAAATTATATGCCATTGACTAGTTACTTCTAGAAAAAGCAGTATTGACACAAAAGATACAGAGCAGGCACATTTTCAATAAAAGTGACCAACTGAAATTAAGATTTAACTCATTCAAGCAGTGAATCAAAAAGACTAATTTCTACATAGATAAAGACATTCTCCAACATGTTGCCTCACGAAAGAACATAAACCAAGTATCAACTAAAAATTTCAACATCTTTTTTTTTGGGGGGGGGGGGGGGGGGGGTTTAAAATTCAACAACTTTTTGCAACAAGATTTATCTAAAATCCAACATATTTTAACAGGAAAATATGTAATATTTGTCCAGAATCTATAGAAAAGGAGAAAACCTATCAGCAAATAAAGAGAATTGTTAAGCCAAATTGAAACCATTGAAAAATGTATTCCATGACTTTCCATATCAAAACAAACAAATCAGATACAAGATTCATGTTTATATATCTGACACTCCATGCCCTGTGTGTATATACTATGTAGTATGTACAAATATAAATGTGTTTGTGTGTATGTTGCGCCTAGTTTAGTGGTAGAGTTACTTCCAATTGAAGATTTAACATCAGTCATATGCACCAGTGAAAGCTATTTGGCTCGGTATAATAAGAGGGATGAAACATTACACACTAAATCAATTAAAATCTCCAGACATGCACATTGCTGAAAGAAATTTAGAATCTCTATATCCATACCTCACAGAGAATGCACCTATCTGCCGAACACCTTGAAAAACTTTCAAATTTCCGTTGACACGAACATACATTCCATCCCTATAGCAAAGTAGATTGGAAATGACTTAAGAACATCATAACGACTTTGGTGTTATAATATCATATAACCCGCTCATTAAATCAATAGAAAGTTAAACTTACTCTACTGCCTCCATTTCTGTTGAGTCGAAACCCTCGTTGACCCTATGGAACAAATAACACGCTTGTTAATCAACTGATTTTGCAGAAAGCGGGATTAATGAATGACTTAAACCTTTAAAACATAGCCAACCAATTACCACAATATCTAGTGTGAAATTGAAACACGCTTTTCTAGCGTCTACAAACTCATCAAACGTTCAAGTACACTCATAAACTGTATCGTACTAAAAAGTTGCAGAATTACCATCTTCGGCATTTGATTCGCCCTGTTCCATCATCGATGGTAAAAGAAACATCAGTGGTCTTCTCAACTTTCTCAAACACCATCCCAAGCAAAGACACCTAAAACCAACCACGTATCAGAAATCCGCGATTACATCACAATTACTACCGAAAAACGCTTTAGAATTGGAGAGAACAAAAAATTGAAAAAAGCTAAATACATTGGCCACATCAGCGCCGCCTATCACAAAGTTTGATTTCTCATCTCCGGACTGATGAGCTTCGCTAATCTGCTTCACCGTCACCGGAACCAGTCCGTGACTTTCACGACTCTGCAACAACAATCAAAACATACCACTCGCTGACTTAGACCGAAACCCTAATTACAGTACAATAGCCCTAAATTCTGCTATAGTTATTCGAGAGAGAGAGAGAGGGATGAGATGTTTTTACCCTAGCCGCGGAGGAATTGGAATCGCTGCCGAATTGAGTGGCCTGAGAAGACATGAACCCGCCGCCCCCGAAGGCGGAGGTGGCGTCGAATTGGCTGCCTGAGAACATTTTGGAGAGAGAAATTGATGTGATCTAGAGAGAGCGTGGGTGAAAGTGGCGGTATGTGGGTGTGAAATGAATTGGGGTATTTATATGAGGTAATTAGGGATTGAATTGTGTTCCCGCCAATGTCGTTTCGATGTTCCCGCTCAATCTTCATCTCTTTCCTTTCGCCCTATTTGACTATTTGTGGTACCACTCCAGACGTGTGGGTCGGATCCGGATCCCTATTTGCTTCCTGTTGATCCAACAAAAAAGTCATTTTTGCCCCCAAGTTTCCGGTTTATTTTCGGATAGGTTTTCGGCCCTTTCTGGCAATCGACGATCGGCTCTGGCAATTTCCGGCACACAATGTCTTATTGGTTAAGAAACTGGTATCGAAAACGCATCGGAGACTACTGGAAACGCATCGGAGACGTCCATAAATCGGGTCTGTAAATACACTGGATTCAAGGGGATTAATACTTACCTTTCGTATTAAAGAAGAAAGATAAAAGAAATCAGAACACAGCCCGAAAAGTCATTTTTATCCCCACGTTTCCGGTTTATTAACGAATATGTTTTTGGCCCTTTCCGGCAATCTCCAGTCATCTCTATCAATTTTCAACCATATCTACGTGATGACTTGTATGTTAAGAAACTGGTCATGGAAACGTCAGAAACGCAACGGAGACGCTCGAAAATGCTTTGGAAACGTTCGGAAACGCCTATGTAAATACATCGGATACGAGGGGTAATATTGGCTTTTCGGCTCAAAGAAGAATGCGGAAAAGAAAGCTGAAACAGCTGAAAAGTCATTTTTGCCACCAAGTTTCCAATTTATTTATAGATTTGTTTTCAATCTTTTTTGGCAATCTCCGGCTGTCTCTGGCCATTTCCAGCCATATCAGCGTGTACGTGAAGCCATGTAGGTTAAGAAACCGGTCTCGGAAAAGCCGGAAACACATTGGAGACGTCCGGAAACGTCCAAAAACACCTTTGTAAATACACCGGGTACAAATTGGTAATAATGACCTTTAGTCTCAAAGAAGAAATACAAAATAAAGCTGAAACAACCTGTTAGTACATAGCCAAAATACTTGGCTAAGCTGAGAATACGGTACAGTTACCCTGTCGAGATAGCCCTGGTGGGCCATTCATAGACATCCAAGGAAGGAAGGGCCGGCAACAAATCGCTTGCCGAAGTCACTCTAGCGGCAAAGCACCCCCAAAAGAGGAAACACTCCAAAGGAGGGCAAAGAATCCCACATTGGAAACAAGCTCAAGGTACACAAGCTTAGCCTATAAAACAAGCTCAAGGTACACACATCTACCTTACCTGACATCTCACAGATTCATACTCTCTTACTTTCATTCATCTACCCGTACAAGTGCATATAGCTCACTTAAGCATCGGAGAGTCGAAGACTGGGCCACCCTAGTCCTGACCCTGTGACGCTGTTACTTGTGCAAGTACCGAGTGAAAGCCCCTCAAGAATTCTACTTCGTTCCGCCCCGCGACCTCTTCCCGGCTCGGGACGTAATAGGTAGAAACACAACCTAAAAGTCATTTTTGCCACCAAGTTTCCTGTTTATTTACATATATGTTTTCGACTTTTTTTGGCAATCTTCAACTGTCTCCGGCCATTTCCAGCCATATTAGCGTGTACGTGAAGTCATGTAGGTTAAGAAATCAGTCTCATAAATGCCGAAAACACATTAGAGACGTTCGAAAACACGTCAAAATGTCCAGAGACACCTCTGTAAATACAATGGATACAAGGGCGTATTACTATCCTTTTGCCTCTAAGAAGAAAGATAAAAGAAAGCTGACATCTGAAAGGTTAGTTTTGCCCCCACGTTGTCGGTTTATTTACAAATATGTTTTCGACCCTTTCTGGCAATATGCGGTCGTCTCTGGCAATTTCTGGCCAAATCATCAGGTACACGGCACCTTGTAGGTTAAGAAACTGGTCTAAAAAATGTTTCGGAGTAGCACGGAAACACGTCGGATACGTCCGGAAATGGCTCTTTAAGTACACTGGATACAAGGGGGTATTACTGATCTTTTGCCTCAAAGAAGACAGATAAGGGAAAGCTCAAACAACATAAAGTCATTTTTGCCCCCAAGTTGCCGGTTTATAATATGTTTTCGGCCTTTTCAGGCAATCTACCTCTCTCTCCGGTTATTTCCAGCCATATCATCTCATACACTACGCCTTGTCGGTTAAGATATTGGTCTCGGAAATGCTGGAAACGCATTAGAAACGCCCGGAAACGCTTCGAAAACATCCGGAAACGCCACTATAAATATACCGAATATGAGGAGGTATTACTGACTTTTCGTCTCAAAGAAGAAAGAGAAAAGAAAGCTGAATCAGATACACCGGGTCAATAACCGCCCTGATCCATTAGGTTCCATGGTCCAGATAGAACAAAACGATTTGGCAGATTCCAGCACATCACTTTCAAATTAGCCACTTTTTACGTTTTCGACTATCAAAATTACGATCACACCGTTTATGTGGCCTCCTCTTCTCCACCCATATATAAATTTCAAAACCCTAAAATTTGAAGTGGTTGCAGCTCCACTCAGGTCTTCTCTTCCTCTATGCCTCGTCTTCAAAATCACCTCCATTGAAAAACCACACATTCTCATCCATGAATTCCATTTCTGTAAATTGCACGTGCACTTCTCCCTTTCCCGCCAAGCACCTGAGCTCCGCCGGAGCTCGCACTGTTCCCGGTCAAAGAAATGGACCGTCAGAAGCGTTTGATTACCGGCGAAGAGTCCGGAGATTTCGAGTTTCGAATGCCGCCACCGGAGCGCGGCGGAGCTTGGTGCCGTCGAGCGGCGGCGAGGTCGGTTTCGGGAAGGTGATCAAGTCTAGCGCCGCCATGGAGCTGCTCGACTTCGAGCGCGGCGTTTGCGTGCCGTTTCGCAAGTATACTCCCGAGACTGTATGCGGTTTCGAAACCTATATTCTCTCCATTTTGATCCGTTTGATTTTGTTTTTGTGCGAATTTTAGTGTTAGTTTAGCTAATTGAGTAGTTTATCGAGTAGAAATTAGTGTTCAATTAATAGTGAATTTCGATGATTCTACAGTAGTGTGAATCTGGTAGAAATTATGACTCATTTGGTGTGGATTTTCGTGCTGTTGAAAATAATTCAGGTGAGGAATAAGGTGTTGGAATCCAATGGGGCAGTTGCATCGCTAATTTCGAGAGGTGTGGAGATAGTATGGACTTTGGGCTTCTATTGGTCTACCTTGATGTATGACTGCTTCGTCGGAAGGGATCAAGAAGTTGTACCAAAGCGTGCTCGACAGCTTAGAAATCTCCTGTGTGACTTGGGGCCTTCTTTCATCAAAGCTGGCCAGGTGAGAATGACACCAGCAATGAAATTGAATTTATAATCACCAGCATGTTTGTATTTTTCTATCATTTGATTGAGTTGAAAAGGGAATTTATCTGCTACTACAAATTCGAGAATCTTGTTGTGTACTGCCATTGAATTGTACATTCATATGTTTGTTGAGTTTGCTTTATTGAATGCATGACTGATTTGACTCATGTATTGAAAGGTTCTTGCAAACAGACCCGATATTATAAGAGAAGATTACATGAATGAACTCTGCATTCTCCAAGATGATGTTCCTCCCTTCCCAAATCAGGTGAAAACTTACTCTACCAAAAACATTATTAGTTTCCATATGCTTGTAACTTTCATGAGACAGATTTATGGTGCAGGGGTTATGAAGATTTATCCTTGTATTCTAGTATCTAACTCAACTCCACATTTTTTCAGGTCGCCTTTGAGATAATTGAAGAGGAGTTGGGTCAACCCCTTGAAGCTATATTCAGTAAAATTTCGTCACAGACAATAGCAGCTGCCAGTTTGGGTCAAGTTTACCGAGCTACTTTACGTGACACTGGCGAGGATGTAGCCATTAAGGTTTATCCGATCCCATTAAGTATCACTGATGTTGAATATATAGGCTAGCAAGTGCCAACTTTTTATGTGCAAGTTTACCGAGAACTTGCACCGGTAGTTTACTTGCAGGAATAAGATTATAACGGAATCAGAACAAGCCCAACCAAATTATAATATTCAAATTCTGTTGTACTTGCAGGTTCAAAGGCCACAGATAGAACCTATCATTTATAGGGATCTTTTTCTGTTCCGTACTCTGGCTTCATTCTTAAATGGAATCAGTCTACAGAAACTTGGGTGCAATGCTGAGCTCATTGTTGATGAATTCGGTGAGAAGCTTTTGGAGGAGCTTGATTACACTTTGGTACCTTTCAGACCTGCTCTATAGAAGCACAAATAATAGACCTCAGATACCATATTAGTATTGCAATCTTTACTGTCACTGTAGTTGCATTTGTCTTTCTGGAAATTTTAATTACGCAGCATTTGTCTATTACAGGAAGCCCGCAATATTGAAGATTTTCTCGAGAACTTCAAAGATGACCCTACTGTCAAGATACCTGAGGTTTACAAACAGTTTTGTGGTCCACGTGTTCTAGTAATGGAGTGGATAGATGGTATCCGGTGCACTAACCCGCAGGTAAGTTGTCAGTAGAACAATGCTATTTCCCCATGATAAGATATCATTTGTCTCAGTAATATCCCACCATGTGTTGCAGGCAATTAGAGAAGCTGGCGTTGATGTGAATGGGTTCTTAACTGTTGGAGTCAGTGCTGCGTTGCGGCAGTTATTGGAATTTGGATTGTTCCATGGAGATCCGCATCCTGGAAATGTTTTTGCTATGCGTGATGGACGTATTGGATATGTAGACTTTGGGAATGTTGCTGTGCTTAGTCAGGTGAAATACGTACTTCCTAGACATTTGTTATGTGGATATTGGTCTGTGTTTCTTTTCGCTTCATTTGATAAGGAGCGTCATTTTGCATTTGTGTTGATAATTGGGGTTAATGCAGTAGACAGGATCATATGATGTCTCTCTTCAATTGGATATTAAGGCATAATATAAAGATATATAGCCTTAAGTTTGTTACTAATTCTGGTACTATTCTTAAAAATCTTTTATATCAGCAAAATAAACAGATTCTGATTGATGCCGTCGTCCATGCTGTAAACGAGGACTATGTTGAGATGGCGAACGATTTCACCAGGCTGGGCTTCTTGGCTCCTGGGACTGATGTCTCTCCTATCGTTCCAGCTCTAGAAGCGATCTGGCAGAACTCTCTCGGAAAAGGACTGTCTGACTTCAATTTTCGAAGTGTTACTGGTACGTTAATATCCTCCAAATTTGATGTCCATATCAGTTTTGTTTTTATGTCTGTCAACGTTGTTAAGAGCTCTTTGAAATACATTTTCCTCTCATTATGGACTATGGTTATATATTGGCTGGTCTATTTAGGACACTCGTGATAATTGTAATGAACTATGGGTGTTCTGCTGGTGCAGGGAAGTTTAATGAATTAGTTTACAACTATCCCATCCGTATTCCAGAGAGGTTTTCGCTTGTTATCAGATCTTTATTGACTCAAGAGGGTATCTGTTTTACTTTGCAACGAGACTTCAAATTTCTTGAGGTAATAGGGCAGATCTTTTTCTTTTTCCCTTGTACTTTCTCTTGGAATGTAGGTATTTTATAGAGAAATCCATTCAACCCAGGATTACAATTTGAAACCTCAGAAAAATTATTTGGTGATAGCCATCGTTTTGTATGACATGCTTTTCTTTCCCACACTGCTGTTTGACAATCTTCAATTATATAGGTTGCTTATCCATATGTGGCAAAGCGCCTCCTAACAGATCCAAATCCGGCTCTGCGTGAACGCCTCATACAAGTAAGTTCTATAATGTCATTATAATGTGTATTGAATATCGGAGTACATGTTCACATGCTAAAGTCCATTCTCAACAACTGGTTCTGAATGAAATGACCAGATATTTTATTTATTTTATGTTGTATGAAGGGAAATTGAAATGAGCAGTATTACCTATTTCTTATCATGAACTCAATCAGCCATGCCTCATCAACCATCGTGGTTTTTGGACTTGTAATCCTATAATAAATATTAATCTGCATTTTTTGCTCTGTTTAGGTACTATTTAAGGATGGTGTTTTCCAATGGAAGCGGCTAGAAAATCTCATTGTTCTTGCCAAAGAAAATGTGTCAATGATGAGCAGCAATCCTGCATTGCAAGCGAAAGAAATGTCTGTATTTTCTTATGACCAATTTTGTTTATTCTTCTGCTTGGGAGTGGTAAAACCCTTATATATAGAGTTTGTGCTCTTCTGTGTAGGCAAGGATCAAGAGAGTTGCTAGTTAACAAGAAATTGGACCTCACTGACACCATCAAAGATGGAGCTCGCCTATTCTTCTTTGATGAAGGAATCCGTAGAAAGCTCATTCTTGCTTTGACGGAAGATTCAAAGCTTCACATAGAAGAGGTATGTAAATTACAATGAACTTTTCTTTTACCCACAACAAAACTTCAATTCTTCCTTTCCACTAAGTTTTGACAAGCTATGCTGTTAATGTCTTCTCTGTAGCTCGTGGATGTGTATAGGCTGGTTGAAGATCAGATAGATATACAAACAGTTGCTGTGGAAGTAGCACGAGGTAAACTTCATTACAATTTACTCCATATATTGAACTCATTTTACAAAAGCGGGCAGAAAGGCAAGATGAAGTAAAACCTATGCTCCCCACTTCATTCCCGATTAATTTCTAGTTTGATATCTAAAGATGTTGTGCTGTGACTTGCAGATTTTCCATCGTTTGTGCGAGATGTGATGCTTTCGTGGAGTGATGCGGTCTTAACTGATAGATAGTTGGAAGTTTTGGAGTAGCTGCAAAGACAGAACTTACCATAGATTACTGAGTATACGTTACGGGTTGCCTGAAGTTGTAAATTGCCATGCAAATGTTGTAAATGAGTTACACTGCCTCTGTAGTCTGTACAGAACCAAACATTTTGGTATAGCAAGTATTTGCAATTCAAATATAATCTTTTGAGCAAAGCACTCAATTTCATAGCCAGAAAGGGATCTCCTTATGCTGAAGAAAGAAAGAAACAGTCTCCTATAAACATGTGAGTTGTGGCTTGGTTGGTTAAGGTGTTTAACTGACAACTTTGAGGTCATGGGTTCAAACCTCACGACATATGTAGAGTGTGTGTGTTATTAATAAAAGTTTTTTTTTTTTTAAAAAAAAAGTCTCCTATAAACATGTGATTCCCTATATACGATGTTACGCGATCCATTTCTTCGTGCACTAAATTTCAACCGAGGAACAAACCTCTTGTACTTTCCAATGCACAGAACTTTTCAAAAAAATGCACATAATTTGGTAAATAATTCAAACTGAGAACAAGGAGATTGTTTATCATTTGTATAGAGCGTGTTGGTTCTCATCACAGACGAGGTGTGCGTAACCCTTAAAACATATTACTTTAAACAGATTGTAAGTCGAACTCACGATCTCACGTCCTTAAAAAAGTTAGAAATTAAGATTTATATATTTTGGTTTTAAATACCGACATGAAAATAATAATCTTTTCTTTTTTTGCGTTTCTTATATAAAAGGGTCCAGGCCACGTCCTCCTTCAACCTTGCTGCAATGTCTAGAGTTTAGTTTTAAAGCGAGAGAGAGAGAGCGAAGAAGATCAAAACGAACCATCTTCGTTGCTCTTCACCAGGTAAACCCTAATTCCTTCAACTCACTCCATCCGCCCCTAAATCTCATTCCGCCCTGAATTAACAAGTCGCTCACTAAGCTTCAATTTTGTAATCGAATGAAAAATTGATAATGAAAGCTACTGATACTGTGTATGTATGTTGATGAATGTTTGGGTGCAGCTTATTTAATGTGGAAGAAAGACAAAACAGTATATTCAATTACAATAGCTCAGAATCAGACTCGTACAACGCTTTTCAACATTGATAAGCTGTGTTTTGTATCAGATTAAGCTTACAACAATTTAACAACCCTTGATTAAAGGGTTGGGCATCTTACGGGTATGTCCCCTGCTTAGCCACAGTCAGTTCCATATTTATTGTGTCTTGGTTGACTTTGATGTTCTGTCTCTGTGTGCAAGTTTTGGTGGCTTTAATTGAGCTGTTTTCGTCTATAGGACAATGCCTCGTAAAGGAAATTTCGGACTTGATTACGATGATGAAGACTACGATGTCTATGAAGATTATGATTATGACCACCACAACGATTTTGGAATAGAAACTAATGGTTAGTGGCATATGGTTTGTACACAACAGCTGTTTAGTAATGTGTCGGATCTAGTTCATTGAACAGAAGAGTGGTTTGCAGACCTATTTCACTAAGTGTGGATATGCTTGTTAGGAACTGGTTTTTCCTTTTGTTATATTCCGCTCTTACTACAGTGAAAACTGGCTTGACCACACTATTGTGTTGGATCATTCTTCGATCACCAGAAAACAAAAGTTTTATTTTATCATGAAAGTGCTTATGCAATCCAGACCATGTTGGAGTTTTAAAAATCTCATATGATGATTTACTGTAGTCCAATCCGAAACTTGCTTGTAAAATGAACTCTGCATGTTTTTATTCTTTCATCTGTGTATATTGTTCATTTACTGCTGTTTTACCAACTGGTAAACCTCTATCTGCTATAATAGGCAAAGAACCTGAGTTAAAGCAGGAAACTGTAAGGCGTGATATTTGGCATTGTTCCATTTGTACATATGAAAATGAGGAGAGTTTGACTGCATGTGACATTTGTGGGGTTCTTCGCAAACCTTTGGGTAGAGTTGGAAGCAATATCGATAAGAAAACAGGTAATAAGTGTAACCATGCTCTATCAATTTTTTATATTCTCTTACCTACTGTGCAGTAAATGAGCAACTGTGTTATCATTATTATTTCTATTGTTCTTTTTGGCCTTTCAACTCTGTGACAAGGACACCTTTAACTTATCCCTCCTTTCAGTTTCTAGGTTAGTGTCCTTGTTACTTGGGCTAATCTCAATTTTATTGCCTCCTACTATATGAAAAAGAGAAATCAAGTTTATTTCCCTTTTTTAGAGTAGATCTCTTTCATGCAGTTGAAGGCAGATGCAAAGATTCTGGAGCATCCGTGATGGCCAAGTGTCTTTTTGCATCGTTGCCGCGCAAGATAACCCAAAAGGCTGTATCATTTCATCAGCAGAATAATGATTTTCTGATAGAAGAGGGAAATAAGTTCTACAAGCTTGGGGATATCCAAGGACCCATTCATGAATTCCAAAACGCTTTTATTATTCATAAGAATGACAATATTAATATAGGTCTGCACCTTTTCCAAAAGATGATGTGGAATTGCAACTAGAACATCACCACATTATTTGTTCAGAGATACCTCATAATTCAAGCATTCATTTGACTTTTGCTTAAGAATGTTATTAGCAGATATAGTGACTTACGTTTAGTCAGTTCTAACGATACTCGCGTTGATGATACAGCTCCTTTCAAGTTTGATGTTCCATCTCCAGATGATGAGGTTTCTAATGGATTGCGATCCTCCAAAGTGGGTTCAAAAGGTACTGTTTTATTACTGTTACTAGAACTTCATCATGGATGTGATTTGGTTTGTCGCAGATTCCCGTCCAAAGAAAAAGTTCTGATATTTTTATAATTTGCCACAGAAAGAGCCAGAGGAATGTGTTTTTTTTTGGAAGTCTTATAAGTTCTCTCATTCCAATGTCATATAGTGTAATGCTGAGTTTTAGAGAAGGTTTATGATTTCTTGCCAAAGCTGGACGGAAATAAGTTTGCATTAGTTTGGGTTTTAATAATGAGTTCTTTTGTGTCAGCAAGAAACACATGTTTCTTAGAATACAATGAACTCTGTCAGTCTCTTGATCAATTAGTCTATACTTCTGGTCTAATTAGTTGCAATATTTAACTTGCAGCCAGTGCTAGTGACTTACAATCTTCAGGAGTTTCCTCGAAGGCTGCTATGAAGAGTAGTGCGGTTAGTGCACAATCAAGTGCTGAATGGTCAGATCGCTCATCTACCGCGGCACGAAAAGACCAACAACCTAGATTAGATAAGGCAATTCAATCAGGGAATAGGGCAACTATACAATCAAATGGTAATTTGGCGAGCAGTTCATCCTTGCAGCCAACAAGCTCTCATATGGAAGAGGGCATTAGTTCTTTAGCAATTGGAGGCAAGCCAGAGAGTCTGACTACTGGCTCTAAGAACATGTCTTCAGATGCTAGATCTGGGCCTTCTAAAATTACTAACTCTAGGGGATCACATTCAAGAGCAGACTACAAACCTGAAAAATGGATGCTTCCTGATGAAGCTGTTGATACATTGACTCAACTGAATCTTGCAATTGTAAGCCTCCTAATTCTGGTTTTATATCCTAGTACTAGCACCAGTGTTGTTGCTGTGTGATATGAAATGAAGCTAATTTTTTTATTTCACATGTCAATATAGGTTGGACATGTTGATTCTGGAAAATCGACACTCTCAGGTAGACTGCTTCACCTTTTGGGACGAGTATCAAAAAAAGACATGCACAAATATGAGAAAGAGTCAAAGTCACAGGTAACCTCATTGCAATGTCATGAGTGAGTGCTTCTTAAGCTTGATTTTTCTTTTTTAATTCTTTTGTTAATTTGTATTTGTTATTTATACAGGGAAAGGGCTCATTTGTGTATGCTTGGGCATTGGATGAGAGTGCAGAAGAAAGGGAAAGAGGAATAACTATGAATGTGGCTGTTGCATATTTTGATTCCAGAAAGTATCATGTTGTTGTGCTGGATTCCCCTGGCCATAAAGACTTTGTTCCAAACATGATATCTGGAGCAACACAAGCTGATGCTGCAGTACTTCTTGTAGATGCTTCACGTGGTGCATTTGAAGCTGGTATAAAGGGACAGACAATGGAGCATGCACAACTTATCAGAAGCTTTGGTGTTGATCAAATTATAGTTGCGGTTAACAAGATGGATGTTGTTGAATACTCCAAGGATCGATTTGATGAAATCAAACAGACTCTTGGAAAATTTCTCCATTCCCGTGGTTTCAAAGATTCTTCAGTGTATTGGGTTCCATTGAGTGTCATGGAAAATCAAAATTTGGTATCAGCTCCTTCTGAGGCTCGTTTGTTGTCTTGGTGAGTTTGCTTGCTTTCATATAGATTATTATATTCTCATGTGCTAGCTAAGAATTCCAGTTTATGCTAGTCCGAAATTGGAATTAGAATGGTAAAAACAGGAAAGTGCTAGTATGTGCATCTGTTCTTATAAAATAATTGAAAACAATTTGGAAGCCATGGGAATGAGATGGTAACTTGTAAATTACATATTCCATTTAAGTCATGACAATAATAAGATGGTAAGCTGCATGTCATGAAATAATTCCATGTTTAAATCACCTTCTTCTTTTTTGGGTCTGAGGTAGATGTTCCGGCATTCTTATAACTATGTGAGAGAAACTTTTCAATCATGTGCTGATTTTGCAACAGGATAATAGACTGAGTTAGTTGAAATGTAGGTATCGTGGACCTTCCCTGTTGGATTCAATTGATTCCCTTCAACCTCCCACGAGAGATTTTCAAAGGCCGCTGCTCATGCCAATATGTGATGCTATCAGATCTACTTCTCTAGGACAGGTGTCTGCTTGTGGTAAATTGGAAGCAGGTGCTCTTCGAAGCGGATCAAAGGTATGTTGAGATAGAAATAGAGTTTATTGTGTAATTTCCACATGAAATTATATAATTAAGGTTGTCAAAAGCAATCAGACTGAAAGTTGGTAATTCCCAAATTGATCATTCATTGAATCAAAATCATAGATTTCACCTGTTCAAGGATGTACACACATAGTAACTATGCACATATGTGTGTATATGAAGAAATGTTCTCTTATCAGACAATCCAAACCAGTGGTGGATGCTTGTTTGCACGTCTGATTCATATTACAACAATCTGACAAGAGATTATAGTATAAATACATTCTAGTAGTCACAGTTTATATATACATGATAGGACATTAGCAGTTTATGCTTGTATATCACAGTTTATTGGTTATTGCATCAGTTATTAAATAAGCAATGCGTGTTTCTTTTGAGATATCTTAGATGATGGTGATCTATGTGATATCATTATAACAGTTTGTAGTTTTAGTTGTACTAAAGCCATAAGCCCATATTCTGTAGGTTCTGGTTATGCCTTCGGGGGAAGTAGGGACTGTCCGCTCTTTGGAACGAGACTCTCAGGCATGTTCCATTGCAAGAGCTGGTGATAATGTGGGTGTTACTCTGCAAGGCATTGATTGTGGTCATTTGATAGCAGGGGGCGTGCTTTGTCACCCTAATTTTCCGGTTGCATTTGCAAAACATTTGGAATTAAAAGTGCTTCTTTTGGATGTTGCCACCCCTATGTTGATGGGCTCTGAAGTATGTATCTGGCTTGAGAACAAATTCTTTGTTGTTTCCACTACAGTTCTTTTATAGAAAATGACATAACCTATGGCTGGAATGAGCAGGTGGAATTTCACATACACCACACGAAAGAGGCTGCAAGAGTCGTAAAGATATTGTCATTAATAGACGCAAAGGGTAAAGTGACGAAAAAGTCTCCTCGCTGTCTTCTTGCAAAGCAGAGGGCTGTTATAGAGGTGACTAAAATCAAAACCATCTCTGCTCTTTAGAGTTGCATGTTATTTGTAAAACGCTACAGTAGCAATTGTAATCTTTATTCCAATTCTTGCTTGCTCTGCTATATTTCAGGTACTTTTGCAAGGCCCAGTTTGTGTGGAAGAACATACAAATTCTAAAGCTCTAGGGAGCGTATCTCTGAGGGCATCAGGAAACACTGTCGCCCTTGGTGTAGTAAGCCGGATTATAAAGGAGCAGGAGTAGTTTGAGCAGAGTTATGGTTGTCATGGGAGAATGGAACCATTTGTTCATGTACGCTAGTGCGATATGGGTTTAGCTCAGTTTTGGCTGAATGGTGGTTTTGTTTTGGGGTTGATTGTTGTATGTATACATTAAGCAGAGTCTTGGATCATCAGCACAAGATGTTCACCACTTCAAGTGGTTTGTGTCTTTGTGATAGGGGACCGAAGCCGATACGGATTCTGTATTATTTATTGGTTCTTTCATGCTTGTAGAAGCAAGTCTTAAGTGATCGATAATGATCACAAATAGAAATTCAGTTTACGGATTTCTTTATCGCCGCCGCGGCACTGCCTTGCCCAAATCTGAAATTCGGAGGTCCAGTGTGAATTCATATATAGCCATTAGCTGCTGGACTTGCTTTGAAATAGAGAATTAGAGATTAATAATCCACAGTTTATTTTAACTAAACCAGGACTCGTTCAAATTAACAAAACCCATCAATTTTTGGATGATCTAATGGCTTTTCTTTATTGGTAACAGATTAATAGGAAGCCAATTGCATGCATTATTGCATTACACCAAAATAGAAAAATGGGAGACTTTTGAAGTGTGGTCTATGGAACACGAGGATTTGCAAGACTTGACTTTTGAGATTTCGCACGTACTCAACTTGGGGTGGGAAGTGGGCACAACTCCACACCCAACAAAGTCAAATTCTCTTCTTTTCTGTTTCTGTTCTTTCAATCTTTATTTTACAAGTATTTCCTTTACAACAGATTTATGAGTTGAGTGAAATGATATTCAAGCAAATATAACGTATTGAAATCAAATCCTTACGATCTTATGCAAAAGAAGAACTTTTGATTTGCTTTCATCATCCAACATACACGAAAGTAAGCAACTATACGTTACGAAAACAATTAACGTTTTGAAGCGTTATAATAATATACACTTATTCGAAAAATGTCAACCTCATTTCTGAAAAAAAGACAAATTGCTTTTTATCTCACTAAACTTGAGATGCGGTGCAAATCCCTTTACTTAACTTGTGAGAGTCACTTTAATACAAATAAGTTTAGCAGAAGTAAATGACTAACTAAGAACAACCTGATAACACTACTTAAGGGTGTCCTTCATATAAAGTGCGTCATCGTGATGCAAAATTTGCAATCGCTAGTAAATATTATCACATAAACTTGGATGCTTCTGTCATTATCACATAAACTTGGTCAAAATACAAGGGTGTATCAGTCATTTGGTTTTGGTTGTCTAAAAGCATCTTATTATAATATGACATTATGACCCAAGAAAGAAAGAAAAAATGCATTACCTTTTGTACTCCCCACTTTGAAAAAAAAAAAAGAAAAAAAGAGGAAGAAGAAGAGGATTGACCCTACCAACCTACTCCTTCACAAAACTGACCTCCCCAAATCACACACACCGAGACCAACAACAAAGCAAGAACTCTCTCTCTCTCTCTCTCTCTCTCTCTCTATTCTCTCTTACTCTCATCATATCAATTAAACAAAACCCAAATCAAAGAATTAAAACTCTCTCTCTTTAGTCTCTATTGGGTCTATCTTCCCCATTCTCCACTCCCAGATTCTCATATATTAGGTCAGCCAGGTTCCATTTCGTGTTGTTTTCTGTCTCCAATTTCTGGGTTTTCTGGTTTCTTTCCTGAGAATACTATGCTTGTGATTCATAGCTGATTTGAGTTCAATCGTGTTGATTTTGATGAATACCCATGAGTGTGAAAGCTCGTTTTTTTTTTAGACAGCTGTTTTGATGGATCATACTAGTGTTTCTGATCACCCATCTTCTTGGTTTGATCAATTCTTGTTATTAGTTCTTGATTCTTTTTCATATTTGCTTTGTATAACCTTGAAATCAATATACTATATTTCCACAATGATGAATTGACTAATTTTGAGCTCCCTTTTATTGATGAATCATTAGAACAGTTGCTGGGTTATGTTACTTTAATGTCTGAATCGTATGGGCTGTTCAATTTGAGTAAAGTCAATAGGCTTGGAGTTGCTTGTTGGAATTGATTTGATGGCTGTTTCAGCCTGGTTGACTTTTTCTTTTTGGGTTTCTGTAATCAACATTCAAACATGAAGAATTGGGAAGAAACTTACGTGTAACATGTTGGCTGCTAAACAGATCGAAAGGGAGTTTAATTGATAACGTATATGTGGTGTTATGTTTTGTTTGATTGATCAGCTGTTCTGTGTTCATACAGTTGTGTGTTCATACAGTTGTACTGTTCTATGTTGTCTTCATACTCCTATCTTGCCTTGTGCTAACCGTGCATACTTTATTTAGGTGTTATCATCTTTGGATAACCGGCTCCTTAACCTGGAAGTTCAGTGGGTTTTGTTCTTGGAGTTTACATTAGTTTAAGTGGTGTTTCTGATCCATGTCTGAGGTGCGTATCATGCGATTGTGCCTATTCTAAGTAATATTTCATGGCCTTTGAAGCTTCTAATGGAAGAGGGCTTCAGCCCAGTTTATTCAATGTGGATGATATCGAGTTAAACACAAATTGGGAAGATGTGACTTGTCCTATATGTTTGGATTTCCCTCACAATGGTGTACTCCTCCAGTGCACATCGCACAATAATGGATGCCGTCCTTTTGTCTGTGACACAAACCACTTGCACTCAAATTGTTTGGACCGTTTCAAAAGTGCAAATGGTATGTCATCTCCTTCAAAATCCGATGCTAGTCCGACAAGCGACACTGAGCCAGTGGCATCAGAAGACAACTGCAGGCCAACTTGCCCGTTGTGTCGGGGTGAAGTGACTGGGTGGGTTGTTGTTGATAAGGCTCGTGTTCATCTAGATGTGAAGAAGCGTTGTTGCGAGGAGCAACGATGCACATTTACGGGTACATACTTGGAATTGCAAAAACATGCTGAACTGGAGCATCCTCATTCTGAACCATCAAAAATCGATCCTGCCCGGCAGCTTGATTGGGAAAACTTCCAACAGTCTTCTGAGATCATTGATGTTTTGAGCACTATACATTCAGAAGTCCCTCGGGGGGTTGTTTTAGGTGATTATGTGATTGAATATGGTGATGATGAGACTGGGGATGAGTTTGAGGATTTTCATGGGGATGAACGTAACTGGTGGACCTCCTGTATATTGTATCAGGTATTTGATAACTTGAGGAATTCTAGAAATAGAAGAAGATCAAGAGTTGGTGACAATAGAAGAGGAGGCCGCCGAGCAAGCTATGATGCAAATTCTGATGACGGTTCTGTGACATCTGTTGATTTCACAGACTATAGGGCAGATGAGATTGATGACGACTTTATGAGTTCAAGTGGTTCCTCCAGGGGTGGCTCAAGTCATCGCAGGTCTGTACTTCTTTTTCGTTTCTGTATGTGAATTAGAATATTAGATGTCCTTATTCTGATTCCATTCTTCCATCTACAATTGTACATGTAGATCAATTTTTTATTTTCATTTGGACTGGTCTGATGGTCACATAAGTGGACCTGACAACATTACCGTCTCTCTTTTTGGACAAATTCTGGTCTGCAAGAAACCAAATGCACCATCTTTCTGAGATACCACAACAAATGTAGCATTCAATTGATTTTCGTTTCGGTACCTAATAGGGACATTTTGATGGGGTTTGGCGAGCTTAGTATTTGCACTGATACCTTAATGCTTTTGTTTTAGTTTGTGAGAGCAAGACCCTATAATTCATTGGTTTTGCATCTTTACCTATGATTTATATCTATTGTTCTTTACCTATCATTTGCACTGATACCTTAATTCTTTTGTTTTAGTTTGTGAGAGTAAGACCCTATAATTCATTGGTTGAGTCTTTACCTATGATTTATATCTATTGCTCTTGTATTTGCAGTTCCCGTAGGCGACGTTCTCGCTTCTATGACAGTTAGGTATGCTCTATACATTGATTGCCCTGCATCTTCTTGTGTAGGTTTTAGTTTACTGCAAATCTGGGTCTGAAAATCATTACCAAATTGTTTGTCTGTAGTTGGTTTCGAAACTCAAGTTTATCAAATATCAGATCCCTGAATTCGTGACACTATTTTGGCAATGCTATATCTCTTTAGATCTGGTGTTATATTTTCTGGCAGTTCTTAAATAGAATAGAAAGGAAGGGAAAGACGGAAAGAGGTCCATTGGAAGAAGGGAGGTGGAAAGCAGTGGGGTGCTTGCTGTAGATCTCTTCAGTGTTTAAACATGCAGAAACTGCATCGAGATACAGTGTTAGCTTTTCAAATCTGTAATTAGATGCGCTGATTGGATATTACATGACAAATCCATTGGCTGCATGGATCCCTTTATTAGAACTATCATCTTCTTGCATTCAGTTCAGTGGTCTAAAGGACCAGTGTAATATATAAACAGCTGTGGAAGGTATGATGTTTCTTCTGTTAACCTAGTGATTGCTTACCCGAATCGTTTTTGTATTTTACATTTTTTTCCGTCTGAAAATGGCTTCAATGACATATCTTGTTGGAACTTGGAAGTCCTGTTGTCTATTCCTCTAATCTTTTATTCACAAATTGAAATTTCACATCTCTAAATATAATAAGATTTTAATTTTATGAACTAAATCATAAGAATGAAAACAAAACAAAACTAATGTCATAAAAATTCAAAAATTGCATTGATGCTCAACTTACTGCAGAATATTAGTCAGCAAATCGGTAAGCAACAGGTTTGATTTCAAGAGGAATAATTTGTTTCAAAGTGGATATGGAAGGATGAATGCTGCACTAATAAACCGACCTTTAAATGACAGAGCCAATTATTCTATTTTTCATTTTGGCTGAGTGCCATGCCTAATGAATGCACGCAGAGCATAGAGCATATGGCTCATGCAACATAGATGATGGACGGACACGCATCAGTACTGAAATCTGAAATAAACTAAATTTATAGAAAAACTGAAAAACAATGATCATGAACACAAAGCTAGGACTTCAAATTTGTAAGTACTATAACCCATAACCCAAGATATTTTAAAGATGTTTACTGGTAGACAAATATTACATTATGTTAAAGTACGGAACAGAAGAGACTTCCTTGGGCATAGCACACTTGAAAAGACTAGTATGGAACGTTACTGGGGAGGTTTCGGATCACATTGCTCTTCATTCCGATCTTACTGCGCATGCCCTCAACTCCTGATCTTCTCATTTCCTTCACTACTTTCATCTGCACCATACGTTCCTTTGACTGCACAGTTGCCAACCCCATGCTCTTGTACCTGAAAAGAAGGATCGTGATTTTCTCCATCAGCAAAAGCTCCTCATGTAAATATAGACAAAAGAAAAAACTGATGAGAAATTCTCTTTATTTCCTCAAAATCTAGATTAGATGGGGGCACTGCCTCATTGTTCGCTCGAAACTACAGAGAAGACTCAGCATGAGGAATTTAGAAACAAACCTTGCAGCCACTGCAGCTGTGATGGCCATATGGTTAGGTGACGGGCGTGGTTTCTGGCGATAATAGCGCATAAATTCCCGGGAACCGAGTGCTTTGCTTGATATCCCATGATCAGTTCTTGTAGTAATGATGAGCTCAGCGCCACCACTCCCAAGTTCGACACTATTGGCTGTCTCACCTGATACAACTAGTTGCTTGCCAGCCTCATCAACATAACTGAAACCCAAGATGAAGCAGTCCAAGTCAGATATGCTAACATGAACTAATGCTTAAGAATACAAAAAGAGCAGCCAACAGAATTATTGAGCAAGGCAACATATGAAAAGGAACAAAACCTGCTGCTGTAATCATAGAAATCTTCCAACTCTGCTTCTTCTTCTTCATCACCATCTCCATAGTGTACCTTACAGTGGCTTTTCGCCACCATATGCTTCCTAACTGCTTCCAAGCTGGTAAAGGGTTGACACCTGTCATTGCAGTACAGACAAATGAAATCCCTTTTAACCTGAAACAAGCAAGCCATGAAAGTGAGCCAATTTCTGAAGGGGAAAGCCCAATAGGTAACAAGTTTTTCTCAAAAACAAACATGAGAGAAGATTCAGTACCTTAAGACCAAGATAAGTGAGGAAACCTTTCGGGTCCTTCAAATACTCAATGTCAGGAACGAAGAATCCATGGTGTTTGTGCAAGTGAACCATGCAGCCCTGTAAGGTCTTATGTTCTTTGTCGCACATAAAGCAACATGATGGGTCCAACTCCTCATAGTCATGATCATCTTCATCCATATCCTCATTAGAAGCATGCCCATCTACATTCATACCAGTCAAAGATTTTGCCAACTCATCCTCAGGATCAACCTCCTCCCACTCATCTCCACTCTCATCACTCTCTTCACTCTCCTCATCAATTTCCTCTCTTCTGACGGGAGCTTTTGCACGACTCGGAAGCAGCCTCACTATCGCCTTGTCTTCTTCCTCATCACCAGTCCCTTGAGAAGCCTTCATGATGTGAGTTCGCGATTTCAGATGCTCAGCATGAGCCTTGGAACTTCTATAGCCTTTCCCACAGAGCGCACAGCTGTAGAGCATTGGTGTTGCATTCACACCGTTCTTCTCCTTAGCAAGCGCAGCTTGTCGTGCAAGAAACAATGCTTCTGTCACTCCCGGAACCCCAGCCACCTGATGTAACATCAAAAACACAACCAATGTGAGATCACTTCAACCGCAATTAATCGATAAATGCTCGGCTCAACTAACCAAGCATATAAATGCCCTAGATTTCTTCCGCAGAGTCAAAATTTCTCAGCGAAAAAAATATCCATAACAAACTAACACACATAAACAGTGGAAATAAATCTATAATTTTCTAGCTCGTCTCGATCAACACAAACAAAAGCATCACGATTTTCACATGTCACGTATGGAAACAAATTCAATTCATCCTAGAAAATTGGAAATTCCAGTTCCGTAATCGAAACCCTGATTCAGAAATGAAATCGGTGCGGATGAAAAAGAAAAGAGCAAAGTGAAAGAAGGGGGACCTTGCGCTTGAGGTTGTAGCGGTGCCATTCGGACTTGTAATGGAGCCTCTGCTCGGCGTCGTCCTTGAGCTCTTTGTTACAGGCGTTGCAAGCTAAACCTGACATCGTCGATCGCGGGAATGAAACGGCTGCGTTTTGATATGAAAGGAGAGGCTCTGGCGGTGGTTTTATAAGTGGGAGGGAAATGCGCGACGCCTCGGAGTCGGTGTGTTTAGGGAAACGGTGGGTATAAGGGAGGAGGTGCTTTTGCTTCTGCTTTGATTGCGCAAGCGCTAGCCTCACCGTCTCGTAGGTATTGCGTCTCATGGGCCTTCACTGTTTTTGAGTTCTTTGGGCCCCGACTTTAGGGCATGGTCTTACTCATAGGCCCGAAATTTTGGGTCGCTGATATTTGATGCGATTAGGCCCGTTTCTGTTGTCTGGAATGCTAGCGACAATCTCCCTCGGCTTCGCTCTTGAGAAGTCATTGGTGGATGTGGGCTCCTTGCCGCTTTAGATCAAGGGTCACTCGTGTTATTGTGGCATGTAATGGAGGGGCAAGAGTCGGTTTGGCTTCTCAGCCCTGTCTTGTGCGCTGAATAAAACATTTCCCCGTGATATGCACTTGTTCGAAATACTTTCCTGGATCACACAAATGATTCATCCTCTATGACTTGGTTGTTAAATTTGTAAACCTACGCTCAAGGCGTCAAGTAGTCATGCTGTCGATTATGACCTCTTCACTACTATGAGGAGGCACTTATATTTCAAGCATGGCCACATTTCTATTGCAAAACACTTATCTATTTTTGGTCAATTAGACTATTCAATTCTAACATAAACCAATGTTATTCAAGGAAAACACAATAGCATTCATCGAAAATCTACAAAAAACAGTGTAAGCAACTTCCAAGAATCCTATGATGTCTAACTATATCATATACAGTTTGGTTCGTTTCGTGTAGAGAAAAATCAAACAATAATAAAATTAAAAGTAAATCACATATACATTCTCTAAAAGGATTTGAAACATAAATAAATCAACTTGTATTGGTATTAAAAAAATAAGGACAATTTTTAACAATTAAAGATAATTTTTTATCTATATGTTATGTGTCATGGTTTAATTTACCAAATTAATCTTATACGAATTAAATATGTTTTAGAAGAGAAAAGTCTCTCGTTTTGAGATTTTTCAGTAAATTAAATACAGTAGCATGTTTTTCAATAACTTAGTGTAGTAGTAGTTAATTCCAGTAAAAGTAGTAGCAGAGATTAACATTTCAGTATAAGTAGTAGCAAGGGTTAACATCACAGTAATAACAGGGGTTAATATTTCAGTAGAAGTAGTAGCATGAGTTAACATTTCAGTAGTAGTAGCATGTGTTAACATCCTAATAGAAGTAGTAGTAGTAGGGGTTAACATCCCAGTAGTAGCCTATATATGCTTCGGCAATCCTCTAGTTCTACTACTGCTTGAATACTAAGACAATGAAGGTTAACTCTGCCACTGTTTTATCTTTCACTTCTGCTACTGTAGTTATCCACTTCTACTACTATTGCTTGAAGATTATCCTCCAATTTTGCTATTGTCTTATACGCCAATTCTACTACTGCCTCGTAATCAGTTGAAGAAGACGCGCGCTGCTACTGCCAACACTGATGTTAGCGCACTGTTATTGTCAACTCTGATGCTGCGCGCTGGTACTGCCAACATTGATGCTAATGGGCTGCTACTGCCAACAATTATGGTAGCGCTATGCTATTGTCTACTCTTATGCTAGCGCACTACTACTATCAAAAACTACATGGATTCCAAAACAAATAATCACCATGAAACTGAACTACTAGTCTGCTACTGCTACTGCTATTATGTGTATATCTCTGCTACTATTAACCAAAAATACTCCATCCATACTTAATCCTTTCGTCAACAAACTTATTTGATAAAGAGAGAAAGAAAGTGAATGATTCCTATAATTAATCAAGATATGTGGTTGTTGACATATATAGATGCATTCGTCTTCTTTTGTTTATGGGAACAAAAAATTGGAGAAGCAAAATTGCAAGATTTGGAGCATGTATGATAAACTTTAGAATAGAAAATTAAAGGAGTTTTCTTATAGATCTGAGACAAATTGGCTTGGGTTTGACTTGACGGTAAAGATTTCCATATCAGAACTGCTGATTTGGGATACGACGGAGGACAGAGCGGTGGGTTGAGTCGTCATCGTGTTGAGCATCGAGATCGGCCTGATTCGGTCTTCTGTGTCGAGTATATGGACGTCGTCGTCGATCTTTGGCGATCGCTATGGCGAGGAGAGAGAGAGAGAGAGAGAGAGAGAGAGAGAGAGAGAGAGAGAGAGAGAGAGAGAGAGAGAGAGAGAGATTGAATCAGATTTTGAGAGATGAAAGAGTAACATATAGTGTAATTTCGTTGAATAATTGAGCATTATTATCTTTTTGCATTTAAAATTTGGATAAGATCGGGCACTATTTGGTTTTGGGTTTAAGTTCATGTCTTTATTTATTTAAATCTTTTTAAATGTGAGTTATGTATCTTTTTAAGATAGTTGTATGTCATTCTCTATAAAATTAATGTGAATACTAACTGAAAATTCCTATTAATTAGCTAGAACTAATCAAATTTCCACATTAAAACCAAATAGTGTGAGACCTTATCTAATTACTAGATACACACGTCATATTTTTGAATCTTTTTTAAATACTATTTTACCCTTAATTTGAGAAAGCTGAAATTAAACCAAACATATATTATACTTGAGTCTAAACAGCAGAACGATGTTCCATAATCTTTTTTATTAACATATTAATTCCAATTCGTTTTATCAATCGAAAGAATCAATGTTGAATTCATAAAAAATGAATCATCCCTTCCATCAATCGGTATAGTAGACTATGACATTACTGATAATGTTGTGTTTGGAGTCATGACCGAGCTAGCTTCGGATTTGGGGTAGTGACGAGGTAGAGGTGGTGAAAGATGAATAATACACAAGAGTAATGAGTCAAAATCAATGAGAATTTTGTTCTTTATTTCTCCAGTTATGAAGTACATGTAAAGAAATCAAAGAATTAGAGTATGAAAGAGATATGAAGACAAAAAAATCATGGGGTGTGTATTTAGTTTATCGAAATAAAATTTCTCAATTAAAAGTAAAATGTAAAATATAAAAAAAAACCGTTAATCGAAATTTGAAAGAAAATGAAAAATAAGAAAAAGGCTGCAACGTGTCGCCGAATAAAAAAAGGTTGCGCTCATCCGTCTAATCCTTCCGCAGCCCAAAAAAACAAAAAGCAATAACCGCTACAAACCTGGGTCCTCTTCGTTTCTCAACGGCCTCAATCCTCCTCTCCCTCCCAAAACAAACACATAAGAAGAAGAAGAAGAAGAAAAAGAAGAGAGATATGAGGCTCTACATCTAACCCTCTCTATCCCTCTCTCGCTTTTCTCTCCCTCTCTGGCATGGACTCTATTCCCAGATCCCGGCGAGCCCTAGAACCCGGATCCGGCGGGAAGATTGTCCGAACCCGCCGACCCGCTCGCACCAGGACTCCCTACGACCGCCCTGATCTCACCGCCAATCCTCCCCCACCTCCTCCCGAAAGCCCTAATTGGCTCGCCAGGTTCCTTTACACCCCTACTCTCTCCATCGTCAGTGGCGCCGGCAAGGTCCTCTCCTCCGCCTTCCGCTCCGATTCGTCCTCCTCTTCCTCTTCAGGTTCCAATTCTAAGCTCATATCCTCCTGTTATGTAATTTTTATGGTGATTATTTGATTAAACGAAGCTAGTAGTTAGTGTTTTTTTACTGGATTTTGTGTGTGTAATTTTTCAGAGATTGGTAGTGATGATGAAGAAGGTGATGATGATTATGTTTCGTCTCAAGAAGACGATGGATTGAACCAGGTAAATTGATGTAGATGAGATTTATCAAAACTATCTGCAATGTCAGTGGAATAGGAGAGAAAACTTACTGGCACTATAAATGAGATTTTTTTTTGTTTTCTCGCCCACCCAGATATTGGCCTATTAGGGTTTAACCTCCAGTTTAGTCAATAGTCGAATTGAAATCAGCATACCTTCACTTGTAATGTGCTTTTGCAAGGGTAACTTTAAGGTTTGTTTCAGTGGGATATCTGGGAGTTATATGTTGTTGAAAAAGGCTGTTGTTACCGGTTTAGTTAGCAATGATCTGATTCAAGGTTTAGGGTTTAAACGTCCTTTAGTGACACATAAAACTATGAACAGTACTACATCACCTGTAGTTAAATTCTGACCTCAGCAACCTTTTCAAGTTCATGTCTGTATAGGATGCATTAGATATATGCACACACACACGTATGGCCTTTCTGGTTTGGTTTTCGTTTTACTACACATGCACTACTGATTTTTATGGTTCGCTTAGAGGAATGGGACATCAGAACCACTATTCAGGCAGGGGGAATCCAAGCATGCAATTGAGCAGCTGCTGAGGCAGGAGACCTTCTCGAGGTAACACTGTATTTCCTTGAAGCAAAACCTTGTGCTTCCTATTTGGAGTTCCTGGGTTATATCCTGCAGCATTTGTTTCAACTTTTATATTGGTCACATGTTTGTTTGTTGTTCTCTTCGGGTTTTCCTGGAAGAACTGTTTTTGTGTTGATATTAGTTGTATCCCTACGTATAATTTTACTTTTAAGTGAGAAAGAAAATCTCCTTGATTTATTTTCTACATTTCGCCCTTTAAGTTTTAGTATTTCCACAACTGCTGTGTTCTTGAATCTCCATTTTATGTGCTGTGGTCCTGTGGAATATTCTTTGAGGAGGGAAACTGGTCAGAGATCTTTTATATAGAATTGGTTTAATTCCAAGTTAAGGGCATGCAAAATGGGGGTTTCGGTGTGTTTAACGGTGACTAATTTGGTTAAAGTCTGTCTTTCATTGAAAATAGTTTATGATTATGCATCATTTTGCTAAATTTTTCCTTATTTTCTTTTGCTAATCATTTGACTTCAACTTCACATTTTGTCCAGGGAAGAGTGTGACAAGTTAATAAAGATTATTAAATCGAGAGTGGTAGGCTGTACCACCACTGAAGATGCGCAGAATACCAGACTTAGTGAGATGCCTAACAATATAACTCGCAATAGAAGTGCTTATATGTAGGACCAGAACCTGCCAGTTCAACCTATTTGACTTATGGTGTTGATTATATCGCAGATATGGATGCAACTGATCTTTATGCAACAGCTGTTTCAGAGGCCAAAAAGTGGGTAATGGAGAAGAGGTTGGGATCGGCTTCAAAGTCAGAGTTGGGTCATGGAACGATTCTGTTTCCACAAGTTAGTTCCCTTTCATCTGATATTGTAGCATGGCTCTCTTTATATCTGCTTCTCTTCCCCCATGTCTGGTATTTAGTCTTATGGTGTTTCCACAAGTTAGTTCCCTTTCATCTGATATTGTAGCATGGCTCTCTTTATATCTGCTTCTCTTCCCCCATGTCTGGTATTTAGTCTTATGGTTAAAAATTTGTATGTTCCAAAGAAAATTTTACCTACTTATATGAAGTTGATAATCAGAAATTTGTAATCTAATACGAAAGAAATAAGTATGCCTCTCCAGTTTGGGAGAAATTTGGCAGACATCAAATGTTTAGCAATTTAGTAAATTCACTATATCATTATGATTTCTACTGAAAGAATGACAATGCCATGTTGGTTTTTACTTCAATTTGATTCTTTTGGTGCAGGGTGCTGAAGATGATGGTGGTTCCCCAGTAGATGTGGCCAAATCTTACATGCGTGCACTACCTCCGTGGGCATCTCCTTCAAGTCAGCTTGGAGAATTGAGATCTACATCACCTCTAGGGTTGCAACTTTTTAATGAAGAAACCCTGTATTCACTTGGTGGAACTTCTGTCACTTCCAAGGTAACATATGGAATTTCTAGTAGTGTGTTGTTTTTGTTCTTTGGGTGTTGTGACTTGTAGGGCTTTGTCACTGCAGTAGAACTGATTACTATTGGAAGGCTACTTACACCTTTACAAAATACCAGTCTTTGATTATTGATAAAAATGCATGTGACAGTCTCTTGCTCCCTTCCTAGAAAAGATTGACGTTGGAGATAGTGCAAAACTTGAAATTTATTTTTGTTATGAATTAAGTTTTTGAAGTGAGGTAATGACTTTCTTGGAATCAGGAATAAATAGATTCTGGCAATGGTATAGACTTGTATGTGTGACCATCCATGTGGAGTTGCTGATTTTAGGAAGAGTGTAGTACTTTCACTGAAAAGTAAGAACGTTAATTAATGATGTGGTTGCTGGGCCAGGTAAGATTAGAATAGCTTATCATGTAACTGATAGCTGGTGAAGTTGTAAAACATAGGCCTACACTGATGAAGATTGATTCAAATGGATCCCCACTAATCTCTGTGTATTGAGGCAATGTTATGGATCCAAAGACAAGGCATTTGACAATTACGTCAGGGAACTTTTGAAAGAACAAAAAAATAAAGTATCTAAAGCACTTGGCAGATCCTTATTATATTAGTAAAGTATTTGAACCAATGGTGACCTTGAACCTAATACGTATGTTTCTTTATTTCTGTTATTATTAACTGTGAGAACAATGAATTGGCACATGTTTTCCATTTCCTTGGTTGTTAAGTTAGGGAAAGAGAAACGAGGATATTTGTCTTTATTTTTAGATTGGTGTGTGATGTTCATGTGGTGCAAACTGAAATTTCAATGCAGCTGAAAAGAGACGCCCCTGCTACTGGGTCATGGAATATCCAGGAGGAAATACGAAGAGTGCGTACGAAGGCAACAGAAGAAATGCTTAGGTCTCTACCTTCCACGAAAATTGATTGGTCTGCATTTTCTCGGGAAAACAGAAGTACCTTGAACTCTTTACAAGATGGAAAGCAAGAAGCTGATGTGGGAGACAAACTTAAGAATCCTATAACAGCTGTAGGTTTAACTACGGACCCGCCTTTAGGCATAACTACAACCCATAGCTTTGACGGTATGTTCACTTTTATGATTTGAGTTATCTGTGGTTTAATTACAGTAATATGTTGTCATCCGTAATTGAACTGGCTTAATTTTTTAATTGTAAAAAAGAGTAAAATGTAACTTGGATCCTCATTTGTCATTAATTCAGTTACGGAGAAGACACAAGATGGGCTGCAAAAAGAAGCTTTGACTAGTGGGACTGAACAGCCAGATGCAATTATAGAAGGAACCATACAACGTAAGCTCCTTTCATACATTGGTTGCCAGGGTTTAGAAGCAAGCATTATGCTGTTCTTATTGTACAACTTTTTAACGTACTATGCAATAACCAATTCTATCTATTTCATCGTTCATACATAATCCTTGTCGTATAAAGTTCCTGCTACATGTTTTACTGTGTTTACATGAGTTCCCAATTTTTACACTTTGTTTGTTCCAGATTCAAAGGTGCACGACCAAACCTGTTCAACAACAGAAAAAGATGCAACTGCCCATACCACTAATGGCTTCCCTTATTCAGAACCGAGGTTAGCGTTTGTTGAACAAATTCCTTGGGGCTGCATCGTCCGTGTGTAAACTTAATGAGTTTGTTTCCTATATTGTGTAGAGAAGAAACCACTGTGCTAAACGGAGAAATAAATCAGGTGAGTTCAAGTCATGGGAAGATGGTCACAACTCTCCTTGTGGAGGAAACCTTTGAGCTTGACAAGGTCATCTTGGAGAACAATGAAATGGATATTGATGGCATGACGGGCCCTGAATCTATGCCTGTGAATGCAGCCAGTGTTGAGGCATCAAAAGTGAATGTAAATGATATAGATGGCTCAAAGGACAATGATAGTGCTGCAAGTGGCTCCCAAAACAGTTCTAGTATGCCGGATGAGTTATTGCAGGAGCTGACCCAGTCTCAGCCGAAATCAATTAACACTGCGGTAGCCAAGGAAGAGGGCGTTGTTGAGAAGCCGAAGGCAAAACGACGCACCAGATACAACAGGAGAGGCAGGCCACGGGGCAAATGACGGCTGAAATGCACCTTTGTGTCTTAGTCTGTAACTTATTTGTACACTAGCCTCTGTAATCTGGCGAATTAATTATTTTTTCTGTCTTGTTCTGTATCAGTGAGGTAGGAACTACTGTTGGGTATTTATGCCCTGTTTAGTCCGTGTTTAGCTAAACTTAAGTTGGATACTGAGAATCATTCTCCACAAGTAGAATTTGATCAGAATTGTGTAATCTGAAAACCCCATTGTAGGTGAAGTCAAATTCTTTGAGTTGGGTTTTAACGCATCTTAACAATGTTCACTTCCTAGATATAATAGACTTCATGACATCAAAATTAACTCAATGGTGTGGATTTCCTTGATAGCTCGATCATATTTTCTCATGTTGATCGTTCGGTTTCGGTTTTTAGTTTCTAATGTTAACAATGAACGAGCCGAATCTGTTCAATGTGAATCGTTCGTGTTTATAACTGTAAATCGCAGTTTTGGATATGGTTGGAAAAGTACAAAGATGATGTATGTACCTAAAAGCTGAAACCATAAAGTGAGTGCATCCTTTTGGGCCTTGTTATATCACTGTTCTCAAAACCCAAAACAAAGCCCAGACACAGTCCATGTACCATTTACCGAGAAGTGTCGATCTGCTACATAATTACGAGACTACCCTCTCCCGCAGTGATACAGTCACACTCGAGAAACCGAGTGAGAGAGAAATCGGAGAACACCATGGATGCGGAAATAGCGCAGAAAACGTGGGAGCTGGAGAACAACATAGTCCCGATGGACACTCCTCCGGCGATGAGCAAGACCGACCCTTCGGCCGACGCCATCTTCTACTACGACGAGGCGGCGCAGACAAAGTTCCTGCAGGAGAAGCCCTGGGTTAACGACCCCCACTTCTTCAAGCGCGTCAAGATCTCCGCACTCGCGCTCCTCAAGATGGTCGTCCACGCGCGCTCCGGTGGGACCATCGAGGTCATGGGCCTCATGCAGGGCAAGACCGACGGCGACGCCATCATCGTCATGGACGCGTTTGCTTTGCCGGTCGAGGGGACTGAGACTAGGGTTAATGCCCAGGCTGATGCCTATGAGTATATGGTTGATTATTCCCAGACTAACAAACAGGTCCCTGCTTTTTCTCTCTTTCTTTCTTTGCTTGTAAACCCTAATTTTGGTTCTTGAATTGCATTGTTGAATTTCAGCATTGGCTATGGTTGTTACTTTGGAAACCCTAGGAAATCCTATTGCTATTCTAGATTGCCCAAATTGCCTGTGAATGGATCCTTATAATGGATATAGTGTTTATATAACCCTAGTTACTTGTGTACAGAGATATATTGAATTGCTAGGATTCATGGTGAGACATACACGTAGCTTTCCTGATGATTTTACTGTAACTTGGAATTGAGTGTTCTTCTGTTAGAGTCACGTGTATTAGCTGCTTTACTTGTCTGCTGAGATAGTGAGGTGCTAGGATGCATAGTGGGACTTGTGCTAAATGTGATACACATAGTTTCTCAGATGATTTTTGTGTGACTTGGAGTGGAATTTTCTATTAGAGTGTCCTGTGTGTTAGCTGTTTTAGTTTTAGATTTAAGGTTAATACACTTATTGAGTGTGTTATTGTGTAGGCAGGGCGACTGGAGAATGTTGTTGGATGGTACCATTCTCATCCTGGTTATGGATGCTGGCTTTCGGGCATTGATGTTTCAACTCAGATGATGAACCAGCAATATCAGGAGCCCTTCTTGGCTGTTGTTATTGACCCAACTCGGACTGTGTCTGCTGGTAAAGTTGACATCGGTGCGTTCAGGACGTACCCAGAGGGATACAAGCCTCCAGATGATCCCATCTCCGAGTATCAGACCATTCCTCTTAACAAAATTGAGGACTTTGGTGTGCACTGTAAACAGGTTACTGCCCATTTATCTCGCAGTTGTTTAGCTAAGGTTTTAGTTTGCTGTTGTCTTAGCTCCATTGCCATGTGTTTTCACAGTATTACTCTCTGGATATCACTTATTTCAAGTCTTGCCTTGACTCCCACCTCTTGGATCTGCTCTGGAATAAGTATTGGGTGAATACTCTTTCCTCCTCACCTTTGTTGGGTAATGGAGACTATGTTGCAGGACAAATTTCGGATTTAGGTACATCCTTAGCTGTTGCAACCTACTTGAGTACATTTTATTTCACACTTCTTGTAATGATTTAGATATATAGTATTCAAGCAAATGTTAAATCTATATCCTTTGCATTTTGTAGCTGAAAAGCTGGAGCAAGCAGAGAATCATTTGTCTCATTCTCGCTTTGGACCATTAGTAACACCCACACAACGAAAGAAGGATGTAAGTCTCTAATCCCCATCGACCTCTGCTTTTATCTTTCTTTGTAGTTAAATAGATTATTACACAAATATGCTAGAACTGCTTAAAGGAAAGTGTGTAGGGAAGGTTAGGGTGGAAGAATCTTATGGACATTAATCCCTCACATTCTCATATGTTTCATTCAGCTAGTCATATAAAGGCACAATATGACAGTCATATATTATCACCAAAAAAAATTCAGCAATTATATCATTCCATGTGTATGTATGTAGTTGTTAATGCAAACTTGAAGACTATGACCACAACTTTTTCTAAAATAAAGTTTGTGACAAACAACAAGCAAATGTTTATATCCTTCCTCGTAACATCATTTTGTTCTTCTTTTTGTTCTTTTTTTCCCTATGCTTTTCTCTCTTTTCTGTTACTCAACGTATAGACCACACACATACACACTAAAAGGCTCTGTTACAAAATGGATGTTGTGTCTGGGGTTGACTTGCTTGTACTTTGTGCTGTTTTCTTGGTTCTTTTACACTTGGCTGGCCAGTCTTTTTGGAAAATGATTCTACAAAAGGAAAAAGAATGCTGCATTTTGTTTGTATGTTTTATGTATTCGTCGCTGGATATGATGTTTTGAGGATACACCTGTTTATTTTCTACATTTCGCTGCATATCAGTATCGTAGCCATGCAATATTTTTGCACAATCTAGTCTGACACTGAGGGATTTAGTAATTTAGATCCATATCAATTTGCAAATGTATAGGTGGTGAATTTCAATGCTTACAGGGCCTAGTTGTCATTTCTAACATCTTGTTACTGTTATTCACCCCTCAGTAAAAGTGTGGTTGCTAATTTTAATGCTTTCATGAGTAGCAGGAAGAATCACAACTTGCCAAAATTACTCGGGACAGTGCAAAGATAACTGTGGAGCAAGTGCATGGTCTGATGTCACAGGTGTGCATATAACTGAATGGCGAGAGTTATCATACTAATAATTAGTTTAAATCAAATCATCTCATTTATTAACTAAATTGCTCTTATCTCTGTTTGCTTTAGGTTATCAAGGACATTCTTTTCAACTCCGTACAGCAATCCAACAAATCCAACACCGAACCATCTGGCCCTGAGCCAATGATTGAAAGTTGATTTTAGCATTCTGGTGGCAGCAACGATCCTTGATCATTTACATGTCTGAAGTTGAATTTTGATCAAATCCAGGTTATAGTTTATAGACTGATAATTGAGTCCATTGTTGCCTGCTACACTTTTGTAAATCCCTGAGGCTCCCTGCGGTGTTGATGGTGATTTTTAAGGGATTACCATTTTGCTAATTAAAATTTATATATCTGTTATGTTTGGTGCGTGACTGTGTGTTGACAAATCAAACCGTTATATTGTGAGTAGGTCTTTATCATTCCCTATGGTCTTACTAGGTTTGTTTTTCTTTACTTTAGCTTAGCCTTTTTCAGTAATGGGTTAGACATTAAGCAACCAACTTCTTTTGTTTCTCAGTTTGAATGCCTTGAAAGGCACATCCTGTGAAATATGCAAGCAAAGCCTGCGGTTGTTGGTTTGGCCTTTCATAAGGATTTAACAAAATTACCAACCGAAGCATCATATCCTATCAGTTTTGACATTACATTGTCAATGAGGCTCTGCTAGGCTCGTGTTTAGTTGCCAATTTAGCTAGAGATCCTGACAGATGGGTTCGGTAGCGGCATCATGTTTGGGTTAGAAATAGAGAGAGGGTCCGAAACACATGAAAACAAAGGTACAATCTGATAGACTGATACCGAATGCAACACTGACAAGCAAAGATAAAAAGAAGAAGAAAATGGATGGTTTGCAGCAAAATTTGGACGGGGATATGAAGGATGAAGGTGATGTGTTAATGAACCAGAATCTTCCACATCTAATAGCACTAATGTCATGGCTTAAATCTTGGATCTGTGATTGTAATTCTAGCATCAGTTTTGATATTTGTTATAATTGTGTTTAGCTGTATTATAGGATCAGTTTTTGATATGATAGTAATTGTAGATTGCAATATTGTAGTTGTAATCTCCTATATATTGTAAACTCTGTATATGATCAATTCAAGAGGAAATACATTTTCTACATGGTATCAGAGCGGGTTACCCACGTCCACGTGTGAAGCCCAAAGGCCACACGAACTCCATGTCACCCCAAATGTTGTCCACGTGTTAGGCTTGAAGATTCGCCACACGTGCGGGGGCGTGTTGAGATATATATATCCCACATCGGGAATAATGGGACCTTGCCTGTGGTTTATAAGGGTTTGGGTCACTCCATCTATAGCCAATTGGTTTTGGATGTGAACCCCAGACTACTCATCATATGACAACCTTGCCTGTCAACAATCCTCAATCTTATGTTGGCCCTCATAATGTATATATGGGTAACGGTGACTCAATGTCTGTTTCTCATACTGATAGCCTTCCGTTGTCATTAGGTTCTTCTAATTTTTCTCTCCAGAATGTCTTTCGTATTCCCTCCATTCGTAAAAATCTTTTGTCTGTTGCTCGCTTCACTAAAGATAATCTTGTTTTCTTTCTCTTTGCACCAGATTATTATCAAATCTATTGTTTACGTACTGGTCGTCTTCTGTTTCAGGGTCCTTGTCAAGATGGTCTTTATCCGCTAAATTTGTCGAGTGCCTCCACTCCTCCTCATGCCTTAGCTTCTGTTCATTCCTCAATCTGGCACAGTCGTTTAGGTCACCCGTCTTCCTCTGTTTCCGCTCGTTTAGGGTCCATTATTGGGTCTAAAATTTCTCCTGATTCATTCTGTAATCATTGTGCCCTTAGCAAGTCCCATAAATTGTCTTTTCCTTCTCGTAATAGTTATGTTTCCTCTCTCTTTGCTATTATTCATAGTGATGTGTGGCAGTCCCCTACTGTATCTGTCACTGGATTTAAATATTATGTTCTATTTACAGATGAGTACTCTCGTTATACATGGCTTTATCCTATGCGTCGAAAGAATGAAGTCCTCACCCACTTTCAGACTTTGGTTGCCATGATCAGGAATATTTTCAATGGTTCTGTCAAATATCTCCAGAGTGATAACGGCACTGAATATGTTAATCAAGCTTTTTCTCACTTTTGTGCTTCCCTAGGCATCCAACAACGGTTTTCTTGTCCATATACTCCTGAACAAAATGGGCTTGCCGAAAGAAAACATCGCCATATTGCCACAGTGGCTCGTTCCTTACTCCTTACCTCTGGTGTTCCTCCAAATCTTTGGGTTGAGGCTATTTTGACCTTTGTGTACCTCATTAATCTTCTCCCCACTTCCACTTTAAACTGGGACACTCCACATTTTCGTGTGTATGGTCATTCTCCCTCTTATTCCTCTCTTCGCGTTTTTGGTTGTCTATGTTTTCCTCATTTAGGTTGTTCTCCTTCCAATAAGTTGTCTAATCGGAGTCTTGAGTGTGTCTTCCTTGGGTATAGTCCTCACCACAAAGGTTATCGATGTCTAGATCCCAAAACAAATCGTGTGTATGTGTCGCGTCATGTTTTATTTAACGAAACAAGTTTTCCCTATCAAGGGCTGCAGGTCCCATCACCTTCATCTTGGGTTGATATTGAATTCACCTCGTTGCACAATCCTCGTCCACTTGCACCTCTGCAGGTCCTGCCGAGCCAAGGTTTACCATCGGGCCCAAGCCCACATGTTATTACTCTCCCTCCTTCCACGACGTCTCCAGCATCAATCTCATCCCCATGTCTCCCCGACACCAGCTTCCCTCAGCCTTCCGCCTCTGTTCCTCCGACCACCGCCGCAGCAGAGTCAGACCCGCCATCATCCCAGGCCGTTGTTGGTGTTTCCCTTCGTAATCCGCCGGCCGCATCTTCCGCAGATCCATCCAGCTCCGATTCGCCTCCTTCACCGGTCGCAGCCTCTCTGCCTATTCTCCAATACTCACGGCGTCGTCCACCGCCGTCGCTCATTCCCAATCCGCCGGTGGCCTCCGATCCTATTGGTCCTCCCTCTCCAGTTGTCCAATCGGAGTCTCCTCCAGCATCACCGGTTGCGTCTCCTTCCCCACTCGCCACCCCACAGGCCGTGGCTCTTCCTCCGGCCGCCGCAGCTGCCCACCAACATCCCATGATCACTCGTTTGAAAGATGGGATTGTTAAACCTTTCCAACGAACAGATGGTACTGTCAAATATCCTATTCCTCGTGCTCTGCTCACTTTGGTGGATACAGTCGAACCGACTTGCTACTCTCAAGCATCCCAGAAACCTGAATGGCGTGCTGCCATGACCGAAGAGATTAATGCTCTGCTCAAAAACCACACATGGACTTTGGTACCTCCTACTTCCACACAGAATCCTGTCGGCTGCAAATGGGTTTTCCGGATCAAACGGAAGTCTGATGGCTCAATAGAGAGGTACAAAGCTCGTCTTGTTGCTAAAGGTTTTCATCAACAGCAAGGTATTGACTATACTGAAACTTTTAGTCCAGTCATCAAGCCTGCTACTATTCGTACAGTCATTACTATTGCTGTGTCTCGTGGTTGGTCTCTTAGGCAGTTGGATGTTACAAATGCTTTTCTTCATGGTTTCCTTCAAGAGGATGTTTACATGGTCCAGCCCCCAGGTTTCATTGATCAGTCTAGGCCTAATCATGTTTGCAAGTTGAACAAAGCACTTTATGGCTTGAAACAAGCACCTCGTGCCTGGTTCCAGCGCATGTGCTCATTCCTCTTATCTGTTGGGTTTCTTCAGAGTCTTGCAGATTCATCCTTATTTATCTATCGTCATGGGTCACATCAGATATATTTTCTGCTCTACGTTGATGACATTATTGTTACCAGTAGTGATGATCAGTTGCTTCACCAGTTTATTGATGTGCTAGGTCGTGGTTTTGATATTAAGGATCTTGGTCCCTTGCATTATTTTTTGGGCTTACAAGTTACTCAACAGTCTAATGGGTTGCATCTCAGCCAGGTGAAGTATGCTCATGATATTCTTTCCAAATATGATCTCGTGCATAGTAAGCCGGTGTCTTCACCCATGTCTGCCAAGTCTGATCTTCATTCTACTACTGGAGTTGTTCTTGCCAATCCTACCTTGTACAGAGAACTCGTTGGGTCTTTACAGTATCTTACACTCACCCGTCCTGACATAGCCTTTGCTGTTAATCAAGTCTCTCAGTTTATGAGTCAGCCTCGTGATCATCATTTAGTTGCTGTCAAGCGCATTCTTCGTTATGTCAAGGGTTCTCTTGGTCATGGCTTGTTGTTTACCCCTCAGTGTCAACCTGTTCGTCTGTCTGCATATTCTGATGCCGATTGGGCTGGTTGTCCGGAGTCTCGTAGGTCCATCTCTGGTTACCTTGTATATCTCGGTTCTAATCTTATCTCATGGTGCTCCAAAAAGCAGCCTACGGTAGCTCGTTCTAGTGCTGAGTCTGAATATAGGTCTCTTGCTCATGCTAGTGCAGAGACGACATGGTTGGGTTACTTATTACATGAACTTGGTGCTAATATCCATTTTCCAATTCTACTACACTGTGATAATATGAGCACCACGTACATGGCCTCAAATCCGGTCTTCCATGCCCGCACTAAACATATTGAGCTTGACTACCACTACGTTCGTGAGAAAGTTGCTTGTGGTAGTCACATAGTCTGCTTTATTCCCTCCAAAGACCAGCCTGCAGATCTACTTACCAAGCCGCTTCACAAGACTCGCCATCTTCTTTTCACAACCAAACTTGTCCATCCAGGACGGCCAAGTTTGAGGGGGGATGTTAATGAACCAGAATCTTCCACATCTAATAGCACTAATGTCATGGCTTAAATCTTGAATCTGTGATTGTAATTCTAGCATCAGTTTTGATATTTGTTATAATTGTGTTTAGCTGTATTATAAGATCAGTTTTTGATCTGATAGTAATTGTAAATTGCAATATTGTAGTTGTAATCTCCTATATATTGTAAACTCTGTATATGATCAATTCAAGAGGAAATACATTTTCTACACGATGTAACCAAAATAATAATAATTTGGGCGGTGATATGAAGGATGGAGGTGCAGGTTCATAGCATTAGTGGCTTTCACATGCAGAGATAATCAACACCCTCGTGGGTCTCTTTCATTTCCCTCCTCAGCTTCTCTCTTCTTCTTCTTCTTCTTCTTCTTCTTCTTCTTCTTCTTCCTTTGCTGCAGAGATTATATGCGAGGTTTTTTGTTGGGACCTCTTGTCACCAATACCCATCTTTTTCAAGTGTCACAATCCCACTACAGAGAAAAAGCCTTCAACAAATCTTGCCACTTTTTATCTTTGGTGGGTTTTGTGTGGACTCTCCAAGGCAAATCATGCCCTTCATGACTTTCCCCCAACTCCCTCCTCCTCTGCCTTCTCAATCTCTCTATGTGTCTCTCTCTCCCCACCATTTTGCTAGCTAGGATTAGATTCTTACAAGATAACAAAAAGGTTTGGTTCACAGGGAATGGTCCTCTTGGTGTGTTTTAGCTACGCTAGCTAACTAGATATCTAACCCTGTTTTGTGTATGTAACTTTCCAGCACTTGTGACAAGTTCACATGCCAATAAGCCTCCACCACTAGCCTAGATATATCCCTAAACTAGATGCATTGTGTTTGGGTTGGCATGTATAACTCAAATTGTGGGGGGACATTTCATGAGCTTTCATATTAGGAGAAAGATATATATATGCTCCACAATAAGTTGTGGACAAGTTTATATTGATTTGTGCTTTCATTTTGATGATCCATGTGATCCCTCATGCCCAACTTAACTAGCTTCTTTTATGCAATAGTCATGCTTGGTGATTTTTCCATGTCTTGGTGTACAATTTTCCTATATAGCAATTTGCATAAAAGGATAGGGCATTCATTCTTTGTTTTCTCTTGTTTTGTTTGGGCATAATCTAAACAAGATTGAGATGGCAGAATCAAGTAATCTTTGCTGAAAATGAAATCTGTAGAAGAGGTTGAGTTCCACATCTCTCTCTAGGCACTTTATTAGGGAATTAGGTCTTTCATATATGAGAAAATGCATTACTATTTTGTATGGTGGGCAAAATTCTCAATTAGTTCCCTCTCCTATTACAAAGTCAAATTCAAGATGTGAGGACCCCAAATTTGATTTGGGACATCACAATCATTACTACATGTCTTAAGGAGGGTCACTAGGTCTTTCATTGGAACATAAGTTTCAAACATCAATACTATAATGAATGGTTAAGTTCAAAGTCACCTCATGCACTGCCCTGAAAAGCACTTGTTCAATTATTCTCACATATATTGCTGGGAAATTCTGGGGGAGGTTATACCAATGGAGCTCTCAATTCATTCCAAAGTGAAGGTGGGGAACTCGGAATTGTTTTAGTTGTGGGAAACAAGAATTGATAACACATAGCACACTAAAAACATTTTTATTCACATATACTCAAACTCAATTTGAACATGGAGATGGAAAAAAACTTCAAAATTGACTTCAGTAATTGTTACACGATGAGTTCAACAACGACTAGTCTCCAAAACCTTAAACCCATGATGAAAGAGAGACTGGAGACTTTGTATCTAAAACCTCTAGAAATTTATCTTTTCGAACCTAAAATCCTTTCGAATCAATTTCCTAACACACATTTCAGTCGACAACCTCTTCGACTCGATCTTAAACCCCTTTAAAATCAAAGTTCTAATACACATTCTAAGCTCCGATACCGTATTAAACATCATCAGAATACTCAAAACAAGCCTATACAGTTACAGTCAATGAGTTATGTGTAACATGATCATAAAGAGAAAGGGTCACAAGGAATAATACTGTGACAATTGAAATGCTCAAACCACTTGCTAAGTGCGTTGTCTAATCTCCATCAACTGCTCCCAAAATAGTTACATGTAGGGACTCCATCATTTCTACCGTACCAAACCAAGAACATAGCTGATATCTTAGCAAAACCTTTTGCAGTTTATAGGGTATATAATAGAAGGAAGACTCACACGCACACTTGATTTTGGAAAGTCCATGCTACCTATGCCCCCATATGAGAACGAATCTTCTTGTCCTAGCTAGTGATGTGCACAAAAGCATTGGTGCCAATAACATTGGAGGCCATAATAGAATAGAGGGCAGCTTCATCTTTAGCAGCATCAGTAGCAGCTAGCAATTATTCTCTTCATGGGCATCTTTGCTCTCTGCCTTTCTTTTCCCACAATGACACTACAGAACTCATGCTTTACATTTCTGTGTTAATCTTAATCCTCTCTTATTTGGTCGTAAAGGGTAGAGGGTTTCCAATTCGAAGGGACCTAAATGAAGTAGGCGGGTCCTCTGGAATCAAAACCCTGGACCAGTTTCGCTATTCTAAGGTTTATTATGAATGTGAGAGATGCTGTCTAAAATGGTCGCTGATATTAAACTCTAATTAATCTGGTTTTGCCAATCGCACAATGAGATTCTGGTCAAGAAGTTAACCTACCGAACCGACTGTGGAAAGTTCCTTCTTCTTCTTCTTCTTCTTCATCCGGTTCTGGTGTGGTACAAGTTTTCGTTCAATCCGTACGGACTTTTAGGATTCGACTGGTCGGAATTCAAAGTCAAGTAGTGGTTTGGAATATGAGTTGCTGAACGATCAACTTCTCAGCAAGTTCAGTGGCACTGTTTCAATGACTCTACCGGTTTAGATTGAGAGCCAAGTCATGCAAAAGTAAACTGTTTGTTTTTGTACACATGTATACCCAGATGAATATAATTCTCAGGAGAAGATTCTGCAGATTAAAAATCAAGAAAATGGCAGAGAATATATCGAAAAAAAAAATTGTAAAATTTAGATTTTAGAGGCTTCTTGTTGACTGCAAATGTGTTTTGTCTTTTCAGGCAGGCTTAAAATATAGCTCTCTCGTCCCTTTCAGAGTCTCTTTAGCAATCGCCATTACTAATTAATCCTGCTGGCCGGGTTTATGAGATTTTAGTCCAAACCTTCCTCCCTCTCCGCGTGTATATGCTGGGCGTTTTATTTTGACCAAAAGCCTCTAAATTAATTATGTTCTCGCATTACCCACATTAATAATCAAATTTCATTCACTTCATTTTTCACATGACCCTTTTTGGTAAAAATATTCACCTGAAAATAGAAACTTTGGAGGGAGAATCATTTTGACACTCACACGTAATTAAGCTTCCGACTAGAAAGTGTAGTTTCTAAGAGCAAAGACAAGATATATAAAACCGATCCAAAAGATGAAATCTCTATAACAACAAGGGTGCGTCTATTGCCGCTCTAAGAATGTAGGGTGAACAATTGTGATTGATCTTACTAAAAGATATAGATGTAAACCCATGGGCCACCTCCTTCCTCTCTCTCTTTTGTGTTTTTGAAACGTTTGATTTCGTTAACAAATACAGTAAACTCTTATTCTCCTAAATCCCCCAATCCTAGTGATTTCATGTTCATCACCTTAGGTAAAAATACCAAACGTTAATTTCCATAGGTAATTAGGTATTATAAATCGAGAGTACAAACTCCAAAAGGTTTGATGAGGCATGCATAGTTGTATGTACGTGATAGGCTTGGCAACTTTGATATTTCAAGCTAGGTTCAAACAGTCTTATCCTATAATAATTATATATGGAATATCATTTTCTGGTGTAGGCATTACCACAATCGTATTCGTAGGGGGGTGTCGATTATCCTTTGAAATTTCTTCCCCGACGTACAACGAAACAATTACAACTCAAAATGAACACCGACTGTTAAATTCAAGCCGAAACCAATTACGGCACCATGTTATATAGTCTGAATCTTACTATATGTCAAAAGCTGGCATTAACAGTTGGTGTTTATGGTCATCTGCCTCGTGCAAATTCAAATGTCTGTGACAGTTTTTTTCTTCGGAATTGCTCTCTCAATGAGGTCATGGAACTCCAATCATAGTCACAGTGATAGAACTACATACAGGATCATGAAGCAAAAGTTACAAAGAAACAATAAAAGTTACTACATCTTGTTCGATATATAGAAGCTTTAATTATACTTTTCAGAAGCAATGCACGACACCTTTGTAAAGCATTTTAGCAAGAGCCAGCCAGCCAATTATAGATAGAAATTCTAACATCATTCGTGCATGACGAATGAAATGTCATAATCAAATCAAAGTTTAAGCATACTTAGGTTAAATATCCACTAAGTAAATACTTTTGAGTCTTGACCTACTTATTTTCTTTCGGGGTTACAGATATGAATGAAATCGTAATGACACCACATATTTTACCCACGAGAGCTGTGTCATTTGAAATGTAATTTATTAATTAACTCCACCTTGCGTGTAGACATGTTTTCATCTTAATATTGGGAAATCCATCCACACTTCTACCCAAATCTCACATTTAATGAAGATATCTCATTCTTAATCTTACTCCAGCAGGTAGTATAAGAAATGAAATCACTAGTCCTAACTAAATTAGGTATCGAATCCCATTTGATATGTTCATTTGGTATAATATTATAACAGTGATTAAACTTAGATTTATTCCATAGGGATTTCATACGAGACAAATTTAACCAGATTTAAAATCATTTTGTCAGGGGACAAAATTATTGTACGGCTCAAGTAGCAGTGTACTTTACCTCAAAATTTAAATAAATTTTTTTTGAATAATTAACCAAAAGAATACTATAATATAATATTTTCTTCCTATTTTTCTTCCTAAATAAGGGATCCAATCGTTCCGAAACGCCTGGGCTGAAATATCAATATAATAATATGATTTTTTTTTTTTACATTTTAAAAAATAAATAATAATATGCCTTCATGGACCAGCAAGGGTACGGAAGCTTCCTGCCTCGAGCCACCAGAGGCAGACGCGTGTCCCCTTCATTTTAAATTCTCTGTCTTAAGAATTATTTGGATTACCCTACCCATAGTTAAATATAAATCAAAATTGGTGAAGAATCATTTGGAACTGTGCTACCTAACCCAAAAAAAGCTCCACTTTCATAGTGGAAAACTAAAACTCTACATGTGATGAATTAGACTCAACATGTTACTATATATAGTGTTATGGGATATGATTTTGTTCTTAAAAGTAGTCAACATATATATAAATATATATCCATTAGGTTAGGGTTAGAACATGTGTTTGTATCGCTATATATATATATATATATATAGATTTAGCAGTTTAAAAATAAAACTAATATGGTCCGAACTTAGATTTAGCATTTAGAGAGAAACTAATAAGGTTGTATATATGTTGGTTTAACTTTAAAATAGTTGTAATGCTCGTGATCGGTCGTATATAACATATTCTTTTCTTGTCGATATACAAACTTAAGTAAGAAACACTAACATATAATTGAGTGTATGAAATTTATAACTCGCTTAACTAAGTATGAAGACGATGAAGGAAAATTCAGTTAGTTCGGTAGGGTATGATAAATATCTCGTTTCAAGGCCTCGCGACAACTAAGACTAACCATTATTTGAATATTTGCCTTTAAATCTTAAAAATGAATTTTATTCACTCGTATTATAAAACTATTCAACTAGTGATCTTAAGATAAAATTTATATAAATTGCTCAAAAAATAAAATACTTTACATAATAGAAAGTACTTAAACGACAACTTAACATTTTCGTAGAATTAGCGAAAGTTTTGTAAAAGAGTAAATATTAAAATAACAGTAAAATCCATCGTTGTAAAATACGTCATACCTATTAGTGCGCATTGGAAAAACCAAATATTTAAAATAATTTCATTTATTTGGATTTCAACAAAATGAACGAAGAAGAGCAATTTCTTGGTAGAAAATCTCAAAATCCGTTTGGACCATTTTAAATGAATTTCGGCATCATACCAAAGTAGATAAAAATTTGAGAATCCCAACCACAGCCAAAAGCGAGATTTCCAATTAATAAGTCAACCATATTTAAACACCACCAAACCTCATCTCCTTCCGATAGGTCTCCACATCTCATTTTACCACGCAAAGGCTAAACCCGTCATTTCCCTCTCCCCCCACCCAAAACCAAACCCTCACGGACTCACCCTCCCAAGCCAATCCCTCACGCGCGCGTGGGCTGTTCACAGGCCAAGTGTTGGGTCGCGTCGGATAGGGCCCCACACCCCAACACCAGCGCAAATATAAATCACGCTACTGAGCCTCGTTCATCTCTCTCCCTCGTTCTTCTTCAGTACTCCTCTCTCTCTCTCTCGCCGAAAACCCGGACCCGAATTCTGACCCGATTCGGCTTCTCTGTCTCCACCTAGACGTCGTTTTCTTCTCCCACCATGACTCTCGCCAGGGTTTCCTCACTATAAATTCCTCCATCGCTTCCTCTCTTTTCTTTCGTCAAAACTAAAAACCACAGTCTCGTTTCGGCTCCTCTGAGCTCAGCGCTCCACCTACTCCGCAACCATGAGCGGCGGCACCAAGGCCATCAGCCTCGAGGAGATCAAGAACGAGTCCGTCGATCTGGTATATAAAACTCTCTCTCTCTCTGTGACGCTGCTGCATGCGTTTGGCTCGCTCTGATGAAACGTAGCCAAAACGCTATGAGAATTTGGATCTGTGTGTGATTTCTGGAAATTTGTATCTCTTCTGGTTTGATGATACTGTTTGTTCGTTTCGGTTTTCGTTGTTGATGATGATGGTCAGTACCAGTACACTCGTCGTTGATTTTTTTTTCAGTCCTTTTATTCTCCGGCGATTATTTTATTTGTTTGTTTTGTTTTTCGTTCTAATTTTCTCGCTTCACCTAACAGAGATTTAGATTTGGAGTACCGTAAATTCTTTTTTATTTCATTTTTCTGTTTTAATCTTGTTTTACTCTGCGGCGGCGACTGTTAAGAGAGTACTACGGTCACACACACACGAGCCTTTTCAGGTTTTCGTTTCATCGGAAACGGTGAGGCATTTTGGACTCTATTATGGTGGGCCCGGAGACCCGGCCCGGATGCCTCTGTTTGGCTTAAATTCCAAGCGTTATTGTTTTTGGTTGCGTATCCCCAACCGTCGAAATAAAAGGAAAAAAGTAAGAAATAAAAAATAAAATAAGAAAGAGGTTTTGATTTTGTTTTTTTGTTATGGAAAAATGGTTGTTTGTATGGTCTGAGCTTTTTGGAGTGTGGTTCCGGTACGCACCCGTAAATCACATGGAATCAGCGGCTTGACAACGCTCGCTGCTTTTGGCTTAGAGAACATGGCCGACTAGGGGAATATTTAATGACCTCACGCGCCCTTTTGAAACCCGTGTTTCATACGCACCCTGTTTTTTTTATATTTTCTAGATTTTGTTTCATGAAATAGTTTCTTATATTCTATTGGAGAATAAAAGTTTGATGGTGAATTGAATATTTCATCATTTATGACCTGGGTCTGTGATTTCCTCTGTTGTGATTCCTGTTTTGTTTCGGGATTTGAATGTTTCTGAGTGAGTACCTTCATGTGTGTTTTGATAAATTAGGTAGCTGCAGTATTTATTAGCAATCCCAATATATCAAGGCTATTTAATTTTCACTTACCATCTTGCTGGTCTTTTTAGTCAATAATGTAACATTCATGCTTGACTTTTTGTCCATGCAATCAGTCTGGGCACGAGTGTTTTTTTTTCTTCTAATTTCACATGAGCAGCGAGCTAAGTCAGATCTTCACGGCTGTGTCGTGAATAAATTGTTTGATTTCATGTGTAAAACTAATTTTCTGTTCACAGACAGCAATGTTTTGAATTAAACATTGACAATGACCTATTGATATTGACCGATCATCTGGATTTTTCTTGCTTAATGGGCGACTGTTATATTTCTGTTGGTAAATGTACTCTGGTGGCAACGCGGATTACCATAGCTAATCTAACTGAAATATCATACATCTGATAGTTGTAACAATCTGTCGCATGTGAAGTAACAATTCTGTTGCATGTTGATCGATCATCTGAAGTAACAATTCTGTTGCATGTAGTTAGTAACAATTCTAAAATAGTAACAATTCTGCTGAAAACTTTGTAATATGGCTCACTTGTGTGTATCTGTGTTTTGTTGACAGGAACGGATTCCAATTGAGGAAGTCTTTGAGCAGTTGAAATGTACAAGGGAAGGTCTTACCTCGGACGAGGGTCAGAACAGGCTCCAAGTTTTTGGTCCGAACAAGTTAGAGGAGAAGAAGGTATGTTTTGTAATTTGTAATGGAAAAATGTTTACTCGTATTAGTTATTTAATCATTTAACAGTCTGGTTATAGCATATGATGATTGTATCTCTGTGAACAGGAAAGCAAAATACTGAAGTTTTTGGGGTTCATGTGGAATCCCTTGTCATGGGTTATGGAAGCTGCTGCCTTGATGGCTATTGTGTTGGCAAATGGTGATGGAAAGCCTCCAGATTGGCAGGATTTTCTTGGAATTACGGTCCTGCTGATCATTAACTCTACCATCAGCTTTATTGAAGAAAACAATGCTGGTAATGCGGCTGCTGCACTTATGGCTGGTCTTGCTCCTAAAACTAAGGTAAAGAATGAAAATGATAAATATCATGGCTTTTGTGTGGAATAAAAATTCTGCTTAATATGGTTTTGATCTTTTTGGTGGTGTCATGATATAGGTCCTCAGAGACGGTCGATGGACTGAGCAAGATGCTTCAATTTTGGTTCCAGGAGACATAATCAGCATTAAGTTGGGAGATATAGTGCCTGCTGATGCTCGCCTTCTTGAGGGTGATCCTCTCAAGATTGACCAGTCTGCTCTAACTGGCGAGTCCCTTGCTGTTACTAAGAATCCTGGAGATGAAGTGTTTTCTGGCTCAACATGTAAACAGGGTGAACTTGAAGCAGTGGTCATTGCAACTGGTGTGCACACCTTCTTTGGTAAAGCTGCACATCTTGTGGACAGCACCAACAATGTTGGGCATTTCCAGAAAGTTCTCACAGCAATTGGGAACTTCTGCATTTGTTCAATTGCTGTTGGAATAGCTATTGAGATTGTTGTGATGTACCCAATTCAGCATCGCAAGTACAGGGATGGGATTGATAATTTGCTGGTTCTTTTGATTGGAGGAATCCCCATTGCTATGCCTACTGTCTTATCCGTCACGATGGCTATAGGTTCACACAGGCTTTCTCAGCAAGGTGCTATTACCAAGAGAATGACTGCCATTGAGGAAATGGCTGGTATGGATGTCCTGTGCAGTGATAAGACTGGGACCTTGACCCTGAACAAGCTGACAGTTGATAGAAATCTGATCGAAGTATTTCCCAAGGGTGTGGAGAAAGAACATGTCATCCTTCTTGCGGCAAGGGCTTCTAGGACTGAAAATCAGGATGCTATTGATGCTGCCATAGTAAATATGCTTGCTGATCCAAAAGAGGTATATTTATCTCCTATTTCCTCTAGGTTTTTTAACCTCTTCAGCTCCAAGATTTAAAGATACTTTTGTTTAATCTTTGATAAATTTGGCAGGCGCGAGCTGGTGTCAGAGAAATCCATTTCCTTCCATTCAACCCTGTTGACAAGAGGACTGCTTTGACCTACATTGATTCCGATGGGAATTGGCATCGAGCTAGCAAAGGTGCCCCTGAGCAGGTAACGACCTTGCCTCAATTTTTGGTATTGAGCAAATGTGTTCCCCATAGATGACAAACTCCAATGTTTCTTATCTTTTATGACAGATATTGGAGCTATGCAACTGCAAGGAAGATTTCAAGAGAAAGGTTCATGCCGTGATTGATAAATTCGCTGAACGTGGGCTTCGATCTCTTGGCGTTGCAAGACAGGTTTGTTATATCTTACATTTAATTTGTACTTGCCACTTAGTCAACTAAATTCCCAGATCTCATTGCTGTTGTTAATGCCTCTAGCAAATACCTGAGAAAACAAAAGAGAGTCCAGGAGCACCATGGCAGTTTGTTGGTTTGTTTCCGTTATTTGATCCTCCCAGGCATGACAGTGCAGAAACTATTCGCAGAGCTCTCAATCTTGGTGTGAATGTGAAGATGATCACTGGTAAGTTCATTTCTCCTTAATCTTTGTATAATACCATCAGAGTCCCTCCCCGGTAGATTTTTTAAATATTTCTTTTTTCATGTTTGGGTATTTTTGGTGATGTTATATAATTTTGGCAGTTGTTGTGCAGGGGATCAGCTTGCCATTGGCAAGGAAACTGGACGACGGCTTGGTATGGGAACAAACATGTATCCATCTTCTGCATTGCTCGGCCAAGACAAGGATGCATCCATTTCTTCCCTCCCCATCGACGAATTGATTGAGAAGGCTGACGGATTTGCAGGAGTATTTCCAGGTTTGTTTTACTGGCACTTCATTTCTTTCCGTCTTGAACTTACTCGAATATAAATTTTGAATTTGAGTGCCATATATTAGAAAATTTGTCTCATCTACTTGTTAACAGCTTCACTATTTATCCCTTTGTTTCTGTCTGGCAGTAGTCTGTCACATTTTACAATGCCTCCCCTTTCTCTAACACCACTTTTGCATATTGTAGAGCACAAATATGAAATTGTAAGGAGGCTACAAGAGAGGAAGCACATCTGTGGGATGACAGGAGATGGTGTCAATGACGCTCCTGCTTTGAAAAAAGCAGACATTGGAATTGCTGTAGCTGATGCTACTGATGCTGCTAGAGGTGCTTCAGATATTGTTCTGACTGAACCTGGATTGAGTGTCATCATAAGTGCAGTACTTACAAGCAGAGCCATATTCCAGAGAATGAAGAACTATACTGTTAGTAACCTTAATGCTCTTTGCTGAATGGTAAATCAGATTTTAGTAAGTTCTTTGTTTCATGCCACTGAACTTTGACTCTGTTTTTGCAGATCTACGCCGTTTCAATCACCATACGTATAGTGGTAAGTGAAGCAATAATAGGTTTTCAGATGTTAGTGTTGCCCTTCGTATCTTATGCTTTGTCTATTTGTTCTTATACTTTATACTCTCTGGCAGTTTGGCTTTATGTTCATCGCTTTGATATGGAAGTTTGACTTTTCTCCGTTCATGGTATTGATCATTGCCATACTAAATGATGGTAAGACTTAAGTGCCTTGATTTGTTTACCTTTCTAAATTAGGGTTTAGGGTGATATTTGGTCTGACCATGTGGCTACCTTTTTGCTAGGAACGATCATGACAATATCCAAGGACCGAGTGAAACCATCTCCAATGCCAGACAGCTGGAAACTGAAAGAAATTTTTGCTACTGGCATTGTTCTTGGCGGTTACATGGCCCTTATGACAGTAGTGTTCTTTTGGTTGATGCGAGATACAGATTTCTTTTCGGTAGGATTAATTTGCTCAAATTTGTTCAAAAAAGGCATATTTGCCAATTTTATTACCATTTACAGTCTCTCATTCATAATGCAGGAAAAGTTTCAAGTTCGTTCTTTGAGGAATAACTCTAGTGAAATGATGGCAGCATTATACTTGCAAGTCAGTATTATTAGCCAAGCCCTTATCTTTGTCACAAGGTCCCGCAGCTTTTCCTTTTTGGAACGCCCTGGACTTCTCTTGCTTGGAGCTTTCATCGTTGCTCAGTTGGTAAGTCTTCACAGCCTGATTACCTTACATGGTGTAGTTTTTCTCTGGCAATTAGGATGCAATAGATTTTTTTTATTAAATGCTAAGACTAACAACTATTGCTATCACTTGTGGTAACTCTTATCTGAAATACATAGTATTGTGGGAAGAGCATTTGTTTACTATAAGCATCACAAATAATAGCTGGTTGCTTAAGACAATTTCAGTAATTGGTGCTTTGACATCTTTTGATATTGGATTTATAATGCAAGAGAGAAGTCACATTTTGAATATGGCAGGTGGCTACTCTGATAGCTGTCTATGCCAACTGGGAATTTGCCCGGATACATGGATGTGGCTGGGGTTGGGCTGGTGTAGTCTGGCTTTTCAGTGTGGTGACATACTTTCCTCTTGATCTTCTAAAATTTGCAATCCGCTACATCCTTAGTGGAAAAGCTTGGGATAATCTTTTGGAGAACAAGGTATATTTTATGATCTATCATCTTGGAGATGAAACTTACACCCATAGTATGTTGATTGTTCAGATCCGACAAGTTTCTTTAACATTATTTCTTCTATTCTCTCTTTCCATTAACAGACCGCGTTTACTACAAAGAAAGACTATGGAAAAGAGGAGAGAGAAGCACAGTGGGCTACCGCACAGAGGACTCTACATGGTCTTCAACCACCAGAAAGCTCCAATATCTTCAGTGACAAGAGCAGTTACCGGGAACTGTCAGAGATTGCAGAACAAGCTAAGAGAAGGGCTGAGGTTGCAAGGTAAGCACCAAATATATACTCATGTTTTTGGGTTCTAGTAATGAACATAATTCAAAGGAAGCATGCTTGTTCAGAGTCTTGAACCAAAAGGCTTGCCTCGTGTGTGGTGCATGACTCATAAATCTTATTTGCGACGTAAAAGTAGGAGTTGCTGAGAGCATTTGTCTTACTGTTGTTGCAGGCTTAGGGAGTTGACCACACTGAAGGGCCATGTTGAGTCTGTTGTGAAGCTGAAAGGGCTGGACATAGATAATATCCAACAACATTATACAGTTTGAGGAGAGGAGCTTTCTGTAGGGAACAAAGAGGCCAGGAGCTTCCATGATGATGATGATGAATCAAGACTTTAGTAACCTTGTGTTTAGATTAGAGCTAAAGTAATAACCGAATGACAGCTAAACTAGTGTACTAGTTTACGTTTTTATGGTTAATTATTTAGCAGGCCAAATAACAATATAAATTACAGTTATCGTTTTTGCTCATCGGTTATCTTTCATGTCCGTTCTTGATGCTTTGCATTATTATTGTACATATGCAAGGGTTTCACATTCTGGGATCTTAATGAAATCGGATGGGAGGATTCTTCTGTCACCCTTCTGGATTTCATTAGAAATATTTGTAGTTCTCTAGCTTCCAATTAGGAAGTACCCGATTTTCCGAGCTCTTTTCAGGACTGACATCATATGATCTTTATTTTTTTATGTGAGTCGAACTCACGACCTCTCACTTATTAAAAGAGAGACTATGCTATGAGATCACAGGATCCTTGAAAATCCTTAGTACTGGGCGACATCATAGGATTCTTGAAAATCCTTAGCTAGTAAACTATATGTTATAGTGATGATGCATTAGTTTACAGCAGTACAATCACGTCTAATTTCACCTTGCTTTCCAGTAGTCTTAACCCCCACCCTACCAAGCTTTGTAATGGCAGCCACGAATGCATGTTCAAAGGCTGTGTTGTTTGCTGCAAAAAAGTTGACAATGTGCCTTGTTCTGGTGTCGGTATACAGACACTGATCAGAGGTAAGCAACCCTCTTCCTTGCTGAAGGTTCTTGTAGTACATGTTGTCGAATCTCCGCGGCGTTGTTGGGTCCAAAGTAATCGCAGTTCTCGGGTCTACATTCTTCGGACACTGTTTCCTGAGGCTCATTGCGTAAGCCACATTCATCGTCGGATCAATTCTGTTCTTGCTATTGAATCTGTGTATCCTGTGGTTGAATCGGTCGCAGTGTGAGAACCCGATCGTATGAGCACCGGAGAGAGCAATGAGATCGGTTAGAGTGAGACCATGTTGCGCAAACATAGATTTCAGCTGGTCCACTCTAAAATCAGGTTTAGGAAGATGCTTCCTCACACTGGTTTTTGTGGACACCCTCCCATCAAGTCTCCCCAGTTCAACTCCATAGAATGGTCCTCCACTCTGCACCATAGAGTTGCTCAAAACGTTAAAAGGTCTTCAAGTGGTAAAAAAAGTGATTGAATTTATGATGATGCAGAGTATTGGAAAGGAAGCATTTCCCTTTTCAAGGTATGAAAGAAGACAAAGTTCTATGCAACGGTGAAGAGTGAAGCCTGTGCATTGGCTTCGACACGAAACCGCACTACATGTGAAGTGACAGTGCATTACAATCATCACTTTGAACCCTTGCATATTCATTTTGTGCCCCTAAAATATCCTCACCAAAGGGCAATGCTCCTTTATTTTTGAGCCAATAATCACCACCTTCATCCCCTAAAACCTTTTACTTTAGAAAAATGTTGTCATAATCAACTAATACATAGCATTTGAGGTTCTTAACCCAAAACCTTGTAGAAGTAGAGGCTTTCATAGCATATTAGAAGATCATTATCTCAAAATTTAAATGTGATGAACTATTCAAACAGAGCAACTGCATTCCTAATATGTAGTATACAATCCCTATTGAGCTGATTTTAGATAAATACTATGATACCATATGTTAGACAATCACCGAAAGTTAAAGGAAATGAATGATGCAAGCTAACAAAAAAGAGGGAATAAACTTTCTGTTTACCAGTGATACGACATCTCTTGTGGCCATGGCAAGAAGGTCAGCACAAGAAACCTTGTTCCTGCATCCAGCCACTCTATCAACAGCAGCCTTGGCTCTGATTACCGTGTCAAACCCGTCTCCGGCGAGTGACATATCATCCGGGTTGTCCTTCTCCGCCGACTTGTTCCTAAAAGCTAGTATCACTGAAGCATCACATCCCTATATAAACACACATCCAAAACACTTCCACACTCAGTTTCATTTGCGTATTATCTTCGATACGATCACAGAGTTGCAAAACGAGCAAGATAAAAGAGGGAATTACCCGGATGAAACAATCGTGGAAGAAGAGTCTGAGAGTGCCTGGTGCAGTTGTAAATGTCTGCTCAAACTTCTGCTTAACTGCGGCATGGACAATTGATTCAACATTCGGGCATGTGTTTCTGTAATGATCAACTCGAAGCTGAGCACTAGTTGTGCTCAGAGTAAGAGGAAGAAGAAGAAGAGAGAGCAGAGGAAGAGCATTCATTGTTAGTGTGATTAAAACTTGAAGAATAGTTGGGTTTTTCATGATTGCCATTTGTAAAGTATATATAAATATTAAAGCAAGATGGGAGGTGGGTTTGGGTTGGATCTAACCCTTTAAGATAGTAGTAACTGAGGCATGGAGTAGGCAAGGCAATAGTAAAATAAGACCCATAAAGGGATGTCTGGGTGAAAAATGAAAAAAGGTGGTGAGTTTTGAAAAAATGGCCATGACAATTGGCGAGCATGCTTGGCCTAGCCATGAGCTACGACTACTGATTAAGATGTTTTCCTTTGTCTTTGTCATGGTCACATTAAAGTAATAGCAGCTTCTTTGCTTTAGTGGGACTTTGTCAAATCCATTTTGGATTTGTGTATCTCATCTCTATGAGTTGATGTTTATGCTTGGCACATGAGAAGCAGTGAGGATTCCATTAAGCCCATAATTGCTCTCTAGAGTCTAGAGGAACAAGGTTTGAAGCTAGTGCAGGTCTGTCAGGCTTGCCATGTTCTGGTACCATGTTTAAGTGCAGGGATTACCAATAATGACTTAATTAGTTAACATAAAAAGTGAGAACTGACAAGTAGTGGTTACTAAATACTAACTAAAGTTTCACTTTCAAAGGAACACCATTATTGATTATATAAATAGGTTGCCTCAGAATATAAAATAAGACTGAGATGGTAGACTCCTCTGTAGCATGTACTGCTTTTTGTTTGAAGTTTTGAACTTTGATGAGCGCCAGATTCCTCACATAGTTCAATTTCAACCAGATTCAAAAAGAGTTGCTTATTAGGGTCAGGATGGATCCGGCCCATATGAACAGACAAAGAGGTCATCAATGACTGAGAAAATATCCAAATATGAACAGCCCAATATGCAGCCAGATCCACATTTTAGGCTCTAGCTCGATGCCAATGCTTCGTCTACGTGCGACAGTAAAAATAATGTCGTTTGAGCTGGTGAGGCTATAGACTGCAATTGCACAAGGACGTCCCAAAAGCCGCTCGCTTCCACTCTCACATTTCTTGTCTACTGTCATTGAGCTGCTGCAAAACACTCTCACCAGCACCTTCGACTTTTATTTCCACTTCCTTCCGTGTGCTGAGGGATCCTAAACAAAACTTCTTCATGGAGTAGCAGTCGAGGATTGTGATGTCTTTCACTTGTGGCCATTTGAAATTATACTTGCCTTCCGAAAAGCTTCCGAGATCTGGTAGATTATAAAGTTCCAAAGTATGTAGCTGAGGGAACATGTTGTCATCCTCTGTTTCTTCACCCACTGCTGCTGCTGCTACTACCTCTTTGATATTCTGGCACTTCTCTATCGTTAGTCTTTGAAGCATCACGAGACCTCTGGCAACTGAGGGAGAGAGCAGAGTTCTCAAACCGTGACAACCCCAAAATGACATCCGTCTAAGATTCTGAAAGGCTTGACGAGATTGTTTGAAAGACGACATCTTGTTTATTTGCGCCCCTTGATCTCCTGACTCAGATATTGTTGTAGCATCCCCTTCATCATCGACAACCAATCTTCTAAATTCAAATATCTCTTTAAGTGATAAACAGTGCCATGCGACTATGTACTCCAATTTCTGCAATCTATTTTGCATATGTGTTGGTATCAAATGCAACAGTTTGTGACATCGCCGTACCCGTACACTTCTTAGCTCACAAAAGGATTCTACTGAAAGTTGGTTGTTCCATATCTCTTTGAAGTTCATGGAGTCCAAGCGTAGTTGTGTCAGGAGTGGGAAATGAACCTGCATGTAAGTACATGTGAGTCTGTTAGTCTATACTATATATGAGCACAAAAGAAAAGGACAAATATGTACCTTGGTGTCGAACAGAGATAGTATAGTGATGTCAGATTGTTCCGGGCTGCTGTCTTCTGGTAGCCTCTCCGTCCCCTTAGAGGCATATTTGGTTATGCTAGTGAATCTTGGTAAGTCTGAGAGACGTAATTCTGTCAGACTTTGGAAGTTGATCACTTCCTCATTATCATGTTGAGATCGACTGTTGGTCTTCCAAATATAGGTCAATGCAGGTAGGTTGGATAATATCAATGTACGTAGTTGCTTGAGAAACCCCGTTGGCAGTTCACCATGAAATATCACTTTCAGCCTCCATGCCTTACTAATCTCCAGTGAATTCAAGACAGGAAAGATGGCGCTGCTGCTATGTGAAGTAGTAGTCGTGTCAATCAGATACTCCACATCATTACAGTCCTGGAACTTAAGATGCTTCGTCTTTGGGAAACAGACTCTATCCAAGACATTCAGAAGTTGAGGCCGAGTCAATTTAATCTCAACATGGCTAGCTTTCTCTAGCAACGAAGTGACTCCACCACCCACAGCAACGCTTTCATCAACATGGTGAACTCTCAAGTAGTTGCCACTCTGCTCTATTTCCTCATAAAACACATGCTCCTTCCATCCAATAGCGATGTGAAATCTTTCAAGCTTGTTAAAGAACGTGGTCGTTAGAAGTATATTGAGCGGTGGTAGAACAACTTGTAAAGTAGTCAAACGGGACAAGGAAAGCAGCTCTGCAAGTATTCCAGTTTCCCAGTTCATACAGTTGCCCCACCTTGTGTACTCCTCAGTTATCAAATCTTGAACCTCTACTCTAAACTGCTTTCCTACCTTTGTTGGTTGCTCAACCGCCAATCTGTTCCATCTCTTACACGTGTCCACTTCTTGGGATCCAGCAGCAGCTCTTTCCTGCTCAGCCTCCTCCAATTGAGAGATCCACTCGGTTGTTTCGGTGGAGGCTAGTTTCTCAACCTCCCAATTTTCAAAGCGATGAGAGCGTATTCAGCGCACCCGGGTGCGCCGCGCACCCGTCCATCTCCGCCGTCCATTTGACGCGGACTTTTGACTTTTTCAAAATTTTCGACATGTACAATTCTTCTAGTCTTGTTAAACTTGATATCACACCTGGTGAGATTACTTCAAGAGACGAGCAATCCGTCAAATCAAGCAGTCTCAGATCAGACAAGTTTTTAAATGTATCAGGCAATTGCTTGAGTCCCCCACATCCACGTAGACTGAGTATCATGAGTGTCTTTAGCTCCCCAATGACAGATGCATCACAGTTGAATGCGCACCTCTCTAGGCGCGGTGTTTGAAGGTTTCTCATTACTGCAAGCGATAGCAGTACCGAGTCTAATGACAAAGTCGGAGTCGGAATCATATACCATCTATGATTTCCAATAATTGTTAGAACCTGGAGATCTTTCGTTGTTTTGAAAGTTGTGGGTGGCGGCTCCATTTGAAACCTAGTTCTCAACAGTAAAAGCTGACAAAACCCACTGATACTCAGAGAACTGCAATAAGTAGATTTCTCAGAATCACTATCATGAGGCCAATCCATCAACTTCACAGTTGCTGCTTTGTCTCTCAAAACTATTCTCTTTTCAACCCCATCACTTTTCTTTTCTACAAACTCTTCAGAGGATATATGTATGGCAACATCACGCACCACATCATGCATTCTCACATACTCTTCTTTATCGCTATCTAACAATAGAAAGCGACTTTTGAGTGTCTGAACCAAGGTTTCCACACGGTTTCTCCCTTCAACCATTGAATCAATGTCTTCAAAGAGCCCAAGGCCAAGCTCATATCTCACCAAATCTTCAATCACTATATCCGCGCTTTCTTCAAATATGCAACACAGCAGAAAACATGACTTGGCTTCATCACTTGATAAACTATCATAGCTGAACTTTATTGGCCCATACACATGTTCTATCACTCCTGCAACGTTCTTCGGTCTAGCCTTTTCTAGTTCCCTTTCAGCATTCTTCCAAATTCCAATGCTTTCACCTTTTAGTGCCGTTCCAACCGTCGAAATTGCAATTGGCAACCCACCACATTCCTTCAAAACCTTTTTTGCTACAACATGCACCTCGGGATCAGATTCGATGGAACTTCCTGCTGTCTTCTTGAACAGACTCCAGGCATCTCCATCCGGCAAACCATGAATCGGGAAATTCTTTCTTGTGTCCATGTCCTTGAAAAGGTCTTGTTGTCTTGATGTTACTAGAAGTTTGCAACCAGTGGGAATCCCTACGTCCCACAAAAAGTCGGGGGTTGTTTTGCAAACATTGTCTAACATTACAAGGATCTTCTTGCTGCCTTGAGAGAATCTTTGACGTAGCTCAGTTGCTCTTGCATCCGTCTGCTTTCCTTTAAGTGGCAGGCCTAGATATCCAGCAAGCTCATCTTGAATAAGACTCAACCCAGCAGTTTTGTCAAGAGATTCCTTAACGGTTGCCTTTGTATACTCATCAAACATACCTTCTTCCTTTGCTTTCTCAAAAACTTGTCCCATCAATGTTGTCTTCCCTATCCCGCCCATGCCGCATATGATAATCGGATTGATTGTATTCCCCCTGAAAGCTTCCATCACTTCGCCAACTGTTGATCTTCTTGAATCAAAAAAAATATTTTTCCTCTCAGATGCAGGTGGTTCTTCATTGTTTGATGTTCCTGAGGAGCTGGCACCTTCATGGAAGTTGGTTTCCTGCTGATTAGGGTGCTCTGTGGGTTGGAATTCCACATCTCAGGATGCGCTATAATCCCGATATCTTTAGTAAGGAGCTGATCAACCGCCAGAGTCATCTTCTTAGCGTTCCTTCCCAGAGAAAAACGGCCCTTCAAATTTGGAAGCCATCCATTACAGCATGCCGCCCTCGCTGCTACAGTTTCTTCACTGAAAGTCGTCTCCTTTTCTTTTATTTGCTCGCCTGCCTTGACCAGCCAATCAAAAACTTGGCCATCAATAATCATTGAAGCTTCTCTTGCAAATTTCTCCTCCAGCTCTATTCCATCTTTTTTGTGACGCAGCTGCTGAACCTGCTCGTTGAGATCCCCAATGTTGCTTTTGTAACAAAACATATAACCCAACTCTTGCCAAAGTTTTTTCATTGTCCATTTTGCAACCGGCACAGCAACTTCTGTAATAGCTGTCTCTGCCATTTCTTTCAGTGTGCCTTCTTTTCGTCGGGGGCGAAGTAAGAAAACAATTCAAGGATTTAGTGATAAAGGAAGCAATTGCTAAGAGAGGAGTACTAAGAAGAAAGGAAAGTACTAACCAAAGAAAGCAATTACCCACATTTTTTTTCCCTTTTTTTTCTTCTCTCTGGCTGGGGCTGAAGAAATTAAGAATCACGAGAGAAAGGAAGAACGGAAGAAGAAAGAAAGCAAATGTATTGGATTTTGAGATGCTCAAGACACGAAAGAAAGGAAGGACGTACTGTTGTTTTTCTTTTTCTTTTTTCTTTTCTGGATAAATAGAACACGTTGACAATGTAACGATGATTGAAGCAATAGGGAAGATAAAAGTATGAAGAAGGAAAATGAATAACTGAGAAAAGCAATTACTTCTTTCTTTGTTCGACTCTTGTATTGGTGTGATCACAGACTCCCAGATAAAGCAATAACGAAGAGAAGGAAAGAATGGAAGAAAGAAAGAAAATCACAAATACGAGACTTTTTTTTTTTTTTTTTTTGTGGGTTCAATTTTCCGGGATCACTACAGTATACAGATTCAATGAGTGAAGGAGTACTACCAGATACAAGGACTGAAGGAAAAGAAAGCAACGAGACAGCGAGAACAATGGAATTGCTTTTGCAAGCCTCTTTACTGAATTGTTTGTAGATCAAATGGAGGACTGAATTGTCTATTATACACAACACCAGAAACCCTTACAGAGTACCATTTTCGATGGTCAACACTATCATCCAAATTGATTTACAAATTTTTAAGGTTTTCTTATTTTAAGCCATTTCGAAATCAAGGCAAGAATAATTAGCAATTTAAGGGGCACAAAAAGATGAAACAAAGAAAACAAACTTTAAAATGACCAACAAAGCAACAAAAGAAAGCATCTTTAGATAAGTCCATGTAGTGTGCGTCATAGTTATTGAAATCATCCCCTTTTAATTTGTTTTTGTATCTTAATCAGCTAAGGATGTCTTTATCGAAATGCTTCTCTAGAAGGTACAGTCATGCAAGTTAACACGAGTCGGTTCAAGTCTAGAAAAGCATTGATCAAAGTGAATATAGCAATAGAAGAAACTGGACACTGACCTTTATTGGTGTCGCTGGAGAATGGTCAGAAACAATCTTAAGGCCTCTGTGTAATTGACACTGTGGGATCATATAACAACCCATCATGAGATCGAGTTGAAGTCTTTAAGCGGCATTTCATCGAACACTGGTGGGCAATATTTAAACTCCGGTTGGTGAATCCTGCTCCGTAAGTTGAAAGCTTCGCCGCCGGAGTCATACTTGTTGATTGTGTTAGATATATGGGGAGTTTGATCGGCTAGTATACTCTTTGTTGGTGTTTGATTTTGCGCTGCGCGGGAAGGCTGGTAAGGTAAGAGCGTTTGATTTTGCATTTAATGCTTCAGTTGTCGTTTCAGGCTTTTACATTTTAGCTACATACGACGGTAAAAACAATGTCGTTTCAGCTGGCGAGGCTAGTCTCCAAAATGGGAGCGGCGTGGTTCAGGTGGATGCTGCAACTGCACAAGGAATGTCTGCACTCTCCGCTGGGCCGAGCTTCAGTCGCCCACTCACACTCGCCCTCATGCAATCTCTTAACTCAATGCACCACACCCTACTAGGTACATTTTGTATTTTTTTTTTTTTCAGGTTGCTGCGTTACCAAGTACTGATGGGCACTTGATAGGCCTCTGTGAACCAGCGTAGGCTCCAGAAGCAAAGCCCTTTGATGATGGAAATAGCTGAAGTAGGCTCCTTCTATATTTTTATTTAACATCATAGAGCTAGCAAACTCCCAGCATTAAAACTCCCAACATTGTATATATTACGTTAGTTACACATTCCTTCATTAATCCCTATATAGCTCAGTCAATTAAAACACAAAGGAGAATGAGGAGAAATGCAATCGCATACCTGATCGATCAGATTTGTTTTGTACTGTTATTGAGCTGCTGCAAAACACTCTCACCAGCACCTTTGACTTCTATTTCCACTTCCTTCGGTGTGCTTAGGGATCCTAGACAAAACGTCTTCAAATTGTAGCATTTGAGGATTTTTATGCTTTCACTAGTGGCCATTTGAAATTATAATTGCCTTGTGAAAAGCTTCCGAGATTTGGTAGATCCTCAAGTTCCAAAGTTTGTAGCTGGGGAAACATGTTGGCATCCTCTGTTTCTTCACCCTCTGCTGGTGCTGCTACTATCTCTTCAATCTTCTCGCATTCACATATTGTCAGTGTTTGGAGCTTCACGAGACCTCTGGCAACTGAGGGAGAGAACAGAGTTCTCAAACCGTGACAACCCAGAATTATTATCCATCTAAGATTCGGAAACGCTTGATCTCTCACTCCATCTATGTTATCTGGGCATGCATTTTCGAGTTGCACCAGGGCATCATTTCAAATTTCAATGCTTGCATCTTTTAGTGCCGTTCCAACCGTCAAAATTGCAATGGGCAACCCACCACATTTCTTCAAGATCTTTTCTGCTTCAACATGCACCTTGGGATCAGATTCGATGCAACTTCCTGCTCTCTCCTTAAACAGTCTCCAGGCATCAGGATGCGACAAACCATGAATTGGGAAATTCTTTCGTCTGTCCATGTCCATGAATTGTTGTCTTGATGTCACCAAAAGTTGACAGCTAGGGGGAATCCCTATGTCCCACAACATGTCTCGGGTTGTTGTCCAAACATTGTGTAACATTACAAGGATCTTCTTTCTTCCTTGAGATAATCTTTCGCGTAGCTTGCTTGCTCTTGGACCTCTCTCTTTTATGTCCTTAAGGAGCTCCTTGCCTAGATATTCTGCCAGTTCACCTTGAATCCGAATCACCTCAGCATCTTTGTCAAGAGATTCCTTAAGATTGCCTTTGTATACCCATTGTCATCGAACAGAGTTTCCACTGTGTCCCTGACCACAAATTTGTGGGCGGCTGCTCGAATTTGCTTTGATATGTACCTTTCAACTGTAAAAGCACACAACGCCCACCGATAATCAGTGACTTGCAAACAACAAGTTGCTCTGGAATAGGTCAATCCATCAACTTCAGAGTTTCCACTGTGTCCCTGACCACAAATTTGTTATGTACAAACTCTTCCGCAAGTTCTATATGTTTTGGCCACGATCCTCAACAAGAACAGAGAGATAACTTAGCAATACCAAAAATAATACAATGGGTGCGGGCGTGCCATTGCACGGGGCTGAAATTGCGCCTGTGCTAGACTTCTAATCAAACGAAAGGGCTCCGGTGCCACCTCGCGGACGAGGGATCACAAGTAGCTCTCATATTTGCTTGCAATCGATACTCAATGTTATAGCTAGCAGGGCAATTAATCGGGACAGTGACCGAGGGCGAGACCCAACGGTTCTGTAAACTAATGCGAGATGTGCTTTAGCGTTAGGGTTTCGAGAAGCTCGAAGATTTGTTGTGTTGTATATGATTTGATTGTGTGTATGAATGATCTTCGAAAACTCCTTATATAGGGCTCGCAGCTAGTTAGTAGAGATGTAATCATAATCCAATTCGGACTCAACAATTAAAATAACACAAGGACATGTCTCGCTTGCGAACTAAACATTTTGATGACACGTGTCCAGTCGCACCGCCATACTCCGCCTAGGTCACAAGTGCTACCTTCGCGTTATCCAACTATAGTCTCCTATGCGAACTCAAGTAGCAAGTCTCCCTACCTCGCGGGGCGCTATAGTCCTCGTAGGAAACTATCTTGCGTGCCTCCGAAGCTTGCGCTCTTGAGCAGACTTCTATTTAAAAAGGGTCACAAATATTGGCCCAAATATTATCCAAAACTTAATACCTAGTCTTGAACCGAAATATCAACTGGGCTCAAACAATATAAACGACAACATCACGCACGGCATCATGCATTCTCACACACTATCTAATCGTTATCTGACAATAGAAAACAACTTTTGAGTTTATGAATCAATGTTTCCACACGGTTTCTTCCTTCAACCATTGAATCAATGCCTTTAAAGAGCCCAAGCCCTAACCCATATCTAACCAAATACGTGTTTAGCAACTCATCTGGGGTGTCTTTTCAACTACTTGTTCCCCCACAACTAGTGTTTGAAGACTGACTCATGTCACGAGCTTCCTTTTTCTTACGCTACTCGTGCGGCCTTAGCACACTCCCCTTATGCTAAGTCAGCATTCCTCACGCGAACGCTTTGGCTAGAACAATCAAATGAAGGGAGAAGATCTTAAAAGAGAGAACTTGTATTAAGCTTTAAGAGAATCTTACAAAGCTTTACAAGTGTGTTTGAATGCTATGCAACTCTCTATGCCACAAATGGGAGGGGTGCTTTCCTATTTATAGGCATCCTCCCCCCTTGCCTAAGTTATAGACTTTTCTAGGACATTTACAAGTATAGGGGATTCTAGAGTATTCTATACAACTCTAAGTATTTCTTTGAGTATTCTAGAGACTTCCAGAGTGGTCTTGAGCCTTGAGCCTCTCTAGGGTTCTAGAGAGTCCCGGAATGTCTAGAGACTCTAAGGTCCTAGAGAGTTTTAGAGTTGTCCGAATGTTTCCCAATCCTCTCGGATGCTTCCAAGGCCTTCCATAATATCCCGGATGTTTCTAGAATGCTCATGCGTTCTCCAAAACCTTCCTTGAGTCATGCTTGCATCAAAATGCTCAATGAAACTCCTTGTTAATTTGGCGGGGCGTGACACTCTCCCCCACCTAAGCATGCGATGCCCTCATCGCGCCTTCGTTGTAACGCTGGATTTTGTCCTTGAATTGCCATAATATGTCCTCGGACTCCCAGCTGGCTTCCGTATCGGGCAAACCTCTCCACTTGATGAGATACTCTTTATAACTTGGCACACCTAGACGACGGATGACTCGATCCGCGAGTATCTCATCAACTTCTTTGTCGAAAGAAGTGACAACTGTTGTTGGTGCCCGATGTGAAACTCCCCTTGATGGGTCTTCCTCGTCTTTATGAAAAGACTTCAACATGCTCACGTGGAAGACCAGATGAATCTTTAACTTGGGCGGGAGATGGAGCTTATATGAAACCTTGCCAATGCGTTTGATGACTTTAAAAGGCCCTTCGTACTTGCGTACCAAGCCTTTATGCACCTTCCTAAGGGTCTTGAATTGTTGCGGCAAGAGTTTCACGAGTACAAGGTCGCCTTCCTTGAACTCCACATGTCTTCTCTTCTTGTTCGCCCACTTCTTCATCCTTGTAGCAGCCTTGTGTAAAGCCGCTCGAGCTAACTCCGTTTGCTCATGCCATGACTTGGTAAACTTGAACGCGGCTGGGCTATTCCCTTCATAGTGAGTGGCAAGGGATAGAGGGGTCATCGGCTGCTGTCCCAAAACGATCTCAAAAGGACTCTTGTTGGTGGCCTCGCTTTGTTGCAAGTTATAGGAAAACTGTGCAACGTCAAGAAGCTTGGCCCAGTCCTTTTGGTTGTCACTCACATAGTGCCGCAAGTACAACTCCAAAAGAGCATTGACGCGCTCCGTTTGACCATCGCTTTGTGGATGGAAGCTTGTTGAAAAGTTCAAATTCGACCCGAGCATCTTGAACAACTCCGTCCAAAATCTCCCAGTGAAGCGTGGGTCTCGGTCGCTGACAATGTTCTTCGGAACTCCCCAAAGCTTGACTACGTTGCGTAGGAATAGCCTCGCTGTTTTCTCTGCAGTGCAGTCGGCTGATGCGGCCATGAAGGTTGCATACTTGCTGAATCGGTCTACCACGACTATGATGCTCCTAAACCTTTCGGACTTCGGTAGACAATTGATGAAATCCATAGAGACGCTTTCCCATGCTCTCTCGGGAATGGGTAAGGGGTTAAGCAAGCCCCCCGGCTGCTGTTGTACTACCTTGTCTTGTTGACAAACAAGACATGTCCTCACGTACTCTTCAACCCCGTCTCGCATCCTTAGCCAGTAGTATGTGGACTTTAAGAGAGCAAGTGTGCGCCTTATACCGGGGTGGCCGGCCCATAAAGAATCATGACATTCCTTGACTAGCTCCCTCCTTAGGTTGCCCCACTTCGGTACATAAATGCGGCGGCCCTTGGTGTAGAGAAGATCTTCATCCAACCAAAACCTCCGTGTTTTGTCTTCCCTTATTAAGACAATGATGCTTTGAGCTTGTGGATCCGCTTTGATTCCTTCTTTAATCTTGCTCAATAGAGGGCTAGTGACTTGGGAGATGCTTGCAAACTCCGCCTTTCGGCTCAAGGCGTCGGCTACCACGTTCACCCTCCCCGGCTTCTGAGGAGCTGGCACCTTCATGGAAGTTGGTTCCGAGCAGAGTCAGGTCCTCTGTGGGTTGGAATTCCACCTTTGGGGGAGCAGCAGGGTGCACTGTACTTCTTGGTTCATTAGCAAGCAGTTTATCCACCTTCTCAGTCATCTTCTTAGCTTTCCTTCCCAAAGAATGACGGCTATTCAAATTTGGCAACCACCCATTGTAGCACGCTGCCTTTGCTGCTACAGTTTCTTCACTAAAACTCGTCTCATCTTCTACTATGATCTTGTCTACATCACCAAGCCAGCGATCAACTCCGGGACTAATCTCCTTTAGAGCTCGTCTCGCATCTATCACGTCCAGGTTTACTCCATCTCTTTTATCACGCAGCAGCCTGACCTGTTCGTTGAGATGCTCAATGTTGCTCTTGTAGTGTGACAAATAACTCAACTGTCGCCAAACTGGTCTGACTGTCCATTCTGCCAATGGTTGTACCAATGCTAGAATAATGTCTTGCATTTCTGTCACTATTAAGTCTTTTTTTTGTATGTTTTGTTGGACTGGAATAACAAGGTTGCAGAGATGAAGAAATGAAAGAAAGGAAAGAAACAACTAAAGAAAGATGAAGGACCACAGTTTTTTTTTTTTTCCCTTATTTTCTGGATGAACAGAACAGATTGATAATGTGAAGATAAATGAATCAATATACCAAAGACTAGAATGAACAAGCAAAGAAAGCACTAACTTTTTGTTTTTGTTTTTTGGGTTTTCTGTGTGGTGAATACAGATTCACAGATTCAACAAATGAAGCAACAACACTAAGAAAGAAAGATGGATAGAAGAATGCAGATAGTAAACTCAAACAGAGAGTTTCTTTTTGTTTTTCGAATTTTGGTGACTAGAGAACACAACAAGTGAAGCAATACACAATCAACAAGTGAAAAAAGGGACCGAAAGAAAGAGAGCAACGGAAGTGAGAATGATTAATAAAATTCCAACAGCAAGGCGTACCTCTCTTTCTGTTGAAATATTTGAGATCCAGAATGAGAAAGAAATGCAATATCTTTGGAGCACGGAGAAAATATGACACAGGACAAGAAAACTAACAGAGAACACATCATGACAATTTTAGAACGGAATTGATCCATTCCGTTTGCCACACTCACTTTCATTCTAAACTTTACTTCTTTCCAAAATTTAGGTTCTTCAGAACACTCTTTTCATTTCTTTTCTTATCTTATGTTTCCTTTGCTCTGCTTTCCTTTCTTTTCCTTTGTTTAATTGTTTTAGAATAGAAAGCACCATTCTCTCACCTCCTCTACAAGCAATCAAATTGGGCATGGAAGTTAGACAAAACTGAATTAGTACTCTTTGAATTTTGGATATGAATAATTGATGGGAAACAGGGTTGGGAAGTTAGACGGTGTTTGCAGTCCTGGGATGCTAATATGTTAAAATCGAAAACGAAACTTGGAAATAGTAAAACCAAAACTCAAACAACGTAGCAAAACTGCAGTAGAGATATTGTGTAGCAAAAGGATCAAGCAAGTGAAGAAATAGGAGAACCGACATGGTATTGGGCATTGTGGGCACAAGCAACTAACTCTCCTTGATTGCGGCATTTCATCGAACACCTGGTGGGCAATGTCTAAGGCGCCGGAGTTGATGCAAGTCTCGAACCTCACCGCGTCTTCTTTTTCTAGTCATACTTGTGCCCTTGTTTATTTGAACCGCTCGGGAGAGGCAATGTATTAATGGGCCGGCCGATCATTTACTGTGGGTAGCTGAAAATATTCACGAACTTCCATGAACAATATTAACATTTTTAGAACCTGATGGTCAAGTTGGTAAGAGCATGAAACCCTTGTATCCCAACGTGGTCGAGTCGGTAAGAGTACAGATACGAAACCCTTGTATCCCAACGTGGTCGAGTTGATAAGTGCCCATATATGAAACCTTTCAATGTTAATTGGAGTTTAAATCTTAATCTATTTTTGCCATTATATATATATATATATATATATATATATTACAAACATTTTAATGGTTTTCAATGCTGTAATTTATCATTAATAGTTAGCTTTCTCAGTTTACGACGGTGAAACAAATGAACGCAAGTTGATATCAATTTTTTCAAGTATAAACTGGTCTAGATTATAGTGATGGACAAATTGGATGCACCAGACACTTTGATACAAATGGTTCAAGGTCGTACTGAGCAGGTGCTCTCAATATATACAATGATGGGATTTAAAAAGAAGACGAAAAGTCCTACTGATTTTAGCCTATAGCTAAACAACTAGAGCTATCCTTTTTCCCCGAAACCAATTTTTGCTATGGCTTTGTACAAATCCAGATGCATTCACAGGTGTGATATTATGGGGACTCCTCGTGCATTTCCCGAAGAGCTTGTGGCAAATTCAGCACAATCTCCGCATATGCTGGATTAGGAGCCAAAAACACAAAATCAGAATTTTATTAGAAAATTCAGACGCATACGAAGCCAATACATGAACAGCGCAGTAAAGAAGTGCATGAAAAATGAAACCAACTCTTTAATCTAGATATCTTTGCTTTTAGCTATACAAGGAAAGTTACGGCTAGTGAGCCGTCTCCAATTGGTTAGCAGCCTAAATGGATGTCACAGATTCATGTAATGAGGAATTCAGGATAGAGTTTGTTATTGACAGTATTACTCAAGGAAAAACATCATTCAGAAGTATACCTTCAGGTAAGCTCCTAGTTCTCAAGGCATCCTCTGCATACAGGAGACAAGTTGGACCTTCCAGTATATTCATGGTTGATGTATTTAGACTGAATCTCCGGATTTGAATGGGCCATGCTACCACACTGACATTAGTTGGAAGCACTGAAACAAGATCTGCATATTTAAGCTTTACCATTACCTGGCTGCACAAAAGAAAATTACACTCTTCAGCATGATGATAAACATCTGTACTTAGAAGATGAATCAATAAATACTTGAAAACAGGTGTATTTTAGTTTGATGACTTTGAAAACGATCTATTATCACATGACACCGGAGATCAAATGCAACAGATAGTACCAGCTCCATTTGTCTCCCAAAGAAATATAGAAAGTGATGAGTTTATGAGCGCAACTTAGGAGATTCGCGGATCAGCAACAATAACAAACTGCTGATCTCAAAAGATAACGTAATGACTCAATATATAAAACCCATGTGACCTACCATTTATGTGGTCACAAAAGACAGAATTCGGACAGATGACTGCCGACAAGTTTGGTACATCCAAATGTAATGCAAAACTATATTGAAAGCAAAAGAAAATAGAATAATAACAACGGAAAGGAAAATGTACCAACCAGCCACAATCAACAATTGCAAACAAAATCAAATGGTAGGTCATGCTACAATGAAGTTCTTTAATCTGGTTCCCGTATAACTCCTTGATGAGTCGAACCTACATGCAAAATCAGCAGTATCAAATTAAATCCAGTACTACTTCCAGCAATTCCTTTAACATTCCAACACTTCAATTGTATTCTGAGTTCCACATATATTCTAACTTTCATCATTTCATGGATGTACGGATGGCACAGGTAACCTTTTGTACCCAGATCTAAGGGGGAAGATTTGGATTGAACCTAATGGAAGGGGACTTGGTTTAACCTAGTTCAGGTTCAGGGAAGGTCGAGTATGTGCATATATTATCCTCTTTATATTTTGATAGTTACAATTTGCCTTCACATACATGCACACATCTTGGATTCTAAAGTCACTAGATTCCCATGTTTAGATATGCCGGTATAATACCTGTTCCTTTCTGTCCACATAAGCCTGCAAAAGCTCTCCAACATAATCGATAAATTTCTGCAAGCAGATCATCCAGGATACAATATGAGACCAGGTAATAATATCAAGTAAGCAAGCCCAATGCAGGAAGCAAAACTTACCATAGCATTGGAGGAAAGAAGATCATTTTCTGCTTCAGTTAGTGGCAAAAAAAATGGAATAGTGTGTTCGAGAACGGTCATCTTCTCTAGAAATGACTTGGTCTCAAGTACTAAATGGTATATGTCACAAGGTTCTCCTGCAGCATCACAGAAACCAATGTTACCTCACCAGTGCTAAAAGCAAAAAGGCTCATGAGTGTTTAAACTCTAAATAATTTGACGATCTATAAGCCCTAACCAACCTATACAGCCGCAAAAGAGAGAGAGAGAGAGAGAGAGAAAGAGAGATGACCCCTTAATCTTGTTTACCTATCAATCCTCAGTCTACTAATATCACCAAAAGAAAAAAAATGGCACCCCTTTTTTTTACAATACACACCTCCATGCACATAGAATTACTCATTGGAGGGGAGTGTAGTTATCTAAAAAAGGAGGATACAGTTTCAATCCGCAAAATAGAAAAATCCCTTCTTTCTAACATCAAATTTTCTGCTTTGTTAGCAACTTAGCATAGAAACATGTTGTGAAAATCAGTAATTTATTGAATATCCATTACTACAAGGCATACCTGCATAAGATGTCTCATACAGTATGCCAATTCTGGCGCCTTCCAAACAACAAATAACCTGTTCACAGAATAATTGGGCCAATAGTCAGGAAACATCTCCCCTACAACCAATATCTGATAAAATGAATATAACAAGGATACTAACTGCATAATAATAACCAACTTTCTGTCATCACCCTACCGTTTGTTTATGTTTATTATTTAATGAAGATAAATTGTTTTATGTTCTTGGAAACTGAGTCAGCAAGAGATTACTAAACCCCTGTTACTAATTGAATACAAATATTCTCACAATTACCTTATCGCCAACTCTGTAATTGATTCTCTCTTGGAGATGAGGACTGTGCAACATGCCTACATCTCTTGCCATCGCCTTTCTTTCTACCTCCATGTGAACCTGATTAAAGTCTAAATCAATTAGATTAGGCAAGTCTTCATGCTTAACATGAGACATGGAACAGCATAAGGAAAACCAGCTCAATCATTGAATTCTTAACATTAAACTAACAACGAGAACCACAGTAAGTCTCAATCACTTTAAAATATCTGACAGAACCATACCCGTTCTCTGATTGTGGCTAGTAGTCCATCATTCCATTGCTCACCTTCTAAATCAATCTCTGCAAGAAAGAAATAATCAAAAACTTAAAATTAGTTCCAAGATAGAAACGAAACTTGCACTCCTTAAGCATAGGAATGCTTGAGGAGAAAGCATATACCAAAAGCAACTAGCCCAAAATTGATGGATGCAATCCCTAGACCTAATACGCACAGCCTGATAACCCCATTGAACGACCTAGAGGGACAAAGAATAGTAATCCTCAGAGAGGGTTCTATTACACAATCACACGGTGACCTGCAAGACTCAACCTGAACATGGTCGGGTTCGTTAGACTTTAATAGACTTAAAACACTGAAGTCAACAGAAGATCCAGGACATTAGTTTCCACACCCAAGAGTTTACCTCCAACTGCATTCACAGATAAGAGAAGCAAAGAATAAGAAACTTGCCATGATGACCTAAAGCTATATGCAACTATACCTTTAAAATGAAGCTTACAACATAAAATCCATTCAGAGCTTACCTTGAGTTTGTGAAGCCCATGCAGCTTCAAATTCCTTATGTAGACGCTCGTAAATTGTCTTGTCAGAATCCCTGTTAAATCAATGAAAGTCCATAAAACGCAAACCCTGAATTCACATAACCAAAAATACATGATGAAAGCTAACAAATTTCCCAAGAGGTTTTACCTAGACATGCGCTCGGCTAAATCCCCATGCTTCTTGAAAATATTCGACACTGTCAATTAAAGAAAAAGCTTCAGACACTTGAGAAGAAAGCACAAAACACAGATAGTAAAATACAAATACAAATAACACACAAAGAAGAGATTGGTTTTACATCTAGATCGTGTCGCCTCTAGCCGAATATCTGCCTCCTGCATATAGTTTTGTTACAAGCAAAACACAAAAATTAATAACTACACTAAAATTATCAAAACAACAAGATCAAAATACCACATTCCAGACTGTCAAGCACAAAAGCACATTCAGAGCAATAATAAGTAAAAATTGTTACCATATCTCCCATAAATCCATAGGAACGTTCCCTTGGCGACTCAAATTGCTGCATTATTCAACACAGATTGTACTCCTCAGTCCATAACAACTCAAATCAACAGCGAAACAAAAGCAATGATGGATAAATTGATATATAAATCAAATTGAAAAAAGTCGGAAACTTTATGATTGAAAATATGAGAAACTGACCCTGCGAGCGGATTCGCCGAGAATAGCGATCTTCCTGGACCTCCGGCGCAGCGAATCGTCGGTGTCGCTGTAATCCATCGGTGATTGCTCGGAGAGAGCGGAGAGGAAAGGGCACCGATTCAAAATTAGGGCTTTGTGTTTTTTTCGATTTGGGTGGAAATTGGGAAATTAGGGCTTGTTTGCAGTCGGGTAATTTGACTCTTGACCCGAACCCGGAAGTGATGTAAAAGGGTCTTTCTCCAGCAGACAGGGGCCGAGTTAGTAGTGAGGGAATATTCACCTTATTTTCTTACTTTTTAAAGGAAAATTAACAGTTGCCAAAAATATATCTAACAAAAGGGTCCCTGACTTTCTTGTTCGATAAGATCATCATGTTGTGAATATCATGAACAAAAAAAACAAGGTGAGAGCAACCGAGTTGGAAAGTAAAGAGAAAAACAAACGAAACAAGGCAGAAATAGAGAAAGAGAATAGCAGCGATGGAGCTACAGAGCAACCGAGTTCGAATATAAATAAAATCAGCAAACAAAAAAACCCCCAAATTTTCAAAAAAAAAGAGAAAAGAAAAAAAAAAAAAGAGAGACGAGGAGCGAGAAAGCGAAAGGCAAAGCTCCCAAGTCACTGAGGTTCGATTTGCCTCTCTCTGCAAATTCGTCAAGGTCAGACTTTCCATCAATCTCCCAAACCCACCCCAACCAACCCTTTCCTCACTATTTCAATTTCTCTTCTTTCGCGCTTCATTGCGCTCTTCTCTTTCTTTCGTTTTATCTCCAATCCCAAATTCTCTCTCTGCAAAATTCGAGCTCTGCTTTCCAATTCGCCGGAGCTCACTGATCCCATTCCCCGGAACTTCGAAATTTCGCTCCTTGAAGTTCAGAGCTCGCGAATTGCGCGAATTCGATTCCGGGTGTTTGCATTGGCAGAGTGGTGCAATCCAAGTCTGGGAGGACTCTGAACCCGAATATGAGGTGATTCCGAATTAGGGTTTTTGATTTTGTATTGGTTTTCGGTGAATTTAGGTGGGTTTGATCTTTAGGGTTTTGGGATTTTGAGGAGATGGGAGTTGGTTTTGCATTGTGTATATTCTGGGCGGGACAATTTGGGAATAAGTAGTAGTCTCATTTGAGATTTGGGTTTTTTTATTTATTTGATTATTTTTGGGGGTTTCTGGATTGTGGTTGTGTTCGGTGTAATATGCAGAGTGTTGAGGATTGATTTTGCGATGAATGATATGGGGGAGTGTAAATTCTGGTTTTTTTCGAGATAGGAGTAAGAGTGTTTTTTTTTTGGGGGGTTTGTAAATTATTGTGGATGGTGTATGAATCTGTTTGTTGAGAAATGCAACCTCAGCAGTTGTCGAGGATCGATTTGGGTGATCTGAGAGCTCAGTTAGTGAAGAGGATCGGTCCTGAGAAGTCGAAGAGGTACTTTTTTTACTTGAATAAGTTATTGAGTCAGAAGCTGAGCAAGAAAGAGTTTGATAAGTTGTGCCACCGGGTATTAGGGAGTGAAAACTTGGCGCTGCATAATCATTTTATACTGTCAATCTTGAAGAATGCATGCCAAGCCAAGATCCCGCCTCCAGTTCACTCATCAGGTCCTGCAAAACCTGGGGTGCAAGCTGCAAACAGTTCTCCGAGTAGAGAGGATGGGCACGAACAAAGTGGGAGCCTTTTCCCGAATCAAAATCAAAATGTGCCTGTTTGGTCTAATGGGGTTGTGCCTCTATCCCCAAGGAAGGGGAGGTCCACTATACGTGAGCGGAAGCTAAGGGATAGGCCTAGCCCACTTGGACCAAATGGGAAGGTAGACAGTGTGTCGCACCTATCCACAGGTTCAGAGGATAATGGCAGTAAGATTATCATGGAGAATGGGGATGCTAATCCATTTGATTATCAGAGACCAATGCAGCATCTTCAACCAGTTGCCGAGCTACCTGAACGAGAAAGAGATGGTGCAGTCAGGCGACCCACAGGAAAACCACAGATGCTCAGCAAAGATCCGGCCAACTTAGCAGTTATGGAAGATGGGGAAGAGGCGGAACAATCAAACCGTTCGAGTTTCTCCAGAAGTCCTCTTCTTGCTCCACTAGGGATCCCATTCTGCTCAGCCAGTGTAGGTGGGGCCCGCAAAGCTATTCCGGTGGGTAGCAGCTGTGATTTTGTTAGCTATTATGACAGTGGGGTTTTGTCTGATACAGAGACCCTGAGAAACCGTATGGAGCAGATTGCTGCAGCACAAGGTGTTGGAGGTGTTTCTACGGAATGTGCCAACATGTTGAATAATGGGTTGGATGAGTACTTAAAGCGATTGATCAAATCTTGTGTTGAGTTGGTGGGATCAAGGTCTGCTTTAGAGCCAAGAAAGAATGCTGCACCAAAGCAGCAGATTCAAGGGAAGGTTATCAATGGCATGTGGCCAAGCAACCACCCGCATATGCAGGGCAGCAATGGGCCCTTGGAAGTTTCACAGGAACAAAGACTGCAGCGCTCAATATCTTTGCTTGATTTTAAGGTTGCTATGGAGCTAAATCCACAGAAACTTGGAGAAGACTGGCCACTGCTGCTGGAGAAGATCTGTATGCAGTCATTTGAGGAATGAAACATCTGTAAGAAGATACCCTTCATACCAAAGTTGTGGTTGGGTTGGTCTGTTCCAGTTTGAAGTCCTGACAGTGGTTGTTCGAGATCAGTGATACAACTAATCATACTCACATTGTCAGGATGAACCAGATGGTTCCTAAGTGGGTAAAGTTCCAGTTCTTCCAAGAAGAAATCATCTGTTCAAGTATCAAATGGCAGTATTTGCTTGCTGCAGAGCCAGGACCAATCCAGACCTAACTGCAACCAATCAAGGGGTGCTTTGAAATTAAACCCCCATGTTTGGTTGTTTTGTTGTTGTTTACCATAGATGCTGCTGTATTTGCAATCACTCAAGATCTCAAGCTTTCAGTGTAATTGCGGCCAAGGAAGAGGACATATAAGAAACTTTTGCAGGGATACACTGTTCTGTAGCTCGGTGAGAGGTACAATTCCTTGTGTAAGAGCTGCAGTATGCTCTGTATGTATTTTTAAAATCTGAGAATTGATTGGCATTTCAATAACAATAACACATTGACATCATTGGGCTGTCTTTGATAGCATAAATTTAGTGTTTCAACTAAATAACACTATTATACTGTGGTTATATTACAGCAAGCAAGCAAGTGCATGCTCACACACACACATTCTTAACTCACCTCAACCCATTGTCTCTTCTTTTTGATAACGTATTACAGTTCTAACCTTTTTTCTTTTCAAAAAAAATATCCTTTTTCACTACTCAGCCTGTTGAACTGATAGTGGTGAATTAGGCGTCATTATGAAGAGTATGAACCAAAATAAGAAGTACAAGAAGCAACAGAATGTGTAGAGTATATTATGTATATACAGCTGAAGTTAACAGAGAAACATTTGCTAATAAGTGAATACCGTAACTACGTCCGCATCAAGTTGTTTGCATGTTTTGGAACTTTTCAGTAGCTAACTAGAGCTTTGGATATTGCCTTCTTATCACAGATCGTTTCTTTCTCTCCATGAAATATGATGATGGGCACATGTGGTTTGATATTCTGCATATACACTTGGATTGAATAGTTGAGAGTGGATATACTTCCAGATTTAATTCGATTTGTCTGTTGTCTAATGATATAGGTATAAACAAAAAAAATTTGTTTGCATGCATTACTCTCACTCTTCCTGCCAATTCCCCCTTACTGTTTAGATTTTTGGTTTGGGTAAGGTGTCTAATCAATCTTGACATTGAAGCTTGAACTTTGATCCTTATGTTGACAAAAGAAAGGTTGGTTATTCTTGGAACTGCACCTTTGAAATATCTGGGTTGTTGTTTCTGAGTTTTGACCCTAGACCTAACTTGATTGTGGTCAACCTTGAAATATTTAGGAAATAACATACAGATTTATTTCAACTATTTTCATTTAAACTTTAGGAAGTGTTGATTCATAGATGATGGGTGATTGATGTGATATATACATGAAAATACGCATATTCTTTTTTGTTTCTCTGAAAGTGCACAAGTTCCTAGTTAGTTTTCTGCATGTCTGAATTGTTCTGCAATTTTTAGGGAGCTTCTTCAGATTCATAAGAAGCAGAGAATTTAGAGTTGGTTTACTGCAGATTATTATATCATTGTTGGTTCTTTGTGACTATGGAGCTATACAGAGTTGCAGAGACTAAACAAACATGTTGCGGCTTGATGTGTCTGCTGGATACTAGCCTCACCTCACTTGTCTTGGGAACCGTGGCCGCTCTTGTCATTTTGTGCTGGGGAAGATGATACCTGCACTCAGCTCTGCTTTGACTTCTGAGATATGAGACGGCTTTCATGGTCTTAGGCCAGTTATGTTCGAATCTGCAAAATCTGGATTCTCATATTTAACTGGGCAATGTAGGTTAATGGAATTCATTATCATTTGGCTTTGTTAACAGTGAGGTCACACTAATTTTGATTGTGATTCCTCTATTGTGGGAGAGCAGGATTATGTAGGGCCCACATATGGTTGCCACAGGTGGGTCCCATTCTGACATCCGGATGAAGATTCTGATCATCTTTCCGGTGAACTCAGTTTCTGTGTCTCTCTGTGGCGGCTGTGCAGGAATGATGAGCTCATGAGCATCATGTTCACAATCGTACGTATATGTACGGTTTGGGACATACATAAAGTACGTAGTACCACGTTGTTTATGCCTGTTTCAATCGAACCAAACCTTAACTTTATGCTCATTCTAGTTCCAACTTACTGTTTCAGTCTGTACACTGGAACCTAGTCAGTCAATTTATACCAGTTTTGGAAACTTTCTGGTCCCAACCCCTTTCCCCGCTTCTGAGATTTTGTCCAACACAACAGAATATAGCTAGCTCTGTGTACCTTTCCTTCTTTGGACATGAATAATGGTCGCAGTAAAAAGTCGAAATGTGAACCGTAATGCCGTTCTTTCTTCAAACCAGAGTCTGTAAGGAGAAGAATATCACTCTTTCTCTACTCTCCTACAGTGGCGATGGAGTCAGCTACTGCTGCGGCAGACACTGGTTTACACAGACCCATGATTACTATGCTGGCATTGCAACATCCCACTCTAATGTTCAGCCACACACGCTTAACAGTTAACTGATCACTGGATGGTGGAGATGAAGTTAACTTTCTTCTTACTTTATGATTCTTGGACCAAAATATGAGAGAACAAAGGCTCTTTTCTATGATATTGCTTGCGCTGGGAGCAAGTACAGGCAAAAATCTGAACCCAGAATCAACCAGGGCTGTTTCTGAAATTCCAACGGATACTGTATTACAAGTATATATAAGACGCTAAAAGAAATGAAAAGGAATCAATCCACAAGTCGACAGGGGTAGTTATAATTTCTTAGATTTTGATGTTCTGGTGTGGAAATGAAAATGGGAATCAGTCCCATCATACACGTTCACTTGTCCGGGGGTCGCTAAAAGAAATGGTAATTTTTTTTTTTTTTCAGATAAAAAGTCATCGCCAAGATCCTGATCTGCCTGGGATGATATATACAAAAGGGTGATATGAATGTTCAAGATCACGTGGAGAAGGTACCAAAATTAGCAACTAAACCAAGCAAACACCACTTTTTCTTTTCTTGGCAGGTCATAAAGAAGAAAAGAACCTAAATGTAGAAAGATGAGCACTACTTTGTTGTATGTATTCACAGTTCCACAAAGAGTGCAGAGTTACCCGCTGTAACACCAACAGCTTGGGTTTATTATTAACTAAATGAGGTGAAAGACAATTGATCTTGTACATTAAGAGGTTGAGAACTAAAACAGAAGAGAAAAGGGAGGAGATGCAAGTTTTGTACAATGAGGAATGTTTCTCTCTCTCTTCTCTCCTCCAAAAGATTTTAATGATTGAATTATGTGGAATATGGTGAAGAGGGCGATGATGGTGGTGGTGATGAGGGCACAGTCGCAGCTGTAGCCGCTGCCGCCTTGCAAATAGGGCACCAATTCTTAACTCGCAGCCACTGATTTACACAGACTACATGATAACTATGCTCACACCGCAACCTCCCAACTTCATCTCCAGCCACATACTCCTCCTGTAAAAGATCAACTATTGACTGTTAGTCTGTGTATGAGGAATCTGATACACGTGTGTGAAACTATTTATACCCAAAAAAAATCATTTCTGAGCTATGGGTAACTGACCTGGCAGATACTGCATTTGACTTCATCCTTGTTATCACAGCCTATGGATGCATCCTCCAGAGGTTCAGACCGATATATGCTTTTCTGAATGCAATCTGTCAGTGCTTCTTCTGGCAATGCTGTGCTTACAGAACCCATTCTCTCTTCTAATGCTAACAATTCCTGCCAGTGAAATGGTATAAGCAAAACTGCATAAGATATTAAAAACGTCGCAGAAATATGTATTGACCCACCATGAGTTGATTATCAGGATTGATTTTATTACAGTGGCATCAATTCACATGCATCATAATATTATTGAAACAAAACAGGATGGAGGGGTACAATTGAAATGTAGCAATATGACAGAAATATCAAACCTCATATGACATGTTATCGATATCCAGTCTCATGTCTCTATGCTGATCATAGAAGTTTAGGCCATTCAGGAACAAATTGGTCTCCAGAACAAGTATTTGCTGCAATAAGATAAATAATAGTTTAACAACAAAACTCAACAAATTGAACACAAACACCAAAACTATAATTAACTACCTCAAATGATAGCTCTTCATCTTGTTCAATCCTCTCGAGTGCTAGCAATACCTACACAAATTTATGAATTCTGCAGATTAGATAATGAAGTCATCACTACATCATTTCATTTACAAATCTCCACACCAAGGAAGCAAACAAAACCCTGTGAATGATATCATACGATGTACATAGATGTTTTTTGTACAATACCTCTGCAATCCCATCCATGTTGTAGCGTCGCTGACCATCCTGATTCATTAGAGACCGGGAAAACCCAATATCTGCAGTACCGGATCGCATCATGCCATGTAAACTCCCACCACCACTACCTGGTCTACTATAAGAATTCGCCCGATTTGAAGGAGTTTCTGAAGATAAATGTTGTGATGAACTAGCACCACTCAAGTCGACAGACATAACAGGTTGAGACATATGAGGGCCAACTGAAGAGGATCCGTTGCTTGACAAATTGTTTCCACTTCCTTGATTAGAAATCTTAGTCCGTGTGTGACCAGTGACAGTTCTCCGAGTCCTAACTGATGCAACACCATTATCCCTGTTAGGAGGTGTATTTCTACCTCTTCTTGAATCAGCAATTGTGATTCCATGGCTCATAGTGGAGTTTTGCCCTGAAGATGATCCATTCATCTTCTTCCCCTTAGCAGTTGAGCTACTTTCTCCTTCAGAAATTCTTTTCTTTACAGTCTCCCTCCTGCTCACACTTGAGTCTGATGATGAACAACTGGACGGAACAGCATCAGACACCGAATTGCACTTTAGATTTCTTAAGCCATTCCTGGTTGTGCTAGGTCGTGCTGTCTGGTTGTTGTTCTTAGATCCAAAAGGAACAGAAGAACCCAATAATGTTTCTTGGTTGCGCAATCCATATCTCTGATTGAAGTTCCTTCGGGATCTTGTATTTGATGATACATCGGAGCTTCCAACTTCCATCAAGGAGGCCTCACTAGATTCCCCATTTTTAGATTCAGTGTGAAGCCCTCTCTTAATCTTTCCAGGTGGAGGAGTAACTTCTGAAACTTCTGGATCATCCTGAATACTGCTGGTTTCAGATGAATCTGTTTCCAAATTAAAAGATAGCTTTTTGCAAGGTTCTCTAATGGATTTTCTTGAGTTGTTAACAGAAATGCAAGACCTAGAGGAACTGCCAACTATCTCTTTTCCACTTGTAGAAGAGAGGAACGCAGGCCTTGAAGATTTGGGTTTTTCAATTTGAGCACCTTTCACAGAATTCAGTCTTCCACTGCATCCCAGCCGGCTGCAGACCTGAGCATTACAATCTCTGTTTGGGGCTTCCCTCAAAACAAGGCCAGTCCCCTTTCTAGAGACAAGTCCATCACTAGCTCTTTTACCAGAATAATCATCCATGAAGGGCAGTCTGGGTCCTTCAATTCTATAAGAATAGTAGCATTAATAATTTAGATCAGATATGCCATTTTCCAAGTAAAACAATAGTGAACTTCAAAATTCAATACACATTATCAGTATTTAAAGGAACCTTAGTTCGATAAAATGGCAATTAAAAAGAACATTGACTGGTTATATCTAACGAAAAGCTGCCAAGGACAGGTTCAAGCAGAACAAATGTTACATATGTAGGCAAATTACACAGGGTTTTGTAGAGAAAAAAAAAGTCACTGACAACATAATGAAACAGATTACTCAACGTAAACCCCAAATATATAAAGGAAAACCCACTGGTATAAACGAATCAACATGATTAAGGTTTTCATTTTAAGTATCTAATTAAAGACTAAGAATACTGGGCCACAGAAAGGTTGCATTTAAACATCTTATGATCAGAATTCAAACTGGATGCCAGACATAATGGTCGATTCCACATTCTGGAAGCACTAAAATCAACTAAGAAGCTTCCTGGTGGTTGGGAATAACATAAGCCGAAAACAGACCCCTACTTCCATTCAGAGAAAGGCTGCTAAAGCCAGCAACCATGATTGATTTGACCTGGACTTCTAACTCGGCATCGAGGTTAATAAACCTTTCATCCAAAAGGTTGGCAGTATGCTGAAATTCAGCCAGATTTCGTTGCCACCATTGTAACACAAGTTTGTCATCTTGCCGAAAAGTTAATATAAAAATTACTCAATATACAAGACTACATCTGTATTGGAATATGTTATCACTTTTAATGTTTACCCTACAATGATGCATTAAATTTCATATCCATCATCATTGAATCAATCGCACAATTTCAAACATATACAAAAAGTTCAACACATCATACAAAAGAACCAATCAAAAAATCCATAACATGCAGTTATATCCAGATTGAAATATGTATAATTAGGATCAACAAAGCAGAATATAAGCATATCAGGACCTCCTCTGTTTCCATTGTTTGAATCATTCCTGGAAAGAGAACTGATAATAGGGAACAGAACCCAATATTATTGATTTTGTGAAAACACAACACGGAACAAATGAAGGAGTAGAAAAAGGACCCAGATAGCCACATGCCCCTTATATCACCCCCAAAAAAAAGTGGGCTTCTCATTCCTTCTTTTTTTTTTTCTTTGAATTATTCTCCACACAAAATCAGTAGCTATGGTTACAAAAGCCTCCATATCTCTCTATATCTCCCCTTGATTTAAGGGCATCAAAAGCTTAAATCTCTCACATATAAAACCACCATAACAGAATTTAGAGCTTCACAAACTACTTATTGATGAGCAACAGAGACTACCAGAACATCAAAAAAAAAAAAAAAAAAAAGATGATCAGGATTCATGATGATGATGAAGATGAAAAACCCAGCAAGCTATGAACACCCAGAACTGATTATCATATTCAAAAAAATAAACAAAACCCAATATACATGAACAATCAGTGAACTTCAAGAAAGAGAAAGGTTGATGATTCTTTGTTCTACCTAATACTTTTTCCTGCCTGTGTTTGAATACCCAGAAGCGAAAAGCTGAAGGCTTTGGACTTTAGAGATAGAAAGTCTCAAGCTTTTGGACTATAGGGAGAGAAAGTCTCGAGCTTTGAGCTTTTAGAGAGAGAAAGAGATCTCCTTTTCGGAAGAGGCAAAAACGTTTTCTCTGGAGAATGACAATGAATGAATGATCCAACGCCCCCTTTACTTCTTTCTATTCTTCTTTTTTTTTTTTTTTTTTTGAGCTTGGAAGCTTCAGCTAGAACAACATCCAAAGCAGTGCCGTCCTTTTGGGTTGAGTTACATGTGATCCGTTGGATGAGAGCGACGGTGGAGATGGTGGGTTAGGGAGGAGGACGGTGACGGAAGGGCCAAAGAATGCCGTCTCCTAATTTTTCTTTCTCTGTTGCACTCTTTTTGATTGGGTGTTTATTTTATTTTTAAGGTTCGATTTACTTTGAACCACGCAATGGTTGATGCGCGTGTGGTGCAGTCGCTTATTAGATGGGATAGAATAAGTGGATTCGCTTATGTGGACAGTGTTAGGCTACGTATCCAACCCGTAATGAGGATTGTGTTCATGGATGTACATATGTAAGGTTTCCTTTTACGTTTGTGGTCATACTTATAGAATTGTTGTAGTTTGCTCGTATTGAGATGGTATCCATGGATTTTTCTTGTTGTTTTGTTATTAAATTTGGAAATTCGCAAGTATTGGTATATGTTGAAGTTCTGTATCATCTAATTTTGTAATCTGACATACTATGTGAGTGTGTGAACGATCAATAATTTATTATACAAAGTCACTCGATGATTTTCATTAATCTTTGTTGCTAAATAAGCACTAAATACAAGTTGATCAAGGAATTCTAGCCTATTGAGTAGACTAATTTCTCTTCAGACAACACAATTTAACAAATATAACTCAATACAAACATATAATTTGGGTTCAAAGTAAGTTATATCCTCTTTCTCAAAAGACAAAAGCAAGTTCTATGACTTGTATCCTTGGCTACGAATCCGAGTACACAAGCAAGTATTCTATCCACAAAACCTGTATAATTGTCAAAGATGAAACTCCACAGAATCTTGAAGGACGAATTTGGGGAGCACGACGTCGTATTGTAAACTTGTGGGTCCACAATCACTCAAAAATATAGAAACTCAAAAATCAAAATAAATATAAATCTTCACACTGACAAGGATGGCAGAAGATAGAAGCAACATGTGAGTAAATTTGATGGATATTATTTTGATTTTTGACCCTTTTTCTTTTTTTCTTGCTGCACGTCTGTCACGGTTTCAAATCTCCATAATTCCTTCATACATCTTTCTCCTATCTTCATCATAATACGCACTTGATAAAGAACAAGAACAATCGTGCGAGATCTTCTCCGGTCCTTAGTACTTTCGCATTATATCACATTGCGATATGTCGAAACTCATTTCTCATGTAGGATAATACGACAATGTATAGACCTTTGATATGTTAAATTTGCATTATTATTAACATGTTAGATACGTCACCGTCTCTTATTTCAAATTACCATTTTAACACCAAACAAGTAACTAACTATAACAACAAAGTAATTAACACGTGTGTTAAGCTAGATACGTTCTTAAACTCTCGGGTTAACAAGAATCCATACACTATAAATACGAGTAACGCACTTGTATTGTACACCAACATACAATTAATTAACTCCCAAAACCGTTTAAACACGATGTGAAGACTTACCTAGACTTCCCATTCCAATGTGGAATAATACTACCCTCAACACGTAGACCCTCTACCTTTTCCAAATTAGATACACACTTGACACTTTGATTTCAATATTATACCAAATTTACCAAACTCTGATAGATACAAGTATATAGTATGAGTAGGTAGTGCATGTCTGCCTGTAGCAGAAGAGAAAAGATGATTCATTAGCTTCTAGGTACGCTTTCACCGGCCTCTCTATCTGTGATGCAACCCTAGATGTGTTTGCTCTTCTTGTTCGTTAGCGATGAAGTCTATTAAGATAAGCTTAATGCCATAAGCATTGTGGTCGAAATTATTAAGTAATGGGTGGCCTGCACAACAAGAAAAGCAAACCAAAGATTTATGTATATCATCTATATTTACGTGTGGCACAAATTCAATACTAATGTGAATACCAAGCTACAATTGCACTTTGCACATCAATTATATATATCTTATGGTTCTTGTACCTAATCAAGTCCCCATGACTATAAGAAAAGGCACAAGAACAGCTTGGCTTACTGCTCTCATGCCTCGACATGTATAGGGCCACATTAGTTTTTTTAGATGACTACGTACGTGATCACAATTAGTTTTTTTTTAATGTTAATTGGGTTTCAAACCAATGAATAATCCACAAGCATTCTTATCCAATTTACAAGTAACTAAAAGCAAAATGAAACAAAACCCCTTTCCAAGTTGGAAGTAGAAAACATAATTTTAACAAAAACAAGTACAATGTGACTTTCTAATGTCTCATGATGAAATTATTCTATATTCTTGAATTATATGATAAATTCGGCTAAAAGTTTAGTGAAATGGAACTGAAGCATTGTGCGGTCAACCATTTTGCTTTAGAGCTTAAATATTCTCATTGGAAATCAAGAGTTCCACCACTTTGCCTAGCATTATATTGTTCATCCAATTAAATAAGGGCATGATTAAGTTTTGTTTAGGGTTCATATTGTTACAAGACGACCATATTTTGAAATGGTAACATTCATCGAACTATCAGTTCAATATAGCTCTATTTTTCATCCAAACCATTTAGAAACAACGCCATTTAGAGTAACATTTCTCGCAAAATAACCGAAACAAATACAGATCATAATCGCCAGCCATTTTTTTTATTTTTATTTTTATTTTTAGGAAATATTTGATCATATTCCAAACTCCAACAGAAGGCAGGAAGCATATCCATTCCGTTAGAACCAAGATTAAGAAAACCGGCTTCTAAAATATTGATGAACCTCATTGAAACAGTCAAGATGATCATGATGATGCCACACGTCCTCGATTGTTGAATAACAAAATTAGACATGCATAGCATAGATCATTGATTTGATTGTCTCCTGGCCTCCAACCAACACCAACTCATACAAAGAAAGAGTTGTGAGATCCATCCATATTATTAATAAAACAGCACCACCAGTTTTTCTGATTTGAGTCGTGTGCACGTAAATCCCGGTTTCTTTTCTTTCAGTTTTGCCGCAAACCCGTCTTATATTCCTCCCTCCTTTCATACCCTTAATTTTACTCTTCCTTCATTTTCTGCTTCCATCAAGGTACGTTATCTCTTCCTCTTTCTCTTTCTTTTTCTTCACTCTCTTCTTTCTGATGATTTACATTCTTTTACGCCATTTCCATATGCACAGATCCTTCTTCTGTTTTTGCTTCTCTAAGTTTTTAACTGACTTTAAGATTGGTGAAAAGGAGGAGGGCATGTTTTTTTGCTTGGAAAAATTTGGATCCACATGATGAAGCATATATATATATGCCTTGTATGCATGTGTAGATTTTGATGTTGGAGTTCTTGATCTGGTGAAAACTTTCAAGTTTGAGTCCTTTGGTTGCTTTTGTACGCATCTATCAGATGCGTGGATGTCATAAAAGATACTATTTCAATTGCTTGTTTTGGGGGTGATAGATGGAATGTTTTGATTGAAAATTATAGAGCCAATCTCACCGTCCATTTACCCGTACCCGGCCCCACTCTGTGATCTCACCGTTAAATTTCCGGGTGCGCCGAATACGCTCTCTGTTTTGATATCGTATAGAACAAGATTTGAGGAAGGTGACACCAAAATTGAGTATCCCTAAGGTTGGACAAATAGTTTATACCTTGTGTACTGTGAGCAAATATTCTCTTCTATAGAGAAATCAATTCTCTTGTCTTCTTTTAGGGATGTGAAAAATTCATAATATGGTTTTGACACCAATCATCTTTGTTTGTTTATAGATTCATTTAGCAGATAGAACATATAGAAGGTTCTCAAAAAAGAAAAGAAAAGATAGAACATATAAACATATTACAATTCCCAGGTTCTAACTAATGGTTTCGTTTCGATAATATGCAGGCAGGGTAGTAGCAATTGAAGCTTAAGCTGATTGATCATCACAGAATTCTACTCGTATACGTACATGGCAACTAAACCAAAAGGTAGTACTACTCCTGGGAGGGAGAAGAGAAGTGGCAGAACATCACCAGCTAGCCACACCAGAAGACCCACAAAACCAACAACTCCTGATAAACCATCTTCAACTTCATCAAACTCATCATCAACAGCAAAACAACCCCCAAATTATTTGAGATCAACCGCAAGCTCATCGCGCCAGCTTCCTTCCTTGACCAAGTCCAGTTCATTAAAGAAACATCATGATTCTGAAAATCAAGAATCCAAGTCCCCAAAGCCTACTCTAAATAGAAGAAGATCCTTTGACAAGCCGCCGTCGCCTTCAGGATTACAGAAGTCACTCAACTCCCCAGGAAGAGAGTTGAAGGACGCACCACACCGGTCCAAATCTCTTTTAGTTAGAAGCGTGTCAAATGCTCCAAAACCCACCAGTAAATCTGTATCCGGAACCAAACCACAGGTTTCACATGCAAAGACTAGTGGCACTAGTTTGAGGAGAAGCACTAGTGGCATTACTTCTGGTTCAAGTAAGAAGGATAGTAGAAATAGTAGAAGTACTACTAGTACTACTGGTAGTTCAAGAGCTCCAAGGAGTCAGGACATAACAGAAATTCTCAATCTTGAAGCTAATTTGGATGCCTTGAATCGTCATGAGGTTGGAGAGGTGGATAAGATTGAGAGTATTGAGGAGGACAACTGTCAAGACCTTCCGGACCCTAAATTAGCTGAAGAAGATCTTGATGAACAGCACCAACATCATGCTTCAGATACTGGTCACGACATTTCTTCTGTTAATGATGCAGCAGAGGAATCAAAAGCAAATGTGGATGCCGAAAATGAAACAGTTATCCAAGCAGAGAAAAATTTTGATGGTCACCATGATCAAGTTGAAGAGGCTAATCACATTAGCAAAGATCATGAAAGCAATGGCATTGATCAGGGTTCGGGTTTGACAAGCGAGGAAACAAAAGTTGAGGAGGCGATCAAAGAAGAGAAAGAAGATGAAAACAAGAATGAGGAGAATATGGAAGTTGGGGATGGAGGAAGTCATGAGCTTGATCCAAAGGAAGGGCAAGATGGAGATGTCAAAGAAGAAGCGAAGCCTGACGGGGAAAAGGCGACAGAAAAGCCGCAAGAGGCTGCGGGTACTGCAGGGAATAACAAGAAGGAGACAGCTCCTGCATACAATGATGTGATTGAGGAGACTGCAAGTAAGCTTATGGCACAAGAGAAGAGGAGGAACAAGGTCAAAGCTTTGGTTGGGGCATTTGAGACTGTCATAGATTATGAATCAGGATCCAAACCATAATTGAGGTTCTTGTTTTAAAATGATCAGTCTGTGTAAAACTAACCATCGTTACTTTTGACATTGCAGCAAGTCTTTCTAATATCAGAATCGGAGGAAGGTCACTGAATTCTTAGTTTCCCTTATTTTGTTGAAATGTGTTGTATAGTTATGTACATAATATAATCTGTACATTGGTTTTGGCGTTTTGCACATGTTGCCTGGAAATTGGAATTATGGAACATAGATATAAAAGGTTTAGAAAGAGAAAGCATATTCTTATAGATATTCCTGAACAGAACATAAAAATATATGCAGTAATACTAAATACAGAAGAAAATGCAGATGTTTTTCTCTATAAATTTTCTATTCATTTGTTAGAAATTTATCTTGGATCTATTAATTTCGACTCATCTTGCGTCTCTAGCCAAATGCAGATGATTGATATGCCTATACAGAACAAGACTCAGCAGTTTTCGATAAAAAATTAACCTTTCAAATCTTTCAATTCAGAATTTGTGATACATAGCTCCAAAAACCAACAAAATCTTATTGCGTTTGGGAAACTGCATCCAATGGCTTTCATGAAAACGCCCAAATGAAGTAGTAGCAGTAGTAGTAGTAGTAGTAGTAGTAGTAGCAATAAACAAATCAAATTTGTATCATCCATAGTTCCTTGAAAATAAAGTTAAACAAAACAATGTACTCTTGTATCTAAAAATTCTCCCTCCGGCAGTACCTTAGCTCCAGAGAAACCTGTCTTTCTAATCTGAGCTGCCTTCGAAAATTAGCAATGAATGCATCAGCTCTTTGATCAACATCCTCATAATCAGTCGAAGAAGAACGACTGATACTGCTATGAAATCTTCTCAAGTGTGAGCCATTCTGATCATCAGATGTATCAACTTCTTCCATGCAACTCTTCAAACCAAATCTGTCATTGAAGCTCAAACTCCGCCTTTTACTTGCAGCACATCCAAGAATTGAAGCGACGCGCCACCGCTGTAGTTTAAGGCCAAGCAGAATGAGTAACTTTCTTCACTGCTCTCTTCAGGTGGCTTACAGGTGACAAGTTCTTGACTCTAGCCATGACTGTAATGTTGTCTTGTTGGAAATGAACATGGTGGTGACCTAATGAGGAGGGTCTGGCTTTTATAGAGCTGAGAAGATTCTTGAGCAAGAAACTGCTGTGACTTTGTGGGTCATGACTAGAAAGCGTGTTAGAGAATGATTGGGTCATTGGCGTGTTGGAGTTCTGGATGTGACATGTTCTGTTCTACATGTATTGTTAATTCTATTTTCTTTGTTTTAACGAAGTGAAATTCACACACTCACCGCACACCCCAAATTACATATATAACCTGAGATTAATTTCAGTTTACCCTCCTCCTGAGGTTTAACGTTAACATCGTTTCTCTTTTCATATTTTTAATTTTAAAAATTTACCCTTAAAATCTCTAATTTTCATAAATCAGACACAATTGTTAAAATTCCGTTTAATTTAAAGGTTAAATGATAGCATAAAATCTTAGAAAAAAAATCCTAAAAGATAATTTATGTTGTTATAAGACTATTTTAGCCATTTTAGTAAGTAATGAAGTCAAAATTAACGTCCGAATTAAATGAGATTTCAGCAATTAAGTATGATTTATGAAAATTGAAAACTTTAGGGGGTAAATTTTTTAATTTAAAAATATAAAGAGTGAAATGATGTTAACCCTAAACCTAAGGGGTATAAACTGAAATTAATCCTATGACTTATATGTTTTAAGATGGAAATTACAAGTATAATTTGGTTACGTATATGACTTATATGGAAGAGAGGGGGAGTATAGGCAAGTGTGAAGTGTGAGAGCGATGTGTTTTCAGTAATGGAAGAGTTGTCAAGTAATCGTTATTTTGTAATGTAGGAGTAAGGTATAGTTGTCATGGCGGCCATTACTTGCTAACTAAGGATTTGCAGAGCTATGCTGTTGCTGGTTAAGCCTGAGTTGGTTAAACTTGTGCTGTAATCCATAAGGTAAATTTCAGGGGGAAATGGGACTTGAATGTATGCCTAGCTTCTTCACAGTATGATAATGATCACCATGATCAACAGGAAGAGATCAATGACTTGAGAGAGATGAATTTTGCAGCTATGTGATTGGCATAGAATCGAAACACAGTAATAGGAAGTAGAAATGGAATGACAGTATATTCGACATCAGCGTCCTTGTTATTTCTGGAAATTGTAACTTGTTAGATGACTCCGTCCAGACTCCAGCAACATCCATGTCATTTCTCTTTCATCGACTTCGACACGGCTAAATGTACCTTCACCCTCACAGCAACATCCATATAACAACCACAGACCATATATGGTCGAGTTGATAAGAGCTTAAATGTAAAACCCTCGTATCCAGGCTTGAAACACCAACGTTAATTGGAATGAAGTCTCAGTTATTTTTGGTGGTGGCCAGAGAAGAGGGAGCATATTGAGGATACCTCGATACTCTCAAAAAAAAAAAAAAAAAACATTTCACCATATGTTTTGAACTTGAATGATAAATGACAAAATCCTTGAGCAAGTGTCTTAAGCAAATGGTCATTATGGTTACATACCATGACACTTGTGAAATGCAGTAGGCAGCGGGATTAAAACCAAATGTGGATCCGAGAAATGAATATGGGGTATCTATCAATACTTGCCCAGCTTAACAAAATCAGATGGTTCATATGCCTTACAAAAGTAACTCGTTTGCTCATGATTCAAAACCATCAGCAAAACCAGTCGATTTGATTCTATAACTACTTGTAGAACCGTGTCAAAGCATCAACACATGCCCGACTTTTACATAAGTAGTAACCATACAAGACACTGCACCGAAACTTGTTTGACTACCACATTCCCTAAATTTGTAGAGAACCTATTCAACCTAAGATAACAACAGCTATGATGTACAACCTTTGGTCGAGTTTTGGGTAAACAAAAGTAATCTATGTTGCCCTATCATGAATCTCTTTTCCTTTATTAGATGCAACCAAGCTTCTAGGATTCCTCCAGATAAAAATATGGGAATCTGGGTTGCATGGTTGAGAAAAATAAATCAATCTATAACCACATCTATCAAAAGGCCAAAAAAAGCAGACCAAGCTCCACTTAATACCCAAAAATAACCATAATCGGGACCCCAAGTCCATCTCGCCCTAAAACCAAATGTGAATCTGCAACCAAAGAAAATGAAACAAATAAGGTGTTGAGCATGAGAAATATCATAAAATCAAATTTCCAGGCCTATCCGTTGAGCAAGATTAGATAAACGTAAGAGAACTTTCTATTCCTAAAACGCAAACAAGGAAAAAAAATTAACAAAAACTTACCCATTCAGCTTCTCAAATTGCAAGACTAGCAAGAAGCGTATGCAGAAAGGCCCAATAAAATATGGTACCAAGCCGCAAAATTGGTTGTCGCATTAGAGTCCGATCACAAGTAACCCTGGAAGCATGTATAAGATGATTTAGCCCGTTCACAAAGTCCAGTAAGTTTAAATCATAAACTACTAAGAAGGGATTGCATATGCCTACCAGAGGCCATCGACCATGTCAGTCACAGGTCTGGTAAATCTAGGAATCATTCTTGATGTAGTGAGTGACTTGAAACCATGAACTGCAAAGGAATAAACAGAGGAGAGCTCAATTACATGTCAGAAACATCTTCAGTAAATTAGCTCGTGTGGTACAGGGAAAAGAGAGGAAAAAGATAGCGGCAACTACAGCCACAGGATTACCCTTATCATCATCTTCATCTTCCATTCTACTAGAACTCCCAGGATCCATATCTATGGCAATTGCAACTTGCTCACTATTGCCTTTGCGCAAACTGCGGACTTGAGATGCAATGGAGGAACCATATGCAGCCCGTTTGTTTATCTACACAAAACAATAAATTCCTCAATGACATTACATACTCCAAGCAAAACTATTTTTGTATTCCTAAGTTCATAGAACATCTAAATTCTCTGCACACAAGAAGTACAAATGAAAAAAAGGCACGGCAAGCAGGTATATGATATTAAACATATCAAACATCTCACCGCAGGCACAACTTCATGAATCTCCGAGGACGAGCTAGTTGCCTGGCCGTCTTCCACACCTTCAAGCAGATTTAATCGTGATTCCTTCTCCCTCAGAGACTTCTCAAGAGTCTGTCCCTTGCGTGTTAATTCTTCTACTTTAGTCCTTTCTTCTTGCAACAATATATCTTTGCTTTGAGCTGCAGAACGTAGATCCCCCAATTCTGATAAAATAGAATCAACTGTCTTCTTGAGTACTTCCTTTTGTTCAGGGACGTCACTGTTGTTCTTATCTTCAAGATACTCACTGCGCACCCCAAATCGAGCAATATTCATATTGAACCATGTTAACAAATCACGGATCTCATCTGAATCTCCCTTGTTACTGACTTGAGATGCAACCAGAACATCATTGGTGCACCTAGTGACCTCTTGCCTCAAGAAAGAAATCTCTGCATCCCGATCTTGTAGTTGTGACTGCAGTTTTTCAACTTCGGCAAGGAGGCTTGCAGATAGATTATGCAGCTCGTCAAACTTATTCACAGTGATGGAGAGCTTTTTCATAACCTTCGCACGAGAAGCTTTAAGGTTCTCTAAATCTAGGTTCTTTTGTTCCACAATATTTTCCAGTTCCTTGATCTTGGCAGTGATACCTAGCATCTGTATCTCCTCCTCATCAAGTGCTTGCATTAGCTCCTCAATTTCTACAACCACAAATAATTTCCAGAATTATGGATCTAAAATATCCACTTAAAGATTATAGTATATATAGGTTTTTTTTTTTGGTCGATATAGTATATATAGGTATGGACTGGATATATGCAAATGAAAACTCACCATGATCTTTGGCAGCAAGCACATCAGTTAGTGATCTGACCCTCTGTTGTAACTCGTCAGAGGTGGCCTGGCCATATTCTAGCTCCTTTACTCGCTGCTCAAATAGATTGCGTTCACCTTTCATCGCTTCCAACCGTTTCTCCAAAGCATGCACCAAATTTTTTGAAGATTCAAGGTCCACTGAGTAGCTGCTTGCAGTAGCTTCAGCTTGCTTGATTTGACTTACTAGCTCCATGAAAATCCTTTCCTTTTGAACATCCTTCTCCTGAAGGTCTTTCTGCAAATTTGAAATGGTAAGCTTCATTTCCTTTTGGCTGCCTTCCACTATTTCAGCTGTCAGAGTAGCAAAATCACTAGCAGCCGACAATAGTGCATCTGCCACAGACCTAACCGGTTCCTCAGAGTACAGCTGACCCTCTCCACTGAAAGCGGGCAATTCTGTCGGTTTTGATGTCATTCCCAGATCTCCAACAGCCCAACTATTTCCCACCAGTTCAGCTTTTCTTCTATTTATTTCCACAACTGAACTAGCACATGCTTCAAAAAGCAAGGCAGCATTTCTACGCAAGACAATAAGTTCTTTGTCATTTTCCTTCTTGACCATTTCCATCTGCGAAAAGTCTCTCCTCAAGGCTTCAAATGACTCATTTTTGGAAGTTATCTCTCCACGAATAATTGCCACCAATCTGGATATACTGCTAGATTTTTCATGCAAAGACACCAAGTGTTCATCTAATTTTTCTTTAAGCCCACCAATCTCCGTCATGAGCTCTTGCACATAATGTGCTATGTATGTAAAGGTTTCGATGACAAAATTGTCACCAAAATGTCCATGCAAACTGGGGTCTGACCAAGAATTAGTTGACATGGAGTTATCCTGAAACGGTGAATCAATTAGAGATGTTATAAGAGAAGAATGCTTCAGACTAATTTTATAATATTTACCATAAGCGCTAGTGTATAGTGATAATGATGACAACAATAAGTAGAAATAACAACCTAATACTAGAGGCCACACTGAGGCAAAGTTTAGACACAAAATACCAAGATGTGTAACAGTGATTTATATCTCCGTCTTGGTTCCACTTCTCATCTGAGATTAGTAAAATCGCGTTGACTACTATTTTCAAGCAAAACAAAAAAATGATGCAAACGAAATAATTCGAAGGCAATACTTGAGAAAAGAAATCTAGGGTTGGAATGGCCTTGAAAAGCCACACTTGAGACGGGGAGATCTACATCAGTGTCTTGGTTGAGAATTCTATTTAGGGATGCCTATATTGATTAATAAGGGAAAGGAAAAAATGTAGTTGAAAACTGTACATGTATTAAGTTGGAAAAAGAGGCAAAAAGTGTAAATAAAAAGCACCCAATAAACCAATACAAAGTCGATCGGCAAAGGAGGTCATAAAGAAGAAAATACTACCATAGAAACAAGATTATGATTATTAATGATGGTGAAACACTAGGGAACTAAATCAGCATAGGCATGGTGAAAATACCTTATCTGATTTGCTCGTTAGAACTCCACTCGCTGCAGTGAAGGGGTGCACATCTACCACATTAGCACCATTTGAGTTGAGACATGAGTCAATACCAGACTCCAGGTTGTTCAAAAATTCCATGTCGTTGTATAAAAGACCGGCCAATGAATTGCTAATATCATGGAAATCCTTCCTGAGTTGATCTACATCAGATTTCAGTCCTGCAAATTCAGAAAATTGATCTTTTCTTTCCTCAGAGTGAGCAGTAGATAACTTTTCAAGACTTAAAACAGCTTCAAGTTTGCCAGCCTCAGCAAGATCCCTTTCCTTGGACAATATAGAAATTTCATCAGCTGATTTTGCTATCTCTTCCTGGAGACAATCATTCCTCTCTTGAACCTCATTCAGTTCTGCAAGGAGTAGCTCTGCTGCTCTTTTGGATTTCCTAGCCTCTTGCTCAGAAGAAGCTACATCTGCGTGCAAATCAAAGCAAATTTTCCCAATTTGTTCCAACTTCACAACTGGATCATGAGAGTTAAAATCGCCTCCTACATCAATGTTGTCTAAGATGTTCACAATCATGTTCAAAGTATTTGCTTTCTGCTGCATATTCTGCTCAGTTTCATTCAAACAGTTCCTCAAGAACAATATCTCAGATTCTAAGGCTTCTACCATACCAGGGTAAGTAGACAATTCCGTGAAGCTTTGCTCATACTCTGAAATTTTAACTTGTCCGATCTTGATCTCTGATCTCAAACGTTCAACCTCAGAACTGATCTCCTCAATACTTTGTTTCAGACTGTCACGCTGTTGTACCAATGACTTCCCTTTTCTGACTGCAACATTTAACTTTTCTCTAACAGAAGCTGACTTCTGCTCCTCTTGATTAAGCAGCACTTGCAACTCATTCACTTTGTTATTTAATGCTTCAAATTCACTAGCCATTGACTGTTGCTTCTCTAGATATCCATCCCTCTCCTCCTTCACATCCAAAAGTTCATGTTGAACCTCCTTTAGTTCTTTCTTCAAAACATCTATATCTGATTCCTGGCAATCAAGGTTATTAAGGCTTCTTGATCCAACAACTGTTGCATCAGCATCTTCAGTATGGAGACTTTCAGCTGCACCCCCATGCACAGGTTTTCCCATGGAAAGAGTTGCGTAACTCTCTAAAAGCTTATTCAATAACCCTTCCAAGGACTCGATGCTACTACCACCAGAATACTCATATTTGGATCCAGACATCTCCAAGGCATCAGTAATCAAACTCTGTAATCTTCTCAAGTCACCTTCCATGCTGAGAATTTTATTCTCATTTCCATGCATCTTGGCCACATTTTGTTGCAAATCAGTAACTTCCTTCTCCAGCTGTTCATTCTCAAGTTCAAATTCAGCTGCCTTTGTTGAAAGCTTCTCGTGATCATTAACTACAGTCTCCAATCTTCCAGAAAGATGATCTCTCTCATGGATTATTGTTTGAAGGTCTGCCTCAAGGTCAGCCACTCGCCTTTGCGAGTCTTCCAAATCAGCAGTTAGTGATACACAATGGTCTTCAAGGTTAACAACCTTCTGCTGAAGAGAAATATTATCTTCCTGCACTTCTGAAAGTGCTTTTCGTAACCAATCAATCCTATCCTCTGGCTCAACAGATCGCAGATGTGATGGCATGTCAATCCTGTCCAAGAGCTCCTCCCATCTCTGTACTATGTTGTTCCTTTCCATTAAGGATTGCTCCAACATTTCATTCTGTTCAGCCAACCCGTAAAATTTACTCTGGAGTTCGTCATATTTTCTTTTGGTATCTTCAGTCGAATCTAAACTTGGTTGTACATCATCAGAATATGATCCTCCACCAGCAGAACTCTTCTGATCTGAATCAGTCACAGGGAAAGTGTTACTAGTAGCTGTCCTAGCCAGCCAATCAATCTTCTCAATGATATCTCTTGAATGAAAATGTTCTGGCAGATCAAGGTCTTCCAAGATCTCTTCTATTCTCTGAAGGACAGAATCTTTGAGAAGGAATGATTCTCTTAATGCAGTAGCCAAATTGCGAATATATGAAAGCTCCGATTCCAGAGCTTCCACCCGTTCACCTGACTCTGAGTATGCCTGAAGTTTTGTTTCAATCTCAAGAAGCCTTGCATCTTTCATTTGCAATTCCTGTGAGAATCTTTCCAGTTCAACAGATTTCTCGTGGAGGGACTGCTTCAGACCATCTCGTTGCACAATCAAACCTTTTCCCTTGGTGACAGCAATGGTAAGCTTCTCTCTAAGGGAAGATACCCGTTGCTCTGACTGCTCAAGCTCATTTACTTTCCCTTCTATCTCAGAACGAGCAACAAGAAGTGCTTCCTCCGCCTGATGTAAACTTTCCCTCAGAACAATGAGTTCACTTTCATGCTGGAGACACAAGGCATTTAGCTGCTGTACTTCTTCCTGCATTGAAGTCAGCTCCACCACCTTAGATCCAAAATCTTCCTTAGATAAGCCTACCTGCACATCAGCCTCCTCGCATTTCTGAATAAGACATGACACCAGTGATTCAAGGTGTGAAGCAGGTGTTTTATCCAATTGAAACTCAGCGTGTTCCACTTTCAGCACCCCTTCAACATCTCCTATTAACTTCTGCAGAGCAGTAGAATCAAGGCATCTTTGTTTCAGTTCCTCAACTTCTTCATCTCTAGCCATCAACTCTGAATTCAGCTTCTTGTTAACAGATTCAAGTTGCATACTCCCCCTCAAAAAAGATTCCACGTGTTCTATGATGGCTACGTAATTACTGTAATCTAGAGGATCAGAAAGCTTCTCAGGTTTTAAGTACATATCACTTTCGTCTGTAGACCCATGCAAGATCGTGAGAAGTTTAGAAAGGTTGCCATACAACTTCTGCAACAACTCGGTGGCCATTTCATTCTTTCCATGCAGATCATCACATTTTTCATTCACTTCTTTGTATAGAGTAGAGACTGCTTCATGTTCTGTTTGAGAACTTTCAAGTTTGTCCTTCAGATCTTTAATAAAACTGATGGCATCATGAACAGAAGCAACAATGTAGCTAATTCTATGCAAAGAATCATGAGTGACTGTTGTAGTTGTGGTGACCCTACCAAGAAATTCATCAAGCTTTCCAGTTGCTTCAAGAACCGGATCAATGGTTGAATTCCAATGGCACTCAAGTATCATAACTTTCTCAGCTGCTTCCTTGTGAAAATTTTCCAACTGCTCAGAGATCTGAGATACCATAACATTTGAAATTAGATGTAGATCATGCAATCGACTCTGCAATTGACTAGTTCTTGATTCATACACATGTAGCTTTCTGTCAACTTCCATGTTTTCTGCTTTAAGATTGGTGACTTCTATTCGTAAGCCTTCGCATAGAATCAAAAGCTCAGAGTTCTTAGATTCAATGCTTCCCCTATGTTCTTCTAAAGCTTCATATAGGACCCTGAGCTCAATGTTGTTTGCTTCAAGTTTCTTGCTATATTCTTCTAAGGCCTCATTTTGATCTTTCAGTTCCCCAGAGGTGGCATCAGCAATTTTCCTACCATCTCGCTCCTCCTTCAGCAGTAGACTGGCATTTGCAGCATCCAGCAGCAACTGCCTAAATAATGCTTTCAGGTTTTCGATTTGCTCTCTTACTGACACAACTGAATCCCCTGGTGATTGATTATCGGTTAGAGCTGGCCCCTCTACATGCTCATCAGGATGAGCCTTCAACTCGAAAGCTTGAATCATTTTTGATACCTGAGGTACATGAACTTCATTACCCGACTTGCTTAGGGATGTAGAATGAGCGCAGATGCTTTCAATTTCATGTACAAGATTATGCAAAATTTTATCTGCCTTGCCCAAGTGTTCGTTCAGTGCAACAAACCCGTCAGTATCATTGACGACTTCCTGCCCAGTATTAAATAATGGTGAATTCTCTACACAGCCATCAGATAATGATTTATCCACCACAAAGGGAGCTTCACCGTCTTGCTTCCCGGGAATTTGCTGTGAATTATCATCTTCAGTTGCAAGATCAAGACCCCTGCTAAGTTCAACTTGCTTCTCAGCTTCCCCGGCTGGAGCTGGTATTTTAAACCCACTCTTTTCAACCTCACTCATCTTAGCTTTAAGTATGTCCAGACTGCTAGTAAGAGAAATCTTTTCATCGGTGAGCTGCTCAAGGCGTTTTGTTGTTTCTTTTAGGTCAACCTTGAACTTGACTTGTTCTTCAAGCTCTGCAGATAACCGTTCTTGAAGAGCAACAATTTCAGCTGAAATTCTCTCATTCTCATGAGCAGAATACACCATCTCCTCCTCAAGCTTCTTTTTCTCCTCCGTAACCAGAGCAAGGCTCTCATTCAAGCTGTCAATTTCTACCTGCAAAGCTGATACTGTACTCTTACTGTCAGCCAATTCAGTTGCAAGTTTTTCATTTTCACAGGAAAGATGCTCCCTCTCCTGCGTTACTGAGTCCAAATTCCCACTTAAGTTTGATATTTGACCCTGTAGAGTGGCCACTAAAGTTTCACAATCAACCAAGTCAGTTGAAAGCTTCTCCTTCTCAAGAAGATAAAAATTATTTTGCTCAATAAGTTTACTTTTAACTTCATCCGCTGATACTATAGTCTCATTTAAGGTCACATTCTCCACCTGTAATGCTTGCACCAACCCTTTACAATCAGCTAATTCTGTTGACAGTCTGAAAACATCCTGCTGTGCCCTTTCTAGATTATTATGCAAATCAATTGCTCTACAAGAAGCTTCTTCAATCTCCAACTTTGCAGTATGAAATTTGTTTCCAAGCTCCTCCTTCTCAGAAGCAACAGCCTGGAGTTCACCCCTGCACTGTGCAAGCTCTTCAGCAAGAGATTGGTTCTTCTGACAAAGTTCATTGAGTGAAGCACGAAGAAGAGATGTTTCATCAAGCAACCGGTGATGCTGGCGATCAAACCGTAGTTGCGTCTCAAACTGATGTTCCATCTGCAAGTGAAAGACATCTTTGGTGAAATTTAAGAGAACCAATTCTAGTCGTGAAGCATCAAACCCAGTAACAAATGAGATTATAATTATACATCAAACCCTTTTCCTAATTATCCTAAATAACTTCCCTGACTAACGTTTTGAAGAAAGTATAATGAACATTAAATAACAAAAGGAGAAGAGCACAACCTACATCTGTTACCTGATCTTCTCTGTCCTGCACTGAGGACGTATTAATATCTTCCCCTGAAGGCAAAGATTCATTCACACCACTTGGAATCTCTGATTCAACAGTAACGGACATCCCCTCTGTAATATTGACGGAAGCGTTTTGGGCTGATTCATCAACTTGTACAGACATATTTTGGTTTTCGGCTTCTCCTCCAGAATCCACTGTATGTGAAGTCTCGAAAGAAATGTCTCTTGCCACCTCAGCATCAGCAGTACCAGTACTCTGACCTTCGTTCTGAACAGTGGAGTCAGCATCAGGCTTACTAACCTCCACTTTATCAGATGGTGATTCGGCATTTTTCTCCAATTCAGTTTCAACCACACTTTTCTCCTGAGTAATGGGCACTGCCGAAGGACCAACATCAGCTTCACTACTTGGAATCTCTGATTCAACAGTAACAGACATCCCCTCTATAATATCGACTGAAGCCTGTTGGGCTGATTCATCAACTTGTACAGGCATATTAGGATTCTTGGCTTCTTTTCCAGAATCCACTGTATGTGAAGTGTCTACAGAAACGTCTCTTGCCACCTCAGCATCAACAATCCCAGTACTCTCACCTTCATTCTGAACAGAACAGTCAGCATCAGGCTTAATAACCCCCACTTCCTCTGATGGTGATTCGGCATTTTTCTCCAATTCAGTTTCGGCAACACTTTTTTCCTGACTAACAGGCACTGCCGATGGACCAACAACAGCTATACTACTTGGAATGTCTGAATCAACAGTAACGGACATCCCCTCTGTAATATCGACTGAAGCATGTTGGGCTGATTCATCAACTTGTATAGACATATTTAGATTTTTGGCTTCTTTAGAATCCACTGTATGTGAATTTTCAAAAGAAATGTCTCTCGCCACCTCAGCATCAGCAGTCCCAGTAATCTCACCTTCATTCTGAGCAGAAGAGTCAGCAGTCCCAGGCTTGCTAACCCCCACTTCCTCTGACGATGATTCAGTATTTTTCTCCACTTCAGTTTCAACCACACTTTTCTCCCGTGTAATGGGCACTGCCAAGGGACAAACAACAGCTACACTAGTGTCAGATCCTGCAGAATTCTCTACAGCATTTGACCCCGACGTGTTGACGATTCCCGAATTAGAACCTACAGCAGACTCAGTTCCTCCGTCACGGACCTGAGACGACACTGTAGGTTTAGTTGCAGTAGAGACTCCATCAGCAACAGTCTCACACTGCTCTGACTTCCCAGACTTTTTAGTGGACTTCCCCTGGCTTCCACTGCCTTTATCCTTCTTCTGACGATATTGTTGAAGCTGATAACAAAATGCAACAATATCAACTACTTGTTTTCAACAACAGTGAACGAAACGAAAGAACATACCTACACGCATTACGGAAACTAATTCTTACAATGCATCCATCTAAACTAAACCTAATAAGCAAAACAGTTATGCGGCCGAAATTACAAAAGCTAGTTGTGCAATGAGGAAATGTGTAATGTACCTTTTTACGGCCAGCAGCGAGCAGATCGGTACGGCTCTTATTCTTATCCATCCGTTTCCGATCGAAAATCACCACCGCCACCTCTCAATCACCATTAAACTCTGCTTTTTCTCCCCCTTCAAACACAAACACCATTACATTGCGTAAATAAATAAATACTCAATTTCTTCATTCAAAAAAATGCACAAAACAAACAGAAAATCATAATTTCAGCTAAAGCTTGGTGCTTAAATTACAAACACGAGAAGCACTGCAGCTCTAAATTTACAATTAGGAAGAAAAGTAAGAAATATCTAGAACCTAATTCAGCGGCGACTAATTAGGGAAACAAAATTAACGACGAGATCGATTCGCAAAAGTGAACAAGGGAGAGAGGCGTAAGGTACCTGGAATTAGCAGCGCAGCTCGATCTCGTCGTGGTTTGGGTGCGAATTGCTTAGTTGCTTAAGGGAGGTGTCTAAGGCCCCTCCCAGACTCGTTGGGTGCGTGTGGGGTTGCTTCCCTTGGATCTAACGCAACCTTCGTTTTGCGTGTGTTAACCTGTGTAAGGTGAAATGGGTATTACCATTGGGAAGAGAAGAAACAAACAACGTCGCTGTTTTTGGTGGTGGGTGGTGATGCTGCAACTGTAGGCTTCCACTCTTGAAGCCCAATTATGTGCCCCCTTTTTTGGGTTTCGGAGACCCATTATATGTTGGGCCACTGGGTTTAACTCCTCGTTACGGTCTAGAGTTTATGGCTTTGGAGATCTGGGCCCGTTTGATCTTTCACGATACCGAAAATAATTGGGGGTGAATCGAAACTAATTATTTCACATATTCAAATCTCACCGGCATCTTGAGATATCTTAGGTTTGAATCAAAATGGTCATACTGTACATGCTTTATAAATAATTAAGTAAGTAAGTAGATCACGTGAAAAACATACCTTTTAAAAAACAAACGAATCTTTAACATGACAGTCATACCATATGTGTGATACGGCGTTGATTAAGTTATGGGTGTTGTGTGTTTTTGGGAATTTCGCAAGACAATGACATACAAAATTTGGTTAAGTGTATGTATTGCATGGGGTAGTAGTTGCATACGTCTGTGACTTTTATTCTCGCTCAAATTAATTTCAAGATCAATTTTCACAAGTCGTGTTGTGATTGTTGATCAATCAATTCTTATTTTACTATACAATGAGATTATGCCAATCAATTCAATTTCAATCTAGATGCATGAGAGTATCATATTTTAAGTAGCTAGACAATCAGATCTTTAGTTTATGTATTAAATGTCTCGTATCAACCAAGAACTACTCAATATTCAATATCCAATGTCGTGTAAATCATAAGATACATACAGACGAGAACAAGGACACTCAACTAGGATGTTCTTCACTCATAATTAAATATAAGTCACATTTGCAAGTCGGGTGCTTTTAAAATAGGGGGCTTCATTCACAAGCTTAAGATTGTTATATAATATGGTGGTATATACAACCCATTTCATTTGACTTCCAAGTCCCAACATATGAAAATTGGGGAGGAGAATAAATTATGGCATCGGGTGCTAGTTCTTTGACGAAGAGAAGCATCAAATATTGAAAAGATTTTATTTTTGTTTTCATATCCATACAAATATATTCTTAACAAGGAATCAAATCATATGCGTATCAAACATGGCCACAACAACATTATTGATATTAGGCGTCCCTCACATTTTTCAGTTTAATAATATTGTGCTGAAAGTCAATTGGAAGATAATTGATTCGTACCAGAGATGGGAGATATGTTTAGCTATGAAATATACATCAAGTTAAAGACCGGAGTATAATTGATTTAGCTGCTCTCACTCAAAACGTATAATCCCCCTCAATAAGATAATTGTTTCAACGCCCATTCACCTCTATGTAATCCAAAACTTTCGTTATGCAGAAAAATTATATATTATATTAATGCATGTGAATGACGTGATACATTTTTGTAAATTGAGTCATCAAACTAGTAATATTAGTCTTCGATATTGTAATATAAGTCATTAAAGTTGTGAAATTTTTTTTTAACATTAGTAATCATGTATTTTTAAAGTGGTAAAATGTATGCTTAAAGTGGTAATTGAGTCCTAAAAATGATTAAAAAAGTTGTTACAACTTTGAGGACTCGTATTACAACTTAGATGACTCAATTACCACTTTAAAGACAAATAAGAACTGATGTTGTAACTAATTTTTTTTTTTTACAACTTTAAGTCTTTAACTACTCATATTACAACTTTGATGACTCATTTTACAATTTGAAGACAAAGTTAATGCATCACATGTATTAACACACCCTAGCATTACCATGTTATGTATCTTCATAGGTCATAATCAAACTTTAGGATACACAACTAAAGCCAAGTTGTAAACGATTTAAGTTATAATAAGATACATGAGCAGTTTTTGTAGAATGGTGTTTGTTATAATGTATAGATTTTGTAGACATGCCTATTATTATTTTAGGGTGTTTTTACAGTATCGGATTTAGGCACAATGTCCCCCCTTGTTTTATGAGGTTCCGTTAATGGTTAGAGAAATTTTATTAACGCATCATTAATTACTATATATATATTTCATACTTAATACACCACCTATTAACTTACTTGTTTTAACATTTTACTATATACACATACCTAAATTTCTCACAATACCCTCATTTGACATACACAACTTATTAAATAAAAAAAGTTCACATTACTGAGATTTTTCTTAAAAGGTTTAATCTTTCCTTGTATTGTTTCACCTCATTGACACGTTCCTCAAATATTTTTATTTTTTCTCTAAAGGGTTTCACCTTGTTAAGATCTTCCTTGAGAGATTTTCCTTTGTTAACATATTCTCCCATCAGCTTTCCTCGACAAATTATCTTCTTAACGAGTCTCTTACTCAAATTGATTTCAAGAACAAAACAAAACAATACATCACAAAAGTCTTTAAATGAACTTTCAACAATATAATGCTCAATCCTATGTAAAACTAAATTAATCGATTCTTGTGAACCATTGAACAATATTCATATGTGGTGTCAAAATATTGGTACTCGATTCAAACAAAAAAAATTATATAAATTGTTTAAAGTACAATGCTTAATATGAACATTTTAAACGAGATATTTTATTTCAACACTTTTGATATAAATGTTTTTTTAGTAAATTTACGTATTCACAAAGTCTTATATAATAAGTATTTTCATTCTCATTACACAATATACTTCAACTTAAGTTGAAAAACCGAAAAGATGACTCGTATTACATTCAGATCATATTTTTTGCTCTTTTTTAATTACATCAAACATTGAGCTACAAACCGGCCAAAATCCAAATGAGAGAACAACCTAGACAAACAATGTATGTTATGGTAATTGAGGGTTAGGGTAACTCATGGATCAGGGTATTTTAGGACAAACAGATTTGCATTTGTCCTCGTCGCTGCCGTGCACGTCCTAACTAACTAATATACTTACTATGCCTCTCGACTAACACGATCAGCGCCTTACCGTCTACTGGAAGAAAAGATGCCGCCGCGGCCACTTGAAACCCTAGGGCCTCGTTTGGTTCGCGAAAGGGAAAGTGTTTTCTTCCTCTTTCCCTTTCCATGGGAAGGGAAAGAGAATGGAAATAAAATTTTACAAGAACTTTCCATTCCGATGTTTGGTAACACCAGAAAAGTTTCTTGGAAAGTTGTTAAAGAGTTGAAATTTAATATAATAAAAAATTGTTTTGTGAGTAATAAATGCAGAGAAAGAAGAAAGGAAAGTGGTTTCTTAAGATTTTGGAATGAACAACTTTCTCTCATATTTTCTCATCAATCAAGAAAGAAGTGTTTCATTTTCTTATGTTTTCCCAAACATTGAAAATGAACAACTTTTATTTCCTAATACTTACTTTTCATGAAACAAACGAGATCTAAGTTCCGACCAAACACTGAAAATAAATAAATTTTATTTCCTAACATTTACTTTTCATGAAACAAACGAGACTTAAGTTCCAACCGAGACTCGTCTCGAGAAGAAGGACGGATCCGCTCTTAAATTTTTGGTAATTTTTGTAATTAGAAAGTCGGTAATATTGTCCAACCATATTCTCGATTTAATACGAACATTAAACAAAAATTTCGAGCTGTGTATCGTAGCTCACAGTGATTAATAAAAGTCATAAACTTGGAGCCACTATTCTGGTCAACCGTCCACCGTCAACCTCACTTACACATTTTCTCCCACTCCAGGCCCCACCCGTTCCATCTAGAAATATTCAACCCCGTCAGAGCCATCCGATCAGAAACCCACTTTGACTCCTCTCTCCACAACCGGCTCACCAAGTCACCCGGTCACCTCTCTCCCTTCCTATATCAAACCCCTCACCCCCCCACCAAACAAACCCCTTACCTCTGCTCCTCCTTCAACCTAAAACCTCTCCTCTCTCTCCGATGGTTTGTTGACCTTCCTCGCCTCAAAACGCAGCGTTTCGTTTCGGACCTCTCCAAATGGCGGTGGAGATGATGAGCTTTCCGAAGATGGAAGACCAGAAGGCGATCCAGGAGGCCGCATCGCAAGGCTTGAAGAGCATGGAGCATCTGATCCGTTACCTCTCTCACCAGCAACAAACTAACCAGCCTTCCTCTCCGCTCGACTGCACCGACCTCACCGATCACACCGTCTCTAAGTTCAAAAAGGTCATTTCCCTGCTGAACCGGACCGGCCACGCCCGGTTCAGGCGCGGACCTGTCGCGGTTCCGCCTCATCATCAGTTGTCTAGCTCAAATCCCTCCGCCTCTTCCTCCTCCGCCTCTCTCCCCTTCCCTCCCTCTCAGTCCCTGAGCCTCGCTCCGGCGCCGGTCGCGATCATTCCTCTTCCGGCGCCGGTGAAGGCTCCGGAGGCTAATTTTGCTCACTCCATGACGCTGGATTTCACCCGGCCTAATGTGCTGACGTCATCCAACCCTAAGTGCACCGACATCGAGTTCAGCGTCTCGTCCAGCTCGTCGTTCATGTCGTCGGCCATCACCGGCGACAACAGCGTCTCCAACGGCAAGCTCGGCCTGTTCATGTCTCAGAATCCGGCCCCTGCCGTCTCCGGCGCCAAGCCTCCGCTCTCCACGGGGCCGTTTAAGAAGCGGTGCCACGAGCACGACCACTCCGACGACGTCTCCTGCAAGCTCTCCGTATCCGGATCCGCTTCCGGGTCGGGCAAGTGCCATTGCTCCAAGAGAAGGTAATAACGAGTCCGCTCTCTCTCTCTCTCTCTTTCAATTTCAATAGTGAGTTGAATCGTCCGAGTTTGGAGTCAACGCGTTAGGTGCGGTGGGCCCCGCGAATGGGTAGGCACGCGTTGACGCGAACACATGTGCCATTTGCTGAAATTACGAGTTTTGAAATTGTACGGTTTTGTCTGTTTCGCTAGGCGTGGGTTTGAAGATTTTGATTGATTAAACTTTGACCGATGACCTTAGATTTTTTTAGATGTAATAGTTTTATTTTTCTTTATTACAGGAAAAATCGGGTGAAGAAAACAATCCGAGTGCCGGCGATTAGTTCAAAGATCGCCGATATCCCGCCGGACGAGTACTCCTGGAGGAAGTACGGCCAGAAACCGATCAAAGGCTCACCTTACCCAAGGTAGTTTACGCATTTTGTATCACAAAAGTTAATGTATATGTGCAAGTACAATTATCATGTGTAACCGCATATTTGTATTAATATGGTCTTGTGACTAGCAATATGGCGTTGGACTCTTTGTGTTAGGCTTTAACGCCATTTAAACTATCTTCGAAGCTAGTCTATTTCAATGGCGAGTTCTTATGTATACTGTGGTTTTGTTTTTGTAGGGGTTATTACAAATGCAGTACAGTGAGGGGGTGTCCCGCGAGGAAACATGTGGAGCGAGCACCGGATGATCCGGCAATGCTGATCGTAACTTACGAAGGGGAGCATCGGCACGCACCGGAGAATATGAGCGGGGGAGTTGGGTTGGTATTTGAGTCAACCTGATAGAGTGGGTGGGAGGGAGGGAGAGGATGGATGTAAATTTCTTCGTTTTTTCTTTTTTAAATTAGGATAATGGGGCAGAATCTCATTCTGTCATTAATCAAATTAAAATTTAATTTTACTCTTTATTTTTTGTTATTTTTAGTTGTTTTGTGATTGTTTGGAGGTGAAGAAAGAGGGGCATCCAATGTGCCTCAAAAGTCAATAGATTATAAAAAAAATATTATTAGGAAGGGGAATCTTGATGGCCTAGAGAGTTAGAGATAAAGATTAGGGGGTTGATTTGTTTTATAATTTTGATTAGGTTGGGTGTTTGATTGGAAATATATTGGTGATAGTTGGGTGGAACTTGAAAATATGTTATTCAAAGACAAAAGCATGCTCCTTCGCCTTAGTGGTGGTATATTTAAATCTAGTGAAAGGCACAGGTGTGACTTTTGTATTTAACTGATTTGTGGAATAGACATGGTATATATTATCAATGTTTATCATAATGCACTACCAATTGAGCTAGCTACTTAGTTTTGTACATTACGATCATTGTTCAATTTTAAGGGTGTACCTTTTTTAGAAATTTATGAAGATACGGATGCATATAAGTTGTCGTAAGTTTAAAAACGATACACCCTTAAACATGTTACAATTTATGAGTGTGTCCCTTTTGGCACCTGTTGTAAGTCACTTGCACAACATAAAAGCTTATTCCAACCATTACCCATATATGATAAAAAAAAATTTAAAAATTAAAAAACCTCAGTTGAAGAACATTGAGGGTTGACTTCAGTTATGTGACTTGATGAGCGACATGGAATAGGAGGGTGAGGTGGGTTGGACATGAGAACAGCGATGACAACCTCATTTCCTATTGTAGAGTTGGAAATAAGCAATGGGCTTGGTAGTTGAACTTGAATGAGTCTTGTTAGCCATACTTGTTACAATACTCGACCACTGCACACAACAAAACTGGATTGGTGAAGTTTACTGTTCTTTGGTCAAGTGGGGATGGGGCATCTGATCAATTTGGTCTGAAATCTAAAATCCCGAAGTGAATCAAAACGAGGTGACTCCTGTCATTAGTGGGGAACCAGATGATGCTATGATTGCTATCACTTTTTTTTTTTTAATCTGGAAACTACTTGTATATATGTATGATACAACTAGCACTTCAGAGGACCCTAATCCCTTGTGTAGCAAATTTCGCCTCTCCAAAATTACTCTCCGAATCTCTTGGGGATGAAATGCCAAAAGGGCAAAATCTTTCGACCCTTTTGGACTTGTTTTGCTTCATTTTCAATGGATTTTCATATACATTTAATTTTAAAAAGTGATTTTAAATAAAATTTATTTAATATTTTTTTCTGATAGATATCTAAAATGTATCAATTATGATATATATTATGTCATATTTTTTTAAATTTTACACAATTGTCATCATTCAACTATAACATATAAACATAATAAATAAGCTTAATTGATGTTATCTTAAATACCTTGATTATGAGTTTTTCTTCTAACACTAACATTTTTCAATCAATTTGCAAGAATCATGCAATTTTCTTTATTTTTATGAAAAAATCTAGGTGAAATAAATACATTCTATGATCTGTACATCAGGTAAAATATAATATAAATAAAATATATGATTATTAAAGTAAAATGAAAAAATTTTATAGTGTTAACGTAAGCCCTAAACCCGTAAGCCCTAAGCCCTAAACCCAATTTTGAGTTTCTTCTTTGTAAATATATAATCATATCATGTCCTACTTAATAGATACATTAGAAATGTAAATGTTCTTTCGATCAGGATGAGAAATGATATAATAATATACCTAAAAAGAATAAAATTAATCAAAAAACAAGAACGTGTACCTTATAATTAGACATTTTTCGACTATGTAAAAAGATATCAAATGTGAGCTTAAGAATGAAAAGAATCATTCCATTACAAATGACATACCTTTATATATAACATATATATATATATACACTCAAGTTAGTAACAACAATGTAAGAAATTAAATTATGTAATTGATTATGATAAAGTTAAATCAAGCTAAATTTTAGCTCAGTATTTGAGTTTCAAATTGATGCTAAAATTGAGAAAGATACCAAATTTAGCTTTATATCGCCTGAAGAGCAAATCAGATAAACTAAAAAATAAAGAAAACTATTAATTATAAACATATGCTCTATATAGTAAGTTTGCTTATGTGGAGTGAGTGTAAAATGAAAGAAAAATATGTATGAGTTTATCTTAAAAAAAGTCTAGCTAGTATTTTAGGTTTTTATCTAATTTTCTCTTCAAATTCGGGCGGTAAGAATCTTGATGCAGCTCTTCCATTTGAAACACAAGCTTGGACGTTAAGAAACTGTCACAAATTGTTTGAGCATTTTGCTGAAGCAAGTATAGTTTCTGGTCTGATGATCTTTGCAAGAAGAATAGGACAGTGCATTCATGGTGACTTGGTGAGTAGGCCAACTAACATAATGAGACATTCATAAAAGCTTAGCAATTTTTTGAAGAGGGGATAACAGGAAACTAAACCATCACTCTCCTTTATTTCACACTCATGAAGAGCTCGTTGGGGTTTCACTCTCATGCGTCCCCAAGGATGGTGACATTCACAGGTGATGATTTTTACATTATGATCAGATGAAAAGAGAAGAAGAAGAGAGATTAATGCAATTATTTGGAATGATTTTCTTTTTTCATCTGCTAACTGAACACGAAGAAACAGAAATCTTATTGAATATTCCTCATGTCTTTATGCTTCACTTGTGGTACACTTTTATCAATTATTCGTTTACTTTTCTCCATCTTTCTGCAGTACATGCAAGTCTTGAAAAAGGGGTAACATTTCAATCTTTTCATTTCTCGAACATCTAATAACTATGATATTCTAGAAGGCATGGACAAATTATACATACTTAATGCTTTGAAAGACTTCTCATAGTATAGTCATTATGTATTTCTTCATAATACTGTCAATATCACTCATTCTCCACCCTAACCCAACAACGTTGACCAAAAATAATTTCTGATTTGGAATCCTTGATTTGTTAAATCGAAGTATCTTTGTGGCTTCTGCCTTGATGCATTTAGATCCTCTGTGAGTGATCCATATTTGATCCATCTCAACATCAGTGTGGACTGTGGAAGCTGAAAGCTTAAGCCTAAAAACCAAAAACAAAAACCAAATAAGGAAAATAAAAGTTTGCTTTTGCTTGGCAACCTTAAGAGGGTGAGAGGCTAAAACCGTGTTTAACTAGACAGAAAGTTTTGCCTTACTGTCAACCACTTTGGCTCTTCTCGTCGGACACTGCGAAAAATAGCAAACCTGTAAAGCTTTCAGACTCTGCTCTCATTCCCATTCACTAAACTAGGGTTTCTCTCTCAACCGAGCTCTCTCTGTTTCTCTCTGAGCCCTCTGTGAACTCTGAAGACCCGGTTCAGTGTCTGATTCAACTCGGCCCTGGATCTCTCTTTTACTTCAAGTAAGTATCTTTCCTTCCTCATCTTAATTGGTGAGTTTTGGGTTCAGTTGGTTTCAGTAAAGTTTTGGTCTTTTTGTTTCTTTGCGACTTGGGTTATGTTGGTTGTAAAATTTGGTGAACACCCAGATGAGGTTTGGTTTGAAATTAGGAGAATCATGCTTTTAGAGTATTGGAGATGAATAAAGTTTGAAACTTTTTTGTTTGAGTTTAGCTGCTTTACTCTTTTTTTGAATTCGTGTGAGGATTGGTGAGTTTCAGAGAATTGATTATTAGGGTTCTTCTGTTGTTGTTGGTTTTGATTAGGATTTGAATGGCGGATTCGGTGAGTGATAAGAGCATTCAGAATTTGATATCTGCAACCAAGTCATTGAGGCTGAGCTTACAGAAGTCACAGGGGTTGGGGTTGGCTTTAGACAAGGCAGGGTCCAGATTTGAAGAGATTAACCAGAGATTGCCGTCTCTTGAAGCTGCTGTTCGGCCCATTCGGGCTGATAAGGAGGCCCTTGCTGCTGTTGGAGGTCACATCAACCGCGCTGTTGGCCCGGCTGCAGCTGTGCTTAAAGTGTTTGATGCTGTTCATGGGCTCGAGAAGTCGCTGTTGTCAGATCCAAGGAGTGATCTTCCGGGGTACTTATCGGTGATGAAGCGTTTGGAAGAGGCTTTGAGGTTTCTGGGTGACAATTGTGGATTGGCAATTCAGTGGTTGGAGGATATAGTGGAGTACTTAGAGGATAATGCGGTTGCAGATGAGCGGTATCTATCGAATCTGAAGAAGTCATTGAAAAGTCTCAGAGAATTGCAGAGTGATGAGGGGAAGACTTATCTTGATGGGGGGCTTTTGGAGGCTGCATTGGAAAAGTTGGAAAATGAGTTCCGGCGACTCCTAACGGAACACAGTGTACCACTTCCAATGTCGTCGTCGTCATCACTGGGAGAACAAGCCTGCATTGCGCCATCACCATTACCTGTTATGGTAATCCAGAAGTTGCAAGCTATCATTGGAAGAATGATTGCTAATAATAGACTTGAGAAGTGTATATCTATTTATGTTGAAGTTCGAAGTTCAAATGTAAGGGCAAGTTTACAAGCTCTGAATTTGGATTACCTTGAGATATCAATTGCGGAGTTTAATGATGTGCAAAGCATAGAGGGGTATATTGCGCAGTGGGGAAAGCATTTGGAGTTTGCAGTGAAACACTTGTTTGAGGCCGAGTATAAGCTGTGCAATGATGTCTTTGAGAAGATTGGATTGGATGTGTGGATGGGTTGTTTTGCAAAGATAGCGGCTCAGGCTGGTATTCTTGCATTCCTTCAATTTGGAAAGACTGTTACAGATAGCAAGAAAGACCCAATAAAGCTTTTGAAGTTGTTGGATATATTTGCATCTCTGAACAAATTGAGACTTGATTTCAACCGGCTTTTTGGGGGAGGAGCATGTGTTGAAATCCAAAACCTGACAAGGGACCTCATTAAGAGTGTCATTGATGGAGCTGCTGAAATTTTTTGGGAGCTTCTTCTTCAGGTGGAGTTGCAAAGGCAGAACCCGCCTCCTCCAGATGGGAGTGTACCAAAATTGGTCAGTTTCATTACTGATTATTGTAATAAACTGCTTGGGGATGATTACAAGCCAATCTTAACTCAGGTTCTGATCATCCATCGAAGTTGGAAGCATGAGAAGTTTCAAGAGAAACTGCTTATTAACGAGGTTATGGAAATTGCTAAAGCGATTGAGCAAAACTTGGAAGCTTGGATAAAGGCATATGGCAATACCTCCTTGGCGAACCTCTTCGCAATGAACAACCACTGGCATCTGTACAGGAGCCTAAAAGGAACTAAGCTGGGAGCTCTTCTGGGGGATGCTTGGTTAAGAGAACATGAACAGTACAAGGGCTATTATGCCGAGGTGTTCTTGAGAGACAGCTGGGGGAAACTTCCTAGTCATTTAAGTAGGGAGGGTCTAATTCTCTTCTCAGGTGGTCGTGCAACTGCTCGTGATCTTGTCAAGAAGAGACTGAAAACCTTCAATGAAGCCTTTGATGAAATGTATCAGCGACAGTCAAATTGGATAGTGTTGGATAAAGATCTAAGGGAGAAGACATGCCAGCTCATAGTGCAGGCAGTAGTGCCTGTTTACAGAAGCTACATGCAGAATTATGGCCCCTTGGTTGAGCAAGACGCAAGTAATAGCAAGTATGTAAAGTATACAGTGCAGACTCTGGAGAAAATGCTCATGTCTCTCTTTCAGCCAAAGCCTATGAGATATGGCAGTTTCAAAGGTAGCAGGCAGCTGAGTGGGAACTTCAACAATGGAGTAAAAGATCTTCGACGTACTACCTCTGCAGCTGTATGATCATCCAACTACATTGTTGGTTGTTGAATCCTCCACAGGACTATCCTTCCATCCAGATGGTTAGCCTTCATCTTGTACATACTGACCTCCCCAGTGGCCTGGAACTAAATCGTGCTGTCCTATTGCCCGAGATTTCTCCAACATATTGCAAGTCATCTGAATCTGATGAAGAATTGCACCCTGTTTGCACTGCTTCCTGTTGGGGTTCTAGACCCATGCTCATTGATGAACAAAATAATACCATCCCTTTTGGATCCCTGGCGTAGATAATATATTCAGGTATAGCCATCCATTCTTGTATCATTCAAATCTTTAGTTGGATTACTGAGCTTAGGCAGTGGTACAATTCTTTGATCTAAAGTGCATCAAGAGGTCTAGCTGTGATTAAAGTTGTTATTACTATTTATCTGGAGAAGGTCATAATCCAGTCACCTTTATTTAGGTGCTTGGCTTTGTACTATGAACTGAAACCAACTTGAAATTGTATAACAGCCATGTTCTAGTGGAATATTGTTGACAATAATGTCTCTTCCCCTTTGCAAAATGGGACCTGTTTGTAAGGGTGCTCATTTCTCTCTCTCTCTCTCTCTTTCATTTTGTAATTTGGGTGCTAAAATACAGATGATGACTTGAGTTAGAGATGCCAATAAACCAGTGTGTTGTATTATCCTGTAGGTTGTTTTGATCTTCAGAATTAGACTCTCAATAAACGAAGTCGTTTCATCCTTTTCTTAGAACACAACAAGGGGAAAAGAAGCATAATGAATTAACAAAACGTCAGCGTTTCGCTTATGAACTATTCAGTGACACTGGGTAGTAGTGGTGGGCCAAACCCGAAGCCCGTATAGGCCCGTGACACCTGTAACCGCCTAGACGCAGCACCTAACCACAAGATCTCAAGCAGCAGTCTCTTATTCTGCACCACTGTGTAGTGGTGGCAATTTCTAGGGTTCACGTTTCTGGTAAAGGGTTGGAATCTGCTCAGGTATCGATTTCTCTCATCAAATAATATAGATATGAATTGTTCGAATTCATTTTCTTTTATTTTCGATTCAATTTTGTTGACCGTAAAGTAGCGTAGATTGGATTTGTAACGGTAAGCAATGGCGAGGGAATTGCCCCAAGATATTATAGAGAATAACATCCTCACTAGGCTTCCCGTCAAATCCCTAATCCGATTCACCTCCGTTTCGAAACGCTGGCGTTCCGTCATACTCTACAACCCTAAATTCGCGAAATCCCAATTTGAATCATCTTCCAAGACTCACAGAATCCTCGTGTCCAGCAACGCCTCTCCGGAACTCAAATCCCTAGACTTCGAGTCGCCGTGGTTCGGACACGCTTCCTCATTCAGGAAGCTACATTTCCCGTTCGAGCAGCAACCGGCGCACTGCAACTTTCTAGGCTCCTCTAACGGCTTGGTGTTTGTAGCATTGGATGACAAGAGGTTCTACATCTGGAACCCCTCCACTCGATTATTCAAGCAGTTGCCTGGCATTGGTTATCCCTCCAATAGAAGCGCCGTGTCCATGTACTATGGTGCTGGCTATTTGTCCGCCACAGACAACTACAAGGTTATGATAGCCTACATGCTTGATAGTCAAGAGGAGGAGGAGGAGAAAAGTGTCGAGGCGGTACATGTTTTATCATTGAAAGCTCCCATTTGGAGAATGGGCAATGCTGATAGCCTTGGCACCGATATTTTTCCTTGTCTTCAGGGGACGCTTTCGAATGAGGTGCTTCATTGGCTATATGAGTACAGCTATTCCAGATACGATCTGGTTGCTTTTGATTTGGCTAGCGAGGAGTTCCGGATAATGCAGCTGCCAGATTTAGATGATGATGGTAGGAGCTTGTATAGGTGCCAGCTTGGGGTTGTTGGAGGGGGCCTGTGTGTTGCTAGTTATACTGATGTGGCTATTACTTGTGACTCGGTTGATTTTTGGGTGATGAGAGAGTATGGTGTGCGTGAGTCTTGGACTAAGGTTTTTAACCTGGATTTTTCCAACTTGCCTGTGCAGCCATTACTTGAGAACTTGAGAGATCACCGTGCGGTTGGTTTGCTATGGAAAGTGGCACAGTTGCCTTGAAATGGACTGGCAAGGGGATTTGGTTCATGAGGATTGATCATAAAGAACAAGATAAGCTTGGCCTGTATATGATTGAGGGAAGCAGGTTTGCCATTGTTGAATACGAAGAGAGTCTAATTTGGATTGAGGAGAAAGAGAATGTTAAAAGGACTGGTAGAAACTCATCACGACGAAGCCGAAAGAAGCTCAAGTCATGAGGAATATTTGCTGGATCTTTTAATTCAAGTGCTGGTTAGGTACACTTCAATCCGTCATATTGAGTCTTTGACTCTGCTTTCATGGATTAGTACTTGTTTGTTTGTCTGCTAATTTACTGAACCTGTTAGTGATCGCTCAACCTTCTGATGATTGTCAATTCCTTGCAAATGGAGCTTCTAGTACTCTTTTATGTATGCATGCTTAATGCTTGACTGGTTTTGTTAAAAGTGTATTCTTTGGAAATCTCCCTTTAATACTGGGTAACCTTGGTTTTTGGGTGGTTGCTAGAAATACCAGTTGGCTTCCTTTGCATATGTATTTGATGTACAGTAGTTGTTTACAACTTAGAAGACATCAAAGAGGTACAAGCATCTCCTTTGGCCAGCATATATAGTATTTAGTGTTACCATTTCACTTAGGAGTTTTAAGAAATATGTATTACCCTGGAAAAATTCCGGATGGCTCTGCCTCTCATTTGCAATAAGGTCGCAAACAATATTTTTGATGACGTTGTTCATAACTTCTTATTGGGTTTACTTTGTAATTATATTTTCTTATCGAACGAGAAAACCACTTCTAATCCCAAAAGTAATATCAGCAAATAGATTTGCGATCTCCTGCCCTTAAATACTAAAAGTTCTTGATTTTTTGAAGAAACCAAATCGTTTCATCCATATTTTTTTTGGGTAAAAATTATAAATGGTCCTCGTGGTTTGGGGTCATGATTATATTTACCCCCGTGGTTTAAAAATGTCTAATATTGGTCCTCGTGTTTTATGTATCGACTAATTTTAGTCCAATTATAATATTTCGTCCAACATCATCAGTAAGGTCTTCACATGCCCGTCACATGCTTGGTTTAATTTCGTCTTTTGCCTTCAAACCTTAGACGCCTATTACTTATTAACCACTGTTATCTTGCATCGATCCTTTTCATGATGTTGCTGACTACATTAACGCATGTTTGTTTTTCTTGTTCAATGTCAATAAGTTCTTCTTATGCTAAATCAATTTGCAATCAACTCTTACTAATATAAATATATTTTCTGTCATGAAATACTGAACTAATACATAATGAAATATATGAGGGAGAAACAACTGAACGTACCGCAACAAATTATGCATACTTAATTGAGAATCATCCCAACCATCCACGTACAATAGTTTCAAACTCTTTTATTATGCCAAGCACGTTGACGTTACAATCTTAAAATTCTGAAGTATCAAAATAGGCTACTGAATCGTTAAAAAAAATGCAGCCACAAAAGTAATATCATGAAAAGGATCAGTGCCAGTGGTTGACAACTAACAACTAATATGTGTAAGGTTTAAAGGCAAAAGACAAAATTAAACCCAACATGTGACAGGCATGTGAGGACCTCATTAGCGGTGATAGATAGAATGTTATAATTAGATCAAAATTAGTCGATATATAAAACACGAGGACTAACATTGGACATTTTTAAACCGCGGGGGTAAACATAACTATGACCCCAAACTACGGGGACCATTTATAACTTTTACCTTTTTTTTTTTTTTTTAAGGTGACTTGACAAAACAACATCGTTTGTGCTTAAGCAATCCTCACTTCAGTACACTGGGCCCTTTAATTTGTTATTAATGGACTCTCCTAACCTTTAGGCCCATACCATATGTATCCGTCTAGACGTAGCGCGTGTCCGATTAGCCCATATAAATTATTTTGTGCTCACGTCTCAAGCAATCCCTCTAGGGTTTACGTTTAGGCTTCGAATCTGCTCAGGTATCGGTTTCTCTCATCAGAAAATATACGATATGATTTTTATTCGAACGCGTTTCCTTTTATTTTCGATTCAATTTTCTTGTCACTGAAATATATAGCTTAGATTGGATTTGTAACAGTAAACAATGGCGAGGGAATTGCCCCGAGATATTATAGAGAATAACATCCTCACGCTGGCGTTCCGTCATACTCTACAACCCTAGATTCGCCAAATCCCAATTTGAGTTGGCTTCTAAGCAGAAATTCATCACTCACCGAATCCTCGTGTCCAACAGTAAAGGATCGCCTGAGCTCAAATGCCTAGACTTGGAGTCGCCGTGGTTCGGGCAGAGTTCCTCTTCTTGTAGGAAGCTGAGTTTCCCATTCGAGCAGCAACCGCCACGCGAATGCCACCTACTGGGCTCTTGTAATGGCTTTTCTACTCCTCGGATGGAAGGGCCGTGCTAGAGTACTATGGTGCTGGCCATTTGTCGGCCACGGACAACTACAAGGTTCTTGTACGCTACTTTCTTAAGAAACAAAACGAGGATGGAAATACCGAGATGGTACACACATTTTCTCGTTGGAAGATCACATTTGGAGAATGATTGATGTTGATTACTTTGGCGATATCTTTCCTTTTCATCAGTGTACGCTTTCGAATGAGGCACTTCATTGGCTACATGACGGCGATTCCAGGTTTGATCTGGATAAGGAGGAGTTCTGCATATTGCAGCTGCCGAATTTGGATAATGATGGCAGGATTTGGTATAGGTGCCTTCTTGGGGTTGTTGGAGGGTGCCTCTGTGTGTCGAGGCTATTGCTTCTGAATCTGTTGATTTTTGGGTGATGAGAGTATGGGGGGCGTGACTCTTGGACTAAGCTTTTTAACCTGGATTTTTCCAACTTGCCTGTGCAGCGATTGCTTAGAGGTTCACCCTGCTGTTGGTTTGCTAGGGAAAGTGGCACAGTTGGCGTCAAATGGACTGGCAACGGGGTTTGGTTCATGAAGATTGATCATAAAGACAAAGAAAAGCTTGGCCTGTATATAATCGAGGGGAACCAGCTTTACATGGTTGAATATGAAGAGTCTTATTTGGATCGAAGAGAAAGAGAATGTTAAAGAGACTAAAACCTAATCACCAAGCCGGAAAAAGCTCAAGTCATGAGGAATGTTTGCTGTTTTGAATCAAGGGCTGGTTAGGTACTCTTCATTTTGGCTCTGCTTTCATGGATTTGAGTAGTATTTGTTTGTTATCTACTGTTTTACTAACCTTTTATTCATTACTCAATCTTCCGATGATGCTTTTGAACACATGATTGTGAATTCCTAACAAAAGATATGGAGCTTCTAGTACCTTTTATGCATTCATGCTTTACTGGCAAGTGGGTTTTGCCTCTTATTTGCAATGAGGTTTCAAAAAAATAAAAAATTCGTGTCCCTTTTGTTTTCTTGATATAGCATTAGAATGTCTCTCAGGATACTCACAGAAGTGATCTCAGACAAGTCATCTTCTGTCATGATGTTTGCTATAGCTATTGATAACCAGTCTGAGTCCCTCAATTTGCTATCTCTTGTTTGTTTTAGTTTTTTACTTCCGAGTAGTTCATGCAAACTTTGCTTTCTACTAAGCCCGAGCCAATGGAATTTAACCGCAAGCAGCGGCTTTCCTAGCTGTTTGATACTCTATCAACTCAACTACCAGAGTGTTACATGCTTTTCACTCCAAGAGGTTTGAATCAGTCCTTCCCTGATGAACAGTGAATATAATTTTTGGGTCAGATTTCAGAAGTGATTTGTTAAACTTAAAAATTTCTCCCATAAATGAAGGGCATGCATGATGACGAGGAAGACCGTGAGGACAAGGATAAGAAGTGCTATTAATAATGTGATAGTGAAAACATACTACTCATAATTCATGGTCTCATGCATTGCATCGTTTCCTAGTATTGGAGGACTGGGGACGATGGCACTGAGTTATCAGTTGGGTCATGTTCCATTTCTAAGTTATCAATGTCTCTCAAAAACAATATGCAAAAACACGACAAAATTTGATTCGTATATTTTCTTATATACCATGCACTTTCATATGCTGATACATTTTTCATTTTTGAATGAACACTCGTATGTGTGGTGCCTAATACACGACCATAGAAGAGGTTTTGGGATCTTAGAAGGCAATTCTTACAATTTTATGGGCAAAACGTAAATTTATTTGCTTAAGTTATTGATCATGGATTTAATTAATTAATTAGTTTACCTAAAAAGATAAGGTAGGCTTGCAGATATGTATGAGCTAGCACTACAATTGGTCAGTCTTCTCAGCTTGACCTCGTACCCACCAATCAAATATTTTTGATTCGTATATAATTTTCTCATTTAGCAACCCTAGGTTAGAATATCTGCCTGCCAATAAGGCAAAGTCCACCTTAGTTAACACTTCACAACTTAAAATAATTGGTGCTTCTTTGTGTCAAACTTGTGTTAATCCTTGTCCTCAAACATAAACAAATGACCCAAATCTTCTATCACCTATATAAAAGTCATCAGCCATCGGTTGTAATTAGAGTAGCTGTCATTTCATTTGGCTCTTTGCTTGATCAAAATATTCTTTCTTTCTTAATTTCCCATTTAGGTGTAATTTTACCCTATAAACTCCGAGATGGGTTTAGGGATGCGTGGCTTACTTGATCATCCAAGACCGATAAGATTCGAATGAAAAGGATCCATGTTTTGATGATACTGGCAATTGCACTATAGCTACCACAGCTTAGATAATATAATTGGTCACATTCATTATTGAAGTGAATTCTAGACAACTTCTTATAGAGACCCCATAATCATATCCCCTATGGGGTTTCAATGCTTTGCTTTAAATATTCCCTTGTTGCTATTATTAAAGCTAATCCAAAACCTAACATTGTGTCTAGTTTTGGGTGGCGACTCGATCGAGTAGAGATCATATTATTGGAATATATGGTATGATGTGATATGAACAATAACTCACGAGCGAGAGGACAAGAACAAGATGCCAATGGAGGTCAATACCCCCAAAATTAATTTACCCCATGCTAAAAATTTACTAATTGAGTAGCAGTAGGCTTGTGTCGTTTTCATCTCAATGTACCTCAGGTCATAAGAAGATTAGTGTAGTCATGTTCAATGTATGTAATATGATATAGTGACCTCTGCATACGTTCATAATTTACGTTTAAAATGAAATGCGTAGGTACTAAAAGTAAACTATTGAAAGTGAAAAATAAATACCCATCTTAGTATACATAATTACATAATTTACGGGTTCTATTGAACACACAAACATTTTTTATTATTAAATAAACAACTTAAATATTACAATTTCAAATGTCGTATTCAGAAACTCTCACTTATTAAAAAGAAACTATACCATTAAACCAAAAAATATTAAACACACTGATATTGTGCTAAAGTTTTAAATCAAAAAAGATTTCAAGAATCAAGACCATACGGTTGTTTATCATCCGTGGATTTTGTAATTATAATTCCTGTAATTAATCAACTTTCCACCAAGAAAATCCAGCTCCCAATCAGCCAGCAGAGACATTCGTATCTTTTTAAGGCAATATGGATAAGGATGTATTTATTACACCGCTCGTCATGCCATAACCGACGATGATAAATATGATTATAATACTCGTTAATCCTAACTTAACAACTAGACATTTACTCTGGTTTTCCTAATTTGTTACTAGAAATATATTTGACATGATTTTGTTTTGGTCTGTCCATATCTTAATGTCAAAGATAGGAATCTAATCAGTTTGACAAGTTCTCTGTCCCCGAAAAATATATCAATCCCCCGTATATATCTACCTATATATTGATTTATTACTATAATTGCTTAAACGTGATAATTATGTATTTTTTATATAGGTGTGATAATTGTGTATGCATTTGCCGACAGTTAACACAAATGAAATCACAATACAAAAGACGTTATCTTCTCGTCATAGTGTTAAGTGACCATGTGAACATTCGTTGTACGAAAAAAAAAATCATATGAATTTTAGATAAAGTAATTTATTAGAAATTTTAAAATCATGAGAATTACAATTTCATAAATTTAAATTCTATTAATTGAGAATTCTATTGTTTGGATTTCATGATGTAGAGTTTTAAAAATGACATGAATTTGAATTTAGGGCATGTTTACTAACCTGTAATAGAATTAAGAGTGGTGTAATTGATTACAGAATAGGTAAATTCCGACGTTTACTAACATGTCAAAGAATTAGAATGGATGTGAGTCCCACTTGATTATCATGAATCAATTCCTGACGAAACCTCTTATTCGATACCCAAGGGGGGAGATGAGTATTAGAATCAAGGTAACAGAATCAATTTTTTCTTTCCAAAATATCCTCACATAATTATAATATTTCTAAATTACCCAACCTAAAAATATATATTGTATTTTAACGGTATTTTAAATTCATTTTTAGGCGTATTTTAGTAATCAAATTAGTTTTAATTCCGATTCTATATGGTAAGTAAACAACATCAATTGTAATTATTTTAATTCCTGTTTTGATTCCTTATGGTAAGTAAACAGTAGAATGATATGAAATATTCTCATACCGATTTTTGTTGATACCGACTTAGGATAATTTTCAATCAAAGTTAGTAAACGTGCCCTTAGACTAACTTTAGTTGAGAGAATTGACAAATGACACATATTTCATGAGGAATTCAAGTAGAGAATATAAGCTCTCAAATTCTACGATTATTTTCTCGTGAAAATTGCTAATTCCAAGGGATAAAAATCCAAACGGGGAATATGTCATAAGAAATTAAGAATTCCTTATTTTTAATTAAATTCTCAAGAATTCACCCGTATATAAACACACCGATAAGATATGAGCCAATATATTGATTACAAATTAGAACACGCCTTTATGTATCATTCAGGTAGATATGGGGTATATAAAAAGTTCATAGTGGTGCAATGTGCGACACCGATATATGTATTCGGTCTTCTCATTGTAATTGTTGTTTATGTATCTATGCAAATTACTTTTATTTTTCTTAAATAATATTTCGACACTAATTCAAATATTTATACACCAAAAACGGTTAGCATTAGCCAATCATTTATCAAAATATTTTCAAATTTCAATTTCGAATCATTAATTTTGGTAAGTAGATTGCAGCACTCGACAAGTCGAAGGTTGAGGACTTGATCTCAGAAAGAGAAACAGGATCAAACCCTTTGAACCTAGAACAAGCACAAACAGATTTTTTTTTTTCCCCTTGTCAAAAACGGTTTTTTTTGTGTGTGTGTGTGTGGTGGCCACGTCACGCGCGAAGGTGTCAAACCGCGTGGCTATTTCGCCGGCGGCGGACGTTAGCCCTCGTCTCTCTCTGTCTCAAACATCGTCGCGTGTCTCCAATATAAATAGACCCCTTCCCTCTCACCTTACGTCTGTTCCTCTCTGCTCTTTCTCTCACTAGCTTATCACTTTCTCTCTCTCTAACTTATCAGTTTCTCTCTCTTAAACAAAAATCCAAACCGCAGTTGCAAGTTGCAACTCCCACCTGTTCTTCCTCTCCCGCAGTTTCACCGGCTCCGTCTGCGCCAGCGTCGTCTTTTCGATTGATGACTACAAACCCTATCTGGAAGCTCAAACGCAGAAGGAGACGCAGCGGCGAGGGCTAATTCCGTATTTTCCTTCCGGTTTTTCTCCCTGTCTACTTGGTACTCTTTGATCGCAAACTCCTTTGCGGTTTGTTATGGACGTTTTGGTGGGATCCACCTCCGCCGCGACGGCCTCCTGTCTGTTTCTCAACCAAAACGGAGGAGGATCGGCGATCGGGGCATGCGGACAGCGCAACCAGGCTCGGTCGGAGCGGGAAGACTCGTTCTCGAGCAGTTCGTCGTCGTCCATAGGGGCACCTGACGACAGTGACGAAGAAAATGAATCCAAGGAAGGATCCGGTGACGTCACTGACAGCGAAGAGGTTCAGAGCAAGTTTAACGGCCGCGCCGCTGGAGGATTGACTTCTCTGGGATCGATGGATTCTCTGGAAGATTCTCTCCCCATCAAGTAAGAGATTAGATCTGAAATCTTTTTGGTCCTGATAAATAAGTTAGTGTGAGTTTTAGTTGGTTAAATTAGAGATCTAATTATTAATTAACCATGCAGGAGGGGATTATCGAACTACTTCTCAGGGAAATCGAAATCATTTGCAAGCTTGTCGGATGTTGTGACGACCGCTTCGACGGTGAAGGAGCTGGAGAAGAGCGACAACCCATTCAACAAGAGGAGAAGGGTTCTGATCGCCTCAAAATGGTCCAGAAAGTCGTCGTCTTTATCTTTCTACAACCACCCAAACCCAAAGTCCATGCCGTTGCTAGCATCCTTAAATGAAGACGAAGAACAAGAACCAGAAGAGACACAAGAAGACCCATCATCAGGCCAATCTTCCTCAGATGAGAAAGAGCCACGCATGATCAGAACCCCTAAATTGCTTGACAGGGGATTGAAGAGCTTCAAGTCTAGGAGTTGCTATTGCCTCTCAGATCTGCAAGAACATGAACACTAAGAAAAACACCACACCACACCACCCACTTGGCATGGGTGGTTTTTTTTTTTTTTTTTTTTTTTAAATATTATCTCTGGTTGGTCATTGGTGGCAGGGTTTGTGTAATTTGAAGCCCACTATTAAAAATGAAAATGAAAATTATAAAATGTGTATTTTAGTAATATGATTCCTTTTTGTTTTTTGTTTGGAAGTTATTATTTTGCTATTTTTAATGTCACAGGATAAGGATATACTTGATCAGCTGATTCGGATATCTTAACCGGAGGAGTAGAAAGACAAGTTTGCCCCTATGCCTATCCTTTAAAAAAGGGTACAAATAAAAGAAGGCATCTTTCTCTGGACATAGAGAATAGAGATAGGAGTTGGTTCACACCTTCACCTTGTTTAACTTGGACTGCCCTAAAGTTAGGGGAAAGAACACAAATAGCTTCAAGCATTGTTTCATGGCGATGCAAACGAAGAAAACAACCCAACGGAAACCGACTGAAGTGGAATCGAAAGCCCGAAACGGCAAAGAAACAAGCCGAATGACGAAAATCGTGTTCGCAAATGTCCGGAAGGGGCAAGTTATCTCATCCTTGAGGGAAAATGGGAATGGATTTCGTTCTAGTGAAGCAAAGATGATGTGGTGGTGCTTTGGATTTGGTTTACTGCCTTCACGTCTCACCCAACTCTAATGAAAGTTGGTTTATACGAGTAGCTGTCAAATAAGAAATTTGCTTTTGGGCGACAGTGAGATGAGGTTTGGATTTATTTGGAAAATAATTTAATTTAGTGAAAGATAAAGATTTTTTGGACACCGAGTCCTTTTCTGAGAAAAGAAAAATTGAATGGAAAATCGACGTGTTTGAGGTACAGTCCAAAACAAGTCTAAGATGTGGGTTCAGAATTGATGGCCTCCATCAATATGTGGAGCCTCTTTATCTTTCCTTTATTGGGCTTTAAGCCTTTTACTCCAAAGCCCAGCCACATATTCCCTTGGGCACTGGCCTGAACCTAGGCCCAAGATAGATCTTGGTCGTGCGACAAGTTTTTAGTTGGTTGTTATCAATGTGCTTTGGGTAGAAATTGGTGATATAATGAGTTACCAAATCCGAAGCGAAGCTCTTTCGGGAGGTGTTTCTCACAATCGGATGATTGTACTATGGACCTCTTTGAGCATCAAACTCACATCCGTCAATATCAGGCCTAGCAAGGTTTCCGTAGTTTTATTAAGCCAAATAAAAATGCTTGTATATATTACGGTGTAATTTAAGTCATTTATATGTCGGAACATGTATACAAATGTATTTATATTGTTGTAATCTTTTTTTTTTTTAGTTACAAAAATGGTAGTGAACAGTTTGTAAGTATGACCCATCTTTAAAAGATGTTTTTCATAAGGTAGGGTTCAAACCAATGACCTTTCGTTGCCAGAAGAATCCTTGCAACATCCGTTCTATTTGCAGTCTAGCATGCTTCCACTAAACCAACCACATTGGTGTGTTGTTGTAATCTTAACCGTCCATATAAATTTGTATATAGAAAACCGTCAAATGGTACTTGAAGTTTATAGTAATTTTGCATAAAGGAGGAGTACATTGATATATGATGGCCTGTATTGTATCGCAATTTCGTTTCGCTCATCTCCCAAGCACCCGAGTTCGTTTTGGGCCGAAGCATACACTCACCGCCCCGATTCGACTCGGATTCAGCTCAATGTCTCAACCGGCATCGGAAGCCAATCCGGACACCTCGAAACCCGAGACCCCCGATGTTGTCGTTCAGTACGTGGTGCTCCGGCGAGACCTGATCGACACGTGGCCGTTAGGCAGTGTGGTGACGCAGGGCTGCCATGCCTCCGTCTCCGCCATCTGGTCCCACAAAGACGACTCTCACACGCTCCAGTACTGCAGCCCTGAATCCATTGATTCTATGCATAAGGTAAAAAAAACCCTTCAACCTTGCTTTGTTTTTATCCATTGTTGTCAACAGAATTTCACTTTCTTAGTCAATGTTGATGTTTATGTTATTGTGATGTTTTTTAGTTCTGTTACATGAGACATTTACATAGCTAGATATGCAAGCAAGAATCTGTAGCTCAATCTAAGCTTAATATGAGGTTGTGTAGTCTCAAACTATTGCTCATTCAGTTGCGTTATTAACATTTAGAACGGAATCTCTTTCATAATTGTAGATTATAAGCCACTTATTGTTTGTAGTTTGTTTCTATTTGTATTGTTGATCGTGTAACTGGGCTTGCAAAGTTGTCATTCATTGACTGCTGGACCTGTTAGCATTGTTGAAGAAAATGTGTATGCTAGCGGTTAATATGCTCTTTGTGCAGGTTACTCTTGAGGTGAAGGGAGAACCCCAAATCTTGAACTTGTCTGAGAAGCTCAAAGCTGGTGGCATAGAGCATAAACTGTGGATTGAGCAACCTGAGAACTTCCCAACTTGTCTCGCTACGAAGCCTTACCCCAAATCCATGGTGTCTTCGTATTTCAAAAAGTTGAAACTCTGTAAGTAATTGTCTGTTTGCATAGCAATTTAGTTGATTGACAGTGAGATAATGTGCTCCTTAGGAATAGATTCTAAACTTTTGCAGTTTTGCTTTCCCATCGGGTTGAAACTGTTAGAATCTAGTTAATTAACAAGTCTCCGTGGGAATGGTGAGCTATTTTTGCCTTTCATGTATTCTATGGCAAGAACTCTGTTGGTTTGACGAAATATATATCAACTGTTGGTTTCACTGCTACACCCTCCTTATTTTCTACTGACTTAGCAATTGTAAACCATTGAGAACCCAAATTTCTCTACCATTTAGTTCTTATGAGCTTTGGTCCTCACCTTTTATCCCTAAAGATTCAGTAATTGTAGATATACCAATCTCTGGTGGTATTGATTGGGAAAAGCGGCCGAGATAGAAACCATGAAACTCTTTTGGTATTTGCTAATGTCGTGTATTAGCAAGTCAAATCTAGAACATAGCAGTTAGGTTATGGATTCATTCAGAGCCACACTACAATTTATTGTTTCTCCACAATACCAAAATGTACCCACATATGTTTACCCAAAAAAATAAAGATCCTACATATACACAAACACAAACTGCAATCTTCCCAAATTGCAGTGTTTTACATAAACATCAATCTCTATATGTTTAACGAGTCCTATCACTGATTCACTGCACTACCAAGCTTCTAGCACACAAGCTGCAGTAGAACTTGCGCTTGGTCCTCCAGTAGAGAGGGAGGAAACAGAACCTCCACTGTGTCTCGACATCCATGGCTTGAACCAAACCTCCACAGTACGGGCACGCCCCCGGTGCTGGTTGCCTCGAGAGAACCGTCTCATCTTCATCGCAAACAAACACCAAACACATCGCTCCTTTCTCCGACTTTCTTAGTTTTGCCCCCTGGTAGATATATGATCGCTGAGCTATGCGAGCCTTTCTTTCTGAAATCTTTGTTGTTTGGCCACAGAGTTCTGCAAGGTTTCCTATTTATAGTCTGTTTCGTAGAGCTTTCAATAGTGAAGAACAGAAAGGGGAAGGAACTTTCTTAATACGGGGAAGGGTCTAGATTCTGGAAAAACGTAGCTTTGTGTGGAAACTGAAGCCTGAAGGAGAGGACGAAGCTAAGGTTTCTGTGTAAGAAGCGTGAAGCGTGTGTGTAGAATATTCCAAGCCTCTCGCACGTGTTGTTTACAAACTTTATATCCTAAAGATAAGAATTCTATCTTGGTTTGTACTAGGATAAGAATTCTGTAACATTTTTTTGCTTGCATCATAAACGTGTTGTCGCTGCTTCTACTTTACCCTTTCCACATTTACTATATACTAATTCCTAGTTGGGAAACCTAACCGCTGGAAATTACGTTTTTGTTCCTTTTTTTTGTTTTAATTACTTATCTACCATAAACAACTCAGACATCTGGAGATTACTGTTTTGTCCTTGCTTTCGTAATTTCTATTTTGTCCCTCCCACTGTTTTAATTTATGTCTGCCGTAACTATCATTTCGTCCTTTCATTTTATTTTTATTCCAAATTTGCCCTGCCCGCAGCAGAGCGCGGGTGCACGATCTCGTAGATAGTAATCCATGCAATTTTTTTCTGGGACTGCCGGCTGTTCTGAAAATAAACTGAACTAAGAACTGATAGAAGGGAAAGATCTTGGACCATATGAAACGTACCTGATTTCTGATACTGAGTGGTGTGATTTGGTGACTAATACATTAGTACTCGTTTATATCTTTTATAAACTTGTAAATGATGATATTATTCTCAACGTTTTATTTGGATCAGCTGGATGGAGATATTTTCACAGATGTTTTGTTTTGTAGTTCTGATTAATTCATTTTTTAGTGTTGAAACAGCTAAATTTATAAACCTTCAGCTCTTGATGGTGTATTTTCACAGAGGTTTTGTTTTGTAGTTCCGTTTTATTTTTTTAGTATAAAAACAACTAAATTTATAAGCTTTTACTGTTAGAATATATGCAATAAGCTTTGCAAAGTGGATTGATTTTGTTTTTGAATTTTTTATGCAATGGTCAAATGGTCAAAATATGAAATATACTACAACTCTTCAGAGCCTCAACAACTCATTGGTCATTTTTATAATGTAATCATGTAATCATAATGTGATCTGGGCTGTAAGTAAAAGGACCAAACCAATTTCTCCACTCAATCTAACTCATGATCATCGTCAGTTTTATTACTATAATTGAGCACCACTATGAGTTGAAAGGAAACAATTGGCACCAATGAAAAATATTCTATCAGATTTGGGATAAGATCATGAATGATTTGATAACCCACCAAGGGATGATTAAAGGTTGGAGAGTGATTTGTTTCAATCAAGTGTGGAAACACAAGTAGCTGTAGAGGAGAATATAGAAATGCCTAACGAAGCCAAAAACAGGAACATAATTGACTGGAAAATATCAATTATTGGATACATTCAGGCATAAAGCACTTGACAACTAGAAGGAGAAAAACCCCTAAAAGCACTTGGAGCTGGCATAACCTGCCACACAACCTGTACCTCACCCTTTTCTCCTTCAGACAGCCTTCCTAATCCCACATTCAGCCCACATGCCACCACATATATGCTACCCTCCACCGCGCTCACAGCGAAAGGCCGTCTAAGTGCGTCGCACGGGAACTTGTCCCCGCCGACGTACCTCCAGGTGTCCTCACCGTGATCGTACACTTTGATCGGACAGTCACCGTATTCCGATATCACCAGTAACTTGTTGTCCACCACCACACTGACGCCTGTCCACCCTTCTCTCATCCCTCGACTCATTTCTCGCCATGCGTCCGCCTTCGAGTCGTAGACCAGGCCTCGTGGCGAGAACATAAAGGGCCACGTCCACCCCTCGGTGACATACATCTTGTCCCCCACCACAAGGGAGTCGTATTTGGTAAGTCCTGCCGGCATTGTCGCAATCGTCGTCCATTTGTCGCTTTCAGGGTCGTAACACTCGACGGTCCTAATCGAGTCGTTCTCGCATGTCCCAGTACCTCCAATCGCTACGATCTTATTATCAACGCACCCTGTGTCGAAATAAGATCGAGCGGTCGACATAGGAGCCGCGTTGGACCACTGATTGGTCGATGTACGATACACGAGGGTGGACCGCATACAACATTCCGCGTCGGATCCACCCAACACGACAAGCATCCCCTGACGTGGCAAGGAGGCGCATGCTAACCCCGGCGGACTCCCAGCCTTGGAATAATGCCCCGGCATCGGGGGTAGGACAAACCAACGGCCCGATCGAGGGTCTAGCGCTTGCCACTGAATCGTGGCCGTCGATTTGTTGAAGGCGAAAACGAAAAAATACGGCAGCGGGAGCGAAACAGACTTCTTGCAGTGAAGGAAAGCCGGGTCTGAAATGGCTCTGTTCCACGAAGCAGAGACCGAACGCACCAAAGTTTGGTATGGATAGGGAAGGTAAAGCAGACACAGCTCGGCCACCTCGTCGGGAAGTCCAGGAATCAACGGCTCGGATTTGTTGCTGCTTCTTCTCCTCCTTTCTATGTCAGAATTCTCAGTTTCTGGGTTTGATGCAGATGAAGTCAAAGCTGCCATTGTTGAAAACCCCATGAACACAGAATCTTGCTTACTCTTCCACTATAACACAACTACCCAGATGGAGAAAAGGGTTTGTAAGAGCTTAGGTAGCTGTGTTCGATGGTTAGACTCAGAGAGTTAGAGTAGTAGTAGCTGTGTTGAGCATTCTAGTGAGCTTGGTATATATAGTGAGAAAGAGAGGAAGGAGATCACGTAGATGACGAAGCAAAGATTCACTTTGCGGAGAAAGGGGTAGGGGGAATTATTGGGTCGTCAAAGGAAGTGGAGTTGTTTATGGTAATCGGGTTACTTTGGAGTGGGAGTTCTTATTATAATGGCGTATGCATCTAGAACGCGGAATATAAGGTGTGGGGTTGAGATGGAAGAAGAAGAAGTAGGGACACACATATATACACCGGCGGATCCGAAAGGAAAATGACTTGTGTGGGAGGGATCAAGAGTTCAGAGGAATGCGGCGGGATTGCTTTTCTGAACAAAGATGAGTAACTTGTTGAAGAGTACAAAGGGTTTGAGTGGATTTATATAACGGGTAGCTCCATTGGGTTGGTTGGTGTTGGATCCAATTGAATTAGAATGGTGCATGATGATATGAATTGATGGGGGAGAGTGGTGCAAGGTGCGTGGTAGAAGAAGAAGAATCGATGAACCGTGGGAAAATGAACTATATGGAGATTATTAGTGTTCATCTAGTCACTAATTTATTAAATATTTTTTATATTACATTTAGATTTACATACAAAAGTCAAAAATTAAATAATTCTATTTAAATAAATTTTTATTACTCAGTAAAATAATTCTCTTTATCGTTAAATTTGAGATCGTTGAGTATACATTTGTTACTCAGTAAGTCGAATGAATATGATTGACGTAAAAATATACAAGCTCGGATCATGTTACTTTAGTCAAGCGCTGCCCATGATAATGATTTGGGGCCCACCTCCATTGTGGTATGATTAGAGTTAGAAAATAAAAACCTAAGCCATTGTGGTATTTATTTATTTTTCGCTTAGGTGATAAGCATCTCTATGGGAATTTTCTGTCCATATGAATAATCAAATCATGCAAATAAGAATCCATACATGTATAACTTCTAACCAATTTCTTTCTCTTGGGCACAACAACAGACTGCTGGACCATGTAATGCCAGGCTATAATTTGCCTGTCAATGTCTCTTTATTTTCATTTTCAAGGCCCTTGTGATATACGTTATCCAGTTAAACGTCATATGAAATTGTGGACCAAAACTATTAGAGTGTCCATATTTCTAAGTCTTGAAGATAATTCTCAAATGTCATCAACAAATCAACTCATTCAACTTAAAACCAACACCATTACGCGTATTTATGTGTTGTTGAAAATTTCACGCACACATCCTTTTCATGTGTGAAGATCTCATATTATTCCTTAATTTTTCTTGAGATACAACTTGGTCTCATTATTCATGAATTTTTTTCTTGTAATACAACTTGATATATATATATATATAGTCTTTCTCAGCTGCGGACGTCCGCATCAATACCATTGGTGCGGATTTTCATTTTTGTACTACTTTTCGATCGAATTTCATCATCTCCACCGTCTAGTATCTAGATAAAATTGTGTAGACCATCTCTGCAAAAATTCAGCCAATTTGGTAATCGTTAATGCCTTCAAAATGAGGTCTTTCTGTTTTAAACATGAACGGTTCATGTTTGATAGAATTCAGTCAGTCCATTGGTTTTTCGAGTTTGAGGGCCTTAACGATTACCAAATTGGCTGAAATTTTGCACAGATGATCGACACAATTTTATCTAGATACTAGACGGTGGAGATGAGGAAATTCGATCGAAAAGTAGTACAAAAATGAAAATCCGCAACAAAACCATTGGTACGGACGTCCGCAGCTGAGAAGGGTTATATATATACACTAAAAACTTCAATATCATGCAGTAGTGTTCACATGGTCAATCACCGTTGGATGTAAATCTAATGGTGAGAAATATTATTTTAAGTTAAGTTGTTTTGTTTTCCACATTTCGATTTATATCTAATGATGATTGACTATGATTTCCTTAGTCACTTGGTGACCATGTGAACACTACTGCAATATCATGAATCTAATAAATAAATATTAAAAGTAAAACCACATTATGAATAATTTTTGAAAGTGATTGAAAGGAACAAAACCAAACTGAAAAATGAATGCATCACATGGACTTAGGGAAGAAAACATAGAAGAAGCCATGGATTTGTTTGCCCACCACAAAAAAATAAACTAAAATTGAAAGTTTTATGTCGTTTTTTCGTGCTCTAGAAGAAATCAGATCCCATTTCCAGAATTCCATGAGCTGTTTTTGCAGGTTACTGGGGTCAGTTTGAACATGTTAGTTAATTTCAAACGCACTGCTCATCCAAATGAAATTATTCAAACGATATGCCATTGCAGCTTCATTGCAGATTGGAGCTCCATCTTCTACTATTGCAGATTCCTTCCTTCCAGCTCCATCCATTCTTATTTGCCATCAAAGTGTCATTCAAAAGTCAGCAAGTGGTCGCTTTAGAAATTCCAAGCATGGAGGTCGATCAAAAAGTTGAGAATAATGTGTTGTTTTCTATAGGCATGAACCTGAAATAAAAGAAGTGAATGATGCCATACGTGGACGGGTTAAGGTAAAGTGAGGTTCGTTTTAAGGTTACACAGAACTTTGAGTATAAAAATCGTATGTATATTGTTTCAAATAGGTCGTATATCAAATAAAACGTGATCTATTTGAGACAACATACATACTGATTATGATTCCGGTGATGAAGTGTTAATAAGTTGGTGGAAGGGCTTGGTTTCTTTGCAATGAGAATATAAGTTTAGTCAAGGTCTTACTTAGTTGCTTGCCTGACATGCGGGCATATGTTTTCAACTATTTAACAAAGTGCCCTTTTGTTTGACAAGATTGCTCTCCATTTTCACTTGTTGTTTTTCAACTCAATTTGATTTGTCTATTATGCATACGAATGTTGTCTTATCGCACTTACCTATGCTATGATTTGCCTGATACATACAAGAGAAACCGAATCTTAAAAAGTAAAGCTAAAGTGAAAAGACGAGGATTCTACAAACATGTAAACATCCCAATATATGATGAAGTATCATGATCACATTGTACATGTAGTCAAACACAAGAACTAGACAAACCATAAACAGTAAGAAGCACAAAAATGTGTAACTACTGAAAATTTGTCAAAGGACGAAGCGTAAATAGACCGTGCAATCTTAACTATTTATATATTGGGTACGTTTATGCTGGGCCTGAGTGACAGATATGAGATCATTGGGCCTGTATGGCAGCAGAGGCCCATAAGAGTGCACCACCTACTACTTTACCCGCCAAAGAAGAGTCCGTCCGAGACTGACACAAACGTTATCCGCAGATGGCCGATGGTTAGCTCTCTCACCCTTTTTCACCACAAACAATGCAAACCTTGCCGCTCTCCTCCGCCGTCTGCTCCTATTTTCCGATACGACGCCGTCGAATCACCACCGCCTCCCCCCGCCATTCCAACCTCAAGCGTCTCACATCCCGCGTCGTCCAGCTCACTCGCCGCAGACAGCTCCACCAGGTCTCCTCCTCCTCTTCTTCTTTTTTATTTATTTTTTTTATAATGATTTTGATTTCTGCAGATAATGGAGGAGATAGAGATAGCAAAAGGAAGATACGGGAAGCTGAATACTATAGTGATGAATGCGGTGGTGGAGGCGTGTGTCCACTGCGGCGATATCGACTCTGCGCTTAAGGTGTTCGACGAAATGTCTAAGCCAGGGAGCTGCGGCGTTGATACTGTCACCTACGCCACTCTTTTGAAGGTACTGTTTCGCTCCTGTTTAGATTGAAATTGGATGCCATCAGGATTTGATAATGTGTTTTGTTACAAAGGGATTGGGCATTGCGAGGAGAATCGACGAGGCATTTGAAGTGCTTGAATCCGTGGAACGCGGTGTTGCTGTGGGCAGTCCAAAGCTATCAGCGCCTCTTATATTTGGACTGCTCAATGCTTTAGTTGAAGCAGGTCGGTAACAATGTGGTTCATTGGTATGGTCTGTTTTATGTTTCTCATGAATGTTACATGTGCTGCTTGCATGTTGCTGTAGTGCAGGAGATTTGCGCCGAGCTAATGGGCTTCTTGCACGGTATGGTTTTCTCCTTAGAGAAGGCGGCAGTCTTTCGCTCACAGTCTACAACTTATTAATGAAGGTTCTCTTCTGACCTATATGTAATTCATTTAGGACAAGTCAGAGTTTGAGTTATTTTTTTTTCCATTTTCAACTGAGCTACATAAATTTGAATCTAATATGAAGCTGTTGCTTAACGGTTTACTGGTTCTGATTTTCAGGGTTGTATTAATTCAGGCCTTCCTCAGGGTGCGATAGAAATGCATGACGAAATTACACGTCTAGGGTTGAAGCCTGATAGGCTCACCTATAATACTCTAATATCTGCATGTGTAAAAGCTGGGAAGTTGGATGCCGCAATGCAATACTTTGAGGAAATGAAGGTCCCAAGCTATATGAAAGGCCAGTTTAGAGCCTGTGTATAATATTCTTATAGTTTTAGTTTGTCGGCTGCGTCAAGGAATTTACTGAAATAATGTTCTGTTTTGTAGGATGAAGCGCAGAAATCTAGTGATGCTGGTCTCTTCCCTGATGTCATCACTTATAGTACATTACTTACGGTATGCATATTTTTTCTTCCAATTACTTTAATGAAGTTATATGAAAATTCTTTCACCGGAACCAGCTGGATTTTTGTCCCCTTCCCCCTACATTGAGGAATTGGCACCTTTGCTATCTTTTGTTGGTGAATAACATTTAAAGTTTCAGTTCCTATCATCAAGCGAACTGTGATATTTTGTGTTGATCTTCTTTGGCAGGGTTTTGGGGACACCAATGATATCCTTATGGTTCATAAGATTGTTTCGGAAATGAAAACATATATTGGTTTCTCAATTGATCGAACAGCATATACGGCGGCAATTGATGCTTTTCTAAATTGTGACGCAATAAAAGGTATGCCGTACACGAAACGATTTAAGTTGCCATTATATTCTTATGCCTTCTGATTTTGAAATGACACACACCATTGTACACTACACCAATTATTCTGCTCAGTCACTGGACTAGTTTTGTGCTTTTGCTTATAACCTATAGAAAAATGCTGCGTTTCTGAGATGTTAAAATTTGAAACTACTGCTGCGTCTGCTCCTAATAAGAAATCTTGTCTTTTGCTTAGGTGCTTTATGTATTTTCGGAGAAGTATTAAAGCAGGCTGGTGGAAATCCAGAGTTGCGACCAAAACCTCACCTCTATCTTTCCTTGATGAGTGCCTTTGCTGTTAGAGGAGATTATGGCACAGTAAAGAGTCTGCATAAGCACATGTGGCTAGATACTGCTGGAACTATCTACCCAATGATTCATGAAGAAGCTGATCATCTTGTAATGGAGTCAGCTTTGAATGATGGGCAGGTAGAATAGGAACTCCACTATAGTCTTCTTCAATGGGGTGTTACTGCATAAGTCTCTTTCATTTCCTGATTAGTGATTACCTGAATGATGTTTGAGCCATTTGGATGCTAGTTTTTAAATACAGTTACTTCACAAGATGAAGAGCCTAACTTTAGATTTTGTATATCTTAAGTAGTACTAATAAATGAACACCCATAGTTCAGTCATTGATTAATTTTGCTGCAATGTGATTAGCATGAGAAATTGACTACTATTCGCCATTTTGATGATATTTTCTACTCTTGGTTCTTTTTTCTTTCAGGTAGATTTGGCCAAAAATTACCTTGTAAGCATCATTACAAGGTGGAAAAAATTATCGTGGACAAGTCGAGGAGGCTTGGTAAGAATTTTCTTTTATCTTCCAGGACCACGTATGAAAGAAAATAGTACTAATATGACCTTTTGTTTGTTGTTGTCTCCTCTGACATTAGAGTACCTGTTGATGATTTAAATTATTGTTAAGTTAAAGATATTCCTAAACATTTTAGGCGAAATCTATGCTCTGCAAGTTCTCTTGACACCTGAAACCAATATTAAGAAACTTGCTTTAAGGATTTTGTCACTTAACTGGCACTTTTTTCATTTAAGTTCAAAACATTTAGTTGAATGTTCGTTTTTAGATATGTTGGTAGTTTCTATACCTTTCACTTGAGATTGTACCACAGTGCAAGTTATTTTTGTCTGCCTAGTATAATTTCTACCCTTATACTGCAGGTAGCTCTACGTACAGAGGCGTTGTTGGGAAACACAAATTCGATATTGACTCCTTATCTACTCCCTCAGGTGCTTATTCCTTTGCCTTTAGAATTGTAGGGAAGATGACCATACATTACCTAATTTTCTAAAAGACCTGGATAATATTCTGTCTGTCTAGGATACTAGTCTACAATAAATGTTTCTTACTGGATCTACAATACTGAGTGGCTGCAGTTAACTTTTGTTGTCTTTTATTTACACCTTCTGGATTTAGGTATTGGCTAGTGATCCGATTGAGAGTGTGATGATGCCCCTTGAAGCAGCTCGGCCACTTCTTGGGACTGTGAAGTTGAACAAGGTGGCTATGCGTTTCCTTAGAGATTCAGCAGTGCCGATCATAGATGACTGGGGTAACTGCATTGGAGTACTGCACCGTGAAGACTGTAGAGAGGTAATTATTGTGACGTCACAAACTAGATGCTTTTGCAAATTCACCAGAACAAGCACTTTTGTTTCGACAGCCATACATTTCGAGCTAATGCGACTTTGCATACTAATTTGTAGATGGACGCCCCTCTTTCCTCAATGATGAGAAGCCCACCTCCCTGTGCTGTAACAACAACATCGATCAGCCATGTGGTGGATCTAATTGTGAAGCACAGATTTAAATTGGTAGTCATAGTAAACCATAGTTCGTTATTTGGTGGTACCGCAAATTTGAAGGCTGTTGGTGTTTTTACAGCTGAGCAACTGTGTAAACTTGTCACACCAGAATCAGTAACGCCTGGACTAAAACCTTCTTTCTGTACAAGTTTGTGCTGTGTATGAGATACAATATATCCTCTCCTTGTAAATACAATTTTGTTATATATATTCTAGTTCTGAAATCATGAGATTTTATAGAAAAAAATTCAAATTTTATTTTGGTTTAACTGAAATTGCCCACCAAAAAAAAAAAAAAAAGAGAAGTCGCACACATACTGTCGAAACCCACTTCCACTCTTTCTCTCAAACCTAACTCTCTACCTCTTCTCAACTCTACCCGAACAACTCAATAAGCTAATCAAAGCTTGGGCCGCCGCTTCCTCTCTTTGTTCATCTCTCTGCAAAAGCTCTTCTTCGATCCAGATTTGGTTAGTTTTCCCCGATTTCTCTCTGAAAAAAAATTAGCATCATTTCTGCGTGATAAGTTGTTTGCCTAGAAGCCGACGAATCTAGGCTGGGCTCCGGCGACGAAAGTAATTCGATTTCTTGCTCATTGAGTGATTGATTGTGTGGATTCTCAAAATTGAATCCTGATTTAAGATTTTGTTTATTTCATGATGATTGATCAAGTATTTTGATGGTGGTTAAATGATTTGATCTCAGATCGAGAGAGCTTTCTGAAGTAGCCTAATGTGTTCTTAAGGTAATCGTTTCAACTTCAATTTTATTTTGTCATATAGAGCTATATAATCTAATTTGTGTTTTATTATGTGTTCGATTTTGATGTGAATTTATATGCTAAACCTTGCTACACTAAAGTAGAAGCAGCCCTTTACTGTTCATATGCAATTCAGGTTTGTTTAGCTTGATTTGGTGATTTCATTTTTTGTGCTTTGCTCTTCCTCTTCTTCTTTTTCACCATAGCTTTTTCTGGGTTTAACGGTTATAGAACAATAATGGGTCTTCTGTTCTTAGTTCAGTTTTATTATTGAAGAAATAGTCCCATTTTTCCTCTCTCTTTTTTCATGTTTATTTACAGGCCATTCGATTTTTGTTTTTAAAGAATAACAGTTTGGTAAATTCAGAGCCTTTAGATCGGTAAGAAAAGTTGAAGGATCTATCATATATCTTTGAGCTGAAACAAAGTGTTAGATAAATGCATAAAGATTGAAGATCTAAACCCCAAGAGAGCATTTATTTTTTCTAACAGCAATATGTGAAGAGAACCTCATGTCCTCATACATTGCATGCCGTTGGCATATTTACTATGTTTTTATCCCTATCAGGAGACCTGAAATCAGCTATATATATATTATTTCCTAAAGTTGATGAGGGTCCTTCTTCATTAGACTAGGCTTCTCTATCATCTAAAGCTGCAAAGAAGTATTATTGATTCATAGAGCACAGATTCATAGTCTGATTATTAGTGTCATAAGACTGTGAGTTTGATGGTGGTGTTTTTTTATTTTTTCAGTTTCTGCTGGAAAACAAAGAACTTGGTTCTGCTGTTTCTATAAATTTGTTCAAGTTTTGAACAAGCTGAGGTTCATAGGTACGTGCTACTTCTTCTGCATTCAAGAAGCGTCTTCATTTAGGTGGGATATCTTTAGGGACTTCTGTTTTTCATGGTTTTGTGTAACAAGAAAAAATTGTTTTGCCAAAATTGTTCATATTAGTTGATTTCAGATTTTGTATTAGTGCTTTGTTACTTTTTGTACGTGCATGTGGGTTTAGTCTTCTATGTAAATCAGTTAATGTACAAAAACAGATCGTGTATAGAAAGACTTATCCTTTACAAAGATAAAATTAGAAGGTTTAAGATTTGCCTACCATATTGTATGGTAGACTATTAGGATCTCCCTATCGTTTGTGAATGGTTCATATATATTTGGCAAAATTATTTTCAGAGTATGCATCTGCCCTGTCCCCTCATCTCGAAGCAAAATGTGAAAAGCAAGTTTCAAAATTATTTTCATTGTTCTTTTGAAGACTCACAGTTCGATTACTTTTCATGCTGTAAGACTTTTGATCTCTATTCCTATTGCCCATGCTTAATTTGACAGTAAATCTATGATCAGAACAAGTCAGAATAAAGAAAGTGATCTTTATTTTTTTCTTCTCTTCTGAGATTGGTTATAGAATGCTCCTCTTCCAACTCTCAATATTCAATTGAAGAAAAACATTGTGAAGATTATTTAAATGATAATAAACATGAAGGATAACAAGAGTTTGCATCTCAGAAAAATATGTGTTCCTAATTTGTGTATAAATGATAACAAACATGTCCTCCCACGCCCTCTTAGTTCTTTGGTTCTGTTGCTTTCTTTTGGGTTCGATCTGTCACCCATGTTTGATTCACCATTTGTTTTCAGGATTCTAATGTCGATTAAAATGACTTCTAAAATGAGAGATAGGAGGAGGTGGTAACCCGTTCAATAATCAATCTTCATTTTTTATGGGTGACAATGGATTATTACTGTGTTTGTAAAATGTAGTTTGGTTGTGATTTATGCACCATATTAGTTTGTATCATTATGTTTATTTTTGCTTTAACGTTGGTTATTGTTCAGTAGATATCAGTTTCACAATTTCTTATTTTCTCAGCCATTGCTGATTTCTCACGTAAATTATAATACACATGAAGCAGTATCATAAGCAAAGAAATCGCACTTCTGCTTATGAGAGCGAAGGAGATGATGAGGAGTGTGATGAAGAAAGTGGGAGACAAAAACCTGAACCCGCGATTGAAGCAGGAGCTCAAGAAGAACCGATTACCCGACCCGAAAATCGTAATGGGTCGAGCCCAACGTGGCATCTTCGCCGGCCGCCACATCCAGTTCGGCAATAACGTCAGTGAAGACGGCGGCAACAAGTTTGTATCTTCCCCAATTTCTCTTTTTGAATTTTAAGCCCAAAGTCTCAGTCTTTGAGCTCTGTTAACTTTGCTTTAAAACCCTAGTTTCTTACCAGTAATGCTAAAGATCAAGACTTCGGAGACTAGAGTATTGAAATTAGTGACTTGATTGAATTTGATTTGGTTTGCTGGGTAGTGGGTGCTGTGAGTATTGAAATCAGTGACTTGATTTAATTTGATGTGGTTTGCTGGGTAGTGTGGTGCTGTGTGTTTTTAATTACCAAGATTTATCTTATGTTGAAGTAATGAGTTGTTGAAGTTGGCACTGGTGCTATGGTGTTAGCATTTTGATCATTGCTGATGTAAAAATTGGTATTCTCAAGCTATTGGTGCCAGCTTGAGGTGGGTTTGATCATGAAAAAAAAAAAAAAAAAACTATTATGCGTTTGATTTTGTGACTATGAGTAGTTGTTTCTTCTAGATAATGTAGACTAGTGCCTGGAACATATTAGAGGTTTGTGAGTCGCATACTTGTTTGCTGTTGCCAGGTGCCCAGGTCTACATGGTTTTGCACTTTACTGATTTCTCTATGCATATTATACTGCATTTGTAAAAGCTGGTTTAGCATATGTGAATGCAATTTGAATTTGTTTTGGTCTTTAATCATGTAAAAGGTTGTAAGAATGTGTTATTGATGAACCATAAATTGTTGTGGTGATTAGGACGAGGAGGCATTGGAAGCCAAATGTGCAGGAGAAGCGGCTCTTCAGTTACATCCTAGACCGCCAGATTCGAGTCAAAGTCACCACCCATGCTTTGCGTTGCATAGACAAGGCAGGAGGGATTGATGAGTACTTTCTGAAAACTCCTTACCACAAGATGGACACTGAAATGGGGCTCGTCTGGAAAGCCAAAATTGAAAAGCTTTATGAAGAGGTTGGGCAGACGGGGGAATATGCTTTCCTACAACCTAAAGATGAATCCAAGGTTGAACAGGAGTTTAAAGAACTGAAACTAGATGAGAGGGAGGTCAAGAGACAGATATATGGTTGGTCGAAGAAATTAAAACAGATTGAAGAACGGAAAGACAACCAAATCAGTGATAAAGAAGCTCATGAGGAAGGTGGAATAAGTGAAGGAAGCTCTCATGTTGAGGTTCATGAGCAGATGGTTGCAAACTCTTGAGTTGAACTCTTGAACCAGCTTTTAGGATGTTCTCATTTTTGTCAGCCAGACCCATTTCCGGAATTTTAACTCAGGATTTTCAGGGTAATTCAGTTCTAGCCATAGCCAGCTGATAAAGCAGAAATTTGTGATCTATTCTGATTTTGAAAGTTCAGTTCCTTGGGGTTTTATATACAATTTTGTATCAAATAATTATTATACTATGCTTTCGAATTTTGATGAGCCCGCAATAGACATTTTGCAGTAGACATTTAGCTGCCACTTAGTCGATGAAACAGAAATAACATGTATTCGCTTGCCCATTCTATTACTGTGTGTTGGTCCCATGCCCAATCTTGCTTCCAATGTGATGGTGAGAGATCAATCACTATGGTGAACACGCTTACAGCAGCTGAACATGGTGAGCACTGTGAAGTAACATGGATGATGATGTGGAATATAATGTCATTTGTTGTCTACTTCCTAATACTGTGTTTTGATTCTATTCCCGCTGACGTCGCCGCTAATGTGCTTAGTTCTTCTCAGTGTTACCAACTCAGTCACCAGAGGCAACATTCAGGCATTCCACTTCCTCCTGAAAATTATGACTTGCACGCTCACAGCACATCAAAGTTTAATTTATACCAACTCAGTCTATAAGCTGGTACAGATCGGATAGAATTGATTGGTTTTGTTGTTATGATTTGAGGAACAGTAATTCTTTTGACAGTTTTGAGCAAACGGAAGTATTATTACTCTGATACTACACAGGGAAAATCACAGATCACTCTGATATGAAATCAATGGCCATGGACGTACCTAATACATTTTCTTACATACACAACACAAAAGTAGTGAGTAATTTATAGGTAATCTTTAACATTGCCTTGAGGATTCTCTTGAAACCTTGCTATGCTGAAGTGCTTTAGCTCCACTCCCTTAGCTTCTCCACTAAGTGCAAGGTCAGCCAATACCCTCCCCACCACCGGAGACAGCTTGAACCCGTGACCGGAAAAACCGCCTCCGATCACCACATCCTTCCCGAACTCACCTCCAATGAAATCAATAATAAAATCCTCATCTGGGGTCATGGAGTACATACACAACTGAGTAGCAACCGGCCCTCCGGAGTCAACCACGCCGGAGAATGTACTCTCTATCCACTCCTTCAACGGAGCTAGCGGCTTGCCGGGTCCCCACGGCCTCTTATCCGGGTCACACGGGTACCCGCCATGCACCGCAACCTTGATCAAACCAGGATACTCCAATGAGGGTGTACCATAGATATGTGGAACCCCATAGCTTGCAAAAGTGGGGAAGTCACCTCCAATGGCAAAACCAGCTTCATGGCCCTCCTTGATCCTCCAATAACACACAGTGGTCTCCAAGGGCTGTATAGGCAGTTCAAACCCACCAACCGTTTTAACTAACTTCTTAGTCCAAGCCCCTACTGTCACCACACACTTCTTACCCCAAAACCTCTCTCCATTATTTCCAACCCCAACCCAAACCCCTCCCCTCACTTCATCTCTCTTTATCTCCACCACCTCCATGTTGTCCCTCAACACGGCGCCGTTTTGTAATGCCAGCGTTTGGAACATCGACACCGCCTTTGTCGGTTTTATCACACCGCCGTGCTCCGTAGCTACGCCCACCCACCCTTCCGGTATGTTGATCCGACCTGAGTACTCCTGCTCCACCTGCTCCCGGTTCAGCAGCCGGTAACCTATCTCATTCTTACGGCAGCTCGTAACAATTGTCTGGAGAGTTTTGTTGCTTTCTTGGCCCATGTCGAAGTGCTGGGCCTTGAAATAGACATTGTAGCCGATCTCTGACTGTGCTTCTAGCCATAGATCGTAGGACTCGAGTACGAGAGGACCGTAGTAGTCCTCTGGATACGTAGCCCTGATAGTCCGGGACTCGCCATGGGACGAGCCTCGGTGGTGAAGGAAGTCGAATTGCTCGAGCAGAAGGGTCTTGTGGCCGCGCTTGGCAGTCTGGTAGGCGGTGGAGCTGCCCATGATCCCGGCACCGACGACTATGACGTCGAACTCGTGGCCGAAAGATTCCATCTCCGTTTTTTTTTTTTTGCGTGGAAGAGGACAGAGGATGACAGTTGAAGTAAGTTGGCTTTGGGATTGCTACTTCGTTTGGGGTTTGGAATCTGTGACTTGGGAGTGAGTGTGTGACAAAGCTAGCTTTGTTTTTAACATGGAAGAGTCTCGAAAGGCGTCACTGTTTTTTCCAAATTTACGATATTGACAGTGTTCTCTGGGTGACGCCCGGTGCATGCAGTGAAAGTAGGTTCATAAATTAAATTACGGTTATTTATTTTTTGTACTATTTTGGTGTTTTATCGTTTTAAGGAATCGTTTAATATTTAAAACTCTAAAAGTTGACTTTTTCTTCTGTTTGAAATTTGGGAAAACTTTCTTCATGAAAGTCGTAGAAGACGTTAAACCGAATTCGTGGATATGTAGCACATTTTAATCGGAGTTTGTATGAAAAGGTTATAAGGGTTTAAAGTTAAGAGTATATTGATAATTTCGTAGGAAACTGAAGTTCTATAAATAGCAATTCAGCCTCCTATTTCGGGATAATTCCAGAATTTGCTCAGAAATTCCAGAATTTCTTCCGGAACTTCATCGCCTCCGTTCGCCGTTGTCCGGCCGAGTTAGGGGGTGAGCTAGGTATCAAATCGAAGCTTGGAACATCCTCTTCAAGTCTAGGTAGGTGGCTGGTCGTGTTACACCACCATGAAGGAGAAATCAGTCCTGAAAGCCACGGCTGTGTGTGGTGGAGTTTTGTTGGAAACTCTCTTTTTCGGCCACCATAGCCGAAGCCGTTGGTATCATTTGGAAGCTCTCTCTTCCAGCAGCAAACCCCTAAAAGGATTCAACCTAGCTCAAGCTAGGTAAGGAGAATCGAAAATTTGAAATTCTAGGGTTTTAAATTTGGGATTTTTAATGTTTAGTTTCGATTACCCTAGTTAGACTTGAAATTAGACTTTGTGATAGTTATGAAAGTTGTTTGGAATGTTGAGATTGGAGGTCGCCCGTTTTTCATGTTTTGAGTTTGTTTTAATGAGAGGAGTTTAATGATGTGAAGTTTGAAATTTTTTGAGGAGTTTTGGTTAGGGTTGAGATTTTTCAAAGATTGAGAATCACTACCAGAAAAAATACTTTAGCCGACAAAAAATTTTCGTCGGCCTGTTAAAAAAATTCGTCGGCTACTAAGACCTTAGCCGACGAGCCTTCGTCGGGAAAAAGCCGTCTGTGATGACTTTAGCCGACGAAATTTTTTTTTTCGTCGGCAATAGTCCCAGGCTTTAGCTGACGAAGTATTCGTCGGCTAAAGTGCGTAATAAATAATAAAAAAATAACTATAGCCGACGAAATATTTTATATTTCGTCGGCTAAACCCCGGTTTAAAAAAATAAAAAATTACTATAGCCGACGAAATATTAGCTAGGTTATTCGTCGGCTAAACAATATAAAAAAATTAAAAAATTACTATAGCCGACGAAATATTAGGTTACTCGTCGGCTAAACAATATAAAAAATTAAAAAAATTACTATAGCCGACGAAATATTAGGTTATTCGTCGGCTAAACCTTATTTAAAAAATTAAAAAAGTACTATAGCCGACGAAACATTAGGTTATTCGTCGGCTAAACCTTATTTTAAAAAAATTAAAAAACACTATAGCCGACGAATATAGTGTTTGAATATCGTCGGCTAAAGTTTCTATTTGTTTTGAATTTCTCGGCAGGGCTTGGCAGGGGGCTCGACAGGGCTCGGTAGGGGGCTCGGCAGGGGGCTCGACAGGGCTCTACAGGGGGCTCGGCAGGGCTCGACAGGGGCTCGGCAGGGCTTTGCAGGGCTCGGCAGGGCTCGACAGGGGGCTAAACTCTTCCTGTCATCTTCGCCTATATAAAGAACTTTAGCCGACGAAATTCTTTATTTTCGTCGGCTAAACTCTTTTGAAAATTTTGGTTTAAAATTTTAAAAATTTTCGACTTTAGCCGAAGACTTTTCATATATTTTCGTCGGCTAAAGTCATTTGAAAATTTTGGTTGACCGCCAAAAAATTTAGGGTTTAGCCGACGAATACCCTAATGTATTCGTCGGCTATAGTATGTAATTAAAAAAATTAAAAAATAACTATAGCCGACGAAACATTAGGTTATTCGTCGGCAAAAACAATCTTAGCCGACGACTTTTCACATATTTTCGTCTGCTAAAGTCTATAAATTCACGAAAACACTCATATCCCCCCTATATTAAGTAGTTTGGTCAAATCTTCCACACGAAAAACTCTCACGTAGATGAGACGCAACCACCTATATAAAAATTTTGAAACATTTACCTTCCGACGATAGGGCTCCCCATAAGAAATAATAACGGTAAATAGGGTTAACCGCTACTATCGGCTCCGAGACTTTACCCGATTTACGTGATTTTTGAACTATAGCCGTATTTCACCATTCTGAACACATCTTATTTCACGAGATTTTTAATAATTTTGCTTCCTATGTAGAGTTGGTTCATAAAGTTGTATAACCTACTAAACAAGGTATACAACATTAGTAGACACGTTGTGATTTCGATGACTAAAATTCACAAACCAAAATTAGACCGTCAGATATGATCATTATGACGAAATATGTCTATGGTACAAAATTCAACTGGATCCGACAACGTTAAGGGCTCGATCGAAACGGTCGACCATAATCCATCATCACTTATCACACGAAAACGCTCATATCTCCCTCTATATTACGTAGTTTGGTCAAACTTTCCACACGAAAAACTCTCACGTAGATGAGACGCAACTGTTCATATAAAAATTTTGAGACATTTACCTTCCGACGATAGGGCTCCCCATAAACCCGAATAACGGAAAATAGTAGACACATTGTGATTCCGATGACTAAAATTCACAAACCAAAATTCGACCATCAGATATGATCATTATGATGAAAGATGTCTATGATAAAAAATATAACTGGATTCGACAAAGTTAAGGGCTCGATCGAAACGGTCAACTCTAATCGAAAAATAAGAAAACTGCATTTTGAAGCCCTAAACGGACTCGAATGGCCAAAAAAGCCTATACGTCATGGCGAAGAAATGAGTTTGACTCGTAGCGCCGTTACGCTTTCGAAAAGGTATCACAATAGTCAATCAGACACCAAACGCCAAATCAGCAGCATAGTGAATAATAATGGTAAGTCAACTATCGGCACCGAGACTTTACCGGAATACCGTCATTTTTCAACCGTAGACGTATTTCACCACTCTGGTCATATCTTATTTCACGACTTTTTTGCGTTTGAAGGTTCAACCGTACAGTTTTTTTTTTCAGATGAGTTGTTGTCCAAATCTGTAAATATAAGACACTTTAGACGACGAAATTTATAATTTCGTCAGCTAAACTTTTGAAAATTTCGTCGGCTAAACTCTTGAAAATTTCGTCGGCTAAAGTTCACAGACTATAGCTGACGACAAAAATTATTCAGCCGACGAAATTTTTTAATTAGCCGACGAAGGAAAATTTTGTCGGCTAAAGTGGTCTTTAGCCGACGAAAAAACAATTCGTTGGTCTGGTTTTTATTTTTTCGTCGGCTAAAACCTTTCTTCTGGTAGTGAATTTTGGCGGTTGTTAGAATGAAAATTAGACCGTTGGATTCTCTTGGTATTTATTTTAAAATGTTAGAATTAATGAATTAAGGTTGCATGTGGTGGAGTTTGGTGGAAATCCGGTGAGCATAACCCTAGTAAGGGTAATAAGTTAAGCGAAAAGGTTTTGGTGTTTATATTTAAGTATTTATTTTTTGGAATTGAAGTTTGGTTCTAAGCATGGTTATTGTGCCAGGATACGAAGGGAATCTCGCTTGAGTGACGATGCGGATATCGTCGGGCTTATGCCTAAATTTGTGAGTGGACATTTTAGTTTTAAATAAATGTGCATGCAAGATTTTATAAATTATCATTTTATTTTCTGAGCGTATATTATAATTTCGGTTTTTGAGATGATCTTGGAAATTATTTGAGTTTTAAGCATTGAGTAATGGTTGGTCATGATTTATGGATTTGAGCTTGGATTATTAATTTAATATTTGAGTTTGAATATTTTTTTTTATAAATTCCGGATTTCATTATGATTGTTTTATTGGGGACTTTGAGATTTATAAAGATTTCTGAAAATGAGATTTTCGGTAATTTTCTATTTATAATTTTCTTGTTTAATTGTGGATTATCAATCTTGACATTGATAATATTTTAGCGAGTAATTTCGGAGTGAGAAATTATTTACAATTTATACTTGTTAATTAAAATCGCTTATAGTATAGATTTGAGAATATTTTGACGTGTGAGACACGTCATTGAGTTTATTTTAATTTCTTATGATAATTTCCAAGTACGGTTAGGAACCGTACCATTCGTATGACCTTGGGGAAGTTTAATGGATTTAAGTGATTTCATATGTTTTTAGTCACCATAATATAGGGTCGCTTATATTTCATTACTAGCTAGCTTTATTAGCGGTCCTTACCATAGATGATTAGGGCGTTTAGCGTGAGAAGCTATTATAGCCTGTGAGACACCGATCATATATTATTATTTATTGCTAGCTAGCTTTATTAGCGGTCCTCATCATATGTGAGTTGAGCGCTTAGCATGGAATGCTATTATAGACTTATTAGTGGTCCTTATCATATTTGAGTTGAGCGCTTAGCGTGAGACGCTATTATAGTCTGGGAGGCATCGACCCGAGCCTTAGAGGCTCCTTTTACATGGTGATAACTCTTCCCCTTATTTTATTTTTTTCTCATTTATATAATTGATTAACCAGCAGGGTTGGTTTATCTCTTATGAGATTTCTGTATTTGGTTAACCAACTGGGCTGGTTTGTCTATTTTTATGGTATTATGGATTTAAAGTTATTTGGATTATCAAAATTGAGTGCAGCTAAAAGTTTTTAAAGTTAAAATGTGGGAAAGTATTTAAATTGCGTATTGTTAATTATTTAAATTATTTTTGTCCACTCACTCTAACGTTTTTAAATTACTTTCCCCTGGGTCTTTTGGTTTTAAATGCCTAGTTTGCAGGCTAAGTTTAATTGAGGTCGAGTGTACATGAAGTCATGACATAGTCAGAGGTTGTTTCCCCTTAATCTTTATTATTGTTATTCTTTCATTACTATATATGCTCTGATAACCAATTAGTGAATAAATGATGTCATTGTTGTTGGTTGTGGAATTCCAGAAGTTTAGTATTTAAGGAGATGTGATAAACTTAGGGAGTATGAAGACTCCAGGTGTTGAGGTTAGTTTGTTTGGTTATAGAAGTGTAAGTTGGATTTTTCAGGTAAAAGTTGTCTATTTTCAAGGTAGATTATGCTGAATTTTCGGTAAATTTTCCTTAGAGATGGACCCCGCATGATTTACCTCGAGTTTAAGGGTGAAATTCGGGATGAGTCTTAACAGTAAAAGACGTAGAGAGACCCAGACGCATATTAGTGATCGAGTTTGTTATTGCAGGAAAACCCTAGTGAAAACTAGAACATTATAGCTATTATAAACAATATTACATTGTGTACTTGTATGCCGTGCGTGTATAAGAAAGTTCTGTAAAATAAAATGAGTTGTGCAAATATAAGTTTGATGCGAATCCAATCACATGTGTTCGATGATATGGATTGCATAAGACAAATGTAATGCGATCATTATGTTGTAGGAATCGTGTCATCAAGAATATCAAATGTTTAATTGTATAACTTAATTTGTGGATCACGACCTATGATACCCATGCCACTTTACGTCTCCTAATTTTGTAAGGAGGGATTCGAATTGAATGATCGAGCTCATTACGATGACAAGAACAACAGTGTAGAAAAAGAAATTGAAACTTAAAAATCAGAAAAACTCTCGAGTACGACGACTCTATTTGTTAAAAAAATTTCATAAATAATCAAATACGTACTATGAAAATTCTCTTTGTTTTAATGGACATACGCAATCAATCGTGAAGTTATAGCATTATATATATATATATATATAACTATGAAATAATGCTAATATATATCCGAATGGGTCGTTCGAAGTTGATCCAATGATGTCACATATGACCATGAACTTGATTCGAGAATGGACAGCCTCCCTTCTTTTTCCTTCATATTCCATGCATGTACAATATATATGAACCATCGGAAGTGACATAAGAGAAATGTGGGGTTCTGGTTTGGGTTGTGATGGTGGAATATTTTGTTCTCTTTGTTCAGGTCACCATCCATTATATCATGCGCAGTTCACCAGTGCTTGTTTTATATAATGGCTTTACGGCTTTACCTATTCATTAGTCTCTGCTAGTGCTAAGAAAAGCCAATAAGGTCGTCTATCATACTCATAATATACATATGTCTGCAAGTGCCTCTTCGCGTTGTGCCACTTGCAGATCGATTGTGCCTGCGTTGTTCCACTTGCAGATCGATTTTGAATGATTAAGGTCAAGCGTATACTTGTTGGCAGCTGGAACGTACAGTTGAAGTAAGGTATCTGCTTTTGTCAATCATGACGATGTGCTCTCTTCTATTGAGGTTGTGATAGTAGCGACGACACCAATATCTTCACGATTGTTGGTTTGGTATTCTGGTTCATTGGTCTTGTGGTTCATTTTGGCCAATAATAAGGTTGGGGACTTGAGTTCTTCATTGGCCACCGTCTTTTTTCACATAATCTTCATATAATGCTGAAAGTTATCCTTGAGCCTGAAGTCCTAAACAACTAGCTTGCTGCTATGTTACAGAAATTTTGTAGATAGTGGTGATTCCTGGACGTCGAATATAATGGAAAACACCCTGATATGTTAATAAGCAAACACCAGGTCGATCATAATCTGATCATCTGAGAGTTATCACTAGATTCTTCTTTAGCTTTAAAAAACATGAAAGTTCTCACCAAATTAGTCGTAACAGTAAGATCGATTTCAATGAAAAACATCTGTCTTGATATATATATATTGATCGAAGTAAACGAGTTGTTTGTAGATATATGCAGAATTATATTTAATGAAAGATATAAAAACAGCAAAACTTTCATTCTGCAGCTGAAAGGTGTAGGTACAGAGTGTACTTGTCTCCTAAAATGACAGGGAATCTTCAAGTCTTCTTGTTAGCCTCGAAGACAAATTTTTTGACAGAATCTTTGATGGACAACAATTCAGGAAACTCCCTTTTCAGCTTTGAAGCATCCAATTCATTGTTACTCCTTGGTGCTACAATCACCTTGGCTTGTTCTTCTAGGTCAAAATTTTGCCACTTGAACTTAGGATCAATGTAATCCCTATACATCTCTAGAATCTCATTGTGGCGTATGACTCCTGGGTTGGTGAAGTTCCATATCCCTCTGCAGTTTCTCTTGGCCATTTCAATGGAAATTGGCAGGAGCTCATCTAGCACGGTCATACTATTGGGTATGCTCACCACTTTGTTGTAACGCGAGATCTTCGTGATGAAGTTTCTTGGGTTGCTGAGGTCTGATGAAATCGGCATTCTAACTCTCAGAGTGCATACATTGTCATATTCCCTTAACAACTCCTCAACCTGCACAATTCACCATATATTCTTTGTAATATGTGTATCTTTGTCATGTATGGATGATAACTTGTCCCTTGTCAAACTTTCTGATATATATGTTATATTGCCACTGTTGTTTGTAATATGTGCATCTTGATCATGTTTGAATAATAGCCAAACCTTGAACTATATGATCATTAATAGAACTAAAAATAAAAGAGAACAAGTTTGAGCTTGTTACCATGGCTTTGGTCTTGGAATAGAATGAACCAATGAAATTAGGCTTGTCCTCCTCCTTGAATCCTTTGCCTGATCCTTGACGATGATCCTTGTCATACTCAAATATGCAGCCGGTTGCGAAATTCATCATTAACAAACTTTGTTCCTTACAAACATCAGCCAAAGTTAGTGTCCCAGCTACATTAGTCCTAATTGTTTCAGTCTTGTGTGACTCACACCAATCAACATTAGGCCGTCCAGTAAGTCCAGCTGCATTGAAAACATGGGTTGGTTGTGCTCTGGTTATATCCTCTAGCAAAGACTTCTTATCTTCCAGTCTTCCCTTCCCATACTCATATTCAATCCCTCCATCCTTACAAAGCTTCCCCAATAACCCTCCTATCCAACCAGTCCTTCCATATATCAAGAATTTCAATTCGCCCCTGTTATTAATGTCACTGCATGATCTGGTCATCCTGGTATAGCCGTATTGGAAGAACCAAGACTCATCGTTACAGTGGTTAATCACAGAAATACTCGGGTGCGGCCGCAGTGCAGCATCCACATTTCCCCACCAATTAGGGTTCTTAGTGTACCAATCCATTGTCAGCTTCAACCCCCTTTCCCAATTAGTCTTCACCTCCCAACCCAAATTCTTTAGCTTTTGATCATCCAAGAAGTACCTTTGGTCATTGAAAGGCCTGTCTTGAACAAAATCTATAGCTTCCTTTGGATCCAAACCAAACATCTTGCAAATATCCTCTGCCACATCTATGACTGACCTTTCCTTTTTGGTACCAATGTTATACACATGCCCAATTACCCCCTTATGAAGAATCACATCAAATGCTTCAGCAACATCGTCACAATACAAATAGCTTCGAACATTTGATCCATTTCCATGAATCGGCAGCTTCTCGCCTTTCATTGCTAGTAGTATGAATTTTGGGATAAGCTTTTCGGGGTATTGATGAGGCCCATAGACATTGTTACCTCTAGTTGTTATTGTTGGCAAGTCATAGGATCTGTGATATGCCATGACTAACATTTCAGCCCCGGCTTTCGTGGCAGAGTAAGGATTTGTAGGGAGGAGTTGAGAGGCCTCAGGATTTCCAATGTCAGATCCCATATCAGTCTCACCATAAACCTCATCAGTACTAACATGGATGAACCTCTTGATTCTCTTTGTGACCTTGCAAGCTTCAAGAAGCACATGAGTGCCATAAACATTGTTGTTTGTGAACTCAAATGAGTTCCCAAACGAATTGTCGACATGCGTCTGTGCAGCAAAGTGCATGATGGTGTCAATCTCCTCAACCATCAAGAGGTGATTAACAAGGTCAGCACAAGCAATGTCTCCCTTGATGAATTTGAAATTATGTGAGGCTTTACATGCGTGAAGGTTCTTGAAGCTAGAGCAATAGTCTAGCTTGTCAAGAGCTACAATGTTGTAGTTAGGGTAGTTCTTGATGAGTCTGCTGGTGACATGGCTACCTATAAATCCTGCTGCACCTGTAATGAGGATGTTCTTTGGTGCATAGGGGGTTGCTTCATGTACCATATTTACAGCCTTCCTTAATATTTCTTAAGCAATAGATATCTTCTTCTGCTTCAACTGAATCATTTATTCGAAACAATATAAGTATCAAGGAAGTAGAAATTAATCATTAATAATCACATCTATGCATCTATTACATGCATCCATGTTTCATATTATAGCAATCGACAACACTCAATTTTAGCACCTGCATTTTGCATCGTACCAAATTCCAATGGAAACCAATTGATGCTTTGTTTTATCAAACCCTAAATTCAAACAGGCTCCACCACAGTCTCTTAATCTGCTAGGATCCACTCATGAAGAATTTCATCCCCAACAATTAACCCATATGGAACCACTCACGAAGAACACATTCATTGTGTTCAAGATTGCAGTGAAGCTTATGATTATCGTAATCTTGAAAAGAAAATGCCGACATTTCTTGTTTTTTACATGGAGAACGATACTTACACGTAATCATAAATAGCTGCAGATTGAGGTGGTATCCATAGACAAATGATCTCGATGCAAACCAAAGGATGCAGATTAGGCAGTTTTGTTAATCTGTGAAATGAGAAACAATGGAAGATGGGATCAAATTAAGATGCGTAACGGACGCTAGAGGTGAGCATGTCGATCTGTTGGAGGTGTTTAAGGGGGTAATTGGACTCTGACTCACTCTCTTACTTTTGGCAAACCTCTTATAATATATGTTACGTGGTGCTTAATCCACTTAATCTTGCAATAAATCTGTTATTTTTACCAACTTAATTAGGAAAGTTAGGGGTGGGCATGAGACGAGATTAGGGTCATTCCACGGTCCGTCCCGGACATTGCACACGGAACGAGATCGGGACGGGCCTTATGTTTTTAAGACTTGACCTCACGCAAGTCTCGTCTCAGACGAGACCGGGACGGGACAGGCCCAATCTCACCATCCCACCTCAATATTACCTGATAGTGCCATAGTGATACCAATATATTCCTACAATATATAAAGACTGCATCATCTGAATCCATAACTCATAACTACAATTAAACTAGAGTAACATCAATAATCCACAATTACTCAAGTTCACACATCATAAAGTTCAAAGAAAACATGAAAGTAGTGAATCTGATAGCACAACAATACAAGTTGCTCCAAGATGCTCCAAATACAAACAATTTCAACACTAATCATCGATGACAGTACCGGTTGCAACAGACTTCCCTTTCCCTTTCACTTTTGCAATTGGAGGTGGACAATTGTTCTTGCTTGAAGCAGTGCTCTCAGGCTCTGCAAAAATGAAAAAGAGTTAGTCCATGCATCTGAAAATAACCAAAAAGTATAAAAATAAATAAATTATCCTACAGACCTAAACAAGCAAAAATTTATCTTACAGACCTAAACAAGCAAGATTGAATTCTTATACAACATTATATAGAGTTACTGCTCCACAATGTGTCAAGTATCAATCCACAATATGACATTCATAAGGAGAATGGACATAGCATAATCAACAGTATAACTAATTCATATAAACAAGATGCGTCTAAACTAATGATCTTGCCTGACAATTTCTCTAACCAATAATATATTTCTGAGATGGGGACAACTTTAATCGTTTCGGCCTATGACAATTAGTTTGCGAAAGTTATATTAATTGGCAGTACATTGTCACTTTTCTCACATTACACTACTTACGGCAGAACAAAGTATAATTCACTAACCTTCGAGCTGCCTTCCTTGAACTACCACAGGCCACCTATCCAGAAGTTAAGAATTGAATGACAAAGAAAAAAAATGATCCATCAACCAACATCAATTAAAATAACTGCTACCTAGCTAGAATTCAAAAGAAAAGAGACCAAGAGAGAGAGAAAGACAAGTGTGATGTAGATAGTTATAAAAGAACAATGCTAGCATGTATGAAGCTACAACTATTTCTCACTTTGTGTATCTGTTTATTCTCTTGTTTTGTTGAAAGTAGCCCCCTCTTAGTGATCTTAGCCTGATAAAATAGTGGATCAGTACACTGTGTAAACAAACCTAACCAATACAAGTATATGATTTCTCTCTAACAATTTCCAGATTTCCACACTGCCAAATCACCGCAATCAAAGCCAAATCATATACATCACTCCAAATCGTAAATCCTAAAACCTAAACATAGAATAGCTAATAACAACAGGTTCATGAAGTGCCTGAGTTACCCAATGGAAACATACAAGGGAACCAATCAACCAAACAAGAAAATACTCTAGAATCTGAATCTTAACAATCTGAATAGAACTAGAATAACATCTAAATAGAACACTGATGATAACACCAATAACAGTAATGAGTAACAATCCATATCGGCTATCAAAATCCAATGTATCAACAAGAAATAAAAACTGGTGCAGGATTAGTACTGTTCGAGGTTTTAGTTACAGTAAGTTGTTTCATCTTGGCATTTGTAGTCATACCCAATTGAACATAGCATAGTAAACTGTAAATCGGACCACTTGACATTAATCAGAAACTGTAAAATCAAAACGATGAGAGGGCAAGAGGGTTTCAAACAAAGAAAAAATGATCTTGCATGACGAAGGAAGTGGCGAGGAGGAAGCGGGCGGTGAGATGCGGAAGCGAGGAGGAAGCGGCAAGGAGGAATCGGGCGGTGAGATGCGGAGGCGAGGAGGAATCGGGTGCCGAGGCAAGGAGGGATCGGGCGGTGGAGGAGTTCAAGGAGAAAGAGTGAAACTGAAAGAGTGGGATTGGGATTTAGGGTTCGTGCAACTTCATTCACTCATCCAAACTGATAGAGTGAAAGATTGCAGGAGAGTTAATACGAGGGTTCAAAAATGAAAGGTTGAGATCAAAACATCTAAAAAAATTAAGGGCTGAGATTACTCTATATTTTACATGGGACGGGACGGGACGGGCCTGACGGGTCTCAACTTTTTAGTCCCGCGTCTCGTCCCGTTGTTTCTCTACAGGACGGGATAGGACGGGCCTAGTATTTTTAGAAATATATCTCGTCTCATCCAGTCAAATTTTAGGACAGGACCGAGATTTAGGTTTTTTATGCCCACCCCTAAGGAAAGTTTAGTGATATATATAGGCATGTGGTGCACCCTAGCATACAGTGACTTGCCGGTATTGTAACACTAGGTTTTATCTTGGTTTGGACATGTTTGCATTGATTCGTCGAACCAATTTTGCATAAGTGTGTGGCAAAACGAATTCTTCTATGAAATATTACACTTGCATGCTTAGATGTGTTTGGATTGAATCCAAGCTTTCAAGAAATAGAAAAAGTACAATAAGCAGTATGAGTTTTGTGGGCTGTGGCTCAGAACTAAAATAAGCTTATGTGGTCTTAGGGCGATTCTACGAGGTATGCACGATTCCATTTGTTTTATTGAAATTGAAAGTAATTAGTTTTGCACTTCTTTTTTTGATCAATGATGAAAGACGAATTCGATTTAGGATTCAAGAATCAAGACCTCAATATCTTCAAAGCTTTGGACCTTTGGTTGATTGCCTCTATTACAGCCTTCCAAGTGAGCAGTTCTTATAAGTTTTCACTCGTTGAATTTTTGATCTTGTTTAATAAGTTTAATTGAAGTGATATGTGAGAACAAGGCTTGATTTAATATAATGTTGCTTATCAATTTATATATATAGATATATATATATATATATATATATATATATATATATATATATATATAGGTATTGATTTGATAATGACTGATCATCGAAAGCCCAAGCGATATAAGAGTCTTTTCTCATGGTTTCAAACTGATACTCCTCCAAGTGGTAGTGAGAGTGGGAGTGTGAGTGAGAATAAACGTGGGACTGAAAATTCTGTGAATGATGTCCTCAGGGATGTTAGGGCTGGGCCAAAAAACTGGATGGAGAAAAAAAATCGAACCGGACCGGTCGGACCGATCGGGCCGGGCCGGGCTTTATTACGGGCCCAAACTTATTTGATGCCGGGCCGGGCCGGTCCCAACTACACCCAGGCCGGTCCCGGGCCGTATGTTTGCTCAATCGGGCTAAGCCCGAAAGCCCGACTTTCCTAGGTGTCAGTTAATTATTGGACAATTTTATGTTCTATGTTACTACAATAGAGTCAACCACACACGATTTAGACTTTTTTTTGTAAACAGTTAAACACCCACTCCGCCACTCGGCCACTCTCTCAAAGTCTCAAACCTGACTCTGACTCTCTGAGACTGAGACTCTGAGTCCTCTCGACTCGTCTCCACCTCACTTCGACATCGCCTCGCCTGCGACGCCCGCCGCCTACGCCTCACCCCTCACCCCTCTCTTCCTCACCGCGCCTCTCAATCTCTGTTTCGCGTCACTGACTCACTGTGTGCGACTGTGCGCCTCTCAATCTCGGCTTCGCGTCTCCACTCTCCAGGTGAGCTATCTCTCCTCCTCCTACTCCTCTGTTCATTCATTTTCGTTCTCATTTTTAAACTTTTGGATAGGAGGGAGCTGTGATTCCTGTGAATGGAAGATTGAGTGATCGATTAGGGCACTTTTGGCCTTGTTTGTGTGTTTTCTGAGTTAATATAATCTGATACTCTGATTAGTGTTACTCGTTATGGCATGTTAAGCTAATAGTTGAATTGGATTTGTGTGGATATGGCATGAAATGATGAAATTGCATAACACTGTGTGTGTGTGTGTGTCGAAGACTTATGAATGTGGAAGTTGTACTGAAATTGCATAACACTGTGTGTGTGTGTGTGTCGAAGACTTATTGAACTGTCGTACTGATTTAGACACTTGCTGCTGGTTGTGTATTTGTGATTATGCAGGTTTGATGTCGTCGTCTTCTTCACAATACGGCTGTCCTTCAGTGAGTTCTGATAGTGACAGTGAGTGTTACGACTCAGGGGAGGACAGTGATGACATTGAATTGATTGAACAAGCTCAGACTTTGACCGGGAATGATTTGGTTGCGGCAGAGGCTGAGAACATGGAGCCAGAAGCTGAATCTCCAATTGAGATTGTAGAAGAAGCACCAGCAGCAACTCAGACTTCGCATGGTGTGCCGAAGAAAAGAAGAAGAGGTCCTGCATCAACTAAGCCTAAGCCTCCTTCTAAATTGACGTCAATGGTGTGACAGCACTTCACGAAGTATGATAGAGAGCTCTTCACTCACATAGACGGGAAGAAAGTGCATGCGGGGCATGAGAAGCGCGCAAGATGCGTGCATTGTGGCGCTGACCTCAAAGCGGATTCTTCCTTTAATGGTACAAGTACTTTGCGTAGGCATATACAGAAAGTGTGCAAGCAGTATGCTGGTAGGGAGAGTATAGATGATGGACAAGCTGTGATTGTTGGTGATGATGAAGAAGAACCTGGAATGGAACTCAAGAAAGCGTGGACAAACGATGGTTGTATTCAAGCTGCTTGTGAGATGATAGTGATTGATGAGCTGTCGTTCAGCCATGTTGAGAATGAAGGGTTTAGGCATTTTTGCAAGGTGGCTGTCCCGCAATTCATTCCACCGTCTAGGAGAACAATAGTGAGGTGCTTTTGGAAGTTGTATGATCAGAAGAAAGAGGAGCTTAGGAGGGTGTTAAGTGGTCATAGAGTGTGCTTAACTACGGATACTTGGACTTCAATTCAGAACATCAACTATATGGTCTTGACGGCGCACTTCATAGATTCTGGTTGGAATTTACACAAGAGGATCATCAACTTTTGTGTGATTCCCAATCACAAAGGCACCACAATAGGAAAGATTTTAGAATCTTGTTTGCTGCGTTGGAGGATAGAGAGGGTGTTGACTATCTCGGTTGATAATGCAAGTGCAAATAAGGTGGCGATAGACTACATTCGAGGAAAAATGGGTGCATGGAAAGACCCCCCGGTGTTTGGAGGAAAGCACATTCATGTGAGGTGTTTGGCTCACATATTGAACATCATTGTGAAAGCTGGTTTGTCTTTGATGGATAAAAGTTGTGCGGCAATTAGGAATGCCGTCAAATATATTAGAAGTAGTTCTAATAGATTGGATGTGTTCAAGGAGTGCATGAAGAAGGAGACTTTAGAAGGGAACATAGACACAGAAAAAATACCGGCGCTTGATCTTCCAACAAGGTGGAATTCTACATTTTTAATGCTAGACATAGCTTTAGATGTGAGGTCGGCTTTTGAAAGGATGGCTACAGAGGAAATGAACAAGTACAGAAGCTATTTTGATGAAGAAGATGAGCTCGATGAGGAAGAAGAACGACAAGAGTATGTTCAACCAAGAAAACGAGTTGGACCACCACAAGATGAGGATTGGGAGAAGGCTGAAATATTTGTGGCGATCTTGAGGGTATTTTATAATGTGACAATGAGGATGAGTATGACTAGACACCCCACCGCTCATAAAGCCTTTCATGACATTGTAGCAATAGAAGGGGAGATCAATGCTCTCTTTGCGCCAGCGACTGGAGTCGGAGGTGCAACTGAATTGCTGATGTTGAAGATGGCTGAAAAGATGCTTGCCAAGTTCAGAAAATATTTTGGAGGTATTGAAGACATGAACCAATTCTTGTTTGTGGCCTTGGTATTGGATCCTAGATTCAAGCTGAAAAATATGTCGCATACTTGCTTAAAAGTACTTAAGTATTCTAGTGATGAAGCAAAGGACAAGGCCAACTCTGTGAAAGAGCTCTTGGTTTCCCTAACTGACATATATAGAGCATCAGCATCAACAAACACATCTTCTAGGAGTAGCACTGCAGCAAGTGTTGTTTCCGGGAGCACAAAAGAAACAGCCGCATCTTCCAAGTCGAAGAAGTCCAGGAATGTCAAGTTATCAGGAAAAATGGCTGACTTGTTAGAAGGTACTTTACTGTTTTTATTGTGTTTTATAGGCAGTTGTATGTTAGAATGTTAGATAAACTGAATATCACTGTGTTTAATAGCTGTTGTGTGTTAAATAGACTTAATGATTATATTGTAAATAGGTAATAATACTATTTTGATAGGCTGTTCAGTGTTGTGTGTTAAATAGGCTTAATCATACTGTGTTTATATTCACTGCAGGTTGGCAACAAGCCTTAGCTGACTCGGACGAAGTTGTGGTTGAGAGTGAAGTTGATAGATACCTTCTAGACCCAATCGAGTGTCCACCGCCGAAGGAAGCAGCTACTTGGTCACTGCTGCATTGGTGGAAGTTAAATGGCTGCAAATATCCAAACCTTGCTCTTGTGGCAAAGGATGTGCTTGCTATCCAGGTTAGCACGGTTGCATCCGAGTCCTCCTTCTCTACTGGTGGTAGAGTGATTGACCCTTTTAGAAGTTCTTTAACTCCTAAGACAGTGGAAGCATTGCTTTGCTTGCAAAATTGGATAAAGAAAAGAGATCAATCAGAAATTGAATATTATCCAAGCCAAGAGGAGCTTGAATTTTATGAAAAGATGGAAAGAGGTATGTCTTCATTCTTTTGTTCTTTCATATTTTTTTTTTCTTTTGACTTGCTTGTCTCTTACGTTCATTCTTCCAACTGTATTGTAGTTGCCGCTAAGCGCAGAGCAAAAGAAAAGGGTGCAAAGGGAAAAGGAAAGGCTAAGCAACAACAGCTATTGGCTGCATCCGAGACCGACAGTGAAGATGATGAAGATGAAGTTGCTCAAGTTGTGGCAGCTAAGCCAGCTAGAACCTCAAAATTCTTGAAAGCTGCAAAAGTAGCTAAAACAAGTGCTACCGCAACTCCATCAAGTCAAGCTGCTGTTGATGTTGGAACCTCCAAACCCAAATCAACAAAAGTTTTAAAAATGACTCTTGCATCAAACAAAACAAAAGGTATACATCAGTATTTCTTCCTTGACTCGTCTTGTGAGTGAGTTTGTGAGTGAGTCACTAGGTTGGAAATATTGATATCTTACTAGTTACTTGCTGCCTAATTGTGAATTTGTGATGGAATTTGTGAATTTGTGACTCTTCTTATAGGAAAACGTTGAAGGAGTCGCTGAGTTTTGTACTTTTGTTTTGGATGCGTGGAGGGTGGAGCTACAAGCCTACATCAATTAGCAAGAGGCCAAGAGCTTGATGCATGTCTTTTTTGTTTTAAACGTTTAAATTTTCATCTTGTTGAATGTTGGGTGTTGACACTTTGCCAATTTGGTTCATCTTGTTTAAGTTTAAAACTGTGACCTGAACAATTTGGTTCTTTGGTTTGTTTCTTTTTTTCAGTTTCAATTTTTTTGAACTTCAGTTTGGTGCCTTCAAGCTTGAACACTTGAAACTTTGAATCTTTGATGTGTAATTGTAAGCTTGTGTGTGTGGTGAGAGATGAGAATGCAGTTTAGGGATTTTTGATGCAGCATGTGCTGATTTGTAGAGGTGCGTTTGCATTTCTGCAAAATTCTGTCATTTTTTAAAGAAAACAGGGAATTTGTGATTCTGTGATTTTGGGCCCGAAAACCGGTCCGGCCCGGCCCGGCCCTGCCCGGTCCGGGTTTTGCCGGGCCTTGATTTTTTTGCTCTAAAGCCCGACCCGGATATAACACAACCGGTCCGGGCCCGGGCCTAGCAAATACTACCCGGGTTTGGGCTCGAGCCCAGCCCTAAGGGATGTCCCTTTAGTTTCTTCTATATCTATACCATAGAAGAGTGTCGTAGTGAAAGAATTGAGATAGGAGGGTTTGATATTACATCTCTTGAGCGTGATCCAAGATTACGACATCCACTATGTCAGTACCCTTTGAATGACCAGGAGAATGTTAGAAGAGCTTATGTGGTCTTAGGACCATGTCAACCTCAGTTAAGCAGTTACCCATCTTCTAATGATACAGGTCAAGGTCGAAAATTTAATCACAAGTGGTTTAAAGATTGGTCTTGGCTTGAGTATTCTGTACATATGGACAAAACATATTGTTTCCCTTGCTTCTTATTTGATAGATATCCATCCCACCATCCAGCATTCACTGAGTATGGGTTTCAAGGTTGGAAGAATATTATGTCAAAGCAATCTGGCATTCTTAAACACATGGGAGGTATAAATTCACCACATAATGCTGCCATGCACAAGTGGGAGACACTAAGAAACCCAACTAAGCATATTGAGAGAGTAATAAGCACACATTCATCCCAAGAAGCAGCAAATCACCGACTTCGGCTTATTGCTACTATAGAAGGTGTAAGGTTGTTAGCCAAACAAGGATGTGCTTTTAGAGGGAATGATGAGTCGACAGATTCAACTAATCATGGAAACAAAGTTAGAAAGAAAATTCGAGATGAAGTTGGATCAGCCAAATTTTGTATCTTGGTTGATGAAGCGGTTGATGCATCTAGTAAGGAGCAAATGGCTATCATATTTCGATTTGTTGATTGTCATGGGTTTATTAGAGAAAGGTTTTTCAAAATTCTTAGTTTTGCAGACACTTGTTCTCAGAATTTATATTCTGAGATATCTAAAGTCCTTACTCACAATGATCTTCAAATAGAAAATATGTGTGGTCAAAGATATGATGGTGCTAGTAACATGCGGGGTGAATTTAATGGTTTACAAGCTTTGTTTCGTGAAGAGTGTCTGTATGCATATTATGTGCATTGCTTTGCCCATCACTTGCAATTAGCTTTAAATGCCGCTGCCAAAAGGGTGGATGATATTTATACATTTTTTGGTACATTGAGCTTCGTTGTGAATTTTGTAGATTCTTCTGCAAAGAGACATTCAGCTTTGAAAGCTACCAAAGAAGAAGAGATTGCAGAATTAGTGGCTGTTGGCAAACTTCATACAGGTATAAGGGCTAATCAGGCTTGCACATTGCAACGAGCAGGGGCAACTCGTTGGGGTTCAGATTTTCGCTCTATAACAAGTTTGATTAATCTATTTGGAGCTACCCGAACAACTCTTGCAGAATTGGCTGCAAATGGACCAAAAAAGATACAAGCAGAAGCAAAGAACGTGGGTAAGGCTATGAAGCGTTTTAATTTTATCTTTTGCTTGCTTTTGATGCAATCTGTCATGAAGATAACTGATTTTCTTTGTCAATCATTGCAAAAAAAAAGTCATAGATATTTCCAATGCTCTAAACTTCCTAAAGTTAGCAAAAAGAAGACTTCAAGAGTTGAGAGAGAATGGTTGGGATTCTTTGATTACAAGGGTTGCATCATTTTGTTGTGAGAATGATATTATTATGTCTGATATGTCATTACCTTACAAGAAAGGTGTTAGAGCTTATGAACAAAATATCACAAATGAGCATTATTATCAGGTCAACATACTTAATGTTGTAATAGACTTCCAGTTGGCAGAGTTGGATAATAGATTTTCAGATGATTCATTGGAGCTCCTTGTTCTTAGTGCTACATTGGATCCTCGTGGTAATTTTGTTGCATTCAGATTAGAAGATGTTTGCAATCTTGCTTTGAAGTTTTATCCTGAGGATTTTACATCATCTTATTAGTTAACTCTAGATATGGAGTGTGGGTTTTTTTGTAGCAGATATTCTAGTTGATCCAAGATTTTTCAACACATCTTCTGTGTCTGATTTGTCTCAGCGGCTAGTTGAATCAAGAAAGTCTGCATTCTTTCCTATGATTTATAGGTTGATTTGTCTTGTGTTGACTCTACCAGTTTCTACAGCCACGACAGAGAGAGTTTTTTCATCTATGAACATCATAAAAAGTAGACTTCGAAATCAGATGGAAGATGATTTTCTTGATGATTTGATGGTTTTCTACATTGAAAAAGAGTTTGCTGATAGTGTTGATAATGATTATGTGATTCAGGAGTTTGAAGTTAGTGGAACCCGGCGGGTACAATTTAGATAGTTATAGGTTATTGTTTGTTATTTTCTTACAATCATTTTTGTTGTAGTTTTCAATTTATGAGGTTTTGGTTTGATGTCCCCCTCATATGTTTTTAATATAAAAGTTTGAGGTTGAGCCTTCCACTAGGTTCCAAACCTCAAAAAATATTTTTTAAATGTGTTATGTGAAAATTAGCTCAACCCACTTTCGATTCCTGGTTCCGTCCCTGCATGTGGTGTACCTAGTCAATCATATAACTCGATCAGATTCATATGGGGACCAACATAGATGGATAAAAAAAATAAAAATAATTAAATATACCAATTAGAAATAAAAATAAAATACTTATACCAATAAAATTAAAATAAAACATAAAACATGTAATTTCCAAGAACAAATAATAATTTCCCACAGAGATTCGGCACTTCATCAAACACAGAGAAGTACCACCTACACAAAGAAAGGGAAAAAAACAAAAAAACAAAAAGGGTAATTTGAACAGAGTTATAGCCTGAAATCTAAATATTAAGCTCTGAGGGATCGTGTGGTAAAAACAAAAGAAGAGGGGCCTAATAGAAAATTATGAACTTAATGGGGACACGGAAACAAATTAACTACTTATATAAAATCCAAAACCTCAGCGACTTGCCCACACAAACAAAGCCTAACCGAGCTCGACAACTGCTAGGGTTTCTCTTCAGGTTCGAATTTTCCAGATCTCGCTCTTCCTCTTTAGCTTTTCAAATCGAATCGATCTGTCAGGTTTGATTTCAAAGATTTTGCGCCTCAAAGATTTGTTCTTTACTTTGTGTGGGTTTCGATCTGCAGATTTGAATCGAAGAATGTCTCGCGTGTACGTTGGGAACTTGAGTTCTCGGGTTTCGGAGGGAGAGCTGGAAGATGAGTTCCGCAATTTCGGAGTTATAAGAAGGTAAAGGTCTTGGCTTTTTGTCTTGTTTTTTTCGTGTGGTGTGGTTATTTGATTTGGATTAATTGGTAATGGACAGTGTGTGGGTTGCGAGGAGGCCACCGGGTTATGCTTTCGTCGATTTTGATGACAGTAGAGATGCTGAGGATGCCATTCGTGAATTAGATGGTATGTTGTTTAACAGTTGTATTGAATCTTGTTTTCGCTGCATATCTGTTGTATTATAATGTGAATTACTTTGCCGGGCGTGTTGATTCCGATGAGTTTGGGCTTGTAGATTCAGAATAAATGGATTATGTTAGTTTATGACGAAGTAGGTCGATGTGATACAGTGAATAATCACTTTAAGTTGAGTATCCAAATTATTGATCTCTTGAGAATTCGGAAGAAAGTAGAGCTATTTTATATCACATCTATCGAGTTTGCACAAACTGGCAACACACACACACACAGTAAGCAATAAATGCCAGTGTTCTAAAATTGGAATATGTTGAAGATATCTAGAGAATCTTTCAAAACATTTTGTTTCTGAACAGGGAAGAATGGCTGGAGAGTTGAGCTTTCACACAACTCTAGAGGTGGTGGCGGTGATGGCCGTGGCGGAGGAGGTCGTGGCCGCTCAGGAGGTTCTGATTTGAAGTGTTACGAGTGTGGTGAGCCAGGTCATTTTGCTCGTGAATGCCGTCTGCGTGGTGGTTCTGGAAGGCGTCGTAGCCGCAGCCCCCCTAGGTATCGCAGAAGTCCTAGTTATGGCAGGAGGTAATGTCATATTGTTGTTCCCTCTATTTAGTTACCATTGTTAGATAGATGTTTAGGTGAGTAATGTGTAGAAAGTTGGCTTGGAGGAGGCTAGTTCCAAAACTGTAGTACTTATGTTGGATACCCTCTAATCTTAGTATGACTTCTGATGTCATTTTGTACTGTGACGCAGAAGCTACAGTCCACGTGGGCGCTCTCCCCCACCCAGACGTCGCAGTTTGACACCACCCAGGGGTGGCCACAGCCGTAGCAGGTCTCCACCATACCGTGGAAGGGAGGAGTTGCCATATGCAAATGGGTGAGTTTCCTTTCCCCAAGTGTTTAAAAAACAGTGCTGCATGATTAAGAAACCCTTCTTCTACAGCATAGCACTGATTGTGGTTGACTAGCCATGTTGGTTAATGTCATTATGTTATATCGTGTGCTTTCTTAATGAATGATGTGTAGGGTACAGCATGATCTTAAATGTCATGTGTTATCAATATTCTTTATTTTGTCTAACGGTGCTAGTTGCTGAATTGTTGCAGTAATGGCTTGAAGGATCGACGCAGAAGCAGGAGTTGAGGATTGGCATACAAGTTCTCTGGCTTTGTTTAGAGGATATACTGGGATTATGTGTTATGTAGTGTTCTTGGACTTCAGCACAATTCTGTTTAATTTGGGGGACGCCCTCTGCCTCTACTCTCTGGATTTGGTTAAGTTCCTTCCTTTCTTATCTTGAGCTGGTTTTGTTTACTATGTAGGCATGAGGATCTTATGAGTAAACTGGCATCATAACTTTTTTTTTAAAGAGTGCTTGTTAGAATGCTGCTAAAAATCTTTGCTCTTTTTTTCTTTTTGTGTTGAGGTGTCGTCTGGTACTTCTGCTTCATTGGTTTTGTGCTTCTGCACTTCCTTGGTCTCTGGAATTTCTTCACTGCCCTGCTCTGGGATCTTCAATTTTGATTGTTGTGGGATCCCAGCCGGCTTATCTGTAGAGCTTCAATTTTTGTGTTTCTGCTCTCCCTTGGCCCTTTGGATTTCTTCACTGCACTGCTCTGCTCTGCTCTGGGATCTTCAATTTTGAAACAGTTGTGGGTCCCAGCCTGCTATAGCTTCTCCTATTTTCACTGAAACTCGTCGGTTGTGATGCGTCTTCAATCTACTACTAAACCCTTGTGGCAGGTTTACTACTAAACCCTTGTGGCAGGTACTTGTGCATGTTCTGAGAGAGATTAGGTCTGCATAAATATTGATTTAGACGTCCTTTAGGCTCCATGGGAAGAAGTCTGATCTTAATGGAGTTAATTTTGGGGTGTACAGGTAGAGATTTGTTTATATAGATTATCCCATCACTTCTTTTGGATCGGTCATTGTTTCATGCACACAAGTTACGCATATTCTTGGGCCTGATGTCCTGGATCTTCAATTTGATACAAAACCTTGAAATCAATGAAGTGTGACTGATTTATTTGTTTGAAATACTTAAATGCCCTCAATATGCCTTACTATGTTGGGCCCTAATTGTAGAACATTGTGATCAATGCCACTCACATTAGCAGATTGGAGTCCAATGCCTTGTGGTATTGCGGTCGTTCGAGTGATTTAGAATTAACTTATGGGGTTGTGATCATTTTTGGGAGTAGGGCTTCTGCATTTATCTTGCAAGGATCCTTCCTGTAAAAGAAGGAAGTTATAAACATGGTGGGAATGTTTAGGTTCTACTCTTATACATGGGCATGAACTTATCAACGGTTCTTTGTTATTGTTCTCAATTGCTTGGGTATCCTTCTAAGTAGTGGTTCAGCCCTATAGGTTTTCACGTTATTCATGATATAGAGCTAAGAATTTTTCTTCATGATGTTGTTATTAGGTCTCCAAAGAGCTGATGGCCTCGTAATTTTCTATTTGAATAAACCCAAATTGGTCATCAATCAATTGATCACACGTTTTCTTGTCCCACAAATCAACATCCACCGGCCGGTTTTTGTTATAATGAACAAGCTCTAATACAAGAGTTGATAATTTCTTGGATATGCTTAGATTCTACTCCTGCATTGACCTGGTATATCACTCTGGTTTCATCACAAAGAATTGGGAAGCAAACTGACTATAAGGTGAAACTGAAACCTCATTCACAATGACCAAAACTGACTGGTGACGCTATTTTCTAGTTCATATAACGCAGGGAATAAACAGTCCAAAATTTATAAACTTTTACTATAAGCTTGACCTAGGATTGGATTCAGATCTGGTATTGCCAAGATATATTTGGACTAGTTGACTAAGAATGATCAATGGGATCGTGCTCCTCAACCATTTACAGTTGGAAGAAAAAGGTGAAAATCAAAATCAAAACTTTGAAGCAAATTGTTGCTAGATATCTGCCTATCTATATGCTAACTGCTAAAATCAAGTGTATAGAATACTCATCTTCTTCTTGTTTTTAATGGCTACATCCATCTATTCCTTTTTTTATATACAAACGTTCATGTCATTCACGTTCTCTCCCTCTCTGACCTCTCAGATTCACTACCTTTCTTAATTCACTACATGCATAAAATATGGCAACTCCCACATCGTTCCGGCCTTGGATCAAGCCTGCCTCGTCTCTCTTTCGTTTTAATATATCGTATTTCTTGCTCTTGTTTTTGACCCTATAGCTGCAATTATGGGGAAGTCAGGAAATTTGTGTTGTTGATGCATATTTGTTCATGTAGTTTGGTTTTCAGAAGATGAAAGGTAACAGGACAAGCATGGAGTTGAAGAAAGATAAGCTAGTGAGGTAATGTCTTTCATTTCAGGGTCTCCTGTTTTCATTTATGTCCAGTTGTCTTCTTACTGTGTTTTCATGTTCTTAGGTTTTATAATGATGACAAACAGGATGGTAATTTTCCCTGGGAAGAGAGTGACCTTACCCAAAAACACTTGAAAGAGCCACTGCCTGGTGATAGAGCTAAGAAGACTCTTAGATTTGGGGGGTTTAAGGTTTTCCCAGAGAACCATCAGCCACATGAGAAGAAAATTCTTGATCCTGGAAGTGATATCTTCTTGACATGGAACAGGATTTTTCTAATGTCTTGCTTGGTAGCGCTGTTCGTTGATCCGCTGTTTTTCTACCTTCCTTCAGTACATAATGATGGCAGTTCATCTTGTATGGCTACTGATTTGAATTTGGGAATTGTTGTCACATGTTTTCGTACTGTTGCTGATATGTTCTATCTGCTGCATATGTTCATCAAGTTGAGGACAGCTTATATATCACCAAAAACTAGAGTTTTTGGGAGGGGTGAACTTGTTATGGATCCTAAAAAGATTGCTAGAAGGTATTTGAGAACAGATTTCTTCATAGATCTTATAGCTACGCTGCCTCTCCCTCAGGTAAGCCATCATCATCATAAACATACTTTGTTAAATTCTTTTAGTGGTCTAGACTGATTCATCAATATTGGAATTTTAATTGATCAGAATTTGGTTTATTAACATGATTAGATGAATGTAGTCAGACTAAGTCGTATGAAAGGTATCTAGCTGGTTGTGTCAAACGAGAAAACGCAGGATATTTTTACAGGCATTTGGAGTTTACTGCACTATTGACTTGTAATTTCTTCTGCATTTTAATTTTCAATTTCACGATTGTGGAAATGACACTATCTGTATTCTGTTTGGCAGATTGTCATATGGTTCATCATACCTGCGGTTAAAAACGCCACTGCTGGCCATACCAATAATGCCCTAGTACTGATTGTTCTCCTGCAATATGTTCCTAGATTGTATCTCATTTTCCCACTAAGCTCTCAGATTATCAAAGCAACTGGTGTAGTCACAAAGACAGCTTGGGCCGGGGCTGCGTATAATCTTGTACTCTACATGTTAGCTAGTCATGTATGTAATTTACTTTAGTTAACATTATTCGATTTTACCACCCTTCAAGGGTCGACAATATTGATTCTATGCCTGTGTTGTAGGTCTTAGGTGCTTCATGGTACCTATTATCAATCGAACGGCATGCAACTTGCTGGAAGTCTGAATGCAGAAAGGAAATTGACCCCATCAAGTGTCTTCTCAGCTACTTGGATTGTGGTACTTTGAACAATGATGAACGCCAGCAATGGATGAACAGTACTCTTGTGTTTAGTAACTGCAGCCCGGATAATCCCATCGATTTCAAATATGGCCTTTTTGAGAATGCACTGTCCAACAATGTAGTCTCCTCGGCATTTGTGGAGAAGTACTTGTATTGTCTTTGGTGGGGATTACAGAACTTGAGGTATGATCAAGACTATGCTACACTATAACTGGCATATGTATCTGCAATCTGATCAATATTGGTGTAAGGTCTTGTTCTGTTTAGTTCTTTTGATACAATCTATTTCTTTATGTCTCAGTTCCTATGGTCAGAATTTGACTACAAGCACATTCATTGGGGAAACTTCTTTTGCCATACTCATTGCTATTGTGGGTCTTGTTCTGTTTGCACACTTGATTGGAAATATGCAGGTATGTTACCTTGTTTATGATCAAAACATCATATGTGTTTTCTGACAAAGAAGAAAATTGGTGCAGCTTGTTCTATCTCAGTAACAAGGTATCTTTTTTTTTTTCTTCTTCATTCTGATCTATTAGACACATCATATTTTGTGTAGACCTACTTGCAATCTATGACTGTGAGACTTGAGGAGTGGAGGCTCAGGCGGCGAGACACAGAGGAATGGATGAGACATAGGCAACTCCCAGAAGATCTGCAAGAACGAGTTAGGCGATTTGTGCAGTACAAATGGCTTGCAACTCGAGGAGTTGATGAGGAATCAATCTTACACGCCTTGCCTACAGATCTTCGTCGAGACATTCAACGTCACCTATGTTTAGACCTTGTTCGACGCGTAAGTGACTTCCTTGGTATTGTATCCAGTACTATGAATCTTTCCCAAGCCAGGATTTGAGGAATTCTACGTAGTCCATTTTCCTGATTATAGTTAACACAAAGATTAAATAGTGTGATATCATTAGTTACTCTAAACGATGATGCATATAGCTAGTCTTTTCCAATGATGATGAGTAATGCTTTTCTCTTCCACCATGTCATTTGCAGGTCCCATTTTTCTCACAGATGGATGGTCAACTACTTGATGCCATATGCGAGCGTTTAGTATCCTCTTTGAGTACTCAAGGCACCTACATTGTCCGTGAAGGTGACCCTGTCACAGAGATGTTATTCATTATCCGAGGAAAGCTAGAGAGCTCGACAACAAATGGAGGCCGGACAGGTTTCTTCAACTCAATTACTTTGAGACCTGGTGATTTTTGTGGAGAAGAATTGCTTGCTTGGGCATTGCTTCCCAAATCTACTCTCAATTTGCCTTCTTCTACAAGAACAGTTAGATCACTTGATGAAGTAGAGGCCTTTGCACTTAGAGCAGAAGATCTCAAGTTTGTTGCCAATCAGTTTCGACGACTTCATAGCAAGAAGTTGCAACACACATTTCGATTCTACTCTTACCACTGGAGAACTTGGGCTGCATGCTTCATTCAGGTTGCGTGGCGTCGATTCAAGAAGAGATTGTTGGCAAAGAACCTTAGCTTGGCCGAGTCATTTTCATCTAACAGTGACAACCAAGAGGTTGATGAGGCAGAGGAAGAAAAGGAGTACTCTAGGACTAATGCAGCTTTAAATCCTTCGCAAGCGAGACAGAATTTGGGGGTCACCATTTTGGCCTCGAGGTTTGCTGCAAACACGAGAAGAGGAGCTCAGAAAATGAAGGAGGTTCAATTGCCAAAGTTGCAAAAGCCTGAAGAACCAGACTTCTCAGTAGAACCAGAAGATGACTAGTCACTTGGTTCATTCTTATGTACAGATTCATAAACTTCTCCTAAACCACTGTAGGAAATTATTAGAACATGGGTCAGTTACTCAGGTACATTGGGATTAATTGAAAGCGTAGTTGTCTCATACTCATATATGAGGACTAATTGCTTGCTGTCACACAATCTCATCAAAAATAGCATCGAAATTACTCATCTGTTTTATCAACTAAAAATTATTGATATTTCATATTTGTTGAGGTACTTTGAATGAGCTTTGGCATGACGATCAAACCCAGTTTTGGCACATGTATTTTTTTTTTTTTTTTAATATAAAGATTAACACAGTATCCTCAAAATGTTTTTTAAGTCAAACTATCCCACGTCGAGATATTATGTCTAAACATTTTTTTCATGACCATCAAAGTTAAGTCAACGTCGGTGAGTTCAAAACTGAGCATGAGACAAAAGGTTTTTCCAACTCGACCACCACATACATCGATATTTTGGCGGTCATGTATAGTGATGAATACTACTTAACGCTGTGTAAGATGGTTTGAATATATGTTGTCAAGTCAAATCTTTCCTTTGGATGGTAGCGATATTCCATTGCGAAACTTTTAATGCACTGGGGCACTGGGCCTTTAGATAGGCCCGGTTTGACACTGAAATGAATCATTTTGTCTGATCAGACCCCCAAACAGCCAATTCAGGGCACCCACTTACAAAATCAGGTAGATTCATAGACATAACCCCCCCCCCCCCCCCCCCCCCCCCCCCAAAAAAAAAAATCTTTAACCCTACAACTCTATGACCCTTAAACCGGAGGCTGAGGAAGCCTGAGAAACTTTATGGACCAGAACCTCAGCCACCTTCAAGTACCATAATACAGTGACCTTTCTGTTTCACCCACTTTGCCTGACCGACACTTCCTAATGCAAATTCCAGAGCATGCGTATGTCAAACATAAGACAGTATATACATAAATGAACTTTGTTTCTTTCAGAGAAATTTCATGAGGATGTTTTTACATGCCTCACTGATTGCCAATAATGAGCCTCTACGAAACAAAAGCATCAGAAAACACAGCAAGCTCATCCTTGCCACTCAATCAAGCTGCCTATATCTGTGAGGTTAAGCAAGCACAATTTGCCCATGCAAGGGAGGCTAATCATAGACATTTTTGGTGAATTTTTGTTGAGATATCAATCCTACGTCAAGAATATGAGACATTATCTGTGAGTTTATAAGAATTTGGGCTACTTCACCCATTGCCAATTGGTTTTGAATGTGAACTCCAGACTACTTTATCATGGTATCAGAGCGGGTTACTCACGTCCACGTGTGAAACCCAATGGCCGCACGAACTCCACGTCACCCAAATGTTGTCCACTTGTTAAGCTTGAAAATTTGACACACGTGCGGAGACGTGTTGAGATTTTAATCCTACATCGAGAATATGAGACTTTGTCTGTGAGTTTATAAGGGTTGGGCTACTTCATCAATTACCAATTGGTTTTGAATGTGAACCCAGACTACTTCATCAATTTTTTCAAAATAGAAGCCTAATCATGCTGTATGAACTTGGAAATATGTCTAGAATCAAACCAAAACATTTACTCAGAAAATATAAACTTTGTCCAAAGTCATGATTTTCAGCGAAAATCATGGGTATAGCACACATTTTTTTTGACCAAAATCGCATATTCTTATTTTTCTATCAAAACCTGCAAATTCTCAAGTCATGATTTTAAAGCAATACTCTTGTTGACGGAACTTAAAAATCCTATCCCGATTTTTTTTACACAATTTTTCTAGGGAAGTGAAATTTACACCCCCAAATTATAATTCACACTCTCATTTTCCATTTTTAGTAATCATTCTCATATGAAAACAAAATTTAAGTCACTTAAGTATAAATTCAAGTTACTAAAAAAAGAAATATAGTGTGGATTACAATTTGGGGAGTGAATTTCTAAGTAAGAAAACTAGAAAATTCATATTAAAAATTATGTCCGAGATTTTGGTGTTCCATCAACGAAGTACCTTTTAGAAATCATATTCTATGTACAGTAGAGTGAGCCAGAGCCAAAAAAGAAGAAATTTTTGGAAGATAAAAATCTAATCGAAATCAGACAGCTTCTAAAAATTCACAGTAACTATCATAAGAAGTATGTATGGAGAGAGATGAATTTAACATTGATCGATGACATAATATTGAGGGAAGAACATTTGGAATTGGTATTGGGGAGATTAACAAAGAAGTTCCTGTTGAGAACTTCACACTGTAGACTATGCTATAAATAAATCTAGTTATTGAAGCAGAGGGTAAATCATTGAACTACTTCACTGTGCAATGTGCATATAGGTGTTGCTTTTTTCTATGTTTCCTCTTGCACCCTATTAGCTAATTTGCTCTCCAATGAGATCAAGACCAACGAGGAGGAAGGTCACACCTTGGAAGAGTAGGAAGTAAAAGTGTACTCCTTGGGCAGCTAACAGACTCCTGACAGAAGCTGTGAGCAGGAGGAAAGCTAGAGCAAGTTCTTTCCTGTATATCTTGTTAGCTTTCTTGACAGGCAAAGGAGATACTACTTTATGTTCCATAAGTTTGTTCAACTCAGAAAGCTCACTCTCTGAAGCTCCTCTGTGGACTGGTAATTGGTTTATCATCTTTGTTTCCCTTTCTGCAGCAGCCAGTAAGTCGGATTCTGATGACCTGCCAGCCTTCTTGGTGACAATCCACTCGTAAGAGCTACCCAGTTGGAACAATCCAGAGACCATTGCATTGAATTTGGTTACGGACATGGTGTTCTCGAAAAGGAGGTAAGGAACAATAAAAGGGAAGGATCTAGGGGCTGGAAGAACATTGAGTAAAGACATGAAAACGGGCACATAGCAAATGACCCATGAAGGAAGCTCTGCCTCAGGGACAAACATGGTTAATGGAAGAATTATGCAGAACAAGGTGAAAGAATAGAAAGGAAGGATGAGTTTCCTCAATAGAAAGAATAGTAGTATCAAGTTTGCTTTCTTCCATGCTGATATCTGCATTAAAGATATTTCTAGAAATTATGGCACATGTTATAAATATTAGCAATTGTAAAATATGAAATGTGAAAATTTTAGGTACCTTAGAAGTAATAACTGCCGGAAGGCACAATCTAAATAGCTGCATAGGTCCAGAATGCCAGCGATGCTGCTGCTTCCTGTAAGCTTCATACGACTCAGGCACTTCGCATAGTACCTAAAAGTATACATTTAAATTAAACTTAAACAAATTGCAGACATTTGGAAGACACAGAAAAATCCCAAATATGAACTGTTTTTACTTTTTCCTTTGCTCGCATTCACATTTGACTTTTGAAATGATATATATGGTATAATTCTGGCAATATTTCTCAAAAGTGAATGCGATATATACTATATATGTCCTAATTAGATTCAAATGATTAGTCAATATGAAATGTTGGATATGGAAATACTATGCTCTGAGATTACCTGAACATCATTAAGGTAGATAAATTTCCAACCGTTGAGATGAGCCCGGACAGCTATGTCCATATCCTCAACGGTAGTCCTTTCCAGCCATCCTCCAGATTCCTCAAGGGCTTTTATTCTCCAAACACCAGCAGTTCCATTGAAACCGAAGAAATTAAGAAACACACCATTAACCTGCTGTTCCACCTCAAAGTGGAAACACAAATTAATGTTTTGGAGACGAGTCAACAAGTTCTCATCCTTGTTCACAAAGGCCCATCTAGCCTGAACCAACCCAACTTCAGGATTGCCCTGCAATACAGGAAGATAAATTAACTCCTGAAGTGTGTACTCCAACCAAAAATCACACCGAAATATGTTCATGTTATTTATATTCACCTTGAAATGTGGCACTGTCTTCTTAAGGAAGTCTGGATTAGGTTGGAAATCTGCATCAAAGATTGCCACAAACTCATAGTCCTTCACATAATCACAGCTCATTGCAGACTTTAGATTTCCTGCTTTGTAACCAGTTCTAATCTCACGATGTCGATATATTATGTTGATACCCCTCTGGCTCCAGTCAGCAACCTCTGACTTTATTAACCACTGGATGCTCTCATCATCAGAATCATCAAGAACTTGAATTAGTATACGGTCCTTTGGCCAATCAATCTGGCAAACTGCGGAGATAGACTGCTCATATACCTGCAAAATGGCCATGGCAGAAATTCTTGTGAACATCGTGAAGAATCTCAGGATTTTTTTTTATGTATTACCTTAAGTGGAAATCTGTCGTTTACTAAGGCAATTAAATAGTACATCTGAACAATTTGACACAAATCTTCACATCAAACTGAAACTCGAATGCGCTGTCTTAGTAAAAGCTTTAATTTCCCACTATATCTTCTAATAAAGTTAATTCTTGATTTCAACAGTAAAATTAATTCTTCAATGTTCACAAAAGTTTTAAAATGATGCTAATCCAATGAAAGAAGACAAGCAAGGCCTTTTGCTTTCCTGTTTACTAAATATGCAGTCTTTTTTCATCAAATTTTTTCAAGCAACTAAAACATGCCTATTTAATTCATCTCCTAAATGAAACATAATGAGCTGATAAAAACAAAAGAGAGAGGAAAAAAAAAAAAAAAAGCAAGGAAAAGATAAGAGTTCAATTCATTACCTCTTTCTCATTACACATTGGAATTTGAACAAGAACCATGGGGTACTCGTAGTCTGACTTCTCAAGATCATCTGACATCATAGCATTTGCATCGATGGTGGGCTTACTTTTCTTGTACTTAATCCATAAGCATCCCAACGAAAGTATCATGCGGTCTGCAGATTGGATCATGAAAAGAACAACACAAAATGTAGAGAGTGCTTGAATTGGAGGTGCAATGTAATCGGCCCGAAACCTTAACCAGGCAACGTAAACCATGTGGAACAATCCCTGTATATCAGAAGTCCGAGGGATGTGCAAACTCGGATTCCTGAAGTAATGCCACCCTTTGAAATAAGCAACTACTTCAAAACCCAAAATTGCAATGGAGCTCACCAAGAAGACTCTTATGACTGTAAACAATAACCTCCCCTTTCCCAATTTCCCATTCTCCATTGCTACACCTTGCCTAAAGATTAACCTCTTGTTAATGGTACCAAGCAGTGACCAAAGTAGTGCTGCCATTGAAGCAATGAGACTCACAAAACGTTGAGCCTTGAGAAGCAAAACCCATGAGGCCTGCTTAGCATTCTTACCCCTGCTTTTCTCAACAGGCCTGAAAGCAGAGTCTGGACCATCAATCTCCACCACTGAGAAATTGGGGTTCTCCATTTTCACAACCACTGGTGTTCCTCCTCCCTTCTTAGCATTCTTTGCCCACATCTTGGAAAATTCCAATCTTGGAGCCATTTTCTCAAACCCAATAACACACTCAACAACAACAACAACAAAAAAACAAAACAAAACAAAAAATATGAAGAACCCCAGAAACCCAAAGCTCCAAACTTAACCAAATACCAAGGAAAAACTCTATAACCCAGATCTGAAAATAGACAAATGAGCAATACCCATTTCTAGAACACCCACAAAAATGAAAAAGAACCAAACTTTACCAATGAAAACTCAAACTGAAGAAGAACCCATGAAATGCAGCAAGGGAAAGCCACAAAGGACAAGTGTGGGAGGTTCTTTGTTCACTCTAGAAGACACACACAACATGGAAAAACAACATTATGAGGGAAGGTATATGCCTATCTGCTGCAGCTGTAATAAACCCACAACACCATGTGGGGTATTTGTCAAGCTCAGCCCTTGGTTTTAAACTCAGCAAACATATATTACCCCTTGGTGATATATATTTTGAGTCCTACGGAATCTGCTTAAAGAGTTAACAGATTCTGCCTGAGACAAGAACACTCAGTCAAGTCTGATTGACTCCTATGTAAGGTTGACTCAGTAGTCACTGTAGTGATATCAGGAGCTAATTATTGGCACTAATCATGTTTAGGAAAACAACTAACCCAAGTTGACAACAGAAAATCCAGAAGACACAAGTCTGCAATGGCGGAAAGGCCTCAGTGTCACTAGCACTTGAACCAGCTCACTCTCACTTTCATAACAGAAGGACTCAGAATATAATACTTAGTGATAATGATAGTATAATTTACTGTAAGATGGAAGCTTATATTTATAATAATAAGAATATCCTTTGGGTACTTAATATTCTTTGGTTGAGAGGGGGCCACCTTGAGAAAGACAATGCTACCCTCCCAGTGGGACAGTGGGAGTAAAAAGATTTTCATTTTAGGGGTGTAAAGTTGTAAACTTGATAGTTTCTCTTTGGTGAAAAAAACAGAGAGAATATAAGGATAAAAAAAAAAACAGAGAGAATATGGAAATGTTCCATTTAATGAGGAAAATTCACATAATGGAAACAAATTTGGAATTAGGGTTAAGGGTTTAAAGATTGAAATATTGATAAGTTTGGAATGGAAGTTACACCATGATTCAATAACATATTGGTTTCATCAGCTGTTGGTTTCATTATCAAGTATTCTCATAGTTATCTATGGAAATGAACATTTTGTTTTAAATGTGTCAAATGTTTTAGTTGACTAATGAGAAGAAGTCAATTAGACCAATTGACTAGAGATGTAACTCTTAAATTCACATCTAATGAGATTTGTTTCCAATACTAGAGGCATCGGGTCAAGACTGTCATATTGAATATATTCATATCATATTGGATATAAACACTGCATTTTTCTCCTATTAATATTATCCATTAAAGACATGCATACATTGAATATATTCATGCCAAATTGGATACAAACAAAACAAAGCCAAATGAAGTAACCAATGATGTATTTACTAATACATTAGATTAATAGAGACTCGTTATAATATTTCAGCACGCCCGCTCATGATTTATTATAAAATCTTTAAACACTATGTTATCTCTTGTATTTTATGATTTCATTTATGTTTATGGCTTAAAAGACCGGCTCTGTCTCAGAAAAAATAATTCACATCAACAGGTGGGACCTTTTGTTTTTGGGGCTTTTATAGTTTAATAACATGCCAAAGATTCACAAAGGCAAATCCTATGCAAAATATTTTTCTTTGAAATTTATCCTAGAAGATATATTGTACCCATTTTGTTTTCATGCATGAATAAAATTTGGAGCTTAGCTTGTCAATTATTTATGGATCTGTGTCGTTGCATGTGATCTAGGATAGTGAGTGATATCAGAGTCTCAGAGATCGATCAAGAAAGGCCTGAATGAGATTAAGTACTCAGCTACTTCTATTATGAGGCATGAGCTGGAGAAGTAAGGCCTGAAACCAACTCTATTCCAACTCATAATTACACCCATTTCATCTGTGTATTCTGCTGATGATTTTCGTCCTAAACTTGTATTCCAAAGAGTTTGATCTTCTATAACTAGGTAGAGTTTTGATTCGAATGGTCTTTCGAAAACGAACTTATCTAGTTTCTTTTACTGACAATGGATTAGAGCAGAACTAGCAACCAAAGATTCTACAGTCACCTGATAAGCAAAATAACACAGGCAGTGAACACTGCTGATGAAGATCAACAATAATAGAACATGTTGCAATAATATAGCATTTCTGGTGAAGCATTATATGCAAATTTTAGGTGTCTAAAAGATGAGATCTTCAATTAAACAAAGAAACAAGTTAGATCTTGGTCCCGTGACAAAGTTCAGGTTGTGATTGACTTCAAGTCTTCATCAATGAACTGGGATTATATATAGAACTTAGAACGTGTAATTCGAAGATCACAAAACAACTTATTTCTTTCTGTTTGGATACTCATGATGCAGTCACGAGTTCTACCAAAGATTCATGGATGTCCCCTGGAAAAAGAAAAGAAAAAGGAGCAAATTTTCTTACCTACAATTTCTATAGTTAAAGATATGGATTTCATCAAGTACAATAATTCTCACTCTGATTTCAGAAAAATGAAGCCAGTTTAATAATGGTTTTGTATCAGAGGATGACAACCAAACAAGTAAAGCACTTATTAAAACCAACGCGCCCCCAGGATATAACTCAACATCCCCAAAATTCATTCATTTTTCGGCTATGAATATGAAGCTTGAACTGAAAATTAATGAATGTGTAATATACAGGTATACAAATTTGGTGATCTGGGGACCATTTCCAAGTTTCTTCAATGGTATTATGCCTCTTACCCAAGTCACCAAGTTTGGTATATTCTGCTGTGCATTCTGGGTGAAGTGGGAAGATGGTAAGTTTAATGTTCAAATCTGAACAAGTAAAAGGTGGATGTGCAACTACAAAGAATGAAGTCCACGAATACCAATCGAAACTTAAACGTAAAGTATAAGCAAGAAAATTGATAAATGGTAATTTCAATCCACATCCTACTTAACAGCAAGCATACAATAATTCAAAGGATATTTATTGATCTAAAGATACTGTATTAGCAGATAAGGGGCACAAGGGCATGTGAAGGGAAGAACCCCAATATGATAGCCTGGATTCCTGGCAGAATTTTCTTTCCCAAGGCCTAATCTTTCCCAAAACATCAAACCCAATCGTTTGCTTTCTGTAATACCTAAATGCAATCAAGGTAATGCATCCAAATATTTGCAAAAGAACCTAATTCAGTGACAAAAAAAGGCAACATTATCAGCGCATTCCAGTTCTATAGTCTGATTTCCACAGAAGTAACACCTTAATGAAAAATTGAAAATAATCTTTCATTTTCCCAGAAAGAAATGTGATCATTAACATTTGCATTATTCATCTTACTTTTCCTCAGCAAGTACGTAACAACAGACAAATATACCAAACAGAAGCTTATGTAAATTGACAGATGATGGATTTGTTTTCAACATCTGTACCATGTGAGTGAATTTGGATATATTGTTGATCAAACTTGTTTAAATATCCCTATATCATTGTCCTTCAAAAAACTTTGGCCATTTGATGAAAATAGAAGCAAACTAAAAATGAAACAATAGAGAGCCGCTGTTAGTAAACCATATGGTATCTTTTCTATCAAGATCATTTATGGTAAGTCTCCACGTCTGCTACCCGTTTTGAGGCCTTGCTCTTCCTTTCCTGATATTTGGCATATGAATACCAAACTCCACCAGTTGTGTTGATAACTAGTCCAGTCACGTTCAAACCATGTACTTGCACACCACCCAGCAAGAAAAAACCCAGGGTCTGAGAAACAAAGAAATAGTTTTAGATGTTCTGCTCACAAAAGTTTTGTTTTTAAAGAACAGAGGAAGACTAATTGATGCCAAAGAGAATTGGTGTAGGAATAACTGATTGAAATAAAAATACCATCAACTAGTCTACAACCAAGAAGTAGTTCATTCTTACCGTGGATCCAACCCCTTTTAGGACTCCAACTATGGTTGTTGTCAGAGCAGAATTGACTATCGTACATAAGAACATGGTGAAGTTGAGAGCAACGCCCATAACAAATGAAAGAATAAGGATCACCAAAAAATGTATGGAAGTGCTCTGCAAATACAGAAACAAATATTGTCGGTAAAAATTATTATGAATGAAAATACTTGAAAACCAAAAGGCTAAGTTCTTACCTTTACAAGTAGTAATGAGAAAGAATTTGGAAATTCTCCGGTAGCTATAATGAGAAATAGCAAAAATGGAAGAGACAGAAAGCTGTTGTAGAACATGATCTCAACTGATGACAGCCCATCTTCTGCACCTGACTTCTCCACTAGCACAAGGTACATGGTCTGAATTTGAAATTAAGCACTTGTATGAGCTCAAGTACTATATCTGAAGTTTTTGAAGCAAATACATACATGAAACATTCATAGATGATCAAAACATCCTCATGAACCTGGAAAAAAACTGAAGTGAGGGCCAAACTATATCCAAAAAGATCAAATGAAAAGTCTCCTAGTGCTGCAATGACAACCCCTCCTGCAGTCAATACCACTGAAAAGATCACCTGAGACAGGAAACAGAGGGAAAGGCGTTAAAGCACAACTTAGTAACATCAAGTTCAGTATGCTTCTTGGCAGGACTTCATAATTATGTCTTATCTAGAAAATTCATGAAAAACTTTGTCAAGTTTAACAGCAGTAACTGATGGATGCTTTCAAGCTTCTTTATCTACATTAAAACAAGCATCATTATACTAAAAAACTTAACGTTCCAAATGAAAAACATCAATTATTCAAGGAGTTATCAGAAAGCAGGAAAAAGCTGTGTCACCAAAAAGGGTCGTTAAGAGCATCTTTAGCAATGCTAGCCATTTTTAAGTTAAATTTTAGTCAAATTAGCTAAAATGTCATTTTGGCTAGCCACTTTAGAAATGTGGCTATATCAATGCTCTCTATTTTAGCTATCATTACATCAACATTATTCTTCAAATAGAAATTAAATAGTTTAAATATATTTATATATCACATAAAATATCTTACAAGGAATGTAATAAATTATAGCTAGCCTCATTTGAGTTATCTCGCTAGCTAAATATAGCTAGCAAAATAGTTAAAAGTTATAATAGCTTAAGTTTGACTAGTCTGCTGGAGCTCCTAAAACATCCAAAAAAGTTAAACACGCTCTCTAAAATAGTTAAAAGCTAAAATAGAGAGTCTGTTAAAGTTGTTCTAACAGCAACAGCGATAACTACATTTTGTCACAGCTGAGTGTACAAATCTACAAAATGAACGTAGTCTAATATGCAATACACTTTACAACAAGCCTCAACATGGAGACTGGGGGATATCACCTAGCATGTTGAGACTGAGAATAAGTTACATCTCTGTCTCATTCTCAGCATTCTCAGCATACGTCATGGGAAGTTCATCTCATATACGCTGAACAGTATCTATTGGGTATAAAGAAAGTTTAGGTTCAATCTCCATTACCAAAATAAAAGCAAATCCAAGGACAAGTAACTACCTGTGTTGAGGGTTTCCCCTTCCCCGAGAAGAATCCGGCGATAAGCACAGCAAGCGGTGTGAGTCTTTTGATTGCAATGTACATGGGAATATTGACTCCCTTCAAACTAGCCAAAGCAAATGCAACATTAGCATTATAGAAAAGAGACACGGGGAGAAGTTTTTTGGCAGTGCTCATTTCTAGTCCTCTCAATCTCGTGTATCCCATTTTCTGCCCAAAATGTATAAGCAAGGCAGTGGCTAATTGCTAAGACAATAAAACAAACGAAAAACTACAGCGCGTTATGATCAATCAAACAGTAAGCACTTGCAAATAGCCAAGACTCCAAGACAATAAGGAAATGAAAGTGAATGTGTGATACCTGCATAGTGAGAAGTGTCATGGAATGCGAGTACTCCATAAGAACAGCTTTATTGATAAACACCATAGCCATGGAAGCAACCCCATATGACAATGCAGCAAACAAACTACACTCAAAACACAACACAGCAAAATCAATGATTCTTTAACTTAAAGCCAAAATGCAAAGTAAACATTTGGGTAAGTAAAATCTGGGATATATAAGTAGAAAGACAACCTCAAAGATGAACTAGCAGCATCTGCATCAGTGAGTTTCTCCATAGCCAAATCCAACTTTCAAAAACAGAACTATTGAGTACTGGGTTCACTGAAAGTCTAAAACTTTGAGATGAGTCGATCCCAATTACATGATAATCCGAGTTGGATAGTAGAATTCTGGACCAAAACCTGCAAATCAAGCAAACCCAAATCGAAAAGATTCAAACTTTTTGACCCCAGAGTGAAGAATAAGCGATCCGGATTGAGATTCACGAAGATTAAAGACCCGAGAAGTAGAGTGAGAGAGTGAGGCGCGTGAAATGGGATGAGAGAGAAAAGGACAGGTGGCGCGTGAAACTCCGGCCTATCTTCCATGGAAAACGCGAAAACCATCGCCATCAAAACGTGGGATTGGCTTGGGTTCGCTGCCTTTCTCATTTTTATATTCCTGTAATTTTCTACTGTGAAAAAAAGAATCCAGACGTTTCACTTGGGTAAAAAAAGTAAAAAAGTAAAAAAGTAAGATGACCTTCCCGCTATATTTTTGGTCAAAATTTTATAGATGTGTACCTCATGGCAATTGCATTAACATTAATCTGAATCAAAATTCTGAATACAGTACAGGATAATCGACCAAGTTTTGATGCTTCCTACAAGCTCATGGTAACAATCAGAATACATTACAGCAAAAAGAACGGAGAACTGATCCGAGTGGCAGAACTTGTTTTTATCTTGCTGCGGCTCTTGCGCTCATGGACGAGTGGTAGTTGGTGCTTCTCTGTTTCCGGTAGGAAGAGTACACATCGTCGTATTGGCTGACCTCATTTGGATTGGCTGTGGCACCGAGTCCCAGTCTCCCTGAGCCGCTCTTTCGGTCGACACTTCCGTCTGCGTAAGCCCCCGTCTCGGGGTCTACCTGCAGGTTTGGGGGTGGAGGGATGCAAGCACCTCCCTTGCGTAACGGAGTAGAACTTTCGTAGTCATCATCATCTCTAACATCAGAACCATGCATAGGTCCTTCGGAAGGGTTGACTTCTCCAATCTCTTTGAAGAACTTTGACACTCTCAAGAATTTCGGACTGAGGCACAGTTGATGGAGGTATGATGGTTGGGATGTCCAGAGGACTCATCGGGGAGTATGGCACCCCACTGCCAATCTGCATCTTTCTGACCATCTCAGGAATAAGACCAGGTGGGAACAAAGGATATGGTGGCAACTTCTCGGCACTGGTAGCAGCTTGACCTGGCAATAAGTGCGGCAGAGGTTGGGGGATTGCTGGTTGAACAGAAGATGGTATGGGGAGGGACCCAGCAAAAGCAGCAGGAGGGACTGAATTTGGAAGAAATTGCTGGGGTGGCATGGAAAGTGGCACCACTTGACCAGGAGCTACATGTTTATCGAGATGCTCTTGATCGTGCGAACTTGAAACAGAACCTTGCCTTTCAGGCTGCCATTGTGACAACATTCAATAAAATAACAACAATTAATACATATGGCTATCAATGTGTATATCTCAGTTCCTGACAACTTCAAACACAAATTGTTTATACACAAAACAGAAGCATACCTGCTGCTGCATCTGTTGATGCAGTAGACAAGTCTTTTGGAAGACCTGGAAATGAATTACTTGATTGTCCACCAATCATCTCATTCCTCAATGAATCAATCGATTCCTGCTCATAGATCTTATTAGAAACCCATAACTGCAAAATTTGCTGCAACTTCATCTGACTGTCTTCAGTTATCTGAGGGTTGTGATATATCCTTGCAAGCATGGAACCTAAGATAGGTTTGAATGCAAGTGATTCATTATCAAGGCCTTCACCAGTTAGACGATGTGAACTGTACATTTAAAGGCAAACAAAAAAGGAAATCAACAAACTATACACACCATCATCAACTACATCTGTCTACAGAAAAAGTACTTCTTCACACAATCATCACAAATCCTGACAGAACTCCCGAGTATATAACCAAATAACTGTAATGCACATAAACAAAGATAGAGCCTTTTCATATCTAATGACTGGAATGCTAACCAATCATCGGAACTGAAGCTAATCATGAACTGTATTGTTCATAAATAATAACAATGCCGAGTAACAACACAAAATGTAGGATGTCACAATAACTCCATATACAAACTAGAACACAGCACTCGTAAACTACAATCTAGCAAAATCAAAGCAAGCGAGAGCGAAAATACCTGTCGAATAAAATGTCATTGACAAGAAATATCACATGTAGCTGCCTCTCAGGATCATCAAGCCCAAACACCCTCTCTCTTAGAGCCTCAGCAAGCGCGGGAGCGAAAATCGACCTCTGCATAAACCAAAACTTAGCTCCTTTAATCGACTCTTTAGTCCCGTTCAATGTCATAAGCACATTGCTCAGCTCCACTGCCACATCAGGCGGCAGCGGCAGCGGCCCCGAAAGCCCCATAAACGGCGTCGCCGCCGCCTGATGGTCATAATCAGACCTCCCATAAACTCCGAACGGCTGCTGATTATGCCGCTGCTGGTCGTAGAAGTACGACTGCGGGGCCATCATCGGATTCGGCGGCGGGCGAAGCATATGGGGAGCGAATTGCGGGTTCGGGTTAAATGACCCGACCCGAGTGGAGGCGTAGAGCTTGTAACGGTAATAGGCGTGGCCTTCGCCGCCGAAGAGGAAGGCGTAGTTGGGATTGTCCTGCTGCTTGTCGCGAATCATGGCTTCGAAATCGGGGCCGTTCTTGGCGGAGTACTGGACAAGCTTGTCGATCCGTTTGTGGAGCTCCGGGTCGGAGGGAAGCGCGGCGGCCGGAGGAGGAGGTCCGGCGGCGTGGAATTGCGGGGGGACGATGGGAGGGGGGAGGTGGGGAGCGAAGGCGGAAGGAGGAGGAGGGAGGTGGTGAGGGTGAGGCGGCGGCGGCGGCGCGTGGGAGAGGACCTGATGCGGAGGTTGTTGCTGCTGCTGCAAGTGGGGGTGGTAGGGGAATTGCTAGAGATGAGGGTGCGGAGGTCCGAATGGGGGGCCGGGGAACTGTTGGGCCTGGAGCGGGTACCCGAATTGTTGCTGCGGTGGCGGCCGCTGCTGCTGTTGTTGGGCGTAGGCGGCGTAGTCGTGGGCTTGTTGCCGATCCATGGTGCGACGTCGTTTAGGGTTGAGGAAGACAGTGACAAGCTGATTATATATGATTGATTTTAGACTAATTTTTTTTATTTTTTTTTAAAGATGCGCGGCCCACCTCATTACTACCGTTAGCCGTGTCTTGGTTCCGAGAGGCCCATTTCGCCTATTATCTTATATTTTTACTTTTTTCTTAAAGAAAAGACGTCCGGGCCACATCACCTACGTCCGCCTAGCCGTGTCTCGGGTCCATCTAGTCCGCGGAGGCCCAGTTACCTAATCGATTGATTTTTTATTTGATGCATGTTGAATGGGCCCACACATCGGACTCAGTGTCGCGACGCGTACCAGGCCCATTCCGTATACCCTAAACCTTTTCACAAACCCCTCTCTCACCGAACTTGTTGCTCGGATCTGTCTTGGCCACAAAACATCCAAAGGCATTTGGGACTATCTGGCAAATTTCTTCAATCAAAAATCAGTTGCTAGTGCCACCAGCTTAAAGCTTCAACTGTATGAACTTCAGAAAGGCAACCAATATGTTGATGCTTATCTCCAACATGCCAAGTCCATTGCAGACGCACTTGCCTCAATCAATCAACTTGTTTCTGATGCCGATCTGGTAATTGCTACTCTTCATGGTCTTGGTTTTGATTATCTCATGCTTCGTACTGCCATGTCCTAGACTACTCTTCCAAATTTTTCTGATCTTCGAGCCAGGATTCTTGCGTTTGACGCCCAACAGCCACCATCCCCTGCTATGCCTACCACTGCCCTCTACCACAACGTCGGCTCCTCCTCAAATTCGGCAGCCAACCGCTCTGGTCACCGTCCGGCTACTGGAAACAACGGCGCTGGACATTCCTCTAGCAAGAACCGTCGTTCATATAGACAGCCATCTTATCGTTCTGGAGGATATAATCATCAGTCTTATCGCCCACCTTTTATGGGTTACCCTCAACCAAATCCATGGGCCCGGCAGCAGCCCGTGCTTCCTAATTCTCAACAAGGCCTCCTTGGCCCTCCTCTTGGACAGCAATGGTGTCCAACCTATATGTCCTCTCTTCATGGGCCGACTCAATGTCCTCATCGTTTCTCTGGACCTGCCCATGTTCGTCCCTTTGCCGGAGCCCATTTTGCCCCCCCCTAATGATCCATTTTGGTACCCCAACACCGAAGCCACCCATCACATGACCTCCATGCTTCAGAATCCTCAACATTATGGAGGTCCTCACAATGTTTATATGGGTAACAGTGACTCCATGCCTATATCTCATACGGGTACCCCTCCCATTATCTTTGGGAGATTCCAAATTCACTCTAAACAATGTTTTTCAAATTCCTTCTATTCGTAAAAATCTCCTCTCTGTAGCAAAATTTACGAATGATAATCTTGTTTTTTTCCTTTTTGCTCCAGATTTCTATCAAATATATTGCTTACGTTCTGGTCGTTTATTATTTTAGGGCCCATGTAAAGATGGTCTCTATCCTCTTCCAATTTCCGGCTTGCCTTTCCAAGTTCCTCAAGCTCTAGTTTTCGTGTCGTCCTCCCTTTGGCATAATCATCTTGGTCATCCGTCATGTCTCGTCTTGTGTCGTCTATTGGTTCCAAGTCTTCTATTCTTTCGTTTTGTAATGAATGCGCGCTTAGTAAGTCGCACCAGTTACCATTTTCATCCAATAAAGAATTTGCTTCATCTCTTTTTGATATAATTCACGGTGATGTTTGGATGTCCCCAACCACTTATGTTAGTGGATTTAAATACTATGTAATTTTTACAAACGAGTACTCCTGTTACAGTTGGATTTACCCCATGCGACGAAAAAATGAAGTTCTAACACATTTTCAAAATCTTGTGGCACTAATTCAAAATCTTTTTCAGGGGTCCGTTAAAAATCTTCAAAGTGACAATGGTACTGAATTTGTAAACAAAGTCTTTTCTCACTTCTGCTCTAGTAAGGGAATCCAACAACGTTTTTGTTGCCCTCATACTCCCTAACATAATGCCCTTACTGAGCGTAAGCATCGTCACATTGTTTCTACTATTCGTACTCTTCTTATCACTTCTCATGCTCCCCAAGAACTTTGGGTTAAAGCTGCCCTTACGGCTATCTATCTAATTAATCTTCTCCCTCCAATAGAAGAATTCATTCTTGCAGTTGATACCACACTCACCAGTCTCCCACTCCCTCCTGATCCCATCCTCACCACCAAACTCTGCTTTGACTCCGCCCTCCTCCTTACCGGCGCTCCCCACCGCTGCACCCGTCATCAACACTTACCAACGTCGTGCTCGATCAATCCCACCACCACCTCCTCCCCCTCCGCCAGCCCTCACTCACACATACAACCACCGTACGCCACCACCACCAAAATGAAGGCGTACCATATACTCTTCGATCATCATTGAGTCTGATAAATATGAACAATGATGTGTGTGGAAAGTCTATAGCTAGCGGCGAAAAAACACCTTGAGAAATTTGGGGTTTCAAGTGTTTTAAGGTTTGGCCGTGATCAACTTAAAGGTAGAGTCGTAAGATTTGGTCGTTATCAACTTAAAGGTAGAATTGTGCTGATAACGTGTTGTGAAATAAAGAAAAGATAGAGAGAGGACACATAGAGAATAGTTGGGAGGAGGTAAAAGTCTGCTCATTCATTCTCATTAGTCTCTTTATATAGATGTAAGGTTTACAACCGACTACATAACTAATAAGTAATTAAGTGAACAGCCACGTAGATTATAATATTTATAAGAACAGTGTTATTATCGAAGCCAAAGCCGAGTCATGTGGTTTCAGTGAGAAAGTTGCTCGGACAGAAGACATTGGAATTTCGGAGCCAAACGTGTTTCGCTCTCAATCCAATCCTGACGATCACCCAGGTTTCAATTTCTCTTTTCTTCTTTTGGGTTTCAATTTCTCTTCTCAGATTTCAAAAGTCTCCATCTTTCTCACTTGTGATTCTGACATTTCAAAGTCAATTTTTAATAGAAACCCACAAAAGATTTGGAAGAAAGTTGGAGTCTTTTGCAATTTTATATAAGAAAGTTGGAGACTTTTGCAATTTGGTTACATAATTTGATAATGGGTGATCTGTGTTGTTGTGAATTGTGATCAGGGAAGAAGAAGATTTGGGGTGTGTGTGTGTGAAATATGCAACAGCAGCAACAAGAGGCCATAATGCAGCAAGCTCTGCTTCAACAGCAGCAACAGCATATGTACCATCCTGGTGTTCTTGCAGCTGCTATGTCTCAGGTTCTCCCAACATCATCATCACTCTTCATTTTCATCGAAATTCGGGTGCTCTTTGTGTTTGTTTGATTGTTTTGATCACAAAGTTTGATTCTTTAAGTTGTTGGCAATCACTGAGTTTCACCTGTACTTTGCAAATGATGGTTTTTTTTTGTTTTTAATGTTGGTTGTGAATTGCGCTGTTAGATTTACTAAGATTGTTGGTTTATTTGTTTTCCGATGATTTGCAGATGGAGCCTATCCCAAGTGGAAATTTGCCTCCAGGCTTTGACCCGTCCACATGCCACAGTGTGTAAGTGCTAAAACAATAGTTATTCGTTCCTCCTGGTTTTGGAATTTTTGGTTTTGTTTCTATTTTGAGTGAATCATGGAGCTTCTGGTTGTTCATATTCATTGTCAAATGGTAATCTTATGAGGGCTTGATGGCTTCAGGTATGTCGGAAACATTCATGTTAATGTCACCGAGAAGCTTCTTGCTGAAGTTTTCCAGAGCGTTGGTCCTCTTGCAGGATGCAAACTCATTAGAAAGGATAAGGTAGATTGAGCTCTCCCTTCTGATAACATCCCCCGACTGTCATTACAGGATTTATTTCTTTCCTTATTGGACCATGGCCCTCCCTCCCTCCCTCCCCTCATCTAAATATGAAATTTGTGACACATAAATCAGTAGAAAATTACTGCTTTCCAATTGGTGGCTATATGCAAATGATCTATACATTTTAAAAGTGCTAATATGGATCTTAGAATTTGATCATTGAGACATGATGCATTTTTGTTATTAGAGGTTTCAAGTTATTGGATAATATTCAACTGTGCCAAATAAATTAGAAATGCTTTAAATTTAGAGTTGGTTCTCCCCATAATTTTTGTTTTCCTGATGTGGTTGTGTCATTATTGTTGCAGTCGTCATATGGATTTGTTGATTACCTTGATCGAACTTCTGCTGCCCTTGCAATAATGAGGTTACATGGACGCCAACTGTAAGTATTCATATGGCTGTATCTTTATTACTGCAGTCGTCATATGTCAGTTGAGGAAAAGAAAAAAATAAATGAAAACCTTGATGTCATTATCAAAGCATAGTTATACTTACTAGTCTTTCTAATTCTCTTTGCAGTTACGGTCTGGCACTTAAGGTGAACTGGGCATATGCCAATAGCCAGAGGGAAGATACTTCAGGTTACTTTGAGCTTCAGTTGCTCTGCTGCTGCTCTTGGATATTATTGCTTGTTACCATTTCATTAGCATTCATTCCTTTAATGCGATTCTACAATTATCAGGGCACTACAATATATTTGTTGGTGATCTTAGTCCAGAGATTACAGATGCAACTTTATTTGCTTGCTTCTCGGTCTATCCTAGTTGTTCGTGAGTTCCTGTTTCTTTGGATATCTTTTTTCCTATTTCATTATTAGTAGATATATGCCCAGGACTCCAGGGTAGCATGTTTTTGCTTTCCTCAGTGCTTGGTCAAAATCTAAATTTACTACTGCTAATGTAGAAACTAGAAACATGATAGTTTCTACTCGGTCGTATTAAATGTGCACTTCCAATTGGTGTGGTATAACACTGCATATCACCCTATGGAATGAAAAATCTCCTTGGTGTTAGGCTCACAAGATTTCCTTTTTGTCCTTCCATGATATGCAGTGACGCAAGGGTAATGTGGGATCACAAAACTGGCCGATCAAAAGGATATGGATTTGTATCTTTCCGTAACCAGCAGGTATTCTAGAGATAATAGTGAGAATTCATCCCCACCCCACATGTATTATTATTTTTTTTTTATGAAAAAAAGAAGAAGATAGATCATGTGAATTTTTTTCTTCTCAATCTATTTGTAAAGAGTTGGTTCTCCTAGAGGTGTAGGTACTAAGATAACAGAAATTTTGGGTGTGATAGTTTTAATTTTGCTATCTTAAGGTCTTCTGTATCACTAGATTGATTTTTTCATGCATTTGTTCTGCAGGATGCTCAGAGTGCTATCAATGATTTATCCGGTAACACATCCAGATGCAGTTTTTGAACATCATTATATCATCAATTCAGAATGTTTGATGTATTTTAGGCTCCGTTTTTTAGGTAAATGGCTTGGAAACAGGCAAATAAGATGCAACTGGGCAACTAAAAGTGCTAGTTCCAGTGAAGAAAAGCAGAGTAATGACACACAAAATGCAGTTATACTGACAAATGAATCTTCAGGTAGCATGGGAAATTTCGAGTTAGTTCGCCCACACTATGTAGGATCTCTTGTTAAATATGATCAGAGGTTTCTTTTAAGGCTTCTGGGCGCTATAGGACTTTAGTGCTGCTTGATAGTAGATTCAAGTGTGCAAATCTGAGCTTTGATAATGTAGTGAATGTACTTTGAAATTAGTATGTTTGTGGTCAATACATAGGGTCTTAATGGAAGCGTTTGGCTAAGGATAGAAATCTAACCAGTCTAGAAATATAATATCATGGATATGAGTCTGATGCTGGTTGTATGTAATGCACCAAAACTGCCACTAAGTTTGAAATGTGCTATAGGTATTTAGTCCTTGTTTTTGCTAGATTTTTATTTTTTTTTACTTTTTTTGTTTTGTTTTTTTTGTTTTGAAAGGAGAACACTTTAAGATAATTGGTATTTGGTAGTGAAGATAGGTCTTGGTTTAGTTGACCCGTGATATGCATTCCCTTCCTTGATAATACCAAGCTATCAGAAGTCAGGACTACATAATGAATGTTCTTTGGTTTGTATTCTTTTGCAGATGGAGGTCAGGAGAACTCCAATGAAGAGGCCCCAGAAAATAATCAAGCATATACGACTGTCTATGTTGGCAACCTTCCCCATGAGGTGATTAAACAGTAAATCTTGCTGCATTAGCAATCTAAGTGTTACACCTTAATGTGGTGTTTTAGACTATATCTTCTGTTCCAAAATATTTAAATAAATAAAACTTCTGGTACAACTTGTGAAGTTATCCACAAAATCTTGCTGATAATCTGGCCTGCGTTCCCAGATCACTCAAGCTGAACTTCACAGTCAGTTTCATGCTCTTGGGGCTGGGGTTATTGAGGAAGTGCGAGTGCAGAGGGATAAAGGTTTTGGATTTGTGAGATACAACACCCATGATGAAGCTGCCATAGCCATCGAAATGGGTAATGGCAGGATAATTCGTGGAAAGTCTATGAAGGTAATAAAATCTTTACTGCAAGCTTGTTTGATGCATATGATCACATATTGACACTTATCAAAATCACTGTCTATATTTGGTTTGCATGCATCCTGGAGTTACAAGGTCTGTTGAGGCCATTGTAAACCGATGTACCATTTCACTGGTGGTCATCTAGGAAATTGTATGCTTTTCATAAATGATAAAAACATCTCTTCTTATGGGAATGGGACTGTGCATTGCAGTGCTCATGGGGTAGCAAGCCGACTCCACCTGGGTTACCTTCAAATCCTCTACCACCCCCTGCTCAACCCTATCAGATCCTTCCAAAAGCTGCTATGAACCAAGGCTATTCTCCAGCTGAGTTGTTGGCTTATAGGCGTCAACTTGCCTTGAGTCAAGCTGCCATGAGCTCTGGTGGAAGCCAACCTATGTATGAGGGATATCCTAACACTTCATCTGGTCACCAGCTCATGTATTATCCTTGAGCAGACCAGCTTGGGTTTTTTCACCCAATTAATAGTGCCATTTGTTCCTCTTTGATCTTATCATCAGTACTAGTATTTTCTTGTTGTTTTCTTTTCTTTTTCCTTTTCGAGTTGTTCCTCAGTCCATAATCAGTTACATGAATTTTGATCTCCTATGTTGTATCATGTAATAGGTGGTTAGAAATTGGAATTTTTCCCTTTTATGATATGTGATACTTGTTATAAATATACATTTGGGTTAAAGTTACCAGAAGATGATCCATCCAAAAATGTGTCTTATGTCAGACTTGATTGTGTGGAGATATTTATGTGTTTTTTTTTTTTTTTTGAAAATCTGAACGGCCTACTATAAAAGAATGGCCATACTTGCATGAAACAAAAAGAAATCTTGAAACATAAAGAAATGGGGAACCGTCAACTGTGAAGGTGTTTTACTGTTGCCTTACCAACCATTTTCCTGGGTTTCATTGCCAATTACCTTGAAACATTCTTGAAACCTACAGGTTGTAACAAAAAATAATTTTCTTTGTTTCATATGATGTATCTCTCCTCAGTATATATGATTGTTTTTGCTATCTAGTACTAAAATTTAGAGTACATCATTAGCCCCAAATCGTTTCAAGCATCTTTCATGAGCTTTTTGAAACCTTTTGTATTAAAGAAAATTGATAGAACTTTTTGAAACGTTTCAATCATCTTTCATCTAAGAAAAAACGTGGTAACATCATATTTGAAGACAAGGTTTTTGTTGTACGTGTTGTAATAATGTTTTTGCACTAGGAATTGATAAGTGATTATCCATGACACTGAGATGAGAAAAAGAAATAGAAAGAATTATCTACAAAAATCCATGACGGATGTGTTAAAGTTCACGAGCTCATCATTGCTCTCCGCTACATTTGCTACAGGATGATCGAACATCAAAATTTCCTACAACATCTTTACATTTTTGGTGTTCTGCTTACTTACAACAGTCCTGTTAGCCTGCTACATATTTGGTTATAACAGTTCTTTACATTTCGACTTGATAGAGAGCAATTGATTGATTGATTGGTGTTTGATCTTAGCCCTTGACAGATCTCGAGCCTGGTCCACTCATAGCATCCTGCAAAATCAATCCAAAATAACATCTCATTCAGCATTTGATGATTTCTTGAGTTAGCACTTGGCATTATGAACTGAAGTATGGTTTGACGGTTATGACTTGTATATGTGACTAATACTTACCAGCTGCACTGAAACTTGACTGTGCTGAGGTGAAGAGCTACTGTCATCACCCATCAGTGTGTGATGCATAGTCTCTTCAGCAATCATTTTCAATCTGTTGAGTTCTGGCAGGATCACGTTGCCGAGGTCCGGTCTGTCTTTTCGTCTTAACTCTGCACATTGGAGAGCCAGCTTGGCAAAGTTCATGGTTTCTTCAACAGGCCAATCTGGCACGGCTGGATCCAGCATTGAAGCGAAAGTCCCTATTTCAATAGACCTTTCGACATGATGAGTCAGTCCCATTGCTGGCTTGGCTGTGATCATTTGCAAAAACATTATTCCAAGAGAGTACACATCAGACTTCACGCCGAGCATGCCTGTCTGCTGATACTCAGGATCAATGTAGCAGAATGTTCCTGCTGTTGATGTCATTCGATACTGTGTCACAGTGTCAGCCACTGAAGGAGGCACCAGCCTTGCCAAGCCAACGTCGCTGATCTTGCTGACATAGTTCCTGTCAAGCAAGATGTTGGCAGGTTTCAAGTCACGGTGCACTAGTGGCTCTGGCTTGGCTTGGTGGAGGAACAACAAGCCTGTGCCTATTTCAGCTGCTATTTTAATTCTAAGCTGCCAAGAGAGAGGTGGAGTGTTTCCTCTTCGCAGGAGGCGGTCTTCCAAGCTCCCATTTGCCATGTACTCGTAAACCAAACATCCATATTCGGGGCAGGCACCAAGGAGCAGAACCATATTAGGATGCCTTATACAGCTAAGTACTTCAACCTGATGTAGAAAATATAGAAATATTTTTTATCATTCTATCACTATTGTTGATGCATGTCTACGAGGAAAGTTTCTCTTCCTGACATGTTATGTTATCAGACTGTCAATATGCATGGTCCAGGTTCACAATGTGGCAACACAACATATCATATGTATATAGAGGAATGCAAACATTACCTCTTGGTTAAACTGTGATCTTCCTTGAGCTGCATCAGGGCGTAGAACTTTAATTGCAACAGGAGTATGATCTAGATTACACCGATATACAGGACCATAGCCTCCTTCACCAATCTTGCGAGATTCTGCAAAGAATTCTGTGGCTGCCTCAATGTCCTCGATGGAATACTTCCTATACCTGACATCCAACTGTTGCAAGGCATTGAGTGCCTTTTTCTTCTCTTCTGATTCTTTGAGTGCCTTCATTTCTGCATTGATTCTCTTCTGTGCTTCTAGTTCTGCAATTCTCCTAGCTGCTTCAGCTGCCTCCATGGCTGCTTTGGACTTGGCTCTTTCCTTTTCCACAATAGCCATCGCGGCTTCCTCAGCTAACAGTGCCTCTTCCAGTCTTCTTTCTTCTTCTAATTTCCAGCGCTGGAGTTCTACTGCCTGTACATTATTTATATCTCTTGTTATAATAAGATCTTCTTGCTTGAAATGATGAAACGTATTAAGACTTCATGTACCTTTTGCTTGGCTGAGAGTGCCTCTTTACAGGCGGTACTATACATTTCCATAGTTTGCTTGAGCTCGAGCTTTAGCCTCCTCATTTCAGCCTCCACATCATCCTGTAATTTTGATTGGTAAAACTAAAACCATCTCTATTGTAACATAATATTTGGATGCTAGGTGTTTTTCACACAACACAAGAAACACATTTTGCTGAAATGTGACAAGATACACTTACCATCATTGGCTGTGAAGCAGACGATAATCTATCACTTTCCTGAGAGAAGGAGGAGAATGCAGGTGGAGAGCTGCTGATATCCAGAGACTTCCTTCCAAAGTAGTTCATAGACTCAAAGCTGTGGTTCATGTCTATTTCTGTGCTGTTTGACGTTCGTGGCGGGGTGGCTTTTCCTGAATCAAAGGCATCGTAGAATGTAGGGAAGATGCGGTCAATGCTAGGCCTTCCAGAGCTAACATAAGATATGTCAGAGTCCGGCATAGGGAGCTCCGGATATGACCTCCCATTTGGACCTTTTCTAGTGAATGGTGACCTGCTTTCCATACCATGATTACTAAATGTTAGTTTTCACTTTCCAACATGTTTGTTTCTTATCTGAGTATTGCACAAAACTTGTGTTATCTGACCTGAAGGAGTCTGAATCATCATGTGACTGGCGTGGTCTGTCCGGTGGCCTTTCTGTTGCTGGTAGAGGATCCAGAACATAGGTTATAATTAGTGAGAGAGCATTGTATTGAATATGTATAAGGTACTCTCAATAAGATACAAGTGCACTTACATTTCATATTATTAGGAGGGTTCATAAATGGCTCTGATTTTGCCGTTTGGTTACGAAGTTGGTTCCTTGAGATGGCTGGAGCTGGACGTGTGGCAGCTCTCGAGGAATGAGGTTTTCCTTTTGATATGACATATACAGTGCAAAAATCTGGTGCCAATTTCATTACAGTGCCTGGAATATCTGATTGTTTGAATCTGCACAAGTTTTTGAAAAGTAGTTAAACGTATGTTCTATGTAATACCAAGGACTTTTCTTATTAGTCTACATCTAACCCCTTGCAGCACCTGTTAACTTTCCAGTTCAGTTGTTAAATTTATAGGACCATTGGTTTACTTAAGAAGGCTTCAGAAAAACATGATGTATGTACCTGAGAAAACCACTTTTTGATGATGCACCAACAACCAAATGCTCGATTGCAGTTTGGGTACTGTATTCGACCAATGCTTTTGCTACATCCGTGTCTTCTAATACGATGTCCTTACATTGTATCTGTTACACATAGTATGATCAGCAATATGTGACTCTCCTTTACCCTTCTAAATGGTAAAGACAAGCCATTATCAAGTTCATGAGACTCACATTTTTTCGTGTGCAGAAAACACGAAAAGGAAGGAACAATTCCCTGGTCTGGGGATCAGGGTCTTTGCATACCAACTGCTGTTCCCAATTTGGGTTACTTCCTGCACCAAATAGTCAAAAATCAATATATGCTATCAGGAACCCATGATTTCATTTTCTTGGTGTGCAAGTCAAGCATTGAGAAAGTAATTTTACACCTACTTGAATTGGTGGGTGATTGAGCAAACAGGGAGGGTTTGATCTTGACATGGAGAAGAAGAATAGTTTGGCCTTTCTGAGCAAGATTGTCTATTGCCCATTTCAGTGAAGTTTGGCTGTTCTTGTCTTTGTCTATTGCCACCGCTATCAATGCAGTCCCTGATCCATCCTTCTTTTCGTGTTTATTGTTGGGCAGCCACATTTTTCTCTCTCTCACACACACACTCTTTCCTCTTCCTCAAAATCAAAGAAACAGAAACAAAGAAAAATCCTAATGAAAACCCTTTTAGAAATTAGAATCACAAAATTGATAATGGATTGTGTTTGTATAACTCCTCTGCCTCTCTTAGTGGAGTCCCAAGAAAGAGAGACAAAGAAGGAAGCTGTTTCTGATCATTCTATCTGTGGACTTCTATTTACTTTAATGAATCTGATTCTATCTTGTTAACTTCTTTGCAAGAACAACATAGTACTTGGAATAACAAATTAGTTTGATTTTTTCACTGGTGAATCCATAAATATCTCCCACATTTGCCTTTCTTCAATTGTGTTACTGCAATGAGAGACTCTCCAACATTAGCGGATCCATTTGATCTTTGACCTCTCCTTAACTAATTTTACCATGTGTCATACTAAATATATCAGTATCGTATAAATGCAAATAATTTCCAGAGTAGCCGATGTTCGTTATTCAATAAATTTACACTTCTCACAAGTCATAACTGACAAATTTCTTGAGATGACTTTCCTACATACAAGATGGATGAAGATCATAGTGACACAGATCACAAAATCCCAGAACCAACCTTGATTCTTGCATTTCATAGTTCACAAATTCATAAATGACTTATCTACGCAAGTTGGATGAAGATCATAGTCACAAACATCACACGAAAATGCCCAGAACCTCCCTTGCTTCTTGCAAAAATCACATACATATGCTTTGGCCATGTCCAGCTTCAGCATATGGTCATGCTTTATATCCTTCACTTGAGGGGGCAATGCCTCTCCTTCTTTTCCCAAGGCTGCTTCAAGCTCTTTGATCCTCAACTCTGTGAATGGGAAAGCTTTTGCGCCATACAAAGAGATCAAAGCCCTCCCCTTTGTGCTAACAGCCTTCCCATCTGGTCCGATTAGAACCAAAGCTGGAATTTCTTTAATGTTAAAGATTCGGCAAAGATCTTGTCTTGTTTTATCATTGTAGGGGATGGCAAGCCATGGCATGGTGCATATGTTTAGTTCAAATTCTTTGAGGTCTCGGTCTGTGGAGACGAAAATGATTTCAAAGAGTTCATCATTTGATGTCATAAGCTCACTGTATGCTTCTATAAGCTTGGAGGTGAAAGCACGGCAAGGAGGACTCCAGTGTGCACCAAAGTAAAGGCCTATGGTTTTGCCAACAAGTTCGGATACTGATATCTGCGAAATGGTGATCAACTACATCTGTCAATTCTCTAAGTTAGCAGAAATCAGAAACATTTGAAATAAGCAGTAAACTACGCGTAGGTACCTCTCTACCATCCCTAGACATGAGATAGTTTCGTCCTTGGTGTGCCAGAAGCTCTTCAAGTTTTCCACCTTCACGCTTTACATCATCTATAGCCTTTAGTTCCTCCCTTCTCTTCCTAGTGAATGGAAATGCCTCGGCACCATAGTCTTCAATAAATCCAATCAAATCTTCCTCAATTGATATCCTATCTGAACTCAATGGAACGAGTGATGGGATTCGATCAACGTGGTATATGTCACTCAATCTTTTATGCAGGTTTACATTGAATGGGACTGCCAGCCATGGCATGCACTTGAAGTGTGCATTGAATTTGTCCTCATCGTGGTCGAAGGATACAAAAATAATCTCAAGATCTTTGCCTTCATATCGAAGGGTATCATAAAGTCTCACAAGCTGAGGGGTCAGAGCCTTGCAAGGCCTACACCAATTTGCAGAGAAGAAAAGGCATACTATCTTCCCATTGCATGACGACAAGGGTACCTAATTAATCTCAGAATTAAAACAAGAATCCATTTTAGTATCATAACCAAGCTAAGAACTTCACCTAGCTATAGCATTGAAGTCCTCCTTACATTTCTGTAAGAAGTTGAAGCTCAGCCACCAAAATGCAGAAAACTCATTGGAAAATATTAACAAAACCAGGAAGCAAAACTAAAGAATGATGTGGAGACTACCTTTCTTTCACCAGATAGAAGGAACTCGACTCCTTCGGATTCCAGGACGGTTACTATGGTGCTGCTATCCATCAAAAGTATAAGCAAACTATGATCTCCACCCTTCTTTTATATACTGTTGGGGAAACCAAAAAAGAAAAGGAAAGAGTGACATTCACAAAAGTAACAAGACTCTCTACAAACTCTGGGAGGTAAAAGATGCTTCATATATATTCCATGACGGAAAGGAACAAGACATGGACACCAAGCATCAATTCGAAGTCGATTATTCTCCCAAAATGTTCCATCAAATAGAGAGAAAATATCAGAAATCCTTTGTAACTGGCCATGCTAGTCTTTAAATGACAACCTCGACCAGATACCCGTGATGTTACAGAACAAACGGTACAAGTACAGCCCAGGAGGCAGCATTCCTAAAGTGGGTTCTAGATAAAAGGGAAGGATGAAGTTGCAGCCTTGGAGAATCACGGCTTATTCATACGTGTTCTAGTTGATAGCCTAGTGTGATATTTCCTAGAAACCCCCATCAACTTTTTCTTATAGAAACATCAGAAACCTTAAAATAAACATGATTCTGTGAGTTTGTCGAGCATCGAGAGAATCAAACCTCTAACCTATCCACTCTTAATTCACTTCTCCACCTTCACCACTTGGGCTTCATTAGGAGTTTGTGCTTTTGATTACAGAGATTGAAGTGGATCATAGAAGAGCAAAAGAGGGTACCTTTACTGAGCTGTGGATAATCTTGTGCTTGAGAGAAAAACACTGTATATTCCTTATTCTTCTTCCCTGCCTTGAAACCTGTACTCTATGCATGAGAATTATCAGATGAGAATATAACAACTAACAAGGAAGGTTAGCAAAAGATCATGAACTCCAAGGAATCAGGGACTACAAGCAACCAACACAAGCTTTTAGTCCATTTAGAAGGTATATCCAGTTTGTTAGATATCAGATTCTTAACAGGAGTACGTTTTAAATCTGAAATATCTGATTAAAAGGGAAATCCTAAAAGTCATACATACTGTTGGTTGTTCAGCGTAGGTTTGCTATTATTTAGAGGAAGGTTCAGTATGTATGTAACCGTTTGATCTGATGAGATAAAGATGGGCAGATGTGAAGGCCTGACTTGATCACCGATTCTCCAAGGGAAGAAACCCTATGACCCTATCCAACCCAGCAACAAATAGCCAATGGAACCTGTTGTGGGCCAGAAGGATACAAATGATATCTGCCAGTTGCCATGTCTCCATCAACCTCAATTCTCAATAATAGGTTTTCAATCGGTACAGTAACAGTGGATATTGAACTTGAATTAGCTGGACATTGACACAAATAGTGATACAGTCAATCAGTCGTTACAATTGCAGAAGCTATGTTGATGAATGCTACAGAAATAGTAGTTGCTAATTGAAATGGTTTATAAGTTCTGATCATGATGAACGAATCCCAGGATTTACAACTGTGTTTCCTTATTGATTCACTTCTTTCTTGATGAGGCCCTCGTGAACATGTCTCTGATGTTATGTGATTCCGTCTCCGGTTTGATCTTTTTAGCTTGCCTTCCAGCTGCTCTTGTAGTGACCTTATTGTCACTTTTGCTCTTTTCCTGGCAGATTATAACATGGGAATACAGAACCAGAATTAATCCAAAATCAACAACGCCAACAAATTGATAATCACTGGGTTTTCAAACAGTAAGATGGCTATCATACCTGTGAGCCATTCCAAATCCCTGGGCTACTTTCATACGCAGTTGGGAGAGTTTCAGTGTCTGGTGCTTTTTTCGGTGCCTCTGGTAAATCTATCCTGAGAACACATTAGTAACTCGGTTAATGCATTCTGGAAAGAGTGAATCCACCAAAAAGATGTAAGCATTTTCAGAAGTGCTAGATTTATGAGTATAAGCAGGACCCTTTTTGAGGCAATACCTCAAACGGTCGCACAAAAGCTTCAACCAGGGTTCATCCTTCAGGTATTCCCCTAAGATTGAAACCGCATCAGTCACTGCACCAGCAACGAGGATGAATTAATGAACAAAAAGACAGACTCTTGAATGACTCACATGCTTATTAACAAGTCCTTTGGCACAGCCGTTCAAAATGTACTACATGCACCAACTACATATAGCATACAGCCCATAACATCTCTGGCTATCAACTAAAATTCATTCTGCTCATTTCAAACTTAGGACTGATAAAATTTCCAATTGACACTAGATAGACATAGAAATCGTATAAAACTTGTTTTCTCACTGAAAGTATACATCTTTGTTTATCTTCCCTTGCAGCATAATTACTGTCCAACGTGGATAGCATCTCTTTCAGCTGACATGCCTGCATCTCATAACACAGATATGAACTTAGAATGAACCCAACCACAATAAAAGGATAAAGTTTTCACTGTGGTTTAACAAAGAACAAGATATCATATCCAGATACTAACAAGGTAACAGACACTCCAACAAGTATACATCATCAAAATCAAAATTCACCTTGTGGTACAGCCAAGCCAGAACCTTGGAGTCGTCAAGCCTAAAATATTTGGTGGAATCAATTTCTGCAGATACAGAAAGAAACAAACATGAAACTTTCTCAACTTCAAGAGTATAAAACATCATATTATAAGAATTGACCCTAAAAGAAGTAAACATGTACTCCTTGATTTTGCAGGTTCCCTGAGATTTCAGACGAAAATGGGGGTTAGTACCTCACCTTTGATATCACAAACTACTTGCATAGAAACCTCCGCAACGGACAATAGTTGCTGATATGCGGGATAGCCATCAACAAAGATTATCTCATCCAACGGCCTGAACTTCCCAGGATCATCCCTCTTCTGCAATTATCAAAACGAACGTAGGTACCACTAACAAAAAAGCGCATAAACATAAACAACAACACGACATTCATGAATAGAATTCTGGTATTAAACACCACAAGAATTTTCTATTCTAGTACCTTCATTCTAGCTTCCTCGAAAATGGGCAACAAAACAAAAACAGGATCAAGTCGAGTGGCGGTGTATAACCCACCATCTGTACACAATTTACAACTAAAAAGGTTAAGACAATAAACAAAAACACTGTACTAAACAACAACTGCAAACATAAGCAGAAGCAAAAGCAAAAGCACCCACCCTCGGAAACATAGTCTCCAAGAAACCAAGAACTGTAGGACTGCCTGAACCAGTTAAGCTCCTGGAGCATCCCATCCACTAAAAGACAGCACATTGTGTTTCCTTAACAAATTCGAAACAAAAAAAAAAAAAAAAAAAATCAGAACACCGAATTTCCCGGTCCGAAATTTGAACACTAAATTCCACAAGAGTGCAATACCGGATTTCGGATGTCGGAGCGAAATCAGTTTTCCGGCGCCGTCTCCGGTTGCGGGAGGATCTGTTAGAGGGAAGTGATTCATGAGAATGAAGAATCGAATGAAATGAAATACATTCAGAAGTCAAGTGAGGAGTTACCGGCGGCGATGAGAAGACGGGTTTCGTCGAAACCTTGGCACAAAGCCATGAGATTCAGCGGATTCAAAGTCTGCTAGGTTTTAGAGAGATGGAACAAGTGACGGCAGAGTGAGACGCGCGCCAAGAAAGAGTCGGAGGCACCCGCCGGTCATTCCCGACTAAAAACACTCCACAATAGCCTACGCCACGTGGACCGCCTAGGCCCACCTCGTCTCCGTCTAGCCCGCATGAACTAATTTTCTTTTAAAAATAAATTGGGCTTTGGCCCACATAAGGCTTAAATCTTTCGCCCTATTTCCCTCCTCCCCTCCTTCGCCGATGTGCTGAGAACTTCGCCGTTATTATCAAACTCGGTCTGAGAAAACCACAAACCAACAACTTTCGTTGTTGATTTCCGTTCTGGGTTCTTCATCTTCATCTTTTCTGTTCTGGGTTCTTCATACAGCCATTTTAGCCTATAATGTTGAACATAAGCTGCAAATGGCTTAGCACTTGTGTCAAATCATGGCTTCAGGATTTACACGTATTTTGGGTTTTCATCTCTGAAGAATAGTGCACGTAATGTGTTTGAGGAAATGCCTCAAAGAACCAAACTTTGCCTATTTTCGTACGCAGGGTCTTTGAGCATATATGCTAATTAAAATGAGTGAGATCTATGCTCAAAGTCAAAGACTCAAAATGAATTATCATTCTTCACGATAAACAACGACGTGCAGCGAACTTAAAAATGAGTGTTGCCCTTATACAGATTATTATTCTCTTCTTTCACATTTCATATAAACAAAGACGAACCATGCAAAAATAAGCCTAGCTACCCGAATAAAATAGAAAAACTATGGAAAAAAAAATTAAATCCCATACATATACTCGTTTGTTCTCTTCTTCCATTGTTATTCCTTACCTGCTAGCTAGCTCACATTCTCGAGCAAATAGCACGTATAACATGAATAATAATCCAAGTCGATCCTACTATTCCAACAAAGTTATACCTTCATCAAGCTGCAATGGAGAAGGAGAAGTCATCGTCAGTCACAGCCTTAGACGAGTACACATCCCCATCACTCGCGTACGACGAGTAGTCTTCTTCCTCACTGTCCCTCTCCTGCAACTCCTCGATCTTATCCACCGCCTCTCTCCAATCCCACCTCCCTTCAACGCTACTCTCACAGCAGCACATCCCTATCTTCAACAGCTTCAGCATCTCTCCTTCTCCATTCTTCGTCCCCTTCATTTCCTTATCAAAAACCTCGCCAGTCCACTCCTCCCTCACCACCGAGTTCACCCAGCTGGCGAGGTCGGCGTTGGCACGCTTCCCCTGTTGGAGATAGTTCGCGGGGAACTTTCCGGTCAGCATTTCGAAAATGAGGATACCGAGGCTCCAGACGTCGGTCTTATTGGAGGTGCGGCCGGTTTGCGAGAACTCGGGGGCCTTGTAGGCCACCATGAGCTTGTGGGCGTGGTCTTTGTTGATGACGGGGATTAGGGCGTATTCGGCTAGAACCGGGTTGAGGTTGTGGTCGAGGAGGACGTTGGAGGACTTGAGGTGGCCGTGGGGGACGGGCAACCCCGGGAACTCTTTGTAGAGGTAGCCTAGGCCTCTCGCTACTCCTTTTATGATCATCAGGCGCGTCGGCCAGTTGAGTCCTGGTTGCCCCGGTGCTCGCTTAGCTGAAACACGCAAATGGTACATTATTCTCCGACTGACCAAAATGTAAATATTAATATCGTGATGCACCAAAGCATTATGTATGTAGATGTGATTGGTATTTATGTGATGCAAAATCGTGTTATTGTATGAACGTACCATGGAGATGACTAGCCAAGCTTCCGTTTAGAACAAAGTCATGAACCAAGAGTTTCTCTTCTTTCATGTAATAGAAGGCAACGAGTGGTAGCAGATTAGGGTGTGACAACCTTCCAAGTCTACTCATGTGATCATAGAAGTCATCTTTGCCAACTCTATTCATATCCCTAAACCTCTTCACAACCATAGACCCACTCAAAAGACCAGCCTTGTAAGACGAACCAAAGCTCCCACTCCCAAGTACCTCAGCTGGTGCCCTAAGTAGCTCTTGTACCTCAAACTTCTCTCTGTCCTTTCTCAGAAAATGCAACTCCCCTCCTTTCTCTGCCTTCTTGTACTCATCGTCTGCCACTGGGTCGGGTAGTTGCGCCTCCAATACTCCCCTGGTTTTACGACCTACTGGTTTCATTTCGGCCTTTTCTTGCGCCGATGGGGTTTGCCGGGCTTGACGAGCACGTCGAGCCCGACTGCCTCGGATTGAGGTGATCAACCAGAGCGCCAACAGTAGTACGGCCACTGAGATGACTAGTATGGCTATGATTAGGAGGAGTCTCTTCTTTTTGGACTTGCATTTGCCAAGAGGCGGTCCGCACAAACCTTTGTTTCCTGCTTGGTCAAAAATGTAACTCACAGAATTACAGACGTCCTAGCTACTAAAAGAACTTGAAGATAAAATCTTGAACGATGAATTCGCAGTAGATATATGATAACTAATATGGCTTTAGACAGACGTGCTTGCATTGCAAGGATGTTGAAGCTGCGATAAACAATTAAACATATCATAATGTTCGTGTGTCAATCAGTCAATGCATGATTTCTTTTCATTTTAATTTCTTGCATTGATCATGACTACATGTCTTTCTCTTTCTTAGTTCATATATTTTTCGAAAATATTCCATGTATTATTGAATATTTGAATCAAATCTCGAGTTTTGTATTAGTTCGTCCAACTTTTTGATCCTAATTATTCTACTTCTCATCTCAGAATGTTGAACAGTTGTCATTTCATGTCGTAATTAAGATGCATGCTAAGAACAAAGAACAGTACGTGGTTCATGTGTGCATATGGATATGAACCCAGACTACATCATATCTAGCTAGTCTCCACTAATTTCAATTCGCATTACATGTAGGAAAGAAGTCAAATGATGAAATCACTTACCCGCAAAATCGGCTGGATTTTCATTTCTCAGTGATGCCGGAATCTGACCCTCCAATCTATTGTTTGCCAGATTTAACGTCATCCAGGTCCTTGATTGAAAATTTGGTATCTTGCCACTAAACTGGTTATCCCCAAGGTCCAACTCCACGAGCTTAGGCAAAGCAACCAAAGAACTTGGTATCTTCCCCGTAAATCCATTTTTGGCCAAGTAAACCTTCTTCAAGGTACCACCCATGCCGCTGAACGCGTCTTCAGGAATATCACCGGAGAATTGGTTCTGCGATAAGTAGACACTAATTAGTGCAAGTCTCTTCACATCAGGCAGTGGACCTCTAAAGCCGTTGTTCATGACGCTTATGGTCTTGAAGGCTGGCAACTGTGTGAGAATGTCGATGTCGATCAGGCCAGTTAGTCCCATGCTCTGCAGCTACAGCCCGTATACGCTTCCGTTGTTGCAAAGCACACCCGCCCAAAGGGGCTGGGAATTGTTGCAGGGATTTCTAGAGGTAACATTCCAGTTATCTAACGCCAAGGTATTGGATAGTGAATTCTTGAAATTCATGAGTGTGACACCTTCACCTTCAGTTGCAGTACATGATGAGCTAGCAAATACTAAAACACATAGCATGATAAGCCAGTGATCATATGCTGCTTTATTACGAGCCATATTTTTGATTGAGAGCTTTGAAATACCCAAGCACCGAACCTATTACAGAAGTAAGTGAAAAATTTTGTATCAAATACCGCGTTTCTCGTGGTACTTGATGATCAACAAGAGAAGTATCAGAGGAACTTCTTCATGTTGGAACTTCAGACCAAGTGACGAGAAATGAAATGACGTTTGGGGAAGAAGATAAGAAGAAGGAAATGGAGGTTAAGGGATTGAGGGAATATGTGAAGGTACAAATAGTTGGCTATGCGAGAATGACTATGTCTGTGATTCTATGTAATATCAGCTGGTGATTGGTGCCGGCAATGAATTTGAATACTAATTAAAGGGTTCGATATCATTTTTAACGTGTAATTGTGTAATAATTGAAGCTATGTGTGTGCTGTTCTTGTTAATGGTGATGCGGAAGTATCATTGCTGGCTCATGCAGCCGACTTTAACATTTTGGGCAGATGGAATCGATGGTATATATCACTTTCACCCTTACAGTAATTGAGTAAATATATATATATATATATATATATATATATATATATATATATATATATTAAAGTGTGGACGTCCCTCCGTTCTCTACCGTCCGGCGCCGACGACGGCCCGCCTCCACCCGAGCGGACACCAGAGGTGTCCCCGATCACTTTCTCTCCCCAGCGAGTCTGCCGAATTCTAGTTTTCTGGCGAGATCGATCTTGTCTAAAGTTTTGGGAGGAGGTTGCTGCCCAGACCTTCAAATCGATCTCGCCGGGAAGATAAATTGATCGGGAACATCGCTGGTGTCTGCTCGGGTGAAGCTCACCGTCCGCACTTTAAGGGCTGTGCGGACGTCCCTCCGTTCTCCACCGTCCAGCGCAGACGACGGCGCGCCTCCACCCGAGCGGACACCAGAGGCGTTACTGATCATTTTCTCTCCCCGACGAGTCTATCGAATTCCAGTTTTCCGGTGAGAACGATCTTGTCTGAAGTTTTGGGTGGAGGTTGCTACCCAGACCTTCAAATCGATCTCGTCGGGAAGAGAAAGTGATCAGGGACGCCGCTGGTGTCCGCTCGGGTGGAAGCTCACCGTCGTCAGAGCCGTCCGCACTTTAAAGGTTGTGCGGACATCCTCTTTGGAACGGCTTCGTATATGTGTGTGTATACGAAAACGATATGAAGCGGACGTCCGCACTAGGCTTAAAATGCAGACGTCCCTCTGTTCTCCTTCATCCGGCGCTGACAACAGCACGCCTCCACCCGAGCGGACACCGGATGCATTCCCGACCACTTTCCCTTCCTAACAAGTCCGTTGAATTCCAGTTTTCCAACAAGATCAATCATGTCTGAAGTTTAATTTGGGTGGATGTTGCTGCCCAGACCTTCAAATCGATATCGTCGGGAAGGGAAAGTGGTCGGGGACGCCTCTGGTGTCCGCTCGGGTGGAGGCGCACCGTCGTCGGTGCCGAACGGAGAAGAACAGAAGGACGTCTGCATTTTAAGCGCAGTGCGGATGTTCGCTTCATAGTGGGCTTGTATATATATACGGAGCCGTTTGAGTGCGGATGTCCCTCCGTTCGCCACCGTACGGCGCTGGCGAGGGTGCGCCTCCACCCCCAACGGACTCCAACAGCGTCCCTGACCACTTTCCATCCCCGGCGAGTCCGTCGAATTCCAGTTTTCTGACCAGATCGACTTTGTTTGAAGTTTTGGGTGATCTGGTCAGAAAACTGGAATTCGACGGACTCACCGGGGATGGAAAGTGGTCAGGGACGCTGTTGGAGTCCGTTGGGGGTGGAGGCGCGCCCTCGTCGGCGCCGTATGGTGGCGAACGGAGGGACATCTGCACTTTAAACCGAGTGCGGACGTCCGCTTTGGAATCTTCATATATATATATATATATATATATATATATATATATATACAGGCCATTCCACTAGGGGATCCTTTTTTTTTGACATATATGAGGGATGGAGGATTACATCAACTTTTCGATCACAAAATTACATTTCCACCATTCAATATATAGTTCTATATGAGTAGATCATTTCTGCAAATTTTCAGAAATTTTGGTAATCGTTAAGGTATTCAAAACTACGATTTATAATTATAAGCATGAACGGTTCATGTTTTGTAAATTTGGTTCGTTCATTGATTTAATCTTGTTCGACACTTTAACGATCACAAAATTGGCTGAAAATTTGCAATATTGATCTATATATAAGGACCAACAAACTGAATGGTGGAGATTCAAAAATATAATTAAAAAGTTGGTGTAATCTCTATCCTCATATAAATCAAAATAAGAAATCTTTAATGAAAGGACCTGTATATATATATATATATATATATATATATATATATATATATATATATCATCTGTTTCACTGTTTGCTGATCGAGCTATGATGAGTTTCCAATCCATGCATGCTGTGTTTGTTTTGGGTATATATATTGAAGCCAAACAAACATACATGTACAGCTTGTTCATGAGCTTAACTTCCGGGAACAGTAACTTTGATAACCCTAACTAGGTCATTTGCTGATCTCCGATGTAATTTTCTTAGGTAATTACGTTTCTAATAACGTACTTTGTCTTTGTGAAAATGTGATGGAACTTATGTCATAGACATGCACTGGACAGCTGAAACAATGAGCCCGTATGAGAAAATTATGCTAGCTTGAGAACTTCGAAGTGCTTGGCCGGTCAACTATTTTTTGATTATACAAAGATATGCTTCTTGATTCTATGTCAACGACAGATTTTGAAGCTAGCCTGTAACCAGTTAGTAATCGTGGTTGTCTTTTCAAATTCAATCAGCTATTTTGTAATGTTGGTTAGGGTTTCTGCGGCTTTTCTAGTTGAACGTTAGTGCAAGTAGTTTTTTGGCCCGCCCAGCCTCTTGGGGTCTTTGTTTTTGCTCAGCAGTCTTGAATTCGACATGCCTGAGCTAGCTAGATTAGGGTTCTTGGTAGTAAGTGACACACAGCAGTGGCGGATCCAGCCCGCGCCGGTCTTGACTGGGCTTGAGCCTAGGTGAGTATTTGAAAAACAAAAATAACCTGATATTATATATATAATTAAATACTATTAATAGACTAAGAGTGAAGTTGCTGCAGCGAAGCTAGCGTTTTTTTTCAAACTTGAGGTCTAAGTTTGAAATCTACAAGCTTCTCAACATTTTTATATTCTGTTTCAATTCCTTCCTTTTGGTTTTTAACATTTTTCCATTCTTTTATATGAAATAAGATTGCTAATTTTCTATATAGTTTATGTTGTTACTAATCTACTTGAAGAGAAAATAAGTTGTGAATGTATTTGAAGATGGGGAGTCCCATTTTAGTTTCCATCTCACCCTGGGTTGCATGGAATCGGAAGCGGAACCATGGAAGCAAAGCATTTAGAAACGCGGAAGCGTTTTTAAAAAAAATACTTGGTGACCAGCTCTTCTTCTTCACCAACTCTTCTTATTCACCGTCACCAACTCATCATAATCGGTGACCAGCTCCTCAAAACTTTTTATTTGTTACGGTAAACTAAATATCTTCCCTGCTCCACGACCCTAATTTTAGCAGCTTCATCCACATATTCTAGCTTGTTATTACCCATAAAATCTCAGATTTTTGTTGCCCCCAAACAAAAATTTCTCCCTCCGCCATTGCTCACACCGTCAAGCAAAATTTTTCATGTGTTACGTTTAGCCTATGTGACATTTTCATCTTGGTTCCGCGACTGTCACACATAGGTTTTCGTAACTCTAAAAAGTTTCTTGTAAAATCATTATTTTACGTGTACATCTTAACTTCATGATACAATGTTGATATAAGATCTGATGTGTTATTTCATGAACATTTCAAGTTAAACTGTAATGTGCTAATACGTCAATTATCAAGGGAAATGAATTTTGTAATCGATTATTAGTGTATTTGAATTCATAGCAAAACAAGAACCAGGTGAACAACTATTAGTCGCAAAGAAAAATGCATTGTAAATCGTATAATTGAATTTCACATAAAACTCAGCTTTCTCAGTTTCTCTTGATAAAGCTAGCTAGCTAGATAGCTACATTCCAACATACAGTATTACAAGAATCAAGTTCAAAATATGGTAAAGATTCACTGCTCCAATTCTTTGACCGCCGCTGCTTCCTTTCTTCTTCACCATTTCGCATGGGCTATAAGCAGGGCGGAGGAAATAGAAGACCAGTGGGGGCCTGTGCCCCCATTACATTTTGACGATTGGCAGCCAAAGAGGGAGTTGTGCCCCCAGTGAAAGAGGCAGTTGTGCCCCCAGTGATTGACCAGTGCTGCAATCAATTTTTGTGCCCCCATAGGTATATTTTTCTCCCTCCGCCACTGGCTATAAGAGGCTCTCCACACAAGCCACTGTTTCCTGTTTGAATGAGGACACAATTTTCATTTCAAAGTTAAAACTCCATGGAAAGATCATTGTAGTGTGCAACTGTACATGCATGGATGATTGTACGTGTGCTTATGTAGTCAAATACCTTCTCTACTAATTTCAACACAGATCGCATAACGAATTAGGGCAAATGATGAAGTCACTTACCTTCAAAATCAGCTGGATTTAAATTGCTTAGTGATGCCGGAATCTGACCCTCCAATAGTCCAACCTGTTGTTTGCTAGATTCATCGTCATCCAGTCCCTTGGTTGGAAATCTGGAATCTCCCCTGTAAATTGGTTATCCCCAAGATCCAACTCACCAAGCTTAGGCAAAGCAACCAAAGAACTTGGTATCTTCCCTGTAAATCCAGTATTGGCCAAGTAAACCTTCTTCAAGGTACGTACCACCCATGCCACTGAAAGCATCATCAGGGATATCACCAGAGAATCGGTTCTGGGACAAGTAGACACCAATGAGTGACAGTCTCTTCACATCGGGCAGTGGACCTTCAAAGCTGTTGTTAATGAAGCTTATGGTCTTGAGGGCGGGCAACTCCGAGAGCGTGTTAATGTCGATCTGGCCAGCTAAACCCATGCTCTGCAGCTGCAGCTGCAGCCCGTATACGCTTCCGTTGTTGCTAAGCACGCCCGCCCAAAGATGCTGGGAATTGTTGCAGGGAATTCTAGAGGTAACATTCCAGTCTGCTAACGCCGAGGTATTGGATAGAGAATTCTTGAAATTCATGTGTGACACCTTCATCTTCAGTTGCAGTACATGATGAGATAACACATGATGATGATACTATTGCTAACAGAAATAGCAGTACGAGCCATTAATAATCAAGAAGTTGACGATCAATGGTATATGAAAATGAACTGACTACGTGTATATATATATATATATATGTATATATACCACTCCCTAACCTAATTCGAGGCCAACATTCTATCTGAAGACAAAAAAGTATTTCATCATGAGCTGGTGTATATGATCGCAGTGCCGGCCTTTGTTGGATTTCATTCCCCATTTAACGTGTAGTCAATTATTTTTTTCTTATAATTATCTTTACCTTGATGCGTGATCTATAAAATATAGAGCAAATGTCACTTTAGTACTAATTTAAAGATTTTATTGCCTAAATCAATGAAAACATTTTTCTAATGCCCATCTCAATTATTTTGGATGAAAAGACTTTTGTACCCATCATATAATTTCAACCACTCTATCCTCTCTCTTATCTCCTCTCTCAGTTCTCTCTCTGCTCGATCTCATCTCTCTCTTTTCAACCACTCATTCTCTCTCTTATCTCCTCTCTCAATTCTCTCTCTACTCTCTCTCTCTCTCCAAAAAGCTCCGCCGTTCATCTTTGTCGGCCTCATAGCCGGACTCGACCGCACCCGATCTCCTCCACCTGCAACGTCGTCGAGTCCATTTGTCCTCTTTCTCACATCTCCAACGCACCCGCGCCGCCGATGAGAACATCCAAGACGAGGCCCGCTGCCACCGCCCTACTCCGCACAACTTCTCCGCCAAGTATGTCCCCTTCGAGGCCGTCGGCGGCGGCGGCACCTCCCCGGAGTCCTATTCGCTCGACGAGGTCGTCTACCGGAGCCGCTCCAGCGGCCTGTTGGACGTCCAGCACGACATGGAGGCCCTCGGCAAGTTCAACGACGCATACTGGCACCACCTCTTCAACTCGCGCGTCGGCCGCACCACCTGGCCCTACAGCTTTGGCGTCTGGAGCAAGAAGGAGTGGATATGACATTTCCAAGTTCAGAGAAGGCTCAGTTCTTATGTTTGATATGACTAGCAAGTCTGTTTCTTCAAAAATCATAAATCTGGGGAACAAAGTTGTACTGGGGATATAACTAGCAGTAATAAATTTATGACGTCTGGTAATAACACTTTTATCTCCCCTTACTTTAGTTTCTTTAGGCCTTGGAGATACCGCGTTGCAAGTTTACTACTTCTAGTAAATGTTTACTAGGGGTAGTAAACTTTATTTTTTTCATTGAAGATACTGTTTTGTAAGTTTATTACCCTTAGTAAAAGTTTACTAGGGGTAGTAATCTTTATTTTTTCGCATCTAAGTTGATTTTTCTCCTTTTCAATGTGAATTATGGCATTGGAGCTACTGTTTTGCAAGTTTACTACCCCCAGTAAAAGTTTACTAGGGGTAGTAATCTTCATTTTTTCGCATCTATGTTGATTTTTCTCCTTTTCAGTGTGAATTCTGGCATTGGAGTTACTGTTTTGCAAGTTTACTACCCCCAGTAATCTTCATTTTTTCGCATCAAAGTTGATTTTTCTCCTTTTCAATGTGAATTATGGCATTGGAGCTGCTGTTTTGCAAGTTTACTATCCCCAGTAAAAGTTTACTAGGGGTAGTAATCTTCATTTTTTCGCATCTAAGTTGATTTTTCTCTTTTTCAATGTGAATTATGGCATTGGAGCTGCTGTTTTGCAAGTTTACTACCCCAGTAAAAGTTTACTAGGGGTAGTAATCTTCATTTTTTCGCATCTAAGTTGATTTTTCTCATTTTCAATGTGAATTATGGCATTGGAGCTGCTGTTTTGCAAGTTTACTACCCCCAATAAAAGTTTACTAGGGGTAGTAATCTTCATTTTTTCGCATCTAAGTTGATTTTTCTCCTTTTCAATGTGAATTATGGCATTGGAGCTGCTGTTTTGCAAGTTTACTACCCCCAGTAAAAGTTTACTAGGGGTAGTAATCTTCATTTTTTCGCATCTAAGTTGATTTTTCTCTTTTTCAGTGTGAATTATGGCATTGGAGCTGCTGTTTTGCAAGTTTACTACCCCCAGCAAATGTTTACTAGGGGTAGTAATCTTCATTTTTTCTCATCTAAGTTGATTTTTCTCTTTTTCAATGTGAATTATGGCATTGAAGCTACTGTTTTACAAGTTTACTACCCCCAGTAAAAGTTTACTAGGGGTAGTAATCTTCATTTTTTCGCATCTAAGTTGATTTTTCTCATTTTCAATGTGAATTATGGCATTAGAGCTACTGTTTTGCAAGTTTACTACCCCCAGTAAAAGTTTACTAGGGGTAGTAATCTTCATTTTTTCGCATCTAAGTTGATTTTTCTCTTTTTCAATGTGAATTATGACATTGGAGCTACTGTTTTGCAAGTTTACTACCCCCAGTAAAAGTTTACTAGGGGTAGTAATCTTCATTTTTTCGCATATAAGTTGATTTTTCTCCTTTTCAATGTGAGTTATGGCATTGGAGCTACTGTTTTGCAAGTTTACTACCCCCAGCAAAGGTTTACTAGGGGTAGTAATCTTCATTTTTTCGCATCTAAGTTGATTTTTCTCATTTTCAATGTGAATTATGGCATTAGAGCTACTGTTTTGCAAGTTTACTACCCCCAGTAAAAGTTTACTAGGGGTAGTAATCTTCATTTTTTCGCATCTAAGTTGATTTTTCTCCTTTTCAATGTGAATTATGGCATTTGAGCTACTGTTTTGCAAGTTTACTACCCCCAGTAAAAGTTTACTAGGGGTAGTAATCTTCATTTTTTTGCCGGTATGCTTCCGGCAAGATCCGGTGGGTTCCAGTGATATTTTTTTCAAAAAAATCCAATGAGACTCCGACATCTCCGGCGATTTTCCGATCACCATCAATTTTCCGGCGACCGGTGACCGGAATCCGGCGGCCAGTGTCCGGTAACCGGAATCCGGCAGCCGGTGTCCGGTGACCGGCGCCGGTGTGCTTCCGGGAAAGTCTTCCCTTCTTCTTTTTCATTTTTTCTCTTTAAATAAAGGTTAAGGGTAAAAAAGTCTTTTAAAATATCATTTTATTATATTTTAATAAAGATTTGTGTATTTGGGCTTAAATTAAGTACCTTGTATTCAAATGGGCTAAGAAAAAAAATTATCATTGAAATGGGATTTGACTTTTTCTATTTTGTGCATTAGGGCTTTTTCCCAAAAATATATATCTGCTCCTCTGTTCTTATCAACTATGCATCATGCATAATGAGATAGACAAATTGATTAAGTTCCTTGTTGCCTCAGCCGAGATTTTGCGATGATATATATTATTTTGTTTTATGTGTATGAATTAATTGACACACACGTACTGTACGTATACTCCGAACCTTCTCTACTATTGATTAGCATATATGGATATATATATATATTCAACGACCGAGGTTAAATTAGCTTAGGTTGTCTAGAGTAATGTTTCAATATATATATATATATATATATATATATATATATAGGGTCATTCCACTAAGGGATCTTTTTTTTTGACATATATGAGGGATGAAGAATTACACCAATTTTCGATCACAAAATCACATCTTCACCGTTCAATATGTAGTTCTATATAAGTAGATATCACTTCTATAAATGTTTAGAAATTTTAGTAATCGTTAAAGCATTCAAAACTACGATTTATAATTATAAGCATAAACGGTTCAGGTTTGACAGATTTGGTTCATTCATTGATTTAATCTTGTTCGACACCTTAACGATCACCAAATTGGCTGAAAATTTGCATAATTGATCTATATATAAGGATCAACAAACTGAACGGTGGAGATTCAAAAATATAATCAAAAAGTTGGTGTAATCTTTCATCCCTCATATATGTCAAAAAAAGGATCTTTTAGTGGAAGAGCCTTATATATATACAGCTTTTCTCAGCTACAAACGTTTGCACCAATAATTTTGATGCGGATTTTCATTTTTGCATCACTTTTTGATCGAATTTCCTCATCTCCACCGTCTAGTATCTAGATAATATATATTGTGTAGATCATCTATGCAAAAGTTCAGCCAATTTAATAATCCTTAAGACCCTCAAAATTGCGTCTTTCTATTATAAACATGAACGGTTCATATTTGACAGAATTCAGTCCGTCCATTTGTTTTTTAAGTTTGAGGACCTTAACGATTATCAACTTGGTTATTAAAATTTTGCAGAGATGATCTACACAATATTATTTAGATACTAGACGGTGGAGATGAGGAAATTCAATTGAAAAGTGGTGCAAAAATGAAAATCAGCACTAAAACCATTAGTGCGGACATTTGTAGCCAAGAAGCCATATATATATATAGTATACTTTTCGAATTAACAGAGCGTTTATTTTTCCCATCATATGGTTTAATGTGGTTATCAGAAAGTTAGACACATAATTGTATATACCGTTGATTTAACGTGTATGTAATCATGTATCCGAGAGCTAGATAGATACATTAATTGTCTTATTGTATATCACTTAATCTTAACACGTACGTGCCTAGTACGTACTTAAGTGCATAGGACGCATGAACTTCTCTTGTTTGCTTTTGATGGGTGAGACTAGGGCTGTTCGACCTGTAAATTGATACTGAAGTTCACGTGTGGCAGTTTCAGACCAATACCATGTCACAAAATCGAAAGCTCTTCCTTAGCTAGCTCTTTCAGCAAGTCTTTATTCTTCTCATTTCCCTTAATTACCTCTGGAACAAGGCAAAGAGAAGTAGACCTACTCTCACGAGAAGCAACACAACTGCTAGCTAGGTGTTCTCCACCGATCTTTTCCTTTACATCCATGACCATGCATCATATACTCTCGTCTAAATGCAAGCAACATCTCTCTCACTCTTCGCAGCTAAATCAGATCATCAATTGTTCCTTTCCTTCACGAACCTGCAACCATCTCCATGACACCCTCCACCAATTCAACCAAAACCCACATGATCAACATCAACTCTAGGAGCAATGACTCAGATCAGCCAAACAAACCCTTGCTACAAAAATCACCAGAACCCTCCGACGAGCTATCCAACTTCCAAATCAGCCTCAAATGGTGCGCACTCGACCACTCGACCTCCCTCGGAAAGTTCATCTCCTACTTCACCTTCATCCTCCTGACCCTCGTCGTTCCGATCCTAACTTCTCTCACACTTAAGCTTCCATCCAAGGACCCCACCTCTTTCAACAAACTAGTCCAGCTCCCCGAATCCGGTTTAGCTGCCATTGCCTTCTTCACACTCTCCGCCTTCTTTCGGAACTACGGCCTCAGGCAGCTTCTCTTCCTCGATGGCCTCGAAGAGGATACTTTCTCTGTCAGGAGGGGATACACCCGCGAGGTCGATAAGGCCTTCAAGTGCTTGGCATGCATACTCTTGCCTTCCTGCTTCCTCGAGCTCGCTCACAAGGTCATATTCTTCACCACCGTGAAAGTGTCACTGCCATATATGAGTCCAAGTGTGCCGTTGAATTCCATTGTGTTTGTCTTGGTGTTAGCCTCCTGGCTTTATCGGACCGGGGTGTTCTTACTGGTTTGTATTCTCTTCCGGTTGACATGTGAGCTCCAAATACTAAGGTTCGAAGGATTGCACAAGTTCTTTGAAGGGTGTGATTCCAATTCCAAGGTCATTTTTCAGGTATATACGCCCTATCACTGTCATTACTTACCAGTGTTTAGCTGTGCACATATATTAAACCAAAACACTTAATTGTAATAGACAGGAGAAACTTTGATTTCAGGAACATGTCAGGATAAGAAAGCAATTGTGGGTTACGAGTCATAGGTACAGATTCTTTATCATCGGGTGCTGGTTTACCATCACCGTTAGCCAATTTGCAGCCTTGTTGCTGGTTCTGGCCTCCAAGGCAGAGAAGACTTTTCTCAACTCCGGTGACCTTGTGGTTTGCTCGGCTGTGGAACTAAGTGGGTTGTTTTTGTGCTTAATGGAGGCAGCAAGAATGACACATAGAGCTCAAGGAATTGTTGCAATTGCTACAAGATGGCACATGCTGTTAACTTGTTCATCTGCTGCTGGGTTAGATTCCGATAAGCAGGGGAAAGGCCAGAGCCCTGAGGCTAATGGAGGCTGTAATGGAGAGAGTGACAATGATTCATCCGATATTTCGACTTCTGTTTGCCCACATGAACCTTCCCCGTTCCAAACCAGGCAAGCATTAGGTCAGTGATCTTCCAGAAATATTACTCTTTATAAATGTGCTGCAGAGTGCCCAAGTGAATGGATGCTTATACATCTAGATGGTGTGCATGCAGTGACATACTTGGGACACAACCATGGAGGGATCACGCTGTTTGGATTTGCACTTGATAGAGGAATGCTTCACACAATATTCGCCTTTGAGTTCTCTCTAGTGCTGTGGGTACTAAGTAAAGTAGTTGTTTTGTCTTAGATATATATAGCTGCTAAACAACTTTAAGCAATTAATCAATTCTTGTCTTCCTGGGAAGGTTTGCATGTCCTTCCAGCAGGAATATAGAATAAGGACGGATGCACGAACAGTATGAATGTATACATTTTTGTCAACTTAAAGTATGTGAAAGAACTGTAAAAGTTGGAAAAGAATTGTAAAACACACATTATTGAAAGCAATCTCATATTAACCTTCTTTTACTAGGATGACATAGTCACACTTGCTACCACAAAAAAGCTACCGATGTTAAGTTAGCATTTTATACGATCAATTTTGATATCAAAACCAATTTAAATATTCACATTCAGTTAACCCGGAAAAAGAAAGGACAAAAGAAGAGATAAAGAAAGACTATTTACGTTCCTGAACAAGATGATGAACCTGGTTAAGAGTCTTCACAATATCTGCCAGGCATGCGATAACCTGGTCCCCTTGATGCCTAACTAAATCAGCTCGGAGGTCCTTGGTGCTCGTCTCATCAGCAGCCTGATTGTCAGCATTCTCAGTAACAATAGCACGGATGAGTTCTGCACTCCACTGCAGTTTCATAGCCATCATTTGCTCCTGTTCTTTAATGTTCATTATCTTCTCTTCCATTTGAGTATTTTGTTGCTTCCTCTTCAGACCGCTTTTCAGAGTCTTTTTTGATGCCATGCTCTTCATCGGGAGTTCTTTTGAGCAGCTTCCCCCAGGCTGTTCTTCTGAGGACCTTTTTTTTTTCTTCAAGCAGCATTTCTGAGGCAGTTCTTCTGCCAGCTTCTTTGTAGGGGTTGCATCTAAGTATCTTCCCACAGGCTTTTCTTCTTCATGGGTTTGATGAAGCTTTCCTTCGGCCAATTTCTCCATACGAATTGCTTCTAGGCAGCTTTCCACATGCTTTCCTTCAGCGTGGGTTTGGCGAGGCGTTTCTACAGGCTTCCCTTCCACATGAGTTTGGCAAGACTTACCTACTACATTTTCTTCTGCATGGGTTTTGGGAGGATTTTTTAAAGGCTCTCCTTCCACATGAGTTTGGCAAGGCTTTTCTACAGGCTTCTCTTCTGCATGAGTTTGGCAAGCCTTTTCAACAGGTTCTTCTTCCTCATGGGTTTGGTGAGGCGTTTCTTCTAGATGGGTCTCGCGAGGCTTTTCCATCACATGGGTTTGAACAGGCTTTACTATAGTCTTTTCTTCTACACGCATTTGACGATTCTTTTGTGCAGTCTTTTCTTCCACTTTCGCTTGACAAGCCTTTTGTACAGGCTTTTCTGCTGCATGAGTCTGACGGGGTTTTTGTACAGGCCTTTTAACTATAGACCTCCTCACTGGATTTTGAATTGGTTTGCATTTCTGCTGTGTTGACTGTTGCCTCCTCCTCTTGGACTCTAATAATACATGATAATCATAAGACCAACAAGCTGGTTATTATACCTTCAAGGCTTCAGGCATGAATACAACACGAATTAAAAACTAATGTACAAAGCATACTATAAAAACCAAACATCCATTCAGCATTCAATGCAAGTCAAAAGCAATTCAAACGGTGAAGGACTGAAGCAAACAAAGAATGTGATTTCAAGAAGTGCTTTGTGTCATGATCAGCAAATGCACTGCACATATACCAAGCTAAGACTGTAATTTAAACATCGCCAATCACACTCATGAAACATTTCAGCATGTCACAAGCCCAGTCTGAGCTTATCAAACCCCATTTATACTCCTGTATCTTAACCAAAACAACCAATCAAATGACTGCTCAAATCCGGAAACACATGGCAAACTTTTTCTTTTTCAAAATTTGCGATGCACATACTATCATATACATATTAACAAACTGACCTAATACATTCTCAAGTTCATTTCACCTAAACTTAACCGCATTGTCATAATCTCATCAGAACTAAGCCATAATTGTCACTCCATTGCCTAACAAACCAACATGCAGAACAAAACAGATCACACTCGCAGCTAAAATTGACGATGACACAATTCTCACACCACCAAAACGATGCCGTTTAGGAAAAACAACCATACCTGGTTCCACAACTCCTTCATCTTCATCGTCATCAGCCACGTCAGCCTCAGCCTCCGGCTCACTATCCACCTCCGTATCAGACTGATTCTCCTGCACCTTCTCGTAACCTCCGATGGCCTTGAAAACCTCGGGATCGAAGCTCCGCGGAAGCCCGAACTGCTTCCGACGATCGCTCTCCATAGCCCAGTACGAAGCAGCCGACTGCGAATTCCAGTGGTCGATGATCTTGTACTGGTGGAGGAGCGCCTCCCACTTGCGGCGGTACTGGTCCAGAGACCGAGGGACTCCCAGAGCGGTGCAGTTTTGGGCGATGACCTTCCATTTCTGGAACGACGAGAGCTCTTTCCGGCAATCGGCTTCGACGGCGGTGACCTCGTTCACCAGGATCAGTGAATCTGTTTCGGTCCAGTCTGGCGCTACCTGGGAACGGGTTCGTCTGGTGCCGGAGCCCCGGTTTGAGTGGTGGAGCTCCGATAGGGTTTGTTCTCCTTTCATTTCCGGATTTTGTTTGCTCCGGTTTTGCAGAGGCTACTCTACTGAGGCACTGAGCTATGCTCTCATATCACTGAAACGCTCGTGCACATAATGGACTGGGCCGGGCATATTATAGCTTTTTGGGCCCGGGCCTTGAATGATTTTCTTAGATTGGACTGGGTGGATTCATTTTTGGGCTTTTACTTTTCATAGAATAAGCCCAGAAGGCAGAAGGCGACTTCGCTAACTACGCGCCGACTTTGAATAGACAGTGTACGCACCGACTTATTATTTAGACATTCATCACACATTAAACATGTACACTGTTGTCATCATAAGCGCGTTTTAGAAATGAACCGTCTGTTATTATGGTAAAATTCATCCAGCTGTTTAGTATGAAATCTTTATGTTTAGAGTTTGAGTCTTAATTTTTATTAAAATTTGATCAGCTGGTTCAAAGCATATTTGGGTTCGTGGGCCTATAATGAGAGACTAGTATGGATTTGATGGGTACTCTTGTGGACATTTATCTGAATATTACTTGGGTGCGTTAGTTACTAACTTACTAACATAACTGAGGCTCGGTACCTTGTTTTTAATAAAAAAAGTGACGTATACATATATCTTTTTACAACCACAAAACGTTTTCCACATGTTGTGGCATAATTACATCCTTGAATTTGAGATGAAAATTATGTCTATATCGCTCATCACGTGGCCAAAATATATTCTCCAAAGTATCTTCTCCATAAAACGTTTCACACATTTTGTTTTATCAAAATGTGTTTCACACCCCAAAATAATTATCCATCGTTAAATGTTGCCCTTAGAGGCATACTAGAAACATATTGACACTTTATAAACTATCTACAATATTAGAAAGCCAGACTTTTTTGGTGTCAAAGGCTTTACCAATTTTTTGAATTACTTAAATAACTCATTTGTTGCATAAACACAGTAAATTAAAAAAAAAGTAAAATATGTTGGAAGGGTACTACGGTAAAAAAAAAGCAGAAAAAATAAACCAAAAATCAGAAATATATGAGATTATGGTGGAGAAAAACCAAGAATGTGGTGATATCAGATATGGTAGTGGCAGTTTGATCCCATGAATGGTGGAGCAGTAAATTATAACTGTTATTCAACCGCTCCCATTTGCAAATATAAGTCCTTACATGCAATTCAGCGTTAGAACCAACGTGGAAACGGTAGAGATAATGTATTTACAATTTGCAACAGGTTTAATCATGGTTTTTTTTTTTTTTCAAATTTGAAGCTCTTTTCGATTACCAGTAATGTAAATTTGCACTTGAAGGAGGGGAAAACACATGCAAGGGAATCAGTTTGTTTTGGAATGAGAAGTTATAGATTTGAACACATATCGATTGAGGTATGAAGTGTCAAATTATTGTTGTTGTTTTTTTTATTCGCGTGCAAATGTAGGGGTAAGAGGGAGTCGGGAGAGGGGGAGCGGAATGAAAGGATGGCCACCTTGGTCCTGAAGCATCAGTTCAATTGACTGTTTTTGATTCATCAAGTATTATAGACGAAGGATCAGTTCATTTTCACTCTTCTTCTTAAGCTCTAATATTCTTACTAGAAATATCGTAAGAGAAGAATTTTCTTCGTGACTGAATGACCTCACTGAAAGATAGTGAGTGGGACATGAACGAGATTTCAGTAGACTTTCTTACTCCGCACTCCTGTGTTATAGAAAGAGGAAAACTTAAAACGCGTAAAATCGTAGATGCGGAGGCTAGGGACATTTATTATTGTCTACAAAGTCGGCAAACCGCAAACCACTCGATCAAACTGTGGCGAAGACTTGATGAGATTTTATTGACTAAATAGGGAGCTACTTGACGTGCTGCCTAAATTAGTTCGGCTGCAGCATTTAAATAATTAGACATTGCTTAGTCTCATTCATGATTGTATGATACGGTATATATGAATAATCAAACAATTATAAAATATCCTCATAATTTATGAATACTGGCTATGGATGTATGTTGCATACATGATACAACCCAACTAAACCTGAATTTTGAAAGGCCGACCATTTCCGGTCGACAAAGATCTAGAAAAACAAGAGGAGCCTCATTGAACAAAGCTTGACGATGACAAACCAATGTTAGCAAATGCATTTGTTACCTGATTTTTCTGTTTGAGAATGTAAAAAAATCTGTGAGATACAATGCAAACAATTATCCCAAACTACATGAAGTCTCCATGGAATAAAATGAGGCGTATGTAGAAAGTGCATTCGTGTTCGTAAAATCTATCCATCGATGTATATATGTAAATGCATGTTGTCATATACATGCTCTAGTGCAAAAATGACATGTTTTGATACATAGTGTAGGTAGTATATATTCAGACACATGCAATATTTTTCACAACACAAATACATCGGTAACAGAATAACCAAATCAATACAATCATTGAAATCTTTATTGAATAAATAACATGATAAAAACTTGCTAAAAAGAAACGACAAATACGAACACCGTTTTCATACGTATCTTCCCCATGAACCTCGTATCCACATTATCCTCCATCCGATTGCAACCCATCAGAGTTTGCCATCCTCCTACAAGCTAGCATACAAGAGCTTCTTTCTTTTTTTGGTAAATAGCATACAAGAGCTTGTTGTTGGCTCAACACATGAACACATCATTCCCTCTATATTCTGATCCTAGAGATTTGGATGGGGCTGGGAAAGGGATTGATTCCAATCTCAAATTGCAGATGCCTCATTGAACTCAGATCACATTCCCATATCCGACATCTCTCTGCTTTTCCAATTCCCAAATCGAAATCAAGGTTGGAATATTTGGCCACCCAATTAGTCCCCAAGGTGGAATCTAGCTAGATAATGAAACCATATGGACCTCGCTTTAAAATTTACCTAATCCGACTAGGCTAAAATTAAAAGGGCGTGTTGTGTTCTGGGCCGGAGATACGTCCAGGTTCATTGGACCCAAATTGGTTAATGGTTATTTGTCTCCATGACTTGAATGACCTAATTGCGGTACCAACTGCAGCTGTTGACAACGCGTCCAGGTTCAATGAACCTCAACCAGCTGCGTTACTGCACGCGTTAGTTCTACGTTTTGTCAAAAACAACCATGCATGTAGACTTTTAAAAAAAAAAAACATGCATGTAGACAATGCATGGTGATGACTATGCAATTTGCTAAAAAATTATGTTTATCAATTTTTTTTACAAAAAATTATAATGTGTTTGGGACTACAAAGGAAAATGAAAAAAAGGAACTTATGTAGTGAAATATATATTTTTGTACGAAAATGATGAATTGTTTTCATGAAAAACGTAAGATCGATTTGATCGAATAAAACATATGTTCAATATCATGCAAAGATAAGAGAAGATAAGATCACAAATCAGACCACCCAACGCCAATACTTGTATGCCTTAACATTAACTTGTGGTAGCAAAAGCTTACACCTAGATGCTTTATATTAATTTTCTTTAGATTTTCAATAATAATTTATTCATAAATATCAAACTCATGTGTTTAAAGTTATATTTCTCTACTATCTAGTATCTATTTTGAATCGTCTCCATTATGCTCTTAGAGTCTTAGTTAGTATTCTCTTTGAATCGTTGTAAGAATAATATTTCATAATGTTTTCAATATCGTCAATCTTTCATAATTTATTTTCCAAACTTACAAAGATTACCCGCTAGTGGAAGCAGAACACAGCCTTAACCTAGGTCAAAAACAGAAAATCACATAATTTTTCTCATTAATTGTTTAATTAACTAACAAATAAGTTACCAAATCCACCTCCTAACAGAAAATAGAAACAGAAAATGCATCTCAAAAAAGAGCAGTGTTCACACAAAACAATATAAATGATGGATCATGCATGTACATGCCCACCATCCATACCACATACATGATGCATCAATCCATAACAATAAACAATTAGATCACGTGGCAAGGCACGGGGTGTACACTTCGCCGGGTCTTCAGATTTTCCCTCCTCCCCTTATAAAGCGGGCATATATCTCTCCCTCTTCGTCACGAGACCAAACCAAACCAAACCAACCGAAGAGAGAGAGAGAGAGAAACACAACGAGAAAGAAGAAGAAAAAAGCCCCAAATTCTGAAGCTAAACCCTAATCGCGTTTAGCTTCAAATCTTCTCGTTTCTCTCTTTGTCGTCATTTTTATCCCCGAAAACTCTAAATATCAGCTTCAAATCTTCTCAGCTTTCTCCGTCAGATCACCCCAGAGTCCCAGACGCTTCCTTGTCCTTTCTTAATCGTAAGCTCTGAGACAATTGTTGATAGATAGATGTGTGAGATTTTCGGGTTGTTATACTTGTGTTTGGCTGTTTGCTTAAATAGCAATGTCGGTGATTATCCAGGCTCAAATGGAGTCAGAAATCGCAAATCTGATTGAAGAGCTGTAGCTGTAATTGAGCGCGATGATTTAAACAATTGTTTTTCACTGTTCATTTCAGGAGTCATACAACCAAAGGATGGTGTTCTGGGTTTTTGGATATGGTTCGCTTGTGTGGAACCCTGGTTTCGAGTACGACGAGAAAGTGATAGGTTTCATCAAGGACTACAAGCGTGTTTTCGATCTTGGTATTGATCCTCATCTCTATCTCTCTATCCTTGTGGAAGACAATAATGTGCATACTGTAATACTATTTGACTCCGAATAGATTGGTTCTGATAATTATTTATTGATCTATTAGCTTGCATTGATCATCGGGGTACACCTGAGCACCCTGCAAGAACTTGCACATTGGAACACCAAGAAGGGGCTATTTGCGTAAGTACATCTTAATGCGTGATCTTAGGTTCATGTGTTTTGAGCAAATGCATAATTGTTATCTATTACTGACTCTGCAACTCCTCTTTCAACAGTGGGGAGCTGCTTACTCTGTGCGTGGCGGCCCTGAAAAGGAAAGACTGGCTATGGAGGTAATGTTCTTTAATAGTAAACTTCATTAGTATTATAGTGATGTGGGTGAACTGAGATAGAAGTGTGTGATACCTACTTATCCCCAAACTAAAAGTGTTGCTTGCTTATCCGAATTGTTATTGTTTGGAATTATATTGATACATTTTGTTTTGTCCTTTTGCAGTACTTGGAAAAGAGAGAATGCGAATATGATGCAAAGACTCTTGTGAACTTTTACAAGGTAAGATTCGTTTAAGATACAGTATTGTCTGTCATGCCACTTCTGATTGTATAGTTTCAAACTTTGAATTATTGATCTCTACAATTAGCCTTAACTTGTGCTCTGTTTGATATAGGAAGGGGACTTCTCTGATGAGCCTTCTTTGACAGGAGTCATTGTGTAAGTTGCATTGCAACATATCATTTTATTTCCATTTATTTACTAAGAGAAATTTAAACGTTTTGTGGATGACTTTCATGATCTTTATATGCTCATATATGCAGTTTCACATCTACTCCAGACAAAGAATCAAACAAGTATTACTTGGGTCCTGCTCCACTGGAGGATATGGCAAGGTAAAGCATATGACACTTTTCTTTCCTTTTATTGTACTGGTGGTGGTGATTATATTGCAATTGTTATTGTACCAAAGATTTGCATCTCAACTGTTCCTGTTTTTCTGTATTCTGCAGACAAATTGCGACTGCTTCTGGGCCATTTGGAAACAACAGAGAGTACTTATTTCTGCTGGAAAAGGCTATGTTTGATATTGGTGAGCAATCTTTTTACACGTCCACATAACAGATATTCAAAGTTACAATGAGACCAATCAAACACACTTCTTTACTGTTTTAAACATATGAATTGGTGACATGAACAGGTCATGAAGAGGATTATATTATAGAGCTTGCAAATGAGGTGAGGAATGCACTTGGAATTGTTGGGAAGGGAATTCCAAAGGATAAGAAGTTGACTGGACCTAGCCACATCCCACTCAAGTCCCACATCCCAGCCATTCACTTGCATCCTCTTCCTGAAGCCATTGCCATGGACTCGTAGTCTCGTGACATATAATAGTTAAGGAAAGAAGATCAGTCAAGTTGTGGAGTTGAGGAGCCTGTGCCCAGGGTCGATCAGTTTTATCTTTAGTTTGCTTTCACAGCAGACGGCCTTTCTGTTTGATAATCAGGGAATCCATCTAACCTCATAGGTATTAGGTTTGAGGTGCGGCAGAAGCTTGGTTTGGAATTGTCAGGAATGAGGATCACTAACAACTGTTGTTCTTTATGTTTCTTTCTTTTTCAAACGATATGCAATGTAACAGTCTCGATGAGTTTAATTTACAGAACGTTTCAATGAAATTTAGTTTCTTCCATTTATGTTTCTCAGTTTCTGTTATCATGTGAGAACTAGGACGATGTGTGAACAAATCAATTCCGAGTTTCAAATGGAAACTTCTGTGTAGCAGCATAAACAGAATGTAGAACTGGGCAAGTAATCGGCCAAACTTGACCTGACCATAATTCAATCAAAGAATTCTTCTCTTCAAACCAAGTCAGGTCGGAAAGAATGGTTGCAAAAATCTGACCGTCCGTCTTCATAAGAGTAATTGGCCGGTCTCCACGTAAGAATGCTGAGGTGCTGACCACGGTTTCATAAAAACTCGTTTCCACTGGTGGTATGTTGACCCGCTTTGGTTTGACATTTACTGACCCAACACAAGAAAAAGACTAGGAATTTGACCGAATTCCTGGAGAAATTTTTCTGTCCTCCTGAAATGACATGTTGTCCTCCCGGCGGATAAAAATTTGACCCGTAAACTCGCTAAAGCTAAATAATACAATCAGTTTTTCCAGTCTTTGTTAAATGGCATTTATGCGGCTGCTGAAATACATCTAAATTCTTTGTAAACCAAAATCCTCCTCCATCCCGAAAACAAACTGAAATTAATTCAGGGCGCAAAGCCCAGAAAGTAAATGATGAACAGAGAGAGGTAACAACCTTGACACCAACTGGTACAGCCATGAGCTCGGTTGAGAACGTTGCGAGTATAGGCCAGCGGTCTCAACTGGTTCGGGTTGCCACCATCTAATCTCGTTTAATCGTTAAAAATGCTTGCACGTGGAGGCTCACCAGCAACTGGTTTAGAAATTGAAAATGCTCTTTTAATCTAAGCTGTCTATTTCAATCAGTTAAGAGATTACGGTATATAATTAAGGTCCCATAATTAATCTAGGGTATTATAACAAAACAGCGTGACAAAAAAAATTCTCAAAAATTTCCATAACCACCTATCATATATTTTACTTCTTCGACCCCCAAAAAGGTGTTCTTTCTGTTGCTATAGCTCTCAACTTACATCATATGTATTTCAATTACCTTATGTAGCAGTTCTATTTATTTCAAATATATTTCAATTTTACAATAAATAAATTTAGAAAATATTTAATGAACAGTAACCGACCGATCAAGAAACAAAACAGATGGAAACACACGTCAAGTGACAGTGAACAATATTTTGACCTAGTGACCCGATAACCAATGACCCTTGACATTTTGACCTAACGAGTGAAGTTGCTCTAACAGAAAACCGTCTTTGGTGATAAATGAATATCATCATCTATCTTGTTGCAGATTGAACCATTGATCTAACTTCGGCACCCTAAGGCTTCCGTTACTCACATTTTCAGTTTTAGTGTTCCTACCAAGTAAACGTATTCAATCTATCATGTCGCATTTTGAAAGCCACTCAATTTTTCTTTCATGATGACAATGATATAACCATAGGCGAGGGTCGAGAGGCATGCCGCATGCACGATCCACCGAACTCAATGACTTTTAACAGGTTTCATATCCTACATATTAATCATGACCATAAATATTAGGGATGTAAATTTGTCGCCCACATCTAACTTGTCCACCACAATGTCTACCATCTAAATTAACGTTACATGTCTCTTACATGTAACATTAAGGGTACCTATTAATCTAGATTATGCGCATTAAGATTGACAAGTTAGATGTGTGTGGCAAATTTGCTTCCGTATATTAGTCGCAAAATTAGATGACAATGTAATGACACATTTAGAACTGGTGGGGCTCCATTATTTGCAAGCCCAACTCGAAACGGAAAGAAATTACATCTCCAGCCCAAACATGGATTCGTTTACAATATCCAATGTTGGGTCTTAAACCCAAATAAGAGAAACAACTTGTCGAGAAAGTCAGTCTGAATAAAGAGATCAAAAACCCCTCTCTCTCTCTCTCTCCAAATTTTCATTCTCAGCAAACCAAAACCAGAAGCCATGTCTCACTCGTCAATGGACGATATGAACATCAACGCCCCTCACTCCATGGGCACCACCATCATCGGTGTCACCTACGACGGCGGCGTCGTCCTCGGCGCCGATTCCCGAACCTCCACCGGTCAGTCTCTCTCTCTCTCTCTCATCAAAACCCTAACTTTTCCGCTTCAAATTTAGAGAATTTATTGCTTGATTTGTAATTCTGTATATCTGTTTAGTGAATTACCTTATCTGATGCCCAGTTTTTCCCAATAGCTGTTTCTTGAAGGACCTGAGCTGCCACCTATAATTTTCAAATCTGCATATTACTACAAAGATGCTAAACTAATTGTATAACTAAATACTTGTCTATAGCAACAAAGGAAGTACCTCACCACCATTGATGCCTCCTTCATAGCAAGGTTTTAAACTGATTGCACGCTCAAGGTAAGGTCTCCAATGACCAGTGAGCAGATCTCTCCTAATCATCTCAACTCCGGATTGATAATGCTGTTAAATGATTTTAACCAACCATAATCAGACGTTTGACCAGAATGTTTTAAAGAGAGGTGAACAGAATGATGACAATGAACATACACATATGAACAAATAGAAAAAGTATTTTACTATTAGAAAGTCAGTCTTTTCTTTAGGTCACTTCCGCAAAATATAAATGACCTCATATCTTTAAATTTAGTGATTAAAAATGTAAGCACTAGAGAGGAGAGAATTACACATAGAAATTGAGCACAAGAGAGGGTAAAAATAATATTTGTCTGTGTGCATAGAGTTGCCAGTAAATTTCAGAAAAATGGGCTTGAGGAAGAATTTGGTGCTCAAAAGATAAAGGATGAAACGAACCTCAAGCATATTTCTCAAAAAAGGTTCTTCATTGAAATAATCTCTGCGTACAAAGACAAATGGTAATTTGAATGCAAGCGCTTCACTCACAGTGCCATATCCAATTTTTCCTGAAATAGTAGGAACTCGAATAAATTTAAGTCTATCAACTTAACGTAGCTCAGCCACTCTTAAAAGTCTCAAAATTTACCCAGCATACAATCAGATGCTGCTATGATATCAGGAGTATAAGCATCTTTTGCAAGCTTCCTAAAATTTGGCGGAAGCTCCTGGCTCTCCGAAGCACCACAGAGCTGAGAAAAAAAAAATGTCTTTTAGTAATAATACTTAAGAATTTCTAGCCAGGAAAAACAGGTAGAATCTATGATATGAAGACATACCAGGCCAAGCCATCCAGGGGGTAAAAACTCCTCTTTCAACTTCCAGCCTGATGGCTGCAAATGAGAGACAGAACTACAATTAGCAAAATGTGGAAGATAACTCACAGAGCGGTGAATCATATTGGAAAACTAAGGCACAGTAAGATTAGCATTATAAATTCATCAAGTAGAGTGTGGGCGATCATCTCAAGAATTCAATGATTGTATAACTAGAATGTACAATAGGTCATCCATGGTATACCTGTCCACCAAAGTTCAGAATGACTAATTTGACATCTTCTTCAATTCCCAGTTCCTTCCTCACCTATAACCAGGAAAAGAGTGAATATCTATACACTCAATTTAATTGAGCAACTGAAAGACTTTGCAAAAAAAGATTCAGGAACTAAAACCTCTTTGCGGGATCTGTGTAACCTCCTCACAACTAAAGGTACGTCAATTACATCACGGAATGCAGGCACTGCAAAAGTATGAATAGAATATAAGAAAACATCCTTACTGAACCCTAGAGCTAAAGAGATGAAGGCAATAGAGACAGGGAAGCCACTGTCTGCAGGGTTGTACAAAAACTACATACTTGGGCAGTATCCTGGGAGGCGAATCAGGAACTCACAGTGAGAATAATCTTCTGCTATCTATATCCAACACAAGGAAAATTACCGCAGAAAGATCAGATTTGATGATGCAACTAGCCAACTAGTATGATATTAAATCAATACCGTGAGAGAATAACAACTTTCATCGGTATGATTCACAACCTAAAGGTGATATTTCGAGATATGGGCAGATAATATCAAATCTAAAAATATCTAAGAGTAGATGATTTAGAATAAAGAACATGACAGATCACCTGCCAAACTATAGAACGATGATGACTTCCAGCATCCATGACATACTCAGCATAAATGAAGTCCCAGCTGTACAGATTTTCACAAACTTGAAATGATTGTACAACTTACAAAACCAGTGATTATTTTGAACGAACATTACATTATTAGAATATGCATTTACATTTGAAATCTACAAGACTTTGAGTTAAGAGAAATGCTGGCATTGACAACTACCTGAAGTTAGTGACACAGACAGAGCGAATCCCAGCATCGGCTGCAGCTCGGCACGCAACTGGAACAACATCCGAAACCTGTTCTTGCAAAACCGTGAAAAGTATGAACATAACTACAAACTGCCTTCAATCAATAACCTAATATCGGAAAAGCTCAAACTTGCAACCAAAAGAAGCATTCACTTACCACCAGGTCAGCTTTGATGGAGGTCAGCCACTCTACTTCAGTTTTCAATATAGACTCCCTTGGCACCACCGCCGTCTCCGAATACTAACACAACCAACACAAATATATCACAAAAGACTCCAAATCTACTATAACTATCCAAAAGGCTCAAAATTTATATAGATACCTTCTCCAAAGATGCAAGGCGATCGACTGTCAATGCATCCGCCTGAACAGCTCCACAGTCCAGCAGTACCTAATTTCCACCACAATCAACTAAACTCGCATCCTACTGCTCTCAAAATCACATCAATTTGGATGTTGAATGCGAAATTCGACTCCGAAAATCTCACCTTGCGAATGAAGAGCCGAGGCGACTGAATCTCCGAGGTGAAAACGAAGTCAGGAGCTCCGGTGACGACATGCACGTCATGGCCGGCGAGGATCAGGTGCCGCACCACCTACAAAACCACAGCATTTATTTATTCTCTCGTGATCGGCAATTGAACAATTTTACAGTTACAGAAGAAAAATTGAAGTAGAATGGGAACCTCGACGACGCGAGTGGCGTGGCCGAAGCCGTGGCCGGTGACGTAGTAAGCGAAGACGAGGTGGTTCCTGGAGGCGGAGACTCCGTCGGCCTCTTCGTCAATCCTCATAGCTCTGCTCTCTGATTGGTTTGTTTCAAATAGTCGGAAAAGAAATGTGATCAGAGAAAAAGAGTGACTGTTTGAAATATGTGAGAGAGACGGTAAATTGGTTAAGAGTATTTATAACACGCCGAATGCGTGAGAGTGAAAAATCAAAACGGATTTGATACGGATCAGTGGATAAGCATTGGAGTTGACGATGCCATCGGGGCTCTAACAAACTTCTGTTCTCGGTCGCAGTCAAGCAGTCTTACTCCGTCTTGATCTCTATCTTCTTCTTCCTCCTTTCTTCTCTGGTCAGCTCCAGTTGAGTTTGGAACACGTCACTGCCACCTCAACTTAACGGACTCATTTTTATGATTTCCCTACAATTTTGGCATCAGTTTCCAACTTTCCATATCCATTGTCTTTTGGGTAGAAATTCTTGTTTGCATCCGTGTATTTATACGATACAATCTTAACTGTTTTTTACAGCTTTTTTATTTTGGATAATAGGGGTCATGAACTCACACACTGAAAGAGCTCTCCAGTGAGAGAAGCTAGTGGTGCAATGACACAACGTCATTCCTTTTCAGGCAACTTTCCATATCCATTGTTGACTCGTTGAAATTCTTGTATACATTAGTGTATTTACACTACACGATCTTAACCGTTTATAATAATTTCTTACGGATTTTTAGTTTTGAATAATGAGGGTCATGAACTCACACACTGAAAGAGCTCTCCAGAGAGAAGCTAGTGGTGCAATTTCAGTCTATTTGAGTATCCTTTTTCTGTTGGGAGGAATCTCAACGACCAAGTATATTCTACAATAAGGTAGATATTTTAAGTATTCTTATGCTCTACTTTTTTTCTTTTGCTCTTTATATCAACAACGGCACCAGGGTTGCGTGATAAAACCGCTTATATACACCCAAAAGTAACACTTGCCCCATAGTTTGAACTTCATGTTCAAATGTCACTATCGTTATAAATAAATTGTCGAATCATTGTGTTATGGTGTGAGTCGTCATAAATCAAGCCTTTATTTCTCATCAACGTAACACGCAAACTAAACAAGTAGGAGAATCCCTGTTAAAAGTAGCGATTTGTATCTCATTAACTGATTGAGCTAGGGATTGGAGGAATGAACAAGCAAACTACTAATCCACAATCTTAACGATGTTTTTCAGAAAAAAAGAAAAAAAAAGAAGGAGGAATCACAACCGGCCGGCCCAACCTTATTAGATTTGGGCTCGCAAGCAACTAAGTAAATCTATTGGACTGGGCCTTCAAAGACCAAGGCAGGAGCCTCCCAGGGCGGTCTCGTGTCTTTATATACAGCTGCTCGTGGACCTCCTTCATCACTCAATCTAGGGTTTTCATTTAGGTCTCACCGCCGAATGTCTCTCTTCTTCTGCAAAAATGAGCGAGTGAAAACTCTCCTGTCTTCATGATCCGCAAAAGGCTCCTCAGATGGGGTATCTTTCTCAAATCCAAATCTGGTAGTCTTTCATATTCGTTTTCCATGGAGATTTATGGGGCTGGAGTTTGACTCTTTGGCTATTATAACCGTACCATAGAGATGAATGCAGCTTCCCTATATCAATCTCAACCTTTCCACACTTAAATTCTCCGGCTTTTTATGCTGGGGGGGGTTCCCGTCGAGGCTGATACATTTTGCTTCCAATTATTTTGTTTTCTATTTGTTTAGAGTTTGGGTTTTGATTTCTTCAACTAGTGAAAGGTTTTGTGCTTCTTTTCAAATCGAATTTTAATTCGAGTGGTAATTCAGGCAACCCTTTTGCGATGACAATGGCAAGAGAGGTGTTTAGCTGCTCGTAAATTAAGTCTTTTGCTCTTCAGACTTGCTGAGATGACTCTTTGAAGCTGGTCTAGTAAGCATTAGTACATTCTCTCTTGTTTATTTGTTTTCAAGTTTCTTGAACAAAGTTGATTTAGTAAAAATGCTTTGTTTTGATGATCTATCAGAGACTATGAATTTGTAATCCGTTTTGATGATCTATTTGACTATCTGAACATTGCATTCTAGAGCCATACATGGCGATATCAATAATATTTCAGATGGCATTCACAGTACAAAGTGGAGTTCCAAAACAGAACATGTAAAACAGCCTTCATTATGTAACAAAATTCTCCTCCAAATGATGAATTGCTTTCACCGCCAACATAACTAAGAACTGGAGAACACTGGGAAAATAATTCATTATGAACCAGTGAACTGGCACAATCTTCCGATTATAAGACTACAAGAAAGCAGTGTTCTCCTCCAAAAGATGAATTGCTTTCACCACCAACATAAACAAGAACTGGAGAACATGTTGCAATTGACTACCATGTGACGGGAGTGAAAGTGTTGCCCCAGGTGATGGGAGTGTTTGTGTTATTGAGCAGCTGTGGCTGCATACATTGCTGCTCTTGCTGTTGCTGCCAGCTTTGTAGTTCAAAAGATCCATCCATCGTAGCACCCAACTGAGAAGGTTTAGAACCATCTAAACTGATATCATCCGTGTCCATCATTTCAACTTCTTCAGCTTGCATTGGCTCTGATTGACTGGCTGCCTGTGTATCCCTTCTTGGTGATGGAGGCCAAGTAGAATCAACCCATGGAACAATAGCCAAACAGCCATTTGATTCTTCTCTGTTACTTTGTTCAGCCTCTGCTTGTTTTGCTGCCCATTTTGAACTTCCCTGTGTAAATATACAGTCTGGCAGAGATAGATTGATCAGCATTTTAGTGTTTTACACTGAAATTGTCTATCAACTAAAACAACACATAATGCACATATAACAGCATAACACATAGATGGCATTATAGTAGTCATATCCATTCCTAAACTTTGAAATGCAGAGAAGCAGCCTCGAAATATTGCAAAGCTCAACATTACTTTGCTAAATTTACACAATATGAAGCAAAATCCTTCAAACAGTAGCATGTAGCATACCTCTTAAACCCGGAATTAAGTCCGAATTCACAATGATAGAGAAATCCCTAGAAGCAGGGGTTTTGTAAAACGTATTGGTACTGGTAGGGTTGTAGAGCACCAGAGCCTTGTCATTTTCGTCAGACAATGGCAAACCACCTTGACTGGGGCAAGCCAAAGCCTGTTCCTGTGCTAGCCTTTGCTCCAAGGCCTCAATTCCACCACTCTGATCTTCCGCCATAGTCGAAAACAAGTCAGCATCCTACATTTCCACAACAGTAAATCAAAACTTGCAAATCAAAGACTGTAACAAGAGTTTAATATTTCAGAAAGAGGAAATTACCAGTCGCCTGAACTTGGAGAAATTAGACGACATGTCGTCGAACGCTTCTTCAACTCCTTTTCGCTTCAGAGGCCTTTGATCAAACACCTGGAATGCACTACTTGGAACTCCGTTCATAGCTCCGGTCAAGCTACCATCCTAAAATAATCCACAAACAGAAATTAGAAAATCGCCGATCTAACCGACAGCTTTGCTAAAACGAAAACACGCGATTAGAATCCGTATCGGTAAACCCTAAATTTCTGATAATTGAATCTATAAGAAAGCGAAAACTGCGAGCGTACCAGTCGCCGGGATTTCAAGGACGACGGAGACGACATGTCGTCGAACACTTGCTCGAGGTCTTTCCGCTTCATCTTCTTCCGCTCCACAACTCTAAAATCCCGAAAGAATCAGGGAAGCTTTTGAGCTTTGGCTTCTCTCCACAATTTGGGGATTTTAATTTGGATTGGTTTTTGGGATTAAATTTCCTACTGCTTTATAAGGGGCAAGTTCTCGGTGGTTCTCTGGAAGTTTCTTCATCTTTCCCGCTCCCGCGGCTCCCGCCCACAGAATCCGGACAGGGCCCAGTGCTTCGTAGCCCAAATAGCCCAATTCTAGATATTCTTCTAAAAATGGCCCAATTTTCAAGGCCCAGTTTAATTGCTGGGATGTGGCAATCAAGGTTGGTGAGGGGGAGAATTTAGGGTAAGAGAGTGGAGATTGATTTTTGGTTTTGCTAAGAAGAGAAGTGAGTTTCAAACTTGAAGTTTGAAGGATACAGATTGCGGGTTTGCATTCGTCGTTTTGAAGTTGGAGTTCAATGAATCAAAGGATAAAGATAGTGAGTTCTCAAAGTCGTTTTAGTGTTGAATTCGAGTTACGAGCTTCAGACATAATACTAGCAACGATAACTTACACTTCAAGCTAAAAGTTGTAAGGATCACCATGTGATAGAATCAAATAGGTTTCTAAATAATAGTGTGGTGGATGATCGGTTAAATTTTTTGATTGTTTATCTTATCAGACAGTCTGAAATGTTATGTTGTTAGATTGTCGATATATGTACGTAATTTCTCAAATTAAACATAAAAACATAAAACATACATGGCTAATCATTGTACATTACTCATCACATTCATCTTACAAACCAAATTGCCTAGGAAACAAAATGCAAAGAAGCCCGTAAGTGAAAGAGCTCGAAGAGAAACAAAGTTTTTCGAGGAAATGGCAAGTCCGGTAATATCTACATAAAGTTGGATGGTAATTGCGTAATTTGATAACACATATGGAGGGAACTGTAATCGGATAACGAAGGTGACACTGCTCGTTCTGACTTCTGAGAGGAACTAATTCCGACTCCAATGGCGACAATGGCGACGACGATCTCTATATCCCCCTGGAAACTCGGTTCCTTACCGACTATGTCATTGCCACCCTCAACGACATGTCGTTTCCCTAAACCAGCAAAATGCTCACCTATCAAGCAAGAACCAGAGGTACTATTCAATCTTCAAATTTTACTTGTCTGAGCTAAAGTGGATAGGCTTTAACAACGACATGTCGTTTAAGAATCTGACTGACAATAGTCCAGTTAGGTTGATTCTTCTGCAGCAATTTTGTGCGAGCCTTGCAATGGCAGAGGGTGGTTAGTCTGTGATTTCTGTAAAGGACAGAAAACCAATGTGAAATCTGAGTCTAATAGGACTTATAGGAGATGTCCATCTTGCAGAGCTGTAAGTGTGATCTTCAGGTTTCAATTTTTACCACCACCCAGAACAGATATTTGATTTTTATGGTTGAAGTTTTTGGTTGCAGATTGGGTATGTGTTGTGTTCAAACTGTAAGGTGTTCAAATGTGTCACATTCCCGAATTACAATGATGGTGAAGAGTTGTCTTTTTGATACCTTTGTGTTCCCTTTTTCAGGTTTTTTTTTACCCTACATTGTAATTCTTTGATGAAATGGGAAAAACCATTTATCCACCCATGTTATTTAAGTGTTCCTCTCATTTTCCCTATGAAAACTTGAATGCTTGTATCTGTTGATTGCAGAATGTATATATAAAAGACTCCATCTTGGTGCCAAAATTATATGAATTTTATATCTATATTTGTACACAAGGAGTTCTGATGATGAATGTGTGAGTTGATCTTATAAAATATCTAGAGATTGAAATGCTGAAGCATAATGAAGCCAAATCTGCCTAAATTTGAGTTTCATTTGGTAGCAGCGAGTTTTTTAGATTGAATCAGTGGGTTTCATTATGTATGATCATTACATCCTCAACTAGGTTAATTTAGTAATTGAACCTGGCAATCTAAGTCTAAGACACACATTTACTAATACTAAGTTGATTATGAGATCTTTTTATCTGTTTCAAATTATGGATCCACTGGAATTTTGCATCTTTTTAGTTTTGTTTTTTGCTCGAGTTAAATTGTTAGTGTGTCATAAAGGACACTGAGATTAACTAAACAGTATATTATGTTCTGAAGAGCATATATTTTCTCCTGTAGTTTATTGGGTTTAAGTAAACCCAGGGACTGAGAGATTTTATATTAAATGACAGCTAAACCTCCTGTTTAATGGCACATGTAGATCCAAAGTACTAACTGTACTTTCAAGTATAACATTACAAGTTTCTATCAAAAGTATAATCTTTGAGTTTCTCAAAGATTTGGTGTTTGTTATGGTTGATTAACACATGGATCCAAATTCACTATCCAGATTTGATATTGCTTTGTCTGTATGTATTATATTTCACAACAAGGTGGATCTTTAACGATTCTGATGTGCACCTCATGTACTTGTAACAGATCCTAACATTTTGATTTGTTTGGTTTGATGGATACAATTGGATTACAGCTTTAGCACCAGGTTTTTCCCAAAACTGATTGCCAAGAATTATGAAACTGAAACTGTATTGCATGTGATTATGATTAAGCTTGTGCTACTTGCAAATTGGATAGAGTCATTTTCATTGCAGATGCATGTGTCATGTGATCCTTCATTTTACTGCATCTTACTGCTTCTTATTTTAACTGGAAATTCTTGTATGCACGACGTGTATTTACACGACACAATCTTAACCGTTCATAACAATTCATATGTTTGACCACCATGTTTCTATATTATTTCTTCTAATCCTGACCATCCATGTATGTATGTAAAAATACACGCCGTGTACTAAAAATACTCTCTATTTTAACATCAAATTGCATTAGTTTTCCCAAATTCAAATGGTTGGTTAGTCACCATTGACACATGGCTCCCTGGAGTTTGACACAGAAGGATGCATGTGAATGAACAAGAGAGGTTGTGAAAATCTGCCAATGTGATTTAGATTTTCGGTTTTTACTTGATTCAACATTTGTTATATGAATCGTTATATCTTTGAATTAAACATTTTCTGCATCAAAATCATAGGATAGCGCACCCTGCGGGTTTGTCAGCAATGACAGATTCAAAATAGTGGTTTGGTGATGACAAAATTGCATGGAATGAAACTATTGAAAATTTATGACTGTTCGAATAGGACAATGCATTAGGTACTAAATCGTACCGATTGCTGTTAGGAAAATGCATTAGGTATTAAATCTATTCGTCTTCTTCTATTAAATTCAAAGATTGTAAACCTTCCAAGTCCTCAATAACGCACTGATCTTATCATCATTCACGTTTATCGTTTGTTGGTTCCCTCTTTTCTTTCTTTAGGCTTTCAACATAGCTATGCTCTTCAATCTTCATCTTAGCCGATCTGCTACCTCTCAACTTTCTAACCTCGATAGATTTTTTTTTTTTTTTCCTCTTTTACAAGTTGACGGCAGTTACAGAAACAAAAGCAAATTAGTTAACTTGGTTGATGTGGACTATTCTAATTCATTTGATCACATACATGGCTTAGATTTTATGAACTTTAGGTAAATTTAGGGATCCGTTTTATAATATATATTCCATATGAGCATTTTCCAAAGCACATGAACTTGTCCTGACACATATGGTTAAACATTTTGTGGTCACCAGAGAAATGTTGACCAAGACCAGTTACTTTTCCATGAAGTAATCTCTGTATTCAAATTTACATTTCTGAATTAGTTTAAAAGTCTAATACAGATGTTTAATTTATTTCTTGTACATAAATTTGTCATCTGATTTGGTGGAGAAACTTTTGGAGCTTATATGGTTCCTGTTGGGTTTTATATTCATGTACCTTTCAACAAGTTTTCATTTTCATGTAGAAAAAATGTTGGTTCTTAGTTTTCTTTTGGTGGGATTTGGTTCATCCTTTGTTTTCTGATTGCAAGTGGCTCTGCAGACATGTGAACAGTAACATGCTGGGATGATAAATTTGAGTCCATTAATTGCTTTCATGAGTTCATCCCATCCTATCTCCACCATTTGCATCATCAATGAAAACTGGTTTACTGCCTTACCACTTTTGTTGACTACTGAGTAATTTAGATTGCATTCCAGAAAACATGCTTACATAATAGTGGGAAGTGATGCAATTTTCTTAGGGTGAGATATAATTCATCCCTGATTTCTTTTATTGTAAGTTGCTCTGCAGACATGTGAAAGACTCTTATTGGGATGATAAAACAGATACATTAATCGCTTTTATTCTACCCTATCGACATCTGCTTCATCAATGAAACTGGTTAACCGATTACATGCTGGTATCAAAACTGGTGATCTATCACTTTGAGTCTTCGGATTGGATGCCAGAAAAAATGCAGTATTTTAACATGTTATGTTGCTAAACTGCCAATGTTGTTTGAGTTTATAATCCACATTTAGTGTCACACAACATAACATGCTCGATATTTGGAGAACGTTACTGATATGAGTATGCTTGTTCATGGGAAGAAATGCTTGTTTGTTGATTGAGTATAAGATGTGGAATTAGATACATATAGATCCAACAGAATGACATATTGGATTTGATGCCTGAGAAAATGCATCAGATTTGATATACACATTACATACTCAACATAAAAATGCTTCTCCTTCTCATCTGATGAAGAAGAGATCTAAATGAGTAGTACCGAAAAGAAAACTTCAAACTATTATCTGCACATTGGGCTTTCTGGGTGGTAAAAGTTGAGCTGGCTTTCTGAATAGCATCCTTGCATGAAGAATGTATCCCTATCTTCCTCCACCATCTTCAAAAGCTCTTCAAACACAGAAACCTCACACGGAATCCTCAGAACGCCAGTCTGCTGAAACCCGAACTCCTCCTCAGCTTCTCTCAGCAGAAACTGAAAAGCAGGACGGCCAAGATAATCTGTTGGAATGACGAATCTCTTGAGCTCATCTCCAACACAAACAGCAAGGTACCCTTTGGGGACATGAGCATTGTTAGAAGCATCACAGGTACTGCCGGTTTTGTCTGATAGAGAAAGTGTTCTTTTCAGAAACTTGATGCTCTTGTTGCTGCTACTGATGGTAATGGAGTTCGCTTTCGGCGAGTTAGCGATCTTTCTCCACTTCATGAGAATCTGCTGAAGCCTCACAATCTCCCTGATCTTGTTAGACTTCTTTGAATCCATGGTGGTGCTGTTCATTCTTGAAGCAGATCGTAAGCTAGCTTCTGTATGTAACCTTGTGCCTTGTATACTGCTTCTGTTTATGTTTGCAGTTTACCCATCTGAGATGGATGCTTTCAATTTATAGTAGTTGGCCTCTGGAATTTTGAATAGTTTTATGTACATTTTCCTATAATATATAGTTTCATATTCATGGTCACCTTTTTGTATGTATTTATAAATTACGACTGACCCATCATAAGGGGGAGGGTTTGTTATTTTCAACATCAACTATAGTCTCGGGACTCATACAGACCTGTGCATCACCAGTCCCATCTCTCTCTCTGTCCACGATTTTCAAAGCTTTACTGCTTAAAACCAAACCAGCACTGATTATGATTTGTGAATCAGACTGGTACTAACACTCACGGGACCTCGTACAATTCAACTGTAGCATTTAACCACTTCTTGAATTTAGGGTATTTTATAGGCATCAACTCTCAGAAAACCTCACGGGAATTTTCATCCAGAGGGCCAATGGCTAGTGTTCTTTCACGGAATTAAGCCTTTTCTTGTTTCTTCCTTTCTTTTGTTAATGACAGACACCCCGACAGACCATACGACTCCGTTAAAATGCAGACATCATATGCATGGTGTTTCTGTACTGTGCAAACACAGCGTCAAGTTTTGAAGTCGGCAATGCCCGGTGCTCTTAAACCAATCCTCTGTTGGGAACTTGGGATATACTAAAAATGCACTCAAAAGCAAAGTAATGATTCTAAATCTTCGCTTAATCTTTATACTATTGAACAATGAAAATTCTTCTACTCACCGGTTTTGCAAGTCGGCTACATAACCACTCTCATACGGCCGGTGAACTGATGGTTGTAGTTAGACTAATGAATCTAAATCTTCACCTACTTGTATTGAAAGTAGGGTTATCTGATTTGCTCTTACATAACGACCTAGCTACATGATTGATGAACGGAGGATTTGAAGCATACATATTATAGTAGAACTGTAGAAACATGTACATGCATCCAAAAGTACATGAAATTAGACTTCCCGAGCTTCATGATTATAATTAGCAACTACATTGAAAATTGCAACCATAACGTGATCCGCATTAACGATTTGATTTTTGATTAGCTACCGAACATGGCTATCTGACCCTTTCGTAATATTGAAGAGTTAAAGCCATTGAGGTCTCTTCCATAATCAACAAATAAAATGTTCCTTTCCAAAATTAAACAAATTGCTTACGGAGTTAAGGGTTGAGTTTCGTCTCAATTGTTCATTTGCTTCCATCTGCTACTGGATTTCATCATTTTCTTATCGAAGCTTAACCTACATATCTTTTGGTTATTGTGTAACTCTCAATGTACAATGAAGTACACACCTGTGTCTCGAAAATTGGCAGACCAACCATTTTACGTAGTATGTTCCATCAAAATGGGTAGAGATAGAAAGACTTGAGTCCAACATATATGTAGTTCGAAATGCTAGCTAGGGCATTGGATCAAGACAAATATAGTGCATGACCCATTGATAAACAAATAAGAAGTTAAGAACACACTCGATCAACATATTCTTACAATTTTATTCAACAAATAAGATTCGTTTGTTGTTTTTGTTTGGAGGTAAACTCTAAAAAAAAAGCCTCCAAAAATCAAATACGTCCAGCCTTGATAGCATCCACCACCAATGGTTAAACGAACAAATGATAAATGATTAAACCAACCTTAATTTGATAATCTTCCTCTTCTGGTTGGTTACCATGTTCGCACATATTCAATCTGATATATAAAAGTCTCTGACCCTAAACCCTTGATTTGCATTGTATTCTATTAAGAACTGAGGTAGCTAGCTGGCTAATCAATATGGCTGTTTTGTATAATAAACTTGCTAATCAGCTGTCTTTATTTTTTGGTATGTACCTGCAAATGTGTGTTCTCACAAAGGGTTTCGATTATATTCTTCGTCTTCCTTTCATAACTTTCTGTCACATAATATATTGACTTTATATATATAATTCCTACTCCAGTTGTCCAAGAATGTTTAAACCCTTTACAATAATGATTACGTACGATCCCTCTTCCCCTTAACGCTCAGATGATGATTCTGAAGTTAGCTAGATTAGTAAGTTGTTAGCCTCACGTATGTAAGCTTCATTAGTTTATGATCTCTAACAATATAATTTTATCTTTTGCAGCTGTCTAGTTTAATCAAATCTTTGGTTCTGTTGGTTTGCAAAGCTCACGTACCGTACTTTGCGTGAGAGCTACCCGGCACGTATATGCATTTTTTTTATAGGATGAAATTGATGTATGTCATGAAACGACAATAGCACATACACATTGCAGCTTCATGATATATATACGTTTTAATTTGCATGTTTGCGTTCAACGAATTTACGCGCTTCAGTGCTTGTAGGTCGTTATGATATATGAATGAATAAGAAACCGATCGATCACTGTTATGATTAACTTGGGGTGAGCAATCGTCTTCAACTTCAATGCCTGCAGCTACAGCTTCAGAGCTTCTCTCTGCTTCAGAGAGCACACAGAACCCGGAAGCACTGGGTTTCTTGCTTATTTATTTATGCATGCGCAGTTCCAGGCACATGCAAGGCTCATAGTTGCTCGATCCTTCTGATAGGGTCCGTGCTTCATGCTTCGATTCACATGAATGAATCTGTAGCTCTGCTAGCTCTAGATAATTATATATTCGCATTCTGCTGCTTAATTTCATACCACTGATTGAACCTGTACCTGGTTGCGAGTACTGTACGTAATTATCAAGAATAAACCCAACAAGTTAAGCCTTTGGAAAGGTTCATGACTTTAGGTTTGTGTATATTAAACCCTAGCCAAGAGGTTCCTCCATACTTTCGGTTGGTTCTGCCTTATGGGAACTTGATTCTTCGAATAGTTCAACGACATTTCGGCCATGACTATGGATCTCTGTCCTGGTCGACTCTGATACAGAACTGCGCCTAATTAACTTGCCTCGGAAATTAAACCTTATCAAAATGGAAACAGAAACCTTAGCCTTTAGAGATTTTTATGAGGACCCCCATAAGTTCAGGTTGGGCTCAAAAATTAGATCAACTAAACACTAGGAAGGTTTGAACTTTGAACAACATCGATTACCTTGGGGTTGTGCGCGGTTTGGCTCAGAACGGTTTGAGACTCAGACTGTAAGTCCCCAACCAATCTGGTTTTTTTTTTCTTTTCCGGTTTTGCAATATTTCAAACTGTAACATTGTGGGTTACTATTCCTCTCCTATTCATTTGCAATGGGAGCATGCGTGGTAAGGTCTTTCACTTGCTCGCAAGCCTAGTGATGAAAGTGTGAAACTAAAGACTTTCACTCTATGAAAATCCAATTGTTAATGCGTCACCAAAGTTCGTTTTAGTTGTTAGGATAGAGCCAAATACTTTGAGCGCATGATCGAGGACTTTCTTTGGGTTTAATCGTGACTCTAAAATCTTAGCACTAACGAAAATTGTTATCTTTAGAGTAGTATCATGCAACCAGGTGTAAAACATGAAATCTCTATACAGTGAATATGACATCTTATTTTGAAAGAGATGCCAATGACCCGAGGATAAAATTTCCAGAAATTCTTTCTAAATGACTACTCCTCACATATCAGTGGGATTTTTTTGGAGATAAAAAGATCGTGGTTCTTCCAATAGTGAGGTATATTGGAGCACTAGACGCGAATGGTCACATACATGTTGCACCAGAAATATATAAACATAAGAAAAGAAGAAGGCCATCTGACCCTTCTTTTCAAAGCAAGGTCGAGTAAGAAGACTGCAGCTAGCTATAACTATGAACTATTAAGCTGCATCGATTTGCTTCTACCATGACTGGTCTCCTCGGAGCACTATTTACACACAGTGGCCTTAGGTGGATGACATAACACAATAGACACAAAGAAATGTTGGTCACCCACATTTTAAGGCACCCCATTATATCTCACTGATTTGACCCCTCTTTTTGGTCATCAGAGACAACATTAGTACCATGTATGGATGAAATTTCTCTTGTTTATTAGAATTTTAGTGTTTGATTTTGCTTTTAAGTCTATGCATGGTTTTTTTCTTCCAGTTTATTGGTTAATTCTGAGTATATTTTTATTTGTTATCCTTAGTAAATCAGTGTGTATCCCACTAGGAATGCTTGGACTAGATCGTTGATCAAACATGGAATTTAAAGGACAGAGACGATGTCGCATTCTGACAAAGTGAGACCCGTATCCACCTTGATTAGCTTGCCCAGATCATCATAAAGAATTGCCTTTTCTCTACTTTGGACTAGTATAGAGTGCTGTCTGCGCGATTGATTCATGTGTCCCGTTCATACTTTACGTACTACATCTTTTTCTTGACGATCATGTCTTTCTTTCTGCACAATGTTGGTTAATTTGATAATAGAGGTGAAGTATCAAACATTCGTGTTTGTGTTAGCTTACTTAGCTATTGAGTAAATAAAAGTGGAATCCACTGCTTACTTATAATGATGAAATGTGAGAGTAAAACATAGCATGATGGATTGTGATGGTCTTGATATATACTCCAAAATAAGTCTCACTTTTATAATTACATGTATTTAGAACTCAGTATTGTCTAGTTGCATACTTGCATACAAAATTAACTATAATTAAGTATAGTTTCTTAACTTGACATAATGATATATATAGCTAGAGACGGGCATTACCAAAAACGGCACATTACAACTATAGTTGTGTTTTGTTAGGCATATATAGTTGCTTCCTTGCTGGCGCATAGACTAAACCTAATAATTAAGTTCATGTATTCTCCTACTTAATTATGGAAGAAGAGCCTAATTTTGATAGCACTAAGATATTATAAGTACGCAGAAGATCAAAAGTACTTCATATTTCTTAAGAGAGAGAGAAACTTTATATGACCTAGCTAGCTACAACTAAGGGTGGACTTTTAGGCACCGAACAAATCGAAACCGGTTAAAACCGCACCGAACCGACACCGAGTAAACGAAACCGAATGGAACCGAGGCAATCGGTTCCGGAAACCACACAAACCGAGTAGTGCGGTGTTGGTTTTTGGTTCTGTGCATCCTAAAAACCGATTAAACCGAACTGAACCGACATATATTCATTCTATATATTTTAATTATTAATACTTAATTCTACATTACGTGTCATGTTCTTATCGGTTATGAGTTACAAATAATAGGCTTTCACACACATGATTATGTCTTTAAGTGTTTAAGTGTAACCGAAATCATTCTCATGTAGTTTGATCTTTTGTTATATATGAATGTTGGAGGCTTCAAATGAATTATGTATAAATTTTAGCTTCCCTTTTCGTTTTGGATTACTTATTTGAACTCATTAGATTAACTTATTTGAAGTGTTGATAGTTTACAACTTCAATATTTTTATTTTTTATGTCATTTGGTTAAGTGTAAAAAATATTACGGATAATAGGTTTTGTAACCGAAACCGAACCGATGTTAGGTTAACCGATGAGTGTGGTCTTTTATATATATTTATCGGTTTCGGTTTTAGAAAATAGAAAACTGAAACTTCGGTTTCGGTTTTCGGTTAGTGCCTAAAAACCGAACCGTTAGGACCGAGTCCACCCCTAGCTACAACAACCAATCCATGTCATCTAGAATATATAGGATCAACTACACTGGCTGCTGCATGTTATTGATTGTGATTAGCATCATTGCATTACACATAAATGTAACTGATTACGAATTTACGATCTTCGATCTTCTGTATGCAGTGATTTGGTTGAGTACGTAGTTTAGAAGTAACAAATTAAGATCGAGGAAAGAGTGAAACGGCTTTGTGGATGATGATCGATGCTGATTAGTGTTACTGATTATTTAACCTTCCCGGCCGGCTTCAAATTAGTGGGATCGGATCGACATAATCTGCGAGTATAGTCCTTGGTGAGTCATGAACAAAGCGTGTTCTGTTCCTTGTCAGACTCTCACTTGCATTTACCCTAGCTTGCACTGGCTTATAAATTAAACGTAAACGTATACCATAGAAATTGTGGTGGAAGAGATCAAAACACCAAAATGTGGAATCCATCAAATACGTTAATGTCGTTACGAAATTAAAAGCATCCTTAACTTGAGAAATACCCAGAAAAAAATGTGTACAACCCATTTCGGGATGATGTTTCACGACAAGGGTTTCAGATACTTCTGATTTCTGAGGGTTAATTTGCTATATATATATGAGCCTATACATACGTAAACGATGATTACTTATGCCTGTATATATATCATGCCAAGAAACGCAAGGATATATAAATGACAATTACCTCAAGAAAGTGTTTATAAATTGCAGATTAATAGTGAAGAAAAAGTAAATAGAACTTGGACATTTTTCCAACAAATTAATTAAAAAAAAACGAGTAATATCATCGGGTCAATGAGTGCTCGTTTCTGAGCCAATTTCTCCGGAGACTAATTTCTAGTTGGATCCATTAATTTCTGTTGGCTAATATCTTGACTTCTGACGTCTAATCAAATCACCAAGTGCAAATCCATGCTTGCATGCCAAAGGTTATATAGTGTGGTGCACTTAAACAACACAATGAGGTAGACAAAGCCAAACTCTGGATCGGCGTAACATCCCCTAAGTGTGGCAAAATTGGCGTATCTGGTTCAAAAAGAAATTCCATTAATAAAAGAAAACTGGTATAGATTCGTGAGAGAGAGATAAAAAGGTAGCTATATATAAGGTGGACAGAGGAGAAAAAGCAAAGCTCATTTCATATACATGCATGATATATCCCACATTATTAGACTCATGTTTGTAATTTAGCAATAAAGTGGGGGGTTTTGCTTTTCTCATATGCTCTACTTTAGTTGCTGTGCTCATGTTTTATCATCCTCCTCGGTGCCCATGGAATATATATATAGGGGAGCTCTGGACTACTGAACCAGGCAGTCAAGCCAGTCCACATTCATTTCGTATCTGTATATTCAGAGCTAGCTGAGCCCAGGCACGCACCATAGTGGAGGGAAACTGAAGGCCAGGTTATATATATATATATATATATATATATATATATATATATATCTCATATTATAAGAGCAAGAGGAGGAAAAGCACCCAGCTAGGTTGAGAGAGAAAGAAGCTAAGAGAAGCAGAGAGAGAAACATGGAATGGAGAAAATGCTATTTGGATGTGATTCTGGTTCCTCTAGGGTTTCTGATAATGGCTGGTTATCATGGATGGTTATGGCACAATGTTCGTACTAAACCCGAGACTACTATCATCGGCATAAACACCAGAGGAAGAAGATTATGGGTATCTGCAATGATCAAGGTACCTATCTACATGTATAGAACAACACGTACTGTCTAAGATTGATAGCTAGCTACTTGGAGACACTACTCTTTTACTTGCTCTTCAGTTCATTATCTTTCATTTCCACTATATTTCTCAACTATTTTCATTATTGTCATACAACTTTTGATCCATCAACTATAAGCTGTAATTTGATTGTGTGATTTAGAGGCTAGGATACAACGTACGTTATATTTGTCTTTCTCACAAATAAGTAGCATGTAAGCAACTTTTACATAGGCATGTATTAGGGTGACATGCACTCGTTCTCTTCTGATTTCTTCATTAGAATATTGGTCATGGTACTCAGTTAATCATCGTCTTTTAGCCAAAGATCGTGAGGAAGTAATATGTGGATCTTTTAAGCCAGGTTATGAAGAAATTGGCATCTAATATATTGTGTATGAGTTTATAATGATTTGAAGCACTTCATCTACTGTCAATTCATTTTGGATGCGAAACAAAAAAAATAAAAAACTAAAATCTTATGATCATATCAAACATGATCTAGAATTAGATGTGATCATCAATTTGTGCATTGCATATTCACGACTCTCTTCCTCTTAGTGTTTTTTATGGTATTAGAAGAATATTAAGTACGTGATAGTAACATTTAGGCAGATAGACAAGCACAAGTTATTGGATAGGTTATGAGAGAACTCGACCTAATTGCAGGACAGACACCATGCACCCCATTTATTCTTTCTTCCACTTCACAAATCCACTCAGCTAGCTTCTCTATTGCTTCCCACGTCAGATCCTGCATCAGTAGTACATAGTAGTACTGCTTAAGTAGCTAGTCAAATGAAAGACGTACAGGCTAAGGTTTAATCATTCACTACGGATTTTCCACTAGATAAACACGTATAGATGACTACGGTTCTTGATCTATACGTAAAATCTAACTGTTTATACGTCTTTGGCAGGACAATGAAAAGAAGAACATCCTGGCAGTCCAAACCCTTCGAAACACGATCATGGGATCAACCCTAATGGCCACGACGTCAATCCTTCTCTGCTCCGGCCTGGCGGCCGTGATCAGCAGCACGTACAGCGTAAAGAAGCCGCTGAATGACGCCGTCTACGGCGCTCACGGGGAGTTCATGGTGGCCCTCAAATACGTGACCCTACTCACCATTTTCCTCTTCTCCTTCATGTGTCACTCGCTTTCCATCAGGTTCATAAATCAAGTGAACATCCTCATCAACAGTCCTCAAGACCCTACTTCTCCGGTGACCCCCGAGTACGTGTCGGAGCTTCTAGAGAAAGGTTACATTCTGAACACGGTGGGGAACAGACTGTTCTACGCAGCACTACCTCTTATGCTTTGGATTTTTGGTCCGGTGATGGTGTTCTTGTGCTCCATTACCTTGGTGGCGATGCTTTACAATTTGGATTTTGTGCTTAGAAGCCCTGATCAGAAAGGAAAGAACATGGATGCTTCTGGAAATAATTCGGATTTCGTTTGAATATGCCAGTGTCCCAACTCATGATCGAGGACGTTAATTTGGTGCATGCATGATCAATTAGTTGAATTAAAACAAGAAAATGAAAGATAAGACGGCAGCTTGAAGGATTTTTGTATAAATGCTTTGTTATCTCATTTAATCGAATCGATCCGATCCATTCCTGCTTTACTAAATTTTGAGCATGCTTGCATTTCATGGAGCAAAGGAAATGACTGTGTACCAACATTCGGGAGAATCACAGTTTAATGTGTGCTATTTAAGGTGACATTAAAAAGAAAGAAAAAAATAAGAATAAAGAAGAAGCCTTTTTCAAACATCTCATCAATTATTCTTAGCTTAATTTTGAACCACATAGGTCACACGAGAGTGACGAGACAGAAGTGCACGGATTTATAAAGTACGGACCAGAGACGGAGTGAAAGGAGTGATGGATCAGAAGAGAGAATTTCCAAGTCTATAGTCTACAGGGCACACGAGACACAAATGCACGTGTTAGAGCATCTCTAACAGATTTTTTATTTTCTTAAACTTCTTAATTTTAAAGAATAAAGAGCTGTTTTTAGATCTAACAGCTTCCCCATCTCATTCCCCAAAATAGAGATGAAAAAAAAGAGTCTTCATTCTCCAAATTTGCAGCAAAGTTTTCCTTCCCCAAAATTAAATTTTTCACGTGCTCTAAAAAATTTAAGACAACAATAAAATATTTGATTTGGTAGTTTATTATTACAATAAAATATATAATATTTTTTTGTTATAATTAATGATGATATATTATATTTTATTATTGTATTAAATACCGAAATCTCCAAAATAAAAAAACTGCTAGATTTTAATCATAATTTTTTTTTAAAAAAAATTAGTTTTTATTTTCTCATTTTAGAGAAATTTTAAGAACCGTTACATGATATCCAGTGATTGAGTCGTGGAGGCGAGAGGGGGAGAGCCGTTACCATAGCTCTCACGGTTCAAGAGTTTTCTGACTTTTTTCCATTTCTTTTTTGAGAATCGAGATCCCAAAACGGCGCCGTTGGAGCTGAAATATAAAAGCCTTTTATCTAGCGAGACCAATTTTAAATCTGAGGAAACCGGGTGACCAGATCGACGTTCCTTCTTCTTTGCACCAGAACCCAGGTTGCGTCTGAAGCTTCCCACTGCGATTCTGCTCAGTGATCAGGTACCAACTTGGGTGTCCTCTTCTTTTCAATCTCACTGTTTTGCAACTTGTTGTTGTTGTTGTCTCTTGGTCGGTTTTAGCTAGCTGAGACATAACCTACAGTTAGCTTGCAAGATTTAAATCTAAGCTAGAAAGCCAAGTTAACTTCTGTGACTTTCTTTCTTCTCGGGATTGATTGAATGGATGTAATATAGTTTTGGATTGGATTTTATACTTGGACTGATTCTTGTACTGTAAAATTTGGAGTCCCAGAAAAATTTCGGTAATCAAGATTATGCCTTTACTCTTTGAAACTTCTTACTCGTGATCATAGACCATTCTTTGTTTGGGAAATATGAATCGAAATGATTGCTAGTTTTCTACATTAAATTGTATCTGGGAGATTTACTGTCTAATAGCTTTCTATATTTTACACAAAATAATTTTGAATGTGTTGGTTGATACTTGCTGCAGTGTGGTACTCTTGATTTGGGTCTTCCACAAACAGGTAGATAACTGAGGGGAATTTGATCTGTTTGTCAGTGCGGTCAAGGTAATTTTGGTGTTTGCAAAAAGCGTTCTAATATACAAAGGTTAGAGTCACTCTTATGATGATTCTGACCATGGTTGATGCAAACATTGTAATGAGTTAGAATCACTCTATAGAGATGAATTGTGTGCGACCAACCTTTGTGATTCTTGGCTTCTTATTCTTCTTCTACTCTTGGGATGTTCTTGTGCTTTGTTCCCGTATCATTTCATCTGATCCTTGTGACCCTACAGCTCAGCAGGACCCAAGAACTCTCCGCTCTGACCAGCTAACGGTCCTCATCAATGGATACTCTGAGTCACGCATCCCTCTCCTTCAATCCATTGTCACTGCATATGCTGCATCCTCTTTGGTGTCATCAATTCTAGTCCTTTGGGGAAACCCTTCAACCACATCCCAAACCTTGGCTCAACTTGCCAACAATCTCACACATTCCTCATTTGGCTTCAATAGCATCTCCTTAATCCGTCAATCATCAAACAGTCTCAATAACCGGTTCCTCCCTCGACCCTTAATTAAGACCCGAGCTGTGTTGGTGTGTGATGATGATGTTGAGGTTAATCCCAAATCCTTTGAATTTGCATTTAGAATGTGGGGATCAAACCCTGATCGTCTCATTGGGTTCTTTGTCAGATCACATGACATAGAGTTATCGAAGAAAGAGTGGATTTACACTGTGCATCCAGACAAGTACTCAATCATGCTCACTAAGTTTATGATGTTGAAAAGCGAGTATTTGTTTCAGTACAGCTGTGCAGGAGGGACTGTAATGGCCAACATGAGGAAGATTGTGGATAAGATGCATAATTGCGAGGACATATTAATGAACTTTGTGATTGCAGATGAGGTCAATGCCGGACCTATATTGGTTGGCGCTGAAAGGGTCAGGGATTGGGGAGATGCACGCAATGATCATGACAATAGGGATGGTGAAGGATGGCGAGAATTGAATGGAAAGGTTGCGCATGTGGGTTTAAGTAGTAGGAAAGAGAAGCATAGGAAGAGAAGAGGGGAGTGTATAGGTCAGTTTCATAGGGTGTTGGGGAGAATGCCTCTGAGGTATAGTTATGGAAAGGTAGTCAATTCTGTCGGTGAACAAGGGCTGTGTCAAAAAGGAGGAAAATTGGTGCTTTGTGATCAATCATAGTTGGTTTTTCTTTTTCAGGGAGAGAAGAAATTCGGTTTTTAGATCAAAATAGAGTAGCACTTCTGTTCCCCATTCTGTTCAAGAACAGAGTGATGTCTGCTTTTCCTCATTCATGCATATGGTTCTTTAACAAGTTTAAAGTAACAAGTTCTGTAGTTATGAGCATTATCTACCTTGCCAATGTAATTCTCATGTTCTCTGCTAATCTTTGCCGTCTCATGTTTGACATTGTCGTCAAAATGGATTGGTTGGCTGCTGTATAACCTGTACTAAGTTGAATCATACCACCTATGAAACAGATAGTCTTGTATCTTTGTGCTCCATTCTATTAAAGAAATGAAGGCTTATTGTTTTTCTTATTTATACTTCAATGCTTTAGGAGTTTTAAAGTAACAATGTTCTTTACTTATGATCATAGTGTGCTACCTTGTCAATCTACTCCATGTTCTGTGCTAATATCTTTGCTATCACATGTTTGATGTTGTCAAGTTAAACTGGATTGTTACTGACTTACTGTCCTACATTAAACAAACAGATGACATGCTGCTAGTATGTCTTAACTTGAGGAAATGCAAGAGTTGTTTTCAGATGAAACATCGACTCTGTGGTGGTAGTACCACGAACATTTAGTCTCCAGATTGTTTTCTTAAAGGAAATGGTGGAATCACAGCGATCTTCCTCAGCGTCCAGTTGAAGCAACACTCGCAACTCATTTGATGCAAAATAAGGAGTATACACTCGCAGCTCATCTCACAAGCTAGCGCATTGTCACAAAGGTGAGGAAGTTAGATGATAAGCTACTTCTTGTGGACGTGGACCTGTTCCAGATTAAACTACAGCTTCCCTTGAGAAACCTTCCAAAGCCAGCAGCTGCTTTTGAAGCTTCAACCTTTCAATGCGGATGATCAGCCTTTGCCCCCTTTCCAAAATCAAAAGGCTATTTATTTTCAACGTTGGCTGGAAATCTCCAGACCCCAGATGTGGCTATTGGGCTTGGGCCCAGAGAAGTTGAAAAACCATTTCACAAATCACAGAATCGTAGCATGAATCTAAGAATGCTTGAAAATGAACCAATATTGGCCCTATTATGGAAGAAGCAACAGCACCACCAACTCAATTCTCACTATAAACAACACATGGATTGATCTAAGCTAGCTAGCCTCAAGATTTGGAGCCAATCTCATGTATATTATATTTAGTACTAATCACATTACCATCGACCCCAGTTCCTTTCTTCAGCCTAATCCCTACTTTTCTAAAGGAATGGTATACAATGAAGAACTATAGGGTAGAAAAAAGAAGGCCTAGCCTGGAAAAAATTAGAAGAAAGCAAATCCTTGTGCTCTAAGTATTCCTATAAACAGAAAGAGATGAACATGATTAGTCTATTCAATTCAGCATCCCACCATGATCAAGCTTGTGGTTTTCTTTTTTTCCACTTGGTCATTTTATATCTTTGCAAAGAGAACCAGACTAGGCTATTTTAGCACGAACGATCATGGTGGTTCTGACGTTTGCCGATAAATCGGGACCTTATAAAGTTAGGTATCACTTGGTCTTCGATCATATGAGTAAAATAAAAGTGACGCAAAAAGCAAAGGTGATTGCTTTAGAACCCTAATGCTCAAATTAAAGAAAGTTAAACCTTTTCTGTTTAGTGATGCATCTTCGATCTATCAGCTCCATTGTTTTTCCAAACGGGCAGTGCTTGTCCAAACAAGCTCCCTCATTGCTTTGTGATCTCATTATTAATCTCAATAATCCAATCTAATTACTGCTAAACACATTTGCATCACCAAAAGCTAGCCCTGTTCTTTATATGCTGCTTCAAATAGATTGAAATGGCTAGTGCATGTACGTCTTCGTTGGTTTTTGACTGCGTTTCATTGGAGTGTCATCTTAATTAGTTTAAAGGCTACGAGCTTATCCGCCTGATTAATCAAGGTATAGACTTTTTAATTTTTTGATTAAGTTCTCTGATCCATACTCCATCAAAAGAGTGGAATTGAACCAGAACTTGAATATATATAGTTCTATATATTGAGGATCCAATGTGAAGTGAGTCACAATAATACCCGTGCTGTCGTGCACACTAGCTTTTTTCTACTTGTTACATCACCTGATTGACAAGACTTTACATGTAATGAACCACATTTCATGAGTTTGAGCTTCTTGTCAACCACATTGATCATATCGGAAAGCCTCGCAACGACGCGCGCGGGTAACCTTCTAGTATTAGGCTTAAACCTTCTACAACGAGTGAAATCATATAGTAAACCTTGTGTAATTTCTATGGACAATGACCCATCGAATTGAAATAGCAGAACTATGACATATGCATTGTAGGGAAATGTGTGCTCCAATAAATAATTAGTTTAGTAAACACGTAATGCACCATTAATCACTATAATTAAGAATCGATCCCTATTAGGTGACTTTGCATGATGGTAAGTCTTAAGTAACCTATTCAAATATGTGGGTCTATTTTCATCTTAACTTCCTTCTATATATGTATATGTACGTGTTGCATTCTAGATGTACATTTCCAAATCTGAAGTCTCAGTTGTAATCTATCCTTCCATTCAATAATAAATAATTAATTGGTAAGCTCATCAATATGTAATTGACTTGTGGTTAACTTATGTATTGTACGTTTAAAATAGAGCAAATGTCACTTTAATACTAATTTAAAGATCTTATTGTCCAAATCAATGAAAATATTTTTCTAATGCCCATCTCAATTATTTTGAGTGGAAAGATTTTTGTACCCATCATATAATTCCAACCACCCCATTTTCTCTCTTATCTCCTCTCTCAGTTCTCTCTCTGCTCGATCTCATCTCTCTCTCTTTTCAACCACCCATTCTCTCTCTTTTCTCCTCTCTCAATTCTCTCTCTACTCTCTCTCTCTCTCTCTCCAAAAAGCTCCGCCTTTCATCTTTGTCGGCCTCATAGCCAGACTCGACCGCACCCGATCTCCTCCACCTGCAACGTCGTCGAGTCCATTTGTCCATTTGATTTTTTTTTTTAGAACCGGAGATTCTGATTCTGATTTCGAATATTTTTTTTGTTTTCTAGAATCGGAGATTCTAACTGTGATTTGTTTTCTTGGAAGCAGAAGATGATGGCGGTGAAGAAGGCGTACGCGGAGATAATACTGAACACGGCGAAGGAAGCGGCGGAGAGGAGAGCTCTTCAGTTCGAGCACGATCTGCGTAGCACTAAAGACGAGGCGGTTCAGATGCTGCTCCGATTGAAACAGATGATTGATTCTCAGGTTCGGTTTTGTTTGATGCATCCAATTATAGGTTTTCTGAATGATGCTAGCTCAGTTTTTCATTTGAGGGCTTGAATTTTGGTTTAGTTTCGATTATTAGTTTCTGAATCAAGTAGAACTTTGAAGATGCTTGAGTTTATTAAATTGATGCTTAATTTTGTTGTTTGTTGATATATTGGTATCACACATATTCTGATATTTCTTACATTCTGGAATTTGTAGTTTCTGATTTGTGATAGGGTTTAAGGCTATTATAAGCATCTACCCTGGTACTGTTTGTTAGTTCTTTTGACTCTGTGTTGTGGCGTGATACTACTATGATAATATTTTTGTAAGAACATGCTCATTAATATGTCATTCCCTTTTGCCTCTCTGTATCTATACATGGAATGTTTGTTTTACAGCTCTTTGTTTTGAATGATGAATCTTAGTTTATGAAAAACTCATCCAGGAGATCTTGACGCTGGTTTACTTGCACTTGTGATATATTTTTAGTCATTTGTTTCTTTACTATGAGTGCCTGCTTGCATCAGTTTTTGCATATAGATGTAATTGATACACATTTTCATTGATACAGACAAGTGAAGCAGAGATGACATCGTTGAAAAAAGAAAGAAAGATTGAAGAGCTTGAAGCGCAGCTTTATGAGGTGGAGGATATCATAACTGACCTTAGATTAGAGTTGAAACAAGCATGGGGTGAATTGGAGAGGGTGGATCCAAGCGAAGTGGAGCCTCTGGGGGTAGTAAACTTTAGTTTTTCGAATCTAAATTGTTCTTCCTCTATTTTAGTGTGTATTATGGTCTTGAAAATACTGTTTTCCAAGTTTACTACCCCCAGTAAAAGTTTACTAGGGGTAGTAAATTTTATTTTTTCGCATCTAAGTTGATTTTTCTCCGTTTTAATGTGTACTTATAGCCTTGGAGATATTATTTTGCAAGATTACTACCCCCCAGTAAGATGTTTACTAGGGGTGGTAAACTTTATTTTTTTGCATATATGTTGATTTTTTCTCTCCTTTAAGGTATATAATGGTCATAGGAAAACTGTATTGCAAGTTTACTACCCCCAGCAGAAGTTTACTAGGGGTAGTAAACTTTATTTTTCTGCATCTAAGTTGATTTTTCACTGTTTTAAGGCGTACGTATAATAGTCATGGAGAAACTTTATTTTGAGTTTACTACCTCCAGTAAAAGTAGTAAACTTTTACTAGTGTGTGTATTATGGTCTTGAAAATACTGTTTTGTAAGTTTACTACCCCCAGTAAAAGTTTACTAGGGGTAGTAAACTTTTTTTTTCGTACTTGGGTTAAGATCACGTAAATTCCAATGGCATTTAAAAAAATCCAGTGAGATTTCCAGAAAATTCCGGCCACCGGATGCCGGCAAAAATATAAAAATTACTAGGGGTAATAATTTTCTATTATTTGCTTGTGTGTTGATTTTTCTCTGGAGATAATAGATTGCAAGTTTACTACCCCCAGTAAAAGTTTAATGGGGGTAGTAAACTTTATTTTTTTCATCTAAGTTGTTCTTCCTCTGTTTTAGTATGTATTATGGTCTTGAAAATATTGTTTTGCAAGTTTGCTACCCCCAATAAAAGTTTACTGGGGGTAGTAAACTTTAGTTTTTCGAATCTAAATTGTTCTTCCTCTGTTTTAGTGTGTATTATGGTATTGAAAATACTGTTTTGCAAGTTTACTACCCCCAGTAAAAGTTTACTAGGGGTAGTAAACTTCATTTTTTCGCATCTAAGTTGATTTTTCTTCGTTTGAATATGAATTATGGCATTGGAGCTACTGTTTTGCAAGTTTACTACCCCCAGTAAAAGTTTACTGGGGGTAGTAAACTTCATTTGTTCACATCTAAGTTGATTTTTCTCCTTTTCAATGTGAATTATGGCATTGGAGCTACTGTTTTGCAAGTTTACTACCCCCAGTAAATTTATTTTTTCGCATCTAAGTTGATTTTTCTCCTTTTTAATGTGAATTATGGCATTAGAGCTACTGTTTTGCAAGTTTACTACCCCCAGTAAAAGTTTACTACCTCCAGCAGAAGTTTACTAGGGGTAGTAAACTTTATTTTTCTGCATCTAAATTGATTTTTCATTGTCCTTTTCTGCATCTAACTTTATTTTGAGTTTACTACCCCCAGTAAAAGTTTACTACCAGTTTACTAGGGGTAGTAAACTTTTTTTTTCGTACTTGGGTTAAGATCACGTAAATTCCAATGACATTTAAAAAAATCCAGTGAGATTTCCGGAAAATTCAGGCCACCGGATGCCGGCAATTTCCGACCGTCGGAAAATTCCGGTCATCGGTGACCGGATTCCGGTGGCCGGAGTTCAGTGTCCGGTTACCGGAATGCGGCCGCCGGTGACTGGCGCCGGAGCCCGGTGTGCTTCCGGCAAAGTCTTCTCTCCATCTTTTTCACTTTTTCTCTTTAAGTAAAAGCTAAGGGTAAAAAAGTCTTTAAGATTATATTTTTATAAAGATTTGTGTATTTGGACTAAAAATAAGTACCTTGTATTCAAATGAGCTAATAAAATAGATTATCATTGAAATGGGGTTTGACTTTTTTTATTTTGTGCATTAGGGCTTTTTCCCTTTAAAATATTAACACTAATTTTAATAAAATAGGAAATGAACATAAATATTCTAGAGAAACTTCATTAGCATTAGGTTTACAAAAGGAATTTGCCTAGAACATACTTCAGGGTTAACTTGATCATTTGGGTTACCTAGCTATTTTAATTTTATTTTTTAGTTGAGAAAACACATCAGGGTTAACTTTCATGCAAGTAAACAGCGAAGCCGAAATATCAGATTCAGGTGTCCCACCACATCCATCAGCTTGTTACGTGGCAGAATCAGCATATTAGATCCTTGTAAGATTCTTAGGATCAACGGTTCAGATTCACAAAGCTAAATCGTACAGAAAAGGCGAAAAGCTACGTGAATCGCATTACTTGCACACGAAGAACCCGCCCATCGAAATCACCACAACACCCATGGATCCCCAAAGGCCAGCCTCCCCATCCACGGCAAACGAACAAGGCTGTTTTGGTAATCTGACTAAGTCCAGCTTTTAACTTCATGTGCCGTCCACTTTGCTTTTGCGATGACGACATACTTTGCTTACCCCCGACCTTTCGCTATTTATACCTGACTCTATGCCCTCACTCCCTCCCTTTCTCTCTTTCTTTACTCTTTAATTTAGTCTCCGTTCTCTCGCCGGAGCTCCGTAGTCGAAATGGAGCGGAACTCTGCCGCGGTTCACTCCCACACCATGTTCGGGTCTTCATGCGGCGGTGATCACTTGAAGCGGAACCCGTCGCAGCTGGACTTCGAGGAGTGGCTCGAGAAGATCGCCCGAGGTGTCACCGCCGAGAGCCACGACCAGAGTTTTGCCGAAACGGGAGATTTTTACGGCGACGTTTGCTTCGGTGACCCCACTTTCGCTTTCAAGAACCGGGTTAGTCACACTCACTTATAGTCTCACCTGCCCTAAAGTCTGCTTTTGTGCCACGTTTCTTCGTTTCATGCACTCTGATGACGTGGTTGGCTTGGATTTATTTTTTTATTTTTGAGAATGGCATGGATCTTATACGACAAAATTATTTGAGTAATTTATATATAGATGCCAGTCGTGGATTGAAAAGGAACGTTTGCCTAATTATGTTTTTGCTTAATTAATTATTAAGCATATGGTAAGTATCAGTTTATTAAGAAACATGTGTATCTATTATATCATGCACGAGCAAGTCCAAAACCATATATTTTTTTAAAGATAAACCCTAAAAAAAACCGGAAAATTATTTAGCCCAAAATCATAGCACAATTACAATAGCCCAATAGAAGGTTTCTGTACGTGGATACTTTACATGAGCCCAGCAATTATAGAGGCCCAAATTCAGTTTCTCTGAACAGAAGCAAAACAGAGTACGTTACGGAGAAAAGTCACTATTGTCCCCGTAATGCAGTTTATATTTATTTACGGATACGTATCGGACGCACGCGTATCGGGCCGTATAAAGACGTATCCGACAACAAATTCTTAACCTACAAGATATCGGGTACGCGCTGGAACGGCCGTATACGGCCTGATACCGATATGGCCGGATACGCATCCGTAATAATTAATAAATCGTAATATGTCCGTAATTGTGACTTTTTGTCCCTAATGTGCAAAATCAAGAGTCTCACGACCTCCTCTGTTCTCCATTGAAGACGAAATTCTGTTCTCCTCTGTACGCATTTCGAAAACTGGGGTTGTTCTGGAATCTTTTGTTATATTCTTAATTTGTAGCAAGAACCTCATGGGTAGGTTAAGAGGCACTATAACCAAAAGTTTAAGGATCAAATGAAATGTCAAATTTGAAGCTAGCTAAATGATTCACAGAGTATATATGGATTCCATGAATGCAGGACATGAATGGTTTTTCAAGCAGTAATGGACTGATGGAAACCCTGTTAAGCCCTCAGAATCTCACCCCCAAGAATTCCAGCATCTCAGCAACCATGGATTGCCAGTCATCCATATGTGGTATGGTTTGCGAAACATCATACACGCACGTTTATTTGTGTTAGCTTTCTGAGTCTGTGGAGTGGTATTCTAACGTACGTGTATCACTTTGACACGGACATGTTACTTCTATCTTGATTTGTGACATGGTATTTTGATGTGTTTGATTTACAGTTGGAACTCCCACATCGGCTGCTAACCCAGTTGGCCGAGATAACCAAGCAAGAGGAGCCACCAGCGGTTCATCTGGAGATCAGTCAGATGAGGATGATTTTGAGAACTCCCACACCGACCCTCTTGATAATAAACGTATCAGAAGGTATTTCATAATATCCTTTCATATTGTTTTGCAACTTTTGCTGTAGAGATTGAGACAGTATACATAACACATGCGAGTTGATCCAACATGACTTTGCAGGATGGTCTCGAACAGGGAGTCTGCTAGGCGATCTAGAAGAAGAAAGCAACAACATCTGCAAGAACTGGAGGGGAAGGTATTGATCTTTTCTGTTCTAGTGATTACCACTTACCACAAGTCCACAACATTGATCTTGTCTAATTCCCATACTAATGAGATTCAAATTTTTTTTTTCTGGCAGTTTAAGTTTGTACGTGTTCATTGAGTGATTCAATTTCTCTGAAGCAAGTCTGATCTGCAAGCTCAATTTTGGTTTTTCTTTCAGGTTGATATACTGAGAGTAGAAAATTCAACCTTATACAGGCAACTTACGGATGCTTCTCAACATTACCGTGATGCTGATACAAACAATAGAGTGCTAAAATCAGATGTGGAAGCTTTAAGAGCTAAGGTATAGGTTTGAAACAGAAACTTATGTTTATGAACAAACTATCCAGAACTATGATGGTGAAAATGAGAAGAATATAATTAAAATAGAAAATAACCACATTAATACTATGTTATCTGTGTAATTATAGAATCACCATGTGAGAGATATGTGAATGAATGTATAATTGTCATATATCTTGATTTTAGGTGAAGCTAGCTGAAGATATGGTTGCTCGCGGTTCTTTAACCTCTAGCTTCAACCAACTTTTTCAAGGTCATTTGAGCACACCACAACCGCTTAATCCTCATAATTTGCGCGGTGTAGCACATGTGTCGCCAACCATTACCATTCATGGAGACGATACCTCATATGCTGGGATTGCAGTATCTGGTCAGAACTCGGGTATGGGACTCGAAAATGCTGCTGGTATGACTAACAGTAATATGGGTACCAGGATCATGAGTGATGCAGTAAGCTGTGTGTCTGATATGTGGTAATAAACTACTAAAAAGATTGTAATGCCTCATGTGTGATCTGTTAATTAGATCCAGTGTCTTGTATGCTTTATTAGGTCTATTTCTGTAGAGTAATTTCAGAAGTGCCTGTATTTAAAATGTCCTGTAAAATGTAATAGAAATTAATTGAAGAAATTAAAGGTTACTCTTACGTTGTGTTTGGATACAGTAATTTCAATTTCCATAGAAATTTTAAAATCATAGGAATTACAATTCTATGATTTTAAATTCTATTAATTAAGAATTCCGTTGTTTCGATTTCATGACGTAGAGTTTTAAAATGACAAGAATTTGTATTTAGATTAATCTCAGTCAAAAGAATTGATAAATGACATATTTGTGAGGAATTTAAGTGGGAAATTTAAGCTTCTAAATTCCATAATTATTTTTCGGTGAAAATTGATAATTTCACAAGATAAAAATTCAAACGAATAAAACAATCCTAAGAAAATAGAAATTCTCTATTTTTGATTAAATTTCTGAAAATTCACCCATCTAAACACAGAAACCTTAAGATATACGTTAAAAACAAAAACAATGTTAAAATACGTGCAACTTGAGAAAAAAATAACTTGAAAACCATATTTTTGGAAAAATTGACCTCAGACGAGTACCGTTTGTTGTGTGTATAAATTTTTGTAGGAAGAGCCTATGCGTGAACCCAATCAATCATATATTCCGGTCTCTATTAGTCTCGGCTTTTGTCTTACGAGCCCAATCAATCATATACTCGGGTCTATATTAGTCTCGGCTTTTGTCTTACCATTTGACTATTTGTTGTGTTCTTAATTTGTAGGAAGAGTTTCAGTGCAGGGGCACAATGAACAAAGCTTTTCAACTAAATGCAGACAAGGATCAAATGAAATGTCAAATGGATCAAATGAAGTGTCAAATTTGAATCTAGCCAACGATTAGTATATGAATGCAGGACATGATGAATGATTCTTGAAGCATTGATAACATATAAACGCTGTGAACAAACTACCCAAAAGTAAAACAGTGGAAACGAGAAGTTATCTACATTAAACTATACAAACGCTGGGTTCATAAGACCTAGTTATCGCCGCAGACCACAACAAGACTAATCCTCCTCTATCATTGCCAAAATTTTACTCTTATGCAGCCCCAAAACTTTCGGCAACCGTCAGTCCCAAGAAGTCACATGAATGTGCAACCATCCTCAACATCCTTCCTGCTGAAGAGTCGCAGCACATTGCTAAGAATTGCCCAACCATGGGATCCAGACCCGCCATTTGTTTGACCAGATTTCTCAATACTATCTTTCTTGAAGTCAGCAGCCTTGTACGCGCCCCCGCAAATACTGTACAATCTTTGTTATCCCTGCGGCGTTTAAAGACTCCAGAACAAAGGCAGACCACAACAAGACTAATCCTCCTCTATCATTGCCAAAATTTTACTCTTATACAGCCCCAAAACTTTCGGCAACCGTCAGTCCCAAGAAGTCACATGAATGTGCAACCGTCCTCAACATCCTTTCTGCTGAAGAGTCGCAGCACATTGCTAAGCATTGCCCAACCATGGAATCCGGACCCGCCATTTGTTTGACCAGATTTCTCAACACTATCTTTCTTGAAGTCAGCAGCCTTGTACGCGCCCCCACAAATACTGCACAATCTTTGTTATCCCTGCGGCGTTTAAAGACTCCAGAACAAAGGGATCAGATTCAGTAAAAAAAATAAAATTTAACATTACATGTACCTCCCATACATTGCAGACAAGGATCAAATGATGTCAAATGATGTTAAAAAAAATAGTGTTAAATCATTCAGAGTAAAGGTGCAGAGCCCCCTGGAGCCTTGAACCCTAGACAGGAAACAAATACAGTCTAGGCTCAGCAAACAAGTGAAAAAAATTAAACTAAAATTGAAATTGAAAGAAGTTAGTGAAATTTATACCAGCATACAACATCACACAGTCACAATACCAGATCTAAGCTAATAATAAGTTCAAAAGAGTAAGGAGTGCAGAGAGAGAGTGATACCTCGGGAGGACTGGATTGAGTCTCCAAGTTGGGAGAAGGTGGGGGGCCGAAGCACCAACACCAGCCTTGTGGTTTGAAAACAGAGAAAAATGTCATTAAAACAGATCCAGAAGAGATACGAGGAAGGGAGAGGGAGAAGAACATTAGACGATAATCATAAATTACAGTAAAAAAACCATCACACAATCATTTCCACACATACATAACAGATGATATAAAAGCATCACAAAGCCAATATTGCAAATATAAAACATATGAAGCAACGAGGACAGAAAACAAAAATCAGGTTACAGATACAGCACAGAAAATAAGTAATTCAATACTAGTAACCCAGGATAACACAAACAAAACTATATTCATAGTTTGGGAGGAGAGCCCTTGCTCCCAGCAGAGGCAGACCCAGCACAGGTAGTAGACCCAGCAGAGGTCTGGCTTAGCCAAACAACAAGCAAAAAAGGTTATAATTAAAATTAGAAACAGAGTTTGAAATTTAAAACAGTAACAAATATCACACAACCGTATGTCCTTCGCGTTTCAGTAAACCAGGATTATCAAGCCTCAAGTGCAGGTTCATAACATCCCCACTTCTAAAAACCTAAACCGGTAACTTAACCTCACAATCACGATACACTCAGCAAACTTTGAAACTCTGACACGATTCATATGCTTCATTCTAGAAACAGAATCATCAATATACACTACAAGTCTAGCAAAACATTATAATTCTATAAAGGGAGAGAGCCCCTTGAGGCCCTAAGCCCTAACCAGAAATGCCAGCCTAGGCAGCCAAAAACAAGTAAAAATAGGTTATAATTACAATTAAAAACAATGTTTGAAATTTAAAACAGTAACAAAAATCACACAACCATATATCATTCACAACACGGGTATCAGAATTACATACCACATAAACAAAGCTATACTAGTACCTTATGAGCAGAGCCATTCCCTGCTGCAGTTCCACTTGTAGTGCCAGCCTGGGCAGCCATAAACAAGTAGAAAATTACACTAAAAAAAAAAATCATACAATCAATTCCACGCATATGACAGAGTATAAAAGCATCACAAAGCCAATATTGCAATTATAAGATATATATATTAAGCTAATAGCACATCACAATCAGTGGAATGGAGGCAGACAGTCCACTAAGCCAATATACAAAACAAATTTTTAAGCCATGAGGGCAGATACAAAGAAATCTAGTTTCAAACCCTAAAACTGATAAACTGAAAGACAGATCACAGGTAATAAACCCTAGACTGGATCCCTGAGCCCCAGACTGGAAGCACATCCAGTCTAATCTCAGCCAAATTAAACAACAACCGATATTGAAAGCACTAATAAAACATCACAAAATAGGTTTATAACAGCACACAAAACCAGATAGTAAGCAGTGGATAAAGAGAACCATACCTTGGCACCATTTTCTTATCTTTCCTATTCCTCCCATCCCACCATTAAAATACAGTGGTTCTGGTTGTGTTTGCCTTTAATGGTGCATCTGGGTTCTTTTACATGATGTTGGTATTACCTCGTTCGCGGAGGGAGAATTAGCGAGAGTCATTTTCTCCACGCGCCAAAACTTCTCCAATCAGTGCTTGACACGTGGAGCAGACACCTGCAGTACTCAACGTACTACGTACATTCCAGAACACATCATGTTTTTGTGTGTAAACAATGCTTGAGGTTAGGAAGACAAGGGAATTTACTATTGCTTCAGTCTTTTCTTTATCGACATCAGATTGAAACGTTGATTGGAAAATTTCTATATTGTCAGATGAATGATCCATCCCAAGGCTTTGGTTGAGTACTTTCTAAATTGTTAGATTGTTTGTTGTTGCACTTTCTTGAGTACTGGCAAAACGGATTTTCAATTGATTTTGTGAACGGAGCATTTATCTTTTTCTCTCACTCTTTACTGTGTTAGGTCACTGTCTAAATTTTGTGGAAACTTTAGATATTAACCGCCTATCGACAAATGTGTGATCGTATTTATCATTGTTTTTTTCATATCACTGTCACTTATTGTCTGGATTCTGTAGAGGATATCTGAAGATCCATGCTCTCTCAATGTGCTTCAATCTTGAGTCATAGAATGACAAGCTTTACATTTTTTTTTTCTTCATATCATCATCACTTCTGGGAGGACTCAAACTGATCATATGGTATCAGAGTCTCCCCTAAGTTTTAGCATTTTAGATAAGAAGAGGCTGTTACTTCTAACATGTTCCCACTGATTACTGATACACTCCATTTAATTCAACTGGCTTCCTGTAATCATGTTCTCTGATATTGCCTTCCTTTTTGTTTCTGAATAATAATTGAGCACTCAAATAGCAAGATCATGCTGTGCCCACTGTTCTGTTCAACAAGGATATGGGTTTTCTTTCTTCTTCTTCTTTTTTGAGTAAATGGATTTTCTTTCTTTATTATATGAAGGATGAGAGATCACATAGAGAAACCGGGTTTCATAGTTGAAAATTTCAGATTGATCCATCACATCTTAAATCAATGGTTGTCACCACCATTGTTAGCAAAGCATAGACATTTCCAGGGTTGCACGGGCACCCAACTTAATGTCAAAGCTTTTATATTCATGCATCTCTAATCCAAACTATAATTTATATATATATATATATATATATATATATATATGCTGTATAAAAAGTAAATTCACTAACACTATGAATTCATCTGGTGTAAAACAAAACCCTCAGTACATATATTTGGAATCAGGAGGTTTTTTACACCCTTCAATTAACCAAAACTTTTGCATCACTGTCTTCAAAACCTGAGTACTCCTCCGGCACTTGGATATTCAGCTCTGAACAAACCAACTGTATTATTCTTGCTGTCTCAGCACCATATGACATCTTATTCAAAGTTACAGCAATAGCAAACTTGTTTTGTATGTCACAAAAGCCAGTAGATCCACCCATTCCTGAGTGCCCAAAGCCGATAAGTGATTTGTCCTTCGAGTGGTGGCACCTCTTGAACCCGAGTCCAAATATCCCATCCTGCATAACCAAACTTGCATACTCCCCCACCCCCATAAAAGCATCATGAATTTTGGGGTTGCTGAACAGCTTATCTTTTTTAGGACTGGATGGTGAGTTTTCAGCAGCACGAGAGTGGGGATTGTGAGGATGGCTACCGAGAGGTGGTGTCGAGGAGGAAGTGGGATGTGGTGGTGGAATAGCACCACCATCAACTAGGGATGCATAGTAACGTGCTAGCGCGCGTGCTGAGCAATGTGCATTGGCTGCTGGGATGATGGCACGGCGGATGTTGAGCATGTTGAATAGAGCAGGCACCATGGTAGCAGCTTGTTGAATGTTGTCTGGCTTGAGGCTGGAGGGCAAGTCCAAACGGCTGCCAATCTCTGAAAGCTTCTTTGGATCATCTCCATAGGGTGCAAGGCTTGCTAGCCGAGCTTCCACACCTAAGACAAGAAAATAAGCAATTTGAAAGCAAATATCATTATGTGTAACAGCAGAATCATGCGTACATGTTCCTTGCATTGTAACTCAAAGAAGAACTTGAAAACATAGTAAAACTTGCTGACTTGCCTGCTGGGATTCCAACATATAACTCGCCTTCAAGTTTTAGTGGGCGAATGAATGCTTCTTCAAGAATCTCCTGATAGTTCTTCCCTGATGCATGCTGTTCCATCGAAGTACAAACATGAACATTCACATTGACACAAATAGATCGTATAAAGAAGTTTTTCTTTCTTTCTTTCTGAATCTGTTTAGGCAATACCTCAATGATTCCACCGCAGATATATCCATAAGATATGTAGTGGTATGTCTGCTCCTTTCCAGGTTCGCTCTCAGGTTCTGACATGGCAGTGCTTTTTAAACACTCTTCCCAGTTAGACATGAGAAAAGGGTTCCCTAACACAACGTCTGCCAAGGCATTGTGCAGTCCAGATGTATGGTTAAGCGCATGATGGACCTAACAAAAAGAAAACATGATGGAATCACAGAAGAAAAATGCAATATATACAGAATTATTGGCTTACAATATTGGATTATGTAAACCTTTATGTGATCTTTTCCATTTGATCCAAATTCTGGCCATATGTTTGCAACACTATCCTCAAGCTTCAATTTCCTGAATGTTAGAACATTACCTTGTTCATCAACATCAAAAGCTATATGATCCAACTTAAGAATGCAGAAAGATACTGATATACACACCCGGCGTCGATCAACCAATGTAACATTCCAGCTGTTATTCCCTTTGTTACAGAGAAAACTGGAAAAAGGCTATCAGGCTGGACCCGCCGGTCACCATCTTTTTCGAGCAATCCACCAGCAGTGTCAACAATAACCTTTCCATCTTTGTAAGCGCAAACCTGGATAGAATATCATGATCACCTGATCAAGATTGTAATCTCAAACATCAAATCAATAATTCACTTACCTGAACTCCAAGTAACTTGTTGTCTTTTCCAAGCTGAGCTAGGAGTGGCCTGAGCTTGGCCTCTACATCAGAGAGGGGAGGTGTGTCATAGATCCAGTGATCATTAGCCATCGGTCTCTCCTAGCCTATTAGATTTTTTCTGCAAAACTCACTCTCATAGCGGAAGGAATCACTTATAGGGCGCATGTTACTAAATTAAGCATCAACATTCCTGTGGACAAGGACGGATCAAAATTGAAATAGCCAAACCTAGAATGAGTCACATCATAAGAATCCACATTAGTCGCACTGTTTTATGCCAGTGGCAATTCTAGATCTTACTTTTGACGTCACAAATTCACATCTCATACCAGGGTAAAAAAGTCATAAGATCATAATTTACAAGGGAATTGTATAAAGCTTTACAGGGAATCATGACCAAGATATGAAATAAAAATCATAATTTCATATTTCCTATTGCAATTGGGATTCATGGCCTACCAAGCATTGTGGTTTTGGTGATATTTCTTCAAATATTATTTTCACTCTACAAGTCAACAGTGTTCCCAGCTAAGCCATGGATGATAGTATATAGTTTCTGCATAATAATTGAGCAAGATCATGCTCCACTGTACGTGCCACACTAAGTAACTGGGTTTGATTTCTTTAATATTTGAAGAAGAAAGAAACCACGTCTATTTTGTACGTTGTCAAAACTTGAGAACCAATACAGATCCAGGCTTAGGTTGTGCTGGAATTAAGCTGTATATCATATATCTTTATTTACCTAATTAACAATAGCATTATGTTTAAGCTCTAAGTTTCTGAGCTTCTGTACATGTTTAAGCTATTATATGATTAATTTTGAAGAGCAAGCTAGAGAACAGATCGAAATAAAGAAGTTGAAGTACAATATATTATGAATCCGTGGAATTTACATTTAGCACAACATATTGTTGATAAAAAGAATAAACATTTTCAGTGGAAAAATTAACCCCATGACTGCAGTTCATTTATCCCATCATTAACTCAAACTCACTAAAGTCAACCTTGCCATCCAAATTCAAATCCACAACCTTCACCATCTTCTCAATCTGAGCCATATCCCACCCATTATCCAACCCTAAACATTCCAACACCCTCTTCAACTCCACAGCCTCTATAAATCCATCTCCATCCACATCGAAAATCTTGAACGCTTCGAGCAGCATTTCATTTCTCTTATCACTCTCCAACTCCCCAAGAACCTCTTCCACTGGCACTTCATCAAGATCTTCATCTTCCTCATCGTAACATATCAAGCCAAGGTTCTTCACCACTCTCTTTGCCTTCTCCTTCTTTATTCTTCCATTGGTTTCCATCCCAAACACAGTGATGAGTGCCCTTGCCATAGACTCGTCAACTTTGATTGCATTTTGTGGCTGCTTGCAATCTTCATCAGTGTGCACTTCTGTGCTTGAGCACCTTGATACTCCATGGAAGGCATGAACCAAGTCACCAATCAGCCTAGAACACACTCCAGTGATCCCCATCATTTTCAAATGTTACAATATGGAGAGAAGAAAAAATATATTTACTATATGAAAATGCAGATTGATTTCCTGGAGAGCTAGCAACACTCTGGTCACTCTTTTATAGTGGTAACCATTAGGAAACGCCCTCCCTTGAAATTTATGGAATACTACTTGAATGCCATTGCAACAATAATATATGGTAATAATTGGTTGAATAATATTTATGATTCTTAGGAAGCTGGCAATTGCTATTGAATGTGGCACTGAAGCAATGCACAAACAATGCTCATCTTATTTTTATAATGTTGGTCGGTTGTATCCCTAGCACTAGAAATCAAAAATTAAATACTGGTCACAAGGATCAAGCGCGCATAAAAATTTTGTATTTCAGATTTGGAAATAGCAGAGGAACTTCTCCTCTCACAGACATTGGAGATTTGATTTAAGATCTTGATGAAAATTTCAGGCATCTCTTTGCTAGCTTCACAGCTATCCTGAAAAAAAAAACTTTTCAGCTGATAAGACATTCCAGCCCCGTATAGTTTATACTGTTCAATAAATTTTCAAATAATAATATTGATTTACTATTTCTAAACTCCTAATACTTAAAAATCAAGCAAACTCTTGAAATACTGACTAAAATTTTGGTTTACTTATAGTGTATCTGGTAACTCTCATGATATTAGTTCGCTTTCCTTCACCAAACAAAAAATATATATATATTTACTACAATAAGAAGTTAAAAAGCATGGAAGCTTGGTTTCTATACCACGCTTTGTGCTTCTAAAGCGGAAGCGTGCTTCTGAAGCCTAAGTGTGCTCGAAGCGATCTGAATCGATTTGATATATATGTTAAACTCCTTATTTTGGAAAATGCTCATTGTGAGAGAAGACTATTGATATGTTAAAATTAAGCTCCTACATATCAAATTTCCTCCCACTAGTTATATTTGGCCAGATCCTCTACTAGTTTTTTAATTGCACATGAAAGTGCAGAAACCGCGTTTTCCAGACTATATTCTAATTGGCAAATCAAATTAAACTAATTAGTGTTCCTTGTCTTATCCTCTGCGTGCACTACCCACCATCTCACGTGTGATCTACTCTACCAATCAAGTTCTTCATGTACTTCAATATTCACCTTTAGGATTTAGCGTATTTAGCGTATAGATGTATACTACCTTCATCTGTAAATTAAAATCACTATAATTCATATGCATTCATTCATCTGTAGAGAGTAACATTGTAATGACAATGAAGTGAAAGAGTTCACCCTCAGTTTATCAAAGGTCTTACAGAATCCGACTGTCCCTCAAGTGCGGTCTCTGCAAGGCTCGCATAATCCTGTGGCACCGGGATGTTTAACTCTGAACAAACAAGGTGGATGATTCGCCCAGTCTCGGCACCAAATGACAATTTATTCAAGGTTACAGAAATAGCAAACCTATTTTTGATGTCACAGAAACCGGTTGATCCACCCATGCCTGAGTGCCCAAAGCCAATGAGGCAACCCTCCTTTGAATGATATCTCTTGAACCCAAGTCCAAATCCACCATCTGGCTTGGCCAAATTTGCATATTCGCCAGCACCCAAGAAAGCATCATGGATTCTGGGGTTGCTGAAGATCTTACCCGCATTACCTTTTTGAGGAATGGAACCGGGCTCAGTTACATTAGTAATGTTACGGCTGCTATTGGTTCTACTGGGGCTAACAATATCAGGATCACTAGTAGGGGCCTGTTCATATTTCTTGGTCCTCAACTTCAAAGCAGCAGCAAGCTTCTTGCTTCTGTTACCTTGCTTTTTGGATGATGATTCAACAGGAAATTTGGGAATGTGAGGGTGGCTACCCAGAGCTGCTTTAAAGGAAGAAGAATGAGGTGGTGGAACAACACCACCATCAACTAAGGCTGCATAATATCGTGCAAGAGCACGGGCTGAGCAATGTCCATTAGCTGCAGGTATGATGCCGCGACGAATGTTCAGCATGTTAAATAGAGGAGGCACCATGCTCACAATTTGCACAAGGTTGTCCCCCTGGAAAGTGGAAGGTAGGCCTTTACGATTGCTCATCCCTGAAACCTTCTTCAGATTGTCTGTATCAGTGGTTAGGGTTGCCAGTCGAGATTCCACACCTACAACAGAGAAAGGAAACATTGTGATGACAGAAACGGAAGCCCATATATATAATAAATAGCTGATTTTGATAGATTACAAGAGAAAGTAAATTTGCAGATAACAAAAGGAAAAGAAGTGTGATCACAAATCATGCATACATATTACTCTCATTCAATGAAACAAAACATAGTACACTTGCCTGGAGGGATTCCAATATATAACTCCCCTTCAATTTGTAGGGGGTGTATGAATGCTTCCTCCAGAATTTCCTTAAAATTTTTCCCTGATGCATGCTGTACCATTCAAATAAATAGTTAGACCAATGAAAATAACAAGCTTTCAAACATGGAATTCACTGTCATACATTCCACCACGAATAAGATTTTGAGTTGGAAAAAAAAAATCTGAAACATTAACAGGCTACTGTACCTCAATGATTCCACCGCATATCCACCCAAAAGATAGATAGTGATACAACTGCTCCTGGCCAGGTTCAGTCTCAGGTACTGAAATGGCAATGCGATTTAAACACTCCTCCCAGTCAGCCATAAGTAAAGGGTTTTCTTTGCCAATATCTGCCAAGGCATTGTGCAATCCAGATGTATGGTTAAGCACATGATGAACCTAAAATGCAAAGAGCACATTAATCACAGCAATACAAAACAAAATTCTATAGCTTTACCGGAGCTGAATTCAAATTATTAACCTTTATGAGATCCTTTCTATTTGATCCAAATTCTGGCCAAATACTTGCAACAGTTTCTTCAAGCTTTAATTTTCTGCAAGGCAGAATAACGAGAAACATATACCCTGTTTATCAGCATTAATCGACTATATGAATACTATCAATGTAAGTTCAAATGACGACAACACTAACTATAACTTCCTGTGAAACAATATAGAACTCATTACTTAAACGCAGAAATATTCCATCATCAGGCTTTAATAAAGCTCTTCAGTCATGATACTACATCAAACGAATGAACTCAAAGACTACTATAACTATTTTACTTTAACTGCTTCCACCCACACACCCACCAGCTTCATTCTTTTAATGGATTACATCATTAGAGTTTCCACCACAACGGATTCCTCTGTGTATATTGAAGTGGCCAATTTAGACCACCTCAGATAATGAAAGCTCTAAAAATCATGGCAGACTAAAATCAGAAACACGTGCAACATTGCCATGTAGAAAGAACTGGCCAATTCAAAACACGATACTAATATAATTGAAAGATATTCTGAAACACATGCAACATTTCCCAGTGAATGGATGTGTAGAATGAAGTGGCCAACTTAGGTTATCTCAGAAAATGAAATTTCTAGTAATCAGGCCAAACAATACTAATATAATTAAAAGATATTCTGAAACACGTGCAACGTTTCCAAGTGACTAAGAGACTGATTTACCAAAAGAAAGTACCCCAACTTTTCTGTGATAGCATATCAAAAGATTCAAAACAAATGGAAACACAATAATACTCACCCATTGTCAACCAGCCAATGTAGCATTCCAGCTGTTATACCCTTTGTCACAGAAAAAACTGGAAAAAGGCTGTCAGGCTGAACTGGACGAGGATCATATCTACCTAGAACTCCAGCTGCAGTGTCAATAATAACCTCTCCATCTTTGTAGGCGCATACCTTTAATACAAAATTATGAAAATTCAGGAAAAAATAATATCATGTTAAAGAAGAGAGTAAAAAAGAACAAGTTACCTTAACTAAAAGATATGCGACAACATTCATTTCAGAAAATTCGTATGCATTAACAGTTCATAATTCTCTAACATATTGTAAACTATACTTTATATATAAACTATACTTTATATATCAAGAACATTACACGGCCAAAACTCCTAGAAGATTAACTTCATCTTGTGTTAGTTATACCACCCCATTAAAATCTTTGTCATCTTACAGCTCTTGTTTCAAAATTCATTATAAGTAATTCCATTATATAATTACACTAGCTTCTATTGTACCAGATAGGGAAACACCATTATAATGAAACTGAGAGTTGGAATGCCAGAATATAAGACAACAAAATAAGATAAGTCCGATATCAAGTTGCATTATAAAAAAAAAAATACTACAGATTTCCGCGGTGTCATATCAAGTTTCAGTGGATAAAGTCCGAGAAACTGTACACACCTGAACTCCAAGAATTTTATTATCATTCCCCATCTCAAGTAAGAGTCGCCTCAGCTTCGCCTCCACATCAGAGAGGGCAGGTGTGTCATAGATCCACTGATCATTAACCATTGGTCCCCTATTAATGCTTCTGAAAATGTAAAAATCGGCTCCATCAGAATTGAAGAAGATATAACAACGTTAAACTAACATAAATCATTACAATCTTAACTCACCCTTGTAAAACGGATTCAGCAAATGGTCTCATAATATCTAGATATACAACGCGGACGTTCATTGTGGAAGAAAGCCCTAAATCCAAGTCAAATAAACAGTAAATTATGTCACAATTATCTAACATACATGTCACCAGAGAACATATTGAAAACATACCTCTGAGAAGATTGAGGACTCGTGCAAAAATTACAATATCACCAGGAAATGCATCAACCTATAGAAGTGGATTCTACTAGACTCAGCAAGGATTCGAGCGATATATAGCAGAGAAACACAATGTATAGGAGGAAAACTTACAGGATTAAAGCGTTTGACCTCTTTCCGGCTAAGTTGCATCTTGTCCTGTATGACCTTCATGTTTTTTTGTCTTTGATCCACCAACGCTTTCATCGTTTCCTTATGAAAATCATAAGTAAATAATTAAAACTGAATCGAACAGGAGTTACAAAGTTAGAGAAATGGAAGTAATGAAACAAGTAGTAGTTGCGACCACAAGTAATTGCATACTTACAGAAGACTCGTTTGGTGGCGTAGTACTACGGAAGAATACAGTCGTTATCTCCATTGCCTGCTCTGGTATATCAAGGCGCAACTTAAGTCCCATTTCTGCAAAAGCCGACAACAGAGCAACATGATCCCCCTGTTACAAAGAAACATTGCAAATTATCTTATTAAAGGAATTATTTTTAATCATACATGAAAGTAAAGGAAATGCCTAGGTTAATAATTTTCAGTCATGGATCTATCCAAAAGAAAATATTAGAATTAAATCAACAAGTATCGTGATAAAAAACTACTCTTTTGCACAAACCTCAGCAGATGCTAAGAACATCTTTGCTAATGCTTGTTTCAGAGAGCTTGATAATTTCTTAGCAAGTCCAAAGTCAAGCAAAATAGGATGATGAGGAGGCTCCTTGCTCACAAGAAAATTTCCTGCGAATAGGATTATAGAAACTCATAGGACAGTGCACCAAGCAGAGAATAATATTGAACTTCTCCACTAATGAATCGACTTGTTCCATTCAGAATACCAAGATAAGAAGTAACACATGGAGGGGAGAAGAGGGATACCAGGATGAGGGTCACCATTGAAAAATCCATCAACGTATATTTGGTGGGCATACGCACGTGTGATTTCTTCAACAACCTTTTGTTTGTTGACACCAAATGCTTCAAATGATTCTATGTCATTTAAACGAATGCCATCCATGAACTCCGAAATGAGGACTTTTTCTGTTGACTGCCAATAAATGAAGCAGGATGCAAGAAAAGGAAACATATTTTTCAATTTCAAAATGAATCAGATAAACAACCAGTTCAAATTAAGCAAAGTAATAAAGGCTACACTCCTCTAGATCTCATTCTTTAGTTTTTAGTTGGAAAGCTCTCTGTTCAACTATACATTGTCTCAGATTTTTCAGCTTCACCTATACGTATTTTTATTTTTTAAGAAACAAACTTTTATCGAAATAGAGGACGAGAAGCAAGGAGCAAAAGCCTTATTTCCTTGAAAAGAGTTGACAGAAACAAGGGGAAAAAAACTACAGAGAAGGACTAGCCTAGAAAAGTAAGACACTAATACATGTCATGAGCAAACATAAACAATCTCTAATTCCTTTGTCCTATAATTGCTGACACTTTTCTAAGTATAATGCATCCCTGTAATAATAAGAGAACGGATCAATATAGTACCTGAATAACTTCTGGTATCAAAACATCCACTTGATTGGCACTTGGGTTATCATCATGTTTGCTTCTGCAGCCAAGATTTTTAGAAACTGTTCGAGTATTCTCTACAGAAGCAAAGAAGACATAAATAATAATTAATCTTGAAGAAGTAACATATGCATAAACTTTTCAAGGCTGCCAATGCCTACAGAATACATAAAAGACAAAGCCTAGAAGTATGGCAGGCAGGTTAGTTCATGACCAACAGTAAACTGGTCAGATAGAGAAAAAAAAGTGGAGCGGGTTTCTCATCTCTAATAAAAGTTATGTTTCTTATTAAAGAAAAAAGAAATGGTTGCATGCATGTCAAATGTCAAGCACAAGAAGCTACGAGTCTATGAATAATTAAAAAAAAATTGATCGCACCTGCTTCATGATTGAAGTCAAGTTCGTTTGGGCATTCTTTGCACCATTCATCTATCATAGGGTTGAAATTGTACTGAGGCTCTGCCCATGCTATCCAGTCAACAATTGACTTTGCATTCTTCAAGTCCTACAAGAAAAAAGTCCACGAATAGATTAATACAGTGAGCCCATAATTTATGTTAACCTTAACTTTCAAATACCAAGTATGAGAAACCTCCAATATGATTGTCTTAATGCCCTCATGCTGAACTTTAACAACTACTTCCTGCCCATCAAGCAGGGTTGCGCGATGGACTTGTGCTATCTGCATATAGTGAGTGCAAAACCAATAAGATCTTTTCCAATATCATAAGAGTGTTTAAGAATGACCTAGAACTAAGTGCCAACAATTGTTCAGTCTACATGAGTGAGAAAATCGTACTGATGCAGTTGCCAAAGGGACTTTGACAAAATCTAAGAACAACTCATCCATCGATTTCCCCAACTCTGCCTGTATAGTTCGAGAAACCTGTGCAAAAAAAATAAATTCCAGTTTAGCCATGAACTACCAGATGGATAAACTCAAGAAAACTGAAAGGGAAGGTGTCTGATGAGTGGTCAAACAGGAAAAACGGGTGCTAAGGAATGAAAATATTTCTGTACGTACAGGAGATGGAGATATTAGCATCACAAAATTAAACTAAGACCCCTATAAATACAATCACCAATAAGAAGCGGTGTAAATAGACAAAAACTGTTGCAACAGTAGAAAATAATACAACACACTACATGAACACCAAGCAAGCAGATATATGATTTCTAGAGCATCCCAATCACTTTCCTACAGTTACTAATGTGATAAGTTTAAAAACCAAAAGAAATAACCTCTTCCAAAGGACGAGGGGGTAGAGAGTCCTGTAATTGCTTGAGAAGAGATATATATGCTTCAGGAAGAACATCTGCCCTTGTAGACAGATACTGCCCAAGTTTCACCCACAAACCTTCCAACTGTACTATCAACCTGAGAACTCGTTTAGCATTCCTCTCATGAGCATTTTCCCATAAAGCAGCACTTTTAGATTTGCTAATCCATTTGTCTCTTTGCTGCAAAGCCTTCAGTGATGGGGAAATAACAAGGTAAGATGGTCTTCTGCATATAACTTGCCGATAAGTGAAGGAATAAATGAATTTTACCTTGTAATCGAGGTATATAAGCAAGGCCAATGTGCCAACTTTGATGCGCCTTCTGTAAATGCTTCCCCATCCCATCGGAGGAGGCTACGTGGAACTAGACCCAAGACCCAATTCACAACCCTTTTCCTGGAAAAGATGAACAAGTGAATCAAATAAATATATCAATAAACCCTTTGCCCTCACAAAGCTGGCAATGTAGCATTATCCGTCAAATAATTAGCGGGTTATTTTCGTGTTAACCTAATGCTTAGACCTTCTCCGTATGTGAAACTCATACTCCCACCGAACTACAAGAATTGAAGGTTTTCTTTGGCACAACCCTTTCAACACCAGTATGATGCATCTAGGTCTCACTCTCTTTTCGGATCATCATGATCAGAGTACAATTCAAGTTCAATAATAGAAACCAGCACACACTAGCAGTCACTAACCAATTCCCTCTTCAAATTCACCATGCAATGACTTCACCAACAGTTCTACTCCCCTCTCCTACCTACCCAAATCAGAACCACAACAACTCAACAATCATTACATATTGCATTTCTCTCTAAACTGCCCAATTCCAACACCTCTTTAAATTCATCGTTATATATTACGAGTAAATTCAATCGCACGAAACGGAAACGAGAATTTTACCGAGACGAAATTCGATAAGTTCTATACCTGAAGAGCTGGGAAATGAGCTGTAATGATCAGCGAGGCAGAGACGAAGCTGATGGGTGAACAAGTGCAGAAAAGGAAAATATGCAGCAAATGTAAGCAAACAAAATAACATTCAATTCATTTCTTTTTCTCCCCTCAGCCAGAAGCGGCTTGGGATACATATAAGAGTGGTTGGTTCTCATGCAGTACAGCTATGCTACTACTCAGGACCACTCTACAAAAGTCACACAAGTCTGGACTTGGGCTGATAGCTCATATATGGGCCTAACAAGAGAATTAAACTAGTAGAATAAGAGATGATCCTATCAAGTGCTCCCCCCATGAGATTGTGCACGTCCTCGGGCACAAAAATCTGGAAACTTGCGCACCATGGTTCTTGCATCCTCCCAAGTGGCATCTTCTTCAGACATGCCTTTCCATTGAACCAACCATGTGGTAATGCGTTGTTTCTTTTTCGTGCGACTGCCCATGTCTAGAACGCGAAGTGGTTGCCATATAATGTCCCCTGAGCTATCAAATTGAGGTAAAGTGGTGGACACAGGCAAGCCTTCACCGATTCTCTTCTTTAGCAGACTCACATGGAAGACAGGATGAATTTTGGAATTGGGAGGGAGTTTGAGGCGGTATGCTACCCTGCCAATGCGCTCCAAGATTTGATATGGCCCATAATAACGAGGAGAGAGCTTGTGAACTGTGCGGTTGGCCAAAGATTTCTGCCGATATGGGTGTATCTTCAAAAACACCCAATCGTTCACCAAAAACTCACGTTCAGTGCGTTTGCGATCAGCAAACTGCTTCATTCTATGTTGAGCAAGTTGGAGATGGGAACGAAGATTCAGCAGCAGTTGGTCCCTGGATTGTAAGGACTTATCCACGGATTGAACATTACTAGTGCCTGGAATATATTTCATCACAGAAGGTGGAGGTCTACCATACAAGGCGTGGAATGGAGTGGTCTTGATTGCCGAATGGAATGTGGTATTATGCCAATACTCAGCCCAGTGAAGCAATTGAGACCATGAGCTAGGCTTATCAAACACAAAGCAGCGAATGTAATGTTCAAGAGAGCGATTCACTACCTCTGATTGTCCATCCGACTCAGGATGATATGCCGAACTGTGGCATAGTTGTGTGCCTTGTAAACGAAAGAAATGTGTCCAGAAATTACTCAAAAAGATTGGGTCTCTATCACTTACAATGCGTTTAGGCAGATCGTGCAGGCGAAATATGTCTCTCATGAATATTGTTGCAATTTGAGCTGCTGTAAAAGGATGAGACACAGCGATGAAATGTGCATACTTCGATAGTCTATCCACTACCACCATGATTGCATTGTATCCATCAGAAACAGGTAAGCCTTCCACGAAGTCCATTGAAATGTCCTCCCAAGTTTGCTCCGGAATCGGAAGAGGTTGTAACAGCCCTGGGGGGTGGACAGCCTCATATCGCTGCCTTTGACACTGATCACAAGAGGCGACATATAGCTTGACCTCTCTGCGCATGCCGGGCCAGGCGAAGTTCTTTGATAGTCTTGCCAAGGTTCTGAGATACCCAGAATGGCCTGCAATTAAGGAGGCATGGTACTCATGGAGGATCTTGGCACGCCATTCCGTCGAAGCCGGCACAAATATTCTGCCTTTGTATAAGAGGCGTCCTTGGACAAGACTGAAATTCTTCTTCGTGGCAATTCCTCTGGTTAGAGCATCAATGATAACAGTGGACTCAGGGTCTTTCTTGCAAGCATTGTCAATGTGTTGGATGCTATCAAAAATTGGGGCTGAAACAGTTTGAATAGCTAACAGCTCATGTTGGCGCGAGAGGATGTCAGGAACAGTGTTGGATTTGCCAGCCTTGTACTCGATGGTGTAGTTATACCCAAGGAGTTTTGACAACCATTTTTGCTGTGCCGGAGTTGATATTCGTTGAGCCAACAAATGTTTCAGCGTTTGGTGGTCTGTTTGGATCACGAAGGAGTTGCCGATGAGGTATGGACGCCATTTTTCAATCGCAAAGAGGACAGCGTACATCTCCCTGTCGTAGGTAGACATCATTTGCTGTCGTTCAGAGAGTGCTTTGCTAAGGAAAGCTACCGGGTGGGTGTGTTGAGTAAGAACTGCACCGATGCCCTTGGAGCTAGCATCGGTTTCAATAGTGAACGGCTTCGTGAAATCTGGCAAAGCCAATACAGGTGATGTAGTGACGGCGTGTTTAAGGTTGAAGAAGGCCTGTGTCGACTCTGGGGTCCAATTGAAACCTTCTTTTTTTAACATTTGAGTGAGAGGTTGAGCAAGGGATCCAAATCCTTTCACAAAACGGCGATAATAGCCCGCTAAGCCCAGAAAACCGCGCAGCCCCTTTACTGTGGTTGGCTTGGGCCAATCTTGGATACATTGAATTTTACTTGGGTCTACTGCCACACCTTCCTCATTGATCACATGACCCAAATAGTGCACAGTTTGCTTAAAGAATGAACACTTGCTCATTTTGACCTTGAGCTCACTTTCTCTCAACACTTGGAATATTTGAGCTACATGTGAAGTGTGATCTTCCCAAGAAGCACTATAAATGAGAATATCATAAAAAAAAAACGAGAACAAACTTACGAAGCATTGGCCGAAATATGGTGTTCATCAACGCTTGGAAGGAGGAGGGAGCGTTGGAAAGGCCGAAGGGCATCACCACGAACTCGAAATGTCCATCATGAGTTCGAAAAGCTGTTTTTTCAATGTCATCCTCATGCATCCGGATTTGGTGATAACCGGAGCGTAAATCCAGTTTGGTGAAATACTTGGCTCCGTGCAATTCATCAAGTAATTCATCTACCACCGGAATAGGAAATCTATCCTTCACCGTCACGGCGTTTAGTTCCCGGTAGTCGACACAAAATCTCCAATTGCCATCTTTCTTCTTGACCAGAATTACGGGAGATGAAAATGGGCTTGAACTCGGCCGAATAATCCCACTGGCGAGCATCTCCCTAACCTGTGCTTCAAGCTCTTTTTTGTGGTGATAAGCATACCGATAAGGTCTGACGTTCACCGGTCCGGCAAAGGGTAAGAGCGGGATACGGTGGTCCATTGCCCTTTTTGGTGGTAAGCTAGTTGGAGACGCAAATAGATCTGCATATTGGGTGAGCAAGGATTGCACCTCTGGAGAATGCACCTCTGTCTCTGCCACTGGTTCTATTTGAAACAAATTTTTGAAGCCCAAGTGCTCTGAGTGGATGAGAGCTAATAGCTCATATTTCTCGGTAGTGGGCCGCCCATTAGTAATGCCCTCGATGGTGTAGCCTCGGCCCGCTACAATAAAAAACATAATTTTAGCAGCAAAATGCCAACCAATAAATCCTAATTGGTTGAGCCATTGTGCGCCGAGGACAAGATCACAGCCGGCGACTGGGAGAAGAAGAAAATCGTCGGTCAACGTGTACTCTTGCATTTCGACCGAGACGTTGAGAGCTTTGCCCAGAGGAGTCAATCTATGTCCTGAGGCAGAGGTTAATTGGATTGATTTGATGGGTTGTGTGTGGAGCTGAAGTTTTTTGGCTATTGAGGGGTTGAGTAAGTTCAGGGCGGAGCCACAGTCGATGAATATATTGATGGGTGTGCCATTGATGGAACCCTCGACTCGCATCATATCAGTGAGAGTGGTGTTGGTAATGGTGTGGAGAGGCATGATGTTGTCAATGTCAGGCTCATTTTGTGGGTCGGGTAATTCTGGAGGACAATCATGAAACTCTTGGATTTCCTCCGGTGTGGGTTGTTCAAAAATGGCCATAAAGGGCTTGCGGCAGACATGATTCTCATGGTAGGGTTCATCACAAGTGAAGCACAGGCCTCGGGCACGCCGGTCACGCTGGTCTCTAGGAAGCCAGCGCCGAATTTGGCCTGGGTTGGTCAGTCTTTGTGGCTGTTGTGCAGGCTGTTGGTTATTGGGAATAGGGTCAGGGGTGGTAGTGGCAGCTGTTCGGGTGATGGTTGTAGTGGTCCCTGAGCTGGAGCCGGGATTGAATTTTGAATTAGTTGACCAAAAGTGGGGTCGGGGTTGCTTGGCAGCAGCTGCACGGAGGTCATTTAGCTTGGCCTCATAGCGCCGAGCTAACCGTTGTGCTCGGGACAAAGTTTGTGGGTCCATCACCACTACATCGTGCTTGATTTCTGGCCGGAGTCCGCCGAGAAACACATGGATTAGTTGGGATTCAGACCAGTCTGGGGCGCGACAAGAGAGCTTCGTAAACTCACTGATGAACTCGTCGACGGAGCCACGGTGTTGCAGATGAGTAAGCTGGGCTTGGAAATCAGAATCATTGCCAGCGCCGAAGTGTTCGAGGAAGGCAGCCACAAACCGGTCCCAGGTCGGGGCTGGGTGCCGCATCTCGAACGAGTTCATCCGTATCGACGCGTCAGGTCCGAAATGGGATGCAATCGTTGCCACACGATCATAAATCGGGATCCGATGAACTTTGAGGTACCGGTCCGCCATAGCCAACCAACCGACGACGTCGTCGCCGTGGAAACGAGGTAAATCGATTTTGGTTTGTCTGTAGGTGAGGTCTTGCTGAAAGTGAGTATTGGGTGGTCTATATAAGTGTTGGTGAGTATTTGGTCCCGTGTAAGAGGAAGAGGAGCTGATAGTGTTGGTGTTAGGAGGGACTGTTGTGGTGGTGACTGTGGAGGAAGAGGAGTTGTTGAGATTGGGGTTGGGAAGTGGAGTTGTAGTGTTTATGGTGGAGTAACACGGCGGAGCACTCATTGACTGGGAGAGGCCTGGAGGAGGGGAAGATTGTGTGGCTAAAGTGTTGGGGAGAGGGATATGAGTAAACAAGGTGTTGGGGAGAGGGATATGAGTAAACAAGGTGTTGGGTGGGTGGGTAAGAGTGAGATCGGGGCCTGACCAAGAGCCTGTGGAGGCGTTGAGTGAGCCAAACTGAGGCTGGTGTTTGGCAGCCATCGATTGAACGATGGTGTTTTGTAAGGAAGCAAACTGGGCATTCATCTTGCGCTCCATGCTCTCCATGTATTCCCGCATATCTTCTTGTTGGTTGTGGAGAAAGTCTATCTGGTGTTGGAACCGAGATTCATGTTGCGTAGGTGGGTTTGTGGTTGCTGGTGGGATGATGGTGGAGGCAGAGCTGGTGTCCGGTGGTGGTGGGGTTGGTGGAAGGGGAGGAACCAAGGCGGAGGTCATGGGTTGGGAGGGTGGGGCATTGTGGAGGTTTCTCATCGAAACCTGGCTCTGATACCAGTTGATGGGTGAACAAGTGCAGAAAAGGAAAATATGCAGCAAATGTAAGCAAACAAAATAACATTCAATTCATTTCTTTTTCTCCCCTCAGCCAGAAGCGGCTTGGGATACATATAAGAGTGGTTGGTTCTCATGCAGTACAGCTATGCTACTACTCAGGACCACTCTACAAAAGTCACACAAGTCTGGACTTCGGCTGATAGCTCATATATGGGCCTAACAAGAGAATTAAACTAGTAGAATAAGAGATGATCCTATCAGAAGCTCTGAGAGTTGTGAAGAAGATAGTGAGAGAAGCAAAGAATTATAAACGATGCGATTCTGTTGTCGTTTTCTTTCGGTTTTTCTGCATGTCGTTGGCCGTCCCCACCAGACCTGACGGTGAAATTGAGTCGTATTTAGTAGATGACGGACGTAACACTCCGTGTCGCGTTTTGGTTTGCTGCGTCCGCGCAACGGCGGGTGAGGTTAGCGTGGGGTAGCGAGGTTAGGGCCGTGTGATTAACGGAAATTTAAACGAGGGAGATTGTGAAGGCGTGGCGCAAACCTAACCGCCTTAATTTGAGAAAGGTCGGATGGTGTTCAATTTTCGATTGTCGTTGATTGTTGGGCTTTAAAGGCTTTGAAAGCTGAGAATTATTGGAGGCCCACCAAATAAACGACATGAGATTTTCTTGAGGGTATAAGAATTGTTCATGTTGTTTCTATGCGATTAGGAGCACCAAGTTGGACTTGTCATATGTTGTGACGCATACTCTTACGGTGTAGCACTTTGTCTAATGGGTTAAACATTAATTGTATGTTTAAGTGACAAATGCTTAGAAAAGTGAGGAATGCGACTATTATCAAACAAATAGTAATAGATTGACTAGTCATGAAAACCTCAAGAGGAAAATTTGGGGAGCCAATATATCATGAACATATTTTTCAACGTATGATGATGAATAAATTTATATTTCTTCCAATTAAATTCAATGTGGGAATTCTCAAATGAATCATTCCACCTTCGATTGTCAAAGTCCAACCATCCAAAATACATGGGAATTTTCGAAGGTTACCTTTCAAATCCAAGAGGTTGAAACTTCCCAACTTTTGCATTTTGCCATAACAAGTACAAGCCTGATCGAGTTTTGGAGATTGATGGTTTGCCATCATTTTTCCATAATTGATGATCATATTGCCCTGTCATGGCCTCATATCAACATTGTTCATTGCCTCAATAATTATTACTTGACAATTGTTTGTTTTTTCGGATGAAACAAACAACTCAAATGCTATAACTGTCCATAGTGAATCGAACTCACATTCTCACAACATTTCATTTATAAAGATGAGATATAATACTAGACCAAATAATACTAGACACATTTTGTTTTATCATATCAAACAAAACAACATATACTGTTTTATCTCATTACGGGCATTCACTGGTTATTTTTACTTTATACTAACAAACACGTACGTAGGGCTGTTGAAAGTTTGGACTCTCTTATTGGACTGAAGTCCATGCTAGTATATATATATATTTTTGGTCCGAATAAAAAGTCCATGCTAGATTGGATCTCCATTAATTTGACACATTATATTTTTAGGTGACACTCTTTTGGTTTGTAGCTAGTTGTTGCCTTTGTTTAAACCAAGGCGAGCCACGACCCACCCACGAGGCACGAGCTATGTTATTTATTTCCCGTCCTTTGTTCTTTTTACTCCCGTTACTTTTCCCGGCGGCCCGTCGCTAAGATCACCTACCCCACCAACCCAACTTTGTAAAGAAATTATTATTTGTACCCGGAACATCATCTGTTTTATGTTCTTCTTTAATCTCATTGGTCCACGTGTTTTGTTATTATTTCTGATTGATGTATTTAATTACTTTTTTTTTTCACCCCGTGCTGGTCCCCACATGAATCTGAGTTATATGATTGGTCAGGTACAACACCTAGCAGTGTCACGTAGTGTTCCGGGTACAGAGAATAATTACTCAACTTTGTAAACCACACACCACGCAGGTACCACCGGCGTCACGTGTCTTCAATCCACGCCCTTCCCCTTCCTTTCCTGATCAACACGTGTCCGTCGCCGGAGAATCAAACCGCTACCGATAGCTATTAAAAAAAATAATTCTGGATTAATTTTAGACGCTCATTAATATTTTACACGTTTAAATTCCAAAAAACAAAAAGAGAAATTTTAAATACACACTCCTAATCTCTTAATACACATCTTTATTATTTTATGTTTCTATTGAGATTTTATAGGTAAGCTAAATGACTAAAACATACATTTATTTTAAAAATAAATAAATAAATTGTGCTAGAAGTATTATTTTCAACATCTTCTACCCTAAAACCGTCGAAAGCACATCTTCTCCCTTAACCCTAACTCTTCTCCACAATTCATAGGCATCATAAAACCAAAACTCTTGTCTCACTGTTCATCATTAAATTTTGACCGAGCTTCCATAATCACATGAATTCTCAAGACTGTGTTCAACAATCTTCAACTGAGGTATGTATTTTCTTCATCTTATTTATGAATTCGAAGATTGTAGAATACGAGTTAGAGGCTTCAAGGCTATGAATTAGTCATTGCTCATGAGTTGAACGTCCATGAATTAGGCTTCAAGTTATTGACATATTCTTTCTTTTATTGTATTATAGCATGCTGAAGTCCAACAACATAGCAAAATTGGAGAAGAAAGATCACGTGATTATACCAATGAGTTCACAACTTACCAGGTAATATTTGATCAATTTCTTCCCTGAAATTGGATTGTGAGTCGTTGTGCATGTTAGGTAGTAAATTATGTTGTGTACAGGTATTTGAAAGCAAAGCCGCATTGATACGATGGGTCCATATAACGGGAAAGAGAAACAATTGTGTCATAGTGATACAAAGGTCCAATCTTGGGAACTCAGGCAACAAAAGGAGACCAAGAATAAAATTCAGTTGTGAGAGAGGTGGAAAGTTTAGGAAGTTTAAGGGAATAACCAAGATGGTCGACAAAAGAACTCAAAATTCTGAAGTAGATGGTAACAAGGATGATGAACAACAACGCTCGAGGTTGACTTCTACAAAGAAATGTGAATGTCCGTTCTTATTAAAAGCATTCAATATTGGTAGCGATGAGTGGGTACTTGAGGTTGCTTGCGGAATCCACAATCATGTTGCCCTATCATACTTAGAAGGTCATTCTTATGCAGGGCAGCTATGTGAAGAAGAGCATGAGCTATTGGTGGATATGTCCAAGCGTTTAATGAGACTCAAGGATATATTGACTACAATAAAGAGCCGAGATCCAAGTAATACATCAACGATGAGAACTATATACAACGCTAGGTACTTTGCTCGGATTATCGCAAGGGCAGGCAGAACTCAAATGCAACAATTGCTTAAGAATTTGCGTGATCATCATTATATTGAGTATCATAGAAGCGAAAATCACATGGTTACTGATTTATTTTTTTGTCATTCATTCAGTCTTCAAATGTTACGTACATTCCCACATGTGCTTATCATGGACTGCACCTATAAGACAAACAAGTATCGTTTTCCGCTTTTTGAGATTGTGGGTATTACAAGCACTGAGCAAACTTTCGATGTTGCGTTTGTTTACATGTCAAAGGAGACAGAAGATAATTACAGATGGGCACTCAGTATGTTAAGAACACTTATGGATGAGGATTCTATGCCTGGGGTAATTGTCACCGATACAGAATTAGCACTTATGAAAGCCACTGAAAATGTCTTTCCTGATACTCATCAAATTTTATGTAAGTGGCACATTAGTAAGAATGTGTTGAGAAAATGCAAAGGAAAGTTCAAAATGAAAGAAGGATGGGAAGCATTTAATAATGATTGGCATAGCTTGGTCGATTGTAGCACTGAAGATGAGTATTTACATAGTCTTGCAGCTTTTGAGTCAAAATATTCTGCATTGACTGAAGAAATAAACTATTTGAAGACCAATTGGCTGAACAAGTACAAGGAAATGTTCATTGCAGCATAGACAAACAACTACTTGCATCTAGGTGCAAGGACTTCAAATCGGTAATATTTATACATTGTCTCATTTCAACTAATTTGTTATTCGTATCGTTTTTTATTTATCAATTTATTGTCAACTAGGGCGGAGAGTGCGCACGCAAAGCTTAAGCGAGAACTTAGATCTTCCCAACTTGACTTCTGTGTATCATGGGAGCACATCCACTCATTGTTGTGTTTGCATCATACAGAAGTTAAGGCTTCATTTGAAAAAAGTCGATGCTTTGTTCAACATGAGTTCGACCATGCATACTTGAGAGAGTTGATAGGATTTGTGTCGATCCCGGCCTTGCAAAAGATTGTTCATGAAGCGAACAAGTAAGCTCCCATTCAATATCTTATTGATCATATGTTGATTTAAACATTAAATTTCTTTCTATATATACCGTACTCTAGAGTTCAGTTAGTAAACTGTGTTTGTACTAACAACCTACATTTTTCTAGTGTACTGATTGACACATGATAGCATGCTTATTGTTTTTCTCTATTGATAACATAGGGCTAATGATATAGTATCGGACTTGGCATCATGTAATTGTGCCGTACGTAAAACACATGGATTACCATGTGCACATGAGATAGCTGCATATAAGCGTAGTGATAGTCCCCTACCAACTACATGTGTGCATCACCACTGGAGAAAGTTAGATATTGGGGCGACAGTGGAAGACTCGAATGTCCATGTAAAGATTCCTCTTAAAACACAATTGGAACGATTAGCAGAATGGGCTGAAGAGCAAAATGATGATACAAGACGTCAAATATTAGTGAAGATTGATGAGTTAATAAATCCAAGCTCTACTGTACTTAGGGAGCCAGCTGAAAAGAGAAAGACCAAAGGGCGTCCGAGTAAGGAAGATAATAGCACTCGTCGTTTACCATCAGGATTTGAAATCACAAATACAGTGTTGTCTGAGCGAGAGACTCAATCGCCTCTTTCTGATGTTCAAGAAGTATCACGTAAATCAAATACAAACTCAAGTAATGACCACTTGGAGAAAAGTAAGGTACGGTACAGATATGCTTTTATTATAATACATAATTGAAATTTATAAATTATTTACTAGTCATCTCATGTATGATATTATCTTTAGCAGGCTCTCTCGCAGGTAGATAAGCATGCTCAACAGGATACAAGGTTTGAGCTAACTCAGAAATATACTGTACAATTCATATTTGGCATGCGACAGTACATTATCGGTTCAATGGATGTCGAAAATGATGGAAATTGTGGTTTTCGAGTTGTGGCATCAGCTATGGGATTTGGTAGAAAGCATTGGCGTAAAGTGCGCACTGATTTGGTAAATGAGTTAAAAGGCACGCCCGAGCTTTATGAAGCACTTTATGGAGGACAAGATGCTGTTAACAAGCTGTGTAAGCGACTTAACCATTCTGCATCCAATTTTGCACCTAAATGGAAATGGATGGATCTACCAGACATGGGTCATTTGATTGCAACGTGTTATGGAGTAGTAGTAGTAGTCAACTTATCATATGGTCAGTGCTCCACATTTCTCCCATTACGTGAATATACTGAGGGCAAACTAATGGAAGCAAATTTACTTGAAATTGGCCTAGGATTTGTCAATGACGATCATTTTGTTCAGGTGAGGAGTAACATATATGGATCAATTTGCCAATAAAATTTCACATATATAATTTATGTGACTAACGTAACTTCTTATTTTCTACACAGATATGTTTATTGTCTGGACACCCATTGCCACCAGTTACACCAGATTGGATTTACCATGCAGATGATAAAGCTAAAAGTCTGTATATGAAGTATCAAGACCGTTTTCAGCATTATGATAGATTGCCGCATCCTGAAAGAGTGACTAATATGTCCTTAGAAACAGTTCAAGTTGATGATGACAATGTACTTGTCAATGAAATCGTTCGACTTGGTGATGTCGATAGTGAAGGAGAAAGAATGCAGCTTGATGATGACTGAATTGTCATAAAACATGTATTTTATATAACTAACTGATTCATTTGGGTTGTCTTTATTCTTCATCTTTTTTATCTGTATCAGCTTTAGTTTGATGTTGTAGATCATATTGTCAAGAACTGCATTTTTATCATGACATGTTTTATCGAATAACTAGATATATCTATGTTTAATAGCTATTGTGCTTCTACAGTTCTATTAGCTTCTGAATTTTGAAAACTTGTATTAGTGATTTGAAGTTGGGATATAACAATAATCATTTGATTATAAATTAAAAATGATAACCAAAAATTTCTAAAAAGAGATACTAAATAGTAAATATATATTAATTATATTAAATAATAATATTTCATAAATTAAGGGTATTTTAGGCAATTTGGGATGTGTATTAAGTATAATACTGAAATGAAAAACTTGATAGGTGGTGTATTAAGTAAGGGATGTGTATTAAGAGATCATGGCTGTGTATTTAAAATTTCTCAAACAAAAAACCCGGAACTCAAAAACCCCAGAAACAAACTCGTATATTCACAGACTCTCTCTCTCTCTGAGTTTTTGTGGATGCGATTTTCGAATCTATGGCGTCCTCAAAGCTCATGATTCTCTCAGTCTTTCTAGCCCTAATTTTCTCGCAAATTAGGGCCGACGCTTCAGTCGGAGAAGACGAGCCGCTGGAAGTAGTCCGATCGGACGGCCCTGATTCCTCCGCTCTGAAGATCGAGTTGGATCAGCTCAAGTCGAAGATCCACTCGCTTGGTTAGTGGTTCGCTACTCTAGGGTTTTGTTCGTACTGAAATTGTTTCATTTTGCTACTGTGAGATTTGCCTCGGTTTCATCGGCCGGCAAGTAGATGATAGTGAAGCTTGAGATCTTTCGGTTTTCGAGTTTCGAAGTGATGAAATTTAGTTTCTGTCCCTAGTTTAGGGAATTTGATTCTTTGAGGTTAACTTTGTAGAGGTTTAGTTACTTTTGACTAGAAGTAATGTTCAGAATGTCAGTGTATTTATGAGGATTAATCGCTAATGTTGTGGCTGAATCAGAATCAGTGTTAGCGAAACAGTTCTCGGAGTTGTTTTTGTTACTCTTTGAATGCAGTGATAGTTGCATTGTAAGTGTTGTAAGGGATGCTTGTGCTTATTTGCTAACGGTTTCTATTTTTGGGATTTTTTGAAGAATCTGAAGTAGATGAGAAAGCCAAGCAACTGCAGAGTAAGGATGAAATAGTAGCGCAGAAGAGTAAAATCATTAAAGTGAACTCGGATGTCATCACGGCTCTGCAGAAAGAAGTTGATTCTCTCCAGGTTGGGCATTTTTTGTATTCGAATATTACTCCATTGTTGAGTATAAGTGTCTCATGGTAAAAAAAATTAACTTGTTCATGCTGTGTTATTGTCTCTAGAAAAAAGGGTCGCGGGATGCTGAGGTTGACAAGGCTCATGCACGCGCTGGTGAATTAGAGAAGCAGGTTTGATATAGTAAAGTGAAGTGCCTAGTCCGTGAAAACTGAAAACCACCACATTGTAAATTCAATCCCCCTTTTGCAGGTTGACCAACTGACAAAGGAATTGGAAGCACAACATAAAGAGAAAGAGGCTTTGGAAGCCCGAGCCAATCAAGCGGAGAAGAAGATTGATGTGTTGCTCTTAAAAATAGATAAGGTGAGTTGTTGATTTCTCATTGGAGAATAAAGCCATGCTGTATGTGCTCATCAAAAGACTTGCTAGTGATGCTGCTTAAAAAATGAATTATACTTGTTGCTTTCACTTAAGTGTCATGTGGGTGGTTACCATGTCGTCAGAAGTCTATGTACATCTTTATGATGTTTCCTGACTCACTTTAGTTCTGCCATTATACTCATTACTTAGTACCATCTCTCCTCTGTTATGTAACCATAATTGTTGATGCAAATGTTTTTCTATGGATTCTAAACTTCTAGTGGTTAAAACAAAGCAAATATTACATATTTTTAAGGTTACTATTTTCTTCTATTTTGCATGGTTTTTATCTTATTTTTTATTTTGACATTCTGTAATAATATATTGTACAACATAAAGTTGGGGATGCTGATTGATGTAGCTACTTCTTCACAGATTGAGAAGACTAATGAGGAACAAAAGACCAAAATTCGAAATACTGAGCGTGCTCTTAAAGTTGCTGAGGTAATTTTTACGTGCTTTATTAAAAGCTTATAGTATTCTAGGTGTTGGTTATGGCGCTTATCGGCCATCTATCTTCCATGTTCATCTTCAGGAAGAAATGTTGAAGGCAAAGTTTGAGGCTACTTTGAAAGCAAAAGCATTAACAGAGGTATGGATTAGATAAATATTGCTTTTCACTCTTACTATATGCGGTTGTATTTATGTTTGTTTGTGAAACCCATTTCACCCCTAAACAATGTACGTTATGAGCCTGTTGGGAACTTGGGAAATTCTTTGTACTATTTCTTGAGAGTAGAATGATAAGCTTTTCTTTAAGCTTATCAGTGCATCAGAATTCCTTGAGATCCTAAACAAAAAACCGGCTCACTTGAGTATTTATGGCGGTAATTTGAGTCATGACTGCTGCATCCATCTTTACTAATGCATCTGAATTTGCAGATAAGTTCATTTTGTAACTGTCTGCAATTGTTTAGTTAACTTATTGGAGTTTCTTTATTTGATCATGAAAACTTTAGGTCTTGACACCCCTGTATTTTTGGTAGCCATATAGGTTCATACAACTTTCCTCTTCTCTCATATATTCATATTGTATCGTAGAAATGTGATTTGGTTTTGTTTGCATGATTTGTGCATGTTAGCCCTGATGCATGGTGTGAATTAAATCAGGTTCATGGTGCATGGCTTCCACATTGGCTTGCTGTTCATTTTGGCTATTTTCAGGTAAACTTAAATCCATTTTACTATTTTAAAGATCTTTTTATCAAGGAGTTGAAGTTATTATCAACTTGCAGGTCTTTGTAGAGAAACACTGGAATGAGCATGGAAAACCTGCTGTCGAGGTGGTGATTCAGAAGGTATTACAATTGATTGCAGAATGGTGATTTGAAGACTTTGCTCTTTCAATAGTTATACTGATTGGAAATCATGTCCGCTTGTTAACTGACAAGCTCCATATTTGTAACTTTCAGGCCCTGGAGAAAAAAGCTCAAGCTGGGAAGTGGGCTGAACCCCATGTGGAAGCAGTTAAAACTGTAAGCTAACTTGCATAGTTTCAATTTCAGTTTAAGTCGATATTGTGGTTTTTGTCCACTAAACTTAAGTTTCCTCCCTTTTACCTTCTCCGTCCGATCTATTGAAGAAATGGGTCCCAGCAGTTAAGGAACAGTGGTCAGTTTTGAAAGAATCTGTTGAACCTCATGTGCAATCACTAAAAACAAAGTCTATTGAAGCTTACAAGACATCAGAGAGTACATTAGCTCCGCATGTTATAAAAGCACAAGAATGTGTTGATCCCTACTTTCAGGCCAGTATCTGTCTTGTCCATTTTTTTCTTTTGTGTGTTGGCTTTGTTACATGCAGCTCACAACAGTGTTTTTGGGGTGACAGGAGGCAAAAAGGTTCAGCAAGCCATATGTTGATCAGGTAGCTACTGTTGCAAAACCTCATGTTGAAAAAGTTAGAGTGGTGTTAAAGCCATATACAAAGCAGGCAGTTCAGGCCTATGAGAAGTTTCTCAAATCCGCTTTAACATATCATCATCAGGTATCAGCATCAATCTGGCAAGGCCTACCCTTCATTATGCGACTACTTAATGCTAGTTGTTTCTAAGGTGGACTGTAGAATGTGTCATAATTCTCCCTTTTCTTTTCCTCATTAGATGCCCAAAATAGTATTTGGAATTTGTGACTGCTATGTTCATCTTGACCCAATACGACTCATTTGTCTATAATCTCTTACGTAGTATTGATTGCGTCAAACAGATGGCCCTACTCTACTTTCCTGAACGATACAAGTTGTGTGATGTTTGCTTTGTTTTTTTTTTTTTGGAAGGGGTATGGAACCCAGCCTAGCTGGGAGGCTCATCCCCACCGGTTCCATTTATTATAATAATATCAAATTTTTGCTTCTTTGTTTTTATGCTTGTACTATTCTTCTCTAGAAATGCTGCCCAATGCTGTTTCAATATGCAATCTTGTTATTTGTTTCTACTTTCAAATACTACTGGATGCACCCTTATCTAAAGCCCATACCTTATTGTATTTATATTAACTTCTTCAAGGTTCAAACCACCGTACGAGATAAGCTGAAAAAGCATGAACTGACAAGACCTCTTGCTACAAAAGAGTTGGAGTGGTTTGCGGTATGTGTTGTGCAATTTTTTCTTTTGCAGTTTTCTTTTTTCTTTCCTTTTTCTTTTTATTTGATACTTTATGTTAACTACCTGACACCAAGTAATAATTTCAATCTTGCAGGCCTCTGCTTTGTTGGCCCTTCCGATCTTAATTCTGTTCAGAGTTTTATCTTCACTCTTCTGGTTCGTTTCTTGACTATTTGTTTATTCTCATTACGTTTGCTGGCTGAGATGGCAACTAAGCTTCTAAGATTCCGTTTTCATAAACAAAAAGCTATCCCAATCTTAGTAACTTGCTGATCACAAAGTTATGTGCAGTACAAAGTCAAAGAAACCTGTAAGGAGTACCCGCCATTCACGTCGCAAGGCCAAAAGGGGTCATCCAGACAAGTAGATTGCTGCTAGTTTGTTCACAAGATTTGTTTCTGGAATGGTTGTGGTATACTTTTCAAAACAGAATGCGCCTCTTCTCAACACAATGATGTCTCATTTTGCTAATATGACATCGATATCGATGTTGCTTTACTTAGTAGTCGGTGCTTTCATTGCTTGCAGGCTGGTTTGTGCAGTGGCAGGGGCATATGTGAAGCTATATTTTGTTATCGATCTGACGCAGTCCTCGTGTTGTTCAAATCTTTTGCTTCCGTGTTAGAATCTGGCATACCGATGAAATACACTTTCAGATACGTCTAGGAGGAGGACATCTAGGAGTTCATGTAGCATGGGCAGTCTGTTTATGTTGTTATGGGGAGTATTTTATTATTTATCTTACAAATTCTCAGTCCAGAAGACTGTCAGGTGTCTCACACGTTTCATTTTGAATGATAACATTTGTTGGTTAGTTTTATTTACTGATTGTGAAGAATTATGCAAAATCAAATACTTTTAAGTGCTGTGGCCAAGAAATTTATTATTGATTCTTGTAAGCATGTTGATTTAAGTCAGCATTGGTTTACTCACAAAGCTTTATACCACATGTGCTGATTTGTGAAAGTTTGCTGATACTCGTAGGCACGACTCTGGGTGAGATCTAACCATTTTGATCAAACCCTGTTAAAAAAAAAAAAAAAAAAACCAATTTTGACCAAACATGCAACTCGATCAGAAAGATGCAGCAAGAAGATTATTATTGAAACACCACTATTACCACCGCAGTGTCGTATTTAACTCTCAGTTCATAATGCACTATGAATATAATCATACATGACCATAATTGCTGGGTATCAGGGCCCTTGAAATATGAACATATCTATTGAGTCTAACAAGAACATAATGACTAGCAACACACTAGTCCAACTTATGCTTGATTGTTGGAATTCTCCGAGAATCTTAGACCGCCCTAATACGACGGCCAGTAGTTATCGAGATCGACGCACTGGTCGACCATGTTCATGTATCTGTTCCCGGCAGGCACATTTCCATTGTTCATGTCTATATTACCATACCCAGCTTGATCTTGACCAACAGCACCACCAGCACTAGTCATCATTGAAGAGTTAGCAACATCTTGATGATTGTTCATTGCCTGATGAGCTTGATGTAGTCCAGATATGGGCCTTACGTTAGACTGAGTTGATGGGCCCCCAAGGTTCAAATTGAGCCCAGAAATTGTGAAGCCCCCTCCTCCAAGGTTGGGGTAGCTAAACTGGGGTTGCAGTAAGGGAAGGTTCATAGGGCTACCGGTTGAACCAGTAGCAACGCCACCACCTCTCAGGACCCTGGAAAGCTCTGCCATCTCAGCGTTGGTCATGTAGCTTCTGCCGTAGTTTGGGAACTGGTGCTCATGACCAAGCTGCATTATTGGTGATTGAACTACGTTAACACTCGGACCTATTAGTTCCATGTTGTAGGGATTTGCTACTCTTGATGAAGATGATGACTGGTTTGAGGGTGGGTACTTTTTAACACCAGCACTCTTCTGGAAGACTCGGCAAACTACCCATTCATCCTGTTAAATTCAACACAACGTCGATATCGATTAACACCTGGTTTGGTTTCATAGTTTTTAGGGTTCATATGGAAATATACTACTTGCATGAAACCTAGATCGAACACCAACCTACTTGCATGGAATCCCAACACAAAAACATCAGCAAATTAAGGACTTCAAAACCAGATTAGATGTAAATGATCAACTACATGCAACCACAAAAAACTTATGGTTTTATGAAATACGTTATTACTCATTTATATGCAGCTTCATCCTATAGGTCATACGTGAAAAGATAGATATACATACATACATACAGAAATCTTAATTTGAACAAGCAGTCAGGATGTGGTTCGAGACCAGAGCTAATATCAAGTTAGAATATCACGTTCAGCTATCAAAAATTTATGTCGAACTAACAATTAGATCATCTTTGTTTTCCTTATACATATATACGTATATACGGCTTATTCTGCTAATGCATAGATCAAGATCTATATGTATGCTAAGAGACGAGAGGAGATAGAATTACCTTAGACGGTCTAAAACTGGATTTGGAATGAATGCGATATTCGTGCATAACCCAGTTGGATTTCTCTCCCCTGGGAGCTCGGCCTCTATAGAAAACTAGAGTTTTCTTCATCCCAACCAGCTCAGAGGTGGCACTGTTGAAGATCTCTTTGTCTTTTCCTGTGGTCTTCCAGTATCCAGTGTTTGTGGCTCGGTTTGTTCTCACTCCGGTTGGATATTTCCGATCTCGAAGGCTGAAGAAGTACCACTCCTTCTCTCCCATTTTCGCCTTTGCTAATTCATTCAACATAATTTTACTAAATTAATTAAGATTGTAGGTTAAGAATTCAGAACTCAAACTAGAGCAATTAATCCCAAAATGAAAAATAATTGATGTCAGCTATAACCCTATAAGCATAATTAATTAAGGAAGCTAGAGATGACAGATATGAAGAGTTGTGAACCAAAAACTTTGATGATGTTTTAGGGTTTTCTTTATATAGATCGATCAACAAGGAATATAGTTGATGATGCTAAATCCGAGCATGAAATATTCAATATAGTGAGTCGATCAGGGACTTCCTAAATTCATAATAAAGTTATTGGATTCAACTATATACGATACATACCAGGAAGTTCCCAGGGTTCACATTTGTTGAGATCAACATCAGCGATTGCCCTTCCTGTGAATGTAGCATCTGATATCTTGTTCATCAGATAATACATAATCAGTTCTTCATCTGTTGGATGAAATCGAAACCCTGGTGGCAAATTGTCCTCCTTATTTGCACGATCTCCTGTACTCATCTCTAGCAAAGCTAGCTAGCTAGCTACTTGCTTTTTGCTTGATCGATCAATTTCTAACTTCGATCTGATTAATTCTTTAACTGGTTTCTGTCTGGATAGAAAATAACAGTATCAGACAGAACAACACAGAACCAAAACCTAACAAAAGAAAAGTTAGCCGAAAAAAGGCAAAAAGCTATCTAAAATTTACTCGTGCCCTATAAATTGAACAACATAAGACCCTAGATGGGGAAATATTGGAAACTTGCAGTAGCCAGTTAGCTAGCTTTCTTGCAAGGACATAGCAGAGGAGGATATGTACGTACTTTGATCGATTAGGTTTGACACTTTCCGAAAACTAATCTTTCACAACATATCAAGGTCGATCTGCAAGATACCTGCTTGATCGATAGATGAGGGCTTATTCTTGTTCACCCTGCACAAGACATGTGGAATATATATTCAAACTTGAAGTAGTATCTGAGTGTGTGTGAAAAGTAAATGGGTGTGTTTCTGAAGCTCTCACCTACTATGGATCTTCAGACATAAGGGGCCAAGTTTAATCGTTTTAATAATACGAAGGATCATGGAAAAAATCCTTGTTTTAGGATCACACCGATTACTACATGATTTTCAACTTGCAGTACTCCTGGATAGTGAGTTGCCCAAAATGGCCTGGTAATATATTATAATGCTATCTAAAACTACCATTAATTACTTTGCACAATTAGCTTTCAGATCGATGTATATATATACGTCCATATATATCTAGCTAGCTAAAACGTTATCCATATATGGAATTCCTTTGTTTGGTTAAGCTTGAAACAAAGATTCTCCTGAAACAGTTCAGATGTTAATATCAAATTAATTGCATGAATTAATTCCTTGATAGTTTAGTCCGGTTAGGGTAATCTATGTGTAATAACTAATATGGGCTTGGATGACTGAGATTAAAACAAAAAACTAAACACTTATGTCAAATCTACACCGATCAAGATCATTAAAAATAAATTAAACATTTGGATGACTTAACGTTCACCAATTTTTTTGAAAATTTGTATACTCCTCATATACAACTACAATCTGAACGTTGGAGATGTGATTTAGTGATCGAAAAGTTTGTCAAATACCTTATCCCTAGAAATGAACAAAAAAAAGGATTCCTCATTGGAATGACTATATATAGGCTTTCTCAGGTGCGGATGTCTGCATTTATTCTCACGGTGCGGATTTCCACTTTACACTTATTTTTCAATTGAATTTTCACATCTCCATCATCTAGTCTTTAGATACTAATGTATATATCATCTCTACAAAATTTCAGCCAATTTGGTTATCATGAAGGCACTCAAAACTGCGTTTTTCTGTTATAAACATGAACGGTTCAAGTTCGACAGAATTATGTTCATCCATTTATTTAATCGAGTTCGAGTGTCTTAATGATAACCAAATTGGCTGAAATTTTACAGAGATGATCTATACATTAGTATCTAAGATGTGAAAATTCGATTGAAAAGTGAGTGTAAAATGGAAATCCACACCGTAAGAATAAATGCGGACGTGTGTAGCAGAGAAAGCTTTATATATATATATATGTGTGTGTGTGTTTGTAGGCTTGTAGCATCGAAAGCTACTTCAGAAACATATATGCAGCAGGCTGCAGCTGATCGATCATACTACATCAATTTAGACATCAATTTAGACAAGGGTAGTTTTTCTTTTGGGTCTAATGACTTGCCCTAGGGCAGCTTAGGTACATGCATATAAGACCGAGTCAGGACTCGCTTTTATATATATCCAGTGTTGCACGTAAACTGGCCGGGTTCAGAATCAGAAGCAGCCCTAGGTCATTCATATGATCAACAAAGCTTAAATCTAATTTTAAAACTTAATTTCCTCTCACCAATTGGTACATACCACGTACATCACAAAGCCTCCCATCAAAATAATAAACAAGAAAAACGATCTAGGGGCTGCTGATTATATCCGAATTGCATGTGTTTACTGTGTTCTGGCTTCGCCCTCGCTCCTTTGATATTGCTCGATCTAGATCTTCATGCTACTAAGGACGCCCTTCTCTGGGTTATTAGTCAAAACGAACACAAAAGATTGAGAATTTTCTAATATATTAAACAAACCCCAAGTCTGGTATATATACAAGCACAGTTCTAACCATAGAATAAAACTAATTACATCAAAAAATTTACATAATCCTAGTTGATTACAGAATATACATATTTCTTCTCAATATACTAGGATTGAGACTCACATTAACACTCCTCCTCAAGTTGGCGCATACAAATCTTGAATGCCCAACTTGTCAAATGAGTCACTGAACGCCCTGGACGACAAAACTTTGGTAAGGATGCATGTCAACTAACTGCTCCTCCGAAGGAACAAATGGGATTGGGGTCCTTTTCATCCAACTCTTGCCAGATAGCCTTCAAGCCGGCATAATATTCTGCAAGAGGCTTACTAGCTTGAGTGGTTGCGAAAGCTTGACAAGTCAACTCATGAACTCTTGCAAAATCACTCCCAGCATAGTATGTGGTTGCGACTGCATCCTAGATTGCCTTTGGCGTCGTATAACTTGAAAACAACAACATAATTGGTCTGGTCATGGATTTGAGAAGAAGCACCATCGTATTAGAATTTGCAGTATCCCACATAGCTTGTGCCTTTCCAACTTCTTCAGGTTGTTGGAGAGTACCAGCGACATATTCTCACTTGCCCACACCGCCAAGATGAATCTTCATAAGTTGTCGCCATACTGGATAGTTTGTGCCATCTAGTTTCACTCCAAAGCCTGAGCTCTCGTTTTGAAGAGCCATCAATTGTTCACGGGAAACTTCAGGTTGATCACCAAAGATTGCGTGGAACAAATTGGGATAGGTTTAGAACAAATTTGCAGTGGAAAACAACAGGGTCAGATCACCAAGATTACCAGGATCGACCTAGGCTCTGATGCTATAAGTCAAACCGAACAAAAAAGATTGAAAATTTTCTAATATATTGAACAAACCCCAAATCAGGTATATATACACGCACAGTTCTAACCCTAGAAGGAAATTAATTACACCGAAAGATTTACATAATCCTAATTGATTACATAATATACATCTTCCTAATATAATAGGATTTGGACTCACGTTAACATTATTTATTCTATATGATCTCTATGTACGTATATATACCTAGCTAGCTAGATAATGGCGGGAATGGTTTAGATTTTTATTCCTTCTAGAATAGCATCCATAATTATTCCCCGGCCTTTGTCCTTGATTTATATATATATATGATTATTATGGAAAACCCTGAAAGTAAACATAACTTTCTGTTTTGATTTACTTGTTCGTATATGCATGTTTTGGCTTCTTGTTGGACAATATATGAGGTTTGGTACTTTTCTTGTTTGACAGAACTAAAGGGTTCGTTCCTGTGTTGTGGTTGCTGCTGGTAGACAGGAACTTGATCCCGGGAACAAACAATAAAATGAATTTATTTGCTCTATACGGTTGCACTGTACATCTCCAGGTGGCAAAATGAACCTTGCTTTCGATCCTCGATTTCCCCACAATTCATTCTTTCTTTCGGTAAACGTCACAGTTCATTGATACTCGATCAGAGTCTCTTAGCTAGTCGAATTAATATGGAAAGTCTAATAATCTTATAAGTACATTTATTCTTCTTATCGAGAACTCAGAAATTGATCGCACTTCTGGCATGGCATGGGGCAATAAACTCTCCATTCTCCAAGGACTGTCGATCGCCTTACAAATGGCTACACAGAACTTCGTACGTTCTTACACGCATTTCATACATATACTAGCTAACACTACGCAGTACGCACCAAGCTTAATTGCTAGTGTCGTCCGTTTCTGGGTTGGTTAGTACCTGCTGATAAGTAAGTCGTTAATTTGGTCTGTAAATCTCCTGGGCAAAGATACGTCAGCCAGTCGGTGTAACCTTAACTCTTCTGTATTATACTGACAAAGTAGGTTTGTTATGATTTTGGAAAGATTGAGAGGTTTTGCATTGATCTAATATATCGAGGACTTTTTGTGAGTTCTCATAATGTGGATCCATACAGTGGTAAACACGTACAGTACATGGTAGCGATCCATCACGATCTCCAGTTTACTTAACAAACACTTCAGTATCAAACCATCTAATTGGTTGTGGAAGGGGTCTCGATCACACTGTCACTGATCAATTCCCAAGCTTAATTTGAAGACAAGTTGTTAAACGAAACTGCGAGGATGATGCTTGATTGACTGCAAGGTTTGCGCGACTGGAAAATATCGAAAATGATCAACAGGTTTGGCTTATAGCATGTTGATCTTCACGGATCAATAATTCATTCAAACTAATGTGAATTTCTCTCATTTTCCTCTCTGTCAAAGCCTTTCATCAGCGTATGAATATCTTCTTCAGATCGAACTGACAGACATAGGTTAGTCAATGAAAAATCTACTTACATGAAAATAGCAACAAGAACACTTCAATGGAATTCAGCGTCTCCTCTTGGGAGTCCATATTTTGTGACTAAATAAAAAACCCTAGTTGTGTCGAACAAGAGACTATTAGACATATTTATGATCAAATTAAGCACTTGTAAGACGTCTTCCAGTGGAACTATCAAGATGTTGATCGAGTGAAAGACATCGGTCAAAAGAAATTAAACTATGGATGAGAAAACCAATATTTGAACGAGCATCTGTCATATCCACTTCGATCAGGATTACCAAACTGCGCAGTCCAGAAATTATAGATGGTAATTAATAGAAATATATCTATTTTTGTGTGTGTACGTAATTTAATTAGGGTTTTGGAGGGCTGCTTAAACCTACCAGTCTCATAGCAGTGTTTTGCCATGATGAGGATATTAGCATTATAGAGGCATGATTTTGATATAAATTGATCAAAGCTGTTAATTCCAAGCTGTTGGTAACAAATTTATTTATTTATCATGACCAGAATAACTCATGATACCTAGATTATTATTCAAAATAATCTTGTTATGTAACCAATTATCATATTATACTAACTTACGGAACATGTAACTAAAGTAAATCAGTTTGCGTGCCTGTATGAGCAAACGAAAAGAAAATTATGATTCGAATGGCTTGAAGGACACATGAACGACGATCATAGATACGTGTTTGATCACATTTCTAACTCGCAAATTCATTTTTTTAAATTGAAAATTTGGAACGACTTTGTCACCTTTGATAATATTAAAGTAGTAGTTGACAGGTTTGTATCAAGAGAAGACTCTCTAGAATAAATGGAAGAACCCTAAAACCCTAAAATTCATGATTGACAGGCTACTTGTCAAACACTTCAAGATAAACTAAGCAGGATGCTGTTTGATCTCAGTTGCGTTTTACATCCTTCCATGGTGCAAAAACTGATTAAGCAACTTTTTAATTATATGTTGGAAATCAATATATAAATTATAAGTTGTTTTTTGCGAAAGGGTGCAAGAAAGAGTATACCAAGACAGCATAAGGGTGAGATATTATTGTTCCCAAAAGGTGTGCAAAATTCGAAAGAGTTGTTGCATATGATTCGAGGGAGTGCTAATATATATACCAATTAGATGATCTAGCTGGTTTTACAATGATAGATTTGTAGTTGCAATAGTTCTAGCTAGCCTTCTAGGTTTGTATATCAGCAAAACTGATAAGCACGTAATGAAGTTGCAGTATTTCGAACTCTATTTTCTTTTGTCTCTCTTGCATTTCTTGTCGAAATGAAGTCACCACACGTACGTCTATATATGCTTGGTTAAGTTAGGTTAGAATTAGGACTTTGTATACTTCCAGAGCCATTTAAGTAAGAGTTCGTATTTCCACAGCTAACCTATATATATTGAAGAAAACGATCGACTCGAAGGTGAACACGTTATATCTAATTATTTTGATCGATTCATTGAGTGCTGAAATCATATCTTACTAATTTAAAGCAGTTTTTGATCAGCACATGTTTTATTACATTACGAGAAAACGATAGAGTTATATATACAAATTACTAATACTGAAAGCTCGATTTATGTTTACATGTAAAATTGTAATGATGACATATATATAAGACCAATGTATTTTTAAGCAACATGAATCCAAACAAAGATGTCAGATCTAATAACAAATAGAATTAAATTCAGTTTATCCCCTAAATTTTTGATGTCAAAATCAGTTCAGTCCTGCAACTTTTTTTTAAAATCAGTTTGCCCCTTTAACTTTTGTAAACACATCAGTTTGGTCTAATTTTTGAATTTCCCTCCAAATATGACGTCATCAGGACCCATTTTCACAAAACTGAAGGGTAAAATAGTCAATTTGATAAGATATTTGAAGGGGAAATGGGTCCCAGTGTCAGTTCGTTGACGTCATCTTTGAAGAGGAAATCAAAAATTAGAAAAAACTGATATATTTACGAAAGTTGAAGGGGCGAACTGATTTAAAAAAAAGTTATAGGACTGAACTGATTTTGTCACCAAAGATTTGGGAGGTAAACTGAAATTAACTCTAACAAATAACATACATTTCCAAAATGTGTCCAAACTACTTAGATTAAACTTTAGACATTTACAGGAAAAAGAATTGAAAACGAAGAAGAAAAATAAATAAAACACTAATTAATCAAGGTTATGTTATGGGCCTACGGCACTTTTAGTCAAAAACAATGGGCTAAATTCATTCGAGATACGTGTGGCCCATTTTTTAAGAGAAACTTGGAAAATGGGCCGAAGAAGCCCATATTTAATATCTCTTTTCCGCTCCAAACCCCGAGTCTGCGACTCCGCAATCTGTGAATTTCAGGCGCCGACTGCCAGAGCTAGCTTGACACATCCATCTCCAAACCTTCAGAAGTCAGAACCTTTCCAGGGTCAACTCCAACACACAACATACCAAGGTATGTCTTCATAATCTTTGAAACTAGTTGCTCTCTTTGTTTCTGATTGTTCTGTGCTGTGCGGCCGTGATTAGATTTTTCTTGTAACATAGGGTTATAAACACAGTGAGAGTTGATTCTGAAATTTGGAAGGGTTTAACTTTATTAGCTTTGGATGTTCATCTTGCTTTTGGATATGTTGAACTTCTGGCTATTAGATATGCCCACCACAGCACCACTGTTTGTTTTCAATGGCAGAGATGGAACAGAAAACCCCATATTTTTGTTTTCAGATTAATGATGCAGTAGATTATATGGATCTGGAGCTAAGTTAAGTTAGATACTGTGACTACCTGTAGAGCTAGATTGACTTCAAACTAAGTGCAAGGAATATAATTTTCGTTATTTGTTTCTGCTGTAAAAATGAAGCTCTTTAGTTTGTGAATGGTTCTCTTCTCTTTTCTCAATTGGTCTTATCTGCTACCCAGAATGGCAAAATATGTTGCAATTTAAACATGACAGACCCAAATTCTATGCTTTTCTTTGCAGTGTTCGTCTACAATGTTCATTGCATTGCGATCTACATCTTTCAGATGAGACTTGTTTCATTAAGACTTGTCTTGCGAAATGTTGTTTGATATTAGGTTTTTAGTTGGTTTTGCTATTATGTTCTCCTTTATACTGAGCTTGCTACTTCTCTTCTGCAGTTTGCCGAAATAGTCATGTTGGAAAACAAAGTACAGTCAACTCATAGCAAGTCCACTGGTCTGCCTCGGAAGCGTTTCTACCGAGCAAGAGCACACAGTAACCCTCTGAGTGACTCTCACTTTCCAGTACCTGTCGCCCCAAGTCATGTGGATTACTCTCTTCATTATCCGCAGCTCTTCCCATCATCTGATGTAGCTGGTAGTTGCAAAAAGATCCAGTTTGCAGATATTGGCTGTGGTTTTGGGGGGCTTCTGATTAGCCTGTCAACCCTTTTCCCCGAGACTCTGATGATTGGAATGGAGCTTAGGGATAAGGTGACAGAGTATGTCAAGGAAAGGATTTTGGCTCTAAGGGTGACAAATCCAGGTCAATACCAGAATATCTCCGTGGTTCGCACTAATTCCATGAAGTACATCCCAAACTACTTTGAGAAAGCACAGCTGTCAAAGATGTTTTTCTTGTTCCCAGATCCTCACTTCAAAGAGAAAAACCATCGTCGTAGGGTGATCAGTCCATTCCTGCTGGATGAGTATGCTTATGCTCTAGAAGTTGGTGGCATCATTTACACAATCACTGATGTTGAAGAACTCGGAGAGTGGATGAAGACTTGTTTAGAGAATCACCCTATGTTTGAAGCTCTCACAAGTGAGGAGCTTGAAGCAGATCCAGTCACAGAGCTCTTGAGTTCTGCAACCGAGGAAGGACAGAAGGTTGACAGGAACGGGGGACAGACTTTCCGAGCAATTTACAGACGCATTGCTCCATCCCTATGATCTTAGTTGTTCTGTACCAGTAGAATGATTGTTTACCTTGGGATTGTTGTAGTCTTCTCTTTCATTTGCTCAGCTTGCAGCTGTCAAAACATTCAACACAAGGATTATGTGCTTTATGAATTATTTGATCTCCTAATCTTGTTCAAGTTATACATGGTCTTCACTTTGCACTACTTCATTCTCAAACTTGATGGATGGAGTCAGCATTGATCGTAGTTACAATTTTAGCTAGTTAGCAATATAATCTGTAACAGATGTTAAGCATAGTGATAAAAAATAGTTGGATCAACTAAAAAGGTAAAGATATTTCCAGAAGAAAAAGGACCCGAATCAAACCGGGTTTATCTAGAACCGACCCAGAATAAGCTTATATAAGCTCAAAATATGACTCGGAAGCAGAAAGAAGAGACCTTTTGACAAAAACATGGCCACAAACAGCAGAGAAGCACGAAGGAGGAAGATCCTGGAGAGAGGATCCGATCGCCTAGCTCTAATCACGGGTCGGATCCAAACCCTCCCATCTTCTTCATCACCCGACCCACAAACCCAACTTGAAGACGCAACAAACCCATCTTCACCGCCGCCAGTTTCCGATGTTCAGGACCAAATCGCCGGTACCCTCTTAACCTCTTCGGCTCTTCATCTTCAAGTTGTAATCTTTTGGTTGTTCTTGTTTAATGGTGTAGTTGCTCTTTTGCAGAACTACCTTCTGCGATTGAGGAGAAGGAAAACGAGTCTGATTCAACATTGCAATGTAGCCAATCTGAAACAACCAGTGAAGCACTGAGAGCCATTGATTCTCAAGTCCACGAACTTCTGGCCTCCTTAGCGGCTCAAAATGCACCGCCACCGCAGCCGCCGGTGCCGCTACCACGGTTATATCAACAACAAAGGCAGCCGCTTTTCACTGCCAGTGGATTAACCAATGCCATTGCAGAAACAGAAAGAACTCGTCTTTTTGTTTCGGCAGCAGTAGCGATTTTGGTTGTTCTGGTTCATGTGGGATTTCCTTTTCTGGGGAGGAGTAGCATTGTGAAGACCCTGCTGGGGTTTAGGCCACTGTATCTGGTTTTGCTGACCAATGTGACGTTTGTGCTGGCAAGGATTCTTGGTAAAAAGAGAGTGTTTGAAAGGTTTGAGGAGATTAGAGATTCGAGTGAAGGAGTTGAGTGGTATGCGCAGTTAGGGAAGGCTTTAGAGATATGCTTGGTAGCGCAGAAGGTACTTGATGCTCTGTTTATGGATTGTGCTGTCTATTCGATTATAGTTGTATGTGGTCTCTCATCTTCTGCATAGTAGATTCTGTAGGGAAGTGTGTTTCCTTTTGTTGTTTCTGCTGATACGAGTGAAACCTTGTCGAATTTGCAAGTGAATTTTCAGTTCTTTTTGTTGTTGATGAGATCATCTTGTGTACTTGCTCCACCTCTTTCTTTAGCTTTCACTACATGATAGCAAATATGACCATCAGTATTTTCTTCTGCATATGTCGACTTATTGCTATAGCAAATCCCTTATTCTTGCTACCCTAAACATGAGATATGACATTTCGGCTAGATTGTACCTGGAATTTAGCACCGTATTTGACTGCAGTCCTCTGGCACAATTTCAATGCTCTCACTTGGCATGCTTTGGTGTGAAACCAGCAGCTGTAGCATAGAAAAGATGTCTTTTGCAAATGGTTTTGTGTCATCCCCCGATACGAATTCTAAAACTAAATTGTTAACCTCAATCAAACTGCAACCTGGGGTTTTCTTCATGCTTTTGCTTCGTATCAGTTTCCTCATCCTGGACACATCCTCCCACTTCCCCAGGTCTGCATATATATTGGAAAGTAACACATAGTTCCCTGCATCATCCGGTTCAAGCTCTTGAAGTTGCTCCATTGCGATGAGTGCAATCTCAAGATTGCAAAAAGTCCTGCAAGAGCTTAACAAGGAGCCCCAAATCTTTGAGTCTGGCGTCATTGGCATCTGCTGTATCTTGTCGAGAGCCTGATCAAGGTGTCCGGCATGTCCCAGAAGATCAACTAGACAACCATAGTGTTCAATTCCTGGCTCTATTTTATACTCCTCCCTCATAAAATCAAAATAACGAAGTCCCTCCTTCCATAAACCAGCGTGGCTGCAGGCTGATAAAAGACCCAGAAATGTAATCACATTAGGTGCAATCTTCGCTCTCTGCATATCCTGAAACAGCTTAACTGCTTCACATGCTTTACCATTATTCGCCAGCCCTGCAATCATGGTACTCCAAGATATCACATCCCTCCCCGACATCTGATCAAACAACTGCCAAGCTTGATCAATGCAGCCGCATTTCACATACATTTCAATCAAAGCATTGCACACAGAGACCGACTGTAGCAGCCGCTTCTTATCCGAGTACCTGTGAATCCACTTGCCAACCTCAAGAGCTCCAAGCTGCAAGCACGCTGGCAAAACAGCAACAACACTGATCTCATCAGGCTCAATTCCCAGCATCTGCATTCGTCGAAAAATCTCCAAAGCATCCCCATAACACCCGATCCGAGTGTACCCCGAAACCATTGCTGTCCAGGACACAATAGTCTTGTCAGTCATCTCCTCAAACACCTTTCTCGCCTTCCTCATCTGCCCCAACCTAACATAACCACTAAGAAGACTATTCCAAGAAATCACATCTCTTTCAGTAATTTCCTCAAACACCTTATGTGCATCCCTCAAATTATCACACTTGCTATAAAAATCCATCAATGCATTCTCAATCAGCAAATGCGACCCAGGCCCAAATTTCCACACTTGACCATGAATCTGCCTCCCCAAATCTTCACAACCTAGCCCTGCACAACATTTTATCACAAATGGGAATGTGAATTTGTCTGGGAAAATTAGGGTTTCAGATTCTGGGTGTCTCATCATTTTCTTATACAAAGCTATTGCTGAATCATAGACATGATTATGCGTGTAAGCTCGGATCATCGCATTGAAAAGGAACACATTTGGCTCAAGAACTTGCTTGAATAGCAAGCTAGCATAGACCACATTGCCACTGTAGTCGCACACATCCACCATTTTCGTCACCAAGAAATTGCTTTGGGATAAGGAAAGCTTCACAATTTGAGCGTGAATTTTCTTCAGCCCTGGTTTGGTTTTGCAATTTAGCAACTTGGGCACGAACGAGTTCTCCAATTCTCTGATTGTTAAGGCGGCGGTTCTCGTTGCCATTAGGGTTTAGGGTTTAGTGAAAATGAATGAGAGGCAGAGATTGGCGAATTTGCTGCGGAACTGCTCGAAGAATCTGCTACTTGATCAGGGATTGCAAGCTCATGGGTTGGTAATGAGAATGGGACTTGGGTTTGATTTGATGTTGAACAATGATCTTATAGATATGTATAGCAAATGTGGTAGAATTGGGAATGCACGTGAGGTGTTTGATAGAATGCCTGAGAGAAATGTGGTTTCCTGGACAGCTTTAATGTGTGGCTACTTAAACCGCGGCAATGCCAAAGGGTGTTTGTCTCTGTTTAGTGAAATGGGATTTTCGGGGATTAAGCCGAATGAGTATACTTTCTCGACGAATCTGAAGGCGTCTGGGATGTTGGGCATTGCGGGGAATGGAACGCAGATTCACGGTATGTGCACTAAGTCTGGTCATGAATGGGTTGTGGTGGTGAGCAATGCTATCCTTGACATGTATGCAAAATGTGGAAGAGTTGGTGAAGCGTCCAGGATGTTTGGTGTGATGCCAGCTAAGAATGTTATTACTTGGAACGCGATGATAGCTGGATACACGGTTGAAGGAAATGGGGAGAGAGCTTTGGTCTTGTTTAGAAAAATGCAAGAGCTGGGAGAAGTTCCAGATGAGTATACGATTACAAGCACACTCAAGGCTTGTAGCGGCCTTGGAGCAATTAGGCAAGGAAGCCAAATACATTCCGCCCTGATCACAAGGGGGTTCCTGTGTTCAGTTCAGACGACTATTGCAGGTGCTCTTGTTGATATGTATGTGAAATGCAGGCACTTAACTGAAGCTCAGAGAGTGTTTGATCAAGTTGAACAGAAGAATCTAATATCTTGGAGTGCCCTGATTCTTGGCTATGCCCAAGAGTGCAATCTAACACAGGCCATGGACTTGTTTGGGAAGCTCAGAGCTAGTCTATGTCATCAAGTTGATGGGTTTGTTCTGTCGAGCCTTATGGGTGTGTTTGCTGATTTTGCTCTAGTAGAACAAGGTAGGCAAATGCATGCTTTCACCACTAAAATCCCATCTGGTTCAGACATATCGGTCTTTAACTCGATTCTGGATATGTATCTCAAGTGTGGTTTGACAGACGAGGCAGAAAGACTTTTCAATGAAACTCCGTTGAGAAATGTAATTTCTTGGACAATTATGATTACTGGGTACGGAAAGCATGGTCTAGGGAAGAAAGCTATGCATCTTTTCAACCAAATGCAGTTGGAGGAAATAGAACCTGATGGAGTGACTTACTTGGCAGTGCTCTCAGCCTGCAGCCATTCTGGACTGCTTCAAGAATGCCAGTACTACTTCCTAAGATTGTGTCACGACAAACGGATTAAGCAAACTGTAGAGCATTATGCTTGCATGGTTGATCTCCTTGGTCGAGCAGGAAGAGTAAAAGAAGCTAAGAATCTGATCGACAGCATGCTGCTAAAACCAAATATTGGAATATGGCAGACATTGCTTAGTGCTTGTAGAGTACATGGAGAGGTGGAGATAGGGGGAGAAGTGGGAGAGATGCTTCTAAGATTGGATGGTGATAACCCCGTCAACTATGTGATGCTGTCAAACCTCTACACAGAGGCCGGCTACTGGAAAGAGTGTGAGAGAATAAGAAAGTTGTTTAAGATGAAGGGGTTAAAGAAGGATGCAGGGAGGAGTTGGGTAGAGATTGACAAGGAGGTCTACTTCTTCTACAATAGAGATGAGACTCACCCACTTACAGAGAAGATACATCAAGTATTGAAGGAAATGGAGAACAGAATAAAATCTGAGATCGGTTATATACATGGGGTGAGATTCGCACTGCATGATGTAGAAGAGGAGTCCAAGGAGGAGAGTTTGAGATTCCATAGTGAAAAATTGGCAATCGGGTTGGCATTGGTGTGTGGTGAACTTGAGAAAGGGAACAGAACAATTCGGATTTTCAAGAATTTGAGGGTATGTGGTGATTGCCATGCCTTCATTAAAGGCTTGTCAAAGGTTTTGAAAGTGGTATTTCTTGTGAGAGATGCAAATAGGTTCCATAAGTTTGAGGATGGCTTGTGTTCTTACGGAGATTATTGGTGATCTCTAGCATTTTGTTCTCCTCTCTACTTTTTCTTTCATATCATGAAAACCGATAGTTCATCATTAGAACTCCACCCAATCGTTGTATCATTCCATAAACAAAAAACCACATTTTGGCTCCTCCAAATTTATTTCGAAAGTTAGAAAGAACAGAAACAGGCATCAGTAGAGGAGGTGAATAAATCTGGCTGCTAATATTTCATTTCATTACTATAATGCGGTGGGCAAAATCACAACAGGTACATGTACAAGTGAAACACAAGTTGCTGGATGTCCAAACTCTTTCTGGTTCGTTAACCAGAAATATAGCATGGTTAACCAAACTGATCAATGAGGTGCACCTCCCAAATCAAATTTGATTGTGGTTCCTCATGGTGTAATCTTAAAGAAGGGATGAGCAAGCGCTTGTTGAGCGGTGAGACGCTCTGATGGATCATAATTCAACAGACCATACAACAAATCAGTGAGGGCCGAACTGGATTTTGAGGGCCCTACATGTCGTGAAACCATCTCCTGAATACACAGGCAACGCAGGATGTCAGTAATGCATCCTATCAGGGTATTTATAAGCTACAAATTAGCAAATAGTTTCCCAAAACAACAAGAGGATAGGTACCTTCAAACTATCAAGCTTCTTTACGGCTCTTATACTCTCCCGTGACACTGCTCCTAAAGGCCAATTCAGCCTTGCACCCCGCCTAAAATACTTTTCAGCACCATGACTGCACAGAATAAGAAGGTTGAAAACAGTGAGATATATGTAGTACTCTACCTTTTTTTCTTGTCAAATATGAAACTTGCTCTAAACTATTCAGGGGAAAGATTAATAGAAATTTCCCTATATACCTAGCCCGTTGAGTCATATGCTGGGGCAGAGGTCCCAACACCCTCTCCATCATTGCTAAATGCTCCAAGTTTTCATGTGTTTGAAACAATGCTTCACCCTGACAAGATTTCACATGTTAAACATAGTCCCAACCAGATGATCCATATCCCAAGCATTTGTACAGAAATATCATACTAACCGCACAAAGTTCAACAAGGATGCAACCTACGCTCCACAGATCACATGGATAATTCCATCCTAGACCTGCAAGGGAGAAAGATTAGGGGTCAATATGTACAAGGCTAAATAAAATTTCTAATGAAATTCCCAACATCTATCAGTCTTATTGGATATAACAGACCAAGTTTAACAGAAAACCATAAACTTGGCAAACCAAACAAGGAAGCCCTTCTAATGAGGACTCTTAAGTTGAGGACTTGTTGAGGACTTTTCGACTTATCCCACCTTTCGATCTTATATACACATCTTGACCGTTCAGTTTATAGGTATTTATGAGTAGATCATTTCTCCAAATTTTCAGCTATATTGAAAATTGTTAAGGCATTTATAAGTGTGATTTATCAATTATGAACTTAAAAGGTTCATATTTGACAGATTTGGTTCGTCCATTAATTTGATCTAGTTTGTTATCTTAACGAACATCAATTTGGCTGAAAATTTGTAGAAATGATCTACTCATATAAACCTAAAAACTGAACGGATAAGATGTCAAAATGTGATCGAAAAATGAGTTTTTTAAACCATAAACCGAAAAGTCCTCAACTAGTCCTCAACTTATGAGTCCTCACTAGAAGGGTTCCCAACCAAACAAAATACCAAGTATAAGATGAAGATGATAAAAAACCGCCAAACTCAAACTCAGTGATAAAGGTAAAGGCAACTACACACCACATGCCAACATGCAATATGCGCCTAAGTAGTTTGACAAATATGGTTTTAATCAAGGGCAACATGGACATAATCTGATGAGGCCGATATGGTACCCTACATCCAATATGAAAACTGCAAGATCACATTTATTAACCATCTACAAATCCAAAAACACTTCCTTCTAAATCAATAACTACATCTTCAAAAGTTTTTGCTTCTCTAAAACACCTCAATGACAAAATTGCTTGGTTTTGTCGTAGCCGGAACACCAATAAATAAAAGAGAATACAAGATAGAACATCTGTCTACTGGCCAACACCATAATCAGTTACCTAGAATAATCTCAGGGGCTCTGTAATGCCTTGTGGAAACAATGGAGCTATGATTCTGATTTTCAAACACAGTACTACCGAAATCAATCAGCTTAATTGCACTAGACTTGGGCAAGCACCTGTATTGCATTTCATCTGAAGAAAACCTCTGTACCATTTTCAAGAAGTTTTATTCATGAGTCTGTACCCAGATATGAAACATACATGAATTGGGAATTGTAAAGGCCAAAATACCTTAAAACCAGGAAGCTTTACATATTCAGAAGACACAAGAAGAATATTTTCTGGCTTCAGGTCAGTGTGGATTAAGCGTAAATCATGCATATCTGCCGAATGTGACAAAGCAGAAAAAATAAGTTAAACAACACGACTCGAATAGAACACCCTGTTACACCCCCTGGACAGAAAACAGGCCAAGAGAAAGATTTGGGTGACTGGATAGGAGAAAAGGAAAAACAGGAGAACAAAACCAAGAGCTATCACACACATGCTACAGATTCCAAAAGCTGTCGTCCAAATTCCCGAACAAGATCCACAGGGAATGGGCAGTATTTATTTCTCTTTAGAAAATCAAATAAACTTGGTCCAAGCTTCTCAAACACCTGATAAAATCATTAAATGCATTCAAAGCGAGGCCTCTGTTTAGTTCTCAGTTCTATGAACACAGTCACTGGACATACTAATATCGCACTAACTCAATTCGAAAGCTCTACTGATAGCAAATGCAGTTCATCTTAACTACATAAAACGACAAACACCAAGAGCAGCAAACTATCTTCTACATAAAGCCACACTATCAGCAGGACAGTCAATCACACTAATGGACTAAAAAAATTGCAAAAAGGAACATAATTTGGATACTTACTATGCATATGTGATTGCGGTAATCAAACCAATCGAGAATCTGCACACAGCTGCAGCAACGGAAGTTAGATCACATCACAATGATGAACTTATCAATTCTCATCAGCGGAAAACCGAGGAATCACAAAGTACCATGAGTTGCCACTGTCGTTCTTGGCAATGTGATTAAGCACATCCACCTCAATCATTGCCGCATCTCGATACTTCTGTATGCTCCTCACAACCTTGATGGCCACATACTCTCGCGTTTGACGATCCCAACACTCCAAAACTCGACCAAATGTGCCTACAGCACTAGAAATATGCTGAGCAGACATGAATCAAATTATAAAACCACATCAGGGCACTTTTTGACAGCTAACCTTCACCCATCTTGTTTAGTATTTTATCTGCGAAAACAACCCATGATCAAAATCCAGAAATTATTTCGATAATTATATCCGTAATTGAGTTCAAAGATTCTGACTTTAAAATCAAAGCTTACATCTTGGAGTGAGATTCTCGCCGAGATTGTAAACATAATGGCCTTCACGATCATCGTCTCGTTTCGGAGGCGATCCGTTTCTTCCATTCGCTTGATTACCCGTCACTAATGGCCGTTGCGCCTACAAAACAAGACCTCAAGCTCTCAATTCCGTTCCTTTTGGAAACCCTAACCCTAATAATTTGGGGATACCCGAAACCAACCTCTGGTTCGTGCTCCGAGGGGCCGATGTCCCAGGCCGATCGAGGTCTTTTCCTGATTCGCTTTAGCATCCTAGCGTCTATTCCCACCGCCGTCATTTAAACCGGGTCGGAGATCGGATCCTCGTCTCTGCAATTGAAAATTCTGGGGGAAAAATTCGATTAGGGGTTTCGGGGCGAAACCGCAGAGGACTCTGAGGTGGAGAGAGAGAAGGAGAAAGAGATGAGGTAGCGAGGCGCCGTACGAACGGAAGAGAATCCTAAGGGGTGGGTTTGTTATATTAACTGCGCCGGGTGGCGCGTTGGCGATTGTAATGGGCCGTGGACGATTGGACGTGTCCGGTCCATAAAAATTGCTACGGGATTTCAATTATTACTGTCAAAGCCCAACTTAGGCCCAATTAAAACCCAAACCTTATTTATTCCATTTGTCGTTTTTTCTTTTTTCGAGGTTGTTGTTTTTCGTGTCTTTGATCGGAGCGGATTCTACACACCAAGGTGTACTTGTATCATTAATGTGTAAGTTCTCAAATCTCCGTATGCAAAGATCCAATGAAGACTAAAGACCCTAAATTCATTATTTTCATTTTTCATTTTTGATCCGATTAAATTAAACACCCATAATAAGAATATCTCTTATTCGACTTCAGGTCTTCACCTCTTATGTTGGAAACACATGAGATTATTGTTTAAGGTATCAATTTTGTTAACAGATTCGTGAATGACTAAATTAAAATATTACGTATTAGTTATATGGATCACTCAGACTTAAGTAACGACATGGTTAGCTCATAATGGGAGTGGATTGGACTAAAAATAAAAGGAAACAAAACTGGAACCACACCCACAGTTTCAAGATTCTCCGCTGTTTCATTGGTTAGCAAAATCAGAATCAGATACGAAGCGAGCGTGGAAGCCACGCGACCCCGTCTATGAACACCTCGTTCCGGCTCACCAAACCCAACTGGAGACGCCAACATGCAAAGTCTTCAAGCCAAGGCCTCCCAGTGGAGCGGAGTCGACTCCGCCGACACGTTCGCCATCGACGAAACCAACCTCTTCCAGAAGCTCGGTCTCCAAGCCTTCATCAATCTCTCCACCGATTTCTACACCAGGTTCGCTTCAGTTTCTTCTCTTTCTTTTCATCATCCAATTGATATGACTCGGTTACGAATATACAATTAAGCCCTCGCTACCGCACTGCAGGGTTTACGAGGATGAGCAGGAATGGTTCCGATCAATCTTCGCGAATTCCAAGAAGGAAGACGCGATTCAGAACCAGTACGAGTTTTTCGTGCAGAGAATGGGAGGGCCGCCTCTCTTTTCTGAAAGAAGAGGTTATTTTCTAGGACATGTTCTTAAAATTTGGTTAAATTCGTAGAAAAAAGAGTAAAAATGAAACTTTGTGTGTATTTTGAAGGCCATCCTGCACTGATCGGACGGCACCGGCCGTTTCCGGTGACGCATGAAGCAGCGGAGAGGTGGTTGCATCACATGCAGCAAGCATTGGAGAGCTCTTCAGATATTGACGAGGATTCGAAGCGAAAAATGTTCAATTTCTTCAAGCATACTGCTTATTTCCTTGTGGCTGGAGATGAGTTGAAGAAGGGTCACACTCAGAATGGGACTCAAACTCAGACCCAACAACAACAATAACAACATGCTCTATGTACTATTCGATTTAAGTAGTATGTTAGTTGTTACATTAACCCTCTATTAATGAATGATTTATGCAAAAAGTTATAAACTTTTACTCTTAATCTGGTTTATATGTTGGTGAAGTGACAATATATGCTTGATTCAGAGAGCTGCAATAGTTTTAGAAGTAGACGAGTCCATCAAAATCTTCTTCAGAAAGTTTCTGTGGATTAGTTACAAGGTGATGAGTAGATAATTAAGACTGTTGTTGTGAACCTTGTGTTAGAGAGGGTACGCAATACTGAACCAAATTTGGGAGGGCAGCCCATCATGGTTTGGAACTAGGAACACGTAACATTCTTGCACTGTGATTGAATGTGACAGTGAAGAAAGCCTTGTTCTCGTTAGTCTGGTATTTAGTAACCCACAGTATTGGCCTATTGGGTCAGATAGTGCACATGAAAATGCCAGATAGTGCTGACATTGAAATTTATGGTTAGGATGTGGAGGTATTTTATACTGAAAGCAGAGAGCTCAAGATAGCGGGGTGTTGATTCCAATAGCAAGCGAGAATCTCCATGGTTTATAAGAACACTCTAAAGTAACTGATACCCAGTAAAGAGAACTGTAACATGTAAATTTATGTGTGAAACACAATGAGATTATATAATACTTTCCTTCTTTCATCATAGTGCCCTCCACAAGAGAGGCCAATGAGCCCAGGCTACTGCAAGCATCTTATCAGCTTGAGCCATGAGCCCAAAGAAAGAAAGAAAGAAAAGTTGAAGCACCCAAGGTTCTCTTTTCGTTTGTCTTGTACATGTTTTTCCTGGCACTGGCAAAAGACTACATACCAAAGGGAAGTGGTCTTTGCAGATTGCACAGATCAAAAACTGAGGTCAAAACCCAGAAAGTCTTTGAAGTCTGTACAAACCATTGAACTAATGGGGAAAAGGAAAAAAGAGCTTTCATATGTTTTGTTGTTTACAACCCAAGGCATCCTACTATTATCAGCGATGGAATTCTCTAGGATAATATTACTCGTTTACTCATGATGTTGATCCACAATTTAGCTCATGGCCACAGTTGTACTCGTTCATTTTCTTGTGGTTATCCAATGATGTCTTTAACTGAACTAGAACTAATCAGGGAAGTTTGAGAGAGAGAGAGAGAGAAAGAGCAGACGAAATGTAGTCAGATGGGTTCTAATACAATGATCTAATATTAATACATATACATTCAATTTCTTTGGCATTCACAACATCAATCCAGTAAGTCATTCCTATACAGAACCCTTGATGGATTAGCAAACCGAGCTGAGAAAGACCGCGACATGTTATCAGACTCTGTCCACCTCATTCCTCTATCAAAATTCTTCGAGTATGTTTTGGGATCATAACTAGTCTGCTGCGAATGCGATATAACAGTACCAGAACTGAAACTCTTCTTCTTCTCCTTCTTAAATTTCTGCAACAAAATTTGCCACTTTGGTGGAGGCTTTGGCTGCCCCAACCTGATGCTTGGAGTTGGACTGCGTGAACCGTACCACTCTTTGATCCCCATTGCTAACACAAAGTCACAAACACCAGGTTTCTTTCACCTCAAAACTTTAAGCTGTAGAATGAATTTTCTTATGCATCTGTTTGTATACACACACACACATGTTTATATATATACATATATAAGATTGGTGGAAAGCACGTATATATAAAATGCAAGAGGGTGTGGCCGTTGACTTGGCTCAACCTGGCTGCTCTCAAAACTGGATGAATGTGGGAATGAGAATCCACTGGGAAAGAGAAGCCTTTTGTTAAGAACTGTGTAACTCTTCGTCCATTTGAAAATGTAATTAGAGAAAGACAGATAAAATGGAAATGGTCTTCAGATGAGGAAGCTTCAAGAGCCATAAGAGGTGCTTCATTACTAGTATAGATGGCTTTTGTCAGCAAACTTTGATTAAAGGGTCAGAGTCAGACAGCCGAAAGAGTCATCCTTTGCTTGCTGCATGCCAACCTCTATCTTTAGTCTTTACCATGCACATTCCCTTTGAAAGTAATTAAAGCTATTCCAAAATATTCAGTATTCGTTGAAATGTTCCAATGCTCAATCAAATTGAGGCTAGCTTCTATTTTTACACATGTTTGAAATGTTTCAAAGACCAGATATTTTTTATAAGTTATTTTCTACAAGAAACTTTTACCGACAAAAAGTTCGTCGTCAAGTTTTTTAACTCCTAATTGGAGCTCAAATGGTCATGCCAAAACCCATCACACAGTCCAATGCAACTGAGATGTTAATCTGATGAGCTGCAGAAGCTGAAGCATATCTGCTGTTCATTGTGCTAGCTGCATATCACTCTTTTGTCATATACGGGGCACCCGATTATGAAGCTTCTTCAAGTTCCACACACCATATAATTTGGGAATACAAAGGTCATGGCTTTGCGGCTTTGCCTCTACCTAATTGCCATTTTCATATTGAACTCTCAAGACAAGAGTTGAACATTCTGTCATCGCAAAATGACAACAGTAAAATTATGTGGTGGCATACAAAATTTCTACCTGTTGATGATTAATAATTGAGTTGGCAAAGAAAGATTTTCTCCTTTTGATGAGTGTTCTCAAGTGACAAGAGACATAGGAGGGACCATATTAGTATTAAAAGCTGACCTTTCCCTATAGGTGGTCTGCTCTCCTTGGGACCAATAAGGTAGGATATATTGTCAAAAGATTTTCAATTGGAGACGATCTTGTACTAAAGTCAGTAAAGCAAATTCAAGGCATGATAAATTCAGGAATGATTCTCCATTAGAATTCAAGAGAAACCGGTGAGCTCTTTCTCTCTACCCACTGGAAAAGTTCCATGCAATTTTCCTCAGAATCAATGACTAGGAGAAAGAAATGAATACAGAGCTTTAAGTTGATTAGATTACTAACCATTAGATTCCCAAGTGAAACAACCTTGTCAAATACAAAAAGCACCTCACTGTGGTTGAAGTTGGATAAACTTGCTACTTTCTAGCGAACTGCAAACCGATATTACACATGAGAGTTACCATTTGAAGCTTGTGGCATTGTGACAGATTTAAGTTTTCCGTAAGCATCAGCACATGCGTGAGCATAGTCTGACATAGTGCGGAAGAGCTCAGGCAAGCGAGTTTTGAGACTCCCGAGTGACTTCTCTCTGACCTGGATACAATGTCTCTGGTGTACTTCAGCTTCCTCTTCCATTTTCTTCTTCAAGGTCTCAACAGCAAATTGCCTCTCTGCAATAGGATCCTTGTGATTTGCATCTTCGCTTCTCTCCTGATCCGCTTCACCAGGCCCATGACGCTGCATGTACTTCTGGTACCAGTCATCAAATGCCTGATTTTTACGCAAGAATTCCTTCCTTGTATTCTCGAATTGCTCCTTTAGCTTCATCTCATCTTCCTGATGAAGTAGTATAGTCTTTATCACAGCTACAAAGGATGATGTTGCCGATTTTGCAAGTTCATCGGGAAGCTTCTCAAGAAAATCATGCCATGCATGAAGAAGCGGTTGAATCGGGGGACGCTGAACTCTTGGAGGGGATGAGATTTTCTCTTTTAAGCTGCTTTCAATAGGAATCAGATTCAACTTCAACCAGCTGTTCAAAGCTTGGATGTATTGTTTCTGATGAAGCACAAGCTTTTCAAATTCGGAATGCCAATGTTGGACAACATTGAATAGCTGTTCAGTGCGTTCATGGTGGTGCTTGGTAGTTTCCATCGGAGTATGAGCAATGTCAAGGGCTTTCAGGTCTATAACAATCTTCAGCTGACTGTTATGATGCGCACCCATATTTTCCCACATTTTTCCCATCCTGAGTTACAGAAATGAGATAAAACCTTCATTCAGTACAACAATCATATCCAACAATCAGACCAGGCTAACTAGCTTCTAGACCAAAATTATGTACGGTAATTGTCTGCAAAACCCAGTTTGCACCAAGTGAATGAGATGCCTATGACTGGCAGATGAGTCTAATGCAACAAATATGGCCAAAACTTGTCACAACACAAAAGGAAATGTTAGGAGTGAAAGCTAATGCCTATGACTTGCTTGACTTGCTTATTTGTCTTTGGAGTGACCTTTAGTAAGGAGTGAAAGCTATGATGGATACGATGAAATTCAGTACAGAACTATAATGTATTTGCCTGTCCGAAATGTTTCTGTTGTGTAATATTATGTGTTGCTCCTCTTTTATAAAAGGCTCTTCATCCATGATCAAGATAATTTGAAACTGATAAACCATAATCAAGAGAACATAAAGTAACAAGAGTTAAAACAACGAAATTAGAGATTTCAAATGTAGATTGAACCAAAAACTTACGCATCAGCTAGAGAAACAAGTTTAGGGTACAGCTGCTCATCCCGTATTTGATTTACTTCTGAAACTGTAGAGTCCATGGACTGCATGTCAACAATATATCTTGTATGCAAGTGACTAACAGCTGCTTTCGTTTTCTCCAAGGTTTCAGCACTAGCATTGCGTTTTTTCTGCTTGTTTAGTAGAGCTACCTTTCTCTGATACTCAACTTTCATAAGCTCCCCTTGCTATAAACATGAGGGAAGACTAATAAGGTTCAGGTAAAGTGAATGAGAGTAGGATGCAAGTCTTTTCTGATATCAACAGTCATGAATGCAGAATGATGATACTAAATCAAGATGAAGTACTAAACAGATAAGATAAAACAAAATTAATGCAAATTAGAAGTTTAGAACACACCTTCACTTCATCATAAAGTTTCTTCTCCCATGCTAACAACTTGTCCAAAACAGTGGCATGAGTTTCATAATCATCTGGGTCTTCCTCCTGTGCTCCATCACCGTTTGGTATGCCTCTGAAGGATCTATTCCATGTAATAACACGCATGACTCGTTGAGAATGATCAATGTGTCCTGCAAAACATTATGATCCCAAATAAATAAATGACAATTACAATGAAGTAGGAACACTAATATAAGAAAATTAACATGTTATGTGTAGAACTGTCATTCAATTGTGGTTTCATAAGGTAAAAACTTTCAGAGTCCTGGTATTAGAAAGCATCAATTTTTATAGCAGAAAGGTTAAGTACCTCATACATAACTATCATTCCCTAAAGGACACAATACAGACAAACATCTAAAAATAAAGCAATTTCCCTCATTTTGAAACATCAGAAAGTGAAAGTGAAAAGATCGAAGGTGGAGATCAGATGTCTTAAAAGTAGTTTGAATCACCTAAGTGGTACTACATTCATATTCTAGGGACCAAGTCAAGTAAGATAATTGCACAGATGCTTTTTTAAAGGGCAATAAAGGTCTCTTTCAAGCTTTCACAACTTAACAGTTAACACATTGCATCACAAGTTCACAATTAAGAAGGGAATCAAATCTAAGAACAAACCTGGTTTCTTAGTTTTCCTAAACCAGAAGTGAATTACCAATGTAAATCAAGCAGCCAAAACCTCACCTCGATTATCTGCGAAATTCGAGTGATAATGCAACCGAGTGGCCTCAAGCATCTTGGAAACCTCCTGAGCACTCTCCGAGGCCTTTAAGAAATGATCATCAATCTGATTCACTATGTCCATCAAAGTAAAACCGGGCATCACCATCCTCTGAAAATCTGGTGGAGCTGTCTTCGAATGCTCAATTGTCGCCGGAGTCACTGGAGACACGGCAATCTCGTCCACCTTCATCTGAATCTCCTCCGTTTTCTCTGGAGTCTTGGGCTCCTGCTCATCCTCACCACCCAAATCCTCCACATTCTCATCTTCACCAAACTCTTCACCTTCATTCTCACTCAATGTATGCCCTGCCATGTCGTTCACCATGAAGAAATAGTCCCAAGCGGCGCCCTTGGACTCCGGCATCGGCGGCGGCACCGCCTTCATGTCCGCCGTCTGCGGCGACGAGGACCCCGTCGCAGTCGCCGCCGCTCCCATTTCCCCGGCCACATTTCTCGATCTCCGGCGAAACCCTTCCTCATGGTCCTCTTCTTCCTCATCTTCATCCTCTTCAGCAATGGCCAACCTAGACCCCTGCATCCTCGTCTTCCGCGCCTCCGTTGGCATCGTCGGCAGGCTCGCGGCGCGCTTGATCGGCGGGCTGGGAGTGTAAGTCGGAAGCGGCGGAGGCGGAGGCGGGAGGGTTTCAAGCGGCGGCGGAGGAGGCGGCGGCGGCTCGGTGGCGGTAGAGAGGAGCGGCTGCTGGTGGTGATTGAGGAGGAGCTGTTCTTGATTGGGGAGCGATTCTCCGTGGCCGTAATCGCTTAAGGCGGCGCCGGTGTTCTTCAGAGCCATGACGTAGCCGGAATGGCCCGCCGCGAAGGCGTTTCTGGCCACCACCGCTTCCCTCATCAGGTTCCTCCTCTCCTTGCATCTAGACACCGATTCCTCGTTGTCGATTCTCGATTGGGCGCACCCCATGGTGCCCAGTAAAAATTAAATTTGAAAGGAAAGATGGGTGTTTGAGAACAGAGGGTGGTAAAAAGAGTGAAGCTTTTACAGTAACAAGAGTGAACCCTTAACCCTAAGGATCAAGGGTGAAGGAAAGATGGGATTTTGAGAGTAGGGGTTGAGATAAAGGTGGGAGCTTTTGGAGGTGCTGGGTTGTGTGACTAAAATGGTGTGGGTTTCATGGAAGAGAGAAGCTTTTTAGAGACAGAAAGGAAGATGGGGTGGGTATGAGGTTGAAGGTGGGAAGAGAAGAGAAGAGAGTAGATGGGGACGGACGTGAAAAGAGAGTGAAGCCAAAACTAGTACAGAGGGATCAGCGGACGCACTTGCAGAAGGCGGAGAGAGAGATAGAGGGAGTTTAATTGTCTCTACTCGCTCACACTAGAGAGTTGAGTTTGTACTCGCGTGCTTTGATTACAGAGTGTCCTAATCAGGTTTTTTTAAAATAACGGTCACATTTTTTGAGGCAGAGTACTAACGATGTCGTTTCGTCAACACCACCTGGAAATTTTACTTTTCGTGATGGTTATTATCTGCTTAGTCTTGAGATGTAAATAAGTGCACAAACATTTTCAGAGTCTGGAAAGGGAATGCCTGTAACATGAGTGACGTAGGTTAATCCGATGAAGTATGGTTGACTGGTCTGTTCTCTAAGAACTCGAGAAAAAGCTTAATCTAATGAAATATGGTTGTCTTGGTCTGTTCACTGAGAACTTAAAGAGGCTCTCTTAGAGGTGTTTTATTTCATGTTTGGTATCCAAGATAAGCTGGGCTTGGATTATGTAAGCCCAAAAATTAGTCCATGTCTTATGTTTGGTGGAGATCAGGACTTAATTAAATGAGTTTGTAGAGTTCATGTGTCCTCTCCACACAGTGCTACATAGAGACCCCAATTTTGAGGGGGTTTACATAAGCGCGACTCTCTCATTCTCTTCTTCACTTCGTTGTCCCTCGTCTCTCTCAACTTCGCTGCTCCTCACAGAGGACCAATTTGTCCACTGCTTGTGAGTACTTTGCTTTGCTTCAATTTGTCAAATGCTCTAGGTGAGATCTTTCTCCTCTCTTACTTTCTCTTTCTCTCAATCTCTCATCTTCAACCCTTCTCTACTGTTCTTTTGAAATTGTTTGTGGGTTGTAGTTATTTCATTGATTGATTAGGAATTCGATGTCGATCTGCTAAGAATTTATCAATTTCATGATTGGGTCTTCTTCTTGTTCTACAAATGTCTTTGTTTTTTTTTCCACTGATTTGGTGTCGATCTGCTACTAATATATGAATTTCATGGATGAGTCTTCTTGTTCTACAAACATCTTTGTTTTCTTCTTTTGGTTACTTCATTGATTTAAGTGTTTATGTGAATCTTAGATATGGATCGAAGACAAATTTGGTTGCTCTTATTGGTGGAGTTGTGACACCTAGAGACCATGTGTGCTTGCACTATGCTTATTCTACTGATGTTTAAGTTAAGAAGAAGACGTGTTGAACACATGCCCTAACTAATCGTTCATTCATTAGACATGAAACTCATTTGATTAATTTAGATAGTATCATAAGCAATAGTGACACTTAGTGTGTAAACGAACTAAGAATGGATAGAAGGTGTTTTGGCCTATTGTGTGAACTACTACGTGTTGATGGTAGGATAAAGAGTGATGGTTTGGTGTTTGTGGAAGAGCAAGTATGTATGTTTTTACATATACATGCACATCATGTGAAAAATCGTACTATTGGAGGTAGATTTTTTCGATCCGGAAAGACTGTGAGTAGATACTTTAATTCTATTTTACAAGGTGTTTTACGATTGCAAGGGACTTTGTTGAAGGTACCTGATCCAGTGCTTGCTAATTGCACAGATCATCGCTGGAAGTGTTTTAAGGTTAGTTTGTTGTAGGGTTTTTATTTTTTATTTTTTTATACCTGGTTTATGTATGTGTTGTTAATAAACTTTATATTTTTCTTGTAATATAATTGTTTGGGGGCACTAGATGGTACTTACATTAGAGTACGTGTGCATGCAATTGATAAGCCAAGATATCAAACAAGAAATGGTGAAGTTGCTACAAATTTATTGGTTGTTTGTTCTCGTGACTTGCAGTTTATATTTGTTTTACCGGGTTGGGAGGGATCGACATTTGACTCTAGAGTTCTTCATGATGCAGTCACTAGGCCTAACGGGTTAAGAGTTCCCACTAGTAAGGCTATTGGCCATCAATGTTTAGATTAATTGAGGTTGTTTTTTTTACACACACTTATATAATTTTTATTTTGCATTTTAGGTTATTACTACCTTGTAGATGGTGGTTACACGAATGGTGAATGATTTCTAGCGCCATATAGAGGAACAAGGTATCACTTATCAGAATGGGGTGAGGGAAATATGCCTAGGGATCAATGTTCTAAAAAACGCCGCCTAGGGGCTGGGCGGTAGGGGACCGTTCCGATTTTGCCCAAATCGTCGAAGCTGGACGCCGGGGCAAAAAACGGCCGCCTAGACGGGTTGGGCGGCCCGATTTTTTTTTTGGCCCGATTATGGTTTTTTTTTTGTTAACCTATCTCTCTCTCTACTCTAAAGTCCAAACACGAAGAGTCGAAGACATAAACATACTGTATTGTCTGTACAACGCCTCTGGAGCCACAGAGAAGTTCTAAACTTCAAGAAATTAGAGAACTTCATGAGGATGATTTTGTATCGGATGAAGAGGAAGAAGATGAAATAGACTTTGAGTTTGAGACCGACACATAAGAAATGCAAGAGGAATATAGAGAAGAAGAATTTGAGGCATAGACCAGCAAGAATCTAATTTGTTTCTTTCAAATTGTTTTTTTTATAATTTCTAAGAACATTGTTGTTGAACATTTTGTCTATCTTTGAAGTATTTTTGCTATTTTAGAACATAATAATGCTTTTTATAAATTTTATTTATATAATTATTTTAATAGAATACATAAAAAATATAAAAAATAAAAAACTGCCTAGGCGCCCGATTAATCCTTTGGGCGCTAGGCGCTGGTTGTCCGCCCGACTAGCGCCTAGCATTTTTTAGAACCTTGCTAGGGATCATGTGAAATATTTTAACATAAAGCATTCCTAGGCAAGAAATGTCATAGAACGTTGTTTTGGATCGTTGAAAGGAAGATGTGCAATATTAAGGAGTCCGTCATTTTATCCAATAAAGACACAATGCCGCATAATTACGGTTTGTTGTCTTTTACATAATTTTATTAGGAGAGAGATGTCCATTGATCTAATGGAGTATGCAGTATGTGAATTAGATCCATTAAACGGGGAAGAAGTTGATGTGGTTGGCACAGTTGAATCGTCTAATCAATGGACTGCTTGGAGGACTAACTTAGCTTTACAAATGTTTAATGATTGGAGAGGAAGAAGGGCTGCAAGAGAAGCAAGGGATGCAAGATCTAGAAGGCCTTTGTAGTTTGAGCTGTGTTTTGGTCTATAACTAGATTTCTGTCTTTGGTTTGATAATTATAAGAATATTTGTGCTTCATGTCATTGTTTCTGTATTTATGAAGCTTTGTAAGAACATTTGTGGTTAATGTTATTGTTTGTTTTGATAATTATAACAACATTTGTTATTAATGTCATTGTTTCCAAGATTATTTGGTTTTTTTTTCGCATAACCTATTCAACTTTTACTTGTATTTATATATATGATAAAAGTTCAATGGATAGAGTATCTGACATTAGTTGAGGTCTTTGATTAACTCATATTAGTTATCTATATGGTTTTGCAGAAAATAGAAGGTGGTGATGAAACTTTAGAACAAGTGAGACAAAGGCATAAATGGACCAGTTTTGAAGAAGAATCTATGTTGAATGTCATTGATAGTATTCTTGCAGCCACTGAACAACGTTGTGACACTGGAAGTTTCAAATCTGATACGTTAATGAAAATAGAGCATGGTTTGAATGATTTATGTCATAATTCCAATCTAAAGGCAAATCCACATATTGAGTCAAAGTTGAAGAAACTTAAGAAGGATTATAGCATTATTTATGACATGATAAACAAGAGTGGATTTGCATGGAATGACATAAAGAAGTGTGTTGAGGTTGACAGTAATGAAGTATGAGACATGTATGTGCAGGTAATAATGACAATACTTTTGCTTTGTTTTGAGGTTAAAGATTTCATTGTGTAGCATCTCTGAACTTATTTAAATCTTATTGGTTTCATATTTATCTTTCTATGTCATAGCACAACGCAAAGGAAAAAGGCTGGAGAAACAAATCATATCCCATGTTTGAGAGACTAGCTAACATCTTTGGGAATGATCGTGCTAATGGAATGCAGCTAAGGTCCCTGCTGAGATGGTGGAGGAGCATCGCAACAATATAGATGAGGTAGATTTTGTGGATGACACTCCTGCATCAATCACCAAAGAAGGCAGCCTACAATCTCAGGTTAGTCAGAGAAAGAAATAAGAAATGATGAAAATAGAATCATACTTGTATTGGATATGATGATTGATGAATCTAGGAAAAGAATGCAAATGGTGACTGATGCCATAATGAAAGGTTTAGTCGGTTGAGCATAAAACAACCTCTTAAGCCCGTAAACCAGTAAGCATCTCATCATGGTTAAGACAACCGAGGCTGTCCTAGGGTTCTCGTCCGAGAAAAGGATGGGCTGGGCCCGACCTCGGTGGTAGCCTTGGGCCGGGAATGGTCTCGGAAGGTATAAGAAAACTGGGAGTTTGAACTAACAGCAAAGGGGAGTTGTCCCACATCGATTTTCAAGTGAAGAAAGATCCACTCTTGGGCCATAAATATGGCCCAGCCATCAGCTTGTCAGGTATGATGAACTACCCTAATTAATTATATTCTACCAACAAACTGACTTAAGCTTTAGAGGAGGAAAGACCGGAAGCCCCCAGTCACCCTTGTTATTGCAGGCCAACAAGAGGATAACCAACCACCTATCAGATACGTATGCCACCAGCTTCTGCAAACCTCATCCAGGATTGTACAGAAACATTTGGCGCAGTCTGTGGGAACCTTTACAAAACGCCAGCGTGACTTGATGGCTGAGTTAACCGAGCAGTAAGACCAGGAGACAGGACAGGAAGGACGAAGGGAGGTGACATACGAACGGACCCCGGAATCAGGAGGGGGAAGTTCAAGAATTACGAGGAGAACCTTGCAGGATGAAACACCAGAGTATGTGTCGCGGGATCTCAATCCCTAGGAGGTAGCAGAAATGTTGGAAGATATGAGGGCCTAAATCACCCGGCTATAGCAGCAAAGTACTAGGGATAGAGTAGAGGCCTCCGGGAGGGAGTGCAGGTTAGAACGGGATAATGTCACGCTCATGAGAGCACTAGCCCGAAGGGTTGAGCACCGGGAGACATTGGATAGGGCAGGGGAGTTGGATCGGGCGGCCACGTCTCAATAGACGAGCATTCCAGTGGGAACGAACCGTATGACCGTGCACATAGGGATGAACTTGTTCCCGGATGAGATGCGGAACGAGGGACCGCCGCCCTTGCCCGAGCTAATCCCGAAAGTCTAGAATGAAAGACAGGGAGAGATGGAAGAAACCTTAAGAGCAATCCAGGACAGCGTGGCGAATTTGGCAGACCAAATCTCGGACGCAGAGAGAGAAAGGGAATGAGTAACCCAACCCGTGCGAGTTTCGAGGAAAGAGGGGGACCATTCACAAGAGCCATCACCCGGTCCGTCCGGCCGAACACAGCCAAGCCACTGAAACTTAGTTACAATGGGGATCGTGACCCCCATCTCTTCCTTAATAGTTTCAAGTCTCACACGAACGCTAAAGGATACTCGGATGCGGTATGCTGCAATATGTTCCAGGAAACATTAATAGGGGAAGCGCTAAGCTGGTTCTACGAGCTCCAGTCGAACTCGGTCGATTGCTTCTAAGAGTTGGCAGACAAGTTCGTAAATAGATTCATTTTACGGACAAACGGGCAGAACACCGCCTAGCTATTCAAAGTAAAGCAAGATAGGGGAGAAGGTTCGAAAGCTTTTGTGAACCAATGGCAAGGAGCCACAACCAGAGTCAGGAGCTTTGACAAGAAGGTTGCGGAGGAGGCGTTCATTCAGGGATTGTTGCCCGAGAAGTTTTTATATGCAATAAAAATCAAAGATCCACAAGGCTACGATGAGCTTATGGAAATGGCAATCCGACATGCACAAGCGGACCACGATACTTATGGGGGAACCTCGGCTGGGAAAAGAAAAGATGAAAGGAGAGACGACGGGCCCCCGGTGCAAGTGATCCAAGAGGTTAGAGATTGGAAGGGAGAACGAGAACCGGATTCGTACCCAGCTGGAAAGAGGCACAAGGAAAGGAACTGGGGGAAGGCAAGGAAGCAACATAACGCGTAAGGGAAGGCAAAAAGGCCCTACAAAGATACCAGGTACGCAAGAATGGTGTCGGCAGGCAAGGAGCATTTCTCAGCGCTCAAAACCACTTATGAGGCGATATGAAATGAGAATAAGTCTGCCATTCCGCTTACCCCGGCCCGGAAGTTTCCCCTATCTCGGCTTACCAAGGAAGACACCGAAAAATTTTGTGGATACCACGGTGAGGCGAGCCATAACATTAATAGCTATATAGAATTGAAAAGAGCGGTAGAGTGCTGGGTAAAAGAAGGGAAGCTGTAGCAGTATGTGCCCGGGCCGAGGAACGTAGGGGCGATTGAAGTATATGGGACAAGCAACACCATCCATGGCGGGTATCGTATAGATAACAGGAGCAACAAGGAAAAAAAGCAATGTAGGGGACAACGGGATAGCAGGGAAGTCTTCGCCTTTGGAAGTAGTAACAATCAGCGGGTAACCACCACTTGGAAGTTCGTAACCTTCCTGGAAGAGGAAGAGGAAGGAATAAGGCAGCACGAGGATCAGCTCCTGATAACGTTACAGCTCGATCACTATATAACGAAGAAGATCCTCATTGATACGGGAGCCTTAGTCAACGTATTATTCAGGAGTGCTTGGAAATGACTGCATCGAGAAAGCAATAAGTTGATACAACCATGAGTCGTTGATCAGCTTCTCGGGCGATGTTGTTCAACCCCTCGGTTCAGACAACTTTGGAGTAAGCTTGGAAGGACGGGAGGGGGTCGCCCGAGCAACAATATAGTTTATCGTTGTTGATTGTGAATCGTCTTGCAACGAGATATTGGGAAGACCGGCCTTATGGAAGTTAAAGTCATTTGTTGCTGGTCACATGTTGATGTTGAAGCTCCTGACCCCAACATGAATTATTACGATCTAGGGAGACCAGGGGGCGACAATGAGTTGTTGTGCGATAGACAACGGGAGGAAAAGGTCAGAGGTTCTGTCGGCCAGCCAAACCACGACATCCCCCTCAGACCTTTACGTAGATCCCAGAGATGATGTCGACTCGGATAAGGAGCTTCTGAGATCGGTAGACGAAACGAAAGCGGTATCAATCTCAGATGAGTTCCCGGATCGAAAGTTGACCATCGAGACGGGACAGGCACCCGGGGTGCGAGCGGCCTTGATAGACTTCTTGAAGAGAAACAGTGGGGCATTCGCCTGAACGTACAAAGACATGCCCGGGATATCAAGCGGCATAGTAACACACAAGCAAGAAATCCAGAAAGGATTCCCTCCAGTGCGGCAAAAGCGAAGGACGTTTAAGCTAGAGAAGTATGAAGCAATGAGGGGGGAAGTGCAAAAGCTAATAGACATCAGGTTCATAAGGGAGGTCAGATACCCCCAGTGGCTGGCCAACGTGGTCATGGTTACAAAGAAATCAACAGGGCAATGGAGGATGTGCGTGGACTATTCAAATCTCAACAGGCATGCCCAAAGGATAACTTCCCACTCCCACGCAAAGATCAGTTGGTGTACTCCACATCCGGGTTCGACCTGATGAGCTTCACGGACGCCTACGCGGGCTATAACCAGATCCAGATGGATCCAAGGGATGAGGAACCACCGCCTTTACGACCGATAGAGGCCTGTATTGCTACAAGGTAATGATTTTCGGACTGAAGAATGCGGGAGCCACTTACCAAGGGCTGATGAATGTCATGTTCACCGAGCACCTCGAGAAAATAATGGAAGTATATGTCGACGAAATGCTGGTCAAAAGTCTAAAGGCCGAGGAGAATGTAGGGCATCTTGAGAAAGTCTTCGAAGTCATAATGAGGTTTGGGATGAGGTTGAACCCTCAAAAATGCATCTTCAGGGTCGTTAAAGGAAAGTTTTTGGGTCACATAATCAGCCGGAGAGGAATTGAAGCCAACCTAGAGAAAATCAAGGCCATCTTAGATATGGAGAGACCCACACTTAGGAACCAAGTGCAATCGTTGGTCGGGAAGGTTGTCACACTGGCTAGGTTTGTGTCACGGCTCACGGATAAGTGTGCCCTCTTCTTCCAGCTGTTACGAGATCAGAGATGTAAGGAGATAATATGGGGATCCGAGCAAGAAGAAGCTTTCAAGCAGATAAAGTCGTACCTCATGTCCGTGCCAGTTTTTTCAAAACCGATCCTGGGCGAGATGTTTTACTTGTATCTCGCGGCATCGCAGTTGGATGTCAGCTCGGTGCTCATAAAAAAAGAGTCTGACATCGAGCATGTAGTATTTTACGCCGGGAAATGATTCACACTGGCCGAGAGCAGGTACCCAGACGTCGAGAAACTAGCTTTGGCCCTTATTGTAACTGCTAGAAGGCTTAGGCATTATTTTCAGGCTCATTCAGTAACCCTTTATACCAATCACCCCCTGAGGCAGATCATGCAAAAACCAGAAATTAGTGGGAGGCTGGTAAAATGGGTCATTGAATTGGGATAATTCGATATCCATTACCGGCCGAGAATAACTATCAAGGGTCAAGCAGCGGCCGATTTTATATCCGAGCTCATACCCATGAAATTGGTGGGAGAATCATCTGAGGTCGGCCGGGAGGAAACAGATCCCGAGCCATCCACAAAGGTACAAGCTGAGGAACCATCGACACCATTCTGGAAACTCCTTGTCGACGGCTCGGTGACGAGAAATAAAAGCGGGGCGGGAATAATATTGGAGACCCCAGATGGGTTCAAGCATGAGTACGCACTAGAATTTCAATTCAAGGCATCTAATAATGTGGCAGAGTATGAAGCCTTGATTGGTGGATTGCAACTCGCCCGAGACATTGGCGTGGACAGAGTGGAGGTGTTCAGTGATTCACAACTGGTTGTGAATCAAGTCAACGGGAGCTTTGAAGCAAATGAGCCTCAGTTGAGCTCTTACCAAGAACTTTCAAAAGCATTCATACAACGGTTCAAGTCGGTCTCTCTCTCTCATATTCCCCGGAAGGAAAATAGTAATGCGGATGCCCTTGCTCGACTAGCCACCGAAGGGCCTGGTAAAGGGAGAAAGAAGACAAGATTGAGGTTCTTGGAAAGCCAAGTATCAGTAAGACAATCTCGGAGATATTCATAGTCGAGGCGGGACCCGGAGAGCCTACATGGATGGACCCCATAATCGAATTCATGAAGGAGGGGGTACGCTCAGAGGACAGGCGTGAAGCGTGAAAACTCCAATCAAGATGTGCAAGGTACATGCTCATGAACGGGAAGCTGTACCGCAGAGGTTACAGTTTCTCAAACCTCAAGTGCGTGACAAAGAAGGAAAGAGAAGTGATCATGGGAGAAATTCATGAAGGGGTGTGCGGGAATCATTCTGGATCCCGGTCGTTAGCGCACAAGGCACTGCGCACAAGGTTCTTTTGGACCAACATGGGCGTCGTGGCAGATAAGATGTCAGCTAGATGCCGACAATGCCATTTGCATGCCAACGAGATACATTCCCCTTCTGTCGCTCTATTAATATTGTTGTCACCCTGGCCTTTCGCATAGTGGGGCCTTGATCTCATCTGGATACTGCCAATGGCGCCCGGACAGTTCAAATACATAATAGTGGTCGTTGACTACTACACAAAATGGGTGGAGGCAGAGCCCTTGGGAAAGATAACCACCGAGTGTGTGAAGAATTTCTTGCTGAAAAATATATATTGCAGATTCGGGGTCCCGGAGACAATTGTCACGGACAATGGAACACAATTCAACAATAACCATCTGATTGAGTTCACAAAGGACATGGGCACTAAGATGGTCATTGCGTCGGTGGCGCACCCTCAGACCAACAGTCAGGTGGAGGCAATTAACAAAATCATTAAAAAACTATTGAAGAAGAAGTTGGACGATGCAAAGGGTATGTGGGCGCAGAAGCTGCCGGAGGTGTTGTGGGCAATCAAGACCACAACAACTGAAGCAACGAGAGAAACACCTTTTAGCATGGCTTTTGGAACGGAGGCTGTTTTGCCAATCAAGACATTGATACCATTGGGAAAGGTGGAGAACTTTGATGCCGTCACCAACGAGGAAGACCTCTAGTTAAATATCGATCTCATCGAGGAAAGAAGGGAGAGAGCAGACTTGCACAACCAAGTCTATAAGCAGCGAGTGGCACGCCATTACAATAGTAAGGTCAAGACTCGAACGTTGGGACTGGGTAATGAAGAAAATCATGACAAAGACGGTGGCCCTGGACCCAACCTGGGAGGGCGTATAAGATCATTAAAGAGGTCGGCCCATCAACTTTCTTTCTATGAGACCAGGATGGGGTAGTCACCAGGCGCCCCTAGAACACGGAGCACCTGAAACTCTACCCCGTATGAGGGACCGAGGTCCATTCCACCTTTTGTAAAATGTACATTTGTAAGTATTGCTGCCCCAGGGAGAAAAACACACCAAGTCCCGGAGGATGCCTCCATTCGTTTTAAATGACTGAATACCAGAATGGAAAGTTCACTTCAAACTCTAATGATAGGTAACCCACCGGGAGGCATAAGTCAATACAATCCCGAGTAACATCGAAGGGGACAAGCATAAGGTTATTGAAGTCCTCAGTAACACCAAGCGGGACAGGCATAATACAAATTGTATATAACACGGAGACGTAAGTAATAAGGTTAGACAAGACATAATATATTAAAACCCGAGATGTCGAGCGTATACCACCAATAGGTATTTACAAAAACCACTAGGATGTGTAATCACCAGGATATGGCACGAGGCCATTGTCTTACAAAAGCAAGAGCAACACAAAAAGATAAATTACATCCTATGACTGGTTGGGGTCTTCTTCCTCATTCCCAGACAATTCAGCTAAAGCATCGTCCCCATCAGTGCCTTCTTCAGCAACCTTCTCGGACTGCTCACCTGTCTCAGGTTCTTTCTCGGCAGCGGCCTTGGACTTAGCCTCCCTTTCTTTGGCCTCCTGGGCAGCGAGCAAATTAGCAGTCATCTTGGCCTTGTCCAAGTACCCAAGGCGGCTTCAGACGCTGAATTTCTCGGTAATGCCACTCTCCCGGGCAGCTGTGGGCATAGCCTTCAGCTCATCCTACTCTTTGAACATGGAAACGACAAGCTCGCCTTGAGCTAGGATCTGGCCTTGCATATCAGCTATCTGGCATCCCTCTCATTCAGCTTAGACCATAGCTTCGCGTTCTCCCGTTGAAGCGCATTTATGTTGCACTCCAAAGAGATAACTCTTTCAACTTTTCCCTCCAGCTCTTAAGTTTGGCAAACTTGTCGGCCCACGAGAGTTTCTCCTTCCTCTCGGCCTCCAAGTCCTTCTCCATTTTCTTCCTCTCTGCCCCGAGATAACTAATCTGGTCGTTCAGACTGGCTAGACGCTCTAGAATCCTCGCTGGCGTCAACGACATAGACAACAAAGAGAGCCTACAAGCAAAATAAAGTTAGTTCCACATCCCGAATAGTTAGTAAATTGACATTACTCGGGAGAAGTTCACCTTCATCATTGCCTCCCGGGCGTACTATTGGTTCTCTTGAGGAGTGCTGGACCCGATCTTGATTCGGTCCAACTTGATACCCTTCAGATCGCCCACCATGCCATGGACGAATTTTTCGTCCGTGCACCCATACTCATCCAGGATCTGCTGGATGGGGGCCTTTCGAATTTGAGGAAGTTCCAGAGCGAGAACGCTTATTGAAACTGGGTTCCCGGCCGAGGAACCGGCAACCTTCTGTTTCTTCAGAGGTGGCAAGGCGCCAGAGACGCTTAATCCCGTCAAAGTCACGCCTTCATCTCGTTGAGACTTCGATTTTTTAAATGACGATTTTTTCCTCTTCCCACCCAAGTGGACGTTGACCACGTCACCGGTCTTTGCGGGCCCCTATATGTCAGAAGGCGGTTTCCCATACCCTTCGTTGGAAATCTTCTGGAGTACAGCTTCATCTGAGACTCGGGCAGTTTTGTCTGCGAGGTTCACCTCAGTTCGGGAGGCCACTTTCCCAACCTCCAAGAGTTTGCTCAGCAAATCCATATCGAACTCCATATCGCACGGGTGTGACTCACGGTGTTTTCACCTGAGTACTTTAGCTAAAAATAAAACCAACAGTCAAGATTACCGGTACCAAGAATAAAAGGCCAGTGAAAAGAGAGAACATAAAACAAGCGATGCTAATTTGGAAACCCACCAGACATACGGCCGAGTTCACAGTGAACCAGAACAGCCCACCGGGTCAGGTTGTACGAGCTTCGATCCTCATTTGAGGGTCAGGCTGCATATATCCTCCCAATACATCGCTTCTCGATCTCTGACATTGAGAAGGACTGGTCCCGAATATATTTAAATCGATTGGGCACAACATACGTCGGACAGTTTCTTTGCCATTGACCACCGGCAAGTACGACCTTTGAACTCCAATTGTTATTTATGGATGTCGGGAGATCAGTGACGGGGAGGCAAGTATCCCCGGGCAGCAAACGAAACACACTCTCGGCAATTCTGCTTCTTCAAGTACAAAAGGCGGTACAGGGCGCGAAACTCGTTGATGGTCGGCCAACCCATCTCGGACAAGTAGTACAAACAGCATAGAGACAACAACTGGCGCCAGTGGTTTGGGGAAATCTGTCCGGGAGCAAGATGAAGCATGCTCAGCATGTACTGGACGCATTGAGGAAGCGGGAGGGAGAAACCGTTCCTAAACATGTGCTCGTGCACCACAACGAAACCGTCCCTTGGACAGCAACCAGCTCGACCTCGTATTAGCCACGCAAGGTAATCATGGGCGGAATTCCCTAGTCTTCGTGGAACTGTTCTATCTCGGCCGGATATATGCTACTCTCGGGCTCGTCGCACACGGTGTCATCCTCCAAGATATATCGCCTTACCGAGCTTGCGACGTTGGTAATCGGAACGCCATGGAAAATCCTTGAGGCCTAGTCGACATCTCAGGTGGGTACGCCTTTGGGTAGCTCAGCAGGCCTAGTCGAAGATGATTCACCCGGGCGGGATGGTCGACTAATGTACTCCTCCATGCTCTCATCGTTGTCCACTATCGGCCAAGAGGATGTGCTCGCTCCGCTTAAATCTGCCGTACTTCGGGAATCCATCTACCCTAGAATAACAAACCCTAAGATCTATCAGTATACGCCGCCGGGAGTACGCACACCAATTCAAAGTTTAACACAGCTTCAACCCAGAAATCCCTAGAACGCTAACATTCCTAGTTTTACCCTAAACCACACAAGCAACATAAACGCATAGCTAAAGCGCAGCAAAATAAAGAGAGGCAAAAGCAAAAACACAACAAAATGAAGAAAACCGTACTATATTTTCGACGTAGTAGCAACGCCGGAAACTCAGACGTCCGGTAACACCTCGCAATGGTAGGGATCGGCAGCAGCGAAACACAGAGAGAAGCAGAGAGAAACACATAGAGAGGCAGAGAGGCAGAGAAACAGAGAATGAATGAAACACCAGAGTTATACACGGTCAATACACAGTTGCCTCGATCCACGAACCAGTAACCGAAAACGAGGCACCCCTAGCCATCCCATCAAACCACAGGATGGTGCCATATGGCATAACCGCCGTAGCTTCTTGAATAAGGAAAGAATGAAGCGACGTGCATTAATTTCTTGGCAGTCATCCAGGAATATTGCGACATCTAGCGAACATGCATTTAATGCACCTGCCACAGCAATGCGCAAACTTCAAAGTGTAAGACCCATCTCGGGTGAGAGTCACCGAGATCACAAGTCCACGACCCATCTCGGGTGAGTCACCGAGATCACAAGTGTAAGACCCATCTCGGGTGGGAGCCATACAGATCGTAAGACCAAGTGTAAGATCCATCTCTGGTGAGAGTCACCGAGATCACAAGTGCACGACCCATCTCGGGTGAGAGTCACTGAGATCATAGGACCAAGTGTAAGACCCATCTCGGGTGAGAGTCACCGAGATCACAAGTGCATGACCCATCTCGGGTGAGAGTCACCGAGATCATAAGACCAAGTGTAAGACTCATCTCGGATGAGAGTCACCGAGATCGTACGAAGTAAAAACCCATCTTGGCTGAGTTCTACCAATATATTCATTCCACCAAGATTGGTACTCTATCGAGAGGCATAAGTAATCAACCAAAAGACAAATTTTATATCATCCCTTTAAAAACGGAGCAAGTGGCTTGATAAACCACATATGACGTTAACACCCCGTCACTCGAGTAGTAACACCGGATATGGAAGGGCTCGTTACCCTTGTCCATGAAAGAATGTAACACCTGTTCAACCCACGTCACGAGTCTTGACTTGGGGGGACTATGGGCAGGACCCATTCGAAATAGTATACTAGTCTACGAGCTTATTTTAGCAAGTCCCCACTCAAGATGTGTCTTGAACGGGAACTTGGGGGACTTGTAGTCGGTTGAGCATAAAACAACTTTTCAAGCTCGTAAACCAGTAAGCATCCCATCATGGTTAAGACAACCGAGGCCGCCCTAGGGTTCTCGTCCGAGAAAAGGATGGGTCGGGCCCGACCTCGGTGGCAGCCTTGGGTCGGGAGCGCTCTCGGAAGGTATAAGAAAACTGGGAGTTTGAACTAACAGCAAAGGGGAGTTGTCCCACATCGGTTTTCAAGTGAAGAAAGATCCACTTTTAGGCCATAAATATGGCCCAGCCATCATCTTGTCAGGTATGATGAACTACCCTCATTAATTATATTCTACTAAAAAACTGACTTAAGCTTCAGATGAGGAAAGACCGGAAGCCCCTGGTCACCCTTGTTATTGCAGGCCAGCAGGAGGATAACCAACCACCTATCAGATACGCCTGCAAGCCTCATACAGGATTGTACAGAAACAAAAGGTAATGAAGATTGATCTGATATTGCTAAGGAACTTAAGAATATGAGGCTTTATGTTTTAGATCAAATTGAGGTATTGAAAATCATTTTGGAAACGCCCAAAATATCTCTGTGTTCATGTCCTTAGATGATGATGTGAGGAAAGTGTATGTGGAAAATATGCTTGCTAGCAGTGCTAGGGGTTCTACCTAGCTTATAACTTTATATATGTTTTTTGAGTGACTTGCTGCCATTTCACATGTTGGAGAAGCCACCACAGAGCTAGATGGTACTCATTTTGTAATTGCTAGCTTCTGACTTCATTGTTGTATTAATTGGTAGACTTGTCAATGTGTATAAACTATTATGACTATTATTTTGGTTTAATTTGGTGACTTACTAATCTAAATGAAAGTGTAAGTGAACAATTTCTGAGATGTTCAAATCCAGTTGTTTCTTACAAAGTCAAGTTATTTTGATTGTGTATGAATAATTGTTTCAAATCTATTTAATTCTTAAAAAAATGTTAGAAGATGTTTTTGAGTCCATAAAATTTAGTCTCAGACATCATCAAACATAAGATATGCATGTTAGGACTATTCTGCTCTTTAGTCCTAAGCTGCACCAAACATGAGTCAGGTATTAGCTAACATAAGCCAAGCATCAGTAGTCCTGGACTGCTTAAGAAATTAGTCTGGGCTAAGACAAAGACAGTCATGCATACCAAATGTGCACTTATAGTCTTATATACCACCTTAACAGCACTTAGTACAGTAACATTTCGCCCCGAAAGTTATAACAATCATATCACCCATATCACCGTAAAACTAGAACAGTTATCGACTTATTGTGAACAATTTGATATCTTTTCCAGGGATATAAATCAGATAGGAAATTGACCATTTCACTAGGCCCATACTCAATACAAATCCCTCACTAGTCCCAACGGTTACGAGGAAAAAGACGGAAGACAAAATTATTAGTCTATAACAGTTAAAATGGAACCTCAATTATTATTTTTATTTTAAAAAATAATAATAGTAGTCACCCTTGAACCCGACTGAAAATCATGAAACTACGACTTAATTCAACAGCAAAAAACTGAGCTGGTAAAATATTCTGCCATTAAGAGTGCCATATCGGGATGAAATGCTGTACAAAAGCTGGATAGTCACTAACACGAAATGAATTTACATTCCAGGCTCGGAAAATTTAGATTTCATTCCACAACCCTAGGAAAAGGGTCTTTGCACAAAATACAGCAACTCCCCATCCAAAAAGTTACACCAGGTCGACTTACAAGCCAGTTATACACCTTCCCTCAGCATTCTGCCAAATGTGGAAGGGGAAAAAAAGTGCTTGTCAATTTAAGTTTCTATCACAAAAGTGGCAAGACCGTTGATTATGGAAAGATGAGCAGAGAACTTTTTATGCATGATAATGGAGAGACTATGGAAGGGATTGCATTAAACCTAATGTGAGCACAAACCTAAGGAGGTTTACAGAGCTATATATCATGAGAGAGAGAGAGAGAGGGAGTTCTGTTATAAAGAAATATTGTGGCAAAAAATCTCATGGATATAATCAATTAGATGTGGAAGCAAGAGATCTTTAGTACAAAGACTTACCAAGAAGAGCAAGTTCACAATCCAATCACTGCTCATTTGGCTTTAAGTTTAGCTTTGAGTTCTCTCACCTCCTTCCATTGTTGCTATAAAAAGAGGGGCAAAGATATATTTAGTTTGGCATGGGAAAAAACATGTAACAATGTAACATTAAAACAATATATATACATATTCCAATTCATCATCAAATTTGGGGAGGTGGGGAGTATATTCAAGACCTTATACAGGCTCTTCCACAAAAGATCTGTTTTCTCTTGTTGTGTACACCATTCCATGGACATATCATATTCAATAGTGTTGGGCTGAGAAAAATGTGACGTAGAAACAGCTTCTCTCTGCACAAAAAAAAAAAAAAAAAATTAACATGTAAAGCAGGAAAAGTAATTAAGACAGGAACAAAAACTATATGTGTGCCTGTGCATAAGACGGAAAGAGTTACGAATGTACCATTTCCCTTTCATTTATCATTGGGTGCCGAAGTTTATCAATGACTAGATGACCAAAAAACTTTGGCTTCTTTTCTCTGGAACAATAAGTTGTTGCAATGCTGCCAACTAGAGGTCTACAATTTACAGAAAATATTACACATTATACTGTGATCACCCTAGTAGACTAGTTGTAGTTTAATGCAAAGGATAATATATGTCCAAGAGCAGAACTGAAAGATTTCATGCACGAGAAAACATCAACATACCTTCCATTTGACAATAACAGGCAGCCCTCATCTAACTTTCGAACAACCTTTTTTGCAGTTTCCCGGTTTTTAAAAATAACAAGAGCTTGTCCTACCACATGAGCAAATATGTCAATAAGATTCACCAAATTACATGAATTCTATTGTTTTGTGTTTACAAACCAAAGTAATCATCCGATGGCTAGCTCAACACAATATTTGTGTGAGAGAGAGAGAGAGAGAGAGAGAGAGAGAATGCACATCTGCTGATTTCTAGATGTCATCATAGTACAGATGCATACCATAGTAAGGGTTAGAATTTTCTGTCTGCTGAATCATCTTAGCTGTGCAACTTTCCCCCAAACCATTCCATACTATATCCTGAGATGTAGTACAAAAGATAAAAAGACATCATATTCCAAAGTACAGAACACCACATAAAAGGATACTTGTACAAGACAAGCATAACATACTACAAGAATTGGAACACAGGTGCACTGTAAAATAACAAGAATATTCCAAATAAGACATGAAGTTACAAGATCATACTAGGCCACAACTATAAGCTACTTAAACTTTAATATGATCGCTACCTCCACTTCTGCGGACGTATAAGCTGGATCCAAATTCTGAAGCAAAATAAGGGTTACTTGCTCGTGTGCAGCTTGCATTCTCTCTTGCCAGGGCTGACATATCAGTCAAATCATTAGTCCGACATGGCTCAAGATACTATCCACTGCCTCCACTCAAATATTCACTTAATGCCATCCACGTTGTTTTTTTTGGTGAAAGAAATTCAGATTCGACTTGAGCTTATAATTTAAAAGACAATGAATCCACTTTTTTTTTTTTTGCAAATGGCAATAAAGTCTATGCATGTTCAAGTCACTAAAATCAAATAACCACAAACATGTCAGGTATTCACAAGCAATGGCAACTATATCAATTAAAATAAAGATTGAAAATGAGAAAGAACACTCACAAAGTTCTTGAACCACTTTCTTCTATCCTGTCAATGGAGAGAAATTATATTGTGAGAGCCAAAATAATATTGAAAAAACTAGGTTTTGATCACAAAAGGGTTAAGTTTTAAATTTATTACAAAGCCTCAAACCATAAAAAACAAATTAGGTAAATTAACAACACTATAAATGAAAAATGAGATACATCTTTTAGTGACAATTATTGAGTTATTATTCACGAGAGAGAGAGAGAGAGAGAGAGAGAGAGAGAGAGAGAGAGCACTGGGTTTCATAACCTTTTGTTGTTCTCACCACAGTGAAACAGCATACTGTAAACTAGGTATCTTTGGCTCTTAGCCACGTAAATCTCATGTCTTGTTCATGTGGTTTTTGTTTCTTTATCTGTAGTCATTCATCTAGTTTGCATTAATTATCCCCTTGCTTGCCAATCTGTAACAACCCCTCCACAGTTTGGGTTTGAATTAGAGTTCCAGAACCTTATCAGCCACAATTTAACCATATTTGAGTGCGTTGAGTACCAGTTCTTCCACAACAAATTGGTATAACCCTACAGGGTACCTAGAGTGCTAAACTTGAGGTGAAGTTTGATGAAACCATGAACTTCAGCTTGGTGCAAGCTCAAGTGATACATTATTTCATCAAAAGAGCTTGCACACAAGGCCCAAACATGAAGGAAACTAGAGGAGATGTTGATGAACAATTAGGGAAGCATACTCTTCAAACACTTGTCACCATCTGGGTGGAATGGCACAGTAAATTTCCTCTTGTTGCAAGATCCCAGATAAGCAATTGGGCCAACAAAAGAACTTACTACATGTCTAAATCTGGAAAGCTGGTGTAACTTGCAAAATACCAAATTTGAAAGAACCAAGATGAAAAAGAAACAGCCATGCAGCGAAACAATTCCAATGCTAATAAGTATGCACTATCGCACTTCGAACACCAAAAAAACAAGCCCAAAGAGATGAAATTTAGTTTGGTGTGGGTCAATGGTACAATTAAGAAATTAGGCTAGATTAGTGTCTAATCAACTACAAGTGAACCAACCATTCGTGTTCATAATTGTAACAGTTTTGAATGCCTTAATGATTATCTATTCATGTGCCGAGGGATTAAGTTTTTATTGATAAAACGAAATTACAACGAAAACCCTCGAGCACAGCCGCCCCCAAAAAAGTCAAGGTGGAAGGCGGAGGTCGAAGAAAGAGGAAGAGAAGAAAACCACAACTGCGGACTAGAGATAGAGTGTCCGAACTTAGCAAGGCTATCAGCTAAAAAGTTTTCTTCAAGCAAAACATGCTTGAAGGAGACAGAATCAAAATGACCGGGTAAGGCCTTGACATCTTGGACAAGTATTTTGATTCGCTTAGGAGTCCGAGATTGTCCAGCAAGAGCATCCATGAGGAGCTTTGAATCACCTTCAACTAACAGTCGTTGAGTAGTGTATATAGTAAGTAATTGAAGACCATCTCGAAGTGCCACAGCTTCAGCCAAGAGAATGTCCATGTGTCCAAGATTTTGACTAGTGGCAAGAACAGGGAAACCGTTACAGTTACAGACTACAAACCCAGCAGCAGCACGAGAGGGAGGAAGTACAGAACCGTCAAAATTAGCTTTAAGCATAGAAGGCGGAGGAGGCTTCCATTTCATAGCAGTAGCAAGCGGATGTGTATGTGCTTGAGAAACAAAAGGATTAGCTTGTTGGTAATGCTGGAGTTGTTCGGCAGCATCAAAGGCAATCTGGGAAGAGGAAAAAGGTGGGGCACGAAAAATGACTCCGTTACAAGCTGCCAAAGAGTGTAACAAAGCATAAAAACCTTTTGGGAGCCCATCATGAGCTTTAAAAGCATCTAACCAGTCTAGAAAAGAAATGGAGGAGGGTATGGGACGTTTGAGGAAACCTAGAGAAGGACCAAGCACTAAAAACAACATGACATTGCATAGAAATGGTAGGAAATATTTGGTTTACCCAAGAACAATGAAAATAAAAAATAAAATAAAAAAAATACAAAATCAATGTTGCAATGCATAGTTGGAGCATTTCACATGCACTGAGGAATTAAGTCATAGGTCTTGTAAGCCTTTGGGTTAACCTAACACACAAAAAATATCAACGGCCAAAAGGAAAAACCTAATTGTGTGTTATTTAATGTACCAATGCAAATATAAATAACACCTTTCTTCAAGCTATTTGGTGCTCCAAAATATGGCAATGCCAAACATTTAACAATAGATTGACATTGATACTTGGAAAACATTTTTAATGGCATTGGTGAGACCCAAAATGTTAATTTGACATCGACCACCATGAGCCAATATTGTTGATGTGTGAAAGGTCGCACCAACCGTTTGAAACAATGTTAATAAGAAGCATTGGAATAATAAAAGGCATACGAATGTATCACTTACCGTGCCCGGACGTTGAGTGACTTCCACAACTTGACCATCAAACTTTCCGGACTTACTGAGGGATTGTGTGGTAGATTGTTCACCCATCTCCCTATTGGAAAGTCTTGGGGCCTTGACATCGGACTTCATCTTCTCGAAAGGGGCTTTGTGTTTTCCAAGCGAATCATCAAATCCAAAAGCAATTGGTGATGAAGCCTTATTATCATTCCCATCAACATCACTCTACACGAAGTAAAACAATTCAGGCAATGGTAAGATCAAGGAAATGATATGCCATATATGACATGAACCATTAGTCCACGTCTAAATTATGACATATCTATGGTTTGGGTTCCCCAAAAGATATAATTTGCCACACCTAGTCATGGGAAATTCTCTTAATAAGAGAGCCATGAAAGGACGATCAAACTGAAATTGAAAGGAGGAATGTTATTGCTTACCGCATCCGCACGTTGAGTGACTTCCAATAGTTGACCATCAAACTTTTGGGTCTTATTTTGAGGTGGCCTTAGAGATGGTTTAGGTGGCTTGCCGGTGGAAAGATTTGTTGCCTTATCGCCAACCTTCATTTTCTTCTTAGAATCTTTGTCCCCCACTAAAGAAAGATTTGTTGCCTTATCGCCAACCTTCATCTTCTTCTTAGAGTCTTTATCCCCCATTGGAGACTCCTCTTTACGTTTACATCTATCATCGACGATGGAGCTTCTTGGTGATGAAGTGTTTTGGACCTTGCTTTCATCGTCTCCATGTGATGATTTGGGGAACTTGTTATTGGAAGGAGTTGATGTGTTACCATCGGGCTTCATCTTCTTGGTCAAGCTTTTATTTGTCCCAATAGTATCCTCTACACCTTTGAGTTTGCATCTTTCATCGACTAGGGAAGCAACAAATGATAAATCCTTCATATAACTCCCATTAGCATTGACCTTGTGTTTATGCTCACCACTTCGGCTTGCATTCATATTCGGCTTCTCGGGTAGTGTGTGATCCAATATAGCATTGTTCTTTCTACCGCAAATTCCGTCCATCTCAACATGCCTTGGCTCATGACTATTTATCTTGTCACTAGATGCTTTACTAGTATCAATTTTCAGCTTCTTAGTTGGTCTATTGTCCAAATCACCAACATCCTTGGTAGACCTTGTTTCCTCCACCTCAAGCTTTCTTGGAAGAACGTTGTCGAGATTAGCCTCTTCTTCTCTACCTCTACCCTTAGAACATAAGATAGTCTTAGGACTTGACACATCTTGTTGTCTTTCATCAGTTTGATCCATCTCACCTGATTTGGTGAGATTTAAACCAACGGCCGCAGATTTCTGCTTTTCCACACTAAGTATATGCTTATCAACAGACCTTCTCGTTGTCTCTACATTCTTGGGTTCTTTAAATGAGTTTTGTTTTGATGGAACCATTGTATCATTAGTTTTTGTGTCATTATCACAAACTTTGTTTTCTCCTAAATCAACATTCAGATCGCCAGCAGGCTTCTGAACATTAATTTTGTTAAAAAGGAATTTAACTGCAACAATTTTGTAAACATAAAAGATATAAGAATTGATTCAAACAACTAATTATAGGTCAAACTACAATTGACTCAGGGTTGACAAATTAACGTACCATCAACACCAGCAATTTTCCCCTCTATCCTGTCCATGATTTTCTGCTGCGAAACATCAAAGGTTCTGTGATAGACAAAATCAGCCTTTTGAAGCTCCTCATCTGAAGGTTGAGGATTTTCCTTGTCCTTTGAAATGCACAGAACGTTGCATTTTCCAGCAATGGCTTCCTGATTTGAATGTTCACGTTCAACGAGTAAGACTTACTGAATTATAATACAAAACAATCGAGACATTATATCTACGAACTAAAGCATGAAAAAAAATAAGAAAAACTGAAATTTAGTTATATGTTTTGGAGAAACACAGGGAAATGTATCAATGGAAAACAAACTTGTTTGGATCACCAATTAATAATAGGTCTTTACAGAAAGAGATAAGCGGTGCCACTGAAAAGATAACAGTGATAGTTCTCAAATATTAATAAGAACATGTCAATACTTATCCTTGAAAAAAACAGTGTCGATTTATGATGGAAAATTCTATGGAAATGATATTGAAAGTTGATCGCAGCACGAAGACTAATAACAGAGGCATATATAGTTTATGTAAAAGATATTGACCATACAAAAAATAAGAAACGGTACTTAACTCTATATCAACTTATACTATGAACCAACACTTCATCTAACACCATTGAAACTAGATCAAGCAACGCTTACATTTTTAAAGAAACAAAACTAGAAACAAACATCATCAAATTTACTTACCAATGGATTCAGATTATGAAGGCCTGTACCAGCACCGGATGCCAAAAACAACTCGTTCTCGAGTATCTTTTCATCGCCAAGAAAGTTGCTAATCTCACAAGGACGGAAAAACCATAGGATTTTCACCTTCCTTGACTTCTGAGGGGTCTCCCATATTTTTATTATCTTGCCAATCTCAGGCTCTGGCTCACCTTCCTTGTATAGATAAACACAGTCATAAAGGTCATAATCCTCCCCCTTGTAACGAAAAGATTTATAAAACTTCACATCTCTGTTTTTTCCACCAGTTCCTTTCAACACTCCCCACTTGAATTCAAGATTTTCGGTCTTATCAGCTTCTACCATTTTTCGAGCAGGCTTCTCCACAACCGGACTAACATTCAATCTGCAAGGCGACCTTTATCATCATAAGCAAAAAATAGAACTGAGGAATTCTTCCCCCAAAAGAAACTGAAGACACCAACAAACATATATTTAGATCGCCAAATTTCGAATCGAATTGTAACACTGAAAATGATCCGAAACAAAAAGAAAATCAAATTCCAAATTTTCATGTCAATCGATACTTCAGGGCTCCAAAACAAATGTAACTATTCAATTGCTGATAATGTCTCGAAAAAAAAATGTGAGCAGAACATAATCGATATATGAACAATCCATGCATGCATGAAAGCTGAAGCTAAGAAATTCCCAAATAAACTAAAAACAAAGATATAATCCCTCATCTTCGAAACGGATAAGCTCGCAGAGCCTTCAGAAACCCTAACACAGCAATCGAAAGTAATGCCAGTCACTACAAGAGAGCGATTGAACAAAATAATCAAGATATAACGGAAACCTCACAGTTGTTAGTTTTGATCGGAAATCGCCGTCTCTGCTTCTCGCCTCCACAGACCCTGCGATTCTGGGTGTGTTCTGACAGTTACCACCATTCGGTTCGCTTATATACTGTGTTTTTAATTTATTTTTAATTTCTTTTGGGGTTTCGCATGAAATTGAATCTTTCTTACGAGATTTTTTTAAATAAAAATTACTAAAACATATATTTAATATTTTACCTAAAATATGTTTGTAACGTACATAACTACATATTGGCCAATGAAAAATATTTACGGGTCTTTTGTCACGGTGCATATAATAATTTTATCATTTCTAAAATTCAATAGCAACATACTCACAATTAGCGATCAAGTTTGTCTTGTTTAGTTTGTGATTAAGTTAAAATGAAATATGTTTTGTCTGAATGGACGAATGAGCTATCAATTATGAAACTTGAGTTTTTTTTTTATCACCTTTTGATGATCATCAGCTTGCTAATAATTTTAGTCATCTTTAAGGTAAGTTCCAACGTCTTTTATTTACCTATAATGTTCTTTCAAAAAAATTAGGAAACAAGAGTTGCAAGACATATATCTATTTCTTCTTTCTTCAAAACGTATAGTTCGAAAAAAGACATGTGAAACGTTTATGTACTAAACACATTACCTATATATAAAACTTCGAGAGCGTTCAACACTAATGGTGATGAGTGCAATACATGTGTCGTCATTTTAATTGTTTATGCCCTGAGATCCAAATAAATTACAAATTTGAATCACTAAAGCAAAGAATCATGAATATCAATATTGCAGCATACTACTCACTTCCTCAAGACATGTTCTCATGTTGAGAAAATTGATCACGTGTAATCTAGATTTCGTTGTCTTTTATTCTCATATAATGTTTGAAGCTTTGTGTAACGCCATGATTTGCACCTCATTAAATCGAGCATATTACAATGTCGCGCATTCATAGAACTCAAGCTATGATCCATTACTCAAATTCTGAGAACTCGCAAGGCAAAAGAAAAATTAAAAAAAAAAATGTTTGCAAAAGCGTTTATTTTAAAATGAGGTGAAACAATATAAACGTTTAGATATCTTTCAAATCAAACAAGCCATCTCTGAACAAAAATCAATATCAGTCCAATTCATGATCAACAATCGAAAACTTGCAAGAGGAATAGTTTATCGAATAAACACATACTCGATCAAAGGGTTAAACAAGAACATGATAAATAAGGAAACTTGTCATACGGATTTAACGCTGACAATAACATGAAGTATAGAATTTATAAGCACACCCAATGCCGTCCAGCTGTCCCGTCTTTGTACACGGTACATGCATCCATAAGTTGTTGTAAGGGTGAGCTTTCATCCTCGCTGCTCAATAAACTTTACCCCAACTAGGTGTGATACACTCAGAACCTAATATTACTTTTTATGCTGTGATTTCTTATTTAAGGCGGAAAAATTAATTTGTGAGTTGTGTTACTATTTCTGGTTAGAGGTGGTTTAGTTGAGTTAGCGGGTTTTTAGTTACCTGAATGAGAGTTTTTAAATGAGGGGTGGCTAAAATAATACCAGTTCCATTTTTGGGTTAGTATTATTAAGTGGGGAGATATATATTTTCGGTGAAGGAGGAATTAAAACAGAAAAAAAACCACTTCCTATTTTCTCTCCCCCGAGCCCGACCCTGAGCCTAACCCATCCGATTTCCCTCCGACTGTTCGCCGTCGTCCGACCCCGCCTAGCCACCGCACCGGTCGTGTTCGACAGCTGGGACACCGCTCGTCATTCCTGGGGTGGTAGCCGGCCTCGTCTCGCCGGCAGCAGCTCACGGTAGAGCTGTCAAGGCCGCCGGTTTGCTAAGCCGGAACTCCCTTCTCCTGTCACCGATCCGAGAAATCTTTGGGGGGTTTTGAAGCTCATATATTGGTCTTTTATCCATCCACAAGAGGAAGCTCGATTGGAGCTGAGGAGCAAATCGGAGATTGTAGTGTTCTTGAGCTTGTGAGGTATTTTCCGGCCAAACCTTTGATTTGTGGGTTTTGTGTTCGTCATAATTGTTGTAGAGCTTGTTAAGAGGAAGGGATTGATGTGTGCCTCGTTGGTTTTAATTGAAGTTCATATGGTGGTGGTGGTTGACTGCCACTGCCGGGTGGCTGCTGCCGATTAAGGTGGTGGTGGTTTTGAGGATTATTGGAGGAGTTTTAGAAGGGATTGATGCTGATTTAGTATATCTGATTGTATTTGGTGATGGTTGCTTGGAATTAGGATTATGATGTTGGAAATTGGTTGTGGGAGGAGAGGAATTGAGGATGTTCATTAGTTTGGTTTTTCATATTGTGCACTAGAGCTCCTTGTCGGATTATAGGGAGTTGGTGGTAAAGTAGAGTTATAGCTAGATTTTGGAAAGTTTGGACGAGTGAGATTAATGCTAGGATGGTTTTCCTTGTAATTGGTAAAGGTGTGATTTTAGTGTCGAGACTTAAATCTCTTTTTGTACAGGACGGGAGGAGACACCATGTGAGGAGGGCTCTGACCGACGTCAGGTTTAGCCTCATATATTGTGAGTGGACATTTGGTTTTAATAAAATGCATGCATGGTTTAATAAGTGGTTCTCTATACTTTCCAAGTTTAAATTACGAATTTCCGCTTATGGATTTGAGATATGTGGTTTATTTGGTTTAATTATTACATTGAGCATTTTAACGTGTGTGACACGTTATTAAATTCAATTTGTTTCTTTCTCTTGGATTTTTCGAGTACGGTTGGGAATCGTACTTAAGCTTTTATTATGAGTTTCGGGGAAACTTACATGAATCTATATTTTTCCCTCTCATGCCATATTTGTTGGATTATATGATGTCAATGCTAGCATATCGTTCCACCTTTCGAGGTGATGTGACTTTCACGTTTCAAATGTAGTCACTCAAGCCCTTTCCACCCTAGTGGTGATGTGATGTTGTCGGCGGCATCACGCAAGCCATGTGCCCTATCCGTCAACTCAACGTGAAGGTACAGGGAGTGTGGGAGTACTATGCCTAGGTGGCAACCGAGTCTGGGAGACTCACTTATATGACCATATAGATTTTCCTTATTTGAGTTGTTAATTTGACTAACGGGCTAGTCCATTAATTTTGGAAGTTTTCATATGGGAGGTGTTTATTTCCTTTTTATGTTGTTTTACGGCTAGCGGGGCTAGTATGAATTTATAATGAGCTTATTATTTTCTGCATGCATGGGAAATTTTTATTTCCGTATAAAAAGGGAAAGCACATCAAGTTGGATTTTCGTACAAGCTTGTTCTTGGATATTTATAAATTAGTATATTTTTCATCCACTCACGCTAACGTTTCAAATGCTTTTCCCTGGGCCTTTTGTTTTCAAATGCCCAGATTACAGAGTTCCTGTTCGGCTTCACTAGGAGCTGAGACATAATATCTTCCGCTGCACCTTGTTGATCGTAGGTTACCTGATAACCTATGTATAGTTATTTTATTTTTTTCTTCCTGTAGTGCTCTGATAACCGTGGGGATATGTAAAGTTGGTTGGAATTGTTTTAAGGGTTATGACTCAAATAGAGAGTTAAATTGGTTGATGTTCTTGTTTAAGTAATCAAGTTGAATTTGTTGGTTTAGGTTGTTTAGTGCTATTGTCGAAAATGAAGGGAACTAGGAGATCTGGATATTTGATTTAGGAAGAATATTCTTGTTTTTCGCAGGTTGGGTTGTCCATTTTTAGAGGAGGTTATGCCGAAATTTTTGGTATGACCTCTTTTAGAGTGGACCCCGCAAGACTTGCCTATTTTCCTGTGTGATTTCGGGGCGGGTCTTGTCAAGGTGTGAAAACAATTTAAAACATTTGTCATGGCTAATAATGAAAATAATGCATAACAGTTTAAAATAATCATTTCTTGTAAAAATGCAAGTAGGGCCCAATGTAGAAATACAAACATGATGACCGGTCTATCTCAAGCCAACTACAACCTTACAACGATTATTATCGTACACACTGGCAATGTGTAGTGAGAGTGTCCATTTACGTCAGACCGCCTAGGAGCGACGCCACACCTTAAAGGATGTTAGACATCCTCCAGTATGTACAGCCCCTCCAGAGGTTTAGGGGATCGAAACCCAAGGAAGTCGTTATGCCCCGCTCACTCTCAGGTCATTAAACAGTAATTCACAAGAATTTGAAAATATATCTTTCATGCATAAATCACTTTACTTTAATATCATATGCATAAACCACTAAAAGAGGCAAGTCCAGAATCCCCTACCTGGAATATCGCTGCTTGATTTCATTAGGTTTCCCTAGGCCAACACCACCATCTTTATTGTTTCGGGTAACTAGAGTCCCTAGTCCGACAATACTCAAATGTCATTAAATCACTTTGTTGTATGTATATATATCGCAAGCATAAGCAACGACCTCGTAGAAGCAACGACATCTGGGCTACCTCGCCATAGTGAAAGATCATCGGTACCACGTCATGAAGGTGTTCTCCAAGCTCTACAAGAAGACACCATGATAATAGTTATGTATAGTTTGTCCCACATCGGAAACATGTAATAAGAGGGAACCTTCCTTAACTATAAAAGGAAGGCTTCCCATATGTAGAAAGTCCTCTCTCTAACACTCTGGGAATGATAACTCACTCCATCCCGGATGACTCTTGCAACACCAAAGGCTTATTGGCCATGATAGTGAAATCTTAAGTGGATGTAGCCATGTCCTCTGGTGACATGGTGAACCACTATATGTCATGGTCTCTTGCCCATGATCGTTTAGTGTTCTACCGTGATTCTACATAACCTACAGGATTATGCAGAAATATTTGACGTCGTCTTTGGGAATCATTACGAAAAAGTCACGTTGCTCTGCCTCCGAGAGACGGTTCACTCAAGTCCATGAGAGCAATAGGTCCATCGGGATGCACCCAAGCCCAACAAGGGATAGCTAGTCAACGGGCCAACGAGTGCCCTGTCGGGACCAACTGCCAACGAGTGCCCTGCCAGGACCAACTGCCATCAGGATCCAATTAAGCAATAAGTTCGGGAGTTGTGTTTCAACCGGTTGTCGATGCATCACTAACAGTTTCTCTCCTAGTGATTACGGCTACATTTGATAAGATCGATCACGATGGGTATAAGATCGGCATCGACAATCAACCCGGGCGATATCCACGAGAGAGATATGAGGTAGCTTCAGGGTAGGTGTCCCGATGAGCTCGCCCGGGTCTTCTGGGTCAAAGGATGGAATGAATCATCAGCTCGCTGGCTTCAGGAAAAAGTGTTATCGGGTCGTCTGGGACCCGCTTGCGCTTATATAGTTCGTCGAGAGATACCCCTTCCCAGGTCGCCTTAGTCGTCAGGGTGTCCGGTTCCAACATCGGTACCTAGAAGAGCATCCCGGGCGATTGGGGATGATCTGGATTGCTATTTTGCCTCCGGGATAAGAATTGACAACGACCCGGCACGCTACCACTGGAACAAGGATTGTTCGACAACAATCATAGTATACTCGAACGGAAACCCTCTCTCCACCGGGTAACAAGTTCTGGGTTGAGTAGAGCCAACGTGTGGCATGGCCTCTGGATTCATCTTCTGGTCTTTATGATTCAAAAGCTGACTGACCAAACAAGCTAAGTTTTACTCCTACGTCTCTTCAAATGATTACTGAGAAACCACCGAGAGATTGGCATTCCACCGAGAGATTGACGTTCCACCAAATTCCACTAAGCGAGATTGGCATTCGACCGAGAGACATAAGTTTTCCTCCAGTACCACCAAGCAGGATGGGTAATCCACCGAAAGACATGTCATTAAAATCCTGAGTAAGACCAAGCGTGATATGTAATCCACCGAAAGGCATGTCGTTGAAATCCCCAGTAATACCAAGTGGGATGGGTAATCTATTAAGAGGCGTAAGTTACTAAAATCCCAAGTAAGACCAGGCAGGATAGGTAATCCACCGAGAGGCATAAGTTACCTAGATCCCCGGTAACACCAGGCGGGATAGGCATTCGACCGAAAGTCATCAAACTTATATCTTCCCTTTAAAAACAGAGCAAGTGGCTTGATAACCCACAGACGACATTAACACTTCGTCACTCGAGTAGTAATACAGGATGTAACACCCAGGTACAAGACCCATCTTGCGTGTCACCGAGATCATAACACCTAGTTGGCCAGGTACAAGATCCATATCGCGTGTGTCACCGAGACCCATCTCGCGTGGAACAAGATCCATCTCGGGTAAGTCACCGAGATCGTCATTGTGTGCGGAACGAACTCCTCAGCTCGCGTAATAGTCCTTATGCTCGCACGCGAACGAACTCTTCAGCTCGCGTAATAGTCCTTATGCTCGCACGCGAACGAACTCCTCAGCTTGCGTGTAGTCATTGTGCGCAGAACAAACTCCTCAGCTCGCGTGACAATTTCAGTCCTTGCGCTTCGCGAACTACTCAGCTCCCCCGATAGTGTCAGCCCTTTTGTGCGAGGCGGACTCCACAGCTCGCCCGGTAATGTCAATCTTGTGCGAAGCGAACTCTTACAAAGCTCGCACGCGAACTGTGCCAACAGCTCCCCCGCCTCCGGTACCAACTTGAGAAGCAGTCTCCGAGATGGGTGTCTGGCGAGAAAGTTCTTGGATATTGTTGAGAGCAACGATCATGTGGCTCCCGGGGAAGCCCCACCGATCGGCCGGCATGGCAATGGACATGGCAACTTAAAGAGGGGCTCTCTTGCACGACTCGATAGGGTCACTGGGAAGATTGATAAAACATTTGGTGATTTGGGTCTAATTTTAATCGAAATGATCCACCAAGGTAACAGAGAAACGAGCCGGGATCCCAAGGAGTAGATCCCGCCCGAGATGAGAATTCGTCCGGAGGAGTAGTTCTTATAGAAGAGGGGATCTACCCGGCATTATCGGGGTCCCGTTGGCAGCACTCAGGTGACCTTGTTCCAACTCATTGCCTTAAGATCGGTCTACCCGGAGACTCCACCAACCATGACACCCAGTCCATATCATTGTCTTCTCAACCGAGAAAGTAATTCACCAGGAACCCATTGGCATTGTTCATGATGGGAAGAAGAGCCAAGCATCCATAAAGTACTCACCGACAGCGTGGAGCAGTCTGCGGGAGGCGATAGTTCTTGGGCCGGTATGGCAATAGAGAGGGCAAGGGGCTCTCTTGCAGTCACTGGGAAGGTTAATGAAGCAACGAATCAGGATCCCACTCGGCAGCAGCTCACCAGAGTCCCCTTGAAAAAAAAAAGTTTGATCTGTACACCCAAACATCAATTTTGGCCACTCGATGACATAGGGAGTTCCAAGTCTTCACGATTGGATTAGAAACATAATTAGGATATGAAAGTCTAAGTCTTCATGACTAGACTGAGAAACCACCGAGAGATAGTCATTCCACCGAGACTGGCGTTCCACCGAGAGATTCACATTAGGACGGGGTTTTGACCGGGTGTGTGTTTACACCCAAATTAATATTTTACTTGACAATCATATAGTCCATGTCAAGCCGGCGAGCCCGAGTAATATTGGGTTTAGAGGCGCGCGGGTTACCTCGCCTACGGTATCACGCGAGCTGGATGTAGGGCCTGATTGAACAAAGGTCTTCACATATAAGGAGGATGAAAATTATCAGGCGAGTTGAGGAGTTCGCACGTATCAAAACAGTGACATGAGTTGCATGCGAGCTGGATGCATGAGAAGATGTGCTATGCGAAGTGATGACTTTGCAAGAAGATGTGTTGTGCGAAGTCATCACTTCGCATGAGAGAAAGACCTTGTGAAACATCGACAACTTTACTACATTCCGCGTCTGCGCGGTGGCACGCCCCGCATCCCTATAAGCATTGAACTCCTACCATCTCTCTGCCCCTGTTGAGGATTGTGGCCAAAACAGTGTGTGCGGGTCCTGTTGGCAGGAAAGTACTTTGAAACTCCTAATCTCGATCAAGAAGCGGAGTCCCGATTGTCCAGTTCGGTTATCACTTTCCTCTGGCAACGCCTGCTCTATAAGGTACCAATGGAACCAGTCGGGATCATCTAGTCTACAAGCAGCGGGTCCCGATGGCAAAAAAAAGCTATGGACACCCGGAGCTATTTACCTGGAGAAAGTCCACAAATCTCGTAGGCAGCCCGACCGTACTGACAACAAGGATTCATCGTCCGAGAGTAGTACGGGCATGAATATGAACCTCCTATGTGCACCCATTCGACATCTATTTTCACATATAAGTCCCGTCTCTCATTGGTTTGTGAAAATTCATAATATTCTACTTGCAAGTCAACCTGCATATATGAGTATGCATGCTGGTCAGTAGGTTTTGGCATTTGACCGAGAGATAGACATTCCACCGAGAGTGACATTCGACCGAGAGAGTGGCATTCGACGTTCAATATTATGTTTTCCGACAATTATTATGCCATATCAACACTTGGTTGGCCCCATATTGTGTTAATCAACTAAACTGTGTAAGCTGCTAATCGATCATTTGTTCATTATGAAGGTACAACAATCATCGCCTGGCAGAGTAAGTTTTGAGGCCGGAGGTCGGGAGGGGCATTATTTATCTTATCAGTGGACTTAAAGATCACGATGTATATCAAGAAAAGTAAGACCCGGAATGCGCAAGACCCGTTCAACACACGTCCCAAGCAAGACTTGGGGGGACATAGTGAATCTTACCACTCCCTTCAAAAAGAGAGAAGAAAATCATGAGAAAAGGGGAAAGGGAAGTAATTCCGAGTAAGAGAACATTCTTCCTTGGAGAGCTAGGGGACAGGGGGTGTATGCCGTTACTCGGTCATTAGATATGTTTGGCGGCATACAATTTATTTGTAACTCTCCAAGTAAGATGGTCCTCTTACTCGGGAGTTGGGGGGCATGTTGTATGTATATATACCGCAAGCATAAGCAACGACCTCGTAGACTATTTTCCGGCCACAAAAGACCCCGCCCCCGACATACTTCCGGTAGACCGACATCCGGGCTACCTCGCCATAGTGAAAGATCATCGGTACCACGTCAGAAATGTGTTCCTCTAAGCTCCACAAGAAAACATCATGATAATAGTTATGTGTAGTTTGTCTCACATCGGAAACATGTAATAAGAGGGAACCTTCCTTAGCTATAAAAGGAAGGCTTCTCATATGTAGAAAGTCCTCTCTCTAACACTCTGGGAATGATAACTCACTCCATCTCGGAGGACTCTTGCAACACCAAAGGCTTATTGGCCATGATAGTGGAATCTTAAGTGGATGTAGTCATGTCCTCCGGTGGCATGGTGAACCACTATATGTCATGGTCTCTTGCCCATGATCGTTTAGTGTTATACTGTGATTCTACATAACCTACGGGATTATGCAGAAACACACTTCAAACCAATGACATTAATATGACCAATGCTATCTCACATGGTCAATATATATAAAGAAGAAACTAACTTAGTTTTCGTAGCCATAACATGTCTCTTAATACACTATGGACACCCAAATGATATTTCAATTCCTTATTACCATATTGCTAACCTTTTAAACTATCCTTCAAAATCAACGAGATCTTAGAGCAAATACAACGTTGGACCAATTACATGGATTGATTTGGGTTAAAGCTAGGGCCCACGTGGGTCCTAGTTAGTTGGGCTACAAGCTGAGTTCAGGATTAACCCTTGTGTTGGTCCGGACTAATATTTGAAACAGGACCCACATTCCTTTCCTCTCATTTCTAATTCAGCTGTTGCACATGGGCTGATGTCACTTTTCACATGTTTGCAAATAGCACTGACACAAACCTCCAACGGGCATTTAATATTGGCCATTCAGATTAAAATCTAACGACCCATATTAAATGACAACAGCTATTTCTTAAAAAAAAAACAAATCCATAAAATAAACGGGCAAATGTTAGGAGCCGTTGAATTTAGATCTGATGGCTCTCAATTAATTGTAACGGATCTATTTTATTTTGCACACAAAACTAAACCAAAAAACAAAACAAAAAACAAAATTCTCTATAAATTTACTATATATATATTTTCTGTCCACTGTTCACATAACGCGTTTCACTGTTCATAACACTGTTCATAAAGCACTGTTCACATAACTGAATTCACTGTTCATAAGCACTGTTCACAGTGTTTCTTGACATCTGAATTTTTTTTTTTTTTTTTTTTTTGGGATTGGGTTTGATCTAACATTAATTAAAACGTAATTAAGTCTGTTCATTCTATTGAATTGGGTCTATGAGCGTTAGAACTAAAACATCAAAATTTTGCATAATGATGTCTTTTTTCCCTCTCTTTATACTAATGTTATCTCTTTTTGTCACTATTTATCTTTGATTTTCATGAAAATAAATGATAAACTGAATTTAAATATAACGAAGTATAGGATTTAAATATGGTGAGTATTCGATATCTTTTGGATGTGTTTTGGTCATGTTTTCATTTTAACCAAAAAGAATTGGGTCTTTAGCTTCTTACTTTTTGTTTTAAGTTAGGATTATATTGTTTGCTTTTACATTCTCAGTTCAATAGATAAACTTTAGGTACGTGAGAATGTATATAAAGAGTTAATATGTGTCTATAATTACATGTTGGTGTTTTTGCGAAAGCTCTGAGATTTGAAGAGGAATTTTATTGTCGTCAATGTGGAGAGTCATAATGTAAGCAGCTTCAAATGGGAGATCTAAAAAATTAGCGTCTTATCACTTTTTGATTACTATTTGCTTCGTGACAACTGCAAATTATTTTAGATTTATCTATATCATTTTGTTCTTGCTTTTCTCTAGGTTTTCATTTGAAGATTATCTTTCAGTCATATTTATGTTTATCTGTTTTACATACTGCTTTACATAGCTGAGTAGTGTTTGTTTGTTTGTTTTTTTTTTCTTTGAAATCCCCACTGAGATGCTGTAATATTGAATTTCAGGTTAGAGTTTTCACTAGAATTGATGTCGTCCAATTTAAAATAGTAAAATACACAAAAACCAATTTAACATATATCTATTTTCCGTACATGCACTGTTCATAAAACTGTTCACGTGAACAGTGTTGGGCCTGGGTGTTTGGTTTTTTTTTTAATTGTAAAAGATGTTTATACAATTGAGACTTTTATAATGATAAAAAGATCTCACCCGAAATCGTTAATTTGCAGCTACCTAAGGTCCTCAAGTTGATAAGAAGATCTCACCATAATTTGAATTTAGGGGATATTCAGATATAACTCAGACTTGAGTGTTTTTTGACCAGCCATTAGAAATAGTATTAGATTTTTTTTTTGTTAAAATATAAACAATAAGTTGTGGATATGACATTTGATAGTTTTTATCTCCAGTGAAAATGTTTATGAATTTGTTTGATATCTTGCATAAATAAATACAAAACTGGAAAATAAATACAATATTGACTCGTCAAATTCTTGAGAAAAAATTACAACAATCCAAAAATGGTCATAAGAACTCTTGCAGAAATATCTAAATACTGCAAATAAAACAGAGGTAAAGTCTTTATGTATGTTTACTGTAGGAAATTATCGGTTTTGAGATTTATGTAGAGTTTGATTATTCAAAATGAAACAGAATGTGGAGTCTTACTAACTATTGGTCTCAATTTTGTTGCTTTTGTGATTGCTTGACTTTCTTTAGTATATATGCACTTTTATTAGTCTTTTCTTATGTTTCCTTCTTTTATATATAGATATGTAGGGTTTCCATTGATTTTCAGTTGAGGTCTCTTGCATTTTGCGATAAGCAAAAGATTGAGTTCTGCTAGAACTTGAAGGACTTTTTGATAAAGTTCATAATTTCATAGATAGCCGGGACTATATGGATTATAAGTTATCATAGAATCTTAAATCTTAAAGGTGTAACACTAGAATGAGAAATACATTTACAACAATATAGAGATGGGGTATTGAGATGACAAATAATTAAAGATACCGAGACAGTAGATAATTGAACATATGAATATAAATTCCTTAATAGATCTCATTTAATTCATTTGCTTTTTTATGTAAACTTAGCTGGTTTTGGTCAAAATGCTAAAGTAGATACCACATATATCAATAAATTAAAACATATATAACAAGAGGCCATGTGTCCTAGAGTAGTAATGTTTCTTGCCACATATATGGTTTACTCTTTAGTGTGGTTTGTGACAAACATTAAGAATATATAGTAAAATGGGATCATTGCTCTTTGTTTTGTTTTTTTTTTTTTTGTTGGGTTTGAATAGCTTACTCAATACAATATACTTTGCATTTGAGTTAATAGTTTTGCACTCGCTTTAATGAAGATATGTCATAGTCTCCTCAAAACATGTATTGGCTTCCAGTAATATATGATTTACATTCACTTTGTATAGTGATCAACGCTGCTAAACTTTCAGTATAATGTATTCACCTGGCTATCAGCATATATGTAGGTAAAAAGGTAGACTAGCATTGTAGATACATACTTTATAATGGGTATAGAGAAGTAAAGAATGAGCATATGTCATTGGATTTAGATTTAGGCTTGCATCATATATATAGGTTAGTTAAACTCAACTAGGTAGTATACTCTGAAACTCCCAATTGTTTTCCATACATGTATAGAGTGAAACAACATATTGATTCATCATTTTAACTGAACATGATACGATAGTGGCTCTTTTTTTTATTCCTTAGAATGAACTATTTTCAGTAACCATATTCTTAAATTTTTGCTTATTCCATTATGTAGAATACAAATTTTCTTGACAAAAAATCCCGTAGCAACGCACGGGTATCTTTCTAGTACCTTACTACTCTTCATCATTTGTCACACTCTTTACCTATCTATCTCTTCCTTCATCAAAAAACTCTCTTCCTTCTACAATTAATTTGTTCTTCTTTTTCATTCTTAGTTCAACAAAATGGGAGAGGCGGGTAATTCTTAGACCACCGAGGAGGAAGTTCAATTGTGCGAATCATAGGCTACGGTTACCGTATGTCCCATTACCAGCAATCAACAAACCCTTACAAGGTTGTGGCAAAAGGTTCATGAGCATTATGTTGAAAATTGGACGGGTGCAACCCCGGTTCGATTGTTGGGGATCTTCAATCTCATTTGAAGCCTTTGAAGAGGCTTCTCAAAGTGTGGCACAATGCAAAAAATCAAGTAGGGCATCATCGACCAAGCGGCACCAATCAATTAGATGAGGTAAAAAAAAATTAGCCATCCACTTAAATTTTATTTCAACAAATTAATATGGTTATTAATTTTTATATGGTGTGATTTTTTTTTTATATAGGAGCATCAAATTAGCCTCAAGTATTTGAGGGTGATGGAAAAAGCAATTCGAGCATAAGGAGTGTTAGGAGGCGGTGAAAGAACATCTTTATTTTAGAGATGCACTTCAGCCTCCAATCACTCCTTTGTTTATTCCACGGCTAGCAGTCCTTAAACCGAATTGCCAATTAATTTGGATGATGAAGAAATTGTTTTGGAAACTCCTCCTAGCTCCGTCAGAAGACCAATGAGACAAAAAGCCGCCAAAGAAACAAGAAGTAATGGAAAAAAGAAAGAAGATGTGGGTGAATCCATGGTTCAAGCCCTACTAGCCATGAACGAGAGCACCAAAATTTCTAATGAGATTCTTAGAAAAAGAGAAGAGGACCGTCGTGCCAAAAGTGCAAGATGATGGCATTTGAAGAGGCAAAAGAGGATGCAAGGATAATGGGCATGCAGAATAGTGATATTTCACCAGGTTCACAAGATTGGTTCAAAAAATTGAAGAGGGCCATTAGGAGGAAAGCCGATCTTAACGCTAATGCGAATTGATATTAGACCTCTTTTTTAGGAACCACAATCCCCACAATAGTGTTGTGTTTTAATTGTATTTTTTATTATTAAGTTGATTGTATTATGCATTTTTCTATTTAATGAAATAAAAGTCAATCATTCGTTATGAACTAATATTAGTGAATTAATTTTCTTTTATTGAAAGGAAACAAACAAAGCACACGTACAATGTTTTCAAAGTAAAATAAACAAAACACACATACCACAATATTCGAGTGAAATTTAAAATCCAAACTAAAGAGAGCATCACTTTATCAAACGATCATGAAAATCATTTGCTAAGATGAATCACCAAATCATCTTGCAATGCTTTATGGAGGTAAGCATAACGTACTTGGAAGTTGGCATCTAAGAATGACGATAGGGTTTCTCCAACCCTCAAAACAAGTTCATGGCGGATAACATTACCTTCACGATCCACCGGTCGTTCATAAACGCTAGCCAACAATGGATGCAAGTTATCCTCTTCACACAAGACTCCTCAAATTCTTTTTCAACAAACTCATCTTCCACAATCATGTTATGAAGACTGATGCAACTTACCATGATAGTAAGGTCTTCTAGTTTGTACAAGTTAGCACCGTCACGGAGTATGGCCCATCGAGCTTGAAGAATACCAAAACACCGCTCAACGTCCTCACGATAAGACTCTTGCATTTTGGTAGTGTGCCTCATTGACATCTTTGGGTTTGGATATTGCTTTGACAAATGTCTGCCACCTTGAGTATATTCCATCAGCAAGGTAGCATGGTACAAAGTATGTACTATCATTTACCTTATATGCAACCTCCGGAGCACTTCCGTTAATAACCCTTACGAACACGATGGATGCTCCGAGAACGTTAAGGTCATTTTGAGCTCCTGGGGTACCGAAAAAGGCAAACCATACATGTGTGTCATAGGATGCCACATCATCAAGAATAATAGTAGGGTACCCTTTACGGCCTGAGAAAGCTCCGGACCACCCCTTTGGACAGTTTTTCCACTTCCAGTGCATGCAATTGATGCTCCCAATCATGCCGGGAAAACCACGTTGTTGTCCTCTGCGTAGAAGCCTTTGCAGATATGCGGCATTAGGAGCTCAAAGATACCAACCCCCGTACAAATACTTCACATGTGCATAAAATTCCTTGAGGCATTTCAAAGCAGCTGATGCTCCTATCCTGGTGACTTCATCACAATGATCAGCCCATGCACCATATGCAAGAATTCGTAACACATCTGTCATTTTTTTGTTCCGAGAGCAATCCCAACTTTCCTGTGGCATATGGTTTTTGCTTCAAAAAATCAAAAACCATGATGTGATTGAATACTGGTTTTTGCATTCGATAACGCTGACGAAAAATTATGTTGCTATACACTGGACGCTCGACAAAGTAATCCTCCATCATGTTAACCCCTCTTGATTGCCTGTGTCTTTCGACGTTAGGGGCATGACCAGGACGTAAACTACGACCTTAAGGAGTCTGCATCTGCATATGGTGATATTGGGCAACTAATGCAGCGGCTTGAGCATTGTTTGACCGAATTTGCATAATGTGTTCTTCATCTCTTGCTCTCAAATAATTTCTAATACGATCCATGAAAAATGTGAGAAATCAAATAGATGATAATATTTGAGTTTAGAAGGAGGAAATGAATGAGATGAATGTGTGAATGTGGAATGAGTTTAAAGCTTATTTATTGACGTTTTGAAGAGACAAACTGTTATCGTCTAGACACGTGGTGTGTCGTGATTGACTTGAAATCCCATCCGAAATCATCTCAATTATTTTTAAAGATAACAATATCTGAAAAGGACACGTGTTGTCTGTTCATTGGTATAACCTTATAGGAAATTTTAGATATTTATGAAAAATAACTTTATTAATATGAACACGTGTCCTTTCCACATTGGTCATTGATATCTTATATAAATAATTCTAGTTTAATTTCTTTCTATATATTACATGAGTATCTTGTTTATAAATAAATAATTATTGAATTCAAAAATAAAGTGAAAAACAATCATTGTTTATCAATAAAAAATATTTTTATAAAAGATGAATAGTAATTGGTCTTCGGATTGGTTTCGTTGTTGTATCGTCAAACCAAAGACCAAGGACTGATTTGGATGAATAGTGGATTAGCCCGGGTTAAGGATTGGTCCAACCCACCTAAAATGGGTGCATTTGCTCTTAAGGATCAATACTTGTCCTTCATTAGGTAACAATTTAACGTATATACCGACCAATCATGAATATCAATTTTGTAATTCATTCAACTTGGTCATATAGCCCAATCAGACCATTACTACCATACTTAACCAAAGTACTCTGATAAGATACTAATTAAATCCCAAGTTATGATATATACCAAAATCTACTAAGGACACCCACTCTTACCAAATAAGAGTCTTGTACTTCTTTCAATAATTATATCTACACCAAATTCACAATCAACAAGTAATCTTTGTTCCCTTTTGTGCTCTTAACAAGCTATACCATACTTGGTAAATATCCTCATACTCTATGAAACTTTATACTCTATGAAACTCAATTCTCCTCTTAGCAATTACCGCTGAATATCAAACTCTCATGGTCAACATATTTCTATAAACTTCACCATTCAGTATAATTCCAAACACACTCCCATAATCAGTATAATTTTTGGACAAGAAATTATACCTCTGATCATAATGCATGAATCAATTATGAGCCAAATATGCACCCCTTCTAGCAATTGACGAGTGTGGCACAAGGACCAGATGGCTTCCCTTCCTTAAACAGAATCACCAAATCCTTAGTTGTCCATCCAATTACTCAACTTTTCTGTTTGTAGACAAAATTGAACATCAAATCGCAATAGAAGGCAACATGCCCACTGATCTTTAGAAACTAATTTCACAACCCAACACCTAAAGTTTTCAAACTAACCTTATGATCAGATCATGACCGAGTTGCAGCTGCTCCCTTTTGAACAACACCGCAGCTGGATAGATTCTCCCTTTGCTCTCCCAATCCAGTACTTCACCGATTCTTATGGCAAATAGAGTCGTCGATCGGTGGCGGACAACAAAGACAGGGCTGGAGAAGCTCAAGGTCGGTGTTTGGTTTCTCTGGGTTCGGGAAGAGTCGAGATTGAGAGAGAAGAGAAAAAGAAGTCTGACCAATATGCTGACCAAATTCCCTTTAAAGAAAAACGAATGGCCACGATCATCCCACTTGAAAATCTGACAGTCCATTTCCTTATTTCCTAAAACTAATTTCCAAAGCTCCGTAACTTTAGAAAATTGTTAAAATTAGCTCAATAATTTATTGAGTTCTACGAAAATTCACACGCACTTATTTATGTCATACATTTTATTATCCAACTCTGAAATCAAAAATTTTACCTAGTAAACATTTATAAACAATTTCCTCAAACACTTTTTATAACAACTGAGATCGATAAGTAAATGTTGAAACGATCTTAAATTTTCAAATTAAGCTCCTTAAATATTTTAAGGGTCTCACAATTTGCATATAGTAGTTCGTTTTAACAATAGAACATTAGCTGCTCTCCCTTCACAATTCACACCCGGAGCGACATCTTCGATCTTTTTTCTCCATTAACGGTGGTCAGTGCATTCAACGGTGAGTTACTGCTGGACAAGGTTTACTTTTTAAGTGCCTTAGCTCTTGGGATGAGTGGGATTGAGGATGGTTGTAATTGGTTTTAGATTGATTTCATTTCGATGTTTCTCATATGCAAGAGTGTTTTGCGATAACTTCTACATGGGACGGCACCTAGCGATGCAGTTAGAACCAAATCACACAGACGACAACATTAGTGGTGTAGGCTTAATGGAATCTTTATTGGTGTGTGTGTAGAGGCATAGTGCCATGTTTGGGTTGGTTGTGTTTGTATGGCGTCTTCACGACGGCTGACCGGTAGGCCTTGCAATTCAGCGACGAGCTCGTACTCTTTGAAGGAGATTACCAGTCTTAGGTCGGGTCAGTTCATTTGAAAGAAGGTTGTATCTCCCCTAATGCCTTTTAGGCTATGTTTGCTTATGAGCCATGACATTTAGTCTTAGGTGTCAGTTTTTAGCTAGGGTTAAGGCAATTCACATGTCATTGCCAAATGTCTATAGGGACATAATACAAAGGAGATTTATGAAGTGACTAATTGATAAATCACACATGAGTGTAGTTACTCGTCATGAGTTATAATTTATTTTTTATTTTTTTGTGTTTTTTGATTAAATCTATTATTATTATTATTATTATTATTATTATTTTGGTTAGAGAAGGGACCTAAAAGACCAAACAAAGAAAAAAAAAATGTTCAATTTGATTAAATCCAATTTTTTTGTTTGTGTTGGTATAAAAAAATTAAAAAAAATTCGTACAATTTTGGGCTTGAATTAAATTCTGAAATAATAACGGGCACGATTGCAAAGAGGGGTCCCAAAACTTGAATTTCCCGGGTGAGTCCGCTCAAAATCACAAAATCTTGATTCAGTGGAATAGTTCCCACTCTCGCCTGCGCGCGCCTTGGTCACAGTTAACTACCCAACCTCATCTCCGTCGTCAACTCCAGACCACCCACCGAGCTCGCCGCTTGAGAATTCCAGCTTTCTCCGATCGCAGTGGCACTCCGCCCTTTCCACCATGGCGTCCGGTTCGCCTCCTCCGTCGCGCATCAATCAGGTTTGGGCGCCCAAATCCAATTCGCATCTCAAAACCCTAGGGATTTACGTTTCTTTAGATTCTTGCAATTATCACAAGAATTTGAGACTAGCTTCGTTCCAATTGGGCGTTTCTCTCGGTTCTTGGACTGTGTTAAAGATCAATTCTGTGATTGTTGAAACGCACCGTTTTGTATTCATTACGTTTTGTTTCAATTTGTTTGCGATTACAGTTCTTTGCTTCGAAGAAACGGAAACATGTGTCACCTGCTTTGAAGTCTGGGAGAAATGAAAAGGATGCTAAAACTGTAGAGACTTCACCTAGTGCCAAGGCCACATTGGACAGTTATCTGCGGATGTCGCCGGAGAATCAAAAAGTTGCGAAAGCTTCGTGCAATATTGGTGATTCTTTGGCTCGGCAAGATCAAGTTAGAAGGAATTTGGCTTCGGAGATGGATAATTCTTCGAGAAATGAACCTATACAGCTCTGTTTGTCTTCTCAATTTCACACTCGTGCAAGTGAGGCTTCCGGAGCAAATCAGAAGGAAATATCTGAGGGAGTAGTTAAGGTGGATGATGTTGCAGCTGGAGGTTCTTCCAAGGATCAGTTGGATATTGCGGGAGGTGTGGAGAATGTAGAGATGAAGAAGTTTGCAGCCGACTTGTTGTCTTTGTATTGCAGGTATTGTAATATACTGTTTTTTTTTCCTTCTTATGTATTTTGCCGATTTATCTGGTCATGAATTGTGAGGTGGTTTGCCCCTAACCTCTTCCACAAGATTATTTCTGCATTCTCTCTCTCTCTCTCTCTCTCTCATTTTTAATTTTTTTAAAATTTATTTTGTTTATTTGCAGTGATGTTCAATCAAACAAAAGTTCCATGTCAGAGCTGAAAGTGAATGATCATAAGAGACACGCTAGCGCATCTTTGCTTGAGGGGGAGGATGAGATACTTAAAAAGAGGCATCGCAGTAGTGATAAATCTTATGAAGAATGTGAAACAAGCGGTTCTACAGAGAAGCACCGTGAAGCAGTGCAATCTGTTTGTGTTGATAAAAATGGGGTATGTGCTAAAGGCTCTTGTGAAGATTTGGTACTTAGGTTAAACTTAAACACTTATGTCTTATACTTAAATTTGAACTGTTATCTTCTTAACGTGATGGCCAGGTTACCATTGCTAATGAATCGCTCGAGCTTCAACAAACCTTGAAACCGTGCAGTAATACACATAAATTGTCTCTAGACACAGTTGATTGTTATACACCAGGTTCATTGATTAAATCATGCGTGCGTCAGACCCCCAATTCAACACGTGGTAGCTCATTATCTTCACCTGGTGAAGCTTTTTGGAATGATGCGATTCAAGTTGCTGATGGTCTATGTGCTGAGGCACCTGAAGCACCTGCTGCCTCAGATAGCCAGTATCATGGTGCGAACTCGTGCAGTTTGAGAAATGCACACTTTGATGGAAAGTCAAAGGAAATGATGGATGAAGGTGAGTGTATGGCTAACGATGCTGATTCAGAGCCAATGGCGAAGCATAGGAAGGACTTCTGTAAAGAAGTATCCCCACTGCCTGTTAAGCATTTTGACTTCTCTCGTGAGGACAAGATTTCGAATGAAAGTATGCCACATCGTATGAATTCGTTCAATTCGAAAAGCATGGCTCATGGAGGTGGCCAGCAATCTGAATCTAGTCTTACAGATTTGAGAGGTCTAAGACATGGTATTATTATGGTCCGTTGCAGCAAATCTCAGGAAAATAAAGGGCAAGATGTTGATTCTGTTACTGCAGTGACCAAAATGAAGAACTTGTCTAGCAAGGACAATGGTGGCCCGACATTTTCTTCATCAGGTGATGACGTCGTTAATTTGAAAGGTAAAGGTGAATCTAGTGAAGCAAGTACTCCTTCAAGTTTTATGCCGCTGAAAGATTGTCTGGATCTAGATGATTGGCTTGCACCAGAAATATGCAGCATATATAGAAAGAAAGGAATTTCAAAACTTTATCCTTGGCAGGTATCTTTCAAACTTTGTGAACTGGTGCCCATGTTGACTATTATTTATTTATTCGCACTTAAATGTATTCTATTTAGTTGAAATGTTCTGTGTTGTGGTTTGGCCTTAAGCCAACAAATACTCTACTTGCTGTTTGACTAAGATTTCATTGATTCTAGGGCATAGGTATACCGTATACACATCTCTTTTCTATAGCTGATATCTGGCTTGTTGTGTTTGAGTAATAGTATTGAGCATAATGTATATCCATTCTCCATCTTTCAGGTTGAGTGCCTTCAGGTTGATGGTGTATTGCAGAGAAGGAATCTTGTGTATTGTGCATCAACGAGGTAGTTATGCAATTGTATTTTACCTTGGCTTGTCTATCATGTGAGTGCTTTTGAATGTTCCTCTGTGATATGATTAGTTTCTTCTAGCAGTGTTGTAATGTTATGATTCGTTCTGTCCTTTGTACAGTGAGGCTCATGTAAACTCAAATATCTGGGCAAGTTGCAGTGTTATTGTTTTTATTTTGATGAGTTAGCAGATATGATATCTTATAACAAAGTTGTTATTGTCACTAAAAAGTCTGGAATTATTCTGTAAATGATATAGATTCATTTTTTTTCATTGGTATGGCATCTCTTTGTTTCATAATCTTGCTCCCTCTGCACATCCACAGTGCAGGTAAAAGTTTTGTTGCAGAAATTCTGATGCTGCGACAGGTCTTGTCATCTGGGAAAATAGCTTTACTTGTACTTCCTTATGTATCACTTTGTGCAGAAAAGGTAGTATTTGTTGTTTCTTTCGAGATTTGCAAGATTAGATCATTCTTTCTTCTATACGTAGTTTAATGTTTTCAACTTTCTTTCTCAATTGGTGCAGGCAGAACACCTGGAGCTGCTTCTTGAACCACTTGGTAAGCGTGTTCGTAGTTATTATGGCAACCAAGGTGGTGGTACACTTCCCAAAGACACTTCCGTAGCTGTCTGCACAATAGAAAAGGCAAACTTTTTGATAAACAAGCTGCTGGAAGAGGGCCGTCTTTCAGAAATTGGAATTGTTGTGATAGATGAACTGCACATGGTACTTGAGTTATATCTTTTTGGGTTAATTTGGGTCTATTCTTTTGGGGTGGATTCTATTAACTTAAAAATATCAACAGGTTGGCGATCCTAGTAGGGGTTATCTTCTGGAACTTCTGTTGACAAAACTTCGTTATGCAGCTGGTGAAGGCATTTCTGAATCAAGTAGTGGAGAAAGTTCAGGCATGAGCAGTGGTAAGGCTGACCCTGCTCATGGTTTGCAAATTGTTGGTATGAGTGCCACTATGCCAAATGTGGCAGCAGTTGCTGATTGGCTTCAAGTAAGTGGAACAAGACCTATTATCATCCAATATCTTTGTTGAGCAAATTTTCATTGTAGGGCATTGTCCATCACACCTGCAGCCCTTCACTCCAACTTCACAGCAAAGTATGTGAAATGAGAGTGGCTCGGTTGGAAGTGGGGTATATATATAATTGACAATTTTGTAGTGTCGAATGCAGAAAGGTGTTATCTTGACAGTTTTGTAGTGTCAACTGCAGAAAGGTGTTATCTTAATGGTGTTATAGATATTATTTTCCAATCTTTGTATGGAGAACACACATCTTCGTATATTTCCATACTTACTTTTCACACTAGCCTCTTAATTTACTTTTTCTTAAAAAAAAAACAAATAGATATGTAATGGACTAATGGGCATTAATTTCAGTTTTACCCTTTAATTTAAAAAATATTGTATTTTTGCTTATTAATAAACCATGGGTATAATCAGATTTTCAAAAAATTAACCTCTGAAAAAGTCAAAAAGGCCTTCTGGCTTTATTAATAGAGAGTAATGCATGCAGGCTGCCCTCTACCAGACAGAATTTCGACCGGTACCACTAGAAGAATACATTAAAGTGGGGAACACCATTTATAACAAGAAAATGGAGATTATTAGAACAATCCCCAAAGCAGTTGACCTTGGTGGTAAAGATCCAGATCATGTTGTGGAACTGTGCAATGAGGTGGGGACTTTAATTCATATATATAACTTTTATTGAAGCTACTTTCTGGCACTATTTTCAAATTGTTTGATCAATTATGAACTGAGGGAATGCATCTCAGGTTGTACAAGAGGGTTTTTCCGTGTTAATATTTTGCTCTAGTCGAAAAGGATGTGAATCAACAGCGAGGCATGTTTCAAGATTCCTTAAGAAATTTTCAGTCAACACTCGCACTGATGACAGTGAATTTAATGACTTGACATTGGCTATTGATTCCTTAAGACGGTGTCCTGCTGGTTTGGATCCAGTATTAGAAGAAACCCTTCCTTCTGGAGTTGCCTACCACCATGCTGGTCTCACGGTATTTTTGTAGTATTCTCTTCCATGTGCTTGACTATTTAATTTTTGTCTTCATCTCTCTCTCTCTCTCTCTCTCTTTTTTTAACCATCTCGTATATAAAGTCTGTTACTAATGGGTCTGTCTGGTTTGATGTATTCTTAGGTTGAGGAAAGAGAGATTGTTGAAACCTGCTACCGTAAGGGCCTTGTACGCGTCTTAACTGCCACATCTACCTTAGCAGCTGGTGTTAATCTGCCAGCTAGGAGGGTCATTTTCCGTCATCCCCGGATTGGTCGCGATTTTATAGATGGGACACGATACAGGCAAATGGCTGGTCGGGCTGGTCGTACTGGCATAGATACAAAGGGAGAAAGTGTATGTCTTTGATTGGACCTCATACTCCTTATGTGATTATATACTTCACTCCTGTTTTTTTTATTTAATTTATAATTTATTTTGTTACATCATCTTCATCGGTAGATTTGTCCATTTCAAGTCTGTTTTATTCCTTGTTCTCTTTTAACTTCACCAGGTACTCATTTGCAAGCCAGATGAGATCAAAAGGATTATGGGAGTTCTTAATGAAAGCTGTCTGCCATTGCGCTCTTGTTTATCTGAAGATATGAATGGAATGACTCATGCAATCTTAGAAGTAGTAGCGGGGGGAATTGTTCAAACTGCTAAGGACATTCATCGCTATGTTAGGTGCACACTGTTAAACTCCACTAAACCTTTCCAGGATGTGGTGAAATCAGCACAGGAATCTCTCCGGTGGTTGTGCCACAGGAAATTTCTAGAATGGAATGATGACACTAAGCTATACAGTACCACACCCCTTGGACGTGCAGCTTTTGGCAGTTCTCTGTGTCCTGAAGAATCACTTGTATGGATTCTTCATCTTGTTGTTAAATTAATTCCAAATATTTTGGCAATCAGGTTGGTCTTAAGAAAAAAAAAATAATCACTGCAGACAACTAATGGTCAGCTGATTCTATTTTATTTAGTTTTAGCTTAGCCCTAGTAATAAAACTATAGGTTTTATATTTGATGTTGATCATACTTTTTTCTATTGGTGCTTTAGATTGTGCTGGATGATCTTTCAAGAGCTAGAGAAGGATTTGTACTTGCATCTGATTTGCATTTGGTTTACCTAGTAACACCAATAAATGTTGATGTTGAGCCTGATTGGGAACTGTATTATGAAAGGTTCATGGAATTGTCTTCTCTTGACCAGGTAATTTGCTTCTTACCAAGATATCATTTGACTGATTCTCTCTCTCTCTCTCTCTCTCTGTGTGTGTACATTTTGAAATTTAAATGGAGCCTAAGTATAGATTAATTGGAGGTTTGGCGGAAAGCCTCATCTTTGTAGTGGGAATTTGTTCTATACTAAGTGCTTATGACAATATCCAGAACTAAACACTTGAGCTGAGTGGATAACACCTGATCAGAGTTATCATACCTTGAGGTGGTTTGAACTTTTGCTCCATTGCAAATGCCTTTTAGCACACCAATAGTCTCTCAGTATCCTAAAAAACGATGAGATATTTTCTTTTCTTTTATAGTGATTTGGTCTGTATGGAAACATGCTCTAGGATATATACTGCTCATGTTCTTAGGTCCACAGTGTTCAATAATAGAACTCCTTTTACGATTATTGATGGACTTCGCAATTGTGGCTGTCTTAATTCATTTCACGATTATTCAGTCCGTTGGCAACCGCGTTGGAGTGACAGAGCCATTTTTGATGAGAATGGCACATGGTGCACCTATGAGGTCATCAAGCACGATGAGAGAAAATATGAAAGCGTTGAATGGCAATTATGAAAACCGATTTGGGACTACGAAGACTGTGCTTCCGGATGATCAAACAGTTCGAGTGTGTAAACGGTTATATGTTGCTCTCATCTTGTCAAGACTAGTTCAGGTACCACTCTTGTCTTCCTGAGTCTGATATATGTGGGAAACCTCATTTTACTTCATTCCCTGCTAGACAAACAGATGCACTGTGTAACATGCATTCACATTTATGATTTTATTCGCATGTGTTTTCTTTTTTTTATCTGGTTCCAATGTGGGGAGGGTGACATCCAAACTTCACTGGTCTTCTTTTGTTGTTCTGTGTATCTTATTTCAGTGACCTGTATGAGATTTTAAATCCTATTTGCCTTTAATGAAGTGGCTTTTTTCCTGCATAAGCTGTAAGAATTCTCGGTTATTTGGATTTGTTTGGTTATGTGTTTTGCTAAATACACTCTTTATATATGGGGTGAAGGAAGTTGCTATCAATGAGGTATGTGAAGCTTTTAAAGTGGCTAGAGGTATGGTCCAGGCCTTACAAGAGAATGCCGGAAGGTTTGCATCTATGGTTACTATGTTCTGTGAGAGGCTTGGATGGCATGACCTGGAAGGCTTGGTTGGAAAGTTCCAAAACCGTGTCTCATTTGGAGTGAGAGCAGAGATTGTAGAACTGACTACAATTCCATTTGTCAAGGTATAATTCCACTTGTAAAGGGTGGTTAAAATGGATGCTCTTAGTCAAATGCCTTCAGTTGATATCTGTCAGAGATCCCCAACAGAGGTGTATATATTGCAGTATGTGTTGACTTCATCTTGTATTTGTAGGGTTCTCGAGCAAGGGCACTATATAAAGCTGGCTTGCGTACACCTTTAGCTATTGCTGAAGCATCCATCCCTGAAATAGTCAAAGCTCTTTTTGAATCTTCATCCTGGGCAGCCCAAGGTAGTTTTATGGCCTGGTTATATGTGGCTGTTGGTTCATTATGATAAGTGACTGTAATAGGTCTCAGTGTTATTTCACTTTCCTGATGGGGTTATGGTCTGTATTGTCAGCGGATTAATTTGGGTTTATTACAAGGAGCATATGCTGTACAATAGTTTAATAGCTTAGGAATTAGCATTTATTTATAATGAATGGCATTTAATGAACTATAGAAAAAGTTAAGATTATTTTGAATCATTGACTATTTCAAAAGACTTCTTCCAGAATGTTTTTTTTTTCTTCTGTAATGATGAAATGCTGCTCCTTTTCATCTTGCAATTAACTGTGCAGAAGATACTATTCTCAATCAAATATTCTAAAATATCCTGCTAGTATGTTTTCTCAGATGCCTAAATTTGTACTGTGGTGTGGCAGTCTGGCAGGGTTCATGATTACTTTGCATAAGAAGTTGAAGAGAGTATTCTCTTAATTAACAATAGTTCATGTAAATAATGTATTTTATCAGATACCCATCAGAATTTTGTTTCTCTAGATTGCAATTCTTGTGTTTTTATTACTTGGATTCGCTAATGTTGGGAAGTTGACTGCAGAAGATTCAGCTCAAAGACGCATCCATGTAGGAGTAGCCAAGAAGATCAAGAAGGGTGCACACAAAATAGTTCTGGAAAAGGCTGAAGAGGCTAGAGTTGCTGCCTTCTCGGCTTTTAAATCACTTGGATTGGAGGTCCCACAGTTTTCTCAACCATTATTTCCAATTGCTGGTGGAAGTCCCAGTATGCAAGGAACAACAAATTCCTCTGGTGATGAAAATACTTGTAGCTTTGTTAATGCCCGTGTGGATGATGCTCCTAAGCCATCTTTGGAAGTAAGGGTTCCTTCTGAAAAGGTTGTATCAGGAGAGAAGTTGTCAAAAACATCAGATAGTGGTATTATGGTGGCTGTAGGAGAAGTAAATTCAAGTGGTGCCATGCAAATTCAGTTTGGGGCTGAAAGTTCTGTAGTAGCAATTGAAGGGTCTGGTGCCCTTAGGGATGAGCTAAATGCTACGGTTCATCAAACCAAAATTTCTGACCCGAGCATTTCAATTATGGTAGACAGCTTAGGTGAATAGAAAAAGGATATCCAGTGTGTCTTTAGATCCTAAAAAGCCGGGAAGCTGTGAAGGGGAAAATTTGTGTGTTGGCAAGGGCAAAGTTTGTGAAAAAGGCCCCATTCACGCAATTTATACTCCTGGTGGAATTGATTCATTTTTGAATATTTGGGAAACCACCTCAGAGTTCCATTTTGATATCCACTACAACAAGAGATCCGAATTGAACTCTGTTGCCCCTTTTGAACTATATGGAATGGCCATCTGTTGGGAAGATTCTCCTGTTTACTATGTTGACATTCCTAAGGATTTGCTGTGGTCTGGCAGCATAAGTAAAGATGAAGGCCTGCGTTTGACTGCATCAGGTGATAGAACTAATGTGTTACCTCTTGATAATATGTTGGAATTGGCTAAACGTAGATGGAGCAGGATTGGTGAAATCATGGAGAAAAGAGGTGTCAGGAAATTTACTTGGATATTGAAAAGTCAGATTCAAGCACTGAAATGCCCTGCAGTTCCAATTCAGAGATTTGGTTGCCAGAGTCTTGCGGGGAAAAGTACTTGCTTTGAAATTATAGACACCTCGTTTTTATTGTTGCCACCAGTTCATATACAAGATGGCATTGACATGTGCATTGTGGCCTGGATTCTTTGGCCTGATGAGGAGAAAAATTCTAGTCCGAACCTGGAAAAGGTAAGATAGAATTCGAGCATTTCCTTTTGACTTTTGAGATATCCTTCTTCACTTTTGTCCATCAAAGAATTTCTTAATGGCAGAAATTTTGTAACTGCAATAATCTTCTGAATGTGTTTGTTTTAAGTAAAGCGTAGATGTTTATTCCTTTTCCATTCGCCTTATGAATCTTCAAAAATGATTGTAGGAAGTTAAGAAAAGGTTATCCAGCGATGCTGCTGCAGCTGCAAATCGAAATGGCAGGTGGAAAAATCAGATGCGAAGAGCTGCACACAATGGTTGCTGCCGTCGAGTTGCACAAACACGAGCCTTATGTTCTGTTTTGTGGAAGTTGCTTGTTTCTGAAAACCTTACTGAGTCACTGATAAATATTGAAGTTCCATTGGTAAAATCTTTAATCTTATCTGATTTAGCTTCTAAATGGTGCTTTTTGATGAGGGGATTCAAACTATCAAACGATTCTATGAATGCTGGAATAAATTGGACCATAATTTGCTGATTCCAATTTGGTGATCTTCATGGAAAGTGATAAGATAATACTTACGATGAACCACTGGATAATATTTTTTTTATAGTGACTGCTTGCCCCCATTACACCATCTTTTATTAATGATTGCTTTGAGCAGAAAGAAAACATATATGGAAATAAATTTGAGAACTTCTTTGAAAGAGGTTTCAATTATTCCAACAAGTCTGTCACTATTTTAGTGGCTTTTGCATATATAAATGCATGCAGCAGTTTGTTGGGTGCTTGGGAACCTGTGCCCAACCACTTGTGTCAATTAATGTACTTTTCCCCCTTTTTGGAACCATTAAATCAGCACCTATCCTTCTTTTCTAGTTCGGTACGCTGACACTATCTTACTGCTTTATATGAAAGGTTAATATTCTTGCTGACATGGAGCTTTGGGGAGTGGGGCTTGACATGGAGAGCTGTCTGCAAGCACGTAATGTACTGGGGAAAAAGCTGAGGCATCTCGAAAAAGAAGCTTATAAACTGGCTGGCATGACATTTTCATTATATACAGCAGCGGATATTGCTAATGTGCTGTATGGACACTTAAAGCTGCCCATACCAGAAGTGTGCAACAAGGGAAGGCAACATCCAAGTACTGACAAGCATTGCTTGGATTTACTAAGGTTAAGAGACACTTCTTTTCTCTGTTCTTCTTCATAACATTACCTGTGTTAAGGTTAATCCATATTATGATTATTGTTCTATAACTGCACTATCTAATCCGGTCTATTGGTTTTTTCACTTTTTTGCTTGTTTGCATCGTTTGAATAGTGTGATTTGAATTCTTTGCCTATCCGTATTTAAAATCTTCATTGGGTACGTAAATAGAGAATAAAATGTGCCTAACTTTTCTAATTTTAGTCATCGTTGGAATGGATACAGACAAATTGATATGTTTTAAAACCTTGGAACTGGGACTCTTCCTGTCTGTCATATATCTGTCTAGTGATACTGTTCCTCATTCATGGTGGTTGCATTTTGATATATGCCGAGCTATTTTGCATTTAAGCAGCTTTAATTTCCTTTCAGGGGCGAGCATCCTATTATACCCGTCATCAAAGAGCATCGTACATTGGCAAAACTCTTAAACTGTACGTTGGGATCAATTTGTTCACATGCTAGGCTATCTGTAAAGACACAGAAGTACACGTTACACGGTCATTGGCTCCAAACATCAACAGCTACTGGTCGGCTTTCAATGGAGGAACCTAATCTCCAGGTATCCCCTGTTGCTTTAGAAACTTGAATTTAAATGGTCTTATGAGTGATTCATTTTTTTCATTTTCATGATTGTGCAGTGTGTGGAACATATGGTTGACTTCAAAATGAACAAGGAGGAAAATGGTGGCAAAACTGACGTTGATCATTACAAAATTAATGCTCGCGAATACTTTACACCTACTCAGGTAACAATTTATTATCATTTTCAATGGCCAGATAATCTGTTAATCATCTAGTGTCATGCTAAGTAGTTCTTCTTCTTCCATTTTTTTTTTTGCTGGAGGGGAAGCAAAGGAAAACTTTGATGTCTGCTATTCATTTACATCGGTTAATTTTGTTTTTATCTAATTTTATGCAGGACAACTGGATACTGTTGACCGCAGATTATTCTCAGATAGAACTGCGGGTGATGGCCCATTTTTCTGAGGATTCCTCACTCATTCAACTCCTTAGTAAGCCCCATGGTGATGTCTTCACCATGATTGCAGCTAGATGGACTGGAAAGTCAGAAGATTGTATTAGTTCTGACATACGAGATCAGACCAAAAGGTTGGTGTATGGAATTCTCTATGGAATGGGTGCTAATAGCCTTGCTGAACAACTGGATTGCAGTCCCCAGGAAGCTTCTGAGAAAATACAAAACTTCAAAAGTTCTTTCCATGGAGTTGCTTCTTGGCTTAATGAAGCAGTTGCATATTGCCGCAAGAAAGGGTGAGGATTTCTTACTGCTTGCCTTGGTCCTATTAAGTAGTTCAACTTCTTTAGAGAAAGGTAGCTACTACATACAAAATCCACGTAGGATTTTGGTTCTTGTTTCTTACCAGTGAATATGTTTTTTCTATTCTTCCTCTAAGTATTGGTGTCTTTTCTTTGTATTGATATTTTATCTCCTTTCTCTTGGCTTAATAGGAAAGTAGTTGCGTATTTCATTGTCTATTGTTTTTCTCTTGGAATTTATGTTTCTTGTTAGGAAAAAAATGTAGGAAGAATCCTCTCATCATAAAAAAGAGGGGTTTTGTTTATAACCCATTTTTTTGTCCTGTTCTTTTCTTTCAGGGATGAAATGTAATGCACTGTTGCAAACTCATCACTTTTAAGCTGTAAATCAACTGTTAAATTGTTAATTATCTACATTTTTTTTTGTCCCAGATATGTGGAAACCCTCAAGGGAAGAAAACGATTTTTATCAAAAATAAAATTTGGGAATAGCAAGGAAAAGTCAAAGGCCCAGAGACAGGCTGTAAATTCGATATGTCAGGTACAACTTTTTCCCTCCCTCAGGTGCAATAATTCTGTAATATCCATGGACTAATGTCTTTCTTTTACAGGGATCCGCTGCTGATATAATTAAGATTGCAATGATAAATATTTACTCTGTAATAGTTGATGGAGCTGAAAGGCCCAATTCAACTTCTCCACTTGCAACAAAGTTTCACAAATTGAAGGGTCGCTGCCGAATTCTATTGCAGGTTGCTTGGGGAAATTTCATGCTACTCAATGCTCTATTATTTTTTGTACTAAAAGATCTTGATGCTATTGAAAATATTCGTATGAAAACATAGAAATGTAGAAGTGAGATGGAAAATTAATGTGTCTGTACACACACACACACGGAAACATTCCAAAGCGGACGTCTGCACTCGGCTTAAAGTGCGGACGTCCCTCCGTTCGCCACCGGACGGGGCCGACGACGGCGCCTTCACCCCAGCGGACTCCAGCAGCTTCCCCGACCACTTTCCCTCCCCGGCGAGTCCGCCAAATTCCAGTTTTCCGGCGAGATCGATCTTGTTTGAAGTTTTGGGTGATCTCGCCGGAAAACTGGAATTCGGCGGACTCGCTAGGGAGGGAAAGTGATCGGGGATGCTGTTGGAGTCCGCTGGGGTGGAGGAGAACGGAGGGACGTCTGCACTTTAAGCCGAGTGCGGACGTCCGCACCAGAACGGGCCGGTATATATATATATAGATATTATCAGGTCCAAATATCCTTATTTATTCAAAAGGTACAGGTTTTCTTAATTGACCCACTTTTAGATCATATTTTCTCATCTTAACCATTCACATTGTAGGTATATATGAGTAGATCATCTTTATAAATTTTCAGCCAAATTGATAATCGTTAAGGTATGAAACTATATGATTACAATAAACGAACCAAATCTGTTCAACAAGAACCGTTCATGTAATTCACAATTTTGAATACCTTAATGATTATCAATTTGACTAAAAAATTTGTAAAAATGATGTACTCATATATACCTAAAAGATGAATGGTTGAGATGAGAAAATATTATCAATAAGTATGTCAATTAAGGAAATCCGTACCTTTTGAATAAATAAGGAGATCCGTATCTGAAAAGGCCTGTATATATATATATATATATATATATATTCATTTTTCTGAGTGAAACTTGCTAAATTTTTTAGTGCAGCATGATGTCACTGTACTTACAATACAACACATTGTTGAAGGTTGAGACTTACTTTGCTGTTGTTTATGTAGGTACATGATGAATTGGTACTGGAAGTTGATCCTTCTGTGATAAAGGAAGCTGCTTTGCTGTTACAAACAAGCATGGAAAATGCTGTTTCACTTCTTGGTATATATTTCATATTTCTGGATGTAATGCTGATAGTTTGAGAACAGCTTTTAATTGTTTAACTGTTTGTTTTTCAGTTCCTTTGCATGTCAAATTGAAAGTTGGAAGAACTTGGGGTTCTTTGCAACCCTTTCAGGTGGACCAATATGAAAATCTCCCTGTTCCATAAATTGACCAAGATGTGTTCCTGTTCTTGATCTGAAAAGGCAAAAGTTTCATGACACGACAAGGTGATTACAAACAATCTATGCATGTCCGGTTGTCAAATGAAATGCTTTACATGTCTTCTAGTAAATTAATGTTTTTTTTTTGTTTCCTAATCCTTCTAAATGTTTCGATTACAATTATATATTTTTCAGACATGGTACTTCACTTTATATATTGGTTGAGAAATGCATTCCTTGGAAAGAGGCTGGGCTGTGATTTATAAGGGTGTTTTGCATATTTCTGCCTTCACCTCAAATCATCTAGAAGTTAATGAAACATTATAGGGATTTTGCATGTGCATAAGAACCGGCTTCTGAACTTGTGCTACCTCTCAGTATATTTCATTGATACAGACAAAAGTGGTCTTATAGCAGCCATGCTTCATGTTTGATTATACATTTTGTGGTATGCACACTGGATTTTATATCTTAATGATAAAGTTGTTTTGGGTTTCGGTTCCACGGATGCCATCTGATGAGCTTTGCTGGATGGATGACAAGGAAGCTTGGTTAAATATTTGCTGTGGAAGTAAATTTGGTGAGTTTTGATTTTATTACTTTGTAACAGGAATGCGCTGGTTAATACATAAACACATGTCATAGAAGTGAATGGCCTAATGGTTATTTCAAGTCCCTCTAGATTAACAACCATTATAATGAGATTCTTTTTATCGAAGCAGGTGTAACAGTTCACCACTGAATGGTCAGAGAGAACAGAAGTAGCAGCACAAAGCCAAAGCTTATTATGTATTACTGAATATATAACATGTCCACTATGGCATGCTTTTTGAGTATAAGTTGAAGTATATAGTGACAAGGAGTCGGTTTTCAAACTACTGGCATTGAAACTATGCTAAATGCCCAGGTATAACAACTAATGGATTCGGCTTATGTGGATTTCTGGTTGGGTACCCAGACAATATGATCACTGGGAAGAAAATGGCAGATGGGAATGGTTCCTGGTTTAACTTTAAGGACTTGGAAGGCCAAATGCTTTGGGTTCCATTCTGAGGTGTCTGTGTGGCAGACTGCTACTGCTTTAGTGTTCACTCCATCAGCGCCTTCCAGGGGCACTACATAAGCTCTTGTGGTTGTTGTTGCATGGCAGTAGAAGACAGCGTATGCATAGTTCTGCTTATGACACACAATGGAATTCTCACCTGCCAGCTTCTTCACTCCTGGCAATATTGTGTACTTCTGCATGGTGGTTCCCTTTGCAACATCTGTTGAGAGTGCCTGAATGTTCCTTCCAAGCTTGGAAGTGCTGAAGTCAACCATTGACTCCAAAGAGGTTGCACAATATTTTTCCTCTCCTGTAATACCTGGTTTCTCACTCTTCAATGGTTTGCTTAAGTGTCTCTGCTTCCGCCGATTCTGGTTTCACTGAAAACTGGTCCAAAATTTCTGGCAGTTTAGATGATGAGAAAGGGATCGATTCTGCAGTTTTGCGTGGAAGGAAAGTTGCTGTGTCTGAACTTGTAGTGAAGTGCAAGTTCATCTTTGTGCCTGGATGCATGTCCTTCTCCAAGAAGAAAAGAGCGACCTGTGGATCTTCATGAAGCTGAGTCTCAGTAGCAGCATACTGGTACACGAATGGGTTTTTGCCTGGTGTTACTCCAACGTATACAGGTTTTCCCTTGTGGTGTGTGCTTACATGCACTCCTCCTTTGCCAACACCAACAGTGGTTCTCTTTCCGGGCTTTCCGGTGTGCACTCCAACACCACCTTTTCCCCCTACGCTGACATTGGTACCGCTCCCTGGCTTTCCCTTCCCAGTTTGCACATTTACGCCCCCCTTCCCAACGTTGACATTAGTACCACCACCTGGCTTTTTGTTTGGAGCGTGCACCTTCACACCACCCTTCCCAACATTCACATTGGTTCCTCCAGGCTTTCCTTTACCTGCATTAACGTTGACACCACCCTTCCCTACCAGAACTGAGGTGCTTTTCTCTTCGCTGAAGTCTGCATATTTAGCAACATAACAGAGAACAAGTGAGCAGGTGAGTGACATTCACCTGAGTTGATACATGTATGTTAAACTATCAAAAATTGTATGAAAACTATCCTGACTGTTCTTTTGTGACATGCAGGAAATACATGTAATTTGGCATTATTTGCTCTATACTGGACATATCAGAAGGTTATTTGAAGCTGCTTAAAATGTTATGCCAAAAGAATCAAGTCAGAGTATCAGATTCAGTCACTAACCAGATTGCAGAAGTTCACTCAGAGTTTTGGGCATCGGTGTGTTTGGCAAGACAGAATTTCAATAAAGTTGAGGCGAAAGAGCAGCATGGCTTACAACCAGTGTGAACTGCAACATCGAAACTCTCATTAGCATGGGATCAGAATATCAATAGTTAGTAGACAATATCGAACTAGAATCATAGAAAGCAGGACACAACTGTTTTCTTACAGTGAAAAAAGCAAAGATGTGTGAGAGATGGAACCTCATCGGTGGACTTGGTTAATGCAACTCAAAGCTATTGGAAAATGTAAACGCAGAGATAAGGTAAGATTAGATGGTGAACCAGAGCAAGGCCTTCCTTCATTTATAAGGAGGGGGGGGGGGGGGGGGGAAGTGTGCTATGGACTGAAAGTTGGGTGCAGTAGTAACACTCCACCAGTATAGTCGACAATATTCTTCAACTGCCATTGGCTCACTCACTTTCATTTATGTTGATTAGGATAGGTGAGCATGGGAGGTACGGGACAAGTGTGTGAGACTATCTAGTTTGTTTAGGAATTGGATTGTCAGTGAAACAAAGACAGGTTGCTGGGACTGGTAGGGGTTTAGGCCCGGCCATTGAATTGTTGAAAGAAAATACATCGTTGGTTTATTACAGGAGAGACTTTTGTCAATGGAACTAAACCCTAACACCTAACTGCTCCATTTATTAGGGTTTAGTGGGGGTTGCAGGTCTCAGTCATATTATGGAATGAGTACTGGTTACTTTTGTCAAAAACTTTATCCCAATACTGCATCAGTAGTGTAGAAATGCTAGAAAAGGGGATGCTAAAAGACTAAGACAATAATACTAACCAAGTCCCCTAAATGGTAAACAGTGATACTTGTGATCGAAACCCGAGAGGAATTACCTTATAGGTGCCACCTACATAAATGTGTCATCGTTTTCCCTACTACTCGCTTTCGCTACAGCTCCGGTGGGTTACCTTAACCAAGCCACTATCTGTGAGTCCCCGGCGCATTCTTTCACAGGCACTCGGTCAGACCCCAAGGCTCCTCCCACTGCTTACTTCATCACAACATTTTTCTATATAGATAGGAAGGCCGAGCCCAAGAAAGGGCACTGGACACATCCTCGTGATCCATGAAAATTTCATTTTAGGCCCAATCTTCTGATAAGGGCCTAAATACTTTTTCTTAGGTCGGTTCCCCTTTCGAGAATGTGAGGTTACTGTATAGGGACCTTGTCTTTTACTTTACATAATTAACCCACCTTGAACTCAAAGTCGTATAACCTATTGTGGGCTACCGCACTATCATCTTCCTATTTTACCATTTTTTTCCTTTTCACAACTCGTAAATCACATGTATGGATCTAAAAGACCAAAACCGTCTTTCCCCACTAATCATGTGCCTTTTATAGGAATTTTAATATGGCCTTGATTGTGTTCTTGTTTAAGTAACACTTTGGTGGGGTGTGTCATCCACTAATAAGAAGGATTTGGTGTCTTTTATTGCAAGACTTGTGCAAATTAGTGAACGTCTTTGTGTGGCAAAGCAATACTATTGGTGGTTGGTTGATTTGCCTATTGATTTGGTTTCTTTGAGAAATGTTTTGGAAATAATTGCATGCCATTATATATATGCTTTGCTTGAATCCTAGTCATATCAATTGCTGCACGAAGCAATTCTCCTTGTAATAGTAACTACGATAGTGTGGTGATCATGATACTTTCTTCTCCTTTGCTTTCGTTATAAGTATAAAATTTTGAAGAATGTTGTGTCAAATTGAAGAATAGGATGTTTTTGTTGAAATTCATATTTCGTAATTTGATGTTCTCTCTTTCGTTTCTTTATGGAAGAGTGTGGATATAAGCTTGGCGTGCTAAGAGAATTTCATTGATTTAAACGATTCATTCGTAATTACAATGGTTCTGTTATGACACATTGATTGTTTCCTCTATGGGGATTTAGTTCGTCTTGATGTATTCATTGATTTTGTTATGGACTCGACGAAACATTCTTTTAGATCTTAGACCTAGTGATAGTTTAGATCAAACAAAGTGTTCCAAATATGCAATAAAAGTGTCGGTTCAAAATTACGTACCCACTTCACAAACATATTTGATACACAATCGTAATGCATACAATGATACAATCGTAATGCATATTTAAAACTACACATACCGTTGTCCTCATGAGCTCATTTATTGGTTTTAGATAATAATTATCATTATGGTATTTTTACATGAGACAAAGACAATACATACATAACTTAGGTTGCCAAGTGATGAACCACAACTAGCTTTTCATTTCAAATTACATATCTCATAGTACTCCATGAATATCTAGCTTTATTGCGTAGGGAACCACAAGTATAGATATTAAACATACAATAATTAAAACATCACAATTGTTTTAAGATATTTCATACGTGTATCTTGACCTTATGCCATCAGGATATGTAGTTAGAATATGATTGTATTCATTATCATTACCATATTAGTACTTTGTAATTCCCTATAAAAAATGCTCCTATCAATAAATAAGATAATGATTATCTATTCTCTTATTAGATCTCTTTGTCTCTATTGTTTATATTGCATCACGTTATCATGCATTTTGTTCTAACCCTAGAACTAATAGTCCACCATTTATTTTCCGAAACCCTAAAAAAGCGTTTTTCGGCTCCTATGTCCGACCGCAGCAGTCTATTTTCCCGGCCACAGCCTGCCGACGATTCTTGGTTTCCTCCGACTATAATTTTCGACTTCTTCAAGTGTTTGAAGTTTTTAATCACTCTTGTTTCCTTGTCCGGGTTGTGTATGATCAACCCCGACCTTTCTCTTGATTGTGTTTGATCAATCCGAGGTCTTTTTCTGAATTTTGTTTGATCAATTCACTGCATTTCCGGATTGTATGTGATCAATCCGAAGGACAAACCATTAAAACCATCGTTTGTGACCTCTATCGAGTCTCATACCAACTTTGTTTTGTATGGAAGAGCTTTGAGTTTTGACGTACTCGATGCCTAAGGCAAATCTTCGCTTGGTATCTGTGGAACCTTTTAGTGGAAAGGATTAAACCACATGTTTTGACCCCCAGGCTAACAAGCCTAGATGCCGAGATTTCACATCTCACGCGCTCAAAGTCTTTGACGCGCCACATCAACAAAAGCCTTCAATGACAATCTGTGTAAAAAGTGATGACCACAAAGTACTGTGGAATGCACTCATTGAGCGTTTCTTGAAACGTTCATATAACTTTACTTATTGAGTTATTAGTCAAGTGGATTGCTTACCACCTTAATTGACTACATATTGTCGATGATCTTTTGTGGCATCATGATCCATAATCTTTAGCGGATTCGATTATCATCAAGTTCTCTAGGTCCTCCAAGTTGGTTTGGAATTACCAACGAGACTTGATTTTGATCATACAATTGCAAACGGGAATTGTACATACGCTAATACGATAAATGTATTTGGGATTGTCTCCTAATGTGGGGACCACAATATGGGTCACGGCAATGGCAGAAAACGCTGAGTCGATGTCTAGAAAAGAGGGGGAGATGTCGCCGGCCCTAATGGCGACACTCCCGATCTAGACACCAATTTGTCAAAACTACTTATGTCAGCTCATGACAATGCAACTGTTGTGGATCTCCGGATCACTGGTTCAAGAGTTATCGAGCTCTCCTTCAAATTATAAATGCATACAAAAAGATACAAAAAATCAATATGAGGACAATAACGTCATCCTCATGATCACAAATTTCAAAGATTCGGATCCAGCTCTTTCTACCCCTGACTTTAACATCAT